>OY728135.1:187464300-192464300 GCA_963277665.1 Viscum album
ATTTCGTGACCAGATGCTTTGACGGCACTTGATTCTGATGCCCGGTGAGCCCGAATTATAATTTTGAACTTTTTTTATTTTCAGTTAAGTAAAGTTGCAATTAGGTTTTTATATCTTTAAAAAAAAGTTCTCAAATCAAAAATATAAGGGCATCGTTTAACTCAGAATTCTAGGATTCACCTAGAAGGGACCTATATTTGGCCAGTAGGGGTTGACCAGAAAATATAGTTTTCGAACTTTTCAGAAAATAATAAAATAACCTAAAAAGTTATTTTATTTTTCTTTTCTCACCATTGAGCGGCAGACGGTGGCACTGCAGTGTGGAGATGAGGCATATTAAATGAAGCTCGATTAATGGGTCATTTTTGTGTTGCATAATGATGCATTAATTGAAGCATAACAGATACACTATTTCAAAAATGAAACAGTGTAATGATGCGACGTCAGAGAGTAACAGAAATGGTGTGACGTGTTTTATTTTAATTGGATATCATGTTGGAGATCTGGTAATGAAAGTGTGGAATTTATCTGATGAAATTATGATGATAACTCTCTCCAATAACAAACGAAAAAAATTAAGGATTGTTAATGACTTCTATGCATCTTGAACAACGGGACCAGTGAGTGACGAACACCTTTGACCTCTTGAATCTTTGCGGGTGGTATGCTTCAACCTATAATTTAATCTTTTTAGGGTTTTAATTGTTTTAAGTTTTCCCTGTTATTATTCTAAAACAATGAATGTGGATCAACCCACTAACAGGTTGATCCGCAGATCGTTTGTTCTTGTATAAGGGTGTTTTTCTAGGGGGGTTTCTTCGGGATTGATTATTATCTATTAGAACTCTAATCCCAACCTCGTCTCATTTTTAAAAAACTAACATGGAGGGTATGGGATGACATGAAGAAGGCCTAATCCTCTCTTCTTGGGCGTTCTTCATGGATGATCATTCAAATTGGTGGTAGGGAAAAATCGACGCCTTCATAGGGAAGGTGACACCCCACGGATGTTGGATGTATAGGTGGTGTGAAGAAAGAACCACTGGTGCAGACCCGATGGTCCATGGAAGAGCTTACCAGCACACCATGATGATGCTCCAGGAGGAGTGAAATGGCCAGTTCCGGGTGTGGTGGTGCAGTCAAAGCCGCCAGTCGGGCTGACGACTGGTGGAAGGACGCGTCCCCCAACCGCGGGCCGCAGCTCCAAGTATAACATGGTCTATGACCGCGTACGAGGAGAAATGGGCGGTCAGATTATCTGAAAGTGAGGTGACACACCTGGATGTACCGTGCATCTAGGCATGGGGTAGGCCAGTCCCACCCCATCGGGTTAGTCCGGACTCACGGCTTAATGGTCTTGACCTATGTCCCAATGGGACGGACCTGCGACAAAATGGGGTGGACATTGGTTGGGTCAGGTCTGAGTCAGTAGACCCAAGTCTGGTTGGTGGACCCCGTTCCAGGTCGGGATAGGTTGGTTTGGCTAGGATGGACCGAAATCGAACCCAACAGGTCCCTTTTTTTAAAAACACCAATATCTTTCAAACCGATCAACTGATTGATGATCCATTTGTGGTGTTGGAAACAGCGAGGAGGATATTTCGGAATACTCTATGGAGACTTTTATGGATGTTTAATTTTGAAGAATGTCTTGAGGAGCTATTCTCCTGAAATCGAGGGCACTACGTGCAGAAACCCAACGGTTGGTTGAGGCCTAAAGACTAATAACAAGGGACCCTATATAGATCATCTATTATTGCCTAGTGGGAAGAGTCTTCTATGTGACCCAGAAGGCCCATGGTGATGAGTGTCTCTTTGTGACCCGGTAGACCCACGATGCTTGACAAGAGGAGTACCTTAGTTTGGCTAAGGTGGGAAGAGGCTTATGTGTGACCAGTCATGCCCATGGTGGGGAGCGGCTTCTGTGTGACCCAGAATACCCACGGTACTCATCAGGGATGAGTTCCACAGTAGTCCAAGGTTAGTGTAAAGTGGATTTGTGTGACCTGGAAAGCCCATTGTACTCATTGAGGATGAGTTCTCCAGCAGCCCATGTTGTTCGATGATGTGACTAATGGTCTTACCTTCCTACTCTAAATTATACTTGGTGTGAGATGTCTTGTGTCTGGATCATGCTTTATGATCATGTTTCATGGTTTTCTATGTTAATTTCTTTGTGGTCTTTCCTTTGTGTTTTGTTGTCCCTACTAAGTATATTGTTACTCACCCCTGGACAGACTTCGCCTACACGTGTTGTGTCTGGTGTAGAAGATTGTCACCTTGACAGAGGACTTGGTGGACAAGGACCTTCTGGTTTCCAGTTAGACCAGGCAGTCAGGCCATACATTTACATCATTCAGTAGACACATTGTACTTACCCATCAGGTGAGGTTTCCAGCAAAAAAATGTTAGAGTTTTCCTTGTGCTTTCTTTTATTAAGTTTATCTTTTGTTGGATTTGTATTATGACCCATTTGACCTGAAGTTTGTACTATTAATCAGTGGTTATTTAGTGGCATGTATGTTTACTTTTCCAAATTTGGGAAGTGATTGTGTGTTCGGGCATAAAGGTACTCATGAAAATTCCTTCTATTTGTAGGTTGAGGCCTTCAGTGCTAGTCTCCAACCCCTGACCTTTAGTACGTGGTCATGGGGTATGTCATGGATCGGGCCCTAGAGGACGGGTTGTGACATTATTCATGACAATTTTCAACTATTAGTACCCTTTTACCACTCATTGATACTCAAAATGTTTTAGAAAATGTTTTTTAGAAAACCCGACATTATTTCTCTATTTAGTCAGAGAATATTTTTTCTTTAAAAAATAATGTTTTATGAAATTGTTTTCAAAAATGATTTTAAAATTATTTGGTAAGGGAACTTTTTCCCTTTTTCATTTTACTAATCTATTAAAAGGAATCTTTTTTTATCTTCCAAATGAGGCATTTTCTACAAAAATTCGTACAAAAGGAATATTATTTTTACTTCGTACAACATGTACATATTTATCTCACATCATTTATTTGAATCCTCCTTCCCAATATTTCTAATGGGATTTTCAATTTAAAATATTTTCAAAAGAAATTTATATTTCCTCAAGAATATTTTTAAAATTTAATCTTTTATTTCATGAACGATAACAACCCTCCATTATTCATTGGATTTTTTTATTAATATCGTCCTAATTCTTCCTCTGGATAGTTTATTATTGATTTGGACAAGGATAGTATTCAAATTCAATTCCTTTATTCATTTGTTAGACTACTTGAAATATTTAATCTCTCATGATAATTGAACATTTAATTTCCCCTTAATTATCCATTTCATTCATCATGGATATTAATATTTCCTAAACTGTATACCTACATACATACAGTGTCTACTTTGATAGTTTCATGATAATTAGAGGAAATTTTTGTAAATATTTATTCAATATTCAATATGTATATTTGATAAGGCATATTATTTATTTTTATTATTCAATATGAAGAATACTTTGGACATGCAGTGATGGGTGGAGCCCGGACTTTATTTTTCTCCTTAATGTATCGATTGGTTCTCCTGAGACAAACCAATTGTGAAAATTAAATGGAGGATAGATCCATAGTTTTCAAATGTCTGATGGATAGATCTTGACAGTAATAGGTCCTCATGTGCCTTATACATGAATTCTATTAAGAAATATTGAAACTCATGTTAGTTTTAGTTATTATTAATCAATGAGATTTTTTGTGAACATATCTATAGATACATTTCATTTCAGTTCATTGATTAATGGCATGTTTTTTAGTTTGATACATTTCCATATTTATTTTTCCTTATCAAGTAATTTACATGGAATGTGTGTTTAGTTGTTTACCTTTCCATATTTAATATTCAATGTGATTCATTATTTCTTCTATTATATGTTGCCCTTACTAAGCATTTGAGATCACCCTTATAATGTTTCTTTTCCAAGAAATCCAAGAAGTGTACTATGAAATAAATGAAGGAATATAGTAGATGGATTTGAGTTATCCTCATGCTGTTTATTTTTTTAGAAGAAAAAATATTTTGTAATTTGTGTATCCATTTGTAATGAAATACTCATTTAGGTATTTGTTTTACCAAGACTACTAAACTGATTGGTCCTTCAGGGCTTGATTCCTTACAATCATGAGAATGTAATTAATAGCAGACACCATCTCCAAGATATCTAGGGTCGGGGTGCTATAGTTGGTATTAGAGGAAGTTTAGTAGCATCCTTGGGAACTAGATTTATGAAAACCTAGGTTAGGGAACAAAACCATAAGGTATAATTTGATGATGTATAGATGAAAAAACTTGAATTTTTTTAAAATATAGATTATGTGAGTATTCCTAGAAATACATCCATGTCCGGATACTATAAATGGACATGGTTTTGGTATAGATGTACCAAGGAGTAACAACATCAACAAGGTGTTTCGGTCCTGACTCAGGGTGACCATGTACACGATAGTGGGCCTTACTGTGCACCTAGTTTGACACTCTCTGGTGATATGATTAGGTTAATCTATTTTTTTTACAAACCATTATGAAAAATTTGAATGGATTTTGAAAATGAATAATCAATGTTAATCCTAAGTTTTTTTTAAAAAAAATCATGATTTATATATATTATATATAATTACACACTTTTCTCACTGTGACTATTGTTTCCCACACTATTCTTTCTGGTTTTAGTCAATGTCTAGAACCTGAAGGATTCAAGTTAACATCAAACTCAATGGACATGATGTTGAAAATGAGAAACCAAATATTTTTTTGATAAGAGTGAAGGATATCATGTTTATTCCAAATAATTTTTCATGAAATATGATTAACAATATAGACCTTTACCAACTCACGATCACACCAAATAAGATAATGATAGAGGATGATAAGAGCTCGAATGGCGGAGACCGTGTAGAAAAGAAGGCATGAATTTCAACATGTGAGAACTGTGGATGGAGACACCCTAAAAAATGTCTCAATGAAAAAATTAAATGCTTTATGTGTGGGAAAGAATGAAATAAATCAAAGGATTGCTGAGGAAAAAGGAAGAGTGTGATGGAAGGAAATGAATCTCATCCTATGAAATCCTTTATAATTATTTGTCATAAATGTGGGGAATGTGGACATTACCCAAGTCAATGCCCTCTCTTAGAGGATAAACTCTATACCATGGAAGGATCTATGTGGAAATAAGTGGATGAAGTATTTATGTATTAACCTTGTACTAAAAACCATAGTTAAAATTCTATATAGATATTAACATAATTTCAAGAATGTCTATCATATTTGTAAGTTATATTAATATGGTTTTAAACAAGTAAAACCTATAAGTTGGGTGATAACCAATCAAATCCTACAAGGTCACGGGACTTGAACCCATCACCAAAGGATGATAAGGGTTTCACGCAAACCACTAACCTATGCAATATCCTTTTTAATTTTCATTTTTTTTAGTTAAATAGTATAAACAATAAATATTAATTATTAACTAGTAGTAACACATTTGAGGATTAAAAATTAATCTATTAACCATACTTATTTTGGGAGATAGTTAAAGGTAAATTATAAGACCTGTCACTCATTTATAGGCCTTATAATCCTATAAAAGTTTCTTTTAGTGCTTTGGGCTTAAAAAATTCATTATTGTTATTTAATTTTTTTGGAGTAAAAGGTATGAATTAGAATTTGATCAAATCACAACCAAAAGATAGGATTTTTCATGTGATATTGAAACCTATCATGTAGGAATATTTTGTTATATTCCGAGTTTTTAAAATAATTACCCAACATTATGAAAATGACATTGAAATAAAAAAATTATCCTAATACCTAAATTTATATTGAACCAATGGCTTTCTAAATCATCAATGATTTCTGGATTTGAGTCCCTCAACATTTCATTGATCATTCACTTATTTCTTATTGATGACCTCATTCACTCCCAATAAAATATTTTTGATTTCCCTTCAAGTGTGTATCTCAACATACCCCTAATTTTCTCCTATATGAAGACCTAGTTACATGGTATGCCATGTGACCTTTTTACTTTCAATTCTCTTTTTTATTGGATATTACTCAGGAACCATTCTCGTGATCAGGGATTTTAAACATAGGAAGTTTCAAAAAATATATCACCAAGATCAATTTTAAATTTAGAGGATGCAATTAAAATAAGTTTGGGAGAATGTGATGCTCTGTAAAACTAAAGTAAGAACCTTGTAATCGATAGTGTGTATGACACGCGACAACAATCATGTAATGTAATATATTATCCATATACTTTATAATATATTTACTATTTAAAATATATTCTATATATTTCAACGAATGAAACCCCGAGTTAGCTTTAAATTAACCCAACACTAGGATATAATACATCATACGCAACAACGACCTTCCTCTATATATTCTGTTACATGAAAAAACAAACTTCTTCGATGGATTTCACTATATGCAATACCGAGTCTCACCAAGAAACAATCTATAATTAAAATATAATTAATTAATATAATAAGATATAAACTGGCGGTTATGAATATTCTTAACTAACTTATTAAAATATATGGTTTATACAACTAAATCATTGGTTATAAATAAATTATAAATGAATATAAGATCCAACTAAATATTGAAATCACGTTTTTATAGAAAATTTTTTCTCACAAAGTTGTTTAACCCTAATATATTAAATTAATTACAATTAGTGAGTGATATTAATGTAATAAATATTTTAAATATTCAATCAATTATTTTTTATATTAATAAAATAGATTTGGTAATCATAAGATAGGACCAAATCCAATATTTCACATAAAAACCAATATTTTTATTCAAGCATTTTTAACATCTTTTTAATGGAGAAACTATTTTAAGTTTTAATTATGAAAAATTAATGAATTTAATTTTATAATATAAACATTGTTTTTTATTTCATAATTCTGAAATCAGCTTATGATGATTTTTTGGGATTTTTCCAAGAAACATCGTTTTTTAGTGAATAGTGAAAAATACAACGTTTTAATTAAAAACTGCCTTTTCGTTTAAATAATTATTAATGTTAAATTATATTATAAATTTATTTTAAAGTCATATTATATCAATTATACATCAATTAATATAAATTATTTCATTATAATCAATATAAATTTTAAATTTAATATTCAAACATAACAATATTTTGAACATTTTGCTACTAAAACCAATTAATCCGTCTATCTCTAAGATTAGCATTAATCCTATTTTTTTCTTTTGTGATTTAAATTTTTAAAATACAAAAAATACCATTATAATAATGATAATATTTATGGTCTAATATGATTATATTAATTTTTTTGAAAAAAAATTGTTAGTAAAAGTGATTAAAATGAATTATTACATTTATGGCCAAATTAAGCTTAATTAGGGAATAAGCATTAAAATTAAGGTCCCAAATGACCAAAAAAATTTAAAACGCCCATTGGTTGTCCATAGATATCAAATAAACCATAAAGTATTGATTTTTCATGGTTATTGAAGACTTTGTTTAGGTAATAACATATGCACACCAAATTTGTTTTCTAAGAATACCATGTGACTCCTTTTCCTCCCATATAAAAGGCCACCACCTATACCCATTACTCACACCTATAACACCTCTTATGTTCATACAATACCTGACCAAATAGTCTCCCATAATTCCTATAATCGCCCTAGAATAATCCCTTTGGGAATAAACCCTTCCAACAAAGCCTTTTGGTTCAAACCAAAAGAAGTTATCTGATTGAAAGGTAATGTCTTTTCTCAATATCTCTAGTTTCATTTCCATTATACAACCCGTAAAATCACATTATTATGTTCTTTTATAACAAAAATAGTATCCAAAATATACTAGGATGTTTTTATTTGGATATTTTAACCTACAATTTTATACACCTCCATCTAATGGTTAATGAACATAATGTTTCTGTGGACGATGAACTACAGCCTCACAAAACAATGATAGTTCATTATTACATTGCCACCTATCATGGTGGATATTATGATGGAAAATATATTTATATATGATATATATTTTATTTATAATGTTTTAACCTTCTATAATTTTAATTTATAATATACCTTTTTTCTTTCCATGTTGTGTAAATACAATAATCTCATTTGAGGAAGTGTGCACTACCACCCCCTCAAAACGATGTGATTTGTTTTAATGATACATGGAACATATAAATGAATGGAAATAATTAAACATAAGTGAAATACAAAACATAAATAATATATTCAGGACATACTTTTATTTCTGTAAATATTATATATATATATATATATATCATTTTCATTGTTACCCCTTCACACACTTTAAAAGAGATAACGTCCTTCATGGACGTGTGGACTACCACATCCTTTACATAATGTGGTCCCTTTTACACCACAGAATTATATATATAAGTTTATGTTATTAATTATATAATTATCATTCATTAATGATTTTAGTTATGTACCATTTTTCCACAATTATCATTAAAAAATGGGAATGTTACTCATGGGTACGTACGACCTATAGTCTCCATGATTGTAACTTATTCTCATTTTCATAACAATATTTAATGATTTATTTTAAAATTATAAATGATGTAAAAATATTATAATTATTTCTTGGTTATTATTTTGGAGATGTTATATAATGACCCCTTTGACCGTAGTTTATCAACAACAGGTTTTTTGAAACAGAAACTGAATTTGGTCAAAAAACCTGACGTAAACTTAATTGATTAAGTATTTGTACACAACATGGTAATGAATTAAATAAAAGTAATTATATACATAAAAATGTTATGAATAAAGTATAAAATTAACATTATTTTATTATACTAGAAGTTAAAGGACGTTCACCCAAAAGAAAATGCAAGGTAAGATATTTTTGTTTCAATTTACCTTTCATTGAGGATTAATTGTTGTTATACACCTCGTTTATTTTACATGGAGTATGTATTTCCCTTTAAATGATATACCATGAATATATTTACTATCATGATATTGTAAAAATTCATATAATGTTATTACTTCTTGAGGACTATGTTTTAAAATGTTTAAAACTGGTATGGGACACTTTATAATGCTTCAAGATTATTTTCCTCAAGACTAATCCTAATGATTAGTCAATGGAATTTACATTCGAGAAAATTATATAAACATAGATCAATAATCGCTTTCATTATTATCTAGTTATTCATTACCATTTTCATGTATTAATATCATTTTCCCAATATTTTTTACTCAAATTGTTTTATAAAATGTTTTTTAGAAAACCCTACTTTATTTCACTCTTTAGTCGAAGAACAGGTTTTATTCTAAAACCATGTTTTATTAAAACAATTAAAAACTTATTTTAAAATGATTTGGTAAAGGCACTTTTACCCTTTTTTTCTTTTACCAATCTCTTAGATGGAATCTTCTTGCCTGTTTCCAAATGAGTCATAATCTAACCTTTATTCATACAAAAGGAATATTCTTTTTACCTCGTATGACATGTACATATTTATACACTTCATTTCTTTGAGTCAATTTTATCAATATTTTTAAAAAGTGATTTTCAATTAAAAATGTTTTCAAAATAAAAGGTTATTTTCCTCTAGAATATTTTTAAAATTTATTATTTTATTTCATCAATGACAAAAATCCTCTATTTTACTCTACTTTATATTTTTTGTATTGATATCATCCTTATTCTTCCTATAAATGCTTTGTTTTTTGATTTGACCAAGGATAGTATTCACATTCACTTCCTTGATTTATATTTTTGTAAATGTGAAATATTCAGTCGCTTGTGATAACTAAACATTGAATTTCAATTAAAGTGTCCATTTATTTGTCATGGATATTATTATTACCTAAATTGGATACCTACTTACATACAATGTATACATTGATAGTTTTTTTATTATTTGTGAAAATATCAGTAAATCTGTATTTTTGATTCAATACAAATATTAAATAAGGAATATTACTTATTTTTATTATTCAATGTGAATAATTCTTTGGACATGTAGTGACTGGTGAAACCCAGACATTATATAGATCCTCGATGCATCAATAATTTCTAATGAGAAAAACCAGTTGCACAATAAATAAAGGATAGATATGTAGTTTTAAACAATTTACAGGATAGATCTTGAAAGTAATATGTTCTCATGTACCTTATACATGACTTTTATTGATAAATTATTACAATAACATTTGTTTCTATTATTATTCATCCATGATACTTTGCGTCGACATATCTATGGATATATTTCATTTCATTTCATAGATTAATGGAAAGTGATTTAATTTCTTAACTTTATATATCTATTTTTCCTTATCTAGTTATTTGCATGGCATGTGTTTTTAGTTATTTACCTTTCGATATTGGCTATTAAAATTGATTCATTATTACTTTCTCTATATATTTCTATTAATGAGCATTTCAGATCACCCTTATTACATTTCTTTCCCAAAAAATCCAAGAAGTGTACTATGAAATAAATGAAGGAATATAATAGATGGATTAGTGTAATACTCAACCTGTTTATGTTTTTAGCAAAAACAAATATGTGGTAATTAGTGTATCCATTTGTAATGAAATACTCATTTATGTATCTGGTTTACCAATACTACTAAATTGGTTGGTCCTTCGGGTCTTGATTCCTTGTAATCATGCCAATGTAATTGATAGCAGGCACTGAATCCATTCTATCTAGGCTTGGGGAACTAAAAAAACTAGCTCTATCTCAAATTTAGCTCCTCTATGTGGAGGTAGTCCCAAATTGTCCCCAAGAGTGATGTCTTGGTAGACATCTACCATTGAAGGGTAGTAGGAGGGAGTCACTTCCTAATCCACTATGAGGATCATACCTAACACGTTTTTGGTAGATATTACTCTTTGAAAAGTATTTTTACCAAGTATACTTTCTGTAATGTCCAATTCAATGGTAAAAAACATTTCCCCCTTAGGTGATGTAAAGGTGACTTGTCTCTGATAATAGTTGATGTGTTCATGGAAAATAGTTTTCTATTCCATGTCAATGATCATGTTGAAACCAATAATCTCAAGAATTTTGATGATCAAAACATGCTAAAAGATAGAAACCACCATTGGACAATCTAGAGATATATGAAGATGATCTAATTTCTTCCCCAGTTGTGTATATAAAGAGAGAATTTCGATAAAATAATTTAACAGGTAAATCCAACCCAAACACAACTATATATGATATTAATGAATGATATGATCCTATATAAAACAAACAATTAGATATAGAATAAGAAAATAGGACAATACCTCACATAATGAAGGACCCTCTACTAGGTTAATTGGAACATGATTGATGGAAAAAACCCTTCCAAACACCACTTTATGTTTCCATAGAGACTTATGATCGACCTAATTTACTAACCCTTTGGGGTTTATACTTACTGTTGAGGTATTATTCCTAACTTTTCTTAGAATGTACTCAAATCTCAAATGTATAAACACTCCATATTCTCTATCTTTGATCATTGATGATAAGTATTGAGAGAATACGCTCAATCCATTAGAAAATTTCTTTTATTTTTGTAGTTAAATAACTTAGAAGATTCATATCTATTAGAGGGAGTTGGGGAACCCTTTCTCTTCCCCAAATAAGGAACACCACCCTATGTTCCATCCTTATTGTTACTCTTTTTTTCTATAATAAACAACTAGGACCATACTATAAAAGGTACTCATCGATCCGTAGACAGTTAGGACAAGACCTAAAGTACTCTCTTCCTCAAATACCTTCTTGATCATCAGTTCCTTATAGATCATGTTAGGATAGTTTCTTTGGACAATGATCCTTACCTATGTCATTTTTCTTCAAGGAAAATATAATCTCAATGTTCCCTGTTTTCCAAGACTCATTCCAAACCAGAAGTACAGAAGATAAAATAATCTTTATGAAGTGTTTAGAGTATGCGGCACTATTATTATCCCCTACTAGAGCTCTATGAACTCTTGATCATGTTCTAAATTGAGATAATCAGTAAATAATTTCTCCTAGAAGAGATACTTGATGGTCTTCCAGGTTATCCTTTCCTATCTACTAGTCTAAAATATGACATTTTACCATTTTCCAACAGCACCTTGAAGCATAAATGTATAAATCTTCTCCATTCCTCCCTATGGTGTCTCTACTAGGTTTAATATCCACTATGTGATCTTTTTCAAGTCATATTCATCAGTAGGGCCTTTATTTCCCAAGAATGATAGTGGATTCTTGAGATGGACATTGTTAGAAGATTTGAAAAAAAATTCCCACCCATATGGGGTACTCTGTTATCAACATGCACTAGCTGAAAGAGTCCAAGATTAACTGATTTTATTTCTTGACCCATTCAAGAAACTAAGGTAACATGCTTAGTTTCATCCTCCATCATGATAAGGGGTGATATTTGATGCACAAACATAAAAAATTATTCATTTTCCATAAATTATTGAACAAACCTTAGATAAATCCAATAGTTAAAACATGTGATCTAGAGAAAAGAGTCTACTAACAATTCATAAGCACGTATATGGGTTCACAACAAGGTTCAACATAAGGTGTTACCCATAATAAAGAGGAATAGCCCATTATGAACTACCACAACCCAAGTCAAGTATATTTTACCTACATGTTATCCATAACCATAGATACATCCTAATGAATGGAATAAAAAAACTCAAATAAATAAGGAAATAAGTATTATAGCAAATCACATATCACAATTTCAAAATGATTTTAATTATTTTGGCTCTATTAAATACAAGAAACATGTATATATGGAATATGAACCTATATTCATATCATGATTCAAGAAAACAAAGAATTCCTATAAATTAGTACTCAAAAATAATGTTCATAACCATGGGTGATTATAATTAATGGATGCATCAAAATAAGAAACAAAAATTCACACATTATAGAAACTCAAAGGTCGACCACACACTGATGGCCAGACACTGACATTTTTTCCCTACCTCAGTCCCAACAATCATATATCTGGTATTCTCTATCTTGAATTAAGGAAAAGAGAATAAAAAATTTAGTTAACTTGGTTACACTAGAAAAAATTTTATAATTCCATAACCTAAACCACTAGGTTAGAGTTAGAGTACTAGAAGACCTCATGCATGCCTCCCCATATTCAAGAGGTTGCAAGATAGTGGTGAGGGACATAGGAGAATCATGGGGAGACAATTTCCATGGTACCATGTAACCGTAGATTATATAATATAGAGATTAAAATAATAAATAAATATTAAATAAAAAATACCCATCAGAGTAGCAACAAATAATGATAAAAAACCCAATGTTGTATCAATATGGCATGTGATACAAACTGAAAAAGGATCCAATGTATGATTAATCTAAAAATAAATGTGGAAAAACCCATCCTAAGGTCCATCCAATGTATTTTTCATCCTCCTACTAACTATCTCAACTATATTTTATAGTGCCCTTAAACATCATCTGACCCCTAGTCATGATTCCCAAAAGTGTACATAAATTTCCCAGTAGGTTGTGAGTGCAAGACTCAGTAGGACACAACAAATTAAATTTAACATTGGTCCATAAGATATAAAATTTATTTCGATGATGGAAAATATGATACATATATAAAAACAATATATATATATATATCACACAAGAAAAACACAATACAGGTCCTTAGAGACCAATTCCACTAACTTTGGCACGATAGAAAAAGTAAATGATGTCATTCGCTCGACATATCCCCCTTTAAGAGATAGCTTAGAAACATGTATGACACATCATGCTAGTTGGGATAACCCATGTACATGCTGAACTAATTGAGAAAAATTACTCCTTGGGATTTTACAATGGGATCAGCCTATAAGCATAACTACAGATGACATAGATTAACACATTTGATATAGGACACCAATAATAGATTATAATCATAGTGTATCAAGTAATAATCATAATCTAAAAAAATTAACATGTGAGAAATATGAATCATAGGTCAAGACAAAATAGACACACCACACGTGATCAAGCATCACATGAATGCTTCTCTGGGATACAAAAAAAAACCAAACAATCATTACAATAAACATAATAATATATGTGATAATTTCAAGGGCTTCATACCTTAGTTGTAATGATTATTAGTAACAAGGGTCACCATCCATGTTCAAAGGAACCACAAAAACCTTGATCCTAACTTGATTCAACATAACTAAGAATCCTTGTATCAAGGATAAGAAGAAACAATAACCTCAAGGTGGGTCAAGAACCAACATACCAGATACAATCTACTAAATATATCTATCTTGGTCCAAGGTTTCATAGATTCCAAAACCATAATTCTAGGTGCTGATTATGAAGTGTTTTGTTAGATTCTGATAAAATATATGACAATTAGTAGAAACCATTAAAACACTTTCTCTAGGATCTGTAGCAAGATAATGTGAAGTTTCACATACAAAATAAATGAATAACATTCTCTAAATCTTTCATAACTTTATCAATTATATTTCTATAACAATATTTCTACCACTTAGATGAGTTCGAGTGAGATTAAAATTGGAAATAAAAGGATTCAAACATTCATAGGTATCCATCAGCTAATATGAATAGCATGCCATATATGTGAGTCTCTCTATCTGTCATGATGTGTGAGAATATCATGGTGCTAAGGAGGTAGGAGAAATAGAACTTTGAGTGGGGAGGAGTCTTGGCCTGACATGAAGCATTCACACACACACATTACAATTTCATTGCATTGATTTTTATAATCAACAAGTACACACCTTGGGTAATTATAGTTACTAATGGATTCATAATGAATGAGTAAATTATTTTGCTAGTTAATATATCAAATATATGAATTTACGTCTTCCCCATCATTTCACCAAATTAAATGATATAATAAATGATAAATAATATAGGAGAATAATAAATTATTATTTTTTATGATTTTAGTTCCATGGGTTGATATACAATACATGAAAATCGTAATTTTCATGAAACATATATATCATATATGTAGGACCCCGGGACACCCTGAGATGGGAGGGGTGAATCAGGGTGGCAACTTTTTCTTCTTAAAGTTATGGATCTTGTTCCCATGTTGATAGGAACTACTTAAACCTGTATGATGGATATGATCAGTAATTAAGCATTCACATGCAGAGAGATGACATAGCTATTTTTACATGGTTCACCCCTAAGGGCTATGTCCAAGGAGCATACGCCGATAGGTTTTCGGTCATTCCAAAATACACTATGCTTCACTAGCTGTAGATTACAAATGTTCGGGTACAGTCACTCTGTCCCAGGCTCACTGTCTTTACAAAAGTTTAGGGATAGCTCACTGCATCCCTCGGGTCACTCCCGTTGACTCCCCCTGGCTCACTGCCGTTGGTGAAGTCACACTCAGTTTATAGACATGAAGGTCTCTTCAAAAGATGTCCATTGAAGTTCTTTGTCTTCTATTCAGCATGAGACTTTGCTTGCATCAGGGTTCAGACTTGATTCTCTTTCTAGTTAAATCCTTCTTCTTTAGTGCAATGACTGAATGCACTAGATCCCATTGTCTTCATTTACCGGAATCACAATCACTTATGTGATTTCTCAATAAATGATGCTCAGCTTACTTATCATCGATATAATCAGTTCACCATGTATGCATGAGATCATGCATGTATCATTTAGATTTCTTCTTCAATCTCACTTTGCACCGAAAGTATCAGGAAATCATTCAGCTCTCGTGCAGCTCTAGAGAGACGGGAAAGCTTCAACAATATCTGGCACTCCTTTTCAAGCCCGGCGTACAAGTCTCAATATGGCGCGCAAGTCCTAGGTGCGCAAGTATAAACTGGCGCGCAACTGTCACCAAAGCACCTGCGTGACTCTGTCTTCTTGAACTTCAAACCTGCGCGACTCACTTCCTTTCTCGCCCAAATCACCTTGGGCGCGCACCCATCAATCCGTGCGCAACATCAAATTGCACGACCCAACCACCACCTGCATGGAAAATCACCTGCGCGAAGAGAGCTCAAACAATCTCTAAATATTGAGCTCCGTCAGAAATGAGGAGGGTGGTCCAGTATTTATAGGCAAACTGGACCCCCTGCGCGGAGGCAGGCAAGTCCCTCATTGGTGCGCAAGTCCCTCAATGGCACGCAAGTCTCGTCTCCCATAACCTCTGTTGCGCAACTCACTTGCATGACCCTCTTTCCTTAGCCATATTTTGAAGTTTTGTTCTTGGAAAACAATGGTCACTTAAGTTCCAATTCTCCTAGGTACCGGCGCGCAAGTTTTTTCACGGCGTGCAAGTCCACTTGCGCGACCTAACCAACACTTGCACGACCCTTATCCATTTTCCATATTTTGATATTCTGATCCTCAAAAATATATGGCTTTCAAGTTTCCTCTCCTTCAAGTGTACGACGCGCAAGTCCCTTTTCCATAGTCACTTTTCTTCATTTGCAGATTTTCAGGCCCTGAAATTTGGCAAACACTGGAAAACGGTGCCACATTGTATCTTCTCTTTTTGTCCGCCTCCAGATCATCCAATCCTTTGTCTATGTTCCTTGAATAAAACATGGATCATTATCCATAGTCCTTGAACTCGACCTGCCACCATGGAATCTCCTTTTGTCACAAATTTGTATGTCATTCGTTTTCTTTGTCAACAAGCACGATCACCTCAACAACACTTCTTCTTGGTGATCTGTATCCTTCAGCAACTCTTCTACTTTTATCACAAACGTCACTATTGTGATATGTATTCTTTGAAGGCATAGCTTTAGCATCATCATAATCTATGATAATGTGATGTGCATGGCTATTTAAGAATTCCAATCCTTGCACAGCCATATTAGAATTCCAATCATTGGCACATTGTCTTCCTCATCAATCGTCATGATCTACTTCATGCAAACCCTGTGATTCAATTCGTCAAGAAGTCTCTTGAATGGTTCTCATGAAATCATGGGTAATTTCATGATCTTCATCAAAACCCCTGGTTCTCATGCAATAAGGAGGACTTGCATGGACTTCATCCAAAAACCCCATTCTTCTTTAATCATCCTCAGATGGATCCTCAGATGGATTACACCTCACATTCTTCATTGTTGTAAACAATGTATCACCTTTGATACATGTTCTTTGAACTTACGATTAGTAGAACAATCGTCTGAATCACAATTCCTCTACTTCATCGGAGTACTTCATGATCTCCTTCATTTTGATCTTCCATTCCTCCATTTCATTGGAGTACTTCTTGATCTCCTTCATTTTGATCATCATTGACAACTATTGACAACAATAAAAACTTATACACAAAGTGGTTCCAACAATCTCCCCCTTTGTATTTTGGTTTCAATACCTTATACATCTTCTGAAATGAATTTGTCAATGTCAAAATGAGAATCATCTCTTCAATCAACTTTTCTTTTCAAACTGTCATTTCAATTTTTCTCCCCCTTATTGACAAGAAATAAAAAGCGCATGGTAGGGAGGGTATCAATCCACACTTAAGCAATGTTTCATTAATCATTTCACTCTAAGTCTACTTGAGAAATGCTCGATGTAGAAAAAAAGAGGATTTTATTAAGTCAATAAGGTTGTACATTATTCATAGATCATGATACCAACATGAGATGAAAACTCATGTATTTTGTCTTCAAGGGTTTACCACTTTTATTTCAGGTAGATGAAAATCAACTATGATAGGGAATACTCATCCTGAAACTCCTTCTCCATTGACATGTTCTTCTAGAAATTCATAGAGTAACTACTTTTGGGTCCAGCTGGAGTTGATATTGATTGAAACAGTGAGTATGGAAGCTTATTCATTTTTCTCCCCCTCCAGGGAAAAACTCCTCATCATCATCATCAAGAGTGATCCTTCATCATCATAATCATTGAATATCAATTGAAGAATCTTCTAAGGATATAAACTTCTTTAGCTTGGCTATCAAGTGTTGACAACATTCACTACTTCTCAGGTTCTCCCCCTGAGAGCATGCTTCACCTTCAATTCCCTTCATTATTAGCGCAAATACAATACACAAATGAATAAGGGAATAAGGTGGTTCCTCCTGGCTTCATCAACTTGAGCTGCATGGTTGAGGTTCTTTTCTCAACCAAGTTCCTCTGTTCACTCCAGACATCATGCCTGCACATTTGAACATATGTTCTGACATTTGTTGGTGTGGCATGGCTCTGTTCACATTCTCTTCTAATTTGTGTGAAGAATTGTTCTTCTTAACAGTCATCATGAATGATACATTCTTTCTCCTCTTAAGGATTGTTTCTTGATCTGGTATTAAGGTTAGGCAACCTTTTTCAATGTGACCATATTTCTTTCATCTCTCGCATAGAACTTCTTTGATACGTGTGTTTCTCTTTGTTTGCAATCTCTCATGCACTCTGTCTTCATCATGTGAAAGTTTTCCTTTTCTTTTGTCACCAGCCTTGGCCTTTTCATCTTCAAGTTTCCTCATTCTTTTCAAATATTTTGGCCAGATGACCAATATGCCATTTGGAACTGTTGTAGCTAGTTTGGGTCTTCCACATGGGTTAATCTGAGTTTCATCCCACTGAGTGTTTCTTTTGGATGAATAACCCTTACAATTTCATGGATCTGAAATCCTGTGTCTTCTCAGCTTCCCTACTTGAGATCTTCTTGTGGAAATGTGTGTTCGCCATATTCTTCTGCTTTCTTCCCAAGGTACTTTCTTCATACTTAGACGGCATCAGAGGTCTTCTTTTCTTATCAACAGTGAAAGCATGTTGATATGGACATGTGCCTACCTTGTGACCGCTGCCGTTGCATACATCACAGATGTTATCAAGAATTCCAAATCTGTTTGCGGTAAACAGATGCTTCTGGACCTATGGATTTTGCTTCTTCTTCTATAGCTTCCTTCCCTTTGATATAGGCTTTCTCTGTGCTTTCCCATGTAAGGGATTATAAAAACAATCCAGTGCACAGTGCCCAAATCTGTTACTGCACCAACATTGACCCACAAATCATTTCTTCTTTGTATCTTCTGTATTAGGTTGTTGGTCCATCTGGTTAATCTTTTTTTCTCTATTTGAGGAACCAACTTCCTCTTTTTTCTTCCCATCCACCCTAGCCATGTTGGTAGGTTTCTTCTTCTCACCTTTCCTCATCCATACTTGTTTAGATCTTTTCTTCTAACCTGCACTGATTGTGGGAATGTATTTAGAAACATGAGTACAAGGTGGTTTGGATGGTACCTTCACTTTCTAAGTTGCTTGTGATAGATCAATGAGTGAAGTCATGATCTTCTTATCACATGTTGGATGTCTTTCGAAAATAGAATCCTCCAGTGAGCATTGAGTACCAGTAGAAAATGATTCTTGAGATGGACACTCAAGAGTTGTCATAATCTTCTTGTCACGTGTTGGAGGTACTTCAGCTTTAGTAGCCTCTAATGAACATTGAGTACTAGGATCTCCTGTTTCATTCTTTTGTGGAGTCTCAATATGTTTCTTCTCAAGATTTTTCAATTTGGCTTCCAATTTTTGACTTTCAATATTGAGGATGATCTTCTAATCTTCAATCATGATCATCTTCTCTTCACAAGTCCTCTTCAATCTTTCAACCTCATCTTCATGCATCTTAACTTTGTTTTGTAACAAAGAGTAAAGTTCTTTGAATTTCATGGAAGTTTATTCCAAACAAAATCTCTTAACTTCATTACTCTTATTCAGCTCAGCTTCAAGTGCATGGATCTTTTCTTTTAGAGTCTTATTGACTGCCTCATTTTCTTCAAATACTTTAACCTGTTTGGTGAGCTTCATACTTTCCAGAACCTTTATTTCCAACCACTTTTCCATATTGTCAGCTTCTCTTTCTAGTAGAGTGATCTCAACCTGCATAGATTGGAATAGGCTACAAATAATAGCAACCCTTTCTTCAGGAATATCATGCAGACATGTTTTAAGTTTTTGTTGAAATCTTGAATTAGGGATTTCATCCTTTCCTCTGTAAGAATTCTGAGCCACGTTATTGATACTTTCCAAGACTGATATTTCTTCATTATTGGAATGGCACGGATAACAAGACACTAAATCTTCTTTGGATATGTGGGACTTCCTTAGCTGCTTCTTCTATTTCTTTTTCCTGTTTTTCATGGTCTTGAGAGATGTAGTCTTCTGCTCAGAAATGACTGATTCTTCATCAAGACTGCTCTTCATTGTTGACTTTAGGAAAGAAAATCAAATCCTCTTCTCAATAGAATTACTAGAGAATATCCAACATACGTCATCCTTTCTCTCTGATACCACTTGTAGGACCCCAGGACACCCTCAAGGGGAGGGTGAATCAGTGTGGAAACTTTTTCTTCTTAAAGTTGTGGATCTTGTTCCCATGTTGATAGGAACTACTTAAACATGTATGATGGATATGATCAGCAATTTAACATTCACATGCAGAGAGATGACACGGCTATTTTTACTTGGTTCACCACTAAGGGCTACGTCCAAGGAGCATACGTCGACAGGTTGTCGGTCGTACCAAAATCCACTATACTTCACTAGCTTTAGATTACAAATGTTTGGGTACATTCACTCTTTCCCAGGCTCACTGCCTTTACAAAATTTTAGGGATAGCTCACTGCGTCCCTCGGGTCACTCCCGTTGACTCCCCCTGGCTCACTATCGTTGGCGAAGTCACACATAGTTTATAGATGTGAAGGTCTCTTCAATAGATGTGCATTGAAGTTCTTTGTCTCATGTTCAGCATGAGACTTTGCTTGCATCAGGGTTTAGATTTGATGCTCTTTCTAGTTCAATACTTCTTCTTTAGTGAAATGACTGAATTCACTAGATCCCCTTGTCTTCCTTTACCTGAATAACAATCACTTATGTGATTGCTCAATAAATGATGCTCAAATTACTTTTCATCGTTAGAATCAGTTCTCCATGTATGTATGATATCATGTATATATCATTTAGATTTCTTCTTCAATCTCACCTTGCACCGAAAGTATCAGGCAATCATTTAGCTCTCGTTCAGCTCTAGAAAGACGGGAAATCTTCAACAATATCTGGCACTCCTTTTCAAGCACGGCATACAAGTCTCAATATGGCGCGCAAGCCCTAGGCGTGCAAGTATAAACTGGCATGCAAGTGTCACCAAATCACCTGCGCGACTCTGTCTTCTTGAACTTCAAACCTGCGCGACTCACTTCCTTTCTCGCCCAAATCACCTTGGGCGCGCACCCATCAATCAGCGCGCGACTTCAACTTGCGCGACTCATCCACCACTTGCATGTCCAATCACCTGTGCGATGAGAGCTTGAACAATCTCTAAGTCTTGAGCTCCGTGAGAAATGAGGAGCGGTGGTCCAGTATTTATAGGCAAACTAGACCCCCTGCATGGAGGCGCGCAAGTCCCTCAATGGCGCGCAAGTCTCGTCTCCCGTAACCTCGGTCGCATAACTCACTTGCGCAACCCTCTTTACTTAGCCATATTTTGAAGTTTTGTTCTTGGAAAACAACGGGCACGTAAGTTCCAATTCTCCTAGGTACCGGAGCGCAAGTTTTTTCATGGCGGATAAATCCACTTGCGTGACCTAACCAATAATTGTGTGACCCTTATCCCTTTGCCATATTTTGAACTTCTGATCCTTGAAAATATATGGATTGAAAGTTTCCTCTCCTTCAAGTGTACGGCACGCAAGTCCCTTTGCTAACGTCACTTTTCTTCATTTGCTGATTTTGAGGCCCTGAAATTTGGCAAACACTAGAAAACGGCGCCACCTTGTATTTGAAATTTTTTTCCGCCTCCAGATCATCCATTCCTTTGTCGATGTTCCTTGAATAAAACATGGATCATTATCCACAGTCCTTGAACTCGACATGCCACCATGGAATCTCATTTTGTCAACAAATTTGTATGTCGTTCGTTTGCTTTGTCAACAAGCACGATCACCTCAACAACACTTCTTCTTGGTGATCTGTATCCTTCAGCAACTCTTCTTCTTTTATCACAAACTCCACTATTGTGATATGTATTCTTTGAAGGCATAGATTTAGAATCACCATCTTCTATGAAAATGTGATGTGCATGGCTATCTCAGAATTCCAATCCTTTCATGGCCATCTTAGAATTCCAATCATTGGCACATTGTCTTCTTCATCAATCGTCATGATCTACTTCATGTAAACCCTGTGATTCAATTCGTCAAGAAGTCTCTTGCATGGTTCTCATGCAATCATGAGTAATTGCATGGTCTTTATCAAGACCCCTAGTTCTCATGCAATAAGGAGGACTTGCATGGACTTCATCCAAAAACCCCATTCTTCTTTAATCATCCCCAGATGGATCCTCAGATGGATTACACCTCACATTCTACATTGTTGTAAACAATGTATCACCTTTGACACATGTTCTTTGAACTTACGATTAGTACAACAATCATCTGAATCCCTATTCCTCTACTTCATCAGAGTACTTCATGATCTCCTTCATTTTGATCTTCCATTCCTCCATTTCATTGGAATACTTCTTGATCTCCTTCATTTTGATCTTCATTGACAACTATTGACAACAAACACAAACTTATACACAAAGTGGTTCCAACAATCTCCCCCTTTGTATTTTGTTTTCAATACCTTATACATCTTCTGAAATGAATTTTTCAATGTCAAAATGAGAATCATCTCTTCAATCAACTTTTCTTTTCAAAATGTCATTTCACTTTCTCTCCCCCTTATTGACAAGAAATAAAAAGTGAATGGTAGGGAGGGTATCAATCCACACTTAAGCAATGTTTCATTAATCTTTTCACTCTAAGTCTACTCGAGCAATTCTCGAGGTAGAAAACAAGAGGATTTGATTAAGTCAACAAGGTTGTCCATTATTCATAGATCATGATACCAACATGAGATGAAAACTCATGTAGTTTGTCTTCAAGGGTTTACCACTTTTATTTCAGGTAGAAGAAAATCAACTGTGATAGGGAATAATCAGCCTGAAACTCCTTCTCCATTGACATGTTCTTCAAGAAATTCACAGAGTAACTACTTTTGAGTCCATCTGGAGTTGATATTGATTGAAACAGTGAGTATGGAAGCTTCTTCATTTTTCTCCCCCTCAAGGGAAAAACTCCTCATCATCATCATCAAGAGTGATCCTTCATCATCATAATCATTGAATATCAATTGAATAATCTTCTAAGGATGGAAACTTCTTTAGCTTGGATATAAACTGTTGACAGCATTCACTGCTTCTCAGGTTCTCCCCCTGAGAGCATGCTTCACCTTTAATTCACTGCATTATTATTACAAATACAATACACAAATGAATAAGGGAATAAGGTGGTTCCTCCTTGCTTCATCAACATGAGCTGTATGGTTGAGGTTCTTTTCTCAACCAAGTTCCTCTGTTCACTCCATACTTCATGCCTGCACATTTGAACATATGTTTTGACATTTTTTGGGGTGTCATGGCTCTGTTCACATTCTCTTCTACGTTTTGTGAAGAATTGTTCTTCTTAACAGCCATCATGAATGATACATTCTTTCTCCTCTTAAGCACTGCTTCTTGCTCTGGTATTAAGGTTAGGCAACCTTTTTCAATGTGACCAGATTTCTTGCATCTCTCACACAAAACTTCTTTGACACATGTGTTTCTGTTTGTTTGAAATCTCTCATGCCATGTGTCTTCATCAGGTGACAGTTTTCCTTTTCCTTTGTCACCAGCCTTGGCCTTTTCATCTTCAAGTTTCCTCATTCTTTTCAAATCTTCTGGCCAGATGACCAATATATCATTTGGAACTGTTGCATCTAGTTTGGGTCTTCCACATGGGTTCATCTAAGTTTCATCCCACTTAGTGTTTATTTTGGATGAATAACCCTTCAATTTCATGGATCTGAAATCCTGGGTCTTCTCAGCTTCCCTACTTGAGATCTTCTTGGGGAAATGTGTGTTCTCCATATTCTTCTGTTTTCTTCCCAAGGTACTTTCTTCATACTTAGATGGCAATAGAGGTCTTCTTTTCTTATCAACAGTGAAAGCATGTTGATATGGACATGTTCCTGCCTTGTGACAACTTTCGTTGCATACATCACAGATGTTATAAAGAATTCCAAATCTGTTTGCGGTAAACAGATGCTTCTGGACCTGTGGATGTTGCTTCTTCTTCTCTAGCTTCCTTCCCTTTGATATAGGCTTTCACTGTGCTTTCCCATGTAAGGGATTATAAAAACAATCCAGTGCACTGTGCCCAAATCTGTTACAGCACCAACATTGACCCACAAATCTTTTCTTCTTTGTATCTTCTGTATTTGGTTGTTGGGCCATCTGCTTAATCTTTTGTGCTCTATTTGAGGAACCAACTTCCTCTTTTTTCTTCCCATCCACCCTAGCCATGGTGGTAGGTTTTTTCTTCTCACCTTTCCTCATCCATACTTGTTTAGATCTTTTCTTCTGACCTGCACTGATTTTGGGAATGTATTTAAAAACATGAGTACAAGGTGGTTTGGATGGTACCTTCACTTTCTCAGTTGCTTTTGATAGATCAATGAGTGAAGTCATGATCTTCTTATCACATGTTGGAGGTCTTTCGAAAATAGAATCCTCCAGTGAGCATTGATTACCAGCAGCAGATGATTCTTGAGATGGACACTCAAGAGTTGTCATAATCTTGTTATCACATGTGGGAGGTACTTCAGCTTTAGTATCCTCCAATGAACATTGAGTACCAGCATCTCCTGTTTCATTCCTTTGTGGAGTCTCAATATGTTTCTTCTTAAGATTTTTCAATTGGGCTTTCAATTTTTGATTTTCAATATTGAGGATGATCTTCTGATCTTCAATCATGATCATCTTCTCTTCACAAGTCCTCTTCAATCTTTCAACATCACCTTCATGCATCTTAACTTTGTTTTGTAACAAAGAGTCAAGTTCCATGAATTTCATGGAAGTTTATTCCAAAAAAAATCTCTTGACTTCATTGCACTTATTCAGCTCAGCTTCAAGTGCATGGATCTTTTCTTTTAGAGTGTTATTGACTGCCTCATTTTCTTCAAAGACTTTAACCTGTTTGGTGAGCTTCATACTTTCCAGAACCTTTATTTCCAACCCCTTTTCCATATTGTCATCTTCTCTTTCTAGTCGAGTGATCTCAACCTGCATATATTGGAATAGGCTACAAATAATAGCAACCCTTTCTTCAGGAATATCATGCAGACATGTTTTGAGTTTTTGCTGAAAGCTTGAATTAGGGATTTCATCCTTTCCTCGGGAAGAATTCTGAGCCACCTTCTTGATACTTTCCAAGCCTGATATTTCTTCATTATTGTAATGGCACGGAGAACAAGACACTGAATCTTCTTTGGATATGTGGGACTTCCTTAGCTGCTTCTTCTCTTTCTTTTTCCTGTTTGTCATGGTCTTGAGAGATGTAGTCTTCTGCTCAGAAATGACTGATTCTTCATCAAGACTTCTCTTCATTGTTGACTTTAGGAAAGAAACTCAAATCCTCTTCTCAATAGAATTACTAGATAATATCCAACATACGTCAACCTTTCGCTCTGATACCACTTGTAGGACCCCGGGAGACCCTGAGAGGGGAGGGGTAAATCAGGGTGGCAACTTTTTCTTCTTAAAGTTTTGGATCTTGTTCCCACGTTGATAAGAACTACTTAAACCTGTATGATGGATATGATCAGAAATTAAACATTCACATGCAGAGAGATAACACAGCTATTTTTACTTGGATCACCACTAAGGGCTACGTCCAAGGAGCATACGCTGACAGCTTGTCAGTCGTACCAAAATCCACTATGCTTCTCTAGCTGTAGATTACAAATGTTCGGGTACAGTCACTCTGTCCGAGGCTCATTGCCTCTAAAAAATTTTAGGGATAGCTCACTGCGTCCCTCAGGTCACTCCCATTGGCTCCCCCTGGCTCACTGCCATTGGTGAAGTCACACTCAATTTATAGACATGAAGGTCTCTTCAATAGATGTGCATTGAAGTTCTTTGTCTCCTGTTCAGCATGAGACTTTGCTTGCATCAGGGTTCAGAGTTGATGCTCTTTCTAGTTTAATCCTTCTTCTTTAGTGCAATGACTGAATGCACTAGATCCCCTTGTCTTCGTTTACCTGAATCACAATAACTTATGTGATTGATCAATAAATGATGCTCAGCTTACTTCTCATCATTAGAATCAGTTCACCGTGTATGCATGAGATCATGCATGTATCATTTAGATTTATTCTTTAATCTCATTTTTCACCGAAAGTATCAGGCAATCATTCAGCTCTCGTGCGGCTCTAGAAAGACGGGCAAGCTTCAACAAAATCTGGCACTCCTTTTCAAGCCCAGCGTACAAGTCTCAATATGGCACGCAAGTCCTAGGTGCACAAGTATAAACTGGCATGCAAGTGTCACCAAAGCACCTGCGCGACTCTATCTTCTTGAACTTCAAACCTGCGTGACTCACTTCCTTTCTCACCCAAATCACCTTGGGCACACACCCATCAATCGGTGCGCAACTTCAACTTGTGTGACCCAACCACCACTTGCGCGGCCAATCACCTGCGCGACGAGAGCTCGAACAATCTCTAAGTCTTGAGCTCCGTGATAAATGAGGAGGGGTGGTCCAGTATTTATAGGAAAACTGGACCCCCTGCACGGAGTCACGCAAGTCCCTCATTGGCGCGCAAGTCCCTCAATGGCGCGCAGGTCTCGTCTTCTGTAACCTCTGTCGCGTAACTCACTTGCGGGACCATCTTTCCTTAGCCATATTTTTAAGTTTTGTTCTTGGAAAACAATGGGTGTGTAAGTTCCAATTCTCCTTGGTACCGGCGCGCAAGTTTTTTCACGGCGTGCAAATCCACTTGAGCGACCTAAACAACACTTGCGCAACCCTTATCCCTTTGCCATATTTTGATGTTCTGATCCTCGAAAATATATGGCTTGCAAGTTTCCTCTCCTTCAAGTGTACGGAGCGCAAGTCCCTTTTCCAAAGTCACTTTTCTTCATTTTCTGATTTTCAGGCCCTGAAATTTGGCAAACACTGGAAAATGGCGCCACCTTGTATCTTCTCAATTTGTCCGCCTCCAGATCATCCATTCCTTTGTCGATGTTCCATGAATAAAACATGGATCATTATCCATATTCCTTGAACTCAACATGCCACCATGGAATCTCCTTTTGTCAATAAATTTGTATGTCGTTCGTTTGCTTTGTCAACAAGCACGATCACCTCAACAACACTTCTTATTAGTGATCTGTATCCTTCAGCAACTCTTCTGCTTTTATCACAAACTCCACTATTGTGATATGTATTCTTTGAAAGTATAGCTTTATCATCATCATCTTCTATGACAATGTGATGTGCATGGATATCTCAGAATTCCAATCCTTGCACGGCCATCTTAGAATTCAAATCATTGGCACATTGTCTTCTTCATCAATCGTCAAGATCTACTTCATGCAAACCCTGTGATTCAATTCGTCAAGAAGCCTCCTGCATGGTTCTCATGCAAGCATGAGTAATTGCATGGTCTTCATCAAAACCCCTAGTTCTCATGAAATAAAGAGGACTTGCGTGGACTTCATCCAAAAACCCCATTCTTCTTTAATCATCCTCAGATGGATCCTCAGATGGATTACACCTCACATTCTGTATTGTTGTAAACAATGTATCACCTTTGACACATGTTATTTGAACTTACGATTAGTACAACAATCGTCTGAATCACTATTCCTCTACTTCATCGGAGTACTTCATGATCTCCTTCATTTTGATCTTCCATTCCTCCATTTCATTGAAGTACTTCTTGATCTCCTTCATTTTGATCTTCATTGACAACTATTGACAACAAATTCAAACTTATACACAAAGAAGTTCCAACAATATATATATATATATATACAAGGCTATAGGGAAGATATATTTCAATCTCCCACTTATTATAAAGCCTAATATAATTTATTCCACTTCATGTAATATTGTTCTGTATACATTAACTTATGAAATTACATCCAAAACTGCTATTAGATATCTTTTAATAAACATTTGGAAGGGTATCAGAAACATCACATTGTTTCACATCGCATGTAATACCATGTGAATGCAGATCGAAAAAAATTTTGGATTAACTCTAAAACACTTTTAGTGTATATATCTACGTCAAACTCAATCGACATTCATTTGACCACAAAGTGTGACCATATACGAAATTACATCATTGAAAATAAATATGAATCTCTTGATCTATATATGTAAGTAAATATAAGTTAATAGTTTAAATTCTACTCAATATATAATGATATTTGGAATTATCTCCATCAAACAGGTGAATCTCCATACCTATGACCACCTATCAGTATCAAATTCCAATGAACATTCTTAGATTTCAAATTTTTCAAAGACATCAAGTGACCATGGTACAAGGAACATTTCAATCCTATATAATTAACTTATCTAATCACGGTTCATAGAGTGTAGACTAAATAGATCGATGAATAAATCACATTTCATTCATCCATTTGGATAAGCACATCACATGTCCTTTATCAAAATAAATATATAATATCTATGTTCAGCCACACACTCTCATAATCTATCTTAACCAAGGGCCCTGATGCCATAAAAATAATATGAGACAAAAAATCTCATCCTGGTTAAGGTCCAACAAATGACATGATCAGAAACACACCCATCCACCCCTGTATTGGTTTATTTAATATGTATACTTGTTTAAGTAGGGTATCCTATTATAAAAGTTCTAATTATAGGTATCTCACCTGTATCAGTTAATGGGGATTCAAATATGATCCCTAAACTCCTAGTATAACCAAGTCAATTTTTTATGAATATTCATGTGGTATATTTAGTTGGTCATCAAGTACACACAATGAATCCCACATTTTCACTACTTCCTCATGATAATATTTTTTATAATTATAAAAGAACCATAATAACATTAACCATAACATTTCATCATAACCTATAACACTCCATGATGAACATCAGTTAGGGATAAAATTAATGTTATATTTTGAGTGGTTAGTTATCATTTCACTTCAGGAAATATAAATTTACAAATACATTTAGCTAGCCAACATGAAAGAATTATAAAATGGATGTTTCCACAAATATGATATGTTTTTATTATTCTTAAAATATTTAATAATATCTAACAAAAATAACATAAGTACATGTTTTACATATCATATGTATAAAATTACTAGCATAACTTTATATTCACTACACATTCTGGGTTTTTTTTTCACATTAAAACATTTATAATCCATGTAACATCTCTTTGTGATCTTATAATAAAACCCTCCAACTAATTGTTTTAGTAAAAAATCTATAAAATAATTCAGTTTGAATAATGGTGAGGTTTAGGAATCATATTCCTAACTAATCAACTTTTGAATATATTCAAACTTCTTGGCTTCAAAATATCAAATGGTATAGTATTAACTTATGTTATCTACTAAAAACTCTTTCTATGAATATCAAAATCATATTTGGAACTTTATTCCACTAAAATTTCCCTTGAAATAATGTAAAAACTTACATTGTTGTTTACCAGTACTCTAGAACTATTTTAGGATTAAGTGAAAATCACATTAATACGGTAACTATATATCACTCCAATAGTTCTATTTACTTCCACACCCTATACATTTTTAGTATCTATGTAATTTAATTTTATTCCTAACTCATATAATCCTTCAACAAATGATGTCTTTAAATTTCAAGATAACTAATTTCAAATCATTATATTTGTTTTCATATTATTAAATATACAAACATATTATAGAAAAATTAGTAAAAAAAAATTATCTTAAATTGTTAAAAAAGTTATAACCACATTCTAAGATCACTTTAACATAAGGTTTAGGTTAAGAATTATATTTCAATTATAAACTTCTCTATATACAGACATACTCCCACTTTCCTAGTAAACATTATTTTTTATAATATTTCTCTAAGATACAAAAACCCTTTTTAAGGAAATAACATTAATTTCCATTTATTTGGAAAATTTAACAAATATAATATTATTTCCATATCATATATTATATTATACATGTTCGGAAAATTTTCATTTGAAGAGAATACTTTATTTAAATTTACCACATATGGATGGTGAGAACATTCTAAATTCTTTTAGCAAGTATATGGATAAATTTTTAATCATGGATAAACATTTTTATTCAAATTTTATTATAAAAATAGGTTATATAAGTTTAAGAATCATAAACCATATGTATACAATAAATCATATCATGTTTTTAAGAACAGAACTTTGTAATCAAACAAATCATTTTGTCGCATAAGGTAAATGAGAAAAAGATACACATCTTTTATATAGATTCATATGATCTTGGTAGAACTCTTTACCTTCAATTCCTTGATGAAGTGACTATTTACTTTATCTCATGAATATAAACTATAATCTCAATAAATTCATAAATTTATTTTGAACCAATTTTTATTCATAAGTCTTTTTAAAATATACATTCTACATCATATGTTGTTAAAAACTAAAGAATTAATTTCCATAACATCCATACCTAACATGGGAATTCCATGTATTTTTGAATAATCATTCAAGTATATGTTGGATAAACAAATCATATTTAATTATTACCCTTCCTTCTTGACATCTTTAGGTCTTAATGATCTTTATTATATTCTTGAAGAATCATTGGTGAAATTTCCTATTAATTTTTCTTCTTTTTGTTTGATCTTTTACCAAATTATATTATCTATACATTACTTTTGAACCAAGAAATCATATTCCTAGTTCATATATATTCCAAACACATTTAGAATATTATTTAAATTTTATTTTAATTGAATTATATTGTCAGAACATTTCAATAATGGACTATATGATAAATCCCTTAACAAGAACAACCAATATATATTCTCTCCTTAATGTATTTTAAATAATTCAACAAATCATAACTATGTGTATCAAGAAAATGAAGTCACATTTTTTTAAACAAAAATTATTTTCAAACTCATCTCAAATGAAAAATGAGAAAAAAACATGTAATTAAATATTCAACTAAACATGATGTATCCAAGTCTCCAATACAACAACACATTTTCTCTATTATTTGGACATCAAATTTATTATTGATCCTTCATTGCTTCATTTTTATTCTATTATTGGTGTCATGTATATTTAAAACACATGTGAAATTTACAATTGATATCACAAACCATAAAATAAATGGATTCTATGACATTCATACTTGATGTGAACACTCTATATGGATTATTTTATCCCTTATGGTAAATTGGAATATTTCTTCTTAAATTTGAAACTTTTTCACAATGAAAACATTTTCCTTACTCTTCCTTTATCAATTTGATAGGAGGTTTGGATTTACCACAAACTCTTTTCATCCATTTTTAGTTAGTACATTTACCCATCTCCTTTTGTAAAATTAAAATGGTACTAGAACCTAGACTTCCCATGTTTTGTTAAGACAACCTCAACATATAGAAGAAATCATATGAAGGTTTATAGAGTTCATTTATATTATAATTCACAAAAAAACAATCATAACTTTTCAAGGAGTGATTGTAAAATGAAATCTAAAACTAAATAAAGATTTATAGGTCAACCTAGAATCTCTATATAACTGGAATATGAAATACTATTTTTTACATGAGTAGATATTTAGGTTCCTTATTTTATTTTACATTGAGAATGAGCTTTATACATTTCATACCATTCCTTCATTGTTTTCTACTGATAGATACTTTTCATGTTATCTATCATTTGAAACAAGTTAATAGTCCCTCGTTTATCTTGAAAATATAACTCCATTTTAACCAACATGAGTTTATAGACTTCTTGTGCATCCATTTAATGTTAATAATAGTTATCCAAATCCTTTTTTACTAGTTTCACCACTTATTTTATTAGGAATACATTGTTCCAATACATATAAATTTCCTTCTTATTTGATAACAATTCTCAAATTTCAATACCAATGGAGGAATTTGATACCATTTGGTTTTTACATTTCATGTATTGATATAAATTTCATTCTTGATGATGATTAAATTTATCTATAATATAATATTTTATAAAATGAACATTGAGTTTTAAAAATAATTTAAAAAGGAATTTTATTAAATATTCCCCCACTAAGCTGATAAACCCTTTTAAAATTTATCATATCCATTAGTGATTGAAGATACATATTTCACTAAGAAAATAGTCTTATAGGGAATTAGTCTCATCAATTAATTATTTAGGTAGATCATCATCCCAATAATATCATATATGACTCTTGGATAGCTGGTTAGATAACACTTTTACCCATATATTATATGGAAAAACAACAACTTCAGTCCTTTATTATCATTCCCAATGCTTTCCCATATATGTGTAACCTAAAGAAAATATCAAAATTAGATTAAAAAAAAGACAACTCCGGGGAACTCTGGAATGGAAGAACCTACCCAAGGATGATCCAGTGTCACCCATTATTTTCATTCCTTATATAAGATAATCTAGGGGTACTCCTCTATGGAAAAACCTACCGGACTGGATGATTGATGTATTCAAAAGTTCTTATTTGAATTTAATATCTAACTTATTATTTTTGGGGTATTTTAACATTATCATATTTCTCATATTATTACCTTATATGTATTCATGATTTTTGTAATTTAGTTCAGAATTCTATTACCTCCACCAAACCGACTTGTTAAAACCATATTGATGTGTAACCCTTTACAAAACCCAAACATTTATGTTAATAACCTAAAATATAAGTCAAATATATTCATACATATCTCAATGAATCATATACATAAGGTACATGAGAACTTCTAGTAAAGGTTTATAATTATATGATATTGATAATCTCTATATGATTAAGCCAAAAGAGAGAGATAACCAATCCAAATCACATTCCTAAATAAGGCACAATCTTCTAGGTAAGTTGGTAGTTAGACACAAAGTCACTATACCTAGGGATAGTTTACTCAATAGACTGTCAAATTCATCATAACTCTAACACCTAGTATAAAAAAAATATTCGATAACTATATTCAATTTCATAACTTCAATTACAACCCAAGGTCAACATAGATGAAAAATGTAAATTCATTATGGAGTCATTCCTAGCATAAATTTCAAGGATCTATACTAGAAACAATTAATCATATAAATTATTTAATTCAAACATTCATAATAAAAAAAATTATAACTATGAATAATATAGGGAATAATCTTCAAATAAATAAAAAATTCTAATATCTAAACTGGATAAATCTTTTTGGAACAAATCATAAAGAAAATATAATTATAAACATTTTATATTCATTGGATTCATAATTATGGACATTCTATAATTTTTAATATAAAAATATTATATTAAATCTAATATGAACTCTTCAATATTTATAATTATATGAAATTTTCATTTTAAATATATGATATTTTATGAATTTTAAACAATTTATAATCCGATTTCTATTATGTAGAAATTTTACATAATCCAAATATCATAGAATTTATTAATTATTTAAACCTTCATAATATCAATAATAAAAAAATTGATGTGTTTATATAATATCCAAATAAGGCCTACCTTTTATTTTTATCATTTTAAAATATTAATTATGAAGCATTCATAATTTAAATATAAACCTTTTATATTTTGGCCTTATTTAAAAATTTATAACACTTTAAAAATTATTTTCATATGATTTATAAATAAAATCCTTTATTTATATATCATAATTCATGCCATATATTTTTGTTAAAAAAATATTTCAGATATTAACATTTAGTATTTTAAAAAAATAATATTTTCATAAACATTTATTTAATAAATTATAAACTATTTGTACATAATTAATTATTTTTATAACCCTATAAAAATTAATTATTCTCAATATAACAATTATAATGACTTAGAAATATTTTATAGATCTTGAAAACCATTTATTAATTGAAAAAGAATTTTTAATAACTTTTAAGTATACCTATACACAGGAACCCGTTCCTGTGTAATGGTAAGCTCACTCTACCCTTTCACAGACACATTGAGTAAGGATAATGTGATTATAGAGCCCTTATAAAAAGTTAAGTCAGTATATACCTTTATAAATCATAAATATAATGATCTACATAATAGTAATATGAATATTACCTATGCATATCCCCTTTTGTATATGGGTAAGATTGGGTGACCCTTACCTTCACTGATTTACATATGGGTAAGGAGAGATGATCCTTATTTTTACCACTATGTATAAGGGTAAATACCCAGTTACCCTTAGACATGTAAAATATTTTTGGTTAAGGACTTGGTTAACATTATGAATCTAAGCTACATAAGGGTAAACCATTTTAAAAACTGAAATTTCTATTATAATGCAGGTCTTTTTTTTATTTTTTATTCATTTAATGATTTATAAAACATAAGAATGGATTTTCTATGTTACCACTTAAGGGTTTTATTTGAGTCTAATAAAAATTTTAGATAAAGCGTAAGCGATTTAAAACCCTTGTATGTGGATCTCCATGAAAGATAATATGAAAGTGAGTATAAAATTGAAATGAAGATCAATTTATAAATCATGAATTTCATTCACCATGGTGATTATAGAGAAATATTTATCTACATATAATGATAGTGAGTGAGATAAAAACGTGTAAAATAAAGGATTCCAACAACCATATATAACACCCTATAATTTAAATGGAATACCATGCTTGATAGCGTATAAGAAACACAACACTAATCTTAAAAAAATAACAAAATAATATTATTTCAAATATGGTCTTCATAACCTATCTGTAAAATTGGTGGGTATGAACATGGTGAACTACTTTGTAAAATATATATAAAGGTTTCTATAACATTCTATTTCCATCATTCAAGCAATTTTTCTTCCTTTTTGCTACTTGTCCTCTTTAATTTGGTCTGCCTTGGGACTCCCAAGGATGGAGAGCATTTATTGGGGAAAATGAACGAATGTTCAGGGATGTGTGTTTGTTTGAATTAATAAGGCCTCAGTATAAATATGTTTAATTATTTTGGGGGTTCTTCCCTCAATCAGAGAATTCCTGATGTGGTTTGGATTTTTATAATAAATCTATTGTTTTTTATTTTTTCTAGAGAAATACATGTTGTGTAATGGGAATACAATATATGTAATGTTTTTAGGGACACTTTCATGAAATAAGTGAATAACTTGAAGGCAGTACACACCATGTAGATGTTACACACCATGTAAAAATTAAAAATCATTTTTTTATAAAAACAAGATGAGTTTTCGGCATATGTGATCCCAGTGGATTATATGACATGTAAAGGGATTAAATTCCTTTTAATTATTGATAGAATTGTTTTTTGGGTGCTTCTCAATAAATTTTTCATTTCATTCATCCACATATCCTTCGGATAATGACCCATAACCCTTATCTATATATTTTTGGAGTCTACATTCAATCCATATTAATTCATTTGGCAATTTATCACTCCTGTTATTAGTTTTTGTCACTATAGGTGAGTGAGACTCTATGATTCTTCATTTCTTTGATCATAAAAACAATTTTTCATTGTGTTATTATATCTGTTCACCCATCATGATTTTCTTTCTTATTTCTTTCTAGATCTATCATCTGATCTTGTTTTAGGGGTCATTAATTTGTTTCATTGTGGTGAAGTGGGTGTTAATTCTTGAGGTATGTGTTTTTTCCTCTACTAAACTAATCCTTAATGTAAATTGAATCAATTCTAATATTTTTAGGTTGATTCTAGGGAATTTTTTTCATTTATGGTTCCTCCTTTTTGGTGGATTATGTTGTGGGTGTGTGCAACCTCAATTTTGTGGTAGGTGGTTCCATATCTATCTAGTGATGATGAACTTAATTACTCCTATTTATTGATAAAAAAATTTGTTAAATTAAATGAAATGATTTACTGATTTGTTTTTGTGTGTGTGGAAATTATTTTTTATAAAATATGGTTTTCAATGAATTGTGAAATGGTTTTCAAATAATGGTTTATGAAAATTATTTGAGGTGTCAATTTAAAAAATAGATAACATTGTAAGACATAGGTACATAGGTTTAAGGTTTTGTAATATTCCTCTTTCATTGAAATTATTAGGGGGTTTCTCCTAGAGATTTCATCTTCTCTCTAGGGTTTTTATTCTAGAGACCTGATAGAATTTATTGGGAGGGATCACTTTCTCAGGTATTACTCTTCTGCCTAATCATGACGAATATATCTATGGGATTGTTGTGTAAATGATTTTATATGTTAGGGGCATGAGTGTAGCCTAACTCTCTTGACCTTGTGTCATCCCTAGTTTGATCCCTTTTTTGATGTTTCCTATTCTTCTCTTATGATTTGGGATTCTGCTTTTGGAGTGTACTATTTAGTTATACTACCAAAGGTTTGATATGAGACATAAAATCTACTTTTCATTATTTTGACTTGATATAAATATTGTGATATATGGATATGAAATGATTTGAAACTGACTAACCTTATTTATTTGGAAATGTAGAAAATGGTAAATTAAATTGTTTTTCCATGATACTGATATAAAAAATGTAATAATTTTTTCATGTCTTGTTTTATTTAATGTTGATAATTTTTTTGTTTTTTTCTAGATACATGACATGGAACAACTATGTGAGATCATATTGATCCTATTAGATCAAACCCTACATACCAATTTGAGGGTGTGTAGACCTAGTTATGTCTTTCGATGAATGGAATGTCAAGGTACAGTGGTGAGGCGGTGGGGATTTTTGTCTGCTAGTTTGGGTAGCTTGTAGTGAGATGGTGGGATTATAACCACGCATTCACATGTAGTATCTGGTTTTCTAATTTTTTTTCCTTTGTGGTTAGACTTGTATTTGGATATTGATTTTACTCATGGGTTTGTGGTGAGATGGTGGGAGTCTACCCATGTATTCACAAGGCATCCACTATCATTTAAATTCACATCTCATTCCATTCCTCAATTCAAATAAATTTTAGTTCTAGGAGTATACCCACTCATATAGAAATTTCAATTTAACCATTTGATTATTTCAAGAAAGAAAAATCATCAAAAAACATGGAAAAGGTTAAAATATCCATATCCTTACAGTAAATTCAATGAAAACCATTTATCAACATGCTTCCTCTAACTATGAAAGCACTAGATCACCCCACGATGGTTTAATAAAGTCATAGTCAAAGAAACTTCACATGGAACACCCCATTCATGGCCTTGGTTATAGAAACTACCTCCAACACATCTCAGAGGAACAAAAGGTTATTCTAACCAGGATTGATTATATTCAATATTATTATTCAAATAAATATGTGGGTCTTAATATAATGTACAATGGGAGCCACAATGGTAAATATCTATATAAATAACCAACCCACTTAGGGGAAGTATAGGCCACCTATCATAGGTTTGCAGTAGAGTGCTCATCCATTATCAGCTTCCAATTTGAATCATATTGAGAGAAAAAAATAATGGAAGAAGATCTTGTAAATAAGGCATATTATCTTTCACGTAAATAAATCTATTGATCCCATGAATAATTAAGAATGGAACAAAAGGAATCAAATACCCACCTATAAAAATCTAATGAGATTCATAGCACTCGATTCCAATATCGTACAAATAAGTGGTAGAAAAGCCTACAATTTGGCTTTTGAAGGAGCTCCCTCACATATGTTCTATCCATCAGGAGAATAAAGGATAAAAGATGTTCGGTTATAAAATTTGCAAGGGAAATTTTTTAATTTTACCCCAAAAATATGTGTCGTATGGTTCAACCACATGGTTGGCCAAATTATGCACCAACCATGAGCCATTGGTTGTACTAAGGGGGAACCCACACTGTCAACAAACATAGTTTAACTAACTATTTGAAAATCATCCATTTTGGATCTACTAAAAACTACAGGTGCCTTTCATAGGTGTGCACCTCCATCCTCATGGTTTCTATAAACCGTGTGAACTATAGTACCCCATTATCTAGCCTCACATGGTTAGTAGTAACTGTGTGACCTGTCCCATAAGGTTATTACTAACCATGGAACCTATTCTTTTTTTTTCAAAAGTCGAGCATTGGCCTCTAAAAAAACCTCGAACATCCCTGATATCCCATGACCTCAAAGGTTATTCACATAAGGCTATAAATATTAATTTAAACTAAAAACTACAAGTTTCGTAACTCATTTAAAAACTCATGATCCTACAATCTCCCCCCCCCCAAATCCATCCCCAAATTTCCCTATAAAGTGTTTTCTAGATTCATTAGATAACAACTTTGGCCATTGAGCACATATTTCATCCTCCCACTCCCAAGTCTCATCTTGCAAAAGACCATTATTCCATAGAACATATACTAGTCGATCTGACTGGCCTCATAGAACCTTTGTGCTCCTATCAATGATATAAATTATATGAACCTAAAAGAAGGAATTTTTGGTAAATCAACCTCCTAGAGAGGAAAATCATGAGATGAGTTAAAATATTAAAATCGTAGCTAAGATACATGGAAGATGTCATGCATATCCCAATATCTTTGAGGTAACTTCAACTGATAGTCTACTGGCCTGAATCACTATAGAATCTCAAACGGATTGATATATCATGGGTAAATATTACACTATCTCATGATCTATCTTTGTACTGGCCATAGTGATACTTGTAAAAATACATGACCCCCTAACTTGAACTCTAGATTTCATTTGTAGGGATTAGTGTAAATTTTCTATCAAGACTGGGTATAGCCATCCTCATTATGATCAACTAAAACTACTCTGAAGTCTCCTGCATGAGATTTGATCCTAGTAAAGTATCATATCTTTCTTCTAGATATCATAGAAGAAATCCACATGGACTAACATACATAGCCTCATAAGGTTCCATCTGTATATCATCCAGATTTCAACTATTGTATGAGAACTCAACCAGGGGTATATGCCTCTCCCAAGAGCCCCCATAATCTTGGAAACATGATTGAAGCTTTTGTATCATATGATCTAACTATCCATTAGTCTAATGGTGGTATGTTGTGTATAGAAGCACCTATGTTCCCAGTACCCTATGAAAATTCATCTAGAAATGATATGTGAACCAGGAGTCCCTATCTGAAATAATTGTACAGGGGAACCCATAAAGTCATACCATCTCAAGAATATAAAAACATCCATGATCATCCAAAATGGTCTCCTTTATTGGTAGAAAATGAGAAACATTTATGAGCCAGTCAAAAAGAACCCACACAGCATCACTTCGATGATGTGATCTTGATAAAAGGGTCATGAGAACCATTATTACATCATCCCATTTCCACTCAGGAATTGGTATATTATCTAAAAGTATTACTGGTCTCTAATGATCCCCCTTTACTTATTAATAGGTGGAGCACCTCATAACAGAACCATCTACCTCATGTTTCATACCTGGCCACCAGTACTGATGGTGTAAGTCACTATACATCTTGGTGACAACAGGATGCACTTCCAAAACTGAGGCATTAAACTCCCACATCTTCTCCTCACATATTTCAACTAGAACCCAAATGAGTCATGTATTTTAAAGATCCCATCTTCACATAAAATTTTATATAGAGTGGGTCGTCAACATCCAATCTCTCCCATTGGACTAGTCCCTCTGAATCCATTAGCTGCATCATCCTCAATCAATCCAGTAGGGTAGAGGGCACAACTAAGGGTGAATGAAAACTCTACCCTAGACAATCCTATAACTCTATGTTCATCTTATAGAATATATCCAAAATATTCAACTCACTACTGTCCTCTTGAACTTCGTTTATCTGAGTCCTCCTACTCAATGCATCTCCCCTGGAACTACCGTTTCTATGTGTATAGGAATGTTCAAAGATAAAATTCTATAGGTACTCAACCCACATTTGTTGCCTCAAATTTACATCACACTTTGTAAATATGTAGTTGAGGATATTTTGGTCTGTGTATACCAAAAAATGATCTCCTTTTATATAATGTCTCCAATAGTGAAAATCATGAACAACTGTAGATAACTCAAGATCCTGAATTGGGTGATTACTCTTGTGTGGAATCTACTACCGAGACCCGTATGACATGAATATTTCTCCCTACATCAGTTCTACTCCATGATTGATAAGTGATGTGTCACAATACATAGTGTAGATTCTACCCTTCTCCGTAAAAATCAGGTTTGGTGCTGAATTTGATCTCCCTTCCATCTCCTGAATGGTTTTCTTGTAGGTATCATTCCATATAATCTTCTAATTCAAGCATGTTTGTAGTGATACTAGGCATGAATATTCCTTTATGATACATATTTAATATCCATATAGACCTAATAAACTCTCTATATAAAAGACATTCTTGTTCCACTACTAGTAAACTACATCTCACACCTTCTCTAGGTCAACATATACTCTTGTATATGAGATAATATGACCTATGAACTGAATTGTATCCATCCAAAAGTGTCACTTTGTGAGTATAACATACAACTGAATCTCTCATAGTGTGTACAAAATGATCTCAATATGTTTGGAATGGTTGTGTTGATTTTGAAAATACACCAAGTTATAGTCCACAAAAACTACTACAAATTAATCCAGATAAGTATAGAGAACTTGGTTCATAAGTTCCATGAAAACTGTTGGTGAGTTTATAAGACCGAATAACTTAACCAGATACTCTTATAGACCATAATTTTAATGAAAATCTATATGAGGTATGTATACAAGTTGAACATACACCTAATGATATCCAAATCATAAATCAATTTTTGGGAATTTCTGAGCTCCTCGAAGATGGTCAGAAAGATAATTTATCAATGGAAATGGATACCGATTCTTAATCTTCATCTAGTTCAATTATCAATAATCCATGCATAGTATAAGGTTACCATCCGCCTTTTTTTCAAAAAGGACAAGAAAAACCCATGGAGGAGTATTGGGTCAAAAAAACCCCTTTGCCTCTAAATCCTCTAACTTCCACTGAAGCTCATGAAACTCCATTGTAGACATACTATAAGGAGGACTGCATATCGGTGTAGCTCTTGGAACTAGAATGATGGAGAAGTAAACCTCTCTCTTGTGAGGTAAACCAAACAAAATTTGTTGAAGACCAACCAAAAATTATTGACCACGGGGGGGAAATCATTCTGACATCCTCCTTGAGAATCTAGATATAAACTGGAAATATCGGCTTTCATCTGGCCTAGGACACGATGCTCTAGACATTTTCAGCTCACCTAATCATCCCATTCACCCTTTTGATTATAAAATACACTTTACAATGCTGTTAAAGTTGCTATTTGGAGATTCTAGTCAACATAGGCTAGATAATCTATAATACATTCCATCCCAAGTATGAAGTCAAACCGGATCACCTCAAGGAAAAAATACTCGAGATAATGTGACACCCACTAATCTCAAGGGGTAACTCCCTAAACTGACATAAATCCTTTTTTTTATTTCCCAATGTCTTTTTAGGCATCATAATATCCTAAAAAAATGAACAACTTTCCATAGGCTCTCCTCAATAGGTATGAATATAATGTTATGTGACATACTAGTGTCAAAAAGAGAGGATACAAGAGTATCAGATACTAGGACCATACCACTCACGGTAGAATGTATGGAGCTATGCTCCACAAGGGTAGGTTTTACAGCATATATGTGGCCTGAACTGCAGCACTTTGAAACAAACTCACAACCCAAAACAATCACATTCTACTATCTTAATGAAACTAATGTCTGGTTTCCTTGGGCATGACCACAACCCTCCCAGACTAAACAACCAATATTGATCCATATTCTAGCCATATGTGGATGTGTGAAACCCACTCCCATATTTGGTTCTAGAGCTAACCCTATACCACTCACTGTTTCATGGATGTTTATACAAAAGCATTGCATGTCGCCCATACTGTTGCAAGTTTGACACTCAACTGGGTCGTGATCACACTAATTCCTCTTGTGGTCTCATCTACCACAATGATGATAGAAAACCAAGCTAAAAGTACTCATATCATGGCAGGTATTCATCTCATGTAAAGAATCAAAATGGAACTTTCTTCCTAAAGACGTTTAACCACTGGTTTAAGAGATTGCACTGCTCTACTCTATACCCCCAACTTCCCTCAGGTTCATCTCTATAATTAGATTCTTATTTACCATCTCAGTAATATTTATCAATTTTAAGTGAAAAAATGAAATATTTTTATGATGTAAAAATAAATACGAGAATAAAATGTTTATAGATACAGTACGGAAATAAAAACAAGTAAAATAGAAAGAAAATTTAGTAAATAAATGATTCACAAAATTATTTACATATTTTAGACTAGTTTAGTCCTACTAAATGGTAAGAATAACACAACAATAATTTATTATTATTTAAAAGAAATTAATATTGGAATACAACATAGAAAGTAGTAAACAAAGAAAAACACAATGTCCAAGAAAACTATTTATGCATGATATCCATTCCACTTTAGGGAACAGGGTAAACCCATGTAGAGGACTAAAACATTTACCTCCAATCTTAGAATAGGGTGACAAAGATGAAGAAGATTAAAATTCACCATCAAAGAAACAAATAAATACAAGAATCCTTACAATCCCATGCCTACACCACAAACCTAGGTGTAATTATTCATAAGAGATGATAGGTTATTATATAATCTTTTGAATTAGATGATGGTCTTAAAATTGATTATCCAGTGATGAACTCTCCACTGGAGTGATTTACCTGAATTGGGTAAATCTGTGATCCCGTCAAGGGGAGGAACCATAGATTGATGGGGTTTCTCTCTCAAAGGTATTCTAGATGGGATATTGAATAACTGAATACTCGAATGAGTATAAAAGGTTCCTATGACAATTATAACAATTTAAATGAAGTGGAATGATCTAAGGCAATAAATTCCGATTAAGCGGTGAGGTGATAGTTGAGGAAGGAATAGTAGGCTACGAGAGATTGTGGATGGATGATCACGAGCATATAGTTCATGAATATCAAAATCATATAAATTTATTGATTGGAGGGACATAAAAAATAGCAACTAGAATCCAAGAATGGGATGCGCATCATTGAGAAAACAAAGTAGGAACACTCAGGGGCCTTCTGATTAGGGGGATCAAGGTCTAAAAAAATAAGAAGGGGCATGGGGATCAAACCATAAAACTACCTAACCAGATGACGTTTCCATATAGGGCTCGGTGAGAATGAGGCACAAACAAGAGGCCCATAATGAACATTACTAAGAAAATAGTTTCCCATACCAAAAAAATATACAAATTTCATAACAATAAATTGATTTTTCATAACCAAATTAAAAACAAAAAATTTAATTTTGAAAACTAATTTCATAAAATATCCACCTTTTAAAATAAAATAAAAACCAATATATAGTATTCTTGCAAGACCTATCTAGAATTCCAGTATATTTAGATAGTTTTTTAAACAGAAAATATTTCTAAACTTATGGTATTCACACAGAATGGATACACATACCATGTTCCATAGTAGAATATGGTATGTCTATACCTACTCATATATTCCTATCAGACTTTTTAAAATATTCACTAATTAAACTGAAAAAACGTTAAGGACATTACAAATACACTACCTAATCCTCCACCAGAATAAGAAGATACTCCAAATCATCCCAAAAACTATAAATACCCATCCTTATACAGAGGAAAAATATAGTGAACATGAAAACAAAACAAAAAAGAAGCTCAATATAATAAAACTGTAAGAGAAAATAGATAAAATAGTAACTAGAAAATAGGAATCTTATAGGTGAAAGGTCTCCACCTATGCTTGAAAATATTATACCATCCCAAACACACCCTCTATTCCAATTGATTTCCCATAAAAAATCATGTAGGGCTATTCCTAGGATCAAAAAGGAGATAATTCCTAGAAAATATACCTATTTCAAGATAAAAGGTTGTTAGAAGAAACTAATGATCATTCACAGTGGTGCAACTGGGAATTCCATATTATATTGGACCAAACTATCCTTATATTTTAAGTTGGTATAGTATATTTTAGTATGAATAGTCTTACCACACTAAAAACATTGTGACTTCTTAAACAGGTTCTTATCTTTCCAATTATTATTATTATTTTGAAACTAAACCATAAGATAAATTAACTGAGGATAACTCTTTAAACAACTAATTTATTCATTAAAACTATGTTTTGGAATATCAAAAGACAACACCGAAGACATGTTATGGAATCATGAACATACCCCATCAAATATTTTAAAGAACTAAAAGAGTCATCAAGAGATCTTATACGAATAAGACTTGATCGTCACCCTTGACTTTGATATCTATATTAGAAAAATATAAGAGAACATTGTCAAATCATCCTAGATGAACATAAATAGATGAACAAGGATTCATCCTAAAAGTATAAAGACTCATTTTCATACAATGAAAACCAAGAAATGTTTTTTTATATATAGATGTTTGACTTTAAACTAGACTTCATTTTCAGTTGTTTCACTATAGGGTTATAGGGGCCAAGAAAATCATCTTATATCCCATTTATGACTAAATACATAAACATCTTAACTCAACACATACTAAAATCATTCCCAACATCAAAATTTTTGACTTTAAACTTAGAATATGACATAATTGAACTAATTACATATTTTGATACTGATTTTTAGTTTCAGAACAAATCCAATGAAGGTATATTGATACAATCATAAGCGAATAACAGAATTTTTTGATGATGTCAATATAAAGATGGGAAGAAAATGAATATTGATGCAAAATGGAAAAAATAATGAGTAAAATAGAAAGGAAAGTGTAGAAGAAAAAATATTCACAAATTTATTTATGTGGTTTGGAAAATTTGTTCCTACTTCATTTCAATAATACCATCACCATCATTTTATTATTATGAAAAAAAATACATAAAATAGATAAATTTATAAAAAAAAATAACACATGGGGAACTCATACTATCCCTGAATGATAACCATGACACTCTATGACTCATAGTAAACCCAATAAAAGGATTATAGAATTAAGAACCAAAAAAGGATGTACACACACATGCCAACCCTAACACAAGGTAAAATGTTAATAAGAAGTTTTCAATGAAACTCTGAATAAGCAGATATATAAAAGAGGCCTTACAATACCAGGACTACACCAAGAACAAGGGGTAACTCTTTATAAGAGATTATTTATGTTTTTAGGATGTTCTTGTTAATGGGATTGTGGTCTTCAAAGGATCTCACCTGTGATGAACTCACAACCATAGTGATACATCGAAATAGGGAATGGATTTGAGCTCTTCAAATGAAGACCCTAGAGGATGATGGTGATTTCCTTTGGAAGTGATTTCGAGCATATAATGGAAGAACATTTCACATGAATGGGAAAAATGATAGCCTCTAAAGATTAGATCAATATAAATGAAGTGATAATTGTTGAGACATTAAATGAAAAGTAGGCGATGAGGTGACGGTTGAGGCAGGTGTAATTGGTGAGGAAGATACATGGATGGATAGGCTTGAGTGGTTGGTTCCTAAATCACAAAAGCATAAAAAATGTAGTTATGAGAGTGAAAAATGATATGAGGTATCAAGAATAATCATCAAATGATGTGCATAATAGGAAAAACACATTAGGAGAACTCTATATCCATCTAATTGGGGTGATTAATAGCTAGGAGAGAAGTAGAATGAGCATGGGGATTTGACCAAAAAACAACTAAACAAGAGAATGATCCCATATAGGTTTATTGATTAGGATCTCCTATCGATATACCCACAAGGAATAGACCACGGAAAATAGTATCCCATACCCAACATATTTACAAATTTCATTTCAATAAAACTATTTTTTTATAACAAAATTTTAATAATAAAATTAATTTTAAAACAAATTTCAACAGATGTCATATTCATGTGGGATGATTTGAACCATTTCATATTTAATGATAGATTAAAATAATTGTTGATGAACCAAATTTTACATAATGGAACTGTGGTGATCATTAGAGAAATATTTTTCAAGTTAAAATCATTAGATAAGAATTGCAATGATCTTTTCAATGACATGGGCATGGTGAAATCTCTTTATTATTATTTTATGTGTTGTGTCTTCATAATAACTTGGTAATTTTTAAAATTTCAGAGTGTGTCGAATGTGATGGCATGTGCATTCCATTATTTAATTTTCATGTTGGGTTTCCATTTGAATTATTTTTAAGTGTTTTTTTTTATTTTTTTATTTTCATTTGTGATGATTTCATTAATATGCGGAACATAAACATGTATTTATGTAGTATATGTGATACCAAAAAAGTATTCATGGGTGGGAGAACATTTGATAATTTTTTCTCATTATTAAATTATTCTCATGAGAGAATCATAGTTCTCACATGAGTGGGTTTATAATAAATAAATATATTATTTAAAAATAAATATTTTCTATTATTTTTCTATACACTTGAGTGAGTGATTCATATTATGTTATCTCATGTCAGTAAACCCAGTACAAATAGATACCTTTAATTTTTATGAAAAAGGCCATGATATTTCACCAACGTTATTCAGTAATTAAACATCTCTATAATTATTTATAACACTATAGGAAGATACAATGAATAATTTGTGAGAAATTGTTTAAGTAATTCCAATAATCATATAATGATAAATCATTTCATTTTATTTAAATTAGAAATTGATGATAATAATGTAAATAATATTATAGATATAGGAATGAAATAATTGGCCTAACATGTAGAAGAATGAGAGTCACATCTTTGACACTTATACCTCCTCTCTCTTCCCTCAATTAGATTAGTTTCACTTCTCTTAGATACTTTAAGTATATTTAAATTATCATTTTAAATAGGATTTTTCCCTTAAATTCTTTAGTTTTAATTAGTTGGAAAAAAATAAAATACCTAAACATTCTGGGAAGAATATTGTACTAGTGTCTATATACATTCTCCGTGTGGTTCTTCCCTACCCGCCACATCTATAGTAGTTAGTAGATGTAATAAATTAATAATTTTCGTGTTGCTAAAATAGTACATACAGGTAAATTATACCATAGTAACTGAAAAAAATCAGTTACCCTATAAAATCATATGGAAATTTTTAGTTATCCTACAACATATTACAAAAATTTCTTATTAACCTATTGAAATAGAAGAATATTCCTTATTACATAATATTTATGTCTTAATGCCCACTAAAATTGACCCAAAAAATAATTTTAACTCTCAAAATCACAATAAATTCCCTCATTCTGTAATTTCTTAAAACTACTCACCCAAAAACACCCAGACAGTATACCTTTATTCAAAATCTCCAACAACATACTTAAATTAAAAAAAATTAAATTTTGAAGAATTTTTTTCTTCCAGAAAAGTGATCTAAAGTCATTCAAAAACATCTAAAACCCATAAAACATTTTAAAAGATCATCAATAATATAATTTAATCATATTTGTAAACTCCTAACACCTATAAAGTATCTAAATTCATATGGTCGACCTAAATTCTGGCACAAAATACTATTTTATAATCCTTGAGACCTTATAGGAATTATTTATATGATTTTTTCTAAGTTGAATATGTCACGTATTGAAAATATTTCTCACATATTGCGTATTCTATTATAGTAGGTGGTAAATAGGGTTCTTCTTCAATCCATGTTTCTTGTTTCACAAATAAAATAAGTATAATATCCTATATTCTACTAACCATAACATTATAATTGCATTTATCACTTCTTAACTAGTTTTTTCATTTTAATTTATAGATATGGTGTATGTTACTCTGCTCATTGAGTATTATATACATGTTTCACATGATTTGATAGAAGTTCTTGAGTTTTGACAGGTTAAGGTGCATGAGGTGAACCATAATCATCACATTCATCCATCACTTACTATTATCCCATACCTATGATGCACTTGTTTTTATATAGTTTATGTATCTTATTGTATATTTTTCGATCATCATTTCATTTTTTCCTCCTTAAGAGATGGAGACTTGAGACTCACACATTCCAGTGTCCCAATAGAGAGAGATAGATATAGATTAAAATCTACCAATAGAGTTATGTGTTAGTTTGGATGCATCCAACGTATTCCACCAACATCAAGATAGCTACCGGTGCTTTGTTCTATGATGTTAACTATGAGGTTGGATGTCAACTGATGGTGGAATCATGCATAGTATATCCATATATTTGATAGATATAGGACATTGTATATTAACTTAATACATATGATGTGACTCCATCTATCATAGCAGCTTGAGTATTCACCATGTTATATACTGAAATATATATTGTATCTTATGTGACTCTATAGAGGGATCCAAGATCTTGTAGGTGGAAAAATTTACATTACAGTATTTTCTGTAGACATTATAATAAGTTCATATTGAATTTTTTTAAATAATACTTGACTTCATCATATTATCCTGATACTTTTTCTTGGGGATGGCATGGTATTTAGTGAGGAAGCACACCGTAATACAATGCTTGTAATGTTACCTTTACTTGGTGTTATCAATGATATTATATTTAATCATCCACCCAAGGTAGAGTATTTCCTACTCAAGAACATCCTCTATCATATGTTGAAATTGACAAGCCACAGGGATGAAAATGTATATCACATCGGGTTACACACGATTCCTCACCTACTCCATCAAAAGGGGAAGCACATATAGTAGACATGCCTCATCTATATTTTGATGTGTAATAGTAGGAATCAGATCTAAGTCTCTTATTAGTATATATATATTATTCTCTTGGTTCAGAAGATTGAAGATCATATCAGATGTAACTTCCATCACCTTTTTTGATCGACCCTTTATAGATCTAGTGGATTCCTTATGTGATGGAAGATTCAACATATTATGTAGTGGTATAAGTATAATGTAGACCATCATCACATATTGACATCCCATGGGTAGCGGATGTACCCCCTCCCATTTAATTGTAGATAACGAAGTAGAAATTCATTGTTCATGTAAATGAGAAAGTCCCCCCACTAGGTCTTTAATCTCTACCAAATTATGGAGTATGAAAATATAGATAAAAGAATCCCATTCACTCCTAAATATGGGATGACCCCCATCAAAGTCATAAATGAAAAATAATTGTAGTCAATAATTTTATAGGTTCTCTTTGACTTAAATTATTAGGGTTTTCATTGATTTTTCAATATTAATGATAATGTTCAGAAATTTTGAAAAAATTATTCCATTAATTAAATTTATATAAATAAAATAATTTTTTATAATTAATGTAACTATTTTTAAGTTATTTTTAATTTTTAAAATTGTTGTTCTATTTAACGCTTTTTTGATTTTATTCTTGAATAAATGTGTTTAATCCCTCAATGCACCCCTTAAACCAAAATATTTATAACCATACCATATTTTTGATTTAAATGAATTTGAAAAAAAATGCCTAATCACATTTTATATAGCTTATATTTATGTTATATTTATATAATATGGAATTATGTTTATGTTATGTATATATTATCAAATAATATATTTACATTTATATGTGGTATTTACTTTATAACACTACTACAAAATTCATTATATTAAGTTCTCTAATTTATCAGCACTATGAAAATCCCTCATAAAGGGGATACTTTTATCAGTGATGGTTAAAAGTGGTGATAAAGGGGGGTTTTCGTAGTGCTCATAAACACATTATTTTATTTGTGCTAAAATATTTCTATACTTTTTTATCCCTGATAATGGTTTTCTTTATGAGTATTTTTCTTAAATTTTATCTCCAATTATTATATAACTAATAAAGGGGTCATTATATATATTTCTCTTAGTATTTATCAACACTTTTCTAGCACTAATTAAAATACCCTATATCTTTACTTTTCTTAGTACTCATAAAAGGTCCCCTTCATAAATTTTCCATAAATTAATAAAAGTAACATTTTAAAATATAAATATATTTATACTAAAATATAAAAAATATATTTTCAGAATACGATTTATATAATACTAAATATGTATTTACACTTGTTATATAATATAATTAATCGATAATGGTTTAAAAATAATTAAAAATGAACATTAATTACTAATTTGAAAATTAAAATTGAGTAAAATATATTTAGTAACAATTTTGTGGTAGAAAAAATTAATTAATTAATTAATATGTTAAAATAAGTTTAAAATAGTACTTGAAATTCAAACAGACATAAATTTTGATCTGATTTTCTGTTTGGTCTCCATGACATGTCTAATGAAAACTGTCAAAGATATCAATTACATTTTGACCTTAGGGGACCTTGGTCGCTATTTTTTTAAGGTCAAAAATGGATTAGAATGCCTTCAATATAGAGTTTTTAGTTGGAATACCCTAATTTTTTAATATTCAAAGTAATTTTATCTTTTTTTAAGAATCTTTTATTATATTTTTTTGATGGTGACTGAATTTTTTCATTGTTATTACACACATATAAATATTATGGGGTTGAAATTGTAATTTTTTTTTACTATAGTGTTTTTAGATAAATATATAAATGTTTTCATATATATATATAAATATTAATTGTGAAAATAAAAATATATTTTTAAGGGTCTAGGTATGATATATTTTATTAATAGATACTAAGAAAACATAGTGGACGAGGTTAGACAAAAAAAATATCCTCATTAATTGCACACTAGTCACCAACCTAGGTTTTCAATAATCTCAACCTGAGCACAAAGGATCTCATTGTTTCACGCCCCTCAATTAATTTTACCATGTCTGTGGCCATGCCCTCTTTTATAACAACATATCATTTATGTTTTCACACATTTAAAAGGTCTATCGGGGTCTATTAAGTACTCCAAGACACTCTCCACAACATCTATTTAAAACACTTCCCTCGTATAGAGGTCATTGATTGGGGTATCCTCACCACTTCTTCCCTTATATAAGGGGGTCTTAACCTCATCATATAATATTTATTCTAACCTAGAGAGGTATCCTATAGTTAAATAATTACTACCTATATCCATAACACCCTACCCATTACCTTCTTAGTCTTCGGGATCATTTAGCGAGCCAAGGTCTCTAAAATGATTGGATGTAGCCACTCGTGCCTTGATTAAATTTTAATGTGGTTCTTGATCAGTAGGTATGTCCAACATCACACCTTCCAGTGAAACCAAACCCTATATAGTTGTCAATACCATTGCCACATGGTTTTTATCCTTTGGGTTAGCACATTGAGAGGGCTCAAAGGTAATTGGAATCCATTTTGCATCATTTCCTAAATCCATATAGATTGATATTTATAGCTAACTATCTTTGAGAGAGCTATCCATATTCTTATTTACTAGTATAGGAACGTCCGGTTCAATTTTACCTTTCTTTATCATGGAGGATTATATTTCCTTCACTATCCAATGATGAGAGTCAGCATTTAATTAAGCAAACAACCCTAAGTCGGACTCTCCATTTTGTTCATCAAAGGGATTATTAGATCTTATAATAAGAATTTCATGATATGAGGTTTTGAAAATATTAATTTCCTTAACTTTTTTATGGGTTGGACATTAGGAATCCTTTTTCACAATATCAAGATTCTCATTCATCACTCTAATAACAAGGAAGGGACCTTTTGATGGAGGGGAGGTAGGCCTTCTCTAAGTTCCATAATAGGAAATCACACTTAATATCTCCCTATACAGAAGAGTGAGATTCCCAAATTATGTAGGTTTATTTCCTATAAGTTTAATATAATTATCCATACTTTTTAAATGATAATTGTTTCTCCAATAAATATTTGTTATATTACATCATAAAAGTAGTATACACATAGTACACATAATGAAAATAACAAAACATTATATAAATAATTAAAATAATTACTTTAGTAAATGTATAAACCAATTAAAATGAAAATTATTACAATGGGACAAAAATATGAAAATAAATAAACTATAGTATGAAAATTTGGATCACCTCGACCAGCTAGAATCATCCCACTCATGAACAACGCTATAGAAAAGAAATTGAATATTTGTAATCTAGTTGATGTTTTATAAAATGGAAATATATAACCTTGAGTGATATTAATGTGAATGTTTAATTCATGATTTAAGTGTTACTTATAGAAGGTAATATGACTGTTGGAATATTAATGTTACTGTTGGAATAGTTACCTAGTCGATGGGAATGGTAACCTGAATGTTGGGAAAAGTAACCTAAGTGTTGGAATAGTAATTTATCTTAAAAAAATAAAATATAATGTAAATAATATTTATCATGATTAGTTTAATAAAATATAAAGATTATAATTTCATAAAATAAAAATCAAATTTTTAAAACACAAATAAAATATAATCATATTTTTAATAAATTACATTTTAATGTATTTTTTAAAAATCATAAATTTTATATTAAAATTTAAAATACATTATGTTAGAAAATTATTTCAAAAAAATGAAATTAATTTTTGTAATCACCATAATAAAATTTAACAATGGTTATTTCTTATTAATTTTCAAAAATACTTCAAATTTTCAGTGAATAGTAAAAATATTGTTATTTTATAACGAGTGTAACATAAAATACATCATTAAAAATGTCATAATGACTTAATAGTTTCTAGAAATTGAGGATCTGAACAAATATATTTTATTTCATATGTGAGACATTAAAATAATATAAAATTAATTTTCAATCCTAAATATCATTTTCCAAAGTCTAAAGTAAAAAATGATCCATTAAAATAACATATTTTATTTTTTTCCACTTTCTTGTTTAATAAATGAATGATATAGAATTATAAATGGGTTTAAAGTCTTAAAAATTATATTATATGTATTTATGATTTATATTTTAAAAAATTCATTACTTTAATTTTTTACCTTGGATGTGGTATTTTATTTAATATTTTAACTCAAAAATAACCCTCTCCTCGAGCATAAATAGCAGCTCTCCCTTCCCTTGGAAAATCACTCCAACATCACTTAAAAAACCCAATATCATCCCAAATAATCTCTTATAAGACTATTATAATCTATAGGGATGTTCTGAAGTAATACAACCCCAATCATAAAGGTATCCTAGTTCCATACAAGAGAAGAAACATCGAGAAGAGGGTATGTTTTCATCAACTCTTCTTTGCATTTTCCCTTTATCTTCCTCTATTTCTTTATAACTTTTAAAATAAAATCTTATAAAATTAATTAGGAACTTATTTTACATTATATTAATTTTTTTACCTGCAATAAAATTATGTTTTTGAATTACTTATATTTTATACCTCTCTTTCTCCCCCTTCGAACAATGTACCTGATAATGGTCGGTTAACCGCCAAAGGGATGTTTATAACTTATTTATTATCACCACACTTATGGATAGTTATAATAAATTGTTTATAATAAAAAATTTATAAATATATTCATTTTATTCTTCTGTAATTAATTCGACATAATTATAAATTTCCTTTATCAAAATAGTGAAATCGATGCAAAACGTGAAATTTTAATGGAAAACATGATATGAAAACACTTCAACTTCAACAAAAAAAATTAGGAAATATAATAAAATTGTTATAATTGATAAATGGTATTATAAATTAATATAATTAACTTATATTTAAATGTTTTAATGAACCTATGTTTATTATTCAGGAGGGGGGTCAAAAAAATAAAAGTGTTATTTAAGGTAAGGGGATTCACTAAACTAGCTCATTTTCATGGGGTTATACCTCTATCGTACCATTTTAGATATGAATATTCCTTTAATTATCCTTAAATATCCTTTTAATTTTTATAAATTTTATTTTTTTGGATATAATTGTTTCCACATTTATTTTTAAGCCAAATACAAAGATTATACCTAAAGGATTTTCTTTCCAAAACACATCTTTGATTCCTCTGGAGTTGTTTCTTCCATTCCAAATAATGATGATTTTTAATCCAAATATGTTATACCTTAATCAATTGGGAACTAAAATTTTTATCCAGGAATGCATTATTTATGAATTATTCAATAAATCCAATCATTGTCATGGTATATTTCATGAAAATTATTATTATATATTCTATGTGGCTTGCATGGCTTGCATGGATATTAGCATTCATGATGTGACAGGTGGGACCAAAATTATCCCTCCAATGAATTGGGTAATATAATGTATCTAAGTATATTATGTGTATTGTTTTTTAACATGATTCAAGATTTGTTAATAATTTTAATGTTATTTATACACATATTATATGTACGAACATGATGTTATCTTTGTTCACAACTATGTGTGGTATTTGACCACTATGACATGAATTTTTCTTTTTATCTATTTTCATATCCCATTCCATTATCAAATGTTTCCCTCATTCTTATAATAATTATCACATGATTAGGAAAAGATTATGATGATTATTTTCACCCTTGTACTATTGTTTCATGTCTCTTTTTCATGTTATGTTATATGTCCCTATGTCAGGACTTTAGACCCCCACTTTATTTAATGTATATCATAATATTATTACATATACTAAGGTGAATGTGAGATATTTTATGTGGATAAATAAGTGTGATTTTACTAATTTTTTGGTTTTATTATGTATAACTGATGTATGACCCTAATTTTATCGAGACATCAAACCTTTTGATCCATGATTTTATAATTATTAAGTTGTGTAACATTAAAAATATGTAACAGTAGTGTAATAAAAAGTAGATTCTCAATTGTTAGTATCATATGTATAGTTTAGTTAATTTTTTAATTATGATAATGAAATTATAGTGAAACCCCTTATGCTATTTCAAAGTATAGGTAATCATTCTAGAAACATCATTTTTTGAAAAAAAAGTGTAAAAAAAGGGATCCTATATGATACACCTTTGGACTCTATTTTCATATAGGAATAAATTAGTTTTTCAAGATTTTTTTACTTATGATTTTTTAAACTTCTATATTTTAGAAATTGGTGGGAACCAGAAGAAATCAGGTAACCACTTGTGTGAGGGACAATGCAGTGATTGTTCAGAAGACATTCCCAATACTATGGGAAATGGGGTCCAAAACATCATGGTTATTTTACTGAACCATATTAGGTTATAAATAATAACCTAGACCTTTTTTAATGTTTTCCTTCACCCAATAATGAGAAAATGGATACTAATTCCATTATGCGGCAACTACCACTACTTTTTAGGGGATCTCCAACTCCACTTTTTCTGGAACTGTGGGTTAACTGAATAGAGAAGATCAATTTTGTGGTCCATTGTTCCATGAAAGATAAGGCGACTCTGGTCATCTATCATTTAGATAAAATTACTGATCAATGGTGTTCATTGGTATAGAACACCATGTCTAAGGATTCAAAGGTAGATATGGAGTGGGATGACTTTAGGAAAATATTTTTTAACAATTTTTTCCCTCAAACTCTTTGAATGAAGACGGAGAGATAATTTTTAGTGGTACAACAAGTGGACTATGAATATTTTACAAATTATGAGGAAATATTTACAAATATATTAAGATACACCTTAGGATTTGTTATCGAAAATTATAGACAAAATATATTTTTTTATTGGATTAAAACCACACCTCTAAAAGGCTCTAGCTATCCAATACATCTGGAGTTATGAATAAGTGATTTGATGTGATCGCAATGTAGAGATGGACATTAGGTATTGGTCCTATAGTCATGGAGGTAAGAAGAGTATAATAATGTTTCAAGCTTTTGGGTCAAATGAAAATGGCAGAAAAAGGATTCAACCACCCACATACCAAAAAATTGGGAAGAAGAATCATGGAAATTTACTCAAAGGGATGGGGAAATACTTTAAGTGTGGGAGGGAAGGAAACCAAGCTTAATAATTTCAAATTGAAATGAAAAAACCATCTAACATGATGTGATAAAGGAAGGAATATACTATAGGGAGAAAGGTCACTATGTAGTCCAGTGTATTAAACCATGGGTCTTTGAGTGTAATCAATGTCAATAATTACCATCGAAAAATGAGTAAGGGAAAGATTATTCAATAACTACTATTGAAGTGGAGCATGAAAATGATGTTCTACATGTTATAATACCTATTCACTAGATAATGAAAAAAGTTTTATTTTATTCTAGTTCTACACATTTATTTATATCCTGTATGATTTCTAGAACTATTGAATTTAATCCTCTAAACCTTGATCTAGATATTTCTATAAAAAGACATAGTAGTGTTATCGTCACTACCCAAGGGTTGGACTCTTCTCCTATTACTCTATATGGGTTATTCTTCCATTGAATCACATAATACTTCCCTTGGTTTAATTTGACACTCTACTAGGCATGGATTAGATATCATTATATATATATCACATCGGTTATTGGGAAAAAGAAATCTCTTTTTATATTCCAAATCATCCAATTCTCTTATACACATGATAGGAAGATAATCCATCTCGATTGGTTAATCCCCCAATGGAATGGGTGTTGATACCCTATGAAGAATAATACCTTTCCCAGATGGTTGAGTTAAATGAAAGCATCAACCATGTGGAAATTTCCATTAAAATGGAATACACAAATGTATTTCAAGAAGAGTTTACCAAACGTCTCCCATCCTGTGAGGTATATTTATCAATATATCTTATTCTAGCATCCACTATCACCTCCAAATTCTTCTATAGTATGTCCCCAATAGAAATGGAGGATTTAAAGAATATTTTACAATAGAATTTGGATAATTTTTTTATACACCCTAGTGTGTCTCCTTGGGGTGCACCAGTGCAATTTGTCGAGAAAAACTATCAATCAATGAAACATTGTATAGATTACCGTGAGCTAATAAAGAACCTCACAAAGAACAAGTATCCCCTTATAAGTATTGATTTCTTTTTTGATCAAATTTTAGGATCCCAATACTTCTCAAAGGTGTATCTTCATCGTGGATATCATCATCTAAAGGTGAAGAAGGAAGATATTCAAAAGACGTAATTAGATAAAAGGTATGTATAGTATGAATTCATAGTTATTCCCTTTGTACTTAAAAATTCCTCTCCAATCTTCATGGATTTGATTAATATATTCTTTAGAGAAAAACTCAATAAATTTTTTGTATTCTTTATCAAGGATATTTTCATTTACTCCAAGAGAAATTAGGAATATGAGGAGTATCTGTGGATTTTACTAGAAACATTAACAAAGGATAAATTGGATGTCATGTTCATTAAGTGTGAAAATTGGATACAACAAATCACATTATTGGGTCACATGATCACAATTGAGAGAATTTCTATAGACCCATTCATGAAAAGTAATTGAGGAACGGCCCAAACTTACCAGTGTCATAGGAATACATAGTTTTCTTATCTTAATAGTGTACTACCAATTATTTTTTAGAAAGTTATCATGATTTTCAATACTGCTAGCTAAGTTCAAATTGAAAGGTGTAAAGTATTTCTAGACAGAATAATGTGATGAAATGTTTAAGGAGATCAAGAAAATGATAATTATTATGCTTGTAGTCACACTAAAAAACAAGTGGAGAAGGTTTTATGATATTAAGTTATGGTTCAACGAAAATACTAGGTTTTGTACTCATTTAGAATGACTAATTGATAGATTATTCTTTAAGATAGTTTAATATATATATATAATAAAACTACCCAATGCATGATCTGTAGTTAGCAATTGTGATCTTCACACTGAATATTTGGCGGGACTAACTCAATGCTGAGAATTGTGAGATATATTCAGATCACAAGAATCTAAAGTATATATTCACAAAGAAGAAGCTCAAAATGTGTCAATGAATACAATTAGATCTACTAAAGGAATATGACTTCTCTGTTCACTACTATCTGGGAAAGGGGAACAGAGTAGTTGATGATCTTAGTATAAAAGAAACTATTACTCTATCCATGATACAAATTGAAAATGAACCTATCTTCATGGATATGAAAATGATGGATCTAGAAATCAGGATGGTAAGAAATAAATTGTACCATTCCCAAATGATTTCCCAACCATCTATCCAGGAGAAGATTAAGGAGGCACAAAGGGATGAATTTGATCTTCAAAAGAAGGTGAAATTATTAAAGGAAGGGAAGCTTCATGAGTTACACATTAATGAGGATAGTGTCATCTGATTGGGAACTATAATTTTTGTGCATGAATCATATGAGATAAAGAAAGTGCTATTCAATAATTCGCATAGCTCCTATTTCTCTATCCATCTTGGAAGCATGAAGTTCCATGATCTTCCAGAGCACTTCTATTGGGAAAACAAGAATAAGGATATCACTATGTACACCTCAAAGTTCTTGGTAAGTAATAAAGTTAAAAAAATATTATAAAAAATACAATGGGGTGATGTAAAAAATTCCCATACTGATATAGAAATGGGAGAACATCACTATGTACCTTTCCACTGGTCACCTGAAGATATCAAAAGGAAATAAAGATGTATCAGTTATAGTTGATTGAGTCACCAAGACAACCCACTTCATCACCATTTGGGAAGAATTATCACCCAAAAAACTTGCTAATATATACGTAATGGATGTGGTGAGGTTGCACGGGGTACAACTTTTGATCATCTCTAATTATGTTCCAAGGTTCACTTCTAAATTTTGGAGATGTCGTCAACATTCCATGAATACCGAATTGAATTTCATCATATCTTATCGCCCTCAAACTGATGACCAACTAAGAATTTGAGCAGGGTATCCTCACCACTTCTTCCCTTATCTATAGGGGCCTAAACCTCATCATCCTATATTTATTCTACCCTAGAAAGGTATCCTAGGGTGACATTATTACTACCGAACTCCCTACCACCCTGCTCATTACATTCTCCATATCTAGGATCATTCGTTGAGTCACAATCTCTAATGATATTGAATATAGTAACTCATGCCTTCATTAAATTTTAATGTGGTTCTTGACCACAAGTTATGTCCAACGTTGCACCTATCAATGCACCAACACCCTAACACAATTTTCTAAACCAGAGGACCATAGGTCTTATCCTATGTGTTAGCACTATGATAAGGCTCCAATGTAATTTGATTACATTTTCCATCAATTCTAGAATCCATAGATTTGGATATTTCAACCTCATTAATTATGAGAGAGCTCGCCATATTTTTCATTACTAGTAGTGGAAATTCTTCTTCCAATTTACCTTTCCTTATCCTAGATGATTTTATTTCCTTCTCTTTCCAAATATGAGAGTCATCATTAAATTTATCTTCCAACTCTAAGTTACACTCTCCATTTATTCATCAAAGGGATGATTAAGTCGTTCAATAGAAGAATTTTTATATAAGGGTTTCAGCATTAGATATTACCTTTTACTTTTGTATGGTTTGGACATTTGGATTCATGTTTCACAATACCAAGATCCTCATTCCTCACATTAAGAAAAAGAGTGAACCTTTTTATGGATGGGATGTATTCTTTCTTTGAGTTATAGAAAATACCAGAAGGCCTAACCTCCCCATGTACACATGAGTGAGATTCTCTAATAAAGTAGTTTAATTCCTTATAATATTAAAGTATTAGTCCATAGTTTTTAAAATGATAATTTTTTTCCAATAAATTTATGTTATGTTATATAAAATAAGTAGTATACACATATTACACATAAAGAAACTGATAACACGTTATATCAATAATGAAAATAATTACCAAAGTTAATGAATAAACCAATTAAAATTCCAATTATTATCAGGGGAAAAAAATCGAAAATAAAGAAACTATAATGGGAAATTCTGGATCACCCCTCCCATGTACAACACTCTAGAAAAGAAATAAAATTTAAGTACACCGATCCAGATTTTAGAAAATGAAAATATAGAACCTTGATAGAAATTGTAGTGAATTTTTAATGAAATAATGAAGAGTTATTTATTGAAGTTAATATGGCCGTTGAAATAGTAATGTGGTCATTGAAATAGTTGCATTTTAATTGGAAATGGTAACCTTGATGTTGGGAATAGTAATCTCACTATTGGAATAGTAATTTATCATAAAAATAATAAAAAATAAAGTAAATAATATTTATCATGAGTGATTTAATAAAAAATAAAGATTATAATTCCATAAAATAAATATAAAATATTAAAAGCTCAAAGAATATATTAGGAAATTTTTAATAAACTATTTTGTAATGTATTTCATAAAAAAATTATTAAAAAATAAAATAACTTATGTTAGAAAATTATTTTGACAAAATTATTTTCATATTTTAAATCAACATTTCAAAAATTTCCAAGGTTTATTTTTTGGTAATTTTCTAAGACACTTAACATTCCAGGTGAATAGTGAAAATGCAGTTTTTTGTAAACGGTGTAACTTAAATTACATCATTAATGATTAAATTATGACCTAATCATATATATTAATTTATTTTAGGTCAAATATATTTTCCTTCATAAATCATTCATTAAATTTCAAAAAACATAATTTACAAACCTTTAAATATTTTCCAAAGTCTTATGTACAAAATGTTCCCTTAAAATAACAATTTTCTTCTTTTCCCACATTCCTTTTTAATAATATAATGAAATAGAATTATAAATGGTATTAAATTTTTAAAACCATTTAATTATATTTTTATATGATTTATATTGTCAAAAAATTACTATTACAAGGTTTACCTTGAATATAGTAATTAGCCCTCTCCCTCCGCTTGAAAAATCAATCCTCACTCACATACCAAATCCCAAGAATTGTTGATATCCACCCTATAAATACTCTTAGAACCCATTGGTATGTTCTAATGTAATATTACCCCAATCATTAAGGGATTTTAGTGCCATAAAATTGAATCTACACCAAGAAGAGGGTATGTTTTCATCAACTTTTTTTTTGTTTTCCCCTTCTCTTCCTCCCTTTATCTGTCCCATTCAAAACCAAATCATATAATATTAATTTTAAATTATTCTGAAATTATATTAAATATGTTAACAAACTTTTAAAATTATATTTTTGAAGTATTTATTTTTTATACCTCTCGTTCTCCTCCTTTGGACAACATTCCTGACAATGGTCGGTCCATCACCAATAAGGACATTTCCAAATTCTTCCTTATCACCACACTTATAGATGGTTATACTAAAACAATGTATATATATAAATTTATATATTTTTTTAATTTTAATCTTATGTAATTAATTCTACATATGTACAAATTACATTTAACAAAATAGTGAAATCGAATAAAAAAGAAAAATTTAAAGGAAAATATGACATCAAAATTCATCAACATCAACAATGGGAATTAAGAAATATAATACATCTGTTATAATTGAAAAATAGTGACATTAATTATTATAATTAAATTAAGGTTTAATTTTTTAATGACACTTTGTTTATTATTTAGGAGGCTGGAAAGAGATGAAATAAATAAAGATTTAAGGTAAGTGGTTCTCAAAACCAATACATATTCTTTGATTTATTCACCATTCATGTCATTTTAATTGTGGATATTCCATTAATTATCCTTAAATATCCATTCTCTGTTTCTCCATTTTCATTTAGGGGATATATTTTTTTTCAACATGTTTTTTAATCCAAATACAAATATTTTCCAAAAATAATTTTCATTCCAAATCAAACCCTTGACCCCTATTGATTTGTTTCTTCTTATCTTAGGAATATTAATGTTTATTAAAAATATGTTTTCTCATAATAAATTTTTAACCCTAACATTTATTCATTAAATTTTGATTTACGAATTCCTTAAGGAATACATTCATTTAAATGAGTTATTTAATTATTATGATTGTTATATGTTCTATGTCGCATGTCTGACTAAGAGCATTTAAGAGGTTATAGGTGGGCTCAAAATTATATATCCCTAAAATTCATTGGGTAATGTGATGTATATTAATATTTTATATGTATTATTCAATAACATGATGCTTTATTTGTTCACAATGAGTGTGTTATGATTTATCACAAATGCTATATGTGAACATGATGCCAGCTCTGATCACAACTATGTGTGGTATTTGACCACTTTGACATGATGCTTCATTTTTATGCATTTACATATTCCATGACATTATCTAATGTTTCACTTATTCTTATAATGATTATCCAATTATTATGAAATTATTATGATGATTATTCTCACCCATGTACTATCATTTCATGTCTCTTCTTCCTACACTGTTATCCCTCCCCTTACATGGCTTTTAGGTCACTCCTTTATTTGATGTATTTCCTCAGGTGACTATATGTACTAAAGAGAATGTAAAAGATTATAAGTGGACAAAAATGAATTATTTTAATAATATTTATGTTTTATTATTTACAACTTATGTATGATTTTGATTTTCCCAAGTTACTAAACCTTTTGATCCATGGTTGTATAATTATTATGTTGTTTACCTTTAAAATGATGTAATAGTCATTTAAGAAAAATTATAGTCACTATATGAAACCTCATATAGAGGATCATCAAGACATGCTTCCAAAAAAATTCTATCAAAACAATAATATTTATGTCCTTCTCTTGAAGCAATAATTCTCTTACCAAAACCTGGGGAGGAGATATAATTAGACCTGCAACCAATCCCTTTTTCCTCTGAGTTCAACTAAGGAGACATTCCCCTATTTTATAACTGATACTGCCCAGCATGTTCAAAATGTGCTGGCATCCAATCTCCATGAAGGATAGAAACTGTGTATTTTGAATGGTTAATTTTTTTAAAGAACATTTTTTCATCATGCCCTCTAGTATATCAAAAATGAACATGTAAAATATCGTTTTCAATTCAAATTATCATTTCTAATAACCTTACATCTGGTAAAAAATTTCAATATTTTATTATACCCAATTATCAGTTTAAATTAATTATCATTATTTGAGAGGAGCACTATATTAACAAAATTAGATTCAAATCAACTGTAATAATAAAAAGGTAATAATTCCCATAACCTATCCACCTATTTCTCTATATCCATTTATATGTGGACCCTAATAGTTAGTACAATATCATTAAAATTAATTAGGTGTCATAGTATATATTTTAACCTATATACCTTTACCAACAATTGAAAGGAGGAATTACATACCTCTAAGGGATTGAAGTTGTAATCCCACTCTTGGATGTGAAGAAAACTCTTCTCAGAGGATACTGATCCAAAATCCCACACCCTCAACTTAAATTAATCATAGGGTATGTGAAATAAATCATTACCCATTGATATACATTTCTAGTTTAAGAATTTCAAAATGTCTGAGAGGTGCACCACCTAATCTCTAATTCTCCACGATTTAGAACCCCTTGACAAAATAAGTTGACTAATAATTAAATGTTTATATATCTCTAATAGTTCCAAGATAACATATAGATATACATTCACGTAAGCAACAATTCCCTTTCCATGGATACCTCTAGTGATAGAACCCTTAGAGAGAGACAGATAGTGCATGAGACCATTCTCAGGGATCGAATCGCCCTCGAAAATCTAACCACAGATGCCCTTTTCACCCTCCATTAAAGTAGCGGGGAACCTATGACTATAAAAACATTCATGGGAAAGTAAATTATCATCTAGATATTAAATAGATGATTGGAAATCATATTTAATCCCTTATAACCAAGGAAATATAGTAATATAATCTCTTGTTCGAATCATGTACTCTATTAATATATATTACTATTTTAAAATTATTATTTAGTTACTCATTACTAATAAATTTAAAATATTACTATAAATTAAAAAAGACATTGAAAGAACTTATATATATATAAATAAAAAATCTAAACATATAACTTTAACTATTAAAAACAAAAAAAAATATGTAATTCTGTTTTGGAAAAAAGGAGTAAATTACCTCAGCATTTTATGTTCACATATTTGGGTAGATTTATGATAAAGATAGAGACATATGGGAACACTTAGTAAATCAAATGCTAGCTATCTAGAAAGGATCCATCACCACTGTGATGCTCTCTTAATTGAAGTATATTTCAGGTGCAATTTGAATGGATTTCAGGGTTGAAAGTGGGGCATCCCAGCGATCGGCACATGAAAAGTGGGGATCCCTTATTTGATTGAAACCCACATTCATTGCAAAGAATCTCCCCTATCTCACAACTCCTCTACTATGGGGTGTTAACATTGTCATATTGGTTGCACCTCCACCCCCCCCCCAACCACCCATAACCACATCTTGATGGTAATTACTCCTTTGCATTCTAACCTTTTAGGGTTTGGTATGAGAATTGGTGGACCCAATGGTGAGAGACCGAATGTACTCTAAGTTGGAATGATTCGTGTAAACTAAGTTCCTCACTTTCCATGTGTTATAATTCATTTGAGTTATAAACACATCCCCTCATGCAGCATCATTTCTTAATGGTTCTCAGCACACTTTCATTGTATAGTTTGCGACCTGCATGTCATTGATCATAGTAAGGGTGGGGTCCTGGCTCACCATGGGTGGAAAAGAAGGGTGGAAAAAATATAACTCATCAACACCATTACATTTTTAAAAGATTGTTTCTTAGAATTGGATCCTATTAATCATTGATCATGGGGGTGTGGGGTTATGGCACTATAGGGGAGGCATTTAAGGACCTATATCCTCAAATGTATCCCCGACTCGGTAAAGCTCCTCCCAGTTCCCTTTTATATAGTTCCCTCAACCACCACCCTCCCTACATCAGTTGTATTTGTTACTCAATATTCCATCCCTTCAGATTGGATATCATTAAAGGAAGCCTGAAGTGGTTGAGGGATACACATAGGTTTCCCTCCCTCCTGGACATCAGAGGCTAATATAAAATTGATTTTTACTTCAACTATATCCATGAGATAAGAGTGTAGCTTTTGTGGGTCCTGATTTGATCTTCCATGAATGATAATAAAGTATTTTCCATACTACATAACTGACTACCAATTGTTAGTGGGGGAGTCCCACAATATTAGGAAGAGGAACCTTTTATAGAGACTCCTAGAAGAGGAATGTAAAAGAAATTAGAATTTTTCCTTTCCTCATCTTAGATAAGATAAAACTATCTTTCTTTGAATTAGTAGGTTCCTTGTCTATATCAATATTAATTGAATCATCATCAGATCCTAGATAATTCACACAAAAATACAACTGAGGGTCTTCAAACAAAGACCTGATCTGTACAACCATATCACAACTATTACTAACACATCCCTTTAAAGAGTATCACCACCAACCACCTTCATTGAGGGATATTGAACCACATCCCTATAGGTAATGTTCTCGTTAAATTTTCCAAATGAAGTATCCATGCCCAATGGATATTTCATGCCATTGGAAACTATCTTAGTAAGCCAAACTAGAGGCCCTGAGCTCTCCACAGGAAGCTTGAGTTTGTAATTGTCCACCACATGTCCAAAATGTTTATAGTTCATGCATTTCAGACCTCTATCATTTATCAATCGGATGACCAAGACAATTATATTTATCACAGAAATATAGAATGTTTTCAAAGTCAATTGAAAATTCAATCTTGAAATATTATCAACGAGGGAATAATTAAAATAAACCTCCACCAAAACTCTAGGAAAACTACCATATAATCCAACATGTGTTTCCTTATAAAACTTAATTAGATGACCCATAGCTAGGGAATAATCCCAAATGATTTATGGGTGCTAGAAGAACCACTTCAACCCCTGAATCTAATCCATAGTTGGGTGATCGAGTTCCCATATGAATGAGGATCAAACAAGGGATCCCAGTCCTATATTCAAAGAAAACCTGTCTTGAGAGAAATAACTCCAAATCAATAGGCTTCCAATTTTATTACATTCAAGGGAAACACAATATGATAAAACCCCATACCAATAGAGGAAATTCTTCATCCTCTAAACTCCCAGATCTGAAGTATTTGATTTTTCTGATCATAAAGATTCTAATTTTTATCCTTTAATGTCACCAAACAAGGAATAATTGATAAGGGACAATCTTGGAGTTCATCCTCAAGAATTTGGGGATTCACCTCAATGAACACCATTGATCCATTATGTGTGTTTCATTTCTATGAATCATGGCGATGATAAGAAAATGTCTTGGATTTCACATCATTACCAAACAATAATTATTGAAAAAACTTTTGGACATCTAGAATATTCATATCCCCAAAGGGAACAACTTCATGTTCTAGATTCATTATTTTAACTCCATTAAAAGTAGATTTATCTCGAATAAGGTTCTTATAAATATTTGGAGGACTAATAAATACCTCTCACATATCAAAATAGAAATCCATATTGAAATCCATGTGATCAAAACCCTAAATTCCATAAGGCTTGAGAGAGAGTGAATCTCCAGAGACCCCACCACCCTCCTTAATAAACGAGGTATATTTCTATAATTATAAATATAAGTAAATAATTATAAAATTATTTAAATAAATATATTTATAATTATTTACTAATAAATATATAATTAAAAATATAATTATATAAACATATATTTTTTATATTTATATTTATAAATAAATATATAAAAAAATATATTGATATAATAACAAATTAATATAAATAATTAATTAATTATATAATAATTCTTATCTTTAAAAAATTATGAATAAAAATTTATTAATATAATTAATATATAAGTATAAACAAGTATAAATAAATAAATATTTATTTAATTATAAATATACTAAAATCATTTTATATATGTATTTATAATTATAATTATAAATTTATATTTATAATTATAAAAATAAGAAATATATTAATAAAATTATAAATATAATTATATAATTTCAAGTATTTGTTTATAGGTATATAAACATTTGTGTTTATAAATATGTAATTATAAATATATTTGTATTCATAAATTTATTTAATATATAAATATTTATTTTTAAAATTTATTTATACTAATAAAAATATTAAATATTTATTAGAAATATATATTTATATATAAATATTTATTTGAAATATATATTTAAATATAAATATTTATTTTTAAACATAATTTTACAAATATTTACAACTATTTATTTATGAATATATTTATAAAAATATATTTGTAAATAAAAATTTATATATAATACAATATTATAAATAAATATTTAATATATGTATGAACATAAATAAATATTTCTATATATAAACATATTTTTAAATATTTTTAATTATTTATATTTAAATTTAATTCTAAAAATATATATTAAATATATTGATGAATATAAATAAATATTTATAATTATATTTATTTATAATTATATTTTTCTATATATATTTATAATTATATTTATAAGTGCATATTAATATTTCTATAAATATAAATATAAATACATTTTGATATGTAAATATATAAATATAGAAAAAGTTTAGGGTTAAGTTCTCTTTATTAGAAAAAAGGAAAATGGGAGGGGGAGAGGATGGGGTCAGACAAGCATAAACTACCCTCATCAGAAAGAAATCCATCAGTTCTTTTTAATTATTCCATGAATAGCCTCTATGGTTGGGGTTGTAGTTGAGTGGTAAACACACTTCATAATCCTACTTTAAGACTATGATCAAATCATTGAGGGGTGGATTTTTGAAACTACTATTGTAGTATTGTAGAAAGTATAGTAATCGTACTGTAACATCAGAATTATTCCCCTAATTTGGGCCTAAGGGTCACAGGGCCTTCAGGGAATCCTGGCCATTGGGCAACAGGGCCTCTTGGCTATGAAGAGTGGGATTTCAGACCATAGGGACTTTAGGTTGTGAAGTAGTTTGGTCAAACCACATGGGAGCATGCCCTAAAAGAAGAATCATAGTAAGTAGTAGACACCATAGCAAAGCTAACTTGATTAGGATGGAAGGGAGTTTATGAAAACTACCATCTCTACCAAGAACTGTGGAAATTTTCATGAGAAAATTCTTGTCGATCATCCATCTGAGTTGGGGAGTCAGAAGAAATCAATGAAGCAGATTCTGGGGAGGGGTAGTTCTAGTGTAGTATGGTATTTGGGCCATTGGGCCATATACTAGTACTTATTTATTTGGGTCTAAAATCACATAATGGTTCCATAAAAACCTAGTTAAAGAGATGATCATCCATAAATAAATAAAAATCTTATTTCTTTAGGTCATTTTTCCAGGCCAAGATAGCCTCAACCTCCAGGAGGTTGACTCCTCTCCCTCATGTTATCCCTTTTCTAGAGCTCTTGATTTTATTCTAATAATACACCGGTTTCCTCATCTACTATAGATCTAACATTATACTCCCAAGTTAATTATTGAATTTCTATACATGGATAATTCCTCAAATGATCTTCATCATTGAGATAAATACATTTAATGGATTCATAGTAGTCATTAAACCCAAAATTTAGGTTCCATTTTTTTAAAAATAATCTCAACTTGTGAGTCCAAAAAATCTACAGAAACCTTATCAAGTCCCCAAGGAAGTCTCTCACTCTTAAAATAATTTTAAGGGGAATATTTGTAGTTTATAATCATTTTCATTTCAAATTATTCTCTTGAAGCCTTTCCAAATGATTCATATATAGATTTCATTAAATCAATGAAGTGCGAGGAAATGTCGAAGGCACCTTTTGCACTTGTTTTTGACTCTTTGTGAGGGTGGAGGCTCATGACGTGTGGAGTTACTAAGTTCCCCTGACAATGGGATCATTTTCCACATCTTATTCCTTCTATTTATATATATAAAAATATATTTTTATTAATATATTTATATATAAATATTCTTATAAATATATATTTAAAATTATATAAATTTATATATTTTAATATAGTAAATATACAATTATAAATATATCTATATATAAATATATAAATATTTATCTGCAAATATATTTTTATAAATATATTGGTAAATAAAAAATTATAAATATGTTTTGGGTTTGGGAACCCCGAAATAGAGTTCGAGTAGGGTTCGGGTTTTAAAAATATTACCTGAACCCATCCAGATTAATGATTAGTTTATAGTTTTAAATTTTATATATATATACATAGTTAAAAAATTATATAAATATATATATTTATATAATTATATAAATATATATTTTTATAAACATATAATTATATTTATAAATATATAGATATATTTATAATCATATATTTAAAATTATATAAATATATAATTTTCAATTATATATTTTTGTGATATATAAATATATCAACATTAGTATTGAAATTTATTTTCCTAAGGGATGGTTGAGTGTCAATTGAAGTGTCTCTCACCACATTTCTATCGAGTGGCGCATCATTTGGTGTTGGTAAATCCCACATTCCAAAAATACCTATTATTATTTAATTAAAAAATAAAATAGTAAATCCTATATTCACGATTTCATCATGAAAATATAATAAAATATTCTATAGATAAAATTTATTATATTATTATATTCTTCACATATTATGAAAATTTTGATGATTTATTATTTAATATGATTTAAAGAATATTTAAATTAAAAAATCAGAATTAAATAATTATTAAACTTAAAAATTAATGATATATAATAAATATATTTAATCATTGTTGATTTCTACAATTATATCACTTATATTTTGTTTTACAAAAATCCATTCAAGTGTATACCGTAATAAATAAATATTAAAAATGAATGGATGCAATCAAAACTGAATAATTAAACCAATGAATTGATACAATAAGATTAATCCCATATACCCGTATAATAAATGAATAATTTTCTATTTTATTAAACAAGTTTACCCAAATTTATAAAAATATGGTTTTCTATTTAATATATTAAAATAACATTCTGCATATTTTTTTAGAAAAAACTTGAATCATTGAAAAGGATAAAATAATAAAAATAAAATATTAGATTTGTAAACTAATCGATTGATGTATAAAATTAAGGTTGAATAAATTCATATTCCAAACTAAATTCATGAAGATGAATAAAATTGGATAACAAGTGAAGAAAATTATCGAATCATATAAAAACTAGGAAATTTGAAATAGTTTTATGCAAAATAGAGTATATGTTATTTTACTATAATATAGAGCAATAAAACCATTCTCTGATACCAAATATTATAAATTTTAACCAAATTAAATTAAATAATATTTTAATTTCATTAAAATATATGAAATTTTCACTTATCTACACCATTTTAAAATAACAAAGAATATATAGGAATTAAGAACCAAATTTCTATAATATGCACGAAGGCTTAGATGGGTGCCTCAGACTTAGTATTTATTGTGGGTTCTGCAATCAAAATCCCACACCAACCCTCTCTAATGATAAAATATAGTTAATGTAGGGGAAATTAATTTCCCAGAATCAATTATTTTTGTATACCATGATTTATTGGATTAACTCCATAGACCAAGAACTACAATAAATTCTGTTATATTTAGGGTTACCCTTAATGAGAGCTAAAAAAACTGATAAAGGGGGAACTTTAATCAGTGCTAAATAGAATCACTTATAAATTAATCGATTTATCAATGCTGAAAAATTTCTAACGAAAATACCCCCTTCATGAGTTTTTTATTTATAATTAATAAATGGATACCTTTATCAATTCTTTTTTATCACTCATAAAGCTTTCCCTTTATCAGTGATATGTAAATGATGAAAAAGGGTGCCATATATAAAATATTTTTTACACATATTTATATATTATAAAATAAGATTTAAATGAAAATAAATTAATAAATAAATAAATACATATTATAATTCATTTAAATCAATTTTAGGGGGATATAATGAAGATTGGCATGTAAATAGTAAACTCATATGGTGAGGATCGAACCCAAGACATCACTGACACCACCAAAGAGACATGAACACTGGGATACATCCCAAGGGGATTGATATATACATGAGTCTATAAATTTGTGTCATTGGATAAATGAAAGTATGTATTAGTTCACCTATATATCACACACGCACACATAAAAAAACTTCTATATATTTATAAATATAAAAAAATGAACTCAACTTCACATTAGTCTGATATGTGGAGTGGTAATATTACTCAAAGTACATTTTTTCATTTAAACGTGACATTTAAGTCTAAAACTCACATCAAATACTCAAAAATATTAAAATTACCTTGGATTTTCATGATAATATAAGAAAACATTCCATAATTCATTTATAATGTGTGTCAGTTAACTTCATGTCAATCTGACACACGATGTGGTTAATATAACTAAAAGATCATTTTTTTATTTAAAAGTGGCATTTTACTTCAAAACATGCATAACGTAATCACAATTATGAAAACACACTCATATTACCTTGATACTTTTATAAAATAACAAATGAACTGTTTTTTATGTCCAGGAAAGAATCTTGCATCAATTCAACACACTGTGTGGATGGTATGGCTCGAATAGCATGTTTTATTTATAAAAGAAAATGCTTAGTTCACAATGCATGTCATATACTCAAAACTGATTCAACATGATTATATTTTCATTATAATTTAGGATGAAAGACCATGATTCGTTTTTTAGTGTAAAAATCAACCACATGCCAATTGGACAGACAATGTGGTTGATATGATTTAAAGTTCATGTTTTCATTTAATAGTGGCATTTCAAAAAAAATGTCTATCACATACTCAAACCTAATAAAATGTCCCCATATATTCTTGATATTTTCAAAAAAAGTTCCATGAATCATTTGAGATGTGTAAAAATCATACAAATGAAAACTTGATGAAAATTTTGTTCAATATGACTAAAATTTTATATTTTTATGAAAATAATCATTTTAGTTCAGAACACATTCTACATAGTCAAAACCATTAAAACATGATCATATTATATTGATACACTAGGACAATTATCCATGATTAATTTTGTACTTATAGAAATTAATTTCATGTCAATACAACACACAATGTGTTTGTTATGACCGAAATTGTCTGATTTAAATTAAAAGTGAATTTCTTCTATAAAATATGAATCACAGACATAAAATTGATTAAACTTGCTAAAATTAAAATATAAACTTTAGAAAAATGGTCTATGATTCATTTATGATAAGTATAAATTAATTGTATGTCAATTTAAAACACGGTGTGGATTTTATTATTGAAATTTGTGTATTCAATCAAAAGAGATTTTTTTGTCCAATACCTTCATCACATACTCAAAATTGAGAAAACACAGTTAGAATATCTTGATACTTTTGTATAAATATTGATTAATAATTTATGATGTGTTTTAAGAAACTTCATTCCAATTTGACACATAGTGTGGTCAGTATGAATAAAAGTTTGTGTTTTTGTTTAAGATTGGAAATTTATTTCAAAATTCATGTTTCATTGTTAAAAAAGAGAAAACACACTAATATTTTCTTGATATTTTATGATAGTGGTCTTTGATTCATTTTGGATATGTAGTAATTAACTATGTATCCATCCAATATACAGTGTGTCCGTTATAGTGGAATATAGCTACCTAATCCTAAAAAACAAACATAATCCATCATTGTTTATGAATAATAAATATTTCCCCTAATAAAACATTCCAAATAATTGTGAAGGTTTAATGACTTTGGAGACTATATTTATAATTAATTTATTTTCTGAAATATCAACAACATTTCCTATAATTCCCCAACTAGAACAACCATGTCTGATTCAGAGATCCACACCACCTCATACAGGCCTCCCTATATGCAAGACATTGTTGATAAAAGGTGTGAGTCTAAGGAGCATCATATAGAGACTATGTCATTAGTACCAAGTAACATGAGATCATATAACTGATCGATGACCATAATCAATAGATAATGAATAAAATAATAATAACCAAAGTAGTAGCAAATACAAATTAAATCCCTACCCATGTAGTATAAATATATCATGTCATGGATACAAACAAAAACTAACCAAAGGATCCAAATTATGATTAAGCCAGAAATAAAAGAGCCAACACCCAGTCTGAGGATCATCTAGTATCATCTGCATCCTACAATTAACCATCTCAACCATCCACCATAGGGCTAATTCACTTCATCGAATCCCTAGTCATGAAATCTACAAGAACATCAAAATTCATGATTTGGGTGTGAGTACAAGACTCATTTTGACACCACCAATGGCCAATTACATCAGTTCATAAAACATAAAAGGGATTATAATGATACTACATAGGGTACTCCCCTACTTGATCAATTAGGGTGTAGACCAGGTCACCGCATTGTGCTCTAATTTTTTATCACCAAACATATTTTTTTGATTTTCACATAAATCACTTTATGGTTGAGTGAGAACCAATCAATAATAACTTTAAGGTTAATTGAGAACTATAACAAGAACCATAGATGAGGTAGAATTCCCAAGGGTATCCACCATTGCATACATGAGTCAGAACAAACCCATAAATTACTTTATGGTTGAGTGAGAACCGCATGCTAAATCGAAATAATAATCCTCATACATAACATCAAAAAAAATATGGTTCCCCCTCAGAATCATGAGATGAATCTTCAGACATGAGGCTATATTTGTGGCTAATGGAGAGATTGCGCATTCTAGCCTACCTGCCAGCCACCTTCTTCCTTCCAATGACCTGTGAGGGGACAGAGTGATTGAACATCTCTCTTGCCTTCCCCTATATTTTCAGCTTTCTTTTTGGCTGATTGACATCCCCAAGGATATCAAACTGGTTATGGGTGGACATAGGGGCATAAAATCTAGCATTAACCCCCATTCCCCCAATCATTCCATCCATAGATGTGAAGTGGGTCATTGATACGGTTTCCACTCATTCCTGAGAGGAACTTCCAGCAACAGTGACACGCCCTTTGGCTCCATCAACCATTGGGATACTCTATAGTGTTGGGTCATCCCTTCTCCCATAATGGGTACATATGTTACTGATATAATAAAAATATATAAATAACATAATCATAAAACAATCCATGTCCTCAGAGATTAGTGATATCTGCAACGACACTATATTGAAAGGAACCACAATCATCCACTTGACACGTCGTCCTAAAAGAGATAGCCAAGAATCATGTGTGACACATCCCTCCAGTTGGGATAGCCCAAGTACATATCAACTAATGTCTGATACATTCCAATAGGGGGATATTCCAATGGGCCAACCTATAATCACACCTGCATATGAAAAATAATAGCATACATGATACAGGTTACCAAATATAGAACAAAATCACCTCATATCATGCAAGAACCATAAGCTATAAAAATAAACATGAAATATATATATGTCTATATATATATATATAACTATTAAAGGAAACACACACACATGTCATGTGATCAAGAATCAAACATAGGCTTCTCAAGCCTACACACACCAAACAATAATGCCAATAACCCATAAAAACATATTTTAATGTCAAGGGACTCCTACCATAGGTGAACTAATGATTGAATACAATGTTCATTGTCAAAGTTCAAATGAACCACCAAAACCTAAATCCAAAATAGAATAAATGTAATTAATAATACTAGGATCATGTCTTAGAAGAAACCACTACATAAATGTAGGTCAAGAACCAACATGTCTGAGAAGATCCACATCAAACAACGATCTTGGTCTAAATGTTGTACTAATTCAAAATCCTTCAATATAGGTATAGATTCTATCTAATAATAATGAATCCCTAGTTAATATAGTCCATAAACCTTAGACCCAGTCAAGATTCCTTCAATATAATATACTTAATAAGAGAAGAAAGGAAGGGAAATTGATCCAGAGCATAGAAGAAATCACAATATGAAGAACACATTATTGTTTGATTAGTCATATATAAAAGATAGGTTTTCGAAGTAGATATAAGAATTCCAAATCACCATTAAATGGTTCATAGTTCACTAGAAATAGAGATAGAAAGTTATTGATTAAAAAGTGACATTAAAGGTGGTTTTATAAAAAAATCCAAAAAAACAGCAGGTCTCACTAGGCCTTAGAAGATTCCACAAGCAAGATAGTGGACTCTCATAGTTGGAAAATGGTCATTTGGTAGAACCAATTATTTCAAAGTACCCAGCTAGATATTTGATGGGATCTAAAGAAACCATCTGTAATTTAATGGAGATGATGTAGCTCTTTGAGCTGCACCATTCCCTTCTACCTAAATCATTTAGTTTATGGACTCCAGAACACTTCTATATTGCCTAAAAACACTTGAAAACATTATCAAAAGCAACATAAAAGTTAAAAAAATAATCATACCTAAAATACAGGTGAAAAAAATATACCATAGTTATTTCTTTTCATCCTCAAGAAGTATCTCTATATTCTTTCTTGAACAAACTCAGGTCACTCTGCATAAATATCAGCCTCACACTCCCACATCTCTTCCTGGACATGTATATGCTACCATAGGAACTAAATGAGAGGATATGTCTTTCTAATTAACAATTTTTTACTATGTTATATAATTTGAATAGGTTGTTCCATAAATTATGCATCTTATTATAGATTTTTATCATTTCAGTCAAGTACAGGCATATTATGAGGCTCATAATTTTGGATAAGTGATAAGTGGAATACATTTTTGATACGATAAAATGGATGTGATCACTAAATCTTCACTTATTATAATAATGAGGATGTATTCACTAAGGCTCCACAAATATCTGACCAACAATCCTTAGCTATAGTGACCTACTATTCCTCTATCAAATCCATTAGCTTCCGTCCATTATCTAATGTCCACTCTTTGACTTCCTTCAATTTTTTTCTTAGTGCACCTGTAACCATATTTCCATTCGCAGGAGATTACTCTATCTAAAATTTAAAATTCTTTAAGTAATCTACCCTATGCCTCTAATAAAGGTTTAGGTTACACTAAGAAAAGATGTACCACCCACTCTTATGGTCAGTATACACATAAAACCTTTCATTGAAGAGGTAGTGTCTTCAATACTTCATCACATGGACTAATTCCATTGGAGCAAGGTCATGGGTATGGTAGTTCAACCCATGAGGTCATCACTGATGAGACCCATTAATAACTACATTGACACCCTATATCAGGACATCTCCCAATCAAATTCCATACATATCATGGTACACAATATAGTTAACTCTTGTATTAGGAGGGTTCATATTAGATCCAATATCCACCATTTATTTATCTCTAATAAACATCATCATATTCATCTTTCCATTAAAAAATTCATCCCTTACTTTTTTATCATGATCATGGGCACTTCTAGGAGAGAAAAGTCTTGAATTAACCTCATGTGGTACCCCATCAATACGAATAAACATAGAATCTTCAATACATTCATCATTCATTCCCAATACATGACTGTAAGAAAAATTATCAGGATAAATATATATTTTTTCTTGAGAGACCACATTTCTAATAAAACACATCTCCTATATCAAAAAGTGACACTTTAAGTAATTCTCATAAAGTCGATGTGCCTAAATCTTTATCAATACAATATTCAAGTGTCAATCTTGTGATTTGGATGCCCTTGAATATATAAGGATTCCATCCATGGACACAAGGATGATGGAATCTAGGTATGGGTGATATACTTTATTCATGAGGTCCATAAACACCACATAAGCATTTGTAAGTATAAAGGGAATAAAAAGATAGTCATATAACCTATACCAACTTTTAAACACTATCTTCAGGATGTATCCAAATTTTCACCTGAAGTTGATGGAATCCAAAATGAAGATCAATCATATAAAACCTCTAATATCCACAAAACTAATCAATAAATTAATTTATTCTTGGAAACTAGAACATGTTATTTAATGTAATTTAATTTAACTTATAGTTCTCCACTCAAAGCTAATGACTACCATATGACTATTTTTTAAATAAATCAAAGCACCTCATAGAGAAGTTCTCATTCTAATAAATCCTTTTTATTCACAATCATCCAATTTCACCTTGAGCTATTTTGACTCCACTAGTTCCATGTGGCATGGTGGAATTAATATGGGTCACGCCCCAAAAACCAACTCTATATCAAAATCAACTCCTCTATGCGCTAGTAACCCAAAGAAGCCCCAAAGAACAATTTCCTAGTATAGGTATATCACTAAAGGGTAAGAGGATGGATTCACTACTTGATCCACTTAGAGGATCGTACCTACCACTTGTTCTATAAATATTTCTCTTTGAACAGGATGTATCACAAGACTATATTCTTTAATAACCCATTCAATTGTTAGAAAAAACATTCCCCCTTAGGTGATGAAAAGGTCACTCGTCTCTGATAATAATAAATGTGTGCACGGAGACTAGTTAACCAGTCCATGCCAAAGATCATGTTGAAACCTATCTTGTCTAAAATTTGTAAGATCAAAACATTCTCAATTCTTTCAAAAAAATTTAGACAATCTGGAGAGACATAAATATGGTCTACATTCTTACCCAGTAGTGTTTAGATAGATAGAATCTTAAACGATAATTTAACTGGTAAATTGAACCCAACAAAAACATGTTTTGATATAAATGAATGAGTTGATACTATATAAACAATGAAATAGATATAGTATAAGTAAAGAGAACATTATCTTACACTATAAAGGTCCATCACCTATATTTTTTGGAACCTGATCGACTTTATAAGCCCTACCAGGTACCATCCAATGTTTCCCTAGAGTCTCATGATCCACTTGAGTTACTAACACTTATGGGGTCTATACCTACTATTTAGGTTATATTCCAAACTTTTCATAGAAAATACTCAAATATCAATCATAGAAACACTCCATATACCCTGTCTTTCCACATCAGTGAAAAGTATTGAGAGAGTACGCAAAATCATTTAGAAAGTATCCATCATTTTTAAATTTGAAACACCTAGAAGAGTCATCTCCACAAGAGGGAGTCGAGAAACCCTAGATCTTCACCATGTACTGACCAACACACTTGGTTCCATCCTTTAAGTTCATATTTTTTTCCTAGAATAAACAACTAAGACCACACTGTAGAAGGTACCCGTTGATCCACAGATAGGTAGGAGAATACATGAAACTCTCTCTTCCTCAAATCCCTTCTTGGTCCTTTGTTCCATATGATGCTAGGTAGGATAGGTCATCAGTTCAATGTTCCCAAATAATAGATTTTTTTAGGAAAGTCCAATATCAAATTCCCTTATTTCTAAGACTCATTCCCTACTAGAAGTTGAGAAGAGAAAATCAACTCTATTAAGTGTTTTGGGTAGGGGGAATTGTTACCATCCACTGCTACAGCTCCATGAACTCCTGATCATGGTCTAACTATAGAACTTATGGAAATAATTTCTCAAAGAATGGAACCCTAATAGTCATACAGTTTATAATTTCCCATCAACTAGCCTATAAAGTGACATTCCACCATCATCCACATGTTCCTTGAATCATAAAGGTAAAAATATTCTCCCTCCAACCCTCTAGTTACTCTACTTGGTATAATATAATCTTAGTGATCTGTATCAAGTACTCGACATCCTGAGAGCCTCCAGTTCCCAAGAAGGATGGGGTATTCTAGAGATGGATGTTTTGAAAATATTGGACAATCATAGGAATGAACCTATAGGGTCCTCTAACATCAACATGAACTAGCTAAATGTTTCAGGAATTGACTGATTTTATTTCTTGACACCATTTTAGAAACAAAGGGAACACTCTTAGTTTTATCCTCCATCAAAATAAGGGGTTAAACTGGGTGCATGAGGCATCTAATGAGAATCTATTTACTTAAAATCTTGAACAAAGCTTATAGAAATCCAACATCTTAAATAATACATCTATAAAAAAGAGTATGTTGATAGTTTATATGAATACATAAGGGTTCTAAACAATGTTAAACCTAAGAATCTACCCATAAGAATGAGGAATAACCCTTTATGTGCTACCACAACCCAAGTCAATTATATAGTACCTACATGTTATCCAAAACCATAGATATATGATATAAAATGGAATAAAACAATATCAAATAAAAAAATTCAAGAAGTATTATGAAAAAGTACATATCAAAATTTCAACATACATTTAATTATTTGGGATCTATCTAATGAAATAAACATGTATATATGTCATATGAACCTATGTTCCTAGCACAATTAATGAACACACACAAATTTCAGAAAATTATTACACAAAAATAATGTGCATAACATAGGATGAATTTATTCAATGGAAACATCAAAAGAAGAAACATAAATTCACACTTTATGGTAACTCATAGGTCCACCACATAGTGATTGGAAAACATATACATTGTTCCCCTAACTAAGTCCCAAGAATCTAATCTTCTGTCTTCCATATCCTAAATCAAGCTAAAGATAATAAACATGGGTGAACTTGGTTCCACAAAAACCATTTTGTAATCCCTCAACATAATCCACCAAGTTAGATCTGGAGTACCACAAGACCTCATTCAAGCCTCCCCATATGTAATAGGTTGATAATTAGTGGTTATGGACTAAGGAGAATCATTGGGAGACTATGACCATGGATCCAGGAATCATTAGAGTATATAACATAGATATGAAAATAATCAATAAATAATGAATAAAAAATAACCATCAGAGTAGCAACAAATAATTATAAGAACCCAACCCTTGTAGTATAAATATGTCTTGTTAGAGAATCTATCCAAAATTAAAAAAGGATCCAAAGTATGAGTAAGCCTAAAATAAAAGTGGCAAAACCTGCCCCAAGGTCCTTCCATCAGCTTTTTCATCCTCTATCTGACTAGATCAACTATATACCATAGGGCCCTTTCCCTTCACCAGATACCTAGTCATTAAATCCATAAGTGCACTGAAAATCCCAAGTAGGTTATGAGTATAATACTCGGTAGGACACCACCAATGACCCTTAACATCATTTCATAAGATACACAAGTTCTTTCCATGATTGAAAATGGGGTACATATATTAACACAATATATATTTATATATATAAAAATATCACACAAGAACAACACAATACAGGTCCTTAGAGAACAACAACACCAACTTTGGAACCATGGAGAAAGGAACCAACGTTGTCTTCCCGATATATACCCCAATAGGAGATATCATAGAAACATGTGTGACACATTCTACTAGTTGGGATAACCCAATTACATATTTTTCAATGTTTGATACATTCCCCTTTGGTATAATACAATGGTATCAAACTATAAGATCAACTAAAATGACATAGATTAACACATATGATATAGGATACCAATGATAGGTCATAATCACATCATATTATGAAAGAATCATAAGCTAAAAAAATCTACATGATAGAAATATCAAGTATATGTCAAGGATACATAGACACACCACATGTGATAAAGAATCACAAGTATTCTTATTAGGGTTACATGTACATGCTATAAAATCATTCCAATAAACATTATAAATCATGTGACAAAGTCAAGGGCTCCATACCTTAGCTGCAATGATGATTATAAACAAGGGTCATCATCCATGTTCAATGGAACTAGAAAAACCTAGATCCAAACATGATTCAAAAAATATAATATTCCTTGAATCAAGGATAAAACACCACATTATAATGGTAGTTCAAGAATGAAAAAACCTGATACACTATACTGAAGACCATGATCATGGTCAAAAGTTGCATAGATTTCAAAACCTTCATTCTAGGTGCTAGTTATAAAAGGGTTTTTTTATAGTCTGGTAACATTTGTGACAAGTAGTGAAATCCATTAAAAAAAATTGGGGATCTCAATGTAATAAAATGTGAATTTTCACATAAAATTTAAATTGAGTACATGAAGTATATCATGCATACCTTTCAATGTTTTTCTTCTATAATAATATTGTTGTCCTTTATATGAGTTTGAGTGAGATCAAAAAGTGGAAATCAAAGGATTATAGCCTATATGAGTATCCATCGGCTAATGTTAAGAACATTTCATATATTATAGGCTCTCTTTCCTCCATAATGTGAGAGAATCTCATGGTGAAATGTAGGTATGAGAAAGAGATGTCTGGGTGAGGAGTCTTGTCCTTACATGAAGCATTCACAAACACACACTACCATTTCATGGTAGTGATTTATATAATCCAAAATAACACTCCTTGATCAGTCACATTTACTCATTGATTCATAATGAAAGAGTAAATTCCCTGGCTAGATAATGTATCATATATATGAATGTAAGTCCTTCTAATCATTTCAACAAATGAAATGATATAATAAAAGATACCTAATATGGGTGAATAATACATGAAAATATTTTACCTTTTAATATTCATGGAATGATATACCATGCATGAAAATCATAATTTTCATGTAATATATATATATATATATAAGGCTTTAGGTAAAACCTCTTTCAATCGCCCACATTCACTAAAGCCTAATAGACTTTATGCCACTTCATGTTATACTGTATTGTATACATTAACATATCAAACCATATCCAAAACTCCTTTCAGATATATTTTAAAAAACATTTGGATGGATATCATAAAATTCACCTTGTTTTACATCTTATGAAATACTATGTGAATGCACATCCAAAACACTTTTTTCTTCACTCTAAAACACTTTTATAGTAGATCTATAAGTCTAACACAATCCCCATTCAGTCAACCACAAAGTGCGGCCATAAGGGACTTTTCATCATTAAAAACAAATATGAATCCTTGGATCGATATATCTAAGTAAAGAGAAGTTTATAGTGTCAATTATACTCAATATATAAAGGCATTTGGTTTGATCTCTATAAAACACATGAATCTCTATACCTATAACCACCTATCTCGATAAAATTCCAATGAGAATTCTTAAATTTCCTCTTTTTCCAAAACATCGAGTGACCATGGGACAAGGAACATGTCAATCCCATAAGTGTAACTCATCTAATCTTGATTATCAGAATGTAGACTGAACTAATTTATGAATACATAACATTTCATTCATCCTTTTTTATAACCACATCACATGTCCTTTATCCAACTATATATAAAACATCTAGGTGTTTCCACGCACTCCAAAAAAATTTCTCAATCGAGTGCCATGATTCCACACTAATAATATGAGTTGAAAAAATCCCATCTTGGTTATGCTTCAACTGATGACATGATCAACAACATACCAATCCACCCTCATGTTATTTTATTCAATATGTAGACTTGCGTAAGTACGGTACCAAATTATAAAGGTTACCATCCTATGTATCTTCCAAATATTGGTTAATAGGGACTCGAATATGATCCATGAACCTCTAGAATACCAAATACATATCTCTATGAAAATCCATGTGGTATAATTAGATAGTCATCAAGCGCAGACAAAGAATCCCATTTTTTGTATTATTCCTCATGAGCGTATTCTATATCTCCACACAATAATCCTACTAATGTTAACCTTATCATTTCATAATAACCTAAAACACTCTATGATGAACATTATTTAGGTATAAAATTAAAGTTATACTTCGATAGGTTAATTATCATTTCTTTTTAGGAAATGTAAATCTCTATATACATTTATGTATCCAACGTGAATGAATTACGAAATGGAGGTTTCCTAAAATATGATACATTTTGAAGATTCTTAAAACCTTTAAGAATATTTAAAAATCATAACATAAGAACATGTTTAACATATCATATATATATATATAATTAATATATCAACCTTATGATTTCTACACTTCTTCAATTTTTTAACACATTACATCATATATAATCCGCGTAACATCTCTATGTGGATTTTTGATAAAACCCTAACTCAAATTTTTTTTAGAGAGAAACATGAATAAAGTTATTTTAAATAATGGTTTTATTTGTGAACCAAATTTCTAAATATTAAACTTTTGAACATTTTTAAACTTCTTAACTTCAAAACATCAAACATTGTGATGTTAACTTCATTTATATACTCATAACTCATTCTATGTTAATCATCATCATATTTGGAACCCTATTAGACCAAATATTTATTTGAAATAATGTAACTACTTAAATTATTATTAATCGGTCCTCCAAAACACTATCAGAATGAATAAAAAATCACTTTTATAAGGAAAATAAATATAACTCTTACATTTATCTTTTTTGACACACACAAAATGCTTTTAGAATATGTGTAATTTACATTTCATTTTGACTCGTACTATATTTGAAGAAATATTATCTTTCAATTTCATGATAACTAATTTCAAATATTTATATTTTTTTATATTATTACATATCCTGTAGTATTTTATAAAATTGAGTAAAAAAATTTCTTAAATTAGAAAAAAGTGATAACCACTTACTGAGTCCACTTTAACTTAAGATTCTTGTTATCCATTATTTTTTAGTTATGAATTTCTCTACCCAAACATACTCATACTAGCATATTAAGAACTATATTTTTTCATAATATTTTTCTAGAATACAAAACATCTTTTTTAGGAAAAAACATTAATTACATTTCAGTAGGTATATTTTACAAATAAAATATTGTTTCCATATCATATATTTTATTCTACATGTTTGGAACATATTAATTTTAAAATAATACTCTATTATAATATACCATTGATGGGTAGTGAGAAATCATTCCCTCATATTTTAAAAAATATAGGGATAAAATTATAATCCCAGGTAAATATTCTTATTAAAATTTTCTTCACAAAACACAATATATATTTTAAGAATCATGAGCCATATGTATATAATAGATCATCTCATGTTTTTAGGAATGACACTTTATAATAAATACCCTCTCTTGTCACATAAGGGAAATGATATGGAGATACACATATTTTACTTAGATTCATTAGAGTTTCTTAAAAACATTTATATTCAAATTCTTAATGAATTTACCATTCACTTCATCTCAAGAATATAAACTACAAGTTCAATCAATTATTCCTTTGATTTTAAAATCCTATATATTTACAAGTATTTTTAAAATATACATTATGTATCTTATACCATTCAAAACAAAATAATAAATTTCTATAACATCCATACCTTACATTGATGTACCATGGATTTTCAAAAACCTCTTCAGGTATATGTTGGATAATCAAATCATATTGAATTATTTTCCTTCCTTATTGACAACCCATAGTTTTAATGACCATGATTTTATTCTCTAAGATTCATTTTTGAACCTTTCTATCTATTTTTCTTCTTCTATATTGAACTTTTACAAACATATACAATCTATACAATACATACGAACCTAAAAATTGTATTCCTAGTTCATATATTTTCCCAACACATTGGTAATATTATTCAAATGTTCTTTAAAATCAATTATATTTTCCGAACATTTAAATATAGGATAGTAAGATAAATCCTCTAACTAGAACAACCCATTTTTAGTCTCTTCTTAAATTATGTCATTGAATTGAACAGATCATAACTATGAGTGTCGTTAAAAACCATCTCATTATATTAAACAATAATAGTTTTCAATCTCTTATCAAGTGAAAAATGATAAAATAAACATTTAATGAAATATTCAATTAAACATAAAGTATCCAAGTATCCAATACAATAACACCTTTTATTTATAACATAGACATAAAATGCATGCTTGATCATTCATTAATTCCTTATTCCTCTATTTTTAGTGTCATGTATATTTAAAAACTTTTGAAATTTACAATTGGTATCACAAGCAATAAAATAAATTAATTCTACAACATTCATACTTGAAGTGAATTCTCTATGTGGATTCTTCTATCCCTTCTGGTAACCTATAAAATTTATTCTCTAATGGATAACATTTTAATAATGAAAACATTGTCCTTTATTTTTCTTTCTCAATTTGACATGAGGTGTGGAATTACCATAACCTCTTTTCATCCATTTTTTTTTACTTTTAACCATCTCCTTTTTTACTATTAAAATGGTACTAGAACCTAGAATTCCCATTTTTTGATCATAAATCATCCACATATTAAGGAGATCATATAAATGTTTATATATTTCATTAATATAATAATTCACAAAAAAATGTTATAGATTTTATAGTAATCATTATAGAATGAAATCTATATCCGAACTTAGAATCTATATTTCATTGGATTTCCTAATAATATTGTGTACATGAGTGGATATTTAGGCTCCTTCTGTTTTCTTAAAATGAGAAATTAATTTAGACACTCCATACAATTCATTCCTTGTATTATATTGACAGATCCTTTTTAGGTTATCTATCATTTGAAAAGAATTAAAAGTATCATGTTTATTTTGATAATTTAAATAAATTGTAACAAACATGAATGTATATACTTATTATGAATCCTTTTTATGTTAATCTTAGTTATCCAAATCCATTTGTTGACTCACTTTACTATATATTTTATCAGTTTAAGTCTATTCTGAAAGCTTTACTTATTATTTGAGAACAATTCTATAATTTCAATACTAATAAATGAAATTTATACCATTAAGTTTCTACTTTTCAAGGAGTAAACATAAGGTGAATCGTGATGATGATTAATCTCATCCGCAACCAAAAATATTATATGAGTATCATGTTTTATAAATAATTTTATAAGGACTTTTATTAAAAATTCACCCACTAAACAGATGAAATATTTTAAAAATATCATATCCATTAATGAGACAAGACCCATATTTCAGTAATCAATGCGAGTTTTTTGGGGTTTTTCTCTAATAAATTAATTATATAGGTAGAGAATAATCCCAATAATATCATATATTACTCTTTCATAGTTGATTAGACAACCCTTTGTCCAAATATTAAATGGAAAAAATCAACTTAATTCTTTTAGTATCCTTCCCATGGAATTACCATCTATGTGTAACGCAAAGAAAATATCAAAATAAATTAACAAACGATAACACATGGGCACCCTACTATGGAGGAACCTACCCAAGGATGATATAGTTTGACCAATTACCTTCTTTCCTTATTTAAGATAATCAATGGGTACTCTAATATGGAATAACCTACCTGGTTGGATGATCGAGGTCTTGAGAAGTGATGGTTTGGAAGTAATCACAAAATTAACATTTAAGGTGGATTCTAATCTCATTATATTTTCACATATTTTTCCATTTTATATATGAATGCTTTTATTAATTTAGTTCGGAATCCTATTAACTCAACCAAACCAATATGTTGAAACCATATTGATGTGAAACTCTTTACACAACCAAAAATTTTGAGTGATTTGCCCAAAATAGAAGTCAAATATATTCATACATATCTGGATGAATCATATACATAAGGTATATAAAAACTTATAGAAAAGGTTTAGGATTATATGATATTGAGAATCTCTATATTATTAAGCTCATAGAGAGCGATAAAAAACCCTATTCACTTTCTTAGATAAGGCACAATCCTCTAGGCAAGTAGTTAGTCTGACCCAAAGTCCCTCTACATGGGGATGCTTTAATTGAGATAGAATAAAATTTATCATAACTCTAACACCTAATATTCATAAACTATATTCAACAACTAAATTAAATTTCATAGCATCAATTACAATATGAGTTCAAGTTAAATGAAAATAGTAAAATCATTATGGAGTCATTTCTAGAATAAAAATGTGAGGCTATATCCTAGAAGAAATTTCTCATATAAATTTTTGAATTCAAATATTCATAATATATAAAATTTATAACAATGAATAATATAAGTAATAATATTTAAATAAATGAAAAATTCAAATATCTAAATAGAATATAACAATAGATTAAAAAACACAACTAAAAGATAATTATAAATATTTTAAAGTCATTGGATTTAACATTATGGAAATTCAATAATTTTAAATATAAAAATTTTATATTCATTATAATATGAACTCTTTCATATTTATCATTATATGAAATAATTATTTTTAATATACTATATTTTATGAATTAATAAATAATTTATAATGAAATTTCTATTATATAAAAAATTTAAACAATCTAAATATCATATAATTTATTTATTATTTAAACATTGATCATTTCAATCATAAAACAACTTTGATGTGTTTAAATAATATACAAATAAGTCTAACCATTTATTTTCAATATTTTAAAATAGTTAATTATAATGAATTCATAATTTAAATATAAACCTTTTATATTTTGACCTTATTTCATAATTTATAACCCTTTATAAATAAATTTATTATTAGTTATTTATAAAAAAAATTATATTTCAAGATCATAAGGAATTCCATAAAATTTTGTTAAAAGTAATTTCAAATACTATCATTCAGTATTTTGGAAAAATTTAACTTTCATAAAAAATTATTTAAAAAATTATAAACCATTTATAATTACTTTATTAATTTATAAACCCTTTAAAATTAATTATTCTCAAAATAACTTTTATAGTTATTTATAAATATTTTATATATTATGAAAACCATTTAATAATTTGAAAATAATTTTCAAACACTTTTTTGTTTACCCATAGATTGGAACCCATTCCGATATAAAGGTCAACTCGCCCTACCCTTACGCAGGCACTTTTTGTAAGGGTAGTCTGATTCTAGATCCTGTGTTAAAAGTTAAGACATTGTTTACCTTTACAAAAATTTAATATAATTCTCCACATAATAGTAATATGAATATTACCTATACACATCTCATTCTATATAAGGGTATGATCGGGTTACCCTTACCAAGGATGATTTAAATATGGATAAGGTGAGATGATACTTATGTTGACCACTACACATAAGGGTAATGCCCTGGTTACCCCTACACATATCAACTATTTAAGTTTAATGACCTAGCTACAATTATTAAGCCCAACTACATAAAGGTAAACCATTTTAAAAACCAAAATTTCTAGAAAATGAAAATGCAAATCAGGTTTCTATTTTTTTTCTTTATTTCATCACATGATTCATAAACCATAGGAATGGATTCACCATTATACCAATAAAGGGTTTTATTGGAGTCTAATAAAAATTCTCACATAGATAAGAATCAATTTAAAATCCCTTGTTTAGTGATCTATGTAATAGATAACATGAAAGTGAGAATAAAATTTAAATTAAGAACATGTTGTAAATAATGAAAACCAATCTCCATGGTGCTTCTAAAAAAACATTGATCTACTTTAAAGGATATTTATTTAGATAAAGTAGTGGAAAATAAAGTATTCCAACATCCATATTTAACACCCCCAAGATTTAATAAGAAGACCATGCTCAATAGCGTACAAGACACACAATACTGAACTCAAACAAATAAAAAATAATATTTTTTAAAATATGACCATTATAATGTATCCATTAAATTATTGGGTTTGAATTGGGTTAACTAATTTGTAAAATAAATATAATTTTTCAAGTAACATCATTTTACTGTCTTTTATGTATTTTGTTCCTATTTTATTATTTTCCTCATTAATTGGGTGTGTATTTGGATTCCCAAGTATGGATTGAATTTGTTGAGGAAAATTACCTAATATTTGGGTATGTGTATTTATTTTAATTGATGGTGTTGAGGTATGAATGTGTTAAATGATTTATAGGGTTCTTCCCATGTTCGTAGAATGACTGAAGTGGTTTGGATTTTTGTAAGGAATCTATTTTTTTGTAGTCTATTAGAGAAAAACACACAATGTAATGGGAATACATGACAGCTAATAAATGTAGGGAAGATTTTGTGAACCAGATACACATCATGAAGGTAGTACATTCCATGTAGATGTTACATGCTAGGTAAATATTAAAAAGTGTGTTTGGAATAAAAAAATTATGGTTTTTTGGTGTGTATGATCTATGTGGATTACATGAAGTGTAAAGGGATTAAAAGTTGTTTAATTATTGAGATCAAGGTTTTTAGGGTGTTTCTCAGTTAATTTTTCATTTTATTCATTTGTATCTTCTTTTAAACTCAACCTATAACCGTTATCCGATTATTTTGGGAGACTCCATTCAATCCAAATCGATTCATTTAGTGATTGATCACTGTAGTGGTTGGTTTTTGTGTCTATGGGTGAGTGAGCCTTTCTAATTATTCACTTATTTGATTGCAAGAGTACCCTTGTGTTGATTTATTCGATTTTTTGACCCATGGAGATGTTTTTTTCCTTCTAGATCATTTGTGTGATATTTCTTCATGGGTTATTCATTTGATTGGTTATGGTAAAGTAGGTGTTCATTCTTGAGGTATGTTTCATTTCCTCTAATCCACAAATCCTTTTTGTAAATTAAATCAATTATAATATGTCCAGGTTGATTCTTGTGGCTTTTTTGTTTTTGGTTCCTTCTTGTTGTTTTATTTTGTTGAGGTCATGTGCAACCTATGTTTTGTGGCAGGTGGTTTCATATCTAGACAATTTTGATGAACTTAATTGCTTTTATTTCTTATAAATTTCATTATAAAATGAAATCAAATGATTGAATGATTTTTTTTGTGGAAATGTTTTTTTATAAAAGATAGTTTTCCCCAGGTTTTGTTAAATGGGAAAGGGTTTTTAATGAATTGTGAAATGGTTTTAATATCATGGTTTGATTAAGATTGTTTGATAAATTGGTTGGGAAAATATAGAACTTGTTAATCCTTATGTACATAGGTGTATGGTTTAGTAATAAGCCTCATTATTTGATACTATTGGGGGGGTTCTCATGGGGATTTCATCTACTCTCTAGGCCTATTATTCTTAATACTTGATAGACTTTATTGGTAGGTTTCACTTTATATGGTATTCCTCTACCTCTTAGGATTGATGAATAAGTCTAGGGGATTGATGTGTTACTGATTGTCTATTTTGGGGGTATGAGTGTGTCCTATAAATCTTGACCTAGTGTGATCCCAAACATGATTTTACATATTCTTATCAGGCAATTTGGGATTCTATTATTGGCTTATACAATTTATTTATACTTCTGTAGATTTTATATGATACATGAAACATGATTCTATTTGTTTTAACTTGATATATATGATGTTATATGTGGATATGAAGTGATTGGAAACTAATTTACATTATTTATTTGTAAATGTCAGAAAAGGAGAAAAAATTATTTTTCTTTTATTTTGATATAAAAAAATGTAAAACTATTTTCATTATGTTTTTTGTTTAAAGTTGATCATGCTTTGATTATTGTTCAAATACATGACACAGAATGCCTAGGTGAGATCCTATTGATCCTATTAGATCACACCCTATGTACCACTTTGGTGATGTGTAGACTTGGTTATTTATTTCAATGAAGGTAAAGGAAAGGAACCATAGTGAGGTAGTGAGGATTTCTATCAGCTAAGATCGGTAATTGGTCATGAGATGGTGGGAGTCTTTATGAATTCACACAGTATTGATGTTTACCTATTTCGGCATTCCCATGTGGTTGGACTTCTACTTGAAGATTTTTTCTAGTCTTGGATTGTTTTGGTTCCTTTGTTCTTTTCAGTAATAGAATATATTTATCATTCCATTGTTTTATCTATTGTTGTAACATCCCAGACACAGATTCTGTTGAATGGTGCCTCAATCCAGGTTCGTCACATGGTCCCAAAGACAATATCCCTGAATTCCAAAGGCTGCTAACTAGTAACCAGGGACTAGGGTGTGTTCATGGGAAGACTGTTCCCTCATTTCTAAAGTGTAACATAGTGAAATAGCAATAATAGTCAATAGCAGAAGTAGTATAACAATGTATCAGGAGATAAAAATATAAATGAAAGATATAGATATAATAATGCTAGAAAATATATATATAGTATCAATATATAACCAATTCCAAAAGTAATATCATATACAATGATGATCATGTCACGTGTCTGCAAAGAATATAAAACAAGTAGTCATAGAATCATTTCAATACAGGTAAAAAAATAACAAAAAGTTCAAAAAACACTATCCCTAGATAGCATCATGATCCTCGGTTTTGTCCCTTTGATCCCTTTCTCCAACTCATGGAATAAATTCAAGCTTCAAACTGTGGGTGCTTTACCTAGTCCCTACTTACATCCAAATAGTCTGTCTAGGTACCCAATGATAGCCTGAACAAGGCGTGACCTAGAATCCTAGTAGGCCCCAACCTAATGTGTCTATAGAAAATCTTGGCTGTGAAATATAACAAGTTAAAGAAGAGTGAAATATATATCAAAGGTAATTTGTAATAAGAAGTAATTTGATCGTGGAATATAGACTACAAAACAAGTGATATTGTATATCCCAACAAGGCTACGTAAAAAATATGGGTCAAGATCCAATAATAAGGTAGCTACAAAAAATCCAAAAATAAAATTCTTGGCCTCACTATATATCCAATCATACCATACTAACCGCATCCATACTATATAATCTCTGTATCAAAAAATCATTGAATTGTGGTATAATCATAAGTTTCATGTTAACCACGAATGATCCCTACAACAATGCATATCACATTTACCCTAGCCCTACCATATAATCAGATGTTTTAGAGTGTGAAGTTCTAGATACAAGGTATAGAAGACCAAGGAATCCTTGTTGAGTCCCATCAGAATCTTTATGGAAACTCGATAATGAAACTAGTGGATTCAATTTAGCATCTCAACAGATCATTTCCAATGTGACTCTAGTAAGCCGGATCCAAGGGGTATAAATTCCTTGTCATCATATGGAATCATGATCCAAAGTGAATATAGGTCAAATGTATCTTGTACTATATAACAAGACCCATGGGTGAAACATACATGGTAACTTAATGGAATCATGAACCATGGTACACCACCCAAGGAATCCACTACCATTTAAATTCAGATCGTATTCCATTCATCAATTTTGAAGCATATAAGTTCCATTATTGTACCCACTCATATAGAAATTCCATATAATCCATTAATTGAACCATATAAGTTCCACGATTGTACCCACTCATATAGAAATTCCATATAATCCATTAAATCAATTAATTTAAGAGAAAACATGTAAACAAATGGAAAATGAGGCAATATTCATCTCCTAACAATAAATTCAATTCAAAAAATTTATTAATAGGCTTCTTCTAACTAGGAAATAACTAACTCACTCCCTGATGGTTCCGAAAAGTCAAGGGCAAAATAATTTAACATCGAACACCCCATGGGTGACCTTGGTAGGGGAAACTACCTCCAACACATCTCAAAGGAACTAAATGGAATCCAAAATAAGTTCCATCATGTTCAATTTAATTATTCAATTAAATTTAAGAGCAGCATCAGAAATTATGATGGGCAGTAGAATGGAAAATATCTCTATAAAACATTGAACCACTCAATAAAAGTATAAAACACCTACCATAGGTCCATTGTAGATTCATCAACTAGTATCATCTACTGATTTAACTAATATCGGGAGAAAACTGAAGAAAAAATGAAGACCCTTGAAATAGGGAATATTAGCTTTCACCAAAATAAATATTTCGATACTAATATGAATGAATAATGGTACAAAAGGAATTCATTACTCACTAGAACAAATCCAACAAGATCTAAGGTGCTCAATTTCAATATTAAATGAAGAAAATGTATAAAAACCAATAATTTGGATTTCAAAGGAGCACCCTCACATATGTTATGTACCCTAGGGAAGAAGTGAGCAAATATTTTAGGTTATCACATTTTTAGTGGATATTTTTTAATTTTACCCAATAAATATGGGTCTCATGATTTGGCCACATAGTTCACCAAACAGTGAACCATCTATTCGACTGAGGGGGAACCTACATGGTCAATTCACCCAGTTTGACTAACCATGAACAAACCATGCATTTCATCTTTTCTAAAAGCTATATGTTCCCCGCATGGGCATGCGACTACATCCTCCTGGTTTCTCAAACCATGAAACTTTTTGATCCCCACTGTCTAGTCTCACATGGTTAGTAGTAACTATGAAATGTGGCTCATGTTGTTTCTAATAACCATGTGGCATATCCTATTTTTCTAAAAAGTTGGGCTTTGGGTGCCGAACAATCCCTAAACAACCCTGATACCCCCATGACCTCAAAGGGTATTCACAATAAGAAATTAAACAAGAATTTAAACTGATCACACCAAGATTTTTACCTCATATAAAAACTCGGGATCTTATTATCTTCCCCCATAATGAAATTCATCACAAAATGTTTCTCTCAAGGGGGCCATGATTCATCATTGAATAACTCCAGCCATTGATCACATACATTGGCATCCAGATCTCAGGTCTTGTCTTATAAATGGTTGGGCTTCCATAGCACCCATACTGGTGGAACTTACTAGGCTCGGAGAACCATCATTTTCTTGTCAATGATATAATATGATTCTCCTCAAAGAATGAATATACCTGTAAATAAACCTCATTAAGTAAAAAAGAATGATATTTGACCAAATAATAATGGTGTAGCTATGATGCATGGAATACATCATGCATATCCCAATACCTTAGTGGTAATTACTACTAATAGGCTACTAGCATGAATCTCAATAATAGCGAAGGGCCTAACATATTGCGGTGAAAATTTACCAAGTCTTCTAATCCTTCTGTGTACCAACCTTAGTGAGACATGTAAAAAGACTCTATCCCTAACCTGAAACTCTAAAGGTCATCTACAGTGATCGACGTAATATTTCTATCATGATTTTATAGTATCTATCTTCTTTTAGTTCAACTAGACCTACTCAGAATTCCCCAACACAATACACGGTCTCAGTAAAGCCACCTCACCTACCTCTAACTAGCACAAGGGCAATCATCATAGCCTAAATGCGAATCCTCATATGGTTAAATCTGTATATTCACCTGATAACTATTTATGTAGGTGAAATAAACCTTGGTTATATGCCTCTCCCAAGATCCTGAAAAATGTAGGACAGATTCTCATAGTATGACTTCAAGAATTTGTATCGTACACTCTGATTCACCATCATTCTGAGGGTGGTATTCTATGAACAAAATCACCTATATACCCAATTCTCTCTACAAACTCTTCCAAAACTGAGATGTGAATCGAGCATTCTTATCTGAAATGATAGTGTGAGGGAACCTGTGAATTCATACAATCTCAGGGATGTACAACTTCCTAATCTTATCCACAATAAAGGTCTCCATGATTTTTATAAAATGATAAACCTTCTTGATTCTATGAATAATAACCCACACAACATCACTACCTGATGGAGACCTCATAAAACCTGTCAAAAAACCATTGTGACATCATACCATTTCAATGTAGGAATAGGTAACTATTGTAAAATTTTGACAGGTCGCTGATGTTCTTCCTTCACCTACTAATAGGTGGAACACCTCGTAATAGAACTAGTTACCAAAAGTTTCATACCTAGAAACCAATACTAATGGAATGATTCATGGTACATATTGGTGAAACTAGGATGCACTGCCCAAATTGAGGCATGAAACTCCCACATCAACTCCTCGTGTATTCCCAATGGGACCCAAACATGACCATACATTTTCAAGATCTCATCCTTACCAATGGTCTAAATAGGATGTGGGTTATCACCTACCACACTCTTACATATGACTATTCCCTATGAATCTATTTGCTACCTCATACCCACTCTATCCAGTAGGGTAGAGGTTATAGATAAAGATGAATGAAAAATCATCACCTAAATGTCATGAACCTCCAAGTGCATCTCATATAACAAATCCATAAGCTTCTACACACTACTAGACTCCTAAACATCATGTATTTGATTCTTCCTTCTCTGTGCATCATCCACTGCATTTCCCATTCCTTGTATGTTCAAAATCATAAATTTAAAATAATTTAGGTACTCAACCAACCTTCACTACCTCAGATTAATATCATGATATGTAAATATGTAATTGAAGAATTTTTGGTCAGTGGATGACAAAAAATTCCCTCCTTGTGAGCAATGTCTCCATTGGTGAAAATCATGAACAAATATAGATAACTCAAGATCAAGCGTCGGGAAATTCCTCTTGTGTGGCCTTAGTTTTTGAGACCCATACTCCATGACTCTTTCTCCTAGAGTAAATAATCCTCCTAGCCCAAAACCATATGCATCATAATATACATTGTAGCTTCCTACCAATTCTGGAAGAATCAAGACCAATGCTAAATTTAATCTCCCTTTCATCTCCTAAAAGTCTATCTCGTAAGAAACTATCCATAAAAATTGAACACCCTTCTTAATCAATCCTATAAGAAGATCTTCTAGGAATGAAAAGTCTAGTATGAATGTCCTATAATATCTATATTCCCCTAAGAAACTTCTTATACCAATTACATTAATAGGATTATCCTTGAAAACTACATCTCTCTCCTTCCCTAGGTCAACTAATACTCCTATTTCTAAGATAATAGGACCCATGAAGTGAATCTTATCCATCTAGAAGTGTCACATTGTGAACATATTATATAAATGATTCTCTCTTAGTGTATCCAAAATGATCTTGAGATGTTTGTAATGGTAGTGTCAATTTTGAGAATACACCAACATATAATCCATGAAAACCACCACAAATGAATCCAAATTATGATATAAATCTCAGTTCATCAGCTCCATGAAGACTGCTAGCATGTTAATGAGATCGAATGGCATAACTAGATAATCGTATAGACTATACATTCTATGAAAAGTTATGTGAGGAGTGTCAGTAGGTCAAACACACACCTCATGATATCTAGATCTCAAAAATAAAATAAGAACCCCCGAGCTCCTCGAATATGGTCAGAAAAATCATCTATCTATGGAATGGGAAATCAATTCATAACCATTATCTGGTTAAATTTTAGGTAATACATGCATATACTAAGTGTACCATCCTCTTTTTTATCAAAAAGTACCAGAAAACCCTATATAGATGTACTTTTTTGAATAAACCCCTTTACCTCCAAATCACCTAGCCACCTCTTAATCTCTTTTAACTCCATAGTTGTCATCCTATAAGGAGGAATGTGTGATGGTGAAGCTCCTTCCACTAGATAGAAGGATAACTCAACCTCTCTATCAAGATTTAAACCAAAAAAATCATCTAGGAATAACACCATGAAACCATCAAAAAATATCAGTAAATCTATCTAAGGTGATTCCTAATAATTGAGATATAAACTAGCAAACAGGGCTATAATCCCACCAATCCCACAATGCTCTGGTCCAGATCAGCTCATCTAGATGTCCCATTCATCCTTGGGAGTATAAATTTCACCCTATGGTGATGTGAAATTAATTCTCTAGTAATACATGTCAACATTGCCTCGATAGGATATTGTCTTGTGCATCCTAAGTATAACGTCAAACCAAGTGATCTCAAGAGCAAAAATATTCAGTAAAACTAACAACCATCAATATCAAGGGGGAAATCCATACATGTGACACCTCAATCTTCCATGGTACATTTCTCTTTGAATAATACAATAGCTTGTGATGTACACAACCTTTTAGCACACCACGACCAATCAAACTAACAGTTATGAATATTAATACCCACTTTTTGAAATTTTATAAATTTTATTTTTACAAATGGACTTCAATTTTGGATTCGGAATATCAAAATTATCTTAAGGTGAATTTTTGGTATTTTTCTGAAAAATTTCAATTTTTGATGAATAGTGAAAAACATTGCATTATTGTTTAAAAATGAATTTTATTTAAATAATTTTTATTTTTATTTAAATTTATTTTTATGCAAAAATAGTTACATAATACCTATATTAGTTCAATTTAGTTCATTAGATTCATTTTATAATAAGATTAGATGTATAAAATTTTATTGAACATTTTAAAGTCTTTTACCCACCTTCTAGGAACATTAGAAAATTTGCATAAAACATAATTTTACCGCTTATGTTAATTGAATTTCAAAAATCTGAGAGACATGGTTGACATTAGTAAGTAAAATTTGTTTCAATGGGATTAATATAATTTTTTTTGAATAGTATATTTTGAATTTTTTTACCACATTTAAAAGTAAATATGGTAATTAAAGGTAAGAATTATATTATAATTACCCTAACACATGTCCTAATTCAATTGGATAAGTTTTTTCATACAAAATCATCCTTAAGAACAAAATATGATCCACTTGGATTAAATTAGGACATTTATTATTATTATTTTTAAAGAAGAGTTAAAAGAGTTAAATTCAAATTTTAATAACTAAAACATATTAAATATAGAGTTATACATAAGATAAATTTGACTATAAATATTCATTAAAAAGATAAAAATATTTTCTAAATAATTTTATTTTATTTATAATTATTAGACATTAAATAATTAAATTTATTTATGACACAATGATGATGCAGTAATTACCTTATTAAGGAAAGATTAAAATAATTGATATTATAAATATAACAATAAATGTAAATTGAGACTTATGATGCATTCCATGAATTTTATAGGTTAATATGAAATTTTTAGTCTTGATTTAATTTATTTTTTTGAAGTAATCATGTTTTTTTTTATTTTATAAAAACCAAATACTAAATAGTGTCAAATTTGACATAAATGAGTTTTTTAAAAAAAATACTATATTATTAAATGATATCATATTCCTAAAAATATATGGATCAGACCAAGGACTTATATAATGATATATATGTCATTAATTAACCACTTGAGGTTCTATTGGAATTTTATAGTAATTTTATTAACCATGTAATATAAAAATACAAGAAGACATTATAAAAGTTAAACTACTTAACTAAGAGTTAAATCTAAAAGATAAATTAATATAGTGACCTAAACTTGTCTAAAACCTATTAGTTAAGATTATTTAGACCAATTCCCACCTTATACTATAAATAAATCCATTTTTATCCATTATAAATAGAAAATTATTTTATAATAAAACAATATTTTAATCTTTTCCTAAAGTTACCCTCACCTCGCTTATAAAAGAGTACTTCCCCTTCTCTCAAAATAATACCTCCAAATCCATTTGGATCAGAGAAACCCATCTAAAATATCCTACCGACTACCCTTACTTCAACCTATAGGCCTTATGTTGATCACAAAGCTATCCTAAGGAGCCCTTTTTATCAAATCAAAAGGAAGCACCCGAAGAAGAGATAATAATTTCATCATCTCTTTCAAAGTTATTTTCTTCTTCCACTTCCACTTTCATTGTTGTTTCCATAATAAAATAACAACTCCAATACCTTATATATATTTTTATGTTATTATAAATATGGTACAACCATATTCATTATTCTATCCATCCTATGAATGAAAAAGTCACCATACGTGCGTATGTACGGCTTACCATCTCCACGCCGTGGTGTAGTTTGTTGTTTAACACTTCGTTATTTGCATGGGTATAATAATGAGTATAATTGATGTAAATAATAAATATAAAATGTTAATGATTATGTATATATGATATACCATCCAATTACATATGACTTTACCATCAATATAATGATATTTTCACTCGTTCATACGTACGGATTACCGTCTCCACGAACGTGATGAGATTCATTCCCCATCATAACCATTAAAGAATAATTTTCAGTTGATGATTAAAAATGATGTCTAGGAACTTAATATAATTTCTATATATGAACCGAATACATCCTATCCACTACAAACATTACTTACATAACAAAACATGTAAAATAAAACGAATTAGTTAACACCTTAAACAATGATACTACCGAAATATTATTAAGAAAGAAATATTAGAAAATCATATATGATATCATATTTATGAACATGGTTCTTTTATAATTTAATAAAAATGATTTAACTATTATAAATGAGGTTAAATTACCCTTTAATAAACAAAATTACAAGGTAATGGTTAATTTTACAATCTCTTTATTATATGAGGTGGTTTATATGTAAGTATTTACTGGGACCTCTTTATCATCCACATCCATATTTATTAAAAATGTATTTAAAAAAATTACTATTTAGTGGAATATGGATTAAATTAATTTATACCCTTGTTTGAGTTTTTATAAAATTTTATGAAAGGAATATTTCCGTCGCATTCCAAATAAGGTACTGTATGACCTTTTCGACAAATTGAAGTTAGAATTTTTTTTTAACTTATACAGTGGGTGCGGCTATTTTCCACCATTATAACACCTTCAAATATTCCCTTACAAGATTATAAGAATATTTCAAAATTAAATGTTTTCTTTTATAATTATGTGACTTTTAAATGATTTCAAAATAAAAATAGATATTTCCATCAAATAGTTATGACTTCACTATATCAACATCCTTTGATGGATTTTACACTTGTTTGAAGTTGACTTATTATGATAAAATCATCCATATTGTATGAAGGTTTTGTGATATGTTTTACTGTGGATGTTTTTTTATACCATTAATGGTTTATGGTTAAAGTGTTAACATTTTTTATGCTAGTTTTAATATGAATTTTTATGTAATGTTTCAAACTTTTCATATGAGGAATGCATTGGACTTAGTAAGTGACGGTTGGAACCCGCTATAGCTCCTCGATGCATCGGTATGTCTCATGGGACAAACTAGTGTCTTGGTACAAGGCCTTGAAAAAATCTTATTTGTAATCTTGGCATGAGGCCTTGTATTTGTGGTTATGATCTCTGGCATTATGCATTCCATCATTATGAAATTAGCTATTGATATTACTTGTGATTATTCGACTACTAGAATGTCCATGTGAATAAGTAAATTGAATTATTTGATTTATCTTTTCCATATTATGCTAAAGTTTAATTTTAAAATACTTGTGTTTTATTCTTATACATTTCCTTCAATGTTTATGCTTATTTATAAAAGTTTCTGCTATATTGTTATCCTTACTAAGCATCTAATCTCACCCCTTGATTATGTTTTATTTTTAGAAGGATGTGAAGAAGTATATTATGATTGATCTATAGAGATAGTCTATGGGATATGAGTGTGTTCAAAGGATACAAAATGTTGTTGTTTTTTTATTTCATAATGTAATGTAAAACTTATGTATGTATTCAGTACTTCCAAGGCTACTAAACTGATTGTTCTTTTGGGGCTTGATCCCTTGTGATCATGCCAATGTTATGTAATAATGCACCAACTCTAGTTAACTAGGATTGGGGTGTTATAGTTCGTATCAGAGAAATATTAGTACAACCCTTGGAAACTGGATTTAGAAAAACTTTGATTAGAGAACAATACCCTAAGATACACATTGAGGATTAGTATAGAATAACTTCCTAGAATTTTCGTAATGTAGAGATTTTGTGATCTTTCCAAGAAATACATCCCTATATGGATACGAGTAGGTAGAGGTAGATCTATCACAAATGTACCTAGGATTGAAAACTCCGACAAGGATTTTCGAGTTTGACCCAGGGTATCCAGTTACACGAAAATGGGCATTGTTTCACACTTTGTTACGACACTGCTGGGGGATATGCTTAGGATAATTCAAATTTTCTTTATAATACACAATGATGGATTTATGATTAAATACTTACTCAATGAAAATATTTTTATGATTATAGATTATATGCATAAACTATTCAATTTATGTTCGGTATTTTACTACTTTGGAATTTTGTATTGTGATTCATAAACTAATCTGAGTATGCCTTTGTTAAGAAATTGCGCCTAGTGGAAGGAATGTAAAATGTATCAACACATTTAATCCATGTAGGTATTTCTCTCATAATCAATATAATTTTAGTGGATCTGGTGATGCAACTGGTGATAAACAACTTATAACCATACTGGGACAACTCACTCAGGTTATGAATAATAACCATACCCATATGGAGCACCCTGATCCACAACACTGAGGATAAATATTAGACCTCTCCATGAGGAAAAAACTACCAAAATATAATGGGACTACAAATCCAATTGTAGCTAAGAAATGGATAAGTTTCTTATAGAAAATATTTCATGCTTTGGGGAGTAGCGAAAGGGAAAAATTTGTCATGGCAGTTTATTGCCTCATGGGAGATGAAGATCAATGGAGGTAATTAATTCAAAACAAAAATTAGGATGAAGAAGTATCAAATATGGAATGGAGGGAGTGTAAAGAGATTCTAATAGAAAAATACTTTCCTTATGAACATCGAGTGGATATGAAAATACAATTTCTAAATCTAATGAAAAAGGAGGATAAGGATGTTGAAAAGTATGAGGCTAACTTTACAAGGTTAGCAAGGCATGTAGCAGATTATATATGAAACCCAAGGAGTAATATTGATCGATTATTTGAGGGGTTCAAACCATTTACCCATTGAGAATTAGTCTCACAATCCTTATCATTGTTCGAAGACATTGTCTTGGGTTCTATTAAGATACAAAAGTAATTCTCTAATTCTTACGACTTTAAAGCAAAGCAAGATAAGAAGAGATCTTTAGAACACTATATAAATTGAAATAAGGGGATGATGGTAAAAGTTGAATTTACATCCTATAGTAAATGTTGAAAGAAACACCTTGGTACTTTCCTAAAGGGAATGTGAGTCTGTTAGAAGTGTGGTGAAAAATCCACCAAGCTTGTGATTGCAAGGGAAAGAAAGTGGTTGTCAATGTTGAATTCTAAAATTGTAGAGAAATGGGGAATTATGAAAATGAATTTCCTAAGATCCAAGGAAACTTACTTCAGAAAAGGCCAATAGAGAAAGGAAAAACTTATGTGATCACTACTACTGAGGTTGAAGCTCTGAATGATATGGTGGTAGGTAATTTAATGGTTTCCTCAAATTTATCCAATGATTTATTTGATTCTGGATCATCGCATTGTTTCATATATTCCTAGATTCCTAATAATATTAGATATTCGCATTTTTATTTAACAAGTGAGTTATCAGTCAAAACACTTAAGGGAAGTAACATTGAAACAATGTTTTTTGAATCAGTTCCCATTAGAGCACATAAACATGCTTTATCTGCTGATCTCACTGTTATACCCATGATTGAATTTGATATAATCCTCGGTAAGGATTGGATTTCAGACCATGATGCAAAAAATTATTGTTAGAAGAAAGAGGTTACAATTTTCGATGATTATAAAGAGTACCTTATATTTGGAGCAAAGACGTCACCATCTGATTCTTATCTAGATCCACCCCCAGTAGCTCTACTAAGTTCAATTATTGTGGAGGAAGAGAGTGAAATAACTATGGGTGGGGAAAGGAATTTTCAAATAGAGTACATACCTATTGTTCAATAATATATTGATGTGTTTCCATAGGATTTACCTGGAAATCCTACAGAATGAGAAATTGAGTTTTCCATTGATTTAATTCATGGTTCATGGCCCATATCAAAGACCCCTTATAGAGTGTCCAATGTGTAATTAGTGGAAATAAAGAAAAAACTATTGGAATTGAGTAATAAAGGATTTATTCACCCTAGTGTTTCTCCATGGGGAGCCCCTATTCTTTTGGTTTAGAATAAAGATGGATCTATGAGGTTGTGAATTGACTACAGGGAGATCAGTGTTATAACAATAAAGAACAAGTATCCCCTACCTCTCATTGATGATTTATTCGATCAAATTCATGGAGGTCAATTTTTTTCAAAGACTGACCTTTGATCTGGATATCATCAGTTGTGCATGAAGAAGGAAGACATTCCGAAGATAGAATTTTGTACCTGGTATGGGCATTATGATTTTACAGTAATGCCTTTTGGCTAGACTAATGCACCATCAATCTTCATGGATCTAATCAATAGAGTTTTTAAGAAATATCTTGATGAATTTTTTGTGGTTTTTATTTATGATATCTTGGTATACTCCAAAAGCTACAAAGATCATGAAAATCACTTGTGCACTATTCTAAAGACTCTTATAAGAAATGAATTATATGGGATGTTTAGCAAGTGTGAATTATGGCTTTAGGAGATTTCTTTTCTTGTCTATATCTTATCTAAGGATGGAATATCGGTTGATCATTATAAGACAAGAGCAATACAAGAATGGCTAGCATCGATGAGTATAACCGAGGTACATAGTTTTATTGGTTTAGAAGGTTATTATTGACGTTTCTTCTAGAATTTTTCCCAATTGGCTATCCCATTAAACAAGATCCAACGAAAAGGGATTAAATTTTTTTGGACAAAAAAATGTGAAGAATTTTTTGAATAAATGAAGAGAATATTATTCAATGCTTCTCTCTTGACTCTACTATCAAGGAATGATGGGTTTTTTATTTATAGTGATGCTTAAAAGAAAGGACATAGTTGTTTTCATGTGGATAATGATAGAGTTATTGCCTATGCATCATGACATCTAAAAATTCATGAAAAAAACTATCTTAATCATGATCTTGAGTTAGAAGTTGTGATATTTTCTTTGAAGATATGGAGACACTATCTCTATGGTGAAAAATGTCAGATATGTACTAATCACAAGACTTTGAAGTATATTTTCTCCCAAAAATAACTCAACATGAGGCAAAGGTGATGGCTTGAATTACTCAAGGATTATGATTTCACTATACATTACCACCCGTGGAAGGCAAATAAGGTGGCATATGCTTTGAGTAGAAAGGATCATTGAGTTTTGAACAAGATGAGAGTTGAAAGGGATCCTATGTTCATGGATCTAGTAAATATGGATATGGGAATAATCATGGAAGTTGAAACATCAATACTTTTTCAAATGCTTTCCAAACCATATTTATAGAAAGGATAAAAATTAATCAGATTGATTATGAGGATTTTCAAAAGAAAATTAAAGTTGTGAATGATGGGAGATTGATTGACTTTGTATATGAAGATGTAATTTTGAAATTTGGGAAGAGGATTTGTGTTCCCGATATACCTAATCAAAAAAAGGAATTGTTGGATGATGCTCATAGATCCAATTTCTCTATACACCCTGGTAGCACTAAGAAGTATATATATTTGAAGGAACATTTTTTGTGAGACTACATGAAAAGGGAGATTGCTGATTATGTGTCAAGATGTATGGTTTATCAACATATTAAGATTGGAAGACAATATATTGTAGAAATCATGCAGCCTATTCCCATACCTGAGTGGAAATGGGATGATATTATGATGGACTTTGTCATGGGGCTACCAAAAACTCCTAAAAGAAATGATGGAATATGGTTCATTGTTGATGGTCTTACCAAGTCAGCACATTTTCTTTCTATAAGTGAAGATTTACCACTTGAACGTTTAGCAAGACTATATATTAATGAAGTTTTAAGACTTCATGGTGTACTGCTATCGATTATTTCTGATCGTGATCCCCTTTTTACATCAAGATTCTATAAAAGACTTCAGTAAGCTTTGGATACTGAACTTCATTTGAGCATTGCCTACCACCTTAAAACTGGTGAACAATCAGAACGGACTATTCAAACCTTAGAATACATGTTGAGATTTTTCTCACTTGACTTTCACAGTATGTGGGATCATTATTTACCTCTGGTATAATTTTTCTATAACAATAGCTTTTATTCAAGTATTCAGATGGCGCCATATGAAGTGTTATATGGAAAGAGGTGTCGTGCACCAACATGTTAAGATGATGTTGGTGAAAGGAAACTCATAGGCCCCAAAATTGTTAAGAAAAAAATGGAAAAGGTTAATATCATCCAAACCCACATCAAAGCATCTCAAAGTAAGAAAACGAGCTATTCCGATAACCTAAGGAAAGATTTGGAATTTAAAGTTGGAGATCATGTTTTCTTGAAGGTATATCCATAGAAGGGTGTTATAAGATTCGGTAAGAAGGTTAAATTATGTCTGAGGTACATTGGACCTTTCAAAATTCTAGAGCTAATTGGAGTTATATCTTACTGATTCGAAATGCCTCCAAGTCTCTCCAATGTTCATGATGTGTTCCACGTATCACTATTGAGAAAATAAATGTCTAGACCAATGCATGTACTCACCTATGAAAAAATAGAACAGGAACTTGATTTTTCTTATTGTGAAGAGCTTTTCAAGATTCTTGATACCAGAGAATAAGTGTTGAGAAACCGGATGAACCATCTGGTAAATGTTCTATGGATAAACCATAAAATGGAAAAGGCAACGTGGGATCCCGAGGAACTTATGAAGAAGAACCACCAGAATCTTTTTATGCATTAGTATTATATAAATTTCGAGGATAAAATTCTTTTAAGGAGGGAAGAATGTAACACCTTAAGCTTCCACTGTATGTTTCTCTTAGAATAATAAAATAGATTGAGTGGTACGCAACTTCGACTTCTAACACACCGTGACCAATCAAACAAGTCGTTATGAATAGTATTACCCAATTTTTGAAATTTTATAAATTTTATTTTTCAAAATGGACTTCATTTTTGGATTCAGAATATCAAAAATAGCTTAGGATGAATTTTTGGTATTTTTCTGAAAACTTTCAATTTTTAATGAATATTGAAAAACACTTCGTTATTGTTTAAAACCAACTTTTATTTAAATAATTATTATTTTTAAATAAATTTATTTTAAAGTAAAAATAGATACATAATACCAATATTAGTTCAATGTAATTCATTGGAGTTATTTTATAATAAGATTATATGTATAAAATTTTATTTAACTTTTTAACGTCTTTTACGCACCTTTTAGGCACATTTGAAAATTTGGATAAAATGAAATTTTACCGCTTCTATGAATTGAATTTTAAAAATATGAGAGACACGGATGACATCAGTAAGTAAAATTTTGTTCAATAGGATGAAACTAATTTTTGGTGAATAGTAACTTTTGAAATTTATTTACCACGGTTAAAAGTAAATAGTGTAATTAAAGGTAATAGTGATATTATAAGTACCCAAACACATGTCCTAATTCTATTGGATTAGTGTTTTTAGACAAAAATAAACATTAGGAATAAAATATGATCCTCTTTGATCCATTTTTATTAGATTAGGACATTTATTATTATTTTATTTAAAGAAGAGTTAAAAGTGTTAAATTCAAATTTTAATAAATAAAACATTTTTAATATAGGGTTATACATAAGATACATTTGACTATAAATTTTCATTAGAAATATAAAAATATTTCCTATATAATGGTATTTTATTTATAATTTTTAGACATTAAATAATTGAATTTATTTATGACACAATGATGATGTATTAATTACCTTATTAATGAATGCTTAAAATAATTGATATTATAAATATAAAAATAAATTTAAATTTAGACTCCTGACTAATTCCACGAATTTTATAGGTTAAAATAACATATTAGGATTTATTTAATGTATTTTTTTGAATTAATCAAGTTTCTTGACTTTCACAAAAACCAAATACAAAATTGTGTCAAAATTGACATAATTGTGTTTTTAAAAACCTATACTATATTTTTAAATGATATAATATTCTTAAAAATATATGGTTTGGGAAAATGACTTATATAATGATAGATATGTCATTAATGAATCACTTTAGTTTTTCTGGGAATTTTATAGTATTTTTATTAACCATTTAATATAAAAATACAAGAAGACATTGTAAAAGTTAAACTATTTAACTAAGAGATAATCTAAAATATAAGGTTAATATGGTGACCTAAACTTGTCTAAAACCTATTTGTTGAGAGTATTTCAACACATCCCCACCATATACTTAGAATAAATCCATTTTGATCCATTATAAACTGAAAATGATTTTATAATAAAATAATATTTCAAGCCTTTCCTAAAGTGACCCTCACCTCTTTTATAGAAGGGTACTTTCCTTTCTCTCAAAATCATACCTCCAAATACTTTTGGATTGGACAACCCCTTCTCAAATATCTCCCCAACCACACTCACTTTAACCTAGAGTCCATACATTCATCAGAAAGAAAACCTAAGGAGCCCTTTTGATCAAATCAAAAGGAAGCACTTGAAGAAGAGGTAATAAATTCATCATCTCTTTCAAAGTTCACTTCTTCTTCCACTTCCTCTCTATTTTTTGTTTCTATAATAAAATAATAACTCCAGTACCCTCTACATACTATGATGTTATTATAAATATGGTACAACCATATTCTATAAGGACCTGGCCTTAAAACATTACGTAATCTTAAATTAAAGGAACAATTCACATTGAGGATCTTTTCAGGTTTAGAGTTTTAGAAAATTAGGACATAACTATTACATATCAAAAGATTAAAAAGTAGACACTTCTACTCAGTTTCCATTTTTTCCATAAAATAAAAAACTCTTGAAAAAACAGTAATTTCCAGTTCCATGTTTTAAACTGCATAATTTTCCTTTGATCCTATACTTAACCCTATTCCACTTTATGTCCTCTGAAAAACATTTCAAAAACTTGGGATTAGCATAAAAAGATCAGTAAGGGATACACAAGGAAGGAAAACTGGTAGTTTTTCAAAACAATAAGTAAACCATGAATACTTTATCATAAGTAATACTTTTCACCTTTATGAAGTAGTAAATAATCTTCACTGAACAAAAGAAAATTTCTTACCCTTTTGTAACCAAAAGATTACCATAAAACCCATAAAAAGGACACATAACATATAAAGGTAACTTGGGACAAAAACATACTTAAATGGAATAACCATACGGTCAAATTCCACACTTATCACTACATAGTATAGCCATACAGCCGACTTCTATACCCAATGTATTGGAGGTTATAATGTAACCACCTGTCATGGTTTTCATAGCACCACCCGTCATTTAGTTTATCATGTAACTGCCCGTCAAATGTCTAAGTACCATTATAAAATCATAACACATAAAACCAAAATAAAGGAATGATAAAATTTCCACATTTCAATCACAATATATCATTTAAATATATTGGAATAAAATAATCCTTAATCAAAACCATATTCAATACCAAAATACGTAAAGATTATTTGGTATTTATTTTCTTTTAAAAACATTAAGGCTTATTGAGGAATCCAAAGATCAAATAATACTCATAGCGGCAGAAATGTTGTTGTCACCATGTACGTTAAAAAGAAACAAACTTTTTTTCATTTAGTAAAATGATTCGTATAGAAAATATTCATTTTCAATAAAAGTAAAATTCCAAGGGGTTTATACACCGTATAAAATAAAGTTGTGTATAAAACAAAATATGCCTCAATGAAAGGAGATTGAGACGAAGTCCCTTACAAAGTCGGTATCTTAAGACTAAGGATAAATCAATTAAATAATTATGTGTGAAAAATATAAATACACCCAATATAAGAGGATATTAAGTTTAAAACAGTCAGAGGTCATCCATATATATTCATAGTACGACATAATCAAGAAGTATAGGTTTAACCCAAAGAATTGAAATTGGGTTAAGAAGTTCCCTTACAGAAATTCGACAGCCTAACGACGTCACTTTAAAATTCCGAAAATGATTCGATGAGAGATAAAAATGGTATCTCATCACTTGTACATAGAATTTACATAAATAAGGATATGTTATAACATATCCCAACAAAAGAAGATGTAAATTAAAAGACCTAACAAAAATAAGTCTTTTAAAAAGAGAAGGTGAAAGGTTCCCTTGCTGATTTTGGTAACTTTCGAAACGTATACCCCATGAAAGAAGGGTCATAAAATGAAGATGTAAAAACCTATAAATTAAATTATATAACACAAATAATACAATAATGGGAAGTAAATACACCACACAAAAGTAAAAAGCATAAAATGTAGCATGAATCTTATGGGAACAAAAAGTGAGATAAAAAAACCCTTACCCCATTGTGATCAGTCGAGTCGCATGACAAAAACATAATAAACCCCAAATGAATCACATAATACAATGAATATAAATATAATCATGATAATATATATGAAATATCAGTTTACAATACACCACATGCAATAAATAAGTGGCGAACAATGGAAATCTCACGGAATTAAATGTGAGATAAGAAATCCCTTACAAAAATTCGGCAGCCTAACGACACCACTTAGAACTTCCAAAAATGGATTTATGAGGTCAAATAGGGTCTCTAATCATATGAACATAAAAATTACTATAATAGTAATATAAAATAACATCCCCCAACTTAATAAATAGGAGCTTAAAAGAAGTGACATAAAAGAGAGTACTTAAAAAGAAAGAGAGAGGTAGGATCCCTTACCTCAAGTCTGACTTGTTCTCATTCATTCTTTATATTCCTGAATAATAAACTTAGATAAATTTATAATTGCTTAAGGATTTCCTTTAAAGTTTATTATTCAATTAATATCACATATTATCATGTTATAATAATTAGTTAATTATGTGAGTTCATATCATATGTTTGTCGATGTTCGGTACTTGAGTCAAAAATGAACTTGTTTGAAAAGAATTCCCCATTTAGATATAAGTACATAATCTCCAGAATTTTATTAATGATTTTAATATCATATATATCCAGTATATATTCATTTTATACTATTCCATAACATTTGGAGATAAAAAATGAAATGCACCGTTCATGGAGATGGTAGGTTGTACGAACACATGAACGCTACTTTCATTTCTTTGTCATATTAAAGGAATTAAAACTAACTGATATGTATATATATATGTTATATAGGTCACATAAGTTCATTTATTCCATTCTTTATACATTACATGTATTGCATGAACGAGTCACATCACTTGAGGGGGGCGGTAATCCACACTTCCTCAGATGAAATTATCGCAGTTCCACAACATGCAAAGCATAAAGGTATGTTTTAAATATAAAATAAAGAATCATAGAGAGGACATAAAAATAATATATATCATATATAAATATTTTTCCATCATAATGGCCACCATGAGATGTGTTAAAATAATATTGAACAATCATCATTTCGTGAGGCAGTAATTCCCCACCCACAGAAACAGTATGTTCTTTAACCATTAGACGGAGGTGTGAGTGTCAGTGTAAATAAAATACTTTTCATAACAACATTCTAGTATATTGAGGATACTGGTTTTGTTATGGAATTAAATAATAATAATGTTAGGGGAAGTGAAGAAGGAAAAATAAAAGAAAGAAACTCAAGAGAAGACATTACCTCTAAATCGGGTAACTCTTTGATTTGAGACAAAGGCTTCTGTGGAAAGACTTCTGCCCAAAGTGAGGCTTCTAGGAGTAATAGAGGGATGTGGAGAGATAATATGAGAAGAGTTTGGTTGAACCAAGGGATTTAGAGGTGTGGGTAATGGGGTATAGGTGGGGGCCTTTTATAAGAGGGAGGAGGGGCACTCTTGGAATGTCATGAAATGTTACTTTATTAAAATTGATTTTCGGATTTTAAAGGCCCCACAAGGATATATTTAGAGGATAAGGTGATAAGGGTTTGAAATCCACCCATCCAATAGGTTTTATACATGTTTAATTCTTATATTTTACCTTATCTTTTTTTTTTATTTAATTTGTTCATTAATGAGGTAATCAATGCATCATCATGGTGTCATAAATAAATTTATTTATTTAATGTATAAAAATTATAAACAAAATATCATGATGTAGGAAATATTTTTAGCTTTATAATTAATATTTATAGTCAAAAATATAACTTATATAACCCCATTTAAAATTTGTTTTAATAAAACAATACATGTTTGTCACATTTTTATTTTTACTTTAAAAAAAGGTATTGATGTCATTATCTTACCCAAGTGGCTCCATGGGGTCCCCAAAAATTGACCCATGGATTGTAATTATTGTCCATGACTCATACAATAAGTGTAGGACAAGTGTAAAGGTAATTTCATATTATTATAATATTATATTTACCTTAAATTACACTAATTACTTTTAATCACGATTAATAAAACTTAAAAGTTACTATTCACCAAAAATTATTTTCATCCCATTGAACCAAATTTTACTTACTAATGACAACCATGTATGTAGGATTTTTGAAATTCAATTCATAGAAGAGGTAAAATTTCATTTAAACGAAAAATCAGTTTTTTAACTACCACTTAGTGGTTTCACTATTCATCAAAAATTGAAGTTTTTTAGAAAAATACCAAAAATTCACCCTAAGATATATTTGATATTCCAAATTCAAAAATTATGACTATTTTACAAAATTAAAAACATATAAGTTGTATTAATTAATTTAATAATTAATTCATGTTGTCAAAACAAATAGCGTGTTTTTAAGAAATAATATATATCAAAAGATTAACACTTGTTTTTGTCCAATTTTAAAGTGAAATTAATTCCAATGTACACCATTGGATTAAATGGTAAAAATATCTTCTAATTGCACTTTAAAACCAATTAAAATGATAATATAACCATACAAATAAATTATATTAAAAGGAGGTTTTGAATTAAAATACAGCATTTTTCACTATTCATTAAAAAAATGAACTTTATCAGAAAAAAAAATTACACAAAGTAAATTTTGATGTCTTGATAATAAATAGGGATTTTATTTTGTAAAATATAACATATAAAATTTTTAAAAAGTAGATTGAAAAAGGCTTCGTGATCAAAAGGCTATTAATCTACTTTTTAAAGAATATTAAAATATTTATGCTTAAAATTAGATTCATTCGAATTTTATGGCTCTATCATTTATTGGGTAATTGTTAAAATATTTAACAAACATATATAATCATTTTTTAGTTAGTTCTGTTCATTCTTGCCATTACAACGGTTGGGCATTTACTACCATATTATTATATTATTAGTGCGCAACGTAAGATTTCAAAGAGACTCGTTGTTGCGTATTGGGTACACCATTGAACATAGCATCCCCTTTAAAGTAGTATTAACATTTTATTCACCAATATTAATAAATATGAAAATTTTTTATTCTTTATTTACTTGGGATGTTACATCTTTCCCCACTTTTGGGAATTGCGTCCTCGCAATTTTAAAATTGGGCTCGGAAGCTTCATTGAAAGCCCCATATAGGAAAAAGAGTCAATTAAAATGTCACTTTAAAAGAAAGAAATAAAAGTACAAAGGTCACCCGAGACAACAAATACTAGGATTCCATGAAAACATGGATATGGAGGAAAAAAACAAACCATCATGTTCTGATGGAGAGTAATAGAAAACATGTCTAGGAGAAAGTTAACCACCTAAAAATCACAAACTTGTGATGGGTTAAATAGTCTTTGATTCCCCAGTAGGAAAAGTTAATAGACAACATTTTTGTTTAAAGTTACTTTTCATTGAGGAATTTATTTATGGGATTAACTAAAACATAGGGAAACAAACTTACTTGTCATGTAGACTTTCATCTTTTACTAGATTTCTAACACAAACTCATATTTTCTCCAAAAGATGACAATTTAGGATGACTTGTTCACATTAAGAGGGATATAATAAACTTCTAGAGAATCACATAATCCAAAAAAGAGAACTATATATTTCCCATGTCTTTAGACCTTAACCAAAACCAAAATTATTGGTATAAGATCAGATAATTCCAAAAAAAAAGATAATCTTTTACAAAAAAAAACTACTATTAATCTCCAAAATTTGTCAAAAAACCCAAAGTTTAACAAAGACCATTCAATACAAAATTTCCCTTAAAATTATCCCAAAATAAACCAAACTATTATTGAATCCCAAATATCTGAAGGATTTAATCACATAGTCTTCCATGGTAAATCTTAACATTTATCTCCAAATAACATCAGTTACTCTTAAAGTCTCATACTAAAAATTATTTAACCTAATCCCATATTCTCCATGATGGTTTAATAATCATATAAATCCATAATAAAAACATAGATTCTTCTAAAATAAAATTCCACCATTTCACCTCAATTGAAAACTCAAAGTATTCTATTTTCTATAGGCATATATGGTTTCCACGAAAGAGAGAACATCTTCCAAAATAACCTTTATTACTTAGTCACCAAATCATTTTCCTACACTAAGTACATCCATTTGATAAAACATAAGTTCCCAAAATCAACTTATTCTTGATCCATAAAATCATTTAAATAAAAATAATAAGTCATACAAACCAGGGACTTCACGTAGGCAAGTGGTAATCCATGCGACCTTTTCACCCTTCGGTTGTGGGTTCGATTCATGTGGCCTTTCTGGACGTGATGAGTTGTCACCCATCTTACCGGTTTTCCTTTTTATAAATCTCAAAAATAACCCCAAAATGTTTTAACCTTAATGGATTCCTTATACCTCTCATTTTCATCCCAATTCATTATGATATCAACATCTTAATTCTTGAAGTCCTATATATATTGTCTCTCTTTTTTTAACCACCATATGATAAAATAAAACGCATAATGAAGAACATCATACCTTGATCATGGTGTCCATTTGGTTTCATCGTCATCTTGTTCACGTAGGTAGAAGGTCCATGCATCGCAACAATGATTTAGAGATCCTTCAAAATAAATTCATGCCTTCATCCAAATACACCTTGTACAACATGGGTCATATGGGTGTTCACAGAAAAACAGTTTTGGAAAATAATCATGTATGACATATAATTTCAAAACATCTGATAAAACTTTGTTTTTATAAAACAGTCAGACCACATTTGAGTTGAATCTTTCAATCAATGGTCCTTTTAAAATACCATAGGTATGGGCTGAAAGACTATATTGTAAAAGCAAATATAAATAGTTTGCACAAGGGTCTCCTTCTTCAGAACCTTTTTCAAAATCATAATATGCTTCAAATTCTTGTGATAAGGTAAAATATTTGAAAATTCCTTGATAATATTTACCTTTCTTGAAAACATGAAAATATTGAGAAAATATGATTTGATTAAATACAACTCATGATCTACGATGATATTGAGGTATAGTGGAGGTGTTTGATATCTCAAACAACTGCTTGTAAGTGAGTTGTATGCTAGAAAAAGTTTCAAAATCATCTGAACATGACTTTGCAATAATTATTACAGGCATGTCATCTGGAAGAGATAGGAATGTCGTTTGAGATCATCCCCCTTACATTTGTAAAAAACTTTCCTTGATCTGAAAAAGTTTTAAAACAAGGATTTAACTAAAATAATAAACATAGGGACTAATTATGTGTTTAACGAAATCTCCTAATCCCTAAAGTTGTCTAAACCAACCTTTGATACCAACTATAAGGACTCGGCCTTAAAACATTACATAATCTTTAATTAAATGAATAATTTACATTGAGGATATTTTCAGGTTTATAGATTTAGAGAATTAGGACATAACTATTACATCTCAAAAGATTAAAAAGTAGACACTTCTACTCAGTTTCCTTTTTTTCCATAAAATAAAAAACTCTTGAAAAAATAGTAATGTCTAGTTCCATGTTTTAGACAGCATGATTTTCCTTTGATCCCATCCTTGACCCTATTCCACTTTATGTCCTGTGAAAAACATTTCAAAAACTTGGGATGAGCATAAAAAGCTCAGTAAGGGATACATAAGGAAAAAAACTGTTATTTTTTCAAAACAACAAGTAAACCATGAATGCTTTATCATAAGTAATGCTTTTCACCTTTATGAATTAGTAAATACTCTTCACTGAATAAAATATAATTTATTACCCTTTTGTAACAAAAATATTACCATAAAACCCATATAAAGAACACATAACATATAAAGGTAACTTGGGACAAAAACATGCTTAAATGAAATAACCATTCGATCGACATCCACACATATCACTAAATGGAATAGCCATACGGCCGACTTCCAAACCCAATGCATTGGAGGTTATAACGTAACCACCCATCCTGGTTTTCATAGCCCCACCTGTCATTTGGTTTATTACGTAACCACCCGTCAAATGTCCAAGTACCATTATAAAATCATAACACATAAAACCAAAATAAAGGAATGATAAAATTTCCACATTTCAATCACAATATATCATTTAAATATATTGACATAAAATAATCCTTAATCAAAACCATATTCAATACCAAAATATGTAAAGAGTATTTGGTATTTATTTTCTTTTAAAAACATTACGGCTTATTGAGGAAGCCAAAGATCAAATAATACTCACGGCGGCGGAAATGTTGTTGTCACCGTGTACGTTAAAAAGAAACAAACTTTTTTTCATTTAGTAAAATGATTCGTAGAGAAAATATTCCTTTTGAAAAAAGTAAAATTCCAAGGGATTTATACACCGTATAAAATAAAGTTCTGTATAAAACAAAATATGCCTCAATGAAAGAAGATTGAGACGAAGTCCCTTACAAAGTCGGTATCCTAAGATTAAGGATAAATCAATTAAATAATTATGTTTGAAAAATATAAATACACCCAATATAAGAGGATATTAAGTTTAAAACAATCAGATTTCATCCATACATATTCATAGTATGACATAATCAAGAAGTAGAGGTTTAACCCAAAGAATTGAAATTGGGTTAAGAAGTTCCCTTACAGAAATTCGACAGCCTAATGACGTCACTTTAAAATTCAGAAAATGAGTCGATGAGAGATAAAAAGGGTATCTCATCACTTGTACATATCATTTACATAAATAATGATATGTAATAACATATCCCAACAAAAGAATATGTAAATTAAAATACCTAACAAAAAGAAGTCTTTTAAAAAGAGGATGGTGAAAGGTTCCCTTACCGATTTGGGTAACTTTCGAAACGTACACCCCATGAAAGAAGGGTCATACAATGAAGATGTAAATACACATATATTAAATTATATTACACAAATAATACAACCACGGGCAGTAAATACACCACACAAAAGGAAAAAGCAGAAAATGTAGCATGAATCTTATGGGAACAAGAAGTGAGATAAAAAAACCCTTACCCCGTAGTGATCAATTGAGTCGTATGACCAAAAGATAATAAACACCAAATGAATCACATAATAACATGAATATAAATATAATCATGATAATATATATGAAATTTCATTACACAATACACCACATGTAATAAATAAGTGGCGAACAATGGAAATCTCACGGAATTAAAAGTGAGATAAAAAATCCCTTACAAAAATTCAGCAGCCTAACAACACCACTTAAAACTTCCAAAAATAGATTGATGAGGTCAAATATGGTCTATCATTATATGAACATAAAAATTACAATAATAGGAACATAAAATAACGTCCCCCAACATAATAAATATGAGCTTAAAAGAAGTGACATAAAAGAGAGTACTTAAAAAGAAAGAGAGAGGTAGGATCCCTTACCTCGAGTCTGACATGTTCTCATTCGTTCTTTATATTCCTGAATAATAAACTTCGGTCAATTTATAATTGATTACGGAATTCCTTTAAAGTTTATTATTCAATTCATATCACATATTATCATGTTATAATAATTAGATAATTATGTGAGTTCATATCATACGTTTGTCGATGTTCGATACTTGAGTCAAAAATAAACTTGTTTGAAAAGAACTACCCATGTAGTTATAAGTACATAATCTCCAGAATTGTATTAATGATTTAAATATCATATATATAGAGTATATATTCATTTTATTCTATTCCATAACATTTGGAGATAAAAAATTAAATGCACCGTTCATGGAGACGGTAGGCCGTACGTACGCATGAACGCTACTTTCATTTCATTGTCATGTTAAAGGAATTAAAACTAAATGAGACATATATATATTATAATATATATATGTGTGTGTTATATAGGTCACATAAGTTCATTTTTTATATTATTTATACATTCCATGTATGGCATCAACGAGTCACATCACTTGAGGGGGCGGTAGTCCACACTTCCTCAGATGAAATTATCGCAGTTCCACAACATTAAAAGCATAATGGTATGTTTTAAATATAAAATACAGAAGCATATAGAGGATATAAATATAATATATATCATATATAAATATAGTTTCATCATAATGGCCACCATGAGAGGTGTTAAATGAAGATTGAACAATCATCATTTCGTGAGGCAGTAATTCGCCACCCACAGAAACAGTATGTTCTTTAACCATTAGACGGAGGTATGTGTATAAGTGTAAATCAAATCCTTTTCATAATAACATCCTATTATATTGAGGATACTGGTGTTGTCATGTAATTTAATAATAAGAATGTTATGGTAAGTTAAGAAGGAAAAATAAAAGAAAGAAACTCAAGAGAAGACATTACCTCTAAATCAGGTAACTCTTTTTGATTTGAGCCAAAGGCTTCCTTGGGAATACTTCTACCCTAAGTGATGATTATAGGAGTAATATATGGATTTTAAGAGATAATATGAACAGAGTTTTGATGAACCATGGGCTTGAGAGGTGTGGGTAAGGGGGTAGAGGTGGGGGCCTTTTATAAGAGGGAGGAGGGGCACTCTTGGAATGTCATGATATTTTACTTTTTATAAACTGCTTTTTGGATTTTAAAGTTCCCAAAATGATATATTTCAAGTATAATGTGATAAGGGTTCTAAATACACCCATACAATAGGTTTTAGACAAGTTTAATTCTTATATTTTACCTTATCTTTTCATTTTATTTAAATTGTTCATTAATGAGGTAATCACTCCATCATCATGGTGTCATAAATAAATTTATTTATTTGTTGTCTAAAAATTATAAAAAAATTACCATGATGTAGGAAATATTTTTATATTTCTAATGAATATTTATAGTCAAAAATATAACTTATATAACCCCATGTAAAAAAAATTTAGTAAAACAATACATGTTTGTGACATTTTTATTTTTACTTTAAAAAAAGGTATTAATGTCATTATCTTACCCAAGTGGCTCCATTCGGTCCCAAAATTGACTCATGGATTTTAATGGACGGACAGGACTCGTCCAATAAGTTTATGACAAGTGTAAATGTAATTTCATATTATTATAAGATTATATTTACCTTAAATTACACTAATTACCTTTAATCGCGATTAAAAAACTTAAAAGTTACTATCCATCAAAAATTATTTTCATCCCATTGAACCACATTTTACTTACTAATGAAAACCATGTATGTCATATTTTTTAAATTAAATTCATAGAAGTGGTAAAATTTCATTTAAACGAAAAATCAATTTTTTAACTACCGCTTAGTGGTTTCACTATTCATCAAAAATTGAAGTTTTTCAGAAAAATACCAAAAATTCACCCTAAGGTATATTTCATATTCCGAATTCAAAAATTATGTCTATTTTAAAAAATTCAAAACATATAAGTTGCATTAATTAATTTAATAATTAATTCCTGTTGTCAAAATAGATAGCGTGTTTTTAAGAAACAATATATATCAAAAGATTGACACTTGTTTATGTCCAATTTCAAAGTGAAATTCATTCCAATGTACACCATTGGATTGAGTGGTAAAAATATATTCTAATTGTACTTTAAAACAAATTAAAAATATAATCTAACCATATAAATAAATTAGATTAAAAGGATGTTTTGAATTAAAATACAGCATTTTTCACTATTCATTATAAAAATGAACTTTATGAGAAAAATAAAAAAAAATTTACACAAAGTAAATTTTGATGACTTGATTCTAATGAGGGATTTAATTTTGTTAAATATAACATATAAATTTTTCAGAAGGTATATTTAAAAAGGGTTCACCATCAAAAGGCAGTTAATCGACTTTTTAAATAATATTAAAATATTTATGCTTAAATTAGTATTCATTCACATTTTAAGCCTCTATCATTTATTGGGTAATTGTTAAAATATTTAACAAACATATATATTCATTTTTTAGTTAGTTATATTCATTCCCGCCATTACAACGGCTAAGCATTAACTACCATATTATTATATTATTACTGTGCAACGTAAGATTTTAAAGAAACTCATTGTTGTGTATTGGGTACGCCATCGAACATAGAATCCCCTTTAAAGTAGTATTAAAATTTTATTCACCAATATTAATAAATATGTAAATTTCATATTCTTTATTTACCTGGGATGTTACCTATTCAGTATTCTATCCATCCTACAAATGAAAAAGTCACCATACGTGTGTATGTACGACTTACCATCTCCACGTTGTGGTGTAGTTTGTTATTCAATACTTCATTATTTTTATGGGTATAATAATGAGTATAATTGATGTAAATAATAAATATAACATGTTAATGATTCTTTATATATGATATATCATCCAATTAAAAATGATTTTATCATCAATAGAATGATATTGTTGCTCGTGTGTACGTACAGATTACTATCTCCACGAACGCGATGAGATTCATTTCTCCTCGTAACCATTAAAGAATAATTTTCATTTGATGATTAAAAATAATGTCAAAGAACTTAATATCAGTCTGGATATGAACCATATACATCCTATTCCTAAAAAATATGACTTATGTAACAAAACATATAATTGAAAATGAATCAGTTAACACCCAAAACAATGATACTACATAAATATTAGTAATAAAGAAATATTATAAGATCATATATGATGTCATATTTATGTATGTGGTTCTTCTATAATTTAATAACAATGATTTAACTATTATACAGGAGGTTAATGTACCCTTAATGGAGGAAAATTAAAAGGTAAGGGTTAATTTTACAATCTCTTTATTATGTGAGGTTGTTTATACATATGTATCTACTGGGACCTCTTTATCATCCACATCTGTGTTTCTTAAAAATGTATTTCAAAACATTTTTAATATTTAATAGACTATTGGTTAAATTAATTTATACCCTTGTTTTAATTTTTATAAAATGGTATGAAAGGAATCTTTCTGTTGTATTCAAAATATGGTACTTTATGACCTTTTTGACAAATTGAAGTAAGAATGTTTTTTTAACTTATATGGTGGCGGCAGCTATTTTCCAGTATTATAACACCTTAGAAGTTTACCTTGAAATATAATAATAATATTTACAAAATAACTTTTTTCTTTTATAATTATGTGACTTTTAAATGATTTCAATATAAAAAGAGATATTTATCTCAAATAGTTTAGACTTCATCTATGTCAACATCCTTTGATGGATTTTACACTTGTTTGAAGTTGATTTATTATGATACAATATTCCATAATGTATTGAAGGTTTTTTGATATGTTTGACTGTGGATATGTTGTTTTTATACCATTCTTGGTTTTTGGTTAAAGGATTAACATTTCGTATACGAGTTTTAATATAAATGTTTATTTCATGTTTCAACCTTTTCATATGAGAAATGCATTGGACTTAGAAAGTGATGGGTGGAGCCCGATATAGCTCTTGATGCATTAGTAGGTCTCATGAGACAAACTAGTATCTTGGCACAGGGCCTTGACAAAATATTATTTGTAGTCTTGGCACGAGGTCTTGACTATGTGGTTATTATGTCCAGCATTATGCATTCCATCATTATGAAATTAGCTATTGATATTACATTTGATTATTTGACTAATAGAATATACATGTGAATAATTAAATGGAATTATTTGATTTATGTTTTCCATATTATGTTGAAGTTTAATTTTAAAAGTCTTGTGTTTTAGTCTTATACATTTCCTTCAATGTTTATGCTTATTTATGAATGTTTCTGTTGTATTGTTATCCTTATTGAGAATATGAGCTCGCCACTTTCTTATGTTTTATTTTTTCTACTATGTGAAGAAGTATATTATGATTGACCTACAGGGATAAGCTATGGGATATGAGTGTGTTCAAAGGAGACACAAGTTTGTTGTTTTTTTATTTCATAATGTAATGTAAAACTTATGTATGTATCTAGTACTTCCAGGGATACTAAACTGATCAGTCTTTCAAGACTTGATCCCTTGTGATCATGACAATGTTATGTAATAATGCAACAACTCTAGGTAACTGTGGTTGGGGAGTTTTAGTACACTAATGTGCATCATTCATTATGATTCCTAATGGAGTTTCAAGAATCATAATTCCCTCATAAAAATAAACATCAAGTATAAGCCTCTCAAAAACAAGAACAGATATAAAACTATGTGATGTGCCTATGTCAAAAACAGAATATATAAGATTATAGGCTACTATGATCATACCTCTCACCGTAGAAGGTCCCGCACTCTGCTCCTCAGGGTAGTCTATACAGCATATATTTTTCTTGAACTGTATCAATGTGACACAACCTCACTACCCAAATAAATACCACTCTATTTTCATGGTGAAACTGGTGTTTGGATGCCTCAGCCATGACCACCACCCCCTCGACCTGAATGATTGGTACAAGTCCATCTCCCTGCCTAACGCAGAGCTGTGAAACCCACTCCCAAACTTAGTGTTAGAGTTGACCCTCTACCACCCACTGCTAGAGGGAAGGTCCTAGAAAAACATTTCATGTGGCTCGTCCTTCCACAAGCTTGACACTTGAATTGGTCACAATCGCACTAATTCCTCATGTGTCCCCATATTAAAAAATGATGAAAACCCCAATCCAATAGTACTCACAACCTGGCTACTACTCATCTCATGGGAACCCTCAAAATGGTGCATTCTTCCTGAATATGCTGAACCACTAGGTTGAGAGACTACACTCCTCTCCTCTATGCCCCCATATTCCCTTAGGTTTTACTCTATAATTACTGCATTATTTACCATCTTAGTAATATTCATCAACCTGAAGGTAAGAAAGGAATCGATTTGATGACGTCGAAAGAAAGGCAATAAGAAAACATAGAAAAATGCAAGACTCAAATAAGAATGAGTAAAATAGAAATAAAAATAAATGAAATAAAATATTGAGATGTGTATTTTTGTTTTTTAGACTATTTTATCCCCACTCCATGGTAAGAAGACCACCGTAATAATTCATTATTATGAATAATAAAATAATAGCATCATACAACATAGAAAGAAATAATCCAAGAAACAAACAATGACCCAAAAATTATCTATGAATGACATACTTTCCACTCTAGGAAACATGGTGAACCTAAGATGAGGATGGTAGCATTCACCTATAATCCTAGCATAGATCGAAAAAAGAAGAACAAGAGTGCAATTCTCCATCAAAGAAACAATGCAATACAAGAAGCCTTACAATCCCAATCCTATACCAAGAACCTAGGGGTATCTCTTCATAAGAGATGATAGATGATGCTAGGTTGATCATGTGAATAATATTTCATTATTCAAAGATGTCTCTTATGATGAACTCTCCACCATAGTGATACACCTGAATAGGGAAGAGTTGTGATCCCTTCAAAGGAAGGAGCCATAGAATTAAGGGGTTTCTCTCTCGATGGGATGCTGAATAGAAGATGGAACGAATACATACACATATGAGTATAAAAAGTGCCTCTAGATAATATAACAATTGAAATAATGTAATAAGTTATGAGGTATTATGTTCAGTGTAGTCAATGAGGTGACTGTTGAGGCGGGCACAATAGGGAAGATGTGAATGTTGAGAGACGAGATTGAGCGTACAGTTTTCTAAACTCAAAAGATTAAAAAAATAGATTATGGGAGGGACACACAAAAATAAACAATTAGAATCCAAGCTTGGGATGTGCATCATTGATAAGGAATAATAGTCACACTCTAGATCATTTTAATTGGGTAATCAACGACCAAGATAAAAGATGAAGGAGTACAGGGATCCAACCATAAAACAACCAATCTGATGGACATTTCCACATAGGATTCAGTGAACAGGAGGCCCAAATAAGAGGACCATAAGGAATAGTTGAAGTAAAACAGTATCCCATTCACAAAAAACATATGAATTTCATAACAATAAAATTATTTTTCAAAACCAAATTAAAAACAAAAAATATAATTTTGAAATTTAATTTCAAAAAATCACCACCTTTTTAAAACAAAAAAAAACAATATAAAGATTTATTGGAATGGCTATATATAATAATAGTATATTTGGATATATATTTTCAAAAAAAATATATTCCTAAGACTACAGTATTCAACCAGAATAGATACTCTTTTTGTGTTCCACAGTGGCACATGGTCTGTCTATACCTACTCATATTTTGTTATTAAACTATATAATATTTTCAGAAATTAAACAAAATAACAACATTTAAGAGATTACCAATACACTAATTGAGTCTCCATTAGATTATTAAGATACTATTAAGCATCCTAGAAAATGAAAATATATAGATTTCCTCATAGGAAAAACATCGTGTGCATGAAAACTCAAAAAAAATAGAAGCTCAATATAATGAAATGGTAAGAGTAAGTATATCACATGGTAACTAGAAAATAGGAATATGATTGGAGAATTATCTCCAGACAATATTGAACAGCATAGACAATCCCAAACACACCCTCTCTTCAAATCAAGTTCCACTAAAAAACACATGTAGGGCTAGCCCTAAGATCGTAAAAGAGATACTACCTAGAAAATATACATATTTCTAGATAAAGGGATGCTTAAATAAACTAAATAACATCCATAGTGGTGCATATAGGGAATTACATATTATATGGGACCAATATACACATATTTTTTATGTTGGGATAGTATATTTTAATATTTCTGGTTTTTCCACACTAAAAACATCAAATGTTATTGAACGGTCTCTTATACTTCCAATTATTATTTTTATTTTGAAATTGAATCCTAACATGTGTTAACAAAGTATAACTCTTTAAACCATTTTTTTATTCCTTTAAACTATGTATTTGAATATAGATAGACAATATCATCGACATAATCACTTCAATGGTTATGGAATCATGAACATACACCATAAAATCTTTTAATGAACTGGAAGAATTATCAAGAGAGGTTAGTAGAATAAGGTCTGATCTTCATCCTTAACTTTGATATTTATATTAACAAAATATAGGAGAACATTGTTAAACTTTCCTGTATGAGCATGAATAGATAGACCAGGATTGATCCCAAAATTATAAAGTCTTATTTTCATGTAAATACAACCATATATGGTTTTCTTCTATTTATAGATGTTTTAGTTTAAACTAGATTTCCTTTTCAGTTGATTCACTATGGGTTTTTTAGGGCCAGAAAAGAATCTTATGTCCCATTTTTTACTAAAAACATACATATCATGACCCTTCACATACTAAAATCATTATCACCATTAAAATTTATGCCATTAAACATAACAGGTGACATCATTAAACTGATTAAAAGTTCTGATACTCATAATTAGGGTCAGGAAAGATCTAATGAAGGTAGCTCGATTCTAACAGAATGGAGGAAAAGAATTTTCTTAATGATTTCAAAATAAATACAATAATTAAACACAGACTAATGCAATATGGAAATAAGAATGATTAAAATAGAAAGGAAATGTAGGAAATAAAATATTCAACCATGTATTATGTAGTTCGGGATAGTTTGTTCCTAATTCATGGTAAGAACACCACCACCTACATTTTATTATTATTAAAATAAAAATTGCAATGAAATGCAATATATAAATTTGTAAAAAAGAAATTAACATGGAAAAAACAAACTATCAATGCATAAGAACCTTGAAACATGATGAATCATAGTGAACCCAAGATGTTTATGGTAGAATTCACCTCCAAGAAGGATAGACTCAATCTGTTCAACCCCAAACATAGATTGAAAAATGAAGAAGAAGATATCAATGTAGCACTAAAGAAACAGATAAATACAAGAGGCCTTACAATACCTATCTGACACCACGAACCATGGGGTAGCTCTTCATAAGAGACAATTTAAGTTTTAAGGATGTTTGTGTGAATGGGATTGAGAACATCAAAGGATCTCACTAGTAATGAAATAACCACCATAGTGATACACCAGAATAGGGAAGGGATTCACACTCATCAAATGAAGGCCCCATATGATAATGGGGCTTCTCTTTGGATCGGATTCTAGACAAAATATGGAAGAACTGTGTGTACGAATGACCAGAATGAGAACCTCTAAATATTAGAACACTTGAAATGAAGCGATGAGTGTTGAGGCATTAAATTTATAATAGGCGGTGAGGTGATGGTTGAGGGAGGTGTAATAGGAAAGGCAGACACATAGAGGGATGGGATCAACCAGATTGTTCTTGAATCTCAAAATCATGAAAATGAAGTTATGGGAGTGACACAAGATATGAGGTAACTAGAAGAAAAGAATATGTTGTGGATCACTGAAAAACACATTAGGTGAACTCAATAGCTGTCTGATTGGGGTGATCAACTGACAAGAGAGAAATCGAAGGATCATGAGGATCTAATCACAAAACATCCAAAACAAAGGATGTTCCAACATAGGACTAATGAGTAGGAGGCCCAAATGAGATACCCACAAGGAACATACCAGGAAAAATACTATCCTATGCCCAACATATTGAAAAATTTCATAATAATAAAATAGATTTTTATAGGAAATTTAAAACAAAAAATTTAATTTAAAAACTAATTTCAATAGATTTCATATTCATGTGTGAAAATTTGAACATTTTTCATATTCAATGATAGTTTAAAAGCATTTATAGAGCACATTATGGTTGACATTAGCACTACAGTGATCAATAGTGCAATATTTTTCATGTTAAAATATATAGAGACAACATGCAGTGATCTTTTAAATGACATGGACATGGTGATATCTATTATTTTTTATTTTTTATGTCATATTTTCATAATAAATTTATAATATTCAATGTTTTAGAGTGTGATGAACATGATGGTGTGTGCAGTCCATTATTTAATTTTCATTTTGATTTCCAAATAAATTATTTTTATTTTTATTTTTAGTTATTAAATTATTTTTGTGTTGATTTCATTAATATGGTATACATGAACTTGTTTTTAGGTTGTTTATGTGATACCAAATAAGTAATCATTGGCAGGAGAACATCAAAGAATTTATTTTTTGGGAATTAAATTACACTTGTGATAGAATCATAGGTCACACATGAGAGGGTTCAGTATAAATAAAAATTTTATTTGAAAAATTAATATTTTTTATGAGTTTTATATACACTTATGTGAGTGATAAATATTAAGTCATCGCATGTTATAAATAATCATGAAAATAGATATATTAACTTTTTAAGAAACTGGTCTTTATATTTCACTTAAGTTATTAAACGCTGAAAAATCTCACAAATTATTCATAACATTAGAGAATATGACGTTGAATAATTTTTGATAAATTTTTTGAGTAATGTCTATCATTAGAAAATGATACATGATATAATTTTATTTAAATTAGGATTTTATGCTAACTAAATAAATAAATATTCATATTTTTGAATGAAATAATTTGTCTCTCATGAACTAGAACAAGAATTCCAACTTTTACATTTCCATCACTACTCACTTCCCTCCACTATATTAGTTTTAGATCTCTTAGATGGTTTATGTTAATTTAAAACATCAATTTAAATTGGTATTTGGTCATTAAAATTTTCAGTTTTAATCTCATGAAAAAAAATCAACGGCTTAAACATTCTTTGAAGAGGATAGTACAAGTGTCTGCACACATATTATCTATGTGGTTAAACCCTACCCACCACTTCTATAGTAATTAGTAGGTATAATAAATTAATAATTTTAGTATTCTAGAAATAGTTTTTACAAGTAACCTATACTCTAGTAATTGAAAATAATTTCATGTTACCCTATAGAAACTTATGGAAATTTTCAGTTACCCTATAAAAACTTAAATATATTATGAGTTACCCTATAGATACATAAGGAAATTTCATGTTACATAACTGTTATGTCTTTATTCTACAAAAATTAACCCAAAAATAATTTCAACACTCAAAATAATAAAAATTCACACATCCTATAATTTCTTAAATTTACTTCTCCAAAAACACCCAGATAATAGACCTCCTTTTAAAGTCTCCAACATCTTACTTAAACACAAAAAATTTCAAATTTCCCAGAAATTTTTACTATCTTAAAAAAAGTCAAAAATCATTCAAAAATAACCAAAAACCATTAATAATATTAAAATATCACTGATAATATAATTTAATCATATTTTTAAACTCCCAACACCTCTAATGTATCTAAATTCAGAAGGTTGACCTATGATCTGCCCCAAACTAATATTTCAAAATACCTAAGACCTTATAGATATTACGTATAGGATTTTATCTAAGTAGAATATGTCACGTATTGAAAATGTTTATTACATATTTTTCATTCTCTTATAGTAGGTGGGAAATACGGTTATTATTCAATCCTTTATGCTTATTTCACAAATAACAAAAGTATTATATCCTAGATTATACTAACCATAATATTGTAATTGCATTTATCACTTTATTTCTAGTTATTTCATTTCTATGTATAGATATGGTGGATTTTAATATATTAATTGAGTATCATATACATGTTTCACATGAGGTGATAGATGTTCATGAGGTTTGATAGGTCAAGGGGCATAGGGTGCCCCACAATCATCACATTCAAACCACCACTAACTATTATCCAATAAAAATGATTCACGGTTTTAAGGAATATTTACATTTAATTATACACTTGTTGATCGTCATCTCATTGATTCCCTCACCAAGATATGGATACCTAATACTCACACTTTCCACTTTCTCAAGATAGAGAGAGAGATAGAGAGAGATGACCATCTCCTTAGATTTTGTGGGTTTATGCTTTGTCTACCTATTAAGGGTGTTGTAATTATAGGAACTTCCCATTGAGATTGTCCAAAGCATGTACATTAATTTCTTGGCCTAGAAATTGAGTAAGATGAGTCAGTTAAAAATGGTTATAATCTATTTATGAGGTTTCAACACATACACTTAAAAATATTTATTTAATTATGTTGATGACCAAAATGTCATTCATCACATGCGTGCATATATCTTGAAGCTCATTAGAGAGATGGTGTTTGTTTATAACATGATAATGCACATCTACATAATGTATTTTGGGATACATTAGGAATTTGATTAGTTTAGGAGTTACATAGGGGCATATTTGTGTTTTATGTAAACAAATGGAACATTATTCACAACATGTAGATCATATCATAATGATATTGGGGCATGTTTCATCCTCCTTCAGATGTGGGTATGGGAGCGCATACCTCCCTTGAACCCTATTGTTTCTAGTCTAAAACTACCCATAGATCTTTTCCATGATGCTCGATGTGTACATTGATATAATCATATATCTTAACTACTTTATACTAATATGAGTTATATTATACTAAATTTCTTATTATTTGTCACATTCCATATTGTAAATTAAAGGTACAGTCAAGAAGACCAACATTCAAAGAATTGAGATATAATGTTACACCATATCATATCATGTTAGATAGTATTACACTTACTAATGTAAGTATATAAATTTTTATATTGAGTAAACAATTTTAATAATTATATTTTTTAAAAATAATAAAAAAATATTTTAACAAGTCTTATCTATCATTTATGATATCAAGTAAATCGTATTGCGGTGTCTTTGAATAGATTCATATATATTTAATTGTTTTAATTAACAATTCTATGGTTTTAGTGTTATTTATACACATTCATATTATTGAGTGGAACTATCCTGATAGAGTTATGTGTTAGTTTGTATGCATTCATAATATTCCACCAACATCAAGATAGCTACCAGCGATTTATTCTATGAAGATGATAGTGTGGTTGGATGTCAATTGAAGGTGGAATCATGCATATTATATCGATATATGGGATAGATATGGTACATTTCGTGTAAAGTGAATACATATAATATGACTCCATCTACTATATTAGGTTGAGTATTAATCCTAGTGTAGATTTAAATCTCTGTAGTGTCTTATGTGACATTGTAGAGGGATCCAGGATCTGATAAGTGAATAAATTTACATTATATCATTTTTTGAAGACATTCTAATTAGTTTACTATGAATTTTTTTTAAATCATACTTAATTATATCATAATATCTTGATGTATTTTCTTGAGGGGGGAATGGTATTCAATCAGGTAGCACACCATAATTCCATGACTAACATGTTACCTTTACTTGGTGTTTTACATGATAGTATACCTGATCATCCATATGAGGGAGAGTATTTTCCTACATAGTAACCATATCCAGAAAATACTGTTGTTAATGAGTTGTGGTGATGAAAAGTTTTACTAGATAGGGTTGCACATGACACCTCACCTCTTCCACCACAATAGGAATCACATATAGTATAAAATCCTCAACTTGAAATTTATGTGTAGTAATATACATGGTATCCACATATTTTATTAGTATATCCACAATATTATTTTTGTGTGGTAGATTCAAGCTCATTTCAGATGTAATTTCCATCACCTTTTATGATTATCCCTTCATAGTTCTAGTGGATTCCTTATGGTATAGAAGATGAATCAACTTATATAGTTGTATAAGGATCATGTAGACCATAACCACACCTTGACATCATGAATATGGTGGATGAACCCCCTCCCATTGAATCATAGACAAGGTATCTGACAGTCGATGTTCGTGTACATGAGGAAGATCCCCCTCTTGGTATTCAAACTCTACCACATTGTGGAGTTTGAGGATCTTGATATAATCAACCCATTCACTCCTAAATATGGTATTACCCTAATAATTTTTATTAATTAATATTAATTGTATTTAACAATTTTATAGGTTCTCTTTAACATAAATTATTTAAGATTCCATTGATTATGGAAATTGGTTCTGTATCTAGCAAATGTTGATGGACTGCATTATTTCTATTTTTGATAAATCTCATTATTAAATGAAATGAAATGATTGAATTAATGGGTTTTTTATGTGTAAATGGGTTTTTATAAAATATGGATTTCCCTAGGTTTTGGTAAATGGAAAAGGGTTTTTAAAGAATTGTGAGATGGTTTTCAAATCATGCTTGTATTTAAATGTTTTGATAAATTGATGTGGAAAATATTGCACATGGTAAGCCTTAGGAACATATGTGGAAGGTTTAGTAATAATCCTAGTCTATTGATAATATTTGGGGGGTTCTCATGGGAAATTACTCTACTCTATAGGCCTATTATTCTAGATAATTTATAGATTGTATTGGGATGGTTCACTTTCCAAAGTATTCCTCTACCGCTTAGGCTTGATTCATGTGTATAAGGGATTGATGTGTGTATGATTGTTTATTTTTGAGGTATGAGTGTGTCCTAGAAATCCTGACCTAGTGTGATGATGTTACCTATGCTTCTCGGCAGATTTGGGATTCTACTTTTGGCTTCTAGCATTTTGGTATTCTTCTATAGATTCGATATGAGACATGAGACATGATTTTCATTGTTTTAACATGATATACGTGATGTTATATGTGATATTAAATGATTTGAAACTAATTTACCTACTTTATTTGTAAATTTGGGAAAAGGTGAAACTAAATTGATTTTCCATGCTTCTAATACAAAAAATAGTAAAACTATTTTCATTACATTTTTTAATTTATGTTGTTAATGCTTGGATTATTATTCAAATACTGTACATGGAACTCCTAGGAGAGATCTTATTGATCCTTTTAGATCAAACCCTATGTAATCATTTGATGATTTGGAGAATTGGTTATTTATTTTGATGAAGGTAATGGAGATGCACCATAGTGTGGAAGTGAGGATTTCTATTAGTTAAGTTTGGTAGCTGGTCGTGAGATAGTGGGAGTCTGGATGCATTCACATGGTGTTGATGTTTACCTATTTTGGTATTCCTATGTGGTTGGACTTTTACTAGGATATATTTTCTACTCTTGGGTTGTTTTGGTTTCTGTTTTTCATTTTAGTAATGGAATATATTTGTCATTCCATTGTTTTCTCTATTTTTGTAACATCCGGAACCCAGATTCCATTGAATGTTTCCCCAAGCCCAGCTGGTCACATGACCCCAAGAGAATATCCATAAATTACAAAGTTAGATGACTAGATTCCAAGGCCTAGGGTGTCTTCGTGGGAAGACTATTCCTTTATTACCAATGTGTAACATAGTGAAATAACAATAACATTCAATAGCGGAAGCAGTATAATAAGGTAAATAGAGATTAAAATTTTGATGAAAGATATAGATAAAACGATGCTAGAAAATATCTAAACAATATGAATTTATAACCAATTCCAAAATTAATATCATATACAGTGATGATAATGTAATGTGTCTACAAATCATCCAAAACAAGTAGTCATGGAATTAGTTCAATACATGTAAGAAAATAACAAAAATACCAAAACAAACTCTCCCTAGATAGCATCATGATCCCCATATAGATCCCATAATACCCTTATACTATGCATGGAATAAAGTCAAGTATCAAACTGTGGGCACCTTCCCTAGTCCCTACCTTCATACAAATAGTCTATCTAGGTACCCAATGATGGCCCGAATAGACTGTGAGATAGAATACCAGTAGGCCACAACCCAAAGTGGCTATATAAAATATTGGTTGTGAAATATAACAAGAAAAAGAATAGTGAAATATATATCAAAGGTATGTAGTGATAAGAAGTAAAGTTACCATGGAATATAGGCTACAAAACAAGTGATACTGTATATCCCAGCAAGTCTACCTACAAAATATTGTTCAATATTATATAATAAGGTAGATAAAAAAACTACATAAATAATTATCATAACCTCACTATATGTCCAATAATACCATACTAAACCCATCCATACCATATAACATATGTATCAAACAGTCATGGCATTTCCCTATAATCATTAGTTTCATGTTAATTGTGATTTATCCCTACAACAAAGCATATCACATTTACCATGGCCCTTCTGTATAATTATATGTTTTAGAAATCAAAGGGTTTGGTACAAGGTATAGAAGACCAAGGTATCCTCATTGAGTCCCATGATCATCTAGATATAAACACAGTAAAGAAACTGGTGGAGTCCATGGACCATCTCAATAGATCATGTCTAATGTGACTCTAGAAAGCTTGATCCAATGGGCATAAATTCCCTTAGAATCCTATAGAATCATGATCTAAAGAGAATATAGGTCCAATGAATCATCTACCATATAACAAGACACATGGGTGAAATGTCCATGTAATCTAAATGGAATCATGAACCATGGTATACCATCCAATTCATCCAATACCATTTCAATTTGTATCTCATTCCATCCATCAATTCACAAGATTTTAAATTCCATGAGTGTACCCACTCATAGAGAAATTACATACAAACTATTTAATCAATTAAATCATGAAAAATCATGTAAACACATGGAAATAGAGGAAATATCCATCTCTTAACAATCAGTTCAATTCAAAACATTTATTAATAGGATTCCTATAACTAGGAAATAACTAACTCACTCCATGGTGATTTATAAAATGCCTGGGCAAGGTTAATTCACATGGCACACCCCATGGGTGGCCTTAGTAGGGGAAACTACCTCCAATACATATCAAAGGAACTAAAGGGAATCCAAAATAGGTTCCATTACATTAAATTTAATAATTCAATTAAATTTAAGAGAAACGTCAGAATTTTCAGTGGGAAATACAATGGAAAACAGTTTGATAGAGCATTTAACCACTCAGTAAAACAATAGACCAACTACCATAGGTTCTTAGTAGAGTGATCGTACTATATTGGCTTCTAATTTGACTCAGACTGGGACAATAATGAAGAAAAAATAAAGACCATAAAAATAATGGATATTATCTTACACCTAAATAACTCTATCGATACCAATAACAATGATGAATGGTATAAAAGAAATGGAGTACTCTCCAGCGTGAATCTAATGAGATCAACGATGCTTGATTCCGTGATCAGTTGAAGAAATGGTAGAAAAATATTTAATTTTGATTTCAAGGGAGCTCCCTCACAAATGTTCTATCCATTAGGGAATAAGTGAGAAAATGTTTAATATTATGGAATTTTTAAGGGATATTTTGTAATTTTACCCAAAGAATCTGGGTTGCATGGTTTGGCCACACAGTTGGCTAAACCATGCACCATCTATTGTGCTAAGGGGTCACCAACATGGTCACTACACATAGTTTTAATAACCATGAACAAACCATATATTTTGGCTTTTCTAAAAGCTACATATTCCTCATATAGGCATACACCTCCATTCACATGTTTTCCTAAAACTATGTGCCCTGTATCACCCCACTCTCCAGCCTCACATGGTTAGTAGTAACTGTGAAATGTGGCTCATGAAGTTTCTACTAATCATGTGGCATATCCTATATTTCTAAAAATTGGATTTGGGAACTAAACAAGCACTTAACAATCTTTATACCCCCATGGCCTCAATGGTTATTCACATAAGGCTATAAAACAAAAAATTAAACTAAAAACAACGTGATCTATACCTCATATAAAAACTCTAGATCTTACAATCTTCCCCCTCAAAAAAATTCACCCAAAAATTTCCCTCCAAAGGGGGTAATGATTCATCAGAGAATAAAATCATCCAAAGATAACATGTTGGGAACATGTTGGATAGAGAAAGAAGTTTGAAGAGTTAGCGTTTTTAGAGTGTTGTCTTTTGTTGTCAAGGAAGATAAATCAATTCACTTTGTAAAGGACTTAAAACTAGATGATGCTTTGCTGATATGTATTTCTCAAATATCATAAGTCAGGAGAACTTGTGATGCAAGCCTTATGATGGAAAGGGGGAGAAATGATGATGCCATTCATATACAGTTTTGATTGGAAGGAATGATGCTACTGGAAGATAGGGAAGTTTCTGTACTTACCATTGTAATTCTGATGATTCTAGATACGTTCTATCAAATGATACATATCACAATAGTGGAATTCATGATAAAATCTAAAGAATGGTTATGGGAAGTAGTTAATTGATAAATGAAAATGGAATGGACAATCTAGGGGAGGCATAAAAGCACAGTTTAAGGTGGTGCCATTTTCCAGTGTTTGCCAAATTTTAGGGCCTGAAAATCGTTAGATGAAGATATGTTTTTGGCAATTGATGGAGCGTGCAAGATTAAATATGGTTTAGAATTTTGCGTGAAAGTCATGATTCAAGGTCAGAACATCAAAAAATTACAAAGGCATGGAGTGCGTGGAAATTTAGGCAAGTTGTGCGAAAAAATAAAGTGGTGCACGAAATAGTATCGGGTTGCGTGAAATATCAGCAGGATGCGTGAAATAGAGGAATGAAGTTTTTCGTGCAAAAGTTGTTTCGATATCAGAAGCTCAAAATTTTGCAAAGTCATGAGGTGCGGGAAATATTAGAGCATTGTGTGAACTGTGAAGTTGCGTGAAATAATTTTTACGTGCATGAAGAGGGTTTTACGTGTGGTTTAGTGGTTTTCATGCTGGGTCCAAAATGCCTATAAATATGAGGTGAACCCTTCTCATTTGTTAATTCTAGACACTTAGAAGAAGTCCCAAGGTCTGGTGCACATAAAATTATATGCTAATTGAGTTATATGAAAAGAAAGGACTTTGCAAAAAAAAAAAAGAGGACAACTGCGTGAAAATAGAAAAAGTTGCAAGAAAAAGAGAAGTTGTGTGAAAAAGTTGTTCGCGCCAAAAAGGAATTTTTACGTGAAATGCATTGGAATTTCATGCAAGATATCATAAAGGTTGCGCGAAAAATTTGGGGTCTTCACACATATTCAGTTGCATGTATGGGAGTTCTTACCAGCTTCTGGGTAGGAAAGTGAAGATTTGTACTTTAGAGAATACAACTGTTCAACTGTGAAGAAGCACTAAAATATAGTAACTCCCTATTTTTTATAATAGGTTGCACACGTGCTTGTAGATTGTTTTCCAAGTGATACACGAGTGTAAGGGTATATCCTACTCATTGTATCCCACATAAAAGGATTTTTTTCTAGTGTATTGTGTGGTACTGGATTATTTTCGTACCATACTAAAGACGTAGCTACTCTTGCTGAGTAGTGAACCTTGTAAATCTTGTGTTCTTGTGGTTGTGGGTGTTCAGTAGAGAAGAAACTCTATAAAAAGAGGCGAAGGTTGTTTCAATTAGAAGGAAACATAAAAATAAAAAGATATCACTAATTCACCCACTCCCCCTCTCAGTGATACTTGGATCATAACTAGGAACTTCAATTGGTATCAGAGAGATAGGTTCCCTTCGTTTATTCTTTTCTGAAGTGGTTAAAGAGAAGTTGTAATGGAGAATCTTAATTGCGTGAACAGTAAGGGGATTCCAATTTTCGATGGAAAGAACTATCACATCTGGAAGGACACAGTGATGCCTTATCTTATGTCTCTTGGATATGAAGTTCTTAAAACTGCAACAGATGGATTTCCTGCTATTGATGACAAGGTTCATCTTACTCTTATCGATATGAAGAATCTTGAGAATGATGGAAGAGCTAAAAATTCATTACTCGCGTCACTTTCTGAGAGTGTGTTTCTAAGAGTGAATGGTGTCGTTATAGCTAAAAGAATCTGGGATAATTTTATGAATATCTATGAAGGAAATTCAAAAGTGGAGAAGGAAAAGATACAAATCAGGAGGCTGAAGTATGAAGATTTGAAAATTGGAGAATCTGAATCTGTTGGGGAATTCTTTACGAGGGTTAATGACATTGTTATTACAATCAAATGTCTTTGTGAAAATTTGGAGGATGCTACAGTTGTTGAAAAGATCTTGAGAATTCTTCCTGAAAAATTTGATGCTAAAGTTTCATCACTAGAAGACAGGGACTCAGAAACATTATCTCTTGATGGTTTAGATAGTACTCTCATAACTTATGAGATGAGAAGGGAGAATACCATGAATAGAAAAGAAAAATCCGATATAGAAATGTCTTTCAAGGCAGAAAATAAAGATAAGTCGAAGAAAATTCATATTAAAGAAGAATCTGGTGAATACGAATCTGAAAATGAGTTATGTCAAAATTTTGATTAAGTTCTATCCTTATTTTCTAAAAATGTTAAAACAGGCACAAGGAAATACAAAGGGAAACTCCCTTTGAAATGTTTCAAATGTGGAGTTGTTGTCCACTTTGCGGCTAATTGACCTCAAAAAGGAAAAGATGACATCAGTGATGAAGAAGTCGGAGGACCAAGAAGGTCATGGAAGAAATAGGGTCAAAAAGATAAATATTCTGGTAGAGGTAAGAATAAAAAGTTCTACAAATCAAAAGGAATAATCTTTTTGTCAAAAAATGAAGAAGATGATGATAGCGAGACTGAATCAGAAAAATCTTCTACTAAGAAAGATATAGAGAGTAACTTTTTTTCAATAGTTAATAATGATGATTATGAGAGCAGTAGTACTGAAGAAGAAGAAACTCAACTTGAACAGTATCTGAAAGAAGAGCTGAAGGAATGTTTAAGGAAGATTGGAAAGCTTGAGAAAGAAAACAAGAAGTTGATAAATGAAAATTCCACATTAGACAATCAAGAAGGTTTTACTGATGATAAAATCAAGATGGAAAAGGAGGTTGATGATCTGAAAAATTCTCTTTAGAATACAAAGAATCGTAATGATCATCTTGAAGTAAAGATGAAGGAAAAAGAAGAAGAGTTGGAACTTGTCCAACAGAAACTTTTTAAAGCTAATGAAATTAATATCAGTTTCAAAAATTCTATCTCAGAAGTTGGTGAATGTTCTAGTAAGAATGAATCAAACAAGGATCCACAAAAGTTATCTTCAATGGTCGAAATGAATGTCATAACTGGTTCTGAAAAGAACAAGGATGGAAAGACCATTTATGTGGCCAAAGTCAGCAATTCTAAAAAATCAGAAGTGCATAAAAATATTGAGTCAAGAAAAACCTCTAATACATCTGGTACTGATGAATCTGAGCTGAAGAAGAGAGTTACAAATGAAAACATGAAGGTTTTTGAGAAGTGTGTTCACAACTCCGGTCAATATAAAAGTTTCAAAGGCAAATATTCTTTCTATGGTTACTTCTGGTATTGTGGTGGATTCGGACACATGGAAAGTATGTGTTGGTTCAACCAACAACATTACAACTATTCCACTAGTTTTGAAAGACAAGGATTGAGGGGGAGTCAACCCTTTCAAAATAGAATGTATCCAAATAAATTTCAGAAGATATATGAGAAGACTGGTGTGAAAGTTGAGAATAGATTCCAACCAATGGAATCTTATTGTGAAAGATATGATTGACCTGGATATCTAGCTAAGGGCTTCCTTAGTGTGTTACTAGAGCAACAAAAGTTTGTTAATAATTCTCAGAAGATAGAGTTTTTAAAAGACAAAAGGGACAAGTATGATAAGTCTGAAAAGAAAAAATGCATGGTTCTCTGGCCAGAACACATTGACTTGGCTAGGAAATTGGTGGAAGCACAATAGAAAGTAGAAGAAAAGGGAGAACAAAAATCTCTTCTTATTGAAACTGATCTGAAAGCTGCAAAAGGAGAACGTCTATGGATTCTTGACAGTGGGTGTTCCTCTCATATGATAGGAGACTTAAAGCTTCTTAATAATGTGAAATACTTCAAATAAGGAATAGTGACATTTGGAAATGATGAATCTCTAAGTATCAAAGTTGTTGGATCGGCCATTATTGGAAAAGAAAAGATGAAATCCATAAAAACAATGTATGTTGATGGGTTAAAACATAACCATCTTAGTGTGTCACAACTATGTGATGAGGGAAACAAAGTAATCTTCAGAAAATATGGATTTTTTGTGAAAAGTGAAAATGACATGAATATTATCACAAGAGGACAACGTACTGGAGGTAATTTGTTCCAAGTTGGTGAAGTGCAGAACTCTTGTTACATTGGTGTGGTCGATGAAAATCAGTTATGTCATAAAAGGCTGGGACATATGTGTCAGAGAAATATGTACAAGTTATCAAAGAGAGATAGTGTTTGAGATATGCCTGATTTATCAAGAAGAAGATATTGGTGTTGCACTATTTGTAAGAAAGGGAAGATTACAAACTTTATTCATAAGAGTGTTGAAATTCTCTCAAAAAGACTGTTGGAGCTCATACACTCTGATATCTATGGACGAATGAGCAATAAATCTACAAATGGAGATAAGTGCTTCATTAATTTCATTGATGACTTTACTCATATTACTTGTGTTATGTACATGAGACATAAGTCAGATTCTTTGAAAATGTTTAAGAGTTTCAGGAGAATAGCAGAAAAAGAGTGAAAGTATTCAGTGAATAAGTTGAGAACTGATAATGGTGGTGAGTATAAGAATGAAGAGTTTGAATTTTATCTTGAGAAGCATGGAATTCATCATGAGTTCAGTTTACCATACACACCTCAACAAAATCGGGTTTCTGAAAGAAAGAATCGGAGTTTGGTGGAAATGGGGAGAACTATGTTACTTGAACATAGTCTTTCTCAATATTATTAGAGGCAATCCATGAGCACTGCTGTGTATATTCATAATCGATGTCTTTATAGGCCAAACTCATATATGACTTCATATGAAATTTTCTATGGAAAAACTCCATGTCTGAAGCACTTGAGTGTTTTTGGGATTCCATGTATAATAAAGAAGAAAGGTGGAAACCTGGGAAAGTTTGAACAAAGAGGAGATGAAGGAATTTTCCTTGGATGTGATCTAGAAAAAAAGTATATAGATGCCACAACAAAGAAACAAGAAGAATTATTGATTCTTCAGATGTAAAAGTTGTTGAAAATGCTGAGAGAGAAAAGCAATAATATGTTGATGTGGAAGTCGAGCGGGATAGAGAAGATTTTGTTAACAATTCTGATAATGTTGTAGACTGTGTTAATCCTACTCAAGAAGAGCAATCCAACACAGAAATCTCAATTGATGAGGATGGAGTTAAAACAACTCATCCTAGGTTGAGGAAACAAGTAGAGGCTCAGAACATTATTGGAGATAAAAATCATAGGGTTCAAACAAGAAGAACAATGAATTTTATATCACATACTTCTCTTTATTCTAAAGTTGAACCGAATGATTTAAATAAACCATTTGAGCATCCAGAATGGGTTCATGTTATGAATGAAGAGCTTGATCAGATTGAGAAGAATGATACTTGGGAACTTGTACCCAAGCAGGAAAAAAAGAACATTATTAGTACAAAGTGGGTTTTCTGGAATAAGCTGAATGAAGAAGGTAAAGTAATAAGCAACAAAGGAAGATTAGTTTGCAAAGGGTATTCACAAATTAAAGGTATTTATTTTGATGAAACCTTTGATCTAGTGGAATGATTAGAATCAATCAGAATATTTCTTTCCATTGCTCCATAACGAGGTTACAAAATCTTTCAAATGGATGTAAAATCCACATTCTTGAATGGTGACCTTGACAAGGAAGTTTACATTGATAAACCTTGTGGATTTGTTATAAGGAAGAATGAAAGCTATGAGTGCAGGTTGAAGAAGGATTTGTATGGGATAAAATAGGCTTCGAGGGCATGGTATTCTAAATTAGATACTTTCTTGAAGAAGATGAATTTTAAAAATGGTAGAGTTGATAGCAATCTTTACATCAAGGAGTGTCAGGAGTTTTCACTGATCATTATTTTTTATGTCAATGACATTATCTTTGCTGGGAATGATGAAAGATCATGTGAAATATTTTCTGAGGAGATGAAGAAGTTATTTGAGATGTCCATGCTGGGTGAAATGAAATACTTTCTTGTGCTACAAATCTAACAGAAAAAGAATCATGTATTTCTGTCTCAAAAAAAGTATTCTAAGGAACTTCTGAAGAAGTTTGGCAGGGAAAATTTGAAACCATTGTCCACACCTATGTTAGTGGGAACCAAGTTGTATAAATATAGAGAAGGAAATGATGTGGATCAGAAAGAGTTTTAAAAGCTGATTGGAAGTCTGTTGTATCTGACTTCCTCAAGACCTAACATCGTCTATACTGTCACTTTATGTGCATGATTTTAGAGTGCTTATAAAGAATCACATTAGATAGCTGGAAAAATAATTCTTAGATATATAAAAGGCACAAAAAAAATTTGAATCAGGTATGATGGCTTAGGAAATATTGATCTATTTGGGTATTCTGATGTTGATTGGGTAGGAAATTTTTATGATCAAAGATCCACATCTGGTGGAGTTTTCTTTCTGGGAAAAAGTTGTGTTAATTGGCATAAAAAAACAAAATTCAGTAACTCTTAGCACAACTGAAGCTGATTATGTTGCTGCTACTCAAGCTGTAACTCAACTAATGTGGATGAAGACTCAGTTGGAAGATCTACTTGTTTAAGTGAAGATACCATTGCTCTTGGGATGTGATAATCAGAGTGCGATCAATCTTACAAGGAATATGGTACAACATTCTCATTCAAAACACATTGACATAAAGTACCACTTCATCAAAGAGTAGGTGGGTTAGAATTAATTGAGGCTGGAGTATGTTCCTACATCTGAACAAGTTGCTGATATATTCACAAAACCTTTACCGAAGGAACCATTTTCAAAATTGAGGTTGAACATGGGTTTCCAACCTCCTTCTAATCAAGTTTGAGGTATGTTTATCTGTATCCTCTCTCATCTTACCTTTGGATAGTGTTGTCAAGGGGGAGATTTGTTTCATAAATCTATCCTTATAGATGCATGAATAAAGGAGGAGTTGTGGGTAAGCTGTGAATCCAGCATGACCGTGTGTGAACTATTCTAACTATTTTCTGGAGTGGTAGTAGGAAACAATGTTGTTTTCTAGGAAAGTTGAAGAAGAGAAGAATGCTAAAACAAATGCTATAAAGTTGTTTTGAAGAAAGATGAGGAGATACAATCATGAGATTTCATAGTCACTGCTTTTGGACAGCATGGTTTTGGCTGTCAATAATTCTTGTTTCCTACAATGAGTTAGCTCACGTAGGCTTAGAATTTTTCATAAGTAATCCATTGCATAAGATTTCAAAGTTCAGTGATTTATGGATCTTGGTTGACAAAAAAATCCAAAGGTGGAGATTTTTGGGACCAATTTGGATGGAGAAAGAAGTTTAAAGAGTTAGCATTTATAGAGTGTTGTCTTTTATTTTCAAGGAAGATAAATCAATTCACTTTGTAAAGGACTTAAAACCAGAAGATGCTTTGCTGATATGTATTTCTCAAATATCATAAGTTAGGAGAACTTGTGATGCAAGCCTTATGATGGAAAGGGGGATAAATGATGATGCCAGTCATATACAGTTTTGATTGGAAGGAATGATGCTGCTGGAAGATAGAGAAGCTTATGTACTTCCAATTGTAATTCTGACGATGCTAGATCTGCTCTATCAAAGGATACATATCACGAAAGTGTAATTCGTGATAAAAGCTAAAGAATGGTTATGGGAAGCAGTGAAGAGAGAAATGAAAAATGAATGGACAATTTAAGGGTGGCATAAAAGCATAGTTTAAGGTGGTTCCATTTTCCAGTGTTTTCTAAATTTTAGGGCCTAAAAATTAGGAGATGAAGATGTGTTTTTGGCAATGGATGGAGCGTGCAAGATTGAATATGGATTAGATTTTTGCACGCAAGGCATGATTCAAGGTCATAACATCAAAAAATGACAAAGGCATGGAGTGCGCGGAAATTTAGGCAAGTTGTGTGAAACAATAAAGTGGTGCGTGAAATAGTAGAGGGTTGCGCGAAATATCAGCGGGATGCGCGAAATAGAGGAATGAAGTTTTTCACATAAAAGGTGTTTCGAGATCAGAAGCTCAAAAATTTGCAAAGGCATGAGGTGTGTGAGATATTGTAGCATTGCGCGATATGTGAAGTTGCGTGAAAGAATTTTTATGCACATGAAGAGGGTTTTACGTGCAAATTAGTGGTTTTTTCACTGGGTCAAAAATACCTATAAATATGAGTTGAACCCTTCTCATTTGTTAATTCTCAACACTTAGAAGAAATCATGAGCTCTGTTGCACGTAAAATTATACGCTAAGTGAGTTGCGCAAAAAGAAAGGACTTTGCGCGAAAAGAGGACAGTTGTGTGAAAAGAGAAAATGTTGCGCGGAAAAGGGAAGTTGCGCGAAAAAGTTTTTCGCACCAAAAAGGAATTTTTATGTGAAAGGAATTGTAATTTTACGCAAGATATCCTAAAGGATGCACAAAAAATTTGGGGTCTTCACACATATTCAGTTGCGTGTATGGGAGTTCTTACCAGCTTCTGGGTAGGAAAATGAAGATTTGTACTTCAGAAAATACAACTATTCAACTGTGAAGAAGCACTAAAATACTACAATTCCCTATTTTTGCTAAGAGGGTGAACACGTGCTTGCGGATTGTTTTCCATGTGCTACACAAGTGTAAGGGTATATCCTACTCATTGTATTCCACATCAAAGGATTGTTTTCTAGTGGATTTTGTGGTACTAGATTATTTCTGTACCATACAAAGGACATAGCTACTCTTGTTGAGTATTGAACCTTCTAAATCTTGTGTTCCTGTGGTTGTGTGTGTTCATCAGAGAAGAAACTCTATAACAGGAGGTGAAGGTTGTTTCAATTATAAGGAAACATAAAAAGAAAAACATATCACTAATTCACCCCCTCCCCCTCTCAGTGATACTTGGATCCTAACTGGGAACTTCATCACATATGTTGGCCTCCAAATCCTAAATATTTTCTTATAAATGGTCGGGATTCCATAGCACCTATACTAGTTAAACTGACCGGACTTAGAGAACTTGTGTTCTCCTATAAATTTTATAATATGATTCTTCTCAAAGGATTCATCTACCTAAAACTCAACCTCCTTAAGTAGAAAATAATGATATGTGACTAAATAATAATGGTGTAGTTATGATACATGAAACACATCATGCATAGCCCGATACCTTTGAGGTAATTTCTATTTATAGGATATTGGCCTGACTCTCTCAATAATCATGAAGGGCATAACATATCGCGGTGAAAATTTACCTTGTATTCTTATCCGTCTATGTCCCAACCTTAGTGAGACATGTAAAAATACCTAATCCATGACCTCAAAGTCTAAATTTCATTCCTATTGATTGACTTATGATTTCTATCAGGAATTTATAGTATCTATATTCTTTCATATCAACTATACCTACTCATAATTCTCCTATACAAGACCTAGTCTTAGTAAATGCACCTCACCTATCTCTAACAAATACAATGGTGATCATCTTGGCCTAATATAAAAAGGCTCATAAGGTTCCTTCTGTATATCCACCTAATAACTATTTATGTAGGTAAAATAAACCTTCAGTGTATGCCTCTCCCAAGATCCCCCAAAATATGGGACACATTCTCGTAGAATGTCATTAGTAATATATATCATACGCTCTGATTGGACATCATTTTGAGGGTGGTATGATATGATCATAAGAACCATTATACCAAACACTCTCTAAAAACTCTTCAAGAACTAATATATGAATCGTTCATCCATATCTAAAATGATAGTGCAAGGGACCCCATGAAGTCGTACCACCTCATGGATGTACAACCACACAATCTCATCCACACTGAAGGTCCCCATGATTGGTTGGAAATGAGAAACCTTCTTGATCCAATTAACAACAACCCATACAACATCACTAACTCAAGGATAAATCGTAATACAAGTCAAAAAATCTATTGTGACATCATTCCATTTACACCAAGGAATAGGTAACTGCTGTAAAATTTTGGCAGGTCACTAATGTTCCGCCTTCACCTGTGGATTTGTAGAACACCTTGTAATAGAGACAACTACCTCAAAGCTTCATACCTGGCCACCTGTACTGATGGCATATGTCGTGGAACATCTTGGTGATAGCGGGATGTATTTCCCAAACTGAGTCATGAAACTCCCACATCAGATCCTTGTGTATGTCCATTGGGACCCAAATGTCACCATGTATATACAGGATCACATACCTACCAATGGTTTAACTAGGAGGTGGCTCATCACATGCCACACTCTATCATATGACTATTCTCTATGAATACATTAGATACCTCATCCTCTCTCTATCTAATAGGGTAGAGGTTATAAATAAGGATGAATGAAAATTCGTCACTAGACTTTCATGAACCTCCAGGTACATTTCATATAACAAGACCATAAGATACCACTCACTACTGGACTCCTAAACAGAATGTATCTCATTCTTCCTTCTCTATGCATCGGCCACAACATTTCCCATTCCATGCATGTTGGAAAGAATAAAGCCAAAATACTATAGGTACTAAACCCTCCTTCACTACCTTATATTTAGATCATGCTATATAAATATGTACGTTAGGGATTTTTGGTCTATGTATACCACAAAATTCTCTCCTCGTAAGTAATGTCTCCAATGGTGAAAAGTATGAAAAATTATAGCTAACTCGAGATCAAGCATCAAGAAATTCATCTTGTGGTTCCTCATTTGCTGAGACATGTATGCCATGACTCTTTCTCCCTTAATCAATACTCTTCCTAGCCCAAAATTAGATGCATCATAATACACGGTGTAGCTTCTTCCCTTCTTTGGCAGAATTAGGATCAGTGCTAAATTTAATTTCCCTTTCAGCTCCTAAAAGGATGTCTCATAGGTATCATTCCATACAAAAATAACACCCTTCTTACTCAATCCTATAAATGGGTCTTCTAGAAATGAACCTTCCTATATGAAAGGCCTTTAATGTCCATTTATCCTCTTGATAGTTCTTATATCAAAGACAATCATAGGTTTTAGGAAACTTTATCTCTCACCTTCTCAGGGTCAACTTATACTTTTGTATCTAATATAATATGACTCAAGATGTTATTCTTATCCATCTAGAAGTGGAAATTTTGGGTATTAACAAATAAATGATGCTCTCTTAGTGTATCCAAAATGATCTCAATAAATTTGTCATGGTTGTGTCAATTGTGATAATACACTAAGATATCATCCATAAAAACCACGAAAAATGAATCCAGATAAGGATGGAAAACTTGGTTTATTAGTTCCATGAAGACCAATGGCATGTTCATGAGATAAAAATGCATTACTAGATATTCATGTAGAACATAACCACTATGGCATGTTGTACTATAAATGTCTATAGGCCAAACACACACCTGTTGATATCCAGATCTCAAAAAAAATGAGAACACCTGAGCTCCTCGAAGCTGGTAAAAAAATAATCTATCTATAGAAAAGGATAATGGTTCTTAACCATCAGTTGTTTCAATTTTAGGTAATCCATTTATAGACTATGGGTACCATCCTCCTTTTAACAAAAAGTATTGGTGAACCCCATAGAGAAGAATGGGGTCAAATAAACCCCTTTGCCTCTAAATCCTCTAGCTTCCTCTTGATCTCCTGCAACTCTGTAGTAGCCATCCTATAAGAAGGAATGGATGTTAGTGAAGCTCCTACCACAATATTGATGGAGAAATACATATCTCTATCAGGAGGTAAACCAGAAAATTCATCCTGTAATATAACCCTGAAACGATCAAACACTGGAGGGAAAACTATATAAGGTGCTTCCTAATAATTGAGATACAAACTAGCAATATGGGTTGTCATCCCGCCCATCCCATGATGCTTTGGTCTATCTCATCTCTCCTGGATGTTTCATTCATCCTTGTGTGTATAAATTGCACACTCTGGTGATGTGAAATTCACTCTTCGGTGATACAAGTTAACATATGATCAATAAGATACTATTTTTTTCTTTCCCGGGTATGATGTCAAACCGAGTGATCTTGAGAAAAAAAGATTCTTGAAAAGGTGACACCCACTAATATAAAGGGGAAAATCCCTACACTAATGTTCATCCTCCATTTTGATTCCCAATGGAGTTTCAAGAATCATAATTCCATAAGAAATATAAACAACATGTCTAAGCCTCTACAAAACAAGTACATACATAAAACTATGTGATGCGCCTATGTAAAAAAGAGTAGATACAAGAGTAGAGGATACTATGATCGTACCTCTCACCATAGACGGTCTGAAACTATACTCCTTAAGGTAGTTAGTACATCATATATTTGGATTGAACTGAATCCCTTTGACACAACCTCACTACCTAGGGAAATCCCACTCTATTTTATTGGTGAAACTGGTGTATGGATGCCTCATCCATGACCACCACCACCTCAGCCGGAATGATCAGTACTGCTCTATCTCCCTACCTAATGAAGAGCTATGAAAAGCACTCCCAAACCTTGTGTTGGAGATGATCCTCTACCACTCACTGCTATAGGGATGGTCCTGCAAAAAAAATCATGTGGCTCATCCTGTTGAAATCTCAGCGCTCGAATTGGTCACAATCTCACTAATTCCTCATGTGTACCCATCTTATATACTGATGAAAAACCTAATCTAATAGTACTCACATCTTGGATGGTACTCATCTCTTTGGAAACCTTAAAATGATGCTTCCTTCCAAAATATATTGAACAACAGTGTTGAGAGATTTCACTCCTCTGCCCTATTCTCCAAGATTCCCTTAGGTTCTACTCCATAATTATCGCATGATTTTCCATATTATTAATATTTGTCAACCTGAAGGGAATAAAGGAATTGCTTTGATGATGACGAAATAAATATGATAAGAAAATGTAGACAGATGCAAGATGGAAATAAGAATGAGTAAAATAGAAAATCAAAATAAAGGAAATAAAATATTCAGACATGTATTTATGTTTTTTGGACTAGTTTAGCCCTACTCCATGGTTAAAAGATCACCATATTAATATATTATTTTGAAAAAGAGAATAATAGCAGCAAAAAAAATAGAAAGAAATAATAAAAGAAACACACAATGACCCAAAAAATATATTTATTCATGAGATCCTTACCACTCTAGGACACATGGTATACCTATGTTAAGGATGGTAACATTCACCTCCAATCATAATAAAAACTAAAAAAATAAGAAGAGTACAATGCTCCATCATAGAAATAATGCAACACAAGAAACCTTACAATCCCTAGCCTACACAATAAACCTAGGGGCATCTCTTCACAAGAGATGATAGATGATGCTAGGATGATATTATGAATAGGATTTCAGTCTTCAAAGGAGGTCTATTGTAATGAACTCTCAACCAAAGTGATACACCTGAATAGGGAAGAGTTGTGAGAGCATTGAAGGAAGGCACCATAGAAAGACGGGGTTTCTCTCTCGATGGGATTTCGAATAGAAGATGAAACAACTAGGTACTAATATGACTAGATAGTGTGCCTATGAAGAATATAATAATTAAAATGAAGTAATAAGTTATGAGGCATTAAATTCAGTGTAGGAAATGAGGTGATTCTTGAGGTAGGAACAATAGGAAATATAAGCATGTGGATAGATGAGATCGAGCATACAGTTCATGAAACTCAAGAGTAAAAAATTAGGTAATGGGAAGGACACAAAAAAAGAATCAATTGGAATCCAAGATTGGGATGTAGATCATTGAGAAGGAAAAATGGTTACATGTAGGAGCCTTTTGATTAGGGTAATAAATGACCAAGATAAAAGACAAAGGAGTACAGGGATCCAACCATAAAATGCCCCAACTAGAGAACATTCCCACATTGGGTTCTGTGAATCGGAGGCCCAAATGAGAGACCCATAAAGAATACTCCAAGTAAAAAAGTATCCCATACCCAAAATATATATGAATTTCATAACAATAAAATTATTTTTCATAACCAAATTAAAAACAAACAAAATAATTTTGAAATTTAATTTCAAAAAATATGAACATTTTTAAAATAAAAACAAAACTAATAGATAGTTTTTAAGCAAGAAATATCTAGGATAATAGTATATTTGGATAGATCTTTTCAAAAGAAAATATTCCTCATCCTATAGTATCTTCCCGAAACATATAATCTACTCATCTATTTCTATTAAAATATCTAACATGTTAAGTAATTAAACTAAATGACAACATTTAAGAGATTACCAATACACTAGAAGATGAAAATACTTCTGAGCATCCCATTAAATGAAAATATGTTGCCTTCCTCATAGTCAAAACAAAGTGAGCATGAAAACTCAATAGAATAGAAGCTCAATATAATGAAAAATTAAGAGGAAGTAGATAACATAGTAACTAGAAAATAGGAATATTATTGGAGAAAGATCTCCATATAATCTTTAAAAGATTAGAATATCCCAAACACGCCCTCTCTTCCAATTGGGTTCCCCTATAAAACTCATTTAGGTCCATCCCTAAGATCGCAGAAGAGAGACTGCCTAGAAAATATACATATTTCTAGATAAAGGGATACTAAAGGAAACTAAAGAATTATAAATAATTATAACTGAGGAAAACTCTTTAAACCAATATGTTCATTAATCAAATTATTTGTTTGATAATCTCAATACAAAACTGTGGTCTTAACCTCTTCCAATGTTTTGGAATCATGAACATACACCATCGAATATTTTAACGAACTAAAATAATTATAAAGGGATGTTAGAAGAATAAATATTGACCTTCAACCTTAACTTTTATATAAATATTAACAAAATCTAGGAGAATATTATTAAAGAGTTCTTGATGAGCCGTAATAGATGTACCAGGATTCATCCTAAAAGTATATACTTTCATTTTCATGTAACTACAACCAAGTAAGGTTTTTTCTGTATATAGATGTGTGAGTTTAAACTAGATTTCCATTGAAGTTTTTTTACTATGGGTTTCCTGGGGCTAGGAAAAGAATATTCTATCTAATTTTTGACTAAAAACGTACACATCTTAACTCTTCACATACTAGAATCATTCTCACCAACAATATGTTTGACTTTAAACATAACAGCTGGGATCATTAAACCAATTACTAGTTCTGGTACTCATAGTTAGGGTTAGAACTGATCCAATGAAGGTTGCTTGATGCTACCAGAAGGGAAGAAAATAATTTTCTTGATTATATCAAAATAAGGACAAGAAGAAAATGAAGACAGATGGAAGATGGAAATAAGACTGAATAAAATAGAAAGGAAAATATATGGAATAAATTATTCACCCATGTATTTATGTGGTTTGGGATAGTTTGTTCCTAATTCATTTTAAGAACACCACCACCAGTATTTTATTATTATGAATGACATAAAATAGAGAAATTTTTAAGTAATGAAACACACATGGGAAAAAAATTATCCATACATGAGAAACTTGACACTCAAAGAATGATAGTGAACCTAAGACGTGGATGGTAGAATTCACCTCCAAGAAGGATGGACTGAAGCTTTTCAACCCCAACATAGAGTGAAAAAATGAATAAGCGGAGTTTAATGTATCACTAAAGAAACAAATACATATAAGAGGTTTTACAATACATAGCCTACACCAAGAACCAGGGGTAGCTCTTCATAAGAGACGATTTATGTTTTTAGGATGTTCTTGTGAATGGGATTGTGATCATCAAAGGATATCACTTGTGATGAACTCACCACCATAGTGATAAATTAGAGTAGTGAAGGGCTTCAATCTCATCTAATGAAGTCCCTAGAGGGTGATGGGTATTCTCTTTGGAAGGGATGTTATATAGAATCTGTAAGAATCATGTGCACCAATGACTAGAATGAGAATCTTGGAATATTAGAACACTTGAAATAAATCAATGAATGATGAGGTATTAAATGTATAGTAGCTGATGAGGTGAAGGTTGAGGGAGGGGAAACAAGAGAGGAAGATAGATATAGTGATGGGCTCAAGAGGATGGTTATTAAATCTCAAAATTATAAAAAATGAAGTGATGGGAGTGACACATGATACGCGGAAACTAGAAGAAAAGCATATGATTTGGATCATTGAAAAAACACATTAGGTACAATCAAGTTCCCTTTGATTGGGGTGATCGATGAAAAAAAGAGAAACTGATGGAGCATGGGGATCCGACCACAAAACAACCCTACCAAAGGATGTTCCCATATATGTTTAATGAGTAGGAGGGAAAAATGAGACACCTATAAGGAACATATCAAGAAAAATAGTATCCCATAACCAACATATTGAAATTTTTCATATTAATAAAATAGTTTTTTATAAGAAATTTAAAAAATATATTTTAATTTTAAAACTGCTTCTAATAGATTTCATATTTATTTGTGATACTTTAAATCATGTTCACATTCAATGATTGATTAAAAATCATTTATGGATCACATGATGGTTTGCAATGGCACTATGGTGATTAACATAGCTATGTTTTTTATTTTATAATTAGTAGAGACAACATGCAATGATCTTTTTAAGGACATAGACATGGTGATATCTCTTATTTATTATTTTATATGTTGTGTCTTCAAATGACATGATAATTTTGTATGTTTTAGAGTGTGATGAACCTAATGGCGTGTGCATACCATTATTTAATTTTCATGTTTTATTTCCAAATGAATTATTTTTAGTTGTGTTTTTATATGTTAAATTATTTTTGTGTTTATTTAATTAATATGGTAAACATGAACATGTTTTTATGTTTTCTATGTTATACCTAATAAGTAATAATTAGTAGAAGAACATCAAGGAATTTATATATAATTTTATTTTTTAAAATTAAATTACACATGTGGGGGAATCACAGGTCACACATCAGTAGGTTTTGAATAAATAAATATATTAATTAAAAAATAATTATTTTCTATTAGTTTCTTATACACTTACATGAGTGATACATATTAAGTCATATCATGTGAGAAAAGATTATACAAATAGATATATTTACTTTTTAAGAAACCAGTCTTGATATTTCACCTATGTTATTCAACACTGAAACATCTCAAAAATTATTCATAACACTAGAGAACATGACATTGAAAAATTTGTGAGAAATTTTTTGATTAATGACTATCATTAGAGAATGATACATGATAGCATTTTATTTAAATTAGGATTCAATGTTGTCTAAATAAATAAATATTCATATTTGTGAATGAAATAATTTGTCTCACATGCACTTAGTCACAACTTTGACATGTCCATATCTACTCACTTCCCTCCATTAGATTAGATTTAGTTCTCTTATATGGTCTAAGTTAATTTAAACTATAATTTTAAATAGGTTTTTTGTCATTAAAGTTTTTAGTTTTAATCACATAAATGAAAAATCAATTGCTAAAACATTATAATAAGAGGGTAGTACTAGTGTCATCACACATATTCACCATGTGGTTCAACCCTACCCACTACTTCTATAGTAGCTAGTATGTATAATAAATTAATAATTTTAGTGTTCCTAAAATAGTGTGTACAAGTAAATTATAATGTAGTAACTGAAAAAAAAATATTGTTACCCTATAGAAACATATAGAAATTTTATGTTACCCTATAACAAATTAATGATATTATATGTTACCATATAGAAACATAAAGAAATTTTCTATTACATGACTATTACATCCTTTATTCTACTAAAATTAACCCAAAAACCATTTTTATACTCAAAATAATAAAAAATTCATACATCCTTTAATTTTTTAAAATTTATTGACTAAAAATACCCAGATAGTATACCTACTTTCAGAATCTCCAATATCATACTTAAACTAAAAAATTTCAAATTTATTAGAAATTGTTTTAGCCTTAAAATTAGTCTAAAATAATTCAAAAACAACCAAAAATTATAACAATTTTAAAATATCACCAATAATAGAAATTAATCGTATTTGTAAACTCCTAACACTTATAATGTATCTAAATTCATAAGTTTGACCAAATCTCTTACCCAAAATACTATTTTAAAATCCCCAATACCTTAAAGATATTATGTATAGGATTCTATCTAAGTAGAATATGTCATCTATTTAAAATATTTATTACATATTTTTCATTCGATTATAGTAAGTGGAATATAGGGTTATTATTCTATCATTAGTGCTTATTTGAGAAATAAAAAAGTATTATATCCTAGAATCTACTAACCATAACATTTTAATTGTGTTTATCACTTTCTTACTAGTTTATTCATTTCTATGTATTGATATTGTGGATTTTAATCTATTCATAGAGTAGTATAGACATGTTTCACATGAGGTGATAGATTTTCATGAGGTTTGATAGGTCAAGGTGTATAGGGTGAACCACAATCATCACATTCAACCACCACTAATAATTATCCAATACCCATGATGCATTGGTTTTATGGAATCTCTGAATCTTGTTACACATTTTTTGATCATATTCTCATTAATTCACACACCAAGAGATGGAGACCTGAGAGTCACACATTTCAATTTCTCAAGAGAGAAAGAGATAGAAGAGATATGACCATCTACCTAGAAGTTGCAGATTTATGCTTTGTCTACCTATTTAGGGTGTTTTAATTATAAGACCCACCCATTGAGATTGTCAATAGCTTGTAAATTAATTGCTTGGCCTAGAAATTAAAGTTTATGGGTCAGTTAAAAATGGTTATAATGTATTTATGAGGTTTTAATACATACACTTAAAACATTTACAAAATGATGTTAATGACCAAACTCTCATGAATCACACTTGTGCATATATATTTCATCTCATTAGAGGGATGATGTTTTTTTATCACTTGATAATTCACATCTACATAATGTATTCAAGGATACATGAGTAATTTGATTAGGCTAGGAGTTACATAGGGTCATTTGAAAGTTTTAGGTAAACATGTTAAACTTTATTCACTTCATATAGATCATATCATAATTATATTGGGGAATGTTTCATCCTCATTCTGATGTGGGTATAGGAGCATATACCTCCATCGAACCGTATTGTTTCGAGTCCCAAACTTCCTATATATTTTCTCTATGATGCTCTATGTAAAAATTGATATGATCACATATATTAACAATCTTATGCTAATATGAGTTATATTATACCGAATTGATTATTATTTATCACATTACATATTATAAATTAAAGGTGCAGTCAGGAAGACCATCATTTCAGGGAACTGAGATTTAATTTTACACCATATTATCTCATGTTATATACACTTCTACTTAATTATGTAAGTATATAAATTATTATATTATGTAATCAATTTTAACAATTATATTTTTTAAAATTAATAAAAAAATATTTTAAAAAATCCCATATATCAATTATGATATCATGGAAATCGTATTGCAGTGTCTTAGAATAGATTAATATAAATTTCATTAATATAATTAATAATTATAGGATTGTAGTTCCATTTATACACTTTCAGATTATTGAGTGACACTATCTTAGTATATTTATGTGTTTTTTTGGATGCATTCAGTGTATTCCACCAACATCAAGATAGCTATCGGAGATTTATTCTATGAAGCTGATAGTGAGGTTGGATGTAAACTGAAGGAGGAATCATGCATAGTATATCGACATATAGGATAGATATAGGACATTGTGTATTAACAGAACACCTATTATGTGACTTCATATACCACAGCAGCTTGAGTATTCGACATGGTGTATTTTTAAATCTCTATTGTGTCTTATGTAATATTATAGAGGGATCTAGGATCTAGTAAGTGAAAAATTCACATTATATCATTTTTTAAATACATTATAATAAGTTTAGTTTGAATTTTTTTAAATCATACTCAACTATATAGTATTATATGGATGTCTGTTCTTGAGGAGGTCATGGTATTTAATCAGGTATCACCCCATAATACCATGACTAACATGTTACCTTTACTCAGGGTCTCTCATGATAGTATACTCAATCATCCACCTAAGGGATAGGATGTTCCTACTTAATAACCTTCTCTAGAAAATACTAATGTTGACGAGTTGTGGTGATAAAAATGTATATCTCATCGGGTTACACATGAGGCCTCACCTATTCCACTAAAATAGGAATCACATATAGTAGAAAAACATTATCTAGATATTGATCTATACCACTTGGAATGGGATCCATATCTTCTATTATTATATCTATAGTATTATTTTTTTGTTGTAGATTCATGCTCAAATCAGATGTAATTTCCATCACCTTTTATGATCGTCCCTTCATAGATCTAGTGGATTCCTTATGTTATGGAAGATGAATCAACTTATATTGTGGGATAAAGATCATGTAGACCATCACCACATCTTGACATCCCAGAGATGGAGGATGCACCCCCTCCCATTGAATAACATGTTAGGCATTAGACAGTCGGTGTTAATGTACATGAAGAAGATCCCCATCTTGGTATTCAAACTCAACCACATTGTGGAGTTCGATGATCTAGATATAAGCATCCCATTCACTCCTAAAATTGGGAATACCCACATCAAAGTCAGAATCGGAATTGAACAATTTGTTGTAGTGATGGCACAGTTAAATCAGTCTATAAATGGTGGTGGTATCCATACACGAGATCATCTAGATCAACCATAGAGGAACATGTCAGTAGTGGAGCATTTAAGGAGGCAACATTCCCCTTCATTCAGAGGATCATCTGACCCTATGCTAGCAGAAGGGTGGATTAAAGCACTGGAGAAGATTTTTTATGTCATGGGGTGTTCAGAACATCAAAAGGTTAGTATCACTGTTTACCATTTTGAAGGTGAAGCTGATCAGTGGTGGTCGATGGTGATAAATATCAGGGATAGTGAGGAGATTGATGATATTGACTGGGATGAACTCAAAGGTATGTTTCTTGAGAAATATTTTCCTAATGTGGTTCCTCTTAGGATGGAAAAACAATTCCTAGAATTGTGGATGGAGGATGACTCAATGGCTACTTATGAAGAAAAATTCACTCGATTGGAAAGGTATGATCCAAATTTTATCTGATTCCTTGATAGTAAAATCAATCGTTTTTACTTGGGATTAAAGCCAAAATATCGAAGGGAATTATCTTCTCGTGAGTTCAAAAGTTATGAAAGGATTTTTCGATGTGCTAAGATGGTGGAAATGGAGTTTACCGATGATCAGGTGTTCTTTAACAAACAACAAAATAAGAGGTCCAGTTGGCAGGCAAAGGGAAAGAATTCATCAAAGAAGCCTGGAGGTAAGAAAAACAGATATCCATCCTATGAGAAGTGTGGTAAAATGAATCAAGGAGAATTTTTATCCAAGTCTATAAAGTGCTTTCGTTGTGGTAAGTCTGGTCATATTGCTCGTAACTGTAAGTCAGATGATTAAGTAGGCAATGAAAATATAGTGGTAAGATGTTTTAAGTGTAATGAAATGGGTCATTATGCAAATGAGTGTCCAGCAAAGAACTCAACTGAGGGAAAGTAGCCAGACTACAAGCAGAAAGGGGTGGTGAAATCATTTGCAACTACTTCAGAAGATGTTGGGCCATAGAATGAAGTAGTATTAGGTACACTGTTTGTTTGTTCAGATTATGATAATGTGTTGTTTGATTCAGGGCCTACACATTCATTCATTTCTGAGAAGTTTTCTAATAAATTGGGAATTCCATCTCAAAATATGAATTCTGAACTTATGGTAAAAACACCCAAAGGAAATGTTGAGACAAAAATAAATCATATGAACCTTCATGTCCTTGTGTGCGGAAAGAATCTACCTGAAATCCTTATTGTTTTGCCTCTAGTAGAGTTTGATGTTATTTTGGGCCTGGATTGGATTTCTGTTTATCATTCTAAGATTGACTGTAGAGATAAAGAGGTTTCTTTTCAGAAATATTTTCAATTTGTGTACAAGAATGGACACTTGCTTTTGATAACATATCAGGAAGTTGAGAAACTAGTAAAAGATGGAAATGAATGTCATCTTGCACATATTTTTGAAAATAAAGGAATTGTTTAGATTAATGATGTTCCTGTGGTAAATGGTTATCTTGATGTTTTTCCTGATGAGTTGCCCAGTATTATACCTGATTGAGAAGTTGAATTTTCTATTGACTTAGTTCCTGATTCTAAGCCAATTTCAAAACCCCCTTATCGAATGGCTCAAGTTGAAATTTTAGAGTTAAAGAAGCAATTGCAGGAGTTATTAGATAATGTTTCATTCGACCTAGCACATCACCATGGGGTGATCCAGTCTTGTTTGTTAAAAATAAATATTTTTCAATGAGACTTTGCATTGATTATAGAGAATTTAATAACATCACTGTTAAGAACAAATATAATTTGTCTCATATCGATGATTTGTTTGATTAGCTCCTGGGAGCTCAGTATTTTTCGAAGATTGACTTGAGTTTGAGGTATCATCAGTTGAAATTAAAAGAATCAGACATTCTAAAGACCGCGTTTTGTACTAGATATGGACATTAGGAATTTGTAGTTATGACTTTTGAGTTAACCAATGCACCTCTTGTACTCATGGATCTAATGAATAGAATTTTCCTTTATTTCTTGGATAAGTTTGTGGTTGTTTTCATTGATGATATTTTGGTTTTTTCCAAAAGTAAAGAGAAACATGAAAATCATTTAAGGGTTATTTTGCAAACCTTAAAAGAAAATAAATTGTTTGGGAAATTCAAAAATTGTGAGTTTTGGTTGGAACAAATTTCTTTCCTTGGTCACATTGTTTCTAAAGATGGAATAACTATTGATCCTGCAAAAACAAAGGTTGTTTAATAATAGACAAGACCCACAAATGTAACTAAGATTCGTAGTTCTCTTGGTTTGGCAGGCTATTACTGGAGTTTTGTTGGAAATTTTCATGGTTATCTAGTCCAATGACTAAGTAAACTCAAAAAGGTGTTAAGTTCATCTAGACAAAATAATGTGATGATTTTTTTCAGGAATTGAAAAGAAGATTGGTGAATGCTCCAGTTTTGGAACTACCTTCCAAAAATGGTGAGTTTGTTATCTACAGTGATACTTCATTGAAAGGACTTGCTTGTGTACTAATGTAGAATGATCAGGTAATATCTTATGCTTCACGTCAGTTGAAAACTCATGAGTTAAATCACCATACACATGATTTGGAATTAGTTGTTGTTGTTTTTGCTTAAAAAATTTGGAGGCATCATTTGTATGGAGTAAAGTGTGAAATATATACTGATCACAAAAGTTTAAAGTATATATTCACTCAGAAATAATTGTACATGAGACAGAGGAGATGGATGGAATTAATCAAGGATTATGATTGTACAATTCATTGCCATCCGGGAAAAGAAAATAAAGTGGCTGATACTTTGAGTCAAAAAAGTAATGCTTCATTAACCATGCTATGCTTGGAATGAGATCCTCTAGTTTTTTATTTGATGAACTTTGGAATAGAATTTGTTGGTGTAGGAAGTTATTCTGTTTTGTTTCAGGTGTCAGTGAGATCATCTATATCATATAGAATTAAGCAAGCGCAGAAGGAAGACAGTGAGTTATAGAAAAAGGTAGAGTTGGTTCAGAAGGCTAAGTTGCATGAATTTAACAGTGATAGTGATTGTGTTTTGAGATTTTGGAATAGATTGTGTGTGCCTTGTGATTCACAGTTGAAGAGATATTTGTTATGTGAAGCTCGTAGTTCTCCATTTTTAGTTCATCTAGGCAGTACTAAGATGTATAGTGATCTTTGGGAGTATTACTAGTGGGATGGAATGAAAAGAGATATTGTTGATTTTACTGTGAAGTGTTTGACTTGTCAACAGGTAAAAGCAGGGCGGAAGTTACCGAAAGGGATGCTTCATCATTTACCAGTGCCAGAGTGGAAATGGTAGAATATATCCATGGAATTCATTGTGGGATTACTGAAGACACCTTGAGGTAATAATGCAATCAGGGTTATTATTTATCACTTGACTAAATCTTCTCATTTTCTTACTATACATGATAAGTTTTCCCTAGATCAACTTTCATGATTTTATCTTAAAGATATAGTCAGGTTACATGGAGTTCCCCTCTCCATTGTATCTGATCGTGATCCCAGGTTCACTTCTAACTTTTGGAAAGATCTTCAGAAGTCGTTGGGTTCTGAATTAAATTTTAGAACAGCTTTTCATCCTCAATCAGATGGGCAGTCAAAACGAACAATTCAGACATTGGAGGATATGTTACGTTCTTGTTCGATGGATTATCAGGTAAGTTGGGATCAATATCTTTCATTGGTTAAGTTTTCTTATAATAACAGTTTTCATTCCAGTATACAGATGAAAACATTTGAGGCATTATATGGGAAGCGGTGTTGAACTCTAGCTTTTTGGGATGAAGTAGGTGAAAGGAAGTTGATGGGACCAGAATTGGTAGAAGAGATGGTATAAAAAGTTCAGTTGATACAGAAACACATGATAACAGCTCAGATCAGGTAGAAAAGTTATGCGGACAATAGGAGGAAGGATCTCTCTTTTGAGTTAGGTGATCATGTCTTCCTCAAGGTTTCACCATGGAAAAGTGTGATGCGATTTGGTAAGAAAGTAAAGCTGAGTCCAAGTTTCATTTGACCCTATGAAATTCTGGTGAGATTTGGATCAGTTGCGTACCGAGTGGATTTACCTCCGAGTTTATCTCAGGTACATAATGTTTTTCATGTTTCAATGTTGAGGAAGTATATGCCAGATCCATCTCATGTTTTGAGTCCAGAAGTAGTTCAGTTGGAAGAGAATCTATCTTATGAGGAACAACCAGTTCAGATTCTTTTCCATAGGGAGCTAGTGTTGTGGAATAAGGTGATTCATCAAGTAAAGGTTTTGTGTAAAAACCACATGATTGAAGAGGCAACATGGGAATCTGAAAATGCAATGAGGGATAAATACCCCCACTTATTCGATAAGTAAATAAATTACGGGGATGAAATTTCCTAAAGGGGAAAGGATATAACATCCCAAGAAATTAAATAATAATATATTTTCATGTCTATGTTTATTTATGAATTAAATAGTGTTTTAGAGGCTTAAAATGAGAATAAATCCAATCTCAAGCATAGAATTCTCTAATATTTTTAAAAGATTGTTTTACCGCCTTTTGATGGAAAACCATTTTTAAATATAACTTTCGATAATTTTATAAGCTGTATTTGTCAAAATAAACGTATTCTTTAGAATTGGGACATTGAAAATTACTTTGGATAAATTTCTAGTATTTTTCAGATAATGTTCATTTTTTAATGAATAGTGAAAAATGTTGTATTTTAATTCAAAACCACATTTTAATATAATTTATTTATATGGTTAGATTATCTTTTTAATTATTTTTAAAGTGAAATTATAATATATTTTTACTATTTAAACCAATGGTGGACATTGGAATTAATTTCACTTTGAAATTGGACATAAATAAGTGTCAATCTTTTGATGTATATTGTTTCTTAAAACACGCTATTTGTTTTGACAACGGGAATTAATTATTAAATTAATTAAATCAACTTATATGTTTTGAATTTTTAAAATAGACATCATTTTTAAATTTGGAATATCAAATATAGCTTAGGGTGAATTTTTGGTATTTTTCTGAAAAACTTCAATTTTTTATGAATAGTGAAACCACTAAGGGGTAGTTAAAAAAACTGATTTTTCGTTTAAATGAAATTTTACCACTTCTATGAACTAAATTTTAAAAATATGACATACATGGTTTTCATTAGTAAGTAAAATGTGGTTCAATGGGATGAAAATAATTTTTGGTGAATAGTAACTTTTAAGTTTTATTAATCGCGATTAAAGGTAATTAGTGTAATTTAAGGTAAATATAATGTGATGATAATATGAAATTACATTTACACTTGTCCTACACTTATTGGATAAGTTATGGCCGACCATTACAATCCATGGGTCAATTTTTGGGACCCCATGGAGCCACTTGGGTATGATAATGACATTAATACCTTTTTTTAAAGTAAAAATAAAAATGTAACAAACATGTATTGTTTTACTAAAACAATTTTTACATGGGGTTATATAAGTTATATTTTAGACAATAAATATTCATTAGAAATATAAAAATATTTTCTACATCATGGTATTTCTTTATAATTTTTAGACATTAAATAAATAAATTTATTTATGACACCATGATGATGCAGTGATTACCTCATTGAAGAACGATTTAAATAAAATGAAAAGGTAAGGTAAAATATAAGACTTACACTTGTTGAAACCCTATTTTATGGGTGGATTTATAACCCTTATCACCTTATCCTGGAAATATATCATTGTGGGACCTTAAAAATCAGAAAATCATTTTATAATAATGTAACATTTCAAGACTTTCCAAAAGTAACCCTCCTCCCTCTTATAAAAGGCCCCCATCTCTACCCCCTTACCCACACCTCTCAAGCCATTGGATCGACCAAACTCAGATCATATTATCTCTCCACATCCCTCTCTTACTCCTATAATGCTCACTTTGAGCATAAGTCTTCCCAAGGAAGTCTTTGGCTCAAATCAAAAAGAGTTACCCGATTTAGAGGTAATGTCTTCTCTCGAGTTTCTTTCTTTTATTTTCCTTCTTCACTCCCCCTAACATTCTTATTCTTTGATTCCATAACAACAGAAGTATCCTCAATAAAATAGGAATTTTTTATTATAAGGATTTGATTTACACTTACACACACCTCCGTCTAATGGTTAAAGAACATACTGTTTCTGTGGGTGGCGAATTACTGCCTCATGAAACGATGATTGTTCAATCTTCTTTTAACACCTTTCATGGTGGCCATTAAAATGTCACTATATTTATATATGATATATATTATGTTTATTTTTTCCTTATGATTCTTTATTTTTCATTTATGGCATACCTTTATGGTTTCCATTATGGGTAAACGTGATAATTTCATTTTAGGAAGTGCGGACTACCGCCCCCTCAAAGTGATTTGAATTGTTAATGTCATATATGGGACATAAAAAGGATGGAGTTAATGATATTATATATGGTATTATACTGTAATTATAATATACCTTTATATCATTATGATTTCATTCCATTAAATATGAAAAAGAAATTAAAGTAGTGTTCATGCGTACGTACGGTTTACCATCTCCATGAACGGTACATTTCATTTATTACCTCTAATTGTTATGTAATATTATAAATGCATGTATATACTGGATATATATGATATATATGATATCTACATCATGAATATAATTCTGGATATAGTGGATATTTTATCACAAGAACAACTTGTTATTATAAGAAGTTTATTTTTGACCCAAGTACCAAAAATCGACAAAACGACCGTTATTAATTTAAATGATTACATAATGTTCATAACATGGTAATAAGTGATATAAAAGGAATAATGAACTTGAAAAATGTTCTTAAGAAATTATATATTAACTCTATTTTATTATTCAGGAGATTAAATAATGATCGAGTCAAGTCAGACACGAGGTAAGGGACTTCATCTCAATCTCCTTTCATTGAGGCATACTTTGTTTTATACACAACTTTATTTTATATGGTGTATAAACCCCTTTTACTTTTACTTTTATTCAAAATGAATCTTTTCTCTGTGAATCATTATACAAAATAACAACATGTTTTTTTCTTTTTAACGTATGCGGTGACAACAACCTTTCCGCCGCCGCGAGTATTATTTGATCTTTGGCTTCCTCAACAAGCCGTAATGTTTTTAAAAGAAAATAAATACCAAATACTCTTTATGTATTTTGGTATTGAAAATGGTTTTGATTAATTATTATTTTATGTCAATATATTTAAATGATATATTGTGATTGAAATGTGGAAATGTTATCATTCCTTTATTTTGGTTTTATGTGTTATGATTTTATAATGGTACTTAGACATTTGACAAGTGGTTACGTGATAAACCAAATGACGGGTGGTGTAGTGAAAACTAGGACGAGTGGTTATGTTATAACCTCCAATGCATTGGGTATGGAATTCGGCCGTATGGATATTCCATTTAGTGATATGTGTGGAAGTCGATTGTATGGTTATTCCATTTAAGTATGTTTATGTCTCAAGTTACCTTTATATGTTATGTGTTCTTTATATGGGTTTTATGGTAATATTTTGGTTACAAAAGGGTAAGAAATTATCTTTTATTCAGTGAATAGTATTTACTACTTCATAAAGGTGAAAAGTATTACTTATGATAAAGTATTCATGGTTTACTTGTTGTTTTGAAAATATAACAATTTTCCTTCCTTGTGTATCCCTTACTGAGCTTTATATGCTCATCCCAAGTTTTTGAAATTCTTTTCACAGGACATAAAGTGGAATAGGGTCATGGATGGGATCAAAGAAAAATCATGTTGTCTAAAACATGGAACTGGACATTACTCTTTTTTTAAGAGTTTTTATTTTATGGAAAAAATGGAAACTGAGTAGAAGTGTCTACTTTTTAATCTTTTGAGATGTAATAGTTATGTCCTAATTCTCTAAAGCTCTAATCCTGAAAATATCCTCAAAGTGAACTATTCATTTAATTCAAGATTATGTAATGTTTTAAGGTTGGGTATTTATACTTTATGTATTTTGAATCATCCAATGCTCATATAAAAATGCAATGGAGATAATTATATTCATTTGGGAAATCCCCAAACATCATGGGTGTTGATACCCTATAAATAATCCTACCTTACCCAAATGGTTCCATTGAAGGATATTATCATCCATGAAGAAATTCCCATTGTATTGGAATACACTATTGTATTTCCAAAAGAATTTCCCAAAACACCCAAGATCGCGAGGTAGATTTATCAGTAGATATTATACCTGGATCCACTCCAATTTCCAAATACCCCAACTAGATGTCCCTAATTGAAATGGAGGAGTTAAAGAATCATGTGAAAGATAATTTGGATAAAGGGTTTATATTCCCAAGTGCATCTCCTTAGGGTGCACAGGATCTATTTATCATGAATAAGGATGGATCAATGTGACTATGAATAGATTGTAATATTCTAAGAATGGTCCCCATAATGAAAAAATATTCCCTTATAAGGAATTATTACCTTTTGATCAACTTTAAGGATCTCAATACTTCTGAAAGGTGGATCTTCATTCTAGATGACATCGGCTAATGGTGAAGAATGAAGATATTTAGAAGGTGACATTATGTAAAAGGTATAAACACTATTAATTCATTAGTATTCCCTTCAAAATTATATATGACCATGTAACATTCATAGATTTGATGAATAAAGTCTTTAGATACAACCTTGATAAAAATTTGGTGGTCTTTATGTATGATATTCGCATTTTCTCGAAGAGAAATGAGGAACATGAAGAGTATCTAAGGATTTTACTGTAAATATTAATGAAGCCAAAAATGTATGCTAAGTTTATCAAGTGTTAAATTTGGATATAACAAATCACATTCTTGAGGAATGTGATCACAAGTGTGGGAATTTATATGGACCCTTTCATGACAAAAGCAATTGATGAATGGCCTAGAGCTGCCAGTGCCATAGAAATATGTAGTTTCCTGGGCTTATTAGTGTACTACCAATGATCTGATAGAAATTTATCATTATTTTAAATCATGTTAAATATGTTAACAAATAAAGTGGTAAAGAAATATGGATATAATAATGTGAGTAATTATTTAACGAGATCATGAAAATGCTAATTATTGCGCATACATTCACACTACCAACAGGTGGAGAAGGTTTTTTAATATACAGTGATACTTAAAAGAAAGGATTGGGTTTTTTACTCATGTAGAATGATAAAGTGATATATTATGCCTCAGGATAGTTTAATATTAATCAGAAAAACAACCCAAAACATGATCTGGAGTGAGTGTTTCTGATCTTCACCATGAATATTTGGTGGCACTACCTCTATGGTAAACATTGTGACATATATACATATCACAATAGTATAAAGTACATATTTATAAATAAGGATATAAAAATGTGTCAAATAATATGGTAAGATCTAATAAAATACAATGATTTATTTATTCATTACCTTCTAGGAAAGGTAAACAATGTATATGATGCTCTTAGTAGAAAAGTACTTGTTACTCTATCTATGATATGGATTGAGAAAGACACTATCTTCATGGATATGAAAATGATGAATCTATAAATCATGAAGACAATGATTACATCCTATCATTCCTAAAATATTTCCCAAACATATATCCAAGAGAATATAAAGGAGGGACAAAGGGATGATATGGGGCTTCAAAATAAGGTGAGATTAGTAAAGGAAGAGAAGCTTCATAACTTCTATATTGATGAGGATGGTGTCATTTGATTGGGTACTAGACTTGTTACCCATGAATCACCTGAGATAAATAAATATCTATTGGATAATTCACATAGCTCATATTTCTCTATCCATCCTATAATAACCATGATGTACCATGATCTCTGAGAGCACTTCTAGTGAGACAACGTGAAGAAGGAGATCATTGAGTACACCTCAAAGCTCTTCATAAGTAAGAAAGTTAAAGAAGAGTGAAAAAGACCAAGGGGATGATGCAACCATTTACCATTCCAACCTGGAAATGGGAGAACATCACCATGTAATTTTTCACCGGCCTCTAGAAGACATCAAATGAAAAAAAAAAGTGATATGGGTTCTAGTTGATATAATTACCCAAACTATGCACATAATCTTCATTCAAAAATATTTAGCACCTGAAAAAATTGCTAAGATATATATAACAGAATTGATGAGGATGCATGGGGTACCAATTTTGATCATATCTGATCATGATCCAAGGTTCTCTTCTAAAATCTGGAGACTTCTCCAACATACTTTGAATACGGAATTGAATTTCAACATAGATTATCACCCACAAAATGATGGCCAATCTAAAAGGACTATTCAAACACTTGAAGACATTCTAAGAGATTTCTAAATGGAATTTAAAGGTGGATGGGATCAATCTCTCCCATTTGTTAGTTTTTAAAACAACAATATCTTTCACTAGATCATTAAAATAGCTTCATATAAATACATTTATGGAAATAAATGTAGAATTCCTACTTTTTGGGATGAATTTGGTTAACTGATGCTACTTGGACATGATCTTCTTCAATAGATGCTAGAAAAAGTTTAATCCATACAAAAACATTAAAAAGATGATTAGAATTAGTAGAAGAGATATACTTACAACTGTCGTAGGGATATGGAGTTAAATGTTGACGATAATTTTTCTATCAGATATCACTATGGAAGAGAGTCATGCAGTTTGGAAAGAATGGAAAATTCACCCAAGGTATTGGCCCCTTTGAGATCCTTGATCATGTAGGAATGGTGGCCTATTGGCTAGAACTTCCACTAAATATGGATCATGTTTTTGATGTGTTCCACATATCACTCTTAAGGAATTACATACTCTATCCATCACATATAGTAAATTAAATTATTCTATAAGTGGAGAATTACCTCTTGTATGAGGAAAAATTAGTGAAGATTGTAGATATTAGATAAAAAATTCTACAAAATAAGATAGCTCACCTTATCAAAGTGTTGTTGTAGAACCATAAATATGAAGAGGGGATATGGGAACTGGAGGAAACGATGAAGTATAATTACCCTCATCTATTCTCAACTTATAATTTGAGGTGAAATTTTGGGGATGAAATTTATAAAGGGGAAAATAATGTAATGACCCATACTTTTTAACTGAAAATTGTTTCCACAATAAATGTATGCTCTATTGTATCATATAATTAGTGTACACATAGAACACAAAAAGAAACCAAAAACACTATATATCAATAATAAAAAAAATTACATCAGTAAATAACTAAGATAATAATAATGATAATTATTACATGAGGATAAAAAATAGAAAATAGAAAACTATAATGGGAACATTAGGATCATATTTAATGGATTGAATCATCCCTCCCAAAAAAACTATAGTAATGAAACTGAATATTAATAGACTAATAAAAAATTTAGAAATTATAAATATATAACCTTGAGTTAAATTTTTGTGAATGTTCAATTATTAAATGAATAGGTTCTTATATGAGGTAATATTACTATTGGAATAGTAACCTGGTCGTTCCGAATGGTAACCTAGATATTGGAAATATTAACATGACTGTTGGAAGTGTAAGTTTACCTAAAAATAATAAAATATTATGTAAATAATATTTATCATTAATTATTTAGGAAAATATAAATATCACAATTTTATAAAATAAATATGAGATAGTAAAAACTCAACTAAAATATAAGCACATTTTTAATAAACTCTATTGTAATGTATTTCATAAAAAAAATAGATTAAAAATTAAAATAACCCATGTTAGAAAATTAGTTTGATAAAATGAATTTAATTTTTGAAATCATCATGATGAAATTTTCCAAGAGTTATTTTTTGGTAATTTTCTGAGATACTTCAAATTTCAAGTGAATAGAAAAAATTCATTTTTTGTAACAGGTGTAAATTTAATTACATCATTTATGAATTAATAATGAACTAATAATTATAGAACTTGAGGTTTGGTAAAAATATATTTTATTTCATAAATGAGTTATTAAATTACAATAAACATAATTTAAAAACCTAAAAAAATCCAAAGTCTAAAGTAAAAAAATATTCCCTTAAAATAACAATATTTCTTTGTTCCACTTTCCTTTTTAATAATATAATGAACTCAAATTATAAAAGGTTTTAAAGTCTTAAAAACAAAATATTATATTATTATATGATTTAAATAATAAAAAATCAAAAATAATGGTTTTCCTTGAATGTAGTAATTTATTTAATATTTTAAATCAAAAATACCCCACTCCCCGAGTATATATAACCCCTCTCTCTGTTCTTGGAAAATCACTCTTCCCTAACTTAAAAAAGCCTAATATCTTCTAAAATAATCTCTATTAAGACTCTTAAAATCCATATATATGTTCTAAAGTAATCCTACCCTAATCATCAAGGGATTCTAGTGCCATACAAGAGAAGCAACACCATGAAGAGGGTATGTTTTCATCAACTCTTATTTGTGTTTTCCCATTCTCTTATTCTCTTTATCTATCCCTTCAAATTAAAATTATTCTAATATAAATATAAAATTATTTTTAAATTATATTAATTAATTTAAAGTATTTTAAAATTTTTATTTTTATGTATTTATATTTTATACCTCTCTTTATCCTCCTTTTGAAAACGCTCCTGATAATGGTCGGTTAATCACCAATGAGGACATTTCTATATTCATTAATATAAAAACCCTTATGGATGGTTATAATAAATTTTTTATTATATATAAATGTATATATATATATATATATATATTATTCTTCTGTAATTAATTCTACTTATGTACAAATCACCTTAAATAAAATACTGAAATTGAATAAAAACAAGAAATTTTAATGGAAAATATAACAACCCTATTATTTTTATTAAATTAATAAATGATTTAATTACATAAAATTACCCTTAATACAATCTGAATGTTCAATAATTATAGTGTATTTGGGAATTAGTTAAATTTCATTACAACTTTAAACATGAAAAACAATATCATTGTTGAAAAATTCTTTAACATGCTCGAGCTTAAAACTGCATGGGATTTACTTAGGAAAACACATAAGAAAGGGGTGATATATAAATCCTAGTAAGGTATTAAACATAGAGTCACATGAATATAATAACACATCTTATGACATTCATATCAATTATTCATAAAGGAACATGAATCATAAAGCATGATATTCATAACATGGAAATGTGGCAACAACTTAAAATACTGCATCATAGGTCAATACAAAACTACCAAGACATCATATAGGATAAATTACCTTTAATTTATCAAGTAAAACCATGTCCCAACATGAAACAACATGATAAATAACATTACCCTATGCATTGGAGCACTATATAATTTTGGGTGCACCTGTCACTTTCATTTCATTCTCATGCTTAAGTGTTCCACATATATCATAAAACATGGATTCATTCATCATCATAATTTATTCAAAGATCAAGGGGTATGGAATAAATAAATTTAATTCTTTAAAAAATTATATGTTCCTAAAAGTGAACACCATTGAAAGGGAATGGGTACAGTATATCCAACATAAGTTTTTTGGAATGGAAAATCGCGGTGCAATTTCAGTAGCCTAACAGCGTTACATAATAATTAATAAAAAGGGTTGATGAGAGAGAAAGGGGTGTTTAATAATATATAAATGAAATTGAAATTAATAGGTTCATATAAATACATCTCCCAACATAAATAGTTTTTAAATAGAATGCATAACATAATAAAGAATCATTAAGAAAGAGGAGGAATGGAAAAACTCTTAAAAGTTTGGCATGATAACAGGTGTGCATGGGTTGGATTAATGAGAGGTAAATGGGTGTATCATAATTAAAACATAATAATTAAAGTCTGGGGGGTTTAAAAAACATACCACGTAATTTTTAATTGAAAATAAAAGGGTGTACCAATATGAGGAAACATGGATAAAAATGATAATGGAAGGAACCCTTACATGAGTGTGTGACTTAAAAAGTTTGTCAAGGGTTTTATTGAGAGATTGGGGCACCTTGGGAGGATTATATAGAGGGGAATACATAGTAATAACGTGATCCAGGTATTTTTAGTGAAGATAAGTGAGATATTGGGTGGTTTAATATAGGAAATGAGAGGGGAATTCATTAATCATTCACAAACTTAGTTTTTGGAATCTATATAATTAAATATTCAAAACCACAGACCTTCCCATGGGTTTTTCTCATGGGTTTTTTCAAATAGAGGCGTATTAAATTATGTTATTATTCAATTTTACAATGATATTAAAGTATTTTCCTTTCTTATGTGGAGGTGAGTCAGGTTATTAATGAAATTAATTTAAAATCATAACATATATTATAAATTTTGTAGGATTCATAATGGCATTTTGAAAACAATAAAATTATATTAAAATAAAATTATTTTAATTTTAGAACATATATTGGGAATATAATACCCATTATAGTATTTATTACATCATTTTTTGGTCATTATGATGTCATCAAAACACACATTATATTCATACGATATTTATTTTTTAACCTAAAATTCGACTATCTCAGAAAAAAATGTAAAATTCACCTTTGGATAATTTTAAAATTATGATTCCAAAAATAATATTAATTTTATATAAATAATTTTATAAATATATTCATTTCCACTTTTAAAATAAGATTTGACATTTATTATAAAATGTTGGGTTTTTTGAAAATAATAGTTTTTGAACCGTTATAAAAAGTACATTTCACTTCATAAAAATTACACGGCCATTTATAATTAATAACACCTAATTAATATTTTATTAAAATGCTATTTATTTCAAAAATCCATTACTTCATCCAAATAAATCCCTTAATTGAATTTGAATATTACCCAAAAATACAATTTCGATTTCATTGAATCAAAACCAAAATCATTTAAAAGAAACAATTAAAATGAATATATATATATATATATTAATAGATAACATATTCACATTATTAAGTTCATGATACATATCTCTTTATTATACCCACATACTCCCTAAGATTAAGGTGTGTGATGGTGATATTATCGTGGGGTCGTTTGGAAAACATGGTTTAAACTGTGATCTCGATGATCTTGAACTTCTCTAAAAAATGTTTTTGATAAAGCTTAATTAAATGGATTTCATCATGGGATTGGTTAAGGAAAAATTCCTAATATGTTATCTCCCTTAGAATCTATGATAAATGGACTTTATGGGGCATGATTCTACTTGTTGAGGCCATCACTTCCTTTGTCTGAGTCAATTGGATTTGTTATAGCCCTATATTTTTAATAATATTTTGATCACTGTTTAATGGTTATATTATCAATGGTAAATATTTGTAACTATACTTTAAATCAAAAAAATTAAACCAAGGAAGTGAATGTGTTTTATATAACCATTTTACCAAATAATACATTTAATTAAATAAAAAAGAAAATTTCACTTATAACAGTTCAGGTCGTTACAATCTCCCCCCCCAAGAAATTTTTCCCTAGAAATTTTCATTTCCCAAATTAAAATATGTGATGGAAACTCTGTTTCATCGCCTCTTCTAGTTCCCACATTTCTTCTTCAAAATTTTTGTTTCTCCATAACACTTTTATTTAGTGCATTGTCTTATTCCGTAGAACATTTTCTCTATGGTCTAATATCTTCACTGGATTATCCTCATAAGAGATTTCATTCTCCAACGGTAACACCTCTAGATTAAGTACATGTTATGGGTTTGGTATGTACTTTCTCAAGAGTCATGTATAGAATACATCATGTACTTGAGATAGGATAGGTTGGAGTTCTAGTTGGTAGGCCACATCTCCAATATGATCAAGGATATCAAAGGGGCTGATGTATCTTGGAATAAGCATTCCCTTATTCAAAAATCTCATTACTTTATTCCATGGAGATGTGTAGAGGAAAAAAATTTCTATAACTTCAAACTCTAGGTCTCATTGAGGATTGTCAGCATATATTTTCTGTCGACTCTGAGTAGCGTTGATGTTTTGTTGAAAGGTCTTAACCTTCTCCACCATTTCCTCAGCCATTTCACAACCTAGCAGTTTTCATTCCCAAAATTCATCCCAGCATGCATGTGTTATGTACCTCTTCCCATAAAGGGATTCATAGGGATATATTTGTATTCTTGAGTGGAAACAGTTGTTGTAAGAGTACTCAACTAGATGAGGTTGTTGATCCCATCCACCTATGAAGTCCATTGAGCATGTTCTCAACATGTCCTCACATTTTTGGATATCCCGCTCAGATTGGACATCATTTTGAGGGTGATAGGAATTTATAAAGTTAAAATAATTATTTAGAGTATGTTGGAGACTTCCAGAACTTAGATGTGAATCTTGGATCTTGATCAGATACAATCTATAGTGGTACACCATGCATCATCACCACTTCTTTGATATATATCTATGCAAGTTTATCCAATGAGAAATCTTATTGAATCATGGTTAAGTGTGAAATCTTTGTAAGATGATCCACAACAACCTAGATATCATTTTTCTCTCTTGATTTATTAGGAAGACCAGGGGCATAGTCCATGGTGATTTTTTCCCATTTCTATGTAGGTATGGGTAATGGTTTCATCATCCCTTAAATTTTTCCTTTTCTTCATTCACTTTTTGACATACAAGACATCTTTATGTATATTTTGTGATATCCTTCTTCATATTGTCCCAATAATAGTGTTCTTAGATATATTGATACATATTTTTTCTTCCATGATACATATTGAAGATTAGGCTATGTGCGTTATCCAACAACTCCTTTAAATCTGGATTTTATGTTGCACATAGTCTTGACCCAAATCTCACAACACCTTCATCATTAACATTGAACTCCGTGGATTGCCCTTCTGTAATAGTTTCCACTTTCTTATGAATTCCCACATCATGTATTTTATTATCCTTTAACCTCTCCAAAAGAGATGGTTGATAATTCATTTTTGAAAGGATTGATGATGTTCCTTACTTTTTTATTCTCATTACCATCCTCTTTAAGTCTAATAATATCAGATTCTTCTCAATTATCATCAATGAAAGAGTTTTTAGATCCTTTGTACATAGATCATCTTATACTTCATTTTAATTCCCTGTATGGTAGTGGATTGATATGTCGTATTCTTTGATCAGATCTAACCATCTTCGTTGGCGCATATTCAACTCTTTTGTGTGAATATATACTTGAGTATTTTTTGATCCGTATATATTTCACACATCTCACCAAATAGGTAATGTCTCCAAATTTTCAAATCAAAGATCACTGCAGCAAACTCCAGATCATCTATTGGATAGTTCTACTCATGAACATTCAAGTTCCTTGAAACATGGGCAATGAATTTTTCATTTTTCATCAACAAACATCTCAGGACCCTATTAAAAGCATCAATGAATAGAACAAAAATATATCCACTTGTGGGTTGTTTCAGCATGACCATTGTGATATGCCTACTTCTTAACTCCTTGAATATCTCTTCACATCCATCATTCCATGAAAACATTACTCCCTTTGAGTTAACATGGTTAGAGGGTTTTACTATCATGATAAATTTCTCAAAAATCGACAATAATAACCAAATAATTCAAGGAAACTATAGATATATTTCATAGATGTTTTCCTTGTACATCCTTCAATTACCATAGTATTTGAAGGGTCCACAAATATCCCTTTTCTTTTAGTGATATTCCACAAGAAAGAGACTTCCTTCACCCAAAATTCACATTTTTTTACTTGGCATAAAGATTTCTATTTTTCAAGGTCTTTAGCATGGTACTTAAATTCTCCTCATTCTTCTTCATACTTTTGGATTATATTATAATATCATCAATAAATACTACCAAAAAATTGTTTGGGTATTATCTAAAGACTTTATTCATCAATTCCATGAAAATTTCTGGATCATTAGTGAGTCCTAAATTAATTAATACGAATTCATAGTGCATGTACCTTGTATGAAAATTAGTCTTGGGGATATCCTCATTCACCCTATCTTCATAATATCCCAACCGCAAATCCACCTTGGAAAATTATTTTTCACCACATAGCTGATCAAACAAATCATCAATATGTGGTAGAGAAAACTTATCCTTTATCATGATCTTTTTGAGTGTATAATAATCAATGCAAAGGTGCATTGACTCATCCATCTTCTTAATGAAGAGGAATGGTGCACCCCAATGTGAAGCACTTGGGAATATGAATCCATTATCCAAATTATCCTATAGTTGTTGTTCAGCTCCTCAAGTTCATCAACAACCTTTCAATATGGAGTATTGGATAATGGTAAATCCCCAAGCATAATATCTATTGAAAATTTGACCTCTTGGCTATGAGGAAGACCATGAAATTCCTTGGTAAACACATCAGTGTATTCCCTCACAATGGGGATGTCGTTAAGGATTATTCTTTCTGTAGACTCAATCATTTGATCTTGATATGTTTTCTTATAGGGAAATAATATACATGATTGAGATGATGGTGCTAAATAAGATTCATTTTTCTCCTTCCATTTGTATAGAAATGGTGGATGATTATCAATACAGAGAGTGATTTCCTTCTCATGGAAATTTATGTTGGCTCTATATAGGGAAATACAATCCATGACTAGAATTGCATCAAATTATACTAAAGGTAGTATGAAAAGGATCACTGAGAAGTTTATACAACAAATTTTTATAGTAGAGGAATTATATACTTGGCATGTAATAATTTTCCCATTTTTCATTTTCACAAATAACTCCACTTCCAAGAATTGTGATAGTGATTGAATAGTTCTACTAAACTTTTATGGTATGAATGAATGTGTAGAACTAGAATCAAAAAGTACATTCATTATTCTTGAATGAATAATTAGCGTTCATATCACCACTTTTTTGTCAACATTCTCATTGGTAGTTATGATGGCAAAGGCTCTCCCTTACTTCCTTAGAGGTTGTTGGTTGCCTCCGAAAACCCTTGGATTTGTGCATTAGTTTGGGAAATGCCATGGTTCCTTTCATTTTAACCAATGAACAACACGTTGTGGGTTTACCAAAGCATTCATTTACTCCATTGAAGTAGTGGGTTTTTCTTACCAGTAATCGCTAGTTAGGTTCCCTTCCCTCACCTAAAGAATTTCCTTGTCCCCTTCGGGAAATTTAGAGGGCGCTTCTTTCCACACCTTTGGAAAGTGGGATGTTAATATTTCTTGGCACCATTATATCTCTCTATAATACCATAAGAATTTGACTCCATCTACCACTTATTTTACCATGATACCCATGAGATTCACCGATGTCCCTTTCATCTTTGAGGAAAAATCAAATAATTTCCTCATAGCTATCAAAGTCATGGATCGACAGGACTATCCATAGACTAAGTTTTATCCCACCAAGGAAGCGGTAAACCTTGCATTCGGGGGTAATGACAATGCTGGAGGTGTATTGTGAAAGCCTCATGAAGTTTTCCTCATACACCCAGATAGATTTTTTGTCTTTTTTCTTGAGGCCAAGGAAATCCCATTCCATATTAAGTCGGAGGGTGCAAGGAAAATATTTGTCAAAAAACATTTTTTGGAAATCCTTCCATCTCATCATCTCAATCTCTTCCTCGGGCTTTGTATTTGTTAGAAATGGCCACCATTGATCAGCTTCACCCTCCATGTGATAAGTATCCATAAGAACCTTCTCATGTTCTGAGCGTTGAATGATGGATAAGATCTTCTCAATAGAGTTGGTCCATTTTTTTGGCGATTGAGGGATCATATGATCAATTGAAGGTATGACTCCTTTGTCTCATTAATCTCTCGATTGCGAATTGTTCTTTATTAGGGGTGGTTAGACATTCCTATTGATCCAGGTTTCTATTGAAAACTGGAGTTAACTAAAAGAGTATTGTGACAAAGTTTGTGATTCTCACTCCCATCAGATTGGGAATATCATTAGGGAAGTCATTACATTATTCTTCACATTAGTTGATATCCAAATTCCTCCAATTACCAGCCATTGGATAGAATAAAAGGAAAATTATGGGTAATTATTTTAAACTATTAAACACATAAATGGTAATCCAATGATATTAAAAGGATAAGTTATAAATTACATTTATTTCCTTAACTTATGAATTTCTAGTCTTGAATCAAAGTTATCGACATTCTATTTCATAAAATAAATTATTATGGTCATTTTTTGTTCCCTTAATAATTTTTCATACTTATCTAATTATTTTACCAAAGAATATCCCCTAGTAGTGTCAAACCAGGAGTGTGGTAACGCCCGTTGTCATGCACCAGTTCTCGTTCGACTCTCACTCAAAGCAGTGCTTTCTGGTTTTACCCCATGATATATTTGTGCCAGATACACATCCACTTATTCATATCCAGACAGGGTTTTATTTTCTTGATAAACCACTTTCTCTATAATCACTAAAATTTAGGGATTTTTTTCTTATAATTAGTCTTTTTCCTAATAATTTTACTAGATCTTTATAATCATAATCCAAAAAAATAACTAAACTTTTCTCTGATACCAACTATAAAAACCTTATTCTTTTTATTACATTAATACATGATTTAATTACATAACATTACCCATAATATAACCCAAAATATTGATAAGTCTAGTGTATTTGTTAATTAGGTACATTTCATTACAACTTTAAACTTGAAAAACTAAATCTTTATTGAAAACTTCTTTAACATGCAAATGCTTAAAACTAGATGGGATATCTTGGGGAAAATACATAAGAAAGGGGTGAGATATAAAGCCTAGTAAGGGATTAAACATGGAATAACATAAAGATAATAAAACATGTTAGGAAATGAATATCAATGAGTCATAAAGGAACATGAATCATAAAGCGTGATAAAACATGGTATTCATAACTTGGAAATGTGGCAATAACTTAAAACACTGCATCATAGGTCAATGATAAAATTCAAAGACATGAGAAGAGACAAGGTACCATAAATAATTAGGTAAACCCCTATACCAAAAGTATTTTCCATGATACTAAACATTACCCATTACATTGGAGCACTATATAATTCATGGAACACCCATCACTTTCATTTCATTCTCATGCTTAAGTGTGCCACATATATCAGAAAACATGGATTCATTCATAATCTTAATTAATGATACAATAAATGGGTTTGGAATAAATAAATTCAATTCCCTAACAAAAATTATATGTTCATAAAATTGAACACCCTTGATAGGAAATGGGTACGGTATTCACTACACAATTGATTTGGAATGTAAATTTGAGGTGCAATTTCAGCAGCCTAACGGCGTGACATAAAAATTCATAAAAAGGGTTGATGATATTGAAAGGTGTATATAACCATATATAAATTAAATGTAATTTAATAGGTACATATAAATACATGTACCAACATAATTATTTTTTACATAGAAGGTGTAGCATAATAAATAAACTTGAAAAATGTGGAGGAATGGAATAACTCTTATGAACTTTTGGCATGGTAACGGGTGTACATGGGAGGGATTAATGAGAGATAAAGGGGTATATCATCATTAAAATATAATAATGGATTTATGGCTGTGTTTTGAAAACATACCCAATCATTTTTAATTGAAAATAAAAGGGTGTAACAATATGAGGAAACATGGATAAAAATGAGAAAGGAAGGAACCCTTACATGAGTGTGAGAGTTCAAAAGCTTGAAGATGGGCTTCTTGAGATCTTGGGGAGCCTTGGGAGGATTATATAGAGAGAATTACAGAGTAAGGATGGGATCTAAGTATTTTTAGTGAAGATAAGTGAGATCTTATGTGGGTTTATATATGAAATGATAGGGGAATTCTTTAATATTTCACACACATAGATTTTGGAATCTATATAATTAAATATTCAAAACCACAAACATTCCCATGGGTTTTAACCATGGTTTTTTTAAAATATGGGATTTTTTAATTATTTTATTTGGAAAATGTCGGAATATTTTAAAATATTATCCTTTCTTATGTAATGGTGAGTCACATAATTAAAGAAATTAATTTAAAATCATAAAATATATTATACATTTTGGAGGATTCATATAGGCATTATGAAAATACTTTAATTATCTTAAAATCAAATTATTTTAATCTGAAAACATATATTTTTCCTATAATACTCATTATACTATTTATTACATCATTTTTTGGTCATTATGATGTCATAAAACACACATTATATTTATACGGTATTTATTTTTTACCCTAAAATTCAACTAGCTCAGAAAAATATAAAAAAATTCACCATTGTATAATTTCAATATTATGATTCAAAAAATTATATTCATTTTATATCAATAATTCAATTTCACTTTTAATATAATATTTTGCATTTATTGTAAAATGCTGGGTTTTTTGACAATAATTATTTTTGAACCATTATAAAAAGTAAATTTCACTTCATAAATATTACATGACCATTTTTAATTAAAAATACTTACTTAATATTTTATTAAAATACTATTTATTTCAAAAATACATTAATTCATCAAAATAAACCACTTAATTGAATTTGAAAACTACCCGAAATACAATTTCTTTTTAATTGAATCAAAACCAAAATAATTTACAAGAAAATATTATAATGAATATATATATGTATATATAATATTTAACTTATTTTGGTCTTGATACATATGCATTTATGACACCATCATACACCATAAAATTAAGGTGTGTGATGGTGATATTATCACGAGGTTGTTCAGCGAACATGGTTTGAGACGTGATCTCAATAAGCTTGAACTTCTCTCGTAAACAGTTTCGCTCATACATAAGTCACTGGATCTCATCATGGTCTTGGTAAGAGAAAATACCATATACTCTATATACCTTGGAATCTATGATAAATGGAATTCATAGTGAACTATTCTACTTGTTGAGGCCATAACTTCCTTTTTCTTAGTCAATTGGATTTGTTATAGCCTTATATTAATACTAATCATGTGGTCACTGCTCAATGGATATATTAACAATGGTCAACACTATTAATGTTATTTTAAATCCAAAAACATAAAACCAAGGAAATTCATGTGATTTATATAGCCATTTTACAAAATAATACATTTAATTAAATAAAAAAGGAAATTTCACTTATAACAGTTTGAGTCATTATAGAAAACATGGTATCAAAACATTTCAACTTCAATAGTGGAAATTAAGAAATATAATTAAATTTTTATAATTTATAAATAGTTACATATATTAATATAATTAACTTATTTTCCAATGTTTTAATGAACCTATGTTTATTATTCATGGGGTGGAAAAGCAACAAAATAAAGAAAGATTTAAGATAAGGGGATTCTCAAACCCAAATCCTTTCCTTTGGGTTATCCATATTTCAAGTCATTTTAGGTATTTATATTCCCTTAATTATCATTAAATATCCTTTCACTATTTATGCCTTTACAGTTAGGGGATATACAAGTTTACACCATGATTTTTAAACCAAATACAATGACTTCCCAAAAAAACCATTTCTTTTTAAAATACATCTTTGAATCCTCTTGAGTTCTTTATTATTCGCTCAAGAAGGATGAATTTTTTCCCAATATGTTTTACATTACTCAATTTAGAACCCCAATGTTTATTCATGAAACTATTCTTTATGAATTCCTTATGAAACCCATTCTTTTCCATGAGTTATTTCATTACTATGATTGTTATACATTCAATGTGTCATGCATGACTATGAGAATTTATGATGTGACGGGTGTTCCTAGAATTATATATTCCTCCAATGAATTGGGTAATGTGATGTATCACATGATATTTTTCATATTATACAATATCATGATTATATATTTTTTGACAATTAGGATGTTATGATTTATGAACATATGTTATGTGTGAACATGATACTACCTTTGTTCAAAAAAATGTGTGGTATTTGACCACTATGACATGATGTTTCATTTTTAGGCCTTTCCATATTCCATATCTTTATAAAAAATCACTTTCTTATAATGATGATACCATGCTTATGAAATTATTATGATGATTATGCTCGCTCATGTACAATTGTTTCATGTCTCGTATTCCTTCTATGTTATCCTTCCACTTAATGGTCTTTTAGGTGACCCCTTTATTTGATATATATCCTCATGTGACTACATATACTAAGGAGAATTTGAAAGATTTTAAGTGGATAAATAAGAATTATTTTAACAATTTTATGTTTTATTATGTATAAGTGATGTATGATCTTAATTTTTCCCAAGATACTAAACCTTTCGATCCTTTATTATATAATTAATATGTTTTTTATCTTCAAAATGATGTAATATTAATGTAAAAAAAGTGTAGTCACTATAAGTAACCTCGTACAGAGATTCATAATTATGTACTTCCCCATAATTTCCATCAAAATGAGACTATTTTTTCCCCTAGCTTTATGCATGAATCATCTTATGATGACCTGAGGAGGATATATCCTCAGAACTACAACTGAGCCCTTTCCCCTATGAGTTCAACTGAGGAGACTTTCCCCCCATCCTACAACTGATCATGCCTATAATTTTTAGAATGTTTTGGCATCCTATCTCCTTGAAGTATAGATCTAGTGGATCTCAACTTGTTATTCTATTTAAATACCATTCTTTCATCATGTACTCGTGTAGAGAAAAAAACAAGTAAAAGATCATTTTCAATTAAAATTATCATGTCTAATAACCATGTAGTACATAAAAAACATGTGGATTTTATTATACCCCATTCTCAATTTAAATCAATCATCATTAGTTGAGAATATCACTATATCAACTAAAGTATAATTCAAATCAAATTCAAATTTAAAAAGTTCATGACACCCAAACCTATCCACCTCTATTTCCATATACATTTTTATGGGGACTTCAATGGTCAGTGTGATGTCATTCAAAATACTTGGGTTCCAATGTGTCTTGTTTAATTGGTATACCTTGATCCACAATTGAACAAAGAAATTACATACCTCCAATGGGTTGAATATGTGATCCCACTCTTCTATGTGAATAAAACTCGGCTCAGATGATACCAATCCAAAATACGGAACCCTCAACTTCAATTATTTATAAATGAAGAGAACATGAAAGAAATCATGACCCATCGATGCACAATTTCAGTTTGAGAATCCCAAAATTTATGAGAGTCACACCACCTGATCTGTGACTCTCCTTGATTTGTAACCCCTCAGAAAAATAAGTTGAGTGATAATTAATTGCTTACCTATATCCAATCATTCCAAGATAACATCTAGATCTACCTTCACATGAGAAACAATATAATTTCTATGGAGATTACCATAGACATAACCCTTGAAGAGAGAGAAATAGTGTGTGAGTGCAATCTTAGGGATTGAATAATTGATGAAAATCCCACAATAGACAACCTTTTTACCCTCCTTTTGAGTAGAATCCAACCTATGATTATCAAAACATGCATGGGCAAGGAAATTTTCTTATAGAGATGGAACATAGGAGGGGGGCATGAGATCTAACCCCTAATCACTATGTATATCTAGTGAGAGAATCTCTCAATTAAATCTTCTCCTCTATTAATTGTTAAAATAAATATTTAAATATATTTACAGGGTTTTTAAATATATAAACCATACGCCAATAAAAATAAATAATATATTTATTTAAATTAAAAAAATATATCCTTTTTATTTATGTTGTAGAAGTGTATGGGTGTGTATATAATGTTAAATATAAATGTGTTCATGTGTGTCCATATTAAAAAATAGATGTATATTCAAGTTCATATTCTAATAAATGTACATAAATATTAAAAAATAATATATATAAATAAATTTAAATATTTATGTTTATATTGATATTTATGTTTATAGTTATATATAAACACACACACATATATGTATATATAAATATAAACACGCACTCCCACACACACAAAAATATTTTATAAATTTATTTAAAAATAATTATATGAATATATATATATATAATTACTATTAATTATTGTTAATAATTAATATTTTATAACTTGTTATTTTTTATATTTATTACTGATTAATGTTAGTCATTACAAGTTATTACATAATATTAGTAACTATTAAAAAATAAAATCATTATTTATAAGAATTATTTCGATTTAGTAACTAATATATCAAAAATTAATATATTTAACTTCATTATAATGTTACTAATAATTAAAACTCTTTAAAATTACTATTTAATAACTTGTATCTGCAACTATTATTTATTACTATTAATATATATTACTCTTTTAAAATTATTATTTAGTTACTCATTACTAAAATTTTCAAATATTACTATAAATTACAAATTAGGTTAGAAAAACTTTTATATATAAAAATAAAATGTCTAAACATATAAACTTATCTATTAAAACCTAAAGAATAGGTTACTATTTTTTGGAAAAAAGGTGTAAATACCCTCAACATCTTATATTAAAGTATTTGGGTAACGGAAATAAGGGGATAACACTAGTAGAAAGTCAAGTTTTTTGGTCGGGGGTTTTGGGTGACCGCCACTAGGCAATCACTATTGGTGTTATTAATGACTACCAAATGGCAGTCACTATACTTTTTAACTCCCCACCCTAAATTCATCCCATTATACCTTTTTCACCCTTTTGTGACCCCTATCCTCCACCCCTACACCCACCTTTGCATTTTTTTTCCTCCACCTCATTGTCATCAAACTTTCCCAGCCCCATCATGCCCCTCCATCTATTCCTACTACCTCCGTTGAGCCCTCCAGCCCCCGTCAACCCCCTTCATCAAGACCTCCCACCCTTATCGATCCCTACCTCCCCCATCGAGCCCCATTCATCGAGCCCTGCCATCAAGGACTCCCACCCCATTGATCCCCTGTCAATCCCCTATCATCTAGACCCCTGTTGCTCCCCGTCATGGTTCCCCAATATCGTTTCCCCCCTTTACCCATGGTCGATCCCCCTCCGGGTGAGTTTTTCATTGCATTGGTATTTTACATTTTAAACCATTGAAAATATTCATTCAATGCCCAATTGGATGACCCTATATTAGTCTCTTAATTGTAAATACTCAATGGTTAATACTCTAATTGATGTTTTTTTCTTCCTTTCAATATCCTCTCTCACTTTAAGGGAAAAATTATCTAAAAAAGTTTCCTCAAATTCAAGTCATATCTACCCCGAAATGATACTATGTTTTCTACTAAAAGAGAGTAAATTTTTATTTAAATATATTCTCATTTATAATTATTAAATGTATTCAATTTATACATTGTGAAATGCCTTTCATTCTAAAGAAATCCATACCTTTACCGCTGCCATCCAGAGTACCTTAAAGATGTAGTGAAAACACTTATGGTGTAATCCCCAGTTAATTGTAGGTCTGAATATTTTGGAGATATATATCATTTAAAACACCTAATTATTATTTATATCTTAACAATCTTTTAAAATTATCTTCCTCAAAAAATAAGGTTGCGATGTAGGCTCAACTCCTTTGGTATATGCCCCACTAGGAATCCTTGAAATGAAACCCTTGAGCAACTTCCATTTCAGGTGTCATCGCAATACAATGATGACTTTATTTCAAAACCTATCCTTTATTCAAATGATAAACTCTTCATACCTATATGATACCGTCAACAAAAACTCACCACCTTTATATAACCTCACCATCTCACCTTTTTTTAGCTTCATCTTAGGGGTCATCCTCCATTATCTATACACATTCCTCATGAATGTCATGTACCTTTCTATAGAAATACCTTAACCCTTATGTATCCATAATTAAAACTTTTCATATCCTATTTAATACCTTTACATATATCTCATTCATACCTCATATCACAATGTAATGAACACTTTTTTTCTCATAAATGTTATTCTAAGAAGAGTATTTTTCCCTTGATAATTTATAATGTTGAATTTCTTACTAAAGGAAGGAAATTTTGTTTATAATATGGTTGTTTATTATGATTGACATAGAATTTAAATTATGATTCTTAAAATTAAATATATTTTTTAGATTAATTCTAGCCATGATTATTATCATTCATCTTTGAAATTTTACTTCTACATTATAAATTTCTTGATTGAGATACCTATTGCATGTTCTAAGCCCATTAAACTAATATCATCATTTGAAATTCGTTTTTTTTTCTTTTCATTTTACCCCCTTAATGACATAATTGGAAGGTGAGTAATGTATGTTTTCAATGGATTCTTAGGTGCTATAAAAATATTTTGAATTACAATAGAGTCATGTCCCTAATTCAGGGGAACCTACTTTGTGAGGTTTCATTTTACTATTAGAATCATTGTCTCACCCAATGGCACTTACTGAATTTATCACATTGGTGTTTTTTAACTATGAATATGGATTTTTATTTGTCATTTATTTTCATTTGATGTTAAATTTTTATACTTAAAATTTTTCATTGATTCTGAGGATCCAACCCATGTTTTATGAGGTGTGATGGAGTTGAGCCCCTACTCTATTATTTTAAAGCAAATATGGAATGGTGAATGAATATTCATATTGGGTTAGGATACCTAGACAATTCTAGTATATCTTTCTCTATTTTTCTATTTTGAGAAACAACATTTTCATAGTGATTTAAATTTTATATAACTTGTTTTTATTTAAAAGAAATCATACCTAAAAAAATTAAATAAAAGTTATTGGTATTGAATTTTATTTGTTTCTGTAAAGTTTGAATGTATTTTTCAGCTTTTCTAATGTAAAACCATCAAATGTGTTTTTTTATGTTTTACCCCTCATTATTGATTGGATAAATTATTTATATAATTTATGTGTTTTTATGTGCATGAACACATATTCACAGTTATTTTGTGTAAGATATTTCATTATAATCAATATGTGTAAATTATTTGATCAATATAATTTATATGATATACATTATGATATCCAAAGAGTTCCTAGTGGTATTGAATATAATGTTGATAATTATTCTTAATTGTGTTTTCATATATTAATTTTTTAGATTTGATAACTTCCCCAACCAGTTTCGTTTTACTGAGTATTGTTTTAATCTCCTTCAAAATTTTCCTCAGACTGTGGCTTCATTAATTAATTAGTTTTTATTATATGAGTTTCTTTACAGTTGAAATAATATATTTCAATTATTTACTTTCTATAAAATACATATATCGATAAGAGTTGTATTGATATACCAGATAGGTTTTTTAATAACTATTATGAGGGGATTAAGCAATTTATGGATTTATCTAGAGGATTTCAAAGTGATTTTATTAGTTTCCCAAGAATAAAATGCAAAAAAAAATATTTATTTAAACAAGATTGTTTAATAGAACATCTGTTTATTAATGGGTTTTTGAAAATCTATAAGATGTGGATACATTAAAGAGAATATTCTATTTCGTTTCACTAATTAGAAAATATTCATATGGATGTTGATTGGGGAAGAGTTGATCCAAGAAATATAATTCTCAATGATATGATTCCTCAGTTTCAATATGAAGATAATAATGTCATGAATTATGGTGTTGGAGGGAGTAATACATGTTCTTCTACAGATGGAGAAGCATTGAAATTATTTGAAATTATTTATGATGTTCATACTAAATCATATCATGGAGGGACTAAATTTTGTAATTTTTCATTCATCAGGTAATTGTTACACCTGGAGGTCTTGAATCAGTGCAAATACACCTCATTCAACATGTTTTTAGTATTATTGAAGAAGGCACTACCTACTGGAGTGAACATTCCAGTTTCATTCTATTAATCTTGAAAGTTAACTAATGGCCTTGTTTTTATATATGATAACATTGATGTGTGCCAGAATAACAGTATTTTGTTCAGAAAATAGAATGAAAAATTAAATACTTGTACTATTTTCTATTAATCCAGGCAGAAGGCCAGTGAGATTAATCAAGGTAGTCAGATTCTTCCTAGAAGGGTCTTGAATCGTGGGAAACAAGTTTCCACTATGAATATGCGTTATTTCCCACTAAAACTAAGACTGAATAGATTATTCATATCAGCTAAAATTTCAAATTTTATGACTTGTAATTTTGAGAGAAACAAAGAGGTTGATAAATTAACTCACTCGCAATATTCTTTATCATGGAATGATTTTGATCAAAGACACACTGACATTTCCTGAGATGATCATAATTTTTAATTGGGTTTTTTAGTATATGGTTTTAACTCATTTAGTATCATGGTTAGTGAGACACATAGTACATGGCTAGTGGTGTTGTTTCTATACAACCATCCCCCCATGGGTATGTATCAAGTGATAATTTTTGTTACTTTCAACTATAATTGATGGATTGAGAAGACCTATGGATAAAATTGACGTTTATTTTAAAACATTGATTGATGATATACAAGAATTTATGGAATATGGTTTAATTACAATTGACTCAGTGGATAATGAAATTTTTAGATATTGGGACATACTGTTATAGATAATTAATGACTTCCCAACAAATGTTACTTATTGGGTTAGAGTGCATAATGATAATTCACCTACCCTTCTTGTAATAAATTTATAAAATCTATATGGATTAAGAACTAAAAAAAGTGGTAATATCTTGGTCACATATGGATTATTCCTCTATTGAGTAGGTTTATAAAATATATTGTGTTGTTTTATGGGAATAGAGAGCATAACCCATAACCACAAATAATTTCGGGGGTTTAAATTTGGGCACAACTTGATCAAGAAAACATCCATAAAATTTATGATTTTTGGGATTTATTATTTCATGTGTTTCCTTCTATTACTACTAAAAATATACATCACATTCATAATTGGAATAAGTATAGTAGTTTATTCTAATTTTCTTATTGTAATGGTAATATTTTGAATCATAATTTGGATGTGATGCACATTGAAAAAATGTATGTGGTAGTATATTGTTCACCATTTTGGGAATCAAGGGAAAATCAATGGATAGTTCCAACACTAAATATGATTTTCAAGAAATGGGATTAAGAAAACCATTAAATTTATAAATGGTTGATGGTAATCAGGCACACATGCCTTATTCATAGTACATAGTGAGTAAAAAAGAGAAAGAAACATTTATATCAATTTTGAAGACTGCCAAGGTTCCTTATAGTTATTTCTCTAATATTTACATTCATTTCAATATGATGAGAATGAAATTTCAAGGTTTGAAAATTCATGATAATCATATCCTTATTAAACATATAATCCCAATTTCAATTCATGATTTATTACCTACCTAGTTTGTTGAGTCATTGATTGAAGTTTCTATTTTTTCAAATAGCTCTATTCAAGGAATCATTGCATCAGTGATTTGAAAAAGCAGCAGTATAAGAATTTTCTTATACTATGTCACCTAGAAAAAATATTTTCTCCTTATTTTTTTGATTTCATGGTCTAATTGATTGTGAAGTTAACTAATGAATTCATTGATGTAAGTCTCATACAATTCAGGTGGATGTATCCCATAAAGAGATACTTAAATACATTGAAATGGTATGTGCGCAGAAAAGCTCTTTTGGAAGCTTCAATTGCCATAGGATATTTTATGGATGAGTGCACTAATTTGTGTGCTTCATAAATTGATGAATTTGAAAAAAAACTAAATAAACCCTTCCATAATGATGAGGTTCTAATTAGAGAAGGGATATCGTTTGATATGCACAATGACGAGCGGGTTCAAGACCATTGATATGTGTTGTTCAACACTCCATTGGTTATTCCATTGATAGAGTAAGTTGCATAGTTGATCTATTATACCTTATGTTTCTATATTTATTTTATTACTTAACTTTTATTTTTTTGTGATTTAAGACTTATATGGATGAGTTGAAACATTGAAGGCCCCATGCAAATGACCATCAAATTCAAAAACATAATTTTAACACATTTCATGAGTGGTTCAAGACTTACATACTTATAAATAATTGATTTAATATTTTTATAGTGAAATTGAGTTTTATTTTCATAATCGTTTATCCATTTAATTGTGTGAAATTTATAGGTTCACAAAATGTGTGATTTATATACTCATACTGTGAGTGAAGAACTAAACCAACTAGATGATGGAGCATTTATTACATCTCATCACTAGAAGTATTTAGATGCAAACAGATTTTGATTCAGTATTAATGATGTTTACATTGACCAAGACACATAGAATAGTGGTATTGGTTGTTCATCTATTGATGTGGGTAATTATTATGGATTGTAGAGGGATATTATTTTGGTTATTTATGGTTGTGGTATAAAAAACATATTATTATAGTGTGATTGGGTCGATCTGGATCATGGATATAAAGTTGATCACTTCCAATTTACATTGATAAACTTTAACAAAATTCTATAAAAAGATTACTGAGTAATAAATGATCCCTTTATACTGACATCATCACTAGATGAGCATGTTTAATTTTTCTACTTTTATTTTAATTTGAAAGTTTTGGTTAAAATGTCTAGAAGATGGGTTTTTATAATTGAAAAAGAGGAACCTGATGTTTCCAGCTTTCCAAATCAAACACTTGACCAAAAAAATTGTATCTTTTTAAGAAAAATATATACAAATGGGCCAGAGAGATAATTGAAAGAGATATGATATACTTGCATGATCAATGAAAGATTTTAATTTTTCACAATTAATTTTTTGTAAATAAAATATTAATTATATGTATAAAAATTGATTGATTTAACTATATATTATTTTATTAATATAGGTATGTCACAGGGTGGTTAGAGTGGTTCACCTGATGTTTTTGGTATGTATGTTTTCATTTTTTGAAAAAAATATTGTAATTTTATGTAAGTAAATTTCCCTAATTTTGTTTAATTATTAAATAAAAATTTATTTATTGGTAATTTCATTATAAATTTATGTTTATCGGGATCTGGTGTATATACCAGCAGACACAGGGGTCTTGGTAGAGGGGTTTGATCCTGGAACACTAGATCCTGATTAGATGTATTATTTGATGACACCTTTCATCCAGTTAGAGAAGGTGTGAGTGTATTGATTTGTCAGTTGGGGAATATTAAACATGGCCCACACAGATTTCATCGGATGACTCGTGATTGGACTTCATTCCCCTAGGATAATATTGATATCTTATGGAGGGAGCTTTAGGTAAATTCATTATTTAATTTTTCATGACACTATTTATATTATTATCACAGCAACTGGCTATTTTTTTAACAGGATAATTTTACATCCTATCCAAATGATTTTTAGCCAGTGTGTATCTCCAAATTCTAAACATTATGGAATGATTACAATGTAATGGTCAATAGATATCATTGGATACCATTTTTTGGTGTTCTAGACAATCTACGATGAGTCCCTCCAGGCATTCTTCTCGTACAGTGGTAGGATTTGTTTGTGTTTTGGTTGAGTGCAGTGATGATAGTAAAATTCATTGCTTTTAATCTATAAATGACTCTAATTATTCATATTAATATTAACTTAATACATTGAATGTAGATTATATTCTCTCATCATTCATGTAATTGGTCGATGTAAGGCATGCCTTCCAAACATGGTACTCGACACGTGTCACAGCTCATATATGATGTAAGTTTAGAATTCACTATTCATTCATATATTAAAAAAAATTAGTATAAAATGAATATATTTATTTTGTGGTAACCATTATTATGGTTACACCAGTCAAGTGAGCCAACCGATTGGATGTCGATATGGGTGAGGACTCATCGGGTGGGTGATCTCGTTGTTGTTAGTGTTATAGTAAGTAAATTATTTAGTAACAAAATTATTTTTACTTCATATAAGTTATTCATATTTTTTCATTAATTCATTATGTATATGTTACAAGATCGGTTTTATGCTAACTTAGTAGAGAATCCATAGGAGAAACATCATAGTATTGTGCGTAGAGATGAGATATTTTAATGGGGTGTGGGGAATGACTGTCATGGTTATTCTTTGACTTATGGCACTGGGGTCCCATGGCATGTAGTTGTTAGAACAGATTTGATGGGTGCATGAAGAGATGTAGGGATGCATACACAAGTTGAGATAAATTCTTCCATGTAGGTTATGCAGTGTGGTACATATGAGCAATTTTAGTAGTTACATGTAGAGTATGAGGAGATCTTATCATAGATGTCAACACATATCGATGAAGTTATGATGCATCATCTTTTTGATGGTGCACAAGTGGTTCCACAAGTAAAAAAGAAAATAAACCATACTCATGTTGACTTTTAATGATATTATTAAGATATATATTATTAAAATATGTTATAGGCTCCATATATAGTTGTTGGAAATCGTCGTGAGTTAATTGGAGATCTAGATGAGGATAAACCAAATTCATGAGGTAATTTACATTAAAATTTCATATTTAATGTTTCATTTCAGATGAATAATTTAAATGTGTTTTTTTTATTTCATAGAATACCACACATAAAACCCTCCAATTTTTCTTTATTGAACCTATGGTTGGATAACTTTGTATCAACATTACTACTACAGGAACATCTAGAAAACATATTGATGCCATTATTTTAAATCATATCATTATTAGAAATGGACTATTACATGATTCTACATACCAAAAAACTATTCTTGGATGGAACCACATTATTCCATATACCTTTAGAATTGGGTTTTGTGATATGGGAATTATGAGAGAGTTTCTAAAATGAATTGATAGAGAAATGACCAGATATAGAGGGTTTAAAGTGAGATAGTTATCCTAATTAACAATGTATATTCTTAAACATATGGTTTTTATCTCTTCATTCAAAACTTCATTTTGTAATTTTAGGTTCCCTTTGGCCTCAAGAAAACACATACTTGGATACGAGAATCCTAGAAAGTTATGAGTATTTCTAGTAAAATTGTAAAACCAAGTAGAGATGTTCTGGTGACCAAAATTCCATCTAGAGTGCTCAATTATAATATGGAACTCCCCTAGAGGCCACACCAAATAAGGGACTTCTCTGTCATCCCATCCCAATTCATTCCACAACCCAGCTCATATTTTTTCTATCATGAACATTTTCTATAGGGATTTCCCTTCAAGAGCATAGCATTTCATCTTTTCAATTTGGACATGCATTCTTTAATACCAACAACATTGATCCCTCCATCATTATACAGTTTTTCCAACCAAGGATAACTATCCAAATGATAAAGAACAACCTATCGAGAATCCCATAAGTAACCATTGAGATATATTTCAATATTTTAACAATATTTGGGTGCTCAACTGGTAGACAACACATACCTTGGGACAAGACCCAAATCCTAAAAACAATATTGGAGTTAAAGTAAATTTTACAAAAAAAATATTGATAATAGTGAAGTATCATGATAAAAATCATGGTTAATATGTAGAGTCCATTTTGAAATAATTGGAGTTGACTGTGATTAGACTCAAAATCCATTGGAAATATTATGACCTATTATAATTTCTTTCCACTGAATTCTATAAATTGAAAATTGATGCCAATATAATTGGAACATGGAAATCACTTGGCCCTACATAAAAATATTCAAAAATTCATCACATTCCTATGTAAAAAATTTGGAATAATTATAGAGTATATAGAAACATGAGAATAATATTGTATAATTAGTAGTAGAATAAAATATCAAATCCAACGTGAAACAGGGTATCTCAAATTTAAATATTATCCATTTTTCTAAAGCTCCAATGATTTTTCATGAGACAAGCATGGATTTTATATCAATTGTATAATGCATAAAAAATGTGGACACATATATTATAATAGTTACTGTAAGCAGAAGCCTCTTCTTCCAATATTGTGTGTAATGTATGTTGAATATGTTATCTTATTCGTGTTGTTCAATATCATGAATTAAAGTGGAGTCCCCACAAACCATTATGTGTGTGGCATTCATTTCCTCCTGTATAATACATGTGTTTATGTAAAACTCGATCTCAACGCATCCATGCTTGATCTGTATAGGGAAGTATTGGATGAGTTGTAAGATAGATTTTGAACGATGTATCATGAAGTTGATATCATAATTTTTAATATCAATATATCGCAGTGCTATTATCTATATAAATATGTGAGGCATGAACATAATTCTTTTTTAAATCACATGTAGCATTGTATTTTATTTTTTTGTATTCCATGAGTTCTTCATCAAGAACCAGTGCACTGAAGTATCTAGAACTCATGTTCAGAGTGCATTGAACATCTTCTGAACATGATACTATTTATAAGAAATCATTCTGATCGATCCTCCCATGATTTAATAAGAGACGTGAATCCTCCATTACTGAAATGGTTTCTCAATTTGAAATACATTATTAACGTAGTCATATATATCATGTATTCAAATTAACCACGTATGTGATCATAGATAGAAGCATGTACCAGTACTCCACTTTGCAAGCCTGGTTGAAACTAAATAAGTCACCTAGGATAGGATCTCATGGGATTGTGAGATATTTTTAGTCTTCTAATTCCTTCCAGTTTTTCGGTGAGGTAACATGTTTTTCTTATAGGTTATAAGACCCTACCTTTGTATGATATGTGTAATCTAGGTATTTTTTGAGTTGGATATGTCTTCTAAGAGTTGGAGTGTTTCTTTTTTGAAAACTGTATAATGGTAACTGCACAGCCTTACTAAAAGTGCACCAGGTGCTATAACACATTAATTGTAAGTTACTAAGTATTTCCACATTAAAAATATGTATAATTCCCTTTTTTAGTTCACTTATATTTATATTTCAAAATAATAAGGTGTATTTTTAGCAAGTAATTGAACCTTCCTCTTGTACTTATTATCACCATACAAGATCTATTTACATAGAAAATTGAGTGTAAATATCCTTATATGGATAAAAACATCTATAAAAATGGTTAATCTCCATTAACCTTTCAAATATTTCATAATTTCTCTCTCTTTCTCTCTCAGATATGATACCATTTGTACCACATGGAAAATAATCCTTAAGTAACTGATTTTTAGACTTCCACCCAAAAGGGTATCATTAAAAAATTGTATTATTATTATATGTGACTTGTACATGGAGAAAACACATCTATCGAATGTGAATTATACATAAAATGACCAAATATGTGATTTATAAAGGTTTGACGCCCTTTAAACACATGTGGGGGTCAAAACCAAATGAACTACCTCCGAATGAGGAGAAATCAGAAGAAAACAACAATATAGTGAATTGTGAAATGGTCGAGTATATGATACATCAATCGAATGTTCTGTTTATCTGGGATGATGGAAAACGCACTTTTAGTGTCATAAAACCCCAAAACTAGAATTTAATGGTTAAATATATATAAATCTACCAAATAATTACATGAAATAATAAAAAAATAATATTATTATTATTGGTGATGTGTACGAGTAGACAGAACATCAATCGGATGTGTAGTATGCCAAAACAACCAAATATGCTATTTTTAAATATTTGGCACCCTTTAAAAAGGTTTTTATGGGGGTAAATCCAACCATAAAACATCTAAATTCTATGAAATTAGACAAAAAACATAGAGTGAATTTTTAAATGGTCAAGTAGATGGAATATCAATCCGAGCTGGCGTTTTCTTAAGAGGACCAAAAACATAAATTTAGTGTCATAAAACACAAAAACATGCGTTTAATAGTTAAATCCATAGAAAAGAACCTCAAAACGACATGAATTCATAAGAAATACTCATTATTATTTATGATGTGTACAAGGATATGACACATAAATTGGAGGTGCATGATGCATGTAATGACTGAATATGTGGTTTTTTATGATTTGATTCCCCTGAAAAATATTCAGGTGGTCAAAACTTGTCGAAGGACCTATGAATTCCATGAAATAAGACAAAAAAATATGAAAGTAATTTTGAAATGTTTGATTATGTGTAACACCACAAGGTTTTGAAAATAAATATAGAATTCAATTTTATAATCTATCCCTTAAACATAACTTTGCCTCTTCTATGTTTTGAATTTCAAAAAATGGTCATCTAGAGTTGTGTTCAGTAAGTCATTTGGAGTCTGATAGAACAAACTTGATTTTTAGTGAATAGTAACATACCCTTATGAATAGTAATATTAATAGTAATATGAACCTAATGAATAGTAAATCTTATTATTATTTTATTTTCTTAAGGATAAAAGATAATAACATCTTGGTTAATTTTTCATTGTGATAAAGAAGTAGTTGTAGAATTAGAACTGTTAATTTTTGAATTAAGTATGATTTTATTTAAAAGTTAAATTAATAATATTAAGAAAATTATTTTTCAAAAAATGACTTCATTTTTTAATTCTACACATCACAAAATGGTTAGGGTAAATTTTTGGGATTTTTCTGAAATTCTAGAATTTTTTATGAATAGTAAAATACGATAAAATATGATAAATGCTAAATACTTGATTTACTGCATCATAGTTGATGCAAGGATGATGTAAGACCACTTTGTTTGAACTCACATGAAATTATTACTATTATGGGTCACATGAAACAACACTATTGGTTGTCTTGAGGGAAATAATAAAATAATGAATTAAATATTCAAAAATTACTCCTCTCCTCCACTATAAAAACCCCTTACCACTACCTCTTCTCTTCACTCCTCTAACCCTTGAAGCTCCTCAAAATTCTGCCCAATTACCCTTCCCTAGTCACTCTCCACTACCATGAAGCTCTTAGTCTTTCCAAAAGACCAAAAACCCTTCCCTTAATGAGTTTCTCAAGGAGGTTATATCAAGAGGTAAAGCACCCTTCTTTTTCATTTGGTTTCTTTTCAATTTATCTTCTTTTGCTATCCTCTCCTCACCTCCACTATCCAAATGATCATGGTAACTCAAGTAACATCTATATACTATATTTATATCATGTTAATGGAAGAACCGTCATAAATATTCTTACTCCCTCCCTTTTATTTTATAAACGAAATCGACGTCCATGAGGTTCCGATTTATAACCTTCGTGGACGACGAAGTTTCATTCTTCAATTTCTTCTTCATTACTGGTCATAAAACCATATTCATGGTTTAACCAGACTATAATATATGTTTTATAACCTAATTAATATTCAGGAACCATAATATGTACATATAATTAAGTTATATGACAAAACTTGTTCATAATATTCCAAATACCGCCGAATAATCAAAGTGGTGGTCATCTAATGATTCATCCTCATTCCATGTAACCAAATGATAGAAATGACCATTATAAATTCTTTATGTTCATTAATAATATATAATTTCAATCCTGGAGATTTATAACCATTCCACATGAACTTCATTACATAAAAACAAGTGAACTGAATATGGAAATAAAGGAAACGAGCACTCCAGAACGACGAAATTCAATACAATAACTTATCAATAAAGACATAAATGAACTAACCAGAATTATGGTAAACTAAATACATGTATAATAGGTTCTGAAATAAGTTATTAAATATTATAATTTCATATTCCAGGAGCTTAAGTACAAGAGCGGAACACTTTTGGAGTTAAGGTAAGGGTTTTTCCACCCGAACATCCATTTTCATTCGGGATGCTTTCATTGTCTAATTACCTCAATGAAATTATTATGTATTGTTATGTACTCACCATATATTCTGTTTGAGTATCATATATATGTTTACAAACCATAATTCTTCCTTATTTTATGGATAGTTACATGTTTTAAAAGGAACTTTCAAAATTGTTTCAAAAATACAAGCCAGATTCAAGGGAATTTCTCAAATTCTTACCTATTTTTAAAGGGCACTCTGTAATATGTTTTTGGAAACCATTATGTTTATAAAATAACTCATTTTATTATGAAAATACTATCTTACTTTCACTTTTGGTTTTATACAATTATTTTCCAAAAGAACTCTTCTTTTCAAAATAAAAGAGTATTTATCTTCATAATTGCTTAATGATTTTATAAGAGTGTTTTCATCTAATTCAACACTCTTGTTGATTCCATGGTATTATTGGGTTTAATCATTTATGAAGTCATCTACCATATTTTATTTAATGGTTTATGAATAACTCTATTGTGAATGATCTATCCTAAAACCATTCACCATATTATTCTGAATGGTTAGTGTTTTATGTTTAATGATTGAGGAAATATAGTTACGTTTCATATGATAGTTTCAATATGAATGTATTTGTTGTTTATGTTTATCCCCACTCATATTAGGAATGCATTGGACTTATTATGTGATGGGTGGGGCCCACTATAGCCACTCGATTCATCGGTAGTTCTAATGAGACAAATAGATGTGGAATTGGCCGAGGCCTTTCCCAATGTGATATGGATTTTGGATGAGGCCTTAATCACTAGATGTATTGGCCGAGGCCATGAAAAAGTGATTCAGAATGTCCAGCATATGCACTTACCTCATTATAAATCTAGTAATTGAAAGTTCATGTGGTTATTCAACTAGTATAATACCCATGATTATGTTTTATTATGGCATTATTTACTCAGCTCATTTTCCTGCCATAATGTGTTCATATTTATTATTAAAGGCATGTGTTTTCAATTATTCACCATGTCGAATGTTTATATTATCTTCCACTGTATTGTTTACTCTTACTGAGCATTTGAGCTCACCCCTTTCTTATGTTTCATTTTCTCAAAATATGAAGAAGTAATTTATGAATGACTTGCAAGCATAATCTAGGAGACGTGATGTTTCTAGTGGAATAAAATAGTGTTTTTGATTCCCTTCATGTTGTAATGATAAACTTATGCGTGTAACTTGTTTCCAATAATACTAAACTACTCAGTCTTTCGAGATTCGTATTCCTTGTATGTATGCCAACGTAATCAAATAAGGCACCAGCTCTAGGCAATTGGGGTTGGGTCCTTACAGTATGTGGTAATTCAATCGGATGTTCTGTTTTCCCAATATGATGGAAAATGAACTTTTACTATCCTAAAAAATCAAAACATGCGTTTAATGGTAAGATATATAAAAAACAACCTCATAATGACTTGAGATCACCAAAAAATCTCTTATTATTATTTGTGATGTGTATGAGCATATAGAATGTCAATTGGACATGTGGTATGCCCAGAACTACTGAATATGTCATTTTTAAAGGTTTGACGTCCTTTAAAAAGGTGCGTCTGAGGGTTAAAACCAACCAAACGACATCTTAATTCCATGAAATCAGATTAAAATGATAGTAGCCTGATTTTTGAAATGGTCAAGCAGACAAAACGTCAATCTGAGTTGACGTTTTCCCGAGAGGACCGAATAGGTTCTTTTAGTGTCTTAAAACACCAAGTAATGTGTTTAACGGTCACATCCATAAAATACAACTTCGTAATGACTTTAAATCAAAGGAAAAAATATTAATATTTTTTGTGACTTGTACAAGGAGACAAAACATCAATCGGACATGTAGTCTGATGGAAAAATGAATATGTAGTTTTTAATTGTTCGACACCCTTTAAAAACACATGGGGGTCAAAACCAACCAAAAAAACTCTGAATGTGGATAAATCAGATGAAAAAAAAACCATAGAGTGAATTTTTAAAATGTCATCAAGATGGTACATCAATCGAAGGTGTCGTTTGTCTAGGATGAAAAAAATGCACCTTTAGTGTCATAAAACACCAAAACATCCGTTTAATGTTCATATATATTTTAAACGACCTCAAAATGACTTGAAATCATAGGAAAACGATATTATTATTATTTTGATGTGTATGAGAAGATAGAACATCAATTAGATGTGTGGTCTACCTGGAACTACCGAATATGTTGTTTTTAAAGGTTTAACGCCCTTTAAAATGGTGCGCCTGGGGGTCAAAACCACCCAAGAGACATCTGAAGACCAGTAAATCATATGACAAAAAAATTGAGTGAATTGTGAAATGGTCAAGTAGAAAGAATTTTAATCGGAGGTGTTTTTTTCCTAGGATGACTGAAAACGCAATTTTAGTGTCATTAAACACAAAAATGTTCATTTAATGGTCAAATCCATAGAAAACAACCTCAGAATGACCTGAAATCATAGGAAAACTATTTTTTTATTATTTGTGATGTGTAAGAGTAGATAACATGTCAATCTGATGTGTGGTATTCTCAGAACGATTGAATATTTTTCTTTTAAGATTTTACGACCTTTAAAAAGGTGTGTTCGGGGGGTCAAAACCAACTGAACAACATCTGAATGTTTTGAAATAGTATGAAAACCACCGTAGTGTGCATTTTAAAATGTTCGAACATAGAAAACATTAATTTGAGCTGGTTTTTTCCGGGGTGCATCGAAAATAGACTTTTAGTGTCATAAAACACCAAGACGCGCATTTAATAAACAAATACATATCAAACAACCTCGAAATGAAATGAAATTATATAAGAACACCATATTATTATTATTAATGACATGTAAGATCAGACAACACATAAATCGGATGTGTGGTCTCTGCAGAACAACTGAATATCTGGGTTTTAAAGATTTGATGCCCTTTAAAAAGGTGCATTTGGGGGTCAAAACCAGCCGAACGACCTCTGACTGTGGTGAAATTAGATGAGAAAATTTGTGAAGTTCATTTTGAAATGGTTGAGTAGACCGAATGTTAATATGAGATGGCGTTTTCCCAAGAGGAACGCAAATGCACTTTTAGTGTCATGAAATACCAAAATGTGCGTTTAAACGATCGAATCCATAGGAAACGACCACAAAATGACTTGAAATCTTAGGAAAATCATCTTATTATTATTATTGGTGATGTATAACAGTAGATGGCATATCAATAGGATGGGCGGTCTACACGGAACGACTGAATATGTGGTTTTTAAAGATTTGATGTCCTTTAAAAAGGTGTGCTTGGGGGTCAAAACCAACTAAACGACCTCTAAACACCATGAAATCTGACAAAAATAACTGTAGCATGAATTTTGAAATGGTTAAGTATATGGAACGTCAACCCGAGTTGGTGTTTTCTTGGGAGGACTAAAAACGCACTTTCAGTGTCATAAAACACCAAAACACCTGTTTAATGGTCAAATCCATAGAAAATGACCTCATAATGACTTAAAACCATAGGGAAACCATCTTATCATTATTCATGATGTGTAAGAGAAGACCAAACATCAATCACATGTTCGGTCTGTGTGGTATGACTGAATATGTGTTTTTTAAGGATTTGGTGCCCTTTAAAAAGGTGCTTCTAGTGGTAAAAACTAGCTGAACGATCTATGGATTCTATGAAATCTGAAAAAAAAAACAAATGTGGAGTTAATTTTGAAATGGTCAACCAGACGATACATCAATCAGATTTATTTTTTGACCGTGATGACGGAAAACACACTTTTATTGTCATAAAACACCAAAACAGGTGTTCAATGGTCAAATCCATAGAAAACTACCTCAAAATTACATGAAATCATAGGAAAACCATCTTATTAATATTTGTGATGTCTACAAAGAGATGATGCATCAATCAAACAAGTGGTCTACTCGGAACGACTGAATGTGGAGTGTTTTAAAGATTTAACACCCTTTAAAAAGGAGCATTCGAGGGTCAAAACTAAACGAATGTCATCTGAATGCTATGAAATCAAACGAAAAACAACCATAGTAGGAATTTTGAAATGGTTGGGCAGTTGAAACATCAATCCGAGTTGGAGTTTTTCTTGGAGGACCAGAAATGCACTTTTAGTGTCATAAAACACAAAAACACATATTTAGCGGTCAGATCCATAGAAAATAACCTCAAAATAACTTGAAAACATAGGGAATTTGTAATTATTATTTTTGATGTGTAAGAGTAAATGGAATGTCAATCAGATATGTGGTCTACGTGGAATGACTGAATATGTGGTTTTTAAATATTTGACACCCTTTAAAAAAGTGTGTTCGGGGGGTCAAAACCAACCGAACGACTTTCCGAATTCCATGAAATTAGACGACGACAATTGTGGAGTGAATTGTGAAATGGTCGAGCAGATAGAACGTCAATATGAGTTGGTGTTTTCCCGGGACGACCGAAAAAAATATTTTAGTGTCATAAAACACCAAAACGTGTGTTTAATGATCAAATCCATAGAAAATGACCTTTTAATGACTTGAAATCAGAAGAGAATCATATTATTATTATTTGTGATGTGTAAGAGAACACGGCACATCAATCAGTCATGCGGTCTGCACAGAATAATTAAATATGTGGTTTTTAAAGATTTGACACCCTTTAAAAGGTTTGTTCGGGGTCAAAACGAGTTGAACGACCTTCGAATTCTATTAAATCATACAACAAATAATATGGAGTGAATTTTGAAATTGTTGAGTAGACGGTACATCCATCGGAGGTGTCATTTGACTGAGATGATGAAAAGTGCACTTTTTGTGTCATAAAACACAGAAACGTATGTTCAACGGTCAAATGCATAACAAACAACTTTGGAATTACATGAAAATCATAGGCAAACTGACTTATTATTATTTTTGACATCTGCGAGCAGACAACACATCAATCTGACGCGCGGCCTGCTCGAAACAATAGAATAAGTGGTTTTAATTTTTTTTTTAATAATTAGTAATTATTAATTTATTTTCAAAATAAAATAACTTTGATCTGTTGTACTAAGTGTCAATTGAAATATTTTATTGCATTTCAATTATTAGTTGGGAAATTTTTTTCATTACTAATTATTTTATTAAATTTTTTCATGCAGTTTTATTTGATGATTGGTGTGGAGCTTGGAAGATGATGAGACAAAGAGGTTTACATGCCTGTGGTGTTAGATATTTTGGTAATATTTTTTCAGCACCACATATCGAGGTAAGGGAAGCGCCTTCTTTTATCAACGCTAAGTATAAAGCATTGATAAAAGGCTCGCATTTATCAGTGCTAGCTAAAAGCTCTGATAAAGGTGTATCCTTTACGAGCGCTGATAAAGGATAGTTTTATTAGCGTTGATAAATGTTTTTAATAAAAAATATTATCATTATATGTAAAATTATTTTATTTATGTTCAGAAATAATATTTATTTATATACATTTATTAAAAAACGCATGTTTATAAATAATATAAAAATGATATATTTTTTAATTATTCAAATTTATAAAAAATGTTTTTAAAAAAGTATTTATAAGATAATGAATAAATAAATAACTATTAATTTATATAATTATAAAATTATCATAACTTTTAAAAATAATTAATATAATTATTATATTTTAAATTATATATTTATAAATATTTATAACTTCTTTTTAAATATATTTGTTTATAATTAAAATTATAAATAAATAAATATATGTCTCCAATGAATTTGGTATATATGTATATATATATATATAATGAGATAATAAAGATATTTGTGGACATGATGGCTGTTATTTATGTTCATATATTGATGCGTGAGTATATTCGATGCTATATGATCGTATGTTTATTTGTGAACATGATTGTGAGTTTATGTTCCAAATGTTAAGATTGCCTATATTATGATGACGCGCACATATGTTATGTATTCATCATTTTGAATGTTCATTTATACGTTGACACCCTCGGTATTCATGCTTTTTGAATCTGTGATAACTCGTTTTTTAAAATCTACACTTTACTAGATATGATTTATTTATGTTATACCCATGAACTTATTATGTTCGGATAAATACTTATACAATTACAATAGATATATTTAAATAAAAAATATATTAATTTTATTTATAATTATAAAATTTTAATTATATATAAATAACTTTTAAATATATTTATTTATAATTATAATTATAACTAGATGTATATACATGTATTTAAATATTAATAAAATTACAATAAATACATTTATTATAATTTTATATATATATATATAATATTTATAATCTTATACAAGTATTTGTAGATATCTTTATTAAAAAAAACTGATGGAGGACACCACAATAGTGCAAGAAATTAAAAAAAAATCTAAAATGAGTAAATATTAAATACGATTAAAAACACTTTTAATTCATAAAAAGTTTTAGTGAGGGGCAGAGAGAGATGGGCACATAAGTAAATAAAATTTTGGTTGTCCACCTAGGCTACATGCCCGCCACGACGCTCCCTAAGTTGAAGTATATTTTTCGTGGAATTGGAATGTATATTGGGGTTGAAAGTGGGGCTACCCGCCGGTCGGTACTCGACAAGCAGGGATCCCTTTTTTGACTGCAATCCACACCCAAGGTCGCCCCTCCTCCACTGAGGGGTGTTAACGGTGCCGCAGTGGTTGCACCGCCGCCCCCGATCACCCACTACAATATCTTGTGGGTAACTGCTCCTCCGCTTTCTAACCTTCGGGGGTTTGGGAAGATCGGTGGTGGACCCTGCGGGGACAGATTGCGCGTACTCCGAGCTGGCAAGCCCCGTGTAAACCGGGTCCCCCACCTGCCCTGCGTTATGACTGTGTTGAGCCATAAACCCGTCCCATCCTGCAGCTCCGTTGCTGATCATGGGTTGGGTGGGGCCCTGGCTCGCCATTGGAGGCACAGAAGGACCTATATCGTCAAATCCTGCCGCGAACCGGTTAGCCTCCTCCCACATCTCTGTCATGCTCTTCCCTCCACCACCACCACCGCCATCGCTTAACGCTGGTTGGATGGTGAATGGCTGGTGGCTGAAGGGGTCCTCGCTCGCTTCTGCTGGCCACCATGAGCCTACGTCGGCTAAGGCATCCCCGATGGAGGAGCACACCGCCTCTGGTTGCCGGTGGCTGACGGGCTCCTGGCTCGCTGCGGGCGGGTACGATGAGCCAACGTCGATGGAGGCACCCCCAATGGAGTACTGGCTCTCTCCCGGCGCCCACCACGGGCTTACGTCGTCCAAGGCGGCCAAATCATACCACCACTGCCCATTTTCACTCATCTTGGCGCCAAAACCCTCTCCCATGGATAATTTTTTTATATACATTTTTTCAAAAAAAAAATTTTGAAAATAAGTCTAGGTTAAAAAAATTTATTTTTCTACCCCCTAAAGGCGGCACCTGGTGTGCCGCCTTTGGGGAATTTTCTGCCCAGGGAAAGGCGGCACACCATGTGCCGCCTTTGCCCAAAAACTCACAACAAAGGCGGCACACGAGGTGCCGCCTTTGGTTAATTTTTTTTTTTAAATTTTTATTTTTTATTTTTTTTGTTTTGTTTTGTTTTATATATATATATATATATAACAAAACTTTTCAGCAGAATTTTTCTGCTATTTATTATCCAGCGGTTCTGCCATTACAGCAGTCTGGATTCTAACTGATACCCTCACCCATGACTCCCTTTTATAAGGGGGTTTGCCCTGAAAACAATACTGCATTTCCGATGTGGGATTCTGGTTCTCCTTTTCCTGCACAGTACATTCTGCGTTTCCGATGTGTGATTCTGTTTCAAGTACGCGACTTCGAAAGACTATAAAAGATAAATTATAAGACCAATACAAATAAAATTTTAAACACTGATTAAAAATATAAGAAATAGTTGAAAACAAAAATAATTTCATAAAAAATGTTGATACAGATTAATTTATAAGCTTTCAAAACCACCCACTTGAAACTTAAACATATTTCAAGTACGTGACTTTGAAAGCTTATAAAAGATAAATTATAAGATCAATAAAAATGAAACTTTAAACATTGATTAAACATATAATAAATAGTCGAAAACAAAAATAATTTCATAAAAAATGTTCACCAAAAACAATTTATAAGCTTTCAAAACCATCAACATGAAACTTAAAAATGTTTCAAGTTTCCAACTTTGAAAGACTGTAAAACATAAACTATAAGACCAATAGAAATGAAACATTAAACATTGATTAAACATATAAGAAATAGTTGAAAACAACAAAAACTTCCTAAAAAATGTCCATAAAAATTAATTTATAATCTTTCAAAACATTCTACTTGAAACTTAAAAATGTTTCAAGTACACGAATTTGAAAGACTATAAAACATAAACTATAAGACCAATATAAATGAAACTTTAAACATTGATTAAATATATAAGAAATTAATAAATTTTTTAATTTTAACTTAGTTCTTCTAACTTTGTCGTAGCATTCAGATGCATTCCAACAATGAAAACCTCAACCAGCTTATGTGCTTTACACACAATAGAAACATCTTTGCAATTTTGTCATGCCCCTGAGTATAAATCAACCTCAAAAGCTCTAGATAATTTTTCTTGGTAAGGTGAGATGAGAAGGGAGGTATTATACCATCAGGAAGAGAGATTCTAGAAATGTGCAATGCTATGACAAACCTTTAAATGAAATGTGTCAGTTCCCCACTAGATGTGCATGTTCCTTAAAAATTTTCAGGCTGGAGATAATCCACCTTAAGTTTCACATAGTCTTATGTCTTCCATGTATTCATGTCAAACACTTCAACCAATTTGTTTACTTTATGGGGAAGTAAAACCTCATTCCTTTGAATATGCACATTACCATGAACATATAAGATCATCATTTTGCAAGAAAAACTACTAATCTCATGTTCACTGAAATACCCCTTAACGTAAGAATGATACAAATAGTGTAAGTACCCAATAGCAAGATTCCAATCCATTTTGACTGGGCTATGTGGAATCATTGGTGTTTTCATCTGATTAATAATTTAAAAGGTTTCAAAACCACCTTTCTAAAACTCAAAAATGTTTCAAGTAAGTGACTTTGAAAGCCCATAAAATATAAACCATAAGATCTATTGAAATGAAACTTAAAACATGGATTAAACATATAATAAGTAATTGAAAATAAAAACCATTTATTAAAAGTTGCTGATGAAATACAATTATAAGCTTTAAAAAATACTTCTTTCAACTCAAAAATATTTCAGATATGAGACTTTGAAAGCCTATAAAATATAAACTTAATGACGCATATAAATAAAACTTAGAACATAGATTAAACATATAAGAAGTAGTAGAAAAGTAATTAGTTAATTCTGGTTAGGGGGAAAACTGTTAGACCCTGGAATTGAAGGATAATGGGGATGACAAGGAAACATCAACCCCCACGCCCACCCCTTCCACTCATTCAACCAACTTCGGTAACTCCTATAGAAGTAGCTTTTCAAAAAAAAATGAAATGTCACCCCACCACAGCTTCCTACATCCATATTAACCCCCCAATTCAGTTTCATTAAATGTGGACAGCCCCCATTTTTACCAAAGTCAATGATGCACTATTAAACCACCACTTTCAACCCCCGCCTCAATAATACAAAATGCTTTGAGGGATGAGAAATGATTCGACGCATTTCAATGTTCTAAAATGCACCGAATCATTTCTCATCCCTCAAAGCATTTTGTATTATTGAGGCGGAGGTTGAAAAGTGATGGTTTAATAGTCCATCATTGACTTTGGTAAAAATGGGGGCTGTCCACATTTAATGAAACTGAATTGGGGGGTTAATATGGATGTAGGAAGCTGTGGTGGGGTGACATTTCATTTTTTTTTTGAAAAGCTACTTCTATAGGAGTTACCGAAGTTGGTTGAATGGGTGGAAGGGGTGGGTGTGGGGGTTGATGTTTCCTTGTCATCCCCATTATCCTTCAATTCCAGGGTCTAACAGTTTTCCCCCTAACCAGAATTAACTAATTACTTTTCTACTACTTCTTATATGTTTAATCTATGTTCTAAGTTTTATTTATATGCGTCATTAAGTTTATATTTTATAGGCTTTCAAAGTCTCATATCCGAAATATTTTTGAGTTGAAAGAAGTATTTTTTAAAGCTTATAATTGTATTTCATCAGCAACTTTTAATAAATGGTTTTTATTTTCAATTACTTATTATATGTTTAATCCATGTTTTAAGTTTCATTTCAATAGATCTTATGGTTTATATTTTATGGGCTTTCAAAGTCACTTACTTGAAACATTTTTGAGTTTTAGAAAGGTGGTTTTGAAACCTTTTAAATTATTAATCAGATGAAAACACCAATGATTCCACATAGCCCAGTCAAAATGGATTGGAATCTTGCTATTGGGTACTTACACTATTTGTATCATTCTTACGTTAAGGGGTATTTCAGTGAACATGAGATTAGTAGTTTTTCTTGCAAAATGATGATCTTATATGTTCATGGTAATGTGCATATTCAAAGGAATGAGGTTTTACTTCCCCATAAAGTAAACAAATTGGTTGAAGTGTTTGACATTAATACATGGAAGACATAAGACTATGTGAAACTTAAGGTGGATTATCTCCAGCCTGAAAATTTTGAAGGAACATGCACATCTAGTGGGGAACTGACACATTTCATTTAAAGGTTTGTCATAGCATTGCACATTTCTAGAATCTCTCTTCCTGATGGTATAATACCTCCCTTCTCATCTCACCTTACATGAATAAGTAATGTCAGTGTTTATGGTGAGGCTCTGTCCCACAAGGTGGTGTGCGAATGGTACGTCCATATCGAGAGCGACGTGTTCCATGCTGGGATGGAGTATGATGACCTGGAGAGGGATGATCTTCGGGCACTGGAACATCAATCACGGGAGCCTCTGTCGTAGTCTGAATGGAAGGAGGTGTCGGAGGGATGTCATCGTGTGCACGAGATCCTTCTCCCACTACGTAAGTAGAAGGGGTTGTCAGCATACCCTCGGGAAACCATATAGGCTGTGAAGGATCTGGTATGAAAGATGGCGGCATGGGAGATGACCCCTGATAAATCCCTGGAAAATAAATATCTGGCGAATACTGTGGATATCCGGTCAAAAAAGATGGATCCCATGCTGCATCCTGCTGCACGAACCCAGACGGGTCAGGCTGGACTGATAGAGCACCGACCTCTGCCTCTGGAACAGGTGAGGGCTCACGTGCAGCAGGACGGGGTCTCCGTCGCCGTTGTCGTCGCTGGGGAACAGCACCAGCTGCTGCTGCAGGTTCCTGAGTAGGACCCTCATCTCCTGGGATAGGAGCATCATGTTCCTGAGCAGGAACATCATGTCTCTGGGGTCTAGGATGGATGATACTTTCATGAATAGATCGACAAATCGGCATCGTCTCCTCCAAAGCAGCATGGATCACAGATAAACTAGCAACCTCCTCCTCCTCTGGATCAGTCATGCGACATAGTCGTCGTAGTCTGGTATGCTGTACAGAGATTCAAAATAAATTATAAAATAGCATAATAAATATATTATGTGAAATTTATTGACTTACCAGATCCTGAATCCCTCTCCCGTGCTGAGTCAGATACAATATAGACTTCATTCTATACCATGGCTCATACTCTACCTGATCTGATAGGTAGAATCGCATCGTACGTACACCTGTGATACGATGCTCTGCTCGATTGTCCCAGATGGCGACATATTGGGCATGTCGTCGTCGCCAATCGACATGTTGTCTCCCCGTGAGCTTCAAGCCATGAAGCGCTGGTAACTGTCGTGGTGCAGGTGGAATCAGCTGAACACAGCAAAACTGACGCATAACTCTATCGGGCTGGTGCCACTCAATAATATGAAAGTGAATAAGTGGCACTACAGCCATAACCTCATGAAGTCCAGCAGTACAGTATGTAGGTAAGTCTTGAACCAGACTCCAGTATGGCATCCAATGAATCTGTAATGACATGTGACATTTCATCAGAGAAATTTGTTAACAAAAAACAAAAATGATGATATATACTTACGCTGTCAGGTAGTAAATTGTCCAACATAAGACGATATGCAGCCAAATTGTGGGTTGGAGCATCGATGAAACGATGTGCCTGACTCCACCTATCAAAGACAACATTGAAAGTGATAAATAATCAGAAATTAAATATAATAAATCATAATACAATCGGAAACAAATAAATATGACGGATCATACCATCGTCCACGTGGAGCGTCCTGTAGCACATCTATAGGAAGCCTCTGACCAACAGTAACAGGGGCGAGGACAGGGATGTGCTCCCATGCCCACAACTGTATAAGGACGACACATCCTCCGAGATCTGTGTGATCTGAGCGGCATGCCGTACATAATGCTCTATAAGTGTAGGCCAAACATGCAGATCCCCAACTGTATCTCCCGATCCGATCAAAGTCCTCCAGTAAACTAAGATACATCATGTGCACATGCACACCCGAGTGATCTGAACACAATGTACCTCCAATAAGTCGTAAGATATATGCCCGAGCATAACACATGATGGTCTGCTCATCAGCATCAGTAGGTAAATGTGCAAACTGCAAAGCAAGCCAAGGCATAGATATGGACCCACCATCTGTAGCAGTATGATCAGCCAAAATATCGACACCTAATAATCTCTGTGCCAGCTCAGCCCAATCCCCGATGGTGGGTCCAATAACTACATCTCCCTGAATAGGAAGACCGAGTAACACTGCCACATCCTCTAAGGTGATAGTCATCTCTCCCTCTGGCAAGTGGAATGTGTGAGTCTCTGGTCTCCATCTCTCGACCAAGGCAGCAAGAAGGGGATGATCAGTGTAAGTGAAATCAGAAACGGCAATGCCGTAGAAGCCAGCACGACGTAAGTATGGTATAATAGCAGCTGGAGGCGCCATGTGTCGAAAATGGTGTGCTCGCCGCACCCTAATCCGTCGAACATCCCGACCCTCTATCACATCACGAGAAACATGCCTATGCTGCTCGGTGAGGAGTGGAGCATCATCCATCTGGAAGCCAGAAAAGGAAATTAGTATTCACTATAAAATATAAATATAATGTTAAACTTAATAGAATTTAATGATTGGTATAATGAACAATATGTGATGTTTTTTTAGAAAACATTAAGGGAATGTCGTCATATTTTGGAGAACATTTATCTATCGTGTCTTTATATATGTTTTTACCATGAAAATTATGTTTTTTAAGATATGGTGTCATACATTTATATATATAAACATTTTATCCGGGTTATGTATGATTTATGAAGATCCTTTATGATAAATGTTTTAATAATTTTTTGTCTTCGATGATAAATAACCTTTTTTTAATAATGTTTTTGTTCTCTAAGATTACGTTCAGATTAATGGATTTAAAAGTATTGAATACAGAGGTTCGTTATTGGAAGGAGAGAAGTTGCTTATTGGAAATGTGAAACAATTCTTAAAAAGTTCATCTCTGATATTAACAACATATAACTGACTACATGAAAAGATCATGTTGGATACAACACATCATTGTGGCTGAGTGTGTGAACTCGATCCAGCAATGTTAGGACATCGTTTCCGGTTATGCCCTTCTTGATGACATAGACGACATCTCAACCTTTTCCCTTGTTCTTGAGGCCAATCCATCTCATTTCGTATCCTGTTGGTCTTATGTCTTCCCCGTGGTCGTAATCTACTGATGTCAGGAATCAGTATGGGCTGGTCTTCAGGCATTGGGAAATATCGAAACTCCCCAACAGGCGTCCATGGCGCAGCATAACAGTTAGAAATGGCCTCCAATCGGTATACTGGATCAACATAAGCTTCCCATGATACGTTCACAGACGCACATGCTGCGATGGCATGTGCGCATGGAAACCTTAATGCTTGAAACTTTCCACACTGACATTGTTTTTCTTCTAGAAGTACCACTAATTTTTCACCGCTGTTACCTGTAATGGGGTTACAATACTCTTGAACTTCAAATGCCGAGTCTTCCCGACGGAATAGACACACTCGATAACTGGAAGCTTCTTCAATGTTCTTTTCAATATCTCGTTGAAAGTTTTTTCCAAATCTTAACCCCTGTTGAATCCCATCTGAGGCCAGTTTTTGTCTATCAACGAAGTACTTGACACAACGATAAAATGTCTCCTGAACTAGGGCAGTAATTGGTAGCTTGCGAAGCCCTTTTAAGATGCCATTTATACACTCCACAATGTTTGTGGTCATGTGTCCATACCTCTTCCCCCCGTCATAGGCCAGTGTCCATTTCTCTTTTGGAATCTTCATCATATAATCATACACTTCTTGGTTAGCCTTGCAGATTTCTTCGTAACGCGCCTCAAACCTTCGTTGATCTGGCTCATATGCTACATAAATATGATCACAGGTCATAGAAAATATATTTTTATTTACATTAAAATAGTAAACATCAATGACAACATTGCTTACCAAGCCTCGTGATTGCATTCTTCATAGCCTCATTATGGAAGGTTTTGCGCACGTTACTAGCAATGTGTCTAATGCAGTATCGATGATGTGCATTTGGGGGCCTCCATGAATCAGGATCCGCATTGATTGCCTCATTGATTGCCCTATGTCGATCAGATATCAAACATACACCTCCAATGCATGTGAAATGGTTGCTGATGCATGCCAAAAACCAGCTCCAAGATTCATAGTTTTCCTTCTCTACTATTGCAAATGCAAGCGGAAGTGGTGAACGGTTCCCATCTTGGGTTGCCGCAATCAACAATACGCCCTTATACTTTCCAGATAGAAATGTTCCATCAATTTGTATGAAATGTTTACTGAAACGAAATGCGGAAATACATGGGAGGAATGCCCAGAATAACCGATGAAATTGAACACGAGATTGATCCAATCGATTATCTTCAAACACATGTTCCTTCGTATTTATATGGTAGACAACTTGGTTGTTGTGGCTCAGCATGGCTAATAATTGCGGCAACACCCGATACGAGTCATCCCAATCACCGTAGACCTTCACAATTGCCTTCTGTTTCGCTATCCATGCCTTGTTATAAGAAATCTTATAACCAAAAGTTTGAAGAATCCTCTCTTGCACAAGGGCTATAGGAACATCTTGACAGGTCCTAATCATCTCAACGATAACAGTTGACACAAATTCGGCATCCAAAGCAGTGTGATCTTGTGTCAAATTTGGCTGAACACAAGAATGAGCTGCCTCAATCTTTGAAATTCTCCATCCACCAAATGCAATGTCTGGAATCGCCCTCAACCGGAATCTACAGTCTTCATCAAATTTATCACACCGTATAACATATTTTTTTCGACATGATGCCTCAACTACATATCTACAATGCCTCTCAATATGAAATCTTTTTAAGAAGCTCTTCAACGCATCCTTACTTGGAAAATCCCTTCCATTATATAATGTTTTGTCCAACTCACTAAACCTGTCCACTATAACTCCAGGAAACTCTGTTGCAGGTGTCAGAACATTGTTGTCAAATTCAGGTACACGTTCCATTGCTTCGGACCAAGATTCAAAGGGTGGTGGATGATTTAATGTTGGTCGAGAATGTTCTTGAACTACTCTACTTCGAGAAACTACTACCTTATCTTCTCCAGCTCCCTCCCCACCTCCAGCTCCCTCCCCATCATCATTGTCTTCTCCGTCTGTTCCATCATTATTAAATTCCTCATCTGAAGAATGATTTATATGTAAATCCGGTAGATCATCTAAGTTGTCCTCCTCCACAACAGGGCGAACATCCTCAATTTCTTGGGATGAGGCTTCTTCAACAACTATTTGTGCATGTCTACGACTTCGAACATTTTGATGTTTTTGTACATTAGAAACTTCAACATATAACTCCATCATTGCACCATCAGACCGTTGGGAAAATAAAGTTCCCACTTGGACCCAGTGCTCATCAGAAGCCAATGGACAAGCAAGATGCCATAACGTGGCAGGGAATTGCAAATGTCTATAACTAATAGACTTTATCTCTTGATGAGGACCGAGATTTAAGCAACCACGAATTCTATCTTGAAGATCAGTTATGGTAACACAATCAGATGTGTTAACCATAGATGTTGGCTGTATACTATAAGAAGCTCCTTGCTCGGTTTGAATTACCTTTCCATAGCAGTAAACACAAGCAAACATGTCTCTCTACATGAAAAATGTTTACTGATCACTGAATATGTCAATAATGTTTTGTTACGTGTTAAATAAATTTTTTTATCTTCTTAAAGGTATTTTAGTACTTCATGAAGTAAATATCAATCATCTAAAACATATCCCCCGGGAGTGTCAAACCAGGAGCGCAGCAAGGCCCGTTGTCGTGTACCAGGATACCCCGGGTCAGGCCCGAAACTCCTTGTCGGGGCTTTCACCCCTAGGTACAGCTGTGCCAGAGCCACATCATCCACTTGTAGTATCCAGACAGGGATTTAATTGCTTAGATAACGACATAAACTTTCATGACACCAAAATTTTAAAACCTTCCTAAATTAAGCCACTAATGTTTTGTAGAACAATTTTTTAACTTTCCTAAAGATATGTTCAATGATCTCTAAAAAATAAGATTCATTACAGTGTAGTTTAATCACTAGTTAAGTGTCGGTCACTACTTAAGTGCTGGTTAATCACTACTTAAGTGCTGGTTAATCACTACTTAAGTGCTGGTTAATCACTACTTAAGTGCTGGTTAATCACTACTTAAGTGCTGGTTAATCAGTTAGGAGTTGGTCATTCACCACATAATCATCCCTTAATCTTTACTTAATGACCCCTTAATCATCCGTTAATCGTTAGTTAATGACCCCTTAATCGTTAGTTAATGAACCCTTAATCACCCCCTAATCATCCCTAGTTAATCACCCCTTATTCACCCATTAATTATTAGTTAATCACCCCTTAAACATTCCTTAATTACCCCTTAATCAGCCCCTAATCATTCCTTAATCGTTAGTTAATCACCCCTTAAACATTCCTTAATTACCCCTTAATCATCATGTAAACATTCCTTAATTACCTCTTAATCATCCCCTAATCATTCCTTAATCATTAGTTAATGACCCCTTAATCACCCCTTAATCGTTAGTTAATCACCCCTTAATCGTTACTTAATCACCCCTAAAACATTCCTTAATTACCCCTTAATCACCCCTTAATCACTCCTTAATCATTAGTTAATGACCCCTTAATCACCCCTTAATCACTCCTTAATTACCCCTTAATCATTAGTTAATCACCCCTTAAACATTCCTTTATTACCCCTTAATCACCCCTTAAACATTCCTTAATTACCCCTTAATCATCACTTAATCATTCCTTAATTACCCCTTAATCATCCCCTTAACCCCTTAATCAGTCCTTAATTACCCCTTCATTCCTTAATTACCCCTTCATTCCTTAATTACCCCTTAGTTAGTTAATGACCCCTTAATCACCCCCTTAATCCTTAGTTAATCACCCCTTAAACATTCCTTAATTACCCCTTAACCATCCCCTAATCATTCCTTAATCATTAGTTAATGAAAACTTAATCACCCCATAATCGTTAGTTAATCACCCCTTAATCGTTACTTAATCGCCCCTAAAACATTCCTTAATTACCCCTTAATCACCCATTAATCACTCTTTAATTACCCCTTAATCATCACTTAATCATTCCTTAATTACCCCTTAATCATTAGTTAATCACCCCTTAATCACTCCTTAATTACCCCTTAATCATCAATTAATCATTCCTTAGTTACCTTAATGACCCCTTAGTCATCCCTTAATCATCACTTAATCACCCCTTAAACATTCCTTAATTAATCATCCATGGTTAATTACCCCTTTAATCATGACTTAATTATTCCTTAATCATTATCTAATTAGTCTATGATTATCTCTAAAATATTAATAAATTATTATTATCCCTAATTAACTAATTAAAACATTAATAATATAACTATTTATTTCTTTTCTTTAAATAACTACTACTACATACTTAAATATTTAAAATTAACTAATTACAATTAAATAAATAAATAACTTTAAAATAAAAAAAATACCTCTAAATGAAGCTTGAAACAAAAATCTTGTACTCTTTGCGTCTCCGGAAGCACCACGAAGAAAAACTCTACTTAGAGAGAGGAGCTCTCAAAATTTTAGAGAGAGGAGCTCTCAAAATTTTAGAGAGAGGAGCTCTCAAAATTTTAGAGAGAGGAGCTCTCAAAATTTTAGAGAGAAGAGGGTTTTTTGAGTGAGGAAGGGTGGGAGGGGCGGCTCCCTTTTATAGGGAAATTTTTGGCAAAGGCGGCAACTGGGAAGCCGCCTTTGGCCATTTAAAACACGAAAGGCGGCTCTTCCGGAGCCGCCTTTCACAGAAATAATTTCGAAAGGCGGACACTGGTGTGCCGCCTTTCGTTTCCCCAATGGTGGAAGGCGGTTCCTGGAGAACCGCCTTTGGCCCGGCGGAAACCGAACCGAAGGCGGCACACCATGTGCCGCCTTTAGGATGTAAAAAATTTTTTTTTTTAAACCTGGATGTATTTTTAAAATTTCTTTTTTGAAAAAATGTAAAAAAAAAATAACTCCTCTCCCATCCCACACATCAATTATATACATAAAGATATATAGATATAATTTATTCTACATTATGACATAAACCGGTTATAATTTATTAGATATAATTTGGGCCAAACATCAAAAACAAAATTTAATTATCATTTATGTATGCCACTATTACAATTATTATAAATAACCTCAAAATATATTTATTAAGATAATGATTTTATCTTCATTGAGTCATCCCTCCAGAAAGTTCGGATGTGCGTTTAAGTTCGGATGTGCGTTTCTTTTCTAATTATTTAAGTTGAGGGTTTTTTTCATAGTTGAGTGTTACTCAATTACGGTACAACATCTGGCAAGTTTGGGGTTCAATTCCCAGCCTGCACGAATTAGGTCCGAGTAGTGGGTGAAGTTTTCTAGGAAACGTGCTTAGGGGGCCAAAAGAATGGATGGGAGGCGTGTTTGTAGGGGCAGTGTGATATGAGTTGTGCTTTGTGGTGGCCGAAGGCATGGCACACAATAGTGAAAGCCAATGATGCATGGGTAATTTTGATCTTGGGCCAGCGACTATTGGTAGTAAAAATGAGCTCTAGTGGGGCATAAGTGCGACAACGCCACAAAAACAATGATGGAAATGGTCTCCGATGAATCCAGGGCGGGCATAACATTGGTATTCGATGGATCTAGGGCTTTGGTAAGTATGGTTGACCTGTGGAGAGCAGGACATGATAGAACAAAAGGGTGCACCAATGGACGTTGTTGGTGTAGTCATTGTCTGATATCGATGGTGTAGCCAGGCCTCAACGGTTGTAAGCCCTGAGCAGGAGACAACTCGAGATTACCCGAGGGCAGGTCGACTGGGTGACAGAAATGACTGGTTTTTGGCGGTGATCAGAACGCTTCTAGTGGTCAACAGGCATCGCGGTATTGCGCTATAAGTTATTTTCTGGCCTATAATCCATGTACCTTGATCCTTCATGTCCATGTAATGGGATCTCTCTCCCAAAAAAAACATGTTTACTAGTTTAATAAAAAGGGATGGGCTTCCCTTCTACCTGTTTTGATTTTTTTTTCATATTATATAATTTAAAATATTCATTTATTTATAATTATGTGTGTGTTTACAAAGTTAGAGGCTTGCTTGAGAGGTGAAGTCACACTATGTATGAAACTTGTGTTCAAAATCAGGCGGGAATAGAAGGCACTGTAGCAATACTATAATAGGGTGAAAACTGTAGCAGGGTGCCATAGAAATAGTATTATTCACCCGAATTGGACTTTTCAGGCCAGGTGTTGGGACTCTAGCCCACTAGGCCTCCAAGCCATCCTTAGGCCTCTAAGCTATGAATAGTGGGATTTTAGGCTTTGTGATGGAGCAGTTTGTAAATGATGGAGGGAAAGATGGTGTGAATTCAGTCCCTAGTGTGCAATTTAACATGGAGGTTCACTCATGGAATATACAATACATATCAAATTATGACCTCGATTGGGGAGGCAGTGATGATAGACCATGAACGCGACATCGGGACAACGAGCTACAATAGAAAAACGACTAAAAGGTGGTAGGAGTTGTTGTAATGTGGGGCATTGGGCCACTAGGACTTCAGGTCTTATACTAGGCCTGTATGCCTCTAGTAATTCGGGACATGTAATCTAGGGCTTTCAGGCCATATAAGGGCTTCCTCTCAACCTTGTTTAAAAGGGGGTTATACAAAAATAAAAAAAAGATCCATGGCATTCGGGCCATGGGTAATGTGTGTTTTCAAATATATATATATATATATATATATGATTATATATAAATAAATATATCAGTACATTAAAATATAAATATACATATAAAATGTATATTTCAAAAAAATCTTATTAAAAAAATCTTTTTAGGAAATATTAATTTCATAAGTTATATATGAAAATTCCACATATTCAAATTTTATTATAATAATTTTATTAATTTTTTTATAATTATATATTTATTTGAGAATATTTTTATATAGTATATGTAATTTTCTACATATAGACACACACACACACATATTCTAATATAATCTTTTGTGTCACCATGTGAATCCTTGATATGACCTAAAAATCTCATGGTGCGAGAAAAATAATTAAATAACGGGGGACATGTATTTATAGAATACATGTATTTATGTGTTTATGGTTGGATGAATGTGTGTGCCTTAGTACGTGTGTGTCAGTATGTTTTTATGTGAGCATATGTATTTGTATATGTATGGAATGTTTGTATATGTGTATGTGCATATATATATATGTGCATGCATGCATGTATGTGTATATATGTGTTGGTGTAAATTTATGTGTATTTATGTGTATGAATTTTTATATATAAGTACGTATATGTATATATTTGTATATATGTGTGCATGTTTATTCATATGTAAGTTTATGTATTTGTTTGTGTGTGTGTGCGTATGTGTATGTATGTGTTTTTCTATGTATGTGTATGTATGTGTTTTTCTGTGTATGTGTATTTGTATGTGTGTGAATGTTTGTGTATGCGTATGTGTATGCATCTTTATATATGTGCATGTATGTATGTATATATGTGTTTATATGTGTATGTATGTGTATGTACACTACAACAAAAGCAGCCCTTAGCGGCGGTTTAAACCGCCGCTAAATGGGTTGGCGGCGGTTTTTGTAAACCGCCGCTAAACTTGGCGTCGACAATCTTTTAGCGGCGGTTTTTTCTATTTCGCGGCGGTTTAAAATATGTGTCGTAGATGCCTCATTTCCCGGCGGTTTCTCTCCATTTAGCGGCGGTTTTATGGGTATGCCACACCTTTTTATGTGCGGCGGTTTTAACCGCCGCAAAATTATGCCGTTTGATGCGCCTATTTTGCGGCGGTAAAAACCGCCGCTAAATATAAACGTAATATATCTAGCGGCGGTTTTAACCGCCGCTAAATGCTGCCCAGCAAGGCATTTAGCGGCGGTTTTAACCGTCGCTAAATGCTACCAAATATGGCATAAGCGCCGAACTTTCTAACTTGTTTTCCATGCTCATTAAGTAATGTGAAAATCAAATTATCACATACATTCTTCTCAATATGCATCACATCAAGATTGTGGCGCAAAGAATTAAATTCCCAATACGGAAGTTTGAAGAATATACTTTTTTTCTTCCATTGTTGCGTTCTGATTTCACTTGACGATGCACTTCGCACTCGTTTTCCGCTATCATTCAATTTCTGAACCTTCCCAAATTCTGTTTTAACATTTTCAAGCTATGTCAATATTTCAGAACCGGTTAACAACTTTGGAGGTGGTCTACGATCAATGGAACCATTAAATTTTGATTTGTTCAGCCGAAATCTATGAGATGCATCAAGAAATCTTCGATGGCACAAGAAGCACCATTTTCTATTGTGAGGTAGCCATTTGGGCTCGAAATCAAAGTTACAAACGGGACAAGCCAAACCCGTATAAGTGTTCCAACCAGATAAATTCCCAAGCCCAGGGAAGTCACTAATGGTCCACATTAAAGCAGCATGCATTTTGAACATTGTTTTAGAAGAAACATCAAATGTCTCAACACCGTTGGTCCATAACTCCTGCAATTCTTCAATCAAAGGCTGCAGGTATACATCAATATCATTTCCAGGCATTTGTTTTCCAGGAATAATCATCGAAATGATAAAAGATGTTTGTTGCATACACATCCACGGAGGCAGATTATAAGGGATCAAAACAACTGGTCAAATGCTATAACTCGTACTCAAAGTCCCAAATGGGTTGAATCCATCGGCAGCCAATCCCAATCGAACATTCCTAGGATCAGCTGAGAAATCTGGATGTAATGCATCAAATGTCTTCCACGATTGGGAATCTCGTGGATGTCTCATTAACCCATCATTGTTATTATCTACAGCATGCCACTTCATGTGTTCGGCGGGTTTTGATGACATGAATAATCTTTCCAATCGAGGCTTCAAAGGAAAGTAACGCAAAACTTTTGCAGGTGTGTTCCTTTTCTTCTTCTCCATGAAATTATGTTCAGTCATACTTCCAACATTACCCTTTGACTGCCATCTAGAAGAAGAACATTTCTTACAATTCTGTCTACTTGAATCTTCTCCCCAGTAAAGCATACAATCATTGGGACACGCATGTATTTTTGTATAATTCAGACCAAGCTTGTTTACAACTTTTTTCATCTCATAAAACGATTCTGGGATTTTTGCTTTAGGAAATGCATCACGAATCAATTCCAATAACATAGAAATTGCCTTATTTGTAATTCCACAAAGACATTTGATATGGTACAACTTCAGCAGAAATGAAAGCTTTGAATATTTCAAACACCCACTATACAACTCGTGATTTCCATCATCAACTAAATCATGAAACGCATTTTTCTCACTGAAGTTTTCCCTTACATTTGGATCCACAGAATCAAGAGGAGGATCCAATGATATGTTACAATCTTGATCTGCTTGTGTTACAGTCTCAAAAACATCACTTGTCACGTTGCAATTTGTAGCATCATCTTCTGGTTGTTCTGATATGTTTTGATGCTCATAGTGGTGTCTTGCAGTGCCGAATGCATCATTTATGAGGTTTTGCATTTCATTTTCCATTGGCGACAAACTTGGGACCTCATTCTGTGGATTAACATCAGTCCTCAATCTTTCTGTATTGTTTGATTCTCCATGCCAAATCCAACACAAATATTGATCAGGGAATTGCTTCAGTATTAAATGTTCATAAACTTCATCCCTCTTCAACCATGTTCTAAATTTACATTTAGGACATGGACATCTTTTTCTCCCTTCAACGGATCGATTAGAAATTGCAAAATCTAAAAACTCATTCAAACCCTTAACATATTGAGGTGTGTTCCTCGGTAATGTGATCCAGCTTTTATCCATGTATATCACAATGTGCCTACACAAAAATATACGATAGTGTAAGATTACAGAAACATAATATAATAAAGATGAACCATTGATCATAAAGTATGCATAATATAATAAAGATGATTCATTGATCACATTTACCACTTCAGACCAACAGAACATGTCTGGTCCATAGGAGACAGCGTCAACACCTCATTGAGGAGCAATAAGAATATCGGGCTACACACTTATCATAACACTATCGATCACACATTTATGTTGCCTCAAACAACACCCCATTGATGTGTGATCGAAACTGATCATAATGCATTTTAAACCTGAGACATTATGTGATTGGTTAGGCTTGACCTTAGATGTCCTCCAAGAGGAATGATGTTTCTCAATGGTTTCATACACAACCAACTATAAAGAGGGACACTATGTTCACTGTTGTACCCTTGGATTTTAATGATCACAATCACTCTCATCGTGTTCTAACTTGTTTTCAAGTGTTTTGATGCTAGGAAAAAGGTTGCCCAGGAGTTGGCCCAAGAAGGCTGATAGTGGACTCTCTGAGTCCACCGGCCAGCCGGTGGTCTCTGGCAGAAGCATTGCTTTCTGCCAGAGCCACCGGTCAGCCGGTGCTAGCGCACCAGCCAGCCGGTATGGGCACCGGCCAACCGGTTCTTGCCCACCGGCCAGCCAGAGGACCCAGGCAGTAGGCTTGCCCACTGCCTGGTGCCACCGGCCAACCGGTGGATGACCACCGGCCAGCCGGTGGAACCCAGACAGAAAGCCTGCTCTGTCTGGACCACCGGCCAGCCGGGAGCTCAGCACCGGCCAGCCGGTGTGCCCAGTCAAACTAGCCGTTGGGCTTTGACCAGACTTGTACTTTTGACCCCCAACGGCTCCGGAAGCCCTCCAACGGCCATATTGAAGTGTTTATGGGTATTTCTCCTATAAATAAGAAACCATGGATGCCGGGAACACACCCGAATTATATTTTGATGTCTTGACGCTCTAACGACAAATCTCCAAGGCCTCTTGTGATCCATTGCCATCCTTGAAGCTTGAGCTCCCTCTCCATCAGCTGCTCTCACACTTTTGGCGCTCAAGGATTCCGTGTGTTTGTATTATTTTATTTGTTTAGTTCTTCATTGGGTTTGGATTAAAACAAACCTCTCATTTCCATTCTTTCTTTCAATTGGGTTTCTTGCTACAACCATAATAAAAAAGCAAGTTATACGAAGGTGTTCCAGCCTACCTTAAAACGGCTAGTGGGTTTCTTGCTACAACCATAATAAAAAAGAAAGCTGTACGAAGGTGTTCTAGCCTACCTTAAAACGACTAGTGGGTTTCTTGCTACAACCATAATAAAAAAGCAAGCTGTACGAAGGTGTTCTAGCCTACCTTAAAACGGCTAGTGGGTTTCTTGCTACAACCATTAAAAAGCAAGCTGACGTATTAATCTCTCAACGGTTCTTGTTGGGAGCAGAGACGTAGGCTTGAGAATTAATCCGAACTTCGTTATCAAATTGTGTCTTGCCTTTTTTATTTCCGCTGCATTGATAATTGTTTTAAATTGTTAATTATTTTTGAAAAGGCAATTCACCCCCCCCCCCTCTTGCCATCCTCTACGACCCAACATTCACTTTATTCATCGAAGTGTCACCTCTCTAGGTTTGAGTATTACAAGTCAGACATTTATAATCATGTCTTCAACCATCAACATATAAAGAACCAGTTTTTTATTCAAGGGTTGTCTTAGACATTGAAACACTATTAATCTCATTTATAAGAATTTTATTTTAATAAAAAAATTTAATTTTTAAAAGGGTTTGATCAATACAGTGGTGAGAATGTAAAACACATACATACATCAAATTCATAAACACATGGGAAATGCAGAAGGACTACTCACATCAATTCTATTTTTTTTCACTTTTTAAGAACAACCCTATAACTCTTGTCTATGATTTTTTAAATCTGAAATCATATCTTTAGTACCTATCTCAAGGCACAACACCAAATACATAATTATATACAATTTATAGTTAATTATATAATTTTATTATAAAAATTATAATTTATTTCAATTAAAACCAACAAGGAATAATTGCCTAAAAATCACCAGCCCACCTCATCACACCTATATAATAACCAACCACTTATGTATTGTTTGTGGTGAACTCCAACCTTTATCCTAAAAAAATTACCTATGAAGTTGAACTAAGTCAATAATCTCCAAAATCAAACCAAAAAATCCAAAAATAAATGAAGAACAATGTAAAGGTAACATCAAATGTAGTCATACATAATGGAAATAATACTACATGTTTGACCCAAACCATGGCCATGAATGATGTTGTAGAGGAATTTATCCAAGGTTGATGCAAGTAGTTTATAATCAAATGATGTCCTATTTGACATTAGCATCACCTTTTTGATGTGTTGGTTACATATACTTCTTCCTAACCATATAATTTATTCCCCTTCCCCTTCTCTATCTATCTGCCTCTCCCAAAAACAATGTCTACATCATAGGAATATATGTTGGTATTTTGAAATATTTAAGTCATGTAGTTGTTGATAAGGTGGCATGTATATTTTTCATAATTGAAATAATTTTTTAGATATTTCATTATTTTGATGACCCATGTGTTTTAATTTTCCATTATGGTTTTTTGAGACTCGACGCAGTAATGACCTCCTCATGGTGGAAGACTAGGCCACCAAAACCCAATTCTTTCCACCATAGGCCATTTTTTAAAGATAAGTGACGAGAATGAATAATTATAATGGTAGGCCTCTTCATAATGTACATGTATGCATGCACCCAACCATATATATGAATATGTTCATAATAATAAAAATAAGAGAAAATAAACTAAATATTTACATTCTATCATGTTATTTACTTTAGAGAATAAAAAATAGTACAATAGTACAATAGGAGGCGGCCGCGGCGGAGGAGGAGGAGGAGGCCGCGGTGGAGGGGAGGAGGAGTAGGAGCAGAGGAGGAGGCGGCGGCCGCGGAGGAGGAGGAGGAGGCCGCAGTGGAGGAGGAGGCTGCGGTGGAGGAGGAGGCACCGGCGGCAGCGCAGAGGCTGGGCGGAGGCAGGGCGGAGGCACTAACTCATGATAGTCACACATAATCTTTTCCCTATCACCCTAACGTATCAGGACCATATTACATATATTTAAGATTACTATCATGGTGTCTATTGGTTCTCATTATATCCTAGGAAATTCTATAGTCTTTTTATATGACATGTAATCTTAGGATGTCACTATATAAATATAGTCAATGCAGAATAACAAACACTATTTTTGGTAAGATATAAACATGTATATATCAAACTGTATGCATGTAATGGTATTCAATATAAATACATGAGTTAGGTCTAGGGTACCCACTCACAACACCACACTTATTTATGGAACCCACATTGAATGGCACCCTGAAACACCCTTCTTACTCTTTAAATATGAAGTGATTTCATGTAATTAACCTCGAAGAACAAGGGTTGTAAAGAAAAGGAATAATGAAATGTGGTAACCTATCATGGGATACAGGGGTTTCTACTGGTTTAACAAATTTTCAAATGTTAGATGGTCCTCAATTTCAAATGAGAACAATTAAAATCAATCTTTAGTTTCATTCATTTTAATATGGCATAAAATAATCATGCGTTAATAAGACATAAAATAATGTTATAATATTTTTTCATACACATAGTTATTTCAAGAAATAGTGGATGAGAAATAATGTTTCAAAATAGGCTAAGAACTATCTCAGGAATAGGAAAAATGAAATTGGTCAATTGGGTCATTTCATGAATATCAATAATCACTTTACTTGATGCATGTATTCATGAATCAACATCAAGAATAAGAAATCACATCGATGATCATTTTTAGGAAACTTCAAATAGATGTAAGATTGTGAATTTTAAAAATGTCAACCTATTTCTCTAATTAAAAAAAATCATTTCCTAGAAGTTAAATAAAAACTCAGTTTTCTTACTGGATGTTATTTAATTATGGTTATTATGCTAGAACATTTACCTTTCTATCACATAGTTGGAGAATGAATCAAATTTAACTGGCTCAGTATTGATGCTGATTTTAAATTCTACTAGATCGGGCTGCATGGTCTCTTTCTTCAATTGTTAGACAATAATCTTCTAAGATTTATATGATCGCTTTTATCCCCTAGATCTAGCTTAGGAGTAGGTATATATGTGTGGCCCATTATAGGAAGGCTTTGTACCTACCATTTCCTACCTTACTAGATTCCTATCTACTATAAATATTATCTAAGGAATGTGCTTGGAAACTGTAGAGTTATACCACCATGACATCCTCACATCATATTCCATGAGGGTGATGATGACCGTTACCCAGGAGGAGACGTGGAGGCACTGGTGGCACCGACGGAGGAGGAGGAGGAATCAGCGGAGGAGGAGGAGGCCGCGGTGGAGGAGGAGGCACCGGAGGCACCAGCGACAGCGCGGAGGCAGGGCGGAGGCAGCGGAGGCAGCGGAGGAGGAGGATGAGGCCGGTGGAGGGGAGGAGGAGCAGGAGCAGAGGAGGAGGCGGCGGCTGCGGCGGAGGAGGAGGAGGCAGCGGAGGCAGCGGAGGAGGAGGAGGAGGCCGTGGTGGAGGAGGAGGAGGCCGCGGTGGAGGAGGAGGCACCAGCGGCAGTGCAGAGGCAGGGCAGAGGCAGGGCGGAGGCAGCGGAGGCAGCGGAGGAGGAGGAGGATGAGGCCGGTGGAGGAGGAGGAGGAGCAGGAGCAGAGGAGGAGGCGGTGGCCGCGGCGGAGGAGGAGGAGGCGGCGGCCGCGGAGGCACCGACGTGACCGCGGCGTGACCGCGGCGTGACCGCGGCGTGACCACGGCGTGACCGCGGAGGAGGAGGTGGCCGCGGAGGCACCGGCGGCACCGGCAGAGGAGGAGGAGGCATCGACGGAGGAGGAGGAGGCCGCAGTGGAGGAGGAGGCACCGACGGCAGCGCAGAGGCAGGGCGGAGGCAGGGTGGAGGCAGCGGAGGCAGCAGAGGCAGCGGAGGAGGAGGAGGATGAGGCCAGTGGAGGAGGAGGAGGAGGAGCAGAAGCAAAGGAGGAGGAGGCGGCCGCCGCGGCGGAGGAGGAGGCGGCGGCCGCAGAGGCACCGGCGTGACCGCGGCGTGACCGCGGCGTGACCGCGACGTGACCGCGGCGTGACCGCGGAGGAGGAGGCGGTCGCGGAGGCACCGGCGGCACCGGCGGAGGAGGAGGAGGCATCAGTGGAGGAGGAGGAGGCACCGACGGTAGCGTAGAGGCAGCGGAGGCAGCGGAGGCAGCGGAGGAGGAGGAGGTTGAGGCCGGTGGAGGAGGAGGAGGAGGAGCAGGAGCAGAGGAGGAGGCGGCGGCCGCGGCGGCGGAGGAGGAGGCGGCGGCCGCAGAGGCACCGACGTGACCGCGGCGTGACCGCGGCGTGACCGCGGCGTGACCGCGGAGGAGGAGGCGGTCGCAGAGGCACCGGCAGCACCGGCGGAGGAGGAGGAGGCATCGGTGGAGGAGGAGGAGGCACCGGCAGCAACGCAGAGGCAGGGCGGAGGCAGCGGAGGCAGCGGTGGCAGCGGAGGAGGAGGAGGATGAGGCCGGTGGAGGAGGAGGAGGAGGAGCAGGAGCAGAGGAGGAGGCGGCAGCCGCGGCGGCGGAGGAGGAGGCGGCGGCCGCAGAGGCACCGACGTGACCGCGGCGTGACCACGGCGTGACCGCGGCATGACAGCGGCATGACCGCGGAGGAGGAGAAGACGTGTATGCACTGGAGGCACCAGCGGAGGAGGAGGAGGCATCGGCGGAGGAGGAGGAGGAGGCCGCGGTGGAGGAGGAGGCACCGGCGGCAGCGCGGAGGCAGGGCGGAGGCAGGGCGGAGGCAGGGTAGAGGTTACTTTATACTTTTTTTCATAAATTCAAAAAGATGAAAAAAATTAAAGATTTTAATATCATGATCAAATAGATTATATAACCAATAGAATACCTTATTTAACCTACAAGAACATATTAAATGGGTTGGATAAAACCTTTAGAAAAAAAACCATCAAACTATGTTTTAAAATCCTTCATTTTAGATGGTGTGATTTGATAAAAGTGAAAAAATAGGATACATTTTACAAATCATGTTATTATAAAACCCCACCCCTTCTCAATAGATGTAAACCAAAATATTATAATAAAACACATTGGAAACTCAAAACATATGGGAGGAAGATCACTACACGATGATCACTTTTCAGGAAAAATTGTAATCATGTATATCATCCTATGTAACTCTAGAAGAGAATATCTAACACAAATCAACATATGGTTCCATTCTACTTGAAATACATAAAAACCCATTAGGTCCAGCAATGTGAATCAAATGAATGTAATAATTAATAAGACCATTATGGGAAATCAACCAATCCATTATAACAATGACATGTAGAGATTTCATATACAGAATCAGTAAATATCATACAAGATTTAAATATGAAATAAATAAAGTATAGATAGGTAATAACAAATCCTTGTCTCTTATTTTTCTTGTAGGACCATAAATACCAATTACATAGTGTTTTAGATCCATTAAAATATTCAAATATTTCACAACATACACATATATGATAGAATGAGGGGATTTGGTATAAAATATTACCGTCAATGAAGATGATTATCTGAAAATGAAACCTCTAATTACCAAAATCGAAGGCCGCAGGGGGCGCGGTAGTCGCCGGGGGGGTGCGGGGGTCGCCAGAGGCCGCGGGGGGCGTGGTGGTCGCCGGAGGGCGTGGGGGTGCGGGGGGCGTGGGGGTCGCCGACAGTCGAAGGGGGCGCCGAGGGGGTGCGGGGTTCGCCGGGGGCCCGGGGGTCGCCGGAGGGTGCGGCTGTCACCGGAGGGAGCGTGGGGAGCCAGTGTCGCCGGAGGGAGAAGCTGTCACCGGGGATCGGGGAGGGTTTTTGAGGAGAGGGCGGGGGTCGCCGGATCTGGGAAGAGGGGAGACGACACGAGGGGAAAGCGTCGCGAGTTTTCTAAAAAAAATGGGTTTCGCGGCGGTTTTTAATAAATCGCCGCAAAACCTTTCCCGGATAACGTTTAGCGGCGGTTTTGTGAACCGCCGCTACAAAACCGCCGCTAAACCAGGGTTTTTTTGTAGTGGTATCTGTATTTATGTGTATGTGTATATATATTTTTATGTTTATGTGTATGTGTATGTATTTTATGTGTGTATATTTTTATGCGTATGTTTGTATATACATGTTTGTGTATCTTTTATGTGTATCAGTATGTGTATGTGTATGTGTATGTGTACATGTATGTATGTGTATATTTATATGCGTGCATGTATGTGTATGTACATGTTTATGTATCTATATGTTTTTCAGTATGTGCATTTAAGTATGTGTATGTGCATTTGAATGTGAATGTGTATGTGTATGTGTATGTGCATGTGCATGTGCATTTGTCTTTGTATGCATATGGACATCTACGTTTATATAAAACTCTCGGTTATAGCTGCCAACAGAAGTACACGATGCATACAAAGAAAACCTGTGAAATAAATAGGCTCGGGGACTCGACCCCGCGACCTGCGCCCCCAAGCCCTCCCTCCCTGCCACCCCACAACCTGTGTACATATATGTTAATATATGTGTATGTGTATATATGCATATGTGCATGTACTTGTATGTTTGTGTGTGTGTGTGTGTTTGTGTATTTGCATGAGTCTATAAATGCATGTCGTTAGATAAACACAGGTTTGTATTAGTCCACCTATATATCACACACACACAAACATAAAAAATATCTATACATTTATACAAAAAATAATATTTTTAATTTAAATTAAAAATTTTAAATACAGTTAATAATTAATTATATTTTTATATTCAGTCAATATAATACATATATCTATAAAATTAAATTCATACTTTCAATTTTATAGTTTTTTAATTAATTGTATATTGTGAAATACATTTATGCAGATTACTATTATCCATACATTTATTAATGAAAAATTTTAAAATATATTTATTCATTTTTATAATAAATTATACTTTTAATTATATTTTTAAAATTTAAATGTAGTTAATAATTAATTATATTTTTTCATTTTTAATATTTATTCATTTTTACTATAAAGTAATTTTGAAAATTTGAAATTTATTATAATATTAATACATTTATTCATAATATTTATTCATAATATTAATAAATTTATTAATATACTTTCTAATACAAATTTTATTATAATTTTAATACAGTTATTATAATATTAATTCATTTATTATAATATCATAATAATAATTAATTAATTAAGACATTTAATATTTTATTAGTAAAACAGTTAAGGGTGTTGCGATGAAGGAAAATCGAGAGCTTCCCTCTCTTGTTCTTCATGGTGTTTAGGTAATTGATTTTATGGGTTCTAATTTGGATTGTTAATTTGATCTTTATAACGTGGTAGTTTGTCCACTGAGGAAGGATGAAGTCATGGTTGAAGCTGCGATTCGAAACTCAAGTCAAGTTCAGTCAGATCCAGTTGACTTGTAGATCTATGAAGCTATGTCTATTGAATTGATGAAGGATCTGATTGATTTAAGGAGCAATTTGACTTCCAATGTAGGTAAATAATCTTATTATATTTTTTATAGCTCTTAGGTTGATTGTGCAAAGGCGCAGAAAAAATCAGGGAGAATGGAGTATTGGAATTTATTGAAGTTAACCCAAAATTATTCCAAGATCGGATTGAGGATTGCTATCACTCCATCACCACTCATTTTTCTTCATAACATAAGAGTAATAAAAGGAATCTTGATGATTTAAAAAATTGGATTCGGAAGTATTAGGGATTTGATGGCTGGAAGATTGTATCAATTAGTATGGGTTTCTTCAATGTGGAGTTGGTTCAGGGGACTAGGAATCCCCCCTCACTAAAAAATGAGGTTTTCGAATAAGGGACAATGGTAGTTAGGCATGGGAATTTAGATCATCTGGTCTGTGGGCCTGTTGGGGTGGGGGACTTCTCAACTTTCTTTTCTAGAGGTGTGTGACAATCTAGAATTGAGGAACCAGCATTTGACTGAATGTGACAGTATTATAGACACTATTATATAGTGTGAAACTGAGTCTTTCAAGGAACCTTCTCATCAGAAGGAAATTACTTTCCCATGGTATGATGAAATTTATATAACAGTTATACTAGGAAAGACTGATGAAGCTCGAGCACAACCCACTAGATTGGAATGCATAACCATGCAGGAATTAAGGATAAGTGAGTCAGAGGAGGACACCATTAAAATCTTTGATGACTGAGATGGATCATGGATTATAGATAAATGTAGGAGAGGATGTCACCTTCATGGTTAAAGCAATTCATACAATGTGGGTAAATACACTAATGACGACAAACTCTTATCCTTTTTCGATTTTCATTTTAAATATTTTTTTTAATTTATTAAATTTTACTATAAAGTTATTTTTTAATTTATTATTATATTAATTAATTAGTTAATAATATTTATTATAACATTAACACATTTTTAATAAAATTATTATAAAATATTTATTATAATTTTAATAAATTTATTTTTATATTAGTAATATATTTATCATAATATTAATACATTTATTATAATACATTTATTTATATTTTTTAAATTTTCATCCCTCCCAACTATGATTGGATAGAACCATCTAGGACTCCTTATTACAATTTGAAATTTCCCTAAAATCCTAAAGTTGCCGGTGCTTCAAAGAGAGCATAAAGATACTGGTTAGAAGGCCCAATGGCCCAAAGGTGACTAATAACCCATCCACTCTTATGTTAAGAAAGAGAATGCCTCACCTTTTTGGTCACCAAGTTCACTCTCGCATTAACAGACATGATTTTTTTCAGGGCTCATCCACCCGCCATCCTTTCCAAAATACAATCGACCACCCACACTTATTTTACACATACCCACACTAATTCCAATCACAAAGCATCAGTGAGCTCAACCATTCCATTTCAAATAGTATCCACACCATCATTCCACCTGTTAGATCCCCATCAATACCACATCCTCATGCCTACGTCATCCACATATCCCTATCAAGCCAGGCCCGTACCATTGAGAAACTTCTACCGTGTCATCTTACCTTGTCTTATCGACACCCAGTGTGTCACTACCCTTCGCCCAGTGCACACATCCACTAACACACGTACCACTGACGTGGGACGTCATTCTACTACTCTCCCCACACACAAACGCGCAGAAGTTTTAGTCTCCAGCATTAATTAAATTTGGGGAACCAAGGTGCAGTCGTTAGTTAAACCCCTGATGAGATTCACATGTGTTAGTTTCATATTCCACTCAAATGAGAAACCACTTCCAAAAAATATAATTAATATTGTTTATCCTTTTTTTAAATTATTCATTTTTAATAGTTATTTTTTTTATTACAGTGTATGTTTTTAATTTTAAATTTATTATAACTTTAAAAGATTTAATCAAAATATTTATTATAAAATTAATTCATTCCTTCATAATAGAAATTATTATAATATCAATAAAACATATATTATAATATTAATTCATTTACTATAAAATTGCTATAAGCAGTTAGTATTTGTCAAAACCGATCAGGACTGGAGGCTCTGGGTACAATATAATGCTACTTGCATCCTTTTATAAAGTACTTATTGATGTACATGATGATAACCACAGGAAAAATATTCATGAACAGTTTTATACCGCAACTCCTTAACCATTAGATGATGGCCCCTGGAAGACCATAAATTTTGAGAAACCCACTAATCATGAGGATGTTAATAAAGAAGTGTGGGTTGAGGATACCTTAGTGTATTTAATTGAAGAACATGAGCCATAATAGAGGGGAAATATGTGGATTTTAGACTGACACCCATATGGTAAAGGTAACCTTCATGCTCAAGGTGTACAAGTTTCACATCATAGTAGGGGTTAATCTCATGGTTTTTATTTTGAGATTTAATTTCTTAGATGGTTTATATCTCTAACAATGTTTTTACATCATTGTTTTCTTTATTATGAAAGTTTCTACAATGTATAACCCCATTTCCCCCTGTTTTAGTTTATTTATTTATTTAATAAATGGTATATTACCTTTGTGTTATACTCTAGGGTTTTTATTGGTGCTGGTAAGGTAAATAAAACTACTTATCTCAAGCCGTGTTTGGGATCTATGATTCGAAGCTACCTGGGTTTCCCAAGGTTGAGGAGGAAGTTTATTTTTATGGTGTGATTCCCATTATGATGAGAACATCACATGGCCCATTTCATCCCATGAGTAAGTGATCCTTTGAGGGGATCTAAGGTGATTCATCACATCATAGGATCACAAAGAAATGGTACACTACCTTTGTTGAAGCTTCTCATGGTATTATTTCAAATAGGATTAATAAATGTAAGCACCCCATTATTACTCAACAATCTTTGATAAGGAAATACATTTAATTGAATCAACTAGATTTTGGGAATCGAGTCCTAGATTATTGGAGGTTTGATGAATGACATACAAAATAATTGGTAAAGGGGTTCTTTCACATTTTTTTTTCCTTTTAGTGGATTTGAAATTCGGGGACTAGGATCATGAATTCATTAAAATAAATCCATGAATCAATAGAATATTATAACAGGATCATTATTTTAACCCTTTGACTATAAATAACTAAATCACATAAATTTGGATTCAAATCTAGGTATTGAGTTGGTTTCCACAGAACCCTCAGATTTTGGAGGAGATAGACTTTATGGTTGGAGTTCCAACTAAAATGGAAAATAAAACTAAAAAATAAAGTCTTGGTCACATTACAAGACTATTTATGGATGTTGTTAACTATCCCCCTCTGATCAAATTGATTCACTTAAATATTATTGAGTTAAGATTTGATTTTATGGTTGAATATTATAAAATGCTTAACATTTATGAGGATTGAAGAAATTGTAGGTTCTGAGAACAACAGAAGCATGGTTGGGCCGACACCCAACTTTAATTTTTACCATGATCGATGATTATTTCAGGATCAATACGATGATGAACTATGGTCTCCACAGAATAGAATAAAATATTTAGATAAAGAAGGAAGAGTCTTGAAACCTTTAGAGAGGATCTTTTACATCATGTTTATAACTAATTTAATTAATTTCATAAAGAAAAGAATACCTAGATCTTCGGTAATTTATTTTTTAATGATGTTGATCATATGGAATGACCCTTCTGGATTCTCTCATTTCACTTGCGAGGATCCAGACTAGAATCCATCTAGCAGTGATCCACACATGCTCCGATGACCACTGATCGACACCACTCATTCTCTCGGTGCTAGCGCGTCGAAGCTAGTGTCTTGTGTTGGTCATTCTTGTTCGCTTGTTCCTCATTCGTGAAGAATGTCTCTCATTCTTGTGAGGTACAGGTAAATGATTCGACAGGGAAATCGTTTATCTAAACAATTATCAATTCACTGGGCGTGAAATTCAGTACATGGAATAATAGGCGCGTGTCTCTATTTATCAACATGAGGCTTCAGTTACAATATTTAATTACATAACAAAAATTAAATACATTCATAACCTTAGAGAAAACCCATGATTTTAATAATAATACAACATCATTATTTATGGAGTTCCTACTTGTGAAAAACGAAATTATAAATAAAATTCCGTGTTACAAAATAATATTAGCGTTATTATTATTTTAACTTGTTCCAACTAGTTAAATAATTATTTACTATCTTGCAAATAATTATTTTTCTACTGGATTGGCCTTGGTCCACTCAAACTCCACTTCAATTTATTGAACACATGAATAAATAAATAAATAATTTCTTATCTTAAATAAATATTTTATTTACAATGTAGTTAATAAATATTTATTAAATGTTCAAAAAAATAAATAAGTATATCTTACCCAGAGTCTAGTGAATAAATATTTATTTAATTTATGAAATCATTTTAACTTGAAAAAAATTATTCCACTATCTTGAGAATATTATTTATTACATTATTAAATTCAAATATAATTTAACCGAGACCACCAAAAACACTTAGTGTGTGACCATCTAGGATTCTTTATCATTGGCATTAGGCGGGCTGGCCTAAAGTCTAAGAGTACTGTCTAGAAACGGGGTAGGGAATCCAAGAGAATGAACTTAAAGTCACAAAAACGACATCCACATATGAATGCTCAATGTTTAATATAACCCCTTTATCTTAATATCTCATCAATCTTGGTTCATGATAGTGTCATCAATTTTTTTTCTTGATATGTTGTTCTTTGACTACCTGAAATAAACTCGTCCTTCCACCATGGCCATGGAATTTTGTGTGACTGTTTCTATTTCATTCAAAGGGACAATATATTAACTTCCATAAATGTAAGGGGAAAATCCTTCCTCGACTTATCCATTAATAAAATGTCTTTCATGATGCACCTAATGTTCCATACTTCCCACCAACTCTATCCGTGATGGTTTTCGTCAGCAAATCAGAGTGTGCAAGTCATAACACGTATTGATGATAATATTAAAGTGTAATTATCATTACACACGCTCGTAGATAGGAATATTTTATGACACCAAAACATGTAGAATTCCTACTTGCAGGTATTTTCTCATAATCTACCATCTTGGAGATTACAAAGTGCGAACTTCATGAGAATAAGTCTCATTTACTTATAAGTAATCACACCTAACAGTCTGTATACTATGTGTTCCATTATAGTATATCATATAACTGTATAATTATATTTAAGAATATTGTCATAACACTTCACGGTTCTCATCATATCAGGGAACTGCTATGACCTTGTCAATGTGAAAAATACTCTAGGTCATTATTACATTATAGTCATAAAGAAAAATGAATAATAAGAAATAAGATGTTCAATATTTAAAAATATTAAATATTCATGCAATCAAAGTACAAAAAGTTGATTCTAGGACACCAAATCTTACAAAATCCCCTTGGACTAGATCCAATAGACTACGAATTTTAGTCCTTTAGACCTCACATGATGATCATGTTTCTACTGAGTCAAGGATTTAGTCAAGGGGTATGCCACATTGTCTTCTATGGAAATACGTCTCATTGCAATATCACCTCTCTGAGAAAAATCCCTCAAGATATGATACTTCCTAAGTATGCTCTTCATCTGCCAATGTGACCTTGGATCATTTGCGAGAGCCACTACTTCAGTATTATCACATTACAGTGTGATGAGATCTTTACTGCTAAGTGTCACATCTAGCTCCTAGAAGAAGCTTTGCATCTAAAATGATTCTTTATCTACCTCAAAAGATGTAATATACTCAGACTCTACTTTAGAATATATGACCACACTCTTCTTTAAGATCTTCCAGCTCACTGCACCTCCATTTAAAGTGAATATGTATACCATTTGCGACTTCATGTCATCTTGATCAGTCAAGAAACTAGCATGTTCATAACCTCTGATGACTTGTTCCTCATCTCCTTCACAATCCAGAAACATATCCTTAGTATGCCTCAAGTACTTTAGGATAGTCTTGACTGCCATCAAATGGAGTTCACCTGGGTTATCTTGATATCTTCCTACCACACTCAATGTATAGGGGACATCTAGCCTAGTACATAGAATTCCATACATGACTGACCCAATCGCTGATTCATTTGGATTCCATGCCATTATCTTTATTTCCTCATGTATTTGAGGACACATTTTCTTGGAAAGATTAATTCCATGTGATTCTGGAAACAATCCACTCTTGGATTGCTTAATTTTGAATCTCTTTACTATCTTATCAATGTATGTACCTTGACTTAGGCCTAGGAATGTCTTGGATCTATCACAATGGATCTTGATCCCAAGAATATATGCTAACTCTACCAAGTCCTTCATGGAGAATCATTGATTCAACCATGCCTTAACCGAGTGTAAGATTGGTATCTCATTTCCAAGAAGTAATATGTCTTAAACATATAGTATTAGGAAAATTACTGCACTCCCACTAAACTGTTTGTAGACACAAGGCTCACATTCATTCTTGATAAAACCACATTTTTATGGCTTCATAAAAATGAATGTTCCATGACCCGGATGCTTTATTTAATCCATAAATGTATTCTGCAACTTTCATACCTTATTGGCATCCTTTGGATTCATAAACCCTTCAAGTTGCGTCATGTAGAAATCTTCACGATGGTTAACTTTAAAGAAAGGTTGTTTTGACATATATTTTCCAAATATCATAGTCATGGTAAGTAGTAATGGCCAATAGAATTATGATGGATTTCAGCATTGCAACTAGTGAAAAGGTTTTTTCATAGTCAAGGCCTTGACACTACTTGAACCATTTTTCTACAATTTGTGCCTTATAAGTACTGAATTTTCCTTCCATGTCTAGTTTCTTCTTGAATACTCATTTGAAACCAACAAGCGTTACATCAACTAGAGGATCTACCAAATTCCAAACATTTTTTTGGTACATGGAATCCATTTTATAATTCATGGCTTATTGACACTTAAAATCATCTATGCCACTTACTACTTCCTTTTAGGTTATAGGATTATTATTATCAACTAATAATGAGTCACCTTTCTCAGTAACTAGAAAACTATACCATTCTAGTTCTCTAATCTCTCTTTTGCTTCTACGTATTTCTTGTGAAAATGGAATAGTTCTTTCTTACATGGGGCTTTGTGGAATATGTTCCTGTACCAACTCTTGTGTACCTTGAGCCTCGACTTCATCGAAGTCTATATCACTCCCACTATCTCTTTTGGAGACGATCTCCCTCTCAAGGAATATGGCGTGTCTTTCCACTATAACATTTTTGTCTGAGAGGTTTTATAGGTAATATCCCCTTTTATCCTTGGGGTATCCTATAAAGGTACACTTTGTGCCTTAGGGTACAAGTTTGTTACCTGAAGAGGCCTTAACAAACACATTTCTTCCCCACACATGTAAAATCAATAACATGGATTTTTTTCACTCAAGAACTTATATATAATACAATTTATCAATTTAGATGGTACTTGGTTTAGCTTGTATGTCACTGTTTGAAATGAATATCCTCAAAAGGATAATGGAAGACTCACATGACTCATTATTGATCTCACCATATCTGACATGGTGGGGTTCCTCATTTCACTCACACCATTCCACTAGGGCGTGTAAGGAGTAGTGAGTTGGGATAGGATCCAAAACCCCCATAAGTAATCAATGAAGTATTGATTAAGATATTTTCTACCTCAATATAAGAAAAGTTTCTCAATCTTATTACCAAGCTGGTTCTCAACTTCATTCTTATATTCTTTGAAATTATCAAAAGAATCCGACTTATACCTCATTAAGTAGATATATCCATATCTACTAAAATCATCAGTAACATTTATGAAGTATGAGTAACCTCCCCTTGATTCAACTAGAAATGGTCCACAAACATCTATATGAACCAATTCAATAAGCTATTTAGCCCTTTCACCTTTCCCACTAAATAGGGATTTGGTCATTTTTCCTTGTAAACATGCATGACATACTCCAAGTTTTTTTAGTTCAAAAGAATATAAATATACATTTTGATGTAAATTTGTCAAGATTTTATCATTTACATGACCTATCTGGTGATGCCAAAGTTGGGCAAGGTATGATTCATGTGAATTATCTTTGTTATCAATTACCATTACATGGTTTGTGTAATCCAACACATAATGACCGTTGTATAAATGCTACCTACCAAAACAAATGTTAACTTTGTAAAAGAAGAAATATTAATTTCCAAAATTGAAAAAAACCCATATGTATCTAATATGGATATAGAAATAATGTTTTTAGTAATAGAAAACACATAATAACAAACCTTTAATACCAAGATCATCCTAGTTGGCAACATGAAGTTGTAGTCCCACACAACTACATCAATAAGTCTGGCTCCATTGGATACTCGTAGATCTACCTCCCATGACCAATCTTCCCAAATCTACTTGGTTATTATATTTTGATACATATGTGAGCACCACAAGTTATATCTAATACCAAATTTGTATAAATAGATAGATTAAATTCGATAAAAAATGTACCTGAAGATTCCCCTTACTTCTTAGGCTGGGTACAATTCTTCTTCTAGTGGCCCTTCTTGCACATGTGAAACAAAAAACTTCATGTTCCCTTGCCTCCTCTTTGATCTTCATTTTCTTGGAAGGGTGTGAAGAAGCTTTGGGTTTAAATCTCTTCACCTTCCCTTTCCTCTTATTCACCATAAGTACATAAGACTTTTTGCGCTTTATATATTTTTCCACTTGGAGAATGAAGATAAGAAAATTAGATAGAGACTTCTCAATGCTGTTCATATAGAAATTAACCACAAAGATATAGAAGATATGAGGGAGTGATACAAGAATGAGATTAGTTCTTAGTTCTTTGGGTAGTTTAATCCCCAAAACCTCCAAGCGCTCAATGTTGCCAATGAGATTGACTATCTGAGGCCCAACTGGGGAACCCTCTCTAAGAATACTCTAAAAGAGTTCCTTGGAGATCTCAAACCATTATTTTCTTTCTATCTCCAGTTAAAGACCATGTAGGTTCTCGAGCATGTTATAGGAATCCATGTTTTCATGAGACTACATGATCTCACTAGACATTGATGATAGCATCAAACATTGAGTGTCGACCACATCATTCATATGTTTCACATATACCAAGAACTCTTAATCACTCACATATTGAGCAATTAGATTAGGTAATGCTGACTCCAACACGTAAGAAATCCGTTCATGGTATAGAATAACCTGAAGGAATCTAAACCATTACTAGAAGTTGCTGCCGGTGAGGATGTTATCTTTATCCAAAATTGATCATAGGGATAGTGTGGTTGAAGATTTTTTCATTTTATTCTATAATTAAAAGAGAATATCATTAATAAATTATTGATTACATTTTATGATAAATAATAAATTAATTTTATTAAGCATACCTCCATTTTATCAAGTCCCAATGGCCCGCACCATTGAACTCGGAATGTCTAGTTTCCATGAAATTCTAGTTGAAAGTATCCATATTCCCCTTCACATAACCCCAATAAGGGTTGGTAAAGCTATTTGATTGTATTTAGTTAGGAAGGTCTTTACCAAATATGGGCTTGCATCTCCTTGATCAGTTGAGTGGACTCCCCAATCCTGAAATCCTGACTTTGGATTTCCTCAACTCTTGACTCCAATATTACACTAAGTCTAGAAAGGGATACTCATCTTGATGTAATATGGTTAAGTCAACCCAAAAAATTTCATAAGGGATTCCTGTATAAAAGTAAGTGTCCCAAAATTGGTTGGTCAATCACAGTTTTATTGTGTTTTTCCCTTAATCATGTAACAAAAGGCTTGGTCTGACTTGATATTTTATCTGAGGGATTTTTATCTCTTATGCATGAATTTCTTATTATCATTATCACATGATTATTAATATTATGTGGAACTTACTTAAGTGATAACTATGTCTTGACAATATATAATCATAAGACTGGTTTATTTTAGTTCCATCTTGCATGCATGTTTAATTCATTAATTCTGTGATCGCGGAAACACATCCATAATGATAAACCATGAAACTGAAAGAAATAAAATAATGCAAAGGGAATGATCATGAGATTTTCTAATGGTTATTTTATCTTGTAGCTGATAAACTAACACTGAACTAGGGGAGAAACACCTTGAACATTTTTGGTTTGTGTTTACAACTTTCCACCTGTCCACCTCTATATCTTGTGGGATTGGTTTCATCTTGGATCTAGATAGAACCACCTCCACTAGCTTGGGAGTTCAATCTATTACATATGCTTTTTTTAACTCACATATAGGTGAGGAGTAAAAAGGGGGGTTTACATAAATGAAACCATGGACAGGCATGCCCTACATATTAATGAGGAGATATGTCTTGCTGGCCAACAATTAATTTAATAAATAAATTAAAAGGAAATCAATCACATACAAAGGTCTTAGTATAGCTCATGATCACTCACATACATGCAATGAGTTACATATTTAATAAAATTGGTATTAAATTATTTAATAATTCTTATTAAGATAAATTGTTCTTGAATTGATTAATTATTGTCTTTAATTAATCAATCCTTTTATCTTAATCCTTTTATGAATTTCCTTGAGATTATCATCATTGTACACAAATGAACCTTGTAGGTAAGCTGGTGAATACCCGTTCGAATATACCCAACATGTATTATATTCATATACTGTTTTACTCTTCTGACATATCGAATACATGATGCTTCAATGCATAGAGTAACAACCTATAGTATGATTTATACATGATAAGTAGTTCTGAACATTACAAAAACAATAAAGTTTCAACTTTTTGTAATCTAGTAAAGTACAAAGTGTGTAGTTCTGGCTACATGGCGTGTACTACCATCAACGTCGGTCCCAAAGTACATACCTAGGGACTTATCATGTGAGGTGTACTTTGTAAATTTTGGAGTACACAACATATACAGTGGGATATATGCCGTGTTGACTCCACATTACACATTTACTGGTCATCTTAGCCATGTATCAGATACACGGTTTGGTCCCCTGACCCGAAGGGACTACACAATTTGTGCAGCTGGCCATAGGGCATGTAATTTGGTAAGTGTGTGCCTATCTATCCTGGTCAACACATGGTGTAGAATTAAATACACTGTGTTCAATAAATGCACATGGATTAAGTAATTTCTGAATTACTCTTGATGTGATAAACATGACTACACATCGTGTAGTCTGGATATCACAACGTGTATGGTAGAGAAAACGGTGTGTAAGTCTGAAAACATGGCATGCACTTTCATGTCACCTAGTCAGAATGGTTAGCGCCTCCTGGTGAGTTATCCATTTTAATTTTAATTATAAAATTTGTTTCTAAAAAATTTGTGAGAAACAAAAAGAGGGAGAACATATCTTTAAATCCAAATTACAAGAACGATTTACCTTGAATTGAAAAACAAAAATTTTAAACAGTAAATCATCAAATAATTATTTAAATTATTATAAACTATGATGTAACCTACCTCTGATACCACTTGTAGGTTCCGGGTGCAGTGGAAGCGCGGTTGGGCCGACACCCAACATTAATTTTTACCATGATCAATGATTATTATTGGATCAATAAGATGATGAACTCCAGTCTCCAAAGAATAGAACCACAGATTTATATAAAGAAGTAAGAGGCCCAAAACCTTTAGAGAGGATCTTTTACATCATGTTTATAATTAATTTAATTAATTTCATAATGAAAAAGAATACTCAGATCTTTGGTACATTATTTGTTGATGATGTTGATCATCCAGAATGACCCTTCCTGATTGTCTCATTGCGCTTGAGAGGATCCAAAATAAAATCCTTCTAGTGGTGATCCACACATGCTCCGATGGACACAGATGGACACCAATCATTCTTTGAGTGCTAGTGGGATGAAGTGAGTGTCTTGTGTCACTCGTTCTTGATCCCTTGTTCTTCAGTCTTGAAGAACGTCTCTCATTCTTGATAGGGGCGGGAAGAGGATTTGAGAGAGAAATAATTTAGCTCAACAATTCTCAATTCACTATGTGTGTAGTTCGGTACATGGCACAATAGACGTACATCTATATTTATCGACACAGTTCTTCATTTACAATATTTAATTGCGTAATAGAAATTAAATACATTCATAACCTTAGAGAAAAACCATGCTATTAATAATAACACCACATCATTATTTATGGTGCACCAACTTGCACAAAACAGAATTATAAATAAAATTCCGCATCAAAAAATAATAGCAACATTATTGTTATTTTAAATTATTCCAACAAGTGAAATAATTAATTACCATCTTGCAAATAATAATTTTACTACTGGACTGGCCTTGGTCCTCTATATATCCACTTCCATTTATTGAACACCTAAATAAATAAATAAATAAATTATTCTCTTATAAAAATATTTTATTTGAAAACTAATAAATAAATATTTATTAAATTTTCAATAAAATAAATAAATATATTATACCCACAATCCAGTGAATAAATATTTTTTTTAATTTATGAAAACATTTTAACTTGAATAAGATTAATCCACTACCTTGAGAATAATATTTATTTCGTTAATTAAATTCAAATAGAATTTAACTGAGGCCACCAGAAACACTTAGTGTGTTACCCTCTAGGATTCTTTCTCATTGGCATTAGAAGGGCTTGCCTAAAGTCCAAGAGTACTGTCTAATAATGGGTCAAGTAACCCAAGAGAAAGAACTTAAAGTCATAACAATGATATCCACATATGAATGCTCACTGTGTAATATAATCCCTTTATCTCAATATCTCATCAAGTTGGTTTCATGATAGTGTCATCAACCCATATGCTAGATATGTCATTATTTGACTACCTAAAATAAACTCGTCGTTACACCATGGAAATGAAATTTCATGAGATGGTTCTATTTCAATCAAAGGGCTGAGATATCAACTTCCATAAATGGAAGGGACAAATCTTTCCTCGACTTATCCATTAACAACATGTCATTCATGAATCACCCAATGTACCCTACTTCCCACTGACTATCTGCATGACGGTTTTTATCAGAAAATCAAAGTGCGTGAGTCATGATACATATTAATGATAATCTTAAAGTCTAAGGAGCATTACACATGCTCACAAATAGGAATACCTGATGACACCAAAACATGCAAAATTCCAACTGGTGGGTCTGTTCTCATAATCTCTCATCTTGAAGATTACCAAGTGCAAACATCATGAGAAGAAGTCTCATCAGCTTATGAGTAATCTCACATAACGTTCTGTATACTATGTGTCCCATTATAGTATTTCATTCAACCACAGAACTATATTTAATAATATTTTCATAGCACTTCAAGGTTCTCATCATAGAGGGGAACTGCTATGACCTTTTCATGTGTCAAATACTCGAAGACATTATTATACTATAGTCAGGCAGCACATTGAACAATTTGTAAAAAGATTTTTAATATTTAAATATATTAAATATTCATGTAATCAAAGTACAACCATTTGGTTCTAGGAAACCAACTCATACAGCAATATTAGGCAATCTACTAATAAACTTTGAGAATAAATGTCTATAATATTTGTGGAATTAATGAACACTTTTCTAATAATTGAAAAATATAGGCTCATGTATGTAATGAGGAACCCAACATAGGAAATCATTCAATACAAGGTGGTATTAAACTGGTATATACTCCCTTCTTTGTCCTATAAAATATTTCTATTGAAGGATTGCTTCGTACTATGATGGGATAGAATCAGGGTCAATAAGGTGGTGAAATTGATGACCACATTTGGTATAAATATGATAGAAACATCCAAACTAGTTCATAATTGAAAAAAGGAATCATTCATATGTAAATATAGATAAATGTGAGAACCATACTGATTCAAAACAACAACAAGATCAGGATGATACTTACCTTCATGGGTATGCTAGTAAAGGCAATAAGGTGATATAGATAAAATCCTAATCATTTGCTTCATTTAAACCTATAAGGGTTAAGGGTATTACTGGGAAGCAATAGGATTTCATGTCTATTAACATGTATTGAGTGCTAAACCAAGACTCAATGAAGTTGAACATAAATGAATAGTTAACTGTTGATCAGTTTCACTCACATGTGACAATTATTAGTCCATCAAATTAAAAGAGGGATACCACATTACTGTATAAGGGTTATCGATATAATATGTAAATATCTTATTCAAATCAAGAAGATTCTTATTTGAAGGGTGATTTTAAGATAAGAATTAGGTTATATTTAGTCCAAATCACACAAAGGTAGTATCACAATAATCTATTTCCTTATCATATGAGGTTTTCTAAAGTTCTTTATATTACAACTGATTCCCAAAGGGAAACTACATAGTTTTTTTAGACCAATATTGATTCCAATGTGTATACCTCAAAATATTGTACCAAGGGGGTGGGGGAGTTAGCTATGAGTGTATAATCTAGGAAAAATAGTCCTTAATTTCACATTTTAATTGATATGAAAGTGTTTGATGAGACAGAAAAACTTTTTAAAGAACTTACTAATGTAGATTACGAAAAACCATGGTAAGAAATGTGATCAAAACTTGATATGAATCCTTTTATCAATAGAAAATTTGAGGGTTTGGGATATATTAACCTGTCTTGTAGGATTTCTACAATCGAACAAAAGGAGGTGGAGGGTGATTTTTCTCATGAATAGGATTCTCAATCTTTCATTAACAATGCTAATGGTTTTGATCCATCAAACAAGAAGGTTGACAAGAATAATTCTCTTTATGAAACTACAGATTTACCTGATTATTTTTTTGACTCAAGCTTAATTTCTGAATAGGATGGGAATAATATCAATAAAAAATAAACTCAGAGGTTTATCTTGATCTTCATAATAGGGAAAAATACTTGAGGAATTCATGAGATATTGGGATTTCTCTAATAAATTATCAACTTAGATCCCCTAAAGAGACTATAATCAGCTCATCTTCTATGGATTCCAAGGATGGAACTCAAACCTTAAAGTGTATGATGGATGATTATACAGAGGTTGGTGTTGAAAAAATATATATATTATAAAATGAAAATCAGGAGCCTCAGCAGTAAGCCAAGATTTGGATGAAAGTAATGTTCAAAATCATACAGGAGTGAATTTTAATAGGAATTTTATATTTGTAATAACAGGGTGTAAACTATATCAGATAACCATATAAATAGATCTATATACCCAAATCTGTCTTTTGAGGCATGTGTTGGGCCTCTAGGCCACTAGGCCTCTGGGATATCTTTGGGCCTTTGGTTCACTATGCCTTAAAGCCATGAATGGGAGGATTTTGAGATTTATACTAGAGAATTTCCTAACTGGTGGAGAGAAATAAGGTGTAAAGGTAGTCTTTGTTATTCAATTGGATGTGGAGTTTCATTCATGGTACTTCTAATACAATCCAAATTAAGATCCCTATAGTGAATTTAATAATGAAAGGCTATGAATGCGACATTGGGACAATGATCTCAAGTGTAAAAATGATCTGAAGGTGTAAGAGATACTATAGTCTGAGGCCTTGGGACAATGGGCCTTTAGGACTTCTATTAGGCCTTTGTGACTTTGGTATTTTGAGCTATGTAATCTAGGGATTTTAGTCCATGTAAGGGTTCTCTCTCAACCCGATAAAAAAGATATTTTCCAAAAATAAAATACAAATCTAAGGATTTCAAGCCATGGGTAACATGTTTTTTCATATATATATATATATGATTATATATAAATAAATATATTAATATATTAAAATATGAATATACATATTAAATAATTATTTAAAAAAAAATCATATTAAAATAAAAAATTACATGAAATCTAAATTTCAGAATTTATATATATAAATTCAATATATTATAATTTTATTTTAGAAATTATATAAATATATATATGATTATATAATTTGTTAATAATATTTATATACAGTAATTGTAAATTTTTATATACATACATACATACATACATACATACATACATACATACATACATACATACATACATACATACATACATACATACATACATATATATATATATATATATATATATATATATTCAAGAATAATCATTGGTTTTGTGATGCGAACCTTTAATATGAACAAAAAAGATCACCAGGAATCAAAAGAATAAAAGTAAAAAATGGGGGACATGTATGTATATGATATATGTATGTATCTATTTATGTGTGTATGGTTTAATAAATTTGAGTGTGTTTATATCTGTGTGTCTGTAGGAATGTGTGTATATGTGTATGTGTATATATTTGTGAATATATTTGTGTATATATTTGTGCATGTATGTGTGTGTTTGTGTGTGTCTGTATGTGTATGTATGTGTGTGTGTGTCTGTATGTGTATGTGTGTTTGTGTCTGTGTGTCTATCTCAAGGTATGTGTGTATATTTTTTTGTATGTGTATGTTATGTTTGTATATGTGAATGTATATATATATTTATGCATGTATGTGTGTATGTGTATGTGTTTGTGTATGTGAATGTGTATGTGTATGTGTATGTGTATGTGTAGGTGTATGTGTATGTGTATGTGTATGTGTATGTGTATTTGTATGTGTATGTGTATGTGTATGTGTATGTGTATGTGTATGTGTATGTGTATGTGTATGTGTATGTGTATGTGTATGTGTATGTGTATGTGTATGTGTATGTGTATGTGTATGTGTATGTGTATGTGTATGTGTATGTGTATGTGTATGTGTATGTGTATGTGTATGTGTATGTCTGTGTATGTTTTTGTATGAGTATGTGTATGTCTGAGTATCTATAATATGCATGTATGTATGTGTATTTGTATGTGTATGTATGTGTATCTATATATTTTTCTTTATATGCATGTATGTATGTGTATGTGTATGTGTAGATTTATGTGTACGTGTATATATGTATATCTATATGTGTATTTGTAAGTGCATGTATGTATGCGTATATGTATGTGTATGTTTATGCATGTATATGTATATGTTTATGTATCTTTATGTATTTTCATGTGTATGTGTATGTATATGTATGTGTATGTATTGGTATGTATGGGTATGTTTATGTATGTGTATGCGTACGTGTATGTATGTGTATCTATATGTGTATTTTAGTTTGCGTTCCTGTATGTGTATAAATATGTTTATGTGTCTATTTGTGTATCAATATGTGCATTTATGTATGTTTATGTTTATGTGCATGTGTATGTATATGCGTATGCGTATGTTTATGTGTGTGTATGCGTATGCGTATGTGTATGTGTATGTGTATGCGTATGTGTATGCGTAAGCATATGCATAAGAATAGGAATATGTGTATGCGTATATGTATGCGTATGTGTATGTGTATGTGTATATGTATGAATATATTAGGTGCTTGGGGGTACAATTACATTAAACACACACACTACACACACAAGCCGAAAAGGTAGGCCATAGCCCCCCCAAGGGATAACCCACCCATCAAGCCTTATTTATTTATTGTGTGGACCGTAGGCCTAGTGCAGTGTTATGCCTACATCATACTACCTACGTCATTAGGCCCACATAATGCCTGCTTCATTGCCTACCCGCGTCATGCCTGAATCACTACCGGCCTAAGAAAATTCCCTCCCGCCCTGATTTGAACCCGGGTTTGATGCATGATGAAGGAGAGTCTTTACCACTTGGGTAAGCCCCCAACTGAATGTATATGTGTATGTGTATGTATGAATTTGTATGAATGTGTATGAATGTGTATGTATATGCATTTATGTGTATGTATAGGTACATGTGTATGTGTTTGTATTTGTAGTGTGTGTATTTGTATGCATATGTATGTGTATGTGTATATATGTGTATATATGTGTATGCATGTGTATGTGTATGTGTATGTGTATGTGTATGTATGTGTATCTATAAGTTTTTCTGTATATGTGTGTATGTATGCTTATGTGTATGCTTATGTGTATGCGTTTATGTATGTGTATGTGTATGCATATATATGTATATCTATATGTGTATCTATATGTGTGTGTATGTGTGTGTATATGTATGTGTATGCATGTGTATTCATATGTTTATGTATGTGTATGTGTATGTGTATATATGTGTGTGTGCATTTTCTTGTATATATGTGTTTGTGTATATGTGTGTGCGCATATGTAAGCACATGTATGTTTGTATTTATGCATGAGTATGTGAATGTTTGAAGTTGGATAAACACAAGAATGTGTTGGTTCACCTATATATCACACACATAGAAAAAAACACATATATACATTTATATGGATAGTAATATTTTTAAATACAATTATTTTTTTCCTATAATTAATAATTAATTATATTTTTTTATACAATCAATATAATACAAATATCAATAAAATTAATCTGTGATAATAATGTACCCATATAATTTCAATAGTGAATATATTAAAATTATAATTCTATTTTTTTTTTATTTTTCAATTAATTATATTTTTTGATAAACATTTATATATAATATTATTATGTATACTTTTGTCAATTATATTTGAAAAAATATTTATTCATTCATATAACAAATAATGTTTTTAATTATAATTAAATTTTTTAAATACAGTTAATACTTAATTATATTTTTTTATTTTTAATATGTATTAATTTTTTCTATAAAGTAATATTTGTATTTTATTATAACATTAATACATTTTTATAATATTTTTTATAATATTAATACATTTATTAGTACATTTTCTAATACAACATTTTTTATAATTTTAACACACTTATTATAATATTAATATATTTATAATAATATAATAATATTTTTATTTTTATTAATACATTTAATATTTTAATATTAATAAATTTATCAACATATGAATACATCTATTTTAATACATTAGTTTATAAACTTATCAAAATATTTATAATCTATTAATACATTTGTCATAATATTAAAACAGTTATTAATATATATAATATAATAATATTTTTTTTTTCATTTTTAATATTTTTTTAATTTATTCAATTTTATTATAAAGTAAATTTTAAATTTATTATTATATTAACACATTTATTCAAAATATTTATTAAAATATTAATTCATTTATTAATATAATTATTTTCAAATATTTATTATAATATTAATACATTTATTGTAATATTGGTAATATATTTATCTTTATATTAATACAATTATTATAATAGATACATTTTTATTTATTTAACCATCTTCCCTCCCAACTATGCTAGGCTAGCACCCACTAGAACTCCTTATTACAATTTGAAATGGCCCTAAAAGCCCGAGTTGCTGGTAGTCCAAAGAGACCCCAAAGATACCAGTCTGAATGCCGAATGGCCCTAACGCCATGGACAACATGTCCAATCTTGCATCCACAAGCTGGGATTGGTTACAGATCACCAGCGAACAAAACCTGTACTGTCTACTACAGTTGGTGCACCATCATTCCACCCACTGAAGCCCCATCGAGCTTGCATCTTGAACTGTAATGCACATCCATGTGATGATACTGCCCATAAATCCCCATTCAGTCCTATCTGTACCACCGAGAAACATCTACTACGTCATCCTACCACTGCCATCCCACTCCCAGTGCATCCACACCCTTTGGCTAGTGCACACATCATGCTAATACATGCACCGTTGAGGTGAGATGCCCTTCAACTACACTTTCCCACACACAAACACACAGAAGAGACATTTTATAGCCTTAATTAAATTTCGGTAACCAAGGCACAGTCGTGGATTGACCCCCGACAAGATGAAAATGTAGTAGATGGCCCTTCCACCTTCTTGCAAAAAGTATAATTAATATTGGTTATACATTTTTAATAATTTTTAATATATTCATTTTTATTATAAAGTAATTTTTTAATTTTTAATTTATTATGAATTTAATAGATTTAATCATATATTTTTTATAAATGTAATACACCCATTAATAAAAAAATTATTATAATACCAATAATATATTTATTATAATATTAACACATTTATCATAATATTTCTTGAAGCAGTAAATAGTTTTCAAAACCGGTTAGGACAGGAGGCTCTGGGTTCCATACAATGACACCTAAAACCTTTTATAATGCACCTACTGATGTTGGTGATGAAAACCCTAGGAAAATGATTCACGACTGGTTTCTTACCTCAACCTTTTCAGGTTTAGTTAATGTCTAATGTAAGACCAAAAAATTTGATAAACCCACTAATCATGAGGCTGCTAATAAAGAACTTGGGGTTAAAGACAGTGAAATGTATTTAGACGAAGAACTTGAGCCTTAATAGAGAGAAAAGGTGTGGAGGCGAGTCTGACACCCTCTTGGTAAAGGTAACCTTCACAGCCAAGGTGGACCAGTTTCACATAATAATAGGGGTCAATCTCATGTAGTTGATTTTGAACTTTATTGTTTTGGATGGTTTATGACTCTGATATAGCATGACCTTCATTGTTTTCTTTATCAGGGGACTTTCTTCCATGTATTACCCCATCTTCCCATATTATAAATTTTTTCCTTTCATTTAATAAAAGGGATATAGCCTTTGGGTTCTACCCTAGGCATTCTATTAGAGTTTTAAAGGTAAACCAGACTACCGATTTCAAGCTGTGTTTGGGATATCTGAATGGAAGCTACCTTTTACATCCAAGAATAGGGAGGTAGTTTCTTTTTGTGGTTTCATTCCCACTATGATGAGAACATCACACGATCTAGTTAAATCTCTGAGTAAAAATTTTTTTAGGGGAACCAAGGTGATTCATCAAATTATATGATCAGAAATAAATGAGACATTAACTTTGTTGAAGATTCTATCATTATAATTTAAACACAGATTAATGAATGTATGGACCCTATTATTTATCAAATTTATTTTGTAAGAAAATATATTCAATTAAATCCCATATATATCATGAATTGACTCCTATATTATTGGTGGTTTGATGAATGAAATATGAAATTTTTCGGGATGGGATTCTTTTACATTTATTTCTACAATAGGTTTGAAATCTAGGGACTGGGGTCAAGGCTTCATTAATTAGAATCCTATAATCCTAATAATATTATATTAGTATTTTCATTCTATCCCATTAAATATAAAAAACCTAATATTCCAAACATCGATTCAAATTTAAGGATTGAGTTGGATTCTATGGAACTCTAAAATTTTGAGAGAGATAGCCTCTATGGATGGATTAAAAATTTAAATGAAAAAATAAACTAAAAAATAATGATTTGGTCTATTAAGAAGAATAAATATGGAATTTTATCATGTTTTACCTTTGATCAAATCCATTATCTTAACTTATGATGAGTTAAGATTTGATATGTTGTTTGAATATGAAAAGAATTATGACTTTTGTATGGGTTGTAGTAATATTGGAAAAACATATGATAAATTGCATATAAGAACCATTAATAATCTATTTGGAATGAAAGGAATATTTTATAATTATTTTAAAATATAGGCTCATGCATTTAATGAGGATCCCAACATAGGAAATCATTCGAACAAAGCTATTTTTAAAATTTGAATTTACTCCCCGGTTAGTGATAATGATTTCTTCCAATAAAGGTTTGCTTCATGATATGATGGATAAGAATCGAAGTTAAGAAGGAGGTAGTTTGATGTCCACATATTGTATAAATATGGATGAAACTTTTAAATAGGTTCACAATTGGACAAAAAGAATCATGCCTATCAAAGCTCAGATGAATTTGGGAACCTTGTTGATTCAGAACTTTATCCAGATCTTGTTGATACTTACTTTCATGGGTTGGCTGGTAAAGTAATGAATATGATCAAGACACCCTCATCATCTGTTGATCAGCTAAAAACAAGGCCAGATAAGGGGATTAATGGGAAGAAACAAACTTTTAGATATATTAATAGGTCTAAAGTGATGAACTGAGACTCAATGAATCTGAATATAAATGAACTCATAGTGGATAATCAGTTTTACTGACCAATGAATTTTATTAGTAGATCAAATGAAAAGTGGGAGAATGAATTATTGTGTCAGGGTTATAAATACGGCATACCAGACTCTACTTTAAATAAGGTGGATTCTTATTTGAAGGGTGATTTTAAGAATGGCATTAGGGATAATCGAGTACTAATTAAAAAAATGATAGCAAGAGTCCATGTATGTAACACCCGAGTAATTCAAAATTTTAAATACATTAATTTATGAGAAATAATAATTTAAATTAAGGGTTTTACTAATAATACTTTTAAATAATTCTATTTTTAATTTATATTTTTCAAATTAATTTTAAATTAATGTTCTAAAAACAAATGCTACCTTATAGTATTATTTTGTGTAAAATAATATATTAATATAAATAATTAAATTTAAATACATGAGATAATTAAAAGTAAAAAAAAATGTTTTAATAAAATCACTTTAAAAATGATTTTTTGAGTCTTATACATAAATTGACATATAAATTATAACATTGAATTAATGTTCAAAAAATAATATTTTGTAATAAATAAAAACGATTAAATGAAATATTAAAATAATATGTTATTATAATTTTTTTTGGATTATGAGAATAAAATTATGAATTAAAAATAAAAATAATTAGATTAATAGTAATAATTAAAAGAAATATATTTTTATTTATTTATTTTAAAGTAAAAAATATCATTGTTTTTCAAATGTAAAATATATGTAAAAATTTATTTGGAATGTTGTTTAACTAAAATTTAAATCTAATTTTTATAAAATAAAATAAATTAAAATTAAAATAATAAATGTCTAAAATAATAGAAAAAGGAAAATCGATATAAGGGGGAATCAATTTAAGACCCCGAGAGGGTAAGCTGTGGAGCAGGGGACCTTGAGTAGATGGGGTCTTCGGGTTGAGGATGAGCCAAGCACTGGTGTGAGTTGAGGGAAAGTGCGATTGTGAAGACCGGCTGCTAGTGGGGGTTCACACTGAGCCGAGCCTAGTTGCAATGGATTTGGTGTGGGAGTTCGGTTGTAGTCTGGGTTCAAGGTTGGTGTAGCCCGATGCTCAAGCTCAATTAAAGCTGAGGGTTTTAGATCGAGTTAGATTCGAACATCTCCAGACAGGTATGATATGTGATAGGGTTTTAGTCTACGGTGATGTTGGATTTTTGTTCATAGTCTTCACATCTATGCGAGGTTGAATAAGTTGTAGATTTTCATTGTGCACGTCATTTTAATTTTTTGTCAAATTCACAATATTTTGTTCATCCTTTTTGCAGACCTCTGCATCTGAATATTTATTTTCTTAATAGTGTAATTTTTTTCTATTTATTGACTTCTTTATCTACAATTGTTATCATTTTTATCCATTCTGTTTTTCTATTTAATCAATTTACAGTCACAGATTTTATTTACAGTCATTATCTTTTTTATATTATATTGTTTCTGTCAATTTTATTGTTCTGATTTTCTTTGATTGATCCTATTACAATAAATTTGTGGTTTTGTTGTCTGTGAGCTTTCTTTTCAAGCTTTATTATGTCAACTTTTTTCTGTTTCTTTATGTGAAGGAATGAATATATAATTTTAGTGTCTCCATCAATAATGCTAATCTCGCATGGCAATCATGAGCCTGTTTTTTTATAGCTCACCAGCTCGGTCTTTTATTATTCTTTATATCTCTACACATAGTAGGCTACAACTATAAATTTCCTTATACCATTATTTGAGAAAATGAAAATGTCTAAACTGTCAGTCCGGTGAGATGAGGGTGTGTGCAAAAATGTTGCAAAATAATAAGTACTTTTACATATTTTTTCAATTCAAGGGTGATATTAAACTTATGTTCATATTTTGAGTCTTACTAAATTCTAGAAGGGATCATTTTATTTATAAAATTTAGGTCTTATGATTATGTTTATCTAAATTATGTTTTGAGAATTTGAAGTAAAATTTTGCTTTATTTTTATCAATCTATATTTATTTTTAAGATATATACATATACATACATATATATATATATATATATATATGTATATATAAATATATATGTATTTCTATCCAACTATGTATAATTATTTACTGATGTAATAGTGTAAGGGTTTTTATTAAATTTTTCAATGTTTTTTTTAAATTTAATTTAATTTTGTATAATAGAATGTTTTATTAAAAATATAATTATTTTCAAGGATTACTAATTCTATGTATGATTCTAAAAGAGTCTTCCAAGAAAAATTATGTATGTCATCATGTTATATTGAAATTAAGGACACTTCATTTTTATAGTCATGGCCATGCATTATTCATAACAACGACATACCTTGAATTCATAATAAATTCCAGATTTTAAAATAAATTTTAAGGTATACTTCTGAGATTATTATGTACATGGGCTTCTTCAAGATTTGAAATGTTTTATTTAAAATGTTTCTTTCATAATTTTATGTGTTAAACAAAATTATCTATTACTTATGATTATTTTTAAGAGGAAAAATAATATGTTTTCTCTAGTTATTATTTTATACATTCATGTCATTATTTTGGGCATAATATCAATTAAATAAAATATGAATTTGATATTTTTATTCCAGATTTAGTTTTTAAAATGGATGAAGTTATAACATTATGAATTGATGAAATAAAGATTGAATAAATGGATTGTTCATGCAAAAGATTATGACATGAGTTTTGGTTGTAAGAAAACTCACAAGTGATATCCAGTTAATATATATCACTACTGGAAAACTAACCTATACCAACGGTTTGGAACCGTTGGTATATGCCTCTAAACCATTGGTATAACCTATTCCAACGGTTTGGAGAACCGTTTCCAAGTAAGCCGTTGGGATAGGTCTATACCAACGGTTTTGGGAAAAATGTTGGTATAGACCTATACCAACAGTTTTGGAAACCATTGGTATACGTAATATGAAAATCTATGCCAACGGTTATGGAACTGTTGGTATAGGTATTCAAAAAAAAACATTCACTGGGATTTGATCCCAGGACCCCTAGTTTATCATTGAACGACTTAACCTCTAACCTAACATGACTTTTGTGAACATAATTAAATAAACATATATATGTATTCTCATAATTATTTTAAATTTTGATTTATATAATTTTCTTGGTAAAAAGATATGATAAAGAATCAAAGGATCTATACCAATGGTTTTCAAAACCATTGGTATAGACCTATATGAATAGTTTTGACAACCATTGGTATAGATCCTTGATTATGGGTGTAATTCTGGGTGGAATGTTGATATATGGGGGACATTTCCCAACAGTTTGGCCAAACCGTTGGGATAGGTATACCCTTTCCCAACGGTTTGGCCAAACCCTTGGGAAAGGTGGCCATAAAGTGGACTTTTCCCAATAGTTTTTCCAAACCGTTGGGAAATCCATACCCTTTCCCAACGGTTTTGGAAAACCGTTGGGAAAGGTGGCCTCAAAGTGAGCTTTCCCAATGGTTTGGCCAAACTGTTGGGAAAGGGGACCTATACCAACTGTTTTTACAAACCGTTGGTATAGAAGCATTGAGAAAGGTCAGATTTCTAGTAGTGTATATATATATACTTATATATAAATATACGTGTGAATGTTTTTTAATGCATTTCCATGTTTTCAAAATAAAAAACTCCAGTGAATGTATATATAATTAAAGCATGATTGAATAGTTTTTATAACATTCAGCAATTGAGCATTGTAAATATGGAAGTGAATTGGGGAGTGAACCCATCCTTCATCAATTTGGTAGGTCCAATACAACCTTCATTGTTTCATGTGGCCTTAGATCAATGTTTTATTTTTATAATCCTTTGTACTGTTTTCTAAAAATCAATGGAATATGTTTAAAGAGATTTTTGAACTTAAGTATTTTCTATAGTGACATAGTTTTTTAATGTTTAAGTAACATCAAATAATATTTTCAAATGGGTATTTCTAAAAGTATTTTAAAAAAAAATTAAATCGATTATTTCAAAAAGAATTATCAATGATTTTAAAATCCATTATTGGAAATTTAATAATCACTCTATATTTTAAATCTAGTTTTATAGGTCAGCTAGAAGTTCTATGTCAGGTAACTCCGATAATGAGTTAGCACCCAATGGATTTTTATTTAATTTTATATAGTTTTGTTATGTTCTAAGTCATGTATCTAATTCTCCAAAACCTAGACCGAAAAAATTTTCTAGTATGTAATAAGTGTTGTGGATATGTTCGGTTTATTTTATAAAAACAAATACAAACCAAATTTGTATGTGCTGAGTCCAGAAGTGCGGGATAAGGTCTTTATAGTTGGTACCAAAACAATGGTCTATAAAACATTTTAGATTAGATGTTATCATCTAAACAGTATATTCTAGAAGTTTAACAGTCATAGTGTTTCTTAATTATAAAGATGGAAATTCAGAATTCTTTTTAGTCTGATGAACAAATTATGAGGACACAATTCTATTGAGGGGGGAATAATGTAATACCCTAGTAATTTGTTTTATAATTTTAAATATATTAAATCTTGAAAAATAATAATTTAAATTACAATTTTTAATAATAACCCTTATGAATAATTATATTTCATATTTATAATTTTCCAATTAATTTTAAATTAATGCTCTAAAAACAAATAGTACCTTATAGTATTATTTTGTGTAAAAATATATATTAATTTAATTAATTAAATTTAAATACATTCTATAATTTAGAGTAACAAAAAAACATGTTTTAATAAAATCATTTTTGAAATGAATTTTTGGAGTGTTTTACATAAATTGAAATGTAAATTTTAACATTGAATTAATGTTCATTAAATAATATTTTCTAATAAATAATAATAATTAAAGGAAATATTAAAATAATATATTATTATATATATTTTTTGAATTATTAGACTAAAATTTCGAATTAAAGATAAAATAAATTAGATTAATAGTAATAATGAAAAGAAATACATTATTATTTATTTATTTTAAATAAAACTAATTATTATTTTTCAAATTTAAAATATATGTATAAATTTATTTTTAATTTTGATTAACTAAAATCTAAATTCAATTTTTATGAAATAAATTATATTAAAATTATAATAATAAATGATGAAGATAATAAGAGATTAAAAATTGGGATAAGGGGGTTTTAGTTTGGGAGTCCGAGAGGGTTAGCCGTGGAGCAAGGGACCTCAAGAAGAGGAGGTCTTTGGATTGAGGACGAGATGAGAACCAGTGTGAGATAAGGGAGAGAATGACTGTGAAGACAAACCACCGATGAGGGTTCACACCGAGCTGAGCCCAGTTGTGATTGCTTCGGCATGAGAGTTCAGTTGTAGTCCGGGTTGAGGGCGGGTGCAGAACGATGTTCGAGCTTAGTTGAAGCCAAGCGTTTCAAATCGAGTCATATTTTACGGTCTCCTGCTAGGTATGAGTTGTGATAGGGTTTCAGTCTATAAAGAGGTAGGATTTTTGTTCTTAGTATTCGTATCTATGTGAGGTCGAATCTGTTGTAGATTTTGGTTGTGCATGTCATTTTCATTTTTTTCATGTTCACTATCTCATGTTCATCATCTTTGTGGATTGATGGATATGAATATTTATATTCTTAATCGTTTAATGTTTTTCTATTTTTTGACTTCTTCCTCTATGATCAATATCTTCTATCTCCATTCCATGGTTTAATTTCATCAATTTACAGTCAAACATTTTATCTACTGTCATTATCTAGTTAAATTATATTATTTATATCAATTTTGTTGTTCTGATTTTCTTTTTTTGATCATAATTTGTGATTTCTCTATCTATGATATTGTCTTGAAAACTTTATTATGTCAATGTTTTGATGACTCTTTATGTGAATGAATAAATATATTGTTTTTTTTTCTGCATCAACAACGCTTAGCTTTCCTATAAAGCATGAGCGCATAATTATTCTCTAGTCCATTGGTTTGGTCTTTTCTTATTCTTCATATCACTGCACAGAGCAAGATACAACTATAAAAAGCCTTAAACCATTCATTGAGAAAATAAAAATGTATAAACCATTAGTCCAACGAGATGATAGTGTGTGAAAAAATGCTACAACAGAAGAAGTTCTTCCACATGTGTTTTCAATTCATATAAGTGTTTTATTAAACATATTTTCATATTTTGATTCTTACAAAATTCTATAAGGGATCGTTCTATTTATATAATTTATGTATTACGATCATGTTTATCTAAATTATGTTTTGAGAATTTAAAGTGAAGGATTGTTTTATTTTTATCAAATTTTTTTATTTTTAAGACATATACATATATATGTATATATACATATATATTTATTTATATACAACTATGTATAATTATTTTCATAACTAATAATTTAAGGGTGTATATTTATTTTTTCAATGTTTTGTTTAAATTTAATTTATTTTGGTATAATGGAATGTTTCATTAAAACTGTAATTATTCTCAAGGGTTACTAATTATAAGTATGATAATAAATCCATAATTCCACTTATGTATATGTATTTAAAAAAGTTTATGTTTTAATTTCATTTCACATTAATTCTTACCAAGGGAGATTTTCATTTATTGAAGTTTGGATTAAAAATGAATTTATTCCGCAATTATGTGTATTATAAATTCTCTACCATACATACATACATACATACATACATACATACATACATACATACATACATAAATACATACATACATACATACATACATACATACATACATACATACATACATACATACATACATACATACATACATACATACATACATACATACATACATACATACATACATACATACATACATACATACATACATACATACATACATACATACATACATACATACATACATACATACATACATACATACATACATACATACATACATACATACATACATACATACATACATACATACATACATATATATATTTATAAGGATTAAATGTTTATTTTAATGTTTATAATTTTATCACCAGGTTTCTAAAAGAGTACACAATGAAAAATTAAGCATGTCATCATGTTATATTGAAATTAAGGATGTATCATTTGCATATAGTCATGGCCATGCATTATGAATAACAACTACATACCTTTAATTCATAATAAATTCTCTATTTCAAATTAAATTTTAATTTTTACTTCTATGATTATTAAAAACATAGATTTCTTCAGGATTTGAAATGTTTTATTTAAAATTTTTATTTTATAATATTATGTGTGAAACATAATTATCTATTGCTTATAATTATTTTTAAGAAGGAAAAATTATATGTTTTTTATTATTATTATTTTATAAATTCAAGTTATTATTTTATGCATAATATCAATTAAAAAAATATGCCATTGATATTTTTATTCGAGATTGAGTTTTTAAAATGTTTCAAGTTATAACATTATGAATTGTGGAAAGAAAGATTAAATACATGAAAAGTTCATGCAATGTCTTATGAATGAGTTTTGGTTATAAATAAATTCACATGTTATATCCAATTAATATATTTACACACACACATATATATACTTATATATATGTATAAGTGTGAATGTTTTTTAATGTATTGACATGTTTTCAAAATCAAAAACTCCAGTGATATTATATATAAGTAAACCAATATTGTACTATTTTTATAAAATTCGGCACTTTAACATTGTAAATATAAAAGTGAATTGGAGAGTGAAACCATACTTCATCAAGTGGGTAGGCCCAATATAACCTTCAATGTTTCAAGTGGCCTCAAATTAGTGTTTTGTTTTCAGAAACATGAGTATTGTTTTCAGAAAATCACTGGAATATGTATAAAGTTATTTTTAAATGTAAGTAATTTCTAATGTGATATATTATTTTTAATGTGTATGTAATTTCAAATAATGTTTTCAAATAGGTATTTCTAAATTTATTTTCAAAAGTATTTTCAGTAGAGTATTTGAAAAATATTTATCAAAGATTTTAAAACCACTTACTAGGAAATTTAATGCTCGCCATATGTTTATTTTTACTAGCCAGCTAAAATTTATATGTCAGGAAATTATGATAAAGAGTTAGCACACAAAGTCTTTTTATTTAATTTTGTATAGTTTTGTTTATTTGTAAGTCATGTATCTAATTCTCCAGAACCTAGACCGGTAAAAGTTTTTGGTATGTAATAAGTGTTGTGTATATGCCTATTTTATTTTATAAAGAAAATATACACAACATTTATATGTGATGAGTCAGGAATAGTGGGATCAGGTTTTTACAGTTGGTATCAGAGCAATGGTCTAGACAACATTGTATACTAGATGTTGTTGTCTAAATTGTAGAGTCTGGATGTTTAGTGGTCATTGTGTTTCTTAATTCTGAAGATGGAAATTCATAATTCTTTTTAGTCCAATGAATGAGCTACGAGGATGTAATTTTGTTGAGGGAGGAATAATGTAACACCCCAATAATTTGTTTTATAATTTTGAATACTTTGATTTATGAAAAACAATATTTTAAATTGGAAGTTTTAATAATAATACTTATAAATAATTATATTTTAAATTTATAGTTTTCAATTTAATTTTAAACTAATGTTTTGAAAATAAATACTACCTTATAGTAATATTTTGAGTCAAATAATATATTAATATAAATAAATAAATTGAAATACATGATATAATTAAGAGTAACAAAAAATATATGTTTTAATAAAATCTTTTCTGAAATGTTTTTTTGAGAGCTGTACATAAATTAACATGTAAATTTTAACACTGAATTGATGTTTATTAAATAATATTTTTTCATAAATAAAAATAATTAAAGGAAATTATAAATTAATATATTTTTTTTTCAATTATGATAATTTTTTTTGAATTAATGATAAAAATAGTTATATTAATAATAATAACTAAAGGAAATACATTTTTATTTATTTATTTTAAAGTAAAACTTATTATTATTTTTCAAATGTAAAATATATGATTAAATTTATTTTTGAATTTTGATTAACTAAAATTTAAATTCAATTTTTATAAAATAAAATAAAATAAATTATAATAATAAATGATTAAAATAACAGAAGATAGAAAATCAGGATAAGGGGGTTTCAGTTTGGGAGTCCAAGAGGGTTAGCCGTGGTGCAGGGGACCTCAAGAAGAGGGGGTATTTGGGTTGAGGATGAGCTGAGTGCCAACATGAGACAAGGGAGAGCGTGAATGTGAAGACCAACCGATGACAAGGGTTCACACCGAGCTGAGCCTAGTCATAATGGATTTAGCATGGGAGTTCCGTTACAGTTCGGGTTGAGGGCAAGCACATACCGATGTTCATGCTCAATCGAAGCTGAGGGTTTTAGATCGAGTCAGATTCGAACGTCTCTAGCTAGGTATGAGTTGTGATAGTGTTCCAATCTAGGGTAATGTAGTATTTTTGTTCTTAGTCTTCGCATCTCAGAAATGTCAAATGTGTTGTTGATTTTGGTTGTGCACGTTATTTTCAATTTTTGTCAAATTCACTCTCTCCTGTTCATACTTTTTGTAGACCACTGAATCTGAATATTGATTTTCTTAATAGTGTAATGTTTTTCTATTTTTTGACTTCTTCCTCAGCTATCTCTATCTTATGTTTCCATTCTGTGGTTCTATTTCATCAATTCAAAGTCACACATTTTATCTGCAGTCATTATCTATTTATGTTATATTGTTTCTATCAATTTTGTTGTTTTGAATTTCTATGATTGATCCTATTACATCAAATTTGTGATTTCTATATATGCGAGCTTTCCTTGAATGCTTGATTACATAAATGTTTTTCTATTTCTTTATGTGAATGAATGAATATATAATTTTAGTGTCTACATCAACATTGCTCAGCTTTCCTGGAAAGAATGAGTATGAATTTGTTCTCTGGTCTGCTAGTTTTATATTTTCTCGATTATTTATATCACTATATAGAGTAGGTTACAGATATAAGAATCCTTATACCATTATTTGAGAAAATTAAAATGTCTAAACTATCAGTCCGGTGAGATGAGAGTGTGTAAAAAAACATTGAAGCATAAGAAGTTCTTCCGCATGTGTTTTCACTTCATGTAAGGGTTATATTAACATTATTTTCAAATTTTTATTCTCACTAAATTCTATAATGGATCATTTTATTTATATATTTTATGTCTTACGATTACATTTATCTATTTTTTTTGATATTTTGAAGTAAAGGTTTGTTTTATTTTTATCAAACTAGGTTTATTTTTAAGATATATACATATATATGTATATATACACATATATTTATTTTTATCCATCATGTATAATTATTTTCAAAACTAATAATGCAAGGGTGTATATTTATTTTATCAATGTTTTGTTTAAACTTAAATTATTTAGGTATAATAGAATGATTCATTAAAACACTAATTATTTTCAAGGATTACTAATTCTAAGTATGATTCTAAATCCATTATTCCACTTATGTATATGTATTTAACAAATTTTATGTTTTAATTTGATTTCATATTAATTTTTCCATGGGATAATTTCATTTATCGATGTTTTTATTAAACATGAATTTATTCTGTGATTATGAGTGTTATAAATTTCATGTCATATATATATATATAAGGATGAAAAGTTTATTGTCATGTTTATAATTTTATCTCTATTTTTTTAAAAGAGTGCGTAAAGAAAAATTAATATTTTCATCATGTTATATTGAAAATAAGGATGTCTCATTTTCATATAGTCATGACCATGTGTTATGAATCACAATGACATACCTTCCATTCATAATAAATTCCTGATTTAAAATTAAATTCTAAGTTTTACTTCTGAGATTATTAAGCACAATTTTTTATTCAAGATTTGAAATGTTTTATTTAAAATGTTTCTTTTATAATTTTATGTGTGAAATATAATTATATATTGATTATGATTATTTTTAAGAAGATAAAATTATATGATTTGGGAAATTTGTAAATCCAAGAGATTTTACGTCAACATGGGGTTCCACAATCCATTGTTTCAGACAAGGATTTCTATTTTACTTCTTGGTTCTGTCAGGGATTACAAAAGGAATTGGGTACACAGGTTCTTCTGAGTACAACTTACCATCCCCTGATATATGGCCAGTCTAAGCATACGATTCAGGTGCTTGAGGACATGCTTCAGGCATGCATCCTGGATTTTGAAGGTTATTGGTAGAATCACATACCTCTTGTGGAGTTTTCCTACAATAATTGTTTTCAAGCAACTATTTAGATGGCATGTTTTGAGGCTTTGTACGGTAGGCCATGCCGATCACCCTTATGCTGGCAAGAGGTAGGATAGGCAGCTATGGTGGGACCTCGACTTGTCTAGGATACCACAGAGAAAATAGAGTTAATTCGGAAGAGGATAGCTACGACACAGTCACGAAAAAAGTCTTATGATGATCAACAGAGACATCCTCTTGAGTTTGAGTTCGGAGATCAAGTTTTCCTGCATGTCACACTGAGGTTGGGACACAAGAGGATTAGAAGATAGGGAAAGATTTTGTCGAGGTATGTTTGATCGTTCAAGGTTTTGGAGAGAGTCTGGCTAGTTTCCTATCGGTTTTAGTTACATCAGTGGTACCGGGCTATGCACAACGTCTTCCACATTTTCAGCTTCGACATTACTTCTTAGATCTGTCTCATGTTTTCCAAACCTAGGAGATTGAGCTCTAGGTGGAGGCCTTGTTTAAGGAGGTTCCTATCCGGATTTTTGATTGAAGTGCGAAGGTTCTCCATGGCCAGTCTGTTCCTCTAGTATGAGTTCTATGGAAGCCCGAGAGAGTACATGACAAGACTTGGGAGAGGGAGGCCGTTGTACGATCACAATGGCCGGAACTGTTTGAGGATTCTTCTTCTATGCTGCCTTGCTAGGGAAATTTGGGGATGAATTTCTTTAAGGGGGGAAGTTTGTAAGAACCCTGATCTTCTTTTCAGGTATGTTTTTCTTTTCTAGTTGTTTTTGATAAAAATCAGAGTTTCTGGAAATTTCAGGAGTACACGCCGTGTACTTTAAGTACACGTCGTGTACCCGACTGCCGTGGGTGATTGTGTACTAGCCTTGTAATGGATGACTACATGGCCATGTGTGGTGAACTAGAGACTACCTAAAGCAGAGTCTGAAAAAGGAAAGTACACTCTATGTAATTTTAAAGAACACGCTGTGTAATTTTTTTTTCATTAAACAGACCAAGGTCGCGCACCGTCCGTTCTCTGAATCGACCATCGTCGATTGTGTTGGAATCACCATGGTGAGTTCTTCGTTCTTCTAGAACATCATCTCCTGATTTATCCTCCTTCACGAGATATACTCGATTGAAATTTTTTAACATTTTGGTTCATCTATTGCATTTTAGGGAGAATCAAGTCCTGAGATTCACGTATATCGATCTCACAATGCCAAGGTTGGTGGTTTGTGACTTTCCATAGATAGTCTTTAAATTTTATGTGAAAAAGTGCAAATACCCAAGAACGGGGTATTGCGTGTTTTTGGGTTTAGCCCTGTTTTTCCTTCTATGACTTGTTTGTTTGGATAGAGGTTGTTTGTTTATGAATAGGGTTAATTTTTCCATGCTATGAAGGGTTTTACCATGTTTTCTTGTTTTGACTATTTGGTCCAGTTTGCCTGTTATGCTGCTTTTCTTCCCATGCCTAGTATTGTTAGGACGAAATGATTATTATATGACATTCTATGATATGCTGTAGATTGTTTAAACAAGTAGTTCTTAAGGTTTACTCTGGATTCCATGTATCGTTCATATACAATTTACTTATACAGGGTTGTGAGAACCTGGTGTAGTAGACCATAGGGAGAATGGACATTGAGGGCATCTACAGAGTGTCTGTTTTACTTTTACGTTGCAAGACCATAGGGGGTATGGATGTAAGTGCTCCCTCAAAGTGTCTATAGTTCCTCGATATGTGCCACAAGAAGAATTGGATGTTGAGTGCTTCCTCAGAGGTCCTATTATTTACCGATATGAGATTATAGGGGGAATTGCCGGTTATTGCTTCTCAGAGAGTCTATGCTAAAGCTAAACCAGAGGGTCTAGACTATGTGTACTTCCCAGAGGGTTTCTTGTCTTGTTTGGTTGAACTAAAGGGGTTAGGCTATGAGTAATTCCTAGAGGGTTACCTGTTCGTGATTTTATACTTACATGATATACGATATTGAATGCATTTGAAACTATAGGATTGTTTACTTTTGAGTGCTTCCTTGTTTACTACCTCTCTTTGCTTATTGCCTACCATATATATTAACTGACTGTTATGCACAAATCTTTGAGTGGTTTCCTACTGAGATTAGTATAACACCCTATTTGGATCATGCTTTTGGGCCCAAACAGACTATATTGTTACAGGTATAGATAAGGCCAAGCACCATTCTACTTCAGGTACTTAATTGTTGTGGAGTTGGAGAGCATGAGACCAAGCTAAGGCTTGTGATGCTGCTGGAGTTTATTTGTTTTCTTTTGTACATTGGTTTAGTACTTTATTCCTACATTGTAATTTGTTTGGATGTTTCCTAGACATATGTATCATGCATTATTTATTTATATGTGCTCAGTTGTTATTAGTTCCAGTCTTCCGCTGCTTATTGGTTTATGGCAAGTTTTATTGCTTCTGCTATTACTATCTATTTTACTTCCTCTGTGGTACAATGCCAATGAGGGCATAGTTTACCCACTATAACACCCAAGTCCCTCACTGCTAGTCGGCAGCCTCTGGTGTTCGGGAAAATGCGTTTGAGGTCACGTGACCAACCGGGCATGGGGCATCTTTGGGTGACTTCCAAAACCAAGATGTTATAGTTTACACACACACACACACACACATATGATTAAATATAAATAAATAAATAAATATATCAATATATTAATGTATGAATATACAGATACAATGTTTATTTAAAAAGAAAATTAATATTAAAATAAAAATTTATAGGAAATCTAAATTTTGGATTATATATATATAAATTCAATAGATTACAATTCCATTTTAGAAATTTTATAAATATATATATGATTATATATTTATTTAAGAATATTTATATGTAGTATATGTAAATTTTTAGACACACAGAAATACATACACACACTCAAAGATATATATATATATATATATATATATATATATTTATATATATTCTAGAATAATCATAGGTTTTGTGACACAAATAATTGATATGAACTGAAAATATCACAGTGCATCAAAAAAATAGTAAAAAAATGGGGGGGGGGCATGTATATATGTAATTTATGTATGTTTGTATTTTTGTGTATATGTATTTATGAATTTGTGTGTGTTTGTGTCTATGTGTATTTCTATACGTATGTGTGTATATGTTTTTTTTGTGAATGTTATGTTTGTATATGTGTATGTATATATATTTTTGCATGTATGTGTGTATGTGTATGTATGTGTATGTGTATGTATGTGAATCTATGATCATTTTGGTATATATGTATCTATATATGCATGTGTATGTGTATGTATGTGATGAATGTGTATGGATGTTTATATATGTGTATGAAGGTATATATATGTGTATGTATGTGTCTATATATGTATATATGTGTGTATGTACAAGCATATGTATGTGTATGTATTTGTTTGTGTGTATGTGTATGTATGTTTTTTATGTGTATGTGTATGTGTATTTATGTGTATCTTTATCTGTGTGAATGTATTTGTATGTGTATGTGCATATATCTATATATATGACCATGTATGTATATGTGTATGTATGTGTATATATGTATATGTGTATGTGTGTTTATGAATGTGTATGAACTTATATGTGTGTGTATGTATATGTATTTATTTGTATATATATGTACATGTGTATGTGTATGTATTTTTAGTGTGTGTATTTGTATGAATATGTTTGTGAATGTGTATATATCTGTATGTATGTGTATGTGTATGTGTATGAGTATGTGTATGTATGTGTATGTGTATGTGTAGGTACGTGTAACTGTATGTGTATGTGTATGTATCTATAAGTTTTTATGTATATGCGTGTATGTATGTGTATGTGTATGTGTATGTGTTTGTGTATGCATATATATGTATATCTATATGTGTATCTGTATGTGCGTGTATGTATGTTTATGTTTAAGCATGTGTTTGCATATGTTTATATATGTTTATGTAGGTGTATATTCAAGTGTATGTACGTGAATGTGCATGTGCATGTGCTTGTATGTATGTGTATGTGTATGTGTGTGTGCACATTTTCAAGAATATGTATGTGTGTGTTTATGCATGAGTATGTGAGTATATGTAATTGGATAAACATAGGTTTGTGTCAGTTCACCTATATATCACACACATACAAAAACAATTATACATTTATATTAAGGGTTGCTTCATGACAGTATAGACAAGAATAAAGGTCAAGAAGGAGGTGATTTTGATGACCTTGGTTTGTATAAAATTGGGAGAAACTTCTAAACTGGTTCACAACTGGACAAAAATGAATCATGCTTATCAAAACTCAGATGAAGTTGGGAACTATGCTTATTCAAAATAATAGTAGTTTTATGTTGATACTTACTTTCATGGGTTATCTAGAAAAGGAAAGAATGCGATCTAGATACACTCCTAATATTTAGATCAGCTTAAACTAAGAATGTATAAGGGGATTAATGGAAAGAAATATACTATCAGATATATTAACATGTCTTAAGTGATGAACCAAGACTCAAGGAAGCTGAATACAACTGAACTAGTAGTGGCTAATCAGTTGTATTGACATGAGAATTTTATTAGTAGATCAAATGAAAAGTAGGAGAATGAATTATGGTATAAGGGTTATGAATATGGTATATTAGACTCCTCTTTAAATCAGAAGGATTCTTATTTTAAGAATTATTTTAAGAATACCATTATGGACTATCTTATTCCAATCACAAAAACACATGATAACAAAAGTCCATTTAATTTTAATATGAGTGTTGTTAATGATCACACCATTAAAAATAATTCCCAAAGACTGAATACAATTATTTTTAAGACATACATTGATTCCAATGTTGATTACTATAAGTCTTGTACCTTGGTGATGGGGTAGTTTTCCAAGAGTGGCAGATCTAGGCAATCTAGTTTGGAAGTGCACCTTCTTAATGACATGGAATTGGTTTATGAGCCTCATAAACATATTAATGGACACAATAATGTAGATTATGAAGACTTATAGAATTAAATGGGACCAAAAGATGATTTTGATTATTTATGTAGTAGTAAGTTAAGAAGGTGGGCTATATTAAGCTATCTAGTAGGGTTACTCATCCATGGAAATATGATTGAAAATGGACACACGAAGTGATGAAACATGGATTTCGATAGATAAAACCACCTCTGTCCCATATACTAGTGAGTACAAGGTTGCTTGAGTGGCGGTGCGGGTTGTGGTTAGGTAAGCCCACAGAGCATGAAAAGCTTATATGGCTACAATTTCTTATCCTTGTCGACCATCATTTGATGTATGTTGGACAATATCTTTTTGAAAGCCTCTATCTTCCCATTGTATGATGAGTGGTTGTGGGATGACCAGTTGGCCTTGATTCCATATTCCTAGTACAACTTATCCAGCTCAGCACAATAGAAGTTGGTGATGTTGTCTGTCAGTATTGTATGAGGGACACCAAATTTGGTGATGATGTTTGCCTTCACAAAGCTACCAATGTTTTTCAACCCAACATCCTTAAGGGGTATGAATTCAGCTCATTTAGAAAAGAAGTCAGTTGGTGTGAGTATGAACTTGAATTGCCTGGATGTTGAGGGAGGATATGGTCCTACAACATCCATCCCCTAGACAACGAATGGCTAGGAGTATTTATCTGCATGAAGAAACTTCAGGGGGAAGTGTATGAAATTAGAATGAACTTGGAAGGAATGTAACTTATTAGGGAATACGGCGCAATCCTGTATCATGGTGGGCCAGTAATACACAAGCCTATAGATTTGGTGAGAGATCTAGGTTACTGACTGGTGTGCTCCAAAAGCTCTGGCGTGGACTTCTTTCATGATGGAAACATTCTCTTCTCCATAAATGCACCTGATAAGGACTCCATAAAGGGCTTGTTTGTAGAGAAACTTCTCTCGGTTCACACCATTGTATAGGGTAAAATTGACTATCCATCTTCAGACATGCTCCCTTTCATCCCTAACTAGTGGGAGTTCCCTGTTCCGAAGGTAATTTGTGACGGGTGTCATCCAACTGGTGGTATGACCATAAGGCTCCAAAACAAGGCTAATTTAATCAATTTACTCTGTATTTCTATATTTGAATGGCTAGACCATCCAAAGAAAAGCAATGTTAATGAATGTTTCATCCCAGTCAGGATTGACCAAGGTTGTGGCTGCATTTTGCAAAGCATCGGCTTGAGCATTCTGTGACTGGGGGACATGAGTCAACGTTGGTTCTGATGGGAATTCTATCATCAGTGATAAAACAAGGTTCATCAGGGGAACCAACACTTCTTTCTAGATAGCACAATCACCATTTACCCTTTTGATGACTAGATCCGAATCAACCTTTATTTTTAGGTGTTTGGCATTCACCTGGGGTTCCAATTATAGGCTTGCAATGAGTGCTTGATACTCTGCTTCCTTGTTTGTACACCCTTTAAAAATTAGGAAAGAGTAAGGCAAGATGGCCTTTTTGAGAGATATGAGTACAACTCCCAACCCCACTTTGTTAATCTTTGGATCCTCCATATTTTTCCCTTTCAGGATTTGGGAAGCACCATCAAAGTACATTTTCCACATTTGGGGGTACTTCTAGATAGAAAACACTTCATGATCCAAAAGGTAGGCATCCAACAGTGTTGTTTATTTTTAGGGGTGCTCGGCTAGAAAGTCTGCTAACTCATATACTTTGATGGCCTTCTAGGGCATGTACCATTTATAAAACTTTTGAAGGATGACCACCCATCATGATAGGTGCCCATTTATCACGGGACAGTTGAGGATATACTTGAATGAGTTGTAGTGGGAGACTAGGTGGACCTCATGGTGCAACATGTAATTCCCGATCTTCTGAAATATAAAGAGTTGGGAGTTTTAGTTCTTTTCAATATTTGAATATTTAGTTTCTACATCAATCATTGTCCAGCTAAGGTAGTATAGGTTGTTATCACTGTTTCCATCATTTTTCTGCGTGATTAAGGCGCCTAAGGACCATTCCAGGGTAGTTACGTATAAAATGAGTGGTCTACCCTAAACTAGAGGTATGATCACCGACATGATTAGGATATATCTTTTTAGGTTACCAAATTCTTCTTGACAATAGTTATCCCATTCATATGTAAATCATGTCATCATGATCTTGGTGAAAGGTAAAAATTTACCTGCTAGGTTAGCCATGAAGTGACGAATATAGTCGAGGTGACCCAAGAGACCTCTCAGCTCGCTGAGGTTGTGAGGTGGGGACATGCCAAGAATGGATTTAATCTTCTCAGGGTTGACTTTGAAGCCACGATGCCGTACAATGAAGTTGAGAAATTTTCCCAAGGTAACAACAAAAGATGATTTCAGGGGATTCATCATTAAACTGTGCATCTCAATTAGTTGAAGAAAGTTTCATGATTGTCCAGGTGGTTCGAATGATGTTGTGACTTAACCACCAGGTCTTCGACATAACAACTGACGAATTTTCCCAAAAAAGGCTTGAAGATGTGATGCATAGAACATTGATATGTAGCACAAACATTCTTTAGTCTGAAGGGTATCACTTTATTACAAAACACTCCATATGGGGCTCTAAAAGAAGTAGCTTCTTCATCTCCTTGGGCTATCCAGATTTGATTGTATCTAGAATAACCGTCCATGAAGGAGAGGGATTTGTATCCGGCTATTTCATCGATAAAAAATTATGTGATCAGGACCAAGAAGTTGTATTTTGGGAAATTCCTATTAAGGTCCCTAAAGTCAATGAAGATTCTAATCTATCCATTCTTATTTTTGACAGGAACTATGTTGGCCAGCCAAATCGGATATTGGACCTCCCGTATGAAGTTGTCTTTGATCAGTTTGTCATCTTTATCATCTATTTTGGCAGCATGCATCAGGTGGGTCTTTATAGCTTCCTGTTTATAGCCCCAGTGTTCTTCTGGTAATCCCAGATGATGGGTGGCGACTTTAGGATCGAGGCCTGACATCTCTGTGTAATTCTAGGCAAACACGTCTTAATTATTCTTTAGAAAGGAGGCATAAGCCTCCTGTTCCTCAAAATGCATGGAAAAACTGATTATAGTGGGCCATATGTCTTTTTTAGTGCCTAGATTTATCTCTTTTAGTTCATCGATGGTGGTGGTAACACCTTCTCCAAATGAAGTACGGGCATCATTGAGGTCTTTTCCCTCCTATTCTTCTTCACCTTGGTCATCATCCCATTATTATTAATAAATTACTTTTGATACATCTTCTCCAATATTGGGAAAGAAATCTCATTTTCCCTTATTGTGTGAGGCAAGGTCAGTTTGATGTCCCATGGATGGGCCAAGAGCACCTTTGACAGGGCTTTTTCTGACAACATGGGAGTCAACCCATTCTTCTATCTCTCTGGACTTGGTGGTCATAGAATAGACCATGTAGACAACTGATTCTGTATTCAATATTGTAATTACACATTCAACTTGGTTGATGGGTAGTACGTACCCCTCCCCAGGATACTGGAAGGGGTCGGTGGGAGCCATCTCCAATCCATTCGGGGTATTGATCCAATCAACGTCGTCGGTCGACCGATTTTTTTCTTCCAACTCATAGAACCCTGTGTCGATGTAATGTGAATCACATAACTCAAACAAGGATTTATCAGCATGAAACATCCATTTTTTCCCATTAGTGCAATATTTGATGCACTGATGGCATGAGGACAGAATTACAGCATACTGATGCATCCATGACCTCCCTAACAGAACACTGAAGGACGTACTCTGCCATACCACGAGGAACTCGGAATCTGATATGAGATCCCCAAGCAAAGTTTTAAGCTTGATCCATCCAAATGGTTTCTGATCACTTTTTTCATATCCCAATAGAGTTTTAGTGCAGGGTTTTAAGCTGTATTCATCATATCCTAGTCAAAGAAGCATTCTCAGTAGGAGGCGGTTAAATTTAGAGCTTTTGTTGATAAAGATCCTCTAAACATCAATTCCATTTATCATGTGAGACACATATAAGGGTTTGATGTGCCCTTGCATGAAGGCGTCTTCATCCCTATCTATGAAGGAGATGACAATGTGACATTCTTCGAGACTGGCCTCTGTTTGGTAGACTTCAGCCACTGCTACTTCATCCTCGAACTCATGGGGACTTAGCAAGGCTTCGATGAGTGCCTCCCTAAGATTTGGGGACAAACTCAATGCATCCAGGATTGACATCTTTGCTGGTACTAAATCCAGCTACTTTAAAATGTCATACTTCGGCTCTAATGGTCGGTGCTTCCTAGCTTGGGTTTACTCTTTCTTAGACACTTTAGGGGTTTGAGATTTGGAAGTATATGGTTCGACCTCTATAGCAGGATCCGGTGGTGCTACAGTCCTTTCAACATTTGGTTAGACTGGTCTGCCTGTATACCTTGGGATGTTCAGTATTTGTTCTTCCCCTGATGGATAATCCAAGATAATTGGTCTTGGGTTTCCTCTGATGGGGGCGAAGGAGCATTCCGATTCTTGTTATGTCTGTCGGAGGGTCCTTCCATGAGTTTCTGCGATGTTAATGGTTTGACTTGTAGCGTGACTAGGAATATTACTCCTACCACAATCACGCCTTTTAGAAAACATCTGGTCTCTTTGGACTCCTCCTCAATCTCTCCAATTGGGCACAGGGAATTTAGGTTCGTGGCCATAATCATCATCAGAGAAAGGGTCCATCAAGTGAATGACATTAATGGATCTGAAGATCAATTCTTGATCCGATACTATTCCTGTCTAACTACCTCCTTCGGATAGTACCGTTTAGTGGGGCGGTGCCCATTTTATAGTTTGGTAGGGTGTTTCTCGTTGAACCAAGTCTACTGGCATGAAGTTTGAAAGTGTCAATACTGACTTTGGCTTTGGTACCTGCTCATCTTCTTGCTCTTTCATTCTACCCTTCGGGCCTTTAGAGGACCGCAAGTCTGAGGATGATGGTTGTGCTATATTAGGAGCTTTTGGGGGCACAGTAGGTTGTTTCAACTATTCCTGGAGGATGCCATGGATTGGGTTGACGGTCTTCCATGTCATCCAGTTTTCAAAATTTTTCTCCTTTACTTTTATTGTTTTCCACTCTTCATCCTCTCTTGAGTCAGAGGTGGAAACATACACAACTTGTATTAGCGAAGGGTGAAAATTGAATTACCCTAAATCCACCATCTTTTGTAAGAGATCCTTGAAAAAAAATCATTTTTGAACGATTTTTCCTGGTATCTGGTGTTACGGATAATAATTTGGATGGTTGTCAAGACCCACTTCATCGGCTCGCTTTGGCTATGGCCACCGAGTAAATTGAAATTCACGGTGGCTATGAAATATCTGCTAACCTGGTCTTCTCGGAATGAATAAAATATATTTATTCATTCTTCGAAGTGATATATTTTAGAACCCCATTTCTCATCTTACCGAGGTGGGGGTGGCTGTTGGAATCCAAGAGGTCCCGCACAGTTCAGTGGGGGCCTCACAACTGGGGCTGGTGTCGGGGGTGGCTTAAGCATGAAAGAAGCCGCTTCAGCTTTTCCCGTTCATTTCCCAAGGGCCGATGGGGCCACTCGGGACTTAAGGATAGTCCTTTTAAAGTAACATTCTATCATTTGGGAAATGGAAGAGAAGTATCTAAACCCACTGGTGTACTTCACTAGGATGAGCGGCGTTCACAATGCATCCTTAAGGTTATCGATGCACTTGGTGAGCATCTCATTCGGGGGGAGTGGCCTGTTTAGGGAATATGTCAAGGCTTTCCATCTATAAATTAAATCTGAGAATCACTCATTCTCTTGATGCTTGCAGTTCATGAGATCACTAACTGTCATCTTAGGCAGTGTCAAACTAAACTGGAAGCGAAACTATCACCAGAGGTCCTCCCAGCCTGTGATTGATTTATCTGGCAGGCTAGTATACCATACAAAAGCCGACCCCTACAGGGTTTGTATAAAGTACCTATATTTTACAGCATCTTTCTACTCTGGAGTTACCATCACTGGGTCATATTAAGAGGCATAGTGCATCAAATGATGTTCTGGGTCCCCTGAGTCATTGAATATTGGGAATATGGGGTTCCTGAAGTTTAGTGGTGGCAGAACATTGCTCACCCAATCGGGGTAGGGTTTGCAATATATTTTTATCAGAGAAATCAAACCAACCATGGATTCTAGTCGGGCTATCATCTACTAGACAATGTTTAACATCCCTTAAGGAAAATCCCGTCGAGCTTGATCTTGAGCTGGTGCGGCAGGGGCCAAAATTGGGCGTTCTGGCGCAACTGAAATTATGGGTGGATTCCTAGTTGGGGGAATAATTTGTGGGTTTACCTGGGTATATTCCGGATACTTTCCCAATGGGGGGATGTATTGATGTCCTTCCGGGGCATAGTTGAATGGCCCTCCGAACTTGGATTCATTCACTAGGATGAGTGCCTGTGGTATGGGCACCTCTTCTGGGAGCACCTGCTGATGTTCTGTAGAGAGAACACATCCGGTGAGATAACTCTCTCAACGTAGCTCGAAATAAATTATTCTAATTTCTTTCATTTCTTCATCCTACTTAGCAAACCTTTCCTCAAAGGTGAGGGACATACTCTCATGGGGAGGAGGAGGTGGGTCATAGATGACCTTGGATTTTTTTTTCTTTTTCAGAGTTTCATGGGGGAGGTAATGTCATATTGACTGAGGGGGATCCCAGATTTACAACAACTCTTTGGTTTCGAGTATGAACACCATCAGGCTCTGTGTGGAATGCATATGGTATGGAACCATCTTCCTTTGCATCTTCTCCCCCTGCATCACTTCCTGTGAGATCTGTGGTTTTGACGCTCACCATGTTCACTGAGGCATACCACATTAGGGGTGGTGTACCCGATGACGAATGGTAGGAAGGCTTCTTGCACACTTTATTGGACTGTCTACTTTTATTATTTGGTATTCTTTGGGATTCTTGACAAAGATTGTCCCAAAGGGAGCCTTGGTCTGACCTCATAACGCGCCTTTGTCTCGGAGGGTGCAGACCATGAGAAGGGGTGGAATGGGTAACTCCTCTATCCATCGTTCTTCCTAGATGGTGAAAGATAAACATCCGCCATATGAGGATTTGAGGTAAAAATTCCCCCAGCCCTATGGGATGGGGTTGTTCCCATTCTCTGATCGATGCGCTAGATCCCAGATTTTTTGATCTTACGAGGGAATTTTGATTTAAAAATACACCCAACCCTGTGGGATGGGGTTGTTCTCATATCACGGTGATAGACACCGCTATTTCCACCCTTTCAATTTCACGTACTCTCACACAGGAGTAAGCCGAGTATGGAATTAGGCCTGCACAAGGTCTATGGTCTTTCAAAGACATGATGATTACTTGTTGATTGGCTTCCCTTAGGCAGGAAGCCTGTTGGATGTTCCTAGTCACCTGACTCAGAAGTTTTATGATTTCTTGATCTCTTCGGCCCAGATTCTTTTGAGACATAATCTAAATCGGTTTTTGTTGGGTATTCAATCTTTCCTCAGTAGGGGTTTCATTTGATTATTGCTGCTAGGTGATGATATTGCAGGATTTCATTTACATTGGGTCCTGTTGGACAGGACGTGGGGTGAAGTGTAAAGCTCCATGTTCTCTCAACCCCCAAATGTGAACTCTAGCTGGGGTATTTCCATTGAGGTGATGCAATTTATGTAGTGCATGGAGGCAATCCATTTCAACTTTTTTCTTTCTCCTTTATGATTGTGGATACCTTGAAGATGGGAGGGATTCCAAGTCAATTAGACGATGAAGCTCTTCTATTGTGCTGACATGGTCCACGTACCATTCGTATGGTAGGAATTTTTATTTCAGCTTTCGAAGAGTTGTCCATATATTGAGGTGAATGTTATGCGTGCATTTGCCAGAAAATTCCCCTGGTATGTCGAAGTGAGAAGTATCCATAGGCCAATACATCACTAGTATATTATCCCTATCTAGTTGTATTCTCACAAGCAACATATCATGCTATTGTTCTTTTGGAGGCTCCTCTACTTGATATGACTATATAAACTACTTCTTGATGATTTCGTTCCAAGTGACTGGGCTGGTGGGTGACTCATCGATTTGTGGTCTCCACAGGGGTGGCTCAGAAGAAGTGCGTGGCTCCGGGCCATCCTCTGGTGAAGAAAGAATATCGCTCGTTATAGACGGAGTGCCTGATGTGTCTGACTCCTTTTCGAGCACCTCAACATAGGAGGGACTTCTCATATTTTTTCCAGCAAGGGGAGGACCTTATTTTGAGAATGTATTTTTTCATGCTATTGTTCTTTTGGAGACTCCTCTACTTGATATGACTAGATCAACTATTTCTTGATGATTTTATTCCAAGCGACCGGGCTAGTGGGAGCCTTATCGATTTGCGGACTTCGCGGGGGTAGCTGAGAAGAAGAGCATGGCCCCTGGCCATCCACTGGTTGAGAAAGAATATCGCTCGTTATAGACGGAGTTCCTGATGCTTCTGACTCCTTTTTGAGCACCTCAGTATAGGAGGTCCTTCTCATATTTTTTCCGATAAAGGGAGGACCTTCTTTCTATCATGTATTTTAGTTGTGAGGAGGACCTTCACAAGTGGTGCTACGATGGGGAGGACTACCATGGAAACTTGATGCCCGACCATGGGAATTTTCCTAATGGTGTGTACTCTGGGGAGGACCTTCAGGGTGGGCTGTAGCAAGGGGAGGACGTTCTTGCTTCTTGAAGTCATTGTGGGGAGGACCTTCACAAAAAATGTCATTGCGGGGAGGGCCTTCACAATGACCTTCATCATGGCGAGGACTACCATCATGACATGATATCTGGATGCGGGGAGAATTTATAGTGTACATCCCAGGGATGACCTTAGGGATGCACTATAATGAGGGGAGGAACTTCTCTTCACTTTGCATCATTATGGGGAGGACCTTCAATGCAACTGTCATTTTGGGGAGGACCTTCACAATGACCATCATCATGGCGAGGACTACCATCGTGACTTGATGTCTGACTACAGGGAGAAACATATCTAACACATATACCCTAGGGAGGACCATAAGGGTGAATGATAGAAAGGGGAGGACCTTCTTATTGTCTGATCATAAGGTTGAGGGGACTTCTACCCTGACACACATCAAGAGATTGGCTCTCCTAATCGATCATTCTTGACCCATGAAGTAAGCCCCCATGGGTGCTCTGTGGAGGACCTTCAGAGCTTCTAGTAGAGACATTATGGGGAGGACCATCTCAATTACTACTGCCACTTCCATAATTTTTTAATGTAATGTCAAGGTCTTGAGACTTTTTTGATATGTGTTTGAGGGCGTTGAGAACCCCAGCTTCCAGCAGAGTAAGATCATGTATGTGCTCTTCATTTTATGGTTTCCATTGGATATTTTCATTTTTGGGTGCACTATTGCGGGTAACCAGGGACATCTACTATTGGTAATAGCCTTCATATATGGGTACATGTCTTGTTGGGTCCCATGATGTCGTTGGGATACACCGAAGAGCATATTGAGTTTTGGTAGGGATATATGTCTGCCCTCGAGTGGCCACCACATTGGACCGACGTCCCCCAGTCAGAACGGGTAATTTTTCTCGATCCGGTTGTCGGTATGTATTGGGATATTTCCATCGACCATCCTGGACTAGAGAAGGGATGCATAACTGATCCGGAGTACCTAACTAATTTTGTGAGTGAGTCATTCCGTTCGAGAAAATCGGGGAGTGGGCCCAATTTATCTCCTTTTCCATCAATGCAACAATATCTTGCATCTTTGAAGGATATGGTATAGAATCAACGTTTGATCTTCCATCATTTCTAGTATGTGGTAAGATTCATCATTGGATGGAATGGGTATGAAGGCCCATTTTGATGTCATAGCAGGAGTTTGTACCTGATCTGGTCATCTGTGAGTTTCCACTAGATACTGGCAGTTCTTCTCTGCCGGGACATAGGAACGATTATGTCGTCAGTTGTCTTCTATGATTACAACCATATTTGACTGGTGGTATTCATATTCCTTGGTGGGGATTTTCATCTTCTCACTTTCTGCTGTATTTGTCTCACGGGCTTTGTATGAATCTGCAGAAATTTGACTCTGCTCATATTTTCTTGCCACCCAATTTGGATGGTGGGAATGATATGAATCAGCATGTATATGTTCCTTCATATAGCATATTTCTTCCCTATTTTGTTGGATGGCTTGAAGTGCATCAATAGGTGTTTGTGCCTGCGTATATCTAATTGCTGCCCTATTTGGATAGCGGGCTTCTTGTGCGTTGGTAGATATTTGCATCTGCCTGTAGTTTGTCACTCTATCTGCAGGACGGGGCCGACGTGCACTAGCAGAAATGTGCATGTGCTCGTATTGTGTCACCCTATTTCTATGGTGGGCTTGAGTGGAGAGGGTAGAGTTGTGTGTCTGAACATTGAACTCTATGGCATTAGTACAACGAAGTTTCTCCTCCAGAACCAGGGTGATAACATGTCCTTGGTTATATATTCGCCGCCATTGGTGGGCTGCCCGAGGGCCCTGGGTCTCCTGGACTTTGGAAGGCGACCTCGGTATAAGATCCTCCTCGGTGAGAGGATGTTTGGTCATCCGGTGTCGGTGGAGATGCTCTCTCGCAGGGGCCTGTGGGTAGGGTCCCTATACAGCTATGATGATGTCATTCGGATTGAATTAATATACCTACCTAAGGTAAGGGAGGTATTCATTGTCACGTTTCAGGGATAGGCTCCTGAAACGGTTTGAGATGACCATCGGTGCTGCCAGGTGCTGAGGTACTAGAAGCAGCTGAAGAGAAGCTGGCGGACCTTCAAAGACTATAGGGATTGTCTTGTGGCCTACAACATGGGGAGAGTACCATTTTAGTGGTAATCTTTGACCAGCGTATTGGACACCTAGTGTTAAAGACACTGGGTAGGAGAAGGGGTCTTACTCTTCATTGACACCCCGAACGCCCATGAGATCACTGATGCATGCACCTTCATGGATCATGGTGATGTAATTTGGATCAAAGGTCACTCTATGAGAACCTGAAATATATATATGACATACATACCACTAAACATTGTCAAAGTAGAATTCCTTTAAACACATGCATATTTAGAGATTTAGCTTGGCCCCTTCCCCTTTTCTCTTACTGTTGGGTGAAGGGGTTTAAGTAGGGTTTGAACACCACCTTGGTTAAGGATTCACATCAGGTTCACCATTTTTGTTCTGCCTATGAGGCGGAGCGTGTACGAGTGGTGCAGAGATAGAACAACGAGGATCATCACCCATCCCATTTTCCATAGAGACAATATCTCGTTGAATTTACCATTCCTTTGTTTCATCCCGTTCAGTTCCATTATCCTTTAAATAAGGTTTAATTAACCCTATGGGGAAATGTTGGTCCCATTGTGTGATTGTGTGGGGGTCAAGAACTCATGCAATCGGTCCTTCTCAGATATAAATTCATTGGATATTCTCCAATGGGTTTATTCGTGGATCCAAGAACGCCCAATGACCCTAGTATCTATGATTCATGGACCTACTATCCAAAGGCAGGTGCTTGTCAGCTGACGATTTGGCCAATGACACTTGACGACTCCATTGGTTGAGAGGATGAGAGGCCAGGCTCAGTGCACCCTTTCGAGGGAGGATTTTTGCATGTTCTGGGACTCACTTATAGATTTAAGTCATGTTCATATGTTTGTGAATCCTTAGTTCATTCACAAAGAGTGTGTCCATAGAATACCCTTGGTTTTCAAAATCATCGTAAGAATGCATATATTTGATGCTACAGAGTGATGCTGACATAGCCATATCATAATGTGCTCTGAAGTTTATTGTCATCCAGGGGGGATGAAGGGTGACTTGATGTTGGGATCAGGCCAATAAGGAGGGATCCTACATATCCTTGGGAGAGGAATCAGAACCCATGTAGTTCATAATGTGTGGGGTTTATGCATGAAATATTCACATTTGAGGGGGCATGATTGGGTGGAACCTTTTGGATGGGCACCCTTTTGAGCTCGGGCCTTCTAGTAGGCATCCTACATATCCTGATCTGGTTAGGAATCAGAGTTCTCATAGTTTAGATTGTATGCTGATGTTATAATCCTAACAAACCTATAAACCTATGTGAGTCATGATTGGTGTGAGAAACAAGAGAATTTGAAAGATTCAACAATGCACACGCCTCCTCCCCTATTGGTGGGGGGAGGGAGAGCCCGCAGTGGAAGAGGTCGGGGTGACTGTGGGTTAGGGCACAGAGTGATGAACCTTTCCATGTGAAATGGAATAAAAAATCATGTTTCTTGACCTCGGAAGATTAGGGGATTACCTCAGTGGGAGGTCCCTAGAGCATGTTCTGGGAAGGGAAGGATTTTTGTCCTCATTATAAGGGGGATAAAACATAACCCCTTGGACTGATCACTATTCCTCATTGAATGGAAAAGAAAGTGATCACCCAAAATCCTAAGAACAGTGAGGGTCACGTCAGCATCCCAAGGTTAGACTATAGGTTACCATGGGAATGTAGCCTTACAGGAATTACTAGAGCCCACACCTTCTTTGGGAGGGCCTTCGTGACTCCGCTTACCATGGGCATGTAGACTCAATAGGACACGCTGATGCACCCGATGGCCTGCTCATATGGGTCTGGTGGCTTTGGAGGAGACTTTAGCCTAGTGTCAGAGGACTAGTTAGTAGAGGGATTATGGAGGACTAAACAATAATGGAGCGATGAGGTTGGAACTAGAATGAACAATATCTGAAAACACCGCATTCCGTGTACTGGCTTCTCATGCGGGATGGGGAAGGCTCTGTATACCGTAGTGGTATGCAGTTTGGAGGGCCATCCATGTACCTATGTGGTACGCGAGCATGGGTATCTCTAACCACATACCAAAGTGGTATATGGCTTACCTTGACACTTTGATTTATATCCATGTACTAATTGGGTACATGGCGCTGGGTTCAATCCACGTAGCGGTATGCTATGTGGAGCACCATATGGAATGAGGGTTTGGGGAATTACCATCCACATGGTATTCATCTACGAGAAGTGTTTGGTTTTAATTTCAATAGTTGGGTTCATGGTTCTATTATTATTATTAAATTCCACCATTTTTATGGTTTGCGTCCGATTGTACCTATGGAGGAAGTGGTTCGCAGTTCGTGCTTTGCTGATGAAACAAGACGGAAGCCGAAGTGCAACCTCTGAGTTTCCCCAAGCTTTTTTTCTCGTCCTTCCCTCTATCCTTCTCCTCTCTTCCTTTTTCTTCCATATTCTACCATGATCCTTTTATAGAGCATCATAGTAATCATATCCCCTAGGAACACAATGGTATTTGTGGAGTCCCATTGAATAAATTTTCTAACCTACAGAAGACTCGGTCAACTAGGGTTCACAGAGACTTTGGTTCGTGATAATGGTACACAAAACCCTGACCATCCACTTAATCTATGAATTGATGGGTTTAAGACATGGTACATAGACTATCTTCCATATAGAACTCTTCAGGTTGATGCATTTCACGGTTTTCCCTGCTCGCTGGCCATCATTTCGCGGGCCAACAGTTCGCGAACCGTCCCACATACCTGGAGGTTCGCGATCCATCTTTTTCATGTACCTTTCCTAGTTATGGTATTCAATCCATTTGAAAACTTTAATTCCTTCATGTTCCTTCAAATAAATGCAACTCAATTTGAGTCCCTTTTAATTGATAAACTTATAAAAGTGCTTGATTCCTTCTACAAAGTGATTTCGAGGGTATTTCTTCTCCTTAGAGGAATTTTCAGAACCCTACAACTATGTATCCAGAGCATGATGAATAATTTTCTAGAATATCAAGGTAAAACTCAGATCCTAATCAAATATAATAGAAAGTGGTACTCCATGAAATCTTACTGCTTCCTTTACATATATCCTAGAAAGATGATCAAGAGAGAAATCCTCTCTAATAGCAATGAAGTGTGCTGACTTCATAAAGAGATCAACTATAACCCATATAATATTATGGAATTTAGATGTGTTGGGAAGTCTGAAATTAAATTCCATCGTGTTCTATTCACATTTCCATTCTGGTATGGGTAGTGGTTGTAACATCCCCTTAGACTTCTATTTATCAGCCTTAACTTGCTAACAAACCAATCATTGAGAGACATATTTGGGAACATCTCTTTTCATTCCATCCCACCATAAATAATATTTCAAGACCCTATAAATCTTTGTGCTTACAGGGTGAATAGAGAATTAAGAACTTTGAGCCTCATCCAATAGATCCTTCTATAATTTTGGTATGGGAGGAATACAATCCATATTTATGAATTGTATTATTTCATCACAATCAAGGCTGAATTCAAGAACATTTATCATATTCTTTTTTAGCTCTACATCTGACTTCTATACCTCATTAATCTTCACTTGTATAGATGGTTAAGGAATCATTTGAGAAAGATACGCTTTCTCCCCTTCCTTTAAAATTTCAAGATCCATCCTTTGAAAATCCATAAATATTGGATCTTTTGTGATCCTCATCATGGATAGTCTATCATGGTCTTGTCAACTCAAAGCATCTTCCACATTGTTCTCTTTCCCAGGGTGGTAATGTATTGAGAAGTTGTAATCTTTAATCAACTCCAACCATCATATTTGGTGCATATTTATCTCCTTTTTTCTGAAAATATACATTAAAAATTTATGACCAGTAGAAATTCCACACCTTTCACCATAAAGATAATGCATCTATATCTTTAATGTAAAGGTTACCATAGATAACACAAAACCATGAGTTGGGAAATTTTTATCATGGATTTTCAACTTCTATAAGGAAGAAGTTTTCAACATATCTTTTTACATGAGAACACATTCCAGCCCCATTATGGATGCATCAATATAGATCACAAACCTTTATCTACTACAAGGCAGTGTGAGCATAGGTGCACTAGCTAACCTTATTTTTAGATCTTTAAAATTCTATTTACATTCCTACATCTAAATTAAAATCACTTCTTTCCAAGTAAACATGGTGAATGGATTAAATAATCACGAAAAATCATTCAAAAAACATTGATAATATCCAACAAAACCAAGAAAACTTTGGATCTCAGTTACTATTTTTGGTCTCATCCAAATTTCAACAACTTCTGTTTTGGATGGATCCACAAATATCCATCCTCTTGATATTATGGTACGCAAAAATGAAACTTTTTGAAGCCAAAATTCACACAAGGTAATTTTTTCATAAATCTTCTCCTTGATCAGGGTCTTCAGTAAAATTCTCAAGCGGTCTTCATATTCTTCTTTTCTATTCGAATAGACAATAATATCATCTATAAAGACTACCAAAAATTGATCAATATTGTCTCTAAAGAATATATTCATGAGATATATGAAGATATCAAGGGCATTGGTAAGACCAAAAGGAATCACTATAAATTCACAGTGTCCATACCTTATACGGAATGCCGAATTTTGGTATATCCTCCTTTTGACCCTTAATTGATGATATCCTGAATAAAGATCAATGTTGGAAAAGTATTGAGCTCTGCATAGTTGGTCAAATAAGTCTTCAATGCATGGAAGATGATATTTGTTCTTGATAGTGATCTTGTTAAGTTCTCGATAATCAATACAGAGTTTCATTGATCCATCTGTCTTCTTAAAAAATAGAACAGGTTCTCCCCAAGGTGACACACTAGGGAATTTGAATCCCTTATCATGATTTATTGGAGTTGCTTCTTCAATTTCTGCAACTCAATTGGGTCCATTCTGTTAGGTGTATTTGAAATAGGCATTGCACCCGGTATGAGTTCTATTGAATACTCAACTTCACATTTTGGTGGAAGACATAGAAATTCCACAAGAAAGAAATCATCAAACTCCCATAAAATGGGTGTATTCTTAATCATTATTTTCTCCCCAAACATTTGAGATAAATAAACTTCATTTATAGGAATCTGGACCCATAAGATGGAAGAAATTTCTATTAGAAGGTTATATTCATCCTTGTATCGATAAATAATCATAGAGTGATCTGGAATATGAAATGTGACTTCCCTTCCTTGGAAATTGATATCTTCTCTATTTAGAGAAATCCAATCCATGCCATGAATGAGATAAAATTCCACTATAGGAAGGATCACAAGATTTGTAGGAAGCACTTTCCCACAAACGTCAATCGGAGAAGAATTATAAACTTTTTATGTGACCATTGTGCCACTATGAGTTGTCACAGCTAAATCAACATCTAATTATTGAGGTAATATGGAGATAACCTTAGAAAATTCTTCAGAAATAATAGAGTGGGTGGATCCAGAATCAAATAAATCATTTTCTACTTTATAGTGGATGGTAAGGGTACCTTTCACCACTTTATTATCATACTGTGCATCGTCGAAAGTGATTTAATATGACTTTCCTTGGTCTTTGTCCTTAAGAGTTTTTTGACGTTGATCATTATCAATAAAACTTGGATTAGAAAATTTATTGGAATAATTCCCCATTTACTTGCACTTGTAGTGTTGAAGTGTAGGAGGTGAATTCTTTGTAACCTTTTCTTTGTTCGCATCATTAGACATATTTTTCCCATCACTTCAGCATTAAACTTCACAATGAAATTCTTTTCCACACTTAAAACATTTACTAGTCCCTTTAAGACAATTCCATCCATGTTTCTTTCTATACTTTGAGAAAATGGGAAAACACATCTTTTTTCATTTTGGTCTTTAAATTTTCCTTTGAATTCTATTTTTCTCATCTTATCAAACCCATATGAGTGATGGGTAACTCCAATCTCTATGTAAACCTTGAGAGAACATCAAAAAATTTATTTGTATCTATTGAAGTCCCTTATGGATAATTCCCTTTGGAGGTGTGGTTTTATGCCACTAATGAATCGATCAATTTTACTATCAATTTGGATAATAATTCCAGAACCATACCTTGAAAGTCTTGTAAAATTTTCTTTGTAGGTACCGACTGAGTCATCATCCTTTTTCTTAAGTTCAAGGAACTCCTTCTCCGGCATTGTTTGAAGAATATAAGGAATGTAGTTATTGAAAAATAAGTTCTTGAACTCACCCCATTCCATGGACTCAATTTCATATATTTTCCTTGTATTCTTGATAATATTTTACCATTGACCAGCTTTACCTTCCAAACGATATATAGATAAGATGACTTTATCATGTTCAAAACATTGCAGAACTGAAAATATATTTTCAATGGTACTGATCCATTATTCAGCCACTAGTAGATCATAAGACCCACTGAATGAATGTCGACGCTACCCCATGAAGGATTCAAAAAAATATTGCTCCCTCCTTTTCTCATTTGGAAGTCCAACATGATTCATAGTTTGAGAAAGTTGTGTGAGAATGGTACAAGATTTTTTATTCTATCTCCCATAATATTTGGTTTCTCAGGGAGAAAATCATTGCATTTCCCATTTCATTCTGCATTAATGTGGTTCCTTCGGGTTCCAACCATTAACTTAAACCAATAATCATAGTGTGAGAAACACTACTCATAATGGGGAAACCACATAATGCAATAATAAAATTTCAATTTAGGACACATTATGTTTTATCCTTGGTTATTCATGAAAATCTCTAAAAAACTAGGATAGGATTGTAACCTATACATAAACATATCCTTAGGGTTCTTACTAAGGTTCTCTCATCCTAGTTTACAAAGGATAATTATAAATTTTCTACGATACCATCAATAATGGACTAAAAATTACATATAGATTTTACTTCAACATTGAAGAATATTTATTATATATCATAACAAAGACCATGCTAGGACCATATAGGATTAATGTCTTTAGAAAATGGGAAACAGAAACAACTAGTTCATAAAATAGATACATTGTCTCCTGATTATTTCTTTATAACAGGAATCCTTTTTGACATATCTTACATAATACCCTTCTTCATGACCTAGGTAAAATAAACATATGAAAGGGTGATATCAAATTCTGAGTAAGGGTAAACAAGTGAAATATCAATTATATCATAATCATAAGAACATAACATTGGAAAATCTTATCCTACATATAAAAGATCATAATATCATGTTATGGGATAAATCATAAAAGATAAATTTAATCCCAATAGTAATAACATACAACATGAAATTTTGGGGCATATACACATAAGTATAGAAAATCATTTCATATTAGTCAAGGCTCATCACCAAGACCATCATAGCATAAAAATTTTATTACTGAACTGAGTTTACTCCTCATTCCAGCCCTGTGTTACTGAATCAGATTTACATTCCATTCCAGTAATTTCTATCACATGAGATACAAATATTCACCCAATACATTGGAGGGATATATAGGTCCCACTAATCTCCAAATGAAAACATTATTACATATTCTACAAAAACATAATTCATTCATCACATCATCACCTATGAATTAAAATGGGTTTCTTAAACACCATTCCATTATAAAATATTCCATATAAAATATCATTCATAACTAACACAATCAAATTATAGTAATAACATGGATATAAAAATAACCCTATTTATAGGGCTTCATCTTATATGGAAAACAATTTTTTATAAAACACTTGAACTTATTTCTTGAGGAAAATATCCTTTCTTTTTCAAAAATGATTTATTTTATCAAAATCCCACGCAATTTTAAATGAAAATAATTTAGTTGAAAATAATATTGAAATAATTTAGACAAAGATTAATGGAAATAAGGTTTCAAAAAACCATAAAAATCCATTCATGCAGTATAAGTCAAAAAAACATTCTCCTCATACTTTTGTCAAAAAGTCAAAAAGTACCTCAAATCGAATAACAATAAAAGATTCCATTTATATTGTTTAATAAAAATTAAACAAAAAGTAAAATTTACTTTAAAAAATTGTATAATAATATAAATAATATTATATAATTAGGAAACATGGTTGTGGATGATAAATATACCTCAGTAAATACTTACGTATAACCAATCTCAGATAAAAATGAGATTTCAAAATCATCCCTTACCTTAGGTACGATATGATTTCTATGTATCCAATAATCCTTTATAATTATTTAAATAATGTTACCGATTTATTCTAGAATCATAATAGTTTTTATGATAACATTTATGATCATATTTTCATTCGTTTGTTAGTAACATGTCATTGTTACTCGTTATTCAGGTATTAACTTCTTTATGTTCTTTTGCATGTTTTATCAAGTAAGTTATTATCCATATTTTTAGGTTATAGTTATAAAATTTACATCATGCTATTATTATAATATATATCATATTTATTCATTCAATTAATTTATATAATCATGCTTTAATTAATATTTTTTATAACGAATCACATCGCACCGTGGAGACGGTAAGCCATAAGTATGCATGAGCGATGATATCGTTACCATAATTATTGAATGGTATTTAATTGGATGGTGTATATTATCTCATAATAAATATAATTATATATATATATATATATATATTTATTAATTCCATAATTATACCCATCCATGAAAGGTGGTGGTGGAAAACGGATTACACCACGACGTGGAGACAGTAAGCCATACGTACGCACGCGTGCTGATTTAATTTTTCATAGGATGGGTATATGGTGGAATATGGTTGTTTCATAATAATAATAACCTCTAAGTATATAGTTAATACTAGCGTTATTACTTTATAATTAAACAACTCATGATGTGTAAGTAGAATAAGAAAGAAGTTTGAAAGAATCGGTAAATGATATTACCACTTCTTCGACATGCCTCCTTTAAATCTCCTCTTATAGGACTATAGATGGTGTTTGAAGAAAACCAAGACCTCTAGAATGTTTCTAGGGATGTTTATAATGAAAATTTTCAGGGGATGGTCTAGCTTGGAGTCTCAAAATGAAGTGAAGAGTTTAAGGAGGAAGTACCATTTTATAATTGAGGTGATGTGAACTTTTGGAAACATCAAAATTATTAATTTATAATAAAATAAAATAGAACATAAAGACCTAAAAAAAGTCCAAATTTAAAAGATGAGATGATATAGGGTTGTAATATAATCAACCAATAATTTTTATACCCATGGTTATGTCAATTTAAGCATCATCATTTTTATTAACACTTTGTTATTCTATTTAATTTTTAACTAGGGTAACAAATGTTTTAATATTAAAATGGTTAAATATCTACTTATTTAAAGTCAATTAGACCGTAAATTAATAAATTAAAACATTTTAGACCTTATTATAATTATTATATATTTTTAAAAATGTTTTATTATTTTTAAATAATTTTTTAAAACCTTATTTTGACAAAATATCAATAGTGTCAATTTTGACACTATTTGTTTCATTGATTTTTAGAAATATAAAAAGACGAATTGAACCTGAATAAAAATAGTTTATTGTATATATAAGGGGTCAAGGTAATCTAGAAAATTAATTTTAAATTAAAAAATCCCAAATTATATTTATTAAAATATTTTTAATGACATTTATTTGATCTCTTCATTAATAAAATAATTACTAACTAAATTTTGTATAATTATTTAATATACTTATTTTTTGAATAAAAATTCAAAATAAAATAATATTATTAAAATTAATAAAATATATTTCATAAGAATACTTTTAGTCAAATTTATATTCTAAAAAATGTGACATTAAAAATGCTATAATATTTTAAAACATGAACGTGACAAATTTTTCTTCGCTATAAATAAAATAATATAAGTGTCATAATCTCTTAAATAGGCCTCCAAATGGTCAATATGTCGACTCTTGGATGCTTAGAGTCGATATATACTCGACTAATAAGGTTTTTGAAGCGTTTTTTTTATTTTTATGGTTACTAATATTATAATAAAAGTTGTTTTATTGATTTCTCACCAATTTGTTAATTTTTTAATCATCAAAGTAAAAGTATTTAAGTTAAATATTTATTTCCTAAAAATTAAAAAAAAAATTCATGATAAATAAAAACATTTTATATTTAAAAGGATTATTTATAATTGAATTTATCTTCTATATACACTTATATGAAAAATAATTTAATTATTAATGTTTGGGTGAGACATATTTTACTTTTCTTTAAATAAAATAAATAAAATATCCAAATATCATCTAAGTATATTCCAATTGATACTATTTCAATCCAAGTAGGTTTTAGGGAAAATTATAATAATCTAATTATATTAATACAAGTGTTAGGGTAGTTTTATAATATTATTTTTACCCTTAATTACCAAATTTACCCTTTTACTGTGTCAATAAAATTTACTGATGTTAATATTAATAATGATCAAAAATAAAATATAGCTTTTTAAATTATTTGGACCAACTAATTACAAATATGGAATAATTTTGTAACATCCCAAGTAAGTAAATAATAATAGATATTTTTATCTATGTGTATTAATGATTAAGATAGTGTTATAGAGGCTTAAAATGAAAATAAATACAACTTTATGCGTGAAATACACTAATATTCTTAAAAGATTGTTTTACTGCCTTTTGATGGAAAACCATTTTTGAATCTATATTTTGAAAATTTTATAAACTATGTTTGTCAAAATAAACTTATCCTTTATGATTGGGACATCAGAATTTACCTTGTGTGATTTTTTGGTATTTTTCTGACAATGTTCATTTTTTAATGAATAGTGAAAAATACTGCCTTTTACCTCAAAACTGCTTTTTAATCTAATTTATTTATATGATTAGATTATGTTTTGAATTGGTTTTGAAGTGAAATTAGAATATATTTTTACCATTTTATCCAATGGTGGTCATTGGAATAAATTTCACTTTAAATTAGACTTAAACTGGTGTCAATCTTTTGATACTTATTGTTTTGTAAAAACACGCTATTTGCTCTTGCAGCGGGAATTAATTATTAAATTAATTAATGTGAATTATATGATTTGAATTTTGTAAAATAGACTTCATTTTTGAATTCGGAATATCAAATATAGCTTAGGGTGAATTTTTGGTAATTTTCTGAAAAACTTCAATTTTTGATGAATAGTGAAACCACTAAGTGGTAATCAAGCAAACTGATTTTTCAGTTAAATGAAAGTTTACCACTAATGTGTATTGAATTTTGAAAATCCGACATAAATGGTTGTCATTAAGAAGTAAAATGTGGTTCAATGAGATTAAAATAATTTTTTGGTGAATAGTAACTTATTAAGTTCTTAATCGCGATTAGTGGTAATTAGGGTTGTTTAAGGTATAAATAATGCTTTAATAAAAGGAAATGACCTAGACACACGTCCCAACCTTATTGGTTGTGTCATGGCCGACCAAGACAAGCCATGGGTCAACTTGGGGACCCCATGGAGACACTTTGGTTTGGAAATGACATAAATAACTTTTTATTAAATGTTAAAGTAAAAATGACACAAACAAGAGATGTTTTAAGAAAACAATTTTTACATGGGGTTATAAAGATCATATTTTTTATTATAAATAGTCATTGGAAAGATAAAAATATTTCCTACATCATAGTATTTTTTTTATGATTTTTAGACATTAAATAAATTAAATTATTTATGACATAATAATGATGCAACGATGACATCATTATTTGACGATTTAAATAAAATGGAAAGATAATGTAAAATCTATGAACTAAACATGTCCAAAACTTATTGGATGAGTGTATTTCTAATCCTTATCACCTTATCCACGAATTATATCAATGTGGGACCTTTTTAAACCGAATAACATTTTCAAATAAAGTAATATTTCTTTACTTTCCAAAAGTGCCCCTCCTCTCCTCTTATAAAAGGCCCCCACCTCTACCTCCTTTCACAAACTCCTGAAGCCTTTGGCTCTGCCAAACCCTGCCCATTTACTCTCTCCACATCCCTATCCTCATCCTAGAGGATTCCCTTTGGGAAGAATCCTTTCAAAGGAAGCCTTTAGGCTCAAATCAAAAGGAGTTACACTTTTAAAGGTAATTCATTCTCTCATGTTCATTTGTTTTATTTTGCTTCTCCAACCCCCTAAACTCTTTTTATTTACTTATTTTGTAACAACACCAGTATCTTCAATATACAAGGATGTTGTTATAATATTTATTTGAGCTACACTCTCACACAACTACATCAAATGTTTAAAGAACCTACGGTTTCCGTGGATGGCGAAATTCTGCCTCCCGAAACGATGATTGTTCAACACTCATTTAACACCTTCAAAGGTGGCCATTATGATGTCACTATTTTTATATATGATATATGATATGTTTATGTTTTCCTTAAGCTTCTGTTTTTTTCATTTTTGGCAAACCTTTATGGTTTCCATTATGGGTAAACACGATATCTTCATTTTAGGAAGTGCGGACTACCGCCCCCTGAAAGTGATTTGATTCGTTAATACCATATGTGGGATGTGTAAAGGATAAAGTTAATGATATTATATATGTTATTATACTGGAATTATAATATACTCTTATATCATTATGATTCCATTCCAGAAAATATGAAATAGAAATGGAAGTAGCGTTCATGCGTACGTACGGCTTACCGTCTCCATGAACGGTGCATTTCATTTCTTACCTCTAAATGATTATGTAATATTATAAATGCATGTATGTACTGGATATATATGACATATATGATATCTACATCATGAATACCATTCTGGATATAATGAACCTTTGACCAAATTAACAACATGTAAGTGTAAGAAGTCTATTTTTGACTTAAGAACCAAATACCGACAAAATGAACATTATTAACTTAAATGATTACATGATGTTCATAACATGGTATAAAAGGAATAATGAACTTGAAAAAGATTCATAAGCAAGTAGAGATTAACTCAAGTTTATTATTCAGGAGATTAAAGAACGGTCGGGTCAAGTCAGATACGAGGTATGAGACTTCATCTCAATCTCCTTTCGTTGAGGCATATTTTATTTTATACACAACTTTCTTTTATACGGTGTATAAAACCCTTTGACTTTTACGTTTATTCAAAAGGAATCTTTTTTATACGAAGCGTTTACTAAACGACAAAAGGTAATGTTTTTGTCGTACGTATCCGGTGACAACGACTTCTCCGCTGTCGTGACCGTTATTTGAGTTTCGACTTCCTCTACAAGCCATACCTTCTTTTTAAAAGAAAAATAAATACCATGTTTTACTTTTCTGTTATTTTGGTATTGAAAATGGTTTTCATAATGTTTTTATATCAATGTGTTGTATTGATATCTCGTTATTGAAATGTGGAAATTTTATGTTTCCTTTATGCATGTTTTATGTGATATGATTATGTTATGGTTCTTGGGCATTATTATGAAGACGGGTGGTTCCGTGATAAACTAAGGGCGGGTGAGCCCGTTATAGCTCTCCAATGCATTGGGTAACGTGAAGGAGTGAAACTTTAAGGTTTCTCCGAAGAGATTTTAGGGAATATACTGTGATGGGTATTCCAAACGTAACCAAGAGGGTTACTCCCTACGTAAGAATGTTATGAATGCCTCAAGATACCTTTATGTCTTATGATTTCTATGATTTATTCATGATTTTATGAGGTATGTTAAAGTGCCTATGTTTTATGGGTAAAGTATGATTTCATTCTTATGTATATATGAACTCATGTTTCCTTTCCAAGTTTTTTTTATAACCCATACTGAGTTTTTATGCTCATCCCAAATTTTTGAAATGTTTTTCACAGGTCAAGGGAAAGGTACATGATAAGATGATAGAGTCAAGGATGTGTCAAGAAATAATCCATGTTTTATTTTAAATGTGTTTCCATTGATGGGAATGAAGAATACTGTCTTTATGTAACAACTTTGTTTATATGTGGAATGTAATGCAAGTTTTATGATCTAATTCTCTAAAACTCTAAACCCGAAAAGATCCTCAATGTGTAATCTTGTAATAACCCAAGATTAAGTAAGGTTTAAGGATGGGGCCTTATAGTTGGTATCAAAGGTCAGTTTAGATAACTTTAGGAGTTAGAATTCTATTAAATGATTATCCAAAAAATATTTTTTTTAAATGGTATAGCATTTAAAGATTACCATGTTGCTTCATCTAAGACATGTTTGTTCAGAATGGTTTTCCGCAGAGGAAACATGGAAGCAGTGCTAGGAAGGCATACAGAAGGAAATAACCTTCCGAATCAGCATCCAGAAATGGTCGGAATTGGAACTGAACAGTTTGTTGCAGTAATGGCGCAGTTTACTCAAGCGATAAACGGCGGTGGTATCCATGCACGAGATCATCCAGATCAACCGCAGAGGAACATGTCAGTGGTGGAACATTTCATGAGGCAACATCCACCATCATTCAGAGGATCATCTGACCCTGTGCTAGCTGAAGGGTGGATTAAAGCACTGGAAAAGATTTTTGATGTCATGGGGTGTTCAGACAATCAAAAGGTTAGTCTTGCTATTTACCGTTTGGAGGGTGAAGCAGATCAGTGGTGGTCTATGGTTAAAAATATCAGGGACGCCAAGGAGATTGATGCTCTTGACTGGGATGAATTCAAAGGTATGTTTCTTGAGAAGTATTTTCCTAAGGCTGTTCGACTTAGGATGGAAAAGCAATTCTTGGAATTGAGGCAAGAGGAAGACTCAGTGGCTGCCTATGAAGAAAGGTTCACTCGATTGGCAAGGCATGCTCCAAATTTTATCCGGGACCTTGATAGTAAAATCAATCGTTTTTACTCAGGATTAAAGCCAAAATATCGAAGGGCATTAGCTTCTTGTGAGTTTAAAAGTTATGAAAAGCTTGTTCGATGTGATGAGAAGGTGGAAATGGAGTTTGCCGATGACCAAGTTTTCTATAACAACCAGCAAAAGAAGAGACCGAGGTGGCAGGAGAAAGGTAAGAATTCTTCAAAAAAGTCTGATGGTAAGAGAACTAAGTTTCCAGTTTGCTATAAATGTGGAAAAAGGCATGCTGGGGAATGTCTTCTGAATTCTGGGAAGTGCTACCGATGTGGTAAGATGGGACATAAGGCTCGTGATTGCACTGAAAAGGATCAAGGTGAAGGTAAGAACAAATTTGATTTACAGTTAGTGAAATGTTATAAGTGCAATGAGATGGGTCACTATGCAAACGAGTGTCCGACAAGGAGCTTGAGTGATGGGAAGCAGTTAGACTACAAGCAAAAAGGGGTGGTGAAATCCTTTGCAACTACTTCAGCAGATGTCGGGCCATCAAATGAAGTTGTATCAGGTGCTTTGTTTGTTTTTTCAGATTATGCCAGTGTGTTGTTTGATTCGGGGTCTACACATTCTTTCATCTCTGAAACCTTTTCTAGTAAAATGGGAATACCATCTCAAGAAATGACTCCTGAACTTTTGGTAAAAACACCTGGGTGGAATGTTGAGGCAAAAAGAATTTATAAGAATCTTCCTATCCTTATCTGTGGAAAGAACCTACTTGCAAACCTTATTGTTTTACCTCTAGTAGAGTTTGATGTTATCCTGGGTATGGATTGGCTCTCTATTTACCATGCTAAGATTGACTGTAGAGCTAAAGAAGTTTCTTTTCAGAAAGACTTTCAGTTTGTTTACAAGAATGAACCCTTACTTTTGATAACATATCAAGAGGCTGAGAAACTTGTGAAAGATGGAAATGAATGTTACCTTGCACACGTCGTTGAAAATAAAGGAACTGTTCAGATTAATGATGTGCCAGTGGTAAATGAGTATCCTGATGTTTTTCCTGATGAGTTGCCTGGAATAATACCAGATCGGGAAGTTGATTTTACTGTTGACTTAGTTCCTGATGCTAAGCCAATTTCAAAACCCCCTTATCGAATGGCACAAATTGAACTTTTAGAGTTGAAGGAGCAATTGCAAGATTTATTAGAGAAAGGTTTCATTAGACCTAGCACATCACCTTGGGGTGCTCCTGTTTTATTTTTTAAAAAGAAAGATGGTTATATGAGACTTTGTATTGATTATAGAGCCTTGAATAATATCACTGTTAAGAATAAATATCCTTTGCCTCATATCGACGATTTGTTTGATCAGCTCCAGGGAGCTCAGTTTTTTTCAAAGATTGACTTGAGATCGGGGTACCATTAGCTGAAGGTAAAGGAGGAAGATATTCCAAAGACCGCGTTCTGTACGAGATATGGCCATTATGAATTTGTAGTAATGCCTTTTGGGCTAACCAATGCATCTGCTGTATTCATGGACTTAATGAATAGAATTTTCCATGAGTTCTTGGATAAGTTTGTGGTGGTTTTCATTGATGATATTTTGGTGTTTTCTAAAAGTAAAGAGGAGCATGGAAGACATTTAAGGGTTATCTTGAAAACCTTAAAAGAAAAGAAACTGTATGGGAAATTCAGCAAGTGTGAGTTTTGGTTGCAACAAATTTCTTTCCTTGGTCACATTGTTTCTAAAGATGGAATAACTGTTGATCCTGCAAAAACAAAAGTTGTGGAAGAATGGCCAAGACCCACAAATGTAACTGAGATTCGTAGCTTCCTTGGTTTGGCGGGCTATTACCGAAGGTTTGTTAGAAATTTTTCACGGTTATCTAGTCCAATGACTAAGCTAACTCGGAAGGGTGTTAAGTTTATCTGGACAAAAGAATGTGATGATTGTTTTCAGGAATTGAAAAGAAGATTGGTGAATGCTCCAGTTTTGGAACTACCTTCTAGGAATGGTGAGTTTGTTATTTACAGTTATGCTTCATTGAAAGGACTTGGTTGCGTCCTAATGCAAAATGATCAGGTAATTGATTATGCTTCACGACAGTTGAAAACTCATGAGGTAAATTACCCTACACATGATTTGGAATTAGCTGCTGTTATTTTTGCTTTAAAAATTTGGAGGCATCATTTGTATGGAGTAAAGTGTGAAATATATACCGATCACAAAAGTTTAAAGTATATATTCACTCAGAAAGAGTTAAACTTGAGACAAAGGAGATGGCTGGAATTAATCAAGGATTATGATTGTACAATTCATTACCATCCGGGAAAAGCAAATAAAGTGGATGATGCTTTGAGTCGAAAAAGTAATGCTTCATTAACAATGTTGCGTTTGGAACGTGATCCTTTGGTTAAGGATTTGATGAACTTTGGCATAGAAGTTGTTGGTGCAGGAAGTACTTCTGTTTTATTTCAGGTATCAGTGAGATCTTCTCTATCAGATAGAATCAAGCAAGCACAGAAGCAAGACAGTGAGTTGCAGAAAAAGGTAGAGCTGGTTCAGAAAGGTAAGTTACCTGAATTCAACATTGATAGTGATTGTGTTTTGAGATTTGGGGAGAGATTGTGTGTGCCTTGTGATTCACAGTTGAAGAGAGATTTGTTATGTGAAGCTCATAGTTCTCCGTTTTCAGTTCATCCGGGCAGTACTAAGATGTATAGAGATCTTCGGGAGTATTACTGGTGGGATGGAATGAAAAGAGACATTGCTGATTTTACTGTGAAGTGTTTGACTTGTCAGCAGGTTAAAGCAGAGCGGCAGTTACCGAAAGGGATGCTTCAACCTTTACCAGTGACAGAGTGGAAATGGGAGAATATATCCATGGATTTTGTTGTTGGATTACCGAAGACATCTCGAAGTAATAATGCAATATGGGTTATTGTTGATCGCTTGACCAAATCTGCTCATTTCCTTGCTATACGAGATACTTTCTCTCTTGATCAACTTTCCCGTTTGTATATTAAAGAGATAGTCTGGTTACATGGAGTTCCTCTCTCCATTGTATCAGATCGTGATCCCAGGTTTACTTCTAACTTTTGGAAAGGCCTTCAGAAGTCGTTGGGTACTGAATTAAATTTTAGTACAGCTTTTCATCCTCAATCAGATGGGCAGTCAGAACGAACAATTCAGACCCTGGAGGATATGCTACGAGCTTGTTCTATGGATTATCATGGAAGTTGGGACCAACATCTTTCTTTGGTTGAGTTTTCATATAATAACAGTTTTCATTCCAGTATACAGATGGCACCATTTCAGGCATTATATGGGAAGCGGTGTCGAACTACAGCTTTCTGGGATGAAGTGGGTGAAAGGAAGTTGATGGGACCAGAATTGGTAGAAGAGATGGCCAAAAAAGTTCAGCTGATTCAGAAACACATGAGAACAGCTCGGAGCAGGCAGAAGAGTTATGCGGATAACCGGAGGAAGGATCTATCTTTCGAGGTAGGTGATCATGTTTTTCTCAAGGTTTCTCCTTGGAAAAGCGTGATGAGATTTGGTAAGAAAGGAAAGTTGAGTCCAAGGTTCATTGGACCATACGAAATTCTGGAGAGAGTTGGATCAGTTGCATACCGAGTGGCTTTACCTCTGAGTTTATCTCAGGTACACAATGTTTTTCACATTTCGATGTTGAGAAAGTATATGCCAGATCCATCTCATGTTTTGAGTCCAGAGGTAGTTCAGCTGGAAGAGAACCTATCTTATGAGGAACAACCGGTCCAGATTCTTGACCACAGGGAGCAAGTGTTAAGGAATAAGGTGATTAAGCAGGTAAAGGTTTTGTGGAAAAACCACATGATTGAAGAGGCAACATGGGAATCTGAAAATGCAATGAGGGATAAGTACCCCCATTTATTCGATAAGTAAATAAATTGCGGGGACGCAATTTTCTAAAGGGGGGAAGGATGTACCATCCCAAGTAAGTAAATAATAATAGATATTTTTATCTATGTCTATTAATGATTAAGATAGTGTTATAGAGGCTTAAAATGAAAATAAATACAATTTTATGCATGGAATACACTAATATTCTTAAAAGATTGTTTTACTGTCTTTTGATGGCAAACCATTTTTGAATCTATATTTTGACAATTTTATAAACTATGTTTGTCAAAATAAACTTATCCTTTATGATTGGGACATCAGAATTTACCTTGTGTGATTTTTTGGTATTTTTCTGACAATGTTCATTTTTTAATGAATAGTGAAAAATACTGCATTTTACATCAAAACTGCTTTTTAATCTAATTTATTTATATGATTAGATTATGTTTTGAATTGGTTTTAAAGTGAAATTATAATATATTTTTACCATTTTATCCAATGGTGGTCATTGGAATCAATTTCACTTTAAATTAGACTTAAACTGGTGTCAATCTTTTGATACTTATTGTTTTGTAAAAACACGCTATTTGCTCTAGCAGTGGGAATTAATTATTAAATTAATTAATGTGACTTATATGATTTGAATTTTGTAAAATAGACTTCATTTTTGAATTCGGAATATCAAATATAGCTTAGGGTGAATTTTTGGTAATTTTCTGAAAAACTTCAATTTTTGATGAATAGTGAAACCACTAAGTGGTAATCAAGCAAACTGATTTTTCAGTTAAATGAAAGTTTACCACTAATGTGTGTTGAATTTTGAAAATCCGACATACATGGTTGTCATTAATAAGTAAAATGTGGTTCAATGAGATTAAAATAATTTTTTGGTGAATAGTAACTTATTAAGTTCTTAATCACGATTAGTGGTAATTAGGGTAGTTTAAGGTATAAATAATGCTTTAATAATAGGAAATGACCTAGACAATGTCCCAACCATATTGGTTGTGTCATGTCCGACCAAGACAAGCCATGGGTCAACTTGGGGACCCCATGGAGACACTTTGGTTTGGAAATGACATAAATAACTTTTTATTAAATGTTAAAGTAAAAATGACACAAACAAGAGATGTTTTACGAAAACAATTTTTACATGGGGTTATAAAGATCAGATTTTTGATTATAAATAGTAATTGGAAAGATAAAAAGATTTCCTACATCATAGTATTTGTTTTATGATTTATAGACATTAAATAAATTAAATTATTTATGACATAATAATGATGCAGCGATGACATCATTATTTGACGATTTAAATAAAATGAAAAGATAATGTAAAATCTATGAACTACACATGTCCAAAACTTATTGGATGAGTGTATTTCGAAGCCTTATCACCTTATACACGAATTATATCAATGTGGGACCTTTTGAAACTGAAACACATTTTCAAATAAAGTAATATTTCTTTACTTTCCAAAAGTGCCCCTCCTCTCCTCTTATAAAAGGCCCCCACCTCTACCTCATTTCACACAATCCTCAAGCCTTTGGCTCGGCCAAACCCTGCCCATTTACTCTCTCCACATCCCTCTCCTCATCCTAGAGGATTCCCTTTGGGAAGAATCCTTTCAAAGGAAGCCTTTAGGCTCAAATCAAAAGGAGTTACACTTTTAAAGGTAATTCATTCTCTCATGTTCATTTGTTTTATTTTGCTTCTCCAACCCCCTAAACTCTTTTTATTTACTTATTTTGTAACAAAAACAGTATCTTCAATATACAATGATGTTGTTATAATATTTATTTGAGCTACACTCTCACACAACTACATCAAATGGTTAAAGAACATACGGTTTCCATGGATGGCGAAATTCTGCCTCCCGAAACGATGATTGTTCAACACTCATTTAACACCTTAAAAGGTGGACATTATGATGTCACTATTTTTATATATGATATATGATATGTTTTTGTTTTCCTTAAGCTTCTGTTTTTTTCATTTTTGGCATACCTTTATGGTTTCCATTATGGGGAAACACGATATCTTCATTTTAGGAAGTGCGGACTACCGCCCCCTGAAAGTGATTTGATTCGTTAATACCATATGTGGGATGTGTAAAGGATAAAGTTAATGATATTATATATGTTATTATACTGGAATTATAATATACTCTTATATCATTATGATTCCATTCCAGAAAATATGAAATAGAAATGGAAGTAGCGTTCATGCATACGTACGGCTTACCGTCTCCATGAACGGTGCATTTCATTTCTTACCTCTAAATGATTATGTAATATTATAAATGCATGTATGTACTGGATATATACGACATATATGATATCTACATCATGAATACCATTCTGGATATAATGAACCTTTCACCAAATTAACAACATGTAAGTGTAAGAAGTCTATTTTTGACTTAAGAACCAAATACCGACAAAATGAACATTATTAACTTAAATGATTACATGATGTTAATAACATGGTATAAAAGGAATAATGAACTTGAAAAAGATTCATAATAAAGTAGAGATTAACTCAAGTTTATTATTCATGAGATTAAAGAACGGTCGGGTCAAGTCAGATACGAGGTATGGGACTTCATCTCAATCTCCTTTCGTTGAGGCATATTTTATTTTATACACAACTTTCTTTTATACGGTGTATAAACCCCTTTGACTTTTACGTTTATTCAAAAGGAATATTTTTTATACGTAGCGTTTACTAAACGACAAAAGTGAATGTTTTTGTCGTACGTATGCGGCGACAATGACTTCCCCGCCGTCGTGACCGTTATTTGAGTTTCGACTTCCTCTACAAGCCATACCTTCTTTTTAAAAGAAAAATAAATACCATGTTTTACTTTTCTGTTATTTTAGTATTGAAAATTGTTTTCATAATGTTTTTATATCAATGTGTTGTATTGATATCTCGTTATTGAAATGTGGAAATTTTATGTTTCCTTTATGCATGTTTTATGTGATATGATTATGTTATGGTTCTTGGGCATTATTATGAAGACGGGTGGTTCCATGATAAACTAAGGGCGGGTGAGCCCGTTATAGCTCTCCAATGCATTGGGTAACGCGAAGGAGTGAAACGTTAAGGTTTCTCCGAAGAGATTTTAGGGAAGATACTGTGATGGGTATTCCAAACGTAACCAAGAGGGTTACTCCCTACGTAAGAATGTTATGAATGCCTCAAGTTACCTTTATGTCTTATGATTTCTATGATTTATTCATGATTCTATGAGGTATGTTAAAGTGCCTATGTTTTATGGGTAAAGTATGATTTCATTCTTATGTATATATGAACTCATGTTTCCTTTCCAAGTTTTTTTATAACCCATACTGAGTTTTTATGCTCATCCCAAGTTTTTGAAATGTTTTTCACAGGTCAAGGGAAAGGTACATGATAAGATTATATAGTCAAGGATGTGTCAAGAAATAATCCATGTTTTATTTTAAATGTGTTTCCATTGATGGGAATGAAGAATACTGTATTTATGTAACAACTTTGTTTATATGTGGAATGTAATGCAAGTTTTATGATCTAATTCTCTAAAACTCTAAACCCGAAAAGATCCTCAATGTGTAATCTTGTAATAACTCAAGATTAAGTAAGGTTTAAGGCTGGGGCCTTATAAATTTTTTTAAAATTCAAAACAAATAAGTTGCATTAATTATTTTAAAATTAATCCCATTGTTAAAATGAGAAAACATGTTTTCAAAAGTTAAAATATGAAAAAAGATTGAATTGTTTTTACATATGAATTTAATTTAAAATTAATTCCAATTACCTACATTATATTAAATGGTAAAAATATATAATACATATACTTTGGAACTATTTAATAATATAATTTAACCATATAAATTATTTCAATGAAAAACGTTATTTTCAATTAAAATTTACCGTATTTTTACTATTCATCAAAACATGAATGTTATTTGAAAAATATTAGAAAATCATACATAGAAAATTTTAATATCTTGATTCAAAATAACATGTTTATATTTTCATATAAAAATTATTAAATTTTAAAGAAATTAATTTAAAAGGGCTTCTCCATTCAAAGGTGTAAAATTAACCTTTTTAAAAAAAATATGTTTTTATACATCAAATAGGGTTATCCTATAACCCTGTGACTAAAATATGCATTGGATGAATATAAATTTTTTTATTAAGTATATAACACATATATATCTCATTAATTTCATTTCTAAAATTAATTTAATCAAAAATAAAAATATCCAACTGAATTATATTTTTCATAAATAATTGATAGCCAATGAATTCACAATGCATTTTCATAAGTTAGTTATAATTATTCCTACTAACCTAATATCTAGGCTATAAATTTAATTTTATAACAAGGGTGTATCATGGTTCATTTAATATCAATATTTTTTGCAAATAAATCTACTGAGGAATAAAAACTATTTAAAGGAAATATTTCATAAAAACATCCAGATGTTACAAGTTGAATATTAAAGAAATATTTATTCAGAAGATTTTTAATAAAATATTCATTTATTTGTTGAATTAATAATATTTATTTAAATATTTATTAAAATTTTAATAATTTTTTTGAAGGATGGAAGGGTTTAGAAATAGGTTTGGTGATAAATAATTTTTTATAAGACCATGCACATATAATATTTATCAATGTTCAAGTTAGAATGTGTGATGAGATATAAGAGTAATAATAATAATTGAGTAAGGTCCTTAGTGAAATTACCAATATTGAAACCTTTCATTATATATATATATATTTGAATATATATATTAGGTTATTTCATTTTGGAGAGATAAAAATGTGTGAGATATTTTTTTTCCATCCTCTCCTCTAATGATATTTCTCTCCACTAAGAACATATCTAGGTATTTCTCTTATAAAAGGTATAGGTCACATTCTCATCCTTCCTCTAAATATCTATTGATCAAAGGCATGATCCACAAGATGGTTGGATCGCCATTCCGAATTGACAACGAATGACACTAGGCAATCGGTAGCTCTATGCTAGCACTTAGAGATCCATCAATGAGATTCTGAGATTAAAAAGCATGCATGGATGACCTATAGAGATGATCTTATTTATATACTCATCACACAATAATTAATCTAGATGAATTTGGTCTGTGAGATCAATGACTATATTGAATAAATAATTCAAGCTTGAGTTAATTTTTTATTGATGAAATTAACTATAAATGTAACACCCCTGGTAAATAAAGAATATGAAATTTTTATATTTATCCCTATTTGTGTATAAAATGTCAATATTAATTTAAAGGGAATGCTATGCTCGATGTCTTACCCAATATGGAACAACGAGTTCCTTTGAAATCTTACGTTGCACTCTAATAATAAAATAATATTATTTTAAATGGTAGTTAACACTTAGCCATTGTATTGGCAGGAATGAATATAAATAAATAAAATATTATTATATATGTTTGTTAAATGTTTTTACTTTTATCCAATAAATCTTATAGGCTTAAAATGCAAATGAATCCAATCTTAAGCATTGAATACACAAATATTTTTAAAAGATTGTTTTACTACCTTTTGATGGAAAACCATTTTAAATCAAAATTTTGACAATTTTATAAGCTCTATTTTTCAAAATAAAAATATTCTTTATGATCGGGACATTGAAATTTACCTTGGGTTAATTTTTGGTATTTTTCTGACAATGTTCAATTTTCAATGAATAGTGAAAAATACTACATTTTACATCAAAACTACTTTTTTATATAATTTAATTATATGGTTATATTATCTTTTTAATTTGTTTTAAAGTTTAATTATAATATATTTTTACCATTTAATCTAATTATGGTCATTGGGATTAATTTCACTTTGGAATTGGGCATAAACAAGTGCCAAACTTTTCATAAATATTGTTTCTAAAAAACCCGCTATTTGTTTTGACAGCGGGAATTAATTATTAAATTAATTAATGCAACTTATATGTTTTGAATTTTTTAAAATAGAATTCATTTTTGAATTCGGAATATCAAATATAGCTTAGGGTGAATTTTTGGTATTTTTCTAAAAATCATCAATTTTTGATGAATAGTGAAACCACTAAGTGGTAGTTAAAGAAACTGATTTTTCGTTTAAATGAAACTTTTCCACATCTATGATTTTATTTTCAAAAATCTGACATACATGGTTGTCATTAAGAAGTAAAATGAGGTTAAATAGGATTAGAATAATTTTTTGGTGAATAGTAACTTTTAAGTTTTTAATCGCGATTAGAGGTAATTAGTGTAGTTTAAGGTAAGAATAATGTTTTAATAATATGAAATGACCTAGACACATGTCCCACCCTCATTTGATGAGTCATGGAAGACCAATAAAATCCATGGGTTAACTTGGGGACCCCATGGAGCCACTGTGGTTGGAAAATGACATTAATACCTTTTTATTTAATGTTAAAATTAAAATGACACAAACATGAGTTGTTTTACTAAAACAATTTTTAAATGGGGTTATACAAGTCATATTTTTGACTATAAATAGTAATTGGAAATATAAAACGATTTCCAACATCATAGTATTTGTTTTATAATTTTTAGACATTAAATAAATTAAATTATTTATGACATCATGATGATGCAGCGATGACCTCATTATTTAATGATTTAAATAAAATGGAAAGATAATGTAAAATCTAAGACTTAAACATGTACAAAACCTATTGGATGGGTGGATTTAGAACCCTTATCACCTTATCCTCTAAACACATCAATGTGGGACCATTAAAATCCGAAACTCATTCTAAAATAAAGTAACATTTCTTTACTTTCCAAGAGTGCCCCTCCTCTTCTCTTATAAAAGGCCCCCACCTCTACCTGCTTACCCACACTTCCAAAGCCTTTGGCTCGTCCAACCCCTGCCCATTTTGTCTCTCCACATCCCTCTATTACTCCTAGAAGCCTCACTTTGGGCATAAGTCTTCCCAAGGAATCCTTTGATCTCAAATCAAAAAGAGTTACCCGTTTTAAAGGTAGTGTCTTCTCTTGTGTTCTTATGTTTTATTTTGCTTCTCCAACCCCCTAAACTCTTTTTATTCATTTCTTTTGTAACAAAAAAAGTATCCTCAATATACTAGGATGTTTTTTAAGAAGTATTAGAGCTAAAATTACACACACCTTCATCTAATGGTTAAATAACATACTGTTTTTTTGGATGGCGAATTTCTGCCTCACGAAATAATGATTGTTCAACACGCTTATAACACCTTCAAAGGTGGCCATTAAGATGACACTATATTTATATATGATATATAATATGTTTATGTTTTACTTAAGCTTCTGTATTTTTCATTTATGGCATACCTTTATCGTTTTCATTATGGGTAAACAGGATAATTTCATTTTAGGAAGTGCGGACTACCGCCCCCTCAAAGTGATTTGATTCGTTAATGCCTTATGTGGGACGTATAAAGGATGGATTTAAAGTTATTATATATGATGTTATACTGGAATTATAATATACCTTTATATCATTATTATTTTATTTCCATTAAAGTATGAGATATAAATGAAAGTAGCGTTCATGCGTACGTACGGATTACCGTCTCCATGAACGGTGCATTTCATTTCTTATCCCCAAATGTAATGTACTATTATAAGTGCATATATATAATGGATATATATGATTTATATTAAATCTAAATTATTAATATAATTATGGAATTAAAAAATACATATCTCTCATTTAGTTTTAATTCCATTAATATGACATAGAAATGAAAGTAGCGTTCATGCGTACGTACGGCTTACCGTCTCCATGAACGATGCATTTCATTTCTTACCTCTAAATGATTATGTAATATTATAAATACATGTATATGATGGATATATATGATATATATGATATAAAAATCATAAATATCATTCTTGAGATAATGGATATTTGACTACGTGAACAACTTGTAAATATAAGAAGTTCACTTTTGACTCAAGTACCAAATATCGACAAAACGACTGTTATTAACTTAAATGATTAAATAATGTTCATAACATGGTAATAAGTGATATAAAAGGAATAATGAACTTGAAAAAGGTTCTTAAGAAATTATAAATTAACTCAAGTTTATTATTCAGGAAATTAAAGAACGATCGAGTCAAGTCGGACCCGAGGTAAGGGATCCTACCTATCTCATTCTTTTTCAGTACTCTCTTTTATGTCATTTATTTTAAGATCATATTTCATATGTTTGGGGATGTTATTTTATATTACTCATTATGTAATTTTTATGTTCATATCATGATAGAACCTATTTTATCTCATCAATACATTTTTGGAGGTTTTAAGTGGTGTTGTTAGGCTGCCGAGTTTTCATAAGGGATTTTTCATCTCACTTTTATTCCCATGACATTTATGCTACATTTGCCACTATTGTTTTTGAGTGGTGTATGTACTGCCCATTATTATACTATTTGAGTATTATAATTTCATTTATGGGTATTTAAATCTTCATTGTATGACCCTTCTTCCCTGGGGTGTACGTTTCGAAAGTTACCCAACTCGGTAAGGGGACCTTTCACCCTCCTCTTTTTAAAAGACTTATTTTTTTATGTCTTTTAATTTACATATTATTATGTTGGGATATGTTCTTATATATACTTATTGATTTAAAGTTTATGTACAAGTGATGATATACCATTCACTCTCTCATCAACTAATTTTCTGAATTTTGAAGTGACGCCGTAAGTCTGTCGAATTTTTACAAGGGAACATCTTAACCCAATTTCGATTTTTTGGGTTCAACTTGTACTTCTTGAACATGTAATCCTATGAATATGTGTGAATGACCTCTTATTATTTCACACTTAATATCCACTTATATTGGGTGTATTTGTATTTCTCACAAATAATTATGTGATATATTTATCCTTAATTTAAGGATACCATCTTTATAATGGATTCCATCTCAATTTACATTTCCATTGAGACTTCATTATTGTTATGCACCAATTCACTCTTATATGGTGTGTATACTGTCCTTTGACATATTATATCATGAATCCCTTTATTCTCATGATATTATAAAGTTATGATTAAATGTTATTCCGCAATTATTTGTATTCAAGAGTCTCTCATTTTGTTAAAAACTCTTTAACAAAAAAATATCGTTTTAAATGTTTTAAAGATTTATTATTCTAAATCTTTATCTTTAATGTTCATGTTTTCAAAATGGTTTTCAGTATTTATTTATATGGACATTAATGTTTTAAAATTGTAATTCCATTAAAAACTTCAAAGTGGTATGGGACACTTTGATTCAAAAATACCTTCTAAATGGTTTAAGGCCGGGGCCTTATAGTTGGTATCAGAGGTTGGTTTAGATAACTTTAGAGGTTAGGGTATTCTCTAAGCATAAGTGACATTACCATAATTTTTAGGATTTCAGAAAGAGTCCTAGTTTTAGATAAAGTGAATGAGTAAGTATATATTATTGTTTATCTTCCTCATTAGTACATGATGGTTTTGTTGATATACTCACACTGACCTTTTTGGTTTTAGTAAATGGCTGGATCTAGCAGGCACCAAAGTAACGGTGGATGTGAAGGAAACTGTGATAGTTTTCTGAGCGAGCAACTGAATTATATGGGAGATGCAATGAGAACTCTTGTGTTTATCCTCAACCAACTATCTGGAGTCATGATTAACCACCTAAACCTTGGTGATTTCTATAAGGTATCATATATGCGAGAAACAAATCCTTATGGAACTACAGATAATAATCATAAAGGTAAGTGTGTTAAAAAACCTATGTGTCAAAGATGTCGAAAGAAAAACCTAGGAAAATGTTTCAAAGGAACAGAAATATGCTATAGATGTGGAAATGAAGGTCATAAATCAAGAACCTGCCATGGAAAAAGGAATCATCCAGTTAACTCGAGGGAAGGGAAAGAAGTTCTTTCTGAGGGATCAATTGAATGTTTTAAATGTGGTGTGCATGGTCATTATGAAAACACATGTCCTGTGAATAAGTTTCATGAATGGGATCACCAAGATCGTACAAATATTCATTTACGAATACCTAATTTCATTCCGATTGAGGATGATGAAACTGACAATGACCAATCAAAGGTATGGATTAATTCTTAACTTTTGTTTTCCTATTTTGGAATCTTAGGATATGATTCATGATTTTGTTTGTAGGAAAGAAGTATTTCAGAATAAGTTCGAAAGGAATGGTTAATGGATCATGAAGAATGTTTAATGAGTAAGAAGTCAACATATAAGGGCTTGAAGAGTTATGGTGAAATTCTTAAGAGTATTAAGTCTCTTTTGATGATGGGGTTACATTATAAGACTTTTTATAGTATGTGTAACCCTGATGTTTGATATATGAAAATTTTATTCAAATAATAGTAATCTGTTCTTTTGTGGAAATAGTTATAAAGAACCATTTGGGTTTATATGATCCTTACTTTTGAGGTAATTATGGGTTACTATATGTTATGATGGAAATTGAAAGTCATGAGATAAAATTGAGGTTAAATTATGTTATGGTTATTTTTGAAGATTTTATCTCATTATTGGGGAATGTTTTATGAATTATGTAGTTTTTGAAAAAGGACAATACACAGACCGTGTGACAACCCATCGCGTCGGACAAAGCTGCGGGAATCAAACCCACAACCAAAGTGCAATGGGTATTTATCGCCTACCACTGGACTACATGAAGTCCCTGGTTAGTTTGACTAATTATTTTTAGTTAGATGATCTTATTAATCTAGAATATGTTGATTTTGGGATATCTATTGAAATTATTAAACTATCATGGAGGATATGTGATTATGTTAATTACTTTTCAATACGAGACTTTAAGAGAAACTGATGTTGTTTGGAGATAAATGTTACAATTTAACTTGGAAGACTGTGATTAAATCCTTCAAATATTTGGATTTCAATCTTAGTTTGGTTTACTTTGAAGAATTTTATGGACAATTGTTTATCGAATGGTCTTCGTTGAACTTTGGGGTTTTTTTGGACAAATTTTGGAGTTTAAGAATAGATTTTCCTTTTATAAAGGATTATACTTTTGTGGATTATCTGATCTCATACTAACAATTTTGGCTTTGGTTTTGGTCTAAAGACATGGGAAATATATAGTTCTCTTTTGTGGATTATTTGATTCTCAAGGAGTTGATTATAGTACTCTTAATGTGAACAAGTCTTCCTAAATACTCATCTTTTGGGGAAAGTATGAGTTTGTGTAAGAAATCTAGTAAAAGTTGAAAGTCAACATGACAAGTAAGTATGTTTCCTTAAGATCAAAAATAAATTCCTCAAAGAAAAGTAGCTTAAAACAAAAATTTTGTCTATTAACTTTTCCTACTGGGGAATCGAATACCGTTTAACCCATCACAAGTTTGTGATTTTCTTGTGGCTAACTTTCTCCTAAACATGTTTTCTATCACTCTCCATCAGAACATGACCCTATGTTTTCTCCTCTATGTCCATGTTTTCCTACATGGAATCCTAGTATGGGTTAACTCAGGTGACCTTTGTACTTCCCTTTCTTTATTTTAAAGTGATAGTTTAATTTACTCCTTTTCCGATGTGGGGCTTTCAATGAAGTTTCCGAGCCCAATTTCAAAATTGCGAGGACGCAATTCCCAAAAGGGGGAAAGGATGTAACACCCCTGGTAAATAAAGAATATGAAATTTTTATATTTATCCCTATTTGTGAATAAAATTTCAATATTAATTTAAAGGGAACGCTATGCTCGATGGCTTACCCAGTATGCAACAATGAGTTCCTTTGAAATCTTATGTTGCACTTTAATAATAAAATAATATTATTTTAAATGGTAGTTAACACATAGCCGTTGTATTGGCAGGAATGAATTGAAATAACTAAAATATGATTATATATGTTTGTTAAATGTTTTTACTTTTATCCAATAAATGTTAGAGGCTTAAAATGAAAATGAATCCAATCTTAAGCATTGAATACACAAATATTTTTAAAAGATTGTTTTACTGCCTTTTGATGGAAAACCATTTTTAAATCAAACTTTTAACAATTTTATAAGATCTATTTTTCAAAATAAACATATTATTTATGATCGGGAAATTGAAATTTACCTTGGATTATTTTTTGGTATTTTTCTGACAATGTTCAATTTTCAATGAATAGTAAAAAATACTGCATTTTACATAAAAAATGCTTTTCATATAATTTAATTATATGGTTATATTATCTTTTTAATTTGTTTTAAAGTTTAATTAGAATATATTTTTACCATGTAATCCAATTATGGTCATTAGGATTAATTTCACTTTGTAATTGGGCATAAACAAGTGCCAAACGTTTCATAAATATTGTTTCTAAAAAACCCGCTATTTGTTTTGATAGCAGGAATTAATTATTAAATTAATTAATGCAACTTATATGTTTTGAATTTTGTAAAATAGTCTTTATTTTTGAATTCGGAATATCAAATATAGCTTAGGGTGAATTTTTTGTATTTTTCTGAAAAACATCAATTTTTGATGAATAGTGAAACCACTAAGTGGTAGATAAAGAAACTGATTTTTGTTTAAATGAAACTTTGCCACTTCTGTGATTTTATTTTCAAAAATCCAACATACATGGTTGTCATTAAGAAGTAAAATGAGGTTAAATGGGATTAAAATAATTTTTTTGGTGAATAGTAACTTTTAAGTTTTTAATCACGATTAGAGGTAATTAGTGTAGTTTAATGTAAGAATAATGTTTCAATAATATGAAATGACCTAGACACATGTCCTACCCTCATTGGATGAGTCATGTCCGACCAAGAAAATCCATGGGTCAACTTGGGGACCCCATGGAGCCACTTTGGTTGGAAAATGACATTAATACCTTTTTATTTAATGTTAAAATTAAAATGACACAAACATGCATTGTTTTACTAAAACAATTTTTACATGGGGTTATACAAATCATATTTTTGACTATAAATAGTCATTAGAAAGCTAAAAAGATTTCATACATCATAATATTTGTTTTATAATTTTTAGACATTAAATAAATTAAATTATTTATGACATCATGATGATGCAGCGATGACCTCATTATTTAATGATTTAAATAAAATGGAAAGATAATGTAAAATATAAGAACTACAAATGTCCAAAACCTATTGGATGGGTGGATTTAGAACCCTTATCACCTTATCCTAGAAACAAATCAATGTGGGACCATTAAAATCCGAAACTCATTCTAAAATAAAGTAACATTTCTTTACTTTCCAATAGTGCCCCTCCTCTTCTCTTATAAAAGGCCCCCACCTCTACCTCCTTACCCACACTTCCAAAGACTTTGGCTCTGACAACCCCTACCCATTTTGTCTATACAAATCCCTCTCTTACTCCTAGAAGCCTAACTTTGGGCAGAAGTCTTTCCAAGGAAGCCTTTGATCTCAAATCAAAAAGAGTTACCCGTTTTAAAGGTAGTGTCTTCTCTTGTGGTCTTATGTTTTATTTTACTTCTTCAACCCCCTAAACTCTTTTTATTCATTTATTTTGTAACAAAACCAGTATCCTAAATATACTCGGATGTTTCTTTAATAATTATTAGAGCTACACTTACAAACACATTCATCTAATGGTTAAATAACATACTGTTTCTGTGGATGGCGAATATCTGCCTAATGAAATGATGATTGTTCAACACGCATATAACACCTTAAAAGGTGGAAATTAAGATGACACTATATTTATATATGATATATAATATGTTTATGTTTTACTTAAGCTTCTGTATTTTTCATTTATGTCATACCTTTATGGTTTTCATTATGGGTAAACACGATAATTTCATTTTAGGAAGTGCGGACTACCGCCCCCTCAAAGTGATTTGATTCGTTAATGCCTTATGTGGGACGTATAAAGGATGGATTTAAAGTTATTATATATGATTTTATACTGTAATTATAATATAACTTTATATCATTATTATTTTATTTCCATTAAAGTATGAGATATAAATGAAAGTAGCGTTCATGCGTACGTACGGATTACCGTCTCCATGAACGGTGCATTTCATTTCTTATCCCCAAATGTAATATACTATTATAAGTGCATATATATAATAGATATATATTATTTATGTTACATCTAAATTATTCATATAATTATGTAATTAAAATATACATATCTCTCATTTATTTTTAATTCCATTAATATGACAAAGAAATGAAAGTAGCGTTCATTCGTATGTACGGCTTACCGTCTCCATGAATGATGCATTTCATTTATTACCTCTAAATGATTATGTAATATTATAAATACATGTATATGATGGATATATATGATATATATGATATAGAAATCATAAATATCATTCTTGAGATAATGGATATTTGACTACGTGAACAATTTGTAAATATAAGAAGTTCACTTTTGACTCAAGTACCCAATATCGGCAAAATGACTGTTATTAACTTAAATGATTACATAATGTTCATAACATGGTAATAAGTGATATAAAAGGAACAATGAACTTGAAAAAGGGTCTTAAGAAAGTAGAAATTAACTCAAGTTTATTATTCAGGACATTAAAGAATGCTTGAGTCAAGTCGGACCTGAGGTAAGGGATCCTACCTCTCCCATTCTTTTTAAGAACTCTCTTTTATGTCATTTCTTTTAAGCTCATATTTAATATGTTTGGGGATGTTATTTTATATTCCTCATTCTGTAATTTTTATGTTCATATCACGAGAGACCCTATTTGATCTCATAAATCAATTTTTGGAGGTTTTAAGTGGCGTTGTTAGGCTGCTGAGTTTTCGTAAGGGATTTTTCATCTCACTTTTATTCCCGTGACATTTATGCTACGTTTGCCACTATTTTTTTTGAGTGGTGTATGTACTGCCCATTATTATACTATTTGAGTATTATAATTTCATTTATGGGTATTTAAATCTTCATTTTATGACCCCTATTCCCTGGGGTGTACGTTTCGAAAGTTACCCAACTCAGTAAGGGGACCTTTCACCCTCCTCTTTTTAAAAGACTTCTTTTTTTATGTCTTTTAATTAACATATTATTATGTTGGGATATGTTCTTATATATCCTTATTGATGTAATGTTTATGTCCAAGTGATGAGATACCATTCACTCTCTCATCAACTAATTTTCTGAATTTTCAAGTGACGCCATAAGGCTGTCGAATTTTTACAAGGGAACATCTTAACCCAATTTCGTTTTTTTTGGTTCAACCTGTACTTCCTGAACATGTCATACTATGAATATGTATGAATGACCTCTTATTGTTTCACACTTAATATCCACTTATATTGGGTGTATTTGTATTTCTCACAAATAATTATGTGATATATTTATCCTTAATTTAAGGATACCATCTTTATAATGGATTCCATCTCAATTTAAATTTCCATTGAGGCTTCATTGTTGTTATGCACCAATTCACTCTTATATGGTGTGTATACTGTCCTTTGAAATATTATATCATTAATCCCTTTATTCTCATGATATTATAAAGTTCTGATTAAATGTTATTCCGCAATTATTTGTATTCAAAAGTCTCTCGTTTTGTTAAAAACTCTTTAACAAAAAAATATCATTTTAAATGTTTTAAAGATTTATTATTCTAAATATTTATCTTTAATGTTCATGTTTTCAAAATGATTTTCAGTATTTATTTATATGGACATTAGTGTTTTAAAATTGTAATTCCATTAAAAACTTCAAAGTGGTATGGGACACTTTGATTCAAAAATACCTTCTAAATGGTTTAAGGCCGGGGCCTTATAGTTGGTATCAGAGGTCGGTTTAGATAACTTTAGAGGTTAGGGTATTCTCTAAGCATAAGTGATATTACCATAATGGTTAGGATTTCAAAAAGAGTCTTAGTTTTAGATAAAGTGAATGAGTAAGTATATATTAGTGTTTATCTTCCTCATTAGTACATGATGGTTTTGTTGATATACTCACACTGACCTTTTTGGTTTTAGTAAATGGCTGGCTCTAGCAGGCACCAAAGTAATGGTGGATGTGAAGGAAACTATGATAGTTTTCTGAGCGAGAAACTGAATGATATGGGAGCTGCAATGAGAACTCTTGTGTTTATCCTCAACCAACTATCTGGAGTCATGATTGTCCACCTAAACCTTGTTGATTTCTATAAGGCATCATATATGTGAGAAACAAATCCTTATGGAACTACAGGTAATAATCATAAAGGTAAGTGTGTTCAAAAACCTATGTGTCAAAGATGTTGAAAGAAACACCTAGGAAAATGTTTCAAAGGGACAGAAATATGCTATAGATGTGGAAATTAAGGTCATAAAGGAAGAACCTGCCATGGAAAAAGGAAGCATCCAGTTGACTCGAGGAAAGGGAAAGAAGTTCTTTCTGAGGGATCAATTGAATGTTTTAAATGTGGTGTGCATGGTCATTATGCAAACACATGTCCTGTGAAGAAGTTTCAGGAATGGGATCACCAAGATCTTACAAATATTCATTTACCAATACCTAATGCCATTCCGATTGAGGATGATGAAACTGACAATGACCAATCAAATGTATAGACTATTTCTTAACATTTGTTTTCCTATTTTGGAATCTTAGGATATGATTCATGATTTTGTTTGTAGGAAAGAAGTATTTCAGAATAAGTTGGAAAGGAATGGTTAATGGATCATAAAGAATGTTGAATGAGTAAGAAGTCAACATATAAGGGCTTCAAGAGTTATGGTGAAATTCTTAAGAGTATTAAGTCTCTTTTGATGATGGGGTTACATTAGAAGACTTTTTATAGTATGTGTAACCCTGATGTTTGATATATGAAAATTTTATTCAAATAATAGTAATCTGTTCTTTTGTGGACATAGTTATAAAGAACCATTTGGGTTTATATGATACTTACTTTTGAGGTAATTATGGGTTACTATATGTTATGATGGAAAGTGAAAGTCATGAGATAAAATTGAGGTTAAATTATGTTATGGTTATTTTTGAAGATTTTATCTCATTATTGGGGAATTTTTTAAGAATTATGTAGTTTTTGAAAAAGGAAAACACGCAGACCGTGTGACAACCCATCGCGTCGGACAAAGATGCGGGAATTGAACCCACAACCAAAGTGCAATGGGTATTTATCGCCTACCATTGGACTACATGAAGTCCCTGGTTAGTTTGACTAATTCTTTTTAGTTATATGATCTTATTAATATATAATATGTTGATTTTGGGTTATCTATTGAAATTATGAAACTATCATCGAGGATATGTGATTATGTTAATTACTTTTCAATATGAGACTTTAAGAGAAACTGATGTTGTTTGGAGATAAATGTTTCGATTTAACTTGGAAGAATATGTGATTAAATCCTTCAAATATTTGGGTTTCAATCTTAGTTTGGTTCAATTTGAAGAATTTTATGGACAATTGTTTATCGAATGGTCTTTGTTGAACTTTGGGGGTTTTTTGGACAAATTTTGGAGTTTAAGAATATATTTTCTTTTTATAAAGGATTATAATTTTGTGGATTATCTGATCTCATACTAACAATTTTGGTTTTGGTTTTTGTCTAAAGACATGGGAAATATATAGTTCTCTTTTGTGGATTATTTGATTCTCAAGGAGTTGATTATAGTACTCTTAATGTGAACAAGTCTTCCTAAATACTCATCTTTTGGGGAAAGTATGAGTTTTTGTTAGAAATCTAGTAAAAGTTGAAAGTCAACATGACAAGTAAGTATGTTTCCTTAAGATCAAAAATAAATTCCTCAATGAAAAGTAGCTTAAAACAAAAATATTGTCTATTAACTTTGCCTACTGGGGAATCGAATACCGTTTAACCCATCACAAGTTTGTGATTTTCTTGTGGCTAACTTTCTCCTAAACATGTTTTCTACCACTCTCCATCAGAACATGACCCTATGTTTTCTCCTCTATGTCCATGTTTTCCTACATGGAATCCTAGTATGGGTTAACTCAGGTAACCTTTGTACTTCCCTTTCTTTCTTTTAAAGTGATAGTTTAATTTACTCCTTTTCCGATGTGGGGCTTTCAATGAAGTTTCCGGGCCCAATTTCAAAATTGCGAGGACGCAATTCCCAAAAGGGGGGAAGGATGTAACACCCCTGGTAAATAAAGAATATGAAAATTTTATATTTATCCCTATTTGTGAATAAAATTTTAATATTAATTTAAAGGGAACGCTATGCTCGATGGCTTACCCAATATGCAACAACGAGTTCCTTTGAAATCTTATGTTGCACTTTAATAATAAAATAATATTATTTTAAATGGTAGTTAACACATAGCCGTTGTATTGGCAGGAATGAATAGAAATAACTAAAATATTATTATATATGTTTTTTAAATGTTTTTACTTTTATCCAATAAATTTTAGAGGCTTAAAATGCAAATGAAACCAATCTTAAGCATTGAATACACAAATATTTTTAAAAGATTGTTTTACTGCCTTTTGATGGAAAACCATTTTTAAATCAAAATTTTGACAATTTTATAAGCTATATTTTTAAAAATAAACATATCCTTTATGATCGGGACATTGAAATTTACCTTGGGTTATTTTTTGGTATTTTTCTGACAATGTTCAATTTTCAATGAATAGTGAAAAATACCGCATTTTACATCAAAACTGCTTTTTCATATAATTTAATTATATGGTTATATTTTATTTTTAATTTGTTTTAAAGTGTAATTAGAATATATTTTTACCATGTAATCCAATTATGGTCATTGGGATTAATTTCACTTTGGAATTGGGCATAAACAAGTGCCAAACTTTTCATAAATATTGTTTCTAAAAAACCCGCTATTTGTTTTGACAATAGGAATTAATTATTAAATTAATTAATGCAACTTATATGTTTTGAATTTTGTAAAATATAATTCATTTTTGAATTCGGAATATCAAATATATCTTAGGGTGATTTTTTGGTATTTTTCTGAAAAACATCAATTTTTGATGAATAGTGAAACCACTAAGTGGTAGTTAAAGAAACTGATTTTTCGTTTAAATGAAACTTTGCCACTTCTGTGATTTCATTTTCAAAAATCCGACATACAGGGTTGTCATTAATAAGTAAAATGAGGTTAAATGGGATTAAAATAATTTTTTGGTGAATAGTAACTTTTATGTTTTTAATCGCGATTAGAGGTAATTAGTGTACTTTAAGGTAAGAATAATGTTTTAATAATATGAAATGACCTAGAAAGATGTCCTACCCTCATTGTATGAGTTATGGCCGACCAAGAAAATCCATGGGTCAACTTGGGGACCCCATGGAGCCACTTTGGTTGTAAAATGACATTAATACCTTTTTATTTAATGTTAAAATTAAAATGACACAAACATGAGTTGTTTTACTAAAACAATTTTTACATGGGGTTATACAAGTCATATTTTTGACTATAAATAGTAATTGGAAATATAAAAATATTTCCTACATCACAGTATTTTTTTTATAATTTTTAGACATTAAATAAATTAAATTATTTATGACATCATGATGATGCAGTGATGACCTCATTATTTAATGATTTAAATAAAATGGAACGATAATGTAAAATATAAGACCTACATATGTCCAAAACCTATTGGATGGGTGTATTTATAACCCTTATCACCTTATCCTCGAAACACATCAATGTGGGACCATTAAAATCTGAAAATCATTATAAAATAAAGTAACATTTCTTTACTTTCCAAGAGTGCCCCTCCTCTCCTCTTATAAAAGGCCCCCACCTCTACCTCCTTACCCACAATTCCAAAGCCTTTGGCTCGGCCAAACCCTGACAATTTTGTCTCTCCACATCCCTCTGTTACTCCTAGAAGCCTCACTTTGGGCAGAAGTCTTCCCAAGGAATCCTTTGAGCTCAAATCAAAAAGAGTTACCCGTTTTAAAGGTAGTGTCTTCTCTTGTGTTCTTATGTTTTATTTTGCTTCTCCAACCCCCTAAAATCTTTTTATTCATTTCTTTTGTGACAACAAAAGTATCCTCAATATACTAGGATGTTGTTTTAAGAATTATTATAGCTACACTTACCCACACCTTCATCTAATGGTTAAAGAACATACTGTTTCTGTGGATGGCGAATTTCTGCCTCACGAAATGATGATTGTTCAACATGCATATAACACCTTCAAAGGTGGACATTAAGATGACACTATATTTATATATGATATATAATATGTTTATGTTTTACTTAATCTTATGTATTTTTCATTTATGGCATACCTTTATGGTTTTCATTATGGGTAAACACGATAATTTCATTTTAGGAAGTGCGGACTACCGCCCCCTCAAAGTGATTTGATTCGTTAATGCCTTATGTGGGACGTATAAAGGATGTATTTAAAGTTATTATATATGATGTTATATTGGAATTATAATATACCTTTATATCATTATTATTTTCTTTCCATTAAAGTATGAGATATAAATGAAAGTAGTGTTCATGCGTACATACGGATTACCGTCTCCATGAACGGTGCATTTCATTTCTTATCCCCAAATGTAATGTACTATTATAAGTGAATATATATAATGGATATATATGATTTATGTTACATCTAAATTATTAATATAATTATGTAATTAAAATATACATATCTCTCATTTAGTTTTAATTCCATTTATATGACATAGAAATGAAAGTAGCGTTCATGCGTACGTACGGCTTACCGTCTCCATGAACGATGCATTTCATTTCTTACCTCTAAATGATTATGTAATTTTATAAATACATGTATATGATGGATATATATGATATATATGATATAAAAATCATAAATATTATTTTTGAGATAATGGATATTTGACTATGTGAACAACTTGTAAATATAAGAAGTTCACTTTTGACTCAAGTACCAAATATCGACAAAACGACTATTATTAACTTAAATGATTACATAATGTTCATAACATGGTAATAAGTGATATAAAAGGAATAATGAACTTGAAAAAGGTTCTTAAGAAAGTATAAATTAACTCAAGTTTGTTATTCAGGACATTAAAGAACGACCGAGTCAAGTCGGACCCGAGGTATGGGATCCTACCTCTCTCATTCTTTTTAAGTACTCTCTTTTATGTCATTTCTTTTAAGATCATATTTAATATGTTTGGGGATGTTATTTTATATTCCTCATTATGTAATTTTTATGTTCATATCATGAGAGACCCTCTTTGATCTCATCAATCCATTTTTGGAGGTTTTAAGTGGCGTCGTTAGGCTGCCGAGTTTTCGTAAGGGATATTTCATCTCACTTTTATTCCCGTGACATTTATGTTGAGTCAATAAGGTTTTCCTTATGAATTTTCCATTCCTTCTTGTTTTGAAAATCACAAACACCTTATTCTTAAGAAAAATTTCTTTTATAAGGAAAATCGCTTTTGTAAGAAAAGTAATCCTTATCATTTTTTCCATCCATATTTTTCTTAAGTATAAGATTCCGATTCATTTCTATATTCTCGGAATCGTTGAAACTTTGATATGAAGCATTCTGTTTTAGGCTCCGAATTCTGGATAAGAACTGTAAGGAAGTTTCACTCCGAATTCTAGATGAGAACCTTAATAAAGTTTCATTCTGAATTTTGGATACGAACTTTGATTAAGATCTACTCCAGATTCCGGAAACGAATTCTTATGAAGTTCGATAACGAATTCTCATTACGAATTCTGATAACGAATTCCAAAATCTCATTCCGAATTCACCTATTAAACAGAATCTGATCAACTTTGTTTTATCACTCCGAATTTATTTAGACTCCGATTTTTTTTGTTAGACTTCGAACTTTCATCTTTCTTCAATGTTATAGTTTGTCTACTCTTTAATATAATTTTTTACATTCCGAACTTTTACCCCGAATATTCACTCCGATCTTTTGAGTTAGATTTTAAACGATGTCGTACATTCTGTTACACTTGTTTTGTTATGAAACGATGCCGTCTATTCTGTTATAAACTAACCGTTGGCTAAGTTACACGTGTACAGGCCCCTCCAATTTTTAAGGAAAATATGACCGTTGGGAAGGAGGCCGACCTTACCTATAAATAGGAGCTCATTTGAAAGAGATCGGTACTGATGACACTGGCGACTAATGAAATTTTTTGTGCATACATGCTGTTGAAATGATTTCTAGAGAGAGAGGCTCTTATTAACTCTCAAAGCTTCATGTGACTCCGAATGTTGGTGACTACATTCGAGGGATTCTGGGGATAGGAAGACAGAGGTTTCCAACACCTTGAAGTTGAGGGCTTCCTTGCTGAGGAAGACAGAGGTTGCCAACTACCTTGAAGTTGAGGGCTTGCGGGGATAGCAAGATAGAGACTCCGATCTTCGTATCGAGGTCTTACCCTGGTGTGGGTAAGAAAGACTTTCTTGAAAGTATAAATCAAGGGACCTTTATCTAAGGTTGTTGGATACCCTTCTCTTTGGGTTAAAAGACTTATATCTTGTTACTTGTAGTACTACTACTTGTTTATATTCCGCTGTATATTGTATTGTAAGGAAAGTATAATCTTCTTATACTTACTTACTTGTACTCTGTTTCATTTAGATTCTATACGCTTTAAGGTAGAATCTCATATTGTAATCTTTTGTTAAGTTTCAATTTCTGGAATCATATTTCTGGAACCTACTTTCGGTGTTAGAGGTGTTGTGAATTTTCTTAGTTTAATCTTTGTTAAACTTAGCCCTTTCCTTTTCTTAAGGAAACTATAGTTATTCATAACTAACTTTAAAGGTTCCAAAGTAATTTTAAAGTATACAATTCACCCCCCATCTTGTATATTGAGCATCTACATCATTATTTCGATCCTACAATTGGTATCAGAGGAAGGAAACCTCATATTCTATACCGAATCTTATCTTTGGTTTTAGAACTCAGGTTCTGAAATACTTATACCCACGTATAAGGTTTTCTTTCTCACTTCACTTTTCTTCTTCATTCCAAACTTTGTGATTCCAAACTTTTCATTACTAACCTGTTTGTGCATCAAGGATTATTTCAAGTATGATAGGAATGAATGTCGGCTCAATTGATAACATGAATCCTACAAGACCACCTATCTTTGTTGGTAATGATTATGAATACTGGAGAGATCGTATGAATACTTTTATTATCAATACTGGAGTGGATAACTTTGTTATGCTTACTGGTGATTACAAGATTCCTGACAAGGAAGTCAGAACCTTTACTAACCAGGAAAAGAAAGAATATCAACTCAATTATAAGGTACACAATACTTTATTATGTTCAATGACTAGAAATATATATAGCCAAATTTCTTCTTTTGAAGCAGCTAATTGTATCTAGAAGAAATTAGAAGTTACACATTTTGGAACCTCTAAAGTAATTGAAACAAGAAGAGCTATGCTTAGAGCTGAATACCATGGATTCAATTTTCCTTATGGTGAACCAATCTGAAAAGTCCAGCAAAGATTTATGACCATCGTCAACAACTTACAGTCTATGGGAGAAAAATGATTAGATGATGAAGCTCTTGTGGACAAAATAATTGATATCATGCCCAATGAGTGGGAATCTAAGAGAACATCTATAGATGAGAACATGAAGGTTACTCAAATTTCTCTTGATGAGATATTTGGAACTCTTCTACAACATGAAACCAGGATGAAGAGAGATGCTGACAATATCAAAAAGAAGAATGGAAATGGTTCAGTTGCTTTTACAACCACTTCAAATAAAATGAAAGCTAAGACTCCTGAGAGAGTAACCAGATCCAAATCCAAGAAAGTAATTTTCCAATCAGATTCTAGTGAGAGTGAAGTCTCTGAAAATGAGTTAGCTAATCTTGCTCGAAGGATGAGCAAGATAGCTGGACAGAGAAATTTTCAATCTAAGTATAAGAAAAATAAAAGGAAAGACAAGAAAGATGGAGAAGTTACTTGCTATGAATGCAAGAGAGCTGGACACATTAGACCAGATTGTCCTTTGCTTAAAAAGAAAGAAAGAAAAGAAAGGCATTCAGACAGGAACAGAAAGAAGTATTATAAAGCTAAAGCTAAGAAAGTTCTCAAAGCTAATGATACCTGGAGTGCCAGTGGTGGTGACTCTTCAGATGAATCTTCTGATTATGAATCTTCAGGACAGAAGAATCTTGGTCTTATAGCCATATTACCTATTGAAAATCATTGTTTTATGGCTAAGGTACGAAATGCTGAATCATTGACCAATGTTTCTTTAAATCCTAATGATAGTAAATACTATAACTCTTCTGATGAAGAATCTTCTTCTGATGAAGAAAATACTTTACCTACTTATGAAGAAGTTTCTAGGTTTGCTGAACTTCTTGAGATTGAGAATTCCAAACTCAATAAAATACTTGATAAGGAAAATTTTAGGAATTCTATTCTTACAAAAGAAATATCAGATCTTTCTAAAGATCTTGATAGAAAAAATGCTGATTTTGAAAGTATTTCAAAAAATCTTGAGAAAGTAATTTCTGAGAAGAATCAACTTTCTAAAGAATTAGAAAAAGTAATTTCTAAGAAAAATGTTTTCGGGCCTATCTCTAGTTCTAAATCTAATTATTTTGATAAAAACTTGGTTATAAAACTCAAGTCCGAAATTTTTTCCTTAAATAAGTTTTTATCAAACTTTACCCTTGGTAATGAAAATTTTGATAAAATGTATTCTCAAATACGACCTTTAAGAAATAAATCCGGATTTGGTTATACTCATGAAAAACCGATTTTTAGTAACAATTATTTTGTTCCTCAAAGTGGCCCATTTTGTACTAAGTGTCAATGTGGTGGTCACTGGGTAAAGAATTGTTCCCTAAACAAAACCCAATCCTTAGGATTTCATAAAGCTTACTTTTCTAAGAAAATGTGGGTTCCTAAAATTTTATTATCTGGAAATCTCGGATCCAAACAAGTTTGGATTCCAAAAATCTAACTTTTCTTCATGATTTTAGGAAAATAAAGAAAGTACCAGCAACAATATATGGTACATGGATAGTGGATGTTCCCGGCACATGACTGGTAACAAAAGCTATTTTGAAAAGATTATCAAAACGAAAGGAGGAAAGGCAACTTTCGGAGATAATGCTAAGGGAGAGATTGTTGGTATTGGTAATATTGTTCTTCTTGGTAAAACCTTGATTTCAAATGCTCTTTTTGTTAAGGGTCTTAAGCACAACCTCATTAGCATAATTCAATTATGTGATGAAGGATACCTTGTGAATTTTAGGAATGATAAGTGCTTAGTTCACAATTCCAAGAAAGAATTTATTCTCTCAGCCAATAGGCAAGAGAATGTTTACACTTTGAACCTAGAAGACCTTAGAAGCCAAGATTTACCTTGTCTAAGAGCAATGGAAGATCATTACTAGTTATGGCATAGAAGACTAGGACACTGTAACCTTAGAAACCTATGCTCCACTAGCTAGACTTGAATCTATCCGTATTCTACTTGCCTTCGCAGCATTCTTTAATTTCAAACTTTTTCAAATGGATGTGAAATGTGCTTTTATTAACGGTTATGTTCAGGAGGAAGTTTTTGTTGAACAACCTCCTGGCTTTGAAGATACAAAACATCCTGATCATGTTTTTAGACTTACCAAAGATTTGTATGGTATTAAACAAGCCCCACGAGCTTGGTATGATAGACTAACTGGATTTTTTCTTCAAAATAACTATGTTAAGGGAAATACTGATCCAACCATTTTTATAAATAAATATAAAGAAAATGTTTTGATTGTTAAAATTTATGTTTATGACATCATATTTGGTTCAACTCAGCAATCTTTGACCGACTCTTTTGCAAGTCTAATGAAATCTGAGTTTGAAATGAGTATGATGGGTGAGTTAACTTTCTTCCTTGGTTTTCAAATTTCTCAAAAACTAGAAGGAATCTATATATCTCAACATAAGTATATTAAAGATCTTCTTAAAAAGTATGGTTATGACAACACTAAGAGTATAAGTACTCCTATAGGTACCTCAAACACTTTAGATCTTGATGAAGCTGGAAAATCAGTTGATCAAACATCTTTTAGAGGTATGATAGGTAGTCTAATTTACTTAACAGCTAGTCGACTAGACTTAATGTTCTCAGTATGCTTCTGTGCAAGATATCAATCCAATCCTAAGGAATCTCACTTAAAGGCAGTAAAAATAATTTTTCGCTACCTTAAGGGAACCATGGATCTAGGATTATTTTACACTTCTGGAAATGATTTTTTTATAAAAAGCTTTTCTGATGCTGACTTTGGTGGATGTATAATGGATAGAAAAAGTACATCCGAAACTTGTCATTTCTTAGGAGATTCGTTAGTTTCTTGGTCTTGCAAGAAGCAACATTCAGTAGCACTTTCCACTACTGAAGCTGAATATGTAGCAGCTGGAAGTTGTTGTGCTCAAGTGTTGTGGATGCAACACACACTCACAGATTATGGCTTGAGTTTTACTAAAACTCAAATTTTGTGTGATAACACAAGTGCCATTTCCCTTAGTAAAAACCCTGCACATCACTCTCATGCAAAACACATAGATATTAGGCATCACTTTCTTAGGGATCACACACAAAAAGGAGATATCATTCTTCAATTTATCGGAACGCAAGATCAATTTGCTGATATTTTCACAAAATCTTTGCCTTCTGATAGATTTGAATATATTAAACAAAAGTTAGGAATGATAACCATAAGGTAATCATTCTATAGTAACTTCTTGTTAATTAATTCTCCTTATATTAATAAACTCCTTTTCATAGGGGGAGTACATATGATTGTTAGAATAACATTGTTTTTCAAAATTTGTTTTCAAACTTTTCGGAACTGAAATTCCGGAATGGAATTTCCGGAACTAAAGTTTTCTAGAATGGATATCTTCATATGGAAAACTTCTGAAATAGAAATTTTCGTAATTGAAAACTTCCGGAATCAAAAATTTCGTACTGGTATTTTCATAACGAGATTTTCATTCTGAATCTTTCATAATTTTTTTTCATACTGAGTTTGTTTTTCGTAGTGAGTTTTTTAAAATATGTCTTTTCATAACAAAGATTTTTTGTAGACAATTTTTATATATTATCCATTACGAATAATCCTCCTAAACCAATCTGAAAGGTATGATTTCCTTACTCATGTTTTCGTAGTCATACTTTACTTGCTGGAATTTTCTTATGTTTTGTTTTTCGAATTATAGTTTTCTTAATTCTTTGTTTTAACAAAAACCTCAAAAGATCAGATTCAAGTTTTCTTGAGAATTGGTTTTCGACCGTCAGATATGATCTCAACTTATCACAACCGTTCGATCAACCGAGGAAGTTGAATCGTCGACTCATTGCCTATATAAAGGGGACCCGATTTGTTGTCCCACATTGGTTTTCAAGCTCTTGCGTCCCGAAGCTCTGCATCTCTGTTTTAAGGCCGTTCCAAAATTCAGTTGTTTCCGTTCCGAACTCCTCAGAAACCTTAAGATCCGAATGTCTGCTGAAAAAACTTCTCAAGATATGTCTTCTACTAAGCCGATATCCAAGTGGTTAGTATACAGAGAAAGGTTAGTTCATCCGGATTTCTTTAATAACTTCGATTCTCTTATCTCAAAGAACATTATGCTGAATGGTTGGGAAGACATTACTGTATCCAAACCGGGCAACCAAGATGAAGTATATTCAGATTTGTTGTTCGAATTCTATGAAACAGTTTCTTTCTATGTAGAAGATGATAGGGAAACGTTTTCTTTCAAAGCTTATGGAAAGACTTACAAGCTTTCTTATACCAAGGTGGCCAGTTTAGTTGGGATGACCTATGAAGGAGAAGCTGAATTTATTTCTCATGTGTTTCCAGATTCCAAAGGAAGCTTAAATAAAGAAAGATCTTTAGAAACTCTCGGATTTTCAGACGACAAGGCTCCAAAGATTTCCAGTCTATCTACGAATTTCCGGATCCTAGATCTATGGGTACAAGGACTGATCGTTCCGAGAAAAGGAGATAAAGATAGCCTAAAGAAGAGTGAGATTTACATCTTAGATTTTTTGATAAATCTAAGGAAGTTCAATTTGATGAGGCAAATTCTCATAACCATTGAGAATGTTAAGAAGGGAAATCTTAGAGCTCAGATAGTAATGTTTCCGGAAATATTATCAAAGTTGATAGTCCGATGTCTAGAATTTTGCAAGGAAGCTTGCAAGTCTAAGGCAAGGGCTTGAAAAATTTTGTTGCTGAGTGATGACACTCTTAAGAGGATGAGTGTGGCTTTTGATAGGAAGACAGAAGAGTTCTATGATTTGGTTGTCCAAGAAGAAGTGGTTCCGAAGATTGCTGAACCGAAATCATCCAAACCAGCAAGGAAAAGAAAGTTGAAAGAAGTTGAAGTAGAAGCAGAAAATCATAAGTCCAAGAAAACCCAGTACGCACCACCCAAACCGAAAAAGCAGAAAACCTACACTGGGGAGGTAGCAGCCAAGTGGAGGGAAGATAAGAAAAATAGGAAAGAAGGGGATCCGCAGTTCGGATTGGACCCTGTGGAAGCAAAAGCCTTAAGAGAAAGAACATCAGATGAGCTAGAAAGGCAAGGAAAAGAAAATAAGCTCAAGAAGAATATGTCTGAGGCTGAGGTAGCTCAGACTTTATTAAGGTTTAATGAGATGGTTTCTGCAAATATCCGTATTCCAAGATCTTTCTCTCTGGAATCTCTACCTGAGACTCTAGGAAGAGAGTTTGTTGCTCCGAAAGAGGCAGTAGCTAAGCCTGTTGAGCAAGGTGAGCGAGTTGAGCAAGTGGAAGAAGAAGAACATGTTTCTGAAGGAAGTGGTGAAACCAGAGATGTGTTAAAACAAGTAGATGATTATAAGGGGACACCTTCGGAACACTTATCGCTCCGAACTTCAGAAGCTGAATCATCAAAGCTAGTTACTCCAGCAATGGAAGAAGAGAAAGGAGAAGATGAAGTAGCTTATCATGGAGAAGAAGAACAACTTTTGCATGATATTGCTCAGATGGAAAACGTAGAGGTTGATGTTCAGGAAGTTGCTGATGAGGAAGATAATGTTGTCCAAGTCTCCAATAGTGAGAAAAAAACTCTGGAATAGGATTCTATTCTGAAAAGAGACAAAGGAAAGCAAATTCTTGTTGACACTCCGAGCTCAGTAGTGGTAAAGGGAAAGGAAGTTGGTAGTTCTTCAAAGAGAAAACTTGACCAAGTTGAAGAAGAAAATTCTCCAAGCAGAGTCTCGGATTCAGAGTCATCTTAGTTGGGGCATGACTTCATTGTTAAATCTTTAAAGAAGCTGGTAGGTTCCATTCCGACTTTCTCAAGTATTGACTCAAGATGTTAGATGCTCCAACATGCTTTAAATCAGAAATCAGATTCCGTATCCATGGTGATGGATAAGTGCATTGAGATTGAGGCTCAGTTCAAAACTTTTTTTGTTGGCTATAAAGCCCATAGAAGATCTTACAAGAGGATGACAAACTGGTCGAGGAAGACAGTAGAAGAGATGAGGTTATTTGATGAATTTCAAGACAATGTTAAAGATGCTTCTGAGGCCGAGGATAAGAAATTAAATGAGCTGACTTCTTCCTTTGAAGAAAAGCTAATAGATAAAAAGAACTTACGGATTCAACAAGTCAGAGATCTCAATGGGAAGTTAAATTCTGTTTCTCAGAACTGGAAATTTGAAAGAGATCATCGGATTGAGTTTGAAGAGAAGTTGAAGGCTCAAGAAGAAAAGATCAAGGCTCAGGAAGAAAAGATCAAGGCTCAGGAAGAAAAGATTAAAGCTCAGGACGAAAAGCTTAAAGCCCAGGAAGAAAGAATTGAAGCTCAAAGTGCAAGAATAGTGGTCTTAGAGAAGCAAGCTGAAGAGGATCATAAAGACATAAAGAAGAAAAAGACTATTCTAAAAGGTCTCATGGTGAAGGAGAAAGATCCCAAATAGACAGATCCGATCTTTTGTTGTACTTTAACTCTTTTGTTGTCGAAATTTTTCAAACTAAATGAAAAATTTGTGCTTGCTCGTTTCTTTTTGTTGTTACTACTAATCTTTCAGGTACTTTATTATATTTTCAATTCCCTCGAACTCTTTTTGAAAATCACAAAGGAAGAGAAGGAAAAGATTCTTAAGGAAAAAGAACTTTAACAAAAGAGAAGAAGGAAAAAGAACCCTAATAAAGAGTTTATCTAAGGGGGAGTATTCACTAAAGAAGATTTTCTTATTCTTAAGGAAATATTATTCCGAAAATCTAGAATACGATCCTTAGAGTTTCAAAGCCTAAGGAGGATTTAGTCGTATTAATCAATATCTTTAAAGCAAAGGGAGATAAGCCTTAATGTTTTTCTTTCTTCTTAGAATTTCCTTTTCGTATCGATGTTTGTGCTTTCCGAAAAGGGGGAGATTGTTGAGTCAATAAGGTTTTCCTTATGACTTTTCCATTCCTTCTTGTTTTGAAAATCACAAAAACCTTATTCTTAAGAAAAATTTCTTTTATAAGGAAAATTGCTTTTGTAAGAAAAGTTATCCTTATCATTTTTTTCATCCATATTTTTCTTAAGTATAAGATTCGGATTCATTTCTATATTCTCGGAATCGTTGAAACTTTGATATGAAGCATTCTGTTTTAGGCTCCGAATTCTAGATAAGAACTGTAAGGAAGTTTCACTCGGAATTCTAGATGAGAACCTTAATAAAGTTTCATTCTGAATCTCGGATACGAACTTTGATTAAGTTCTACTCCAGATTCTGGAAACGAATTCTTATGAAGTTCGATAACGAATTCTCATTACGAATTCTGATAACGAATCCTCATTCCGAACTCTCATTCCAAATTCACCTATTAAATAGAATCTGATCATCTTTGTTTTATCACTCCGAATTTATTTAGACTCCGAAATTTTTTTTTGTTAGACTCCGAACATTCATATTGCTTCAATGTTATAGTTTTTCTACTCTTTAATATAATTTTTTACATTCCGAACTTTTACTCCGAATCTTCACTCCAAACTTTTGAGTTAGATTTTAAACGATGTCGTACATTCTGTTACACTTGTTTTGTTATGAAATGATGTCATCTATTCTGTTATAAACTAACCGTTGGCTAAGTTACACGTGTACAGGTCCCTCCGATTTTTAAGGAAAATATGACCGTTGGGAAGGAGGCTGACCTTACCTATAAATAGGATCTCATTTGAAAGAGCTCAGTACTGATGAAACTGGCGACTGATGAACTTTTTTGTGCATACATGCTGTTGAAATTATTTCTAAAGATAGAGTCTCTTATTAACTCTCAATGTTTCGTGCGACTTCGAATGTTGGTGACTACATTTGAGGGCTTCCGGGGATAGGAAGACAGAGGTTTCCAACACCTTGAAGTTGAGGGCTTCCTTTCTGAGGAAGACAGAGGTTGCCAACTACCTTGAAGTTGAGGGCTTGCGGGGATAGCAAGACAGAGACTCCGATCTTTGTATCGAGGGCTTACCCTGGTGTGGGTAAGACAGACTTGCTTGAAAGTATAAATCAAGGGACCATTATCCAAGGTTGTTGGATACCCTTCTCTTTGGGTTAAATGACTTATATCTTGTTACTTGTATTACTACTACTTGTTTATATTCCCCTGTATATTGTATTGTAAGGAAAGTATAATCTTCTTATACTTACTTACTTGTACTCTATTTCATTTAGATTCTATACGCTTTAAGGTAGAATCTCATATTGTAATCTTTTGTTAAGTTTCAATTTCTGGAACCATATTTCCGGAACCTACTTTCGGTGTTAGAGGTGTTGTGAATTTTCTTAGTTTAATATTTGTTAAACTTAGCCCTTTTATTTTCTTAAGGAAACAATAGTTATTCATAACTAACTTTAAAGGTTCCAAAGTAATTTTAAAGTATACAATTCACCCCCCTCTTGTATATTGAGCATCTACATCATTATTTCGATCTTACAATTTATGCTACGTTTGACACTATTTTTTTGAGTGGTGTATGTACTGCCCATTATTATACTATTTGAGTATTATAATTTCATTTATGGTTATTTAAATCTTTATTGTATGACCCTTCTTCCCTGGGGTGTAAGTTTCGAAAGTTACCCAACTCAGTAAGGGGACCTTTCACCCTCCTATTTTTAAAAGATGTCTTTTTTTTATGTCTTTTAATTTACATATTATTATGTTGGGATATGTTCTTCTATATCCTTATTGATGTAAAGTTTATGTCCAAGTGATGAGATACCATTAACTCTCTCATCAACTAATTTTCTGAATTTTGAAGTGACGCCGTAAGGCTGTCGAATTTTTACAAGGGAACATCTTAACCCAATTTCGATTTTTTTGGGTTCAACTTGTACTTCTTGAACATGTCATCCTATGAATATGTGTGAATGACCTCTTATTGGTTCACACTTAATATCCACTTATATTGGGTGTATTTATATTTCTCACACATAATTATGTGATAGATTTATCCTTAATTTAAGGATACCATCTTTATAATGGATTCCATCTCAATTTCCATTTCCATTGAGACTTCATTGTTGTTATGCACCAATTCACTCTTATATGGTGTGTATATAGTCCTTTGACATATTATATCATGAATCCCTTTATTCTCATGATATTATAAAGTTCTGATTAAATGTTATTCTGCAATTATTTGTATTCAAGAGTCTCTCATTTTGTTTAAAAGTCTTTAACAAAAAAATATTATTTTAAATGTTTTGAAGATTTATTATTCTAAATCTTTATCTTTAAAGTTCATGTTTTCAAAATGGTTTTCAGTATTTATTTATATAGACATTAATGTTTTAAAATTGTAATTACATTTAAAACTTCAAAGTGGTATGGGACACTTTGATTCAAAAATACCTTCTAAATGGTTTAAGGTCGGGGCCTTATAGTTGGTATCAGAGGTCAGTTTAGATAACTTTATTGGTTAGGGTATTATCTAAGCATAAGTGACATTACCATAATGGTTAGGATTTCATAAAGAGTCCTAGTTTTAGATAAAGTGAATGATTAAGTATATATTAGTGTTTAGCTTCCTCATTAGTACATGATGGTTTTGTTGATATACTCACACTGACCTTTTTGGTTTTAGTAAATGGCTGGAACTAGCAGGCACCAAAGTAACGGTGGATGTGAAGGAAACTGTGATAGTTTTCTGAGTGAGAAACTGAATGATATGGGAGCTACAATGAGAACTCTTGTGTTTATCCTCAACCAACTATCTGGAGTCATGATTGACCACCTAAACCTTGGTGATTTCTATAAGGCATCATATATGCGAGAAACAAATCCTTATGGAACTATAGGTAATAATCATAAAGGTAAGTGTGTTCAAAAACCTATGTGTCAAAGATGTCGAAAGAAACACCTAGGAAAATGTTTCAAAGGGACAGAAAAATGTTATAGATGTGGAAATGAAGGTCATAAAGCAAGAACCCGCCATGGAAAAAGGAAGCATCCAGTTGACTTGAGGAAAGGAAAAGAAGTTCTTTCTGAGGGATCAATTGAATGTTTTAAATGTGGTGTGCATGGTCATTATGCAAACACATGTCCTGTGAAGAAGTTTCAGGAATGGGATCACCAAGATCGTACAAATATTCGTTTACCAATACCTAATGCCATTCCGATTGAGGATGATGAAACTGACAATGACCAATCAAAGGTATGGATTATTTCTTAACTTTTGTTTTCCTATTTTGGAATCTTAGGATATGATTCATGATTTTGTTTGTAGGAAAGAAGTATTTCATAATAAGTTGGAAAGGAATGGTTAATGGATCATGAATAATGTTGAATGAGTAAGAAGTCAACATATAAGGTCTTCAAGAGTTATGGTGAAATTCTTAAGAGTATTAAGTCTCTTTTGATGATGGGGTTACATTAGAAGACATTTTATAGTATGTGTAACCCTGATGTTTGATATATGAAAAGTTTATTCAAATAATAGAAATCTGTTATTTTGTGGACATAGTTATAAAGAACCATTTGGGTTTATATGATCCTTACTTTTGAGGTAATTACAGGTTACTATATGTTATGATGGAAAGTGAAAGTCATGAGATAAAATTGAGGTTAAATTATGTTATGGTTATTTTTGAATATTTTATCTCATTATTGGGGAATGTTTTAAGAATTATGTAGTTTTTGAAAAAGGACAACACGCAGACCGTGTGACAACCCATCACGTCGGACAAAGTTGCGGGAATCAAACCCACAACCAAAGTGCAATGGGTATTTATCTCCTACCACTGGACTACATGAAGTCCTTGGTTAGTTTGACTAATTATTTTTAGTTAGATGATCTTATTAATCTAGAATATATTGATTTTGGGTTATCTATTGAAATTATTAAACTATCATGGAGGATATGTGATTATGTTAATTACTTTTCAATATGAGACTTTAAGAGAAACTGATGTAGTTTGGAGATAAATGTTACGATTTAACTTGGAAGACTATGTGATTAAATCCTTCAAATATTTGGGTTTCAATCTTAGTTTGGTTTACTTTGAATAATTTTATGGACAATTGTTTATCGAATGGTCTTCGTTGAACGTTGGCGTTTTTTTGGACAAATTTTGGAGTTTAAGAATATATTTTCTTTTTATAAAGGATTATAATTTTGTGGATTATCTGATCTCATACTAAAAATTTTGGTTTTGGTTTTTGTCTAAAGACATGGGAAATATATAGTTCTCTTTTGTGGATTATGTGATTCTCAAGGAGTTGATTATAGTACTCTTAATGTGAACAATTCTTCCTAAATACTAATCTTTTGGGGAAAGTATGAGTTTGTGTAAGAAATCTAGTAAAAGTTGAAAGTCAACATGACAAGTAAGTATGTTTCCTTAAGATCAAAAATAAATTCCTCAATGAAAAGTATCTTAAAACAAAAATGTTGTCTATTAACTTTTCCTACTGGGGAATCAAATACCGTTTAACCCATCACAAGTTTGTGATTTTCTTGTGGCTAACTTTCTACTAAACATGTTTTCTATCACTCTCCATCAGAACATGACCCTATGTTTTCTCCTCTATGTCCATGTTTTCCTACATGGAATCCTAGTATGGCTTAACTCAGGTGACCTTTGTACTTCCCTTTCTTTCTTTTAAAGTGATAGTTTAATTTACTCCTTTTCCGATGTGGGGCTTTCAATGAAGTTTCCGAGCCCAATTTCAAAATTGTGAGGATGCAATTCCCAAAAGGGGGGAAGGATGTAACACCCCTGGTAAATAAAGAATATGAAATTTTTATATTTATCCCTATTTGTGAATAAAATTTAAATATTAATTTAAAGGGAACTCTATGCTCGATGGCTTACCCAATATGCAACAACGAGTTCCTTTGAAATCTTACGTTGCACTCTAATAATAAAATAATATTATTTTAAATGGTAGTTAACACATAGCCGTTGTATTGGTAGGAATGAATAGAAATAACTAAAATATGATTATATATGTTTTTTAAATGTTTTTACTTTTATCCAATAAATGTTAGAGGCTTAAAATTCAAATGAATCCAATCTTAAGCATTGAATACACAAATATTTTTAAAAGATTGTTTTACTGCCTTTTGATGGAAAACCATTTTTAAATCAAACTTTTGAAAATTTTATAAGCTCTATTTTTCAAAATAAACATATTCTTTATGATCGGGACATTGAAATTTACCTTGGGTTAATTTTTGGTATTTTTCTGACAATGTTCAATTTTCAATGAATAGTGAAAAATACTGCATTTTACATCAAAAGTACTTTTTCATATAATTTAATTATATAGTTATATTATCTTTTTAATTTGTTTTAAATTGTAATTTGAATATATTTTTACCATGTAATCCAATTATGGTCATTGGGATTAATTTCACTTTGGAATCGGGCATAAACAAGTGCCAAACTTTTCATAAATATTGTTTCTAAAAAACCCGCTATTTGTTTTGACGGCAGGAATTAATTATTAAATTAATTAATGAAACTTATATGTTTTGAATTTGGTAAAATAGAATTCATTTTTGAATTTGGAATATCAAATATAGCTTAGGGTGAATTTTTGGTATTTTTCTGAAAAACATCAATTTTTGATGAATAGTGAAACCACTAAGTGGTAGTTAAAGAAACTGATTTTTCGTTTAAATAAAAATTTTCCACTTCTATGATTTGATTTTCAAAAATCCGATATACATGGTTGTCATTAAGAAGTAAAATGGGGTAAAATGGGATTAAAATAATTTTTTTGGTGAATAGTAACTTTTAAGTTTTTAATCGCGGTTAGAGGTAATTAGTATAGTTTAAGGTAAGAATAATGTTTTAATAATATGAAATGACCTAGAAACATTTCCTAACCTAATTGTATGAGTCATGGACGACCAATACAATCCATGGGTCAACTTGGGGACTCCATGGAGCCACTTTGGTTGGAAAATGACATTAATACCTTTTTATTTAATGTTAAAATTAAAATGACACAAACATGAGTTGTTTTACTAAAACAATTTTTACATGGGGTTATACAAGTCATATTTTTTCCTATAAATAGTAATTGTAAAGATAAAAATATTTCCTACATCATAGTATTTTTTTTTATAATTTTTAGACTTTAAATAAATTAAATATTTAGGACATCATGATGATGCAGTGATGACCTCATTATTTAATGATTTAAAAAAAATAGAAAGATAATGTAAAATCTAAGACCTACACACGTCCAAAACCTATTGGATGGGTGGATTTAGAACTATTATAACCTTATACTCGAAACACGTCAATGTGGGACCATTAAAATCTGAAACTCATTCTAAAATAAAGTAACATTTCTTTACTTTCCATGAGTGCCCCTCCTTTCCTCTTATAAAAGGCCCCCACCTCTACCTCCTTACCCACACTTACAAAGCCTTTGGGTCTTCCAACCCCTTCCCATTTTGTCTCTCCAAATCCCTATATTACTCCTAGAAGCCTCACGTTGGGCATAAGTCTTCCCAAGGAAGCCTTTGAGCTCAAATTAAAAAGAGTTACCCGTTTTAAAGGTAGTGTCTTCTCTTGTGTTCTTATGTTTTATTTTGCTTCTCCAACCCCCTAAACTCTTTTTATTCATTTCTTTTGTAACAACAACAGTATCCTAAATATACTAGGATGTTTTTATAAGAGGTATTAGAGCTAAACTTACACACACCTTCATCTAATGGTTAAAGAACATACTATTTCTGTGGATGGCGAATTTCTGCCTCTCAAAATGATGATTGTTCAACATGCATATAACACCTTAAAAGGTGGACATTAAGAAGAAACTATATTTATATATGATATATAATATGTTTATGTTTTACTTAAGCTTCTGTATTTTTCATTTACGACATACCATTATGGTATTCATTATGGGTAAACACGAAAATTTCATTTTAGGAAGTGCAGACTACCGCCCCCTCAAAGTGATTTGATTCGTTAATGCCTTATGTGGGATGTATAAAGGATGGATTTAAAGTTATTATATATGATTTTATACTGTAATTATAATATACCTTTTATATAATTATTATTTTCTTTCCATTAAAGTACGAGATATAAATGAAAGTAGCGTTCATGCGTACGTACGGATTACCGTCTCCATGAACGGTGCATTTCATTTCTTATCCCTAAATGTAATGTACTATTATAAGTGAATATATATAATGGATATATGTGATTTATGTTACATATAAATGATTAATATAATTATGTAATTAAAATATACATATATCTCATTTAGTTTTAATTCCATTAATATGACATAGAAATGAAAGTAGCGTTCATGCGTACGTACGGCTTACCGTCTCCATGAACGATGCATTTCATTTCTTACCTCTAAATGATTATGTAATATTATAAATAAATGTATATGATGGATATATATGATATATATGATATAAAAATCATAAATATCATTCTTTAGATAATGGTTATTTGACTACGTGAACAACTTGTAAATATAAGAAGTTCACTTTTGACTTAAGTACCAAATATCGACAAAACGACTGTTATTAACATAAATGATTACATAATGTTCATAACATGGAATAAGTGATATAAAAGGAATAATGAACTTGAAAAAGGTTCTTAAGAAAGTATAAATTAACTCAAGTTTATTATTCAGGACATTAAAGAACGATCGAGTCAAGTCAGACCCGAGGTAAGGGATCCTACCTCTCTCATTCTTTTTAAGTACTCTCTTTTATGTCATTTCTTTTAATCTCATATTTCATATGTTTGGGGATGTTCTTTTATATACCTAATTCTGTACTTTTTATTTTCATATCATGAGAGACCCTATTTGATCTCATTAATCCATTTTTGGAGGTTTTAAGTGGCGTCGTTAGGCTGCCGAGTTTTCGTAAGGGATTTTTCATCTCACTTTTATTCCCGTGACATTTATGCTACGTTTTCCACTATTTTTTTGAGTGGTGTATGTACTTCCAATTATTATACTATTTGAGTATTATAATTTCATTTATGGGTATTTAAATCTTCATTGTATGACCCTTCTTCCCTGGGGTGTACATTTCGAAAGTTACCCAACTCGGTAAGGGGACCTTTCACCCTCCTCTTTTTAAAAGACTTCTTTTGTTATGTCTTTTAATTTACATATTATTATGTTGGGATATGTTATTATATATCCTTATTGATGTAAAGTTTATGTCCAAGTGATGAGATACCATTCACTCTCTCATCAACTAATTTTCTAAATTTTGAAGTGATGCCGTAAGGCTGTCGAATTTTTACAAGGGAACATCTTAACCCAATTTCGATTTTTTGGGTTCAACTTGTACTTCTTGAACATGTCATCCTATGAATATGTGTGAATGACCTCTTATTGTTTCACACTTAATATCCACTTATATTGGGTGTATTTTTATTTCTTACACATAATTATGTGATAGATTTATCCGTAATTTAAGGATACCATCTTTATAATGGATTCTATCTCAATTTACATTTCCATTGAGACTTCATTGTTGTTATGAACAAATTCACTCTTATATGGTGTGTATACTATCCTTTGACATATTATATCATGAATCCTTTTATTCTCATGATATTATAAAGTTCAGATTAAATGTTATTCCGTAATTATTTGTATTCAAGAGTCTCTCATTTTGTTAAAAACTCTTTAACAAAAAAATATCATTTTAAATGTTTTAAAGATTTATTATTCTAAATCTTTATCATTAATATCCATGTTTTCAAAATGGTTTTCAGTATTTATTTATATGGAAACTAATGTTTTAAAATTGTAATTCCATTAAAAACTTCAAAGTGGTATGGGACACTTTGATTCAAAAATATCTTCTAAATGATTTTTGAAAATGGATTGATTAATTCAATATCTTGGAATTACTTATTGTGATTTCAAATGAAATGTTGTTATTGAAATGTTTATATTTTCAATATTTTATGTGTAATTATGGTACTTGGACATTTTACGGGTGGTTACGTGATAAACCATATGACGCGTGGTGCTGTGAATACCAGGAAGGGTGGTTATGTTATAACATCCAATGCATTGGGTATGGAAGTCGGCCATATGGCTATTCCATTAAGTATGAATGGAAGTTGGCCGAATGGCTATTCCATTAAGTGATATGTGTGGAAGTCGACCGTATGGTTATTCCACTTAAGTATGTTTATATCCAAAGTTACATTTATATGTTATGTGATCTTTATATGGGTTTTATGGTAATATTTTGGTTACAAAAGGGTAAGTAATGATCTTTTATTCAGTGAAGAGTTTTTAATACTTCCTAAAGGTGAAAAGTATTACTTTGATAAAGTATACATGGTTTACTTGTTGTTTTTATAAACTAACAGTTTTCATTCTTTTTGTATCCCTTACTGAGCTTTTTATGCTCACCCAAAGTTTTTTTGAAATGTTTTTCACAGGACTTAATGTGGAATTGGGTCAAGTATGGGATCATGGGAAAGTCATGCTATCTAAAACATGGAACTATACATGTTTCTTTTTTAAGAGTTTTATTTTATGGAAACTTAGTAGAAGTGTCTACTTTGTATTTTTTTGAGATGTAATAGTTATGTCCTAATTCTCTAAAACTCTAAACCTGAAAAGATTCTCAATGTGAATTATTCATTTAATTCAATATTGAGTAAGGTTTAAGGCCGGGGCCTTATAATAAATTTAACATGAAAAGATCTTATCTCTTGGTTTCGAGATTCTTGTCTTGTTTGATGAAGTATATTCATTAGGCATAACTATTATTCATTATATTCTAATGTATTATTTATTTTACAAAAAAAAACAATCATTGGGCATGGGCTTGACCGATGTATCAACTTTTCCCAAAAACATTAGAACTATCATACTATGTAGTTGATCAATAATACCTATTAATGGATGAGAAGCATCTAGAGCCGTATAGATGTGTTAAAGTCATAGGATTTGAAGTATCATACAAATTTTTTTCCAGAAATAAAATACATCATGGTACGTTGATTAGAGAATTAAAATTATATTGGCATAGATAGATTCTATTAAAGAAATGGTACCAAGAAAAATAATTTAATAGAGATGTTTCTTCAAAACAATCAAAAAGAATAAAAAACACAGTATAAACTAAAACACCAAGAGATAAAACTATATATTTGAGGCTATCCATTACAGACATGATTGGACTTGAAAATACAAATGAAATTGTCAAGAATGAATGGTGGTTAGACTCAATTATGAATCTATAAATAAATTACATTTTTAAAATCTCTTTACACACTGACTGAAATATGCAGTTAAGTACAGTTCAATAATATTCATATTTTTGATAGATATTTATGTCACTAATGTATATGTGTAAAACCATGTAAATAAAAATTTGGACAAATTAGTTATCATATCACTTCTCTAAAAAAAATCATTAAAAAATATGATTTTTTTTAAATTAGAGATTCTAGACACATTATTTGAAAATAATATTTTAGATGAATGGATATTCTTGATACCTAAAACGAAGGGGTAAAACTCCATAATATAATAATTGAAAATATATTTTTATTTTATTTCAATTCTTATTCATTTTAGTTTTTTAGGATGCATTGGATAATCATTTCAATAAATCTTTATACTATAAATAGTTAATTTTTGGTAACCAAAGAAAGGATATGCAAAAAATCTACCACACATAATGTCCCTTAAAAATTTTAGATAGAATATGGAAAAAATTACAAATAAAGTTCAAATTCTTTGTTTTATATTTTGTTTTAAGGATAAATTTTATATGATAGGAAATTGTTTATTTATTTTTGAAACCATGGTATGAGGATGATCACTTTTCATGAGAGGTTTATCAATTTATACAAATTGATATGTATTAGGTAAAATATAATAATATATCACTATGAAAATATATATAAAAAAATATTAATTGTTTTTCTCAATGTTTCACTAGTGTCCATAATAAAATAAATAAAATGTTTTTTTGATATTATATTTGCCAATTTATGAAAGTTATCTTATTCCATCAACAAATTAGCATCCCTGAAGAGGTATTTTATATGGAAATTAAAATTCCCTTTAAAAATTTATTAATAATTTTTTTATCTATACTTTACTACACTACTTGGATTATAGATAATATAGATATTCAAAAGAGGAAGCATATATTTGTATAAAGGAGTTAGTAGATTACATAGAGTCAAAATGTTTACATAAATCATGAATAGATGATTTCCTATTATATTGGTATGTTTTTTTATGTTTTGTTGAGATTATGAAGAGTTGGTTTATTAGGAAAATGATCATTTATTTATTTATAAAATTTAGAAACATAATCACCTCAGATTGAGCTATGGAATAATGTCTATAACCATTTATACATTATAATGAAACTTAAAGTCAACATTATAAGCTTAGAATTTATAATTATTATTCTCTACTCCAGGATCACTAAATCTATCTTCAATATAAGTAATGAAGATGAAACCTCAATATATTTGTATTAATTTTATTGATAATAACTTTAATAATCCTGTAGTGTATAATAATAGTGATGAATTCCAAACCAATATAGTTGTAATGATTTTTTATTTTTAAGGGTGAATGATTTTATCCTTTAAGAACTACTATGTACTCTGTATAGAGGCATTTTGATCTCTTTATAGATAAAAAATGCTTCAGGGAAAATCAATTCTCAGTGAAGTCTTTGATAAGGTTTATATACTCATGTCATGGTTAATGATCCCTCTATAGAGTTTTTTGTTCTATATTTGACTCTTTTATAACCATTAGTGATGAAATTGATGCCTTTTTTGATCCAAGAACATTTAATAAAGCACTTAAAATACTTAAAACCGATAAAATGTTCTTTGATTGTCTTTATACTTTGAAAAAAAAGTGTGTTTGATTTTTGATTTGTAGGAATCAATTATACATCAATTTGACATGTAATGTGACTATTATTACTGAAAGAGTGTGTTGTTATTTAAAAGTGACATATTAGATCAAAACACACATAACATAATCAAAATAGTAAATTTTTTTTATAATTTCTTGAAACATTGTAAAAACAACATTTGATTCATTTTTAACATGTAGTATTAAACCACATGTCAATTTTGCACACAGTGTGGTTGTTATGACTCAAAGATTATGTTTTTAGTATAAAAGTCACAATTTAGTTTACATTTCATGTTATATTCTTATAACTAAGTAAAAAATCTTGAATTTTATTGATAATTTAGGATAGTGATCTATGGTTCCTTTTTCATGTTTAGGAATCCACTACACGTCAATATGGAAAAAAGTGTTGGTGATCTGAAACAACATGCATGTTTCCATTAAAAGTGTCATTTTATTCCATAACACACATCACATACTCAAAAATATTAATATTCTATTATATTTTCATTATAATTTAGTGCAATGATATTGGATTCATTAGAGATGTGTAGTAATTAAAATGCACACCAATCTTCCACCAAATTTTATTGTTATGATTGGAGGTGAGAATTTTTAGTTAAAAGTGACATTGTAGTTCAAAACAAGAGTCACATAGTAAAAAACGTGAAAAAATACACCAATATAATAGAATTAGATTAATTTATGATGTCTGTGAATGAAACACACTTCAATATGACATATGATGTTACTAGTATAAATCAAATATTATGTTTTCTATATAAAGTTAACATTTTAGTTCACAATAGGCTTCTCATAATAAAAGAATAAGAAAAAATGTTTTATTGTCTAGATACTTTAGGGAAATGAATCATGATTCCTTTTTTATTTGTAAGAATAAATTTCATGTCATTCAAACACAAAATGTGGATGATATTATTCAAAGTACTTGTTTTCATTTAAAATTGATATTTTAGTAAAAAAAGATCATTATATACATAAAACAAAGAAAAAACCTCATTTTGTCTTGATACATTAATAAATAATATTTGATTCATTTATGACTTGTAGAAGTTAAACATACCAATTTGAGACATTGTGTGGGCATTAACACTAAATGTGTGTGTTTTTAATTAAAAGAAACATTTTTAGTTTAAAAAATGTGACATATACAAAATTACAAAAAATTTGATATATTGTATTGATACTATAAAAAAATGACCCTTGAATCATTTATGGCATGAAGTAATATCCCACATATTAATTTGACACACGGTGTGACTTAAATGACTCAATGTGTATTTTTTCATTATAAAAGTAACATTTTAATGAAAATTGAAATTCAAATAACCAAAAAATGAGGAAACATGCATGGATTGACTCAAAATATTAGGAAAATGATTCATGATTCATTTATGAGATGTAGAAATCAACTACACATTAGTCCGATATATAGAGTGGATAATATTACTCAGAGTGTTTGTTTTAATTTAAATGTGAAATTTAAGTCTGAAACATACATCAAATACTCAAAACTAATAAAATACCCATGTATTGTCTTGATACATTAATAAAATAGTCCATAATTGAATTATCATGTGTGTTAATTAACTTCATGTTAATATAATACATGATCTGGTTGATATAACATAAAGTGAATGTTTTTATTTAAAAGTGACATTTTAGTTCAAAACAAGCATCACATAGTCATAACCAAGAAAAAACACTCTAATTGCCTTGAATATTTAATAAAACAACAAGTGAATTATTTTTTTATGTATAGGGATGAACCTTGCATCAATTTGACACGCAATGTGGCTGGTATAGTTCAAAGTCCATGTTTTAAGTAAAAAAGGTTTTTTTTAACTTCTCAGTGCATTTCATATTCTTAAAACTGAGTAAATTTGATTATATTTTCATTATTATTTAATAAGATTTTCCATGAATCTTTTTATGGTGTAAGAATCGACCACATGTCAATCAGACACATGGTGTGGCCAATATGATTAAAATTGTATGTTTTCATTTTATAGTGAAACTTTAAAAAAAATACACATCATATAATTAAAACTAAAACAATTTCCCCATATATTATTGATACTTTCAAAAAATTATCCATGATTCAATTGAGATGTGTAAACATTAACCAAATTCTAACATGAAACAAAGTGTGTTCATAATGACTAAAAGTGTATATTTTTATTTAAAGGCAACATTTTAGATCAAAATATGTGTTATATAGTCAAAAATAAGAAAACATGATCATATTCTCTTGATACACAAGGAAAATGATCCATGATTAATTTTTAACTTATAAAAATTAATCTCATGTCAATCGAACAAATGGTGTGGTTTTTGTGACCATAATTGTGTGATTTCAATTTAAAGTGAATTTCTTCTCCAATATATGCATCACAGACTCAAAATCAAATAAAAATGCATTGATTATATAGAAACATTAGGAAAGTGGTCCATGATTTATTTATGACATGTATAAATTGATTGTATGTCAATATAAAACACAATTTGGCTGTTATGATTGAAATGTGTGTTTTCAATTAAAAGTTATTTTTTGTCCAATACACTCATCACATACTCAAAATTGAGAAAACATAGTTATAATATCTTTATAATTTTGGATAAATATTGATAATTCATTTATGATGTGTTGCAATTATATTCATTCCAATTCGACACACACTGTGGTTAGTATGACAGAAAGTGGGTGTTTTTATTTAAAAGTCAAAATTTATTTCAAAATCCATGTTTCATAGTTAACACTTGGAATAAAAATAATATTTTCTTGATAATTTCTGACAAAAATCTTTGACTCGTTTTTGATATGTAGTAATTAACCGTGAATCAATCCAATACATGGTTTTCTATTATAGAGGAATATAACTACCCAAGTGTAACATACAAACATCATCCATCATTTTTGATGAATAATAAATACATTTCCAAATAACAAATTCCTAAGAATTTTTAACGGTTAGTTCCTTGGGAGACTATATTTATTATTAATTTATTTTCCAAAATATCTTTAATATTTCCTATAATTCCCCAACTGAATCCATAAGGTTCGAACTAGAGATCCACACCACCTCATGCATACCTCCCTATACACTAGAGGTTGCTAAAAAATGTGATAGACAAAGTATCATCGTGGTGATATTTTTCCATCGATACCAAGTAACATCAGAGCATATAATAGACTGATGAAAATAATCAATAAATAATGATTAAAATAATAACCATCATAGTAGTTGAAAATAAAAATAAAAACCAACCCATGTAGTACAAATATATCATGTCATATAAATAAACCAAAACTAAAAAGGATCCAAATTATGATTAATCTATACAAAAAATAAATAACACTCAGTCTGAGGTTCATCTAGCATCATCTACATCCTTTAGTTAACTAATCAACCAACCACCACACATATATTTCCCTTCTTTGGGTCCCTAGACGTGAAATCTTCAAGCACATAGAAATTCTAAAATTGTGTGTGAGTAAAATACTCAGTTAGAAACCACAAATGGACCATTACATCATCACATAAGAAATAAAAGTGCTTTCAATGAGAGTAGATAAGATAAATATATAACAAAAATATATAAATCACATAATCACAACAAAAGATAAGCCCTTAGAGATTAGTGCTACCTAATTTGGTGAAAGGAACCATTATCATCCACTTGACACATCCACATTGATAAGATGGCCCAAAAAAATGTGTGACATATCCCAATAATTTGGATAACCAAAATACATATCAAACAGTATCTAATACATCCCTTTAGGGGGATAGTCTAATGGGCTCAACCTATAATATCAACTTCAAATGATAGATAATAGCATACTTGATACAAGTTACTGATTATAGAAAATAATCACATCATATCAATAAAGAGTCATAATATATAAAAATAAACATTCAATAAATATATTTCACTGGTCAAGGATACACACACATAACTCATGTGATCAAGAATCAGACACATGATTCTAATGGCTACACATGCACACTAAAAAATCATTCCAATAACCAATAAAAACATGTGTTAAAGTCATTGGATTCCTACCATAGGTTAAATAATGATTAAAAACAATGTTCACTATCCAAGTTCAAAGGCACCACCAAAACCTAGAACCAAAACCATTTCAACATAATTAGGAATCCTATGATCAAGGATGGGAATAAACCACACCATAAAGGTAGGTCGAGAACCAATATATCTGAGACAATCCACAATAGGCAATTATCTTGGTCCAAATGTGGAAAATATTATAAATCCTTTAATCTATGTGTTGATTATATCTAAGATCAATGAATCACTTGTTAAAAAATTCCATAAACCATAGATCCAATCCTTATTCCAAGGATATAATTAGCTTTAGTAAAGGAAAAATGGATGGAAATTGATTCAATGTGAGAAAGAACTCACTATATGAATAACAGATTATTGTTTGATTAGTAAGTAATCAAAGATAGTTTTTAGAAGTAGAGAGAAGCACAACAAATTACCAAGGAAGGGATCATAGGTCTCCAGAAATCAAGATAACAAAGATGAGTAATTAAAAAGTGAGTTGGAAAGTGGTTTTATAATAAATTCCACATAATGAAATGGGTCTCAGTAGGCTTTAGAAGATGACATAAGAAATCCAATGGCCTCTAATAGTTGGCCAATGGCCACTGAGAAGAACCAAATCTATCCAGGAACCCCACTAGTTAGCTAATGGGATTTAAAGTCACCATCAATAAGCTGATTGATATGATGTAGCTTTTTAAGGTACACCATGACCGCCTTCCTAGTTCCTTCTATTTTTATCCATTGGAGAACCCCTATATTTCCTCAAAACACTTAACAACATGATCGAAATCAATTTAAAAGTTATAAATAGAAGCATACCTAAAATAGAGGTGTCATAAATATCCCATACTTATAACTTCTCATCCTCAAGAAGTATCCCTCGAGATCTTCTCAAACAACTCAATACACTACACTGGAATGTATCACCCACACTGCCACATCTCTTCTTGAACATGTATATACATCCATAGGACCTAAAAAAGAGGATATGTCTTTATAAAGAACACATTTTTTGTTGTGGTCCATAATCTGAATAGGTCATTCTAAAAAATATGCATCTGAATCCAGCTGAACATCCTTGCAGTCAAGAACATGCATAGGTCAGGCTCATACTTCTGGAGTATTGATAGGTGGATTTTTTTGATATCTTGGTAGAATTGAAGAATCTCCAACTGATAGACCACCATACCAATTCATTTGAAAATCTTGAACAGCCTAACAAACCATGGTGCCAACATTACATGCCTCCTAAACAATTGTTACCCCAATTGAGGGGACACAAAAAAGAAAACCTTATCACCCATAGAAAACTCCAAGGGACATATCCTATATTCATCATAATACTTCTTTATATTTGGATCCATAACCCTCCATTTCAAATTCAACTACACCCATTATGAGGTATCCTTTACCATACTTGGCACAAAAACATGATACCCAACTACCTCATTCTATTTGAGAGATAAACAAAATTGCCTCCAATACAGAGCCTCAAATGGATTCATATGAATACAGGACTAGTATATGATACTGTAGGATAACTATACGAAATCCATGTAATCGATTAACCTCTTAAATCTAGGATAAATTCCCAAAAAATATCCTCTATGGTCTAGATCATTTTATCGGAATAACTATTAGTCTAAATATGAAAGGATATAATCATCTTTAACTGAGTACTCATAAACTCCTATAAACCTTTCCAAAACCATGAGGTAAACTAAGAATCCATTTCATATAATATACTTAAAGGAACTCCCAAATACACATGATCTCTCAAAAAAATTGCATTCCTAAATCATCCACATAAGTTTTCTCCCAGATTGGTATGAAGTTATCCACCATGTTCAACTAATCAACAACCCACCAAACAATGTATTCATATCTTAGTTTTATGGGAACCATATCAATGGGTTCATGGTTACCTCATCCCACTTTCATATAGGCATAGGAAGTTGTAGGAGTTACCCTTTTGATCTTGGATGCCCATACTATTTTTTTAAATTCAAAAAATGAGAGGCAAAACTTGAAATATCACTTTTTATGCCATCCCCCTATAACAATCATTTAACATCATGATACATCTTGGTTGACCATAGTGAACTAACCATTGTGAAGTATGAGAGGCTTTCATCATCTCCTCTCTCAAGTATAATGGAACCATTACCCTTCCATGAACTAGAATCATTCCATGTCTATCCAAATCCTAACTTATAATATAACTACTTGCTTTTAACCTCTTGCACATCAACCCACACTCTGGAAAAGATTCTAACTAGTATTCACATTTTATACTAACAAGGATGTGATCATTAAGGTTTCAAAAAAACTAACCACTAGTCCTTAGATATTCCAACCTACTAGTCGTCTAACAAATCCATTAGCTTCCATCCATCCTCTAATTTCCACTCTCCAACATCTTGCATTTTTCTACTAAGTTCATCTAAAACCTCATTTCCACTCCTAGGATAATACTCCATCTTGAATACAAATGTCTATTAGTACATTACCCAATTCCTCTAATAATGGTTCAGGTCACACTGAAAGAATAAGTACCATAAAATATTTTGGTCAATAATCATGAAAAATATCTCACTAAATAGGCATTGTCTCTAACATTTCATCACATGAACTATTACCAATATATCTAGGTCATGGGTAGGGTAGTTATTCTCATGGGGTTCCAACTGATGAGACCCATAAGTAAAAACTTTTACACCCTATATCAGAACATCTCCCAAACAAATTCTAGATGTGCCACGATAAACAATATAGCAAACTATAGTCTTTGGAAGGGTCATATTAGAGCAGATATCAACCTTTAATTTAGATATATAAAATGTACTCATATTGATCTATCCATTAAAATTTTACTCGCTTAATGGTTATCAAAGCCATGGGCACTGCTAAGCCATAAAATTTCTGAATAAACATTATGTGGTACCTTATCAATATGAGAAAACTTAGAATCTTGAATACATTCCTCATACATTCCCAGGAAATGACTATATAAACCTTTTCTAGATCAATATATATCTTTTCTTAAGAAACCACATGCTCAAGAAAATGCACCTCATATATCCAAAATTACACTTCGAGTACTTCACATAAATCCAATGATCCCAAAGCTTGATCAATGCAGTATCCATGTGTCTAGAATGTGATTTGGATGTATTTTAATATATAAGGATGTCTTCCAAGAACCCAATGATGAAGGAATACAAGTATGGGTGAATGACCTTATTCATGAGGTCCATGAACACCAAAATATCATTTTCTACTCTAAAGGGCATAACAAGATACACATATAACTCTTACCTACTCATAAACACTATCATCAGGATGTATTCCAATTTCACATAATGTTGATTGTATACAGAATGTAGACCAATCTTATTAAACCACTAACACCCCCTCAAATGATAAAAAATTCATTTATCCTTGGAAACTGGTACATGTTATTTAATTTAATATAGTTTAACATAATGTACACCACTCAGAGATGAAGATTACTATCCACCTTTTTGGTGAAAAAACCGAAGAACCCTAAGGAGAAGTGCTCATTATGATAATTTTTTCCCTAAAAATCATCCAATTACACATTGATCTATTTCAACTCTCCTTGTTCCATGTGGTATAATGGAATTAATATGGGTCATTCAATAAACACCATATCTATTCAAATTTAACTCCTATATTTGGATGTAACCATAATAAGTACCCATAAACAATGTCTCAATACAGGTCTACCATCAATGGGTAAGAGGAGGGAGTCATTTCATAATGCACTATAAAGATCATAACTACCATGTCTTTCATATATATTTATATTTGAGATGGATTTATTCCAATTCCACAATCCTTAATGTCCTATTCAATGGTTCTAAAAACATTTCACCCTTAAGTGATGTAAAGGTCACTCGTCTCCAATAATAGTCGATGTACGCATGGAAACTAGTCAACCAGTCCATGCTAAGGGTAATTTTGAAACCTATATTCTCTAGAATTTTGAAAATAAAAACATGCTCAAAGATAGAAACCACCATTATTCAATCTAGAGAGATATGAAAATGATCTACTTTCTTCCCTAGTGGTGTATAGATAGTTAACATCTCAAAAGATAATTTAACTGGTAAATCCCACCCAATAGTAAATTGATACTATATTAATGAATGATATGATAATATATCAAATAAAGTAATAGATATAGTATAATAAAATAGGATAATACCTCACACAATAAAGTTCCCTTCCATCCTTTTGTTGGAACTTGACTGGCTGCATAAGCCCTACCAGCCACCACACTATGTGTCCCTAGTGGCTCACGATCCACCGGATTTACTGACACTTGTGGGGTCTATAAGTACTGTTTAGGTCCTATTTCTAACTTTACATAGAACATAAATGAATCTCAATCATTAAAACACTCTATATTCCATAACTTTCTACATTGGAGACAAGTCTTGTGAGTATATGCACAATCCTTTAGAAAGTGTCCTTTTTTTGCAGTTAAAGAACCTAAAAGATTCAACTCTATCAGAGGGAGTTGAGGAACCCCTTCCCATAAAAAATAATGTCCATGAACCTTGGTTCCATCCTTATAGTTCCCCTTTTTTGTTCCAATAATATACAACTAGGACCACACTGCAGAAGTTACCCGTCCATCCTTATATAGACAGGAGAAGACCTGAAATGCTCTCTTCCTAAAATAACTTTTCAATCATATGTGCCTTATGAATAATGGTTGAAAATGTCTTCTGGTCAATGTTACAGACCTTTTTCTTTTAATCTGAGGAAATTCCATTATCAATGTTCCTTAATTTCCAAGACTCATTCCTGACCAGAAGTGGATAGATGAAAATCATCTCTATGAATCATGCTGAGTAAGCGGACACTATTACCACCCTCTAATAGATCTCCATGAAATCCTGATAATGGTATAACTTTAAGAGATCCTTAATAGTCTTCCATGTTATCCTTTTCCATCTAATGGACTACAACATGACATTCCAACATCGTCCACCTTCACCTTAAATAATAAAGGTATAAAGCTTCACCTTCCCACCCTCTAGGGTCTCTACTAGGTTGAATATCATCTTAGTGATCTATATCAATTCCTTAGCATACTAAGGGTATAAAATTCCCTGGAAGGATGGTGTATTCTAGTTTTGGACTTTGTGAGTAGGTTCAACCATCATTGGACCTCCCTTATAGGCTACTCCACCCTCACCCTAAACTTGCTGAATGGGTCAAGGATTGACTGATTTTATTTCTTTATCCCATTAGAGAAACTAAGGGAACACGCTTAGTTTCACCCCTTATCATGAAAAGGGGTGAAACTAGATGCATGATACATATAAAATGATTCATTTTCTTAAATTCTTGAACAAGACATAGAGAAATAAAACAAATTAATGAGGTGATCTACAAAAAATATTCCATTAACAGTTCATTGGTACACATAAGGATTCTAAATAAGGTCCATCCTAAGAAGATTCCCATAAGAATAATGAATAACCCCTTATAAACTACCCCAATCAAAGTCAATTATACTATACTTACATGTTATGCATAACCATGGATATATTCTAAATAATAGAATAAAACAAGTTAAAATAAAATAATGAAATAAGTATTGTACTAAATCACATATCAAAAATCAACATGCCTTTAATTATTTTGGATATATCTAATACAAGGAACATGTATATATGTAATAATAACCTACGTGCCTACTATAATTCTTGGACAAATAAAAAATCTCAAAAAATAGTACACATACATCATGTGAATAACCCAGTGCGAATTTATTAAATGGAAACATCAAATTAAGAAACATAAATTCATACTTTATGGTAACTTGGGGTTCACTAGACAGTGATGGAAAAACAATAACATTTTCCCCTAATTGAGTCCCAACCATCCTATATTTTGTGTTCCCAATCCTAAATTAAGACAAAAAGAATAAACAAGTTAGTGAACATGGTTCCACTAAAACAATTTTTTAATTCCTCATCCTAAACGACCTGATTAGAGCTGGAGTACCACAAGACCTCATCCACACCTCCCCATACGTAAGAGGTTGTAAACTAGTGGTGAGGGACAAAGGATAATCATGGGGATACTATGCCCATGATACTAGGTAACATCAGAGTATATAACAGAGAGATTAAAATCATCATTAGATAATGTATAAAAAAATAACCATTAGAGTATCAAAAAATAATGATAAAACACCAAACTATATAGTATCTATATGGCATGTTTGTAAATCCAACCAAAACTAAATAAATGATCCAAAGTATGAGTGAGAAAAAATAAAAAGTGTCAACAACTCCATCCAACATCTCCTTTTTCCTCCAGCCAATAATCTCAACTATCTATTATAGGGCCCTTTCCCTTCACTAGACCCCTAGTCATGAAATCAATAAGTGCACCAAAATTTCCAAGTAGGATATGAGTAAAATACTCAGTTAGGAACCACCAATGAACCTTATAACCAGTGCATAAAATATATAAGTGACTTCAATGGAGAAAAAATAGGAATATATACAATAATTATATATATATCACACAAGAAAAACACAATACAGGTCCTCAGAAACCAACACCACTAGATTTATCATAATGGAAAAAGGAACCACTGTCATCCTACTGACATATCCCCCTTTAGAAGATAGCCTTAAAACAGGTGTTAAAAATTCTTTTGATTGGGATAACCCATATAAATTCTTAAAAAATGTTTGACACATTCCTCATTGGGATAGTACAATGGGATCAACCTATATGATCAAATTTAAATGACATAGAGTAACACATATGATATAGGGTACCAATGAAAGATCATAATCAAGCCGTATCAATAACGAATCATTAGATAAAATATATCCACATGTGATAAATGTCAAACATATGTGAAGGATACTTAGAAACACCATGTATAATCAAGAACTACACATATGATTCTCAGGGATACACATACACACCAAACAATCATGTCAATACACATTATAAAATGTGCACTAATGTCAAGGGATTATTACCTTAGCTACAATGATAATTAGAAACAAGGATCACTATCCATGTTTAATGGAACCACCAAAACTAAGATCCAAACTTGATTCAACATGAAAATGATTCCTTATATCAAGGATAATAAAAAACCACAACCCAATGATAGTTCAATAACTAACATAACCGAGACGATCTACTGAAGATAATGATCTTGTTCTAAAGTTTCTTAGATTCCAAAATCATCATTATAAGTGATAATTCTGAAGGGTATTTTTAGAGTTTAATAACATTTATAAAAAGTATTAGAATCCATTAAAACACTCTTTTTAGGATGTATATGAAATATAATGTGATGTTTCACATAAAAAATGAAATAAAGATCATGTTGTAAATCATGCATACGTTTCCCCAGTATTCTTCTATAACAATCATGTTATCCTTCAGACGAGTTTGAGTGAGGTCAAAAAGTGGAAATCAAAGGATTCCAACTACCATAGGTATCCATTGGATATTATAAATAAACTGTCGTATAGGTGAGGCTCTCTATCCTCCATGATGTGAAATAATCTCATGGTTAAAAGGAGTTAGGAGAAAGAGAACTTTGGGGGAGGGGGAGTCTTGGCCTAACATTAATCATTCACACACACACACAAACACACTACTATTTCATGGAAGTGATTTATATAATCTAGAAGTAAAATCCTTGGGCTATCACATTTACTCATGAATTTATAATTCATGAGTAAATTACATGTCTAGTTAATGTATCATATATATTAATGTAATTCCTCCCAATAATTTCATTAGATGGAATGATATAATAATAGATAGAAAATATTGGAGAATAATAAATGATAATAATTTTTATTTTAAGTTTCATGGAATGATATAATATGCATGAAAATCATAATTTTCATGATATATATATATATCACACACATATATATATATAAAATTATTTAGGGAAAACATCTTTCAATCTCTCACTTTCACTAAATCCTAATAGAATTTCTGTCACTTCACATTATATTGTATCATATACATTAACTTATGAAACCATATCCAAAAATGAATTTAGATATATATTAAATTTATTTGGAAATCAATCATAAAATTATCATTGCTTCAAATAATATGTAATACCATATGAATACACATACAAAAACTTTTAGATTAACTATAAAACACTTTTGGTGTATATAACTATGTCAAACTCAATCAACATTTAGTGAATAAAAAATTATGACCATACAAAACTTTAAATCATTGAAAACAAATATGAATCTTAGGATCCATATATATATGTAAATAGATATATAGAGTATCAATTATATTAAATCTATAAAGTGATTTGGAACGATCTTCATCAAACACATGAATCCCTATATATGTGACCACCTATCTGCATCAAATGCTAATGCACAATCTCATATTTCCAATTTTTCCAAGACACCGAGTGACCATGGGATATGGAACATGTCATTACATATAAATAACTCATTTAATATCAATTCTCGGAGTGTAGACTAAAATTATTGATAAATATATCACATATCATTCATCATTTTGGATAATCACATCATGATTCCTTTATCCAAATAGATATATAATATCTAGGTGCATCCACACACTCCCAAAATCTATCTCAATCGAGGGTCCTGATAAAATACTAATAATATGAGATTAAAAATCTCATATTGATTAATCTCCATCTGATGACATGATCAACAACATACCCATCCACCCTTGTATTATTATATTCAATATGTAGACTTGTGTAGCTAGGGTTTCAAATTATAGAGGTTCTAATTCTAGGAATCTCACAAATATCTGATAACGAAGACTCAAATATTATCCATGAACCCATAGTATACCAAATAAATCATTTTATGGAACTCAATGTGGTATATTTAGTTGGTCATCAAGCTCACAAAAAGAATCATACATTTTGTCTTGTTCCTCATGAGTATAATATACATCTATATACAATAATCATACTCATGTCAACCTTAACATTTTATCATAACTTATAATACTCCATGATTAACATCCTTTAGGGATAAAATTAAAGTTATAATTTTAGAGGTTAATTGTCATTTCACTTCAAGAAATGTAAATCTCTATATATATTTTTGTATCCAACATGAAATAATTATAAAATGGAGGTTTCCTATAATATGATATATTTTTAATATTCATACACTCTTTAATAATATTTAAAAAACATAACATAAGAACATGCTTAAAATATCAAATATATATAAGTAGTAGATAAACCTTATGTTTACCACACATTATTAGTTTTGTTAACACATTACATCATATATAATCGATGTAACATCTCCATGTGACCATTTAATAAAACCCTCCCACTAAATGTTTTAGTGATAAAAATAAATAAATTAAGTTATTTTGAATAATGGCGATATTTAGGGATCATATTCCCAACTATTAAATTTTTTAACAAATTTAAACTTCTTAACTTCAAAACATCAAATTTTATGATGTTAACTACTATTATATACTCTGAACTCATTCTAAGGTCATCATCATCATATTTGGGACCCTATTCAACTGAAATTTTCCTTAAATTAATGTAACTACTTACACAATTATTTACTGGTACTCCAAAATTTTTTTAGGATAAAGTGAAAATAAAATTTATATGGTAACTAAATATAACTCTATCATTTCTATTTACCACCCCATGCTATACCTTTTGTATATGTGTAATTTAATTTTTATTTTTACTCATACAATCCATCAAAAAATATTGCCTTTAAATTTCATGATAACTAACTGAAACTCTTTATATATTTTTTCTTATTATTAGATATCCTAATTTTTTTTATAAAATTGAGTAAAAAACACTTTATCTTCAATTGGTAAAAAAGTGATTACCACATTCAATGAAAAATTTAACTTATGATTGATGTTATCCTTTATTTTTTAATCATAATATTATCTATGTCCAAACATAATCCCACTATACTATTAAACACTATATTTTTTATAATATTTTTCTAAGATACAAAAACAATTTTTAGGAAATAAAATTAATTTCATTTCAGTAGGAATATTTAACAAATAAATATTATTTCTATATCATATATTCTATTTTAAATGTTTGGAACAATTTCGTTTGAAAATAATACATTATTAAAATATACCACAAATGTGTGTTGAAAACACATTCCCAAATATTTTAACAAATATATGGATAATCATTTAATCCTAGATAAAAATTTTATATAAATTTTATTATCAAAACATGTTACATATGTTTAATAATTATAAACCATATGTATAAAATAAACCATCCCATGTTTTTCAGAAAAAATCTTTATAATCAAACAACATATCTTATGACATAAGGGAAATGAGATAAAGATACACTTATTTTACATAGATTCATATGATCCTGAAAAAACCTAGTACATTTAACTCCTCTATGATGTAATTATTTACTTCATCTCATGAATACGATCTATATGGTTAATCAATTCATCCTTTAATTTTGAACTCTAGTATATTTATAGGTCTATTTTAAAAAATATATTCTATAGATGTACCTTTAAAATCAAAAGAATTAATTTCTATAACATCAATATCTGACATAGAAATTCCATGGATTTTCAAAAACTCCTTCAGGTATATGTTGGATAATCCAAACATATTGAATTATTACCCTTCCTTCTTGATAACAATAGGTTTTAATGACCTTAATTTTCTTCTCCAAGAATATTTGTTGAACTTTTCTAATAACATTTCTTCTTCTAGTTTTATCTTTTACCAACTTATATTGTCTATAAAACACTTTCTAACATAGACATCATATTCCTATTTTATATATATTTCCAACACATTGATAATATTAGTCAAACATTATATGAATTTAATTATATTATTAGAACATTTCAATATTGGACACTAAGATAAATCCCCTAACTAGAAATAATCATTCTTATTCTCTCCTTATAGTATGTTATAGAATTAAAAAAAAAATAATTACTATGTGTATTGTGAAAAACTCATCTCATTTTATTAATATTTCTCAATATCTTCTAAAGAGAAAAATGAAAAAAATAAACATTTTATGAAATATTCAACTAAACATAATGAATCCAAACCTCCAATATAATAACAACTTTTATATATAACATGGGAATCAAATTCATGATTTATAATTCATGACATCATTTTTCTTCTTTTTTTGGCGTCATGTATATTTAAAACACTTTTGGAAATTTTAAATTGTATCACAAACCATAAAAGAAAACAATTATATAACATTCATAGTTGAAGTGAACACTCTATGTGGATCTTTATATACCTTCTGAAAACATGGAAAATTTCTTCTCTAATGTCTTACTTTTCAAAAATTAAAACATTGTACTTTCTTTTCATTTCTCAATTTAACAGGAGTTGTGGACATACCATGACCTCTTTTCATCCATTTTTAGTTAGTACCTTTACTCATCTCCTTTTGTACCATTAAAATAGTACTAGAAACAAGACCAAAAATGTTTTGTTAAAAAATCCTCAACATATTGAGGAGATCATATAAAGGTTTATAGAGTTTATTCATATTATAATTCACAAAACAATATTAGATATTTTCTAGAAGTGATTGTAGAATAAAATATAATGAAAAATAAAGCTGTAGAGGTGAACCTAAAATCTCAATTTCATTGAAATATCCAATCATATTGTTTACATGGGTGAATATTTTGGTTCCTTATGTTATCTTACAATGAGAAATATCTTTATATAGTTCAAACCATTAATGCCTCACTTTTTATTGATAGATCATTTTTAGCTTATCTATCTTTTGAAAAGAATTAGGAGTCTCATGTTTATTTTGAAAAAATTACTCCATTGTAACCAAAATTAGTGTAGAGAATTCTTGTGAAACATTTTTATAATAATAATAGTTATATAAATTATTTTTTGACTAGATTAACCATATATTTTATCAGAATTAGGCTATTCTAATGCATTGAACTTTTCTTCTTGTTTGAGAAAAAATTTCAAATTTCAATACCAATCAAGGTAGTTGATAACACAATGTTTTTCCTTTTCTGGGATTGATCTAAAGGTCATGTTTTAGGATTATTACATTTATCTACAACATAATATTTAATTAGATGAGTATCATGTTTTAAAAATAATTGAATAATTACATTTATTAAAATGGATCCCAGTAAACTAAAGAACCCTTTTAAAATTTATCATATCCATTAGTGAGACAAGATCTATATTTCACTAATAAATGTGTCTAATAAGGAATTACTCTCATCAATTAATTATTTAGATTGAGAACCGTCCTAATCATATCTTATATGACCTTTGGATAGCTGAGTAGATAATCCTTTTTCCAATCCATTATATGGAAAAAATCAACTCCATTACTCTAGTATCATTCCCAAGGGTTTCCCATTAATGTGTAACCCAAGGGAAACATCAAAAATGGATTTAAAAAATAAAAAATAGGGGAACCATTCTATGTAATAACCTACCCAAGCATGGTCTATCCCCACACATTAATTTATTTCCTTATATATGATAATCTAGGGGAACTCTACAATGACACCACCTACACAGTTGGATGATCAAGGTCTTAAAATGTGACGCTTTAGAAGGAATCACACACTTAGTATTTGAGGGGGATTTTTTCCACATATTATTCCATTTAATGTTTTCATTCTTCTATAAATTTTTATTAGAAACCTATTACCCTCACCAAATGAATATGTTAAAACCATGTTGATGTGTAGCTCTTTACAGAACCTAGAATATTGTGTTACTTACCAAAAATATAAGTCAAATACATTCATAAATATCTTGATAAATCATATAAATAAGGTACATGAAAACTTTTATTATAAGTTTAGAATTATATGAGATTTAGAATCTCTACATGAGTAAGCCTATAGAGAGGGATAACCAACAATATTCAGTTTCCCAGAAAAGGCACAATATTCTAGGTAAATAGGTAGTCTAACCCAAAGTACCTCTACATGTGGATACTTTAGTCAAAAGAGTATCTAATTTATCATAACTCTAACACCTAGTATGCAAAAACTAAATTCAAAATCTAAATTCATGTTCATGACATCAATCAAAAACTGAGTTCAAGGTAGATGAAAAAAGAAAATTTATTATGGGGTCAATCCTTGCATAAAAATGAAATGCCCAATCCAAGAAGAAATTTATCATATAAATTTTGGAATTCAAATATTAATAATATAAAAAATTTATAAATATGAATAAAATAGGAATAACATTTAAATAAATTAATAATTTAAATATCTACATAAGAGATTAAAATTTATGAATAAGAAAAAATATGTATAAGCATTTTAGAGTCATTGGATTTGACATAATATACATTTGGTAATTTTTAAAATAAAATTATTATATTCATTGTAATATGAAAACATTAATATTTATCACTATATAAACCATTAATTTTAAATATATTATATTGTGTGAATTATATACAATTTATAATCATATTTCTACTATTTATCATTTAAAAAAAAGTACAAGTATCATATAATTTATTAATATTTTAAACCTTGATATTATATATCATGAAAAAATTATTGATGTTTTTAAATAATATCCCAATAAGTATTACATTTTATTTTGAAAATTTCAAAATAGTTAATTATGAATAATTCATAATTTAAATATAAACCTTATATATTTTAGCCTTATCTCATAATTTATAACCATTTATAAATTATATTATGATTATTTATAAATAAAAACTTTTATTTATTGATCATAATGAATTCCATATAATATGTTTACAAGGTATTTGAAATATTAGGATTATGTATTTGGAAAAAATAAGTGTTTCATTAAAATTTATTTAATAAATTATAAATTATTTATAATTGATTAATTAATTTATTAACACTTTAAAAATTAATTATTGCCAAAATATATTTTATAATGATTTATAAATATTTTATATATCATGAAAAGAATTTAATAATATTAATAAAAATTCAAAACATTTATGTTTACCCTCATATAGGAACCCATTACTACATAAAGGTAAGCTCACTCTAGCCTTATATAGAAACTTTGAGTAAGGGTAATTTGATTATAGAGACCTTGTGTAAAGGTAAGTCACTATTTACCATTACAAAACATAATTATAATGTTTTTAATAAAATTAGTATGAATATTAACTATACACAACTCATTGTATATAAGGGTAAGACCGAGTGACCATTACCTAGGAAGATTTACATATGGGTAAGGAGAGATGATCATTATGTTGATGAATCCACATAAGGGTAAAGCCCAAATTACCACTACACATCTCAAATATTTATGGTTAAGGACTTTAATACCATTACGAAGCCCAACTACCTAAGGGTAAATCATTTTAAAAATTGAAATTTCATGAAAATAAAAAAACATATAATTTTTTTTTCATTTCATCACACGATTCATAAAAATTAAGAATGTATTACCTATGAAACCATTTAATGGTTTTAATAGTGTATAATAAATATTATCTGATAAAGATGGATTAGTTTAAAACCCTTGTATGAGGATATCCATGAAAGATAATATGAATGTTCATATAAACATTGCAACGAAGAACATGCTATAAATCATGCACATGATTCAATATGGTGATTATGAAAAATACTTATCTACTTCAAATGATAGTGAGTGAGATAAAAAATTGGAAAATAAAGGATCCAACCTCCATATGTAACACTCCAATATTTAAAAAGAATAATCGATAGCATATAATACCCATACCACTGAGCTTAAATGAATCACCAAATAATATTAGTTTAAATGTGATCGTTATAGCCTTTCCTTTAAATTGGTGTGTATGAATAGGGTTAAATACTTTGTGAAATATATATAATGGTTTCTATAACATCCCATTATCATCATTCAAGAATTTTATCTTCCTCAATTCTTATTTTCCTCTTTAATTGGGTGTGTCTTGGGATTCCCATGTATGGGGAGCAGTTGTTGGAAAAAATGACCTAATGTTTTGGGATGTGTGTTTGTTTGAATTAATGGGGTCTGGTTAAAAATGTGTTAATGGATTTTCAGTGTTCTTCCCGATTTTAGAGAATTCCCAAGGTGGTTTTAGTTTTTGTAAGGAATCTATTATTTTTACTATCTATTAGAGAAATAAACACTATGTAATGGGAATACATGACATGTAATTTCTATAGTGTAGATTTCAAGAACATATTACACAGTGTGAAGGGAGTACACTCTATGTAGATATTACAGGCCATGTAAAAATTAAAAATCATGTTTTCAATAAAAGGGTGGTGGGTTTTTTGGCATATGTGATCACTGGGGATTATATGATGTGTAAATGGATTAATTTCGATTTAATTATCAAGAGATAGGTTTTTAATGTGAAATTAAGTTAATTTTTTATTTAATTCATCTATATATCCTTTGACTCTCAAACTAGAACCCTTATCTAAATATTTTTGTTGTTTTTATTCAATTTGAATTTATTTGTTCATCGATTTATCATTGTTGTGGTTGGTTTGTGTCTCTCAAGGTGGTTGAGAATTTATGATTCTTCATTTCCTTGATTGAGGCTATAACATTGAATTTCATTATTGAATATGTTGACATGTGGTGATGATTTTTATTGTTTCCTTCAGTATCCATTATAAGGTTTTGTTTTGGGGATTTTCATTTGATTGGTTGTGGTGTGTAAGGAGTGTGTTATTGAGGTATGTGTTTTTTCCTCTACTATGAAAACCCTTCTTGTAAATTGAATCAATTTTAAGATGTACATTTTGATTAGAGGGCCTCCATTGTCATCATTGGTTCCTCCCTATTAGTGGATTATTCTGTGGGCATGCATTACCTTAGTTTTATGGTAGGTGGTTCTGTCTCAATCCAGTGTTGATGAATATAATAGCTCATGTTTTTGACAATTTTTTATTAAATTAAATGAAATTATTGACTGAGTGGTTTGTGTGTCTATGGAAATAATTTTTTATAAAATATTAGTTTCCCCTAGTTTTGGTAACTGGAAAAGGGTTTTCAAATAACTGTGAAATGGTTTTTTGAAATGGTTTTCAAAGCATGATTTGATGATTTTTTGATGAATTTATTTGGAAAATAGAGTATGTGGTAATCCTTGGGAACATATCTGGAAGTTTTATTAATAGGCTTTGTCGTTTGATACTATTAGGGGGTATACTCATGGGAATTTCCCCTTCTCTCTAGGCCTATTATTTTAGAGACTTGATAGAATTTATTTGGAGGGTTCCATTTTTAGGGTATTCCTATAATGCATATGAGTGATGTAAATATATAGAGGAATGATTTCACATGATCTTTTATGTCTAGTGAATGAGTGTGTTCTAGAAATCCAGACCTAGTGTGATCCCTAGTGGGGTGTTACCTATGATTCTTGGACAATTTGGGATTATTCTTTTGGATTTTACAATTTTTTTATACCGCCACATATTTTATATGAGACATGATACCTTGTTTTATTTGTTTTGAGTAGATATATCAAATTTGATATATGAATATTACATTCTTTAAAACTAAATTACCTGATTTATTTCGAAATGTTGAAAAATGGGAAACTAAAATGTTCTTCCATGATTCTGATATAAAAAATGTAAAACCATTTTCATGCTATGTTTTCTTTAAAGATAAGCTTGATTGGATTATTTTTTAGAGACATGACATGGTACACATGGGTGATACTCTATTGAGACTATTAGATCACACCCTCTATACCCCTTTAGTGGTTTGTTTACCTGGTTGTGTCTTTTGATAAAGGGAAAGGAAAGGATCTGTAGTGAGGCAACAAGGATTTCTATTAGCTAAGTTGGGTAGCAAGTCGCGATATGGTGGTAGTATTCCCACACATTCACATGGAATATCTAGTTTCCCTATTCTGTTAGTATTATGTGTTTGGAATGGTACTTGGAGATTGTTTCCATGATTGGGTTGGTGGTGAGATGGTGGGAGTTTTCCCATGCATTCACAAGTCATCCACTACAATTTTAATTGACATGTCATCCCATTCATCAATTCACAAGTATTTAAGTTCCATGAGTATACCCACTCATTAAGAAATTACATATAAACCATATAATCAATTCAAGAAAGAAAAATCATGTCAATACATGGAAAATGAGGCAATATCCATCTCATAATAATAAATTTAATTCAATCCAATTATTAATAGGGTTTCTACAATTGGGAATGAACTAACTCACCCCATGATTGTTTAAAAAAGGCATACGCAAAGAAAATTCACATGGAACACCCCACTGATGTTCTTTGTTGGGGAATCTACCTCCAACACCAATCAATGTAACTAAAGCGATTCTCTAATTGGTGTCATTATGTTCAATTAAATTATTCAATTATATTTTGGGTCCATAGAAGAATGTTTTCTAGGAAGAAAAATAGAAACTAGATTTATAAACCACCAAAGCACTCGAGAAAATCATAGACTAAATATGATATTTTTATAGTTTAGTTCTCATATAGTATTCAATTTTGATTTGATTCAGTTTGAGAGGAAAATGATGAATGAACAAAGACCCTAGAGGTATGTCATATTATCTTTCACTTAAATAACTTCATTGATACTAAGAAGAATGAATAATGGCACATAAGTAATGGAGTACCCATCGACGTGAATCCAATGAGATTGATATTTCTTGATTTTTAGATCAGATGAAGAAATGATAGGATACCCTAAAATTTGGATTTTTAAGGAGATCCCGAACATATGTTCTATTCACTATGAGATAAATGGAGAAAATATTTTTGTTTATAAAATTTTTATGGTAATTTTTTAAATTTACCCCAAAAATACTGGTCGCACGATTTGGCCCCATAGTTGGGGAACCATGTGAAAACCTTATTCTATCTATTTTTCTAAGGGGGAACCCACACAATCATTGTGCATAGTTTGACTATCCATGTGTGAACCATGTATTTCATCACCAATAAAAACTGAAGGTTCCTCGCATTGCTGTGGCCTCCATTCGCAGGTTTTCCTCAAACTGTGTGGCCCATAACACCCCACTATTGAACCTCACATGGTTAGTAGTAACCATGTGACCTACCCTGCACAGTTTCTACTAACCATGCACACTATATTTTTTTTTAAAAATGTTGGGCTTCAGGCTCTCAACAAGCACCAAACGCACCTGATACCACCATGACCTCAAAGGGTACTCACATAAGGCTTCAAAAAAGAATTATAAATGAATGAAATAAGATTCCTAAATCATATAAAAAACCTATATATTAAAACCATCCCCCCTTCAAGAAATTCATCCCCGAATTTCCATCACTATGGGGGTCAATATTCATCAAAGAACAAGTCTGACCACTAAGAGAATACACAACCTCCTGATCCCAATTCTCATCCTATAAATGGACATGCTTATATAGAACCCATAATAGAAGAACTAAACATCCTCAGAAAAAATTCATTCTCTATTCAACAGAATGAATTGGATTCTCCAAAAAGGATACATCTACTTGTAACTCAAACTCAACAGGCTAAATAGCATGATAGAGGTCTCAATAATAATGGAACAATTGAGATACATGGAGGATGTCCCGCATAGCCTGATACCATTGAGGTAACTGTAACCGATAGGATACAAACTTGAGTCACTCTAGAATGTTGAATGAACCAACATATCATATTGAAATATTACCAAGTTTCCTAATCCATCTATGTCCCAGCCTCAGTGAGACACGTAAAAAGACCCGATACCCGTCCTTGAACTCTAGGGTCATCTATGGTGATCAATGTAATATTTATATAAAGAATATGTAGTAAAAAAATAATTTATGATCAAATGGACCTAATAATAAGTCTTCTATATGATACATTATCTTATTAAAGGTGCCTAACCTTCCTCTAACCAGCATAGGGGTGATCGGGATGGCCTATAGTAAAAAGTCTCCTAAGGTTCCATCTTTGTAGCTTCCTGATAGATATTGTTTTTGGTGAAATCAACCAAGGGTGTATGCCTCTCCCCAAATACACCAAAATATAAGACACACCCTTGAATATTGTCCTTAATCATCTGTATCATACACTCTGACTGGCCATCAGTCTAAGGATGGTATGCTCTTATCAGAAGAAACTGTGTACCCAAAACCCTCTATAAACTCTTCCAGAAACAAGAAGTGAACCGGGTATCCCTATTTGAAATGATAGTGTGAGATACCCCATGAATTTTTACCATCTCATATATGTAAAACCAACCAATATCCCACACATTTAAGGTATCCTTGATTGGTAGTAAATGAGTAAACTTCATGAGCCTGTCAATAAAAACCCACACAGCATCACTACCTTGAGGTTACATTGGAAAAACATTCACGAAATCCATCACGATATCATCCAATTTACACTTTTTAATAGTTAATAGCTCTAAATTTCTGGCTTTTCATTGATGTTATAACTTCACCTACTGAAAGGTTTAACACCTTATAAAAAAACTAACTACCTAAGGTTTCATACCCAAAAAAAATTACTAACTACGTAATTCAGGGTACATCTTGGTGACTCCAGGATGCACTACCCAAACTGAGGCATGAAAATCCCGCATCAGATTATTACATATTTTAACTAGAATCCAAGCATGACCATGTATATGTAGGATCTCATCCTCTCCTATGTTACAACCAAGAGGTTGGTCATCACTTACCACACTCTCATATTGTACTAGGCCCTCTTAATCCATTAACTACCTCATCCTCACTCTATCTAGTATGGTAGAGTACATAAGAAAGATAAATGAAAAGTATGACCCAAACTATCCTACATATCCAAGTGTATATCAATGAAAAAATACATAAGATTCAACTTGCTACAGGCCACCTGAACTAACTACATCTGGGAACTCTTTTTTAGTGCATCGACCACTACATTTCCCTTTTTGGGCATGTGTGCAAGCTCAAAGTCAGAAGACTATAGGTACTCAAACCACCTAAGCTACCTAAAATTTATACTGAACTATCGAAATATGTAATTGAGGATTTTTTGGTCTGTTTATACCGAAAAATAGTTTCCTAGTATGTAATGTATCTAACATCCGAAAGCATGAACAACTATAACTAACTTGAGATCAGGTGTGGGGTAATTCCTCTTCTGTGGACTTAGCTTACAAGACCCGTACACCATGACTCTTTCTCCCTGCATCAGTACTCCACCTAGAATGATACCTGATGCATCACAATATAAAGTTTATCTTCTACTATGCTCTAGAAGAATAATTATCGGTGCTGAAGTCAATCTACCATTTAGCTATTGAAAGGCTATCTCATAGGTATTTCTCCATAAAAACTTCACAAACATATTAGTCAAGTCAATAAGTGGAACTTCGAGGACTGAAAATTCCTTTTTGAAATGCATGAAATATCCATATAGCCCAAGAAACTCAATATATTAAAGTCATTCTTGGGATTCTCCTAGGAAACTACTACTCTCACCCTCTCTTGGTCAACTGATATTCATAACTCTAAGATAATATGACATATAAAGTAAATATTATCCATCTAGAAGTGGAGCTTTGTGAGCTTAACATATAAATTATTCTCTCTTTGTGTATCCAAAATAATCTCAAGATGTCTGGAATGGTTGTGTCGAATTTGATTATACACCAATATGTCATCCAAAAAAACCAGCACAAAAAATACAGATAAGGATGGAAGACTCAGTTCATCAGTGCCATGAAAATTTCTAGCATGTTCGTGAGACTGAACAACATAACCAGATACACTTATAGATTATATTTTCTATAAAATGTTACATGAGTTTTGTTTTCAGGTTGAACATTCACGTAATGATATATGTATCTCAAATTAATTTTCAAGAACACCCAATCTCCTCTCAGATGCTAAAAATATCATCTCTCTATGGAAAGGGATACCATTTTGTAACCATCAGCTGGTTAAATTTTCAGTAATCCACATCTAGTCTAAGGGTACCATCCACCATTTTTTAAAAAGGACTAGTGAACCCCACAAAGAAGTGCTAGTTCGAATAAATCCCTTTGCCTCCAAATCCTCTAGCTGCCTCTTAAGATCCTGCAACTCTGTAGTAGACATCCTATAAGGTGGAATCGATACCAGTGTAGTTCATGGAACTAGATCAATAAAGAACTCAACCTATCTCTTGGGAGGTATACCATAAATGTAATACAGGAAGAAAACCCTAAAATGATAAAACACTAGAGTGAAATCTATCTAACTTTCTCCCTAATCATCCAGATAAAAAGTAGAAATATGGCCTATCATCCAACCCATTCTATTATTCTCTACTCTATATCGGATCTCCTAGACATCCCATTCACCCATTTTAGTATAAAGTTTTCTCTCTAGTGAAGTGAAAGTCACTCTATGGTGATATAATTCAACATAGACTTGATAGGCTACTAGCCAGTCCATCCCATGTATGATGTCAAACCTGGTCATCTCGAGGAAAAAAGATTCCAATTGGTGTGATGAAAACTAATATCAATGGGGAACCCCCTGCACGAAATTACATACTCCATTCTAATTCCCCATCATTTTCCATTAAAAATCTTAACAAAAATCCAAAGGATCACCAAAAAAGGCACATATATACATCTATATGACGCACCTGTATCAAAAAATCATATACAAGAGTAGAATCTGCTAATATTGTACCTATCACCATTGAAGGTCTGGCCCTTTGATCCTTAGGGGTAGGATTTAGAACATATATCTAGGAAGAACCATGACTTTTTAACACAAACTCACTACAAAGAGAAAGGAAAATATATTGTCATGGTGAAACTAGTGTCTGGATATCACATCCATGACCACTACCACCTTAGGCTGAACAGTCGATACTGCTCTAGATCCCTTCCTGATGTGTATATGTGAAACCCAATCCCAAACTTGGTGTGAGAGCTATCCCACTACCACTCACTACTATAGTGATGGTCCTAAAAAAGTGTCAATCAAGGCCCATCCTACTGCAATCCAGACACTTGACTTGGTCATGATAGTATTTATTCCTCATGTGGCCCCATCTTCCAAAATGATGATAGAAAATTAGGCTACATGTACTCACAGCCTAACTGGTACTCATCTCATAGGAAGTCTCAAAATGAAGATTTCTATATTAATGTGTTAAACCACTAATTCGAGAGACTTCACTACTATTCTCTATGCCCCCATCTTCCTTTAGTTTTTTCTCTGTAATTAGTGCTTGATTTACCAACTCAATATTATTCATCAAAATGAAGGGAGGAAATGAGTCAGTTTAATGATGTGAACAGAATGGAAAGAAGAAAACATAGAAAGAAGCAAGATGGAAATATAAATGAGTAAAATAGAAAGTAAAATATAGAAAATAAAATATTCACATAAGTATTTACATTTTTAGACTAGTTTAGTCATACTAGATGGTAAGAATACCCTGATGATTATTTTTTATTATGCAAAAATAAAAAAACAATGGCATACAATGTAGAATTTAGTAAACAAAAAAAAACAAAAACTGAGAAAAAAATATATCTACATGAGATCCTTACTACTCTAGGAAATATGGTAAACCTGAGCTGAGGATGGTATCATTCAACTCCAATCCCATCAAAGACCAAAAAAGGATGAAGAGTACAATTCAACACTAAAGAATCAAAGAAATATAATAATCCTTACAATCCCAAGTTTACACTACAAACATGGTGGTAGATATTCATAAGAGATGACAGATGATGCTAGGATTAACTTTTGAGTGGGATTTAAGTCTTAAAAAGAGATCTCTAGTGGTGAACTCTCCAAAAGAGTGATACACATGAATAAAGAAGAGATACGAGCTTATTGAAAGAAGGAACCATAGATTTATGGGGATTCCCTATCAAAGGGATGTTCAATGGAGGTTATAAGAACTATGTACTTAGATGAGAAGAAAGAGTTCCTATGAATATTAGAGGAATTGAAATTATATGGTAATACTTGAGGCCTTAAATTCAGAGAAGGAGGCGAGATGATGGTTGGGGAAGGTGCATCAGGCCAGGAGAGCATGTGGAGGGATGATCTTGAGAATACTATTTTCAAATATCAAAAGTATAAAAAATGAAGTGATGGGAGGGAAACACAAAAAGAAGAAACAATAATTCAACAATGGGATTTAGATCATTGAGAAAACATAATAGGCACATTCATGACCCGTCTGATTGGGCCGATCAATGGCCAAGAGAAAAAATGAAGGATCACGAGGATACAACAAAAAAACAACCCAACCTAATTACTTTCCCACATAGAGTTCAGTTAGGAGGAGGCCCAAATTAGAGACCCATAAGGAACAATCTTAGGAAAAGAGTATCCCATACAAAAAATATATACAAATTTATTGACAATAAAAATATTTTTCATCATAAAACAAAAAACAAAAAAACTATTTTTGAAAACTAATTTTAGAAAATATAATCCTTTTAAAAATAAAAACAAAACCAATAGATAGTTGTATTGAAAGTCTTATCTGGAATAATATTTGATTCAGATAGATATTTTCAATAGAAAATATCCCTAAGCCTATAATATTTTCCCAGTATGGATACACTTAGTTCTATAGTGGAAACTGGTCTGTTCATACTTACTCATATATTTCTATAAAACTATATAACATTTTCAGTAAATAAACTAAAAAACATTTAATATATTACAAATAAACTACATAAGTATCCACCAAAAGATGAAGATACCCCTGAGAATCCCAAAAGTTGAAAATACATAGCCTTCCACAGAGGAAAAATATAGTGAATAAGAAAACTCAAAGAAATATAAGCTCAATATAATGAAATAGTAAGAAGAAATAGATCAAATAGTAAATAGAAAATAAAAATCAGATAGGAGAAAGATCACACCTAATCTTGACCACCTTAGACAAGCCATAACATACCCTATCTTCCAACATCGTTCCCCTAAAAGATCACATAGGGACATCCTTAGGAAAATGGAAGAGAGAGTAAGTAGAAAAAATACCTATTTATAGCAAAAGGGATGCTAAAAAAACTAATGAACATCATTAGTGGCATACCTAGGGAATTCCATATTAGATTGGGCCAAACTAACCAGATTTTTTTGTCGGTATAACATCTTTTAATATGGCCGATCTTACTACACTAAAAAATTTGAATGTTCTTAAATGGGTTATTATCATTCCAATTATTATTAGTATTTTGAAATAGAACCCTAACATGCAATAACTAAGGATAACTATTTAAACCACTATGTTATTCCTTCAAACTATGTGTTTGAATATCGCGAGACAACACCACATACTTAACCTCTTCTGAGATTATAGAATCATGAACATACACCATCAAATATTTTAAAAAACTAAAATAATAAAGTTATGTTATAAAAATAAGGCCCGATATTCATCCATAACATTGATATCTATTTTAGAAAAATCTAGGAGATCATTGTTATATTTCTCTATTCGAACATGAATAGATGGACCATGATTCAACCTACATGTTTAAAGTCTAATTTTCTTGTAAAGACAACCAAGAAAGTTTTTTTTATATATAGATGTCTGATTTTAAACTAGATTTAATTTTCTATGGTTTCAGTATGGTTTTACAGGGTCCAATAAAATCACCTTCTATCCCATTTTGGACAGGTAACACACACATCTTAACTCACCACATACTAAAATAATTCTCACCATCAAACTTTTTGACAATAAACATAATAGAATAAATAATTAAATTAATTATAGGTTCTAAGTATAATTGTTAGGGATATAATAGATCAAATGAAAGAATCATGATTCTAAAAAATGGGAAAAATGGATTTTTTTGATGATTTCAAAATAAAGATGAGAAGAAAACGTATATAAATTCAAGATAGAAAAAAGAATGAGTAAAATATAAAGGAAATTCTAGGAAATAAAAGAAGAACCCATATATTTTTTGTGGTTTAGAAAAGTTTGGTCCTACTTCTGGGAAATAACACCACAACCATAATTTTATTATTAGGAAAAAATAAAAGAATAATGAAATACAATAGAGAAATTTTTAAATAAAGAAACACCCATGGAAAAAACAAACTATATGTGCATGAGAGCCTTGACACTATAGGAATCATAGTGAACCAAAATTGTGGATGGAATAATTCACCTCCATGAAGGATGAAATTAATAATTCCAACCCCAACAAAGAGTGAAAAATGAAGAAGAAGAGTTCAATGCATCACCAAATAAATGACAGAATACAAGAGGCCTTAAAATGTCAATCCTACACCATGATATAAGGGTAAATATTCATAATAGATTATTAATATTGTTAGGATGTTATTGTGAAAGGGATTTCGGTCACAAAAGGATTTCACTAGTGATGAACTCACCACCATAGTGATACACCATAATAGGGAAGGTCTTTAATCTCATAGAATGAAGAACCAAAGGCTAATGGGGATTCTCTTTAGATGGGATGAATAAATGAAGATATAAGAACTGTTCACTATAATGAGAATAATGAGAACATATATATATATATATATATATATATATATATTAGAACCCTTAAAATGAATTGATGAGTGATGACACATTAAATATAGATTCAGCGATGAGGAAACGGTTGAGGCAGGTGCAACAGGTGAGGTTGATACATGAAGGGATGTTCTCGGGCAGATGGTTCATGAATCTAAAACAAATAAAAATTAAGTGATGAGAGTGACATATGATATGAGAAAACTAGAAACCAATCATATGATGTGGATCACCAAGAATAAACAATAAGAACACATATTATCCTTCTGATTATGGTGATCAATGATCAGGAGAGAAGACGAATGAGCATGGGTATTCAACCATAAAACATACAAACTAGAGGATGTTCCAACATGGGGTTAATGAGTAGGAGGGAAAAAAAGTTACCAAAAATAAACATACCAAGGAAAATAATAGACAATACCCAACATATTTAAAAATTTGATAAAAATAAAATTATTTTTGAAAACATTATTTTTAAAAACATTCAATTTTAAAACTAATTTCATCAGATTTCATATTCATTTTTTACAATTAGAACTCTTTTCATATTCAATGATAGTTTAAAATCATTTATGGAGCACACAATGGATTGCATTGTCACTAAGGGGATAATAAGATCAATGTTTTCATGTTATAATTAGCAGAGACAACTTTTCAGTGATCTTTTCAATGATATGGAAATGGTGATATCTATTTTTTATTATTTTTTGTGTCATGTCTTCATAATTACTAGATAATTTTAAAATTTCCAAAGTGTGATGAATGTAATGGTGTGTTCATTCCTCTATTTAATTATGATTTTTTATTTCCAATTGAATTATTTTTAGTTATATTTTTATTTATAAAATTGTGTTTTTTTTGATTTCATTAATATGGGAAAGTTGAAAATGTTTTGATGTATTCAATGTGATACCTAATATGTAGTCATGGGTGAGATAATATTAGAGATTTTTTTTTCAGAATTCAATTACGCTAGTGAGAGGATCATAGGTCGCATATGAGCGGGTTCAAAATAAATAAATATATTAATTTGAATGTAAATATTTTCTATTAGTTTCCTATACACTTGCATGAATGATACATATTAAGTAATATAATTTGAGGAAACCTGATACAAATACATACCTTGACTTTGTAAGGATTAATTATCAATGTTTAACCTAAGTTATTTAGAACTAAAACAAATAAAAAATTAATCATTACACTATAGAATAAGACATTGAATAATTTATGAGAATTTGTTTTAGTAATGTTTATCATCAGGGAATTATATGTGATAAAATTTTAATTAATTTACAAATCGATGATAATTAAATAAATAATATTTTGATAAGGGAATGAAATAATTGACCTCACATTCACTAGAACAAGAGTAACAACCTTAACACTTCAATCTATGCTTTTCCCCCTCTATTAGATTAATTTCAATTTTCTTAGATAGTTTAAGTTAATTTAAATTTCCATTTTAAATAGGTATTTGGTACTTAAAGTTTTTAGTTTTAATCACATGAAAAAAATAAACTACCTAACCAATCTTGAAAGATGATGGTATTAATGTATGTACACCTTTTCCATGTGGTTCTACCCCACCCACCACTTCTAAATTAGTTAGTCGGTATAATGAATTAACAATTTAAGTTTTCCTAAAAAACTATGTACAAGTAACCTATACCATGGTAACTAATTTTTTTTTTCAGTTATCCTAGAGAAACAAATGGAAATTTTTAGTTACCTTAATGAACATAAGGAATTTTCAAGTTTCCCTATAAAAATAAAAGGAAATTCCTAGTTACATAATTTACATGTCTTAAATTCTAATAAAATTAACCCAAAAATAATTTCAACACTGAAAATCAAAAAAAATTCACACATCCTCTGATTTATAAAAATTCATTGTCCAAAAACATCCAAAGAGAATACCTATATTTTAAATCTCCAACAACATAATTATACTAAAATAAATAATTTTTTTTAAAATTTTAGTATCCATAAAAAAAGTCTATGATCATTAAAAAACATCCAAATCACATTTATTTTTAAAAATATCTCCAATAATAGAATTTATTCATATTTGTAGACTCCTAAAACATCTAAAGTATCTAAATTCACAAGTTTTACTTGAGGTATGACCCAAACGACTATTTTAAAATCCCCAAAACTTTGAAGATATTACATATAAGATTCTGTCGATATAGAATATGTCATGTATTAAAAATATTTATTGAATATTATGAATTCTATAATAGTAGGTGGGAAATGGGGTTCTTCTTTAATCATTAGTTCTTATTTCACAAATGACATAAGTATTATATCCTTGATTCTACTAATCATAACATTGTAATTTCATTTATAACATTCTTACTAGTTTCTTTTCATTTTTATGTATAGATATAGTGGATGTTACTCTTATCATTGATTAGTATAGACATGTTTCACATGAGGTGTTAGAAGTTCACAAGGTTCAATAGGTCAAGGTGCATAGGGTGAACCAAAATCATCACATTCAACCACCACTAAATATTATCTCATACCAGTGATGTATAGGTTTTTATTGAATCTTTGTAACTTATTATTAATTATTGGTCAGCACCTCATTTCCTCCCTCACTAAGAGATGGAGACTTGATACTCACACATTCCACTTTACCAAGAGAGAGAGAGATATGTCCATATCCCTATAGGATTTATATTTATTCTTTGTATATCTATCCAGGGTGCTGTAGTTATAGGACCCACCTATTTAGTCTGGGATGATCTTGTTGATCAATTTCTTGGCCTAGAATTTGAGGTGGATGAGTCAGTTTCAAATGGATGTAATATATTTATGAGATTTAATGGAATACACTTAAAACATTTACCTGATGATTCTGATGACCATACTATCATGCATCACATGCATGCTTATATATTATGGCTCGTTTGAGGGATAGTGTGTGCTAATCACTTGATAATACATATCTACATGATGTATTCGGGGATACATGAGGACTTTGATCGGTCTAGGTGATACAAAGGGGAATATTCTTGTTTTATGTACACATATAGAACATTATTCACTACATGTAGAACATATCATAATGATAATTAGGCATGTGTTATCCTCATTATGATGTTGGTATGGGAGTGCATCCCTCTATCCAAAACATCCCATATATTTTCTCCATGATTCTCTATGGGAAAATTGATATGGTCATATATCTTTACAGTTTTTATGCTAATACGAGTTATACTATACTGAATTTCATATTATTTATCACATTTTATATTGTACATTAATGGTGAAGTCAGAAATACCAACATGTTCGGTCATTGAGATATAATCTTACAACATATCAACACATGTTGGATTGTAATATACTTAATGATGTAAGTATATACTTTCCTATATTGAGTAATCAATTTTAAAAATTGTATATTTTTTAAATTAACAATTGTTTTTTCAAAAACTCTCATATTTAATTTAAGAAATAATAGAAATCATATTGGGATATGATTTACTAGATTCCAACATATTACATTGTCGGAATTAACAGTTCTTGGGTTGCAGTTCCATTTATTCTACTTCATATTATTGAGTGGCACTAGACCGATGAAGTTATGAGTTAGTTTGGATGCATTCAATGTATTCCAATGGCATCATGATAGCCACCAATGCTTTATTCCATGAATATTGTAGTGTGGTTCATTGTCAACTGATGGTGGAATCGTGCATAATATATATATATATATATATGGGATAGACATGGGACATTGTGTAATAAGGGAATACATAGGATGTGACTTCATCTATCACATTATATTGAGTATTCACCATGGTATAGACTGAAATATATGTTTTTATCTAATGTAACATTGTAGAGGGATTGAGGATCTTAGAAGTGAACAAATTTACATTATAGTATTTTTGTAGAAATTATAATTAGTTTAGATTGATTTTTTTAAATAATACTCAACTACATAATATTATCAAGATTTCTATTCTTGAGAAGGGCATGGAATTCAATCAGGAAGCACACCATAATAAAATTCCTACCATGTTACCTATACATGGTGTTTTACAAGACAATATATTTGATCATCCAACAAATTGAGAGGATGTTCCTACTTAAGAAGATACTCTAGAAGATGCTAATGTTGACATGTCATGGTAAAGAAAATGTATATCACATCTGGATACACACACGACCACAACAATTGAACCGAAATAGGAATCACATATTGTATACATGACTCAGTCGAATGTTAATGTGTACTATATGGAATGAGATATGAAAATTCTATTATTAGATATATAGTATTCTCTTAGTAATGCATATTCAAGCTCATATCATATGTAATTTCCATCACCTTTTATGATTGACCCTTCATATATCCAGTGGATTCCTTGTGGGATGGAAGATACATCAACTTATGAAGTGGGGGAAGGATCATGAAGAATATCATCAAATATTTACATCCCAAATAAGACCGATTCACCCTCTCCCATTGAATCATAGACAAGGTAGAAGAAATTCAATGTGTATGTACATGAGGAAGATCTCCTTATTGGTCTTCAAACTCTAACACGTTGTGGAGTTTTCGGATCTCAATATACACATGCTATTTACTCATAATTGTAGGATGAACTCGAGGAATGTCATAGATGAAAATAAATTATAGTAATTAATTTTATTGGACATCTTGGAATTAAATTATTTGATATTTTATTGATTGTTTTATATTAATGATAACGTTAATATAAACTATTCAAATAATTAAATGACCTAAATATGTTTTAAGTTAATTAACTTCTATAGAATATATGAATTATATTTATTATTATTATTTTCATTATAATCCTATAATATTTTTTTAAAAATAATTTCTTTATAAGAAAAGTTCAAATATATTAAAATAAAATAATTTTTATAATTAATGTAATTGTTTGTGAGTTAGGTTTTATTTTGAAATATAGTGGATTCCTTAATAATTTTATGATATTATTCATTAATAAATGTGTTTAATCTCTCAATGTATCCCTTAACAAAAAAAATTTATAATCATAATGCATTTTTTTAAAATGAATTTTAAAAAATCTCATAATGTATTTATATATATCTTAATTTTTTTTATATTTGTCTAATATAACATTATGTTTATGTTATATCTATATTACCATATAATATATTTACATTTTTATGTGTTATTTACTATATAACTCTACTAATATTTTTTTTATACTAAGTGATACCCTTTATCAGTGCTAAGAAAAGCGCTCATAAAGGAGAAACTTCTATCAGTTATAGTAAAATGCTGTGATAAAGGGAGTTTTATGAGTGCTAAAAAACTCTGGCTCTTATTAGTGCTTTTATAGAATATATAAATATATTCTTTATCAACCCATTTCCTAGATTTTATCTATAATTTTTATAGAACTAATAAAAGGGGGCCATTATTTGAATTTTTCTTAGTCTTTATCAACATTTTTTTATCACTGATAAAAATCCCATTTAATAGTGATTTTATTATCCCTAATAAAAGGTAACCTTCATTATTTTAAAATAAATTATTAAAAATCATTTTTTAAAATAGAAATACATTTATACTGAAATACAAAAAATATATTTTTGTGAATTTAATTTATATAATAGTAAATATGTATTTACACTTATTATATTATATAATTCATGGAAAATGGTTAAAAAAGTAATAAAATTTAACAATAATTAATAATTTGAAAATTATTATTGAGTAATAGATATTTAGTTACAATTATCTTATATAAAAAATAATAAATTATTTAATATGTGAAAATAAGTTGAAAACAAGACTTGAAATTCAAAAGGACGTTAACATTGATCTGATTGTCCATTTGGACTCCATGAGATATCAAATAAAATCCTTCAAAGAGATCAAAGACATTTTAACCTTGGGGAACCATGGTAAATATTTTTTGGAGGTCAAAAATGGTTCAGGTGGCCTTTAATATTGGATTTTTAGTTGGGATACATGAATTTTTTAATATTAAATGTAATTTTATTTTTGGCCAATTTTGTTTTATAATCTTTCTTTTTTGGTGACTGAATTGTTTCATAGGTCATACACTCATATGGATATTATGGGGTTCAAACTGTATTTTTTTTAAACTATAGTGTTACTTATTTATAAATATAATAATTTACAATATATTTATATACAAGAAATTAAGTTGTGAAAATAAATATATTTTTTAAATCTAAAGCTAAGATCCTTTTTATTAAGATATAATACAAAAATAGAGAGGATGGGGTTAGAAATTTTATTTCCTCAAAAATTACAGATGAGTCCCAAACCCAATTTTTTAATAACCTTATCCAAAGCATAAATGCTATCATTTTGTCACACCTGCAATTAATTTTACAATGATTTTGGCAAAAAAACTATTGTTTTATAACCTATAACATATGTTTTCACACATTTACAAGGTATATCAGGGTCTCTTAAACCTTAGAGAAACTGTCCACAATATCCGTCTGGACCTCTTCCCTCATAGAGAGGTCATTGAGAAGGGTATCCTAACCACTTACGCCCTTCTCTATGGGGGTTTTAACCTCATAATCCTAGATTTATTCTACCCTAGAGAGGTATAATTGGGTGAAATCAATACTACCTACATCCCTGCCACCCTGATCATTACCTTCTTAGTCTCTGGGATCATTCAGTAAGTCAATATCTCCAAAGAGATTGGATTCAATCACCCATTCCATGATTAAATTTTAATGTTTTGTTTTATCACCAGTTATGAAAAATGTCTCGCATGAAAATGTTCTCACACACCACACAATTGTCCATGCTAGTGGACTATAGGTCTTATCCATTTTTAGCACCTTGAGAAGGATCTAAGGTAGTTGGAAGACTTTTTCCATAAATTATACAATCATTAGAGTTGGATATTTCCACCTCAATAATTATGAGAGAGTTATCCATATTTTTCTTTTCTAGTAAAGGAATGTCTACTTCCATTTTACTTTACCTTACCTTAGAAGAGATTATTTCCTTATCTTTCCAAAGTTGGGAGTCAACATTCAACTGATCTTCTAACTCTAAGTCAAACTCTCTATATTTTTCATCAATGGGGTACTTAAATACATCAATGATAACATCATGATAATATGTTTAATCATTAGATTTTTTCCTTTACTTTTTTATGTTTTGGACATCTGGAATCATTTTTTGCAATATCTACATCCTCATTCCTCACTCCAACAATAGGAGAGGGACCATACAATGGTGAGAAGGTAGGCCTTCTATGAGATCTAGAAAAGTCCAATACATTGAAAATCTTCCAATAAACATGATTGATCTTATCTAGTTAATTAGTTCCATTCCCTATAATATTAATGTAAAAATGCATACTTTTTAAATTATAGTTTTTTTCTAAAAAATTTATGTTATATTATATCATACAATTATTTTATACATTGTACACATAAAGAAACAAAAATAAGATTACATCAATAATGAAAATAATTACATTAGTTAATGAATAAAAAAATTAAAATTCCAATAATTACAATGGGACAAGAAAATAGGAAATACAAAAACTATAATTGAAAAATTTGGATCACCCCAATCAACTTGAATCATCCCTCCCATGAACAACACTATAGAAAAAAATAGAATAATATTAAACCAATCCACATTTTAGAAAATCTAAATATAGAACATTGAGATAAATTTTAGTGAATTTTTATTAAAATAATTAAGAGCTATTTATAGATAGTAAAATGACCATTAGAATAGTAATGTGACCATTGTAATAGTAATTGGACCATTGGTAATGGGAACGTAACAATTAAGAATAGGAATCTAAATATTAAAATAGTAATTTATCCTAAATAAAATATAATATAATGTAAACAATATGTATCATGAGTAATTTAAGAAAATATAAATATTATAATTCCATAAAATAAATATCAAATATTAAAAACTAAAATTAAATATAAGCACATTTTTAATAATCTACATTTTAATACATTTTATAAAAACCATATATTTATATTAAAAATTAATATAAATTATGAGAGATAAGTATTTTCATAAAATGAATGAAATTTTAAAATCATCACACAAAATTTTTCCCGAGGTTATTTCTTGGAAATTTTCTGTAATACATCAACATTAATGCAAATAGTAAAAATACAATTTTTTCAGAACTAGTGTAACGTAAATTACATCATTCAAGATGTAATAATTAATTAATAATTTATAGAAATTGGGTCTCATAAAAAATAAATTCTTTTCCATAAATGATACATTAAAATACATTAAACATAATTTTATAACCTAGAATGCATTTTACAACCTCTAAAGTAAAAATTTTTCCCATAAAATAGTTGTTTTTTCCACTTTTCATTTTAACAAACTAATGAATTAGAATTATAAATGGGTTGAAATAAATAAAACAATTTGATTATATTTATTTATGATTTATATATAAAATAATTTACTATTATAAGTTTTACCTTGGATTTAGTATTTTATTCAATATTTTAACTCAATAATACCCATCTCCTATAGTATAAAAAACCCCTCTCCATACCCTTGGAAAACCACTCCTCCCCCACTTACCAAAACTAAATATCTACCCAAATAATCTCTCTTAATCCTCTTAGAATCCATATAAATGTTCGAAATTAATCCAAACCTAATCATCTGGGGAGCCTGGTTCTATACAAGAGAAGCAATATCTGGAAGTGGGTATGCTTTCATCAACTCTTCATTAAATTTTACCCTTATCTTACTCTATTTATCAATCCCCTTTAAAAAAAACTTCTAAGAAGAGATTATTTTTAAATTATATTAATTATGTAAACCTATTATAAAAAATATATATTTTCAAGTATTTATATTTTATACCTCTCTTTCTCCTCCTTTGGAAAACATTTTCAATAATGGTCAGTTAACCGGTAATGTGGATGTTTATAACTTATTTATTATCACAACCAGTATTGATGAGTATTCTAAATATTTTGTAATATAAAAATTTATAAATATATTAATTTTAATATTATGTATTTAATTCTAATTAGGTATAAATATCCTCTAATAAAATATCAAAATCAAATAAAAACGGGAAATTTTAAGGGAAAACATGATATTAAAATGCTTCAAATTCAATAATGAAAATTAAGAAATATAATACAATTATTAAAATTTATTAACAGTTCCATAAATTAATATAATTCAGTTTATTTTTAATTTTTTTAATGAACCTTTATTTATTTTTCAGGAGGTGGAAAATCAATAGAATAAAGTGAGATTTAAGGCAAGGGGATTTTCAAACCCAAATAATTTCCACAGGGTTATCCCTATTTCAAATCATTTTTGATATGAATATCCATTTAATGATCCTAAAATATCCTTTCACTATTATTACATTTTATTTTTGGGGATAACATGTTTCCACATTTATTTTTAAGCCAAATATAATGATTATCCCAAAATACATTTCTTTCCAAAACACATCTTTGACTCCAGTTGAGTTGTTTCTTATTTTCCCAAGAATGATGGTGTTTATGCCAAATACGTTTTCCATTATTCAGTTGGGAAGTCAAATGTTTTTTCATTAATGTAACCATTATGGATTCTTTATGAATCCCATTATTTTTCATTATTTTTTTAGTAATATGATGGTTATATGTTCTATATAGCTTGCATGACTAAGATCTTTTGTGGTATGATGGGTGGGACCAGAATTATATATACCTCTATTGCATTGGGTAATGTGATCCATCTTATTTGATTATGTGTATTATGTTTGAACATGATTCAATATCTATTCACAATGAGTATGTTATAATTTATGAACATATGTTATGCGTGAACATGGTTCCATCTTTGTTCAACACTATGTGTGGTATTTGAACATTATGACTTGATTTTTTATTTTTATGAATTTCCATATTCCATGCCATTATCAAAAATTTTACCTCATTCTTATAATGATGATACCATGAGTATGACAGGATTATGATGATTTTTATCACCCTTTTACCATTGTTTCATGTCTTTTATTCCTATTATGTTATCCATCCCCTTACTAGGCATTAAGATCACCAATTTATTTAATGTATATCATTGAGTGATTATATGTACTAAGGAAAACCTGAGATATTTTAGGTGTATAAATAATAATTATTTTAATAATGTTTTTGTTTTATTATAAGGACCCATCCTTAAAATATTACATAATCATGAATTAAATGAATAATTCACAATGAGGATCTTTCCAGGTTTAGAGTTTTATAGAATTAGAACATAACTATTACATCTCAAAAGATTAAAAAGTTGACACTTCTACTCAGTTTCCATTTTTTTCCATAAAATAAAAACTCTTAAAAAGAAAAATGTCTAGTTCCATGTTTTAGATAGCATGTCATTCCTTGATCCCATCCTTGACCCTATTCATCTTTAAGTCATATGAAAAACATTTCAAAAACTTGGGATGAGCATAAAAAGCTCAGTAAGAGATACACAAAGAAGGAAAACTATTATTTTTTCAAAACAATAAGTAAATAATTAATACTTTATCATAAGTAATACTTTTAACCTTTATGAAGTAGTAGATACTCTTCACTGAATAAAACATCATAACTTACCCTTTCGTAACCAAAAATATTACCATAAACCCTATATAAAGAACACATAACATATAAAGGTAACTTGGGACATAAACATACTTTAATGGAATAACCATATGGTCAAATTACACACATTTCACTAAATGGAATAGCCATAATGATGACTTACATACCCAATGCATTGGAGGTTATAACGTAACCACCCATCCTGGTTTTCACGGAACCACCCGTCAAATATCCATGTACCATTAAAAAAATCATAGCACATAAAATATTGAAATTATAAACATCTCACTATTAAAATTTCATTTTAAATCACAATATATCATTTCAATATATCAACAAAATCAATGATTTATCAAAATATTTTCAAAACCATTTAATAATGAGATTTTTGAATCAAAGGGTCCCATACCACTTTGATTATTTTAAAGGAATAAAATTTAATAAAAACTTTATAATATCATGAGAATAAAGGTATTCATGATATAATATTCCAAAGGATAGTATATACAACTTATCAAATTGAATTGTCACATAACAACAATGAAGTCTCAAGAGAATGTAAATTGAGACGAAATCCCTTATAAAGACGATATCCTTTGATTAAGGATAAATCGATTACATAATTATGTGTGACAAATAAGAATACACCCAATATAAATGGATATTAAGTGAAAAAAAATCATAGTTCATTCACACATATTCATAGGACGACATATTCATGAATTACAAGATTAACCCAAAGAATTCAAATTGAGTTAAGAAGTTCCCTTGCAAAAATTCGACAGCCTAACGGGGTCACTTTAAATATTAGAAAATGAGTTAATGAGAGAGAAAATAGTATCTAATCAATTGGAAATAAAATTTAAATCAAGAAGGATATAAAATAACATATTCCAATATAAGAAGATGTAAATTAAAAGACATAACTAAAGATGTCTTTTTTTTTAAAAAAAAGAGGAGGGGAAAAGGATCCCTTACCGATTTGGTAACTTACGAAACATACACCGCATGAAAGAAGGACCATTAAATGTTGATGTAAATAACCATAAATAAAATTATATTACACAATTATTAGAATCATGGGAATTACATACACCACTCAATGGAGATAGTGACAAATATAGCATGAATCTCACAGGAATAAAAAGTGAGATAAAACCCCCTTACCTTGTTCTAATCAATCAAGTCTTTTGACCAAAAGATAATAAGAACCAAATGAATAACAGAAGACCATGAATATAAATAGAATCATGATAATATATACCAAATGGAAGTACAAAATACACCACATGTAATAAATAAGTGGAGAACAACAGAAATCTCACGGAATTAAAAGTGAGATAAGAAATCCCTTACAAAAATTCGATAGCCTAACGACGCCACTCAAAACATCCAAAAATGGATTGATGAGATCAAATAGGGTATCTCATAATATTAAAATAAAATTTAAAGTAATATTAATATAAAAGAACATCCCCCAACATAATAAAGAGGATCTTAAAAGAAGTGACATAAAATAGAGTACTTAAAAAGAAAGAGAGAGGTATGATCCCTTACAAAAATTCGGTAGCCTAACGGTGCCACTTAAAACTTCCAAAAATGGATTGATGAGATAAAATAGGGTCTCTAATAATATGAACATAAAAATTACAGTAATATAAATTTAAAATAACATCCCCCAATATAATAAAAATGATCTTAAAAGAAATGACATAAAAGAGAGTACTTAAAAAGAAAGAGAGATGTGGGATCCCTTACCACGTGTCCGACTTGACTCGCTCGTATGTTCCTTGCTCTTCCTGAATGATAAAATTAAGTTAATTTATACTTTCTTAATAACCTTTCTCAATTTTATTATTTCTTTTATATCACTTATTACAATGTTATAAACATTATGTAATAATTTAAGTTAATAACGGTCATTTTGTCGATATTTGGTACTTGAGTCAAAACTGAACTTCTTATATTTACAAGTTGTTTATGTAGTAAAATATCCACTATATAAAAATTATATTCATGATTTAGATATCATATATATCATATATATCCAGTATATATATGTATTTTTACCACTACATAACATTTGTAGGTAAGAAATGAAATGCACCGTTCACGGAGACGGTAAGCCGTACGTACACATGAACGCCACTTTCATTTATATTTTGCATTTAATGGAATGAAAACATTATTATATAAAGTTATATTATAATTATAGTATAATATCATATCTAATATCATTAAATACATCCTTTATACATCCCACATATGGCATTAACGATTCAAATCACTCTGAGGGGGCGGTAGTGCGCACTTCCTAAAATGAAATTATCACGTTTACCCATTGTGGAAACCGTAAAGGTATGGAATAAATGAAAAATACATAAGCATAAGGAAAAAATAAACATAATATATATCATATATAAATACAGTGACATCTTAATGGCCACCATGAGAGGTGGTAGGAGATAATTGAACAATCATCGTTTTGTGAGGCAGTTGTTCACCGTCCACCGAAACAGTATGTTCTTAACCCATTAGATGGAGTTGTGTGTAAGTGTCTCTAGAATACTTATCATAAAAACATCCTATTATATTTTAGATACTGGTGTTGTTACAAAATAAAGGAATAAAAAGAGTTTAGGGGTTTGGAGAAGCAAAATAAAACAAAAGAACATAAGAGAAGACATTACCTTTAAATCGGGTAACTCCCCTTGGTTTGAACAAAAAGTCTTTCTTGAAGTGATTTATGCCTAAGGTAAGGCTTCTAGGATGAATAGAGGGATATTGGGATCTTATTTAAGTAGAGTTTCGACAATAAAAAGGGCTTGAGAAGTGTGAGAAAGGGGTAGGAAGTGGGGTTATTTTATAAGGGAGAGGAGGGGCTCTTTTGGAAAGATTGAAAATATTATTTTATTATATAATGATTTTCAATTTATAAAGGTCAAAAAATAATTAAAGTAAAATATAAGGTGTCCCATGTTCAAAATAAAATCATCCAATAATTGTAAATGTGTTGGATATTATTTTAAACTTTATCTTCTTATTTATTTAAATCATTTATTAATAACGTAAACACTACATCATCATTGTGTCATAAATAATTTTATCTATTTGAAGTCTAAAAATTATAAATAAAATTACCATGATGTAAGAAATATTTTTATATTTCTAATGAATATTTATAGTCGAAAATATAACTTATATAACCCCATGTAAATTTTTTTAGTAAAACAACACATGTTTGTGACATTTTTTTTACATTAAATAAAAAGGTATTAATGTCATTGTCATACCCAAGTGGCTCCATGGGGTCCGCAAATTGACCCATGGATTGACTTGGTCGGACATGTCTTATTAAATAAGTTTAGGACATGTTTCAAGGTAATTTCATATTAATATAACATTATTTTTACCTTAAATTACCCAAATTACCTCTAATCGCGGTTAATAAAAATCAAAAGTTACTATTCATGAAAAATTATTTTCATCCCATTGAACCACATTTTACTTACTAATGAAAACCATGTATGTTGGATTTTTTTGAAATTCAATTCATAGAAGAGGTAAAGTTTCATTTAAACGAAAAATTAGTTTTTTATCTACCCCTTAGTGGTTTCACAATTCATCAAAAATTGATGAATTTCAGGAAAATACCAAAAATTCACCCAAAGATATATTTGATATTACGAATTATAAAATGATTTCTATTTTACCAAATTCAAAACATAGAATTTTCATTAATTAATTTTATAGTTAATTAACGCTGTCAAAATAAATAGCATGTTTTTATGAAACAAAATATATCAAAAGATTGACACTTGTTTATTTCCAATTTCAATGTGAAATTAATTAAAATGTACAATATTGGATTAAATGGTAAAAATATATTATAATTACACATTAAAACTAATTAAAAATATAATCTAATCATATGAATAAATCAGATTAAAAGGTGATTTTGAATTAAAATACAACATTTTCACTATTCACAAAAAAATGAACTTTATCGAAAAAAACAAAAAATTTACAGAAAGTAAATTTTGATTTATTGATTCTAAATAAGGATTTTATTTTGTCAAATATAACATATAAAAGTGAAAAAGTAGATTTAAATAGGGTTTTCCATCAAAATGCGGTTAATCGACCTTTTAAAGAATATTAGAATATTTTTGCTTAAAATTGGATTCACTCGCATTTTAAGCCTCTATAATTTATTTTATAAAAGTAAAAATATTTAAAAAACATATATAATCATTTTTTAGTTAGTTATATTCATTCCCACCATTACAACAGCTAGGAATTAACTACCATTTAAAATAATAATATTATATTGTTAGTGTGCATCGTAAGGTTTCCAAGAAACTCGTTGTTACGTATCAGGTATGATATCAAACATAACATACTATTTAAAGTAAAATTAATGTTTAATTCTAAAATATTATTAAATATGAAAATTTCATATTCTTTATTTACCAGGGATGTTACATCCTTCCCCCCTTTTGGGAATTGCGTCCTCGCAATTTTAAAATTGGGCTCAGAAACTTCATTCAAAGCCCCACATCAAAAAATTAGTCAATAAAACTATCAATTTAAAAGAAAGAAAGAGAAGTAAAAAGGTCACCCAAGACAACAGATACTAGGATTCCATGAAAACATGGATATGGAGGAGAAAAAAACCATCAAAGTCTGATGGAGAGTGATAGAAAACATGTTTAGGAGAAAGTTAACTACCAGAAAATCAAAAAACTTATGATGGGTTAAATAGTATTTGATTCCCTAGTAGGAAAAGTTAACAGGAAATTTTTTTTGTTTAAGTTACTTTTCATTGAGGAATTTATTTAGGGGATTGACTAAAACATAAGGAAACATACTTACTTGTCATGCAGACTTTCACATTTCACTAGATTTCTAACACAAACTCATATTTTCTCAAAAAGATGAGTATTTAGGAATACTTGTTCACATTAAGAGCACTAAAATCAACTTTTAGGGAATCACATAATCCAAAAAAGATGAACTAAATATTTTCCATATCTTTAGACATTAACCAAAACCAAAATGGTTAGGACAAGATCAGATAATCCCCAAAAAGGATAATCTTTTACAAAAATAAAAGCTACTCTTAATCTCCAAAATTTGTCCAACAAAACCCAAAGTTCATCAAATATCATTAAATAAACACCTATCCATAAAATTCTTTAAATTAATCAAAACTTAGACTGAAACCCAAATCTATGAAGGATTTAATCACATAGTCTTCCAAGGTAAATATTAACATTTATCTCCAAATAACATCAGTTTCTATTAAAGTCTTGTATTGAAATGTAATTAACCTAATCACATATCCTCCCTGATAGGTTAATCATTTCCCAAGATAACACAAAATCAACTAATTCTTGATTCATAAAATCATCTAACTAAAATAATTAGTCAAACTAACTAGGGACTTCATGTAGTCTAGTGGTAGGTGATAAATACCAGTCACACTTTGGTTGTGGGTTTGATTCCTGTAGCTTCGTCCAATGAGACGGGTTGTCACATAGTCTTCATGTTGTACCTTTTCAAAAACAATATAATTTTATAACATTACAAAAAATATATAAATTCATCAAAAATAACCATAACATAATTTAACCACGATGGTTATCTAATAACTTTCATTTTGCATCCCAAAAATGTATTAACTGGTAATTTCCTCAAATTCAAGGTTCATATAAACCCAAATGGTTCTTTATAACTATATCCACAAAAGAAAAGATAATTATTCCTTAAATAAAATTTTCATATATAAAATATCAGGATTACACATACTATAAAAAGTCTTCTAATGTAATACCATCATAAAAAGAGCCTTAATACTTTTAAGAATTTCACCATCCTAAAATATACCAAAAATCATGAATCCCTTATATGTTTACTACTTACTCATTCAAAATTCTTCATGATCCATTTATAATTTATTTCCAAATTATTCTGAAATAATTCTTTCCTAAAAACAAAATCGATAATCATATCCTAATATTTCAATAATAGGAAAACATATGTTAAGAAATAATCCATACCTTTCATTGGTCATTGTCAGTTCCTTCATCATCAATCAGAATGGCATTAGGTATTGGTAAAAAACTATTTGCACGATCTTGGTTAGTCCATTCCCGAAACATCTTCATACGACATGTGTTTTTATAATGACCATGCACACCACATTTAAAACATTCAATTGATCCCTCAGAACGGACTTCTTTCCCTTTCCTAGAGTCAACTGGATGCTTCCTTTTTCCATGGAAGGTTCTTACTTTATGACCTTAATTTCCACATATATAGAATCTTTCTGTCCCTTTGAAACATTTTCCTAGGTGTTTCTTTCCACATCACTGACACATAGGTTTTTCAACACAATTACCATTATGATTATTACATGAACTTCCATAGGGATTTGTTTCTCGCATATATGATGCCTTATAAAAATCACTAAGGTTCTGGTGGTCAATAATGACTCCAGATAGTTGTTTTAGAATAACCACAAGATTTCTCATTGCAGCTCCCATATCATTCAGTTTCTCGTTCATAAAATTGTCATAGTTTTCTTCGCATCCACTGTTACTTTGGTGCCTGCTAAATCCAACCATTTACTAAAACCAAAAAGGTCATTGTGATTATATCAGTAAAATCATCATATAATATCTTATGAGGAGGGTAAATACTAAGATATAATTATTCATGTTATCTTAAACTCATTCACTTTATCTAAGAACTATTAATCTTTATGAAATCCTACCCATTATGGTAATTTCACTTATGCTTAAAGAATACCCTAACCTCTAAAGTTATCTAAACTGACCTATGATACCAACTATAAGGACCCATCCTTAAAAAATTACATAATCATGAATTAAATGAATAATTCATAATGAGAATCTTTTCAGGTTTAGAGTTTTAGAGAATTAGGACATAACTATTACATCTCAAAAGATTAAAAAGTAGACACTTCTTCTCAGTTTCCATTTTTTTTCATAAAATAAAAACTCTTAAAAATAAACATGTCTAGTTCCATGTTTTAGATAGAATGACTTTCCTTGATCCCATACTTGACCCTATTCATATTTAAGTCATGTGGAAAACATTTAAAAAACCTGGGATGAGCATAAAAAGCTCAGTAAGTGATACACAAAGAAGGAAAAATTTTATTTTTTCAAAACAATAAGCAAATCATGAATACTTTATCATAAGTAATACTTTTCACCTTTATGAAGTAGTAAATACTCTTCACTGAATAAAAGATGATTACTTACCCTTTCATAACCAAAAAGATTACCATAAAACCCATATAAAGAACACATAACATATAAAGGTTGCATGGGACATAAACATACTTAAATGAAATAACCATATGGTCGACATACACACATATCACTAAATGGAATAGCCATATGGACGAATTCCATACCAAATGCATTGGAGGTTATAACGTAACCACCCATCTTGGTTTTCACGACACCACCTGTCATTTGATTAATCACATAACCACCCGTCAAATGTCCAAGTACCATTAAAAAAACCATAGCACATAAAATATTGAAAATATAAACATTTAACTATTAACATTTCATTTTAAATCACAATATATCATTTCAATATATCAACAAAATCAATGATTTATAAAAATATTTTCAAAACCATTTAATGAAGAGATTTTTGAATCAAAGTGTCCCATACCACTTTGATGATTTTAAAGGAATAACATTTAATAAAAACTTTATAATATCATAAGAATAAAGGTATTCATGATATAATATTCCAAAGGACAGTATATACACCATATCAAATTGAATTGGTGCATAACAACAATGAAGTCTCAATGGAATGTAAATTGAGACGAAATCCCTTATAAAGACAGTATCCTTTGATTAAGGATAAATAAATTACATAATTATGTGTGAAAAATAAGAATAAACCCAATATAAATGGATATTAAGTGAACAAAATCATATGTAATTCACACATATTCATAGGATGACATATTCAAGAAGTAAAATATTAACCCAAATTATTAAAATTGAGTTATGAAGTCCCCTTGCAAAAATTTGATAGCCTAATGACGTCACTTTAAAAATTATAAAAGGAGTTGATGAGAAAAAAAATGGTATCTCATCACTTGGACATAAAATTTACATCAAGAATGATATAGAAGAACATATCCCAACATAATAAGTTGTAAATTAAAAGACATAACAAAAGAAGTCTTTTTTTAAAAAAAAAGAGGAGGGTGAAAGGTTCCCTTACCGATTTGGTAACTTACGAAACAAACACCCCATAAAAGAAAAACCATACAATGTTGATGTAAATACCCATAAATGAAAGTATATTAAACAAAGAGTAGAATCATGGTAATTAAATACACCACTCAATGTTGATAGTGACAAATATAGCATGAATCTCACGGGAATAAAAAGTGAGATAAAAACCCCTTACCTCGTTGTAATCAATCAAGTCGTATGACCAAAAGATAATAAGTACCAAATGAATAATAGAATACCATGAATATAAATAGAATCATGATAATATATATCAAATTTCAGTACACAATAAACCACAAGAAATAAATAATTGGCTAACAATAGAAATCTCATGGAATTATAAGTTAGATAAGAAATCCCTTACAAAGATTCGGCAGCCTAACGACGCCACTCAAAACTTCCAAAAATGGATTGATGAGATCAAATAGGGTCTCTAATAATATAAAAAAAAATTATATTAAGAGGAATATAAAATAACATCCCCCAATATAAGAAATAGGATCTTAAAAAAAGTGACATAAAAGAGAGTACTTAAAAAGAAAGAGAGAGGTAGGATCCCTTATGAAAATTCAGCATCCTAACAACGCCACTTAAAACTTCCAAAAATGGATTGATAAGATCAAATAGGGTTTCTCGTCATATGAACATAAAAATTACAGTAATAGGAATATAAAATAACATCTCCCAACATAAGAAATAGGATCTTAAAATAAATGACATAAAATAGAGTACTTAAAAAGAAAGAGAGAGGTATGATCCCTTACCACGTGTCTGACTTGACTCACTCGTATGTTCCTTTTTCTTCCTGAATGATAAACTTAAGATAATTTATACTTGATTAAGAACATTTTTCAAGTTTATTATTTCTTTTATATCACTTATTACCATGTTATAAACATTATGTAATCATTTAGGTTAATAACGGTCATTTTGTCGATATTTGTTACTTGAGTCAAAAGTGAACTTCTTATATTTAAAAGTTGTTCATGTAGTAAAATATACATTATCTATAGAATTATATTAATGATTTAGATATCATATATATCATATATATCCATAATTTATATGTATTTATAGCAGTACATAACATTTTTAGGTAAGAAATGAAATGCACCGTTCATGGAGATGGTAAGCCGTACGTACGCACGATCACCACTTTCCTTTCTATTTCACATTTCATGAAATGAAAACATTATTATATAAAGGTATATTATAATTACAGTATAATATCATATATAATATAATTAACTCCATCCCTTATACATCCCACATATGGAATTAACGATTCAAATCACTTTGAGGGGGCGGTAGTCCGCACTTCCTAAAATGAAATTATCGCGTTTACCCATTATGGAAACCGTAAAGGTATGGAATAAATGAAAAATACAGAATAATAAGGAAAAAAACATAATATATATCATATATAAATATAGTGACATATTAATGGCCACCATGAGAGGCTGTAGGAGATAATTGAACAATCATCTTTTAATGAGGCAGTAGTTCACCGTCCACAGAAACAATATGTTCTTAACCTATTAGATGGAGGTGTGTGTAAGTGAAGCTCGAATCCTTATAATAAAAAAATCCTATTATATTGAAGATACATGTTTTGTTACAAAATAAAGGAATAAAAAGATTTTATGGGTTTTTAGAATCAAAATAAAACAAAAGAATATAAGAGAAGACATTACCTTTAAATCGGGTAACTCCCCTTGGTTTGAACCAAAAGGGTTTCTTGAAGTGATTTCTACCTAAAGTAAGGCTTATAGGATGAAGATAGGGATATTGGGAGATTATGTGAGTAGATTTTGTACAATCAAAAAGTCTTGAGAAGTGTGAGAATGGGGTAGGAAGTGGGGTCCTTTTTTAAGGGAGAGGAGGGGATCTTTTGGAAAGATTGAAAATATTATTTTATTATATAGTGATATTCGGTTTATAAAGGTCCAAAAATAATTAAAGTCAAAGATAATGTGTACCATGTTAGAAATAAAATCATCCAATAATTGGACAAGTGTTGGATATTATTTTAAACTTTATCTTCTTATTTATTTAAATCGTTCATTAATGACGTAAACACTACATCATCATTGTGTCATAAATAATTTTATTTATTTGAAGTCTAAAAATTATAAAACAAATTAGAATGATTTATGAAATATTTTTATATTTCTAATTAATATTTATAGTCGAAAAGATAACTTATATAAACCCATATAGAAATTGTTTTAATAAAACAAAACATGTTTGTGACATTTTTATTTTTTACTTTAAATAATAATGTATTAATGTCCTTATCATACCCAAGTGGCTCCATGGGGTCCCCAAATTGACCCATGGATTATATTGGTCTGATATGTCTCATCAAATAAGGCCAGGAAATGTTTCAAGGTAATTTCATATTATTATAACATTATTTTTACCTTAAATTACCCTAATTATCTCTAATCGCGGTTAATAAAACTCAAAAGTTACTATTCATCAAAAATTATTTTCATCCCATTGAACCAAATTTTACTTAATAATGAAAACCATGTATTTAGGATTTTTTTGAAATTCAATTCATAGAAGCGGTAAAATTTCATTTAACTACCACTTAATGGTTTTACTATTCATCAAAATTGAAGTTTTTCAGAAAAATACCAAAAATTCACTCTAAGATATATTTGATATTTTAAATTAAAAAATGAGGTCTATTTTACCAAATTCAAAAAATATAATTTTCATTAATTAATTTTATAGTTAATTACCGCTGTCAAAATAAATAATGTGTTTTTAGGAAACAATATCTATCAAAAGATTGACACTTATTTATGTCCAATTTCAAAGTGAAATTAATTACAATGTCCAAAATTGGATTAAATGGTAAAAATATAATCTAATTATACTTTAAAACCAATTAAAAATGTTATCTAATAATATTAATAAATCAGATTAAAAGGCGGGTTTGAATTAAAATACAGCATTTTCATTATTCACTAAAAAATGAACTTTATCGGAAAAAAACAAAAAATTTAAAGAAAGTAAATTTTGATGTCTTGATTCTAAAAAAGGATTTTATTTTGTCAAATATAACATATAAAAGTGAAAAAATTATATTTAAAAATGGTTCTCCATCAAAAGGTGGTTAATCGACCTTTTAAAGAATATTAGAATATTTATGCTTAAAATTGGATTCATTCGCATCTTAAGCCTCAATAATTTATTGTATAAATGTAAATTTTTTTTAACAACATATATAATCATTTTTTAGTTTGTTTTGTTCATTCTCGCCATTACAATGACTAGGCATTAACTACCATTTAAAATAATAATATTATATAGTTAGTGTGCAACGTAAGGTTTCTAAGAAACTCGTTGCTGCGTATCAGGTACGCTATCGAACATAGCGTCCCTTTTAAAGTAAAATTAATATTTAATTTGAAAATATTATTAAATATGAAAACGTCATATTCTTTATTTACCTGGGATGTTACATCTTTCACCCCCTTTTGGAATTGTGTCCTTGCAATTTTAAAATTGGGCTTAGAAACTTCATTGAAAGCTCCACATCGAAAAAGTATTCAATAAAACTATCAATTTAAAAGAAAGAAAGAGAAGTAAAAAGGTCACCCGAGACAACAGATACTAGGATTCCATGAAAACATGGATATGGAGGAGAAAAAAAACCATCAAGGTCTGATGGAGAGTGATTGAAAACATGTTTAGGAGAAAGTTATCAACCAGAAGATCACAAACATGTGATGGGTTAAACAGTATTTTATTCCCCAGTAGAAAAAGTTAAAAAACAACCTTTTTGTTTTAAGTTAATTTTCATTGAGGAATTTATTTATGAGCTTAACTAAATCATAAGTAAACATACTTACTTGTCATGTATACTTTCATCTTTTACTATATTTCTAACACAAACTTATATTTTATCCAAAAGATGAGTATTTAGGATGACTTGTTCGCATTAAGAGTGCTAAAATAAACTTTGAGAGAATCACATAATCCAAAAAAGATGAACTTTATATTTTCCATGTCTTTAGACATTAACCAAAACCAAAATGGTTAGTACAAGATCAGATAATCCCCAAAAAGGATAATCTTTTACAAAAATAAAAACTACTCTTAATCTCAAAAAATTTTCCAACTAAACCCAAAGTTCATCAAATAGCATTCAATAAACAACTATACATAAAATTATTCAAAGTAATTAAAACTAATATTGAAACCCAAATCTCCAAAGGATTTAATAATATAGTCTTCCAAGATAAATCTTAACATTTATCTCCAAATAACATCAGTTGATCTTGAAGTCTCGTATTGAAATGTAATCAACCTAATCACATATCCTTCTTGATAGGTTAATAATTTCAATAGATAACCCAAAATAATATTATTCTTCATTCATAAAATCATCTAACTAAAATAATTAGTCAAACTAACCAGGGACTTCACGTAGTCCAGTGGTATGCAATAAATACCAGTCACACTTTGGTTATGAGTTTGATTCTTGTATCTTCGTCCGACGTGACGGGTTGTCACATAGTCCGCGTGTTGTCCCTTTTAAAAAACAATATAATTTTATAACATTCCCAAAAATAGATAAATTCATCAAAAATAACCATAACATAATTTAACCATGAATGTTATATAATAACTTTAATTTTACAACCCAAAATGTATTAACTGGTAATTTCCTCAAATTTAAGGATCATATAAACCCAAATGGTTCTTTATAACTATATCCACAATAGAAAAGATAATTACTCCTTGAATAAAATTTTCATATATCAAACATCAGGGTTACACATACTATAACAAGTCTTCAAATGTAATCCCATCATCAAAAGAGCCTTAATAATTTTAAGAATTTCACCATCCTACAATATACCATAACTCATGAATCCCTTATATGTTGACTTCTTACTCATTAAACATTCTTCATGATCCATTAACCATTCATCTACAACTTATTCTAAAATACTTCTTTCCTACAAAAAAAATCGAGAATCATATCCTAAGATTTCAATAATAGGAAAACATATGTTAAGAAATAATCCATAGCTTCCATTGGTCATTGTCAGTTTCTTCATCCTCAATCGGAATGGAATTAGGTACTGGTAAACAAATATTTGTACAATCTTGGTGATACCATTCCTGAAACATCTTCATAGGACATGTGTTTGCATAATGACCATGCACACCACATTTAAAACATTCAATTTATCCCTCAGAGAGAACTTATTTCTCTTTCTTAGAGTAAACTGGATGCTTCCTTTTTCCATGGAAGTTTCTTGCTTTATGACCTTCATTTCCACATATATATAATCTTTCTATCCTTTTGAAGCATTTTCCTAGGTGTTTATTTCCACATCTTTGACACATATGTTTTTGAACACACTTACCTTTATGATTATTACATGAACTTCCATAGGGATTTTTTTTCCGCATATATGATGCCTTATAAAAATAACTAAGGTTCAGGTGGTCAATCATGACTCTAGATAATTGTTTGAGAATAACCACAGGAGTTATCATTGCAGCCCTCATATCATTCAGTTTCTCAATCAGAAAATCATCAAAGTTTTATTCACATCCATTGTTACTTTGGTGCCTGCTAGATCCAGCCATTTACTAAAACCAAAAAGGTCATTGTGAGTATATCAGTAAAACCATAATATAATATCTTATTAGTAGGGTAAATACTAAGATATAATTATTCATGTTATCTTAAACTCATTCACTTTATCTAAGAACTATGACTCTTTCTGAAATCCTAACCATTATGGTAATTTTACTTATGCTTAAAGAATACCCTAACCTCTAAATTTATCTAAACCGAACTCTGATACCAACTATAAGGACCCATCCTTAAAAAATTACATAATAATGAATTAAATTGATAATTCACAATGAGGATCTTTTCAGTTTTATAGTTTTAGACAATTAGGACATAACTATTACATCACAAAAGATTGAAAAGTAGACACTTCTACTCAGTTTCTATTTTTTTCATGAAATAAAAACTCATAAAAAGAAACATGTCTAGTTCCATGTTTTAGATAGCATGCCTTTCCTTGATCCCATCCTTGACCCTATTCATCTTTTAGACCTGTGGAAAAAATTTCAAAAACACGGGATGAGCATAAATAGATCAGAAAGAGATACACAAAGAAGGAAAACTGTTAGTTTTTCAAAATAATAAGTAAATCATTAATACTTTATCATAAGTAATACTTTTCACATTTATGAAGTAGTAAATACTCTTCACTGAATAAAAGATCAAAACTTACCCTTTCATAACAAAAAAGATTACCATAAAACCCATATAAAGAACCAATAACATATAAAGGTAACTTGGGACATAAAAATATATAAATGGAATAACCATATGGTCGACTTCCACACATGTCACTAAATTGAATAGCCATACGACTGACTTCTATACCCAATGAATTAGAGGTTATAATGTAAACACCAGTCTAGGTTTTCATGACACCACCCTTCATTTGGTTAATCACGTAACCACCCATCAAATGTCCAAGTACCATTAAAAAAATCATAGCACATAAAATATTGAAAATATAAACATTTAACTATTAACATTTCATTTTAAATCACAATATATCATTTCAAGATATCGAAAAAATCAATGATTTATCAAACTATTTTCAAAACCATTTAATAAAGAGATTTTTGAATCAAAGTGTCCCATACCACTTTGATGATTTTAAAGAAATAACATTTAATAAAAACTTTATAATATCATGAGAATAAAGGTATTCATGATATAATATTCAAAAGGAAAGTATATACACCATATCAAATTGAATTGGTGCATAACAATAATGAAGTCTCAATGGAAGGTAAATTGAGACGAAATTCCTTATAAAGACGGTATCCTTTGATTAAGGATAAATCGATTACATAATTATATGGAAAAAATAAGAATACACCCAATATAAATGGATATTAAGTGAAAAAAAATCAGAGTTCATTCACACATATTCATAGGATGACATATTCAAGAATTACAAGATTAACCCAAATAATTCAAATTGAGTTAAGAAGTTCCCTTGCAAAAATTCGACAGCCTAACGGGGTCACTTTAAATATTAGAATATGAGTTAATGAGAGAGAAAATAGTATCTAATCAATTGGAAATAAAATTTAAATCAATAAGGATATAAAATAACATATTCCAATATAAGAAGATGTAAATTAAAAGACATAACTAAAGATGTCTTTTTTTTAAAAAAAGAGGAGGGTGAAAGGTTCCCTTACAGATTTGGTAACTTACGAAACATACACCCCATGAAAGAAGGACCATACAATGTTGATGTAAATACCCATAAATGAAATTATATTACCCAAAGAGTAGAATCATTGGATGTTCATACACTACTCAAAGTATATATTTACAAATATAGAATGAATCTCATGGGAATAAAAAGTGAGATAAAAACCCCTCACCTCATTGTAATCAATCAAGTTGCATGACCAAAAGATAATAAGAACCAAATGAATCAAATAATACCATGAATATAAATAGAATAATGATAATATATATCAAATGGAAGTAAAAAATACACCATATTCAATAAATAAGTGGCGAAAAATAGAAATCTCATGGAATTAAAAGTGAGATAAGAAATCCCTTACAAAAATTCGGCAGCCTAACGACGCCACTCAAAACATCCAAAAATGGATTGATGAGATATAATAGGGTCTCTCATAAAATGAACATAAAAATTAATATAATATGAATATAAAATAATATCCTCCAAAATAATAAAGAGGAGCTTAAAATAAGTGACATAAAAGAGAGTTCTTAAAAAGAAAGAGAGAGTTAGGATCCCTAACGAAAATTCAGCAGTCTAACGGCGCCACTTAAAACTTCCAAAAATGGATTGATGAGATCAAATAGGGTCTATAATCATATGAAAATAAAAATTATAGTAATAGGAATATAAAAGAACATCCCCCAGCATAAGAAATAAGAGATTAAAATAAATGACATAAAAGAGAGTACTTAAAAGGAAAGAGAGAGGTAGGATCCCTTACCACGTGTCCGACTTGAATCGCTTGTATGTTCCTTTTTCTTACTAAATGATAAAATTAAGTTAATTTATACTTCCTTAAGAATATTTTTCAAGTTTATTATTTCTTATATATCACTTTTTACCATGTTATAAACATTATGTAATCATTTAAGTTAATAATGGTCGTTTTGTCGATATTTGGTACTTGAGTTAAAAGTGAACTTCTTATATTTACAAGTTGTTCATGTAGTAAAATATCCATTATCTCAAGAATTATATTAATTATTTAGATATCATATATATTATATATATCCAGAATATATATGTATTTATACCAGTACATAACATTTGTAGGTAAGAAATGAAATGCAACGTTCATGGAGACTGTAATCCATACGTACACATGAACGCTACTTTAATTTCTATTTCATATTTAATGGAATGAAAACATTATGATATAAAGGTATATTATAATTCCAGATTAATATCATATATAATATCATTAACTCCATCATTTATACATCCCACATATGGCATTAACGATTCAAATCACTTTGAGGGGGCGATAGTCTGCACTTCCTAAAATGAAATTATCGCGTTTATCCATTATGGAAACCATAAAGGTATAGAATAAATGAAAAATACAGAAGAATAAGGAAAAAATAAAAATAATATATATCATATATAAATACAGTGACATATTAATGGCCACCATGAGCGGCGGTAGGAGATAATTGAAAAATCATCGTTTCGTGAGGCATTAGTTTGCCGTCCACAGAAACAGTATGTTCTTCACCCATTAGATGGAGGTGTGTGTAAGTGTAGATAGAATCCTTATCATAAAAAAAATACTAGTATATTTAATATACTGGTTTTGTTACAAAATAAAGTAATAAAAAGAGTTTTGGGGTTTGGATAAGTAAAATAAAACAAAAGAACATAAGAGAAGACATTACCTTTAAATCGGGTAACTCCCCTTGGTTTGAACCAAAAGGGTTTCTTAAAGTGATTTCTGCCTAAAGTAAGACTTATAGGATGAAGAGATGGATCTTGGGAGATTATTTGAGTAGGGTTTGGATGAGACAAAGGTCTTGAGAAGTTTCAGAAAAGGGTAGGAAGTGGGGTCCTTTTATAAGGGAGAGGTGGGGCTCTTTTGGAAAGATTGAAAATATTATTTTATTATATAATGATTTTTGGTTTCTATAGGTCAAAAAATTATTAAAGTTGAAGATAAGGTTCCCCATGTTCGAAATAAAATCATCAAATAATAATTGGAAAGGTGTTGGATATTATTTTAAACTTTATCTTCTTATTTATTTAAATTGTTAATTAATGACGTAAACACTGCATCATCATTGTGTCATAAATAATTTTATTTATTTGAAGTATAAAAATTATAAACAAAATTAACATGATGTAGGAATTTTTTTTATTTTTCTAATGAATATTTATAGTCGAAAATATAACTTATATAACCCCATGTAAAAATTGTTTTAGTAAAATAATACATGTTTGTGACATTTTTATTTTTACTTTAAATAAAAAGGTATTAATGTCATTATCATACCCAAGTGGCACCATGGGGTCGCCAAATTGACCGATGGATTTTATTTGTCAGCCATGTCTCATTCAATAATGTTGGGAAATGTGTGAAGGTAATTTCATATTGTTATAACATTATTTATACCTTAAATTACCCTAATTACCTCTAGTCGCGGTTAATAAAACTCAAGAGTTACTATTCATCAAAAATTATTTTCATCCCATTGAACCACATTTTACTTACTAATTACAACCATGTATGTCGGATTTTTTTTAAATTCAATTCACAGAAGTAGTAAAATTTCATTTAAATGAAAAATCAGTTTTTTAACTACCACTTAGTGGTTTCACTATTCATCAAAAATTGAAGCTTTTCAGAAAAATACCAAAAAATCACCCTAAGATATATTTGATATTCCGAATTCAAAAATGAAGTCTATTTTAAAAAATTCAAAAAATATAAGTTTCATTAATTAATTTTATAGTTAATTACCGCTGTCAAAATAAATAGCGTGTTTTTAAAAAGCAATATCTATCAAAAGATTGACACTTGTTTATGTCCAATTTCAAAGTGAAATTAATTTCAATGTCCAACGTTGGATTAAATGGTAAAAATATATTCTAATTAAACATTAAAACCAATTAAAAATATATTCTAATCATATGAATAAATCAAATTAAAAGGCGGGTTTGAATTAAAATACAACATTTTCACTATTCACTAAAAAATGAACTTTATTGAAAAAAACAAAAAGGTTACACAAAGTAAATTTTGATGTCTTGATTATAAAGAAGGATTTTATTTGTTCAAATATAACATATAAAAGTGAAAAAAGTATATTTAAAAATGGTTCGCCATCAAAAGGCATTTAACCAACCATTTAAAGAATATTAGAATATTTATGCTTAAAATTCGATTCATTCGCATTTTAAGCCACTATAATTTATTGTATAAAAAGAAAAAATATTTAAAAAACTTATATAATCATTTTTAGTTAGTTATTTTCATTCCCGTCATTACAACGACTAGGCGTTAACTACTATTTAAAATAATAATATTATATTGTTAGTGTGCAATGTAAGGTTTCCAAGAAACTCGTTGCTGCGTATCAGGTACGCTATCGAACATAGTGTTTCCTTTAAAGTAAAATTAATATTTAATTCACAAATATTATTAAATATGAAAATGTCATATTCTTTATTTACCTAGGATGTTACATTTATTATGTATAAGTTACGTATGATCCAAATTTTCTCAGGATATTAATCCTTTCGATCCTTGATTATATAATTATTATGTTTTTTATCATCAAAATAATGTAATAGTTGTGTTAGAAAATTAGGGTCTCTATAGTTGGTATAAAAGGTACATTTTAGTTTATTTGTGAATTATGATTATAGAACGTTAGTGAAAGCCCTTAGGATTTGTCAAAGTATTGGTAAAAATCCAAGAATCATCATTTTTTGAAAAAGGGTAAATAAACGGATCCCATAAGATACACTTTAGACAATATTTTCACATAAGAATAAATTGTTTATTCATGACGTTTTTAATTATGTTTTTTTAAAACTCCTCTATTTTAGAAAATGGTGGGAACTTGGAGAAACCATGCCAAAAACTTATTTGAGGGATATTGTAATGATTGTCTGAATGAAATTCCCATTATGATGGGAAACAGAGGAAAAAAATTCCTAGTGATATTTGCCTAACCATCTTAGGCTCTAAATAATAACCTGAACCATGTAGAACGTCTTCCTTCTCCCAATAATGAGAAAATGCATATTGGTTCCTTTATGAAACAATGACCACCAATATTTATTTGATCATCAACTCAACTTTTTAAGGAACTATGGGTTAACTCAATGAAGAAGATATTTTCTGTTATCTATTGTTTAAAGAAGGAGATAGAGAATATGGTCATCTATTGTTTATATAGATAAAAAAATTTATTTTGGGAATTAGTAAAGAACTCCAAGATAATGTATAAAATGGAAGAGATGGAGTTAGAAAAATTTAAGAAAATATTTTGTAACAATTATTTCCCTAAAACTCTTTGAATAAAGATGGATATATAATTTATAGTGATGAAGAAAAAGGAACGTGAATCTATAAATTATTATAAAGAAAACTAAAAAATGATTTCAAGATAATCCACCTGATTTATTATTAGCAATGATAGAAAATAGATATATACTTTAGTGGATTAAAACCACACCACTGAAAGTCTCTATATATCAGAGACTTTATGAGTTATGAAGAAGTGATTCGATGTGCTCTCAAAGTAGAGATAGAGTTCATAGATTATTCATATACACATAAAGATAAGAAGAATAGAATGAATTTTCAAGCTGGTGGGTCAAATTACCAATGCGGAAAGAGGATCCAACAACCAACATACTAAAAATCCGGGAAGAAGCATCTTGGGAATTTCCTCAATGGGATAGTGAAATTCTTTATGTGGGAAAGGGAATCCCACCAATATCATGATTGTAAAAGTAATATGAAAAACACATCTAACATGATGGTGTAATGGAAGACATATGCTAATGAACCACCCATGGTTCAATGCTTCAACTATAGGGTGAAATTTCACCAGGAAATATAGTGTATTAAACCATGGGTCTTTGAGGGTAATAATTATCAATAAACACCATAAAAAAGAAGAAAGGGAAAGATTATTACATTACTACTACTGAAGTGGAGCCTGAAAATGAATTTTTACTTGGTATACTTCATATTCACTCAATAATGGAAAAAGTATTATTTGATTACGGTTCTACACATTTCTTTAAATACTAAAAGTTTTCTAGAACTGTTGAACTAAAGTATCGATACCTTTATGTAGAGATTTAAAATAAAAATACATAGTCATGTGATTGTTTTAACCCATGTGTTGGACTCTTATCTTGTTTCTATATATGGGGAGATACTTTTCGTGAATCTCATAAAACATCCAATTTGATGAATTTAATACTATACTGGGCATGTCCTGAACCTGCTTGGGTACCCTGGTAACCCGATAACTAAGTCGGTCCTTACATATCCCGATGAGATTTCTCGATCCCCACAGGTTAGTGACGAGCACTAGGGATCATAAAAATTGAAAGTGAAAATGAATTTTCCACAAAAATAATAGAATAAAGAGATACAAGTCAGTACGTATTGAAGAAAATCATCACAGCAAGAACTATTACACAAGTAAAAAAGGTGTAAACAACCCAAAGTACATCATCATAGTATTAGAAAAATAGGTTAAACAACCCACATTAGAACAGAATCAGCAACCCAAATACAATTTTTACTAAAAACTACCACCTTCAATTGCTCTACCAACATTCAATAATGGTTAATTTATTTCAAAATAGTTTGAAATATAATTAAACCCGTTTCCCATTTCAATATACCAATTTCCATTTAAAAACTAATACACAAGTTTTTAATCAAATTATGCCTTCTCCAAGATAAAATCACTGGGTTTCTATAAAAACTATTTTTATGCCATTCTCTCAATTATGAATTTGAAGTCATTTTAATAATCAAATTTCACAATTCTATTTCACAACTTCAATTCCATAACTTCAATTCCAAAATAAAATTTTCACAATTTTCCATCAAATACAAATCACACCCCAATTCAATGGAATTGTTGGTTTCCCCCCAATTTCCTACAAAATCCAATTTAAATCCCCAATTCAATAGAATTTGGATTCAATAAAATAATTTAAATCAATTACATTTAAATAAAAAAATTTAATTTAAGTCAATCAATTAAGGGTTAATCAAATTGTCCATAAAAAATGTAACCACCTTCCTTTGGATCATGAAACAGAATGTACGCAAAGGGAAACATAAACAAAGAACATCGACCAAGATGATATGATAATAGATCCAAGATTCAATATCTAAAATATTGGGGATTATATCCTCCAATAACATGGAGATCTTTAAAACCCTTGGTAGGAGAGAGGATAACTCAGGAGAAAGAGAAAGAGTAGAGGAAACTTATCAGGAAGTGATTGAATGTCATTCTACTAACTTTGATTCACTTTTATAGCGGTGTAAAAGTTAAAATATCACCTCTTAAGAGTCTCCAATGAAGGTAAAATCATTTTAGGGCCATACAGGGCCATCAGGTACTCAAATCAAGGGTTTTGAGACTATAAAAGTATTTTTTAGATTAATTAAAAGCCACACTCACAATTTCCTAGACAAGGATGCATGATTTGACAAACCATGCACCCTAACCATGCAACTCTAATGGTTTTTCCATGTTTTCTACTTGTTGGGTGCATGGTTAGTCAAAAAGTGTTCCATTCATGCAAACCCTCACTGTCTGGGTTTGTATGGTTTTACACTAGTAGGGAACATAGTTTGGGAAAACTATGCACCAACAATAAAAATAAAAAAATCCATTAAAAATTTAAAAATTTCAGCCAAAGAACCTTTAAATTAAACCCAACCAAATCATGATAAAAATAGTGGTTTAGAAGTACATGAAAGTAGTAACATGATGTTACAACCTCCCCACCATAGAAATGTTCTGTCCCCAGAAATCCTCTCAAGATGCTTCCAAGTCAAAAATAAGAGGTCATTACTCTCTCATTAGTGCGTCCATGTACCACATATCCTGATAATCAGGACTGTGCTTCTATAGAACTCAAACCATAGGTATATTCCTCCCAATAAGAACCTTGGTTTCTAAATCAACTATCCTTCTTGGGTACTCAATCATGGATAAATCAGGTTCGACATTGACATCACTCCAGTTCACAACATGAGATGGATCAGAACAATACCTCTATAGGTATATTCCTCCCAACTTGGAACACACCACTTTCATAGAGCTAGATTAGCTGCCACGAAACTCTTGTATTTCATGAAGCTCCATACTCTATGAATCTCTTTTGCAATTCGAGAGCTACAAATATTTCTACGGAAAACTCTCTACCTCTTTCAAGTGGGTTGAGGTCTTTTTATAGGTGATTCCACCAACACTCGACCCTTTTATGTGAAGTCAGCGCCATGTTAGCTCAAATCGCAAAGCCCCTAAATTTATTCTGAAATTCTCTCTATATCATGAAGCACCACAGAGCTTGTCGCATTTTTGAAGCATCCCATCAATTCCTTCACACCGCCACCGCAATGCTTTGGTGTAGTGCTATTCACCTTTGCTGTTCGCAATGCTTATCGTAATCATTAAGAATGCCATCAACATTTTTCATGTCTTCACAAAATCCACATAATGAATCCCATTGTCGCGAAAGTCATGCCTTTTACATATTTTTATGAGATTTTCAAGGAAATTCATATTTGGCGATGCTCACAAAACTCCAAATTTTGGACTCAAATTTTTTGGAAAACACTAGAAAGCGGCACCACCTTGTATCTTCTATTTTTATACTGCCTCCAGATCTTCCATTCTTTATCACGGTTCTTTGTCAACATGAATTTTTAACAAATTCTCTAGAACTCAACAATTCACTATGGAAACCTACATAATCAACAAACACAACCAACCCAAAAATGATACAATGTTACCTTCAAGGATTTTTTCCCAACATGCCTTTATGTGTATATATATGTTTATGTGTCTATTTGTGTATCAATATGTGCTCTTATGTATGTGTATGTGTATGTGTATGTGTATGTGCATGTTCATGTGTATGCGCACGTGCATGTGTATGTGTAAGTGTAAGTGTAAGTGTATGTGTATGTGTATGGGTAGGGGTATGTGTATGTGAATGTGTATGTGTATGTGTATGTGTATGTGTATGTGTATGTGTATGTGTATGTGTATGTGTATGTGTATGTGTATGTGTATGTGTATGTGTATGTGTATGTGTATGTGTATGTGTATGTGTATGTGTATGTGTATGTGTATGTGTATGTGTATGTGTATGTGTATGTGTATGTGTATGTGTATGTTTATGTGTATGTGTATGTGTTTCTGTATGCATTTGTACATATATGTTTATATATGTGTATGTGTACGTGTATGTGTATGTATGCCTATGTTCATGTACTTTTATGTTTGTGTATATGTGTGTGTCTGCATGCGTATGTATGTTTATCTATATTCATGAGTCTGTAAAGGTGTGTCACTAGATAAACATAGGTATGTGCTATTTCACCTAAATATCAGACACACACATAAAAAAACATCAATACATTCATACAAATAATAATAATTTTAATTCCAATTGAGAATTTTATATATAGTTAATAATTAATTATATTTTTTTATATAAAATCAACAAAATATATACATCTGTACCATTAAATTCTTTCTTTTTTAATTAATTATATATTGTGAAAAATATATGGGGAACCAAGGGGCAGTCGTGGGTTGAACCCCTAATGAGATGAAAATATAGTAGATGTACCTTCCACTCTAATGATAAACTACTTGAAGAAAAATATTATTAATATTTTTATCCATTTTTATTTTTTTTTAATTTATTCATTTTTAAGATTTATTTTTTATTATAGAATGATTTTTTATTATTTTATTTATTATAACTTTAATAGATTTAATAATGATATTTATTATAAAATTAATACACTCATTAATAGAAAATTTATAATAATATCAATAATTAATTTATGATAATAAAAATCCATTTATTATTATATTACTAAAAGTAGTTAGTATTTTTCAAAACAACTAGGGCAGGATTCTCTTGGTACAATATAATGCCACTTGTAACCTTTTATTAAGCACTTATTGATGTACATGATGATAACCCTAGTAAAAATATTCACAACTAATTTCATGTCTTAACTCCTTCACCTTTATATGATGGCCAATAAAATACCACAAATTTTGACAAACCCACTAATCATGAGGGTTTTAATAAAGAATACAGGGTTGAGGAAAACTTTGTGTCTTTAGATGAAGAACAAAAGCTTTTATAGTGGAAAAAATGTTGATGTGAGGCTGACACCCATATGGTACTGTTATCCCTCACGTTCAGGGTGGACCAGTTTCACATCATAGAAGGGGTGAATCCCGTGATGTTTATTTAGAACATTTTTTGGATGGTTTGTATCTATAACATCATGTGTCCATCATTTGTTTCTTGATTAGGGAAGTTTCTGCAATTTCTGAACCAATATTACCCTATTTTACATTTTTTCTTTATTTAATAAAGTTTATAGGACTTTTATGCTATATGGTAGGGTTTCAATAGGTTCTCGAAATGTAAATCAGACTACATATCTCAAGCGGTGTTTGGGATTTCTGATTTGAAGCAACTAGGGTTTCCCAAGGTTGAAGAGAAAGTTGATTTCTGTTGTGTTATTCCCATTATTATGATAATATCACATCATCCAGTTGATCCCCTGAGTAAGAAAACCATTTAAGGAATCCATGGTGATTCATCATATCATAAGATCACAAAGAAAGGATACACTTCCTTTGTTGATGATGTTCATCGTATTATTTTAGAGAGGCTTAATAAATTTAATAACCCCATTATTACACACCTTTATTTAATATTTAAGGATATTAAATTGAATCCCCTAGGTCTTAGAAAGTGTCTCCTAGATTTTTTGAGGTTTGATGAATGAGATATAGAATATTTAGAAAATGGGTTCTTTCACATTTTTTTCTTTTTAGTGGATTTTAAATTCAAGGCCCAGCGTTATGGATTCATTAATATAAATCTAGGAATCCATATAATATTTTACATTGATGTTGATTTTAATCCTCTAACTATGAAGAACTAAATCGCATAAAATTGGATTCAAATCCAAGGATTGAGTTGATTTCAATGGAACCCAAAAATTTTAGAGGAGATAACCTCTATGGTTAGAGTTCCAACTAAAATGAAAAATGACACTAAAAAATGAATACCTGGTCACTTCACAAGTATGATTATGGAAGTCGATCCAATTCCCCTTTGACCAAGTTGATTGTCTTAATCGTCATTGAGTTAAGATTTTACTGGATGATTGAGTATGAATAATTTCTGTACATTTGTGAGGATTATAGTAATATTAGGCATTCCTATAATAAATTTTATAGAAGAACTATCTAAAATATGTTTTGAATGAATGAAAACTTTTATTATAATTGAAAAACATATGCTCATGAATGTAGTGAGGATCCCAACACAGGCAATCCTTTAATCCAAGTTGGTATTAAATGAGCATATAATCCAATCTTAGTTCTAGAAAAAGTTTCTGGTGAAGGGTTTCTTCATGCCATGATCGAATTGAATCAGGGTCAACAAGGAGGTGACTTTGATAACTAAATTTTGTATAAAGATAACAGAAATATCCATAATGGTGTATAGTTGGACCATCTGAATCATGCCTATGAAAACTTAAATGAAGGTGAGCACCATACTGATTCAAAAAAACAACATGACCAGGATTATACTTATCATTGTGGTTATGATAGAAAAACCAATAAGGTAATCAAAATAAAATTATTATCTTTAGCTCATATTAAAACTAAATAGGTTAAGGTTATTACTAGAAATTAAAATTAGTTCATATCTATTAATATTTCTTAAGGGCTAAACCTATACTAAATGAACTTGAAAATAAATGAACAGTTAGTGGTTGATTAGTTTGACTCACCTGTGACTATTTTTAGTCCATCAAATTAAAAGAGAGAGAATACAATATTGTAAAAGGTTTATTGATATAGTATGTAAACATCTTATTTAAATCAAGAGGATAATTATTTGAATAGTTATTTTAAGATGGGAATTTTGGAATCTCTATTCCCAATCACACAAAGACAACATAAAAAAAAATCCATTTCCTTATAATATGTTTTTTTCTAAAGTTCTATCCATTACAACTAATTCCGAAAGGGAAACTACATAGTTTTTTAAGACCAATAATGATTCCAATTATTATACCTAGAAAGACTGTACCAATAGTTTTTTAGTTAGTTAGTCATCAAATAGAGGTTTTGTAAGTAGTTATAAGCACTCTAAATCACCAAGGAAGGGATCATAGGTCATAAGAAATCAAGATAGAAAGGAAGAGTGATTAAAAAGTGATCAGTAAGGTGGTTTTATAAAAACATTACACATAAACCGATGGGTCTCACTAGGACTTATCATATGCTACAAGCAAGCCAGTGGCTCCCACTGTTTGGCCAATGGCCACTGGCCAGAACCAATTATATCATAGAGCCCCACCATATTTCCTATGATATATAAATACATCATGAGTAATCCAATGGATATGGTGTATCTTTTTGAGATACACCATGCCTACCTTCCCGATTCCTTTAGTTTTTGGCCTCTAGAGTACCCCTGTATTTCCTAAAAACACATAAAAAAATGATCCAATATAGTGTAAAAGTTAAAAATAGAATCATACATAAAATATAGGTGTCACAAATATCCCCAACTTATAACTTGTCATCCTCAATAAGTATCTCTAGAGGTTTTCTCAAACATCTAGGTCAAGTACAAATGAATATCATCCTCACACTAAGAATTCTATTCTTTAACATGTCTATACTATTATAGTACCCAAACAAGAGGATATGACTTTCTATGAAACACATTTTTTTTCTATGGTATATAATTTGAATAGGTTGTTCCACAAAATATTCTACTGAATCTGGTTTGACATCCTTGTAATGAATCACATGCATAGGATCAAGCTCGTACTTTTAAGTCATTAATAGATGGTAAAAATTTGGATACCTCAGTACCATGGATGAAGATACAACCAACGGAACACCATCCCATTATGTTTAAAAATATTAAACATCCTGAAATACCATTGTTCAAACTTTACTTGACTCCTAAAAAATTATTACCCCACCTGAGGGTATACATAAAAGAAAAACTTTTCACACATAGAAAATATAGGCCATGAATCCAATATTAAACATAAGTCTTATTCCTATTTGGAGCTATAACCCCCATTACTAAATCAGTTTCACCCATTATGAGGTCTCGTACACTATTATGGGCCCAAAAATTTGAGACCCACCTGCCTCATATTAGTAGAGTGGTGAATGACATAGCATCCCATACATAGCCTCAAATAGAGGTATTTGAATTGAGGACCAGTAGATGTTTTTGTAGAAGAACTCTACTAGAGCTATGTAATCATCCCATGAACCTCTTAAATATAGGATGACTGTTTGAGACATATCCTCTATGGTCTCAATCATTTTATCTGAATACCCATTAGTCTGTAGATGAAATGATACACTCATCATCCATTGAGTACCCATAGACTTCATAAAACCTTTCTAAATTCATGAGATAAATAGAGTATCCCTATTAGATACTATACATTAATGAACTCCATGAAGATAGATGATCTCAAAAAATAAATCTTTACTAAATCATCCACTTTAATTTTCATCCAGATTATTATGAAGAGAACCATTATGCGAACAAAAAAACCCAAACAATGTATGCGCGTATCAGTGTCATGGGAAACCATATCACTAAATTCATGGTTACCTTATCCCACATTCATATAGTCATAGGAAGTGGTAGGATTAAAACTTTTGATCTCTCATGCCTAGACTTATTTTTTTTCAATTCAAAAAATGAGAGACAAAACTTTTGATGAATCTTTTTTATGTTAGCCCACTAGAAATATCATTTAACATCATGATACATATTAATTGACCCTAATGAACTACCCATTATGAATAATGTGATACTTTCATCAAATCCACTCTCAAGGAAGATAGAAACATCACCCTTCTATAAACTAGAAGCATTCAATTTCTATATAAACCCCAACATGTAATATAAATACCTGCTTCTAGCCACTTTCACAACATCCCACACTATATAAAAGAATCTAACTAGTATTAAATAATTATACTAGTGAATATTTAATCACTATGGTTACAAAAACAGATTCCCAATGATCCATATCTATGCCAACCAGCTAGTCTTCCTACAATTCCATTCCATTCCATCCATCCTCTAATTTCCACTCTCTAACTTCTTACATTTTTATGCTCAGTGAAACTATAAACACATTTACTTTCTAAGGATAATAAAAATTCTCAAGGTAAAACAACTATAAGTACTCTACCCAAGGCCTCTAATAAAGGTTTATGTATCATTAAGAGAAGAAGTACGATAGAATCTTGTGATCATTATACATGAGAAACCTCTCACTGAAGAGGTAGTGTCTCCAAAATTTCATCACATGGACCACTACCACTAGATCCAGGTCATTAGTATGGTAGTTCCTATCATTGGTCACAGCTGATGATAATCGTAATTGACTCCATTAACACCCTACATTTGGAAAACTCCCCAGAAAATTACAAAAGCGTTATGGTACACAATATATCCAACTCTAGGATTAGAAAGGGCCTGATTAGAGCCAATATATAACTTTTAATTAGATATAAGAAACCTCTTCATATTTATCTTTCCATTAAACATTACACACTTTTTCTTACCACAACCGGGCCCAAATGATGATAAATACAATATCCAGGTGTATATCATGTGATTTGGATGTATTTGAATATTTAAGGACGTCATCCATGAACATAATGTTGACAGAATATTGGTTTGGGTGAATGAACTTATTCATGAGGTCCATGAACTCCACAAGAGCATTTTTTAGTCTAAAGGGCATAAAAAGATACTCATATAACCCATACCTTCTCCTAAACACTATCATTAGTATTTATCCCTATTAGATATGAAGTTGATGTTATCCAAAATGTAGATCAATCATATAAAACCAGTATGATCCCCTAAAATGGTTGAATAGTTAATTTTACCATGGAAATTGTTTTGTTCTTTAATGTAATATTGGTTATCTTACAATATTCCATGCATATCTAAAGACCACCATCCACCTTTTTGTTGAAAAATACCAAAGCACCCCATGGAGAAGTGCTTATTATGCTAAATCATTTTTCTTTTAAATAATACAATTTCACCTTGATTTCTTTCATATCCACTGGTTCTATTTGGTTTGGTGGATTAATATTGGTCCCACAGTAGACACCATATCAATTTGAAATTAGACTCCTCTGTGTGGAGGTAACCCCAAAAATTACCAAGGAATGACGTCCTCGAATAGGTCTACCACTAAAGGGTAAGAGGAGAGAGTCACTTCGTAATCCCCTATTAGGATCATACCTACCACATGTTATATGTATATTTATCTTTGAAAATGATATATCCAAATTATACTTTCATTAATGTCCCATTCAATGATCAAAAAAAGTAATCCCCCCTTAGGCGATGAAAATGTCACTAATCTCCCTTAATAGTCAATATGTGCATGGAAAATGGTCAACCAGTCCATGCCAAGTATCATGTGGCAACCTATCACCTCTATATCCTTTAAGACTAAAATATTCTCAAAGATAAAAACCACCATTGTAAAATATGGAAAGGTATAAAGATGATCCAGTTTCTTCCCAAGTAGTGTATAGATAGATAACATCTTAGAAGGAAAATTAACTGGTAAATCCAAACCAACAAAAACTTGATTTGACATGAATGAATTAAATGATCCAATACAAAAAAATAAATATATATAGTAGAATAAAATACGATAATACCTCAAACCATAATGGTCTATCTCTTCCATTTTTTGGAACCTGATTGACTACATAATCCCTGCCAGTGATCGATATATATTCCCCTAGAGACTCATGATCCACTTGATTTATTGATAATTATGGGTTATATACCTACTTTTTAGGTACTATGACTAATATTTCTTAGAACATACTCTAATATAAATCTTATAAATAGTCCATATTCCTTGTCTTTCTATATAAGTGATATTTCTTGAGATAGTATAGAAAATTCTTTAGAAAGCATTCCTTCTTTTTGTAATTCAAGAAACTAGAAGAGTCATATCTACTAGGGGGAGTTGGGGTACCCCTTATTTTCTCCAACTACTAACAACCAACCTAGGTTCTATCCTTATATTTACTCTTTTTTTCCTAGAATAAACAACCATGGACACACTATCGAAGGTAGATGTTTATCCGCATACAGCTGGGAGAAGACCTAAAATGATATCTTCCTGAAATCCCTTCTCGATCATTAGTTAATTATGGAGCATGGTAGAATTGGTATTCATGTCAATGTTATGAAAATATAAAATTTTCTTCAAGGAATGACCAACCCCAATGTTATTTTTTTCCAAGACTCATTCCCTACCAGAAGTAGAGAAAAGAAAATCATCCCTATGACGTGCTCCGTAGGGGGACACTATTACCAACGCCTAATGAAGCTCCATGAACTCTTGATCACAATCTAACTTTAGAGAATCTGGATATAATTTCTCAATTAAGATCAAATTGGTTTTCATCTAGTTTATCCTTTCATATCTAGTAGACTAGAACATGACATTCAATCATCATCCAACTGTTCCATGAATCATAAAGGTAGAAATATTCACCTTCCAACCCACTAGGTTTTCTATTATGTTGAATATCCTTTATGTGATATGTATCAAGTACTATACATCTCGAGGGCCTCCAGTGCCATGTAAGGATGATGGATTCAAGTTTTGGATATTGTGAGTAGATTTGACCATCTTTTTTACACCCCTATTGGGTAATCCACCATCAACATGAACTAGATTAAATAGTAATGAATTGAATAATTTTATTTATTGATCCCATTAGAGAAACTAAGGGAACATGCTCAGTTGCATCCCCAATCATGAAAATGGGTGAAAATGGATGCACAAGACATATAAAAGTAACTAATTAGCTAAAATTCTTGAACAAACATTAGAGAAAACCAATAGCTAAAAAAATATATCTTAGAAAAAGAGTTTGTTAATAGATCATAGGATCACATAAGGGTTCTCCAAAAGGAAAAAACTAATAAGATACCCTTAAGAATGAGTAATATCACCTTATTCCCAACCCAAACCAATGTCAAGTATATTGTACCTACATGTTATCAAAAACCACAGATATATGCTAAATAATGGAATAAAAAAATCCCAAATAATATAATATGAGAATTATATTACCATATCACATACCAAAATGTCAACATGCATTTAATTATATAGGCTATATCTAATGAAAGCAAAATGTACATATGGAATATAAACCTACATGCTGAGAATGATGCCTGAACACATACCAAATCGCATAAATTAGTAAAAAACATTATTTTTATAACCTAGTGTGAATTTAATCAATGGAATCATCAAAATAATAAACATAAATTCACAAATTATGGTAACTCAGAGGCCTACAACATAGTGATTGTCAGACACTAACATTGTTCGCCAACTTGAGTCCCAACCATCCTATCTTATGTTTTCCCTATCTTAAATCAAGGCAATGAGAATGAAAATTTTAGTGAACTTGGTTCCATAGATACCATTTTTTAATTCCTCAACCTAAACCACCAGGTTAGAGATGGAGTACCATAAGGCCACATGGACACCTCTCCTTACACAAGAGGATGAGAACTAGTTGTGATGGACTAAAGAGAATCATGGGGAGACTATTCCCATGGAACTCGGTATCATCATATTATATAACAAATAGATTAAAACAATCAATACATAATGAATAAAACAATAACCATTAGAGTAGAATAAAGTAATGATAAAAACCCAACCCATGTACTATCAATATGGCATGTTAGACAAACCAATCAAAACTAATCAAAGGATCCAATGTATGAGTAAGCCAAAAAAGTGGAAACACCTAACCTAAGGTCCATACAACTTATTTTACATCCTCTAGACAAGTAGCACAACTACCTACCATAGGGACATTTCACTTCACCAGATCACTAGTCATGAAATCCATAAGTGCACTGAGATTTCCAAGTAGGTTGTGAGTTCAAGACTTGGTAGGAAACCCACAATTAACCTTCACATCAATTTATAAAGATATAAATGTTCTTTAAATGAGGAAAACATGTACATATATAGAAATAATATATATATAACACAAGAACAACACAATATAGGTCTTCATAGACTAACACCACTAGTTTTGGCACCATTGAAAAAGGAACCAATGTCATCCACCTGATATATCCCCCATTAAGAGATATCCTAGAAACATGTGTGACACATCCTATTAGTTGGGATAACACATGTACATTTCGACCAATGTGTGAAACTTTACTCATTAGGATAATACAATGAGCTCAACCTATAATATCAAATGCAGATGAGAGAGAGTAACACATTTTATATAGGATACCAATAATAGACTATAATCACATCGTTTCAAGCAAGAATCACTAGTTAACAACAATACAAATGAGATAAATATAATACATAGGTCAAGGATACATAGAAACACCACATGTTCTCAACCATCACATGTATTCTTCTCAGGGAGAAAGATACACACTAAAAAAAAATTCCAATAAACATTATAAAACATGTTCTAATGTCAAGGGATTATTTCCTTATCTTCAACGATGACTAGAAAAATGGACCACCATCTATGTTAAAAGAAACCACTAAAAACTAGATCCAAACTTGATTCAACAAAACTAAGAATCCTTGTCTCAAGGATAATAAAAAACCAAAAACTAAAGGTAGTTCATGGACCAAAATACCAGACATGATCTACTGAAGACACCGATCATTGTCCAAAGTTGCATAGATTCAAAAACCATCATTCTAGGGGATTCTTATGAAGGGTTTGTTAGAGTCTAAAAAAATTTATGACAAGTATCAAAATACCTTAAAATACTTTTTTTAAGATCTCTTTACAAGATAATATAATGTTTTACATAAAAAATGAAATGAGGAACATTGTGTAAATCATGGAAACCATTTTCTATTCTTCTTATATAACAATATTTGTATTCATTAGATGAGTTTGAGTGATATCAAAAAGTGCAAATAAAGGAATTAAAACTTCCATAGGAATCCATTGGCTAATATGAATAAATTTTCATATATGTGAGTCTCTCTATCCTCCATGACATGAGAGAGTATCATGGTGAAAAGGAAATAGGAGAATGAGAACATTCAGTGATGAGGTGTCTTGGCTTGGCATGAAGCATTCACACACACACACACACTCTACAATTTCTGGTAGTTATTTATATAATCCATATGCACACTATCAAGTGTTCGTCTAGTATCATCTTCTGATTTGATTTATATTGAGAGAAAATTTAAGAATAGACAAAGATCCTAGAAATATGGAATATTAGATTTCACCTAAATAACTCTGTCGATACCAAGAAGAATGATGAATGACATAAATGGAATGTTCTTATCACCAGCATGAATTAAACGAGATTAACGGTGCATGATTCTATGATCAAACAAAGAAATGGTAGTAAATGATATAATATTTCTTACAAGGGAGCTGTTACATGTATTTTCTATACACTAAGTGAAGAAAGGAGAAAATATTTGAGGTTATAACATTTTATGGGAAATTTTTTAATTTTACCCACAAAATCTAAGTTTCACGGTTTTGATGTGTGGTTGAGAAAACACTGCACCAACCATGTGCTATCTATTTTTATAATGGGTAACCCACATGGTTACTATACATGGTTTTACTAACCATACATTTAGGGTCTTCTATTAAATTAAGGATCCACACACAGGAATGCACCTCCATCCACATGGTTTTTTCAAACTATGTAGCCTGTAACACCCCATTGTAAAACCTTGTATGGATAGTCATAACCAACTAACCTACCCCACATGGTTTTAATTAACTATGTGTCCTATCCTATTTTTCTAAAATGTATAGCTTCATCCCCCATAGAACCCCTAACACCACCAATAGCCCCATAAAAACAAAGGCTATTCAAATAATTCCACAAAAAAGAATATATATTGAAAACAATAAGATCTGTATCTTGTTTAAAACCTGGGATCTTATAATATTACCACCATTAAAGAAAGTTTCCTCAAATCTACCTCTCAAGTGTGTTCAAGACTCTATATAGAAAAACATTGGCCAATGAGGATGTACATCATCCTCTAGGTTCCAAGTCACATCCTATAAATGACCGTGCTTCCATAACACATGAATAAGTGAAACTGATCAACATCAGAGAAACTTTATGCTCTTATCAATGATATGAATAAAATTTTCATGAATGGGAACATATAGCAGTAACTCAACCTCTTTAGGATGAAAAGCATGAGATGGGTCCGAATAAAAATTGCATAGTTGAGATACATGGAAGACGTCATGCTTGAACTGACCCCTTTGAGGTAGCTTCAACCGATAGGCTACAAGACTGAATCTCTCTATAATTTCCAAAATCCCAATATATCAGGGTGAAATATTACCTTATCTCATAATTTTTATATTTACCATCCTTTTTGAGACATGTAAAAATACCCAATACCGAAACTTTAACTCTAGAGTCATCTGTGGGGATTAGTGTAAGATTTATGTCCCAACTATGCAGTAGAAATCCCATTTCTAAACAACCAGACCTATTTAGAAGTCTCTTATATAAGACATGGTCCTGGTAATTCTACCTCACCAACCTCTAACTACCATAGCGATGATAGATATGTCCTACCATTCAAACCCTCATAAGGTTCTATTTGTATATCCTCCTGATAGTTATTGTTCTAAAAGAACTCAACTAGGGGTATATACCTCTCCCAAGAGCCCCTAAAATCACTGACATGAGATCATAGCATATCCTCATGAATTTTTATTGTATGCTCTGGCTGGGAATTAGTCTGAGGGTGATATGTTTTCTCAAAATCACATGTGTACCCAATTACCTCTACAAACTCTTCTAGAAATGAGACATGAACTAAGAATCCCTATTTGAAATGATAGTGCGAGGGAACCCTTGATGTTTTACCATCTTACGAATGTAAAACCACCCAATATCATTCACATTGAAGGTATCCTTGATCGGTATGAAATGAGAATCCTTCTTGAGCCTACAAATAACCACCCACATATAATCACTACCTCAAGGAGACCTCAGAAAACCAGTAGAGAAATCCATTGCGTCATCATCCATTTTCAAGTCGTGAATAAGTAACTATGGTAAAAGTTTGGTTGGTCATTGATGTTCTGCCTTCACCTGTTGATAGGTGGAACACATCATAAAAAAAATTATCTTATGTTTTATACCCAACCAACATTACTGAAACTATTACTCATGGTACATCTTGGTGACACCGATATTCACTTCCAAAATCAAGCCATGATTCTTTAGCATTAGATCCCCACGTAAGTCCACATGAACCCAAACATAACCATGTATACATAGGATCTCATCCTCACCTATGGTCCAATCGAGAGGTGGGTCATCACCTTACACACTCTCTCATAGAACTAGGCCCTCATAATCCATTAGTTTCCTTATCCTCACTCTATCATGTTGGGTAGAGGTCACAACTAAGGTTGAAAGAAAATTCTTCACATGACTATCCTACACATCTAGGTGAATCTGATAGATAAAATCCATAAGCTTACACTGACTTATAGCCTCTTACACATCCTATATTTGAGTTTTTTTGCTCAGTGCATCGACCACTTCATTACCCTTTCTAGGCATGTAGGCATGATCAAAGTCAAAAGAATGTAGGTACTCAACCCACCTTTACTACCTCATATTTAGATCACACTATGAAAATATATACTTGAGGATTTTTTGGTAATGTATACAATAAAAAACTCTCCTATTAGGTACTGTATCCAATAGTGTAAATCCTAAATAACTAAAGATAACTCAAGATCACTCATCAGTTAATTCTTCTTAGGATCCCTCAGCTATCAATACCCATAAACCATGTGTCTTTCTCCATACCTCAGTACTTATCCTAGCCTGATACCTGATGAGTTACAATATACATGGTAGCTTATGTTGTACTCTTGAAGAATTAGGATAGGTGATAAATATAATATCTCGATCAACTCCTAATAGGATATCTCACTGGTATATATCTATAAAAACATCACAAACTTCATAGTCAAGCCTCTAAGAGGAACTTATAGGCATCATAAGTCCATTATGAATCAACTATAATATCACGATGGCCCCAAGAATCTCAGTATACCCAAGAAATTCTTGGGCAGATCTCATGAAACTATAGCTCTCCCCTTATTTGGGTCAACTAATACTTCTTTCCTTGAGATAATATGACCCAGGAAGTGGATCCTATCCATCCAGAATTTTTTACTTTGTGAGAATAGAATAAAAATGATGATATATTGGGGAATCCAAAATGATCTAAAAATGTTTGGAATTTTTCTGCCAATTATGAGAATACACCAAGATATCATCCATGAAAACCACAATAAATGAATGCATATAAGGATGTAAAACTCTGTTTATAAGTGCCATGGAAACTACTGAAACATTATTCAGACTAAAACACATGACTAGATACTCATATAGACCATACCTAGAATGAAAATTTTTATTAGGTTTGTACACTGGTCAACAATACACCTGATGATATCTGAATCTCAAGCCAATTTTTGAAAACACCTGATATAATCAAAGATGGTTCAAAAGTTCATCTATCTATGGAGAGGGATACTAGTTCTTAATAGTTTGATGGTTCAATTTTTAGTAATCCATGCATAGCCTATGGTTACAATTCACCCTTTTTACCAAAAAAGATCAGTGAAACCCATAGATAGTTACTAGATTAAATAAGTCCCTATGAATCTAAATCCTCTAGATTATTCTTTATCTCCTGCAACTCTGTAGTAGGCATCCTATAAGGAGAATTGGATACTAGTGTATCTTATGGAACTAGATCGATTGATAACTCAAACTCTTTCTTAGGAGGTAGACAATAAAATTCATCTGGTAAGAGATCCCTAAAATAATCAACAACTATAGAGAGATATGTCTGACACACTCCTTGACCATCTAGATAAAAACATGAAATATGGGTTGTCATCCTACCCATCCGATAATGATTTATTCTAGGTCTACTCACCTAGACATCCCATTCATCCATATAAATATAAAGTTCACCCTCTAATGATGTGAAAATCACTCTCCCACCATAGCTGTTAATATAGCCTCTATAAGATACTAGCCAGTCCATCCTTATTATGACATCGAACCTGGTCATCTCAAGAAGAAAATGATTCCAGACAATGTGATAGAGACTAATCTCAAGGGGGAACTCCCTACATTGACATACATCATATGTTCTGATTTCCAATGGAGTGTAAAGCATCACATCATCCCCATAAAACATAAAAAAAATCTCAAGGCTCTCAAAATTTGGTATAGATGTAAATCTATGTGATGTGACTATATAAGAAAGATAAGATACAAGAGTATAGTCTACTAAGATTGTACCTCTCACCATAGACAGTCCATTTCACTCAGTTTTGAGGGTATTGTGTATAACATATATCTAGATTGAACCATGGACATATGTTATAACCCCACTACCTATAGCAAGACCACTCAACTATATTGGTAAAACATGTGTCTATATAACTCGACCATGATTTCCACCATTTCATCCTGAATGACCAGTACTACTCCCACTCCCTGCATATCACAGAGCTGTGAAATCTTCTCTCGAACCTGTTGTCAAAGAAGACCCTCTACCACTCACTGGTAGATGGAAGGTTCACAAATTCACTACAAATGGCCCATCCTACCACAATCTCCGTACTCAACTAGGTCATGATCACACTAAATCCTCATGTGGAAATGTCTACCACACTGATGATAGAAAACCAAGCTACCAGTATCCATAGGCCAAATAGTACTCATCTCATGCGAGGCCTCAAAAGAGAACTTCCTACCTAAATCCATTGAAACCCTAGGCCAATAGAATGCACTACTCTGCCTTGTTCCCCGAACATCATTCTTGTATTGTCTATAATTAGCGCCTAATTTACTATCTTAGTAATATTCATCAACCTGAAGGGAAGAATTGATTCCGTTTGATGATAATAAAATAAGGAAGAAAATAAAATATATAAAGATTCATGATTAAAATAATAATTACTAAAAAATAATGTAAAATATAAAAAATAAATGATTCACATAAGTATTTAGGTTTTATACCAGATTGGTCCTACTATACGGTAAGAATATTACAACAATAATTTATAATTTTGCAAAAAAAAATAGTGGCGTACAACCTAGAAATATGTAAATATAGAACAAAATACTAATAAAAAGAATTATATATACATGAGATTCATTCCACTCAAGGACACATGGTAAACCCAAGATAACGATGGTATCTTACACCTACAATCTCAGTAGAGACTGAAAAAAGTGAAAGAAGAGTACAATGCACCCTCAAAGAAATAGATCAATATAAGTATCCACAAAATCCTAGGTCTACAAAAAAACATGGGGGTTTATAATCATAAGAGATGATAGATGATGTTGGGATGATCTTATGTATGAGAATTGATTTTTCAAAGGAGGTCTCCTGTGATGAACTCATCATCATAGTGATACAGCTAAAAAGGGAATAGTTGTGTGTCTGTTGAAGAAAGGAACTATAGATCGATGAGGTTTCTCTATCGAAGGGATGCTGAAAGGAAAATAGAAGAAATGAATACTCAGATATAATATAGAGTTCCACTGATGATTAGAATAATTGAAATGATGTGATAAGTTCAAAGGCATTAAATTCAGAGTATGTGGCTAGGCGACGGTTGAGGCAGGTGCAATTGGCCAGGAGGGAATGTAAAGGGAAACACCTAAGAATACAGTTCGTGAATGTCATAAACATAAAAATATGGTGATGGGAGGGACATTCCAAAATAAGTAAATAGAAAATAAAATGGGATGCAAATCATTGATAAAACATAACAGGTACATTCTGGGGTCGTCTGACTGGGGTGATCGATGACCAAGAGAAAAGAAAAAGGAGCACGGCTATCCAACCACGAAACGCCCTAACCATAGGATGTTCCCACATAGGGTTCAATGAGAAGGAGGCCCAAACTAGAGTCCCAAAATAAATATTACAAGAAAATTAGTATCCCATACCCAAAATATATAAAAATTTCATAATAATAAAACTATTTTTTGATAACAAAATTAAAAGAAAAAAAATTTAATTTTGAAAACTAATTTAAATAAATATCCACATTTTTAAAATAAGAAAAAAACCAATAAATTGTGTTGTTTCAATGTCAATATAGCATACTAGTAGATCCAGATAAATCTTTTAAGGAAAAAATATTCCTTAGCCCAATGTTTTTTCCTAAAACAAACTGTTGAGTTAATAAGATTTTCCTTATGACTTTTCCATTCCTTCTTGTTTTGAAAATCACAAACACCTTATCTTTAAGAAAAATTGCTTTTATAAGGAAAATTTATTTTATAAGTAAAATCGATTTTTAAGGAAAATTATCCTCATAATATTTTCATTATCTACATCTATATATTTCTTAAGTATAAGAATCAGATTCATTTCTATATTCTAGAAATCATTTAAAAATTTGATGTGAAGCATTCTGTTTTAAGTTCCGAATTCTGGATACGAACTCTAATAAAGTTCCATTCCGAATTCTGGATACGAACTCTAATAAAGTTCCATTCTGAATTCTGGATATGAACTCTAATAAAGTCCCAATCCGAATTCTGGATAAGAACTCTAATAAAGTTCCATTCCAAATTCTAGGTACGAACTCTCATGAAGTTTGACACCGAATTACCATTATGAATTCTGATGATGAATTCCCATTCCGAATTTTTCACTCCGAATTAACCTATTAAACAGAATCTGATCATCTTTTCTTTATACACACCGAATCTATTTAGACTCTGGACTTTCATTTTGCTTAGACTCCAAACCTTCACTCCGATCTTGTTAGTTAAACTTAAAACAATGTCTTACTTTCTGTTACACTTGTTTTGTTATAAAACAATGTTTTCTATTCTATTGTAAACTAACCGTTGGTTAAGTTACACGTGTAAAGGTCCCTCTGATTTTTAAGGAAAATATGACTATTGGAGAGGAGGCCGACCGAGCCTATAAATAGGAGCTCATTTGAAATAGATCGATATAGAATACAGTTGATCGATCTAGAGACCACACGCTGCTAAGGTGATTTATAGAGAGAGAAAGATTTTCATGCCTTGTGCGTACTGAACCGCTCGTTCAGTTTTTTCTTCGTGCGACTATGAATGTTGGTGATTACATTCGAGGACTTCTAGGGATAGGAATACAGAGGTTCCGACTAACTTAAAGTTCAAGGGCTTCCTTGCTGAGTAAGACAGAGGTTACAACTACCTTGAAGTTGAGGTCTTGCGAGGATAGCAAGACAGAAATTCCTATTTTCATATCGAGGGCTTACCCTGGTGTGGGTAAGACAGACTTTCTTGAAAGTTTAAATCAAGGGACCTTTATCCAAGGTTGTTGGATACCCTTCTCTTTGGGTTAAAATATTTATATCTTATTACTTGTAGTTTTTCTACTTGTTTGTTTCTGCTGCATATTATATTGTATTGTAAGGAAAGTATAACCTTGTTGTATTTCCTTACACTTGTACTCTGATAAGTTTAGATTCTATACACTTTAGGGTAGAATCTCATATTGTAATCTTTAGTTAAGTTTCAATTTCCGAATCCATATTTTCAGAACATACTTTCGGAACCTACTTTAAGAATTGGTGTTAGAGGTGTTGTGAATTTTCTAAGTTTAACTTTGTTAAACTTAGATCTTTTCCTTGTGTAATGAAATTTTTAAATTGTAGAATTCACCCCCCCTCTTGTATATTGAGCATCTTCATTATTATTTCAATCCTATAATTGGTATCAGAGGTTGGAAACCTCATACTCTATACCAATCCTACATTTGGTATCAGAGCAGGTCTCTGAAATACTTATACTCACGTATAAGTTTTTACTTGGTCATTTTTCTTTATTCCAAAATTTGTCATTCCGAACTTTGTCATTCCAAACTTTGACATTCCGAACATTTTCATTACGAAGTTTTTCTACAAACTAGTTTGGTTTCCCAAGTTGTTTAAGTATGGCAGGAATCAATGTTGGTTCAATTGATAATCTAAATCCTACAAGACCACCAATCTTAGATGGTAATGATTATGAGTATTGGAGAGATCGAATTAATACTTTTATTATCAATACTGGAGTGGAAAAATTTGTGATGCTTACTGGTGATTATAAAATTCCTGATAAGGAAGTTAGAACATTCACTAACCAGGAAAAGCAAGAGTATCAACTCAATTATAAGGTACGCAATACTTTACTTTGTTCAATGACTCGAAATATATATAGCCAAATATCTTCTTGAGAGGCAGCTAATTGTATATGGAAGAAGTTATAGGTTACACACTTTGGAACTTCTAAAGTGATTGAAAATAGAAGAGCTATGGTTAGAGCTGAATATCATGGCTTCAATTTTCCTTATGGTGAACCAATTTGAAAAGTTCAACAAAGATTTATGACTATAGTGAATATACTACAGTCTATGGGAGAGAAAGGAGTAGATGATGAAGCTCTTGTGGATAAGATAATTGATATTATTCCCAATGAGTTAGAATCAAAGAGAACATCTATAGATGAGAACAGGAAAGTCACACAAATTTCTCTTGATGAACTATTTGGAACTCTTCTCCAATATGAAACAATAATGAAGAGAGATGCTGACAACATCAAAAAGAAGAATGGAAATGGTACTATTGCTTTTACAACAACATCAAATCAGATGAAAGCTAAGACTCCTGAGAGAGTGACCAGATCCAAGTCTAAGAAAGTTATTTTCCAATCTGAATCTAGTGAGAGTGAAGTCTCTGAAAATGAGTTAGCAAATCTTGCTCAAAGGATGAACAAGATAGCTGGCCAAAGAAGTTTCCAATCCAAGTATAAGAAAAAGGAAAGGAAAGAAAGGAAAGATAGAGAAGTCACTTGTTATGAATGCAAGAGAGATGGACATATTAGACCAGATTGCCCCATGCTTAAAAAGAAAGAAAGGAAAGAAAGGCATTCATACAGAAATAGAAAGAAGTATTACAAAGCCAAAGTTAAGAAAGTTCTAAAATCAAATGACACCTGGAGTGCCAGTGGTGGTGAATCTTCAGATGAATCTTCTGATTATGAATCTTCAGGAAAGAAGAATCTTGGTCTTATAGCCAGATTACCTATTAAAAATCATTGTTTTATGGCTAAGGTACAAAATTCTAAATCATTGACCAATTTTTCTTTAAATCCTAATGATAGAGAATATTATAACTCTTCTGATGAAGAATCCTCTTCTGATGAAAAAAATAATTTACCTACTTATGAAGAAGTTTCTAGGTTTGCTGAACTACTTGGAATTGAGAATTCCAAACTCAATAAAAAACTTGATAAGGAAAATTCTAGAAATTCTATTCTTACAAAAGAAATATCAGATATTTCTAAAGATCTTGATAGAAAAAATGCTGATTTTGAAAATATTTCTAAAAATCTTGAGGAAGTAAGTTCTGAGAACAAACTTTCTAAAGAGTTAGAAAAAGTAATTTCTAAGAAAAATATCTTTGAGCCTAGCTCAAGTTCTAAATCTAATGATTTTAAAGATAAAAACTTGGTTATAAATATCAAGTCCAAAATTTTTTCCTTAAAGAAGTGTTTATCAAACTTTACCCATGGAAAGGAAAATTTTGATAAAATGTATTCTCAAATATGAACTTTAAGAAATAAATCCTGATTTGGTTATACTCAAGAAAAAGCAACTTTTAGTAACAATTATTTTGTTCCTCAAAGTGACCCATTTTGTACCAAGTGTCAATGTAGTGGTCACTGGGAAAAGAATTGTTCCTTAAACAAAACCCAATATCTAGGATTTCAGAAAGCTTATTTCTCAAAGAAGATATGGGTTCCTAAAATTTTGTTATCTGGAAATCTCGGATCCAAACAAGTTTGGATTCACAAAGTCTAATTATAATCTTGATTTCAGGAAAATAAAGGAAATAACAGCAACAACACATGGTACATGGATAGTGGATGTTCCTGGCACATGACTGCTAACAAAAGCTATTTTGAAAAGATTATCAAAACAAAAGACGGAAAGGTAACTTTCGGAGATAATGCACAGGGAGAAATTGTTGGTATTGGTAATATCGTTATTCTAGGTAAAATTTTGATTTCAAATGTTTTATTTGTTAAGGGTCTTAAGCACAACATCATTAGCATAAGTCAGTTATGTGATGAAGGGTACCTTGTGAATTTTAGGAATGATAAGTGATTAGTACACAATTCCAAGGAATAATTTATTCTCTCAGCCAATAGAAAAGAGAATGTTTACACTTTGAACTTATAAGACCTAAGGAGCCAAGATTTACCTTGCCTTAGTGCAATAGAAGATAATTCCTGGTTATGGCATAGAAGACTAGGTCACTGTAACCTTAGGAACTTATGTAAACTCTCTAAGAAGAAACTAGTTAAGGATCTACCGGAGCTTAGATTTGATTCTTATAACATTTCTGATCCTTGTCAATATGGAAAGCAACATAAATCTAGTTTTAAATCATTTGGTGAAGTCTCAACAACTGATGCATTACAGTTAGTGCACATGGATCTTTTTGGACCAACACAAACTGGAAGTATTGGAGGCAAATAATATGCATTTGTTCTAGTTGATGATTACACTAGATTTATATGGGTCTATTTTCTAGCAAAGAAGTCTGAAGCCATTTCCTATTTCAAAAGTTTTAGAGACCAAGTTAAAAATGAGAAAAACCTTCCATTGAAAACTATTCATAGTGATCATGGAGGAGAATTTCAAAATTATGATTTTGAAACTTTTTGTAGTAGAAAAGGTATTACTCACAACTATTCAGAACCTAAAACTCCTCAACAAAATGGTGTAGTTGAAAGAAGAAATATAATTATTCAAGAAATAACTAGAACCATGTTGAGTGAATATTCTATAGCTAGACATTTCTGGGCTGAAGCTGTTAGTACTGCTTTCTATACTATAAATCGAGTTTTGAATAGACCTTTTCTTAATAAAACTCCTTATGAGTTATGAAATGGTAGAAAACCAAGAATTTCCTACTTCATGGTTTTTGGTTGCAAAGTATTCATACTGAATACTAAAGATAATCTATATAAATTCACACCAAAATATGATGAAGGAATTTTCTTAGGATACTCCACAACTTCTAAGGCTTATAGAGTTTCTAATAAAAATACTTGTATTGTTGAAGAAACAATGCATGTAAAATTTGATGAGTCAGATACTTTTGTTTTTAAACCATATCAACTTTCATCCTCGGATGTGTTTTCAAAAACTAGTTGTCAATCTTTGATAGAAGAACCTTCTGATAAGGAAAATGTTCAAGAAGATTTTTCTGAAACATTTACCCCAGAAGACTTTCTACCCTATGTTGATGAAAAAGTTTTACAAAACCCAAATCAGGTGTTTCTTAAGAATCATCCTAGTGATAGTATCATTGGTGATTTAAATCAACCTGTAAGGACTAGAAATTCCTTAAGAAATGAAATAGAACATCTAGTATTTCTTTCCCAATTAGAACAAAAAAGAACTGATGAATCTTTAGGTGATGATGATTAGATTAAATCTATGCAAGATGAACTAAATGAATTTGAAAGGAACAAAGTCTGGATTTTGGTTGAAAGACCTAAGGAAAATTCTGTCATTGGAGTAAAGTGGGTCTTCAGAAAAGAATGTGATGAAAATGGAGTCATAGTAAGAAATAAAGCTAGACTTGTTGCTAAAGGCTATAATCAGCAAGAGGGAATATACTATGAAGAAACCTATGCTCCAGTAGCTAGACTTGAATCTATCCGTATTCTACTTACCTTTGTAGCATTATTTAATTTTAAAATTTTTCAAATGGATGTGAAATGTGCTTTTATTAACGGTTATGTTCAAGAGGATGTTTTCGTTGAACAACCTCCTAGCTTTGAAGATACAAAACATCCTGATCATGTTTTTAGACTTACCAAAGCTGTGTATGGTCTTAAGCAATCCCCACGAGCCCGGTATGATAGAATCACTGGATTTTTACTTCAAAATAACTATGTTAAGGGAAATGAAGATCCAACACTTTTTATAAAGAAATATAAGAAAAATGTTTTGATTGTTCAAATTTATGTTGACGACATCATATTTGGTTCAACTCAGCAATCTTTAACTAACTATTTTGCCAATATAATGAAATATGAGTTTGAAATGAGTATGATGGGTGAGTTAACCTTTTTCCTTGGTTTTCTTATGCCAAGGCAGCTAGCTTGGTAGGGCTGACCTAGGAATGAGAATCTGAATTCATTTCTCATGTTTTACCAGATTGAAAAGGAAGCTTAAACAAGGAAAAATCTTTGGAGACTCTCAGACTGGCAGATGAAAAGGCTCTGAATATTGCTACCCTTTCTATGAATTTTAGGATTCTAGAATTATGGGTACAAGGATTTATCGTACCGAGAAAGGGTGATAAAGACAGTTTGAAGAAGAGTGAGATATTTATCTTAGATTTTCTGATAAATCTAAGGAAGTTTAATCTGATGAAACAAAATCTTATTACCATTGAAAATGTTAAGAAAGGGAATCTGAGAGCTCAGATTATAATGTATCCAGCAATCATCTCAAAGTTAATAGTTTGGTGCCTTGAGTCTTTAAAGGAGGCTTGCAAGTCTAAGCCAAGAGTTTGCAAAATTATGTTGGTGAGTGATGGTACCCTAAAAAGGATGAATGTTTCCTTCGACAAAAATACTGGTGAGTTCTTTGATTTACCAGTTCAAGAAGAAGCGGTTCCGGAAGTTGGTGAACCTGAATCTTCTAATCCAGTGAGGAAGAGAAAGTTGAAATAAGTTAAAGTTGAAGTTGATGTAGGGAATCCCAAATATAAGGAAGTTCATTCCGCACCTCCAAAACCAAAGAAGCAAAAAACTTATACAGAAGAAGTAGCAGCAATGTGGAGGAAAGATAAAGAAATGAGGAAGGAAGGGGATCCTCAGTTTGGCTTGGACCCTGCGAAGGCTAAGGCCTTGAGGGAAAGAACTGCAAATGAATTAGAAAATCAAGAGAAACAAAAGAATCTTAAGAAAAAGATGTCTGAAGCTGAGGTAGTTCAGACTTTGTTAAAGTTTAATGAGATGGTGTCCAGAAACATTCCAGTTCCAAGATCTTTTTCTATGGAATCTCTACCTGAGACTCTAGGAAGAAACTATGTCACTCCGGAAGTGGCAGTTGCTAAGCATGTTGAGGAAGATGAGCAGTTTGAGGAAGTGCAAGAGGAAGAAGCAATTGATGAAGGTAGTGGTGAGATCACAGATATATTAAAACAAGTAGAAAATTATAAGGAGACACCTTCAGAACCTTTGTCGCTCCGAACTTCAGAAGATGAGTCCTCTAAGTTAGCCACTCCAGGAAAGGATGAGGAGAAAGGAGAACAAGAAGTATATTATCATGCAGAGGAAGAACAACTTCTACATGATATTTCTTAAATGGGGAATGTAGAGGTCGATGCTCAACAAGATGTTGATAATGAAGACAATGTTGTTTAAATGTCTGACAGTGAACAGAAATCTCCAGAACATGAATTCATTCCGAAAGTGGACAAGGGGAAGCAAATTGTTGTTGATACCCCAAGCTCAGTGGCTGTAAAGAAAAGGGAAGTTGGTGGTTCTTCGAAGAAGAAGGATGACCAAATTGAAGAAGAAAATTCTCCAAGCAAAGTCTCAGATTCAGAGTCATCTTCGTTGGGGCATGACTTTGTTGTTCAGTCCTTGAAGAAGTTGGTGGGTTATATTCCGACTTTCTCAAGTATTGATTCAAGATGCCAAATGCTCCAACATAAAATGAATCAGAAAACAGTCTCCATATCTATGGTTATGGACAAATGTGTATAGATGGAAGCTCAGTTCAAGTCCTTTATTGTCGGCTATGAAGCCCACAAAAGGTCTTGTAAGAAAATGACTAGTTGGTCGAAGAAAACCGTAGATGAGATGAGGCTCTTGGATGAATTCCAAGATAATGTTAAAGATGAATTTGAGACAGAAGACAGGAAGATAAATGAGCTTACTTCTTCCTTTGAAGAAAAGTTGATAGCTGAGAGGAATTCCCGAATTCAAGAAGATAGAGATCTGAATGGCAAGCTGAATTCTGTTGCTCAAAATTGGATAAATGAAAGGGATTATCAGATTGAGATTGAAGAGAATTTGTTAAAGCAAGAACAAGTTTTGAAAGCTCAGGAAGAAAAGCTTCAAGCCCAGGAAGAAAATATTGAAGCTCAAAGTGCAAGAATAGTTGTGTTAGAGAAGCAAGATGAAGAAGACCATAAAGACTTGAAGAAGATAAAGACTATTCTTAAGGGTCTCATATCGAAGAAAAAAGATCCAAAATAGACAAATCCGATCTTTTTGTTGTATCTTAGTTTCTTTATCTTTCAACTTAATGAAAATTTTGATTGCTCGTTTCTTTTGTTGTTTTTACTAATTTTTCAGGTACTTTGTTATATTTTCCATTCCCTCGAATTATTTTTGAAAATCACAAAGGGGGAGAAGGAAAAAGAATCCTAATAAAAGGGAAAAAAGAACTTTAACAAAGGGTGAGAAAGAAAAAGAATTAAAATAGAGTTTATCTAAGGGGGAGTTTTTCATTAAAGAAGACATTCTTAATGAAATATCATTCTAGAAATCTAGAATATGATCCTTAGAGTTTCAAAGACTAAGGGGGAGTTAGTCGTATTCATAAACATCCATAAGCAAAGGGAGATAAGCCTTGATGTTTTCCTTTTCTTTCTTCTTAGACTTTCTTTTTCGTAAGGATGTTTGTGCTTTCCAAAAAGGGGGAGATTGTTGAGTCAATAAGGTTTTCCTTATGACGTTTCCATTCCTTCTTGTTTTGAAAATCACAAACACCTTATCTTTAAGGAAAATTACTTTTATAAGGAAAATTGATTTTATAAGGAAAATCGATTTTTTTAAGGAAAATTATCCTTATTATATTTTCATTATCTACATCTATATATTTCTTAAGTATAAGAATCAGATTCATTTCTATATTCTATGAATCATTTAAAACTTTGATGTGAAGCATTCTGTTTTAAGCTCTGAATTCTGGATATGAACTCTAATAAAGTTCCATTCCGAATTTTGGATATGAACTCTAATAAAGTTCCATTACGAATTCTGGATACGAACTCTAATAAAGTTCCATTCCGAATTCTGGATACGAACTCTAATAAAGTTCCATTCCGAATTTTGGGTATGAACTCTCATGAAGTTCAACACCGAATTCCCATTACGAATTCTGATGATGAATTCCCATTCCCAATTTTTCACTCCGAATTTTCCTATTAAATAGAATCTGATCATCTTTGCTTTATACACACCGAATCTATTTAGACTCCGAACTTTCATTTTGCTTAGACTCTGAACCTTCACTCCGATCTTGTTTGTTAAACTTAAAACGATGTCATACTTTCTGTTACACTTGTTTTGTTATAAAATGATGTCGTCTTTTCTGCTGTAAACTAACCGTTGGTTAAGTTACACGTGTACAGGTCCCTCCGATTTTTAAGGAAAATATGACCGTTGGAGAGGAGGCCGACCGAGCCTATAAAGAGGAGATCATTTGAAAGAGCTTGATATAGAATAAAGTTGATCGATCTAGAGACCACACACTGCTAAGGTTATTACTAGAGAGAGAAAGCTTTTCATGCCTTGTGCGTACTGAACCGCTCATTTAGTTTTTGCTTCATGCGACTCCGAATGTTGGTGATTACATTCTAGGACTTCCGGGGATAGGAAGACAGAGGTGCCGACTACCTTAAAGTTCGAGGGATTCCTTGCTGAGGAAGACAGAGGTTCCAACTACCTTAAAGTTGAGGTCTTGCAGGGATTACAAGACAAAAATTCTGATTTTCATATCAAGGGCTTACCCTGGTGTGGGTAAGACAGATTTTCTTGAAAGTATAAATCAAGGGACCTTTATCCAAGGTTTTTGGATACCCTTCTCTTTGGGTTAAAAGATTTATATCTTGTTACATTTAGTTTTTCTACTTGTTTGTTTCTGCTGCATATTATATTGTATTGTAAGGAAAGTATAACCTTTTTGTATTTCTTTACACTTGTATACTGATAAGTTTAGATTTTATACGCTTTAAGGTAGAGTCTCATATTGTAATCTTTAGTTAAGTTTCAATTTCTGGATCCATATTTCTAGAACCTACTTTTGGAACCTACTTTCGGAATTGGTGTTAGAGGTGTTGTGAATTTTCTAAGTTTAACTTTGTTAAACTTAGATCTTTTCCTTGTGTAAAGAAATTTTTAAAGTGTACAATTCACCACCCCTATTGTATATTGAGCATCTTCATTATTATTTTGATCCTACACAAACACTCTTAGATTGTGTCATAGTGGAATATGTTCTATCTATACCTACACATATATTACTATCAAACAACCTAACTTGTTCAACAATTAAACTAATTTTTTTTAAGATATTACCAATACACTACCCGAGTCTCAACTAAAAGTTGAGGATACTTTTTAGCATCCCAAAAACTATAAATACAAAGCCTTCCTTAGATGAAAAATTTAGTGAACATGAAATCTTGACAAAATATAAGATCAATATAATGAAATAGTAAGAGGAAGTAGATAAAATAATAAATATAGAATTGGAAACTGAGAGGATAAACATATCCACCTATTCTTGAATAGCTTAGACAAGCCCAAACACACCATCTATTCCAATCGAGTTCCCCTAAAAAACTCATCTAGGTCCATCCCTAGGATCATAGAAGAGAGACTACATAGAAAGTATACCCATTTATATATAAATGGAGGATAAAATAAAATAAATAACATTCAATGTGGATCACCTAGGGAATTCCATAGCAGATTGTCACAAACTATCCTTAGTTTTTATGTTGGGAGAGTATCTTTTAATATGTCAGTCTGGCCACACTAAAAACATCAAATGTTCTTAAATGGGGTATTATATTTCCAATTATTATTAATATTTTTAAACTGAACCCTAAATTTCATTAACTGATGATAAATATTTTAAAAAATAAGTTCCATGTGTTTGAATTTCATGTGACAACACTGCAAACTTAGCCTCTTCTAAGGTTATGGAATAATGAGAAAACACAATAGAATCTTTTATTGAACTAAAATAATCATCAAGATAGGTTAGAAGAATAAGGATTGATATTTTTCTTTAACATTAATATCTACATTAGAAAAATCAAGGAGAATTTAGATATACTTTCCTAAATGAACATGATTAGATAGATCATGATTCATCCTAAAAGTTTAAAGTTTAATTTTCTTATAAATACAACCCATACAAGTTTATATATATATAGATGTTTTAGTTTAAAAAATATTTCCATTATAGTTGATTCATTATGGTTTTCTAAGGTTTAAAAAAATAATAACCTATCCCATTGTAGACTAACAACGGACACATCATAACTCTCAAAAAACTAAAATTATTCAAACAATAAAACTTTCGACTTTAAAGTTAATTGAAGACATCATTAAACTGATTATTGGTTCAGATACTAGTTTTTTGGGTCAGAAAAGATCTAATGAAGGTATCCAGATGCTAACAGAAGGGAATAAAATAATTTTCTTGATGATGTCAAAACTAATACAATAAGAAAACATAAATAGATGAAATAAGGAAATAATAATGTGTAAAATAAAGTGGAAAATGTAAGAAATAAAAGATTCACCCATGCATTTTTATAGTTTGGTCTATTTTGGTCCCACTTCATTGTATGAAAACCACCACCATCATTTCACTATTATGAAATACAAATGAAAAATAACATTAAATTGATAATTTTTTAAATAATTAAACAAATAAGGATAAAACAATATACCAGTTCATGAGAACCTTGACACTCTAGGACTCATAGTGATCCAATGAAGAGGATGATAGAATTCACCTCCAAGAAGGATGGAATCATGCATGATAACCCCAAAACATAGTGAAAAATAAAGAATAATAGTTCAACAAAGCACTAAAGAAATCATGACATACAATAGCATAATCCAAGAACTAAGGGTAGATCTTTATAGGAGATGATTTACGTTGTTAGGGTGCTATTGTGAATGGGATTTCAGTCATCAAAATATCTCACCGGTGATGATCTCACCACCCTAGTGATACACTGGAATAGGAAATGGCTTCAAGATCATTTACTGAAGACCCCATAGGATGATGATGATTTTATTTTGAAGGGATTCAATATAGAATATAGAAGAACTATGCACTAAAATGAGAAGAACGAGAAGCTATGAAGAGTAGAACACATGAAATAAAGTGACGAGTGCTAAGGCATTAAATGTAGAGTAGGTAGTGAGGTGATGGTTTTGATTGGTGTAATTTGTGAGATAGATTAAATGTCCCAGAATTTCCTTATATTTTTTTAATTATATAGAATTATTTTGAGATCGCAAAATCTGACAGCACATGATTCCGAGGCCTGTAGTGCCTGAAATGATCTGTTAAAGTTTTGTTATGCTTTAATTAGCCCACGTAAATAGTTTTCTTGAAAAAGTGGAATAACTCTTAAATGGTTTCTCGAATTAGAAATATGAGGGCACGTTGCATTAAAGATGGTGGGTTTACCATAGGTGCGACTTAAGTTTAGTCGGCATAGGATTCCTGGAAGAAAACCCAAAAATGGTATAACAGTAAATAAAATAATTAAATAAAGTTATTTTATTTTTCAAATGCTTATAACTCACAAATGGCGACTCAGATAAAAAATATGAGACCACCACTGAACTCGTGAGGGTATGATTTCTTTAGATAGATATTAACATTGGCCGGTCCAGGACAACTTTGGAAAATAGTTTTTGGCCATAAAAATAATAATTCAATGACAATTATTTTATTATTAAAATCCATAACTTCTAAACGGTAACTCAGATTGAATATCTGAGAGTACCATTGAGTTTGTTGGGACATGTTTTCCTTACATAGAGCCTAACCTCGACCGTTGTGGGTTGAGGGTGACTTTTAATAATTTTCTAAACTTTTTTTTTTCAGGTACTTTCAGTAAACACGTGATCTCCATTTTATAAATTTTGAACTATTGCTCAGATTAAAAATCTCAGGGCACCATTGAATCCACAATTCCGAGTTTCGCACAAAGGACACTTCACTTTGGCTACAGTAGGTCTGGATAAAAAGTTATGTTTTGATACATTTTAAAAGAAATAAAATAAAATAACTTTATTAATTTATTTTATTTTATACCCTTCAACAGACAAGCGGAGTGTGGGACAAGAAATGTGTCAAGCCGTTAAATGGATTGACCCTTCAATCTAAGTAACATCAATGTTGGAGAAATTAGGAAGCTTCTGAATTAATGAGCCCCAATAATTTTTAACGTCGTTACATACCCTCCCCTCTCATTTTTATATGGAGTTTGGGGGGAGTTACTGGAATAGTTTCACCAAGAAACGAAGTGTTGAAGGAGTGTCGAGATGCCAAACCTTTGGAGGATGGAGCCGGTTACGGTGGTCCATGACAAGCAACACCGAAACCATGAAATAAAGGGAGACATGCAAGTGGCGTTGTTGGAAGCATGTTGTGGGAACAAAGAAAACCGACCCACCTTCAAATGTGGGAATTTATCCAATGATTCTTGGTATGGGTTTTGATTCTTGTTTTAAATTTAAGTCAATTTATTAAAACCTTTATCCTCCCTTATGTTATGAACTAGCGTGGAGGGCATGGGCCAAACGAACCCGGCCCAGACCATCCACTACTTTTCTACACCCTTGCGTTCTCTGTGGAATACTGCTAGTGTGGCGACATTGACCAGATATGTTGGGTACAGCGTGCTGCCGCATGCCGCAAGAGGAGGCCGCGACACAAAGTCATGACGATCATCGGAGTGGATGACACTGGCCGACCATGAAGGAAGTTCAGCATTCCATCGTGCGCCACTGGTGAGTAGAGGGATGTGGCTTGTCAGCTGTGGTAGATGGAGGAGGCGTCCGACACATTGGACAGCTGTGGAAGTAGATGTGGTAAGACCAACCTATCATCTGCAAGCAGGAGACAGGTTATCTAGCATGCCGCTGGAGGACTAGAAGATGAGGGAAAAGCCGCAACAGAGGCAGAACCTGTGCCTCTAGTGGGTTCTGAGGTGACTGGGTGGTGCCCACATGGTGCCACTGCTTCACAAACCGAACGGACTCCGGGCCATTCGAGAGTTTGAGTGATCGGGGGGTCACACTCCCCATGCTAGCTAGGGAGGACCCCATAATGGGATGCGCTCCACCTTGGACTAGACCGTGCCCCACATTGGGCCAGTCCATTCTCCCCTGTGGCCAGGCCACCGCCTTAGCAAGCCACCCCCTCACAGACCGCACCCTATACGGGCCGGACCGAACTTGCGGCCTGCCTTTGTTGGCCGGGCTGGACCTTGGCCCAGTAGGATGAGCCCGCCGCTATCCAACAGACCGGTCTAGGCCCAAGACCCAATGGGCCGGACCAACTAGTAAACTAGGCAGAAACCTCGACTCGGTGGGCCTACGCTGGTGGGCCAAACCCCACCCGACGGGCTAGGCCAACTGCGGCCTGGGCTCACGAACCAAAGATGGCTGACCCCAAAGAGCCGGACCTAGTAAACCGAGCCACTACATAGTGGGCTAGACCCATAAAAGGTTAGGTGGACCCTAGGACTCTTTGCGTAGGCCCGATCTGACTGAGTCAGACTAGGCCCAAACCCAACTGGTCCCCAAATAAAGAAACTCATGTAACTGAAAAACCAGGTTTCCGTTTGACACCCTGTCAGTGGCATTGAGACCCCTTTTGGGAATCATTCCCTTTGGAATATTACAGTGCGCCAGACCTAGCCGGGCCGGACCGAGGTGCGATCACCCCTGTTTCATAGAAAGTGGTGTAATGAACAGACAAGGCATCCGATTGACGCGCTGTTTAGGGAATAAAGAACCTCGTGACAAGAGGTCCTTTTGAGATACTCTACTTGAGTTTTTGAGAGATTTGGAGTACATCTGGGTTGCATCGCACACAAATCTATTGGGGTCTTCAGCACTAAAATTTTTATAATATACAGACCGATCATCCGGTTGACGCGTCGTCTGTTGTGTTGGAACCCATATAACGATACATATCATCGAGTTACTCCTTCATGGGACTTTGTGCTGGTAGAAATATGACCGAGGTATTGAGGAGTGGTTATCCCAGAATCAAGCATACTATGAGCGGGAATCCAGTGGCTAGTAGTGGGGTGAAGGTTGGAGACAGACCATATGGTGGTTAGTACCGAGAAATCCTATGAGGGTTAACACTGATCTTGTGTGGGTCAGATCTGGTGTGGGTTAGAACTTGTGTGGGTCAGTTCTCATCAATCCTGTGTGGGTCAATGGATACCGATCCTGTATGGGTTAGATCCTGTGTGGGTCAGCGCTCAGCGATCCTGTGTGGGTTAGCGCATACTGATCCAGTGTGGGTCAGATCCAGTGTGGGTCATTAAGGGGGTTAGTTATCTATTGATCAAGGATAGATCAAATACTATGTGGTTCATTGCGGGGGTTAGTTTTCAATCGACCCTTAGAAGATCAGATCCTATGTGGGTCATTGTGGGGGTTAGTACCTATCGATCCTATGTGGTCCAGACTTCGTATGGTTAATAGCAGTGTCTCTTAGTAGGATAAGATGATTTAGCTTCGCGAATGATAAGCTATACTTCTTTACTTCACTAAAAACATCTTTGGAGCTAAGACTCTATTTGAGCTATGAATCTATTTGAGTTCAGACTCTATTTGAGATGAGACTCTATTTGGGCCGAGACTCTATTTGAGCTAAGACTCTATTTGAGACGAGAATCCATTTGAGTTCTGTCTATTTCTTTGTGTTTTTTGATTGATATCATGGTTTATAGTTTTCCTTTTTTGGAATTCTGAGAGACCTTTGGGGTTCTTAGGGTCCCTAATGGGTATTTTTATACTCACCCTTTAACGGGCTTCGCCCACACCTTGTTGTGTCTTGTGCAGATGATGAGTAGTTGGGATGAGGTTTGAGGGAGCCAGGACTAGGTGGTATGCAGAGGAGATGGGTGGATGTGGAGTGCAGTGGAGGCGATCTGTACCTACCCTTCAGGTAGGATCCTCGGTGGATGATCTAGGAGCTATTTTCTCTTTTCATTTGTACTTGTACCTTTCATTTGGGCTTGTATTCCAGCCCCTATACCTTCAGTACATTTTTTACTATAGTAGTTTACTTCATGGTTTCACCTTGTTGTACTCTAGGATTTTTGTGTTTGTACTGGTTTAAAGGCAATACCTTCCCGTTATAGGGACATTCCTTTCCAGTGCTAGTCTCCAGACCCTAACCTATGGAAGGCAGGCTTGGGGTAGTCATGGTACGGGCCCCGAGGGACGGGTTGTGATAAAGTGGTGTTAGAGGAGTTTGGTTCTACCGAACCACTAGGACTATGATCTTTTCTATGTGGAAATAGTGTTAAGTGTTATGAGTGTGGTTTTCAGTTTGGGGAATCCAGTATTGGTGTGGCGACCAACGTATCCATACACCAGGTCCCTGAATTCTGATTTCTGACTCAGCACATGAAATCACTGATTGCATGTGTTTTTGTAAAGTTTTTCTTATGATTTCTTTGAGTCAGATCACCAAGTATATCTTAATGATCGTGGAAAACCTATTTCTTATCACGATTCCACCACATAGACAACCAGCTAGGATTCCCAAGAGAGTACACGATGACGGCCCACTAAGTGACGAGGCTCCGGTGTAGGGCCCTTTTACTGTGTTGGAACCTTCGGGTGGTGTACCTGTAGCACCACCACTCGTTGGGAAATCATTACCACCAGCCGCACTGGCAGACAGTGCATGCCAACTAAGCATGTTGCACAAGTTCCAATGGCAGTGGCCACCGAGGTTTCATGGTGAGATAGATTCCCAAGTAGACGAGGACTGGATAGAGACTGTGGCTAGAGTTTTCTGCCTATTTAAGACACCAGTAGAGAAGATGGTGATCATAGCTGCAAGTCTTGTCCAGTGTGTGACCATGAGGATGTTCCACAGGGTGAAGAAGCTTTGGTACATGGACTATTTCGCGAGATAGTACCTCCGGGTAGTGTTCCATCTATATCACTGCTCGTTGGTTAGCAGTTAAAACTCGCGGTACCAGTAGTGGAAACATGTAGGTTTAGTTCCTTACACATGTTTCAGCATCAGATACCCCTCAGGTTCTGAGGTGATCCCGACTCACAGGTGGCTAAGTACTGGATTAAGGAGGTGGCTGAGTTTCCATCTATCTAGGGCACCATTCGTTCATATGGTGGTCTTGTTAGAGAGTCTTCTATGTGGCTCAGCAGGATGATGATAGGGTTTATGTTACCCTGATCTTGGAAATAGGTGAATTTTTTTGTGGACAAGCTTGAGAACCTTCCTCAAAGAAGGGGGTATCTTACGATAAAGAGATAAGGGATGAGAGTTCCCTAGAGAATCTATAGCTTCGGTAGGATGGCATGTCAGTAGATGAGTACTCTTCGAGGCATACCGACCATCCTAGGTACTCGATGAATACAATACGATCTGTGCTTTGGGGGTTGGACCTCCGAGTGAGGTGTGTTTACGGGCATCCAAGACAACACTATTTCTCTATGCATTCCTAATTATGTTAGGGTTCTAGAGAGAACCTTTGTGGTCAAATGTTTTTTGGATGAGCGAATATAGCCAGTGAATGTTAGCAGTATGAATGAAGGAAACTGATGCCATTATCGAAGACTTGGGCGCACAAAATGTTTTAGGAAGAGGAAGTGATAGGGAAAAATGAATCTGCAAGGAAACAGATGTGGTAGAGGATCTAAGAGAGCTGGTGGTATAATTTTTGACATGTTACAACCACCACCACAATGTGGTCCCCACCAGGCTCAGGGAGCTGGAGTATAGGGAAAGGGAGTAGCTGCATGCAGTCAAGAAGTGTGACCCAAGGGCTCTAGGAATGATTCAAGGTATGGCCTGTTTCTACAACTAGCTGCCATATTAATAGAATTAGGTACCAATCATTCCATCTTCCCATGAATCTTGTTCAAGATCTAGAGTTTCCAGTTAATCCATTGACTTGACCCTCTCATTTGGAGATACCATTAGGAGGAGACTCGAAAATAAAAATTTTGTCGATGGTGTGATTCGACCCTTGAGGCGAGAGTTTCGGTTGGAACCTCTTGGTGGAAGCATCGAGGCCTTACGACGTTAGTTTGGGAATGGACTGGACATCCAAAGTTCATACTCAGATTGACTATATTAGGCAAAAAGGTTGTGCTTTATCTACAAAATTGGAATAGGGTTTTCCTTTGGTCGGAGAAAAAGGAATCCCAAGAAGAATATGATTAACTCATGTATAGGAGGGTACATCCAATCAATCTTGAGTCGGACAACCTTACCCTCTTGGTAGCAGATGCACTCAGCAGGAGGTATAGTCTATATCTGCTGAGTGAGGCATCAGAGCAGCTAGTCGTGTTGCAGATATCCTTCATGGATAAATATGGAGTAGCTTACCTCCAGTCTATGACTGTCACTCCCCTGATTCTTCAGCGAATTCGGGAGGCATAGCTTGGGGACATTGACCGTGAGTCCCGACCTGCTCAGATATCCTCAGGACGGTTCCCAGAGGGATTTTCTGAAGGTGGCGAGAACATCATCCTCTTTAGAGGATGCACCATGGTACCAGTGAACCTTATGGAGGAGATGTTGAGGGGGACCATTTCATCCTATGGGTCTCACGCCGACGCGGATTGCAGAGGTTTGACCTGGGCGACAAGCAAACTCTAAGGTTCATCGGACTTTCTAGATTATCAGCAGAGTGGGAGAGGTGGTGTACCATATATCTCTTCCTCTACAGATGAACCATGTGCATAATTTTTTCCATGTTTCACAGCTGAGGAGATGCGTGCATGATCCATTGCACGTTATCAACTAGGGTGAGTTGGACATTGATGATGGAGAAACTTTTACCAAGATATCGGTGGAGATAGAGGATCGACATGAGTGATTCCTTCGTGGATGGTCAATCCCTATAGTGTGAGTTCAGTGGTAGCACATGGACATCCAAGAGAGCACATGGGAGCAGGAGGGTCAGATTCGTTCTCATTACCCTCATTTGTTTTCCTTTGTTTTGTCTTTCAGGTACATAACACCCTATGGTGGAGAGATTGTAATGTCCTAGAATTTTGATATAATTTTTTTAATTATATTGAATTATTTTGAAACCACGAAATCTGACGGCGTGTGATTCTAAGGACCGGAGTGCCCGAAATGATCCTTCAAAGTTTTATTATACTTTAATTAGCATGCATAAGTAGTTTTCTTGAAAAAGTGGAATAACTCTTAAATAGTTTTCTGGAATAGAAATCCAAGGGCACCGTTGCATTCAGGATGACGGGTTTACTATAGGTGCAACTTAAGTGTTGTCAGTGCATGCCTCCTGTAAGAAAATCAAAAAATGGAAAAACCGTAAATAAAATAATAAAATAATGTTATTTTATTTTTCAAATGCTTATAATTCATGAAAGATGACTTGGATAAAAATCTAAGACCACCGCTGAACTCACGAGGGTATACTTTCTTTAGGAAGATACTAACATTGGCCAGAGCAGGCCAACTATGGAAGTTTGTTTTTGGAAATAAATAAAATAATTAAGTGATAATTATTTTATTGTTAAAATCCATAACATCTAAATGGTAACTTAGATTGAAAATCCAAGTGTACTGCTGAGTTCGTTGGGATGTGTTTTTCTTAGGCAAAGCCTAACCTTGACCGATATAGGTTCAGGGTGACTGTTAATTATTTTATGAACTTTTTTTTGGGTACGTTAAGTAAACGCACGAGCGGTGTTTTCTATATTTTTAACCGTTGCTCGGATTAAAAATCTGAGGTCACCATTGAATCCATAGTGTCGAGATTCGCTTAAGAGAGACATTACTTTGACTATAGTAGGTTTGGAGAAAAATTTATGTTTTGTGGATTTTTAAAAGAAATAAAATTAAATAACTTTATTATTTTATTTTCTTCAATATCCTCCAACGGAAAAGTGGAGTGTGGGAACAAGCACTGAGTCAAGCCATTAAATTACTTGAACCTTCAATCTATATTACAACAATGTTAGGGAAATTAGGAAGATTCCTAATCAATGAGCCCCATTAATTCCCAACATCGTTACTGAACCCGCTCTCCTTTTTATATAGAGATTGGGGGGAGGTACCAGCACAACTTCACCAAGCAACGAAGTGTTGATGGAGTGTCGAGACTCCAAACCCTTGGAGGATAGACCCGGTTCGGGCAGGTGGTGACAAGCGACACAGAAACCCCGAACCAAAGGACGACGTGCAAGCGGCTCCATTGGTAGCCTGTTGCGGGAATAAAGAATACCGACCCTCCTTCAAGCACGCGCATTTCTCCAATGAGTCGAGGTAGGGTTTTTGATTTTTGTTTAAAAATAAAGTGAATTTATTGAACCCTTTATCGTCACTTGTGTTACGTACTTACGCGGAGGGTGCATGCCTAACAAACCAAACCCAGACCCTCCAGTACTTTGATACACCCTTGCATTCTCCATGGAGTACCGCCAACATGGCGACGCCGACTAGCTATGTTGGGGATAGCGTCCCGCTACGCGCCACAAGAGGAGGCCGTGGCACAAAGCTATGTCGGTCATCAGAGCGGCGGACACCGGCTGGTCACAAAGGAAGTGTGGCGCACCGTCGCGCGCCACTGGTGAGCAGAGGGCCACAGATCGTCATCCGCGGTAGATGGAGGAGGTAGTACGACCAGCGAACCACTGGCAAACAAGAAGCTGTGGCGGAGGCAGAACCCGCGCCTCTAACGGGATCTGCGGCGACCGGGTGACGCCCACACGACGCCGCCGCTTTGCAAACAGAACATACTTTGGGCTGTTTGAGAGTTTGGGAGATCAGGGGGTCACCCCCCCCCCCCCCCCCCCCGCGATAGATAGGGTGGACCCCACAATGGACCGCGCTCCACCTTGGACCGAACCGTACCCCACCTCGGGCCAGTCTGCGCTCCACCGTGGTTAGGCTGCCGCCCTGGCGGGCCACCCTCTCACAGGCCACGCCCTATACGGGTAGTACCCTTATAGCCTGGGCCGGACCTCGGCATAGTGGGATGAGCCCGCCGCTGTTCAGCAGGCTGGGCCAGGACCGTGGCCCAGTGGGCCGAACCCTCTAGAAAACTGGGCCAAACTTGCGACCCGGTGGGACGAGCCCCACCCGACAGGCCGGGCCAACTGTGGCCTGGGCCTACAAACCAAACTATACCGACCCCAGTGGGCTAGAACCAGTAAAATGTGATGACCCTTAGTAGGCCGGACATGAGCAGGGTCAGGCGAACCCCAAGACCCGTTGGGTCGGGCCGGTCTAACCGAGTCGGACCTGACCCAGACCCAATCAGTCCCCGATTAAAGAAACACCTATAACTGAAAAACCGGGTGTCCATTTGACACTCCATTAGTGGTGTTGGGACCCCCTTTGGGAAGCTGTCCCTTTGGAATTTTCTGACGGGCCCAACCAAGACGGGCCAGACCAAGGTGCGATCACCCCCATTTCACAGAAAGAGGTGTAACTAACAGACCATGCGTCTGATTGATGCACCATCTCTGGCATAAATGCCCTTGTGACAAGGCGTTCCTTTTGAGATACATTAATACATTTTTGGAGAGATTTGAAGTACGACTGGGTTGGATCGCACACAAATCCAACCGGGCCCTCGTCACTAAAATGCCTATAACTTATAGACCAAACGTCAGGTTGACGAACCGTCTATTGCATTGGAGCCCTTATAACGAGACATATCATCGGGTTAATTTTTCGTGGGACATCATGCTAGTTGAAATATGACTAATGGATTGAGGAGCAGTTATCCCAGAATCAAGATTTCTATGAGCAGGAATCCAGTGGCTGGTAGTGAGGCATAGGTTGGAGACAGACCATACGGAGGTTAGTACCGAGCGATCTTGTGTGGGTCAGTACTAATCCTGTGTGGGTCAGATCCTGTGTGGGTCAGCACTCAACGGTATTGTGTGGGTCAGCGCATACCAATCCGGTATGGGTCAGATCCTGTGTGGGTTAGCGCTCAGCAATCCTGTGTGGGTCAGCACATACCGATCCTGTATGGGTTAGATTTTGTGTGGGTCATTGCGGGGGTAAGTTACCTATTGATCCAGGGTGGATCAGATCCGGTGTGGGTCATTGTGGGGGTTAGTTAGCTATCGATCCCAGGAGGATCAGATCATGTGTGTGTCATTGTGGGGGTTAGTACCTATTGATCCTGTGTGGGTCAGACTCCATATGGTTAGAAAAAATGCCTCTTGAAAGAATAAGATGATTCTACTTCACGATTTATCATTTGTACTTCTTTACTTCATTGAAAACCCAGTATGAGATGAGACTCAATTTGAGTTGAGAATCTATGTGAGATGAGACTCTATTTGAGCTGAGACTCTATTTGCGCTGAGAATCTATTTGAGCTGAGACTCTATTTGAGCTGAAAATCCATTTGAGCTGTGTCTATTGCTTTGTGTTTTGTTATTGAGATCATGATTTTTGGTTTTCCTTTTTGGAATTTTGAGAGACCTTTGGGGGTTTCAAGGTCCCTACTAGGTATTGTTATACTCACCCCTGCACGGGCTTCACCCACAACTTATTTTGTCTTGTGTAGATGACGAGCAGCTGGGCTGAGGTTTGAGGGAGCCAGGACCAGGCAGTACACAGAAGGTATAGGAAAACATGGAGTGTTGTGGAGGCGATCTGTACCTACCCTTCAAGTAGGATCCTCGATGGAAGATCCAGGAGATATTTTCTCTATTCAAATGTACTTGTACCTTTTAGTTGGGCTTGTATTCCAGCCCCTATGCTTTCAGTACCCTTTTTTACTACATAATTTTACTTCATGGTTTAATCTTGTTGTACTATGGGATTTTTGTGTTTGTACAGGTTTAAAGGAAATTACTTCCCGTTATAGGGATATTTCTTCCCAGTGCTAGTTGCCAGCCCCTGGCCTATTGAAGGCAGGCTTGGGGTAGTCACGACACATGCCCCAGGGGATGGGTCGTGACAACAGACACATGGAGGGATGTGCTTGAGTAGATGGATCATTAATCTCAAAAGCATGCCAAATGTGGTGATGGGAGTGAAACATGATATAAGGAAACTAAAACTTAATGATATGATGCTGATCACTAAGAAAACACATTAGGTGCTCTCAGGAGCTATCTGATTGTGGTGACCGATGGCCAGGAGAGAAGCCAAAGGAGCACGAGTATCCATCCAAAAATCATCCCATCTAGGGGATGTTCACACATAGGTTTAATGAGTAGGGGACCCAAATGAGATACCCACAAGGAAAAAACCTATGAAAATAGTATCCCATAACAAATATAATTAAAAATTTCATATAATCTAAATATTTTTTTTATAAAAAAAATTGAAATGGAATTTTTTATTTTAAAAAAAATTTCATAAAATTTCAAATCCATATGGGACATTTTGTACCATTTTCGTATTCAATGATTGTTTAAAATAATTTATGGATCACACGATGGTTTTCATTGGCACTACAATGATTATCAAAGCACTATTTTCATGTTGAAATCAGTAGAGAGAATATGCAATGTTTTTTCCATGACATGGGAATGGTGATATGCCAAATTTATTATTTTATGTTTCATATTTTCATAATGGATTCCTAATTTTCAATGTTTAGGACTGTGACAGCCATGATGTCATGTGAATTACATTATTTAATTTTCATGTTTTATTTCCAATTGTATTATTTTTAGTTGTATTTTTATTTTTAAAATTATGTTTGTGTTGGTTTCATTAATATGGTAAACATGAAAATGTTTTAATGTCATCTATGTGATACATAAAAATTAATCATGGGCCTAAGAATATGAGAGAATTTATTTTTTTAGAATTCAACTAAGATAATGATAGAATCATAGGACACATGTGAGTCGGTTCAGAATAAATAAATATATTAATTGAAAAATAAATATTTTTGTATGTTTCTTATACACTTGCATGAGTGATACTTATTAAGTAACCCCATGTGAGAAAAATCAATACAAATAAATACCTTCACTTTGTAAGAAATAAGTCTTCTATTTCACTTATTTTATTTATCACTGAAACTTCTCACAAATTATTCATAACACTAGAGAACAAGTCAATGAATAATTTTTGAGAAATATTTTGAGTAATTTCTATCATCAAAGTATGAGACATGATATAATTTTAATAAATCATCAATAAATTCTAATTAAATAAATAAATATTCAGATATAGGAAGGAAAAATGTTTCCTCACATGTACTAGAATGAGAGTCACAACTTTATAAAGTCCATCTCCACTCACTTCCCTCCATTAGATTAATTTTAGTTCTATTTAATTGCTTTAAGTTAATTTAAGTTATCATTTTTAATATGTATTCAGTCCTTTATTTTTTTAGTTTTAATAACATGATAAAAATAAGCTACCTAAACATTATTGAAAGTGAATATTACTAGGGTCTCCATACATTCTCATTGTGGTTCAACCATATCTTCCACTTCTAAAGTAGTTAGTAGTTATAATAAATTTATAATATAATTCTTCCTAAAACAGTATATACAAATAAATTATTCCATATTAAATGATAAAAATTCATGTTACACTATAGAAACATATGGAATGTTTTAGTTACCTTGTAAAAACTTTGGGAAATTTCAAGTTACCCTATAGAAATAGAAGGAAATTTCTAGTTATGTATCTCCTATGTCATAAATTATAATAAAATTAACCATAAAATAATTTAATAATAAAAATAAGAAAAAATAACACATTCACTGATTTATTAAAATTCCATTCCCAAAAACACCCAGACACCTGACCTACGTTGAAAATATACAACAACATACTTACACTCAAAGTTTTTCAAATTTCCCATAAATATTTTCATCCTTGAAAGATTGATAAAATCTTTGAAAAACATCCAAAAAACATAAAACATTTTAAAATATCACCAATAATATAATTTGATCATATTAGTAAAATCCTAACACCTCTAAAGTATATAAATTCACAAGGTCGACTTGAGGTCTGACCTAAACTACAATTTTAAAACCCCCAATACCATATAGGTATTATGTGAAAGATTATGTCAAAAAAAATTTCTTGTATTGAAAATATTAATTACATTTTGTTAAGTTTATTATAATATGTGGGAAATATGATTCTTCTTTAATCCTTGGTTCTTATTTCAAAAATTACAAAAGTTTTATACCCTAGATTCTACTAACCATATCATTGTAATTGAATTTATCACTTTATTAATAATTTACTCATTTTAATGTATAAATATGGTGGACATTACTCTGTTCATTTATCATTATAGACATGTTTCAAATGAGGTGATAGAGGTTCATGAGTTTTGATTGGTCAAGGTGAGTAGGGTGCACCACAATCATCACATTCAACCCTCACTAATTATTATCCCATACCTACAATGTTCTAGTTTTTATGGAATATTTATATCTTATTATACATTTATTGATATCACCTCATTATTCCCGTCACTATGAGATGAATACCTGAGAATCACACTTTAAGAATTCTATAGAGATAGAGAGAGATGGCCATCTCCAAAGAATATGTTGATTTATTCTTTGTCTACCAATTCTGGTTGCTTCAGTTATTAAACCCACCCATTGAGACTGGCTTGGGCTTGTGTATCAATTCCTTGTCCATGAAATTGATGAGGATGATTCAGTTACAAATGTATTTAATCTATTTATAATCTTACAAGACCTAAACATCAAATATTTACTTTATGGTGTTGATGACCAAACAATCATGCATCACACACATGCATACAGCTTTCATCTCATTAGAGGTACAATGTGTGGTGATCACTTGATAATGCATACCTACATGTTGTATTTGGTGAAACATGAGGAATTTCATTGGGATATGATATACATAGGGTAAAATTTGTGTTTGATTTATATATATAGAAAATTATGCTTTATATGTTGATCGTATCATAATGGTATTGGGGCATGTTTCATCATCCTTCAGATGTGGGTATGGGTGCACATCCCTCCCTTCAAACCTATTATTTCCATACCAAAACATCCCATATATTTTACCATGATTATCCATGTTGAAATTGATTTGATCACATATCTTTACTATTTTATGCTAATATGAGTTATATTAAAATTAAATTCATATTATTTATCAAATTCTATAATTTACATTAAAGGTGTGGGCACGAAGACCACCATGTCAGGGAACTAAGATATAATTTTACTACATATTATCTCATGTTGGATAGTTTTATAATTAGTGACGTAAGTATATACATTCATATATTGATTAATCAATTATAATTTTTTTAAATTAATAAAAAAAATATTTAACAACCCTAATAAATCATTTATGATATCATGGAAATCATATTAGGGTATATTTGAATAGATTCCTACATATTTTATTACTTGAATTAAACATTCTTGGGTTTCTGTTAAACTTATACACTTTTATATTATTGGGTGGTACTAGCTCGATAGAGTAATGTGTTAGTTTGTATTAATTCAACATATTCCATCAGTATCAAGATAGCTACTGATGATTTATTTAATGAAGTTGATAGTGAGTTGGATGTCAACTGAAGGTTGAATATTGCATAGTATATCGACATATAGGATTTAAAAGGAACAATGTGTATTAAGGGCATACCTACAATGTGAAATCATCTATCATATCTTCTTGATTATTTGGCATGATATATACTGAAATATATGCTCTATCTTATGTAGCATTGTAGTGGGATCCATGATCAAGTAAGTGATGAAATTTACATTATAGTATTTTATAGATATTAAAATTAGTTCAGATTTATTATTTTTAAGTCATACATGACTATGTCTAGTTATCTGGATGTCTCTTCTTGAGGAGGGCATGGTATTCTATCAGGTAGTGTACCATAATACAATGCCAGACATGTTACCATTAATTGGTATTTTACATGATGGTATATTCAATAATCCACTAAAGGGAGAGGATTTTCCTACATAGAAACCTCCTATAGTATATGTTGATGTTGATGATTCATGATGATGAAAGATTATACCACATTGGGTTACACATGAGGCCTCACTTGTTCTACCAAAACATGATGCAAATTTAGTAGACATGCCTCAACCGGATGTTGATGTGTTCCAACAGCCATGGGATCCACATATTGTATTTTTATATCTATAGTATTCTCTTAGTGAGGTAGATTCAAGCTCATATCTGATGTAATTTTCATCATGTTTTATGATCAAAACTTCATAGATCCAGTGTATTTCTTATGGGATGGAAGACTCATCATCTTATGTAGTGCGAGAAGGATCATTTAAAATATCATTAGATCGTGAAATATGGGAGGCATCAGATGCACTCCCACCCATTGAGTCACAAAAAGGTAGAAGAATATTGATGTTCATGTAAACAAGGAAGACCCCCTAGGTCTTCCAACTCTACCACATTGTGGATCTTGAAGCTCTCGATATAAATATTCCATTCAATCCTAACTATAGGATGACCCCAATCAAAATCATAGATGAAAATAAATTATAGTCAATAATTTCCTAGGTCCTCATTGACTAAAATTATTTGATATTTCTTTTATTGTTCTATATCAAGGATAATGTTCAAAAAACTTAAAATATTTTTCAATTAATTAAACATCATAAATATTTTTTAAGTAATTAAACTCCCATAGAATATTGAAAATATAGTTTTTCTTAATTTTTATCTATATAATACTATTTTTTTTAAAAATCATTTCATTATAAAGAAAATTTCAAATATATATAAATATAATACTTTTCTATAATTAATGTAACTATTTTTAAGTTATGTTTTCTTGAAAATGGGTTGGTGCTATAATAATTTTTTCTTTCCTTCTTGAAAAAATGTTTTGAAACCCTCAACACGTCCCTTAGTCAAATATATTTATAAACAGAAGACAATTTTTTAAAATTCATTTGAAAAAAACTCTTAATGACATTATATAGAGCATATATTTAGGTTATTTGTATCTAATATAAAATTATTTTTATGCTATATCTATATTAAAAAATAATATATTTAAATTTATATGTGTATTTACATTATAACTCTAGTAAAAATTCATTATATTATGTGTTACCCATTTTTAGCATTATAAAAATCACTCATTAAGGGGATTATTTTATCGGTACTATTTAAAAGTGGTGATAAAGGGGGGTTTTCTATGAAATCTAATTAAAAATGTCTTTTATTAGTGTTTTTTTTATCAATGATAAATTCCATCTTTATCAGTACCTTTCTTAACCTTTATCTAAAACTTTTATATCACAAATAAATGCTGGCCATTATCTATATTTTTATTAGTCTTTATCATCACTTTTTTATGGCTAATAAAAATCCCCATTACGAGTGCTTTTATTAGCACCGATAAAAGGTGAAATTCATAATTTATTGATAAATTATTAAAAATTACATTTTAAAATATAAATATATTTATACTAAAACATAATAATTACATTTTCATGAATATGGATTATATAATACTAAATATGTATTTACACTTTTTATATAATATAATTAATGGAAAATGGTTTCAAAAATGAATAATAATTTAAATTAATTAATAATTTTGAAATTATTATTGAGTAATTGATATTTAATAACAACATCATTATCAGAAGAATTAATAAATCATTTAATATGTTAAAATAAGTTCAAAACAAGATTTGATAATCAAACACAAATAAAATTTGACCTGATTATCTATTCAGGATCCACGAGATAACAAATCAAAGACATCAAAGATATAAATTCTATATTGACCTTGGGGGACCTTGGTCACTATTTTTTTATGGTCAAAAGAAACTTAGAAGGCCTCTAATATTGATTTTTAGTTGGGATACCCTAATTTTTTAATAATCAATGCAATTTCAGAATTGATGAAGAGGGTTTAATTGTCTTTTTTGGAAGGTGACTAAATTTATTCACATTTCATACACTCATAAGGATTTTATGGGTTTGAAATTGAATTTAATTTTCACAATATAGTGTTATTTAGTGATAACTATTTAAATTTTTTCATAAATTTATATACAAAAAATTGAATTTTAAAAATGAATATAAAATTTTTAAGGTCAATTTTGGATCTATTTTATTTGAATATAATAAAAAAACATAAAGGATGGGGTTAGGTAAAAAAATTGCTCATCAATTACAGACCAGTAACAAAACATGGTTTTTAATAATTTCATCCTAAGAACAAAGTGTCTCATTGCGTTGTACTCCCCAAATAATTTGACTATGCTTGTGGCCAAAAAATCATGTATGATAACCAATAATTTTTATTTTCACACATTTCCAAGGTCTATGAGGGTCTCTTAGGTCCTATGAGATAGTCCAAAACATATGTTTGAACCTCTTCCCTCATAGAGAGGTCATTGAGTAGGGTATCTTCACCACTTCTACCCTTCTCTATGGGGTTTGAACCTCATAATCCAATATTTATTCTCCCCTAAAGAGGTATCCTAGGGTGACATCATTACTACCTATCAACCTAAGACCTTACTCATTACCTTCTCAGTCTCTGGGACCAATCAGTAAGTCAAGATCTCCAAAGAGATTGGATATAGTCACCCATTACTTTATTAAATTTTAATGTGGTGCTTAGTCACTATATAAGAACAACATCTCACCTTCCAGTGCACCCACAACCTAAAATATTTTCTGAACCAGAGGCTCAGAGGACTTATCTTTTATGTTTTCATCATGAGAGGGATCTAAGGTAATTGGAAACCCTTTTCTATTAATTCCAAAATCCTTAATGTTGGAGATTTTCACCACACTAATTATGAGAGATATTTCTATATTCTTCATTACTGGTAGAGGAAATTCCAATTGAAAAACTTATCTTCTTCCTCTATGCATGTTATTTGGAATGGTATTTTCACTAGTTTACATCCAACCTACCAAATTCTACCAAAGAAGAAGAAAAAAATTGGGTGATAGAGTACATGCCCTACAACACATGCCACAACCCATCATAATTCAAAACAGCATGAAGAACCATTGCCGCTACCACAACAAAGGCCTCTCATATATTTTTAATTTATGAAGCAATGGGTTCTTCCTGTAGTATCACAATAGAATCCTTGATTCAGCTTCTCATTCATGCCCGTTCACCTTTTATCTTCTCGATCCCTTGAATATCCAGTATTCTCAGCCTCATCAGGCTCTGTTTGTGCCCCTGGGTTCATCTGTAGTGCTTTTTTACTCTTCTTCTTGAATATAAATTACTTTTTCTCCTTCATATTCTCCTAAAAACTGTATAAATAGCAGCATCCAAAAACAGAGGCCTGCTAATGATGGTCTCATTCTTTAAACCCAACATTAGAACCCTAGTCAGCTTATCTAACACATCTCAATATTTCGGCCTCTCAGAAATGAGTTTATCCCCATTACTTACCATGAACTGATGTGAACCGAGATGAAAGACAATGAAATATGGTTCATAGGGATTTAAAGTCTTATCGTTCAAATTGAGACATCTAAGCTCCATATACCCAATTTCCTCCGATCGTTGTTCTATATTTTCCTTAGAATACATCTTCATTTTAGAAATTATCACCTTGGATTTCTCTTCCCCCTTGGACTCCCACTCAATTAATTCTATCTCTTCATGATCTTCTTATACACATTTTCCTTCATTTCCTAGATGACCATAACCATCATCTCAAACTTGAAATGAGAAATGGAAAAATAAGCATTACCAATCCTCACTAACGAGATCCTCATTGGAAGTAGAACCAAGATATTTTAAAAGGAGGTTTTTGAAATGAAAAAACCACCCAAAGAGAAGGTGTAAAAATGATGTATTTTTTTTTAAAGAAAATGATGTATGGATGGAGATATTAAGAGTATTGAACCATGGAGGAAAAGAACATGGAGGCCTTGCCGATTGGATATCGATATCATTCTGTCTCCCTCCCCTCCCATCCCCGGGGTTAGGGTTTATGATTGGGATGAGGAATGTCAACGTAAAATTTACATCTCCTTCTACGGGAAATGTTTTTCCCTTATATTTCCATAGCTGAGAGTCAATGTTCAATTGAGCTTCCAACTCTATGTTAGAGTCTACATTCTGTTCATCAAAGGGATTCTTAAATCCTGCAATAACAACATCATGATATGAGGTTTCAACATTATATATTTCCTTCCCTTTTGTAGGTTTTGGAAATATTGTATCTTGTTTGAAAATATCTAGATCCTCATTTATCACTCCAAAAAAAAAGAGTGGGAACATATGATGGAGGGGATGTAGGCCTTTTCTGAGTTCTAGAAAAGGCCATCACACTGAAGCTCTCTCTATACACATGAGTTAGTTTCCCTAATTAAATATTTCCATTCCCTGTTAGAGTAGTGTAATGATACAGAATTTTTAAAATATAATTGTTTCCTCAATAAATGTATACTATATTATATCATATTAGTTGTATACATAAAGTAAAAATAATGAATCCAATAACACATTATACCAATTACAAAAACAAGTACATTAGTCAATGAATAAACCAACTATACTTCAAATTATTTCAATGGGAAAAGAATTAAAAATAATGAAACTACAGTGGGAAAATTTGGATCACCCCAACCATCTAGATTCATTCTTCCAATGAAAAACACCATAGAAAATAAATAGAATATTAGTAAACTAATCGACACTTTAGAAAATGAAAATATAAAACCTTGAGAGAAATTGTAGTGAATTTGGAATGAAAGAATGGTGATTTATTTATAAAAGGTAATATTACCATTGGAATAGTAATGTGACTGTTGGAACAATAACCTAACTATTTGGAATCATAACCTGAACATTGTGAATAGTAACAAAATTGTTGGAATAAAAATTTATCCTAAAAATCAAAAAAATAAAATTTAAATAAAATTTATCATTAGTAATTGAAGAAAATATAAATATTATAATTCTATAAATTATATCAAATATTTAAAACACAATGAAAATATAAACAAATTTTTAATAAACTACATTTTAATTTCGTTCATAAAAATAGTAATATTTATATAAAAAATTAAAATAACTTATGTCCAATAATTATTTTCAAAAAATGAATTTCATTTTTGAAATGATCATGTCATGACCTTCCTGCTTCATGATGAGGGAATGAAAAAAAAAGTGGCACACCATTCCTTCTTCTGGATGAAAGAGAGATAATGACCCCCCGAGTCCTACCTTTAATAGGCCCTAAAGTGGTGACTAGAACCAAGGGTATATAGTTTCACACAAAAATTAAGGCATTACCCTTTTAATGAAAAGAGGATCGAGAGATAAGACAATGAAATATCAACTAACACCAAACTAAAGGTAAAATTAAAGAAAAAACCATTACCATAGGCTTGTTCAAACATAAACTGTGAAAAAAGTACAACCAATGTATTAAACAAGTACCAAAAGAAAACAGACTAAGAAGAAACTCAACAACTATCTCGATTCTCAAGCTAGTAAAGTCTAGTATGGTCCTCAATGTTGTCATGGAAACCTGAAAGTATTTTTACACACATAAGGTGAGTATAAAAGTATACCCAGTAGGAAAAACTAATGCCACCCATACACAAGTGGGAGAACATACTAATTCCTCTATGATAAAATATTTGAACCTCAAAGAACCTACTAAGGAATACTCACTAGCCCAGCCTCACTAAGACACTCACCTAATAACGCTAGTCATGTAAAAGTATTAGTATAAGCACATTGAGATTTGGGTACCCCCACCACTTTCCCACTGGTTAACTACTATTCCTAATGGCTAACGTCTTGATGCTACCACTCTTCCAAAATTCAATCCCACTACTGAAACTCGCCCAAACTCACCTGGGACTCAATAATACCACACATCTTGCCTGCAGACACCTGGCCCACAACAACCACACCTCTCACCTGAAGACACCTGGGCCTCATCCTGATGAAAGTTGGGAAATAAATGCTTGTCCAAAGACATGTAGGCCCCTCATCTACAACAAAATCGCCCAAAGGATCTTGGACTATGATAAGCCTCAATCCATTATAGCCTTCCTAGATTTGCTCGAGTGGTAAGAATCAGAAGAGGGTGAGAGGAAGAAAGTCAGTAAGTAGCCATCCATCCTCCTACCAGGATGTTGGGAAATACACTCTACCCCATGAAATAGAGGTGTTCAGAACATAGTGCTAAACAAGGGTGGTGTGTGAATAGCAATCACATGGAACACAAATTTTATATATGTGTAGGTAAAAAATCACTAATCCCAACCTATGGGTCCCCAAAAAAATCAACCAACTCATACAAAACCACATTTGCTGATACCCCAATATGCACAACTGCAGAACAACCACTACCAAAGCATAACCCAAACTCCTTTGTATTTAGCCACATTCCATTCATTAATTCAAGGGTTCACTTTAATTTATTCCAGAACTACCCATGGTAGCTTCCAAGGTAAAGAATGTCCATTGTAACACTCATTCATAGATACAATAGAGAACAACCAACCTACAGTTCCACTACAACCCCCCTTTTCCCTAGACACCCATTCAACCACTTCCAACTATCATTATTCATTGTTATACCGGATAATCATTCCCTTTCACCCAAACTTGTAGCCTCGATGCCCAAACAACTCTTGGATGTAGTCCCAATGAAAAACAATCCAATAACCACATTGCAGTCCCAATTCCCAATGTTTCCTGTCTGCCACAACACAAACAATGGTAGTCCCACTACCTATTAGTCCCTACATTCTACAATCAAACTGTCTCTCAAACTAGGATACCAACACACCCCCAGTATTTCTCCACACACCAAGCCCAAAACCACTACCATTAAACTACATTCACTCTGCACACACATACCACACCCTTATCACAATACCAACTACTCTATCCACCCCTATACCCATAACCTACATAAGGCTAGAACCACATAAAACACACATCATTTTGCCACACCATCAAGACAAGGGTATTTAGATTTATCCAATAGGGGTTCATTAATTCAACTTTAAATAACTGGGGTGATCACAGAATATGTTTGATCATGGAGAATCTATTTAATTAACCATGTGTACGGGTTTAAGAAGATTTCATGTTGTGGAAAATTATCAAACATCATAAAAAATAACAGAACACCACCCGTACGAAATCAAGGACCACCAATGACCATGATTTTTATAATTCATACTGCCAAAACAACAATAAAATAATCAAAGATGAAAAATAAAATAGGAAACCAACATCAAACCTCTCCCATCCCATTATTATATTGTATTAGTTATATTTTGATCATATTCCATTCTTAATTATTTATTCTTTAAAAACGTATTCAACCATTATTCATAAAGAATCATTAGTATACCCACCCCACATGATCCACAATTAATGAGAGGTAGAATAAATCCCTACCTGAAACAACTGGTGGCCAAAGCTCCACTTTGCATTAAGAACATGGGATCGCACGACCAACACAAAACTCCATGAAAGCTGAGTAGGAGAGGCTCTAGAATATGCACATGAATACTATATGGAGGGAGTCTCTAGTTGCACCAAGAGGGAATGGAAAACAAACTATAAAGGGATGATCCCAGCTATGAAGATCCAGATCCAATATTAAAGGAGGAACAGTTTCAAAAGCCATTAATTGTGGGATTGTGGTAAAAATCACGTGGTATAAGTACCTCAAAGTCCCTGGGGAATTAAGATATTAAAGAAAAAAATTATATTCTTTGAAAATACCTTAAAAATTCCCAATAAAGTCTTTAAAATTAGTTTACATCAAATAAGATGTAAGAGGGGCGAAATTGGGAAAAATAGGAAAAACTGGAAATGAGTCATGGATGTGTGAGTCATTGATGTGACCTATCGAAAATGAGCCACTAATGCTATGATACCAATGAAATGACCTAAAAATGTGATGAACTATTTATGTGACAACCTATTGAAACAATGACCAATCGACACCTCGACCTACCGACACCCTGACCAACCGATGCCTCATCCTATCGATGCCTTGACCAACCAACTACCTGAACCACTGACGCCTCTATCTACTAATATCGATTATCCAAACTCACCAATGTTGAAACCCCTGACTCACCGATGCTGACACCCATGACTCACTGATTCCGACGCCTTGAGTCACTGATGGAAAAATTGAAAATTTGGAAAACTCTTGAAACGAGCTACCGTTGCCTCCTAGAACAACCTAGACATTGGATTTCCACAAAGGTATGCCCCAAGGATATCCAATTAATCACATCAGATACATCTAAAAATATTATCATTATTGAGAATTCAAAACTGACCCAGATGAATTGAGGTCCGAACAATCACCCCTTAAGTTACCTCATAGGAAAAAACAACCTTACGTTGTTCAAAAACTGGTGTGGAAACCTAGACATCCAAGGACACATCCATGACATATATCTCATTAAAATTTGTGAAAACAATGAGGATCCACTTCCCCAAAAAACCACACAAACACCAAAGGTCATGCTGTCCAGACACATGGATTAGGGAGATCCTTCCTCTATGTAAAGATACTATCCACTTTGGGCGGAACTGACCAGCCCTCACAGGTTTAATCACATCCACATTAAGGCATCTAGATTATAGATCAGTTCCTCCCCTCCCCATAGTCAGGATTTTCACATGCATTCCAAGGACATGAAAGTAACTCATCTGATAATGAAAAAGGTCAATCATTACATCATAGAATGGTGCACAAAAGTAAAACATTGAAACAAAACATAGAACAGATCTGGGTACTGGGTACAAAAATGTGCTTCCAACTCGCATGTAATCTCCTCGAGGCCACCATTTCCCCATAACACATGAACCAATGGAATGTTCCATCCATGAAGCACCTTCTCATTATAATCCTCGATTCTTACTGGTTGCTCCATGAATGTCACATCATCCTCGATATCCAACTCTTCCTAGTCAATGATGTGGGAGTCATCATGTTGATACTGACAAATATGAGAGATATGGAATATATTGATGATCCTCTCCAACCATGGTGGCAACTCCAGATGATATTCCACCTATCCAACTCATCCCAACACCTCAAAATGTTTTATGAACATGGGAGAAATATTTATTACCTTACCAAACCTATGCAGCCCAAACCGTGGGGAAACCTTCAATAAAACATGGTCCCTAATCTTGATCTCCATGGGCCTACTCTTGTGATTGAAATAAAATTTCTTTCTATCATATTCTTCCTTTATCCTCTCACGGACAAGCTTCACCTTCTCTTTTATAATCTGAACCATGTCTGGACCAAGAATGGTTATCTCCCCAAAATCCATCCAGCATAATGGTGAATAACCCTATATCCCATATTGATCATAGAACAGAGCCATACCAATGAAAGAGTGATAACTATTGTTTTAAGAAAAATCTACCATGGGAAAATGTCGCACCCAAGACCCACTAAAGTCTATAACACATTCCTAAAACATGTCCTCCAAAGTCTAGATGGTCCTCTCTCCCATCAGTCTTAGTGTGGAAAGTAGTGTTGAAACAAAACTAGGCGCCAAAGGCATACTATAATCCCCTCCAGACCCATGACATAAAATGTGCATCCCGAACTGAGACAATGTATCTTGGAACTCCACGATACTGAACCAACTCATCCACATACCACCACACTAAGGTATCCACTGAGGTCGACTCCTTAATCCCCACAAAGTTGGCTAACTTTGTCAATAGGTCCACTACTACCCAAAGATCATCGTATACTCCTAGAATCCTAGGTAATCCTGTGATGAAATATATAGATAGGTCATCCCACATCCACTCAGTAACATCTAAGGGCTGCAACAGACCTCCAGAAACATGGTGCTCGACCTTCACCTTCTGACACACTATGCACCTTTCCACACACTTTGCCATTGCATGCTTCACCCAGGGCCACCAAAACTGTTCCTCCAATCCTCGGTACATTCTAGAGCCTCCTAGATGCACTGCCAGGTGTGAGATATGAAACTCATGGAAATATCCTTTGCCTATTTCCATCAGGACAAATAGATTCCCATGAAAACACATCTGATTCTGAATTTCCATCAACCATCCATCAGAATCATCAACCTGGATAGCGCGATCACGCATCACTTCAGTCTATGGCTCTTCCAATTGGGACACCTCCACCTACTACATTAAGGAAGACTTCAATGTTTTAAAAAATATATATCCTCTACGGTCATCCACTATCGCATCAAGACACAAGGCATCAAACTCCTCTATTTCCTTCCAATCATCCATGGATTCTCAAACAACCTACTTTCATGAAATTTTGCTTAAGGTATTGGCCACTATGTTCTCCATTCCCGAGGTGTAAGCGATATCGAAGTCATAGACCTAGAAAAAATCCATCCAATTTCATTTCTAAAAGGTTAGGTCTCATTGGGAGAAGATATACCTCAAGATCTTATGATCCGTGAAGACCAAAAAGTGCTCTCTGATGAGGTGTTGCTTCCAAAACTTCATCACTAACACGACCGTTGCATGCTCTAGATCATGGGTGGAATAGTTATGTTCGTGTCGAAAAAACTTCATAGAACCATAAGATATCACTCCACACTACTGCCTCAACACACATCCCAAGTCTAAACCATATTATTCCCCAAATACCTTGAACACCACACCTTTATCTAAAAACCTAAGCATTGAGGCACTGACCAGCTTCCCCCTCACCTAGATAAAAGATGCCTGACACTATTCACTCCACACAATGGCCTAGTCGTTCCTAGTGAAGGCTGTCAACGGATACAAAACATGAGTGAAGTCAGGTACGAACCTTCGCTAATATCCTTCTAGACCTAGGAAGCTGTGAACCTATTCCACGTTATTGGGTTCTTCCCAAGAAACAACCACCTCGACCATTGATGGGTCTACTCCTATCCCTTCCTGAGACACTACATGTCCATGGAAGTGCACCTCTTGCATCCATAACATGAACATGGAAAACTTCCCAAAGAGATAGTGATGTTGGAGGACCTTCAAGAAAGTCCTATGTTTCTCGGCGTGATCCTCCACTGACCTTGAGTAGATTAGGATGTCAGTGAGGAACACAATGATGAATCGGTCTAGGAACGGGCGGAAGACAGAGTTCATGATTCCTATAAACATGGCTGGTGCATTCATAATGCCGAAGGTCATGACCACGAAATCTAAATGCCTGAACCTACATCTAAAAGCAGTCTTTGGGATTTCACCCTCAACTTGTGATATCCAGAATGTAGATAGATCATAGAGAACCAATAACCTCCCTTCAACTAGTCTAAAATGTCATCAAACCAAGGGAAAAGGTAATGGTTCATGACCATCACCTGATTTTGTATCCTATAGTATATGAAAATCCTTAGACCAATATCTTCCTTCTTCATGAACTAGGATGGAGCACCCCACGATGACACACTCAGCCAAAAAAAACCCTCCTTCCTTAGGTCATCAACCTGAATTCGCAACTCCTGCAACTCAGAAGGTGCCATACAATAGGGGGACATTGAAATCATATGGGCACCGAGTTGTAAGTCTACTCCGAACTCGAAGTCATGTTGATGGGGTAGGGTCACAACCGCCTCTAGGAAGACATCCAAGAACCCTTTGACAACACCCAAATCCTCTACTATATATGCATCTGCTGATCCATCTAACAGCTCACCTGAAAAAATATAAGAGGCTCTATACACCAATTTCCCAACTGATAGATCCACTTAATAATGAAAACTACACACTGGCCATCCACACCCCAAAAAACGACTCTTCTCTGAATGTAGTCAATAACAGCATGCAAAGAAAGCAACCAGTCGATGCATTGGATGACATCGTACAACTGAATCTGTAGTAGAAGAAGACCCATACTGGACTGATGCGGCCCCAACATCGGTCTACATGCCCAGAAAACAACAAACAAACTGGTATGACCACCAACTTGCATACTCAACACTAGGGGAATGTGAACCCTTTCAAGGTCTAGTCCAAGATAGTGGGATAGACCAGGTGAAACAAAGGAGTAAGAGGTTCATTAATCAAAGAAATCATAAGAAAGTGTGCTAAACCGACAAATTGTACCTCAAAAAACCTCCAACCCTGCTGAAAGTACTACCTTTGTGGCATGAAACTACCCATTCCCAGATCCTATTCTACTCTTCTAATGACGGACTACCTGAACACACCCTGGTTGAGGTCCCAGAGGAGCACCCTATGGTTTCCCTCCACCAACACCGCCTCAATCGGTGGAGTGGGAGCTCACTACCCCTACTATTGGAAAGGCTTGTTCCGGAACTTTTGCTGTTGAGGTGGGCGCTGAACATGCCCAACCCCATTGCATTACACTTGAACTGGGAACTGGTTCTAAAGATGCATGTGACCTCCCCATACAAAACATCTTGGTCCCATGCCCATGGGTAATTGGTGAGGACCATTAGATCAGAACTGGAACTACTGAGACCTACTCCTCATTAGCTGAAACCTCAAAGGCCCTGACACTAGATACCTACCGCTGACTGTTTTCCCCTTTAATGAACTTGGTTGGAACCCCTCTCATGGTACACATCCCATTGAGTTCATTCCTTACACTACCTCATCCTTCTTATGAACCTCTTAGTATGTTAGTAGAGTGAAAATATTAACCACATACTAAAGATAATATCGAAGTTCCTCCTCTAAGAATCTCACTCGGGACTCCTCATCTGAAAAGAAATAAGGTGTGAAGCATAAGAGATCCTTCAAATTGTGCCCTAGTTCCCTTACCAACATACTCCCCTACTGGTGGGATAGTATCTCCTACCTCTTCTCAGCCTTCATTATAGAAGAATGGAATTCCTCTTGAAACTTTTTCTCAAATCCAACCCATAAAACATCAGTCTCCTTCCTCTTCCCAAGGTACAATTTCCACCACTGATGCACTGTTCCCCTCATCCGGCTCACTACTAGAGGAACCTAGTACTCTGTTAGAGCCCAGATCAATCTGAAAGCAATCACCAGCTCTTCGAGCCAAATCTAAGTCTCCATGTCCAATACACTACCCTTGTACTTTCCTAGAGACTACTGTAGGAAGTAACAACACATCTTCTTCCACTGTTCATTTTTTTCCTCTCGATTGGCCCTCTATTGATCAAACAGATCAACCTGCTGGGCCTCAACTACTCGTACCACATGTGGGTGATGTTTGGGTGACATAACTGAAAAAAGTAAACATGGAACTCCTAATACCGGTTAGTATAGAAAATTACTTTTTAAAATTTATTTCAACTCTTTATTTAAATATACATTCCCATGATGTCTAAGAAAGACAGGAACTGAAGTCATTATGATGCATGTACCTTTCCAAGGTTCTTTACCCTAAAATTAGTGTTACCTCACTTGGTCATTCAGTAGGTTCATATTCCTTACATCGGATCATGAGGGGACCTAAAATCCCATTTCCTAGACAGTCTTACCTGGCCTATTTCACATACCAAGATTGCCTAACATTGTTTCCCAACCATCCCATTCCATCATCACTGTGCCGATCTCCGAAATCTATCCTATCTCTTAACCTTCCTCTGATAGCATTCTGTCACAATCTTCCTTTTTCAAGATGAGGGAAGGGACAAAAAAGTGCTACACCATTCCCTCTTCAGGATGAAGGAGAGAAAATGACCCCCAAGTCCCACCTTTAATAGGCCATGGAGTGGTGACTAGAAGCAAGGGTATAGAGGCTCACACTAAAAATAAGGAAATAACATTTTAATGAAAATAGGGTTAGGAGATAAGATGTTGAAATCTCAAACAACACCAAACTAAAGGAAATTGTAAGGCCAAAAACCATACCCATATGCATGTTCAAATGTAAAATGAGACAAAAATATAACAAAAGTACTCAAACAAGTACCAAGAGAAATGAGAATAAGAAGCATCAGAATAACTATCCCAACAATTGAGCTAATAAAGGCCAGTACGGTCCTCAATGTACTCCTGGAAACATAAAAATAGTTTTACGCATGTAGGTTGAGTATTCAAGTATACCTAGTAGGAAATAATAAATCCACCCATGATCAAGTGGGGGGACATACTAATGAACCTATGAGAAAACAATAGAACCTAAAAGCACCTTCCAAGGAATACTGACTAGACTAGCCTCACTAAGGCACACTCACTAAATAACGTATCTCATGTAAAAGTAGTATTATAAGCACATCGACATTTGGGTACCTGCACCACTTTCCCACTGGTTAACTTCTATTCCTAACGGCTAATGACTTGACGCTACCAATCTTCCAAGATGCAGTCCCATTACCGCAACCCCCCCGCACACACCTGGACCTCAACCATACAAATATCGCCCACAGACACCTGATCCACAACAACAACACCTATTGCCTAAAGACACCTGGGCCTCATCCCAAAGACACCTGGGAAAACAATCATGGTCCACAGACACCTAGGACCCTTGTCTACAACAAATCCTCCAAAAGGATCTTAGACTCTAGTAATCCTTAAGACATTACCGCCTACCCATATATGCTCAAGCAGTTAGAACCATAAGAGGGTGTGAGGAAGAAAGTCAGTAACCATCCATCCATCCTACCACCAGGATGTTAGGAAAGATACCATCCCCCATGAAATAGAGGTTTTTGGCACATAGTTCTCAACAAGGGTTGAGGTTCATATTGAAATGAAAAGGAACTACAATTTATATATATATATGTAAAAAAATCATCCCAAAAAATGGGTCCCTACAAAAAAACCAACTCATATAGAACCACATTTTCGAGAACCCCTATATGCACAAAGACATAATAGCCACATACAAATAATAACCCCAACCACTTTTTATTTAGCCACATACCATTCATTAATTCAGAGGTTCTTTTTAATTTATTATAGAACTACTCGGGGAAAGAACCAAAGTGTTGAATTTCCCTTTTAATACCCATTCATAGAAACAACAGATAACAACCAACCTGCAGTTCCACTACACACCCCCTTTTTCCCTAGAAACCTGTTGAACCACTCCCGACTATCATTCTTCAATGTTATATGACACAATCATTCCCTTCCACCCAAAACTACAACCCTAATGCCCAAACAACCCCCGGATGTAGTCCCACAACATAAGAATCCCATAACCACATTGTCGTCCCACTGCCCAATGTTTCCCATCAGCTACAACACAAAAAAGGAAGTCCCACTACCTACAAGACCATCCATTCCGCAAGAAATCATTCTATCAAACTAGGATAAAAACACAACCCCTAAACTTCCCCACACTCCAAGCCTGAAACAACTACCATTAAACCACATCCCCTCTTCACACACATACCAAACCATTATCAGAGTACCAACTCCTCTATCCACCCCTGTAACCACAACCTACATAAGGATAGAACCGTATAAAACATACATCTTGTGGCCACACCATCAATCCATGGGTATTTAGATTTATCCAATAGGGGTTCATTAATTCTACTTTAAATAATCGTGCTGATCAAAGAATAGGTTTGATCATGGGGAATCCATTTCTTTAACAAAGTGTATGTGTTTAAGAAGATTTTAGGTTACAGACGATTATAAAACATCATAAAAAATAAAAGGAACACCACCTATGTGCAAGCAAGGAAAACCAACGAACTTTATTTTTAGAAGGCATATAGACTCAACATCTATTAAAGAATAAAAAATAACAAATAAAATAGAATACAAACATCAAACCACTCCCATCCCATTATTTCATTGACTAATTTATCTTTTGATCTAATTCCTTTATTATTTTAATAAAATTATTCACATGTTCTTCACAAGGGATCATTTGTACACCAACCCCACATGATGCAAAATTAAATAGGTAGAAGAAATACTTACCTGAAATAACAGGCGACCAAAGCTCTTATTTGCTTCAAGAACAAGGGATCACATAATCAACACAGAACTCCAAGAAAGCTGAGTAGGAGGGGCTCTATAATAGGCACATGACTATTCTAGGGAGGGAGTCTCTAGAAGCACCAAGAGGGAATAAAAAACACAATGGAAAGGGAATATCACAGTTTCGAAGAGCCATATCGTATATTTAAGGAGGAGTAGTTTCAAAAGCCATTAATCATGGGATTATTGTCAAGATCACATGGTTTGAGTAACAAAATGTCCCTGTATTATTAGGATATTAAAGATATACTTAATATCCTTTGAAACACCCTTAAAAACACACAATTAAGGCTTAAAACCCAGTTTACATCAAATAAGACGTAAGAGAGGAGAAATTGGTAAAATGGGAAAGACTAAAAAAATGGAAATGAGTCACCGATAGGTGAGTCACTAACGTGTCCTACCAAAACTGAGCCACCAAGGCCGAGCTACCGACACAAAGACCTACTGAACCAACGAACTACCAACACAACGACCTACTAAATCCCTGACCAACCAACACCTTGAACTACCAACACCATGACCTACAGACACCTCAACCAACCGATGCTAACACCTTAGACTCACTGATGCTGACTCCCTTGACTCAATTATGCCAATTCCCCTGACTCATAGATGCCGACACCCTAATTCACTGATAGAAAAACTAGAAATTTGGAAAACTCTGGAAACAAGCAACATTTACTTCCGAGAACACCCTAGACACTATATTTTCACAAAGGAATGCCCTGGGAAAATCTGGGTCATTACAGATCACATCAAAATTTCCTAAGGGTTATTTCTTGGAAATTTTCTTATATACATCGACTTTTAGGTGAATAGTAAAAATATAGTTTTTTCGTAACTAGTGTAACTTAAATTTCCATATTCATTATGTAATAATGAAATAATAATTTCTTGACATTGAGGTTTTTCCAAAATATATTCAATTTCTTCAATGATATATTAAAATACAATAAACTTAATTTTCAAACCTAGAGGAAATTTTATGAAGTGTATTGTCATTAATGATCCCTTAAAATAATATTTTTTTTACTAATCCTTTTAATAAAATAATGAATTCAAATTATATATGGGTTGAAAGCCTCAAACCACTCTATTGTATTGGTTTATGATTTATATTTTAAAATATACTATACTTTATGGTTTAACTTGTATATAGAATTTTATTCAATACTTTAACTCAACAATACCCCACTCCTCAAGTATAAATAACCCCTCTTCCTCTCCTTGGAAAATCACTCCTCCCTCTCATACCAAAACCAAATATACACCTAAATACTATATATTAAGCTTCTTGGGATCCATAGGGACGTTCTAATGTAATCCAATACCAATCATCAACAGATTCTAGTTCCATACGAGAGAATAAACATCGAGAAGAGGGTATGTTCTCATCAACATTCCTTTGCATTTTACCTTATCTTCCTCGATTTATCTATCTTATTTAAAACCAAATATTCTAGTATTAATTATAAATTATTTTGAAAATATATTAACTATTTTAACATAATATAAACAAAATATCATTTTTAAGTATTTATGTTTTATACCTCTCTTTCTCCTCATTTGGACAGTATTCCCGATAATGGTCAGTTGACCGCCAAGAAGGACGTTTCTAACATAATGTATTATCACCACCCTTAATGATGGTTATACTATTTTTTATAATATATATATTTTTAAATATATGTATTATAATTTCAATAATTAATTCTACTTATGTATAAATGCCCATGAAAAAAATAGTGAAATCAATGCAAAACATGAAATTTTAAAGGAAACCATGATATCCAAACACTTCAACTTCAACAACAAATATTAAGGAATATAATATAATTGTTATAACTAATAAATAGTGACATAAATTAACATAATTCACTTCTAGTTAAATGGTTTAATGAACCTAATCTTATTATTTTTGAGTGATAAAATAACCAAAATATATAATGATTTAAGGTATGGGGATTCTCAATACCAACTCATTTTTTTTGGGTTTTCCATGTTTCACATAATTTTCGATGAAAATATTCATTTAATGATACATAAATTTATTTCCACAATTATTAAATTTTCTTTGGTGATATATATGTTTCTATGTTGATTTTAAGATAAATATAAAGATTATCCAAAAATAATTTTCTTTCCAAAACTCATCTTTGACTCCTTTTGAGTTGTTTTTCATTTTCACAATAATGATGATGTTTATGACAAATATGTTTTCCTTATTAAATTGGGAACTCTAATGTTTATTTATGAAAGTATGATTTAGTAATTATTTATGAAACACATTATTTTTCATGGGTTATTTTGTGACTAAGATTGTTATATGTTCCATGTTTCTTGCATGTCTATGAGAATTTATGAGTTAAGGGGTGGGACCTGAATTATATAGACCTCCAATAAATTGGGTAATGTGTTATATCTCAATATATTATTTGTAATATTTTATGAACATTATTCAATATTTTTTCATAATGAGGATGTTATGATTTATGAACATATGTTATGCATTAACATGATGCCAACTTTCTCCACAACTATGTGTGGTATTTTACCACTATGACATGATTTTTCATTTTTATTAATTTCCATATTGCATGAAATTATAAAATATTTCCTACATGATTATAATTACGATCTCATAGTTATGAAAGTATTATTATGATTATTTTTACCCTTGTACTATCATTTTATCTCTTTTATTCCTTTTAAGTTATCCTTCCCCTTATATGGCTTTTATCTCACCCCTTTCAATAATCTATTTACTCAGGTGATTATATGTACTCAAGAGAATATGAGAGAATTTATGTGGATCAATAAGAATGATTTTAATAATATTTTTTATTCTGTATAAGTGATATATGATCCTAATTTTCTCACAATACTAAACCTTTCAAACATTTATTTTATAAATATTATGATTTTTATCTTTAAAATGATGTAATATTCATGTATGAATAATTACGATTGCTTCAGTTGGTATCAGAGGTACCAGTTAGTTAATTTTGGAATTATGATTAGAGAACAATAGTGAAATCCCTTAGGATATTTCAAATTATAGGTAAACAACTTAGAATCATCATTTTTGGAAAAAAGACTAAACAAAGGGATCACAAAAGATACACCTTTAAACTTGATTTTAATATAGGAATAAATTATTTATTTATGTTTTTTTGACTTATGTTTTGTTTAAAACTTCTCTATTTTAAAAAATGGTGGGAACTTGGAGAATCCAGTCCAATAACTTTTGTGTGGGACAATGCAATGATTATCTGAATGGCATTCCTAATGGGATGGGAAATGGGATTCAAAACATCATGATGATGCATAGCCAACCATATAAGGCTTCAAATAATAACATGAACAATTTGGAATGTATTACTTCACCCAAGAATTATCAAATAGATATTGAGTCCATTTTGATTCAATGATGACTGATGTTATGTGAAAGATCATGTCATTTTCCAGGTATGTTTCTCTTGATGTTTATCATTGAGTCTTGTTGGCTGAGTCTTGTTTGAATAAGAAGATACCTTGATGGGGACAATTCCCTAACTTTTGGGTATGTGTTTTGGATTGAATTAATGGTTTCTGGCTATAAATGGGACTAAGTGTTCCTTGGGTTCTTTGTATGTTGAGAAGATTTAAAGGAGATCCAAAGAGTTAAAGGGATAATGAGATGAAAACTCAATTGCAGAACATTTACACATCATGTAAAGGGATTACACATCATGTAATTATTCATGGATTTTAATTAACTAAATCACATGTGATGAGTTTTTTTGGTGAATACTATAAAAAATATTTACTCGATGTTTAAATTAATGACCAGTAGTTTTAAAGTCTCTATATGGATGAAATTCATTCTATTTCATTGAATCTCCTCTCTTCTCGACCTTAGAGATTCCTCAAAGAGATTTAGGAGTGAAAATATTACTTATATATGTCTTTTTTTGTATTTAATCCCTGATAAGTTCCTTTGGTAAGGTTTCATCTTTCTTCTTTTGGTTCTCCTGCCGTTGTGGTGAAATTCATTGGCTAGTTGTGTTGTTGGTTTTGATATTGATTAGTATTTATCAAGGAATATCATTGAAATCATCCACACCATCATCCTCATGCTTTTTTCCATTATAAGGGTTTTTATAGCTTAATTTAAAGGTAAGGGATCTTAATATTTACCCTACAGTTTGATAATTTCTATGTTATGAAATATTGTGATAACACCAACATAGTGTGTTCCAAAATTAATTGAATAAAATGAATTGGATAATGTATTAATGTATAATTACAGTGAAATGATATCTAGGGTGATTTATTATTATATAATCCTTAATTTTTAACTTATTTCTTGTTGATATATTTTTTAATCAAATGTGAATTAAATTGAAAAGTGGCATATGAAAGAATCATGGTAATTCACATAATTAACCATTGATATATATGATGTGATATTGTGACATCCGTGTTGTAGGATTTTAATTGTGTTCTAAACTATGATTCATATATAAGGGGATAGGACCAAGCACATCTACATGTATATTTTGTAATGTTGATAGTGACCAGCATCAGTTAAGTCCATGTTTTAATGCTTATAGAGAGTGAGGTATGACCAATTCCATGCTGTAATGATTATAGGTCTTTGACTCAGATTATTTTTGTGTGACTATACCATGTTTTTAGGATTTCAGTTGGAATGGTTTTAAAACATGATCAAATATATTCTAGCATGGCACCGAAATAAGTTATTTACCTTCGTCTCATGGTTGTGGTTGGCATGGTGGTACAACATGCTCATAGATATTATGGCCCAAAAATGATGCTGGTTATTATATTTATTTAATTGGTTAATTGATTAATACACCTATATATTTATTTAATGCATACAATTATTATCATGTTAGTTTTTTAGATATGGTTGTGTCGACCTACTAAGTTTTACTCACACCCTATTAGGACCTCCATTTCGCACCTGAGTGGACTTCATAGATGTTGGTTTGGACACGGGCATATGACTTTTCTATTGATTTGTTTTTTACTATTGGGATGGAGTTTAGATATGGGACCATCATGAGGTCGAGAACTGGGACATTGAGTAATATATATGAGTCTTCTAGTATTTTTATTATAATGTACTAGAAAGGAATTTAGTTACATTCCAACATGTCATTACATTATCCTTATTATTTATTTGAATATTAAGTTGGATTTTATTTTTGTCTTTCACATTGTTTTACATTGACTATTTCCATTTTATTATGAATAGTTTATCCTAAAATTACACTTCATACCAAGGGGTTATAGTCTACCCACTATACTATCCACACCCCTGATCCATGTCTGCAACCAATGGTGTATGGGGTGGTGTGCTTGAGGTCCTGTAACCAACCCATTTCGGCTAAATGAGAGAGTTCATTATTGGGGGATGTTACAAAGTTTTATAAGAGAATCTGGTTTTATTTTTTTATTTAATATTTTTGGAATTATATAAAGTATAATAGGATATGTTAGGACTTTGTAATGAGCTTGTTCATGGGAGTAGATAACTCATGTACGATGGAAAATCCAAGTACCCAGGAATGGGATTGTTGTCTGTGTTGTGTGATTGTTTTAATTGATGTCATTTTACCTTGGGTGATTCACATGTTGTGTGAGGGTAATCTTTTTATAATGTTATTGTTTCTTTATATTTTTACTCATGGTCATGTATGGCATGAAATGATAAGACATGCATCATAATAGGCACATAGGGATATATTAATATGCACTGTTCATGATATGGTAATATCTATTTTTTCATGTGATATATACTTTCCTATTAAAATGTAATATTTGATATCTATTCCCCAGAATAATTTTTTTCATGTCTTGATAAAATATTTGTATTCCATGTCTAGAGAGACCAAGAGTTTTTGGTTCCCTATTAACGTCAAATGTTGGGTTTACCTTATCGCTAGCAAATTCTCTAAGGTCTGTGTTTGTCTTATAGAAAAAATCCCTCCTCAACTTTGTCAACATGAGAATCAGAAGAGTGGAAATCAGGATGCTCCAAACACAACTATACTATAAATTCTTATATCACCTATTGAGCATATGGATGTTTATCTTTTTGATAGATTTATGTGGGTCATGCGATCCAAAGAAAGGGAGGCTATTCAAACTGTTCCATCAATGTCTAAGTTAAAAAGAGTGTTTCAACTTCAACATCCACCTGTGCTTATTGGGGAAGTGTGACCCCAGGCAGCTGAGTTATGGATTGATTCAGTATATTCAATCACCATGCATCTGGAGACACCCATATAATTGAGGGTGAATATGGATTACTATATTCTTCGTGAACCTTCCAAGTGTTGGTGGGATATTCTGGAAGAAGATGGGAAGAAAAATGAGCTATATTGGAAGGACATGAAGATAATGTTCCTGTGCCATTTCTATCTCAAGACCTTGAGGGATGAACAGTACTACATGTTCATGCATCTTACATAGAAGGATTTTCCAATGCTGGATTATGATGAACATTTTACCAACCTATAGCACTTTGCACCATCTTTGGTAGCTGATGAGATATTCAGGGAATGAAATTTCTATGATAGTCTTCATTATGAGATCTGTCCGTAGGTAGATTTTTTCTGTTTACATTGGTTTGAAGATGTGATGAACCATGATCTCATCATGAAAAGGAATCAAATAAAGGATCTGAGTAGTGGCTATGCTGTTTCAATAGCGAAATATGATAGTTCTTCTTTGAGTGGTAAGAAAAGCCACTTTGACAGTTTCTTCCAAAGCAATAGTGGGCGGAACAGTCAGGGTAGTAGAAAAAAATCTCAAGATCTTTTTCTATTCCAGTGTTATTAGTTTGGAATGTTTTTTCATAAGAACATGTAGTGTCCTTACCCTATAGTCATGTATCATATAATCATCGGACTAGTTTATCTTCATAGGTTCTATTTGAAATTTCCATAGAAGACCAATGTAAGAGGATCATGACATGCTGTGAAATTTGGAAGGGGCTCAGCTACACCTCAACATGCTAGTAGTTGGATTCCCATATTCCATTTAGGCAGAGGTAGGGGACATGGTAACCTAGTACATGAGAAAGCATACCAAGTAAAGGAAATTGATCATGGAAGTTAGACTGGAGCCTAGGGAAGAGGGAAAAGTCAGTTTCACATTATGAAGACTACTCCAACTAATGTAGATATAGGACCATCTACCAACAGAGGTAAGATTCATGTATCATCTAGCTTATCTTGTGTTTTTTATGATATAGGAGCATCACATTATTTTATATTATATCTTTTTTTTTCAAATGGTTTTGGCTTGTATGTGGAAATCATGGATAATGTTATAACCATTGATACACCATTGTGAGCATGGTCTGAAAATATCAAACGATGCAAGGTGTGTTCTCTCGAGATTGGTGGTTACCATTTCTTTTGAGAACTATTAAAGATGGAAATGAATGAAATTGAGTTTATTCTTGGTATATATTGTCTAATTGTATATGAGTCTGATATCAGCTATTATTGGGGGAGAGTTACTTTTCTATCTCCCGAATGAAGCATCTATTCTCACCATGGTGAGTGGGATCTCCTGGCTGGTAATGTGGGACCAATTTTGTGCATATTGGATTTTCTCATGGATTATATTTCTATTATTTCTATAGATATTGTTCGAATGTAGTAGGATTCATTTTTTATGGTGGTATACTGTTATTGAGATGTTCTCCCTGGTGATTTCTATAGATTACCACCAAAGCGAGAGATCCAGTTCATGATCGAGTTGGTTCTGTGAGACGAATTAGTTTCTATTATGGATTACTGAATAAAACCAATAGATTGTTTGGAGTTTAAGGTTCATTTGGAAGATCTAGAATTAAAATTATACATTAGGATGAGTATATATCCTTGGGATTCTCTAGTTTTCTTCTCTAAAGAGGCTGGCATATCTTTGTGCTTATGTGTGTATTTCTAGAGGTTAAACCAGATGATGGTCAAGAACAAGTATCATTATCCATGCATTGATGATCTATTAGATCAGTTGGGAGGTACTAAGATTATATACAAGATTTAATTGAGATCATGATATAACCAGTTAAGGGTGAGACTATTGGACATACCTCAGACACCTTTTAGAAGCATGTTTTTCTTGTATGACTTCGTAGTGATTCCATATGTGATAAAAAATTCACTTATGGTATTCCCGGCCTTAATGAATGGGATCATTAACCATTTTTTGAATATTATTTTTTTTGTTTTCATTGACGATATCTTATTGTACTCTGAATCTATACACAATCATGCCATACATCTTGACACCATCTTGAGTACATTGAGGGAGCATCGACATTACACGAATCTAACTAAATGTAGTTTTTGGATAAATAAAATGCCCCTTTTGGGCCATGTAATTTCATAGGAAGGAGTGTTAGTGGACCGATAGAATGTTTCAATAGTGATATCTTGGAAAAAAAATGAATTTAAAATATGGATATTTCTGGGATTAGCGGGTAATTACCCGTATTTTATGAAATATTTCTCTCAATTTAAAGAACTAGTGTTTGGGATAACCAAAAAAGGAGTGATGTTTGTTTTTTTTTGATTCTTGTGAGAGAGATTTATAATAGATAAAAGGAAGAATGACCTCAACACCAATCCTCACTTTACCTGTTCTAGGTAAAGAATAAATTGTGTACTGTGACGCATCTGGAGATAGAATTGGAGTAGTTATACTGTAGGAGGATCATGTGGTTGCTATAGCTCCAGGTAGTTGAGACCACATGAGAGAAATTATCGTACTGAATATATAGAGTTAGTGCTAGTGGTACACACCCTGAGATTTTATAGACACATCTCATGTCTGAGAGTTTGGTGGCATACACAGATCACAAGATCCTCAGGAACGTCTTTTCTCTATGGGACAATAACCATCTGTAGATGAGGTGGGTCAAATATCTACAATAATTTAAATTTGTGTTGGATTTTACACCAGGAAATGGAATCATTATTACCGATAATTTTAGTTGAAATACACAGATTAAGGCACTACGAGAGTCTTGTGATGAGTGGCGGATAATGGAACTATTATAAGACATGCATCTGGATGTTTATGAATCTCATGGGTGAGTATCTATGACTTCGACATCAGTTATAAGCACAATTTTGGACCAGATTAAGACTAATAAGTTTTATAATATTGAGGGATTATTTCTGAGAGACAAACTATATGGTAGGGAGACACCATCAGGATGGTCTCTCGATAGTTGTAATTCTCTTCTTTTCTGTGGCCGAGTGTGGGTTCCTATAAGCTTGTGTGTGGAGTTAATGAGGGAGTTTCATGCTTCTAAATGGGTGGAACATCCCAGTTTATCAAATATGTATCATTTAATCTATAGATAATACTTGTGGTCAAGAATGAAGAATGAGGTGTTAAGATTTGTGGCTAGATGACTCACTCATCAGTAGGTTAAAGTGAAGCATATGAGGATAACTAGTCTATTAAAATCATTACCCATCCCGGAGTGGAAATGGGATGAATAATTATAGATTTTATAATGGGAATACCTAGGATGACCCATAATAATGATGTTGTATGAGTTGTTGTGGAAGGATTTACTATGTTATCCCACTTTTTACCTTTCAAGGATACGTTCATAGTTAAAGATATGTGAATGTTTTATATATGTGAGGTGGTTCAGTCACACGATGTTATGAGGAGTAACATTTTTGACATAGATCCTCATTTCACATCATGTTTCTAGCATGGCCTTCAAAAAGAATGGGATCACAAGTTCACTTAAGCATAGCCTATCATTATTGGAATGATGGTCAATCTAAGTAGAGTATTCAAGTTCTGGTGGATATGCAATAAGACTTTGCTTTGGATTTTGGTTGTTCATGGGAGAAACATATGGAACCAATGGTTTTTTCTTATAATAATGGTTTCACATTATAGATCCAAATGGAACCTTTTGAGGAATTTTATGTTAGACAATTCATTTTTCCTCATTATTGATGAAGGTAGGGGAGTCAATGCTTGTTGGGCCTAGTCTCATACATGAGACATCTAAATAGGTTCATTTGATAAGATAGTGATTAGCGACCATGCATAGTAGGAAAAAATCATCTGCTGATCATAAAAGATGACCTTTGGAATTTGAGGTTGGGCATCATGTTTCCCTTTGGGTTCTTCCTAGATTGTGGAAACACCATATCAAGAAATAATGTAAGCTAGTACCAAGGATTATCAGTCCATTTGAAAATGTGGAAAGGGTCAGTCCAGTGGCATACCGTTTGGACCTTCCACAATGCTACGATTCCTTGCATGATGTTTCCCACATGTCACAACTATGAAGATATTATCCAGACCCTTCCCAGGTGATAGAAATAGAAAACATTGAAAATTTTGTTGATGCTTCCTTTAAAGAGAATGTGATATGGTATATAAATCATAGTGGGAAATATCTTAAGGGATAGAATATACCATTAGATTGAGTGCAGTGGCATCATGGAACATTCTAGAGAAGATCTAAGAGAGGGAGTATGATATGGAAAAACAGTATACATACTTGATTTATGAGGCCTCACAGTGATTCTTGGGGATGATCTAGGATAATTTTTTATATGGTGGTTAGGTTATAAGATGCATTATTTTTTTCAGTATGTTTTTCTCTGAATTTTTTGTTGAGCCTTGGTGGTCAAGTCTTGTTCGGAGATGGAGAGAACTTGTTTGAGAAAATGACATAATTTTAGGGGATACATGTTTTGTTTAATTAATTAAATCTTGGTATAAATGGGACTAAGTGTTTCATGGGTTCTTGGTAAGTTGAGAAGCTATAATGGAGTTTTGGAGAGTCAAAGTGATAATGGGATGAAAAATAATTTTCAAAACATTTACATGTAATGTAATGGGATTAAACATCATATAATTGTTCATGAGTTTTAATTAAGTAATTATGATGTTATGGGGTTTTTGGTGAATACAATTAAAAATATTTACACAATATGTAACTGAATTATACATTTTATAAATTCTCAACCTGCAGTTTTAATGTTTCTATATGGATGAAATTCATTAAATTTCACTTCATGTCACCTCCTCTCAACCCAAGGTCTTCCTCTGGGAAATTTTATAGTGGAAACCTCCCTTATGGATGTTCTGTTTGTCTTCAATCCTAGGTGAATTCCTATGGATTGGTTTCTTATTTCTTATTTTGGTTCTCCAAACATTGTGGTGAAATCATTTATCCAATTGTTTTATTTGTTTTGATCTTGATCAGTCTTGATCTAGGAATGTCTTTAAAAAAATACACACCTTTTTACTCACAGTAATTTTTCATTGGAATCATTTTTGGGTCTTAGGTTAAAGGTAGGGCATCTGAATCTTAAACCTATGGTTTGAAAATTTCTAAGTTATGAAATAATGTGAGAGAGACAATATACTGTGCACTAGAATTAATTAAATATAAATGAATTTCCTAAAAGATTAAATTATATTTAGAATGATTGAGACCTAGGGTTATTTATTATTATACAATCCCTAAATTGTGGTTTATTTATTATTGAAAAAATTGTTTTCCAAGGGGGAATTGAATTGCAAAGTGTTATATGAAAGAATCATAATAATTTGCATAATTAACCATTGAGATATTTGATTTGATATTTTTATATCCATGATGTATGAATTTTCTTCTATGATGAGATACTTATACAATGGGCTAGGCCAAGGAACTTGTACTTGTATATGATATATTGCTAATAGTGAGCGGGATCAACAATTTACGTGATGTAATTCTTATAGAGAGTGGGATATTCCCAATCCAATGATATAATTCTTATAGGGCATTTATCAAGAGTTTTTTTTCATGACTATACCATGGTTTATGAGTTTTTTTTGGAATGGTTGTAAGACATGATCAATGATATTCCAACATGGTGACAAAGTAGTTTATTTAACTTGGATTCATGATTATGGTGTACATGGTTGTAATACATGATTAGAGATATTACGACATAGATATGAAGTAGGATGGAACATTTATTTAATTGGTGAATTAATTAACAAACATATTTATATATCTATTTCATAAAATTTTTATCATAATGGTTTTTTAGACATGGTGGTGTCGAACTACTGAGTTTTACTTACACCCTCTTTGGGTTACATTTGGAAACCAAGACGACTTCATGGGTACATGTTTGGACAAGGTCATATGACCTTTATATTGATTAATTATTTACTATTGGTATGGATTTTGTATTTGGTACTGACATGAGGATTGGGAACTAGGAATTTGAGTATTTTATTTTAGCCTGCTAGTGATTTTCTTATATTGTACTAGCATGAAATTTATTTACATTCCACCATGTCAATACATTCTCCTTATTATTTATTTTATTATTAAGTTGGATTTTATTATTGTTTTAAATTTTTTTTAATCTAATTATTTATATTTTATTATGAATTGTTTCTCGTACAATGAAACTATGTACCAAGGGGTATATTCTCCTCACTATACTATCTACACCCCACTGCTAGTCGACAGGCTCTGTCAAATGTAGAGGTACACTTGAGGTCTCATAACCAGCACTTTCTAGAAAAGTGAGAGAGTTATACATTAGGGGATGTTACATTATGTGGATATTCAACTCCACTCTTTGATGAACTTTGGGTTAACTAAATGTTTAAGATATTTTTTCTCAATTGTTCCAAGAAGGATAATGTGACATTGTAAGTCTATAGTTTTGATTGACTGGCTAATAAATGCTGGGAATTGGTAAAGAACACCATGAAAAATGATGAAATTGAAGATATGAAGTGGGAATATATTAAGAAAATATTTTTTAACATGTATTTACCTCAAACTCCTCGAACAATGATGGAGAGAGAATTATTAGTGCTGAAGAAAAAGTAATGTGAATCTATCAAATATTACAAGGAAAAATTCACATATAACTAAAGATTTTTTATCATCAAATATAAAAAATAGATATATTATTTAGTGTATTTAAACAAAACCATCAAAAGACTCTAGATATTTGAGAATTCAAGAGTCATGAAGAATTTATTTGTTGCTCTCTCTATGTAGATATAGAGTTGGATATTGGTGTAATAGGCATGGAGATTAGAAGAAGATAAGGGAATTTCAAGCTGGTGGGTCAAATTAAAAAGGAGGAAAGAGGATCCAACAAAACACATACCCAAAATGTGGGAATAAAAATCCTATAAATTTCCTCAAAGGTATGAGGAAACTATTCAACTGTGGGAGACAAAGCTATCGTGGTCATGAATGTCAAATGGACATGAGAAATATATCTAACAAGATGGAGTAAAAAAATACATATCCTAATGAGCCACCCATGGAAAAATGCTTTAACTAATGGGAGAAAGGTCATTATATAAGTTAGTGTATTAAAACATAGGTCTTTGAGGTTAATCAGTGTCATAAACACTCATAGATAAAGGGACAAGGGAATGATTATGCTATCACAAATACTAAATAAAAGGATGAACATTATCTTTTAAATGATATAAATCCTATTAACAAATGAATTGAAAATGTTTATTTATTTTGGTTCTATTGATTGCTTTATATACTGAAATTTTTAAAGATCAATTAAAATGAATCATCAATACCATGAAGTAGATATTTCTATAAAAACACATAGCGGTGTGATATTTTCAACCCACATTTTTTAATCTTATCCTATTGTGGTATGTGGGAATATTATTCCATTTAATATCAGGGATGGATTTGAAACTATAATAAGAATGGATTGGATCATGGTATATATATATATATATATATATATATATATCCCATAAAATTTTAGGAAAAACAAATCTCTTTCTATATTCTGAATCATCAAATGCTCCTATAAATATGCAAGGGAGATAGTGAATCTCATGTGAAAAACCCCTCTATGGATTGAGTCTTGATACCATGTGAAAAATCATACCATTCCCAAATGGTTGAGTTGAAGGAAAGTATAAACCTTTAAGGAATTCCTGTTATATGTTAATAAACAAATGTATTTGCTATAGAGTTTCCCTAACATCCCCTAGATCATGAGGTAGATTTCCAAATAGAGATTATACCCAAAGCCACTCCTATACCCAAATTCCCCTATAGGATGGCCCTTATCGAACTAGAGGAGTTTAAGAAGCATGTGAAAGATTATTTGGAAAAAGGGTTTATACACCCTAGTGCATCACCTTGGGGTGAACCAGTTCTCTTTTTCAAGAAAAAGGATAAGTCAATGTGATTTCATATATATTACTAGGATCTAATAAAGTTCACCATATTGAAAAAGTATCCCCTTCTATGTATTGATTACTTTTTTGATAAACATCTAGGAGATAAATACTTCTCAAAAGTGGGTCTTCATTTAGGATATCATTAGCTAAAGAAGAAAAATGAAAATTTTAGGAAGAAAACAATTCAGACAAGGTATAGACACTAGTAATTAATAGTTATTCCCATCCAACATATAAATTCCCCTATAATCTTCATGGACTTGATGAATATAGTCTTTTGGGAAGACCTCAATAATGTTTTGGTAGTCTTTATGAATGATATTCTCATTTAATACAGTAGTAATGAGGAATATTATGAGTTTTAAGGATTTTATTGTAAACATTAAGGAAGAATAAAATGTTTTCTACGTTATTTAAATGTGACATTTTGATACAAAAATCACATTTTTATGACATGTGATCACAAGTGAGGGAATTTCTATGGATCCTTTCTTTAAAAAAACATAATAATGGCCTAGAACTACGATCACCATTAAAATAAAAATTATTCTTAGCATATTAGTATACTGCGAATGATTTTTGAGAATATGTTTATGATTTTAAATCCTACTAACTAGTTTAACACAGAAAGGGGTAAAGTGTTTATGGATAGAAGAATGTGAGGAATGATTTAAGGTGATCAAGAAAATGATAATTACATCACATGTACTCACACTACTAACAAGTGGATATGGTTTTTTGTTATATAGTGATGATTAAATAGAAGGCATGTGATGAATACTCATGTATAATGATAAAGTGATAGCTTATGACTCATTATAGTTGAATATACATGAGAAAAACTTCCCAAAACATGATCTAGAGTCAACAACCTTGATCTTACCCATAAATATTTAATGGCACTACCTCTTTGGAAAAAAGTGTAACATATATATATATATATATATATTACAAGAGTCTAAAGTATATATTCATAAATATGTAGCTTAAAATGTGTCAAATAATATTGTTAGATATTATCAAGGAATATGATTTCTCTAATCACTACAATCTGTGAAATTCAAATAAGGTAGTTGATGCTCTTAGTCGAAAAGAACCTATTACTCTATCCATAATACAGATTGATAAAGTTCATATCTTCATGGATATGAAAATAGAGGATATGGAAATCATGATGGAAGGAGTATATTATTCCATTACTAAATGATTTACACAACATCTATCAAAGGGAAGAACAAGGGGGAACAAAGGGATGATCATGATATCCAAAAGAAGAAGAATTTAGTAAAGTAAGGGAAGCTTCATGAGTTTTATATTGATTAGGATGATGTATTTCAATTGGGAACAACACATTGTGTGACTAAATAAACTCATATATAGAAATATATTTTTGGATAATGTGCATATCATATATGTCTCTATAGATACTGAATACACGGTGAGGTACTGTGAAATCTGAGAGCAATTATAGAGGGACAACATGATTAAAGAGATCATTAGAGTACACCTCAAAGTTCATGGTATGTAAGAAAACTAAATGAGAGTGAAAAAGTCCAAGGGGGTGATGAATCCATTTACCATACCCACATGAAAATGGGATAAAATCACCAGAGACTTTGTCACTAGTATCCAAAAAGACATCAATAGGAAACAAATTGATATGGGTTTTGGTTGATCGACTCACCAAGTATACCCACTTTATCACTATTCAGAAAGTTTGTTTCCTAAAAAACTTGATAAGATATACGTAAAGTGGAGAGGCTATATAGGGTATACCTTTTTATCCTAGCATATCATGATACATGATTTATATATATATTCTACAGAAATCATCAACATGATTTGAATACTAAATTTCATTTCAACACAACCTATATCCCCTAAAATGATGGCCTATCTAAAATGACTATTCAAACACTAGAGGACATTCTAAGATCATTCTCAATTGAATTTAATGGTGGATGAGATCAACATATCCCATTAATTATGTTATCATACAAAAAAAACATAAAATCAAGTATTCAAATGGATCCATTAAATCCATTTATATGAGGTGATGTAGAACTCAAACTTGTTGGGATGAATTTGGTGAAAAAATGAAACTTTTAACTGATCTTTTGAAGGAGACTACCGAAAAGGTTCACTATATCCAACAACATATAAAAGTGTCTTAGAAGTGGAAATGGAGATATTATTATAGTTATCGAAGGGAAATGGAATTTGATGTTGAAGAGAAATTTCCATATAATATCATAATGGAAGAGAGTCATGTCGTTTAAAAATAAGGAAATTCTTTTCCCAAGGTACATTGGCCACTTTGATATCCTCGATCAAGTAGGAGGAATGGCCTATCATCTAGAACTTCCACCAAACCTGGCTAAAGTTTCTGATATGTTCCACGTATCATTGTTGAGGAAGTAAATACTAGATTAATCAAATTAAATGAATCCAGATATGGTGGAAGTGGAGAATGGCCTCTCATATGAGTAACAATCAGTGAAGATATTGGACAATAGAGACAATGTTCTATGAAAAAAGACAACTCACACTATCAAAGTGTTGTGGAGGAACCGTAAATATGAATAGGGGATGTGGGAACAAGGGGAAATGATGAAGTATAATTAGTATCCACTATTCTAAACTAAGAATTTGATTGGATATTTTAGGGATGAAATTTCTAAAGGGGGTAAAAATGTAACAACCCATACATTTTAAATAAAAACTGTGTCCTCAATAAATGTATGCTGTATTATTTTATATAAGTAATATAAACATATTAAAAATAATGAAACCAACAACACCTTATATTAATAATTATTTTTTTACATTATTCAATGACCAAAATAATTAAAATTTAATTATTTCACAATGATAAAAAATATGAAATCAAAAACTAAAATGGAAGAATTTGGGTAATCCCAACTAGCTAGAATCATCCTTAAAAAAGGAATAGAAACAGAATATTAGTAAACCAATCAGAATTTTGGAAAATTGAAATATTTAACCCTGATTAATATATTAGTAAATTCTCAATGAATGAATGAATTGTTATTTATATGAGGTAATATGACTATTGGAATAGTAACATGACCGTTGGGAATGGTAACTTGGCCATTGGAAATAGTAACATGACTATTAGAATAGTAATTTGACCTAAAAAAATAAAATACAATGAAATTATATTTATTAGGAGTAATTTAAAAAAATATAAATATTATAATTCCATTAAATAAATTTTAAGTATTAAAAACATTATGAAAATATAAACACATTTTTAACAAACTATATTGAAATCTATTGCATAAAAATCATAAAATTTATATTAAAAGTTTAAAAAACCTATGTTATAAAATTATTCTAATAAAATCACTTTCATTTTTCAAATCATCGTGTTGTAATTTTCCAAGGTATTTTTGGAAATTTGTTGAGATACTTCAAATTTCATGTGAATAGTAAAAATACCATATTTTTTACAACCGACATAAGTAAAATTAAATCATTCAGGATCTAATAATGACCTGATTATTTATAGAACTTGAGTTTACATAAAAACATATTCTATTTCATATATGTGTAATTAAATTACAACACACTTAATTTCAAAAAATAAAAAGTATTTTTTAGAGTCTAAAGTAAAAAAATGTTCCCTTAAAATAACTATTTTTCTTTTTTCCCCAGTTTCCTTTCTAATAATCCAATGAACTTGAATTATAAATAGGTTTTAATTATTAAAAACATTCAATTATATGTATATATTATTTTTTAATAAATTCACTATTACAAGGTTAACCCTTGATATAGTAATTTATTCAATATTATAACTCAAAAATAGCCCACTCATCATGTATAAATAACCCCTATCCCTCCGCATGGAAGATCAATCTTCCCTCACTTAAAAAAGCACAATATATTCTAAAATAATATCTACAAAGTATATTAGAATCTATATTTATAATCTAATGTAATTATACCCTAGTCATCTTGATATTCTAGTTCCATACAAGATAAGAAACACAAAGAAGAAGGTATGTTTTCATTTTCTCTTCTTTGTATTTTTTCCTTATGTTCTTCTCTTTATTTAACCCTCTACAAACCAAATCTTATAATATTAATTTTAAATTAAATTTAAATTATATTAATTATGTTAACATACTATAAAAAAGATATTTTTTATGTATTTAAATTTTATACCTCTCTTTCTCCCCCTTTGGACGATGTTCCCAATAATGGTTGGTTAATTGTTAATGAGGACGTTTCCAAATTTTTTCATATCACCACCCTGATGGATGGATATAATATATTATTTATAATATATAAAATTTATAAATATAAGTATCTTAATTTTATGTAATTAATTATACATCTGTACAATTTACCTTGAAAAATTGTGAAATTGAAGAAAACAAGAAATTTTTAAGGAAAACATGATATAAAAATGATTCAACTTCAACAATGAAAAAAACGAAATATAATTAAATTTTTATAAAAGATAAATACTAAAATAAATTAATATAACTAACATAAGGATAATTTTTTTAATAAATTTATGTTTATTATTTAGGAGGTGGAAAAGAAATACAATTAAGCATGATTTAAGGTAAGGGGATTCTAAAACCAAACCCCTTTTATTTATCTTACCTTTAATTCATGTCATTTTTGGTATGGATATTACATTAATAATCCTTAAATATCTTTTCTCAATTATTCCTTTATATTTTCATCGATATAAATTTTTATTCCTTGATTTTTAGTTAAAATAAAATGATTTCTAAACATTCTTTTCATTCCAAAACACATCTTTAACTCCTCTTGAGTTATTTCTTCTTCAATCATGAATTTTGATGTTTATTCCATATATTTTTTACCTTATTCAATTTCTAACCCCATTGTTCATTCAAGAAAGTATTATTTATGAATTACATATGAAACCCATTATTTTCCATGGTTTATTTCTTTAGTATGATTGTTATATGTTTTATTTGGAATTTATGACTGTGAGAATTTATAATGTGACATGTGGGACTAGAATTGTATATAACTCCAATTAGTTGGATAACGTGATGTATATCAAGATATTATCTCTATTATACATGAACATGATACTATATTTGTACATAACGGGTATTTTATGATTTATTCACATATTTTTTTATTAAAACATGATGCAGGATTTTTTCACAACAATATGTGGTATTTGACCAATATAACATGATATTTAATTTTTATGCATTTACATATTCCATGACTTAATGATTATAATGATGATACCATTCTTATGAAATTAATATTATAATTATTCTCAACTATGTACAATCTTTTCATGTCTCTTATTTTTACCGTGTTATCCTCCCATCATTGGGATATTTGGTCACCCCTTTATTTTATGTATATCCTCAGATGACAACATGCACTAAGGATAATGTAAATGAATTTAGGTGGATAATGAAGAAAGTATTTTAATAATTTTTTATTATTTTTTATTATATATAAGTGATGTATGATCCTGATTTTTCTATGATTTTAACCTTTTTTATCCTTTATTATATAATTACTAGTTTTTTTATCTTTAAAAAGATTTAATAGTCATATAAGAAAAAGTATGGTTGTTGTAAGTAACCTCAACTATAAGAACATCAAGATGAACTTCCCTAAGATGTATATTAAAATGAGAACATTTTTATTCCTAGATTGAAGCATAAATCCCCTAATCAAGTCCTAAGAAGGAGATATCACTAAACCTAAAACCAAGACATTTCCCCTATGAGTTAAATAGTCGAGACATTCCCCCCATCATAGAACTGATCATGCACATAATTTTTCAAATGCACTAGCATATTAAATCCTTTAATTATAGAGCCGATGAATTTATTATTATTATTCTTTTTGAAAGAAATTCAATCATCATGCCCTTATGGAGAGAAAAAAAGAACTTTTAAAAGACTGTTTTCTATTCATATTATCAAATCTAATAACCTTGCAATCCATACAGAACCCAAATATTTTATTGCACCCAATTCTTAGTTAAAATTTATCATCATTTTTTGAGAGTAGAACTATATCAACTAAAGTATAATTCAAATCATCTTCAACTAGAAAAAGGTCATAATTTCCAAACCTATCCACCACTTTTTCCATTTCCATTTTTCTGAGGACTCCTTGGTTTGTGTGATATCATTCAAAATCCTTAGGTTCCAAAGTATCTAGTTTAATATTTATACATTGATACTCAATTGAATAGAGTAATTACATTACTCCAATGGATTGAAGTTGTGATCCCACTCTTTTATTTGAGGGAAACTGAGCTAGGAGGATACCAATCCAAAAATCCGACACCCTCAACCTCATTTCTTCATGGGGGAAGATAATGTGAAAGAAATAATGAACCCTCAATATGAATTTCCCGGTTGAGAATCCCAAAATGTCTATGAGGAATACCACATGATCTCTGATTCTCCATGGTTTGAGACCCTTTGAAAAAATAAGTCGAGTGATAATTAATTATTTACATATATCCAATCATTACAAGATAACATCTGGATCTAACTCCACATGATATATAATTCCCATTCCATGGACACCTCCAAAATTAGAACCCTTTAAGAGAGAGAGATAGGGAACTAGTGTGTGAGCCCAATATTAAGGATAAAATCATCCAAAACAATTCCATCATAGGAGACATTTTTACCCTCTTTTAAAGTAGAAGCTAACCTATTACTATCAAAACATGCATGGGTAAGGAAATTTTCATCTAGATATAGAATAGAAGATGGGGAAATAAGATATTAACCCGAATCACCATGTAAATTTAATGAAAAAATATCTTAGTCAAATCTATTCCACTATTAATTGTGAAATTAATATTTAAATTTATTTACAGGCATCATTAATATATAAACCATATGCTAGAAAATAATAATAATTAAATTTACATAAATAAATAAAATTTCCATTTTATTTATGTTATAAAAATGAATGGGTTTATATATACCTATAGAAATGTATAACTAATGTTAAATATAAATATGTGCATGTGTGTCTGTATGAAAAAATCGTTTTATATTCATGTATATATTCAAATACATGTCAATAAATACTAAAAAATAATATATATATATATATATAGACACACACACACACATGTGTGTGTATAAATATAAACCCACACACCCACACACAAAAACATGTTTTATAAATTTATTTAAAAATAATTATATGAATATATATAATTACTATAAATTTTTATTCGTAATTAATATTTTAAAATTTATTATTTGTTATTTATTTTTTATATTTATAAAAATGGTCTATCTAGAAGTAAATCTCTAGAATTTTTCATAAAATAAAAAATAAAAAAGAACATAAGAGAAAGGATGAGGTCAATAAAAGAGAGACTCCCTCATTAAGAAAACTAGTTTAAGAGTCATAGAATTATAGATCATTTTTAAAGACATAGTTATAATAATTAGCATTTTCCCACTTCTATTATGAGATATATTGATCGAGAATATGAAGAATCATTTTCATGTGTAGATTGATAATAAATATAGAGATAGATGGGAACTTTAGGTAAACCAAATGTTGGTTAATCCTTGGAAAAAATCAACATATAATGTAAAATGGAAAATAAATGCCCTAAATTTGGTTGGGGTAAATAATTTCCCAATGCATCATAATCTTATGGATAAATTCTGCAGAAAGGTGATGGATTGATTATAAAGATCCTTCCTTCAGTAAAACATTGAAGAAGGTTAATATTAAGATATTTACTTCTTCAAAGGTATTTTAAAGAAGGTGATTTATTATGAAGCACCTTATTTAAAAAACCTTTGAATAAGGTGCAATCTTAATAGGTGCCTTCTTTTCAAGGGATTTTAAGAGGGAACTGTTTTAAATAGTGCCCTCCCCTATATAAGTATTTTTATTATGCTTGGTTTATATATATATATAATATATAATACATTTTCAATAAATAATAATAATGATGTTGTATATAAGTAGAATATTATAAGTAAAGTAATAATAATAATAATAATAATATTAAAAATATAAAATATTAAAATTCAAATAATAATAATATTACTATTAAATTTAATAAAATAATTTTTTATTTAATATAATAATTAATATATTTTTTATTTAAATAAATAACAATCATTTTATTATTAAATATCAATATTTTTGAATAATAATTATTCACCTATAATCATTTCGACATAGTGATTATTTATAATTAATAACAATATTACTTATATTATTATTTATTATATTAAATACATAAATAATTAGATTATATATAATATTTGAAATTATTTTCTATTTATTTTTTTATTATTAAAATTATTTATAATAACCCTAATTATAATATATTAAATAATTTAATAAATAAATAAATAAATAAATAAATAAATAAATAATAACCCTTATAGTAATACATAAATAAATATATTATATATAATATTTAAAATTATTATTTATTTAATTTTTTATATTAAAAATATTTCTAATATCCCTAATAATAATATATGTAATATTTTAATGAAAAAAATAAATAAAAAATAACCCTAATAGCGATACATAAATAATTTATTATATATAATATTTAAAATTATTATATATTTATCTTTTTTATTATTAAATTATTTTTAATAATCCTAATAGTAATATATTTAATAATGGGGTCTTGGATCACTAAGGGTGGCCATGATGGGCCTACATCATCAAACGCTTCCCTAATGGAGTAAAGGTCCTCGATGGAAGCACCTTGGGTGGTGAAGTCATTACTATAGTGTTCGTGTCACCCTTTCACCCCCATGTGGGTTCAAAAATGATCTACCATCCTATGGCCCTATCTCTACATGCACTAATTTTATATATATAATTATATAGATACTACTTATTTGATATTAGGATATAGATATGTTATAATTTATTTAATATAATTTGTGGAAAACAGAAAATTAACATTTAATTATCATTTATTCATGCTATATTTCCAATATTATAAAGAAATTCAAAGATATTTACTAAGATAATTATGTTATCTTCATCCCTCCATCCATCTAGAGAGTTACAATATGCACATTTTTTTTAATTATTTAAAATTAGGTTTTTTGGTATGGGATTTTGAATGGTGGATGGTGTGGCAATCAAAAATTTGGGCCAATATCACAACATCATGTGACCCTTTTTCCCCAAAAGGGATGATCCCCACTTCTACTGATGGTCACCCCACAACCATAAAAATATTCATTTTAAATTTAATTATATATATATATATATAAATACTTCTATATCTATAATTATACATTTATTATTATACATACATAAATAAATATTCAAGAATACATATATATATATATATAATTATTTGAATAAATAAATATATAAGTTTAATTTTTTAGATAATTATAAATATATAATTATAAATATAATAAATATAATTATAAATATATATATTTCAAATTATATTAAAAAATTTATTTTTAAATTAGTAAATATAAATATATAAATATATAAATATTAATTTATATTTTTTTTATAATTTTTATAATTATATATTTATAATTTTTTTATATTTATATTTATAGATATATTTATATATTTTTTTAAATGGTCTAGGATAAGGCCCAAATACCCTATCCAATTATGTTTTTTTATATGAATCAACATGATAATTAGAAAAGATTTTGGGTCATTGAGCATATATGAATGGAACATCAACATTAATCCTTTTGAAGTTAGGAACAACCTTGTACTCGTCTCGGATAAAACATTTGGTCTCAACTGGTGTTTTCAGCATCCCCAAATTCTGTTTGACATTGCATCCTTCATAAGGGTTATTATTAAAATGGAAAAAGAGACTAAAAAGTATAGATGTGGTTATTTCGCAAGAGTTATTAGATAATTTGACCTCATTTCGACATTAATTGATAAAGCGGTTTTTTCAAATTAAACCGAGGAGTTGAATTTGTGTATTATTTATAAAACACATTCACCATTTTTCTCTAAGAAAAAAAATCATTGGTCATTCTATTGAATCTTATATAAAAGAAATTGTTTATTCTAGTTGATGAAATAATCGACACGAGGCTTCATTCTATTGGAAGAGGCATAAGGGAAGTAATGCTAATAAGTAGGAAAATAATGCCAAAACATTAATGGTGGAGGTTTCAAGAGATATTTACGTGAATCTATATATTGGGAAGACCTACCAGAATATAAAGTGTCTCATTGTTGACACATTTAGTGGTAATTTGGGAAGTCTTCCCAGGGAACTTGGGAATGTCCCAAATTATACTGAATTTTACAAACATGATGATAATGAAGAGAAGAATCAGGGAACTATAAGCACTAATGGCATGAGTCCTATTGAAGATAGTGTGGAAATGAATGATAATGGTTATAAAGGAAGTTAAACTCCTCCCTCTAATTCCATGACTCGTGAATTGAATTAGGCCATAGAATGGCATGCTAGGATAACTGATCTGCCTATGGGGCTGATTGAAACCATGATTCCGGTAGGGGACTATGCCCTATCGTCCTTAGACATACCTTAGGGATAAAAGATTCATCATCCTACAATATATTTCAAACCCATATAGGGTGAATTGAAATTATCTGAATCTACTATTAAATTGGGTGACATATCCAATAATGTGAATAGGAAATCACCTTATTACAGGGATGAAATCACCAAAGCGATGACAGAAGAGGAACACTCAACTGATGCAGTGGTAGTGCCAAGCTTTGTTGATCTATAGTTTTTTCAGGAGAAGGTGATCACTTCAAGATCCACAAAAGTCAAGAAGAAATTAGATGCAAAGTTTACTTAAATATCGGATGCATCAGAAGGAAGTAAATATAACCTTAGTCTTCTTGAAATTTTATGTAGGACCAACAACACAGAGGTTTTCCATGAGGATTTTGGCAACAATCATGCACCTTCCTCTATCATTGATCCTTTCAAGGCCTTAGAGTTGGATAAAAATAAGGCAACATTATCATTTATGGACCCAAACCCAATGGAAGATGATGGTACATGGTAACAACCCATGACCTGGATGAGGGGTCATCATCTGAGAGGCAGTGGTGGTGGATGATCTTAGAGATGAATTAATTCTTTTGTTTTCTTAGCCGCTATATTCTCTGTTTCTTGTGTAAGTGTTGTCAGTGACTTTTTATACCCCTCCCTTGGTTACTCTATTGTAATTTAATTTATAATAAATTTTGGTATCATGGTTTTAACCAATGATCTATGTTGTTCCAGTATAAATAAATATAAATAAATAAATATTTTTTTACTATAAATATTTTTAAAGAAATGTAAATATGTTTTTATAAATATATATATAAATTTATATTTATAACTATAATTATAAGTAATTATATTTATAAATATATTTATAAAATTATAAATACAATTATATAATAATATAATAATATATTTATATTTATATGTATATAAATATTTGTAATTATAAATATGAAATAATAAATATATTTTTATTCATAAATATTTTTAATATATATATATATAAATATACTATAGATGGGGTGTTACCTGAGTGGTAATCCCTCAAAGATACCTCTAGGTAGTAGGGGTTTGATACCCAACTGCAGCATCTTTGGATCCGAATTAAATTTGGGTAGAACCCATCTAATGGTAGAGGTTGATGTGTGCATGATGTCTCTTTGATGACACATTCCATATAAGATAGGGGTGGAAACCTAACGATAGTAACCATGTGAGAGAGGGTGGAATACCTATGATACATTGTGGGGGAGACAACCTGATGATGACAGGAAGGCAAGTGAAGGTGGATACCTCAGATGGATGAGGGTAGAGAAGGGAAGGATGCCGATATGGGAGGGGTGGATGCCTATCACGAGGTGTGAGCAGATATGTGGAGTAGGGTAGGGAGACATGACATTGAGGTAGGCCTCTAGTGTGGTTATGTGTTTATGGGATAGTGTTGTTGGTGGCCTATGAAATGATAGGGATGAAGCTGTGAAGATGTGGGGAATGCTATAGTGGTTTGGGACTTTAGACCAGATCTTGGGGTCTCTGTGATAATGAGTTTATTTCCTTTGGGCCTCATTAAAAATCGGTATGTGGGTCATGTATTATGCTTCATGCTCACCGAACCTTCAGGCCCTCAATATAAATAAATAAGTCTTGATGGGGGGGCTATCCCCTTGTGGGGTGGGGGATATGGCCTTCCTTTTTTGCCTATGTGTGAGGTGTGTGTATGTGTTTGATGTAATTGTACCCCCAAGAACCTAATATATATTATAAAATATATTTATATATAAGTATTTATTTATAAACATATTTCTTTATACAGTTGGGGTGGTAGTAAAGTGGTTAACACACCCCACAAGATGGCATGAAACCCATGATCAAATCTTGATGGAGGAATATTTTCATGTTACTACAACAATACTATAACAATACTGTAACGGTACTATAGAACATGGAACTATTCATCTGTTTTGGGCTTCAGGCCACCTGTTTGGGCCTACTAGCCATAGGGCCTTTGGTCCATTAATGGGGGTGGGTGACACAGGCATGATATGTAGGTGGTGATGCGGGCAAGATGCAAGTAGGGCCTTCGGGCTATCCAATGGTGGGACTATGGTCTATGTAATGGGCTTCATATACAATGGTCCTTCGGGCAAAAAATCTTCAATATAATAAAAATTTCAGGTTGGGTGGGTTATCCATTTGAGGAGATATACGACCTTCCTTTATGACCTTTTTGTGTGCGGTGTATGCCTGTTTGATTTTATTTGTACCCCCAAGTACCTAATATAATATAAAAATATTATTATAAATATTTATAAATATTTAATTATGAATATATTGCGAAAATTATATTTTAAGTAAATATTTATATAAATTATAATTTTACAAATAAATATTTAACATATTTATGAATATAATTAATTATTTCCTTATATAAATATATTTTTAAATATTTATATATAAATTTATTTTTAAAAATATATATTTAATATATTTATGAATAAAAATAAATATTTATAAATATAGATATTTATAACTATAATTATTAATATATATTAATAATTATATTTATAATTTCATATTTAAAATTATCTAAATATGTCTATAATTTTATAAGTATAATACATTTCAATAAATAAGTATATAAATATAGAAAAAGATAGGTGTTAAACCATCTTCATTAGGAAAAGTAAAATGGTAGGGGGAGAGGATGGGCTCAGATAAGAACAAACAACACTATTTAGAGAGAAATCCCATAGTTCTATTTTTTAACTAGTTAAATGTTTGCCTCTATCGTTGGGGTTTTAGTCCAGTGGTTAACACACCCCAAAATCTAAAACGAAGACCAAGATAAAATCCCTATGGGTTAAATTTATGAAACTACTGTAGTAGTATTGTAGCTGGTACTGTAGTGGTACTATAAAATCAAAGTCATTATCCCGATTTTGGCCTAAGGGTCATAGGGCCTTAGGGAAATCGTAAACTTAAGGCCAAAGGGTCTTTGGGCTATGAAGAGTTGGATTTTAGGACACACAACTTTTGGGCTATGAAGAAGTCAGGTTAGACCACATGGGAGCATGTCCTATAATAGGAATCAGAGTAAGTAGCAGCTACTATAGAAGAGGTAACTAGATTTATAATGAATAAAGGTTATGACTACCTACTTATATACCAGAAACTATGAAAATTTTCACGGGGAAATTCTAGCTGATAAGCAACACAATGTGGGGAGTTATGTGCAATCAATGAAGAAGATGATGTGGGGGGCATATTCAGTGTTGTCAGGCCTTTGGGAATTTTGGTCATGTACTGGTTCTTGGGCCTCTGAACCTAAAATCATGAAAGGGTACCCTCATGACCAAGTAAAAATGGGAACCATCCATAAATAAATAATAATTTATTTCCTTTGGATAATTCTTCTAGGATAGGATAGCCTCAACCTCAAGGAGGTTGACTCCACTCCCTCATGTCACCCCTTTTCCTTTCCTTTTGATTATCTTCATATAATGCATATGCTTCCCAATCCAGTGTGTATAAGAAATTTTACATCTAGGTTATATCTAGAATGTTTATCCTAACAGAAGTCCTCAAATCATCCTCAAAATTGATAGAGATACATTTAAGGGTTTCATATTAGTCATAAAACCCAAAAGTTTTATGTTCCATTTTTTCATAGATAATCTTAACATGCGAGTCCAACTAATATACATAATCTTCTTCAAGGCACCTGGGTAGTCTCACACTTATAAAATAGTTTGAAGGGATTAATTTAGATTTTCAAATCCTTTTCATTTTAAATTATTCTAGTAAAGGATTTCCAAATTAATCGTATATAGATTTCATAAGATTTGTGATGTGAGTGGGAAAAGAGAGGCCCCCTTCTGCACCTATCCCAACCTCTTTGTGAGGGTGGAGGGTCATGTTGAGTGGAGTAACCTGGGTCCCATGAGAATGATATCGTTTTCTACATTGTCTGTCATATATTTACATATTTATATGTATATATTTATAAATATATATATATATATATATATATACAAATATATATATCTATATATAGTAAATATAAATTTATAAATATATCTATATAATTTTATAATTTTTTTATAAATATACTGGTAAATAAAAATTTTTAAATATGTTTTGGGTTTTGGGAACCCTAAAATTGAGTTCTTACAGGGTTCAATTTTTAAAAATATTACCCGAAACCATCCAGATTAATTATTAGTTTATAAATGTAATTATTTTGGTTATATATAGCTATATAATTATATAAATATATATTTATATAATTATATTAATATATTTATATACATATAACTATATTTATAAGTATATAAATATATTTATAAAAATATATTTATAAATATATAAATATATACTTTTAAATTATATATATTTTCATATATAGATATATATCAAAATTAATTTTGAAATCTATTTTTTAAAGGAAGGGGGAGAGTGCCAACTAAAGTGGCACTCAATACATTTCATCAATGTGGTGTATCATTTGGTGTTGGGAAATCTCACATTGCAAAAAATCCTAAAATTATTTAATTGAAAAATAAAATATTAAATCCTATATTCAAAATTTTATTATGTAAATATAATAAAAAATCCTCTAAATAAAATTTATTATATAATAGTATTTTTCAAATATTATGTAATTTTTGAAGATATATTATTTTAAATTATTTAAAGAGTATGTAAATTTAAAAATATCATAATAAAAAAATATAAATAAAAAATATAAATATTTAATAAATATATTTAATCATTAAAGACCTCTTCTATTATAGCCCTTAAATTACATTAATTTTTTTTACAAAAATACATTGATGTGTGTACTATAATAAACCCATATTGGTAAATAATGGATGCAATCAAAAATTAATAATTAAAAAAATTAACCAAGACAATAAAATTAATTCCATAAACCCGTATAATAAATGAATAATTTTTTATTTTTTTAAAAAAATGAATCTGAATTTCAAAAATCATGATTTTGTATTAAATATATTAAAACAACATGTTTCATGTTTTTTTTTTAAAATTTCCCATGAATCCTTGAAATGGATAAAATAATCAAAATAATTGATGATATTCGTAAACTATTCTATTTATGTAGAAAAAGAAGGTCGAGTACCATCGTATTCCAAATTAAATCCATAAAGATGAAGAAAAATGGATGGTGATGGAAAAAATTACCGATTAATATGAAAACTAGAAAATTTGATAGGGTTTTACGAAAAATATACTGTATGTGATTTAATTATAATGTATAGCTATAGAACCTTCATATGATACCAAGTTTTATATTTTTTACCAAATTAATTATATAATCTTTTAATTTTAGTAAAATAAATGAAATTTTTTCTTATCTTCAACATTTTTAATTTTTTTTTGAATCAAGATCCAAATTCCTATAATATTTGTGGATTCTTAGATGGGTGTATGGATCATATTGTTTATTGTTGGTTATTCAATAAAAAACCAACCCAACCCTCCCTAATAACAAAAGAGAGTTAATACAAGGGTGATTAATTTCCTAGAAAAGAGAGTTAATGTAGGTTTTATTAGAAAATATTCATATTATATAATTTAAAATATAGATGTATTTATAATTATATGTGTGTTAACAATGTTAGGGGATTTCTTGAGTGGAATTTCACACGGTAATCTGATATGAAACTCGTGTTCAAAATCACATCGGAGAAAATTTACATAGGCACTATAACAATAAGATAATAGAGTGAAAAATGTTGCAGGGTAGAATAAAAATAGTATTATTCATCCAAATTGGTCTTTAAATATAGGTGTTGGGCCTCTAGGACACTAGGTATCCAAGCCATCTTTAGGACTCTAAACCATTAGGTCTTTGAGCTATCAATAGCAGTATTTCCAACATTTTACTGGAGCAGTTTGTAACTGATGGATGGAAAGATTGTGTGAAGGTAGTTTCTAGTGTTTAAATTGAAAAGGGATGTTCATTCATTCTATGGATAATACATATAAAATTAAGACCCTAATAGGGGTGTCAGTGATGGGATACCCTGAACACAACATCAACACAATGAGATGGAGGAGACAAACAACTAAATGATTTTAGGAGTTATTGTATTATAGGGCCTTGGGCCATTGGGTCTTAACCCGATCTATCAAGGTCCATCCCATAACTAACCATGACCATCTGTAATAATAATGGGGCTAGGGACTAATGTCAGGTAGGCATATCCCACCGATGGGAGGCATTATCGTAAATTACCAACACACACACACGCATCTCCAAGCCCACACAATGATAAAATCTAAAATGGATGAAACAATGTAGGCATACATCCAATATCCCACAACAGAGTAAAAAAGTAAAAGTATTGAAATTAGGAAAAAGGGGCCAAATAAAAGAAAACAAAAAAACATTAAAGAGATCAACTTTCTACAAGGGAGAGGACTAAGTCAAAAATAATCACCTGATAAAAACCTTGGTCAAATAAGATCTATCTATGATCCATTGACTTCCCATCCTCCCAAGATATTGTCAAATGGTATTAATCTATATAATACATGGCACGTGTAGGTAAATACTATGCAGGGGTGTGTATAAAAATACTCATTAGGGCACCCTATACACTCTAAAAAAACAAAGTGTTATCATCTCGATACAATATATAAGAATAAATGTATAATAGAAACCCCCTAGATATAATCAAGAAGACCCCATGCCACCCGGAATTCAGAACCAACTTTTAGGCATAATTTTTTTTAAGAAGTGCTCATTCTAAGAGAATCCACTCAACGAGCCATGATATCAATGGAGATGCTCGAGAAAGAGGTATAGCTCATTGGGACCCACCCAATTGAAGCTCACTAGTAAGAGAAGATCCTAATATATAGATAGGGGGTCACACCCATAACTATTGAGGCACACCAAAGATCCAATATATATCAAACTACTATGTAGGGGATCATAAGTAAATGATACCACAAAACCTACTAATATGAACTACTAGATAGAGGATTAATGACCAGATTAGAGAGGTCATGACGATTCCAAAAACCCCACCTAGGGAACAAAGGTGGTAAAGAATTTCACTCCAATCTCATGGAGGGACACTACTAATCTAAATGAGACATGACCTCTAGAGGGGATCACAATCCTATGATCTCGATGTAACACCAAACTATACCTTCATGGGAAGGGACTAAGGAAACCATCTCAATATTTATTATTTCCATCTATGAAAATGAAAAGCAATAAACACTATTGAAGGGGGTACACGGTGTGTCCAGCTGTCCCCATGTCTTCCCGAATGGAAAATCCTATCACAACATGTAAGTATCCAAATACATGGTGTATAGAAGAATTTAATGTAATATAATGACACATGGTATCTGGAAGGTGTCTCCTGTCCATGCCCATGTATAGTTTCCATACCCATGTACATGCCTGTGTAGGCCAAATTGTGTTTGTGTCAACATACATGGCATGCCATGTGATCGTGTATTTTTTCACATGTTAGTGTGATCTATGAAGTACATACAGAGCTACATGAAAGGGGGACAGATGGTGTGTGATTGAGTCACATGTCTTGTGAAACCTAAATCCAGCTAGTACCCTAGAACTGTATACAAGGGTCCCCCCATGGTGTGTTATGCTGAATTACACACCATGTTGATCATGATTTTTAGATCCCCTTCCACTATGTGTTTCCCTTATTTAGATATTCCTCTATTGTTGGAGCCTCTAGATCAGGGTTCTTTTGAGCTTCTAGTTTCTATATATTGAGATTTTGGGCTCCGAAAATGCTCCGTAAATGATCTGTTTAGAAAATCCATCATATTAATCAAAACCAGAATGAATATGAACCACAAATCCATCTATTACACTTTTAATCATCCACAACCATCATTGTAGATTGACCACACCATCCATCATGAACCTCACCAACGGTATTGATCTATTTTTCCAGAGAACAGTTTCACAATGATAAAATACCAAGTATTTATCAAACCAGGGGCCAAAATAAAATTCCCATGTTGAATGTACAATGAACGGGGGAAGAAATACATAAGAAATAAAAGTGAGGAACAAACCTAGACTATTATTCATTTGGACTCAATTAATTATCATAGAAAAATATGAATGAAGATGAATAAATCATATAACAAAACAATTATTCTTTATAATTAAATATACTAATGATGTACATATCAATTAGGTTTGTGGAATTGACCCATGTTCATCTGAGATTAATAAATGAGATGTAAATCATAAATAAAAACACCCTACATAGATATTTGATTGATCATTGACGAATAAAAATTTTGTTTTTCTGATGATAACCTATGACTCCATTGGATCAACATAACACTATCTAATCATCATATATCATTTTCATCCAAGAAAATTCTCTTTTAATGACTCATAGGTCTTCAAGGTTTGTTGGTCATCCCTGAGACAAAATCCATAACTTCACATTCATTAGAGAAAAAAATTCACTTCATCAGAATAAGAAAAGTAAATAAATTATTTAATTTAATTCATTAATTTACACCCATAATTAATTTTTCAAAAATGGACAATGCTGATAAATATTATATAATGCCTAAGGTAAAACATGTGTTATGAACTTAATGTTTCCCTAATATTTCTGACCTGAACCTGATATGTGAGTTATTCAACTTTTTTAGGAAAATGTGGTCATTTTCTCTTTAATATATTTAATATATTTTGAACATTTATTTCGGCCAGACTGGGCCATAGAATTTCATGCTGCCTCTGTGCCTGGTCTTGAAAATAATACAAATAATATTCAAAATTAATACATTGAAAATTCAACAAATTATATTCTCCCGACCTTATGGATTTTTATCCCAAAAAGAGGAAAAATCATAAAAAGATGAGGGTAATGGGCCCACACCTAGGTATCCCACTCCCAGGTGCTCTCCCAAATATTCCTATGTAACCACAAGACATACACTAGGGGAATGAAACAACCATGATAGATATTATCATACTTATCCTTGTTCTATGTTGGGTATTCTATAAAAGTATCTCCAACCTCAATGTACATATTTCCCTAGTCGATAACACATGACTAGTATTTCATATACCTCCTCAGTTATGGCACGTAGAAGACATCGTGAACCAAATAAAACTATGGCTGTAGAGCTATGTGGTACACTACCTTTCCATCTGTACACAATATATGGATGGGACCAATGAATCTTAGAGGTAAATTACATCCATGGCCAAATCTCCTTAATCCACATTGGGGTGAGAATATTAGGAAAACATGGTCTCCCTCCTTGAACTACAGATATCTTCATCATCGGTCTATATAATACATTTAATAGATTTGATAAATTATCATCCACACCTAGATGATCTTCACCTTCTCTGTAGTAGCTTTCACCGACTCCAAGACCATGAGTGCCAAATCATTTAGATCAGTCCAATAATGTGGTGACCTATAGGGTCACCCATAAAAATACGCTAATTGCTCCATACCATTGGAGGAATGGTAGATTTTATTGTAATCAAACTCCACCAAGCATATGTGATCCTCCCAACTACATCCAAAGTCCAACATGAAAGCCTACATAATTTCCAATAATAATTGAATGGTTCTCTCTATAAAGCCATCATTTTGGGGGTGAAACACCATGATAAAGAATAACTAAGTCCCAAATTACTCCTGTAATCATATCCATTATTGGGTTATGAAGTGAGCATCATGACCATAGATGATCATTGAGGGAACTCCATGGACTTGACCTATCTTCTCCATGTAGAGCCATCCCAAACACTCTACAAAACTCTACTATTGAATAGCTATGTTGTGGGATAACATGGTGATTCGATCTATGATCACCCAAATGGAATCATGTCCCCTAGATGTACATGAAAATACCATCACAAATTCCAATGAAATATTATACCACTTCATCTCAGGAACCTCAAGGTGTTGAGTTAAACCAACCAGAACCAGGTGCTTTACCTTCACCTATAGACATATGAGGCATCCAATGACAAACTGTTCAACTTATTTCTTCATAGATGGCCACCAAAACTGATGTTAGTGGTTATGATACATATTTTACACACCTGTATGTATTACCAAATGTGATTTGTGAAACAATTTCAACACCTACTCTCATAACATTAAAGGTACCATCATTTGTCCTCTAAAAAGGATATAGTACTCCCCACCTTTAGAATTTCTATCAGGAGCACGTTCATTAGATATATGAGTAAACAGGGTCTCGTAGTTGGTATTTCCATTATGATCATCCCTAACACAATATAATAAATTGGGGTAACAATCATTGACTGGATATATGAATCACTATCCTTTTCCATGAAGGACAATTAGAATGATGAAAACTGCTCTGACACCTCATTCAACAACTGAGAACCGGATATCCTAGAGAGAGTGTCTTACACCGTGTTATAGTTTTTATGATTATAGAAAATCTATAATTAATAGTCATAGAGGTACTCTAGCCATCACCTCTCTCTAAATCTAATATCCCTTTACACAAAGATATACTCGAGACTCCTATGGTCATAGTACATGATAAACTTCTCACCCATCAGGTAGTGTCACAACAACTTCAATACAAGGAATTTCGGTGCTAACTCAAGATCATGGGTTACATAGTTATGCTCATGTGGTCTCAAATAACATGAACCATAGATAATCATCACTTTCCTAGGCATCCAAACACAACCAATTCTGGCCCCTGATGAATAATAGAACACTACATACTCAACAACCTCCTATGGAAATCTCGGGATGGGAGTGCTTTTAATCTTATGTCTCAGATCGTAAAATAATAGATGGATAATTTACATACATATAAAAATAAGACACTTTTGGGTTAAATATTTCAAGGGAATTACACTCTAGAGAATTCAGGTACAAACCTCTGTTAGTACCCTACCAACCGAAGGGAACTCAGCACCTCAATAACACTCTTGGGTGGATCCCATGTATGAAATGCCTCCACCTTTGTTAGATCCACTAGAACTCTAGACTATGAGATGACATGTGTCATATAGTGGACCTTTCAAATCCAAAAATAATACTTTAGCATATTTCTATAAATATAGTGATCTTGGAGTGTGTCCAGGACCGTACTCATGTTTCCAACATGCTCCTCCTCAGACTCTAAATCCACTAGGATGTCATCAGTGAAGACCAGGACAAACCAATCAAAGAATGTCTACAATATATTTTTCATGAGTCCCATGAAAGCTTATAGTTAATTAATCACATCAAACAGAATCACCAAAAACTCATAGTGACCATTGCATCACATAAAGAATGTCTTTGGTACGTCTTCATCCCATACTCGTAGTTGGTGATAGCCTAATCTTAGGTTAGTCTTCGGGAAACCCCACACCCTTGTCAATTGATCAAAGAGGTCATCGATACTCAGTAGTGGATAATTATTAATCATTTTCACCTCATTAAAGATATGATAATCTACAAATAACCTCATGGTCCTATCCTTCATATTGGAAAACAGTACTAGGGAATCCCAAGGAGAACCTCTGGGTGTTACAAATCCTTTCTCCTATATGTCCTCAAACATCACCCCCAGTTCTTGAAGAACTGCAGGAGCCATCCGATATGCTACTGCATATATCAGTTCCATATTAGAATGTAAGTAAGTGTATAAGTCTATACATCCTCAGGGAAGACGTCCTTATACTCCGTCGCCACTATTGGAAATTGATAGAAAAAAGCATTAATTGATCCAGGACTCATACTAGCCAACTTGTAAGTAATTGTCCTCACTCTCTTATTCTTTATCTTTTCATGTTATTCCAAGGTTTCCTTTTCACCCAAAAAGGAAAACCTCATTCCTTCACTGTGCACCCCCACATCCTCCTCAAATAGTGAATCTATACATGAACACTAGATATCAAATCTATACCTATGATGAAATCATAAGGTCTTATTGTGGCCACAAGGAGATCCCATCCCAAACTATCTCCCCAAAGCATCAGATCGAACTATCATAAAAATGTGCAATCAGTATGTCACTACTTGTCGGAGTATCCAACTATAAGGGTCAAGTGAAAGGATCATCTATAATATCTATGTCTCGAACAAGATAAGTTCCATGGAATGAATGACTAACACCCTCTATCAATACTACATCCAAAGAAGAAAAGACATAGATCATTCCTCGTATCATTCATGGATCCTCATGGTCATATGACTCTATATCTTGCTACTAGCCTCATTTCTATCCACCATATCCCTGAGCCTAGAGTGGACCACTCGGGGGCTGGTTGTGGTAATAGGTTGAACCTACAACCACCTACTACCACCCTACCGGCCCCTCTACCACATTCGCTGCCCTACAGACCACCATGCTCATTCCTCAGTCTCCATCTCAATATAACATCGACCATATTATAATCTCCTATATGAATGGTTAGAAAATCACAAGCTATATGTCCCTGAACATCATTGGAGAAACACCACCTATCTCTCTCCTGATTCAAGCCACCTAGAGAGCCCTGCACCATAGGCCCCAAGTCCAGAGATCTCCTCCGGAAGAATCTAACACTCTTGGATCCATATGACTATCTTTATCAGCCTACTACTAAGGTCTCGACTACTAGGTGGCCACTACTATCTCCCACTATCAATGTTTTCTCTTACAGAAATCTCCCTACCAACAAGGATCACTCAAGCTCCCCATCAGAGGTGGGAATGGAAAGGGATACCACTGAATCCATGATGTACCAACATTAACCATGTTAAATGGTCCAAGATCTAATGAACTGATCCAGAACCATATCCAATGGGTAAATAAATAGATCTATAGACATCATCGAGTACTCCTCCCTGGTCATACTATCCTTCTCTAGATACAAAATCTCTTGTATTCATACGGATCGAAACATGGGCATATATAACTTATCCCTAATGAGACGTTCAATGTCTATCTGGGGGAGAGATGTATTTTCATGTGACTGAGACACTAATCTCCCACATTACCTATTAGATCCTTGAAGAATATGTTCTTTGAGGAATACCTAATAATCAACATGCATCCCCATAAGGTAGAAAACATGAGTGACTATCTATAGCAAGTCCTCATCCACTTGGAGGTCTGGATCACCCCAAAACCTAAGAGGTCGTTTAATCTGATACTCCTACAACACACTCAATATATTTCATTACCCAACTGGTACTACCAGCAGTAGATTATGCTCAATCAGTTGTGGTATAACTAGTAAACCACATAGAGGTACTATCACTAGTAAAGACCCCTATACCAATGCCTCGTCACTAGACGGGCCATTCTCATGTTCATGTAGTATAATCCTCACAGGATATCTTCATGGAGGTATTCTAAAATATTCCAAGATGTACCATTGTAAACAATAGTATATATGAGGAGATGAATCATGAAGGGCATGGAAAACACAACCATTCCTATATGATGCTTGTACCAAAAGGTTTCCCTACATCCATTTTTTACACGTACCATGTCAAAAGGAATATGATCATAGTCCTAGTGTATGGATCCATTGGAAGTCGCACCAACACTAGAGTCCTTGTCCGGGAAGATGAACTCAAAAAACTAAACACTATTATCTCAAACGAATCTCACTGACTCCAGTCATAAGGTAGAAGTGACTTCTTTGATACCTGTAACACCCCAAACCCAGTTACCCAGAGTCGGTGCATTATTACGTATCACTGGAATGATCACAAAAGATCATGTCTCGAAATACTGATTAGTTTAGTAGCCTGGGAAACACTAGATACATTCATAAGTTTACATTAAATCATAAAGTGAAAAACTACAACAAAATAGTCTCCATAGACCATACTCATATCCCCTCAGACCATCCCTGCAGGTCAATCATAAAAAACTTCTTCACATCCTGGTAAAAATAAAACATAGAAGGGGTGAGATCAGATGATCTGTAAGGATAACAATATAGCGGAAACTTTTATAAGTAAGAATAGAAATTTAAGGCAATTTATAACTAAAACAAAAGCCTTTTAAACTTTAAATTCAGCAATATATGGAAAAGATAAAATCAAATAATTCTATTTACATATTCACATGGATATTCTACTAGTTGAATAATCACATGTAATATCAATAGCCACTTTCCTATTTATGGAATGCAGAATTCCAGACTATCATAACAACATAGTCAAGACCTTGTGCCAGGACTAAAAATAAGTTTTTTTCAAGGCCTTCTGCCAAGACACTAGTTTGTCTCATGAGACCTACCGATTTATTGAGGAGCTATAGCGGGCTCCACCCATCACATACTAAGTCCAATGCATTCCTCATATGAAAAGGTTTAAATATAACATAAACATTCGTATTAAAACTACCATATGAAATGTCAACACTTTATCAATAAACCATGAATATTATAAAAATAACACATCTACAGTCATACATATCACAAAACTTTCAATACAATATGGAAGTTTTATATCATAATAAATCTACTTCAAATAAGCTTAAAATCCATCAAAGGATTTTGACATAGATGAAATCCAAACTATTTGAGAGAAATATCTCTTTTTTGAAATCATTTAAATGTAAAATAATTATGAAATAAAAACTTTATATTGAAAATATTATTATAAGATTTTAAGGGAAGATTTTACGATTTTATAATGGTGGAAAATAGTTTCACCTTCCGTATAAGTTAAAAAAACATTCTTACCTTAATTTTGTTGAAAAGGATAAAAATGACCTTGTTTGGAAAACGACGGAAAGATTTATTTGTAAAAATCTTATAAAAATTATAACAAGGGTATAAATGAATTTAACCCATTAACTATTAAATAGTAAAAATGTTTTGAAATAAATTTTTAAGAAACATGGATGTGGATGATAAAGATGTCCCAATAGATACTTATGTAAAAACAACCTCGGATAATAAAGAGACTGTCAAAATAACCCTTAACTTTTTATTTTCCTTAGTTGATGGTATTTTAACCTCCTATATAATAGTTAAAACATTGTTATTAAATTATAAAAGAACCATATACATAATTATGATATCATATATGATCTTCTAATAAAGTTTTGTTAATAATATTTTTGTATTATCGTCGTTTCGGGTGTTAACTTACTCATTTTCTTTTATATGATTTTTTACATAAGCCGTGTTTGTTATAGATAGGTTGTATGATATTAATATCTAGAATTATATCAATTCCTTTAAATATTATTTTTAATTATCAAATGAAAATTAGTCTTGAATGGATTCGATGGGGAATGAATCTCATCGTGTTCGTGGAGACGGTAGTCCGTGCGTACACACGAGCGACAATATCATTATTTTGATATTAAAATAATATATAATTGGATGGTATATCATATATACAGAATCATTATCATGTTATATTTATTATTTACATCAATTAAACATCATTATCATACCCATCCAAATAATATTGTATTGAATAACAATTACACCATGACGTGGAGACGGTAAACCGTACGTACGCACGTATGGTGACATGTTATTCAAAGGATGGATAGAATAATGAATATGGTTGTACCATATTTATAATAACATCATAGTATACAGAAGATATTGGAGTTATTATTTTAGAATGTAAATAACAAGGAAAGAATAAGTGGAAGAAGAAAGGAACTAGAAAGAGGGTGGTGAAATCATTACCTCATATTCTGGTTCTTACTTTTGATTTGATCAAAAGGGATATTTAGGTTGTCTTTCTGATAAAAATACGGCCTCTAGGATTAAGTGAGGGAAGTTGAGAGGGTATTTGGTAAGGGGTTGGCCGAGTCAAATGGCTCTGAAGGTATGAATTAGGGAGAAGGTGAGTTCCCTTTTATAAGAGGGGTGAGGGGCACCTTAGGAAAATCTAGAAATATTATTTTATAATAAATTCATATTCGGTTTATAATGTCTCGAAACTATTTTATTTCGAGGATAAGGTTGGGATGGGTCTAAAAAACTCAAACAATATGTTTTAGACATGTTTGGGTCACTTTATTAAACTTATCTTCTAGATTTACCTCTTAGTTAATTAGTTTGACATTTACCATGTCTATTTGTATTTTTATATTATATAGTTAATAATCATACTATAAACTTCCAAGAGAACCCCAAGTGGTTCATTAATGATACAAATATCATTATATAAGTCTCTTGGAAGAGCCTTATATTTTTAGGAATATAATATCAATTAATAATATTATATATTTTTTAAAAACTCATTTTTGTCAATTTTGACACTATTTGGTATTTTGATTTTTGTGAAAATCATAACAGCATGATTACTTCGAAGAATGTTAATTAAATCAAGACTAAAATTCCATATTAACCTAGAAAATTAGTTAAATTTACAAAAAGTCTCAAATTACATTTATTTGGGTATTTATAATATCAATTATTTTAATATTTCATTATTAAGGTAATAACTGCATCATCATTGTGTCATAAATAAATAAAATTATTTAATGTCTAAAAATTATAAATAAAATTACATTATGTATGAAATATTTTTATCTTTATAATTAATATTTATAATCGAATTTATCTTATGTATAACCCTATATTAAAAATGGTTTAGTTATTAAACTTTGATTTTAACTCTTTTAACTCTTCTTTGAATTAAATAATAATAAATGTCCTAATCTAATCCAAGTGAATCAAAGAGGTTCATATTTTATTCCTAAGGTTGTCTTTGGTTGAATTATACTTATGCAATAGAATCAAGACATGTGTTAGGGTAAAAATAATATCATTTTTACCATTAATTCCCATATTTACTTTTAACTGTGGTAAATAAAAGTAAAAAGTTACTATTCACAAAAAAATTATTTTCATCTCATTCTACCATATTTTACTTACTGATATCAACTGTGTCTCTCAAATTTTTGAAATTCAATTCACAGAAGCGAAAAAAATTAAGTTTTATGCAAATTTTCAAAAGCTCCTAGGAGGTGGGTAAAAGACGGTAAAAAGGTCAATAAATTTTTTATATATCTAAAATTAATATAAATTGACTCCAATGAATTAAATTGAAATTATATAGGTATTATTTATCTATTTCGACCTAAAATATATTTAAATAAAATAAATAATTATTTAAATAAAAAGTCGGTTTTAACTAATAATTCAATGTTTTTCACTATTCATCAAAAATTGCAAGTTCTTAGAAAAATATCAAAAATTCACCCTAGGATAATTTCGATATTCCATATCCAAAGATGAATTCCATTTTGAAAAATAAATTTTTTAAAATTTCAAAAAGTCAGTATTACTATTCATAACGTCTAGTTTGATTGTTAGTGGTGTGTTAGAATCTCAAAGTCACGTACAATGCAAGCTATTGCATTAATCAAAGGGAAACATACCGTGGAAGCTTGGGGTGTTACATTCTCCCCTCCTTCAATAAATTACGTCCTCACAATTTGAAATTGTTCTTCGAAAATAAAAGGTTGAAAATAGAAAATACCTTTGTGGAAAACCCATATCGGAAATGGGGTTAATACAATTTAGTTTTAATAAGAGGGAAAGGGAAATGAGAATGCCGCCGCAAAATTAGGGTTTCTAATTGGAGAACATTGGTGGTAATTACAAACACGTAATTAGAGGAAAAATGTAAATATTTATAGGGAGTGATTGAGGTCATCAATCAAAAATAAGTGTAAAATTGAGGGCCTCAAAGACATCCATCTATGATGATTTGAAATATCATCAGTTCAACAAAACATAAGGTATTAGGATAACACTTTTTTTGTTTTAATATACCTTCCCTAAAGTTTAAGAACTAATTTATTCATATAATAAGATATATATATATATATATATATATATATATACTTGACATGTAGAGTTTCATCCTTCTTCTAATTTCTACCAAAAACCAATCTTTCACTACAAAAATAATAGAACTCAAAAATTTTATATTTATCCTAATCGTATAAGGTTCCAAATATTAACACATACCATTAAAATGAAGAAAAATATTTTGTAATAACCAGGGAGTTCCTGTATGCTAGTGGTAGGTAATAAAGGCCTGTCGTACTATAGTTGTAGGTTCGATTCCCACAGCTTTGTCCGACGTGATGGGTTATCGCCCGACCTGTAGGTTGTCCCTTTCCTAAAACTATAGTATCATAATATTCCAAAAATAATCATAAGAATTTTTTTTACTATAAATAATACAATCCAAATTTCATCTTAATCCATTCCAAACATTATAGTTATCTAAAGTACCTCTGTCCAGACTCTCTGTAAAAGGTATCTAAATTCCAAAAACAATTGTTACGTCAGATTCTCCAAACAATGTAAAGTTTATCTTATTTTCACATACTGAAAATATGATTACGTTATCATATTAAAACCTTAATGAAAACAACAAGTACTACAGTATAATCCATATATATATATATCACATTATTCTTATAACCAGAATATAATCCATGAGTCCAAAAACACAAATACATTAATTGTTCCACTTAAACTGTAGTAACAACATAAGACTTTCCATGATCCCTTTTCCTTTTCTGCGGTAAGTTTCCTTGACGCTTAGGGCATTCGTTTTCATAATGCCCCATTTCTCTACAATTGTAGCATTCAACATTGATAGCTACTTTATTTACCTTGCAATCACGAGCCTGGTGACATTTTTATCCACATTTGTAACAAAATCCCATTCCTTTTAGGCAAGTACCAGGGTGTTTCTTCACAAAATTACCCCTTAACGGAAAATCCTTCTTTTCACTTTTTCTCTTTATCTGCCTCTTGTTCCACCATTCGCTTCTTCTCTTGCTTTACTTTACTGTCATAAGATTTAGAGAATTCATTTTCTGTCTTGATTGCACATGAGACTATATCTTTGTGCGTTGATTAAGATTTTGAGACTAATTCTCAACATATAAATGGTTTCACCCATCAGAGAAATGACCGATCTTACTTATTGGGTTACGTATATAATCTATATCATGCCTTGCTAACCTTGTAAAGTTAGCCTCATACTTTACTACATCCTCATCGTCTTTTTCCTACAGACTGAGAAATTGTCTTTCCATATCTACTCAATGGTCATGAGGAAAGTATTTTTCTATGAAAATCTCTTTAAACTCCCTCCATTCCATAATTTATACTTATTCATCTTCCATTGTGCTTTGTATCGATGACCACCATTGACCAGCATCTCTAGTGTGGCGTTAAACTACCATGACAACTTTTTCCCTTTCACTACTCCCCAAAGCCTGAAATATTTTCTCTTGGGAACTTATCCATTGCTCAGATACCAAGGGATTTGTAATCTCATTGAATTTTGGTGGTTGTTGCCTCATGAAGTGATATAACATTAGTCCTCCGCACTGCAGATCAGGGTGCTCCATACGGGTAAGGTTATTATTCATAACCTGAGTGAGTTGTCCCAGTATGGTGATTAGCTGATCAGCACCAGCTGCATCAGCAACTCCACTATAATTATCTTGAGCATGTGGGAAGTCCCTACATGGAGTGTGTGCATTGATATAGTTTACATTCCTTCCACTAGGAACCATTTCTAAATAATGGCATAAACTAGATTAGTTTATGAATAGAAATACATAATTCCATACTTGTAAAACACTTAACATAAATTGAAAATCTTATGGATATAATCCATAATCCTAAAAAGCTTTCTTTGAGGAAGTATATACTTATAAACCCTTCATAATGGTTTGAAAAGAAAATGAGAATTATCCTAAGCATATCCCCCGGGAGTGTCGTAACCAAGAGTGCGGCAAGGCCTGTTGTTGTGCACCATTTCCCGTTCGAGTCTAGTTCAAAGTGGTGTTTTCGGGTTTGAACCCAAGGTAGATCTATTCCAGAGCTACCTATACCTCCTCATATCCATAAAGGGATTTATTTCTTATAAAACTCACAAAATCTATACAATACTAATATTCTAGGAAGTTCTTCTATACTAATCCTCAAAGTCTATCTTAGGTCTATGTGTTCTAATCCGAGTTTATCTAAATATAGCTTCCAAGGTTTGTACTAAACCTCCTCTGATACCAACTATAATGCCCCAACCCTAGTTACCTAGAGTCAGTGCATTATTACGTATCATTGGAATGATCACAAAAGATCAAGTCTCGAAAGACCGATTAGTTTTGTAGCTTTGGAACACTAGATACATTAATAAGTTTAATTACATCATAAAGTGAAAAACTACAACAACGTAGTCTCCATAAACCACACTCATATCACCTCATACCATACCTATAGGTCAATCATAAAATTCTTCTTCACATCCTGGAAAAAATAAAACATAGAAGAGGTGAGATCAGATGCTCAGTAAGGATAACAATATAGCAGAAACTTTCATAAGTAAGCATAAAAATTTAAGGCAATGTATAACTAAAACAAAAGCCTTTTAAACATGAACTTAATAAATATATGGAATAGATAAAATCAAATAATTCCATTTACCTATTTATATGGATATTCTAGTAGTTGAATAATCACCGACAATATCAATAGAAACTTTCATATTTATGGAATGCATAATGCCAGACTATCATAACCATATAGTCAAGGCCTTGTGCCAAGAATATAATTATGTTTTTTTCAAAGACTTGTTCCATGACACTAGTTTGTCTCATGAGACCTACTGATGCACCGAGGAGATATAGCGGGCTCCACCCGTCCCATTCTATGTCCAATGCATTCCTCATATGAAAAGGTTTAAACATAACATAAACATTCGTATTAAAACTAGCATACCAAATGTCAACACTTTATCTATAAACCATGAATGGTATAAAAATAACACATCTAAAGTCAAACATATCACAAATCCTCCAATACAATATGGAAGTTCTGTATCATAATAAATAAACTTCAAATAAGCTTAAAATCCATCAAAGGATGTTGACATAGATGAAATCAAAACTATTTGAGAGAAATATCTATTTTTTGAAATCATTTAAAAGTAAAATAATTATAAAATAAAACATTTATTTTGGAAATATTATTATAATATTATAAATAAATATTCGATGATTTTATAATGCTGGAAAATATCCGCATCTGCCATTTAAGTTAAAAAAACATTATTACCTTAATTTTGTCGAAAAGTTTAAAAAGGACCTAGTTTGGAAAATGACAGAAAGATCCCTTTGTAAAAATCTTATAAAAATTAAAACAAGGGTATAAATGACTTTAAACCATTTTATATTAAATACTAAAAATGTTTTGAAATAAATTTTTAAGAAACATGGATGTGGATGATAAAAAGGTCCCAGTTGATACGTATGTAAAAACAACCTCGGATAATAAAGAGATTGTGAAATTAATTCTTACCTTGTTCTTTTCCTTAGTTGATGGTATGTTAACCTCATGTATAATAGTAAAAACATTTTTACTAAATTATACAAGAACAATATACATAATTATGATATCATATATGATCTTCTAATAATTCTTTGTTAATAACATTTTAGTATTATCGTCGTTTCGGGTGTTAACTTAATCATTTTATTTTATATGATTTGTTACATAAGCCGTGTTTGTTATCGATAGGTTGTATCATATTAATATCCAGAATTATATCAATTCCTTTAAACATTATTTATAATTGTCAAATGAAAATTATTCTTGAATGGATTCGATGGGGAATGAATATCATCACGTTCGTGGAGACAGTAGTCCGTACGTACGAACGAGCGACAATATCATTATTTTGATATTAAAATAATATATAATTGGATGTTATATCATATATAAAGAATAATTATCATGTTATATTTATTATTTATATCAATTACACATCATTATCATACCCATCCAAATAATAATGTATTGAATAACAATTACACCACGACATGGAGACATTAAACCGTACATACACACGTATGGTGACATGTTATTTAAAGGATGGATAGAATACTGAATATTTTTGTACCATATTTATAATAACATAAATTTATATAGAAGATACTGGATTTATTATTTTAGAATGGAAATAACAAGTAAAGAAGAAGTGTAAGAAGAAAGGAACTTGAAAGAGGGTGGTGAAATCATTACCTCTTCTTCAGGTTATTCCTTTTGATTTGATCAAAAGGGCTCCTTAGGTTGGCTTTCGGATCAAACTAAGGCTTCTAGGATGAATTGAGGGAAGTTTAGAGGGTATTTGGGCAGGGGTCGGCTGATCCAAATGGCTTTGAAGGTGTGAATTAGAGAGAAGGGGGAGTGCCGTTTTATAAGAGGGGTGAGGGGCACCTTAGGTAAATCTCGAAATATTATTTTATAATAAATTGATATTTGGTTTATAATGGCTCCAAAATGATTCATTTTAAGGATAAGGTGGGTATGGGTTGAAAAAAACTCAATCAATAGGTTCTATATAGGTTTGGGTCACTTTATTAACCTTATATTTTAGATTTAACTCTTAGTTAATTAGTTTGACATTTACCATGTCTCTTTGTATTTTTATATTATATAGTTAATAAACTCACTATAAACATTCATGAGAACCCCAAGTGGTTTATTAATTATATAAATATCATTATATAAGTCTCTTGGATGAACCTTAGATTTTTAAGAATAGAATATCAATTAATTATATAACATTTGTTTTAAAAACACTTTTATGTCAATTTTGATACAATTTGGTATTTTGATTTTTTTGAAAATCATAACAGCATGATTACTACAAAAAAAGTTATTTAAATTAATACTAACATGCCATATTAACCTAGTAAATTAGTGGAATTTATAAAAAGTCTCAAATTAAATTTATTTGGGTATTTATAATATCAAATATTTTAATATTTCATTATTAAGGTAATTACTGCATCATTATTGTGTCATAAATTAATTTAAATATTTAATGTCTAAAAATTATAAATAAAATAAAATTATGTATGAAATACTTTTATCTTACTAATGAATATTTATAATCAAATTTATCTTATGTATAACCTTATATTAAAAATGGTTTAGTTATTAAACTTTGATTTTAACTCTTTTAAGTGAACCAAAGAGGTTAATATATTATTTCTAAGGTTGCTTTTTGTCGAATTATACATGTCCCATAGAATTAAGACATGTGTTAGGGTAAAAATAATATCATTTTTACCTTTAATTACCCAATTTACTTTTAACTGTGGTAAATAAAAGTAAAAAAGTTAATATTCACCAAAAATTATTTTCATCTCATTGAACCACATTTTACTAACTGATATCAACCGTGTCTCTCAGATTTTTGAAATTCAATTCACAGAAGCGGTAAAATTAAGTTTTATGAAAATTTTCAAAAGCTCCTAGGAGGTGGGTAAAAGACGGTAAAAAGGTCAATAAAATTTTTATATATCTAAAATTAATATAAATTGACTCCAATGAATTAAATTGAAATTATATAGGTATTATGTATCTATTTTGACCTAAAATATATTTAAATAAAATAAATAATTATTTAAATAAAAAGTCGGTTTTAACTAATAATTCAGTGTTTTTCACTATTCATCAAAAATTGCAAGTTCTTAGAAAAATACCAAAAATTCACCCTAGGATAATTTCGATATTACGAATCGAAAAATGAAGTCTATTTTGAAAAATAAAATTTATAAAATTTCAAAAAGCGGGTATTACTATTAATAACGACTAGTTTGATTGGTCGTGGTGTGTTAGATTCTCAAAGTCGCATTCAATGCAAGCTATTTCATTAGTCAAAGGGAAACGTACCATGGAAGCTTGGGGTGTTACAATTCCACTCTTTCATGAACCAAAAATACAAGGTCCAACCAGTGACTATCCCAATCCCACCTCCAATATTCTAGGGGTAGGAAACCGGTGGTGACTTGGCATATCCCAAAAATGGGAGGCATTAACCTTAATTACATATTTACAAGAACACATATCCAAGTCCACCCAATGATGAAATGTAATAAAAATGAAATAATTCGTGCATACATCCATGATTCCACAGTATAGTACTATAGTAAATGCAATGAAAGCAGAACAAGGTGAAAAATACAAGACTAACCAACATTTTTAAAGAGTCTAACTAACTCTATGGGATATGAAAAATTCAAATATAGTCTATTGGTAAACACCATGGTCTAACAAGCTTCAACTATGCTCCACCCACTACATGTCATCCCATGCACCATCAAAAGTTTTGTCGTTTGTATACGACATGACACATGCATCTAATGCCTATGCAGGGGTGACATAATAATACTCAGTAAGACACCCCAAAAATACTAAACATAAAGAAACAAGTATGGTCAAATAAATATAATATATGAGAATAACATTATACTATAAACATATAGATATACTCAGGAAATACACCATGATCCCAGGCATTGATAACCATCTATTAGCCACAGGATATTTCTTAAATTAACGATTATTCTGGGAGAATCCACTCAATGAACCCTTCTATCATTGGAGAAACATGAAAAATAGGTCTATATTTTAGGGACCCACACAATGAAAGATCACTGGTCTAACATGAACCTGATACATAGATAGGAGATCACACCCAGAACCACTGGGGGACACCACGAAACCAATCTGGATCAACCCAATTCATAGGGGATCATATGTCAATGATACAAAAAACACTAACGATACAATATTCATGAGGTAAGATCAACACCTTATCTAGGGAGGTCATGCCTATTCAAAAAACCCCACCTAAAAAATGGTAATATATGATTGCACTCCAGTCTCATAGGGGGACACTACAACTCTATATAAGACTCAGCCTCTAGAGGGGATCAAAATCATGAGATATGGATGTAATGTCAAACTATAACTACAAGGGAATGGACCAAGGGAACCTAATCAACCTATATTGGTCCAAAATGAGAAAATGAATAGCTAAAAACATTCTTAAATATGGTTAATAGTGTGTCCCAGGGGGTACACAGTGTGTCATGCTATCCCCATATCATCCCATGTGGTGATGCCTGGCACGACATGTAAGTCTCCATATACAAAACATGTAGAATATGTAAAAGGTGTGTAGAGACACACATTATCCTACCTGTGTCTCTAGGATGTGTCTGTGTATGGTGTTGTGCCCATGTACCAGCCCATGTACGCTAACCCGTGTCTATGTCCAAGTAAACGTCATGCCATTTGGTTGTATATTTTTCTCACTTTTGTGTACTCTATTAAGTTTATAGAGTGCCTCATGGAATATGTTACAAGTAATGTGACTGAGTGAAATGATGTGTGATTCTTAACTTCATCTAGAACACTAGTGTCACAACCAGGGGGCCCACACGACATCTTAAACTAGATTACATTCTGCGTTGATCATTGTTTTTATGTCTTCTTAGGAGCTATCATGTTCTTCGCCGAAGCTGTTTCCCTTGATGGAACCTATAGACTGGGGTTCGATCAGTCCTCCAGTTACCAAATTTCTAGATTCTGGGCTCCAAATTCTCTCGAAAAATTATATGTTGAGAAACACTATCATCATTCATCAAAACCAGGAATAATGGGAAACAAAAATACATCTATCCCACATCTGATCATCCACTTCCATCATTAGACATTGGAAAAATCATTTATCCTGAACAACACCCTTGGTATCGATCATTTTCACTAATGAATTATTGTGAAATGATCTAATACTTGGTATTCATCGAACCACATGCCAAATGAAAATTCCTATAATGACTGTATGAATAACTGGGGAAGAAATCCACAAGCCATAAAAGTAATGACATAACCTTTTCTGTTGTTTTTCTGGCCTTAATTCATTATCGTAGAAAAATATGAACTAAGGGGGATAAATCAAAGAAACAACAATTATTCTGTAGATGCCTAAAAAGGTCCGTAACTCCTAGAGGAGGTTTCGAAATGGAAAAGAGAAGTCATATTTGGAATTAGAGGCCCGGTCCGGAGGCCCGGGAAGTGGTGCATGAAATAAAGGAGGACTTGCGCGAAATAAAATTGTTTGTGCGAAGTATCCCCGGGATGCGCGCAATCGAGCCAGTGAGGCGCACAATTTTAGCGTACCCCGGTTCCTCGTGGTGAGGTTTCACGCGCTGACGGTTCTCGGTGCGGAAGATTTCACGTGCCACCTGGATTCCGCACCTCTAGAGTCCTATAAATAGAAGGCGACCCCAAACGGTTTGGGGGTTGCAGAATTCGAATCGGCTCTTGTGCGCGCAATTCAACTCCCCCCACACACAATATGACTTCCAGATAATTCCCCTTTTTTCACAACCTTGCCCCTGGGTTTGCCTTTGCACGCAACTCCACTGGCTTAATTAAAATTTCCCCCTCCTTCGGGTTCTTTCCTTGTGCGCAATCCGTGTCCCGTGCACGCAATCCCCTTCCGTGCATGCAATACCTTGCGTGCAATTCCCTATCCGCATGCAATCCCCTGGCTCCAATTGCACGCCATCCCGGTGTTTTGTGCGCAAACATTCTCTTTGCGCGCAAAACCCAGGACCCTTCACCTTGACGCCCCTTGGCTGCCTCTCTGCACTGGCACCTGATGTCTTCCCTGCCGGGCATGCGCGCCATGCGTTGTTTTCCGGTACGGCCATCCAAGCTCGTACGAGGTAACCTCTAGTTCCCTTGGGTGGTGTTTCTAGTTGCATTACTCTGACTTATTCATCTCCGCATAGGCACGCTAATAGCTTTTGCTTCTTTGCATAGCCATGCTAACGTGGACCCCTCAATGGTTCACCCTACGACCCCCCTTCACTATGGACTTGCCGATTCCTTCTCTCCCACAAGGGGTAGAGGGAATTGGCCATATAAGCCCTAGGGGTGTGGAGAGAACCCACCTCGTCCAAGCTGCAGAACGTTAAATTGCTAAGCACCTCGTCCTTAAAACAAGACGTTAAACTGTGGTCTGAACCCGTGCTTCGCACGCAGGGTCCCCCCGGCTCGGGAATTCTTTATGCCCACTCGTCTCCACAGGAATGGAGTCTTCCTCACATGGAATGAGATCCTCCTTGTTGGAGTAGAGTTTTTCCATGGGGGAAGGGCTGCTTCAGAGCGTAAGCCGCTAGCCTCTCTTATGGAAGGTTGCACCCGTGCATCTCCATACTTCCCCTGCCAAGGCCAGTGGAGTCCCTTTCCCACTGCGCTTTGTCACACCACAGGCCTCCACCCTAGAGTAAGCCTCTCCACCAAGGGCTGCTAACCACGCGTAAGCCCCTATTTCCTCTATGGGTTGCCTCAGAGCGTAAGCCCCATCCCAGCGAACTACGTGGACTTTGATCCGTGCTAACACACAGTACGTAGGAAGACTCCACGAGGTTCAAGCCCACCGCCCAGTCGTTCTGACCTCTCCACGTCAGTTCCTTAACCACTCTGGGCCACCTTAGAGCATAAGCCCCAAAGGACCTCATCCCGCATGATGTTAAACTGTATCTCATCCTGCATGACGTTAAATTGTATCTCGTCCTGTATGACGTTAAACTGTATTCCCCATCTTGGGATGTCTCAGAGCGTAAGCCCCATGCCTCACACCCACATCTCATCCTGAATCCCCCTTGAGCCCACGTGCCTTGGGAAGCTCATGCCCTAGCCCGGGGGTCTTAATTCCTCTAGGATCCAATCGATGTGTTCATTCTCACAGGTCGTCTCTTCAGGTGTCCCACCGTACCACCGAACTACATGGACTTTGATTCCCTGCCATGGGGATACGTAGGAAGCCTCCATGAGGTTCAATCCCGTCACTCCACTATCCATCCTGATCCTTACCCGGGCCGCCACATCTCGGTGAGATCATGCCACCCCATCCCACTCCATGGTATCTGGGAAGCCGCCCACGTGGTGGCCCCAACATCGGTGTTCCCCCTAGGGGGTCCTTCAGCCCGATCCGTCTCCGCAAGACATTAAACTCGTTACATACCCCGTGTTAAATATGGGAAGCTGAGGAAAACCTCAGATGGTACAAAATCCCCGCGTTCGATGTGGGATGCCTCGGGCTTCCGTGCCCTCGAGAAGCCCTATGATAAGGGACAGAAGACAGACATGCCGATCCCCAGCGTCAAGACATGCCAACGACACCCCAACATGACCATTCTCCTCACCGAAGGTTGCTGCCCTGACAAGACCCCTTGGAACATCTCGATGGAAGAAGCGTAATTAACTGGCGTCCATGTAGATATGGTGCAGGGAACGAGCTTCACGAACCCGTCTTAAATCTATGAGGGAGACCCGGACTTAGTGACGAGTTCCGAGGAGGAATCCACTGAAGGAAGAACCGACATCCCATCATCCCGGTTTCGATCAAGGAGCATACATCCCTGAATAAGGAATGGATGCCACCCGCCTTTGGAAAGCGGGAATGTGGGGCAACAAGCCGTGCGTCATCCCATGCGTGACAGACATTGCATGCATGCCCCGGTGAAAGCGTTGGAAACATAAAATGTTGAACTTGATGTGAAGCTATTCTCCTCAATACAGAGAATGGTAGCGGTCCGGGTGTCGGATGATTATCATATCACCCGTTCCGGGTACCCACCACCAGGACGTGAAACCCGCCAGGGGTCGAGGCTGTCAGGACATTGACCACTCTGTTCTGTGATGTCGTCAGTGTGGATCCCTCTTGCCAACCACGGAAGACGGAATGATGCTGGTCTATGATTGTTGATTTCTTTTCCTGTTAGTACTAATGGGTTCATCTCCCTGCTTCCAGGAATTAGATCACTGCATCCGGAGCCCGATCGTCACCTGGCCACTGGCGCAGGGGCAGGGGCAGGGTGAGTACCGACTTGGACACCCCGCGCGGTCCCGCCTTTTCCACAGTCGCTCCAACTCCGACCGCTGTAGCTGCCGGGAACTCACGCCCCCTCTCCCTGTCAGAAATCATCCAGTGAAGGGTGATCAACAACTTGGTTCGTAGGACGACGAGGAAGGGATCATCCCCACCAGTGGCATGGCTAGTTTGGATCTAGAGGCGGCTGCGCCTCACCACCATCGCTGCCCCCGAGGGCCGCACAGGGAGACATCGCTCCCCACTCCGACGTTCAACCGCTTCAGGAGTCTATCCCCAGAGCACCTTGACACGTCCCTCCCCTATGCCAATGAGGTGGGGGATTTCCGGGTCCCCCTGATCGGAGACCCGTCCCAGGGTTTAACGGCAAGAACCCCCGCTAGGCTGCGTCGACGCCGCCGCCCGACTCCCTGGGCCGAGGAGTAGGCAATCATCATTCCCTTACCATCGGCTCCGACCCATCTGACCCGACACCAGCGTCGGGCACGAGCGGAAGGGAATGCACGTCCTGAGGCACCAACGTCAGCAACCACTGTGGCCCGAGCCACTGCTGACTCCTGTTACCCGACCCTCGCACAAGTTGAGTAGGGGCAGTCACATGCCCAACTGGGATCGAGGCCCCGACCACCCTGCAGGTGGGTTGGGTCGACTCTCCCAATAATGGGCACATGCAATGGAAACCGCAAACCAATCCGCGGTAGTGCCACACGCCATGAAGGCTCATTCTGTGCCACTGATATGGAAATCCGAAGGATTCGTTGCGACAGCTATGCTCTAGGTATGACTCATTCCAGTGCCCACTACACCAGGTATGAGGTCACTCCCCCTACTGCTGGCTGCGAGTATGGAGCCGTTGCGTATCCAGTCACTCACTCACATGGAGGTCCTCCTCATGTCCCTTTCGACATATATCCTGATGCTTCCCACACCCCGGCCTTCAGTCCCCTCTTCCCCAGTGCTATTGTGGCTAGGGTAATCCTTGACAGAAATCATCCTTACCCTAAGGAGCCACCCAGGGGAAGGAAGGCGGGGTGTCGTCACTATAAGAGGAATGTTAGGGGAGTCCAGACAGAAATTAGACCAGTCCTTTTCTCGGACTCTGAGGCAGAATACGACTCGACGACAGAACCCCCCCAACCCTTTGATCTGAGGGAAGGTATGGGGACGCGACACGTCAGTCTCATACTCCCCGAATGCGAGATCTGTATGATTACCTCCTCCCTCCGAAGGTATATCCAGGAGGACGAGGACTTGGCGTACCCCCTGGGGTCAAACCCGTAGCTGTCACTAGCCTCCCCGGAGGCACCTTCCGCCTCAGCTAGGGAGGGTGGGGAACTTTTCAGGGGACCGACAGAAGAGTCGCAAGGTGACGCACCCTCGGCAAGCACCGACGCTGTGACAGGAGGCCCATTCGCCGGCCCATCCTATCGCGACGTGGTAGCCAGGGTACCACAACCCCGGGAGGACGACTAAGGGATTAGCAGCCAATCGGCCTGTTCGCCGTATTCCCCGCTGACCAACCCACTGGCCCGGCGGCCTACCTCGGCGCCATTGCTAGTTCCCCGACTATTCTCGGTGGACGAGTAGGGGCAACAAGGTCCGAACCCCAAACCAGAGTCATGGAGCTTCTGGACCATCGTCGTAGCGGGCCACTTCCCCAAGAAGTTTTGGCCGGTCACAGGATCGGATATTGATATGCCAGAGTCACTCACCACGGGAGAGTTTGAATGATTCCGCCAGACTCTTCGGGTGACTCACTCCCATCTTCGCTATCAGCTAGCGCTTTATACCGGGAGCCAAGAAAATCTTGAGGATATCAGTGAACAGTGCTGTCGGGTCGACCTGGCAGCGCTCCTTGTGGTTCGGAACCCCGAGTCAATAGGCCACCATAGGTCCCTCCAGCAACAATGCGTCCAAAGTTTTCAAGTACTCCACAAAGTTATTGAGGAAGCGACCCCCCATGCGCATGTCTGTGGATGGGGGCAATACGCTGCCCTTCTTTTCTGTGCGATCTGCTGACAGCCCGATTCACTAGGCGGCCCTGAGGGAACATCGCCAAGGGAAGTGGCAGTCAACATGGATGAACTTTCAAATGAGGGAAACGGTGTGGATCCCCTCAATGGGGACTCACCCCCTGAGGAAAAGCCACTACTGGACCCATCTGGGAGGATTACTCGCCAACTACGGAGCCTCTTAGGTTTCCCTGTACCCACGGAGGCACTAATACTGAGCCGAAACATCGGCAAGGGTAAAGAGCCCGTCGGGTCTGTCAAAATCACCGACCAATCTGCCTCAGTGCAGAAGGCAGAGGAAGATCCTGAGAAGGCCACACTATGTCAATAGATTGTTGAGAAAAAGAGGCTGGTCGATGAGCTCTTGGCCGAACGCATTGCAGAGCAGTGGCCTGACTACGGTAACCCTAGACCCGGACAACAGGGGAAGGAGCACCCACCCCTTGCCGAGATTCCCCCGGGAAACTGCAACCATGTTGCATTCACCGACAGGGTAGAGGCATGATCCCATGACAAGAGGGCGCGATATGTTTCGCCGAACCCTCCCGAGCTGCGGGATCACCTGGGGGACCCTGCTAAGTTTCCTCCTCCTGCCTTCAGAGTCGCTCCGCCAACCGCCCCGCGAGCTGCTAAGCTTGACTACCGTTTTGAAGAGCCTGGAAACGCGCTTGTGGTTAGAGATCCTCGTCAGTACAGGAATCCACATCCGAACGATCTGATGGAAGTACTCATCATCCTCTTGGAGGCCCTAAAAACTCGGCAGGTGGCAATCCCACCAGACGGCAAGCCATACCCAGCATGGGTGGTTGATATGCCGGCCCCGCCGGGATTTGGGAACCCAACTTTCGCCCCCTTTAACGGGACCGAAGACCCGCCACAACACCTATCCCACTTCAAGTCGCGGTGCGGGCCTATGTTAGGGACTCCGGCATAGCAGGAGGCTGCCAAGATCCGTTGCTTCGTTCAGACACTGGAAGGACCAACATTCGTCTGGTACAGCCAGCTCCCTATTGGATCTGTGACTAGCTGGGAGGACCTTCACCAAAAATTCCTCTACCAGTTCATTTCCACAACTTGGAAGACGAACATCGTATACCTCTTCAGGTGCAAACAAAGGCCCGATTAGCGAGTCGCGGGCTTCGTCGCCCGGTGGAAGGGGCTCACGTACTTCCTTGACATGCCACTAACTCAGGAGAAATTACTGAAAATGTGTGTAGAGAACGTCAAGGCAGAGCTGTTTCCTTCTCCAATCACTCAGAATTACCCTGGAGGGTTCCAGGACTTCTCAGACAAGGCTCAGCGCCTCGAAGAAGCCCTGCAACAGGCCAGTCAGGCATGCCCGCTGCCTCCTATAATCTCTTCAAGGAGATCCGCCAGAGCCGAGCCCCCTACTGTAGCCCAGATAGAGGCCTCCAGAAAGCTAGAGTTTCTACCAGTAAGTCCAGCTCAACAGCCTCATAGGGGTCCACCTCCAAGGGCACAGCCTCCGGCCCAGCAGCGACCACCTCAAAATCGGCAGGCGCCTCCGCGTAACGCACCACCACCACCTAGGTGAGATAATCAGGCTCCGTCCCCTCAGCCTGCTCCTCCGGACCTTGGTCATGGTCAGCCTCCAAGAGCCCCCTTTCCGGACAGAAGGAATCAGAGTTACTCGTTTGGCGAGGCTCAGGTCCCCGGTTATTTCCGTAGCACCTTGGAGCAGAGAATCGTGCGGCTGCCTGAGTGCCGGAAGCCAGAAGAGGCATGTCTCACTGAACACCCTAACTACTTCCCTTATCACCGGATCCTAGGACACACCATCCAATGATGCTATGTGTTCAAAGACTAGCTCCAAGACTAGATTGAAAACAACATAGTCAGGTTGGGCCCAGCCCCAGCACAGGTGGCAGGTGTCTTTGTGAGATCAAATGGCAGCAGTGACAAAGAGGATGAGTGGGAACAGGTTTCCGACTGTGGGTCCCGGAAGTATAATTACTAGATGGCCCACAGGATGGTCGCCCGTGCCCGTGGAATCATTCATGCCCGCCTGAGTCAGCCAGAGCCCTCAGAGTCTGCGAGCACCGCTTTGGCATCGTCGTCCCAGCCTGCCTGTTCCCAGAAGAGCAAGCAGCAACGCAAGAAGAAAGAATGTGCCCTGCCAGTGTCGTCATCTTCCTGCATGCTTGGCGATTTTATGCCCCCATATATGGGGATCCCTCCGAGACTCCATCCGGTAGTGGATGACTCCTCGAGTGAAAGCCCAGGGTACGCTTCGGTTAACACCGTAGAGTTGGTAAATCCCTTTTTGACTCTTGACGATGAGGAACGCCAGGTGGACCTACCCAATGTCCCCAGCCGTCGCCAACATTGTTGGAACCATAGCTATATGGATCGCCGAGGCACAGCAGTCGTCACCTCCAGTCAAGACGTGAAGGCTACTGAGACCAGGCAGTAGGCCCGGTACAGAGAGCAACACATGCAGCTCCCTCACCCAGTGTCAACAGGTTCTCCTCCACCACCGTTTGTGTTGCTGGATCAGGCGGAACCACCTCGTCTGTGTCGCAACCAGCCCTGCCCTACCACCGGCCGACTACAGACTTTCGGTCCTAACATGGAAGCCACCTCCCGGGCTTCGTATAGTGAAAAATTAGACATGCCTAGTACCAGTCAGTCACCGGTCCCGCCGGCAGGGACCGTCATGCGTCCAATCACAGAGCGGCCTCCTGTAAGCAGAAGCTCGCGTTTGGCTCGAAAGTATGATGTTCTGAAGCACCTGGACAACATTCCGGAAAGGATTTCTATCCTTGAGGCCCTTTTCCTGTCATATGAAATGCGTGAGGTGCTCGGCGAGGCTCTAAGGATCCCCCTACAGTTTGAAACAGAGGTAGAGAACGCAAAAGCCTTCCACACTGAGGTGATTGAGGACGCCGAATGTCAGGCAGTTATCTCGTTTTTCGGTGAAGATGAAGACCTTCCCATATAGGGGCACATCCACCCACTGTACATCACTGGCCAGTTCAATGGCGTGGAAGTCTGCCACTGTCTTGTCGACATGGGTTCTGGGATTAACCTAATCCCAACTCAGACACTGCAGAAACTGGGGTTGTCTGAGGTTTATTTAACTCCCTCCAACCTCAGGATCTAGGGGTATGACAGGACCGAGCAAACTCCACTCGGAAAGATTCATCTGAAGACCCAGTTCGGCGGCCTAATTGCCAATACCGAATTCATGGTTGTCTCTCAGGACACCGCCTACAACGCGTTGATGGGCAGGCCGTGGCTCCACCTTCACGCAGCGGTCCCCTCATTATATCACCAGTGCCTCAAATACTCCCTTAAGGGTCGAGTGGGCGTGCTCCAAGGAGATGCATCTCCGTTTGCCTCTTGTGAAGCCCGTTACCTAGACACTGACTATTACAAGAGCACGGAAAAATAGATCCTGGCAGGTGAGGTCGAGCCCTCCATTGTCACGAGTGATCCCTAGGTAGGTTTGGATGACACATATGTCTTCCCAATCAATCAGTTGGAGGCCACAACCCCGGACATGGGGCAGTGCTTTGTTGTCTCAGGTACTAGAGGAAGGAATATTTCCGGGTTTAAGTGACAGTGGGAAATCACCTCGTACTCTTACACCAATCAGGCTCAGGTGATCCCCGATCCTCATACCCCTGTACGATATCGGGACATTGGGCTCATGGAAACGACAGTACGTCGTACGTGTCTGTTTCATCGGGCCGGAACTGACCGGCTCAAGACAACGTGCCACTAATGCTTTGATATCATAAATCGTGGCCCCATGGGCCGAAGGATAGAGGGATTGGATCAACTGCCTTCATCGCCATGGTCTCCGTGGTGCATGAGTCTCCTGAGGTGATGACCTCTGCCGTCCAAGCCAGCGCCAGCTTCCCATCAGGGTCTGGCAATCCCGAAACGGCTCCCCCCATGGACGATCCTTCCACAAGTGGAGAGGAGGACATGGAAGATGCTTCTCCTACCTTTGAGGAGGCTTTCTCCACCACGGTCGATGAGTTAGTGTATGTGAACCTCGGTAGCGAGGCGGACTCAAGACCCACATTGGTCAGTGCTTCTATGCCCCCTGAGGAACGAAAACGGTACATAGAATTCCCCAGACAGCACTGTGATGTGTTTTCCTGGAGTTATAACGAGATGTCGGGACTAGATCCCCAGGTATCTGTCCACCGCCTTGGCCTCCCAATAAACCATCACGGGTTCAAGCAGCCTCCCAGAAAGATACACCCCTCTCATGGTGCCATGGTTGAGGCCGAAGTTGATAAGCTCATAAGGCCAACTTCATTAAGGAAGTCCAGTACCCCAGGTGGCTAGCCAACATTGTGCCAGTCATAAAGAAGAATGAGCAGATAAGGGTCTGCATCGAATTCCGCGATCTCAATCTCCACTGTCCGAAGGATGATTTTTCCCTTCCCGTGACAGAGTTGTTGATCGATGCCACGGCTGGGTTCCAAGCCCTCTCCTTCATGGATGGCTACTATGGGTACAACTAGATCCATATGGCCCCTGAGGATGAAGAGTTCACTTCCTTCAGGGCCACCAGGGTACTTTTTGCTACCAGGTTATGCCCTTCGGCCTGAAGAATGCGGGTGCCACCTATCAACGGGCTGTGCACCGCATATTCAATCCGATCCTCGGGATGCTGGTGGAGTGTTACGTGGACGACCTGGTGGTTAAATCTCATCAGCGCTAGGACCACCTCAAAGACCTTGATAAAGTGTTCGGCTTCCTCCGTTCTCGCCACTTGAAGATGAACCCATTGAAGTGCGCCTTCGGGGTCACCTCTGAAAATTTTCTTGGCTTCATTGTTAGGTATCGAGGCATCGAGATCAACCTAGATAAGATCAAGGCCATCAGTCAGATGCCTCCCCCGAATAATATTCGGGAGCTTCGAGGCCTCCAAGGCCACTTAGCCTATGTACACTGATTCATTGCGAATCTGGCCGACAAGTGTAAGCCCTTTTCTCTTCTCATAAAGAAAGGTGCCACCTATGGATGGAACGAAGAGTGTCAGATCGCTTTTGAGGAAATCAAGCAGTATCTGCTTCAACCTCCCGTCCTGATTCCACCCATTCTTAGAAATCCGCTGGTCCTTTACGTGACCGCCCTAGAGCGATCCCTCGGCACACTTCTCACCCAGAAGAACAACGAGGGAACAGAGAATAGCCTCTACTACCTCAGCCGCATGATCCTCGACGCAGAAATTAGATATTATCACATCGAGAAGAGCTGCCTGGCACTTGTATTTTCCATGCATAAATTATGGCACTACTTGCAGCACCACGAGGTACAGCTAGTCTCTCGGGTAGATCCGTTGAAATACATCCTGAACCGACCTATGTTGAACGGCCGATTGGCGCCCTGGGCAGAGATCCTCTAGCAGTTCGACATCAGGTTCGTACCTCAGAAAGCCGTCAAAGGACAGGCATTGGAAGACTTCTTAGCTGCCCACCCAACCTCCACAAACCAGCCACTGGATCTAGGCTTTCCTGATGAGGCAATCCTCTCAGTCGACCACGCCATCCCATGCTGGTAGATGCACTTTGACGGTGCCTCCCAGATCCCCACCTGTAGAAGAATCAACGATCCTAGGCTTAATAGAGTGGACCTGGGTATCATCTTCATCACCCCGGAGCAAGCCGTTCTGCCATATTCATTCATGTTGTCAGAAGGCTGCACCAACAATGAGGCAGAATATCATGCCCTCATCACTGGCCTCGAGTTGTCTCTCGAGGTTGACGTACCCCATCTGTATGTAAAAGGGGACTCTAAGCTAGTCATCATGCAGGTCAATAGTGACTATGCTATCAGAATGCCAGAACTCGTGCCATTGTTGGAGTTCACCCTCCGTTTAATGGCTAAGTTCCCCTCCCGGCCAGAGGTCGTTCACATTCCCCAGTCACAGAACTGTCGAGCAGATGCTTTGGCCAGCCTGGCCGCATCACTTGCGGAGCCCGAACAGGATGAACTAATCATCCACGTGGCACACCAGAGAGTCATTTCTACTATTATTCTGGAGGGCGATCGTGGCCCGCGAGTGAACCATCTCACCGCTGGCGCCCCTACGTCAGGATCCTCGGGGGCTTTAGGCATGGTGATCGAGATAGTTCCTGACTAGAGGATTCCCTTGGTTGAATATCTCCAGCACGACAATCTTCTGCTAGACCGACCCGAGCGAGAATGAATCCAACACCGCACGCCACAGTTCACCCTTCAAAGCGGTCCCAGCCTTGAGCAGCTCTTTTACAGGGGTGAGTTTAATGGTTTTATCCTCTGTTGTCTTCAAGGAGTAGAGATTCCACAGGTCATGCAAGAAGTGCACACTAGTTCCTATGGCACCCACCAGGTCGGGTCGCAGTTGTCCCACCTGATTCGGAGGCTGGGATACTTCTGGACCTCCATGATCTACAACTGCATCGAGTATGCCAAGAGGTGTCATGCGTTCCATGTTCATGCTAACTTTGTACACCATCCACTAGAGCCTCTCCATACTACCAAGTATTCTTGGCCCTTTGCAGTCTGGGGGTTGGATGTCGTAGGGCCTTACCCGCCGGCGACGGCCCGCCAGTGCCGGTTCATCTTAACCGCTATGGATTTCTTCTCAAATTGGGCATAGGCAATCCCGCTTAGGGAAGTCAAGGCCTGTTCTATCGCTGAATTCGTGAGCTCCAATATCATCTATCGTTTTGGAGTACCTCACGATATCCTCACGGATAACAGAACCAACTTCCAAGTAGCCGAGCTGAAGAAATTGTACGCTAAGTACTATATTCGCTCTAACCAAACCTCCCGCTACAATGCGCAGGAGAATGGACCGATTGAGGTGTTTAACAAAACCCTCTCTAACATTACACAAATGGTGGTTGGTTAGAACAAGAAAAGTGGGCCGAACAAGCTCCCCAACGCCCTCTGGGCTTATAGGACGATGACTCGTAACTCCACCCAGGTGACTCCGTATTCCCTGGTGTACGATGCTGAGGCCGTCCTGCCTATCAAGATCCAGTTGCCCTCATTGCACACAGCGGTCTACGACCAGAAAGCACCGGATAGAGTTGCCGAAATCCATCTAGCCGAATCGGAAGCACTGTACGGAAGTAGGCTTCGCTCTTTACATAACTTGGAAAGGAATCAGAGCAGGATGGATAAAGCTTTCAATAAAAAGGTTCGCCTACGCTCCTTCCTTCAAGGTGACCTGGTGCTGGCTCTCAGAGCCCCAATGATTCCCAGCAGGAAACCTCCCAAGTTGGAGCCCAAATTGGAGGGGCCTTTTATTGTCCATAAGGTCTATCCCAATGGCGCATATTCCCTGGTAACTATGGATGGTGAGCGCATAACTCCTCCCACCAATGCCAGGTTCCTCAAGAAGTACTTTGCCTAAGCCTCCTGTTGGTCCTGCATGACCTTAAACTGTGCAGTCCCGCATGACCATAAACTGCACCCGGTCCTGCACGACCTTAAACTGCACCAGGGTCCGAGCTTTAAGACCTAAAACTAAGATCCTCCTGCAGTCCTGCATGACCTTAAACTGCACCCGGTCCAACATGAACTTAAACAACATTTTTCCCTACATCTGGGATCCTTGGTCCGAGTTCTAAGACCTAAAACTAAGATCCTTATTTCGTCCTACATGACGTTAAATTGTTCTTTTAGAACTACGTGCAGCTTGATTCCTATCCTTATGGGATACGCAGGACCGCCTAAACACCTATATTTCAGGTCCAAACCCATCTATTAGGAGATCCCATGATCTCCCGATTTCCAGGGTGTTTGGAAGTACGCCCCCTTTTCCCGGGGATCCGCCATCTTTTGGACGCTCTCAGACTGATCCCTTTGACCATTTCCAGTGGTATTCTAATGTGTTCAGAGTACTCTGTTATAGGACCTAGAGTGTCAGATTTGACTTAGGCAAGTTCCATCCACTTGCCAAGCTTCATGTTCCCCTTCATTTGGCCCCCCATTATCCTTCACACCTGGAGGGACCCCCAGGAACAGCCTGGATACAATGCCCAATGGCTCTCCTACCGTCATGGGCCAATGCCCCTGAGGGTTTCAGAAAACAAATTGATACAAATCCCGTATTGCGAATATGGTCAGTGGTTGATGCTCATTTGTTTGTCCCCATGGCTAACATGACAGGATGCTGTGTTGCGAACGTGGTCAGCAGTAATCCTCAGTCGTCACACTAGCTTCCCTGGGCCCTGAATGTTGGTTGCATGATTCACATTATGTTCCACCCCACCGTGTCAAGGTAGAATATCGACACTCCTTTTACTAACCCTCAGTACACCCCCACATGTCAGACAGACCAAGCTGCGTAACGGTGTCTCTCGGGGCTCCCGCAATCTGAGCGCTAGAGTATGTGCTTGGGTTTCTTCTTTACAGGTTGCGTGCAGCTTGACCCTCAACCCCATGGGAAATGAGGAGTCGCCCGGACATTGCATTTCGGGCCCAGCACAGCTGGGAGCTAGCATCTCTTGTCCCCCTCCTAATGGTTGGACCCTCGCTGGCCCCTTGGCCCGAGGCTCCTCTCTCAGAATCGCACGCAGTGATGGTATGAGATTACGCCCTCACCCGCATCAGGTATGATTTATCGCATCGTGCATGTTCCCCTTGGTCCAAGCCATACGACCTTAAATTGTGATTTCTTTCCAAGCCATAGGACCTTAAACTGTACTGTCGGTCCAAGCCATACGACCTTAAACTGTGCTGTTGGTCCAAACCATATGACCTTAAACTGTGCTGTTGGTCAAAACCATATGACCTTAAACTGTGCTGTTTGTACTACCATGAGACCTTAAACTGTGATGATATCATCCTGGCCGCACAATGAAAAGTAGAACTGCATTGTGATGACCTCCCCATGGGGGACATCACACCAGGTATTGTTCGATTACCATGCCACTTGTCAACGCCTGTTATGGATTGATTATTGTGGAGATGCCAGGAATTTCTACCCTAGACCAGTCACCCCACAAAAGAAAAACCATTTACCTTCAAGAAAAAACAAGATATATCAAATGCCGCTTTTTTTGGTGCGAGGTCTAGACCCGCACGACTCCTTCGTCCTTTGCGCTGGCGCCACATCGTGCAATGCTACCTTTCAAGAACTACGTATGGCTTGAGTCTCATCCTTATGAGATATGTAGGAGAGCCTGGGAACTTCCCCACAGGCCCAAAATTACTTTTTGCGCTTGGTCTCTCGGCCTATACGCGTCCCTGGGAGCACATTGTAGGCAGGGATTTGCCCCATTCACGTTGGGTTTTTCAATTGCTTTACCATGTGTCTCCCATTCCCCTTCTCCTTTTGTCCAAGTTATAAGACCTAAAACTAAGATCCTTTCGTTGGATTTCTACGACTCGCTCTCTCTTGTGGGATTGTACAGTGTGGTGCGGGATTATGTTCTCATTCATGTCAGGTTACTCGCCGTGCCGTGCCTATCCCCATATGAGATGTGTCCCTCATCCCGCATGACGTTAAACTATATTTCGTCCAACATGACATTAAACTATGCTTCTATAAATACGTGTGGCTTGATTCTCATCCTAAAGAGATGCGTAGGAATACCCCGACATTTCGTTTTGGGTCAAGCCCTAGGGATCACCAAACCCCGTCCCTCCTTATTGTCGTCCTCTCGGTATGACTTCTTGGAGAGTGGTGTAATCGTTACATCTACCCCGAATAAGTTCGGGATGCCCCATGGTAATAATGGGAAGTGATAGTTCTCTCGCCAAAGAGGTCCTGCCTAAAATTTGGGACGACCCGTGATCAGGTCGGTACATCCGTCTAATGCGCCTCTACCACGGTGGTGCAATTTCGGGAGTGTTGGACTCTGTTCGAACAAACCACCACTCCACCTTCCACACTTTTCATGCCCCTTTATTCGGATCCCGATTCCCTTTCATGTTCGATGGGACCCCCTAACAGTACGGTACGGCTACTATCCTGGGCCAATGTTCCGGAGGACTGGTCATGTTTGACGGGACCCCCTAACAGTATGGATGATAGAATTTGGTCTGAATACTGCCTCAATATGGATGATAGGCCTTTGGTCCACCTATTGTAGCAATATGGATGATAGACCTATGGTCCGCCTGCTGTCCTGGGCCAACGTTCCGGAAAATTGACCGATGATATATGAGTTAGGCTCTGTGTTGCGAACATGGTCAGCGGTCAGCCCTCATTTATTATCCCCATTCCAGGCTAACACGATATAGATGCTGTGTTTCCACCACGATTAATAGTTATCCTCCATCGTCGCGCACCATAGTGTTCCAAATTTGGGCAGCGTGATTCACCTTTCCTCTCCATCTCCCTATGTTCGGATGGATTTCAATGCCCCTGGCATTGCCCTGCTCGTGTGTCAGAGCACATTGAGAAGGTGATATATCAATCAGTATGAGGTATCCTTAGAAATCCAGGCCCAATTTCAGATGCCCAAAGCTAGGTCAATGCCCCATAGTTGGACGAAATGATAGCACAAGTGTCCTTTGCTTCTCGCATTGGGTGTGACCCACATGATCTTAGGGATGAGTTGTTATTCATTTCAGAATTATGGTTGAGAATATTAAAACAAGGATACAAATGAATGGATTTGGCCATGTATTGGATTGAGATGATGAGTAGTACAAGCAATAAGTTCATGATATGGCCAAAACAAATCCCTTAGGGATCAGCGTGCTGAATCAATCTTTCCAGCGCTTCTACCCTTTGGCTGGTAGCCTCCAAGACCACTTCTCGCTCCTTGAAGACTCTCGCCTCATCAGCCACCGTAGAGCGCAGCTCACCAACACTAGCTTGTGCCTGTGCCTGCTCGGTTCGAAGTACGATCATCTAGTGATTCGCCTCCATCAATTGTTCCAGCGCGTCAGCCAGCTGGGCCGTCAGTTGCTCCACAAGCTCGGAGCATGTTGCAATGAAGGCCTCCATATCTGCTGCCTGCCCTTCAAGGTGCTTGACTTCCAACTCCACCCTTAGCAATGCTTGGGCGCTCTCTGATCTTTCCCGACACTAGGCAACGTCGGTACGCCAACTTCTCTCGCGTATCTTCTCGGCCATGTAATCACGGACCGTAAGATGAAGGCTATGAGCGTCAGCCCCTCCGGTGCACAGGAAGCACAGCCAGGTCTGGAGTGATCCCATCCACCTCAGCCAATCCGACTGGGGCTGTCTAAGAATGCGCTGGATACACTTCCATCCTTTGTGCCGTGTCATCCGGCTCTCCTCGGCTGCCTCTGAGTCTGAGTCATCTATCTCCTCAGGGTCAGCGGGTTGGTACATAGGGATGGCAGCCAGCAGATCGACAGCAGGATCTGCCCCAGGGATGCCTCCATGAAGAATAAGATCCTCGACATCCGAGCGACCTTCCTCTCTCGCCCCAGCAGCGACGATTCCTCCATAAGCTTCCGACCTCGCCTCAAGAACAGCGCCGCTGATGTCCACTGCCCCCTGCTCACCAATTGCCGGGGACGACTCAATGTAGGGAGCATGTTCTGAATGAGGTGGTATGTCTACCACTGGTCAACTCACGGATGGCCCGGGCTCTGCAGCCTGACAAGCCTCCAATGTTGAGATCACTGTGCAAGGAATACACCGATTAGTTGGGATCTTTTGATACCAAGCACCAGTAGGGAAGCGTGAGACTTACAGGAGACCAAATCATTGGTGAGTACTACACGAAATCTGAAGTGGTGGCGTGAAATCCAGGATATGGGTGCACAATCGGCATGCTAAGAACGAAATATCCCGAGCAGGTGCGCAAAGACATCCAAAATTCGGAAGGAATTCCGCACTGCAAGAGCGTTTTTACGCGCATCCGCGAGAGCAATTTCGTGCATGAGAGCGATAATCCTATCGCGTGAAAAAAGCAAAAGTACAGATTTGGGACCCAGTGCCCATTTTTATAGGCGAGGCCACGGTTCCGCGCCGTGCGAAATGTAAATTCCGCACCAACCCATCATTTTGTGTGCCGCATGGATTGTTTGTATGCTATGTGCCTGGGAGTGACCCTGCTTTGGTTTTTCCCTCGGAATCCGACCGTTGCGACCTCTCGCCTATCCAATTCCGAGGGGGGCATTTGTAGATGCCTAAAAAAGTCCGTAACTCCTAGAGGAGGTTTCGAAATGGAAAAGCGAAGTCATATTAAGAATCAGAGGCCCGGTACGGAGGCCCAAGAAGTGGTGCACAAAATAAAGGAGGACTTGCATGAAATAAAATCGTTCGCGTGAAGTATCCCCAGGATGCATGCAATCGATCCGGTGAGGCGCACAATTTTTATGCACCCCGGTTCTTCGCAGCGAGGTTTTGCGCACCAACGGTTCCCGGCGTGGAAGATTTCCCGCACCGCCTAGATTCCACACCTCTCGAGGCCTATAAATAGAAGGCGACCCCAAATGGTTTGGGGGTTGAGGAATTCGGATCGGCTCTCGTGCGCGCAATTCGACTCGCCCCATGTGCAATATGACTTCCAGGTAATTCCCCTTTTCGCGCAACCTTGCCCATGGGTTCGCCTTTGCGCGCAACTCCACTAGCTTAAGTGAATTTTCCCCCTCCTCCGGGTTCCTTCCTTTCACGCAATCTATGCCCCATGTGCGCAATCCCCTTCCGTGTGCGCAATACCTTGCGCGCAATTACCTATCGTCTCACAATATCCTGGCTCCAATTGCACGCCATCCTGGTGTTTTGCGCGCAAAACCCATGACCCTTCACCTTGACACCCCTTGGATGCCTCTCTGCACCGGCACCTAATGTATCCCTTGCCGGTCATGCGCGCCAAGCGTTGTTTTCCTGTACGGACTTCCATGCTCATAAGAGGTAACCTCAAGGTCCCTTGGGCGGTGTTTCCCATTGCATTGCTCTGCCTTATGCTTCTCTGAATAGGCACGCTAACGACTATTTCTTCTTTGCATAGCCACGCTAATGTGGACCCCTCAATGGTTCGCCCTGTGGCCCCCTTCACTACGGCATTTCTGATTCCTTCCCTCCCACAAGGGGTAGAGGGCATTGGGCATGTAATCCCTAGGGGTGTGGAGTGAACCCACATCATCCAAGATGTAGAACGTTAAACTTCTAAGAACCTTGTCCTTAACACATGACGTTAAACTGTGGTACGACCCTGTGCTTCGCACGCAAGGTCCCCCCAGCCCGGGTATTCTTTACGCCCACTCGTCTCCACGGGAATGGACTCTTCCTCACATGGAATGAGATCCTCCTTGTTGGAGTGGCATTTGTCCACGTGGGAAGGGCGGCTTCAGAGCGTAAGCCCCTAGCCTCTCTTGCGGAAGGTTGCACCCATGCATCTTCGTACTTCCCCCTACCAAGGCTAGTAGAGTCCCTTTCCCACTGCGCTTTGTCGCACCTCGGGCCTCCACCCTGGAGTAAGCCTCGACACCAGGGGCCACTAACCACGCGTAAGCCCATGTTTCCTCTATGTGATAACTCAGAGCATAAGCCCCATCCCAACGAACTACGTGGACTTTGATCCGTGCTAACGCATGGTACGTAGGAAGCCTCCACGAGGTTTAAGCCCACTGCCCAGTCGTTCCGACCTCTCCACATCGGTTCCTCCACCACTCTGGGCTGCCTCAGAGCGTAATCCCCAAAGGCCCTCGTCCCGCATGACGTTAAACTGTATCTCGTCTCGCATGATGTTAAACTGTATCTTGTCCCACATGACATTAAACTGTATTCCCCCTCTTCGGCCATCTCAGAGCACAAGCCCCATGCCTCACACCCACATCTCATCCTGACTTCCCCCTTGAGCCCACGTTCCTTGGGAAGCTCATGCCTTAGCTCGGGGGTCTTACTTCCTCCAGGCTCCAATCCATGCGTTCATTCTCACAGGTCGTCTTTTCAGGTGTCCCACTATACCACTGAACTATGAAGACTTTGATTCCCTGCCATGGGGATACGTAGGAAGCCTCCACGAGGTTCAATCCCGTCACTCCACCATCCATATTGATCCTTACCTGAGCCGCCACATCCCGGTGAGATCATGCCACCCCATCCCACTCCATGGTATCTGGGAAGCCGCCCACGTGCTGGCCCCAACATCGGTGTTCCCCCCTAGGGGGTCCTTCAACCCGATCCATCTACGCAAGACATTAAACTCCCAACATACCCCGTGTTAAACATGGGAAGCTGAAGAAAACCTCATATGGTACACAATCCCCACGTTTGATGTGGGAAGCCTCAGGCTTCCGCGCCCTCGAGAGGCCCTATGATTAGGGGCAGAAGACGAAAATGCCGATCCCCAGCGTCAAGACATGCCAACGACACCCCAACATGACCATTCTCCTCACCGAAGGTTGCTGCCTCGACAAGACCACTTGGAGCATCTCGACGGAAGCAGCGTAATTAACTGGAGTCCATGTAGATATGGTGCTGGGAACGTGCTTCACGAACCCTTCTTAAATCAATGAGGGAGACCCGGACTAGGTGACGAGTTCTGAGGAGGAATCCACGGAAGGAAGAACCGACATCCCATCATCCCGGTTCCGATCAAGGAGAAGACGTCCCTGAATAAGGAAAGGATTCAACCCGCCTTTGGAAAGCGGGAATGCGGGGCAACAAGCCACGCGTCCTCCCATGCATGACGGACATTGCACGCGTGCCCCGGTGAAAGCATCAGAAACATATTCCATAAAATTAAATCAATAAAGTATTTCCATATCAATCCTGTTTGTGGAAATGATATGTGTTCTCCCAAGATTAATAAATGGGATGGAAATAAAAATGAAAAAAAACCTACCAGATTTTGGAAAATCTATTGATGAAGAATGGTTGTGTTTCCATTTTTTATGATATCATCCAACCCTATTAGAACAACATTCTATGATCTGATCCTGATTCATCGTTGTCCTCTATGAACTTTCACCTCTAATAGTTCGTAGGTCTATAGGGGTCAGTGACAAACCCTAAGATAAAATCCATAGACACACACTTATAAGGGAAAAATAGTCAGTATATCATGATATAAAAGTAAATTTATTATTTTCTTTATCTCATTAGTTTATGCCCGTAATGATTATTTCACAAACATCCCATGGTGAAAAATATTATTTCATGAAATGGGTAAAACAGGCATTCAAAACTCAATGTTACCCTCAATCCTCTGATTTGTGCTCCCATTCAGCTATTATTAAACTTTTTTAGGAATACTACAACGGTGTTTTATAAAATATATTTCAATAATTTATTTCTAGAACCTCGGGCCTCAGAATCTCACACTATCTTAGTGACTGGTCAAAAAATAATCTATATAACATCCAACAATAATACATTGAAGATATGAGACATTACACACTGGGTCTTCAGGTATTGTACTAGGAATTTATGCCTCTTGTACTTCAGGAAAGGTAATCTAGGGTTTTTAGGCCATGTAAGGGTTTCCTATCAACTTATTTCAAAAGGGGATTACCCAAATATTAAATATAAAACCATGGCCTTCAGGCCTGGGTATGTGTGTTTTCATATATATATGATTATATATAAATAAATATATTAATACCTGAATATATATATATATAATGTATATTTAAAAACAAAATTCATATTAAAACAAAAATTTATAAGAAATATTAATTTCATAAATTAAATACATAATTTCAACATATTATAATTTCATTATAAAATTTTGTAAATTTATAGATGATTGTATATTTATTTAAGTATATTTATATCTATTATATATAAATTTATACACACACAAACACACACAAAAAAATTCTAATATATTCATTTATATTTTCACATGAATTCTTGATATGACCTAAAAAGATCATGGTGTGAGAAAATTAAATAAATAATGTGGGAAATGTATGTAAAAATATATGTATGTATGAATTTTTTGTGAATGTTTGTATGAATATTTATGTGTCTGTGTGTGTGTCAGTATGTTTTTTGTTTTTATATGTATTTTTTTGTGTATGTAATGTTTGTATGTGTTTATGTGTATATATATACGTTCATGCAGGTGCATATGTGTATATATGTCTAGGTGTATGTTTATGTATATTAATGTGTATGAATTTGTATATGTGTGTATATAAATGTATATATTTATATATATGTGTCAATGTTTATGTGTATGTATAAGTATGTAATTTCTTGTGTGTGTATGTTTATGTTTATGTATCTATAAGTGTATCTGTATGAGAGTTTATGCATGTGCATGTGTATGTGTATGAGTATGTGTATATGTATATGTATGTGTATGTGTATATGTATGTGTTTGTGTATGTATATGTATATGTGTATGTGTATGTGTATGTGTATGTGTATGAGTATGTGTATGTGTATGTGTATGTGTATGTGTATGTGTATGTGTATGTGTATGCGTATGTGTATGTGTATTTGTATGTTTATGTGTATGTGTATGTGTATGTGTATGTGTATGTGTATGTGTATGTGTATGTGTATGTGTATGTGTATGTGTATGTGTATGTGTATGTGTATGTGTATGTGTATGTGTATGTGTATGTGTATGTGTATGTGTATGTGTATGTGTATGTGTGTGTGTATGTGTATGTATATGTGTATGTGTGTGCACGTGTACAGATATGTTTATATATGTGTGTGTGTATGTGGCCAATGGTGTAGTTGAGTGGTACTCAACACATCCCTGCATCTGGAAGGTCTGGTGTTGAAACCCCAGCCTGTGCATATTACCCATGAGTACTGTTTCTCGGTAGGATGGTGGGAGACGTGCCATGTGGGGTGGTATTCATTGTGGAGTAAAATTTTTGGGAAAATGAGGACATATGGTGGTGGTGACACTGCTGGAGGTGCGAAGATGGAGTGATGTAGGAATTCCAACAGGACGGTGGTGCATATCTGATGAGGGGTGAAGGCTGACCACCCAAAGTAGTGGTTGTGCTCCTTGGATGTGGGTGGAGCCGGTGATGTGTTGGCGGTGACACATGATCTCCATTAGGGATGGTTGTGTAGCTCCACGATGGGCGTAGATGGACCACCAAGTCATTCTAAGGGTGGAAGGAAATATAAATCCGATGTGATTGTGGTGCGGTGTGACTCTAATAATGGGAAAGACCCGGAAGAGGTGAAGGTGAAGTGAGAACCTATAGGTTCGAGCGGGTTCCATGAAGACAAACTTGGCAGAGGCAGGGAAGATATTATATAGGGCCATTGAAAGTATAAAACGGGCCCCCTACCTTCTGGTCCATAAGGCCATCAATATATTAAAATAAATAATGCTATATTGGTGGGTTATCCCCTGGGGGGGGGGTATGACCTAACTTTCTGACATGTGTGGGAGGTGTGCGCATGTTTGATGTAATTGTAACCCCAACCCCCATATATATATATATATATGGTTGTGTATGTGTGTGAATACGTATGTGCATGTACTTTTTGTGTTTGTGTATATGTGTGTGTGTGTGTGTTTGTATGTTTGTGTATATGCATGAGTTTGTAAATGCGTGTTACTGGATAAACACCGGTCTGTGTTAGTTCACATATTTATCACACACACAAACATAAAAAACATCTATACATTTATACAAATAATAATATTTTTATCCTCATTTAAGATTTTTAAATACAGTTAATAATTAAATAAAATTTTTATATACAAACAATATAATACATACATCTATACAATTAAATTCATACTTTTAGTTTTACCATTTTTGATTAATTATAAATTGTTGAAATCATTTATGAATAATATTATTATATATACATTTATCAATGATAAATTTTTAAAAATATGTATTCATTTATATATTAAATAATATTTTTAATTTTATTTTAAAAATTTTAGTGTAGTTAATAATTATTTATATTTTTTAATTTTTAATTATTTTCACTAGAAATCATATTTCAAGTTTTTTTATTTATTGTTATATTAATACATTAATTCAGAAAATTTGTTATAATTTTAATAAATTTATTAATATATATATATATACATATAATAAAAAACCTGTTATAATCATAATACGTTAGTAATGATATTAATTCATTTATTATAATATCATAATATTCATTAATTTATTAATACATTTAAAATTTTATTAATAAAAAATTTATGGGTGTTATGATGGAGGAGAATCGAGAGCTTCTCTCTTGGGTTCTATGATGATAGTCTAGGCAGAGGCCAGGTATAAACAATATTGGGCCTTGGGTGGTTAAAAAAGGGTCTCCTACCTACTCGGCCTTCAGGCCATCAATATATTAAAATAGAGAAGGCGATATGGGAGTGCTTTCCCCTTGTGGGGGGGGGGGGGATGGCCTGCCTTTCCAATATCAGTGTAAGGTGTGTATGTGTTTGATATAATTGTACCCCCAACCACATAATATATATATATATATATCTGTGTTTGTGTGTGTGTGTGTGTGTGTGAATGTATTTGTATGTTTGTGTTTACATGTGTGTGTGTGTGTGTATGAATGTGTGTTTGTTTATATGCATTAGTCTGTAAATGTGTGTCGTTGGATAAACAACATTTTGTGTTTGTCCACATATATATCACACATAGAGACATAAAAAACATCTATACATTTATATAAATAATAATATATTTAACTTCAGTTAAAATTTTTATGTGCAGTTAATTATTAATTATATTTTTTTATACAAACAATATAATACCTACATCTATACAATAAAATTATTACTTTTAATTTTCCAGTTTTTAATTAATTACATATTGTGTAAAACATATATGCACAATATTATATATATATATATATATATTAATCTATGATATATTTTAAAAAACATTAATTCATTTATATATTAAATAATACTTTCAATTATATTTTAAAATTTTAAATGTACTTAATAATTAATTATGTTTTTCTATTTTTTATTTTTATTCATTTTTACTGTAAGTCAACTTTATAATTTAATAATTTATGTTAATATTAATAAATATATTCATAATATTTGTTATAATATTAATATATTTATTAATATATTTTATAATACAACACTTGTTATAATCATAATATATTCATTATTATATTAATTAATTTATTATAATATAAAAATATTCAATCATTTATCAGTGCATTTAATATTTTATTAATAAAACATTTATGAGCATTGTGATGAAGGAGAATCAAGAGATTCTATATCTTACTCTTCATGGAATTTACATAATTGATTTTATGGGTTCCAATTGGGATTGTAACTCTGATCCTCGTGACATGTTTGTTTGTCCAATGAAGATGGAAGAAGTAATGGTTGAAGCCACAATTTGAAAATCAACTCAATTGGCATTAGTTTTATTGGATTCATAGATCCGCGATGCTAAGTATCTTGAATTGAAGAAGGATATGACTAATTTGAGGAGAAATTGGACTTCCAATATAAGAAAATATCCTAATTATTGGGTTTTTGATGGCTCTAGGTCTGATTATGGAAGGCCACAGAAAAAATTAGGGAGAATAGAGTATAGGAATTCATTGAAGTTAATAAAAAATAATTCCAAGATCATATTGGGGATTGAAATACCTCCACCATCAGTTGGTTTTCTTCAGAAAATAAGAGCAATTCATTGATTCTTGAGGACTTAACAAATTTGTTTTGATAGGTTTGGGCATTTATGGATGTAAGTTTTTCTTAATTAGTATGGGTTTATTCAATGTGGAGTTGGTTGAGGGGGCTAGGAATTCCCTCTCACTAAAAGGTGATTTTTTCAGAATGTGGGAATGTGGTGGTAGTAGACCATGGGAATCGATATAATCTAGTTTTATGGCCTGTTATGGTTTGGGTGGGGGGGGGGTGGTTTCTCAACATTCTTTTCCAAAGGGTTTTGATAATCTTGAATTGAGGAAGAGGCATTTGACTAAATGTAACACTGTTATAGACATAGTTATATAGTGTGAAACCAAATCTTTCAGGGTTTTTTCTCATTAGAAGGAACCAGCTGGCCAATGACATGAAAAATTGACACATCAGTTATATAATACAATGTTGATGATGTTGGATCACAACCCACTGGACTAGAATGCAAAACCATGCATGAATCAATGAGAGTTAAGGCAGATGAGGACGCCATCAGAAACTTTGATGACCGAGATGAAACATGGATTACAGGTAAATGGAGGACAGGATGTCAACCTCAGGTTCAATAACATGTAAAAAGTGTTTTTAACATGCACTAATGATGTTAATCTCTAACCCTTCATTCATTTTAAATATATATTTTTAGTTTATTCAATTTCACTATATGCATAATTTTTAATTTATTATTATATTAACTCATTAATTGATAATATTCATTATAATATTAATACATTTACTAATAAAATTATTTAAAAATTATTTGTTATAATATTATTACATTTTTGGTACTATTAGTAATTTATTTATCATGATATTACTACATTTATTGTAATACATTTTTTTAATCCCCTTCCGTCCAAAATACAATTCTCTAGAACACCCTAGGAATCCTTATTACAATTTGAAATGTCTCTAAAAGGCATGAGTTGATGGTGTCCTAAATATGCCACCTAGATACTGGTTTTAAGGCCCAATGGACCAAATGTGATTGACAACCCATCCACTCCCGTCTTAATAAACAGACTACCTCACATTTTTGGTTGCCTAGTACACTCTCTCATTAAGAAACATGTTTTTTATTATTTTTTAGGGCTCATCCATCCACCATATGTGATAAAATACAATCAACAAACCACACATATTAACACATCCCCACACTGACACCATTTACAGATCATCATTGAGCCCAGTTATGCCTCTGACAGTAGCATCCACCATACCATTCAACCTGCTGAAGCCCCATCGTGCTCACATCCTAATGCTAATTTCATCTATAAATCCATATCAATCTGTGTTTCTTCCACTGAGAAACGTCTATTTCATCATCCCACCATGAAAAGTCAACAACCATTGTGTACTGCCATTTTTCCAATGCACAAATCGAACTAACAGACCTACCACCATGGTGGGATGTCATTCTGATACACTGTAACGTCCTGGTTCCGGAAGCCACCTAGAGCCACCTTGTACCCGATTGGTCACATGGCCTCAAGCGCATTTCCCCAAACACCAGAGGCTTCCAACTAGCAGTGAGGACCTTGGGTGTGATTGTGGGGAAACTATGACCTCATTGACATAGTACACAGTGGAAATAAATAACATGCAATAGCGGAAGCAGTAATAACAAAAAATAAAAAATAGTGTAAGAATAAATCAATAAACTAGGGCACATATGTATATATGGAATGATGTAAGATGCAAATATAGGAAAGTAGCCAAACAAGTCACAATGCTGAAAAACACCACAGTACCAAAACAAGTACAAAGGAAAGTAAACAGCTCCTCAATATCACAAGCCAAAGCTTGGTCCCTTGCTCTCCTGCTCCAAGCAATGAAGTACCAGAAGTCGAAGGTAGCTTTCCCTTGTCTATACCTGCAACAACATAGTCTGTTTGGGCCCAAAAGCATGACCCAAACAGGGTGTGAGACTAAATCCCAATAGGCATTCACTCGAAGATCTGTGCCTAACAGTTAGTGATTATATGGAAGGTAAAGTAAAATATGCAGTAAACAGAAACACCAAAACAGTAGACAGTAAAGAGTAAGCAGTAAAGTAGAATGATACATAACAGTAATCAATCCACAACCAACAACAGTAGTAAAGAAAACAACTAACACAAACAGGAAACCCTATGGGAAGTACCTGCAGCCATCCCCTCTGGTCCTATAAGAGAATTACCACAACCCTCTGGGCAGCGCACTCAGCCTAACCCCTCGGTCTTGGTCATATGAAATTATGAGACTCTCTAGGGAAGCACACTTGGTTAATTCCCCTTATAGTCTAGGGTAGTCAGGGACTATCTAAGGAAGATCATGTGGTCTAACCCTCTTAGCCCCAAGGTCTAGAGACTCCCTGAGGAAGCTATCTCAGTCAATTCCTCCTATAGCCTTAGGTATACAACAAACTCTCTGAGGAAGCTCACTAGGACAATTTCTCATCTAGCCTGGGAAGGTTCTTAAAGAGATTCAAACAAGGTAAGACTCTCTGAGGAAGCTCGCTCGATCTACCCTCCAGTAGTCTATAAAATCTGAAGGCACTATGGGAAGCTCGCTCGTTCTATCCCCTATGGCCTATAATGTCTAAGACTCATTGAGGAAGCTCACTCGGTCTACCCTCCTATAGTCTATAATGTCAAAGACTCTCTGGGAAGCTCACTCGGTCTATCCCTTATAGTCTATAGCACTAGGTTCTCTCAGCCTCGTGCCAGTCAGTGCATAATAATGCTATAAGGTCAAGTACACCTATATAACTACATGTCTAACCAAAGTAAACCTATAGATCTAATTGGCTAAATAGTCTACAAGGCAACAAGCATGTAATGAAAAACACTCCATCCTATAGACATAAGGCATGGCAACAATCATAACGTCCAAAGTCTAACAAGACCCAAAGGTCATAAACAGAGCTAGCTTGGGAAAAATATCCAAGCACAACAATGTTATCCTACAACATGATTAATTTACCTCTACACAAGCATACAATAATGGAAGAAAAGAAACAAGGAGAAAAAGTTAAACACACAATACCTCGTTCATGGGTATTGGTGGAATTTTCACATAAAACTCAAAGACATTGAACGGTAAGGCACAAACCACCTACCTCGATCCTAGGAGATTGATATACTTGTACCACAATGACTGAATCTCCCTTGAACGTCATATATTTGAGAAAACTTCCAAAACTCTCAACCTTCAGTAACATCGGAGAGAGGAAGAAATAAAGAATGAAACTCAAGAAGAAGGAAGAACTCACCACTTTGGTTCCAACGCAATCGACGACGGTCGAATCGGAGAACAGACGGAGGCTTAAGAATCCAGAGAAGTTTCGCACTCGTACGATGTATCTAGGTCGAACTAGACCTATAAGAAAATGTTTCCGGGGGTTAGCCGTGAACCTGGTTCGTTTAATGAAAAAAAGTACACAGTGTGTAATTTTAGAGTACACAACGTGTACTAGGTCTTTTCCATACTCCGCCAAAATCAGCCTCCACGTCACCCCTACACACCGTGTTTTTGGCCCGGACATGGACATCACACGACCTTGAGCAGGAAAAGAGTACACGGCGTGTACTCAGAAAGTACACAGTGTGTACTTCAAAAATTTCCAGAAACTCCATTTTTCTCAAAAACTCCAGAAAAAAGGAAAAAATTCCTGAAACGAAGATTCGAGTTCTTACAAACTTCACCCCTTAATGAAATTCATCCCCAAATTTCCCTAGAGAGGCATAGAAGAAGAAACCCCGAACAGCCCCGTCCACTACGATCGTACATCAGCCTTCCTCTCCAAAGTCTCGTCCTGTACTCACCCGCGCTGCCATAGCACCCGTACCAGAGGAACAGACTGGCCTCAGAGAACCTTCTTACTGCGATCGACAATCCAGATAGGATGCTCCTCAAAATATGCATCAACTTCAAGCTCAACCTCCTCAGGTTGGAAGACATGGGATGGGCCTGAAAAGTAATGTCGGAGCTGAGAGACATGGAAGACGTCATGCATAGCCCGGTACCTCTGAGGTAGCTAAAACCGATAGGAAACTGGCCCAACTCTCTCCAACACCTCAAATGGCCCGACGTACTGCAATGAAAGATTACGCTGTCTTCGAATCCTCTTGTGTCCCTACCTCGGTGCGACACACAGGAAAACCTGATCCCTGACCTCAAACTCCAGAGGTTGTCTCCGCTGATTAGCATAAGACTTATGTCGAGACTATGTTGTATCCATCTGCTTCTGAATCAGCTCTATCTACTCTGAGGTCTCCTGAACAAGATGGGGTCCCAACAAAGCTGCCTCTCCTACCTCCAGCCATCATAAGGGTGATCGGCATGGCCTACCGTACAAAGCCTCATATGGTGCCATCTGAATGGTCTCCTGAAGACTGTTGTTGTAGGGAAACTTCACAAGAGGTTTATTCTCCTCCAAAGAACCGCTGAAGTCTAGAATGGAATCTCAGAGCATATCCTCAAGCACCTGGATCATGCGCTCGGACTAGCCATATGTCTAGGGATGGTATGCAATACTCAAAAGTACCCGTGTACCCAAAGCCTTTTGAAATCCCTGCCAGAACTGAGAAGTAAAGTGCGCATCCCTATCTGAAATAATGGAGTGTGGAAATCCATGTAGAAGTACAATATCTCGGATGTAAAATCATCCCAGATCATCAACACTAAAGGTCTCCTTGATCAGCAATATGTGAGCAACCTTCGTAAGCCTATCGACAACAAACCAAACAACATAGTTTCCATGAGGTGACCTCAGAAACCCAGTCACGAAGTCCATTGTGACATCGTTCCACTTCCACTTGGGAATGGGTAACTGCTGTAAAATCCCTGCTAGTCGCTGATGCTCAGCATTCACCTACTGACAAGTAGAACATCTCATGACAAAACCAACAACATCTTTCTTCATACATGGACACCTATACTGGTGGTGTAGATCACGATACATCTTGGTGATGATAGGATGAACTTCTCAAATTGAGGAATGGAAATCCCGCATCAGCTCCTCGCATATGTCTCCTGGAACCTATACACATCCCTAGAAACAAAAGATCTCATCCTCACCCACTATCCATACAGGAAGAGGGTCCCCTCCTGACACACTCTCCCGTAGGAATAAGGCCTCTGAATCTGATAGCTACCTCATCCATACCCGAACAAGAAGTGTAGAGGTAACAGCTACAGAAGATAGGACAGTCTGTCCCTGCCTGTCCTGCACTTCCAAGTGCATCTTAGAGAACAGAGCCATAAGCTGCCACTCGTTGCTGGCCTCCTTAACTACTTGTATCTGAGTTCTTCTGCTCAACACATCTTCCACTACATTGCCCTTTCCCAGCGTATAGGCGAGCTCGAAGTCAAAGGACTGAAGATACTCAACCCACCTACGCTGTCTTAGATTCAGATCATGCTGAGTAAAGATATATTTGAGACTCTTGTGGTCGGTGAAAACCACAAAGTTCTCTCCTAGAAGGTAGTGTATCCAACAGCGTAAGGAATGAACAACAGCTTCCAACTCTAGATCATGCGTAGGGTAATTCTTCTCATGTGGCCTCAACTGCCAAGACCCATACGCAAAGACTCCATCTCCCTACATAAGCACAACTCCTAGCCTAAAATCTAAAGAATCACAGTAAACAGTGTAGCCCTTTCCCGACTCCAGCAAGACTAGTATCGATGTTGACGTCAACCTCCCCTTCATTTCCTGAAAGGCTGAATCACAAGAATATGACCATAAAAACTTTTCCCCTTCTTGGTCAGACCTTTCAACGGTGTTTCTAGGAATGAAAAGTTTTGTATGAAATGCCTGTAGTATCCAGCCGACCCTGGAAAACTACACACCTCAAATACATTATTCGGCTTCTCCTAAGAAACTACAGCTATCACTTTCTCTGGGTCCACTGAAACTCCTGTCTCTGAGATAACATGACCCAAGAAGTGAATATGATCCATCCAAAAGTGGCATTTCAGGAGTTTAGCATACAATCGATGCTCTTTTAGTGTACTCAGAATGATCTCTATATGGGTGTCATGGTCGTTTCTAGTGTGAGTGTACACCAAGATGTCATCCACGAAAACCACCACAAAGTAGTCTATGTATGGATGGAACACGTGGTTCATCTGTGCCATGAAAACCGCAGGCACGTTCTTGAGACCGAACGACATGACTGTATACTCGTATAGACCATACTTTCTCCTGAAGGCTGTAAGAGGTATATCAAATGTTCTAACGCACAACTGATGATAATCGTACCTCAAGTCGATCTTTGAGAACGACCGTGCTCCTCGAAGCTGATCAAAGAGGTCATTAATCCTCGGCAAGGGATATCCGTTCTTGACCGTGAACTGGTTCAGCTTCCGATAATCCACACAAAGCCTAAGGGTACCGTATGCCTTCTTCACAAATAGGAAAAGCGAAACCCAAGGAGAAGTACTGGGTCGGATGAAACCCTTTGCCTGAAACTCCTCCAGCTGCTTCTTGAGCTCCTGCAACTCAGGTGTAGCCATCCTATAAGGAGGAATGGACACCGGTGCCGCTCCTAGACTGAGCTAAATCAAGAATTCTACCTCACACTATGGAGGAAAACCTGAAAAGTCCTCTGGAAAGACATCCCTGAAAATATCCACCATTGGGGGAAAGTATAACTGTGAAGTCCCCTAGTCATCTAGATAAATATTGGCAATCTGGGCCATAACACCTCTTAGCCCAAGATGCTCTGGTCCAGCTCTACCCACCTGGACATCCCACTCACCTCTATGAAGAAACGATTCACCCTCTGGTGATACGAAACTCACCCTACGATGATAGCAATCGATGACTGCCTGGAAAGGAACCAACCAGTCCATCCCGAGAATGATGTCATAACCCGACATCTCTAGGACATAGAGGTCCCATAATAAGTGACACCTCGAAACCTCAAGAGGGCACTCTCTGCACTGATGTACACTAGATGTCCTCGTTCCCAACGGCGTGTCCTGAGCTAACAAGTCAGCAGACAAAAATATATAGAGCCCAAGGCTCTCCACAATTGCAACAGAGATAAAGTTATGGGAAGCACTAGTATTGAAAAGAGTTGAAGATAAAACTGAGGCTATTAAGATCGTACCTCAAACTATAGAAGGGCCGAGATCCTTCTCTTGATAGCTCTGCTCCATGGGGAATGATCAGCCTGCACCACAGCCCTGCTCCCCTAACTGACCGCTCTGAGCTGATCCACTCTACTATCGCTCATGACCTGGTGACTGACCACCACGGCCGTGACCTCCACCTCGGCCCGAACAGCTAGAAGAACTCCAGTTCCCAGACTGGTGGGAAACTGGTGAAGCATCTCAAGAATGCAGGGTCATAGAGGAACCCCTACCACCAGGTGAAGGTGAGAAGATCTGACAAAAGTGCTGAAGATGGCCCATCTTGTCGCAATACCGAAACTTAATCGGATCCCTCTGGCACTGAGGTCTAGTATGCCCACTCCTACTACACTGGTAGCATACGACCTGGCTGCCAGAAGATGCATCTTGTGAACCCCGATCTCCTCGAGAGGATTCTCTGTGACACTTCCTACTATCTATAGGAGGGACACCAGCTCTGGATGATGAACCGCCCTGGCCCACTACTCCATAATCCCTCAGATTGTGCTCAGTGATCAGCACCTGGTTGACGATCGAAGATATCAAAGTCAACTGGAATATATTCACCTGGGAATAGATCTCCTGCCTGAGGCCATCCTCAAACTTCCTAGCAAGGAACAACTCATCAACTGGTGGGATCGGTGTGAAACGCTACAGCTCAGTAAAATGAGATGAGTACTCCATAACAAAAAGATTACCCTGCTGTAGAATCATAAAATCCTCCGCTTGATCGGCTCTCAGGGGCTCCAGATAGAAGTAGTCATAGAAGGTGTGTCGAAAGTCATCCCAAGACATACCCTGATGACACCCAGACTGAGAAATCACCTCTTGGAGGTATCCCAGAGCATATAGGTGGACAGCTTTACCCTCTTATCTGGGGGTATCTCCAGATGCCCAAAGATAGTCAGGGTGGCCTCAAACCACGAATCTGCAGCCTGGGGTCCTCCATCCCCTGAGAAAGTAGGAGGATGATGCTGCTGAAAAACCCTCGTCAACTCAGCCATTGACGGGGTAGGAGGTGGCGCTCCCTAAAAGGTATGCATCATCCTCAGGAATCCCTCCCTGAACTGCGCATTGGTGCCTATGACTGGTATAACTGCTGGTGTCGAGGCTCGCACAATAGAAGGATCTGCAGGAGGTCCCTGATCAGCCATATCCGTTATTTGATCACCGTCTGGAAACTGACGTATGACCGGAGGATGTCTCAGAGGCATAGCTCTAAAATATCAAAAGCAAACCTTAGATCATGATTAATAAGGCTGAAAACACAGGAGTACAAAACGGGAACATGGGAAGGAAACTATCAAGTTTTACAAAACACGACTACACAACATGTATAAAAACTACTCGGCGTGTCTTCTTTAGCCACTCTCAGGGGCATGTGCTCCTGCCACTACTGTTTGTGTAACACCCCGAACTACTCGGCGTGCTGTTCCCCCACACGGTGTGTACTTGAAATATAAACCCCTACCTGAGTCTCCTTACATGGCTAATCCACACAGTCCAAACTAACCTCGGACTACACGGCGTGTTCCCTAGGGACACGACATGTACTAGACACGGTCTCGGAGGCCTGTGTTGTTAGTTATATGGCTGTCTACATGGTTTCCCTTACATGGCATGTTCTGAACAAACACAACATGTATAGGAATAGATAACACTGACATGTGTTGTTCGTGACATAGCTGGGTACCTGGGACAAAACTACACGGCGTGTTCTTTACCAACACGACGTGTTCTACTCGATCTTCCCTGGCCCGTGTTGTTAGTGACACAGCTGAGTACACGACTGTAAACTACACGGAATGCACTTACCATACATGGCGTGTTCCTGAATTTATTTTCACGACACCATGTTTCTGCTCACACGGTCAATGACACGGCTTGAAAACTACACGGTGTGTATCCAGAAAGTACACGCCTTGTATTTTGGGGCTTTCTAGGCAATAGCTCAGAAACCGCACAGAAGCCCAGAAACACTGAAAACAAGGCAAAGAGGTGCCAAATTCCCATCCGTGATGGCCCATAATCCCCACGAATCAAATATTGGAATCTCCCACAGCCATGTACAAGAGAAAACATGGTCATGATCCACCAAATTCTGATTCAAGAGGGCCCATAACACCTCAAGAATAAAAATTTGTTGTTCATTTAAGCAAAGTATAACACAATAAAATTCTCTATTACAACAGTAGGGATTCTATCAAGCATCTATCACAACAACATGCAATATCTACACCAAGTCTATCACAGCAACATAAAATCACTAATTCACCCTATATGGCATGGCAAGAATGCATGGCATGTGATTTCTACAAGTGCCTATATGATTAATGAGATGGAATACCCACATATCATCAGGTTGCGACAGAAATAGAACCGTAATATCAAAACAATAACATCATAAAGCATGTGAATCACTCTAGGTGAAATCATAACAACCGTAATATCTCAAAACTAGAAAACTACAATAAATGTGGTAGTATGGATTTTCCATATACACGAGTTAGATACTCTCGAGCACAACTTATTACCAAGTACCGAATCCTTCCTATCCCTAGCTAAAGTCTCCAAACAGTAAAGCAAGATAAAAGAATTCCTCTCTTACTAATTTGTAATGTCCCTGTTCCGGAAGGCACCCAGAGGCACCCCGTACCCGGTTGGTCACATGGACTCAAGCGCATTTCCCCAAACGCCAGAGGCTGCCGACTAGTAGTGAGGGCCTTGGGTGTGATAGTTGGGAAACTATGCCCTCATTGAAGGAGTACCCAGTGGAAATAAATAACATGAAATAGCGGTAGTAGTAATAACAAACAATAAGAAACAATGGAAGAATAAATCAACAAACTGGACCACATATGTATATATGGAATGATGTAAGGTACATATCTATGAAAGCATCCAAACAAGTCACAATACTGAAAAACACCATAGTACCAAAACAAGTACAAATGAAAGTAAACAACCCCTCAGCATCGCAAGACAAAGCTTGGTCCCATGCTCTCCTACTCCAAGCAATCAAGTACCAGAAGTCGAAGGGTGCTTGTCGTTGTCTACACCTGTAACAACATAGTCTGTTTGGGCCCAAAAGCATGACCCAAATAGGGTGTGAGACTAAATCTCAGTGGGCATTCACCCGAAGATCTGTGCATAATAGTAATTGAGTATATGGTAGGTAAAGTACAATAGGTAGTAAACAGCAACAACAAAAAAATCGGCAGTAAGGAGTAAGCAGTAAAGCAGGATGATACATAACAGTAATCAATCCACAACCAACAACAGTAGTAAATCAAATATCTAACACAAATAGGAAACCCTCTGGGAAGTACCCGCAACCATCCTCTCTGGTCCTATAAGATAAGTACCACAACCCTTTGGGTAGTGCACTCAACCTAACCCCTATTGCTTGGTCATATGAAATTATGATACTCTATGGGGAAGCACACTCGATCAATTCCCCTTATAGTCTAGGGTAGTCAGAGACTCTCTAAGGAAGATTACACGTTCTAACCCTCTTATCCCCAAGGTCTAGAGACTCCTTGAGGACGTTATCTCAGTTAATTACTCCTACAGCCTCAGGTATACCACAGACTCTCTGAGTAATCTCACTCGGTCAATTTCTCCTCTAGCCTAGGAAGGTTCTTAAAGTGATTAAAATAAGGTAAGAATCTCTGAGGAAGCTTGTTTAGTCTACCCTCCTGTAGTCTATAAAATATGAAGGCACTCTGGGAAGCTCGCTCGTTCTATCCCCTGTGGCCTATAATGTCTAAGACTCACTGAGGAAGCTCACTCGGTCTACCCTCCTGTAGTCTATAATGTCAAATACTCTCTAGGAAGCTCACTCGGTCTATCACTTATAGTCTATAACACCAGGTTGTTTCATCCCCATGCCAGTCTGTGCATAATAATGCTATAAGGTCAAGTACACCTATAGAGCTACTTGGCTAACCAAAGTACTCCTATAGAGATACTTGGCTAAACAGTCTACAAGGCAAAAAACATGTAATGAAAAAAACTCCATCCTATAGACACAAGGCATGGAAATAATCATAATGGCCAAAGGATAACAAGACCCAAAGGTCGTAAATATAGAAATCATGAGAAAAACATCCAAGAACAACAAAGTTATCCTCTGACATGATTAATTTACCTCTACACAGGTATACAAGAAAGGAAGGAAAAGAAACAACGACAAAAAGGTAAACACACAATACCTCGTTCACGGGTATTGGTGGAATTTGCACATAAAACTCAAAGACTTTGAACGGTAAGGCACAAACCACTTACCTCGATCCTAGGAGATCGATATACTTGGACCATGACGACTGAATCTCCCTTGAATGTCATAGATTTGAGAAAATGTCCAAAATTCTCAACCTTTGATAACTTGAAAGAGAGGAAGAAACAAGGAATGAAACTCAAGAAGAAGGTATAACTCACCACTATGGTTCCAAAGCAATCAATGACGGTCAAATTGGATAACGGATAGAGGCTCGGGGATTTGGAGAAGTTTTGTGGCCGTACGGTGTCTCTCGGTCGAATGAGACCTAGAAGAAGACATTTCTGGGGGTTAGCCACGAACCCAGTACATGGCCTCGAGCGGGAAAAGAGTACATGGAGTTTAATCAGAATGTACATGGTGTGTACTTAAAAAATTTCCAGAAACTCCATTTTTCTCAAAAACTCCAGAAAAAAGAAAACATACCAGAAATGAAGATCCGGGTTCTTACATACACTGCCCCACATGCAAACATGTGTATATGTTAATTGCTATCCTTAATTAAACATTGAGAACTAAGAGAATGTCATGGGTTGAACCCTTGAAAAGATGAAAATGTGTTAGACACACATTCCACTTGAATGAGAAACCACTTGAAAATAATTTACATAATATTTATTATCGATTTTTTTTAAATTCATTCATTTTTAATGTTTTTGTATTATATATTAATTTTTTATATTTAATTTATTATAACATTAATACATTTAATAAAAATATTTATTATAAAATTTAAACATTCATTAATAAAAAATTTATTTTAATATAAATAATATATTTATTATAATATTAATCCATTAATAATTATATTTCTACAAGCAGTTAGTATTTTTCAAAACTAACTAGGAATGGATGCTCTAGGGATAATACAATGCCTCTTGAAACCTTTAATAAATCACTTACTGATGTATGCAATGATAAACCCAGGGAAAGTATTTAGGACCAGTTTATTGCCTCAACTTCTACACCATTAGATACTAGCCCATGGAAGACCACAATTATTTTGAGAATCCCACTAATCATGAGGTTGTTAATAAATAATCAAGTTTTTATGTAACCTTAGTGTCTTTAGATGAAGAACAGGAAAAATATCATATCGAAATGATCTTAATGTGATTTCAACACCAACATGGTAATTATAACCCTCATGCTTAGGGTGTCTAGGTTTCACAACATAGCTGGGGTTAATCTCATGATGTTTAATTTGACCTTTAGTTTTTATATGGTTTGTATCTCGAGCAACTTGTGGCCATAATTATGTTCCTCATTAGGGAATTTTCTAAAATTTCTGACCCAATCTTCCCCTATTGTACATTTTTTCATTATTTGATAAATGCTATTGGACCATTGGGCTATACACTAGGGTTTCAATTGGTGATGGAAATTTAAATCAGACTAGTTACCTATAGTCGTGTTTGGGATCTCTAATTTGTAGGTACCTGGGTTTACCAATAATTAAGAAGAATATTATTTTTATTTTTTTATTCTCATTACGATGATAAGTTCATATGATCCATTTCATCCCTCAAGTAAGAGAACGATTGAGGGGATTTAAGGTTGTCTGTCATATCATATGATCACAAAGAAAAGAGACACTTCCTTTTTTATAAAGCTTCTCATAGTATTATTTTAGATAGGATTAATAAATTTAAGTGCCCCATTATTAATCACATTTCTTTGGGATGGAATGATATTAAATTTAACCCCCTTGATATTAGGAAATGACTTCAATATATTGGGATATTTGATTAATGAAATAAAATATAGTTAGGAAAGGGGTTCTTTCAATTTTATTCCTTTTGGAGACTTGGATATCTAATACATGGGGTCATGGATTCAATAATATAAAGGTGGAAATCCATAGAATATTTTAAAAGCATACTCAATTTAATCCATTTATTAAAAAGAACTAAATCTCTTGAATTTGTATTTGTAGTGTGTGTATTTTCATGCGTATGTGTGTGTATGCATATGTTTGTGTATGTGTATGTGTATGTGTATGTGTATGTGTATTTATGTGTATGTGTATATATATGTATGCGTATGTGTATGTATGAGTATCTATATATTTTTCTATATATTTGTGTATGTATGTGTATGTGTATGTTTATGGGTATGCGATGTGAATCTGAATGTGCAAGTGTGTATGTATATGTGTATGTGGTTGCATGGGTATGCATATGTTTATGTTTGTGTATGTGTTTGTGAATGTATGTGCATGTGCATGTGCTTGTATGTATGGGTTTGTGTATGTGTGTTTGCACATCTGTAGGCATATGTATGTTTGTGTTTATGCATGAGTAAGTAAATTTATGTGGCTAGATAAACACATGTATGTGTTGGTTCACCTATATATCACATACGTACAAACAAATCTATACATGTACATGAATAATAATTTTAGATACAATTAAAATTTTTATATATAGATAATAATTATTTATATTTTTTGTCTTCAATAAATAGAATACAACCATCAATATTAATAATCTATAATAAAAATTTATCTATATATTTTAAACTATTAATCTTTTAAAATAAAAATTCTAAAATTCCTATTTTTTGTGTTTTAATTAATTATATTTTCTGAAAAAAATATATATAATATTATTATCTCTACATTTATCAATGATATATTTGTAAAATATTTAATCATTTATATAACAAAATAATTTCATAATTATAATTAAAAATTATAAATATAGTTAATAATTAATTATATTTTTTCATTTTTAATATTAATTCATTTTTATTATAAATTAATTTTATATTTTATTATAATATTAATATACTTATTTATAATATTTTATAAAATTTTAATACAATTATTAATGCATTTACTAATTTTTTTTATAAATTTAGCATAATTTTTATAATATCAATACATTTATTATATTATAATAATATTCATTGATTTATTAATAAATTTAATATTTTATTTATAATATATTTATAAAAATATGATTACAGTTATTTTAATTGAATCTTTAATACACTTATAATAATATTAATAATATATCAATACATTTATGAAAATATTAAAACAATTATTAACATATTTAATCTTATAAATTTTTATTCCATTTTTAATAATTTAGTAAATTACTTAATTTTATTATAAAATAATTTTTAAATTTATTGTAATACTTATGCCTTTATTGAAAATTATTATTACAATATTAGTTTGTTTATTAATACAATTATTATAAAATCTTTATTATATTACTAATACATTTGTTTTAATATTAGTAAAATATTTATCTTAATATTAATACATTTATTATAATACATACATTTTTATTTATCTAATCCTCATCCCTCGGAGTAATGATTGGCTAGCACCCATTAGAACTCCTTGTTACATTTTGAAATAGACCTAAAATCCCTGAGTTTCTGGTAGTCTTAAGAGACCCCAAAGATGATGGTCAGAAGGCCCAATGGCCCTAAGGCCATGGAAAATATGTCCAATCCTACATCCATAAGACCGTTTCATTTTTGGTTTCCTTATTTTCTCCCATGTTAACATACCTTCTTTTCTTCTTTTTTAGGGCCCAACCACACACCATCTGTTCTGAAATCCCAATGACTACTCACACATCTTTTATAGATCCCGACACATACATTGGTGAAATATTTCTAGTGATCCCAACTCGTACCACTAGGAGCAGCAGACACACCATCATTCCACATGTCGATGTCCGATAAAGCCTGCGTCTTTAGGAGCAATGTTCATTAACATGACGATTCATCCCAAAAATCCATTTTAAACCCTATCTTTACGGCAGTGAAACAAATACAACATCATACTTCCTCTGCTAGCGCACTCCCAGTTCATCCCCTCCCTTTGGCCATTACACACATCACACTTAGACACTTACCTCCAAGTAAGGATGCCCTTTAGCTACAATTTCCCACACACAAACACACAGAAGAGCCATTCACTAACCTTAGTTAAATTTAGGCAACAAAGGAAAAGTCATGGGTTGAACCCTAGAGAGATGAAAATGTTGTAGATGTCCATTCCACTTGAGGAGGAATCCACTTTCAAAACATATAATTAATATTATTTATCCATTTTTAATTTTTTTTAATGTTATTCATTTTTTATATTTATTGATTTTTATTATAATGTATTTTTATAGTTTTTAATCTATTATAAATTTAATAGATTTAATTTTTTTTAAATTTAATACTTCCATTAATAAATAATATATTATAATATAAATAATATTCTTATTATAATATAAACACATTTTTCACAATATTTCAATAAGCAGTCTATAGTTTTCAGAACCAGTTAGTACTGGAGGCTTTGGGTTCAATGCTATCCCACCTATAGCCCTTTATAATGAACTGACTAATGTAGGTGATTATAACCTTTGTAAAAGGATTCATGAATGATTTCTTTCATCAACTCCATCACCTTTAGTAGATAGATCATGGAAGACAAATAAATTTGAGAAACCCACTGATCATGAGGCTTCTAATAAAGGAATATGGGTTCAAGACAGTGAAATGTATTTAGATGAAGAACTTGATCCCTAAGAGATGAAAAAGTTGTGTAGGCATGGCTAGAACCCTTATGGTTACGGTAAGACTCATGGTTAGGGTGAACGAGTTTCACATCATAATAGGGTTCAATCTCATGCTGTTGATTTTGAACATTACTATATTGGATGGTATGTGACTCTTAAATAGTGTGACCATCATTGTTTTCTTGATGAGGGACGTTTCTACCATGTCTAACCCCATATTCCATAATTTTACATTTTTCCATCTTTTAATAAATGGGATAGAGTCTTTGGGTGCAACCATAGTTATTCTATTGGTGTTTAAAAGGTAAATCACACTAAAAATGTCAAGATATGATTGGGATTTTTATGTCGAATCTACCTATGTCATCAATTGATGGGGAGGTAGTTTCATTTCTTGTTTTCATTCACACTACAATGATAACTTTAGAAGATCCCGTTAAACCTCTATGTATGAAAATATTGAAGGGATCCTTGGTGATTCCTCAAATTATATGACCTCAAAGAAAGGAGACACTAACATTTTATAATCTTCTCACATTATTATATCAGTATCCATTAATGAGTGTAATCACGCCATTATTTCTCACATTTCATTTCTAGGGAAAGAAATTATATTAAACCCCTATGTCATAGTTAGTGACTCCTATATTTTTGGGGGTTTGATGAATGGAAAAAGAAATCATTAGGGAAGGGATTCTTTAAAAAAATATTCTGCAGTGGATTTAAAATCTAGGGAATGGGGTACAATATTAATTAATCTGAAGCCATGAATACTTATAAATTTTTTATAGGATCCTCATTCCAACCCATTGACTATATAGAACTCAATGAACCAAATTTGGATTCAAATTTAGTGATTGATCTGGTTTCTGTGGAACCCTAAACTTTTGGGGGAGTTAGCCTTTGCAGTGTGAGTAAAAATCTAAATGGTTAAATAAAATAAAAACATAATTATTTTTCCCTTTAAAAATATTAAATATGGAAGTAGTTTTTGTTTCCCCTTTGATAAAATCAGTTATCTATACTTCTGATGAGCTAAGATTTGATATGTTGTTTGAATATGAAAATTTTTCTCACTTTTGTGAGTGTTTCAATAATATTAGACATACCTATGACAAATTACAAATAATAACCATTCATAATATTTTTGAAATGAATGGAATCATTCATAATAATTTCAAAAGATAGGATCATTAATGTAATGAGGGTCACGACATAGTAAATCCTTTGAACCAAGGTGTTTTTAAACAAGAATATACTCCCTTCTTAGTTTTAGAGATTGTTTCTAGTGAAAGATTACTTCATGATACAATAGACTATAATATATTTCAAGAAAGATGTGAGTTTTATGACCATATAGTGTATAAATATGGGATATACTTCTAAACAAATTTAGAATTGGAAACAAAATATCATGCATATCAAAAGTAAAATTTAGTTGGGAAGCATGTTGATTAAGAACTATTGCATGATCGTCATGATACTTACATTTAGGGGTTAGATAGAAAAGGAAATTAGGTGATAAAGATGAAGTCCTCATATTTAGCTACGCTTAAACAGAGACTATATTATAGGATTAATGGGAAGAAACAAACATTCAGATATATTATTTGGTCAAAAGTGCTGAATTGAGAATCAAGGAAGCTAATTATAACTGAACTGGTAGTGGCTAATAAGTTATACTCACTTATGAATTTTATCAGTAGATAAAATGAAAAGTGGGAGAATGAATTATTGTATAAGGGATGTAAATATGGTATATTAGACTCTTCTTCAAATCATGGGGGTTATTATTTGAAGGGTAATTTTAAGAATAGAATTAGGGATTATCTTTTCCCAATCACAAAAATTCAGGATAAAAAGAGTCTATTTACATTTAATGTGGGATTTTTTAATGTTCATTCCATTATAACTGATTCCAAAAGAGTTACTACATAGTTTTTTAAGCCCTAAATTGATTCTAATGTTAATGCATTCAAATAATTTACCTTGGGAATCAGGGAGTTGTCTAAGAGTAGAGGATCCAGGAAAACTAGTCTGGAAGTGAAATTTCTAATTGAAGTGTAATTGGTTGATCAAACTAAAAAATTTCTTAAAGAACCCACTAATATAGATTATAATTAATCAATTAATGAAATGGGATCAAAAAATGATTTATATTATTTATGAAGTAGTGAAGTTAATAAGGTGGATTATATTAAGCTATCTCATAGGATTTATAAACTGATATTGATAGAGGTAGAGGGTGATTCTACTCATGGATAATATTATCAATCATTCACTAATAATGTCAGGGGTTTTGATCCTTCAAACAATTAGGTTGAGGATATACTACTATTGATGAAACTACTTATTTAGTTGATCAGTTTATGGGTTTATGTAATTTTTTTGGAAAAGGAGAGGTTAATATCTCTTAATAAATCACAAAGGATCAACGTTTTCTTATCAAAATGTAAAAATCCTAGAGTATTTTAAGGTATATTAGGATTTTTGTGACGAATTATAAAAATTGAACCCCTAAGGAGACTTATTTTTCTCATATTCTCTGGATGTAATGAATGACACTCAAACCTTAATGGGGATTATGGATGATAATAAAGAAGTGGGTGTTGAAAAAAAGTCTATGTCATCAGATGAAGATCAACATACTTGGAGAAAAGGAAAGATGTATTGAAGAGGCCAATATTTGTGATGTAGAGGCAACCAGAGTAATCAAAGGAACATCAAGAGAAGATAAGTATAAATAGTTTAAGAGATGATATAAACTGGAATGGTTTGGATTATTTCAATTTCAAGAGGTTACATACATGAAATGTGTATTTTGGTTTTTTTCTTGGGTTTTTATGTTTCACTTGTATAGTTATGCATAACCTTTGTACCAATTCCTTTATTTAATAAATTAATCATCGGTTTTAAATATCTGGTTCAACATGTTTCAAAAAACATATATTTTTATTATAAAGTAATTATGAAGTTTTAAATATTGACTTATATATAATTAGAAATTTATTTCATTTTTTAATTAGTATTTATCACTTGTAGATATCATTATTAAATTTTACAATGATAAATCCATACATTACTAATGATAACAGATGACACCGAAAAGGTATTATAACAGTGTGGACTTTGATATGGAACTCTAATAGAGCTGACCCATTACATTGATATGTTAAATTTTATCCATAGAAATAATTCCACAATTATTTTACCATAATAAACCTTAATTATATATTTGTAACTATAGAAATTTTTGCTACTATAATTGTACATTAATTTACGATCTCAATTCATTCTTGGGTTTTTGTAACCCTAAACGTCCACTAAATAATTTTTCACCCAAATATAATTATTTTATTCTTCATATCTATATACTTAAGGATTAATCTTAAACTATAAAATGACAATGTTCCTGATACTTTCATTGTTCATTATTTTGTCTCTATTTAACTCTTTTTATAGAATTGACTCCTGTTATTAATTTTGATTATTCATTAACATTAAAATCTATGAGAACATTGTTTAATAACAAACTAGAAGATGGAACAATATTTGTTCCAATACTAAGTGACTAAAAATTTATGAAATTAAATTGTATTATCAAATTTTTTTGTAAGTAATTTTCAATAATCCTGATGAAAATAGGTTGTAAAGCCTAGTCAGTTTTTCAAATTATCGTATTATTTTTTTTCTGTCTAATATTTTCTTGAATACATGTACATTGGGAAAAATTTACATTGTAATTTCAATGTAATGTAATTAAATACACCTGTTAAAACAAAACATGTAATTAAATATTTTTTGTATAAGATTCACATGGGGATATAGGATGATTTGGTGCCAATGAGTACTGAATGAAAGTATTTTTTCCACTAGAAAAATACAATCTTTCCAAAAATATGATATTTAATTTTGTAAACATCATGAATACTATTAAGTATCAATAAAGTTATTCAAAAAATATAAATAATATGGTGTTAAAAACTGATTCAAAGTAAATGGGATTAAAATGAGATGATTTCTATGTTTTGTTGCAATATTTAATGTATGAGGTTGTATGTTTCTATTGGAACCAAGGATGTTCTTTATTGGAAAAGGAATATGTTTTTTGATTGTTTTTAATCCTCAAATGGAAGACTTTGGAGGTTTCAATGAATGGGTTATTACAATTCATGTTGAAAACAACATTGAAGGTGGTTTCATTTCCCAGTGTTTTCCATATTTTTGTGGCTAAAATCTGGAGGAAGTGCCACAATCATGAAAGGTTGTTTTCTACAATCAACTATTCATAAATATGGTAAGTGAATGGGTTTAGGGAAGACTGATTTGAGGATATAGAAGATGCAAAGCATCACAGATGTATATGGTGATCTCCATGATTAAAAGAGATGGAGCATCGTGACTATGTGATGTGTTGAGGGTGATTTCCATGACTAGTCAAATCTAAGTGAAGCATAAATAAGGAAGGATCTCATTGAAGACGTATTTAAAAGATCTGAGAAATGTGTTGGAGGTGGTGTATCATCAATAATGGTTGAGATTATATATAGAAGGTTACCCCTATTTGTTTAACACAATGTTATTCAGCAAAAATCTAGAATTTATCTGATTTCACGATGCTAGGGGAGATCAAAAAATATTGGTTTATATTCAATATTGAGAATCGTGAAAGGTGTAATCAATTCATTAATTATTACAATTCTTCTATTTAATGGTGTACTTCATGGTGATGGGGTATTCTTCATTGTCTTAATGACCTTCATAAAGGTAGGGAGCTTCGCAATGGGAGCATTTCTAAGGAGAATTTCCAGGGGATGTTTTTGAACATTTTGTTTTAAGTGAAAAGTGCATTTAGAGTGCATCACAACAAGTATACAGTGAATGAAGAGTATCACTATATTTATGGTACAAAGACTTTTATTCCAATCTATTTAAACAACCTTTAAGTTGATAAACTGAGTTTGAATTCTCTCAATGTAGTGAGGAAGGGGGAGTCGTCAGAAGTGCTCCGAGGGATGTAGTGTGCTATAACTAAAATCTTGTAAAGGTAGTGTTCTTGGAACATAGTGACTACGTTCAAATTTTTTTTTCACAACTAGTAATGATTGTTGGATTTAGGTACAATAGACACACTATCAACCGATGATCATTGGACTAGACCTTAGTGGTGATCCAATTAAATCTTTATTGTGTTCTCTTTACATGTGGTTTTTTGATTTCTACAAATTCAATTTAGACATGTCTAACAAGTTCCTACCAACATTTGAACCAGATCCAACACATTAGGAGAAACATTTGGCACCATGATTTACCCCTGCCCTTTCATGGTGTTCCAGGGTCATTCAGTTTCATTCTAAATAATAATGTATGATATACACAATCCATGTTTTTATTCTTTCTGAAATCTATATTTAGTAATATTATAGGCTAGATGTGGTTTAAATATATAGGAAAGGAAACTAATATTATGTGAGTTGGGTATGATCTTCCAACTGTTATTGTATGATATAACAGTTTATTCTATGGTTCAAATGGTTATATAGATCTGACCCTGTGGATGTATACATTACAAATGGATATACTCGATTCAATGATATGCGATGAATTTAAAGGGAAATTTAAAAAATTCAAATCAATGATAAATTTTTTTGTGGTTAAATATATTGTTGACAAATGCATTTATTTCTATATTCCTCCATTTATTGAAACACCCAATGAAATTGTTGGGAATTTAAATCCATCAAGGTGTGAAAGATGTATATCAAATACACATAATATATTTAATGAATGGTATTGAGACAATATTTTTAAGGAGTTATATGGAAAAAAATTCAATTATAGAATAACTTTGATGGATATATAGGGGTCCATGTTTGCATGTATTATGTTATAATGTAAATTTAATTAATAAATATATGTTTTATATAACGGAATAAGATTCAAATATCACTGTTAAAAAAATTGATTTACTGTTTTGGAAGAAACAATACATTAATATACTAACATGGAAAAAATTATAATTAATGTTAATATGTCATACTTTTGTATCATTGAAATTATATTAGAGTGAGATTTCAAAAAAATAAAAGTTCTATTTTTTCAATGAAAACGGGTTGGTAATGAGAGTGAATTTAAATTAGATTAATAGAAATTTGTGAAAGTTAATATCATTAATGAAGGTAACATGGATGAATCAATAATAATAGAACCATAGAAATTATAATTTTTTTATTTCTCAAATCCTATAAATAAAAACTAGTCAATTGTTATACTTTTCATGAATAAAAAAATGCATTGTAAAATGAGAATTGGATTTAGGATAACCCTTTAATTGGGAAATCATAATCATTTCACGTACTACCAATGTTGACAATGTCATTTATATCATAGGGGACCACAAATTGGGGATTCAGATACATGATATAGGTGCCGAATCTAGTAAACCCTTAAACAAAAAATAGTGTTCGATTAAAAAGTTACAATTTTTTTAATAACAAATGTGTTTTTATCAAAATATTATGTGTTCAATATGTTATTTATGTACTATAAATTAATATTTTTACTACTTATGTATATAATGGATTCTTAATATAATGATACTACCAATTTTTTGGAACAATATATTGATAATGTTGAAATTGAGGAAATTATATAATGTAAAGAATGGATGGTTGAAAAAATATAAGAAATACATAGAATGAAAATTATAACAAAAATTATTAAGTAAAAAAGAAATGTTTCAAATTTTTTGGTTGGATGGAATGCACACTAGCATCATATTGATACCAACAAGTTCATATTGATTAGTTACATTAGGGTTACTACTAGAATCCATCTAACAGTTAATATAGATATGTGTCATTGTGTTATAATTAAAATGAAGATAATAATTTGAAAAAACATGAGTGTAAGATAATGGCATTCTTTATACATTTTTACTAAAAAAATAAAATAATGAGGCATTGATTTATACTTCATTATCCCTTGTAGTGTACATTTATTGTGAATGATTAATAGATTTAATTTTTAGCAATGGATTCTAGAAAGAACAACATAGACTTTCACACACTTTTTTTTGAAGCATAATCTTTTGAAGGACAAGGGGAAGGTAATACTCCTCTCACTACCATTACATACAAAAATGATAAACCATGATACATGGGATGCTTTCATTGGCCATCAAGAGGAAGAATCATTTCTAGTATATTGAAATTGGTAATATTTTATTGAATATTATGTATATTAATCACTTGGATTAAATTTTTTAATTAATTATATAATAAATTACTGATAAAAATACGTAGAGTTCCTCAAAACCATCATACCCTATAATAAGTTAAGGTTGTGGTATTATTCACTTGAAAAAAACATGTATATATCAATATCAAAACATTTACATGAAATAAAATGTAAAATATAATTATGTTTATTTATTTATATATAGATTAATGAATCATATTCTAAATCCACCTCTATCCTATATCATAAACAATGTAAAAAGTATTTTGTAAATAAAAATGGACAAATATTTGATCAAAATAAAAACAACTATCGGAATCATGTGTATGTATAAAATAATATAAATTTATTATACTTTAAAAAACTATTATATAACAATGAAAACTTATTTTGATTTATTTTATCTAGTTTAGACACAAAAATTTGATGGAGTTAGTCCCCTAAAAGAAAAAACTGTTGTATATTAGATAAAAAATATTTATTTAATGTTATGAATTTTAAATTTTTATTATTATCACATGATAATTAATTATATTGAATTAAATTACTGAGATAATTCACTTAGGGTGTTGGTCTCATGGAAAGGATATAATAGTTCATCACTATGATAAGATCTTTGAAGTGTGATGAAATATTAAATTAATATTAGTCTTAACATGAGGATAATATTATATGATGACGTATACAATATATTGACTATTAGTATCTTATACTTATAAGCAGACGAGATTATATCTCATGTAGTTAGAACATGGTAATCGCCAATATGGAAGATTATGAGGACATGCCTCCCAGTAGGAATTCTATATGTTTGTGTGTCATTGTGGAATTCATATATGTGAACATGTGAAATAATAATTATACATTATTTTTATTATAATTTCATATAATAATTCAGGTACTTTTATATATTATACAAAATTATAACAACCTATGATCATAGAGAATTCATATAAATAGTGTGCAACATGAGTGATGTTTACCAATGAATAAGTCAGGGATTAATCATTCCATTATATTCTTTAACAAATGTTTTTATCTTAGTTAGTTTGACTGAAATTATATTTTTTGATATAATTGATGACCATAGTGTTTGAATCGATCATTTCCAATTGTTAAATCTTTATAAATCAAGAACATAGGTTTATGACATGAAATATACAACCTATTTGATTAGTGACATTGAGAGAATTGTATTATATTAAATAATTATTTCTTAAATGAAATTTATGTCATTGTGACACATATTTGTTCTCTATTGGTGCCTTATCTTGTTGCTAGGTTGTAATCATGGACTTTATGTGAGCCTGTCAAATGTCACTGTGAAAGATGAAAAACGAGCCACAAAAGAATTATATCCTTAACGTCTCTTGAATTATATTTGAATTTAACAATGGAATACATTAATATTATCAATATCATGAAATATTATTTATTCAATATTTATCAATCCAAAATACTTAGTTAATTTATGTTAGTTGAATATTAAAGTAATATTTATTTCAAAGACTGTTAAAAAATATTTCTTTATTTATTAAATAATTAATATTTTTAAGTATTTATTTAAAAGTTAATATATATTGAAAAAGGATGGATGGGTCAATAAAAATCTTTATTTATAAATAATTTTGTATAAGAAAATGAACATATAATATTTTTCAATGTGAAATTTAGATCATGAAATGAGATATTAGAGTATTAATAATATTATTATTGGAATATTGTATTTATTAAGAATAATAACTGAATAAAATCCATGTTGAAATTACCAATATTAAACCATTGAAATATATATATATATATATATCGGCATGTGTGTGTGTGTGTGTGTGAATATATATGTCAGGTTATTTCATTTTCGAGAGATAAAATAGTGTGAGTTTTTTTTTAAAATCCTCTCCTATAAAGATATTTCTCTCCAAGAAGAATAAATCTTGGGTTTCCTATCATGAAAGGGCAATGTTGCATCATCATCCTTCCTTTAAATCTTACAATATCAATGGTTTGATCCTCAATATGTAATGATCACCATTCTTGATCAACAATGAATGACACATGAAAATTGGTAGCTCTGGGATAGTATCAAGAGATATATTAGTTCCATTTTGAGATTAAATAGAATGAATGATGACCACTTGAGGGGATCTACATTGTTTCCTCTTCACAAAATTATGATTCAATATTAACGAGATTTGTGTGATTAATATCTATATTGAATAAATACTTCAAGCCCAAGGTAATTTCAAATTTATTAAATTAACAATAAATTTCACATGAAAAGATCCTCTCTCTTAGTTCTAGGATTCTTGTCAAGATTCAACATTATATTACTTAAGAATAATGATTATTCATTACATTCTAGTGGATTATTTATTGGATACAAGAAAACCATCACTGGGCATGGGCTTGACTGATGCTTCAATTTTCCCAAAATCTTCAGAACTAGCATCCTATGTAGCTGAAGAATAATTCCATTCTGTGGATATGAAGTATCCAGAGTGTTATAGACATGTTAGTGGGTTAGGTTTTAGAGTCCAGACTATTTTTTATCAAATCAAAAACAACGAGGGGCATAAATTATATAATTTAAAATATTGTGGAATAGATAGTTTCTATTCAAGAAAAAGTTACATAGGGAACTAATTTGATAATGGATTTCTACAAAAGGATCAAAATGGTGAAGAAACATAGTAAAACCTAGAAAACCAAGTTCCAAAACCTTATCTTTGTGGGTATCCATTACATACATTATTGGACTTGAGAATTTAAATGAAATTCTCAAGAATGAATGGTGTGGAACCTTATTTATGAATTTTAAAAGATTTACATTTTTAAAATCTCTTTATACAATGATTGAAATATGATATTAATTATAGTTTAATAATAATCATATTTTTATATGTATTCTTATCACTAATATATAATTTAAATCCATTTAAGTACAAATTTGGACTCATTTGTCCCCATATCACTTCTATAAAAAAAAATTCATTAGAAGAAGATAGATTTTTTTTACAAAAAGGGAGATGCTATACACATCATTTAAAAAGAATATTTTAAATGAAAGGATATTCTTGATAGCTAAAATGTAGGGCTAAAACCCTAAAATCTAATCATAGAAAATATATTTTTATTAATTTCACTACTTATTAAATTTAGTTTATTATGATATACTAGGTAATCATCACAATAAATCATGATACTTGAAAGAGTTGAATTATTTTTTCATCCAATGTATGGATATCCAAAAAATCAAACACACATGATGTCCCTTATATATTTCAAATACACTATGTAAAACCTTTTACAAATAATGTTCATATTCATTGTTTTATTCGATTTTTAACAAAGAATTTTACCTGATAGAGATGTTTTTCTTTACTATTAAAATCATTATATGAGTATGATCACTGTGCATTAGAATCCCTCCAATTTGTATATATGTATAAGTATTCGTGTATATATAAAAATATTTAACTACAAAAAATATATATCAAAATATATTACTTATTTTTCTCAATGTTTTAGTAGAGTTCAGAATAAAAGAAAGAAAATATATTTTTATATTACATTAATCAATTTATGAAACAAATCATATTCCATCTACAAACTGGCATTATTGAAGAGTTATTTTAGACAGAAATTAAAATTTCGTTTAAAATATCCATTAATAATTATTTTATCTCTATTTTACCACACAACCTGGAATATTGATAATATATATATTCAAAAGAGAATGCATATATTTTTATAATGGATTAGGTATAATACATAGTTTAAAAATGATTACAGACATAAGGAATAGATGATTTCATATTATATCAATATGTTTTTATGTTTTGTAGAGATTATGAAGAGTTGGTTTATTAGGAAAAGGAAAATTAATTTATTTCTGAAATGTTGAAACATAATCACATCAGACTGAGTTATTTTTTAAATGATAAAATCATTTCTCCTTTAGAATCACACTTCATTCCAAATTTATTATTTTAGAATTTATAATTATTGTTCTTCTCTCTTGGATCACTAAATCTATCATAAATATAAGGAATACAGATGATTGTCTATCTGTATTCCATTTATTGAAAATAATTTTAATCATCATGGAGTGAATAATAGTAATGATGAATTCCAAGCTAATATAGTTTAAATGAAGTGGGATTTTTAAGGGTAAATTCTTTTATCCTCTAAGAAACACTATATACACCATATGGGAGGATTTTGTGTTCTTAATAGTTAAAAATTCTTCAAGAAAAATCAATTCTCATTCAAGGCATTAACAAGTTTTATGAACTCATGTTATTGTTATTACTACCTATATAGAGTTTTTTGTTATTTATTAGAATTTTTTATGCCTAGTATTGATGCTATGAATGCCTTTTTTTGGACAATACAATTTAATAATAATAATAATAAAATAATAATAACAAAAAAAATCCATGAATTGTCTCAATAATTCAGGAAATCAATATGTGTATCATTTTTGAGGTGTATAAATCAATCATATATCAATATGACTTGCTGTGTGACTATTATGAATAAAAGTGTGTGTTTTTATTTAAAAGTGACATTTTATATCAAAACACAAATCACATAATCAAAATAGTGAAAACACTCGTATATTTTCTTTGAAAAATTTGAAAAAAAAATTGCTTCATTTTAAACATTTTGTAATAAACTAAATATCAATTCCACTCATAGTATTGTGGTTAGGACTCAATGTCAATGTTTTCAGTATAAAATTCACATTTTAGTTCAGAATTCATGTCATATACTAAATCATGAGTTAAAATTATTGAATATTATTTATACTTTATATAATGAGTTATTATTCATTTTTTATGTTTAAAAATCCACTTCAAGTCAACCTGACACACAATTTTGGTGATATAAGACAATGTTCACATTTCAATTAAAAGTGACAATCTAGTATATAACACACATCACATACTCAAAACAAATAAAGTTATATTATATAAACATTATAATTTAGTTCAATGATATTTGATCCATTAGGGATGGGTAGTAATTAAAAGCACACCAATCAGACAGAAAATGTGATAGTGATGACTATATGTGTATGTTTTTATTTAAAAGTGCTATTTTTGTTCAAAAACTGAGACTCACAGTAAAAAAACGAGAAAAATACATAAGTAAATTATTATGATATTAATTTATGATGTTTATAACTGAACCACACAAAAATTTTACACACGATGTGACCATTATAAATCAATGTGTATATTTTATTTGTAAAAAAGTAACATTTTAGTTCACAAAATAATAATCATACTAAAAAACAAGAAAAATATGCATTATTTTCGTGATAATTTAGGAAAATTAATCATGATTCGTTTTTCTACTTGTGAGAAAAAATTTAATTTCAATAAAACACACAATGTGGAAAATATTACTCAAAGTACGTGTTTTCATTAAAAGTGACAATTTAGTAAAAAATTATCATTAACTACTTAAAACTAAGAAAACTCCCCCATATTTTCTTGATACATTATGAAAACAGTCTTTGATTCTTTTATGAAATGTAGGATTTAAAGACACACCAATCTGACTCACTATGTGGGCATTATCACTAAATGTGTCTATTTCTATTTGAAAGTGACATTATTTTGATCAAAACACATGTGACATATACAAAATCAAGAAAAAATGATATATTTTCTTAATACTATAATAAAAAGATCCATGAATCACTTATAACATGAAATAATATCACACATGTCTATACGATACACTGTATGTCTTGAATGACTCAAAGTGTTTGTTTTTTGTTTGACAATAACATTTTAATCCACAATGCACATACCATAATAAAAAAATTAGGAAACATGCCGGGATTTTCTTGATACATTTGGACAATGATTCATGATTCATTTACGACATGTAGAAATCAACTGCACATTAGTCTGATCTATGGAGTGGTTGATATCCCTGAAGTACATGTTTTAATTTAAAAGTGAAATTTATGTATAAACAATTCATCAAATACTTAAAACTAATAAAATACCTTTGGATTTTATTGATATATTAAGGAAGTAGTCTGTAATTCATTTTTTATGCATGTAAATTATCTTCATTTCAATCTAACACACAATGTAGTTGACACAAATAAACATTCATGTTTCTAATTAAAAGTGATATTTTAGATCAAAACAAGCATCACATATATACAACCAGGTAAAAAAACTAGGATTACCTTAATACATTAAGAAAACAACATGTGAATCATTTTTATTTATATAAATGAACTTTACATCAACATGAAACCTAGCGTGGAAGGTATGGATCAAAGTGCATGTTTTATGTATTAAAGATTTATTTTGTTTACAATGCATGTTATATACTCAAAACTGAGTAAACATGATTATATTTTAATTATAATTTAGGATGATAGTAAGTGATTCAAATTTTGGAGTAAGAATCCACCATATTTCAATCATAAAAATGATCTGGTCGACATGATTAAAAGTGCATATTTTCATTTTAATAATGAAATTTTAAAATAAAATGCACATAACATTTGAAAAACTAATAAAATGGACACATATGTTATTGATTATTTTGAAACATTTCCCATGATTCAATCGAGTTGTGTAGAAATTTACCATATCATAACTTGACATAAAGTGTGTTTTTTATGATTGAAGATGTATGTTTTTTAAAGAAACATTTTAGTTCAAAACACTTGTCACATAGTCAAAACCAAGAAAACATGCTCATATTATCTTGTTACAGTAGGAAAATGATCCATGATTCACATTATGCTTATAGAAATTAATCTCATAACAATCCAAAACACAATGTTTTCATTATGACTAAAATTGTGTAATATAAATTAAAAGTGAATTTTCTGCAAAATATGCATCACCCACTCAAATTTTTTTAAACATGCTCAGAGTATAAAAAAGAATGAAGAAATTGTCCACAAATATATTGAAATGTATAAATTAATTGTATGTAAATATGAAACATAGTGTGTCTATAATGATTAATGCGTGTGTTTTCAATTAAAAGTGATATTTTTGTCCAATACCCTCATCACATACATAAAATAGAAAAATCACATTTATAATATCTTTATACTTTTTGGTAAATATTGATAAATCTCTATTGATGTGTTTAAATTTACTACATACCAATTCGAGACACAGTGTGGTTAGTATGACTAGAAGTTTTTGTTTTTATTTAAAAGTGGGAATATATTTCAAAATAAATGATTCATAGTTAAAACTAAGGAAATAAACTATAATTTTCTAAAAAATTTATTATAGCGATATTTGATTCTTTTTTGGTATGTATTAATTAACTATGTGTCAATCCAACACATGTTGTTCTTATTATGGTAGAATATAGGAACTTGAGCCTTACATATATACATAATCCATTATTTTTTATTAATAATCAATATATATCCTAAAAAATACCCTATAATCATAGAGGTTTAGTTTATTTGGAGAAAAAATTGATAATTAATTTATTTTCTAAAATATATTCAAATTATTTTATAATGTCCCAACTAAAACTACTAGGTCTGAGCAGGAGAGCCACACATCCTCATGCTTTCCTCCGTATACAGTAGAGGTTGCCGAAAAAAGGAAAGGGCTTAAGGATAATTGTGAGGAGACTATGTCATCGGTACCAAGAAACATCATATGATATAACAGATTGAATAAAATAATCAATAAATAATGATTAAAATAATAACCATCAGAGTAGTATAAAATAAAAATAAAAACCAAACCCATGTTGTATCAATATAGTATTCCATAGAAAAAACTAAAAAAGTATCCAAATTATGATAAATCCACAAATAAAAGAGGTACCATACTGTCTAAAGTTCATCTTGCATAATCTTTGTCCTCCAGTTAACCAGATCAACCATCCACCACATGGTTTTTCCCTTCGTTGGGTCATTGGTCATGAAATCTACAAGCACATCAAAATGACAGAGTTGGGTATGAATACAAGACTCATTTGGACACTACCAATGGACCATTAAATTCCTAAATAAGAATAAAAAGTTCTTGTAGTTAGAGTACATATGGTATAGATATTACAACATTATATAAATCACATAAGCACAAAGAAGGAGAAGTCTACATAGATTAGTGCTTCCAGATTCATCACCATACTAGAAGGAACCAAAATCATCCACCTGACACATCCACCTTGATGAGATATACTAGAACTATGTGAGACACATCCCTAAAGCTAAGTTATACCAAGTACATATCAACCTATGTATGATATATACCTTTCAAGGGATATTCCAATTGGATAAACCTATAATATCAATAATAGATGACAGAGAATATCACACATGATACAGGTTACCAATTACAGAACAAAATCACATCATATCATGAATGAATAATAATCTATAAAAATAACCTTTCAATAAATATATATCACAAGTCAAGGATACACACACACCTCATTTTATTAGGATTAAAACATAGTATATTAGGGATACACATGAATACCAAAAAATCATGCCAATAACCCATAAAAACATGTTTTTAATGTTATGGGATTCCTACCTTTTGAGAAACAATTATTGAAAACAATGCTCACTATCTATGTTCGAAGGCTGAAAAAACCCTGAGCTAAAACAAATTCAATAAAATTAGAAATAATTGCACCAAATTAGAGAAGAAACCATACCCTAATGGTAGTTTATGAACCAATATATCCAATACAGCCCATAATAGACAACGATATTGGTCCAAATGTTGCAAAATTTATAAATTATTTATTTTAGGTGTTAATTATATCTATTATCAATAAATACCTTGTTACAATATTCAATAAACCATAGATCCAATCATTATAGCAAGGTTATTATCAACTTCATTAAATAAGAAATGAATAGAAATTGATCCAAAATTAAGAAGAACTCACTATAGGAAGAACACATTATTGATCGGCCAATAATTCATCAAAGAGAGGTGTTATAAGTAGAGATAAGTAGTCAAAATCTCCAAGGAATGTATCATAGGTCACTGATATCATGATATAAAGGATTAATGATTAAAAAGTGAGTTGGAAGGTGGTTTTATTAAAAAATCACATAAAGAGTCGGGTCTCACTAGGCCATGGAGGATGCCCAAAGAAAGACAATGGCCTCCACTAATTGGCCAACATACACTGGAAAAAATAAATTATATCAAGGAATCCCACCATATTTCTAGTGGGATCTGAAGAGACCATTAGTAAGCTAGTGGGGATGATGTAGAACATTTAGCTACACCATGCCCCGCTACCTGATTCTTTCTATTTAGGGCCTCCAAAGCACACATATATTTCCACAAAACACTAATCAACATAATAAAAAGAAATGTAAATTTTTTAAAAATAAACATACCTAAATTAGAATTGTCAAAAATATCCCATACTTATAACAAATCATCCTCAATAAGTAGCCCTAGAGTTCTTCTCGAATAAATCATGCCACTATAATTGAATGTCATCCTCGAACACCAAAAACTCTTCTGGAACATGTCTATTATACCATTAGAATACAACAATAGGATATGTAATTCTATGAATTTTTTCTATGGTATATAATAAGAAAAGGAAAATCTGTAAAAGATGCATTTGAATCTGGCTTGACATCCTTGTAATCAAGAAAATGTATAGAATGGGGCTTGAACTTCTGGAGTAGTGATAGTTGGAAAACATTTTGATACCCTAGTACTATAGATGAAGTTTGAACTGGTATACCACCATCCTAATGCATTCTAATGTCTCTAATAGCCTGAAATACCCTGGATCCAACTTTTATTTCATCCCAAAAAATTATTACCCCAACAGAGGGGAAATAAAAAATAAAACTTTTTCACCCGTAGAGAACTCCAGATGATGTATCCTCTAGTGAACATAATACTTCTTCATATTTTGAGGCATAAAACTCCATTTTTGAATCAACTATACCCATTATTAGGTCTTATATATTGTACTTAGAACAAACAAATTAATTTGACCCACCTCATTCTAGAAGATAGGTGAATGACATGACTTCACATATAAAGATTCCAAAGGAACCATATGAATCGAGGGCTAGTAGCTGTTATTGTTGGATAAATATACTAGGGCCATGTAATCATCCCATAAACCTTTGAAATCTTGGATAAATAATAAAAAAATATCCCCTATAGTCTGAATCATTTTATCTTAATACCAATTAGTCTACATAAGAATGTATGTACTCATCATCAACTGAGTACCCATTGACATATGCAAATATCTCTAAAACCATGAGATAAACTAAGCATCCCTATAAAATACTATACATAAAAAATCTCCATAAAGACACATGATCTCTCAAAAATAATTTATTCCTAAATAATACAATTTATTTTTTTTTCAAAGATTGGTTTGAAGTGATCCACTATGGTATAGTAATCAAAAACCACACAAAAAATATCTTCGCATCTCATTTTCTTGGGAAAAAATCTCACTAAGTTCATAGTTACCTCATCCCACTCCAATATAGCCATAAGAAGTGTCTAGAGTAACCCTTTTTATCTCTGATGCCCAAAATTTATTTTTTTATAATTCAAAAAACAATAGTCAAACCTTATGACGTATCATTTTTATAAGAAACTCTAACAATCATTTTTCATCATGATATATCTTGTTATACCCAAGTGAACTACCCATTGTATATCATTAGAGGCATTCATCATCTCCTCTCTTAGGTAGATGGAACCATCACCCTTCCATGAAGTAGATTCATTCCATCTCTGTCCAAATCCCAACATGTAATAGAACTAAAATTTCCAACCACATTCACATCAATCACACTCTAAAAATGCTACAAACTAGTCTTCATTCCTTATACTAATGTGTTTGTGATCACTAATGTTACACAAATAACCACCCATAGATCCTTAGCTATTCCAACATACAAGACCTTCAATAAATCCAATAGCTTCCATCTATCCTCTAATTTCCACTCTTTGAATTCTTGTGTTTTTTTCTCTGTGCATATATGACCAAATTTCCTTTTCTTGAAGAATATTCCATCCCAAAGTAAGATATTTTCTTGTAATCTACCTAATTCCTCTAATTAAGGATTACCTCTCACTAATATAAGAAGTACCATATAATCGTATGGTTAGTATACATGAAAAACCTCTCAATAGAGAGGTAGTGTCTCCAAAATTTCATCATATGGAATACTTTTACTCGATAAAGGTCTTAGGTAGGGTAGTTCATCTCATGGGGTCATAGATGGTGATACCCATAAGTTACTCCTTCGATACCCTATAACTGGATAACTCCCAATCCAATTCCATACATGTCATGGTACACAATGAAGCTTACTACAAGCCCAATAAGGGTAATATTAGAGACAATATAAACCTTTTATTTAAAAATAATAAACATCCTTGTATTTATCTATCCATTATAACATGAATACATTCTTTTTTATCATAGTCATGTGCACCAGTAGGCAAGAAAATTCTAGAATAAAAATCATGTGGTACCCCATCAATCCATGAAAATGTATAATCTTGAATACATTCCTCATCAATTCCCAAGACACGACAGTATAAACATTTTCAACATCAATATGTATTCCATTTTTAGAAACCACATGCATATGAAAATTAACCTCCTATATCCAAGAGTGAAACTTCATCTACTTTACATAAATTCGATGTGCCTAAATCATGTTCAATACAATATCCAGCTGTCTAGAATGTGATTCAAATTTCCTTGAACATATAAGGATGTGATCCATGAACTCAATGATGAATGAATCTTGCTATAGGTGAATGAACTTATTCATGAGGTCCATGAAAACCACATGAGATTTTTTTAGACTAAAGGGAATAGAAGATACTTATATAACCCATACATACTCATAGACACTATCTTTAAGATTTTTTCCTATTTGACCTAATGTTGATGGTATCTAGATTCTAGATCAATCTTATAAAACCACTCAGCTACCCTCAACTGATCAAAAAATTATATTACACTTGGAAAATGATACAAGTTCTATAATTTAATCATGGTCATATTACAATAGTCCACATAGAGATAAAGACTTCCATAGACCTTTTTGGCCAAAAAAATGATGCACCCAAAGGATAATTGCTAATAATGATAAAGATTTCTTCTTGAAAATAATCTAATTTCACATTGAACTCTTTCAACTCCACTAGTTTCATTTGGTATGGTAGAATTAATATGGTTCTTGAATAGAAATCATCCCTATCTCATATTAGACTCCTTTATGTGGAGGTAACCCTAATAATTCCTCAAGAATGATATCCTGGTATAGGTCTATCGCTGAAGGGTAAGAGAGGGGAGTCACTTACTAATCCATTATGAGTATCTTACCCACCACGTTTTCATTATATATTTCTATTTTAAAAGGATTTATCTCAAGTATACTTCCCTTTACATCCCATTAAATGGTTAGAAAAAACATTTTCCCCTTAGATGATGAAAATGTCACTCGTCCCCAATAATAGTCTATGTGTGCATGGAAACTAGTCAACCGGTCTATTATAAGGATAATGTTTAAACTTATCATCTCTATAAATTTTATGAGTAAAACATTATCAAATATAGAAACCACCATTTGAAAATATGGAGATATTTAATGATGATCTAATTTCCTTTCGAGTGGCGTATAGATAAAAAATATCACATAAGATAATTTAATAGGTAAATACAACCTACATACAACTTGTTTCAATATGAATGAATGAGATGATTCAATATTAAAAAAATAAATAGATATTATAGAAAAAAACATGGAAATAAATGACACCAGAATGGTTCTTATCCTCTATTTATTGGAACCTAGACAACAACATAAACCCTTCTGGTAACAACAATTTGTTTCCCTGGAGGTTTATGATCCAAATTATTTACTAAGACATTTGGGGTCTATAACTACTTTTGAGGACCTATTCAAAACTATTCATAGAACATATTTGAGTCTCTGTCACATCCATGCTTTTATTTTGTGGTATTAGAATTATTATTTTCAGTATACACCTTTTCTATAGGTTTCTTTTGGGGTTTTGGAGAAAATGGAATGTTTTGGGTATACATACAATGGCGTACGATTGGAAGATGGTTAGTAGTAACTGTACACCCTACACAATAGATCGTGCAGTATTTGTCCGGGTGATATTGCACCTACCGCATGGCCGTCACATGCCTGTGCTCCTCATCGTATGTAGTCATGTGGTCACTGACCATTTGACTCAGCAACTACTGCAAATCCACCACACAATCAGTCAGACCATGTGATGTAGATTTGTAGTAGGACCTTCTTGTACATAGCATGTAGCATGGTTACTGAGGGGTTATCAAACTGTGTGGACTAACCATGCACCCTGCTAGATCATTAAAAATTTGGTTTTATTTTTTCTCTCCTACAGATATTGACCACAAAACCCTCATTTTCTCACCCAAATCATGATTCTCCTCCCTAGGTATACCTCCTTCTCTATCCTCCTTCCATAGGGCTTCAATTGTGGGCCAAATTTGGGTTGTTCGTACTCAATTCATCTCATATGTCCCCTTCGTCCATTTAATCTTCTCCTATTCATGGGTTTTCATTTTTTTATTGGGGTTACTCTTCTCTAGGGGTCAGGGTTATGAATTTGGGGTTTGATCTTACTTCCTTATGGTGTGGTTGAGGTGAAATTTATGATTTTCACAAGATTTTGGGTATTTATACACCTATGGTCGGTGATTTTGTGCTTAAATATTATTCGAAAAATCCATATTGATTTCTTGGATACTTTACAATGTTATATGATTTCTGTGTATGGTGATATAGTAGTATTTGGAAGGTTTTGTTGAGAATTTGGGTAGAATTTAGGTTTCCTATTTGAAATTGATTTTTATTCATATGTAAATCATTATTGGGCTACTTAAGGGTGTTTTATAAAATGTTTCAATGATTTTTTATGTTATGAATGTGATGAAAATGGTGTGTGAAAATGGTTTTGGTGTGTGTTTGTTTTTAAATAGGAAACCAAGGTGTTCCAGTAATGAAATTTTTTATGTATTGTATTTCATGGATTGTGTGTATGAAAGTGGTGTGTTATGTGTAATGTGGAACATGATTGTGCATAAAAGTGAACTAGGGTAACTAGGTGGGTGAACTATCACTAGAATTCTAGTGATACAGATGTGGATTCCTCCCAATTTCTCTTATCGGGATTGAAGATGAAAATACTACATAAACATTGATAATGGTTATATACCACTAGAACACTAGCTTTTTATCCTCTCTAGTGGATCAATAATGAGGTCATGGATTTTTCTTGTTACTATAACAATTTTAACTAATATATAATGTCTACAGTGTCCCACTTTTACCTAGAGCACAAAATGGATCTCCTGTGACTAGTGCTCTTTGGTTATATCTCACTAACTATCAGCATATGGTATGAATAATTGGGTATCTCAAAATAAGTATTAATTTCTTTAAATTTATTTTCATTCAATGTTGTTTTACAAAAAATATTTATACTTTAATTTTTATAAATGTTTAATGTTATTTATCCTATAATTTTTATTGCATGGAATCTTTTGTGGGGTTGCATCCTACAGGGAAATATCTCACACCCAACATACAAATTTGGGTGTTAGTATACATGTTAATGTTTGATATAGGTAAGGAAAATATGATTAGATAAGGGAGTTTGGGTTAATAGAGGTCTTCCATGGTTAATTTTTGTTTGAAGAGGATTTATAGTGATGTTCTATGTCTCACATGGTGGTTTTGAATGACTTTTGTGTCTCCATTTTTTTGTAGACAGTTTGGTCCTGGTTCAAAAGTTTAACTCCAAATCCAGAAATTTTTTATGAATTGTTTAATTATGTATTTTCATATTCATTTTATTTTATTTTTAATTGTTTTATGTTTATAAATTTGGTTAAATCTTTCCCATGTTGTAAGTATAATATTTGGGTACTTATTTCCAGGTTTTGGGGATTGGGAATGCACTTCGGGCATTGTAATAGATCGGGTCGGGAAAAGGTTCAGATGAAAACCTAGATTGGTTTATAAAAAATTGAATTAGAGCTAGGTTAATATCTTTTGGGTCATGTTATTTTGTGTGAGTCTAGATAGATTGGAGATAGGATTTTTATGGCCTAGATTTCATGTTACTAGTAGGGTACCTGTCCAGAACACCTCTTGACAGACCTTGAGTCTCCATGGGATTCTAGGATTTTTTCTTGACATATCCTCTAGGTGGGATTTGGAGGCTATAGACTTTACTTGAAAACTGCATGGGTGTGAATTGGTTTGGTCATTACGATGTCATTACAAGTTTGATCTATTTGTATTTGTTGTTATTGAAGAAAATTATCATGTTTGTTGTATTGATGGTTTTAATGAGATTGTTACTTTTTGTAGAAACATTCCTCCACAATGAACTATGTTGAAACTGTGGGAGGAAGCTAGATAGAGTTCTGCCTCATCACCTAATGAGATGTTGGTTGAAGCTATGTTCCAAGCTATTTAGGTTCTGGTATAGAGAGTGGGTCCTGCACCTGCTCCAGTTAGAGAGGTTGAATCTGGTCCTAGAAATGAAAATGATTAAGAGTTTATCAAGAAAAAACCCACGTCTTTCTGAGGTATAATGAAGCATCAGGATGCATAGGAATGGATTGAGAATATATAGAGAATTTTTGAGTTTCAGAACACTCTGTAGGAGGTCAGGGTGAAATGAACCTCATTTTTTCTAGAGGGTCCAAGTCGAAAGTGGTAGGACTCAGTGGTCCAATCAGGGAAGCATGAGAAAATGAGTTGGAAAGACTAAAAGGTAGTATTCAATGACTTGTGTTTCCATGATGTTTTAGCTTATTCTAGATATAGAGAGTTTATGGATCTAATTTAGGGGGACCAGTTAGTAATGGAGTACTTCAATTGTTTTTCTGAGAGATCTTGGTATGCTCCATAAATCATTTCTAATAAGTTGATGAACACTCAAAGGTTGGAAACGGTTCTACAGACATAGATTTTCTCATAGGTTTTTTCTATTCAAGTTGAACACCCATGATGAGGTAGCTGACCAGGATTATATGGTGGAGATTGACAATAGTGAATATATGGTTCCTCTGGGTCTATGTTAGTGTTGAGAAGCTGCAGTTCATCATAGAAAAAGAAGAAGAAATATGAGAAAGGGAGGAAGGGATGTTGTAGTTTAGGCCATCCTTCTAAGAAATCCTCATATATGGCCTCAAATGTTTGGTTGGTAATATTCCATCAGTGTAGTATGACATGGAACATTCAACTCATGTGTACATATCCTCCAAAATCCTATCACTAATGTGGAGAGATGGGGCACTTGCAACGATTATTTAGAGCCATGAACTGTTATCGGAGTTGGGCAGGTTCTGTGGCATCTAGGGGGATGTCATCCCATACATAGCCATCCAGGATGGTGGGATCTCAGTTTTTTTGTCATGGAATCATGATGAGATCTTCTTTTGGGATGTGCATGTTCACAAAAGAGTCACATGTGAGCAGTCGTTCTCAGGTATAGTCCAGAAGGTTTCATGATTTGGAACAAGCTTCACCAAGACCAAACCTAGGTCCCTCAACCATTCGAGGTACCATTTTGATTGCATCTCTTATAGAATTAGTTTTTTATACTGGTGCTACTGTTACTTTTACATCTAACTATCTTGTGAATATGTTGAACATACCAACCAATATTATGTCTTTTGGGATGGAGTTATTGATGTTATTGGATAAGATAAAGGAGAAAATATTTGATGGCTATCTTATGAACTCTCCATGTCAGGGGGAGAGTTGGAATGAGATTTTATGGTCTTAGATATAGACATATTTTATTTTATCCCTGTAATGGGCTGGATGGTGTGCTTCAAAGAACACATTGATTGCTATAGGTGACTAGTAAGTTTCATGGAACCTGATGGTAGTGCTTAGGTTTTCCTTAGAGAATGGGATCCTAGGTCGGGTCGTGCTAGACCTCCACCACCAGAATTGGATAGTATTTTTTTTTTCAGTTATCATTTTTATTTTTGGAGGATTATTGTTGTGCTCTTGATGGAGGAATACCTCCTGTAGTGGATGAATCCCCAGAGGTATGCCCGGATTATTTTTCAGGTTTTCCCCGAGAGTGGGATGTGGAGTTCTCAATTGATTTGGAACCGGGGACACAACCAATATATCTTCCCTCATATTGTATATACCACACCAAGATTATGGAAATAATGATAAGGATGGATGATTTAGAATCCAAAGTGTTTATTATCCCAAATTTCTCTCCTTGGGCTGCCTTAATTTTGGTCATGAAGAAGGCCGAAAAATCTTTATGGTTGTGTATCGATTACCAGAAGTTGAGTAAGGTAACCATTAAGAACAAGTACACATTTCCTAGAATTTATAACATGTTTCATCAGCTGAAAGGGGAAAGGTGGTTCTCTAACGTAGGCATGCATTTAGGTTACCACCAAGTCAGGGCGAAAGAGGTGGATATTTAAAAATTGGATTTTTGAAGAAGGTACAACAACTTTGAGTATTTCGTGATGCCATTCGGATTGAAAAATGATATATTTATTTTTATGGAACTTTTGAAATGGGTTTTGAACTAGTAAATTGACTCATTAGTTGTGGTATTTGTGAATGACATCCGATTTTATTTTGGATCCGAGGAAGATCATGAGCAATATTTTCTGATGGTGTTCAGAACTATTTAAGATCACCATCTCTATAAAAGTTCTAAAAGTGACCTTTATGGATCAAGGATATGAATTTTATGGGAAATGTGATCTCAAGGAAAGGGTTTTTTGTGAAATCTGAGAAGATTACTGCAATTATGTCATGGGAGCAGTTGAAAAATGTGTTTGAGATCTGGAGTTTCCTTAGAATGACAAGTTATTATAGTTTGTTTGTCTGAGATTTCTCATAGATTGATTCTTCCATGAAAATACTCTCTTAAAATGAGGTCAAGGTTGAATGGAACTAAAAATTACAAGATTTAATTGAGGATATGAAGTGATGGTTTACTACCAAACCTCTTCTTAACCTACCCGAATCAGGAAAGGGTAACATGGTTTATTACGATTCTTCATGTATGGGCCTCAGGTGTGTTCTCATGTGAAATGATAATGTGGCGGCATATAGTTCTCACCATCTATGACCATATTAAAAGAACTATGCAAACCATGACTTGGATTTATTAGTGGTGATGAATGATTTGAAGACGTGTGTTGGTCGGAGTGGATACTCAAGAGGGGGGTGAATTGAGTACCAATTAAAATTTATGTTTTAAAATCTTTCACTAAAATCCCCCAATTTAAAATACTAATTGAATTGTAGTGAATTTGAATTAAATCAAACTTTCAGTTAGCTTCTCAACGGATTGATTAATTCCTAGTTAATCTAATCAGAAGATCAAATTATCTTTTGAAACTAACCTAATTATTTAAAAATAACACAATCACTTGCTAATTAAATTATCAGAGTTACTTTGAAAAACAGTTTAAGCTTTAAAGCACTTGGCAGTGGAACAAAAATGTTTTTGGTAAAACTAAATCAAGCATAATAGATATAACCAAGAGGTTCAGTCTCAAGCTGAGACTTAGTCCTACTAACAATTTATATAAATTGGATCCACACCCTGGATCGGGGTTCACAATAGTTTACAACTGTCCCGGTCAAAGACCTCTACCACAGTTCTACGTGGGAAACAAAACAACAGCAAACCAGCTGTCCAGGTCATACACGACCTCTACCACTATACCAGTGGGAAATAAGAGGTGTAAGAGTTTGAGTGAGGATTTACAGATCCTCCAATTTAAGTACATGAGATAGTGGTGTGTAAAATACAGCAGATGACACACACTGCCCAAAATGTAAATAATAAATCATAGAGGAAAAGATGTAGAGTTTAGAATGGCTCTAGTGATCGTAGTGAAGCTCTGGACTCCTTCAAATTTGATCATAAGTGGTTCTGAGTCCTCTTCTAGTTTTTGTCTGGAAAACAGAGTGTCGTCTGCTTCCTTGACTTCCAGGTGTAGTGACAGAGGAGAAAGTAGTCGATGAAGTTCTTGTGTGGATGTTCTCGTTCTCATTCTCAGCTCTTTCTGGTATGCAGGAATGTATGAGCTCTTCGTGTGTTCAGTCGTCTCTTTTCATGCACACCTATTTTTCACTTTCTTATTTTTTTCACACTCTTATTTGTTTTTTTTCAACCTCTTCTTTTAGCAGCAAGATCATCTCTTATTTAAAGCACGAGCTCCGATAAGAAATGATTTCCTTTTTGCAGGTACGAGGTATGGTTCCCTGAAATCCAACAACACACATTTAATAAATGTCAGTGTATTAAAATATACCTAATATGACTGTTGGTTAGATTAAATAAAGATAAATAAATTAAAGTAGTGTCAGATTCTCTGGAACGGTAGCTTTGGGTATCGGTAGCCTTGGTAGCGGTAGCCTTGAGTAACGGTAGCCTTGATTAACAGTAGCCTTTTTATCGGTAGCTTTCCGTGTAATGGTAGACTTCATGTATCGGTAGGCTTGACTATATCGGTAGGATTTCATATTTCGGTAGCCTTTCATGTAACGGTAGCCTTCATGTATCGATGGCCTTTACGTATCGGTAGGCTTGTCTGACAGTAACCTTCCGTGTATTGGTAGACTTGCATACCGGTGACCTTCGCGTATCAGTAGACTTTGATGTAACGGTGAACTTCTCATATTGGTAGGCTTAGTATATCGATAACCTTCCGTGTATCGGTAGGCTTTGCATAACGATAACCTTCTCATATCAGTAGGCTTAATATATCGGTAACCTTCCATGTATCGGTAGGCTTTGCATAACGGTAACCTTTCGTGTATCGGTAGGCTTGACTGTAACAGTGACCTTCACATCTCTTTAATCATTCTATTGGCAGAATAGGTTAAGTTAGAATATATATCCTTTTAGTAACTGTATTCTTTGAAGATAATATAAATAATATTATAAATGAATATGTGTATGGTGTACATAAATAATGAAATAAGTAATTAATCATTAATTAATCAAAATAGGAACTATCAACCAGTATTTGAACATAATTGAGATTACTAAAATATAATTGATTATAGTTAGAAATATGATTGAACATAGTTCGGATTATCAAAATATAATTGAGCATAGTTGGGATTATTAAAATATAAGTTCAACTAATTCTCCCAGAGGGCTCAACAATCTCCCCCTTTTTGATAATCAAAACCTATCACAGCTTATGCCAAAGTAGTAAGAAAATTTAGATAGTATCAGAGGAAAAATTTCCTAAAAAAAACTTTAAAACAAAGTTCTCAATTGTTCTCCCCCTTTCATAAAATCTTGTTCTCCCCCTTTCATAAAATCTTGTTCTCCCCCTTTTCATAAAATCTCCCCCATTATGTTTCTCCCCCATGTTGATCCACTGTCCGGTTTCTCTCCCTTTGTGATTAACAAAAAGAAGGGTAGAAGCAGAGAAATGTAGAGACTAACATAGAACAGATTGCAAAGAAACATAAACATGACAAAGAGAAGAATGTAAGAGTAAATTTCCATTAAATTACAAAAGGTACACTTGATAAAGTCAGTATCACAAAAATAAATACTAGTGAATCCTATCAAAAACATCCAGAATCACTCAATCCTCCTCTTGAACATGAGTCTTTCCCTTAGGATCAGAAGAGGGTGTAGGATCGAATTGAGTAGAGGTCTTGGGAATAGCTGATAGAATAATTGGAGGGTCAGCCACTGAAACTATACCGGATTTGAAATCGGTGCTCTTCTGTGGGATCATTGGATTCAAGCTTCGAATAGCTTGAATTGGAGTCATTTGAGGTGTACTCCCAGAGGCAGAGGCAGGAAGGGCAAGAGGTACAATTACAGGTCTTGCATCCACATGCAAGAATGGTAGCAGTAGATTCCTAAAATCCATAATAATACTCCCTCCTCTCTCCATTGCAGACAAAAAATCATCTCGATTTTCAATGAATTTGTCCAAGGCAGGAGTAAGCTCCCTGAGCTTAGTAACCTGTTCTCTGAAGGCTTGGGTTACTGGAGGAAACATCAGATTCTCAATCAAAAGCATGAAATGTTTTTTCATTTGTTTCTTGGTATAAACCCTCTCGAAATAAGCATCCACCTTAATCTTGATTGCCTCTTGAGAAGCAGTAGCTGCCCGCAGGTGATCACGAACAAAACTACTAACTTCCCTAGTGGTAGCAAGAATCTGAGTATCTGATGCACCACTGGGACTGGCCTTAGCCAATTCTTCCTAAATAATAGAGTGGATCTGGTCAAGGTTCATACTGGAGCTAGATGAGGGAAGAGTTTTCATTGAGAAGGCCACTGTCTCCTTGAAGGATTGAGTCAGACTACTAACTACCTTATGAACAAGTTCATCCTGACTGTGCAGATGTTCTTTGAATGACTTCTTAAAGGCCTCAAAAACTTCCACAAATTGCTTGAACACTTCTTTTATGTATCTAATGTCAGAGTTTACTTGAGTTTGAGAGCTATGCATGGCAGTCAGAGAAGCAATCGATTGTCTCAAAGCAACTACAGCTCCTGTCCAACTCTCAATCTGAGTGTGGAACTCTTTAATTTCATCCATCATTTCATTCATAGGACTGGATACACCATATCCAATGGATAAATCAAGGGATTTCTCCACGCTTTTCATCTCTTCAACCATACATTTCTTCATATCTGCCACTGATTTCCTTATTTCTTCTTTCAATTCAGCTTTTAAGGACTCATGGTACTCCTTGGTTGCCACATTTTTAGCCACAGTGGGTAGGGTAACTGATTCCTTTTGGGGATGGTCTTCCTCATTAGAATCTCCATAAGATAGTCCAAGAACTATATATCCTGGATCTGATGTCCAACCATCAATGTCATATAGCACTGATACTGAGCCAAGATTCTCTCCCTCACTTGGAACATTCTCCAGAGGAATCTCCACCAACTGTTCTTCCTGAGGTAATTCTGCAACTTCCACTTCAACTTTAGCAGATTCAATAGCCATTTTCATCATATATGAATGATCTTACGTTTTGCTGAAGCTTCCCAATGGATTCATGCATGAGTTGATTCTGCGGATTGGTAAGTATGATGAGAACAAATGAAGCATGAAAAAGGTTATATATTATGTTTTTGAATAGGAGGACCATAAAAAATACTATACATAAAAAATCTCCATAAAGACACATGATCTCTCAAAAATAATTTATTCCTAAATAATACAATTTATTTTTTATCAAAGATTGGTTTGAAGTGATCCACTATGGTATAGTAATCAAAAACCACACAAAAAATATCTTCGCATCTCATTTTCTTGGGAAAAAATCTCACTAAGTTCATAGTTACCTCATCCCACTCCCATATAGCCATAAGAAGTGTCTAGAGTAACCCTTTTTATCTCTGATGCCCAAAATTTATTTTTTTATAATTCAAAAAACAATAGTCAAACCTTATGACGTATCCTTTTTATAAGAAACTAGAACAATCATTTTTAATCATGATATATCTTGTTATACCCAAGTGAACTACCCATTGTATATCATTAGAGGCATTCATCATCTCCTCTCTTAGGTAGATGGAACCATCACCCTTCCATGAAGTAGATTCATTCCATCTCTGTCCAAATCCCAACATGTAATAGAACTAAAATTTCCAACCACATTCACATCACTCACACTCTAAAAATGCTACAAACTAGTCTTCATTCCTTATACTAATGTGTTTGTGATCACTAATGTTACACAAATAACCACCCATAGATCCTTAGCTATTCCAACATACAAGACCTTCAATAAATCCAATAGCTTCCATCTATCCTCTAATTTCCACTCTCTGAATTCTTGTGTTTTTTTCTCTGTGCATATATGAACAAATTTCCTTTTCTTGAAGAATATTCCATCCCAAAGTAAGATATTTTATTGTAATCTACCTAATTCCTCTAATTAAGGATTACCTCTCACTAATATAAGAAGTACCATAGAATATTATGGTTAGTATACATGAAAAACCTCTCAATAGAGAGGTAGTGTCTCCAAAATTTCATCATATGGAATACTTTTACTCGATAAAGGTCTTAGGTAGGGTAGTTCATCTCATGGGGTCATAGATGGTGATACCCATAAGTTACTCCTTCGATACCCTATAACTGGATAACTCCCAAACCAATTCCATACATGTCATGGTACACAATGAAGCTTACTACAAGCCCAATAAGGGTAATATTAGAGACAATATAAACCTTTTATTTAAAAATAATAAACATCCTTGTATTTATATATCCATTATAACATGAATACATTCTTTTTTATCATATCCATGTGCACCAGTAGGCAAGAAAATTCTAGAATAAAAATCATGTGGTACCCCATCAATCCATGAAAATGTATAATCTTGAATACATTCCTCATCAATTCCCATGACACGACAGTATAAACATTTTCGACATCAATATGTATTCCATTTTTAGAAACCACATGCATATGAAAATTAACCTCCTATATCCAAGAGTGAAACTTCATCTACTTTACATAAATTCGATGTGCCTAAATCATGTTCAATACAATATCCAGCTGTCTAGAATGTGATTCAAATTTCCTTGAACATATAAGGATGTGATCCATGAACTCAATGATGAATGAATCTTGCTACAGGTGAATGAACTTATTCATGAGGTCCATGAAAACCACAAGAGATTTTTTTAGACTAAAGGGAATATAAGATACTTCTATAACCCATACATACTCATAGACACTATCTTTAAGATTTGTTCCTATTTGACCTAATGTTGATGGTATCTAGATTCTAGATCAATCTTATAAAACCACTTAGCTACCCTCAACTGATCAAAAAATTATATTACACTTGTAAAATGATACAATTTCTATAATTTAATCATGGTCATATTACAGTAGTCCACATAGAGATAAAGACTTCCATAGACCTTTTTGGCCAAAAAAATGATGCACCCAAAGGATAAGTGCTAATAATGATAAAGATTTCTTCTTGAAAATCATCTAATTTCACATTGAACTCTTTCAACTCCACTAGTTTCATTTGGTATGGTGGAATTAATATGGTTCTTGAATAGAAATCATCCCTATCTCATATTAGACTCCTTTATGTGGAGGTAACCCTAATAATTCCTCAAGAATGATATCCTGGTATAGGTCTATCGCTGAAGGGTAAGAGAGGGGAGTCACTTACTAATCCATTATGAGTATCTTACCCACCACGTTTTCATTATATATTTCTATTTTAAAAGGATTTATCTCAAGTCTACTTCCCTTTACATCCCATTAAATGGTTAGAAAAAACATTTTCCCCTTAGATGATGAAAATGTCACTCATCCCCAATAATAGTCGATGTGTGCATGGAAACTAGTCAACCGGTCTATTATAAGGATAATGTTTAAACTTATCATCTCTATAAATTTTATGAGTAAAACATTATCAAATATAGAAACCACCATTCGAAAATATGGAGATATTTAATGATGATCTAATTTCCTTTCGAGTGGCGTATAGATAGAAAATATCACATAAGATAATTTAATAGGTAAATACAACCTACATACAACTTGTTTCAATATGAATGAATGAGATGATTCAATATTAAAAAAATAAATAGATATTATAGAAAAAAACATGGAAATAAATGACACCAGAATGGTTCTTATCCTCTATTTATTGGATCCTAGACAACAACATAAACCCTTCTGGTAACAACAATTTGTTTCCCTGGAGGTTTATGATCCAAATTATTTACTAAGACATTTGGGGTCTATAACTACTTTTGAGGACCTATTCACAACTATTCATAGAACATATTTGAGTCTCTGTCACATCCATGCTTTTATTTTGTGGTATTAGAATTATTATTTTCAGTATACACCTTTTCTGTAGGTTTCTTTTGGGGTTTTGGAGAAAATGGAATGTTTTGGGTATACATACAATGGCGTACAATTGGAAGATGGTTAGTAGTAACTGTACACCCTTCACAATAGATCGTGCAGTATTTGTCCGGGTGATATTGCACCTACCGCATGGCCGTCACATGCCTGTGCTCCTCATTGTATATAGTCATGTGGTCACTGACCATTTGACTCAGCAACTACTGCAAATCCACCACACAATCAGTCAGACCATGTGATGTAGATGTGTAGTAGGACCTTCTTGTACATAGCATGTAGCATGGTTACTGAGGGGTTATCAAACTATGTGGACTAACCATGCACCCTGCTAGATCATTAAAAATTTGGTTTTATTTTTTCTCTCCTACAGATTTTGACCACAAAACCCTCATTTTCTCACCCAAATCATGATTCTCCTCCCTAGGCATTCCTCCTTCTCTATCCTCCTTCCATAGGGCTTCAATTGTGGGCCAAATTTGGGTTGTTCGTACTCAATTCATCTCATATGTCCCCTTCGTCCATTTAATCTTCTCCTATTCACGGGTTTTCATTTTTTTATTGGGGTTCCTCTTCTCTAGGGGCCAGGGTTATGAATTTGGGGTTTGATCTTACTTCCTTATGGTGTGGTTGAGGTGAAATTTACGATTTTCACAAGATTTTGGGTATTTATACACCTATGGTCGGTGATTTTGTGCTTAAATATTATTCGAAAAATCCATATTGATTTCTTGGATACTTTACAATGTTATATGATTTCTGTGTATGGTGATATAGTAGTATTTGGAAGGTTTTGTTGAGAATTTGGGTAGAATTTAGGTTTCCTATTTGAAATTGATTTTTATTCATATGTAAATCATTATTGGGCTACTTAAGGGTGTTTTATAAAATGATTCAATGATTTTTTATGTTATGAATGTGATGAAAATGGTGTGTGAAAATGGTTTTGGTGTGTGATTGTTTTTAAATAGGAAACCAAGGTGTTCCAGTAATGAAATTTTTTATGTATTGTATTTCATGGATTGTGTGTATGAAAGTGGTATGTTTTGTGTAATGTGGAACATGATTGTGCATAAAAGTGAACTAGGGTAACTAGGTGGGTGAACTATCACTAGAATTCTAGTGATACAGATGTGGATTCCTCCCAATTTCTCTTATCGGGATTGAAGATGAAAATACTACATAAACATTGATAATGGTTATATACCACTAAAACACTAGATTTTTATCCTCTCTAGTGGATCAATAATGAGGTCATGGATTTTTCTTGTTACTATAACAATTTTAACTAAGATATGATGTCTACAGTGTCCCACTTTTACCTAGAGCACAAAATGGATCTCCCGTGACCAGTGCTCTTTGGTTATATCTCACTAACTATCAGCATATGGTATGAATAATTGGTTATCTCAAAATAAGTATTAATTTCTTTAAATTTATTTTCATTCAATGTTGTTTTACAAAAAATATTTATACTTTAATTTTTATAAATGTTTAATGTTATTTATCCTATAATTTTTATTGCATGGAATCTTTTGTGGGGTGGAATCCTACAGGGCAATATCTCACACCCAACATACAAATTTGGGTGTTAGTATACATGTTAATGTTTGATATAGGTAAGGAAAATATGATTAGAGAAGGGAGTTTGGGTTAATAGAGGTCTTCCATGGTGAATTGTTGTTTGAAGAGGATTTATAGTGATGTTCTATGTCTCACATGGTGGTTTTGAATGACTTTTGTGTCTCCATTGTTTTGTAGACAGTTTGGTCCTGGTTCAAAAGTTTAACTCCAAATCCAGAAATTTTTTATGAATTGTTTAATTATGTATTTTCATATTCATTTTATTTTATTTTTAATTGTTTTATGTTTATAAATTTGGTTAAATCATTCCCATGTTTTAAGTATAATATTTGGGTACTTATTTCCAGGTTTTGGGGATTGGGAATGCACTTCGGGCATTGCAATAGATCGGGTTGGGCAAAGGTTCAGATGAAAACCTAGATTGGTTCATAAAAAATTGAATTAGAGCTAGGTTAATATCTTTTGGGTCATGTTATTTGGTGTGAGTCTAGATAGATTGGAGATAGGATTTTTATGGCCTAGATTTCATGTTACTAGTAGGGTACCTATCCAGAACACCTCTTGACAGACCTTGAGTCTCCATGGGATTCTAGGATTTTTTCTTGACATATCCTCTAGGTGGGATTTGGAGGCTATAGACTTTACTTGAAAACTGCATGGGTGTGAATTGGTTTGGTCATTACGATGTCATTACAAGTTTTATCTATTTGTATTTGTTGTTATTGAAGAAAATTATCATGTTTGTTGTATTGATGGTTTTAATGAGATTGTTACTTTTTGTAGAAACATTCCTCCACAATGAACTATGTTGAAACTGTGGGAGGAAGCTAGATAGAGTTCTGCCTCATCACCTAATGAGATGTTGGTAGAAGCTATGTTCCAAGCTATTTAGGTTCTGGGATAGAGAGTGGGTCCTGCACCTGCTCCAGTTAGAGAGGTTGAATCTGGTCCTAGAAATGAAAATGATTAAGAGTTTATCAAGAAAAAACCCACGTCTTTCTGAGGTATAATGAAGCATCAGGATGCATAGGAATGGATTGAGAATATATAGCGAATTTTTGAGTTTTAGAACACTCTATAGGAGGTCAGGGTGAAATGAACCTCATTTTTTCTAGAGGGTCCAAGTCGAAAGTGGTAGGACTCAGTGGTCCAATCAGGGAAGCATGAGAAAATGAGTTGGAAAGACTAAAAGGTAGTATTCAATGACTTGTGTTTCCATGATGTCTTAGCTTATTCTAGATATAGAGAGTTTATGGATCTAATTTAGGGGGACCAGTTAGTAATGGAGTACTCCAATTGTTTTTCTGAGAGATCTTGGTATGCTCCAGAAATCATTTCTAATAAGTTGATGAACACTCAATGGTTGGAAAGGGTTCTACAGACATAGATTTTCTCCTAGGTTTTTTCTGTTCAAGTTGAACACCCATGATGAGGTAGCTGACCAGGATTATATGGTGGAGATTGACAATAGTGAATATATGGTTCCTCTGGGTCTATGTTAGTGTTGAGAAGCTGCAGTTCATCATAGAAAAAGAAGAAGAAATATGAGAAAGGGAGGAAGGGATGTTGTAGTTTAGGCCATCCTTCTAAGAAATCCTCATATATGGCCTCAAATGTTTGGTTGGTAATATTCCATCAGTGTAGTATGACATGGAACATTCAACTCATGTGTACATATCCTCCAAAATCCTATCACTAATGTGGAGAGATGGGGCACTTGCAACGATTATTTAGAGCCATGAACTGTTATCGGAGTTGGGCAGGTTCTGTGGCATCTAGGGGGATGTCATCCCATACATAGCCATCCAGGATGGTGGGATCTCAGTTTTTTTGTCATGGAATCATGATGAGATCTTCTTTTGGGATGTGCATGTTCAAAAAAGAGTCACATGTGAGCAGTCGTTCTCAGGTATAGTCCAGAAGGTTTCATGCTTTGGAACAAGCTCCACCAAGACCAAACCTAGGTCCCTCAACCATTCGAGGTACCATTTTGATTTCATCTCTTATAGAATTAGTTTTTTATACTGGTGCTACTGTTACTTTTACATCTAACTATCTTGTGAATATGTTGAACATACCAACCAATATTATGTCTTTTGGGATGGATTTATTGATGTTATTGGATAAGATAAGAGAGAAAATCTTTGATGGATATCTTATGAACTCTCCATGTCAGGGGGAGAGTTGGAATGAGATTTTATGGTCTTAGATATAGACATATTTTATTTTATCCCTGTAATGGACTGGATGGTGTGCTTCAAAGAACACATTGATTGCTATAGGTGACTAGTAAGTTTCATGGAACCTGATGGTAGTGCTTAGGTTTTCCTTAGAGAATGGGATCCTAGGTCGGGTCGTGCTAGACCTCCACTACCATAATTGGATAGTATTTTTTTCAGTTATCATTTTTATTTTTGGAGGATTATTGTTGTGCTCTTGATGGAGGAATACCTCCTGTAGTGGATGAATCCCCAGAGGTATGCCCGGATTATTTTTCAGGTTTTCCCCGAGAGTGGGATGTGGAGTTCTCAATTGATTTGGAACCGGGGACACAACCAATATCTCTTCCCTCATATTGTATATACCACACCAAGATTATGGAAATAATGATAAGGATGGATGATTTAGAATCCAAAGTGTTTATTATCCCAAATTTCTCTCCTTGGGCTGCCTTAATTTTGGTCACGAAGAAGGCCGAAAAATCTTTATGGTTGTGTATCGATTACCAGAAGTTGAGTAAGGTAACCATTAAGAACAAGTACACATTTCCTAGAATTTCTGACATGTTTCATCAGCTGAAAGGGGAAAGGTGGTTCTCTAATGTAGACATGCATTTAGGTTACCACCAAGTCAGGGCGAAAGAGGTGGATATTTAAAAATTGGATTTTTGAAGAAGGTACAACAACTTTGAGTATTTCGTGATGCCATTCGGATTGAAAAATGATATATTTATTTTTATGGAACTTTTGAAATGGGTTTTGAACTAGTAAATTGACTCATTAGTTGTGGTATTTGTGAATGACATCCGATTTTATTTTGGATCCGAGGAAGATCACGAGCAATATTTTCTGATGGTGTTCAGAACTATTTAAGATCACCATCTCTATAAAAGTTCTAAACGTGACCTTTATGGATCAAGGATAGGAATTTTATGGGAAATGTGATCTCAAGGAAAGGGGTTTTTGTGGAATCTGAGAATATTACTGCAATTATGTCATGGGAGCAGTTGAAAAATGTGTTTCAGATCTGGAGTTTCCTTAGAATGACAAGTTATTATAGTTTGTTTGTCTGAGATTTCTCATAGATTGATTCTTCCATGAAAATACTCTCTTAAAATGGGGTGAAGGTTGAATGGAACTAAAAATTACAAGATTTAATTGAGGATATGAAGTGATGGTTGACTACCAAACATCTTCTTAACCTACCCGAATCAGGAAAGGGTTACATGGTTTATTACGATTCTTCATGTATGGGCCTCAGGTGTGTTATCATGTGAAATGATAATGTGGTGGCATATAGTTCTCACCATCTATGACCATATGAAAAGAACTATGCAAACCATGACTTGGATTTATTAGTGGTGATGAATGATTTGAAGACGTGTGTTGGTCGGAGTGGATACTCAAGAGGGGGGGTGAATTGAGTACCAATTAAAATTTATGTTTTAAAATCTTTCACCAAAATCCCCCAATTTAAAATACTAATTGAATTGTAGTGAATTTGAATTAAATCAAACTTTCATTTAGCTTCTCAACAGATTGATTAATTCCAAGTTAATCTAATCAGAAGATCAAATTAGCTTTTGAAACTAACCTAATTATTTAAAAATAATACAATCACTTGCTAATTCAATTATCAGAGTTACTTTGAAAAACAGTTTAAGCTTTAAAGCACTTGGTAGTGGAACAAAAATGTTTTTGGTAAAACTAAATCAAGCATAATAGATATAACCAAGAGGTTCAGTCTCAAGCTGAGACTTAGTCCTACTAACAATTTATATAAATTGGATCCACACCCTGGATCGGGGTTCACAATAGTTTACAACTGTTCAGGTCAAAGACCTCTACCACAGTTCTACGTGGGAAACAAAACAACAGCAAACCAGCTGTCCAGGTCATACACGACCTCTACCACTATCCCAGTGGGAAATAAGAGGTGTAAGAGTTTGAGTGAGGATTTACAGATCCTCCAATTTAAGTATAGGAGATAGTGGTGTGTAAAATACAACAGATGACACACACTGCCCAAAATGTAAATAATAAATCACAGAGGAAAATATGTAGAGTTTAGAATGGCTCTAGTGATCGTAGTGAAGCTCTGGACTCCTTCAAATTTGATCATAAGTGGTTCTGAGTCCTCTTCTAGTTTTTTTCTGGAAAACAGAGTGTCGTCTGCTTCCTTGACTTCCAGGTGTAGTGACAGAGGAGAAAGTAGTCGATGAAGTTCTTGTGTGGATGTTCTCGTTCTCATTCTCAGCTCTTTCTGGTATGCAGGAATGTATGAGCTCTTCGTGTGTTCAGTCGTCTCTTTTCATTCACACATATTTTTCACTTTCTTATTTTTTTCACACTCTTATTTGTTTTTTTTCAACCTCTTCTTTTAGCAGCAAGATCATCTCTTATTTAAAGCACGAGCTCCGGCAAGAAATGATTTCCTTTTTGCAGGTACGAGGTATGGTTCCCTGACATCCAACAACACACATTTAATAAATGTCAGTGTATTAAAATATACCTAATATGACTGTTGGTTAGATTAAATAAAGATAAATAAATTAAAGTAGTGTCAGATTCTCTGGAACGGTAGCTTTGGGTATCGGTAGCCTTAGTAGCGGTAGCCTTGAGTAACGGTAGCCTTGATTAACAGTAGCCTTTTTATCGGTAGATTTCCGTGTAACGGTAGACTTCATGTATCGGTAGGCTTGACTATATCGGTAGGATTTCATATTTCGGTAGCCTTTCATGTAATGGTATCCTTCATGTATCGATGGCCTTTACGTATCAGTAGGCTTGTCTGACAGTAACCTTCCGTGTATTGGTAGACTTGCATACCGGTGACCTTCGCGTATCAGTAGACTTTGATGTAACGGTGACCTTCTCATATTGGTAGGCTTAGTATATCGATAACCTTCCGTGTATCGGTAGGCTTTGCATAACGATAACCTTCTCATATCAGTAGGCTTAATATATCGGTAACCTTCCATGTATCGGTAGGCTTTTCATAACGGTAACCTTTCGTGTATCGGTAGTCTTGACTGTAACGGTGACCTTCACATCTGTTTAAGCATTCTATTGGCAGAATAGGTTAAGTTAGAATATATATCCTTTTAGTAACTATATTCTTTGAAGATAATATAAATAATATTATAAATGAATATGTGTATGGTGTACATAAATAATGAAATAAGTAATTAATCATTAATTAATCAAAATAGGAACTATCAACCAGTATTTGAACATAATTGAGATTACTAAAATATAATTGAGTATAGTTATAAATATGATTGAACATAGTTGGGATTATCAAAATATAACCGAGCATAGTTGGGATTATTAAAATATAAGTTCAACTAATTCTCCCAGAGGGCTCAACAATCTCCCCCTTTTTGATAATCAAAACCTATCACAGCTTATGCCAAAGTAGTAATAAAATTTAGATAGTATCAGAGGAAAAATTTCCTAAAAAAAACTTTAAAACAAAGTTCTCAATTGTTCTCCCCCTTTCATAAAATCTTGTTCTCCCCCTTTCATAAAATCTTGTTCTCCCCCTTTTCATAAAATCTCCCCCATTATGTTTCTCCCCCATGTTGATCCACTGTCCGGTTTCTCTCCCTTCGTGATTAACAAAAAGAAGGGTAGAAGCAGAGAAATGTAGAGACTAACATAGAACAGATTGCAAAGAAACATAAACATGACAAAGAGAAGAATGTAAGAGTAAATTTCCATTAAATTACAAAAGGTACACTTGATAAAGTCAGTATCACAAAAATAAATACTAGTGAATCCTATCAAAAACATCCAGAATCACTCAATCCTCCTCTTGAACATGAGTCTTTCCCTTAGGATCAGAAGAGGGTGTAGGATCGAATTGAGTAGAGGTATTGGGAATAGCTGACAAAACAATTGGAGGGTCAGCCACTGAAACTATACCGGATCTGAAATCGGTGCTCTTCTGTGGGATCAGTGGATTCAAGCTTCGAATAGCTTGAATTGGAGTCATTTGAGGTGTACTCCCAGAGGCAGAGGCAGGAAGGGAAAGAGGTACAATTACAGGTCTTGCATCCACATGCAAGAATGGTAGCAGTAGATTCCTGAAATCCATAATAATACTCCCTCCTCTCTCCATTGCAGACAAAAAATCATCTCGATTTTCAATGAATTTGTCCAAGGCAGGAGTAAGCTCCCTGAGCTTAGTAACCTGTTCTCTGAAGGCTTGGGTTACTGGAGGAAAATTCAGATTCTCAATCAAAATCATGAAATATTTTGTCATTTGTTGCTTGGTATAAACCCTCTCGAAATAAGCATCCACCTTATTCTTGATTGCCTCTTGAGAAGCAGTAGCTTCCCGCAGGTGATCCCGAACAAAACTACTAACTTCCCTAGTGGTAGCAAGAATCTGAGTATCTGATGCACCACTGGGACTGGCCTTAGCCAATTCTTCCTGAATAATAGAGTGGATCTGGTCAAGGTTCATTCTGGAGCTAGATGAGGGAAGAGGTTTCATTGAGAAGGCCACTGTCTCCTTGAAGGATTGAGTCAGACTACTAACTACCTTATGAACAAGTTCATCCTGACTGTGCAGATGTTCTTTGACTGACTTCTTAAAGGCCTCAAAAACTTCCACAAATTGCTTGAACACTTCTTTTATGTATCTAATGTCAGAGTTTACTTGAGTTTGAGAGCTATGCATGGCAGTCAGAGAAGCAATCGATTATCTCAAAGCAACTACAGCTCCTGTCCAACTCTCAATCTGAGTGTGGCACACTTTAATTTCATCCATCATTTCATTCAGAGGACTGGATACACCATATCCAATGGATAAATCAAGGAATTTCTCCACTCTTTTCATCTCTTCAACCATACATTTCTTCATATCTGCCACTGATTCACTTATTTCTTCTTTCAATTCAGCTTTTAAGGACTCAAGGTACTCCTTGGTTGCCACATTTTTAGCCACAGTGGGTAGGGTAACTGATTCCTTTTGGGGATGGTCTTCCTCATCAGAATCTCCATAAGATAGTCCAAGAACTATATATCCTGGATCTGATGTCCAACCTTCAATGTCATATAGCACTGATACTGAGCCAAGATTCTCTCCCTCACTTGGAACATTCTCCAGAGGAATCTCCACCAACTGTTCTTCCTGAGGTAATTCTGCAACTTCCACTTCAACTTTAGCAGATTCAATAGCCATTTTCTCTGATGGCTCAAGAACCTTCTCAACAACAGATGCTACTTCTGCTTCCTTATCAGGTACTGTCCTGACTGTCCTGACTATCAGAGGAATCAAACTGAGATCTTCTTCACCATTTTCCTCATCATCTGCTTCACCAGTAGCCTCCTTTTCTCCATTAACATCAGGATCTGATTCGGTTGCCTCATCCTGCTCAGAGGTGTCCTTGACAACATACTGTCATGCTTCTTCTCCTTCTCCTGTAGTCTCCGTATCACTATCCTTCATGATAGTTTCTCTCTTTGGTAGTTTTTTTGAAGGGCTAGCTGCTCCATAAGAAATAACTTGATGCACAGGGCTAGGGGGTAAGTCTGGGTGTCCTCCTTCCTCTACTGATGTCTCTTCCTCCTCATCTTTAGCTTCATCATCACTGTAGACCGGTTCTTGCTCATCTGGTCCAAGTCCAAGATCCCTCACATCCTTTGGTCTAGAAGGATGATCCACATGAGTGAATTTTTAATAAATCTTACCTTCATCATTTACCCGAAAATTCTTCCAAGGGTTCCATCTTACTTTCATGAACTTACAAACAGTTCTGGAGATACAAAAGTTGTCTTTAACTACAACTATTTCATATTGAGGTCCAGTTACCTCCTTTGCTTTCAACATGATAGAAATCAATTTGGAAAAGAAAAGAGCATTGGACTTGGACTTTGGCCTAGTCATATCCTCAATCTGAATCATAAGTAATCTACACAGATTCACTTTTATTCCATGCTTCAATAGATACAGAAGATAAATATCCTGAAATCTGAGGGTAGAAAAATCTCCTCTCTTTGGACTAATCACATGCTGAATGAATTTGAAAAGCAATTTGTCCTCCCCTGACATCTCTGCAGCAATGAAATTTCAAGGGGTTCCATTCCCTGTCAGCTCCAACAAGGCATCCTCATAATTGAAAAAATCACTAGAAGTAGGTACAAAATTTGAATAAAATCCATAATCACCACTGCGAGGAACTCTAAGGTTCTCAGCCCATTCAACAGATGAAAACACAAACTCTCAACCATTTACATAGGAGCTCATCCTGTTCTCTTCTTCTATTGTCTCAAAACTGAAAAAATCATAGAATTCTTTTATCAGTGCTGGAAAATACGGTCCGTTGTTGTTCATGATGCACTCGAGCCATCCTTGCTCTTGTAATATCTTCAAAATCAGGGATTTTCTCTCCAGCAGCCATTCTGCACATAATTCCTTTTCTACTACTATTTCACGCTTCGACAAATGCGGATTCATAGGATTCCTTCTAACAACATCTCTACTGCTTCCAATGGCACCAGCTTCGGTTATTTTCTACCTTTTAGCTTGCGGCACATCACTCCCTTCATCCACTACGGGTCGCTTCACACGGTCCATTTCGAATGCTGAGGTTTAGGGTTTCACGAGCTTGCGAGGTTTGGGTAGGAGGATTTCGAACAGACTGGTTTGCGGTGATTGAGTGATGTCTAGAGTCGGGTTTAATATCATTTAGGATTCACATATAAAATAAATCTCATATTAAAAATGAAATTCAAAGTCTCAGACTTAATACAAAAATTAAAAAACAGCGCGAGAGATGTACCGGTGAGGTGTCCTAACGGTGTGGTTCCCTAACGGTGAGGTTTCTAACAGCGAGGTTTCTAATGGTGAGGTTTCTAATGGTGAGGTTTCTAACAGTGAGGTTTCTAATGGTGAGGTTTCTAACGGTGAGGTTTCTAACGGTGAGGTTTCTAACAGTGAGGTTTCTAATGGTGAGGTTTCTAACGGTGAGGTTTCTAACGGTGATGTTCCTAACGGTGAGGTTCCTAACGGTGAGGTTTATGACAATGAGGTTTCTGATGGGGGGGGGGGGGGGTTCTAACAACGAGGTTTCTAACGGTGAGGTTTCTCATGGTGAGGTTTCTAATGGTGAGGTTTCTAACGGTGAGGTTTCTAATGGTGAGGTTCCTAATGGTGAGGTTCCTAACAGTGAGGTTTCTAACGGTGAGGTTCTTAACAGTGAGGTTTCTAACGTTTTTAAGAGTAAGTTATCATTCTTAATTTGGGTCTAATGAAACTTAATCTTTCTGAACATAAAGGCTTAGTGAAAATATCAGCTAATTGGAGTTCGTTGCCTATAAATTCAAGAGTTATATCACCTCTTTGATAATGATCTCTTAGAAAGTGGTGTCTAACATCAATGTGTTTAGTTCTACAGTGATACACAGAGTTCTTAGAGATGTTGATTGCACTAGTGTTATCACAATTGATTGAAACATGTTTAAAATCAAATCCATAGTCCAATAAAGTGTGTTTCATCCACAGAATCTGTGCACAACAACTACCAGCAGCTATATATTCTGCTTCAGCTGTAGACAATGCAACTGAGTTCTGTTTCTTACTACACCATGATACTAGGGACTTTCCAAGTAAATGACATGTTCCAGATGTGCTCTTTCTATCTAACTTGCATCCAGCAAAGTCAGCATCCGAATAACTTATTAAATCAAATGATTTTCCTTTTGGATAAAACAATCCCAAATTAGCAGTATTTTTAAGATATTTGAAAATCCTTTTAACATCAAGAAAGTGTGACTCTTTAGGGTTATCTTGAAATCTAGCACACATACATACACTAAAAATAATATCAGGTCGACTAGAAGTAAGATAAAGTAAACTCCCAATCATACCTCTGTAATTAGTTTGATCCATTGGTTTCCCAGTTTCATCAATATCCAATTTACAGGTGGTACTCATAGGTGTATCACTTCCCTTAATACTATCCAAACCAAAACGTTTAGTAAATCCTTAGTATATTTACTCTGATTCAAAATAATACAATCTTTAGTTTAAAATATTTGAAATCCAAGAAAGTACTTAAGCTCTCCCATTAAGCTCATTTCAAACTCATTTTTCATAACCTTTGAAAAATCAGTACATAAAGAATTTTTAGATGATCCAAAAATAATATCATCAACATATATCTGCACTACTAAAACATCTTTTGAAATTATTTTTATAAAGAGAGTGGGATCAGTAATTCCTTTTGTAAATCCTTTTGAAATAAGAAAATTTGTAATCCTTTCATACCAAGCTCTTGGAGCTTTTTTTAAACCATATAAAGCTTTAGAAAGTTTAAAAACATGATTTTGGAAGTGAGGATTTGAAAAGCCAGGTGGTTGTTCTACAAAAACATCTTCAACAAAAAAACCATTTAGAAATGCACTTTTCACATCCATTTGATATAACTTGAAATTCAGATGTGATGCAAAAGCATGTAAGATCCTAATTGCCTCTAATCTAGCTACAGGTGCAAATGTTTCCTCATAGTCAATTCCTTCTTATTGATTGCAACCTTGTGCAACTAGTCTAGCTTTGTTTCTAATGATGTTTCCAGATTCATCAACTTTGTTTCTAAACACCCATTTTGTGCCAATGGTCAAGGTGTACTTAGGTCTTTCTACTAATTCCCAGATATTATTTCTTTCAAATTGATTTAGTTCTTCTTGCATGGCTATTACCCAAAATTCATCATTGATAGTATCATTGATATTTTTAGGTTCTAACTATGAAAGAAAAGCTTGATATTCAACCTGACTTCTTAGAGAAGCTGTAGTCTATGTTCCTCTATCCATATTACCTACAAAAACATCTAAAGGATGATTATTTAGAATCCTAGTTGGTCTCGAAAATGTAGGGCTAGAGATTTTAGGTTCATGACCAAGTTGGGAGTCAACAGAAGAAGGTTTTAGAAAATTTCCAGAACTGAATGTTTTAACTATGGGTCCACTGTCTTTATCATTACGGTTCAAAACAGGGAGATCATATTCAAGATTTTCAATAGAGTTCTTAGGTTCATGTGGATCAGTTTCATCAAACTTGATGTGAACAGATTCTTCCACACATTTGGTTCTCTTATTGAAAACTCTATAGGCTTTACTAGAAATAGAGTAACCTAGGAAAATTCCTTCATCACTCATGGATGAAAACTTGTCAAGATTGTCTTTGGTATTGAGAATAAAGACTTTGCAACCAAAAACTCTGAAGTAGTTAACCTTAGGTTTCCTATGGTTCCACAACTCATAAGGGGTCTTCTTAAGAACAGGTCTAATCAAGAATCTATTGATAGTATAACAAGCTGTATTGACAGATTCATCCCAAAAATAAATAGGTAGTCCATACTCATTGAGCATGGTTCTGGAAATTTCTTAAAGGGTATCATTTCTCCTTTGTACTACACCATTTTGCTGAGGTGTCCTAGGGGCAGAGAAATTGTGACTATAGCCATTGTGTGAGCAGTAGGATTCAAACTCATGATTTTCAAACTCACGACCATGATCACTTCTCAAGGTTTTGATCTTAAGTCCACTAAGGTTCTCTACAGACTTGGAATATTTAACAAAGTAAGAACAATCTTCACTCTTGTGAGCTAGAAAATATACCCAAGTATAGTCATCTACTAGAACATAGACATAGTGATTCCCATTTAAACTAGAAACACTATAAGGTCCAAACAAATCCATGTGAACCAACTCGAGAGGTTGAGAAGTTGACACTTCTTTCTTTGATTTGAAATAAACTTTATGTTGCTTTCCCTTTTGATAGGGATTATAAACTTTATTTGCAGGGAATTCAAGTTTTGGTAGGTCTCTAACTAAGTTCCTCCTAGTAAGTTTTCTAAGTGAATGTACATTGCAGTGTCCTAATATTCTATGCCAAAGCCAAGACTCTTTATGAAAATCATTTAAACAAGTAATATTTTTCATAGCTAAAGAATTTAAATCAACAACATATACATTTTTATTTTGCAAAGCAGAAAATACTAAAGCATTTTTAGAATTAAAAACATTTCAAGAATCATTTTCAAATTTAACATTGAATACATCATCACATAACTAAGAAATACTTAGTAAATTATACTTAAGTCCATCAACAAATAGAACTTTAGAAATTAATACTTGAGTCAGTGATACTAATCTGGCCTAAGCCAATGATTTTCCCTTTAGAATTATCACCAAAGGTGACAAAGCCTCCATCAACTCTGACTAAGATTTTAAAGCAAGAGAAGTATCCTCACATATGTCTTGAACATCCACTGTCCAAGTACTAAGTCTTTCTACAGGAGAACTTTAAGCAGGTTCCCTATAAAACAGAGTTAGATATGAAATGATTTTGGTACCCAGATTTTCTTGGGTCCAGACAGGTTAGCCAACAAATATTTAGGTACACAAATTTGTCTTATGGGTCTCATCAAATTTGTAGAATCAAGAGATTTTGAAATTTCAACCTTATTAGATCCGTAACTATGAACATACCTGGTTGAATCATATGAACTTCCATAACTAGAATTATCTACGTTCTGTCTAGATTTAGAAATAAATCTAGTTTTGGTAATTTTTCTCTGTCCAGGTTGGTATCCTATACCAGTAGTATATCTAGGTGCAATCGGCTTACCTAGCATTTGAGTAAGAGTATATTTTCCATTTGTAAACTTTTCTAAATCCTTCCTAAGTTGCTCATTTGACAGTTTTAGTTCAGTGTTTTCTTTAAGTAATCGAGTATTCTTTTCCATTTCTATGTCACGATCAGATTTATGCTTAACAGTTAAAGCATATTGTTTCTTTAAACCATTGTATTTTTCTTTCAGCTCATTACAGGTTTCTTCCAACATATCACAATATTCAAACAATTCATATTTTGACATATTTTTAGAATCGTAATCATCTCCAGAATAATAGGAATTTAAAGCTGGAGTTCCAGATATTACCTCAGAAGTGTTTTTCATAAAACACATGTTTGCATTATTTCTGTTTTTAGTCTCAGAAGCTTCGGATTCACTAGAGATATCCTCAGAAACACTCCAAGTAGCCTTCATGGATTTCTTATACTTATTGTACTTATACTCATACTTCTTCTTGTATTTCATCTTTGGGTAGTGTGCTTTGATATGTCCTTTTCTTTTGCACTCATAGCAGACAACTTCATCAGATTTGTCCGGTTTCTTCTAGTCCTTTTTCCAGCGTCCCTTGTTGTCATACTTACCTTTGTAATTTGATTTTATGAAAAACTTCTTCTTCCTATAAAACTTCTTAAATCTTCTGGAAATGTGATCCATTTCTGCATCACTATTAAATGCACTTTCACTTTCTTAAAGCTTGAGCTATCACTTACAGCTTAAAATTTCTCCTTATTCTTTGAAGTGGATGTCTTGAAGGCAACTAAATTCATTTTTGGTTCATCTTCTTCTTCTTTGTTTACGTTAAGTTCTTCGTACATCATCAACATGACAATAAGTTCGTTGACTGGCAGTTCACCAATATCACAAGATTCTATGATTGAAACAGAAGTGCCTCTCCATCTTTCAGGTAGGCATCTCAAAATTCTCATGAACTTCTCTTTTGATGAAACATCCTTTCCCAGTGAGATCATAGTATTGAAAATTTCATTAAACCTGAGATACATATTAGAAATGGATTCATCAGGCTTCATCTTAAAATTATCATATTTAATAGTATTGGTGTTCAATATCATTTCCTTAACATTAGTTGTTCCTTCATGAGAAACACTTAAAGTATCCCAAATTTCATATGCAGTCTTACAAGCAGATATTCTATTAAATTTCTAATCTCCTAAAGCACAATACAGAGCATTCATAGCCTTTCAATTATTATTGTAAGCTGTCTTAGTAGCTTCATTCCAAGTAGATCTAAAATTAGTGGGAATTTTATATTCTGATTCTATGGCAGTCCAAATATCAAAACCCATGTTTTCAAAATGAATTTTCATCTTAATCTTCCACTGATCATAGTTGTTTCCATTGAAAAATGGTGGTCTATTAGTAGCAACACCTTCAAGTCTGTTATCCATGATAACTAGGTTGAAACATAAATTTTAAAGAGATAAAAATTTATAAGTAACAAAAATTTTAAGATCTTTAAAATACAACTAAAATCACAGTTGAAAAACAGAGTACTTCAGAAAATATTGTAATCCTTTGATACCAAATGTTGGTCGGAGTGGATACTCAATATGGGGGTGAATTGAGTACCAATTATAATTTCTGTTTTAAAATCTTTCACTAAAATCTCCCAATTTAAAATATTAATTGAATTGTAGTGAATTTGAATTAAAGCAAACTTTCAGTTAGCTTCTCAACGGATTGATTAATTCCCAGTTAATCTAATCAGAAGATCATATTAGCTTTTTAAACTAACGTAATGATTTACAAATAATATAAACACTTGCTAATTCAATTATCAGAGTTACATTGAAAAATAGTTTTAGCTTTAAATCACTTGGCAGCGGAATAAAAATGTTTTTGGTAAAACTAAATCAAGCACAACAGATATAACCAAGAGGTTCAGTCTCAAGCCGAGACTTAGTCCTCTTAACAATTTATATAAATTGGATCCACACCCTGGATCAGGGTTCACAATAGTTTACAACGGTCCAGGTCAAAGACCTCTACCACAGTTCTACGTGGGAAACAAAACAACAGAAAACCACATGTCCAGGTCATACATGACCTCTACCACAATCCCAGTGGTAAATAAGAGGTGTAAGAGTTTGAGTGAGGATTTACAGATCCTCCAGTTAAATTATAGGAGAAAGTGTGTGTGTAAAATACAGCAGATGACACACACTACTCAAAATGTAAATAATAAATCACAGAGGAAAAGATGTAGAGTTTAGAATGGCTCTAGTGATCGAATTGCAGCTCTGGACTCCTTCAGATTTGATCATAAGTGGTTCTGAGTCCTCTTCTGGTTTTTTTTCTGGAAAACAAAGTGTCGTCTGCTTCCTTGACTTCCAGGTGTAGAGACAGAGGAGAAAGTAGTCTATGATGTTCTTGTGTGGATGTTCTCGTTCTCAGCTCTTTCTGGTATGCAGGAATGTATGAGCTCTTCGTGTGTTCAATTGTCTCTTTTCTTGCACACCTTTTTTTTCACTTTCTTATTTTTGTCACACTCTTATTTGTTTTTTTCAACCTCTTCTTTTAGCAACAATATCATCTCTTATTTAAAGCACGAGCTCCGTCAAGAAATGATTTCATTTTTGAAGGTACGAGGTACGGTTCCCTGACATCCAACAACACACATTTAATAAATGTCTGTGTATTAAAATAAACCTAATATGACCATTGGTTAGATTAAATAAAGATAAATAAATTAAAGTAGTGTTGGATTCTCTGGAACGATAGCTTTGGGAATCGGTAGCCTTGGTAGTGGTAGCCTTGAGTAACGGTAGCCTTGAGTAATGGTAGCCTTTCTATTGGTAGCCTTCTGTGTAATGGTAGAATTCATGTATCGGTAGGCTTGACTATATCGGTAGGCTTTCATATATCGTTAGCCTTTCATTTAATGGTACCCTTCGTGTATCGATGGCCTTTACGTATCAGCAGGCTTGTCTGACGGTAACCTTCCGCGTATCAGTAGACTTGCATACCGGTGACCTTCATGTATCGGTAGACTTTGATGTAACGTTAACCTTCTCATATCGGTAGGCTTAGTATATAGGTAACCTTCCATGTATAGGTAGGCTTTGCATAATGGCAACCTTCTCATATCAGTAGGCTTAGTATATCGGTAACCTTCTGTGTATCGGTAGGCTTTACATAATGGTAACCTTTCGTGTATTGGTAGGCTTGACTGTAACGGTGACCTTCATGTCTGTTTAAGCATTCTATTGGTAGAATAGGTTACGTTAGAATATATATCCATTTAGAAACCATATTCTTTGAAGATAATATAAATAATATAATAAATGAATATGTGTATGGTGTACATAAATAATGAAATAAGTAATTAATCATTAATTAATCAAAATAGGAACTATCAACCTGTATTTGAACATAATTAAGATTACCGAAATATAATTAAGCATAGTTAGAAATATGATTGAACATAGTTGGGATTATCAAAATATAATCGAGCATAGTTGGGATTATTAAAATATAAGTTGAACTAATTCTCCTAGAGGGCTCAACAACGTGGAATCATTATCGTTTTGGGGATACAATTTTAATCTACTATGATCATAAAGCTTATCTTACATATTCTCCAAAAAGGTTCTAAACTTGATGCAGCACCATTGGATCAAATATTTGTAGGGGTTCAACATTGATGTTATTTATAACATGGGAAAGGGTAATTTTGTGGTAGACACCTTGGGAAGAAAACTGCCAATTTATGCATTGAGGAAGTCAAGTGATGAGAGGACCTTGATGGGATTATTTGTTCAGATGATCTTGGAGAGCAAGGAGAACAATAGAGGTGAATTCTTGGCCAGTTTTCAGCTGAATCCTTCTATTATAGATTCAATTTAGTTGAAGCAGCCTGGTGATGAGTTATACCACTAGTCTATACAGTTTCTTCAGGGTGGGGATACACCTTGTGATTGGACGTTGTCTCCTTAGGGAATCTTGTACTTTAAGGATCTTTTTTTGGTTCCGTTTTCTATTATGATGGTGGTGATATAGGATAGACACTAATCTCAGTGGGATGTTCATCATGGAGCAAATGATATGTTTTATTATGTTCTTTGGTAGTACTGGTGGCCATGTATGGGGTGAGATAAAGCTAACATTATATCGTGGTGCTATACTTGTCAATAAGTAAGGGTAGAGAATCAAAGGCCCTACGGTTTTCATAAACTATTACCCATTCCTAGATAAATGTAGGAAGAGGTATCAATGGAATTTATTATTTGATTTCATCATACACCTTACTGAACAAATGATATTTGGGTGGTAGTTGAGCATTTGACCAAATTAGCCCATTTTATTCCTATCAATGATTCAATTAAAGTGGATGAGATGGGATTTCTATATGATCTTGAGGTGGTAAGACATAATGGTGTTCCATTAACAATTGTTTCTGATATAGACCCCCCATATAACATCTCAATTCTTGGAAGGACTTTACACGACATTGAGGTCACAAATCAAGATGAGTATGACATAACATCCACAAATTGATGGTCAGATGGAGCATGAAATTCAGATTATGGAGGACATGCTTCTTGCATGTGATTTTGATTTTGTAGGATATTAGGATAGACTTTTTAAAATGGGAAAGTTTTATTATAATAATAGTTACCTATACTCTATTATAATGTCTCTTTTTAGGTGCTTTATGGTAGGTCGTGTTAGTCTCCTCTATGTTGGGATGATGTAGGTGAGACCTAACTATTGGGGTCGAGCCTCTTGCAAGAGACATCTTAGAAAATAAAGTTGATCATGAATCAATTATTAATAACTTATAGTTGCTAAAAATATTATCCTAATCAAAGATGCTATGGTTTTTGAGTTTTCTATGGGTGACCAGGTGTTCTTGTATGTGGAACCACATTTGTGTCATCATCATTTTGGTAAGTAGGTAAAGATAACATCGAAGTTCGTTGGACCTTTTGAAATCACAAAATTTATTATAAAAGTGGCATACAAGTTAGCCTTTTCTTCTTATTTGAATTCAATTCATGACATGTTTCATGTCTCCCAATTGAAGAATTATAATCTAGATCCGTATCATGTGTTAAAATGGATAGAGTTGGAGATGGAGCTCAATTTATCCATGTCTTAACGAACAATACGGATAGTGGATTCCCAAGAGAAATTGCTTCGTTGGAAGTCTATCCCATTGGTTTGTGTCCTTTTGATGTATGCTTAAGACATGCATGAGACTTGAGAATGCAATTCATGGTTTGAGAGTGAATATTCATTCTTGTTTTCCGATCGTGTTTCATGTAGGCTTGTGGGGGATGAAAAGCTTTCATGGTGGGGAGAATTGTCACATCTCTAATTTTCTTTTTCAGTTTTTTTTATTTTTTATTTTCATTCTACCCCAAATTCCATAGGTCCCATTTAGGTTTTTTGAGAAAATGGAATGTTTTTAGTATGCACACAATGGAACATGGTTAGTAGTAACCATGCAACTTGCCCTTGTAACCATGTGGTAGGTGTCTGGGTGAGACAGAACCTACCGTGTGGCCGGTGCACGATTGTGCTCATTGTCTTAGGTACTCATGTGGTACCTATCCATTTGAGGATATAACTACCTCATAACCAACACACATCCAATCAGACTGTGCAAGGTTGTCATGCAATAGGACCTTCTGGGATAGAGTGTGCAACATCACCACTACATGGTTTTTGAAACTGTGCTTACTAACCGTGATCCCTATAACACATTAAAAATTTGGTTTGTTTGTTTTCTCTACTCTTGATTTGAGCCCCAAAACCCACACATTCTCACCCCACTCGAGATTATCCTCCCTAGGAACACCTCCCTCTCAATCCTCCTCCCTTCAGGCTTCAATTTTAGTATGGATTTGGGTGGTCCTTCATTGATTCCTCAAGTACGTCTCCCCCTTACTTTGATTCTTCCCATATTCTAGGGGTTTTCCATTTACTTGGGGGTCCTCTTCTCCAGCAACTAGGGTTATGATATTTGTGCTCTATTTTTAGTTTTTTGGTTTGATCTTCATGTTTAGGGTTTGATCTTTCTTCCTTATGGTTCGATTGAGGTGCGGTTGGAGAATCACACTGGATGTTTAGGATTTCTATACTTAAGGTTGGTGATTCCATGCTGAAACATTATTTTATGAATTCATATTTATTTTATGGGTACTTTAGTATGTTCTATGATTTCTCTGTGTGGTGAAAATGTAGTTATTGAATGATTTTGTTGAGAATTTGGTTTGAAATTGGAATTGATATATGAAATTAGGTTTTTTAATGTGTAAATCCTTTTGGGGAACCATAAAGGTGTTTTATAAAGTGTTTTAATGATTTATTAAGTTATGAAAGTGATGTGAATAGTTTTTGAAAAATGTTTTGGTGTGCGTTTGATTTTGAAAAATAAATTTTGGTGTACAAGTGATGGAATTTTGCATGAATCTCAATTCTTTTCTTATGTGTGTGAAAGTAGCGGGTTATGTGAAATATGGAACTTAATTGAGCACAAAAGGGAACCAGAGTAACATGGGTGGTGGAATAGGACAAGTATTCTAGTGATACAAAAGTATCTTTGGCCTCGTTTCACATAGCGGGGTTGACAATGACGACACTAATTAAAAATTGATGATGGTTGGAGACCATTAGAACATTGTATGTTTCTCCTATCTAGGTGATCATGAATAAGGATGTGGATTTTATTGGTAACTATACCATTTTACACCAATATATGATGTCTCTAGGGTGCCACTTTTAGCTATTTCCCAAAAGGGATCTTCTGAGATTAGTTATTTTTGGTTATATTTCACATACCATCAACACATGGTATGGATCGTTGGTTATTTCAATTGAAAGAATAATTTATTAAGTAGTTTTATTTCAAAGTAGTTTTCCAAAAAATGTTTCTAGTTTCTTTTTTATAATACTTTCAAGTTATTTAACCTAAAATTTTTATTGCATGGAATATTTTATTGGGTGGAATCCTACTAGGTGTTAGATGACACCCTACATGCACGTTTTGGTGTATGTAGACTTTTTAATGATTGATACAAGTAAAGGAAATATGTTTGTACATGGTGATTTGGGTTTCTAGAGGTCTTACTTGGTGATGTATTATTGGAGGAGGCTTGAGGGTGATGTTCTTATTGACATGTGGTTGTTTTGGATGACTTTTTTGTCTCCCTTTTTTTTTTGTAGCTAGTATGATTTTTGTCCAAAAGTTGTAACTCCAAATATAGAAATTATGTATGGATTGTTTGGATATGGATTTTTAGAATCATTTTTTTTATTTTTTTGGTTGGTTTATTTTAATAAATTTAGTTAAATCATTACCATATTGTATGTATAATACCCTTGCACTTGTTTCTATCTTTTGGGGATCAGGAATTCCCTTCGAGCCCCACCAAAGATTGAGTTGGGTGCTAGTTCTGATGAAGACCTGACTTGGTTCGCAAAGGTATCACTCATAGAAACACTACATATTCCACATCATTCCAAATTAGTGATATGTATTGAGAGAGTATGGAAAATACAATAAAAATGAACTTTATTTTTACAATTAAATCACCTATAAGATTCATCTCCACAATAAGGAGTAGAGGTACACCTTATCTTTACCAAATAATGAACACCACCCTTAGTTCTATCCTTAGAGTTCCTCTTTTTATTCCTGCAATAAACTAATTGGAATACACAACAAAAGATACCCGTTTATTCAAAGACAGTTGGAGAAGACAAGAAATGATCTCTTCCACAAATCCTATCTCAATCATTAGTGCATTATGGACTATGTTTTCATAGCTCATTTGGTAAACGTTCATGATATATTACTTGAACTTTGATGAATCCCCAATATCAAAGTTCCCTACATTCAAAGACACATTCCCTACTAGAAATGGAGTAAGTAAAATCAGCTCTACAATGCTTGCTGAGTGCGGGGACACTCTTACCATCCCCCACTAGAGATCCATGATCTTCTGATCATTGTCTAAAATTAGATAACATGGATATTATTTCCAAAATAATAGAACCTTTATGTCCTTCCATGTTATCCTTTCCCATCTACTACAATACAACATGACATTCACCATCATCTAGATTCACCTTGAGGCATAAATGTAGACAACTTCACCTTCTGAACCACATTGGTCTCTACTAGGTTGAATATCCTTTTAGTGGTATATATGAATTAATTTTCATCTTTAGGGAATCCAGTGAGTTGAATGGATGGGGGATTCTAGATATGGGTGTTGTGATAAGATTAGGCCATCATTGGTCTACCCCTATCGGGTTCTCCACCCCCAACATTCACTATCTAAAAGAGTCCACGATTGACTGATTTTATTTCTTGATCCCATTGGATAAATAATGGATGTAAGCTCATTTAAATACTTCAGTATGATGAGGGGTGTAACTAGATGCACAATACATCTAAAAGGAATCATTTTCCTTAAATTATTAAACAAACCTTATAGAAATTCAAAAGCATAAACAAGATATCTATAAAAAAGAGTCTGTTAAAAGTTCATAGGCACACATGTTGATTCTAAACAAGGATAAACCTAATAAGATACCCATAAGAATTAATAATAACCCATTATGTACTATCATAACCTAAATAATGTATATTTTACCTACATTTTATGTGAATCCATTGATATTTGATCAATAATAAAATACAAAAACCATGAATAATTTTTTTAATATGTATCATACCAAAAAACATATCGAAATTTCAACATAATTTAATTATTTGAGTTGTATCTAATGAAATAATAATATATATATGGAATTAGAACCTATTTACCTATCATGATGCATGAACACACAAAAAATCCCATAAATTAGTTAAAAACACCATTCAAATAACAGAGGGTGAATTAATTCAATGGAAGCATAAAAACAATAAATATAAATTCACACTATATGGAAACTCAGAGGTCCACCACACAGTGATGGCCAAACAATGAAAATTTTCCCCAACTTGAGTCCCAAACATCCTATCTCTTACCATCCCTACCCTAAATCAATTAAAAGAGAAGAAAAAGTTATTGTTTCTGGTTATACTAAAACCATTTAGTAATTACTCAACATAAACCACCAGGTTAGAGTGGTATTAACACAAAACCTCATGCATGACTCCTCGTACACAAGAGGTTTTTAACTAGTGAGGAGGGATTGAAGAGAATCATAGGGAGGCTATTCCCATGGTTCTAGGTAACATCAGAGTATATAAAATATTGATTAAAATAATCAATAAATAATAAATAAAAGAATAACCATCATATTATTTGAAAATAATGATAAAAACCCAACCCATATAGTATCCATACGGCATGTTAGACCAACCAACAACAACTAAAAAAGGATCCCAAGTATGAATAAGACAAAAATAAAAGTGACAATACCAAAAATGAGGTCCATCCAAAATTTTATACATCCTCCATCCAACTAGCTCAACTATATAGAATAGGATACCTTCCCTTCACTGGATCCCTAGTCATGAAATCCATAAGTGCACTGAAATTTCCATGTAGGCTATGAGTATATCACTCATTCAGACACCACCAATAACCCTTAACATTGGTGCATAAGATATTAAAGTAATTTAAATGAGGGAAAAAATAACATATATAACAAATATATATATATATATATATATATATATATATATAACATAAGAAAAACACAATATAGTTCCTTAGAGACTAACGCCACCATCATTGGAACCATGGAAAATGGAAACAATGTTGTCTTCCCAACATATCCCCCTTCAGGATATCACAAGAACCATGTGTGACACATCCTTATTGTTGGGATAACCCATGTAAATGTTGACCAATTTTTGAAAAATTCCTTTTTTGGGATAGTACAATGGGATAAAACTAAATTTTCATCTACAGATGGCATTGAGTAACACATATCATATATGAAACCAATGATATATCATAACCACATCGTATGAAGAAATAATCATAATATAAAAAATCCACATGATAGAAATATCAAGCATAGGTAAAGGATACATAGACATACTACATGTGATCAAGTATCACATGTATGATTCTTAGACAAACACATACATTCCAAACAATCATGCTAATAAACATTATAAAATTTGTGCTATAGTCAAGGAATTTTTACCTTAGCTGTAGTGATTACTAGAAACAAAGTCCACTGTCCAAGTTTAAAGGAACCAACAAAACCTAGATCCAAGCTTGATTCAACACAACTGAGAATCCTTGTATCATGGAAAATAAAAAAACCACAACCTAAAGGTAGATCAAGAAACAAAAAACCAGATACAATCCATTGAATACAATGATCTTGGTCCATAGTTTCATAGATTCCAAAACCTTCATTCTAGGTATTGATTATGTTAGATCTTTTTCTGTCTAATTATATTTTTGAAAAGTAGTGGAAGCCATTAAAACTCTTTTTGGAGGATCTATATGAAATCTAATTTTAAGTTTAACAAAAAAATGAAATGAATAACATGATATAAATGATGCATACCATTCAATACTATGATTATGTGACAACATTTTTATTCTTCATATGAGTTTGAGTGAGTTCATGATGTTAATTTCAAAGGCTTCCAACCTCCATAGGTATCCATAAATAAATATGAATAAATTTTTTTATATGTAAGGATCCCTATAAACTATCTTGTGAGAGAATATCATAGTGAATAAGAGGTATGGGAATAGTAACTCTTGGTGAGGAGGAGTCTTGTCCTGGCCTGAAGCATTCACACACACACACAATACCATTTCATGGTCGTGATTCTTATAATCCACAAGATCACTCCTTAGAAAGTGAAATTTAATCATGGATTCATAATACAAGATTAAAATCCATGGCATGTTAATGTATCATATATATGAATGTAGTCCCTCCCAATAATTTCATCAAATGAAATGATATAGTAAATGATAACTAAAATGGGATAGCAGTAAATGATATTATATAATCATTTAGGATTCACTTAATTATATAACATGTATGAAAAGCATAATTTTTAGGCCATATATATATATCATATATATATAAGGCTTTAGGGAAAACCTCTTTCAATATCACACTTCCCCTAAATTCTAATAGAATTTCTACCACTTGATGTTATATTTTATTGTGTACATTAACTTATGAAACCATATCAAAAACTCCTTTTAAATATATTTTATAAAACATTTGGAAGGCTATAATGAAAAAAATTATTTCACATCATATGTAATACCATATTAATTCACATCCAAATAAACTTTTAATTAAATATATAACACTTTTATAGTAAAACTATAATTTATAATAAATCCCCATTCAATTGACCAAATAGTGTGACCATATGGAACTTTACATCATTAAAAACAAATTTGAATCACTGGGTCCATATATGTAAGTAAAGAGCAGTGAATAGTGTCAACTCGGCTCAATCTATTATTGGTTTTTTCATGATATCCATCAAAACAATGAATCTCTATACCTGTGACCACTTATATGCATCAAATGCCAACGTGCATTATCACATTTCAACTTTTTCCAAAATATCATGTGACCATGGGAGAAGGAACATTTAAATCCCATATAACTAACTCATATAATCTTGATTTTCAGAGTGTAGATATAACTGATTGATGAATACAAATAATTTCATTCATCCTTTTGGATTAGCACCTCACATTTCCTTTATCCAAATTCATGTATAATACCTATGTACAACAACATGCTCCCAAATTATATCTCAATAGTGGGACATGATTCCATTATAACAATATCAGAGGATAAATACCATATTGGTTAAGCTCTAACTGATGACATGATCAGAAACATACCCATCCAAACCCATATTATATTATTTAATATATAGACATGTGTTTATGTGGTATCAAATTATAAAGGTTCTTATTCTATAAATCTCACCAATATCTGGTAATGGGGACTCAAATACGATCCATGAACCTTGTAGTATACCAAATACAAATCTTCCTGACACTCTATGTGGTATACATTGTTAGTCACCAAGCATACACAATGAATCCCAATTTTTTCATTATTCCTCATGAGTATATTATGTATATTTATACAAGAATCCTACTCATGTTGACCTTAAAATTTCATCATAACCTATAACACTCCATGATTAACATTATTTAGGGATAAAATTAATGTTATACTTTGAGAGGTTATTTATCTTTTTTTACTTTTAGGAATATAAATATATATATATATATATATACATTCATCCATCCCACGAGAAAGATTTATAAAATGGAGGTTTCCTAAAATATGATACATTTTTTAATATTCCTGAACTCATTAATAATATTTAATAAATAGAACATAATAGCCTTTTTAGCATAACATATATATATATAGAAATTTAGTAGATCAACCCTTATGTTATCTTCACTTTCTAGGTTTGGTTTACACATTACATCATATATGGTCCACATAACATGTCTATGTGTCCATCAAATAGACTCATACCAGTATAATTTTTAATGATTAACATCTATAATGTATGTTATATTGATTAATGGTGATATTTGGGAATTTTATTCCAAACTTTTCAAATTTTGACAATATTAATACTTCATAACTTCAAAACATCAAATTTTATGATGTTAACTTCTGTTATCTACTGAAAATTCATTTTAAGTTCATCATCATCATATTTGGAAACCTATTTGACTTATATTTTCCCTGAAATAATGTAACGACTAACATTATTATTTAACGTTCCTCCAAAACTCATTTACGATAAGGTAAAAATAACTTTAACACAATAACTAAATATAACACTTATTTTTATCTTTACCACCACTCCCTAAACTTTATAGGATATGTGTAATTTACTATTAATTTTTACTCATATATTCTATTAAGAAATGATTTCTTTCAACATAAATATATCTAATTTCAACTCTTTATATTTTTTTCATAGTATTACATATCCTAAAATATTTTATAAAATTGAATAAAAACACTTTATCTTAAATTGGAAAAGTAGTGATAACCACATTCTATGAAAAATTAAATGTAAGATTGATGTTATCGTTAATTTTTTAATTATGAAATTCTCAATGTCCAATCGTACTTAGACTAAGCTATTAAACACTATATTTTCTCCGAAATTTTTAATATACTGAAACCATTTTTTGTAAATAACATTGTGTTCCATTTAGTATGAAAATTTTAAAAATTAAATATGTTTTCCATATCATATATTATATTCTAAATGGTTAGAATATTTTCATTTTAATAGAAGTATTTATTATCATATTCCATCAATTGGTGGTGAGAACACATTAACACATATTTAAAAAAATATATGGATAATCATTTAATCGAGGACAAATATTCATATTCAAATATTCTTCTCAAAACACATTAGAGAAAATTAAGAATCAGAAACAATATGTATGCAATTAATAATGCCATTTTTTTAAGAAAAACAATTTATAATCAAACAAATAATCTTATCACATAAGAGAAATGAGATGAAGATACACATATTTTACTTAGATTAATATGATGTTGATAAAATCCATTAAATTCGAATCCTTGATGAATTATCTATTTAATTCATCTAACGAATATAAACTATGAGCTTAATCAATTCTTCCTTTGATTTTGAACTCCTATATATTTAATAGTATTTATAAAATATAAATTTTGTATTACATACCTTTCAAAAACAAAATATTAATTTCTATAACATACTTACCTGTTAAGAATATTCAATGGATTTATGAAAACTCCTTTAGGTATATGTTGGATAATTCAATCATATTGAATTATCTCCCTTCCTTCTTGACAACCCTTGGTTTTAATAACCTAGATTGTCTTCTAGAAGAATCATTATTGAAATTTTCTGATAAATATACTTATTCTGGTTATAATTTTTACAAAATTTTAATGTCTATATAATACTTTTGAACCTATATATCATATTTATTATTCATATATATTCCCATAAATTTTATAATATTAGTAAAATGTCTTTGAATTTGATTATATTATCATAAAATTTAAATAGATGAAAATAATACAAATCCCCTTAAATAGATCAACCCATTTTAGTCTATCCTTAATGTATGTCATAGAATAGAACAAATCATTTCTATATGTATCTCAAAAACCTCACCTAATTTTATTAAAAAATAGTTTATTTCAAGAACTTCTTAGGAGATAAGTGTGAAAATAAACATGTTATGAAATATTCAACTAAACCTAAAGTATCCAAGTCTCCAACAAAATGTCACCTCTACTATATAATAATGATATCAAATTAATTCTTTATAATTACATAATTTTTCTTTTATTTTTGGTGTCCTATATATTTTAAGCACTATAAAGATTAATAATTTGTTTCAAAAACAATAAATGGAATGAATTCAATTACATTAATTCATAAAGTGAATTCTCAATGTGGATTCTAGTAATGATTTTTTAACATAGAAAATTTCATCTCCAAGGGATAAATTTCAACAATGAAAGCATTGTCCTACCTTTTCCTTTCATAATTTGATAAGAGGTTTTGACTTACCATGATATCTTTTAATCCATTTTTGTGTAGAAATTTTACCCATCTTATTTTGTATCATTAACATAGATCATGAAGCTAGACCACATAGGTTTCATTTATAAATCTTCAACATATTTAGGATATAATATAATGGTTGATAGAGTTCATTTATTTTATAATTCACAAAAAACTATTAGATCTTTTCTGGCAATGATTTAATAATAAAATATATAGTCAAATAAAGATTTAGAGGTAATCCTAGAATCTATGTGTTATTGAAATATCCTCTAGTATTTAATACATTAGTGGATGTATAGGTAAATTATATTTTCTTATAATAAGAAGAATCATTATACACTTTATACCATTCATTCATTTCATTAGATTTAATGATCCTTTTCACATTATCATTCATTTTAAAAGAAATATTATTATCATGATAATTTTGATAATTTGACTCTATTGTAACCAACATGAGTGTAGACACATCCAGTGAATAATTTTAATGTTAATCATAGTTAGCCAAATCATTTTTTTGACTAGGTTCACATGTTAGTATATGAGGAATAGATTGTTCCAATACATGGAACTTTCCTACTTAATTGAGAAAAATTCACAAAATTCAATGACATCCAAGGATGTATTTACCCTTAAGTTTTTCCTTTTAAAGGATTGATCAAGAGGTCAATATTGATGATTATTTCACTTATATACAATAGAATATTTTATTAGATGAGAATTAAGTTTTACAAATAATTTAATAAGGATATTTAAGAAATATGATCCCACTAAAACGATGAACCCTTTTAATATTTATCATATCCATTGTGGTTAAAAATCATTATTTCACTAAGGAATTATTATTCTAGGGATTTACTCTCATAAATTAATTATTTAGGAAGAGTATCATCCTAATCATATCATATATGTCTCTCAGACAATTGAGTAGAAAAATATTTGTTCAATCTATTATATGGAAAAAATCAACTTTATTTTTATAGTATCATTCCCAAGGGTTTCACATCTATGGTAACCCAAACGAAGCATTAAAAATACATTAACAACCAATGGGAACCCTACTATGGAAGAACCTACCCATGGATGATCTAATGTCACCCATTAATTTATTTCCTTATATAATATAATCTAGGGGGCACTATTTTATTAAAGAACATACATTATTGGATGACCGAGGTCTCGAAAAGTGCTTATTTGGATGGAATCCTACACTTTGTATTTTGGGGGATTTTAATCTCATCATATTTTCACATATTATTCCCTTTTTTTATGCATGTTTCAAGTAATTTTTTTCATAATCCTATTACCTCCGCAAAACCAATATGTTAAAACCATATAGATGTGTAAATCATTACACAACCCAAATTTACTATTACATACCCAAATAAAAGTGAAATATATTCGTAAATATCTCGACGAATCAGATAAATAAGGAACATGAACACTTAAATTAAATGTTTATAATTGTATGAGAATGATAATCTCTACATGAGTAAGCCCATATAGAGAGATAACTAAACCTATTCACATTTTTAGATAAGGAACAATCCTCTAGGTTTGTTGGTAGTCTGAACCAATGTCCATCTACCTAGGGATACATTACTCAAAATAGAATCCAATTAATCATAAATCTAATATCCACTTTACACAAACTATATTGAAAAGCTAAATTCAGGTCCATAACTTCAATTAAAACTGAGTTTAATGTAGATGATAAAGGTAAATTCATCTTGGAGTAACTCCTAGCATAAAAATTCAAGGATCTTTCCTTGAATAAATTTATCATATAAAATTTATAATTCAAATATTTGAAATATAAATAATTTATAACTATGAATAATACATAGAATAATAATTAAATAAATGGACAATTCAAATATCTAAAAATTTGATAAAAATTTATGAACAAATCACAAGTAAATTATAATTATAAAAATTTTATAGTCATTGGATTTAACATTATAGATATTCTATAAATTAGTATATAAAAATTTTATATTCAATATAAAATGAACTCTTTCATATTTATCAATGTATCAAAATTTCATTTTAAATATATAATATTTTATGAATTATAAACAATTTATAATCTAATTTCAATTATCTAAACATTTTACATAATAAAAATATCAAATAATTTATTTATTTTTTGAACATTGATCATATCAATCATCAAGAACTTTTTGATGTGTTTAAATAATATCCAAATAAGGCTTACCTTTTATTTTAAACAATTTAAAATATATAATTGGCAGGAATTCATAATTGGAATATAATGATTTTATATTTTATCCTTATTTCATAATTTATAAGAATTTATAAATTATTTCATAATTATTTATAGATAAAAAATTTTTTTTTACAGATAATAAGGTATTCCATATAATTTGGTTTAATGGTATTTCAAATATTAACATTTAGTATTTGGGAAAAATAAAAGTCTCATAAACATTTATTTAATAAATCCTTAACCATTTATAATGAATTAATTTATTTATAAACCCTTTAAAAATTAATTATTCTAAAAATATATTTTAGAAATATTAATAAAAATTTTATATATCTTGAAAAAAATTTATGAATTTAAAATTATGTTTTTATAAAATTTTATTTTACCCTTGGATAGGAACCCATTCCTATGTAAATGTAAGCTCACTGTACACTTATGCAGAAACTTTTAGTATGTGTAATATTATTTTTAAACCATTTTAAAAAAGTATAATTACTCTTTAACTTTATAGACCTTAAATATAATAATCTATATAATAGTAATAGGTATATTACCTATACGCAACTCCTTCTGTATAAGGGTAAGATTGGGTGACCCATACCTAGATTGATTTACATATGGGTAAGGCAAGATGATCCTTATATTGAAATATATACGTAAGGGTAAATCCCTGGTTACCCTTACACATCTCAACTATTTAAGTTTAAGGATTTGTTTATCATTACAAATCCGAACAGTGTATGGGTAAACCATTTTATGAACCAGAATTTCCAAAAAAATAAAAGACAAATCGGGTTTTTGATGTTTTTCATCATTTCATTACATGATTTATAAAAGATAATAATTTATTCCCTATGATACCAGTGAAGGGATTAAAAATATTCTATTAAAAATAATTAGAAAAGAGGTAGTGATTTAAAACCCTTGACTGGGGATCTCAATGAATGATAATATGAAAGCGTGTATAAAAATTAGAATGAATAACATGGTGTAAATCATGTATAACTTTACCTATGTTGCTCATAAAAAATATAGATCAACTTAGAATGATAGTGAGTGAGTTCAAATAGGGAAAATGGATTACAACCTCTATATATGACACCACAAGATTTAAAAATAATACCATACATGATAGCGTACAAGACAAACAACCCTGAGCTTAAATGATTCGCAAAATAAGAGGATTCTAAATATGGATGTTATAACCTAGATGTCAAATTGGTGGGTATGAATAGGGTTATCTACAACATAATAAATATTTAAAGGTTCTTATAACAACATGTTAACATCTTTTAGGTATTTCCCCCTCTTTTCTAATTTTCCTCTTTAATTGGGAGCATCTTGGGACTCCTAATGATACAATGCATTTATTGGAGAAAATGAAATAAATTTTAGAGATACGTGTTAATTAGAATTTTTGGGGTCCATGTATAAATGTTTTAATGTATTTATAGGGTTCTTCTTGAGTTCATAGAGCAAACAATATTTTTTGTTTTTTGAAAGGAGTATACTATTTTTGAAATAGTCTATAGAAATCAAGCCATGTAATTGGAATACATGAATTGTAATCTCTCTAGGGAAGATGTTGTGAACCTGGTACACATCATGAAGGGGGTACATAAAATATTGATGTTACATGCCACATAAAAAAATCATGTTTTTTATAAAAATATTATCAGTTTTCTGGTGTATGTGATCCATTTGGATTACATGACGTGTAAAGGAATTAAATGACGTGTTATTATCGAGAGGTGTATTTTTAGGGTGTCTCTTGGTTAATTTTTCATTTCATCCATCCCCAAATCATTTGGATCTCAACATATAAACCTTATCTGAATATCTTGTGAGTCTCCATTCAATCCATATTGATTCGTTTCGAAGTTGATCAATGCTCCACTTGGTTTCTGTCTCTCAAGGTGAGGGATCCTTTCTAGTTCTTCAATTCGTTGATCACAGAAGAATCATTTCATTGATTTATTGGATATGTTGACCCATGGTGATGTTTTTTTCATTTCCTTCTTGATCGGTTGTGTGATCTTGTTTTGGGGGCCATTCATTTGATTGGTTGTGGTGCATAGTGTGTTCTTTCTATAGGTATTTTCTGTTTATTCTCCTTCACCAATATTTTTTGTAAATTAAATCAATTCAAATATGTATTTGTTGATTCAAGGTCTTTTTCTATTATTGTTGGTTCTTTCTTGTTTGTGGATTCTACTATGGTCATGTATGACCTGAGTTTTGTTGTACGTGGTTGTATCTCTAGGCATTGTTGATGAACTAAATTTATCCTATTTTTGATAATGTTTTATTAAATGAAACAACCTAATTGACTGATTGGTTTGTGTGTGATTGGAAATGGGTTTTTATAAAATAATGTTTCCCATTGTTTTAGTAACTGGAAAATGGTTTTCAAAGTGTTGGGAAATGGTTGTCAAATCATTGTTTTATGAAAATGTTTTAATGAATTAATTTGGAAAATAGAGAACATTGTAAGACTTGGGTACATAGGTGTAGGGTTTAGTAATAAGCCTCATCGGTTGATAATATTAGGGCGGAGGTTCTCTCATGGGGAAGACATATTCTATCTAGGAATGTTATTCTAGAGACTTGATAGACTTTATTTGGAAGGTTCACTTTATTTGGTATTCGTATGCCACCGAGGCTTGATAAATATGTCTAGGGGATCAATTTTTTCACTATTGTCTATATTGGGGGTATTAGGGTGTCCTATCTATCCTGACCTAGTGTGACCCCTAGTTTGATGCTACCTACTCTTCTTGGCCAATTTGAGATTCTGTTTTTGGCTTGCACAGTTCTATTATACTGTCGTAGATTTGATATGAGACATGATTCATTATTTTCATTTTTTTGAAAAGATATATCAATTGTGATATATGGATATGAAATGATTTGAATCTGAATTACCTCCATTATTTGGAAATGTGGAAAAAATTTAAATTGTATTGTTTTCCATGATTCTGATATAAAAACTATAAAATAGAATTCATGTCATTTTTTCATTAATGTTGATCATGCTTTGTTTATTATTCAAATAATTGTTATTGAACACCTGTGTTAAATCCTATCGAGCCTATTAGATCAAAATAACACTACCACATTTAGTGGTGTGTAGAGTTGGTTATATATTTTAATGAAGGGAAAGGCAAGTCTCCATTATGAGGTATCGATGACTTTTGTCAGCTGAGTTGGGTAGTTGGTGATGAGATGGTGGGAGTATTCCCACATATTCACATGAAGTAAGTTTTTCCCCCTATTTTGGTAGTCCTATGTGATTGGAATTATACATAGAGATTTATTCTACTCTTGGGTTGGTGATGAGATGGTGGGATTATTCCCACAAATTCACATGAAATCCACTATCATTTCAATTCACATCTTATTCCATTCATCAACTAATAATAATTTATGTTCATTGAGTATACCAACTCTTATATAAATTACATATAAAGAATTTAATCAATTCAAGTAAAAAAAATCAAGTAAACACATGGAAATAGAAGAAATATGAATCTCCTAACAATTAAATCAATTCAAACAATTTTTTAACAGCATTCCTCTAACTAGACAAGAACTAATTCACCCCATGATGGTTTAACAAAGTCATAAGAAAAAGAAATTAACATGGAACACCCCATTGGTGGTTTTGACTAGGTAAAATACATCCAACACATCTCAAAGTTACTAAAATGAACCCTTAAAAGTTTCCATTTCATTCATTTTAATTATTCAATTAATGTTTTTGGCCACAACAGAATGTTTGGTCGGAGTAACAATGAAACCAATCTTTATAAATCAACAAACCATTCATGAAAATTATATACCACCTACCATAGGACTGTAGTAGAGTGATTATCCAATATAATCTTCTAATTTGAATCAGATCAAGATAAAAACATTGAAGCAATGAAGACCCCATAAATAAGAAATATTATCTTTCACCTAAATAAATCCATCAATACTAATAGAAATGAAGAATGGAACAAAAATAATATATTACCCACCAGCAAAAATCCAACAAGATTAAAGATACCCGATTCCAATATCAGATGATAAAATGCTAGAAAATTATACAATTTGGATTTCAAAGGAGCCTGATAACGTATTTTCTATCCACTAAGTGAAGAAAAAGACACTATTTTAGGTTATTAAATTTTTAAGGGAAATATTTTACCCAAAAAATCTAGGTCACAAGAATTGACTGAGCGGTAGGCCAATGGTGAACCGACAATGATCCATTTTATTGGATAAGGGGGAACCTTCTTAGCCACTATGCATGGTTTTACGATCCCTGAAAAAATATTCATTTTGACTTTGCTAAAAACTATAGGTGCCCCGTATGGGTGTGCACCTGCATCTATATGGTTTTCTCAAACCATCTAGTCTATAGCACCCCACTATCTAGCCTCACATGGTTAATTGTAACCATGAGAATTGCCTCACATCATTTTTACTAACCATATGACCTATCCTGTTTTCCCAAAAAGTAAGGATTTGGGCTCCAAACATACCTTGGAAAACCCTAATACCCCCATTACGTCAAGGGTTATTCATATTAGGCTATAAAAAAGAATTTAAAATTATTATAATAAGATCTTTATCTCTTATAAAAATTGGGGATCTTATAATATTACTCCTTAAAGAAACTCATCCCTAAAATTACCTCGAAAGGGTGGTCATGATTCATCGAAGAATAACCCCATCCACTAAGCACATATGTCAACCTCCTACTCCCATGTATCACCCTATAAATGTTCATGATACCATGGAATCCATACCAGATGAACTGATTGGCCTCATAAAATCTTCATGATCCTATCAACGATATGTATTAGACGCTCCTAAAATGATGACACTATATATAAGTAAACCTACTCCGGTTGAAAAAAATGAGGATATACCTAATAAAAATGGTGTATCTATGATACGTGGAAGACACTGTGTGTTGAATAGTACCTTTGAGGTAACTGTAACTGATAGGATACCATCCTAGCAATCTAGAATCTAAAAATGCCTAACATATCCCAGTGAAATATTTTCCTATATTCTGATCTGTCTGTGTCTTGTCATCGATGAGACACATAAAAATACATGATCCTCGATCAAAAACTCATGAGATCATTTTTAGTGATCGTCGTACAATTTATGTCGAGACTGTGAGGTAACCATCCTCTTTATGGTGAAATATATAGACTTAGAAGTTTCCTACATGAGACACGGTCCCAGTAAAGTTGTCTCACCAACCTCTCACCAACATAGTGTTGGTTGACATGGTATTTCGTATATATAATCACAAGGTTCTATCTGTATAGCTATATAATAGATATTGTTGTAGGATAATTCAACTAGGGGTATATTCCTCACCCAAGAGCCCCAAAAATCATTGAAAAACACTCGTATAATGTTCTAAATCTTCTGTATTGTACACTAGGACTAACCATTAATATGAAAGTTATATGATTTTCTCAGAAGAACCTATGCACCCATCCCCCACTTTAAAGACTTCCAGAAATGAGTTGTGAACCAGGATTCCCTATCTGAAATGATAGTGAGAGGGACTATGTAAAGTCATACAGTCTTAGGGATATAAAACACCCAAAGATCATCCACATTGAAGGACTCCATAATCGGTAGAAAATGAGAATACATTATGATATTTTTAACAAAAACCAACACTATATCACTACGAATATGTGAAATTTTAAGCCAGGTCATCATAACTATAACGACAACATCCAATTTCCACTTGGGAATATGTAACTAGTGTAAAAGTCTATTTGGTCACTAATGTTCTTCCTTCACCTTCTGATCAGTGTAACACCTCATTACAAAACCAGCTACCACATGTTTCATACCCAACAACCGGTATTGATAATATAAGTCATGGTACATCATAGTGACACAACATTTCACTTCCCAAACTGAGGAATGAAACTCCCAAATCAACAACTCTCATATATCCACTAGAATCCAAACATAACCACATATATTCAAGAACTCATCCTCACCTATGGTCTAACAAGGAGGTGGGTCATCACCTACCACAATCTATAATAGGACTAGGCCCTCTGAATCCATTAGAATCACCATCCTCATTTATCTTGTATTGTAGAGGTCACAACTAAGGATGAAAGAAAATTCTTCCCCTGGATGTCCATTACCTCCAAGTGAATCTCAATGGAAAATTTAATATGACCTCACTCACTACTATCCTCCTGAACTACCTATATTTGAGTCCTTATACTTAGTACATCATAAATTTCATTCATATTTACATGTTTGTAGGAATGATCAATGTTGAAATAGTTTACGTACTAAACCCATATTATTTTCCTCTAATTTATCCCACACTGTATAGATATGTACATGAGGATTTTCTGGTCTGTGTATAGCACAAAATTGTCTCCCTGTAAGTAATGTCTTCATTAACACAAAGAATAAAAACGATATCTAAATTGATATCATGTGTCAAGTAATTCATCCCATGTGGCCTTAACTACTGAGACACATATGCCCTGATTCATTCTCCCCACACTAGTAATCCTCCTAGCACAATACCAAATGCACAAGAATACACAGTGTAACTACTTCCCATCCTTGGTAGAATCACGACAAGTGGTAATTTCAATCACCCTTTCTGATCATGAATGGCTATCTTATAGGTATCTATTCATACAAACCACACACCCTTCTAAGAAAATGTTGTATTACTATCTTTTAGGAATGAGTTGACCCATATAAAAAACATGTATTATCCAAATATGCCTAAGAAAGTCTATGAATCAATGAAATTAATGGGATGGTCCTTGGAAACTACATCTCTCGCCTTCTATGGGTCAACTTATACTTATGTATATGAGATAAAATGAATCAAGATGTGAATATTATCCATCCAGTTGTTCCACATTATGATCTTATAATATAATTTATTCTCTTTTAGTGTATCCAAAACTAACTCAAGCTGTTTTTCATGGTTGTGTTGTTTGGAAGAATACCCCAAGATATTGACCCCAAATACCACCATAAAAAATTTAGATGAATGTGGAATACATGGTTCATCAGCACCATGAAATTTTTTTGTGGTTTTGTGAGACCAAATGACATAACCAAATACTTGTATAAAATATACCAACTATAAAAAGTTGCATGAGGTATGTATGCACATTGACCACACACATGATGATATCAGAATCTCAAATAACTTTTGGAGAACACTCGAGATCATTAAATATATTAAAAAATATCATCTATCTATGGAAAGGAATAAATGTCCTTTACCGTTAACTGGTTCAATTTTTTGTAATCCATTCTTTGGATAATGGTAAAATTTTCCCTTTTCAAAAAATGGACTAGTGAACCCCACGTAGAAGTACTAGTTCGAATAAAAATCATTGGCCCCAAATACTTTAACTACCCCTGGATGTCCTTCAAATCCATAGTAACAATCTTATAGGGATTAATGGATATTAGTGAAGCTCATGGAACTAGTTAGATGGATAACTCAACCTCTGTGTCAAGAGGTAAACTAGAAAAGTCATATGGGAAGGAAAAACTACAATGATCTACCCTATAAAGGAAAATCTATCTGATATTATCCTTCATCATCCCCATAAAAACTAGAAATCCGGGCTATTATCCAGCCCAAACGAAAATGATCTAGTCTATCTTGACTCACCTAGATGTCCCATTCAACCTTTTGAGTGTAAAAAAGCCCTATGCTGATGTGAAATTTTCTCCCTATTGATAGATGTCAACATAGGCTTGTTAAGATACTAGCTAGTCTATCCCAATCATGATGTCAAACTCAATCATCTCGAGGAAAAATAGATTCCATACGATGTGAAACCTATTAACCTTAAGGGATAACTCCATGAACTGACATAAGTCCTCTATTCTTATTCCCAATGGAGTTTCAAGCATCTTACCACCCTAAAAAACTGAACAACAAGCCATATGATCTTCACAACAGATATAGATATAAATCTATACGACACACATGTGTCAAGAAGAGATGATACAAGAGTAGAGTAAACTAAGATAATACCTTTAAATGTATATGGATTGAATCTATCGTCCTCGAGGGTAAGATGTATGTCATGTATCTGGAATGAACTAGGCCCTATGACACAACCTGACTACCCAAACTAGGCCTGATTTTTTGTCTTGTTGAAACTTGTGTCAGGATACATCATCTATGACCAAAACCACCTTGGATTAAATGACTGGTATTTCTCGATCTCCCTACCAAATGTGGAGTTATGAAACATGTTCCTAAAAATGGTGTTAGCGATGACCATTTTCCACTCAGTGCTGAAGGGAAGGCCTTGCAAAAGTGTTGAATGTATCACATCCTTCAATAAGATCGACACTTGACTAGATTGTGATCAACTTGATCCATCATGTGTCCTTATCTGAAACACTGATTATAGAAAACTGATCTACCAGTACTCACACACTATATAGTACTCATCCCATTAGAAGCCTCAAAATAGTGCTTCCTGCCTGAAGATGTTGAACCACTGGGTCGAGAGACTATACTACTCTACTATTTATCCCCATCTTCCCTCAGGTTCTACTATATAATTAGTGCATAATTTACCATCTTAGTTATCTTTATAATCTAGAAGGTAGGAAAGGAATCCATTTGATTATGTTAAAATAAATATGATAATAAAATGTTGACATATAGAAGACCAAAATTTTTATTTGTAAAACAAAAAAAATTCATGAAATAAAATATTCTCTTAATTATTTACATTTTTTGAGTAGTTTAGTCCTAATATATGTTAAGAATACCACCGAAATAATTTATTTTCATGAAAAAGAAAATAATAGTGACATACAATATAAAATGAAATAAAAAAATAAGCACACAATAACAAAAATATATCTATCCCTAAGATCCTTTTCAAACTAGGACAAATGGTAAACCTAATATGAGGATGATAAAATTTAACTCCAATCATGATATAGACTAAAAATGAGGAAGAAGAGTAAAATGAACCATCAAAGAAATAATGAAATACAAATATCCTTACAATCCAAGGCCTACACCAAGAATATATGAGTATCTATTAATAAGTTAAGATAAATTATTCTAGGTTGATCATGTGAATGGGATTGTGATTTTAAAAGGACGTATCCAATGATGAACACTCCACCAAAGCGCGTCAAATGAAGGATATATTGATTTATGGGGTTTATATATTAGAGGGATGCTAAATAAAAGATAGATGAAAAACCTACTCAGATGAAAAAATTGAGTGCCTCTTAAGATAATAAAAACTGAAATGAAGTGATAAGATCTGATGAATTAAGTTAAGAGTAAGTGGTGATACGATGGTTGAGGCATGCTTATAAAACCGGGTAGGCATGCAGAGTGATGAGCTCGAGTGTGTGGTTCGTGTGTTTAAAAATCAAAAAAAAAATCTGTAATGGGAGGGACATGAAAAAAGAAGGAAATGGAAACCAACATGGGATTCTGATCATTGAGAAAACATAATAGGCACACACATGAGCCGTGTGATTAGGGTAACCAATGACCAAGAGAAAAGATGAAGGAGAATAGTGATCTAACCACAATAAACTCCTACCAAAGGACATTCCCAAAAGGGTTTAGTGAGATGGATTCCCATGCATGAGTCCCATAAGGAATATTCCATGGAAAAGAGTATCCCATACCCAAAATATATACAAATTTCAAAAAAATAAAATTATATTGCTTTAAAAAATTAAAAAAATTAATTTTGAAAACTAATTTCAAAAAATCTCATCCATTTTAATATAAAAACAATACCAACAAATAGTGTTTCTTGTAAGGACAATCTAGCAGAAAGGTAGATTCACTTATATATTTTCAACATAAAATATTTCTAACCCTATTTTATTCACCCAATATAGATACTCTTAGTGTGTGAAAGAGTAACCCATGTTTTGTTAAAGAATACTAATATATTTCTATCAGAATATCTAACAATTTTATTGATTAAAAAAAACAAAAAACTTAAATGATTACTGATACACTACCTGAGTCGCTAGTGGATGTTTAAGATACACCTGATCATTCCAAAAATTGAAAATACACAACTTTCCATAGAGGCATAATATAGAGAACATGAAAACTAAAAAAGTATAAGCTCAACATAATGAAATAGTAAGAGGTAGTAGAACACATATTAACTATAAAATAAGAAGCACATAAGAGAAATGTCTCTATGTATTCTTGGACATATTAGACTATCCCAAACACACACTCTATTTTAATCAGGTTCCCCTACAAAACACTTGTAGGGCCTTCCCAAGGATCAAAAATAAGATACTACCTTGAAAATATGCATATTTCTAGATAAAGGGATTCTAAATGAATCTAATGAACATTGTATGTGGTGCACCTTTGGAATTCTATATTAGATTGGGCTAAACTATCATTAGTTTTGAACTCATGATAATATCTTTTAATATGTCCATTATTTCCACACTAAAAAGATGAAATGTTATTAAATGTGTTCTTATATTTCCAATTATTATTATTATTATGAAAATGAACCCTATAATGAATTAATTAATAATAACTCTTTAAAACAATAAGTTCTTCCGTCAAACTATGTGTTTGAATATCACGAGACAACACCATAGAAACAACCTATTATAAGGGTATGGAATCACAAACATACACCAGCTAATATTTAAAAAACCAAAAGAACCATGAAGAGAGGTTATAAGAATATGTCTTGATCTTTTTCCTTACCTTTGATATCAAAATCATCAAAATCTAGGGTAACATTGTTAAGACTTCTTAGATGAACATAAATAGATAGACAAAGATTAATCCGAAAAGTATAAAGACTCATTCTCTTATAACGAAAACCAAGCATGATTTTTTTATATAGATGTTTGAGTTTAAACTAGATTACCCTTTTAGTTGTTTCACTATGGTATTCCTAGGGCCAAGAAAATAATCTTCAATCCCATTGTGGACTAAAGAGACACACATCTTAACTGTCTATAATAAAATAATTCTCTGTATTAAACATTATGTCTTTACACATAACATATGACGTCATTAAACTTCTTATAGGTTCTAATACAAATTTTTAGGGTCAGAAAGGATCAAATTAATTTAGTTCAATGCTAAAAAATTCAATAAAAAGTTTTTTTGATGATTTCAAAAGAAAGATGAGAAGAAAACACTTAAAGTTGAGAAAAGGAAATAAGAATGAGTAAAATAGAAAGAAAAATGTTGTAAATAAATGACTCACCCATGTATTTATTTGGTTCATACCAGTTTGGTCAATCATTATGGAAATAACACCAACACTAAAATTTTATTATTATGAAAAACAAAAGAATACCAATAGATAATAGAATTTTTTTTGAACAATGAAATACACATGAAAAAAACCCTATATACATGAGAACCTTGAAACTATAAGACTCACTATGAACCTAAGAGGAGGATTATAGAATTAACCTCCAAGAAGGATGAAATCACGCTTCAAAACCCCAAAATAGAGTAAAAAATTTAGAATAAGAATCTAATGTTGAACTGAAGAAACAAAGACAAACAAGAGGCCTTGAAATACCAAGCCTACAATAAGAAACAGAGGGTAGATCTTCATAAGAGAATATTTATGATGTTAGGATGTTATTCTGAATGGGATTTTGGTCATAAAATGATACCATTGGTGAAAAACTCGCCAACATTATGATACATCATAATAGGGAAGGGATTCAAATTGATCGAATGAAGTCCCTCGAGGCTGTTGGGGATTCTCTTTAGAAGGGATTATAGATAGATGGTGGAAGAACCATTCAATTTAATGAGAAGAAAGAGTACCTATGAATATTAGAATAATTTAAATGAAGTAATGAGTTCGAAGGAATTAAATGTAGAGTAGGGAGTGAGGTGATGAATGAGGAAGGTGCAATACGTGAAGCAGACACAAGGTAGGATGATCTTGAATGGTTGGTTCATGAATCTAGAAAGAAAAAAAATGTAGTGATTAGAGTGAAACATGATATGAGGAAACTATAATCCAAGAATATGATGCAGATCAACAAAAAAACACATTAGGTACAATCTGGAACCATCTTATTGGGGTGATCAAAAACCAAGAGAGAAGCCAAATTAGCATAGGGATCAGACCACAAAATATCCCAACCATAGGATGTTCAATCATAAGGTTAAAGAGTAGGAGGAACCAAAAATATAACCACAAGGAATAGGGAAAGAAAAATAGTTTCCCCTACCCAATATATTTACAAATTTCATAATAGTAAAATAATTTTTTATAAAAAAATTAAAAAAAATTAATTTTAAAAATAATTTCAACATATGTCATATTCATGTCTGAAAAGTTGAATAGTGTTTAAATTTAATAATAGTTTAGAATAATATATGGATTATATGATGGTTCAAATTGGAACTAAGGTGATCAGTAGAGTAATGTATTTAATGTTATAATCTGCAGAGAAAAATTTCTATGATTTTTCAATGATATGGACATGGTGATATCTCTTATATATTATTTTATGTGTCATGTATTCATAATGAATTTCAAATTTTTAATGTTTCCGTGAGTGATGAACTTGATTGTTTATGCATCCTATTATTTTACTTTCATGTTTGATTTCTAGTTGAATTATTTCTAGTTGTATTTTTTTTATTTTTTTGTGTCGATTTAATTAATATGTGAAACATGAACATGTTTTTATTTCTCCAATGTGATACATAATAAGTAATCATGGGAGGCAGAAAGTCTGAGATTTTTTTGGAATTCCATTTTTCTCTTGAGAGAATAATCGGTGGCATATGAGCGGGTTCAGTAAAAATAAATATATTAATTGAAAAATAAATATTTTCTATTTTTTCCCTATAAACGTGAGCGGGTGATACATATTAAGTAATATCATTTGTGAAAACTAAATACAAATATGTACCTTGAATTTATAAGAAACAACTCATGATATTTCACATATGTTATTCATTGTTAAAACATCTCATAAATTATTCATAATACCAAAGAGTACGACATTGAATAATTTTTGAGAAACTATTTGAATAATGTACATCATTTGAGAATGAGGTATAATATAATTTCAATTAAATTAGTAATCAATTATAAATAAATAAATAAGTATTCAAATATAGGAAATAAATAATTGTCCTCGCAAGCACTAGAACAGGAGTCATGACTTTGACAATTCCATATCCACTCACTTCCCTCCATTATATTAATTTCAATTTTTATAGATACTTTAAGTTAATTTTAATTATTATTTTACCTAGGTATTAGGTCCTTAAAATTTTATTTTTAATGACATGAACCAAAAATCCACAGACTAAACATTTTTTCAAGTGGATTTTACTAGTGTCTCCACATATTCTCTATGTGGTTTGACCTTTCGTTCCACTTCTATAGTTGTTATTAGGTAAAATATATTAATAATTTTAGTGTTCTTTATATATTGAATACATGTAAATTATACCATAGTTACTGAAAAAATTTATAGTTACCCTATAGAATCATTTGGAAATTTTCATTTACCCTACAAAAATATAAGGAAATTTCGAGTTACCATATAGAAATAGAATGTAATTCCCAGTTACATAACTATTATTTCTAACATTATTCTAAAATTTACCCAAAAATAATTTCAACACTCTAAAAAAAAATCACACATCCAATAATTTCATAAAATTCCATTTCCAAAAACACATAGAGAACAAATATGTGTTCAAAATCTCTAACAGCATACATAAACAAGAATATTTTGAAATTTAATAGAAATTGTTGTATCCATAAAAGAATAATAAAATCATTCAAAAAAAAAAATCCAAAAACTATATACAAATTTAAAAATATCACATAGAATATAATTTAATCATATTTGTAAACTTATATCATGTATAAAGTATCTAAATTCACAAGGTCAACATAAGGTTTGACCCAAAATACTATTTTAAAATCCCTGATACATTACGTATATTATGTATAGGATTCTATGTAAATAGAATATGTCACATATTAAAAATATATATTATGAATTTTGAATTATATAAAGTTGGTGGGAAATTTTTCTTTCTTCAACCATAGTTGCTTATTTTACAAATAACATAATTATTATATCCTAGATTTTATAAAAAATAACATTGTAATAACAACTACCTCTTTAATAATTTTTTCTCACTTTTATGTATAAATATGGTCGATATTAATTCACTCATTGAGTAGTATAGTCATGTTTCACATGAGGTGAAATACGTTCATGAGTTTTTATAGGTCATGGTGCATAAGGTGCACCAAATCATCACGTTGAACCACCACTAACTATTATTCCATACATATGATGTACTAGTTTTTATGAAATACTTGTATCTTATTATACATTTGTTGATCGTCAACTCATTACTACCATTACTAAGAGATAATTATTTGAGACTCACACATTCCAATATCCAGAGAGATAGAGATATACAGAGAGAAATGTCCATCTCCATAGAGTATATGTATTTATGCCTTGTCTACCTATTTAGGAGGTTGTAGTTAGAAGAGAAACCCATTGAGATTGTCTAGAGATTGAATATCAGTTTCAAGGAATAGAAATTAATTATGATGAGTTATGTAATCTTTTTATGATCTTTCATGATATATGATTCAGACATTTATATAATGATAATTATGACCAAACTTTCATGTATCACACATATGCATATATATTTTGATTCATTAGAAAAACTATGTGTAATTATCTCTTGATAATACATATATACATGATGTATTTGCGCATATATGAGGAAATTTATTGGCCTTGGAGATACAGAGGGGAATATTAATTTTTTATGTACATATAAAGAACATTATACACTACATATAGATCTTATCATTATGATATTAGGGAATGTATCATCCACATTCATATGTGGGTATGGGATCTCATCCTTCCCTCAAAACCTATTGTTTCTAGGCTAAAAAATCCCACATATTTTCTCCACGATCCTACATGTGGACATTGATATGATCATATTTGATTAGTGTTTTTAAGCTAATATGAGTTATGTTATACTGAATTGAATATTATTTATCACATTCTATATTATATATTAAATGTGTAGTCATGAATTCCAGCATGTCATAACACTGGTATGTAGTTATACACTATATAATCTCATATTGAATAGTATTATACTTACTGATACATGCATATTCATTCTTATATTGAGTAATCATTTTTAATGAATAAAAGATATTTTAAAAACCCTCATATATCATTTAAAATTTCATGGAAATATTTTTGGGGGTCTATTTTAGTATATTTCTACATATTAAATATTGAAATTAATAATTATAAAATTTCATTTAAATTTATACACTTTCAAATTATTGATTGGAACTTGCCCGATAGAGTTATATGTTAGTATGGATGCTTTCAACATGTTTCATCAGCATCAAGATAGATATCAGTGCATTATTCTATGATGCTGAGAGTGATCCTGGATGTTAACTGATGGCGGAATCATGCATAGTATATCGACATATGTTATATACATGAGACATTGTGTATTAAGAGAATACCAATAACGTGACTCTATCTACCACAAAATCTTTAGTATTCAACATGACATAGACTGAAATATATGTTTTATCATATGTGACATTTTAGTGGGATCCACAATCTGTTATGTGAACAAATTTACATTATAGCATCTTTTGTAGAAATTCTAATTTTTTCATTTTTATTTTTATTATAATTTGTTCTTCAGGAAGGAATGAAAGATAGTCCAGAAGAACATCATAAAACAAATCTTGATATGTTACCTTTACTTGGTGTTTTATATGATAGTATATTAGATCATCCAAATGAGGGAGTGTATCATCCTTCTTAGCAACCTCCTCTAGAATATGATGATGTTGACGAATCACGGTGAAAAAAATGTAAACCACATCATGTTACATGTGGGGATCACATATTCCATCGAAACAAGAAGCACATATAGTATACGTGACTCACCCAGATGTGGATGTGTACCTACATACATTAGATCCACACCATCTATTAGTATATCTACAATATTCTCTGGGTAAAGTAGATCCTAGATCATATAAAATTTAATTTCCATCACCTTTTATGACCGAAACTTCATAGATCTAGTGAATTCCTTACGATATCGAAGATGCAGCAACTTATGTACAGGGAGAAGGATCATGTAGACAATCATCACATCTTGACATCCTAGAGGTAGCAGATTCACCCCCTCTCATTGACTGACATACAAGGCAGTAGATAGTCTACGTTCAATTGCATAAGGAAGATCCCCCTCTTGGTTTTCAAACCCTACCACATTCTGGAGTTTGATGATATCCATATAAGAATCCCACTCACTCCTAACTATAGGATATACCCCATGAAATACATAGATAAAAAAAATTATAGTTAATAATTTTATAGGTTCACTTTGACTTAAATTATTTGACATTCCTTGATTATTCAATATTAATGATAATGTTCAAAAAAATTTAAAAACATTATTCAAGTAACTAAATGTCAAAATTATTTTTAAGTAAATTCACTTCCATAGAATATATAAATTATATTTTTTTATTAATTTTTATATACATAGTCCTACAATTTAATTTAAAAAACTATTTATTTATAATGAAAAGATCAAAAATATATAAATCAAATAATTTTTTATAATCAATGTAACTATTTGTAAGTTAGGTTTTATTTTGAAAAGTTGTGGATGCTGTTAATTTATTTTCTTTACTTCCTAATGTAATATGTTGAATCAATAAATGTATCCCTTAACCAAAAATATTTATAACCATAAAACATTTTTTTATAAAAAAATGAATTTGAAAAAAACTCTTAATAACATTATATCTAGCTTATAATTATGTTATATTGATCAAATAAAACATAATATTATTGTCATATCTATATTAAAGAATAATATATTTATATTTGTATGACTTATTTACTTTATATCTATACTAAAAAAAATCTTTTATTAAGTGTTAACCTTTACCATCACTAAGAAAATTTCTCATAAAGTGGATAATTTTATCAATGATAGTTAAAAGCGGTGACAAAGGGGGTATTTATGAGCACAAATAAAAAATTACTTTTATAAATTAATTTTCATCCCTCATAAAGGTTTTAAATATCATCCCTATTTATAACTTTTATCTGCAATTTTTATAGAACCTGTAATGGGGGTCTATTATTTTCCTTTCTCTTAGACTTTATCAACACTTTTTAGCCATAATAAAAACATATTTAATCAATTCTTTTTTCAGAAATGATAAAACTTGCAAATCATATTTATTTAATAAATTCTAAAAATTTCATTTTAGAAGATAAATATATTTATAATAAATTATTAATTTTTATCATGTATATGACTTATATAATACAAATATGTATTTAAAAATATTATATAATTTAATTAACAAAAAATCGTGTAAAAAAATTAAAAATAAACATTAATTAATAACTTGGAAATTATTATTTAGTAATGGATATTTAATAAAAATTTGGATATTGAAAAAAATATTAAATTATTTCATATGTTAAAATAAGTTAAATCAAGACTTGAACATAAAAAAAACATAACATTTGATTTTATCATCTATTTGGGATCCATGAGATATAAAATTAATTCTTTCAATGTGATAAATTCTATGATGACCTTTGGGGACCATGTTCACTTTTTCTTTGAGGTCCAAATGGCCTAGAATGCCTCCAATATTGGGTTTGTAGTTGGGATAATTTAATTTTTTTAATATTTAATGTAATTTTAGATTTTTTAAGGGTAATTTATTTTCTTTTTTTATTTATACTGAATTTATTCACATTTCTTACACTCATATGGATATTACAGTGTTGAAATTGCAATTTGTTTCATACTATAGTGTTATTTATAAATAAATATATGATTTTTCATATATTTATATATAAAAAATTGAATTGTGAAAATAAACATATTATTTTTAAAGGGAATGTTTGGATATATTTTATAAAGAGATAATAAAAAATCATAGAGGTTGGGGTTTGAAAAAAATCTTTCCTCATAAATTGTAGACCAGTCACAAACCCAGGTTTTTAATGATCTCATGCAAAGCACAAAGGCTCTATTTATGTCACACACACCAATTAATTTGACCATTATTGAGGCCATGAAATCTTCTATGAAAACATATAATTTATATTTTATCAAATTTTCAAGGTCTATCAGGATCCCTTATGTCCACTAAGACACTCTAAATAACATCTTTTTGAACATCATCTCTCAAAGAGAGGTCATTGAGTGGCGTGTGCACACCACGTTTTTTCATTCTATGTGGGGGCATGAAACTCATAATTATATATTTTATATACCCAATAGAGGTATCCTTGAGTGACATCATTACTACATACCACCCTTCCCCCCCTACCACCCTTCTAATTACCTTCCCAATCTCTAGGATCATTCAGTGAGTGGATCTCTCAAAAGAGATTATAGGTAGTCACCCATTACTCTATTAAATTTTAATGTGGTCCTTGATCACTAGTTATGACCAATATCTCACATAAAAATGAATCCAAAACCCACAAAATTGTCCATACCAAAGGCCCATAGGGCTTATCCTTTGTGTAAGAACCTTTAGAGGGATCCAAAGTAATTTACATCCCATTTACATCAACTCCAAAATACTTAGAGTTAGATTTTTTCACCTTACTAATTATGAGAGATTTTTACATATTATTTATTATAATAATAAAAAATAACACATACATTCTACATTTATTTCTCCAAGAAGAGTTTATATATTTATTTTTCCAAATCTGAGAGTCATTATTCAATTGAGATTCCAAATCTAATTCACACTCTCCATTTTGTTCCTCAACGGGATCCTTAAATCCTACAATAAGAACATCATGACATAAAGATTCCAAATTATATATTTCCTTACATTATATAAGGTTTGTAAATGTATAATACTATTTCAAAAAATCAATATCTTAATTCCTCACTCTAATAGTATGTAAGGGACCATACAATTAAAGGAAGGTATGCCTTGTTTGATTACGAGAAAAGAACAACACATTCGAGGTCTCTCCATACACATGAGTGAGCTTCTATAATTAATTAATTCCATTAAATGTAAGATTAATTTAATGATCTATAATTTTTAAATGATAATTTTTCCCTAATAAATATATGTTATATTATATTATACAATTAGTATAAACTTAGAAAACATAAAGAATCCAACAACACATTATATCAATAATGAAAATAATTAAATTAGTCAATTATTAATAGAACTAAAATTACAATTATTATAAGGGGACAAAATAAAAAATAAATAAAATATAATGGGAAAATTTGGATCACCCTAATCAGCTAGAATCATCCCTCCCATGAACAACACTATAGAAAAAATAGAATATCAATAGACCAATCAAAATTTTAAAAAATGGAAATATAATCCTTTAGAGAAATTTTAGTTAACCTTGAATGAATTAATGAAGATTTAATTGTAGAAGGTAATATGACTATAAGAATAGTAATGTGAATGTTGGAATAGTAACCTGACCATTGGGAATCGTAACCTGACTATTTAGAATAGTAACCTAACTCTGGGAATATTAATTTTTGCTAAAAGTAATAAAATATATGTAAATAATTTTTATCATCAATTATTTAATTATACATATATAAATTATAATACCATAAAATAATTATCAAATATTAAAAAATCAAAGCAAATATAAGAACAATTTAATAAACTACATTTTAGTGTCTTTCAAAAAAATCATTATTTTTATAAAAACATTAAATAACATATGTTAGAAAATTATTTTTATAAAATGAATTTAATTTTTCAAATCATAAAATTAAAATTTTTAAAGAGTTATTTCTTGTTAATTTTTTCCAATACATAAAATTATAGTTGAATAGACAAAATAATGTATTTTCATGAAAGATTTAACTTAATTTACATCATTCAATATATTATAAAGAGTTAATAATTTATAGTGATTTTTGTTTATACAAAAGATATTTAATTTCATAAATCCTGAATTAAAATACAATAAAGATTATTTTCAAACATAGAAATGATTTTATATAGTCTAAAATGAAAATCTTCCCTTAAAATAACATTTTATTTACATAATATTTTTTAATAAAAGAATTAATTTTAATAATAAATGGGTTTAATTTCATAAAAAAATATATAATATTTATTTATGATTTATATTGCTATAAACTTACTATTATAATGTTTAACATGTGTGTACTATTTTATTCAATATTTTACCTCAAAATACCCTGCTCCTCATGTATAAATAACCATTATCCCCCCTTGGAACATAAACCCTTCCTCACTTACCAAAAACCAAATATCCTCCCCAATACCATCTATTAAGACTATTATTATCCATAGGGATGTTATGATGTAATCTGACACCAGTCATCATGGGTTCTTAGTTCCATACATTATAAGAAACATTGATAAGAGGGTATGCTTTAATTAATTATTCTCTTCATTTTCCCCTTATCTTTTTCTATTTCTATATACCTTAAAAAATATTTAATATTAATTAGAAATTATTTTGAAATTATATTCTTTATGGTAATATACTATTTATTTTTTATGTATTTAAATTTTATACCTAACTTTCTCCTCTTTTTGGACAACGTTCTCGATAATGGTGGGTTGACCATAAAAAATTAAATTTATAACTTCTTACATTTCACCACCCTTATGGATGATTATACTAATTTGTTTATAATATGAAAATTTATAAATAAATTTATTAAGCTATTTTATTTTCTTCCACTTATGTATAAATTTACTATAGAAAAATATCAAATTCTAAGTAAAATGGGGAATTTTATTGGAAATCATGAAATTCAAATTCTTCAACATCAACAAAAAAATAATGAAATATAATAAAATTGTTATAATTAATAAATATTGAAAAAAAATTATAACTATATTATACTTTATTATTTCATCCAACATAATATTATTATTCATGATGTGATAAATCAACAAAATAAATCGATATTTAACATTAGGAGATTCTAAAACCAAACTCACTTTCTTTGGGTTATCCCTCTTTTACATCACGTTTGATATGAATTTTTCTTTAATGATCCTTAAATATCCATTAACTATTATTAAATTTTATTTTTGTCGACATAAATATATACAAAGTTATATTTAATCCAAATACAAAGATTATCTGAGAATAGTTTTCTTTCCAAATGACATATTTGACTCCACTTGAGTTGATTCTTCTTTCCCCAAGAATGCCGATGTTTATGCCAAATATTTTTTTCCTTATTCCATTATGAAATAAAATTTTTATTCATGAATATTTAATTTATGAATTATTTATGAAACCAATTACTTTCCATGGGTTATTTCATTACTATGATTGTTATATGCTCTATGTGGCTTGCATGAGTATGGGCATTTGTGATGTGATGGGTGGGACCATAATTATATATAACTTAAATATATTGGGTAATTATATGTATATAAATAGATTATATCTATTATATGTTGACATGATTCAATATTTTTCACAATGAAGATGTAATTATTTATTCACATATGTAATGCGTGAACATGATGCTAGATTTGATCACAACTATGTGAGATATTTGACCACTAAGACAAGATATTTTATTTTTATGAACTTCCATATTACATATCAATATCAAATGATTAAAACATGATTATAAGGATGATCCCATGATTGTGAAAATATTGTTATGATTATTCTCTCCCTTTTACTATTATTTCTAGTCTCATATTCTAGCTATCTAATCCTTCCCCTTAATGGGATTTTAGCTCACCCCTTTCATTAATGTATATCCTCAAGAAATTACATGTACTAAGGAGACCATGAGTGATTTTAGATGGATAATGAAAAAATATTTTAATAAATATTTTTTGTTATTATGTTTAAGTGATATATGATCTAATTTTCTAAATATACAAAACCTTTCGATACTTGATTATATAATTATTACGTTTATTATCTCTAAAATGATGTAATAGTCATGTAATAAAAATTACATTCACTATAGTAGGTATCATAGGAAATTTTTATTTAATTTGGGAATTATGATTAGATAATGTTAGTGAAATACCTTATGATATTTCATTGTATAGGTAAACATCCTAGAAGCATCATATTTTTAAAATGTCTAAACAGAGGGATCCCATTAGATTCAACTCACGACCTGATTTTCACATAATGATAAATTATTTATTCATTATTTTTTTATTTTTTTTAAAAATCTCCATTATTAAAAATGGCAGGAACCTATTGAAACTAGGCCGAACACTTGTGATATTGATAATGAAATGATTGTCTTGATGACATTCCCAATGGGATGGTAATCATGGTTCACAAATTCATGATGATTCTTACCCAGATATCATTGGATATGAATAATAAAAACAACCATGTTGAATGTATTCTTTCACCCAATAATTAGAAAATGGATATTGAATCCTTTATGTGATAATGACCACTAACATTTAGTGGATTTTCAACTCCACTTTTTACAGAACAATGGGTTAACTCAATGGAGAATATATTTTCGGTGCTCCCTTCTTGCAAGAAGTATAACATTAATTTGGTCATCTATAGTTTAGAAATATAGGTTTATGAATAGTGGGAATTGATAATAAACACAAAGATGAAGGATGAAATTGAATAGATAGAGTGGGAAGACATTATGAAAATAGTTTTTTTAACAAGTATTTCCCTCTAACTCTTCAAAAGAACATGGAAAGATAATTAATAGTTTTAATGAAAAAATAATCTGAATCTATCATGTATTATGAGGATAAATTATCATAGATTTTAGGAAACACCATAGGATTTATTTTCAGCAACAAGTGAACAATATATATATTCTTTACTAGATTAAAACAACACCTATGAAGGGTTCTACCTATCCAAGTCATCTGGGGTTATGAATAAGTGATTCGATGTGTTCTCACAGTAGATATGGATTTTGAAGACTGGTCCAATAGAAATAGAGATAATTAGAGGATTATGGAATTTCTAGCTGGTGGGTAAAATGAAAAACGAGGAAAGAGGATCAAACCACCCACATAACAAAAATGTGAGAAGAAGCATCATGGAAATTTTCTCAAAGGGATGGGGAAATTATTTAAGTGTGGGATATAAGGAAACCAAGAACATTAATGAAAAATGGACATAAAAAACTATCTAACAAGATTTAGAAAATTAAGGAGTCTCCTAATGAACCAATCATGGTTCAGAGCATCAACTATAGGGAGGAGCTCTCCTCATTTTATAGTCTAGATTTCCCTTCGAAAGAAGCCACATGTTAGACCTATTAAATTGATGATTCACATGTGGAAGACTTCATGAATGTAGTTCCAAATTGTCTTTATTGTATTGATGAAATGTTCTAGAGAATTTGGACAAATGTAGAGAGTGTTATGGGCGTTTCAAACTAATAATTTAATCTACCCAAATAGCTTCTTCATATTCCATGTATCTAGATTCCAATGCATTAATGGACTTCCCAATGGATGATTCATGAATTTCCTCCTGAATGAATGTTGTCAATAAATTCTTTATCCATATCCATGTAGAATGGGAGATTCATTCGGCCATCCAAAATAGAGATATAATCTCATAATGAAATCATTCCAGATCTGTGAGTAGTTTTCGAAGCCTATGTTGTGAGCTGATTTTGGGCCCCCAATTGATGGATTGAGCTTTTGGTCTATATGGATAAAATATAGAACAATATGTCTGGGATCTAAGAAAAATTAATTTCAAAATATTATTTATTTTAGATTTTTTTTTGTTAATATAAAAAATAAAATTAAAAAAGTTAAATCCCAAAATTAGAACATTTTTAAAATTAATCTCAAAATTCAACAAAAACATAAAAATGTGACAATTTTAAACAAATTATATTGTGATTGGTCTAAAAACTTTGATAATAATTGTATAATTACTAATTTTTTTCTCTCCCTATTCCCCCACACTTAATCAATGCTTGTCCACAATTATAGAATCTCAACATTGAAAATCAGAGGGCCAATGATATCAATATTTGAATTTCAACTCAATATAATAAAATAATTTTTTATGTAAAATAAAATATTCAAATTTCACATAAGATATCAATTCGATATTCTATTTTTTAGAGAAAAAATAAATTCATGTATTTCATGTTTCCTCTTTTAAAAATGATAGATCCTATTCTTACATTCATTCAAGATAATCAATTAATTATTTTTAAACATGCCAAATCACGATCTACCACACATTTCAATATTTTCTCTCCTAACTCATGATACAATTCAAGTAGAATTATACACATATCCTGAAAACATGCTCCTTATCCATAAGCTTAATAAAATAAATACATTCTCTAATTTGTTATGAAAAAACACATATTATACCATGGACTACAAATTAAGGTTCTAATCTCTTTGAGGATTATGTTTGGAATCATTATATTTAAAAAAAAGATCAAGGAGGAGGTTTAACTATTAAATCAGAAATCATGATTTTCAAAGTAAAAATGTTTAATGAAATTACCCCTTTTAAATTGTTACAACTCCTAAATTTCCCAAAGACTCAAAGTAGTGACCATGATCAGTTTAAGAATAATGAATGACTTATGCACTCTCATGATTTTTTTTACTTTTATTCATTTTTTTCCAGAAATGTTTTTTCATATTTTTTCATATTCTTAATTTATTTTTAGAACAAGACATACATACACCACCTAACAAAATATGATATAAATAATAGGTCTAGTGATGGTTATTTTTGGCTTAACCAATTCATAACCCATTTTCCCATTTTTTGGTAGTTTTTATAATTTAAAATTTTTATAAATTCAAGAGGGGGAAAATAGAGTACAATGAATTATTCTAAAAAAATTTACAATTCCCTCAGTAAGAACCCCCACCATTTTTCTATAAATTGTAAATAATACCATTTACCATGATTCCCATTACCCCCACACTTCTAATTTAAAATATCATGACACTACTACGAGTGGGGTAGTAATTAATAAAACGGAATGAACCATGGCACATTCCTAATAACGTATTTCATTCTCTTGATAGGATAAATAAGGATTGATGTAAATGTGGCATTTTTAAAGATAAGTGGATTTTAAAAATATTCCCTTATTATTTTAAATGTTTTTTTGTATAGGCATAGATTTGATAAGTTCAAATTCATGTTCTAGGAGGTGGCATGTCCAAAGATCACTCAAGAAATATGATCAATATAAAATAGAAAGTAATTGGTTTAGAAAACCTCTCAAGAATGGACTTCTGATTTGAGAAAATCCGTCAAGGAATTATTTATAATTACAAATAAATTCACTTGAATTTGATAAAATTAAAGTATGAAAATGGGTTTTGAAATTTTATTTAGTGGAATTAATTAATTCCATCTAATCTGGAGTCCTCATTTCAATATAAACACTTTACATAAAAAATTAAATACTCCATTTTAATCATTTATTAATATCAACATTAAAATATAAAACATGGTGACATATGATTCCAAAGAAAATCATGTCTCTTAGATTTTTCATGTAAATAATAATTAATTTTTTGAAATGTAATTTTAAATTTAATTCTCAAATCATGTTTTTAGGACACCAAAATTAAGGATTTAAAAATATAGACAATGAAAATGAAATCCCTTTTCTATGAATCATTGTCCTTATCTTCCACTATTTTAGGTTTTATTCAGTAACTATGATACTACAAAATAGAATTACACAATTAAGCACATGTATCATGTCTTTTAAACCCAAAAAGATATATGACCGGGGCTTCATGCAACACTACTTTCTAAGAAAATGTAATTGAAATATAAATTCCTTGAAAGAAAGGGATAAGCCTTGGTATGATTCCCCAAGTGAGACCTAAATTTTCAGTACCTATTGGGGGAAGTACCAACTGTTATCCAATTTTAGATGGTAGATGAAGCTTCATTGATCAGTAACACCACAATTATATTTTCCCAGCTTATGATTTATGTTTCTTGGTGATTAATGATCCAAGAATATAGTAAATTATATCCTCCGCCTTCACAATGTGGTACAACATGAATGGAGGGGGTATGATGAAGTATGTGACCTACTTCTCCTTTATTGATACTTGTGAAACATATTATTCAAAATCTAGTTGTTTCTTCACTTATGGTGTATCAATTAAATCATCAATGCGAGGTTCAAAATTTAAACATGATAATTTACATTACAAATATTCCCTTTTAATGTAGGTATGTTGTGTATCTTGTTTTTTAGGTAACAAAACTTGGGTTGCATATTTCAATCCATTAAATAAATATTAAATATATTCAAGGAACTATAGGTATTCCCCAATAGGTGAAATTTCTTTTCCCCTATCATCATCTAGGGAATAGTAAGTGTCTACCAATTTTAAAATTTAAAAACATTTGGGAGTAATACTCAAATTAGTTTCAATAAAATTAAAACAGTATGAGTTAAAGAATGTGTCATCTCTATGAGGTGGTTCAGAATAAAGGTATTCATCATTGGAAAGTTTCTTTGGGAGATGATTATTTTGGGATGGATTTAGGTTGTCGAGCTACTCCACCTCATGTTTGGGCTCAAAAACTTGGATGTATTTAGAGAAATAATGATAATGATAATAATATAAATATTAAAGATAATAAAAAAAATAATACTGATAATTAAAATAGGAAAATTGAGAAGAAGAATTATGGGATGGATGGAGAATCACAAATGCATGGATTAATATAATAAAACTAAATTTTAAAGTATAATTGAAAATTAAAATAAAATAATGAAAACTAAAAAAATAAAGAATAAGAAATGCGGGATATTTTCGGTTGGCCTCCCTTAGTTGATATGTCATCCTTGGTGCCTTAGATGGGATGAGAAGGATTTGAATGGTTTGGTAAGGGGGATATCCCCTCCTTTTATAGGAAATATTTTCCATTAAGAATTAACCAGATGTAAGACTATTAAATGGATTATTCATGTGGGGAATACTACATGAAAATTATTCCAATTTGTATTTCTCATCTCACTGCATAATTTCATAGCATTTGTACATGTTTTGGGAGTGTTATTATTACTTCACTCTGAGAATTTAATCTTTCCAGAGAGCCTCTCTATATTCCATGTATCCGGGATCCAATGCATTAATGGACTTTCAAATTGCTGATTCACACGTTTCATCATTAATGAATGTTTTTCATAAATTACTTATCCAAATTCTTATAGAATTTATGCTTTATTGAGCTATAAAACTTTTACATATAAGATCATATTTTAAACATTCCAGATCTATGATGGATCCAAAAAAATAACACGCTAGTGGGTCTAAACACATTTATATTTAGTATAATCTTATGAAAACTATTTGTTATATCAATCCCCCCCTCACATAAACCATGCTTTTCCTCAATCATAAAATCTCAAAATTGAAAATCATAGGGCCAATGTCCTAAATATTCATATTTCTATTCAATAAAATCAAACAATTATCATTTCCAAATCAAAATTTCAAATTCCACATAAGAAATCAATACAATTTCCCATTTTCAATGAAATAATGAATTCATATAATTTTCATTTCCCCTTTGAAAAGTGATGGAGCAACACCTTCCATTCATTAATGATTTTTAATTCATCATTATTAAACATGCCAAATCATGATATAACTCACTTTTCAATATTTTCTCTCATAACCCATGATATAATTCATTTAGAGTTATGATCATATAATGAAAATATTCTCCTTATCCACATGTTTATAAATGAACTATATTCTCCAATTTTTAATGAAAAAAATCCTATAAAATCACAAGGAATTCCAATTAAGGTTCTAAGGACTCTGAGGATGATGGATTGTAGGATTTGAGGTTTATAAATAAATCTCATGTATGATGTTTAAATCTTAATTTATAAATCATTATATTTAATGTAAAAAGTTTAATGACATTTCACCATCAATTTTTAACAACTCCCAACATTCCCTAAGACTCCGTGTAATGATCATGACTAGTTTAAGCCTAATGAATGATTTGTTACCTCTATAATTTTTTACTTTTATTAATTATTTTCAAAGAACCAGTTCTATTTTATTGTATTTCTAAAGTTATGATTTATTATAAACCTCACATAATCAACCTAACCATGTATGATAGAAATAATAGGTCTAGTAATGGTAATTTTTGGTTTATCCAAATCACAACTTGTTTTTATCATTTTTGGATATTTTTTACATTTTCATTTGTTTTATATTCAAAAGGGGAAAAATAATAGGGTATAATGAATGAATACACAACATTTTACAATTCTCTGAATAAGCACCCCAAACATCTTCCATACATTATAAATCATCAAATATACCGTTATTCTCTTTACCCCCACACTTCGAATTTAAAATATCATGCAATTACAAGGAGTAGGGTAGGAATGGATAAAAATTGATTGAAACATGGCTAATTTCTAACAAAATCATTCATGGTCTCTATTTTATAAATAAGGATTGGCGTAAATGCGATATTTTAAGGATAAAATGATTTTTAATGGATTCCACAATCATTTAAAATCTGTTTTTGTATAGTCATAGATTCGAAAAGATCAAATTCAAGTTCTATAATTTGTCATATCCAAAGATCACTCAAGAAATATACTCAAGGAAAAATAAAATGTACTATATCTATAAATTCTCTCGGGAATGGATATATGATTTGGTACAGTCACTCAAGGATTGATTAATAATACCAAATCTATTCACTTGAATTTTATAAAATCAATGGATGGAAAATGGTTGTGAAATTTCATTCAGGTTAATCAATTAATTCTATCAAATCAAGAGTTATCATTCAATATCAATGTTTTATATAAAAAATTTAATTCTCAATTTTACTAATTTCACCATATCAACATTGAAATCTAAAACATGGCATCATAAGATTCCTATGCAAATCATGTATCATATATTAGTCAAGTAAATCATAATTAAAGTGTGGGAATGTGATTTTTTCTTTAGAGATCAAAGCATGTTTTTTGAAAAAAAAATTAAGTAGCTAAAAAGATAGATAATAAAAATAAACGCCATTTTCCATGAAGCATAGTCATTATCTTCCACTATTTGAGGATGTATTCATCAATTATGAACCTAAAAAATATAATTACATAATTAAACAGAGGTATAATGACATTTAGGAAAAAAGGTGGAGGGAGGGGGCTTTATAATGCACTACATCATGAGAAATTAAATTAAAATCTAAATTCCTAGAATTAATGTTAGGGATATGTCTCAGTATGATCCCCATGTGGGATCTGAATTATTATTTCCTCTAGAGAGTATTACCAACTGTTATCCAATGTAATATGGTGGTTGAATATTTTTTGATTTGAACTACCACATGTGGATTTTCCCATCTTATTTTTCATCCTTCTAGGTGAAGAATGATCCATGTATAGATTAAACTAGATCCACCCCACATTCATAATGTGGTATAACTTTCATGGATGGGGAATGATGATGTATGAATCCTCCTCCTCCTTCATTGATAATTTTTCAACGTCTTCTTCAAAATACGATGGTTTCTTAAGTTGTTATTCATGATATTAATCATAAAAGGGAGATTAAAAATTCTATCATTAATTATTAATTTCTAAATCATCCATTTTAATGTAGGAAGATTTTTTCTCTTGTTGTTCAGAAAAAACAACTAAGGTTTGTTATTTTACTCCTTCTAGTAAATATTAAATGTCTTTAGGGATCTCTATATATTCCTCAATCGGTGCAATTAATCTTTCATCATCATCCTCCAGTTCATAATAAGATTTAATCAATTTAAAAATTCCAAAATAGTTGGGAGAAATACTCAAATTAGATTCAATAAAATTAATTGAGTTTGAGTTTAGGAATGTATAATATCCATAAGGTGGTTTGTGTTGAATATCTTCCTTAATGAAAAGTACCTCTTAGAGTTGATTATTGTTAGACGGAGGTAGGTATTTAGGCTCCAACACCTAATGTCTGGTCTCAACTTCTTGGAGGACTTTTGTGAAATCAGGAAAGTCTAGTGCCACTTCCTTCTTGGACTTTAATCTTTGAATGTAAATTTTCTGTTGATAGATCAAGATCATCAAATACTGAGGTGAGATCCATGTATCTTTGTATCTCTACATCTATTGACCATTATCATTAGAGGAAAAACCCTTTATGGGAGGGACTCCCCAGTCTTGTATGTTTCTTCTTCATGCACCTGTGATTAGTTATTCTATATATTGTAGGAATGATCACTTGAAAACATATTGGAAGAATATTTTTTACGGGATTTTTTGAATTAATGAAAATATATATAAAATGAGAAAATATATAATGAAAAAAATACTGATTATTTCACCAATATTGGTAAGAGTGTTAATGCATGTTTTTCCTAGGGCATGGTTAATAAAAATTATAATTTTTCCCAGTACATCACTATGGTTGACCAGGGTCACCTCACCTAATATGCTTATGAGTTTGGATCAATTAACTGTTCTGAATAACCTAATCTACCTATTTTTGTGGTACTAATTGATTTTAAAAAATAATTACAATATTTTGGGATTTTTCATAAATGAAAAGATAAAATGGAAATTTTGAATTATAAAAATTTGAAAAAAATTAATTCAAGGAAGAAATCACTTAGTTTAATGGTCCAGTTTTGAAATCAATCATCATTCTTCTTTTTATTTCAGATTCCTATTTTAAAATAAAAAAATGAAATTTCATTTTTGAGTAACTATTCCTATCCTTATTAGAAATAGTTTGAGTTGCATTTAATTAAGGACAATTACCACTTCAGGGACATTCACCTCACCCATGGAAGCTTCTCAAATCTATCATAAACTTCAAAAAAAAATTAATGAAAATTCAAGTACACAATGAACTACCACTAGGCCAATCCTCAAGGTTAGTCTATCATTTAAAATATTAAAAGATAACAATGGTGGGGTGGATTGAAGGTGAAGATGAAGAGAGATAAATAATAATTGAAATAATGTTGGATGAATAAAATAAAAATACAAGCACGAGGGATGAGTGGAGAGAGAGAGATAAATAAAAGAAGAAAAGTAAGGAAAATAAATTAAATTTAGATAAAATATAATTAATTGTAAAATAATAATAACAATAATATTTATTAATATTAATATTATATTTAATAGAAGACCTTTTTTTGAAAAAGGAGGGAAAAATAAAAAGAAAAAATAATTTCAATATAAGAAGGTTATATTTATAATAATGATGATAATAATAATAATAATAATATTAATTCCAATAATAATAATTTTAATAATTATAATCAAATAAGAAAATATAGAATTATGATTATTGGATGGATTGATAAATACAAATGCATGAATTAATTTAACTAAAATATTAATTACAATTTTAAATAAAACTAAAATATATAAAAATATAAAAAATGATGAAGAATAAATTGGGAGATTTTTCAATCACCCCCTTGGTGGAGACCTCCTCCTTGGAGCCTCATATAGAATGGGATGAATTGGAAAGATTTGGGAAGGAGGAACTCACATCCTTTTACAGGCTAAATTTTCTTTTCAAACGTAGCCATGAGTTAAACCCATTAAATGGATGATTCATGCATTTACCCCTTAATGTATGTTGTTCCAAATTTTACTTCTCATATCCTTGAAAAATATCAGAACAGTTGGACACATGGAACAAGAGTTATGTCAATTTCAATATGAGGATATAATTTTCCTATAAAGCCTCTCCATATTCCATTTATCCAGTTTCCAATGCGTTAATGGCCTTCCAAACAACTGATTCATGAATTTATTCCTTAATTAATGTTGTTAATATATTCAATATCTATATCCATTTATAAATTTAGAATCATTTGGCCATCCAACATCAAGATATAAGTTCATATCTAGAAAATTACATATCTGTTAATAGTTTTCGAGGCATGCGTTGTGAGCTAATTTTGGGCCATCCATTGATGGATTTAGCTTGTGGTCTATATAGATGAAATATATAACAATATTTCTAAGATAAAAATAAAATTAATTTCAGAATTTCAAATAGTTTATAAAATGTTATGGATGAAATACATAATAAAACTAAGATAGTTAAATTCCAAAATTAGGCCATTTTTACAATTATACTCAAAATTCCACCAAAACATAAAACTATGATAATTAACATTAAAATTACACTAGGGTGGGTCTAAAAACATTTATATTCAATGAAATATTATAATTTTTTTTCATTTTATCCACACATAAACCATGATTGTCCAGAAGATTAAAATCCAAACATAGAAAATCGGGGGGGGGGGGGCAATGTTATCAATAATCAAATTGTAATGAAATATAATCAACCAATTTTCAATGTTAAATAAAATTTTCAAATTCTATATAAAATATTTATTCAATTTCCCATTTTTCAAATGAAAAATAAATTCATGTATTTTACTTTCCCCCTTTGTAAAATGATGAGTCCTATCCTTTCATTCATTCAAACTCCGCAATTCATTATTGTTAAATATGTCAAATAATGATATACATCACTTTTCAATATTTTCACTAATAAATCACGATAAAACTCACGTATAGTTTTGATCATATCTTCAAAACATGCTCATTATACATAATCTTGTAATGTAACTACTTTATCCACTTTGTAATGACACAAAGCACAAAAAATCATGAGGACTTATAATTAAGGTTCTAATGAATCTGAGTCATAAGGATGGTAGTATTTTATGTTTAAAAATAGAGCTCAAGGAGGAGGTTTAACTCTTGTATAATAAAGCATGATATTAAATGTAAAAATTTTAATGACATTATTCCCTTTAAATTATAGCAACTCCCAACTTTCCCCAAGACTCAAAGTAAGGATCATTATCAGTTTAAGAACAGTGAATGATTACACAACCTTTTATAATTACCTCAATAAGAACCCCCAAACTTCTTCTCGACATTGTAAATAATCCCATATACCATTATTTATATTACCCATATAGTTCAAAATTATAATTCCATGAAATTACTAAGAGAAGGGTAGGAATCGATAAAAATGTTTTGAAACATGGATCATTCCCAACAATGAAATTTATGGTTTCTCTGTGCTAATGAAGAATTTATTTAACGGTGGTATTTTAAGGATAAGTGGATTTTAAAAGTATTCCCCGACCATTTTAAATGTTTTTTTGTATAACCATAGACTTTACAACTTCAAATTCATGTCTGAGTAGGTGGCATGTCCGAAGACCACTCAAGAAATATGCTTAAGATAAAATAGGATGTACCGGGTCTATAAATCCTCTTGTTAATAGAAAAATGATTTGGGATAATCCCTTAAGGCTTGATTAATACAAAAAAATTAATTCACATGAATTTCATAAAATCAAAGCATAATAAATGGTTGGGAAAGTTAATTAAATGAATCAATTAATTCCATCAAATCATGAGTCCTTATTTCAAAGTCTGCTCTTTATGTAAAAAATTGCATTCTCTATTTTTCTCATTTAATCATATCTATATTGAAATATTAAGCACGACTTCATAGGATTCCTAAAAACTATTGTCTTCAAGAGTACCCAAGTAAAGTATAATTCAAGTGTGGGAATGTAAATTTTAACTTTTAATCTCAATGAATGATTTTTTTGGATATAATAAGAAAATAGTTAAATAGATAGAAAATCAAAATGAACTCCATTTTCCATGATGATTAGTCTTCATCGTACACTATTTGTGGCTATGTTATTCCATTATGAACCTACAAAATACGATTACATAATTAATCACAAAAACTATATATTTTAAGCTAAAAAAGATCGAGGTATGGGATACATGGTGAACTACTTCCTAATAAATGAAATTGAAATCTAAATTCCTAGAATGAAAGTAAGGGAAAAGTCTATCCCGGATGCAGAACAAGATTTTTTACTACCTCTAGAGGCCATTACCAACTATTATCCAAAGTCACATGGTGGATGAAGCTTCTTTGATTTGAACCACCACATGTGGAATTTTTTAGCTTGTTCTTTATCATTATGTGTGGGGAATGATCCATTAATAGAGTACACCAGATCACCCCCTTCACAATGTGATACAAAATTCATGGTGGGGGTAGGATGAGGTGTGTAACCTCCTCCACCTTCATTACTACTTGTGAAAATTCTTTTTCAAAACCATGTGGTTACTTTAGATGTGCTCCATGAAATGAATCATTAATGGGATATTCAAAATTTAATCTTGAAGTATTAATTTCAATATCTTAGCTTTTAATATTGGAAGCTAATGTCTCATTTTTTAGGTAAGAAAACTGGGGTCTCTTATTTTACTCCTTCTAGTAAAAAGTCAATGTCTTCATGGAGATATATGTGTTCGTCAAGAGGTGCAATATCTTTTTCTTGATTATCCTTTATGGAAAATAAAAAGTCACCTGATTCTGAAATTTCAAAATAGTTGGGAGTAATACTCAAAATAGATTCAAAAATACTAAATGAGTTTGAGTTCAAGAATGTATCATCTCTCGGGGTGGATCATCTTGAATCTCTTTTTCAATGGAAAAAGCATATTGGAGATGACTATTTTCAGATAGAGGTAAATAGTCTAGATCCTCTACATCATGTTTCTCCTTAACGTCTAGTATGTATTCATTGAAATTAGTAAGGACCAGTGACACTTACTTCTTTAAATTGAATCATTTATAATTAATTCGGGTTTATTTAATCAATCTCAAAAAATCCTGAGGTGAGATATATGTCTCTTGTAATCTTTTCATCTCTTTGACCATTATCATTAGAGCATCATCCCTTTATTAGAGGGCATCCTTAGTGTATTCTATTTCTTATTCCTACACCTGTTTGTAATTATTCCATGTATTGAAGGAACGATCACTTGAAAACATCATGGAATAAGAATTTTGTTAAGGTTTTTAATTAAAAATGTAATAAAAATATATATAAAATGTGGAAATAGAAAAAGTAAATAAACAAATAATTATCTCCCCAGAAACGATGCCAATTTTGACGCAAGCCTATCACGAGGCATTGTCGAGATCAATTATAATTTTCCTAGTGAAACACAGGGGATTAAAAGGGTCCTCTCACTTGAAGAGCCTATCAGTGTGGTTCACATACATATTATAAATCACCTAATCTATCTTGTTTTTTTGTTTTTATTAATTTAAGAAAAAAATTATATTATTTTTGGAGTTTTATTAATAACATGAAAAAATGGAAATTATTGATTATACTGACTGACTGAAAATTACTTTTTTATTAGTTTTCACTTTTGAGGAAAAAGTGAGAAACCACACAAGAGTTCACAGACAAAAAACATTCAAAGAACCACGATACAAAAATTAAAGAGAAAACAACTCATAGAAGAATACACAGAAGAGCTCCACCCAGCATCATAAATATTAAATCAGTTTCTCCTAATCATCGCTTCATGGAAAGTAGACCCTTGCATGACGCACGGGCACGAAACCGATGGAAAATCCATACCCTCTCAAACATCCAAATCCGAAAGCAAAAACAAGGAGAAAACCTCTACTCTAAACCCCATCTGAAGCACTTCCAGTAAGAGAATAGTTGAATTGACTCTCAAACCGCAAAACACAGGCCACCAAAAACCCATCCTTAAAGAAAAAATCTTAATCCAAGAAACTCCAAAAAACCATTCACCTCTAGTCCAAAAATCACCTACAAAAATAAAATCAATGCCGATGATCGCATCTTGGATTTCTGAAAACACCAGAAAGAGCCCCAATGCAACAATCCCACTAGCCACCCTTCATCTCCAAATCAGTAAACAACTCGAAGGGGCAGGAGCTACAAGATGTGAAATATCAAGTCAGCACCACCTAGGGTTGGAAGACCCAGAAAACACACAAAGGAGATCCACCGAGGAGGGAAACCAAGCCGACTATACCAGAAGCCCCACTTTGGACAGAAACTAGAAAGGTCTGGACAAAGGAAGAACCCACATCGGATGCCGAGTCGAATGAACTCATGAAACCATGGGATAGAGGAAGCAGCAAGAACCGAGAGTAGGGAAATGATGGCAACATCGACACCACAAGATCAATCATAGCAACCAACAACCAAGCATCATGAACCAGAAACCAATGAAAACATATTCCGAATTCAAAACATCACCAAAAAAACAACAGAACAAAAGTACCTCCCCCCTACGAGCCTTGCCGGAGATGCTGTCAAACCACCCCAAAGGCCGCTAAGGCCATCGCCGAGCCGCTCCACCCCTAGGCCATCCAAGAATCCGAAATCCTGAAGACCGAGATGCCACTAGATGCCAACCCTTTGTCGAGAACCAGCCAATTCCTACGATGAGATCCAGTCGAGATCCAGCTTCCAACGTCAGTATATCACCCACCGGACACCGAGAACCAGAACCAGAGCCATCACCGATGCTCAACACCCAGGCCATACCAGATCCAGATCACTGAAGCCGGAGGTGCCACTGAAGGCTACACCTAAGACCGGATCCAGTAGCGACAATCACACTCGGTCCATCCAAGAACCAGATCGCCGAAGCCAGAGGTGCCACAAATGAGCGAAACGCCAGAGCAGACACATCGACGCACCAAGATCCGGATGAGGACGAAGCCGCAACTCTAGATCACGCTAGAGGAGGGAAGGAGGAAACCATGATAAAGAACCCTAGCAGCCACCGCGTTGGGGGAACCATGCCACTCCGAGGCTCATATGGACTACTAATGCCAATTCATAGATTATACTAATATTCAAAATAAATAGTGTGAGTAATGGAATAACTGACTTATTTGGGGTATTTGATTTTCGATTCAATAATAATTATCCTTTATATGTTTGATTATAGATTGATAATAAAAACATGAAATATCATGTTTGAGTTACTATTCATTTCTAAAATAGAAACAGTTTTAGTTGTGTTTCATTGGTGGCAGTTACCACATTGGGGACATTAGCCTCACTAATACATGGTACCAAAATATATCAAAAACAAAAAACAAACATTAAATTAAATTCTAGAACTCCTTGACCTTCCATTGGGATAGACTCAGGGCTAGAATCTCATTTCTGAGAGTAAGAGATCACAATAATGGAGTGTATGGACAAAGAAGAGTAAGATAGTGAAAATAAAAGAAATAATGGTGGATGAATAAAAAAATGAAGAATGATGGATGATGAGAGAGAGAAAAAAAGAAGAAATATAAATAAAATAAAATAAATTTATATAAAATATAAATAATTTTAAAATAATGATAATAATAATAATTATTATTATATTTAAGAGAATATTTTTTTGAAAAAGGATAAAATAAACTAACTGAATTTTTTTTAAAAAGTAGTATTATAATTATAATAAAGATAGTAATATTAATTTTAATATTAAAAAAATTAATAACATTAATATTAATAAAAATAAAAATAATAATTATAATTAAATGAGTAAAATTAAGAATAAGAATTATGGGATGTATGGAGAAAAAAATACGAGGATTAATTTAATAAAGATAAAATTTAAATTTAAATTTCAAATAAAACATTAATAAAGAAAACATAAAAAAAGGAAGAGGAAGTGGGGGATATTTGCTGCTGGCCTCCCTTAGTGGAAGTCTCCTCCTTGGTGCCTTAGATGCAATGCGATATATTGGAATGATTTAAGGAGGATCTCTCCTCCTTTTATAGGTTATATTTCCCCTTTAAAATAAGTCACATTTTAGACCCATTAAATAGATGATTCGCACGTGGACCCATCCATGAATGTTGTTCCAAACTTTATTTTCCACCTCCCCTAAAAAGTTTAGAGAATTTGGACATGTGTAGAAATATTTATGAAATTTTTACTCTTAGAATTTAATTTACCTAGATAACCTCTCTATATTTCATGTATCAAGATTCTAATGCAGTAATGTCCTTCCAATGGGATGATTCATAGGTTTTCTCATTAATAAAAGATTTTAATAAAACCCTTAACTATCTCCATGTTGATGTTAAACCTTATTTGTACATATAACTTCGATATATAAGATCAAATTTGAAACAGTCTAGATTAGTGAATAGTTTTCAAGGCCTATCACGTGAGATGATTTTGGGCCTCCAATTGATGGATTTTGGATGTAGTCTAAAGGGATGAAATGTATCGCAAGAAGTATGCGATCCTAAGAAAAGTAATTTCATAATTGAAATTAGTTTATAAAAAGTTATGACTGAAATACAAAAATAAAAATAAAAAAGTTAAATCCCATAGTAAGGCCATTTTTACAATTAATCTCAAAATTCTACAAAAACATGAAAATGTAAAAATTTCTCATAAAATAACATTATAGTGGGTCTAAAAACATTGAAGTTAAATAAAAATTTATGTAAAATATTTTTTCTATCATGACGTGTTTTCATTTTTCATATGATGGATAAATCATGGAATATGGTTGTTCCATAATCATAATAAAACATCATCATTTAGATGATACTATATCTATTACTTTAGTATCTAAACAACAAATTAAAAGGAAGTACAAGAAGAAATGAAATTGAAATATTTACTAAAATTATTAACTCTTATTTTTTATATTTTTTTAGATCTCGTATAATGGATCTTTGGTATGTATTTTTGGGGAACCCAAACATCAAATAATTGGAGATGTATGTCTGGAATATAAATGGTTAGGTTTTGTTCAAGTGATAAAGCTCAAAGTGGTTCCATTAAGTGAGGGAGGAGGTTACCTTTTATATTTGAGGTGAGGGTCAGTTTTAGAAACTCTCAAGATATTAACTTAATATAAATTATTTTCCTATCAAAAATGGATCCAAAGTGAGTTAATTGGAGTATAAGGTGATTATGGGTATAAATTCTCCCAAAAAATATTTTTTAGACATGTTTATTTCATATTATTACCCTTATCTTTTGACATTAACCCTTAATTAAACTCTTTAACTCTTACCGTGAAAACTTATATTTTTACATGTTAAGGGATAAAAATGTTACTATAAAATGCCAAAAAAAACCAAAAATAAGTTTTCAATGAAATATTAAAATTTATCCCAATCATATGACTGATGTTTATATTTTTAATAATTTTATTTCATTTAATTAAAAATTAATTATTTTAAAATATTATTATTGTCAATTTTGATAATATTCCTTTGTTGATTTTTTTATAAATATCAATACAAAAAATAACATCATAAAAAACATTTATTAAACATTTATTATTTATGGTTAATCTATAAATATTATGGATGATATTAATTATATAAAATTATAATTATTTTAACATTTTTAATAAGATTTATTTTTTGTATCTACAAATTAAAAAATCACTCCATCATTATTGTGAATGAATTTAATTTAATTATTTCAACCCTAAAAATTAAAATACATTGTCAATATAAATATAAATATTTATATTTACAATTAATACTTGTTTAATATGTCTACATAATAATAATATATTAAATATATAATACTTATTAAAAACAAGAGTGTAAAATATTGGAATTCCATTAGAATGAAATACCATTAAAGCCTTAAAGTCATTGAAGTGGCTCCAAGAGGCTATAAAACTGGAATAGGGATGATTTTGTTCAACATTAACTAATCTAAAAAAATTAGGACAATTCATAGTGTAATTTTATAATGTTAATAATATAATTTTTACCTTTAATTACATTATTTACCGTTAAACAAGGTAATGATATTTTTAATGTTACTATTTATATTGTCCAAAAATAAAAGGGATATATTTTCATTATTTCTAACTCATGATTCCAATTATGGAATCCTTTTTTCCAAATTCAAAACATATAATTGGATAAAATAAAAAAAAAAAAATCCCGCTGATGGAATGAGAAAATGTGTTTTTAAAGTAAAAATGTTCAAAAGATTGAAATGTTTTTATTTCCAAATTCAGTGTTAAATTTATTTCAATGAAATAAATTTTATTTTTTGATTAAAAATTTATCTAATTATTCATTAAAACCAATCAAATATATAATTTAACTCTATAAATAAATCTGACGAATAATTTGTTTGTAATTAAAATGTAATATTTTATCACTATTCATCAAAACGTGAAACTTATCATAAAAATACAAAACATTTCCACCAAATTAATTATCCATATTAATATTTAATATAATAATTTTATTTTTTCAAATAAAATATATAAAAGTGTAAATGTTTAAATTAAAATAGGGTTTCCATTAAAAGGAGGAATAAATTCCTTAAGAATAAAATAATATTTTATTTCGAGAAATTCTATTAATTATTATAATATGCCAATAAAATAATTTTGATTAAAGTAATTTTTTATTAAAAATATAATATTTTAATGTAATAATTTGTTTAATACAATTCATTCAATCCATGTTAACGACTAGGTTATAATTTTATTTTAAATAATAATATTTATTTTATATTGTGGTTCTTTTAAGCCTGGTGTTGCGTGAAATGTAAACTATTGATGAAATTATATTCATTTAAGAAATAACATACTATAAAATACTGGGGTGTTACATTCTGTCCTCATTCAATAATTCTTATCCTCTCAATTTGATTTCAGGATCAAACACTAGAGGTTTGAATTTTCAAAATATCGTTGTTAAAATTTCACTTCGAAAAAAGGATTAATGAGACCCCCACATTATAATAAAGGTAATTAAAAAGTTCAATGGAGATAAAAAATACTATGGTTACTTGTATTAAATTATGGAAATGGAAGAGAACTTAAACCATCAATTTCTAATAGAGAGTGATAGAAAATGCATTAAAGAGATTGATAACATTCACAAAGCTATAAATCTGCGATGTTCTAAGGGAATGTTTGATTAATTGGAAAAGAAGGTACTTAGATATAATTTTTGGTTTCATAATATTTTCTATATAGTTTTAGAATTCAATTACTTCACAGAATAATAAAATAATTAAACATACTTACTTGAAAAGTGGAGTTTCATCCTTTAATCAATTTCCAAAAAAAACATATCTTTTTCTCCAAATTATTTTTCTTTAATATGGATATTTCAGGATTGAATATTTTGAATCATCTTCTATGGATTATAAAATCCAAAAAGTTATATATATATATATATATATATATATTCTTATCCCATTTATACATTAATCAAAACCAAAATGTATAGGATATGATAAAATAATTTCCCAAAAAGAATATCTAAAATTCAATAGTAAAACAACAAATCTCAACATATATCGTTCCTCAAATAACAAACCATACTAAAAAATATTATAGATTATTATTGAAACCAAAAATTAGAATGATTTGATCATAAAGTCTTCAAATTTCCATAAATTACTCTTAATGTCTTATAATAAATATTTAATTTCATAAATCACATAATCTCCAAGATATCTCCATAAATAAACTAAATTACCATAAGTCCATGATAAAATCATATTTGACTCTAAAATAAAAATCAATCTTTATTCCTAAAAACAATGTGTTTACCTGGATATTATAGTATTTACAATATATAGAACATATACTGAAATAACATTATTCACATAATCGCCAAATCATTCTATAATCTCATGGTTATCTATTTAATAAATCAATGTCCATAAAATATAAAAAAACCTTTATCCATGTGATATATAGATTAAAAATGTATTTCTAAATCGGAAATCACATAGGGTAGTGGTAGGTGCTACAGCCTTTTCACCCTTCGGTTGTGGGTTCAAACCCCACGTCCTTACCATGAATTTCCTGCGGGATGTCCTCTTTATAAAACTATATTAATATTATCCAAAAATGGGATAAAAATCCTAAAAAATAACCTAAATATATTAAAAAATATTGATATGGTTTAACCAAAAATGTTATTTTATACATTTCCTTTTGTCTTTTGAATAATATAATTACTCATAATCATGAAAGAGTCTAAGATAAAAAAAATTAAAGGTCATCCTATCATTTATAATTATGTCCAAAAAATTCAAAGGCATTTATTACTTAAATATTTTTTACACACATAATAAATTAATGGCTTACGTTTCCTAATCTATGATTTCTTAAATATAGTTTTCATGATCACTTCTAAATTTTCTTTGATACTAGTTGTAATTCCCCGACCCTAGAATCCTGGAGCTGATTCATTAATTTATTAAAATGGCATGCTTATAAGGAATAAAATCCTAATGCTCTGATCATTTTTTTAGTCTTGAATAACAAGATACATAAATGTTTCCCCTATTACAATGGTAAAAAAATGAAAATCTTTTTTATCCCTGAACTCCTTTAAAAATTTCATCTTCATAACATGGGGAAAATAAAAAAATAAAATATTTATCTAAAATTCCATGTAAGGGTAATTAATGTAGAAGGAATAATGAATGAATGAGAGTTTATCAACAAGGCAATATAAATAACTGATAACAAATTCTATTAATATAAATGGATAAGTAAAAATAACAATGGAAAGGCAATTAAATGAAATAAATTACATTTAATCACCAATATGAGAATTAAATACATCCGTAGATAGTGTTAAAATAATAATATCATGGATAATAATAATAATGATTGAAATATCTATGATGGAAATGTTTAATTATTAGATGAAATGTATGAGGAACATGAAAACATATTACATAAAGACATTTCATAATATTTTTTTGAAACTATGGTTAGATACCTATTTAATTTTCACAACTAATATTTCTCATGATAACCTATCAATGCATCGAGGGGCTATATAAATTCTGGGCCCTACCTTTCATTTCCAATGCAAATTTTTCCATATATCGAATAATATGAATTAATAATATGCCTTATAAAATCAAATTATTGAATGAATAATTCTTATTTATCAATTATTCCCCAGTGGATGATGAATAAAATGAAGGATTGTAGACATTGATGAATGGAAAGACCCTTAAAAAACATTCTCCAAGAAAATAATCATTAAACATTCCAAAGTTTCTCATACCACTTTGAGAAATTTTTATCATAAATCCCTCGAATTAATAACATTAAAAAGTATTAAAATTTCATGATAATGAGAAAATTTTTGATACAACATGTCAAATGTTAGTATGTACACCATTTAAAATAAACTTGGCACAGAACCATCGAAATTGTTTCAATGAAATGAAATTGAGATGAAATCCATTACTACATTTAAATCGTTTATTAAATTTTTTTTAAAATAAAATATTTTAATTGAAGTGAACATTATAAACATTTAAAGGAAGATTAAAAAAATTTGTATGTCATGAAGGGGTGGAATTCCGTTCAAGATGTATAAGTTAAAAATACAATATGTTTACATTTTTAAAAAATTTTATAAAGAACCCTATTATGAAAAATAATATGAAGATTCATTTTTAAATATTTTTCTAAAAAATAGAAATGGTGAAATAATGAATTTAAAAAATAAATGTAGAATAGTAAAAGTTTGTTTTAGTTTTTATAGAAAACACAAACCTGGAAGATAAGTATTCACCAGTGGAGACTTAAACACAAACAATCCCAAATAACAATGAGATTGTGAAATAAATATATATCACTTTTTAATCAGTAGAATCATATTACCATGAATGAAACAAAATTAAATATACATTAATACACCATAATCCTAAAAATAATACTCATAAAATACATTCATGAGCAGTATATACGCCACACAAAATATATAAGTTCTGTATAAGGCATGTGTTCCACAAAAATAAAAGTGAGAAAAATATCAATTACCTTACACTTCCTTTAGTTTAATGTACTATAACCTCATGTATAATTGATTTTAAAAATTTTATTAACTTATATAAGAATATTATTCATATTTTTATATCACATATTAACTTCTTAAATTATTTTATCACCTATTTTTTAATAAAATTTTGTTATTACCCTAGTTTGGGGTAAAATCTACTTCATTTTAATATGCATGTTTTGTCATGAATGTATTAGTATTTTATCATAGGTTACATATCAAAAATCTACATAATGATATAAATGTTATTAATATTACATACAATCAGAAATTTTTTTAGATCAATTCTTGAATTTTTATCATGGAAAATGAATCACATTGCGTTGTGGAGACGGTAGGTCGTACGTACACAGAAGGGATAATATCATTCCCTTAATGATGAAATAGTAATTAATTTTATGTTATATTAATTTTAAATTAATCAATATTATATCATAATTATCATATATATCCATTATATTTATCATTATATCCATCCATGTATACTGATGATGAAAAACGATTACACAAAATCATGGAGGCAACACGTCATACATACACATGTGTGGTGTTTTTGAATTTTCATAGGATGGATAAATCATGGAATATTTTTGTATCATAATAATAATAACATCTCATAATATAAAATATACTGGGATTATAACTTTATTATTCAAACAACACATGAATAGTAAGTAGAAGAAGAAATGAACATGAATGAGTTAGTAAAATGATTACCTCTTCTTCGGTGGGCTTCCTTTAGCAATATTCTCAATTGATCTATGATAGGAATATGGGGGAATAAAATCTATATAACATGTCTAAGTATATTAGGATGTGTAATGGGTTGTGTTTGGTTGAGCTAGAAAGCTCAAAGTGGTATGAGGAAGTGAGGGAGGGGGTTCCCTTTTATAATTGAGGTGAGGGTCACTTTTGGAAACTCTGAAATTATTACATAAATATTAATTAATATCATATTAAAAAAAGTTAAAAGTGATAAATTCAAGAATATAATATGAGGATGGATCTACATCATCTCAACATCTAATTTTTAGACATGTTTAGTTAACATTATTACCCTTATATTTTGGCTTTAACCATTAATTAAACCCTTTAATTATTACTGTGAGAACATGGCTTTTTACAGTTTAAGGGTAAATATAGTTACTATAAAATGAAAAAATTACAATAAATGTTTGATGGAAGAAATTTTAAACATCATAATAATAATATTTACAAATATTATATTTTCAAAAAATTTATATCATTTAATAAAATTTTATTTATTTTAAAATATCATTAATGTCAAATCTGACACTATTCAATTGTCTAAATTTTTAAAAAACATCAATACACCAGATAACATAAAAAACCAATAATAAATCTATAATATATCAATGGATTCTATAAAATTATTTTCTAACATTAATTATTTTAAATTAAATTTATTTTTACATTTTTAAAAACATTTATTTGATATACCTATTAATTAAACATTTATAGTATCGTCATAAATCAAGGTTTTAATTTAATTATTTATTCCCCAAAAATTAAAATTAAAATTTTCATAATAAATACAATCATTTTATATTTATAATTAATTTTTTTTGGGGATATATTCATAATAAATATATATAAAAAATGTAATACGTATTAAAAACAGGAGTGTTTGATTTTGGACTTCCCTTAGAATAAAATAATATAAAAGTTTAAAGGAATACAAGTGGATCAAAAAGGATATAATTTTTTTCCAAGGATGATTATGGTGTACACTAAATCATCCAATAATATTAGGAAAATTTTTAGTATAATTTTATAATACTAATAATATAATATTTACTTATAATTACCTAATTTATCCTTAATTGTGGTAACAAAACAATATTACTAATGTTGCTATTCATATTTTCTAAAAAAGGAACATATTAAAATAATTTGTACCTTATAATTCACAATTTTTAGTCCATTTTCCCAAATTAAAAACATTGAATTGAATGAAATTAAAAAAAATAAACACATTAACGGAATGAGAAAACATGGTTTCAAAGTAAAATCATTCGAAAAATTGAAATTTTTATATCCAAATTCAATGTGAAATTGATTCAAGTGAACAAAATTGGATTAAATGATAAAGAATGGTCTTATTAAAATTTAAATCAACTCAAATATATTAGTTAACCCTATAATTAAATTTTATGAAAAAGATGTTTTCAATTAAAATGCAATAGTTTATCACTATTCATCAAAATATAAAACAAATCAGAAAAATACGAAATTTTCAACAAAGGAAAATTTTTATATCAAAAATTAATTGAATATGATTATTATGTTGAATAAAATACATAAAAGCGTCAAAAATTGTATTTAAATTAGGCTCACCATTAAAAGGAATTAAAACTACTTTTAGAAATATATAGACAGTTAAAGCAAAAAATTGGTTTCATTATTATCTTGTGCCTATAAAATAATTTGGATGATTATAATTTATTTTATTAAATATAATATATATATATATATAAATTATAATTTATTTAATACTATTCATTCCTTACAATTTAACAACAAGGTTATAATATCATTTTAAATAATAATATTTATAGTATATTGTGGTTCTTTTAATCTTAGTGTTTCATGAAATGTAAGCTATCAAAAGAATGAATTTATTTAATAAGAGACATACAATAAATTCTTGGTGTGTTATAAGTATTATCTCCTAATACTCCTATATGATGTCTCTGATAAAATTGGATGAGTTAAAGAGGCATGCACAAGACCATTTTTAAAAAGGGTTTATGTTCCCACCTTCATCACTTTTGGGTGAACTAGTACATGTTTTCAAGAAAAATAGCAGATTAATGAAACCATGTATTTATTACTAGGAGCCATTAAATATCACCATAAAGATCATTTATCCCCTTATAAGCATTGATTACTTTTTTTATCAACTTCCAGGAGATCAATACTTCTCAAAGGTGGATCTTCATTATGAAAATCATTAGCTGAAGTTGAAGAAGGAATATATTCAGAAAACAACATTATGTAAAAGGTACGAAGAATATGAATTAATAGTTATATTATTCAAACATATAAATTACTGTGTAATCATCATTGATGTGATAAATAGTCTTTAGGTACAACCTCAATAAATTTGTGGTAGTCTTTATCGATGATATTCTCATTTTCTCCATTAGAATAGAGGAACATGAAGAGTATCCAAGTATTGTTCTGGAAACATTAAAGAATGTGAAAAGATATTCTATGTATAGAAATGGTGGAATCTGGATAGAACAAATCATATTCATGGGGCACATGATCACATAATAGAAATTTTTTGTGGACCCTTTCATGAAAAAGGAATTAAGGAATGAACCATACCTACCCGTGTCATATTAATATGTAGTTTTCTTGGATTAGTGGTGTAATATCAATTAATTGTGATACATTTATCATGATTTTAAATCCCAATAACTATGTTAACATAGAAGTGGGTAATTTATGTTTATATAGAATAATATGAGTAAATATTTAAGGAGGCCACGAAATTACTAATTATTACACCTATACTCAAGCTACCAACAAGTGGATATGGTTTTGGGATATAAAGTGATAATTAAAAAAAGGAATGGGTTGTGTACTCATTAAAAATGATAAGGTGATAACTTATGCCTCACGATAGTTGATGATCCATGAGAAAGACAACCCAACACATGATCTGGAGTTCACAGTTGTGATAATAGCCAGGAACATTTGGTGACAGTACCTCTATGGTGATAAGTATGACACATATATAGATAACATGAGTACAATGTATATAATCACAAAAAAGGTAAATAAAAATACATCAAATAATGTGATTATATCTAATCAAGGAATATGATTTATCTATTCACTACTATCTTATAAAGGAAAACATTATAGTTGAGGATCATAGAAGAAAAGAACATGTGACTCTATGGATAATATGGATTGATAAATACCCTGTCATCATGGATATAAAAAATAAGGATATATAATTCATGGTGGAAGTGAATAAATCCTTCAATTCTCACATGATTTCATAACCATATATCCAATAGATGACCATATAGGAAAAAATGAATGATCTTGAGCATCAAAAAGGTGAAAGTTGTAAAGGAAGTGAATCTTAATGAGTTTCACATCGATGGTGATGGTTTCATTCAATTGGGAACTTTAATTTGGATTCCCTAATCACATGAGATAAAGAAATATATATTTTATAATTCACGTAGCTCATATTTCTTTATCCATACTAGAAGAACCATGATTTATCCTGATCTTCAAGAGCCCTTATAGTGGGACAACATTATGAAGGAGATTGCCAAGCACACCTCAATATTATCGGTAAGAAAGAAAGTAAAAAAAGTTAAAGAAGTTCATGGGGTGATCCAACCATTGACCATACCCACATAGAAATGAGAGAACATCACCCTAGACTTTGTCACTTTAATCTTCAATAAATAAACAGAAAATAAGGCGATAGGATTTGTGGTTGATCAACCCACCAGGAATACCCACTTCATCACCATTCAGGAAGCTTTATCTCTTGAACAAATTGCTATCATATTCATAAAGGAAGTTGTGAGGCTGTATGAAGTATCAAATTTTATCAACTCTAATCATGATTCAAGGTTAACTTGTAAATTACATATAAGTACTCAACATTATTTGAATACTGAATTGAATTTTTTCATAACCTATCACTGGTAAACTGATGGCCAGTTTAAAAGGGATGTTCAAACACTTGATGTCATGCTAGGATCTTTCTCAACAGAATTTAATGTTTGATAGGATCAACATATTCAATTTAATAATTTATCATACAACAACATGTTACACTTGATGACTTATATGAATCCATGTAAATCTATTTATTTAATTTATTTAGAACTCCCAATTTTTGAGACGATGCTGGTGGACCGATTCTACTTTTATGTAATCTTGTGAAAGTGACAATAGAAAAGTGTCAATCTATCCAACAACATATGAAAGTGAATTATAATCGAAAGGAGTAATATTCTTTCATCCCTTTAAGGGACATAGAGTTCTATGTTGAAAATATTGATTTACATTTAAAATCATCTTGTAAGAGAGTAATTCCATTTATAATTAAGGGAAACATCAACTCTTTCAGATCCTTGATCACATAGAATAAGTGGCCTATCAACTAGCACTTCCACCAAACATGGTTCAATTTTTTTATGTGTTACAAATATCACTCTTGAGTAAGTACATACTCAGTATATCATTTGTACTAAATTTAGTTATAGTACAATGGAGAATAAACTCTCATATATGGAATAGTCAGTGAAGATATTGGACAGTAGAGACAATGTTCTACACAAGAAGACAACTCACCTTGTCAGAGCGTTGTAGAGGAATAATAAATATTAATAGGTAATGTGGGAACTAGAGGAAACGATGGGGAAGAAGTACCCTCTTCTAAAGGTAATTCAGAATTTCATATGGAATTCTAGGAATGTAATTTCTAATGTGGGGATGAACATAAAGACCAATAATTTTTAATTGAAACGTATTTCCTTAATAAATGTATCCTCAATTGTATCATATTAGTACTATACACATAGTACACATAAAAAACCAAAATTTTTTATAGAAATAATCATTATAATTACATTAGTCATTGGAAAGACAAATTTAAATTCCACTTATTTAATTGGGATAAAGAATAGAGAATATAAAACTATAATGAGAAATTTTTGATCATCTTGACTATGAAGAATCATCCCTCACAAAAACAAATACAGAAAAGAAACATGATAATAGTGAAAAATCAGAATTTTATAAAATCAAACTATGAAACCTTGAGTTAAATTGTAGATAATGGTCATAAAAATAATGAATAAGTATTTATAAGAGGTAATAAGACTGTTGGAATAGTATCCTGGCCATTGGAAATGGTAACTAAACCATTGGAAAAAATAACATGACCCTAAAAATATAATCACAGTTTTAACAATTTTTAATGTAATTTATTTTAGAAAACAAAAAATTTTAATTTTAAGAATAAAAATGATCTATGTTAGATAATTAATCTATAAGATGAATTTAATTTTTTAAATCATCATCTAAAAACATTCCAATGTTTATTTCCTGGAAATTCTCCAAGATACTTCAAATTTCATCTGAATAGTAAAAATATGATTTTTTGTAACCATTGTAACTAAAAATACATCATTCGTGATGTAATAACAACTTAATAATTTATAGAACTAGATTTTTGGTAAAAGTATGTATTATTTCTTAAATGATTAAATAAATTACAATGGAATTAATTTCCCAACATAAAAGGAATTTTCCAAATTTGAATGTAAAAAATGTACCCTTAAAAGAACATTTTTTTTATTTTTCCCCACATTCCTTTTTAATAATATGATGAAATAGAATTATAAAGGGTTTAAAATTATTAATAAAAATATTTTATTTATTGTTGACACTCCTTTTTTGTCACATTGTCTAAAAGAATGGAAAGGGAAATGACTTAGCACAAATTGATTCCTCCTTTGAAGAAAACATCAAAAATCGAAAAAGGCATAAATAAGGATTAACATGCACAAGGGTCGCGCAAGTTCCTTCATTTTCGCGCAAGTATACTCGTGCGACACCTAATGGTCGTGCAAGTGACTTGCGTGCCCTAAAGGATAACTGCCCGGGGTCTTCTCTAGCCTACAAATAGACCCTGTGGGCCCCCCATTTCGAGAGGAATTTTTCTAGAATTCACAGACTGAGCTCTGAACGCCCAAGTCTCTTCTTCAGGTCTTCCGAACTCTTGTAAGGTAATTATTTACCTAGAATGGGAGGTCTACACAGGATGAGTATGGTCTAAGTGTTATAATTCACTAACACTTGTGTGCCTAAGTGGTTTTACCCTTAAGGGAAATGGATACACTTGCGCGCCGCACTACTTTTTAAACCAGAACTTGCACAACATCTTCTGGAAAGCCTCTAGGGATAATACTAAGGGATTGAGCCAAGTCTCGCCCAAGTATTACCCAAAGGGATGAAAATCATGCAAGTACCCATCTGTCGCGCAGGTATACCTGCGCGACCAGGACCTGCGCACCCACGCAGTACCTGCGCGCCTGCCAATACTTGTGCGCCCCTACCTTTTTGGGTGTCTTTCCTACCCATTTCACCCCTCTTATGTCATTCCACCTCTCCTATTCAAGATTCAGTCTTCAAGACACTCTTCAAATCCATTTATGGCTTGATTTCTTGATTTGGATTCCTTATCTGAAAGGAATCCTGTGGAACATCTCTCTAAATCTAGTGATTTATAGATCTTTATGTCTCTAAAGATTGAGATTTCATTCATTAAACCTCATCCTTTAAGATGAGAGAATCCTTAACCCCGGATAACTTTTCAGGACTAAGCCCCAATCTCAAATATGGGATTCCATTTCAGGAGTAATCCCCAATCTTAAATATGGGCTTCCTTTTCAGGAGAAAGCCCCGGTCCAAATTCTCATTAATATGGGCATCCTCCTTAGGAGTAAGCCCCAAGACCTCTTTTAACATGTTCCTCCTTTTAAAGAGTAAGTCCCAGTCTCATATATATGCATCCTCCTCAAGAGTAAGCCCCAAGTCCCTTAATTTTTTCAAGTCCCTTAAACTGGGTATCCTTTTCAGGAGTAAGTCCCACTCTTAATTTCTCTTAACCATTCATAATTAATTTTGATTTGGGATTCCTTATCAAGAGTAAAACCCAATCAAAAGTCCCCTCTTTACTTGTGCATATTCCTTAGGAATAAGCCCCAATATTAGAGTATCCAAATCTCCATGAAGCACATATACCTTTATGGACACTGTTCTGGGATTTCTTCCCTGAAGTAAATCTTAATCCTCATTTATTTTAGGCAGTCATACATATATAAGCCCCACATAATTGCATGGAATAATTGTTTGGTTTCACCATTACCTCTTGTTTCTCACACCAAGCATGAATCACATGATCTTAGAGCGTAAAAGTAATCATGAAATTTTCCTTTGAGAGATCAATCATGCAGAAACATCATACTCCCTGGCTCGAACTATGTGGGTTCTGAATCCTTTTATCTAAACAGAGGATACGCAGGTAGCCCATCAACGGGCATGATCCCTATTCTGAAATAATCCATGTACTCCTGAATGAAAATAAACTTTAAGTGCCCCACTGAGTGGCTTTAAAACCAGTATGGTCATAATAATGACCAAGATAATTTTATGTATTTTAAGGATACCATCAACTAATAATCTCTAACAAATACAGATGATTCGTCATCGAAGAAGAACCTCGAATACATATAAAAGATTCTCTGAATTTCTAATATATTAATCATTGATTGTCAGACAAAAGGAAAGATCATTTTATACTTGGTAATGTAATAAGGATTCATGAACATTACTTAAATCTATAAAGAGAGTCCTAGAGTAGACAATAATTCCCCTAAAAAAGGTGTGATGGGTCCAACATCCATCCTCTCGACCAATGAAAATTCCTAAGCCTCATCAGTTCACAACTAATGAGAGCCTAACTTTGGAAAGTAGGTCCAAATGGATATGGAATCATTGGATGTTTCCGGTTCTACGAACAAACCCATTAGAAAGCGATTGGAATGTTTGAACCTTCAATCAACGAGGTCATCCCTGATTCCAGAGGGAAAAAATATGGTGAACCTGACGTGAATCCTTAACCAAGTTAAAATAATGTTTTTATTATTTGTTATGACCCTATTTAAAACACAATGAGAGGGTCAACAAAACAATCATTGACATATGTACTCATCCAAAAGACGTTATAAGGCCCCAACCTTAAACCTTACTTAATCTTGAGTTATTACAAGATTACACATTGAGGATCTTTTCAGGTTTAGAGTTTTAGAGAATCAGATCCTAAAACGTGCATTACATTCCACATTTAAACAAAGTGGTTACATAAAGATAGTATTCATTTTTCCCGTCAAGAGAAACATATTTAAAATAAAACATGGATTCTTTCTTGACACTTCCTTAACACTATCATCATATCATGTACCTTTACCTTGACCTATGAAAAACATTTCAAAAAACTTGGGATGAGCATAAAAAAGCTCAGTAAGGGATATAAAAATATGGAAGGTAAACATGAGTACATATATACATAAGAATGAAATCATACTTTACCAATAAAACATAAGCACTTTAACATACCTCATCCAAATTATGAATAAATCATAGAAATTATAAGACATAAAGGTAACTTGATGCATTCATAACATTCTTACGTAGGGAGTAACCCTCTTGGCTACGTTTGGAATACCCATCACAGTATATTCCCTAAATCTCTTCGGAGAAACCTTAACGTTTAACTCCTTTGCATTACCCAATGCATTGGAGATCTATATCGGGCTCACCCGCCCTTAGTTTATCACGAAACCACCCGTCTTCATAATAATGCCCAAGAACCATAACATAATCATATCACATAATACATGCATAAAGGAAACATAAAATTTCCACATTTCAATCACAAGATATCAATACAAAAAATTGATATAAAAAAATTATGAAAACCATTTCCAATACCAAAATAAAAGGAAAGTAAAACATGGTATTTATTTTTCTTTTAAAAACAATGTATGGCATGTAGAGGAAGCTGAAACTAAAATAATAGTCACGGCGGCAGAGAAGTCATTGTTGCTGCATAAGTATGACAAAAACATTCCCTTTTGTCATTCATTAAAACGCTTCATATAAAAAAATATTCCTTTTGGACAAATGTAAAAGTCAAATGGGTTTATAAACCGTATAAAAGAAGGTTTTGTATAAAACAAAATATGCCTCAATGAAAGAAAATTGAGACGAAGTCCCATACAAAGATCATTTTTAAATAAAATAGATCTATTATGTGTATTCACTATAATTACACATAAATAAAGTAAAAATAAAAGATAGGACATTATAATATCATGAAATAATTTGAAAGTTGGAGATTAACCCAAAGAACGAAAATTGGGTTAAGAAGTTCCCTTACCTCGGGTCCGACTTGACTCGATCGTTCTTTATTGTCCTAAAAAATAAACTTGAGTTAATTTATACTATATTAAGAATATTTTCAAGTTCATTATTCCTTTTATAATACTTATTACCATGTTATGAACATTATGTAATCATTTAAGTTAATAACTGTTGTTTTGTCGATATTTGGTACTTGAGTCAAAAGTGAACTTCTTATATTTACAAGTTGTTCACGTAGTCAAATATCCATTATCTCAAGAATGATATTCATGATGTAGATTCCATATATATCATATATATACAGTATATAAATGCATTTATAATATTACATATTCATTTATAGGTAATAAATGAAATGCACCGTTCATGGAGATGGTAAGCCGTACGTACATATGAACGCTACTTTCATTTCTATGTCATATTAATGGAATTAAAACTAAATGAGAGATATGTATATTTTAATTCCAGAGTTATAATAATCATGTAGATGTAACATACATCATATATATCCATTATATATATGTACTTATAATAGTACATTACATATGGGGATAAGAAATGAAATGCACCGTTCATGGAGACGGTAAGCCGTACGTACGCATGAACGCTAATTTCATTTATATCTCATACTTTAATGGATATAAATAATAATTATGTAAAGGTATATTATAATTCTAGTATAATATAATATATAATATCATTAAATATATCCTTTATACGTACCACATATGGTATTAACGAATCAAATCACTTTGAGGGGGCGGTTGTCCGCACTTCCTAAAATGAAGATATCGCGTTTACCCATAATGGTAACCATAAAGGTATACCATAAATGAAAAATACAGAAGCTTAAGTAAAAAATAAACATATTATATATAATATATAAATATAGTGAAATCTTAATGGCCACCTTTGAAGGTGTTATATAAGTGTTGAACAATCATCGTTTTGTGAGGCAGAAATTTGCCATCCACAGAAACAATATGTTTTTTAAATATTAGATGTAGCTGTGTGTAAGTGTAGCTCGAATCCTTCTTATAAAAACATCCTAGTATATTGAAGATACTTTATTTGTTACAAATGAAATTAATAAAATGATTTTAGGGGGTTGGATAAGCAAAATAAAACAAAAGAACACAAGTGAAGACATTACCTTAAAATCGGGTAACTCTCTTTGATTTGAGCTCAAAGGCTTCCTTGGGAATACTTCTGCCCAAAGTGAGGCTTATAGGAGAAAGAGAGGGATGTTTAGAGACAAAATGAGTAGGGTTTGGCCGAGCCAAAGGCTTGATAGGTGTGGGTAAGGAGGTAGAGGTGGGGCCTTTTATAAGAGGAGAGGAGGGGCACTCTTGGAAAGTTATAAAAGGTTACTTTATTTTCAAATGAGTTTCGGATTTTAGAGATCCCACATTAATTTATTTCAAGGATAAGGTGATAAGGGTTCGAAATATACTCATAAAATAGGTCTTTGACAAGTTTAATTTATAGATTTAACATTATCTTTTCATTTTATTTAAATCCTTTATTAATGAGGTAATCATTGCATCATCATGATGTCCTAAATAATTTAATTTATTTAATGTCTAAAAATTATGAAAAAAATACTATGATGTATGAAATCTTTTTAGATTTATAATTAATATTAATAGTCTATAATATCATCTATTTGGACAAAATTAAAAATGTTTTACTCAGGTGGCACATTCTTTGTTATATTTACTTTCTTTAAAAATAAAAAGATAAAAAGTCACTTTCACACAAAAGTGATTACATGGGGTCCCCACGTTTGGCACAAGGCGTCCCATGGTCGGCCATGAGACAACCAGTAACATTAGGACATAAGTTGTGGTCATTTTTTATTATTATGATATTATTTTATTATCCTTAACTACCTGATTACTCATTAATCAAGATAATTAAAGATAATTACCGTCGTTACTATTCATAATGTCCAAAAAACAAAAGATTCTTAATTACATAATTTTGGAATTTATGATTCCAAATATGGAATCCATTTTTCCAAATCCCAAACATATAAATTGAAATAATTAATTTAAAAATAATTCCCGTTGTCAAAACAAATAGCGGGTTTTTTTGAAACAATATCTATGAAAAGTTTGGCATTAGTTTATGCCCAATTCCAAAGTGACATTAATACTAATGACCACAATTGGATTAAATGATAAAAATATATTCAAATTAAACTTTAAGACCAATTAAAATGATAATCTAACTATATAATTAAATTAGATGAAAAAGCAGTTTTGATGTAAAATGCAGTATTTTTTCACTATTCATTAAAAAATGAACATTGTCAGAAAAATACCAAAAATTTAACCCATGTAAATTTAAATGTCCCAATCATAAATAATATGTTTATTTTGACAAATAGAGCTTATAAAATTTTCAAAATTTTTATTTAAAAATGGTTTGCCATCAAAAGGAAGTAAAACAATCTTTTAAAAATATCAGTGTATTCCATGCTTAAGATTGGATTTATTCTCATTTTAAGCCTCTAAAACCCTATCTCATTCATAAATAGACATAGATAAAAATATCTATTATTAATTAATTACTTGGGATGTTACATCCTTCCCCTCCTTAGAAAATTGCGTTCCCTTAATTTATTTACTTATCAAATAATTGGGGGTATTTAGCCCTCATTGCATTTTAAGATTCCCATGTTGCCTCTTCAATCATGTGGTTTTTCAACAAAAACTTTACCTGATGAATCACCTTATTCCATAACACATGCTCCCTGTGGTCAAGAATCTGGACCTGTTTTTCCTCGTAAGATAGGTTCTCTTCCAGTTGAACTACCTCTGGACTCAAAACATGAGATGGATCTGGCATATAATTCCTTAACATTGAAACATGAAAAACATTGTGTATATGAGATAAACTCAGAGGTAAAGCCACTCGGTATGCAAATGATCCAACTCTATCCATAATTTCATATGGTCCTATGAACCTTGGACTCAGCTTTCCTTTCTTACCAAATCGCATCACACTTTTCCATGGCGATACTTTGAGAAAAACATGATCACCTACCTCGAAAGATAGATCCTTCCTCCCATTGTCCGCATAACTCTTCTGCCTACTCTGAGCCATTCTCATGTGTTTCTGTATCAAGTAAACATTTTTTTCCAACTCTTCCACCAATTCTGGTCTCATCAACTTCCTTTCACCCACTTCATCCCAAAAAGCTGGAGTTCGACACTACCTCTCATATAATGCCTCAAACGGTGCCATCTGTTACTAGAATGAAAACTGTTATTATATGAAAATTCAACCAAAGAAAGTTGTTGGTCCCAACTTCCCTGATAATCCATCGAACAAGCACGTAGAATATCTTCCAATGTCTAAATTGTTCGTTCTGACTGCCCATCTGATTGAGGATGAAAAGTTGTACTAAAATTTAATTCAGTAGCCAACGACTTCTGAAGGCCTTTCCAAAAGTTAGAAGTAAACTTGGGATCACGATCAGATACAATGGATAGAGGAACTCCATGTAACCTGACTATCTCTTTAAGATACAAACAAGAAAGTTGATTTAGGGAAAAAGTATCTCGTATAGCCAGGAAATGATCAGATTTAGTCAGGCGATCAACAATAACCCAGATTGCATTATTACCTCGAGGTGTCTTCGGAAATCCCTCAACATAGTCCATGGATATATTTTACCATTTCTACTCTGGCACTGGTAAAGGCTGAAGCATCCCTTTCGGTAACTGCCACTCTACTTTAACCTGCTAACAAGTCAAACACCTCACAGTAAAATCAGCAATATCCCTTTTCATTCCGTCCCACCAGTAATACTCCTAAAGATCTCTATACATCTTAGTACTGCCAGGATGAACTGAAAACGGAGAACTATGAGTTTCACATAACAACTCTCTCTTAAACTGTGAATCACAAGGCACACACAATCTCTTCACAAATCTCAAAACACAATCATTATCAATGTTGAATTCAGGCAACTTACCCTTCTGAACCAGCTCTACCTTTTTCTGCAACTCACTGTCTTGGTTCTGTGCTTGCTTGATTCTGTCTAATAGAGTAGATTTCACTAATACCTGAAATAAAACAGAAGGACATCCTGCACCAAAAACTTCTATGCCAAAGTTCATAAAATCCTTAACCAAAGGATCACATTCCAAACACAACATTATTAATGAAGCATTACTTTTTCGACTCAAAGAATCAGCCACTTTATTTGATTTTCTCGGATGGTAATGAATTATACAATCATAATACTTGATTAATTCTAGCCATCTCCTCTGTCTCATGTTAAAGTCTTTTTGAGTGAATATATACTTTAAAATTTTGTGATCGGTATATATTTCACAGTTTAATCCATACAAATGATGCCTCTAAATTTTTAAAGAGAAAAAAACATCAGCTATTTCCAAATCTTGTGTAGGGTAATTTACCTCATGAGTTTTCAACTATCATGAAGCATAAGCAATTACCTGATCATTCTGCATTAGGACGCAACCAAGTCCTTTAAATGAAGAATCATTGTAGATATCAAACTCACTATTCCTGGAAGGTAGTGGCAAAATTGGAGCATTCACCAATCTTCCTTTTAGTTCCTAAAAACAATCATCACATTATTTTTTCTAGATAAAATTAACACCCTTCCGAGTTAGCTTCGTCATTGGACTAGATAACCGTAAAAAATTTCTAACAAACCTTCGGTAATATCCTAACAAACCAAGAAAACTACGGATCTCGGTTACATTTGTGGGTCTTGGACATTATTCAACAACCTTTGTTTTTGCAGGATCAACAGTTATCCAATCTTTAGAAACAATATAACCAAGGAAATATATTTGTTGCAACCAAAACTCACACTTGCTGAATTTCCCATAAAATTTCTTTTCTTTTAAGGTTTGCAAAATAACCCATAAATGCCTTTCATGCTCCTCTTTACATTTATAAAACACCAAAATATCATCAATGAAAATGAACACAAACTTATCCAAGAACTCATGGAAAATTCTATTCATTAAGTCCATGAATAAAGAAGGTGTATTGGTTAGCCAAAAAGGCATTACTACAAATCCATAATGGCCATATCTTGTACAAAACACGGTCTTCCGAATATCTACTTCCTTTACCTTCAACTGATGGTTCCCAAATCTCAGGTCAATCTTTGAAAAAAACTGAGCTCCCTAAAGCTGATCAAATAAATCATCGATATGAGGCAAAAGATATTTTTTCTTAAAAGTGATGTTATTCAAGGCTCTATAATCAATGAAAAGTCTCATAGAACCAACTTTCTTTTTAACAAATAAAACACGAGAACCCCATGGTGATGTGCTAGGTCAAATGAAACCTTTCTCTAATAAATATTAAAATTGCTACTTCAACTCTAAAAGTTCTGTTTGAGACATTCGATAAGGGGGTTTTGAAATTGGCTTAGCATTAAGAACTAAGTCAACAGTAAATTCAACTTCCCAATCTGGTATTATTCTAGGCAACTCATTAGAAAAAACATCAGGATACTCATTTACCACTGGGACATCATTAATCTGAACAGTTACTTTATTTTTAACAATATGTGCAAGGTAACATTCATTTCCATATTTTACAAGTTTCTTTGCCTCTTGATATGTTATCAATAGTATGGGTTCATTCTTGTACACAAACTGAAAGTCTTTCTGAAAAGAAACTTCCTTAGCTCTACAGTCAATCTTAGCATGGTAAATAGACAGCCAATCCATACCCAGGATAACATCAAACTCTACTAGTGGTAAAACAATATGGTTCGCAAGTAGGTTCTTTCCACGGATAAGGATAAGAAGATTCTTATAAATTCGTTTTGCCTCAACATTTCCCCCGGGTGTTTTTACCACAAGTTCAGGAGTCATTTCTAGAGATGGTATACCCATTTTACTAGAAACTTTTTCAGAGATGAAAGAATGTGTAGACCTCGAATCAAAAACACACTGGCATAATCTGAAAAAACAAACAATGTACTTGATACAACTTCATTTGATGGCCCGACATCTACTAAAGTAGTTGCAAAGGATTTCACCACCCCTTTATGCTTGTAGTCTAACTGCTTCCCATCACTCGAGCTCTTTGTCGGACACTCGTTTTCATAGTGACCCATCTCATTACACTTAAAAGATTTCACTAACTATAAATCAAATTTGGTCTTACCATCACCCTGATCTTTTTCAGTGCAATCACGAGCCTTATGTCCCATCTTACCACATCGGTAGCATTTTCCAAAATTCAGAAGACATTCCCCAACATGCCTTTTACCACATTTATCACAAACTGGAAGCTTAGTTTTCTTACTGTCATACCTTTTTGAAGAATTCTTTCCTTTATCCTGCCACCTCGGTCTCTTCTTCTACTGGTTGTTATAGAACACTTGATCATCGACAAACTCCATTTCTACCTTCTCAGCACATAAAAAAATCTTTTTATAACTTTTGAACTCATGAGAAGCGAATGCCCTTCGATATTTTGGCTTTAATCATAAGTAAAAATGATTGATTTTACTATCAAGGTCTCGGATAAAATTTGGAGCATACCTTGCCAATCGAGTGAACCTCTCTTCATAGGCAGCCACTGAGTCTTCCTCTTTCCTCAATTCCAAGAATTGGTTTTCCATCCTAAGTCGAACAACCTTAGGAAAATTCTTATCAAGAAACATACCTTTGAATATATCCCAGTCAATAGCATCAATCTCATCAGCATCCCCGATATTTTTAACCATCGACCACCACTGATCTGCTTCACCCTCCAAACGGTAAATAGCAAGACTAACCATTTGACTGTCTGAACACCCCATGACATAAAAAATCTTCTCCAGTGCTTTAATCCACCTTCAGCTAGAACAGGGTCAGATGATCCTCTGAATGATAGGAGATGTTGCCTCATGAAATGTTCCACCACTGACATGTTCCTCTGCGGTTGATCGGGCTGATCTCGTGCATGGATACCGCCAACATTTATCACCTGAGTCAACTTCTCCATTACTATAAAAAACTGTTCAATTCCAATTCTGACCATCTCAGGATGCTGGTTAGAATGGTCATTTCCTTCTGTATGCCTTCCTAGCACTGCTTCCCTGTTTCCTCTGTGGAAAACCATTCTGAACAAACATGTCTTAGATGAAGCAACATGGTAATCTCCAAATGCTATATCATTTCAATTTGACCATAAAAAAATATTTTAGGATAATCATTTAATATAATTATAACTCCTAACGTTATCTCAACCTCCCTCTGATACCAACTATAAGGCACCAGCCTTAAACCTTACTTAATCTTGAGTTATTACAAGATTACACATTGAGGATATTTTCAGGTTTAGAGTTTTAGAGAATTAGATCATAAAACTTTCATTACATTCCACATTTAAACAATGTGGTTACATAAAGATAGTATTCATTTTCCCATCAATGGAAACATATTTAAAATAAAACATGGATTCTTTCTTGAAACTTCCTTGAAACTATCATCATATCATGTACCTTTCCCTTGACCTGTGAAAAACATTTCAAAAAACATGGTATGAGCATAAAAAAGCTTAGTAAGGGATATAAAAATATGGAAATGAAACATGAGTACATATATACATAATAATGAAATCATACTTTACACATAAAACATAAGCACTTTAACATACCTCATCCAAATTATGAATAAATCATAGAAATCATAAGACATAAAGGTAATTTGAGGCATTCATAACATTCTTACGTAGGGAGTAACCCTCTTGGTTATGTTTGGAATACCCATCACAGTATATTTCCCAAATCTATTCAAAGAAACCTTAACGTTTAACTCCTTCGCGTTACCTAATGCATTAAAGATCTATATCGGGCTCACCCACCCTTAGTTTATCACGGAACCACCCGTCTTCATAACAATTCCCAAGAACCATAACATAATTGTATCACATAATACATGCGTAAAGGAAGCATAACATTTCAACATTTCAATCAAAAGATAAAAAATATAACACATTGATATAAAAACATTATGAAAACCACTTCTAATACCAAAATAAAAGAAAAGTAAAACATGGTATTTATTTTTCTTTTAAAAAAAATGTATGGCTTGTAGAGGAAGCTGAAACTCAAATAATAGTCATGGCGGAGGAGAAGTCGTTGTTGCCGACTACGTATGACAAAGAAATTCCCTTGGCCATTTAGTAAAATTCTCTATATAAAAAATATTCCTTTTGGATAAACGTAAAAGTCAAAGGGGTTATTACACCGTATAAAAGAAGGTTGTGTATAAAACAAAATATGCCTCAATGAAAGGAGATTGAGATGTAGTCCCATACAAAGATCATTTTTAAATAAAATAGATCTATTATGTGTATTCACTATAAGTACACATAAATAAAGTACAAATACAAGATAGGACATAATAATATCATGACATAATTTGAAAGTAGGAGATTAACCCAAAGAACGGAAATTGGGTTAAGAAGTTCCCTTACCTCGCGTCCGACTTGACTCGATCGTTCTTTATTGTCATGAATAATAAAAATTAGTTAATTTATACTTTCTTAAGAACCTTTTCAATTTCATTATTCCTTTTATATAACTTTTTACTATGTTATGAACATTATGTTATCATTTAAGTTAATAACAGTCGTTTTGTCGATATTTGGTACTTGAGTCAAAAGTGAACTTCTTATATTTACATGTTGTTCACGTAGTCAAATATCCATTATCTCAAGAATGATATTCATGATGTAGATGCCATATATATCATATATATCCAGTATATACATGCATTTATAATATTACATAATTATTTAGAGGTAAGAAATAAAATGCACCGTTCATGGAGATGGTAAGCCGTACGTACGCATGAACGCTACTTTCATTTCTACGTCTTATTAATGGAATTAAAACTAAATGAGAGATATGTATATTTTAATTCCAGAATTATATTAATTATTTAGATGTAACATACATCATATATATCCATTATATATATGTACTTATAATAGTACATTACATATGGGGATAAGAAATGAAATGCACAGTTCATGGAGACGGTAAGCCGTACATACGCATGAACGCTACTTTCATTTATATCTCATACTTTAATGGAAAGAAATAATAATTATATAAAGGTATATTATAAATCCAGTATAATATCATATATAATATCATTAAATCTATCCATTATATGTACCACATATGGTATTAATGAATCAAATCACTTTGAGGGGGCGGTAGTCTGCACTTCCTAAAATGAAGATATCGCGTTTACCCATAATGGTGAACATAAAGGTATGCCATAAATGAAAAATACAAAAGCTTAAGTAAAAAATAAACATATTATATATAATATATAAATATAGTGACATCTTAATGGCCACCTTTTAAGGTGTTATATGAGTGTTGAACAATCATCATTTCGTGAGGCAGAAATTCGCCATCCACAGAAACTGTATGTTCTTTAACCATTAGATGTAGGTGTGTGTAAGTGTAGCTCGAATCCTTATTATAACAAAATACTAGTATATTTTATATTCTAGAGTTGTTAAAAAAGAAATTAATAAAAAGAGTTTAGGGGGTTGGAGAAGAAAAATAAAACAAGAGAACACAAGTGAAGATATTACCTTAAAATCGGGTAACTCTCTTTGATTTGAGCTCAAAGGATTCCTTGGGAAGACTTCTGCCCAAATTGAGGCTTCTAGGAGTAATAGAGGGATGTGGAGAGACAAAATGAGCAGGGTTTTGCTGATCCAAAGGCTTTAGAGGTGTGGGTAAGGAGGTAGAGGTGGGGGCCTTTTATAAGAGGAGAGGAGGGGCACTCTTGGAAAGTTATAAAAGGTTACATTATTTTCAAATGAGTTTCGGATTTTAGAGGCCCAAAATTGATGTATTTCAAGTATAAGGTGATAAGGGTTCGAAATATAATCATCCAATAGGTATTTTACAAGTGTAAGTTATAGATTTAACATTATCTTTTCATTTTATTTAAATCCTTTGTTAATGAGGCAATCATTGCTTCATCATGATGTCATAAATTATTTAATTTATTTAATGTCTAAAAATAATGAAAAAAAATAATATGATGTAGAAAATATTTTTAGTTTTCCAATTAATATTTATAGTCTATAATATCATCTATGTAGACAAAATTCAAAATGTTTTACTCAGGTGATACATTCTTTGTTATATTTACTTTCTTTAAAAATAAAAAGATAAAAAGTCACTTTCACACAAAAGTGATTCCATGGGGTCCCCAAGTTTGGAATAAGGAATCCCATAGTCGGCAATGGGACAACTAGTAACATTAGGACACATTTTGTTGTCATTTGTTATTATTATGATATTATTTTATTATCCTTAACTACCCGATTACTCATTAATCAAGATAATTAAAGACAATTACCGTCATTACTATTCATAATGTCCAAAAAAAAAGAGTCTTAATTTCATAATTTGGACCTTCTGATTACAAATATAGAATCCATTTTACCAAATTCTAAACATATAAATTTCAATAATTAATTTAAAAATAATTCCCGTTTTCAAAATAAATAGCGGGTTTTTTTGAAACAATATCTATGAAAAGTTTGGCATTAGTTTATGCCCAATTCCAAAGTGAAAATAATCCTAATGACCACCATTGGATTAAATGGTAAAAATATATTCAAATTACACTATAATACCAATAAAAAAGATAATCTAACCATATAATTAAATTATATGAAAAAGCAGTTTTCATGTAAAATGCAGTATTTTTTCACTATTCATTAAAAAGATGAACATTGTCAGAAAAATACTAAAAATTTATCCCATGTAAATTTCACTATCGCAATCATAAATAATATTTTTATTTTGACAAATAGAGATTATAAAATTGTCAAAAGTTTGATTTAAAAATTGTTTTCCATCAAAAGGCAGTAAAATAATCTTTTAAAAATATCACTGTATTCCATGCTTAAGATTGGATTTATTCTCATTTTAAGACTCTAAAACACTATCTAATTCATAAATAGGCATAGATAAAAATTTCTATTATTCATTACCTACATGGGATGTTACAGATGTAGTGGTTGAATTTATCTTTATTACGTCTGTTACATCAAACATGCACTCTTTTTCAAGATTTTTCTGCATTTTAAGAAATGGTTGCTCTCAAGTTCACTCATATGAATACCACTACTGTGAATACCATTGTTGCAAATGCCACTGATGCTACTCCTGTTGGATCATCATTTGATCTGAGGATGACATCACCTACTCAGCGTCTTCAACGCTGGGTATCTAATGCGCTGGTTAAGGAGTATCGTCAAAAAAGGAACCATTCCAATTCTGGAGGCTGCTCAATAAGCCCTCCAAGTGAACAATTCAACCTGGTTGTCTAGACAACGATGACCAGCGATCAAGAAAAAGGTGGTGCTAACTACCATATCCAACCGTTTTGGGTCATTATCCCTGAAATGCAATCACCATTCACTCCCATATTCGGGGGAGGTGAATGAGCAGGTCCCTCGGGGACTTAATTCAAAGATGCAGGAGTCCTTCCTGAGGGCTCCTATCAAAAATCACCCCCAGAATCATGCGGCAGTTGCCCTCAACATGATGAGGGTACCGAATCCAGGAGTTCGGCTCAGGTTCCTCGAACCTGAGCAGGAATGACGTACCGCCAGAGGCAGAATCCAGTCAACAGTGAGCAGGTTCTCATCTCTGCCATCTCTAGAGAAGTCCACCATCCTAACTTGGTGGCAAGAAATGAGCAGGCACATACACTTGCCCGTTTTAATCCTGCTGTCCAGCAGACTCATCTGGAAGCATCACATAATTCCTGCCAGGCAATTCCGATGGAGTACTATAGGCAGGAACATACACCTGTTTATACATCATCAGCTAGTCAGAAGGCTCGTCTGACTACATATGATGGAGCTCATCAACCATGTTTGGCGAATTATAATCATCAGGCACATACATCTGTTATTATTAATCAATCCTACCAATAGTCTCGCTTGGTAGCACATAGAGAAGTTAGTCAGAAAGCTCCGGCGACAAACAGGAGGCAGAGTCAACTCTCTGCCCCTACATTTGAGTACTTTCAGGATTCAAAGACAGGAAAAGGAGGACAGGAGCAGGCACATACACCTACTCCAAGCACAGAATGGACGTATATCCCCGTTCTGACAGCTGAAGTCACCAATCATATTTTATTAATGGTGAAAGAGCAGAAGCAAATCCCTGCTCATTTTCTGGATGCTTGCCAAGATATTATAAGAGCATTAGTAGCATCTCTTGGAAAGACACATAAATCTATCCCTACTAGTGGAGTGACACATCAATAGTTCAATCCGAAATAGACAGACAAATCTGTTCTAGTCCAAGAGGGTTGTGGGGCATACTCCCTCATATCATACATACAACCAAGTCAGGCACATACTCCTAATTTGAGTGGAGATCGTCAGCCTAACCTGGCCATATTTCCTGAACAGACACATACACCTGCTCAGAGCAACCACTTTCATCAACAAGTGGTTTCCAAGGCGATTAAGAAGGCATCTAAGAAGAAGACCCACCCAACATAGTCAGGAGATCAAGATCCAATATAAAACAAGGCCTTTCTCGATACTGGAGTTCTTAAAGCCCTTAGATAGTTATCTGTTGGAATTCAAGATTCTACTACCTCATTTCCCTATAGTGGGAACATTAATTTCGAAGGTCTTCAATAGACACTTCCTCATGAAGGCTTGCTTCATGAAAATTCGGTCGATCTCGATGTTTCATCTTCAAATGAGAACCAAAGGAACCCTCTATGTGGTCAGAAAACTAAGGAGTAAGAGATATCATATTTTTCTCTAACCCATCATGGTGGTCCTCCCCATGATGATGAATTTCGCTGCGAAAGTCCTCTCCGCAGTAGTGATGCACATTGCCCATAAAATGCTCCAGTGGACAATGTAGTGCCGAGAAAGACCTCTTATATTGAGGCACTTGAAAATGAAAAACCAGTCATGTCTGATGCTTCATCGCTAGCAGGTGAAATACTTTCCCAATCAGAAGATATCCTAGGGTGTAGGTCATTCTCCGAACCACCCCTAAGTCATGAATCTTCTAGTTTGATCAGTCATTTCTCTACCAATCATGTTGAATCCGATGAAGCAAAAAGGAAGCACCAACTTTGGTCAAATAATGTAGAATAATCTCCATTGAATGATAAAGAGGAAATACTGAACATGAGAAAACAACTGGTGAAAGGTGAAGTGCCAGTTATGTTTTGGCCTCTGGCTGACTCTCAGTATGACATTCCAGAGATGTTAACAGAAGATGGGATTCATGATATTCATCTCAACATATGGAAAACTCTTTGTCAGTTGAAAAATAAAGTATTATCTTATGATGAATATGAAAATAATATTAAGATAATAGAAGGGTTACAATGTCAGATTGATTTGGTATCTCTATTAGTCTCTCAATATCCGAAGGCTGAAAATCAGCAGAGAGCCCTTCAGCGTTCATGGCTTGGCGCACTAAGAATAATGTGCCAGTTAATTCCCAATGCCCCATCTAGTATTCATGTTAGAGGATGGGTTGTTCATGGAGCACTACATTTCACGGTGCTCTCCAGTCAGCAAAGCCCACCAAAAATGGTCTCATGCAATGTTATTGCCCATGGCCGGCCACAGTCAATGGGCTTTGTTTTTAATCAAAAGCTTTCCCAAGAACAGTCCTCAACTACTTCCTCTCAAAATAAAGAATATAGAGAACGAGTTGTTGAATTACTCCTGTATCAAGAAAACGAGAATATTGAACACGCCTCTTGTATGGAGCAAGCAGATCATCAAGTGACATAAGTGTCAGAAATCATCCAACTGTCTTTCAAACCGGGTGATAAAAGTGGATACAGGTTGATGCATCCAGCTAATTTCCGGACTAAGGTCTATAAGATCAGGAGATCTTTTAAGAAAGTCTCAGACATAACATGTCAAGAGCCACCCCAGCTCTCTAGACTGGGGACTCTTTTAAACCAACCCTTGGAATCAACAAATAAGATTCGATGAGTTGAGCAAAGATAGTAGGAACCGCCCCAGCCCACTGGACTGGGGACTTTTTCAAATCATCAATCCCCTCATCAGAGAAAGTCGGTCTTTTATCGATTGGGGAAGAAGCCTCAAGAGGAACGAAGAGCCAAATAATCAAGATATTCTCTCCAAATTATGGTTCGTCAAGAATTTCATGAGGGATTGAATCAACAAAAGGCAACGCCTCTTCAAAGACATGGATGGAGACAATATCACAGAAATTCTGATAGAAGGTATGCGATGTGTTATGCAGCAATCAATGTCATCAATGTCGTTGTTTCTAATCCACCAGATGAGGTTCACTCAGGGGACTCAGATGAAGAGGTTCCAGCTCAGAAAGTTGTACGCATAGACACAAATGAAGAAGGTGTGCGTACACGAAATCAAAGGTTTACTCAAAATCTAGGTGTTCCTTCAAATAACCCACTTCCCCCTCTCCAAAAGGGATCAAACAATGGAAAGGGAATGAATTAGGTTACATATCCTTCCTCTGGAGAATTCCAATCGCTCTCACTAGAGAAAAGATTTTCTCAATAGGAGGAATAAATGAAGGAATTGAGGAGGATGAATGCAAAACTACTTCAGGGTAGTCTTCCTCCTAAGAGTGCTGGAGTCAGTTAGCCAAGGGAGTTTGTTGCAGTTACTTAGATGGATAAATAATATCCTCTTTTATCAGTACACCCTCATAGGTCTAATCATATGGGTCAAGTGCAACAACAATTGGCAGTGCTACCATCAGTAGCAGTACTAGCTGCCATACCTGTCCAGACTCCAGTAATTGCACCTACCCAAGTCCAAGTTCAAACGTATGTTTCTCAAAAGTTAATAACTACCATTGAGTCATTAAAAACTCAGTTAGAGACTATGGAAGGGAAGCGTGCGCAGGTTCAACCGGAACAGAAATCTTTCCATGAATGGGTAGATTCAATATATCCTCCATCAAATTTTGGGAATCCTGTATTCCCTATTTTCAATGGATCAGGTGGCGCTGAACTGCATTTGATGCATTACATGTCTTCTTGTGATCCTATGATGGGAACTCTGGAGGAGTAAGAAGCAGTGAAACTCAGATGCTTCGTGTGGACCTTGCAAGGACCGGCCTTTGTCTGGTACAGAAGTTGGAAATCCTGGTCAATTACCATATCGGAAGATCTCCATCAATGATTTCTTATTCAATTCATCTCAACTTTTCCAAAGACAATAGTTTTCGATCTTAAAAACTGTAAGCAAAGGGATAAAGAAGGAGTCTCTGATTTCATTACTCACTGGAAGGGTTTAACATATTCCCTGAGCTTAGCACTCCCTCAAGAGGAACTGTTGCCAATCTGTGTGGAAAATCTGCATGACGAATTACGTACACCATTGATCCCTGTGAAATACACAGGAGGGTTTCAAGACCTTACTTCAATCGATCAACAAATTGAAGTTTCTCTTATACAGACTAAGGATAAATCTCATGTAATTCCATTAGCTCTAGGAAGGAGAATGGGTAAAGCAGAAACTACTACAATTACGTTTAAACAAGCACCTATACCTGCTTCTACCTCAAAACCTTCATCTTTTCGAAGGGATCCACCTCATGAGGGCCAACAAAAAAGGCTGTTTCGTCAAAATGATAAAAAATATCAAAGACGAAAACAATTTGAGGATCTGAAGGGTGAAACATACTCTTTCCAAAATGAACAAGTTCCTGGTTACTTCATTTCGTCCCTAGAGAATAATTTGTTTCAGCTGCCAAAGCCCAAGAGGCCAAACAAGGAAGGAATTGAAGACCATCCCAATTGTTGACCCTTTCATCAAATGTTGGGGCATCCCATACATGAGTGTTTTGTCTTCAAAGGACTCCTGCAAAAGATGGTCAACTCGGGACAAGTCAAACTAAAAGGCTCTTTAGCCCAGGTAGCATGTCTCACTACTACAGTTCTAGAGGAGGAAGGTGAGTGGCAAGAAGTCAAAATAAAAAATGCACAAAAATATGATGATTGGATGTCAGAAAGACAATCAACGAAACTCATTCTATTTTGAACACACAATTGAAGAAATAAATTGTACATTCTACAATGAATGCCACAAACAAAATCCTCTTTAGAGGGAAAATCCTCAAAAGGGCAACATAATTCCAATAAAGAGAAAGAATCAGAAGAAGATGAGTATGCATCAAAGCCTAAGTTGTCTTTGACTCTGGCATACTTTATGCCATCTACTTCAAATCAACGGGCACCACCCCACCAAACGGCATAGCCTAAATTGGCTAGTCAGGCAGAATCCTCACCAGATGAAGAGTTGGTTTTCAGTTCTGTTAATATGATTCAATTAATAGATCCATATGACAGTCGTAGTTTCGATTTCGATGAGCCTGAATTCCCTGTATCAAATAGAGGAATCAGAGGAAGTTCCAGAGGCTCAGGATACAGGGGATGACATGGATATTTTAGAAGCCACTATTCCAATTCTACCACTGCTAGAACTATGTATGCAGCAGAAACTCATGGTAGATCCTTTCAGCGAGCTCAGCAAGAACAAGCAAGTTCTTCTACCAATAGAAAATTCAGTCCTGGAACATTTATTATGGAAGACCGGTTGAAGGTTCCATCTTCTTCCTCTCAGCAAGTGAATGCATCTAATCAGTATAATATTCCAAAACCAGGAATATTGCCAACTCCAATCCCAATACAATATGCATCAACTTCCAAAGAATCAACTTCCAAGGCACCTGCTAAACCACATGTTCCTGTTGGGAAACACATACATCTAGATCAAAAGTACGATGCACTGAAATACTTGGCCCATGTACCAGCCAAGTTATCAATTCTGGATGCTTTGAATCTGTCAAATGATCTTCGGGAGGCACTCATCGAGGCTTTGTCAAGTCCTCAAGAGTTTGAAACTGAAATTTATACAGCTGAAGTCTATCATATAGAGAATAATACTGCAGAATGCTATGCAATAATATCTTTTACTGATGAAGATGAAGATGATGTCGTGCATTGGCATATTAGAACTTTCTACTTATCTGGAAAGGTCAATGGCATAGATGTCCGAAGAGCTTTCATTGACAATGGTTCAGGAGTCAACCTCATGCCCATTCGTACACTTCGTCGATTGGGCCTCACGAAATCTGATTTATCTCCTTCTACCATGATGTTACAAGGATATGATAAAAATTAACAAGAACCATTGGGCGAAGTTACACTCAAAACTCAGTTTGGAGATCTTGTATCCAATTGATATTTCATGGTTGTTGATCAAGACTCAGCCTTCAACATCCTTCTTGGAAGACCTTGGCTACATCAACATGCGACTATACCTTCATCATACCATCAATGTCTCAAATATTGTTTAGATGGTCAATTTTGGACATTTTATGGTGATAAGGCCCCATTCAAGACATGTGAGTCACAATACATTGAGGCAGAATTCTATCACATGAAGGGAAGGGAGAAATCCACAACAAAGGAGATTACCAAAATTAATTCTCTATATGGTTTGGAAAATATTCTAGTAAATCCATTTGTGCATGTGAGTACAGATTATGTGTCTCCTATCAGTAAAATTGACAAGATAGACCCAAATCAAAATACTCTTATGGAAAGATCCATAATTCCAATTACGACAATCGAGCCGAACAACATGGGAGAAATTGGTGATCCTCCATGCAGTGATGAAAGCCCAAATGCTGACATCTTCATTTTATCTACTGAAATCCAACAAGTCTATACTTCACCAATTAGGCCAGAAGAAGTTATAGCATCATCAGAAGTGGGAAATGATGTCGTTTCTCAATCCATCATCTCCTCTTTATTACCCAATAAAGATCCTTCATCATCAATCAGGTCGGAAATGGACGCTTCTTCTTCAAAATGTGTAAATTTTGACATCTCTTATGATCATGAAAATTTTGCATTATCATCTACTATGCAAGTAGAAAAGGAAGAAATAACACATGATAAAGAGGAAGAAAAAGATCTTAGAGATTCTCCTCCAACATTTGAGGAGGGTATCTCTACCACCGTGGATGAACTCAGAGAAATAAATCTGGGTACAAAAGAAGATACACGCCCCACTTTAATTAGTGCGGCCATGACTCTTGAAGATCAAGAGATGTATATTTCCTTTCTAAAGAAAAATGGAGATATATTTTCTTGGAACTATACAGAAATGCCTGGGCTTGATCCTAATGTTGCTACTCATCATTTGGGTTTAGTAGAAGAACATCAAGGATTTTAGCAAGCCGCGAGAAGAACACACCCAACTTATGCTTCCAAAATTGAAGCTAAAGGGGATATTCTTATCAAAGTTAACTTCGTCAAATTAGTTCAATATCCCAAGTGGTTGGATAATATTGTCTATTTAAAGAAGAAGAACAGACAAATTAGAGTTTGCATCGATTTCAGAGATCTTAATCGGCATTGTCCTAAGGATTATTTCCCAGTTCCAATTATAGAACTTTTAATTGATGAAACAACTGGCTATGTAGAACTTTCCTTCATGGATGGATATTCCGGATATAATCAAATCCGAATGGCCCTAGAAGATGAGGAATCCATAGCCTTCAGAGCCCCTTAGGGTGTGTTTTGCTACCGGGTAATGCCCTTTTTCTTAAAGAATGCGAGCGCTACACATCAGCGTGCCATGCATCATATCTTCAAACCCTTTCTAGGGATGTCTATTGAATTCTATGTAGATGATTTGGTGGTTAAATCCAAACAATGTTCTAATCAATTGGATGATTTGGAAGTCATATTCCGCAAGCTTCGACAACATAATTTGAATTTAACCCCTTAAAATGTGATTTTGGGGTAACCTCAGGAAAAGTTTTCAGCTTTCTTGTACGCCATCGTGGTATTGAAGTCGATCCTGAGAAGACAAATCCAATCCTTGGTATGTCACCTTCTATAAATTTGAAAGAATTAAGAGAAATTCAAGGAAACTTAGCCTATATTTGGCATTTCATCGCTAATTTGGAAGGCAAAAGCTTACCCTTCACCAAATTGATGAATAAGGGAGTCACTTATCAGTGGACTAAAGAATGTCAAGAAGCATTCGATATTCTCAAGAAATAACTCTTGAGTCCACCGGTACTCATGCCACATGTTTAAGGAAGACCACTTATCCTCTACATGACAGCTCTAGAGTGACCATAGGGCGCCTTTCTTGCTCAGAAGAATGACGCTGGGAATGAAAACAGCCTCTACTACCTCAGTCGGACTATGCTTGAAGTAGAAACCCAGTATTCAAGTATTGAGAAGTACTACCTGGCATTAATATTTTTAGTTCAGAAGTTGAGACACTACCTGCAACATCACGAGGTCCAATTGGTATCTCGTAATAGCCCACTCAAATTTATCCTTAGTCGTCCAATGCTTACCGGACGTCTGACAAGGTGGGCAATTATTTTGCAGCAATTTTATACTCAGTATGTGTCTCAAAAGCCAATAAAGGGCCAAGATTTGGATGATTTCCTCGATGAACTCCCTTCAGTGGAAGACACATCTTCAGATATTGAACTCCATGATGAGAATGTCTTCTCTATTCAAGAAAGTCCTCAGGCAGGGGAAATGTATTTTGATGGTTCTTCCATAAGTCCAACATGGAGGAAAATGGAAAATCCTAAATTCAACAAAGTTGGATTAGGGATTGTGCTCATTTCTCCAGAAAAGGTAGTGTTACCTTATTCCTTCTTAGTGTGGGATGGTGGTACCAATAATGAAGCAGAATACCAAGCTCTCATCGTAGGCTTGGAATTGGCGCTTCAAGCACAAGTGAATCACTTAAAGGTGAAATGTGATTCAGACCTGGTAATCAAACAAGTCAATGGGGATTAAGCCATCAGAAAAGAAGAACTAATCCCTTTGTATGATTACGTCAGAGAGTTAATGGAGTAATTCCCTTCGGAACTAAAATTTTCTTATGTCCCACAATCACAAAATGCTCAAGTTGATGCACTGGCTAATATAGCCACAGCTCTGGCAGATCCAAATCGGGACGAGACAACGATCAGTATTGCCCACCGTTGTGTAATTTCACCTTATGTTCGAATCAGAATAGAGGAAATTAATGAAATTAGTCCCATTCCTAAATCGTATGGTCATATTACCATGATGGATGTCACCTATCAGGGAATACCTTCAAAATGGAACACTTACACCGTATAGGGTCGAGAAAGAACAAATTCGGTGACGTGTGGTCAATTTTACTTTTTATGATAGCCCAGTTCACCTAGAGAAAAATCTCTACAAATGTGGTTTTGATGGAGTTCTCTTCAAATGCATTGATGGTGAAGAGACAATTGCTGTCATGAAATAAGTGCATGCAGGAGTCTATGGTGCCCACCAGTCTGGACATAGACTGTCTGATCAGATTTGAAGGCTTGGATACTTTTGTCCCTCGATGATACAAGATTGTGTTGATTTCACAAAGAAGTGTCATTTATGCCATGTACATGCCATCTTCATTCATCAACCTCCAGAGTTTTTCAAACAGCTAAATACTCGTGGCCATTTTCCACATGGGGAATGGATGTGGTGGGACCTTACCCTTCAGTTACGGCCAAGCAGTTTAAGTATATTCTTACTCCAACTGATTTCTTTTCCAAATGGGAAGAGGAAATACCTCTCAATGAATCTAGTTCTAAGTGCATTGTTAGCTTCATCAAGTCTAACATCATCACCATATTTGGTTTCCCTCATACCATATTGACAGACAATGTCACCAACTTCTGTTCATCCGAGGTGAAGAAATTCTATCAATAATACAACATCAAATCCAACCATTCATCTCGGTATCATGCAGCAGCCAATGGCCAGATAGAAGATTTCAATAAGACTCTATCAAATATACTACAAAAGATAGTGGATAAAGATAAGAAATCATTGCCTGATAAACTCCTTCATTCTTTATGGGCTTATCGGACTACCACCTGCACTGCAACTCGGTCAACTCCATATTCATTGGTATATGGAATGGAAGTAGTATTGCCAATTAAAGTTAACTACCCTCAATCAGAGTTTCCATTTGTGATCAATCATCTACAGATGAACAATATCAAAAGCGATTGAATGAATTGGAATAGTTAGATGAGAGAAGATTGTGCACTTTGCACCACTTGGAAGTCTATCAGAATCGAATAGAACGAGCTTTTAACAAAAAAGTTCATCTTCGTTCATTCACTCAGGGAGAATTGGTATTAGTTCTCAGATCTCCAATGATACTAGGAAATAAACCTCCCAAGCTTGAGCCAAAATGGGAAGGACCTTACTCAATACATAGGGTCTACTCCAATAGAGCTTATTCATTAATCTCTATGGATGGAGAACTCATCACTACTCCAACCAATGCCAGATTTTTGACAAAGTATTTTGTATAATATATCATCCATGGTCCTCTATGACTTTAAACTACACCACCGTCCAGCAAGACGTTAAACTACACCATCAACAGTCCATGCATATGACCATAAACTATTTGCACATATGTCCAACATGACGTTAAACTGTGTCCCCTTTATCGTCCATGCTATTTGACATTAAACTATATAGCAACGGTCCATACATATGACCTTAAAATATTTGTATTCCTTTGGTCTCACATGACGTTAAACTGTAATGTCCTAACTACATGACGCTAAACTGTATAGAAGCCCCTTACGTCCAGCATGAAATTAAACTACACCATCCACGGTCCATGCATATGACCTTAAACTATTCGCACTTTCGTCCAACATGATGCTAAACTGTATCGTCCCTTTTTCATCCAACATGACGTTAAACTATGAAAACGTCCCTTATGTCTAGAATGATGTTAAATGACATCATAAATGGTCCATACATATGACTTTAAACTATTTTTGTTTCTTTCCTCCAACATGATGTTAAACTATGAAAAAAGTCCCTAATATGTCCAACATGACGTTATATGGTGTACTCTTTTGTCTTTACTGCATGACATTAAACTGCACAGTCGTCTTTTTGTCCAACATGATGTTAAACTGTGTTGTCTTCATTTTCCTAACTACATGACTCTAAATGGTACAGAAAGTCCTTGGATATGTCCTACATGACATTAAATTGTACTTTGTCCCTGCTACATGACACTAAACTGTGCAACACCAATAGTCCTAACTACAAGACTTTAAACTGCATAGTCCCTTTATATGTCCTACATGACATTAAATTGAGAATATTTAAGGTTTTTGTTACCTCTTGTTTCTCACACCGAGTATGACTCACGTGAGCTTAGAGAAAATTTCAACCATAACACTCTCTCTGGGCCGCTAACCACGCATAAGTCCAAACATAATTTTTTAGGTTGTTGTCCCCAAGAACAACTTGATAATTAATTCATTATTTAATTGAACTACGCAAACATTGATCCTTGCCTTCCAGGCTGGGTACGTAGGCAACCTCCCAAGGTTCAAGCCCAAAATCAATCTCTTCACATCGGTTCACCTCTATCTCATACGATGTTGATTCGTGAAACCGCCCCAAGAATCAATATCTTTACATTGGTTTACTTTCATCCTTTCTATATGACGTTAAACTATACAACACTGTTTTGTCTAGTATGACAATAAACTACAAATATTCTTTGATACCCTCACCTAAGAGGGATTCATTGTATACATTGATTTTCAATCATGTTATATTCCAAAGACTACGTGCATACATGGCAATGCCCAAACCTTTTATCTTGGGTTAAACCATCATTGCACTAATGTCCCTTTTCACCCTTTATATGTACAAACCAAATTTGTACAAAGGGTTGTTCTAGAACTATGCGGGCTTGATTCCCATCCTTATGGGATACGTAGGAACGTTCGAGTGTCCCTTGAATCTAGTCCCAAGTCTTTTTGGCCAAACCCCAAACTCCACTTTCAGTCCCTTCCCTGAAAAGTCCCCATGAAAACAGACACTATGTATTTCTTATAATTTTCCAAGATCTATGACCCTAAACTAAGATCTCTAATACTTTTGTCCCATACGATATTAAACTTTAGTTTAATAACTACATATGGCTTGATTCCCATCCTTATGAGATACGTATTGAAGTCCAACATTTCTAATCAGGACCCAGCCACAACATGATTATGGTTAGCATTGATCTATGTATCTCTGTATACGTTGGACAATACCCATATTTATGTTTCATAATCCTATCCTTAAATATTTTCAGATCTTAATAACCCTTTTTCTTGACTTTTAGCCCAAAAAATGTCAAATTTCTGAGATTTCTTTTACCTGACTATACAGTACGTGCCCTTAGGCACCCTTGCATAAACTGTCTCCATAACAGATTTTTCAGCCAAAACATACTATTATTTGACTATGCAGCCAATGCCTTTATGTGGGCCTGCATAATTCAACCCCCTAACGGGTTTGTCGGATACTGATAACTTCATTCTTGGGAAGAAAGCCACTTTTGTATTTATTGGTATTAAATGATATTATGTAGGGATCTGCAAAAATAGCCATCCTTAATATATTTTTCCTATATCCTTTTCCATGATCTGAAAGTATTCAAGTCTATGGTTTATATTCTCCTTCCCTACGTTTGGTCCAGACCTTCGTAGGAGTGATATCCATCCATTTCTTCGATAATCTTGTTTGGAAATATCTTCTCCATATTCAAGAAACTCTTTCCATACAACAAACTCTATACTTTGGAAAATTTTAATCTTCATAAACTTTAACTGGCTTTTTAGCACTAGGAAAGTAAAATTCTGAGAGTTCTTTTGCCTGACTATGAAGCACATGTGCTTAGGCGACCTTACATAAACAGTCTACAAAACAGACTTGTTAGCCAAAAGATGCTATTTGTTTGACTAGGCAGCCAATGCCCTTAGGTGGCCCTGCATAATTCAACCCCCTAACGGGTTTGTTAAATAATGGTAACTTCAATCTTTTAAACTAATTATTCTAATGCATTTTAGCTCTTTTTCATATCATTCCTTAGATTCAAATATTCTCAAGCCATAGTTTACATATTTTCCATCATACATGAGTATGGTAATATGTTTTCAGATAAATTGTGAAAGAATTGAGTCAATTATAATTCATTCAGTCAAAGCTATTTTCAAACTTAAACATTAGCCTCTATTTCTAACGTGCATGACTTTTAACTTCCCACAAAAGACAAAGGAACTCTAAATAAAAGTCAATTTCCATCTCACTAAACAAACATTTTGTATGATTTAGGTAATATTGAGCAATTAAAAGATTCAAAGTTTGTAGGGTTATTTATAATAATCCAAGTAAAAATCAATCTATTATTACTAGTCCCATTGGCTTAGGTAAAATTTAAAGCATTAGAAAAATATTGAAGGTACAAATGATTGAAGATGAAAGTGTTTTTCATTGATATACATGAGATAGAAGGACATCCACAGACTGGAGTCTCTTCTCTTTTTCGAGAATTACAAGAGGCTTTCAACATAACACTTCATTTGATTTACGAAATCCTGAGCTTCATCAGCAACCACATAGAATTAATTCATTCAACTGGATACAATAAGAGATGCAGTGATACCAGCTCTTCTTGGAACAATTGTAAAAGGATGTTCTTGAGTGCGGTTTGATAAGATTTTCTACTAATCAAAAAATGACTGTTTTTTTCCAAGATACTTGGAAGATGGATACATGGATTTGAGAATGGAGAATTGGAAGTAAAGATCCATTTGGAGAGAATACTCTTTTCAGATATTTCTCTAATACCATGTTTGTCTTCTCTCCACCAACCGTCAGTGGAAAACATTTTAGCCCATGGGTTTTCCATTTTCATATCTGTAAGGAAATGGCATGGAAGGAAAATTTGAAAGTTCTCACAATTGTTGTTGCTCTTAATGCACAACATAACCGAAATAGATGAGTAGCAGTGTAGCTGCATTTTAGGCATATAGTTATTTACATCTGGAATATTTATTCCTTGCAGATGGCCATGACCATACAGGGACAAGTAGATTCTCTGTGTGAAATTAAGATGATATTTCTTCAATTACATAGCCAAATCTGAGAGAGTGTTGTCATAGATATCATAGTAATCATGGAAAATAATGTTCATAATTTCATCAATCCTCTTAGCAGCCAGTTCATCAGCCGTTCCGATTCTCCTGAGAGCCATTGAATCTGCACAAAAGTTGAATAAACTAACTCTTAAATGGGTTTGTTTTTCATAAAATTTGTGAAGGAATTCAGAAAAATGGAAAAGGAATTAAGGCACACAAGTCTAAATTTGGTGTGCAAGTGTTAATTTTCCATGCTAGTTTTTGACGCGCAAGTATAAACCGTGCAAGTCCAAACACCTCTACAGCAGCACGACAACAACGAAATAGTGGAAAACAGAGCAACCTGCACGGCGAGAGCTCGATAGTTTGAAATATGGATGCTTTGTACAGAAATGGAGCCACATATTTATAGGCCAAATCCATACCCTGCGCACCGAAGTCTGTCTAGTTGGAAGTTGCGCGCCATACCTTGTGCGCCACATCCTGCATGCCAAGTGTTGCGCCCTGAACACTTGCGCACCACCCTTCCTTTCGTTTTTTGCTTTTCCTCAAAGTCACATCCTCATTTATTTCAGATCCGACTCTATGGGGGGAATTTTTTTGATGCTCCTTTTTCCTCACATTGTCTAAAAGAATGGAAAGGGAAATTACTTAGCACAAATTGATTCATCCTTTGAAGAAAACATCAAAAATCGACAAAGGCATGAATAAGGCTTCAAATTCACAATGGTCGCGCAAGTTCCCTAACTGTCATGCAAGTATACTTGCGCGCCACCTAATGGTCGCACAAGTGACTTTTTATTTCTAAAGGATAACTGCCCAGAGTCTTCTCTAGCCTATTAATAGACCTTGTGGGCCCTCCATTTCGAGAGGAATTTTTCCAGAATTCACAGACAGAGCTCTGAACACCCAAGTCTCTTCTTCCGGTCTTCTTAACTCTTCTAAGGTAATTCGTCACCTAGAATGGAAGGTCTAAACAAGAGGAGTAAGGTATAAGTGTTAAAATTCACTAACACTTGCGCGCCTAAGTGGTTTTACCCTTATGGTAAATGGATACACTTGCGCGCCGCCCTACTTCTTAAACCAGAACTTGCGCGCCATCTTCTAGAAAGCCTCTAGGGATAATACCAAGGGTTTGAGCCAAGTGTCACCCAAGTATTACCCTAAGGGATGAAGATCATGCAAGTACCCATGTGTCGCGCAGGTATACCTACGCTACCAGGACTTGTGTGCCCATGAAGTACCTACGCACCTTCCAGGACATGTGCGCCCCTACCATTTTGGGTGCCTTTCCTGCCCATTTCACCCCTCTTATGTCATTCCACCTCTCCTATTCAAGATTCAGTCTTCAAGACACTCTTAAATGCCATTTATGGCATGATTTCTTTATTTTGATTCATTATTTGAAAGGAACTATGTGGAACATCTCTCAAAATCTAGTGATTTATAGATCTTTATGTCACTAAAGATTGAGATTTCATTAATTCAACCTCATCATTTAAGATGAGGGAATCCTTAACCTGGGATTCCTTTTTTGGAGTAAGCCCCAATCTCAAATATGGGCTTCCTTTTGAAGAGTAAGATCCAGTATCAAATATGGGCTTCCTTTTCAGGAGTAATCCCCAGTCCAAATTCTCATTAATATGGGCAACCTCCTTAGGAGTAAGTCCCAAGTCCTCTTTTAACCTGGTCCTCCTTTTCAGGAGTAAGCCCCAGTCTTAATTTCTCATAACCAGTCATAATTCCTTTTTTATTTGGGCTTCCTTCTCAGGAGTAAAACCCAATAAAAAGTCTCCTCCTAACTTGGGCATATTCCTTCGAAATAATCCCAAGATTAGAGTATCCAAATCTGAATGAAGCACATATAACTTTATGGACCCTGTTCCTGGATTTCTTCCCTGAAGTAAATCATAAACCTCATTTATTTTGGGCAATCATACATACATATTCCCCACATCATTGCATGGAATAATTGTCTGGTTTCACCAATACCTCTTGTTTGTCACACCGAGCATGGGTCACATGATCTTGGAGTGTAAAAGTAATCATGACATCTTCCTTTGAGCCATCAATCATGAAGAAACATCATACCCCCTTACTCGAACTACGTGGGTTATGATTCCTTTTTTCTAAACAAAGGATACATAGGTTGTGCATCAACGAGTACGATCCCAATTCGGAAATAATCCATGTCCTCCTGAATGACAATAAACTTTAAGTGCCCCACTGAGTGGCTTTAAAACCAGTATGGTCATCATAATGACCAAGAGACTTTAATGTATTTTAAGGATACCATCAACTAAGAATCTCTAAAAAATACAGACGATTCTTCATCGATGAAGAACCTCGAATACATATAAAAGATTCTCTGAATTTCTTACATATTAATCATTGATTGTCAGACTAAAGGAAAGCTCATTTTATACTTGGTAATGTAATAAGGATTCATGAACATAACTTAAATCTATAATGAGAGTCCCGGAGTAGACAATAATTCCCCTCAAAAAGGTGTGATGAGTCTGACCTCCCATCCTCTCGACCAATGCAAATTCCTAAGCCTCATTAGTTCACAAATAATGAGAACCTACCTTTGGAATGTAGGTCCAAATTGATATGGAATCATTGGATTTTTCCTGTTCTACAAACAAACCCATTAGAAACCGATTGGAATGTTTGAAAATTCAATCAATGAGGTCTTCCCCGATTCCAGATGGAAACATTTATATATGATCTATATTATAAAAAATTCACTATTTCAAGGTTTCAGTTAGAAATAGTAATTTATTCAATATTTTATCTTAAAAATACCCCACTCCTCTAGTATAAATAATGCCTCCCCTCCATCCGGAAAACCACTCCTCCCTAACTTACCAAATCCCATTATATTTTAAAATACATTAAATTAAGACTATTAGAATATACATGTATCTTTTCAAGTAGTCATGCCCCAATCATTAAGGTAGACTAGTTCCATACAAGAGAAGCTATGCCACGAAGAGGGTTTGTTTTCATGAACTCGTCTTTGAGTTTCCCCTTATCTTCCTTTATCTATCCTTTTGAAAATAAAATATTATAATATTCAGTTGAATTTATTTTTAAATTTTATTAATTTTTTTATCCTAATTTAAAATTTTTATTTTTGTTGTATTTATATTTTTATACCTCTCTTTCTCCTCCATTATACATGGATTCTGATAATGGATTGTTAAACACCAATGATGATATTTCAAAATTATTTCACATCACCACCCTTAAGGATGGTTACAATTTATTATTTATAATATTTAAATTTATAAATATATTTATTTTAGTCTTCTTAAATTAATATTACTTATTTACAAATTACCATTAACAAAATAGTGAAATCGATGAAAGGCATGCAATTTTAAAGGAAAAAATGATATCAAAGTGCTTGAAATTCAACACTAAAAATTAATAAATTTAATCTAATTGTTATAATTGATAAATAGTGGTATAAATTTATATAACTAAATTCTTTTTCAATTTCTTAATGAACATATTTTTATTATTTAATAGGCGGAAAATTAACAAATTAATGCAATATTTAATTTAAGAAGATTCTCAAACCCCACACCTTGTCATTTTGTTGAAAACTATTTCATGTTATTTTAAATATGTATATTACTTAAGTGATAATTAAATTAAATTAAATTATTATTTCCTTTTTTTATGTATATACATGTCTCCATCTTCATTTTAAATACAAATACAATGATTTTACAGAAATCATATTCATTCCTAGACATATCCTTGACTCCTCCGGAGTTGTTTCTTCTTCACTCCGAAATGATGATATTTATTACAAAAATTATTTCCATTATTCAATTTGGAACATCTATTTTTATTCATGAAACTATGCTTTAGTAATTACGAATTAAACCCACTATTTTCGATGGGTTATTTCATTACTATGATTGTTCTACAAAGTATTCGGCATACAAGAATACAAAAATTTATAATATGATAGGTTGGACTGAAGCAATATATCCCTTAAATGCATTGGGTATAAGGAAACGAACTTAAAACATTACCTAATCTTGAATTAAATGAATAATTAACATTGAGGATCTTTTTAGGTTTAGAGATTTAGATAATTAGGACATAACTATTACATCTCAAAAGATTAAAAATTAGACACTTTTACTCAGTTTCCATTTTTCCATAAAATAAAAAACTCATTAAAAAAGAGTAATGTCTAGTTATATGTTTTAGACATCATTATTTTCCTTTGATCCCATCCTTGACCCTATTCTACTTTATTTCTTCTGAAAAACATTTAAAAAACATGGGATGATCATAAAAAGCTCTGTAAGGGATACACAAGGAAGGAAAATTGTTAGTTTTTCAAAATAATAAGTAAACCCTGAATACTTTGTCATAAGTAATAATTTTCACCTATATGAAATAGTAAATACTCTTCACTGAAGAAAAGATAATTTCTTACCCTTTTGTAATCAAAATATTACCATAAAACCCATATAAAGAACACATAACATATAAAGGTAACTTGGGACAAAAACATACTTAAATGGAATAACCGTACGGTTGACTTCCACACATATCACCAAATAGAACAACCATATGACCAACTTCCATACCCAATGCATTGGAGGTTATAATGTAACCATCCTTCCTAGTTTTCACAGCACCACCCGTCATTTGGTTTATCACGTAACCACCCATCAAATGTCCAAGTACAATTATAAAATCATAACACATAAAACCAAAATAAAGAAATGATAACATTTCCACATTTCAATCACAATATATCATTTAAATATATTGACATAAAATAATCCTAAATAAAAACCATTTTCAATACCAAAATATGTATTGATTATTTGGTATTTATTTTCTTTTAAAAACATTATGGCTTGTTGGGGAAGCCAAAGATCATATAATACTCACGGCGGCGGAATGGTCGTTGTCACCACGTATGTTAAAAAGAAACAAATATTTTATCATTTAGTAAAATTCATCGTAGAGAAATGATTACTTTTGAATAAAAGTAATAGTCAAATGGGTTTATAAACCTTATAAAATAATGTTGTGTATAAAACAAAATATGCCTCAATGAAAGGTGATTGAGACAAAGTAACTTACAAAGTCGGTATCCTTTGATTAAGGATAAATCAATTACATAATTATGTGTGAAAAATATAAATACACCCATTATAAGAGGATATAAAGTGTAAAACAATCAGAGTTCATCCACACATATTCATAGTATGACATAATCAAGAAGTAGAGGTTTAACCCAAATAATTGAAATTGGGTTAAGAAGTTCCCTTACAGAAATTCACAGTCTAACGGCGTCACTTTAAAATTCAGAAAATGAGTCGATGAGAGATAAAAAGGGTATCTCATCACTTGGACATAGAATTTTCAGTAATAAGGATATATAAGAACATATCCCAACATAATAATATGTAAATTAAATGACCTAACAAAAAGAAGTCTTTTAAAAAGAGGAGGGTGAAAGGTTCCCTTACCGATTTGGGTAACTTTCGAAATGTACACCCCATGAAAGAAGGGTCATACAATGAAGATTTAAATACCCATAAATTAAAGTATATTACACAAATAAAACAATAATGGGAAATACATACACTACACAAAAGGAAAAAGTGGAAAATGTTGCATGAATCTTACGGGAACAAAAAGTGAGATAAAAAACCTTCAGCCCATTGTGATCAATCGAGTCATATGACCAAAAGATAATAAACACAAAATGAATCACATAATTACATGAATATAAATAGAATCATGATAATATAAATTTAATGTCTGTAAACATTACACCACATGCAATAAATAAGTGGCGAACAATGGAAATCTCATAGAATTAAAAGTGAGATAAGAAATCCCGTACGGAAATTCGGAAGCCTAATGACGCCACATAAAACTTCCAAAAATTGATTGATGAGGTAAAATAGGGTCTCTCATCATATGAACATAAAAAATACAGTAATAGGAATATAAAAGAACATCCCCCAACATAAGAAATAAGATCATAAAATAAGTGACATAAAAGTGAGTACTTAAAAAGAAAGAGAGAGGTAGGATCCCTTATCTCAAGTCAGACTTGTTCTCGTTCGTTCTTTTAATTCGTGAATAATAAAATTAGGTCAATTTATATTTTCTTAATGAATTCATTTAAAGTTTATTACTAAATTATTACCACAAATTGTCATGTTATAATAATTAGTTAATTATGTGAGTTCATATCATACGTTTGTCGATGTTCGGTACTTGAGTCCAAACTGAACTTGTTTAAAAAGAATTTCCCATGTAGTTATAAGTACATAATCTACAAAATTGTATTAATGATTTAAATATCATATATATCCAGTATATATTCATTTTATACTATTCCATAACATTTGGAGTGAAAAAATGAAATGCAGTGTTCATGGAGACGGTAGGTCGTACGCATGCATGAATGCTACTTTCATTTCTTTGTCATATTAAAGGAATTAAAACTAACTAAGAAATATATATATTATAATATATATATGTTATATAGGTAACATAAGTCCATTTATTCCATTCTTTATACTTTCCATGTATGGCATGAACGAGTCACATCACTTGAGGGGGCGGTTGTCTACACTTTCTCAGATGAAATTATAAGTTCCACAACATGAAAAGCATAAAGGTATGTTTTAAATATAAAATACAGTAGCATAGAGAGGACATAAATAAAATATATATCATATATAAATATAGTTCCATCATAATGGACACCATGATAAGTGTTAAAATAATATTGAACGATCATCCTTTCATGAGGCTGTAATTCGCCACCCACAAATTCAGTATGTACTTTAACCATTAGACGGAGGTGTGTGTGTAAGTGTAAATAAAATCCTTAACAAAACAACATACTAGTATATTGAGGATACAGGTGTTTTTATATAATTAAAGAATTATAATGTTAGGGTTAGTGAAGAAAGACAAATAAAAAAATGAAACTTGAGAGAAGACATTGCCTCTAAATCGGGTAACTCTTTTTGATTTGAGCCAAAGGCTTTCTTGGGAATACTTCTACCCATAGTGAGGCTTCTAGGAGTAATAGTGGGATTGGAGAGATAATATGAACCGATGTTGGATGAACCAAGGGCTTGAGGGGTGTGGGTAAAGGGGTAGAGGTGGGGGCTTTTTATTAGAGGGAGGAGGGGCACTCTTGGAATGTCATGAAATGTTACTTTTTATAAAATGATTTTCGGATTTTAAAGGTACCAAAAGGAGATATATAGAGTATAAGGTGATAAGGGTTATAAATACACCCATAAAATAGGTTTTTTACAAGTTTATGTCTTATATTTTACCTTATTTTTCATTTTATTTAAATCATTCATTAATGAGGTAATCACTGCATCATCATGGTGTCATAAATAAATTTATTTATTTAATGTCTAAAAATTATAAAAAAATACCAAGAAGTATGAAATATTTTTAGATTTATAATTAATATTTATATTCAAAAATATAACTTATATAACCCCATGTAAAAAATGTTTTTGTAAAATAATACATGTTTGTGACATTTTTATTTTTACTTTAAAAAAGGTATTAATGTCCTTATCTTACCGAAGTGGCTCCATGGGGTCCCAAAAATATACCCATGGATTTTAATGGTCATCCAAGACTCATACAATAAGTGTAGGACATGTGTAATTGTCATTTCATATTATTATAACATTATAATTACCTTAAATTACACTAATTACCTTTAATCGCGATTAATAAAACTTAAAAGTTACTTTTCACTAAAAATTATTTTCATCCCATTGAACGATATTTTACCTACTTATGACAACTAGGTATGTCATATTTGTTAAATAAAATTCCTAGAAGCAGTAAAATTTTATTTAAATGAAAAATCAGTTTTTTAACTACCACTTAGTGGTTTCACTATTCATCAAAAATTGATGTTTTTTCAGAAAAATATAAACAATTAACCCGAAGATATATTTGATATTCCAAATTAAAAAATGATTTCTATTTTAAAAAATTAAAAAATATAAGTTTCAATAATTAATTTAATAAATAATCCCTATTTTCAAAACAAATTGCCTGTTTTTACGAAACAATATATATCAAAATATTGGCACTTGTTTATGTCCAATTTCAAAGTGAATTTAATTCCAATGTCCACCATTGGATAAAATGGTAAAAATATATTCTAATTACACTTTAAAACCAATTAAAAAGATAATCTATCCATATAAATAAATGATATTAAAAGGAGGTTTTGAGTTAAAATACAAAATTTTTCACTATTCATTTAAAAAATGAACTTTATCTAAAAATAACAAAAATATACACAAAGTAAATTTTGATGTCTTGATTATAAAGAGGGATTTTATTTGGTAAAAAATAACATATAAAATTGTCAAAAATTATATTTAAAAAGGGTTCTCCATCAAATGGCGGTTAATCGACTTTTTAATGAATATTAAAATATTTATGATTAAAATTGGATTCATTTGCATTTTAAGCCTCTATAATTTATTGGGTAATTGATAAAATATTTAACAAAAATATATAATCATTTTGTAGTTAGTTCTGTTCATTCCTGCCATTATAATGGCTAGGCGTTAACTACCATATCATTATATTATTAATCTGCAACGTAAGATTTCAAAGAAACTCATTATTGTGTATTGGGTACGCCATCGAACATAACATCCCATTTAAAGTAGCATTAACATTTTATTCACCAATATTTATAAATATGGAGATGTAATATTATTTATTTAACTGAGATGTTACATATTTCCAACCTTTTGGGAATTGCGTCCTCACAATTTTAAAATTGGGCTCAGAAACTTCATTGAAAGCCCCACATTGGAAAAGGATTCAATTAAACTGTCACTTTAAAAGAAATAAAGAAAAGGAAAAAGGTCACCCGAGATAACGTATACTAGGATTCCATGAAAATATGGATATGATGGAAAAAAACAAACAATCAATTTCTGATGGAGAGTGATTGTAAACATGTCAAGGAGAAATTTAACAACCAGAAAATCACAAACTTGTGATGAGTTAAACAGTATTTGATTCCCCAATAGGAAAAGTTAAAAGACAATGTTTTTGTTTTAAGTTACTTTCCATTGAGTAATTTATTTATGAGATTACAAAAAACATAGGGAAACAAACATACTTGTCATGTGTTCGTTCATCTTTTTCTAGATTTCTAACACAAACTCATATTTTCTCCAAAAGATGACTATTTAGGATGACTTGTTCACATTAAGAGTGATATAATTGACTTCTAGATAATCACCTAATCCAAAAAAGAGAACTATATATTTACCATGTCTTTAGATCTTAACCAAAACCAAAACTGTTAGTATAAGGTCAGATAATCCCAAAAAAAGATAATCTTTTACAAAAAAGAAAAACTACTCCTAATCTCCAAAATTTGTCAAACAACCCAAATTTCAACAAAGACCATTAAATAAAAAAATTTCCCTTAAAAATCTATAAAAATAAACCAAACTAAGATTGAAACCGAAATATCTGAAGGATTTAATCACATAGTCTTCCAAGGTAAATCTTAACATTTATCTCTAAATAACATCAGTTACTCTTAAATTCTCATACTGAAAAGTATTTAACCTAATCCCATATCCTCCATGGTAGGTTAATAATCATATAAGTCCATAATAAAAATATAGATTCTTTCAAAATAAAATTACACAATTTCTATTCAATTGAAAACTCAAAGTATTTCTATTTTCTATAGGCATATATGGTTTCCACAAAAGAGTGAACATATTCCAAAATAACCATTATTGCTTAGTCACCAAATCATTTTCCTGCAATGAGGATATCCATTTGATAAAACATAATATCCCAAAATCAACTTATTCTTGATCCATAAAATCATTAAACTAAAAATAATAAGTCATACTATCTAGGGACTTCACGTAGGCTAGTGGTAGGCCATGCACCATTGTCGTCCTTCGATTGTGGGTTCGATTCATGTGGCCTTGCCGGACACGACGGGTTGTCACCCATCTTACGGGTTATCCTTTTTATAAATCTCAAAAATAAACGTAACATGTTTTACCCTCAATGACTTCCTTATACATGTAATTTTCATCCCAATTCATTATGATCTCAACATCTAAATTCTTTAACTCTTATATATATTGTCTGTTTTTTTCACCACCATATGATAAAATAAAATAATACCCATAATGAAGAACATCATTCCTTGATCATGGTGTCCATTTCGTTTCATCATCATCTTGTTCACATAGGTAGAATGTACATGAATCACAAAAATGATTTAGATATCCTTCAAAATCAATTGCCTCCTTTATCCAAATACACCTTGTACAACATGGGTCATATGGGTGTTCACAAAAAAACGGTTTTGGAAAATAATCATGTATGACATATAATTTCAAAACATCTGATAAATATTGGTTTTTATAAAACAGTTGGACCACATTTGAGTTGAAACTTTCAATCAATGTTCCTTTTAAAAAACCATAGGTATGGGCTGAGATACTATATTGTAAAAAATATATAAATAGGTTGCACAAGAGTATCCTTCTTTAGCACCTTTTTCAAAATCATAATATGCTTAAAATTCTTGTAATAAGGAAAAATATTTGATAATTCCTTGATAATATTTACCTTTCTTGAAAATATGAGAATATTGAGAAAATATTATTTGATTAAATACAACCCATGATCCACATTGATATCGAAGTATAGTGGAGGTGTTTGATATCTCAAACAACTACTTGCAAGTGAGTTGTATGGTAGAAAAAGTTTCAAAATCATCTAAACATGACTTTGCAATAATTATTGCAAGCATGTCATCAGGAAGAGATAGGAATGTCATTTGAGATCCTCCTCCTTTAATTTGTAACAAAATTTCTTTGATCTGAAAAAGTTATAAAACAAGGATTTCACTAAAATAATAAACATAGGGGATAATCATGTGTTTAACGAAAACCCATAAATCCTAAAGTTTTCTAAACTGACCTTTGATACCAACTATAAGGACCCAACCTTAAAACATTAAATAATCTTGAATTAAATGAATAATTCACATTGAGGATCTTTTCAAGTTTAGAGCTTTAGAGAATTTTGACATAACTATTACATCCTAAAAGATTAAAAAGTGGACACTTCTACTCAGTTTCCATTTTTTCCATAAAATAAAAAACTCTTGAAAAAAGAGTAATGTCAAGTTCCATTTTTTAGACAACATGATTTTCCTTTGATCCCATCCTTGACCCTATTCCACTTTATATCCTGTGAAAAACATTTCAAAAACCTGGGATGAGCATAAAAAGGTCAGAAAGGGATACAAAAGGAAGGAAATATGTTAGTTTTTCAAAACAAAAAAGTAAACCCTGAATAATTTATCATAATTAATACTTTTCACCTTTATAAAGTAGTAAATACTTTTTACTGAATAAAATATAATTGCTTACCCTTTTGTAACCAAAATATTACCATAAAACCCATATAAATAACACATAACATATAATGGTAACATGGGACAAAAACATACTTAAATGGAATAACCATATAGTCGACTTCCATACATATCACTAAATGGAATAACCATACGTTTGAATTCCATACCCAATGCATTGGAGGTTATAACAAAACCACCCATCCTGGTTTTCATGGTACCACCCATCATTTGGTTTATTATGTAACCACCCATCAAATGTCCAAGTACCATTATAAAATCATAACACATAAAACCAAAATAAAGGAATGATAACATTTAGACATTTCAATCACAATATATAATTTAAATATATTGACATAAAATTATACTTAATCAAAACCATTTTTCAATACCAAAATATGTAAAGAGTATTTGGTATTTATTTTCTTTTAAAAACATTACGGCTTGTTGAGGAAGCCAAAGATCAAATAATACTTGCGGTGGTGGAAAGGTCTTTGTCACCGCGTACATTAAAAAGAAACAAACTTTTTGTCATTTAGTAAAAAAAATGCATTTGAAAAAATAATATTATTGTCATATCTATATTAAAAAATAATATATTTATATTTATATGACTTATTTACTTTATATCTTATAATTATGTTATATTGATCAAATAAAACATAATATTATTGTCATATCTATATTAAAAAATAATATATTTATATTTATATGACTTATTTACTTTATATCTATACTAAGAAATTCCTTATATTAAGTGTTAACCTTTATCATCACTATGAAAATTTCTCATAAAATGGATAATTTTATCAACTCTAGTTAAAAGGGTTGACAAAGGGGGTATTTATGAGCACTAATAAACAATTCCTTTTATCAATTAATTTTCATCCCTCATAAAGGTTTTACATATCATCACTATTTATAACTTTTATCTGCAATTTTTATAGCACAAGTAATGGGGGTATATTATTTTCATTTTTCTTATACTTTATCAACACTTCTTAGTTATAATATATATATCTTTAATCAATTCTTTTCCCAGAAATGATAAAAGTTGAACATCATATTTTTTTTAATAAATTATAAAAATTTCATTTTAGAATATAAATATATTTATACTAAATTATGAATTTTTTTAATGTATATGACTTATATAATACAAATATGTATTTAAAAATATTATATAATTTAATTAACAAAAAATGGTTAAAAAAAATTATAAATAAACATTAATTAATAATTTGGAAATTAGTATTTAGTAATAGATATTTAATAACAATTTGGAGATTGAAAAAAATAATAAATTATTTCATATGTTAAAATAAGTTAAATCAAGACTTGAACATCAAAAAAACATAACATTTGATTTTATCATCTATTTGGGATTCTTGAGATATAAAATTAATTCTTTTAAAGTGATAAATTCTATGATGACCTTTGAGGACCATGTTCACTTTTTCTTTGAGGTCCAAATAGCCTAGAATGCCTCCAATATTGGGTTTGTAGTTGGGATACATTAAAATTTTCAATATTCAATGTAATTTTATCTTTGTTTAAGGATAATTTATTATCCTTTTTTATGTGGACTGAATTTATTCACATTTCTTACACTCGTATGGATATTACAGTCTTGAGATTTCATTTTTTTTCATACTATAGTGTTATTTATAAATAAATATATGATTTTTTTTCATATATTTATATATAAAAAACTAAATTGTGAAAATAAAAATATTATTTTTATAGTGAATGGTTGGATATATTTTATAAAGTGATAATAAAAAATAATATAGGTTGGGGTTTGAAAAAAATATTACCTCATTAATTGTAGACCAGTCACAAACCCAAGTTTTTATTGACCTCATGCAAAGCACAAAGGCTCTATTTATGTCACACACACCAATTAATTTGACCATGATTGAGGCCATGAAATCTTCTATGATAACATTAATTTATGTTTTATCAAATTTTCAAGGTCTATCAGGGTCTCTTATGTCTTCTAAGACACTCTCAATAACATCTATTTGAACATCATCTCTCAAAGAGAGGTCATTGAGTGGCATATCCGCACAACCTTTTTCCCTTCTATGTGGGGCATGAAACTCATAATTATAGATTTTATATACCCTATAGAGGTATCCTTAGGTGACATCATTACTACATACCACCCTTCCACCCTACCACCCTTCTAATTACCTTCCCAGTCTCTAGGATCATTCAATGAGTCGATCTCTCAAAAGGGATTATAGGTAGTCACCTATTCCTTGATTAAATCTTAATGTGGTGCTTGATCACTAGTTATGACCAATATCTCACATAAATATGAATCCACAACCCACAAAATTGTCTATACCAAAGGCCCATAGGGCATATCCTTTGTGTAAGAACTTTGACAGGGATCCAAAGTAATTTACATCCCATTTACATAAATTCCAAAATACATAGAGTTAGATTTTTTCACCTTACTAATTATGAGAGATTTTTACATATTATTCATTATAAGAATAAGAAATACCACATAGATTCTACATTTATTTCTACTATAAGAGTTTATATATTTATTTTTCAAAATTTGAGAGTCATTATTCAATTGAGATTCCAAATCTAATTCGCACTCTCCATTTTGTTCCTCAACGGGATCCTTCAATCCTACAATAAGAACATCATGACATGAAGATTCAAAATTATATATTTCCATATATTATATAAGCTTTGGAAATGTATAATACTATTTCACAATATCAATATCCTAATTCTTCACGCCAATAGTATGTAAGGGACCATACAATGGAAGGAAGGTATGCCTTGTTTGATTATGAGAAAAGATCAGCACATTGAAGGTCTCTCCATACACATGAGTGAGCTTCTATAATTAATTACTTCCATTACATGTAAGATTAATTTAATGATATATAATTTTTAAATGATAATTTTTCCCTAATAAATATATGTTATATTATATTATACAATTAGTATAAACATAGAAAACATAAAGAATACAACAACACATTATATCAATAATGAGAATAATTAAATTAGTCAATTATTAATATAACTAAAATTACAATTATTATAATGGGAAAAAATAAAAAATAAATAAAATATATTGGGAAAATATGGATCACCCTAATAAGCTAGAATCATCCCTCCCATGAACAACAGTATAGAAAAAAATAGAATTTCAGTAAACCAATCAAAATTTTAGAAAATGGAAATATAAATCCTTTAGTTAAATCATAGTTAACTTTGAATGAATTAATGAAGAGTTATTTGTAGAAGGTAATATGACAGTAGGAATAGTAATGTGAATGTTAGAATAGTAACCTGAACATTGGGTATCGTAACCTGACTATTTGGAATAGTAACCTAACTCTGGGAATATTAATTCATGCAAAAAGTAATAAAATATATGTAAATAATTTGTATCATGAGTTATTTAATTATATATATAAATTATATTACCATAAAATAATTATCAAATGTTAAAAAATCAAAGGAAATACAAGAACAATTTTAATAAACTATATTTTAGTGTCTTTCACAAAAATCATTATTTTTATAAAAAAATTAAATAACATATGTTAGAAAATTATTTTTATAAAATGAATTTAATTTTTCAAATCATCAAATTAAAATTTTTAAAGAGTTATTTCTTGTTAATTTTTTGAGATACATCAACTTTTAGTTGAATAGTCAAAATATGGGTTTTTATGAAGGATTTAACTTAATTTAGATCATTCAATATATTATAATGAGTTAATAATTTATATTAATTGTTGTTCATAAAATATATATTTAATTTCATAAATGTTGAATTAAAATATAATAAATATTATTTTCAAACATAGAAATGATTTTCTATAGTTTAAAGTTAAAATGTTACCTTAATTTAACATTTTATTTCCACAATATTTTTTAATAAACGAATGAATTTTAATTATAAATGGGATTAATTTCATAAAAAAATTATATAATATTTATTTATGATTTATATTTTTATAAACTTTCTAATATAATGTTTCACATGTGTGTAGTATTTTATTCAATATTTTACCTCAAAGTACCCCTCTCCTCATGTATAAATAACCACTATCCCCCCTTGGAAGATAAACCCTTCCTCACTTACCAAAAACCAAATATCCTCCCAATACCATCTTTTAAGACTCTTATAATCCATAGGGATGTTATGATGTAATCTGACACCAATAATCATCGGTTCCTAGTTACATACATGATAAGAATCATTGATAAGAGGGTATGCTTTCATTAATTATTCTCTTCATTTTCCCCTTATCTTCCTCTATTTATCTATACCTTAAAAAATATTCTAATATTAATTAGAAATTATTTTGAAATTATATTCTTTATGGTAATAAACTATATTTTTTTTATGTATTTAAATTTTATACCTAACTTTCACCTCTTTTTAGACAACATTATCGATAATGGTCGGTTGACCACAAAAAATAACATTTCTAACTTCTTACATTTCACCAACCTTATGGATGATTATACTAAGTTGTTTATAATATAAAAATTTATAAATAAATTTGTTAAGCTATTTTATTTTCTTCCAATTTTGTATAAATTTTCTATATAAAAATATCAAATTCTAAGTAAAATGTTGAATTTTATTGGAAATCATGAAATCTAAATTCTTCAACATCAACAAAAAAAATAATGAAATATAATAAAATTGTTATAATTAATAAATATTGACAAAATTTATTATAACTATATTCTATTTTATTATTTCAACGAACATAATATTATTATTCATGATGTTAAAAATCAACAAAATAAATCGAGATTTAACAAAAGGGGATTCTCAAACCCAACTCACTTTCTTTGGGTTACCCCTGTTTTACAACATGTTTGATATGAATTTTTTTAATGATCCTTAAATATCCATTAACTATTATTAACTATTATTTTTGTGGACGTACATATATCAAAAGTGATATTTAATCCAAATAAAATGATTATCCAATAAGACTTCTCTTTCCAAATGATATATTTTACTCCGCTTGAGTTGATTCTTCTTTCCCCCTAGAATGCTGATGTTTATGCCAAATATTTTTTTTCCTTATTCCATTATGAAATACAATTTTTATCCAGGAATATTTTATTTATGAATTATTCCTGAAAACAATTACTTTCTATGGGTTATTTCATGAATATGATTGTTATATGATCTATGCGGCTTGCATGAGTATGAGCAGTTGTGATGTGATTGGTGGGACCATAATAATATAGAACTTAAATATATTGGGTAATTATATGTATATAAATAGATTATATCTATTATATGTGAACATGATTCAATATTTTTTCATAATTAAGATGTAATTATTTATGCACATATGTAATGCATGAACATGATGCTAGATTTGATCACAACTATGTGAGATATTTGACCGCTAAGACATGATATTTTATTTTTATGAACTTCCATATTACATATCAATATCAAATGATTAAAACATGATTATAATGATGATCCCATGATTATGAAAAGATTTTGATGATTATTCTCTCCCTTTTACTATTTTTTCTAGTCTCATATTCCAGCTATCTAATCCATCCCCTTAATGGGATTTTAGCTCACCTTCTTTATTAATGTATATCCTCAAGAAATTACATGTACTAAGAAGGCCATGAGTGATTTTAGGTGGATAATGAAAAAATATTTTCATAAATATTTTTTGTTATTATGTTTAAGTGATATATGATCTAATTTTCTCAATATACAAAACCTTTTGATACTTTATTTTATAATTATTACGTTTATTATCTCTAAAATGATGTAATAGTCATGTAATAAAAATTACGTTCGCTATTGTTGGTATCATAGGTAATTTTTAGTTAATTTGGGAATTAGGATTATAGAATGTTAGTGAAATACCTTAGGATATGTCATTATATAGGTAAACATCCTAGAAGCATCATATTTTGAAAATGACTAAACAGAGGGATCCCATAAGATACAACTCAAGACCGGATTTTCACATAATGATAAATTATTTATTCATTATTTTTTGAAATATTTTATAAGAAATCCCCGTTTTTGAAAATGGGGGGAACCTAGTGAAAACTGGCTGAACACCTGTGACATTGATAATGAAATGATTGTCTTTATGACATTATTAATGGGATAGGAAACATGGTTCAAAAATTCATGATGATTCTTAACCATATATCATTGGATATAAATAATAAACATAACCATGTTGAATTTATTCTTTCACCCAAGAATGAGAAAATGGATATTGAATCCTTTATGCGATAATGACCACCAAAATTTAGTGCATTTTCAACTCCACTTTTTATAGAACAATGGGTTAACTCAATGGAGAATATATTTTTGGTGCTACCTTATTAAAATAAGTATAAAGTTAATTTGGTCATCTATTGTTTAGAAATATAGGTTGATAAATAGTTGGAATTGATATTAAACACCAAGATGAAGGATGAAATGGAAGATATGGAGTGGGAAGACATTATAAAAATATTTTTTTAACTAGTATTTCCCTCTAACTCTTCAAACGAACATGGAAAGATAATTTATAGTATTGATGAAAAAAAAATCTGAATCTATCATGTATTATTAGGAGAAATTATCATATATTTTAGGAGACACCATAAGATTTAGTGTCAGCAATGATAGAAAAATAGATATATTCTTTACTAGATTAAAATAACCCCTATGAAAGGTTCTACCTATCAGAGTCATCTGGAGTTATGAAGAAGTGATTCGATGTGATCTCAAAGTAGATATGTATTTGGAAGAGTGGTCCAATAGAAATAGAAATAATTATAGTATTAAGGAATTTCTAGCTAGTGGGTAAAATGAAAAGCCAGGAAAGAGGATCAAACCACCAACATACCAAAAATGTCAGAAGAAGCATCATGGAAATTTTCTCATAGGGATGGGGAAATTATTTAAGTGTGGGATATAAGGAAACCAAGATAATTAATGAAAAATGGACATAAAAAACTATCTAACATGATTTAGGAAATGAAGGAGTCTTCTAATGAACCAATCATGGTTCATAGCATCAACTATAGGGAGGAGCTCTCCTCTTCTTATAGTCTAGATTTTCCCTTCTAAAGTAGCCACATGTTAGACCTATTAAATTGATGATTCACATGTGGAAGACTTTATGAATGTAGTTACAAATTTTCTTTATTGTCTTGATGAAATGTTTTAGAGAATTCAAACAAATATAGAGAGTGTTATGATCATTTCAAACTAAGAATTTAATCTACCCAAACAACCTCTCAATATTCCATGTTTTTAGATTCCAATGCATTAATGGACATCCAAATGGTTGATTCACGCATTTTGTAGTGAATTATTGTTGTTAATAAATTTGTTATCCATATCCTTGTAGAATGGGATATTCATTCTTACATCCCAAATATAGATATAATCTCATAATTAAAACATTCCAGATCTGTGAGTAGTTTTCGAAGCCTGTGTTATTAGCTGATTTTGGGTTCCCAATTAATGGATTAAGCTTTTGGTCTATAAGGATGAAATATAAAACAATATGTCTGGGATCTAAGAAAAATTAATTTCACAATATTAGCTATTTTAGTTGTTTTTTGTTAATATACAAAAAAAATTAAAAAAGTTAAATCCCAAAATTAGGACATTTTTAAAATTAATCTCAAAATTCCACAAAAACCAAAAAATTTGACAATAAAAAAATTATAGTATGATTGGTCTAAAAACATTGATATTAATTGTATAATTAATAATTTTTCTCTCTCCCTATTACCCCACACTAAATCAATGCTTGTCCCCATGTATAGAATCTCAACATTGAAAATCAGAGGGCCAGTGCTATCAATATTAAAATTTAAATTCAATATAATAAAATAATTTTTAATGTAAAATAAAATATTCAAATTTCACATAAGATATCAATTCGATTTTCTATTTTTTTGAGAAAAAATAAATTCATGTATTTCATGTTTCCTCTTTTAAAAATGATAGAGCCTCTCCCTTCATATATTCAAGATCCTCAATTCATTATTTTTAAACATGCCAAATCACGATCTACCACACATTTCTATATTTTCTCTCTTAACTCAAGATACAATTCAATTAGAATTATACACATATCCTGAAAACATGCTCCTTATCCATAATATTATAAATTAAATACATTCTCTAATTAGTTATGAAAAAACACATAAAATACCAAGGACTTGAAATTAAGGTTCTAATCTCTGTGAGGATTATGTTTTGAATCATTTGATTTGAAAAAAAGATCAAGGAGGAGTTTTAACTCTTAAATCATAAATCATGATATTCAAAGTAATTTTTTTTAATGAAATTACCCCTTTTCAATTGTTATAACTCCTGAATTTCCCAAAGGCTCAATGTAGTGACCATGATTAGTTTAAGTATAATGAATGGCTTTTGCACTCTCATGACAATTTTTTACTTTTATTCATTTTTTTCCATATAATTTTTTTTCATATTTTTTCATATTCTAAATTTATTTTTAGAAAAAGACATACATACACCACCTAACAACATATGATATAAATCATTGGTCTAGTAATGGCTATTTTTGGTTTAACCAAATCACAACCTATTTTCCCCTTTTTGGGTACGTTTTATAATTTACAATTTTTCTAAATTCAAGAAGGGGAAAATAGAGTACAAAGAATTATTCCAATATTTTTTTACAATTCCCTCAGTATGCACCCCCACACTTTTTACTTACATTGTAAATCATAACATTTACCATGATTCCCATTACCCCCAAACTTCTAATTTAAAATGTATCTCTACTACTATGAGTGGGGTAGTAACTAATAAAATGGAATAAACCATGGATCGTTCTTAATAAGATATTTCATGGTCTTGATGGGATAAATAAGGATTGATTTAAATGTGTTATTTTTAAGGATAAATGGATTTTAAAAATATCCCTTTATCATTTTAATTGTGTTTTTGTACAGGCATAGATTTGATATGTTCAAATTCATGTTCTAGGAGGAGGAATGTACCAAGATCACTCAAGAAATATGATCAAGATAAAATAGAATGTAATTGGTTTAGAAATCCTCTCAAGAATGGACTTGTGATTTGAGAAAATACATCAAGGAATTATTTATAATTACAAATCAATTCAGTTGAATTTGAAAAAATTAATGTATGCAAATGGTTTTGAAATTTTATTTATTGGAATTAATTAATTCCATCAAATATAGAGTCCTCATTTAAATATAAACTCTTTACATAAAAAAATTAAATACTCCATTTTAATCATTTATTCATATCAACATTAAAATATAAAACATGGTGACATATGATTATTAAGAAAATCATGTCTCTTGGATTTTTCACGTAAATAATAATTCATTTTTTGTAATGCAATTTTAAATTTAATTCTCAAATCATGTTTTTAGGACACCAAAATTAAGGATTAAAAAATATAGACAATGAAAATGAAATCCCTTTTTTATGAATCATTGTCTTTATCTTCCACTATTTGAGGTTTTATTCAGTAATTATTATAATACAAAATAGAAATACACAATTAAGCACATGTATCATGTATTTTAAACCCAAAAATATATATTAATGGGGCTTCATGCAACACTACTTCCTAAGAAAATGTAATTGAAATCTAAATTCCTTCAAAGAAAGGGATAAGCCTTGGTATGATCCCCCAAGTGGGGCCTAAATTTTCACTACCTATAGAGGGAAGTACCAACTATTATCCTATTTTAGACGGTGAATAAAGCTTTATTGATTTGTAACACCACATTTATATTTTCCCAGCTTGTGATTTAAGTTTATTAGTGAGTAATGATCCAAGAATATAGTAAATTAGATCCCCCCCTTCACAATGTGGTACACAATGAATGGAGGGGTATGATGAAGTATGTAACCTCCTACTCCTTTATTGACTCTTGTGAAACATATTATCTAAAATCTATTTGTTTCTTTACATGTGGTGCATGAATTAAATCATCAATGAAAGGTTCAAAATTTAAACATGATAATTTACTTTACAAATATTCCATTTTAATGTAGGTAGGTTGTGTATCTTGTTTTTTAGGTAACAAAACTTGGGTTGCATATTTTACTTCATTAAATAAATATTAAATGTATTCAAGGAACTATAGGTATTCCCCAATTGGTGAAATTTCTTTTTCCCTATCATCATCTAGGGAATAGTAAGTGTCTACCAATTTTAAAATTTCTAAACATTTGGGAGTAATACTCAAATTAGTTTCAAAAAAAGTAAAACAATATGAGTTAAAGAATGTGTCATCTCTATGAGGTGGTTCAGAATAAAGGTATTCATCATTGGAAAGTTTCTCTGGGAGATGATTATTTTGGAATGGAGTTAGGTTGTCGGGCTACTCCACCTCATGTTTGGGCTCAACAACTTGTATGTATTTAGGGAAAACAAGAAATACTAGTGGAACATCCTTATTATCCTTGAATATTTTCATGTTAATTTAGAGTTGATTAATTAAGTTCATCAAATCCGAATGTGATATCCATTTATATTGGTATATTTTCAGCTATTTTACCATTATCATTAGAGAATCAACCCTTTATTGTAGGGCCTACAAAATGTAGTATGTTTCCCCTTTCTGCACATGTGAGTAATTTTTCAATGTACATGATGGATGATTTCTTAAAAATATCATGGAATATGAAAAATAAATTTAAGATTTTTTATAAAAGTAATGAAAAACCGTATATAATGTTAAAATAGAAAATGAAAACAAACTACTGATTAGATCCCCATCAATGGAACCAGTTTTAACACAGGCCTGTCCCAAGATGTGCTCAAAAGAAAATATAATTTTTCCTAGTGCCGCATAGGGGCTAAACATGGTCGTCTCACATGAGGAGCCTTTTAGTTTTGTTCACTTAACTATTCTAATTCACATAATCTATATCTTTTTGTGGTTTTGATTAATTTAAGAAAAAAAATTAATTTTTTAATATTTTTTATTAATGACATTAAAAAATGGAAATTATAAATTCTAAAAATATGTAAACTAAACTGTTTGATTCAAGAAACAATGGATTAGTTTGGGTGTTTAGTTTTGGATTCCCTCATCTTTACCCTTTATATGTGTTATTATAGTTTCATAATACAAACATGAAATATCATATTTGAGTTACTATTATGTTCTAAAGTAGAAATAGTTTCATTTTCATTTCATTGGGGGATGTTTTCATATCAGTTAGATTCGCCTCACCCACGTATGCAACTCAAATATGTCGCAAATAAAAACCTAACATTACTAAAAATTCAAGAACACCTTGACCTCCCCTGGACCAAAATTCATGGTTTTCCTCTCATCTCTAAGAGTAATATATCACAATGGTGGAGTGGATGGAAGGAGAAGAGGAAAGAGGATAAAATAAAAGAATGACTGGTGGAAGAATAAAATGAAAATGGAAGAATGGTGGATTAATAGAGATAGAGAGAGAGAGAGAAAATAAGAAAGGAAAATAAAAGAAATTAAATTTACATAGAATATAAATAATTTTTAAATAATAATAATAATAATTATTATTATGATTATATTTTTTAATATTTTTTTTGAAAACGGAGAGAGGGATAAAAATGAAAAAATTATTTCAAAATAAGAATGTTATAATTAAAATAATTAAAATAATAATAATATAAATATTAAAGATAATAAAAAATAATACTTATAATTAAAATAAGAAAATTTATAAGATGAATTTTGGGATGGATGGAGAATCACAGTTGCATGAATTAATACAATAAAAGTAAAATTTAATGTATAATTGAAAATTAAAATAAAATTAAGTAAACAAAAAAATCAAGAAGAAGAAATATGGGAGATTTTCGGCTGGCCTCCCTCAATGGATTTGTCCTCCTTGGTGCCTTAGATGGGATGGGAAGGATTTGAATAATTTGGGAAGGGGGAGATGCCCTCCTTTTATAGGCCATATTTTTCATTTAAAAGTGTCCACAAGTAAGACTATTAAATGGATTATTCATGTGGTGAGTACTACATGAAAATTATTCCAATTTGTTTTTCTCATCTCACCGCATAATTTCATAGCATTCGTACATGGTTTGGGAGTGTTATTACTATTTCACTCTGAGAATTTAATCTTTCCAGAGAGCCTCTCTATATTCCATGTATCTGTGATCCAATGCCTTAATGGACTTCCAAATGGATGATTCACATGTTTTATCATTAATGAATTTTTTTAATAAATTCCTTATCCAAATTCTTGTAGAATTTATGCTTCCTTGAGCTATAAAACATTTACATATAAGATCATATTTTAATCATTCCAGATCTATGATGGATCCAAAAAAATAACACTCTAGTGGGTCTAAAAACATTTATATTTAGTATAATCTTATGAAAAGTATTTGTTCTATCAATCCCCCCTCACATTAACCATGCTTTTATTCAATCATAAAATCTCAACATTGAAAGTCAAAGGGAAAATGTCCTCAATATTCAAATTTCAATTCAATACAATCAAACAATTATCACTGCCAAATCAAAAAGTTCAAATTCCACATAAAAAATCAATTCAATTTCCCATTTTCAATGAAATAATCAATATATATAATTTTCATTTCCCCTTTGAAAAATTATGGAGCTACACCTTCCATTCATTAATGATTTTGAATTCATCATTATTAAACATGGAAAATCATGATATACCTCACTTTTCAATATTTTCTCTCATCACTCATGATATAATTAATGTAGATTTATTATCATATAATGAAAATATTCTCCTTATCCATAAGTTTATAAATGAACTACATTCTCCACTTTTTAAAGAAAAAAATCCCATAAAATCACGAGGACTTCCAATTAAGGTTCTAAGGATTATGAAGATGATAGATTGTAGTATTTGATGTTTATAAATAAATCTCAAGGAGGATGTTTAACTCTTAATTTATAAATCATTATATTCAATGTAAAAAGTTTAATGACATTTCAGCATCAATTTTTAACAACTCCCAACATTCCCCAAGACTGCATGTAATGATCACAACTAGTTTAAGCCTAATGAATGATTGGTTCCCTCTATAAATTTTTTACTTTTATTAATTAATTTGAAATAACCATTTATATTTTACTATATTTATAAAGTTATTATTTATTATATACCTCAAATCAACAACCTAACCATGTATGATAGAAGTAATAGGTCTAGTAATGGTAAATTTTGGTTTATCCAAATCACAACCCGTTTTTATCATTTTTGGAAACTTTTTACATTTTCATTTTTATTATTTTAAAAAGGCGAAAAATAATAGGGTATAATGAATGAATCCACAACCTTTTACAATTCTTTGAATAGGCACCCCACACATCTTCCACACATTATAAATCATCACATATAATGCTATTCTCTTTACACCCATACTTCAAATTTAAAATATCATGCAATTACAAGGAGTATGGTAGGAATGGATAAAAATTACTTGAAACATGGATAATTTCTTACAAAATCATTCGTCGTCTATATTTTAAAACGAATATTTGCGTAAATGTGGTATTTTAAGGACAATTTTATTTTGAATGGATTCCTCAATCAATTAAAATGTGTTTTTGTATAGTTATAGATTTGAAAAGATAAAAATCAAGTTCTATAATGTGGCATATCCAAAGATCACTCAAGAAATATGCTCAAGGAAAAGTAAAATGTACTCTATCTATAAATTACCTTGGGAATGGATATATGATTTGGTACAGTCACTCAAGGATTGATTAATAATACCAAATCGATTCACTTGAATTTTAGAAAATCAATGGATGAAAAATGGTTGTGAAATTTCATTTAGGTTAATCAATTAATTCTATCAAATCAAGAGTTCTTATTTCAATATCAATGTTTTATATAAAAAATTTAATTCTAAATTTAACTAATTTAACCATATAAACATTGAAATATGAAACATGGTATTATAAGATTCCTATGAAAATCATGTATCCTATATTAGTCAGGAAAATCATAATTAAAGTGTGGGAATGTGATTTTTTCTTTAGGGATCAAAGCATGTTTTTTTGGATAAAAAAATTAAGGAGTTAACAAGATAGATAATAAAAATAAATGACATTTTCAATGAAGCATAGTCCTTATCTTCCACTGTTTGAAGAAGTATTCATCCATTATGAACCTAAAAAATAAAATTACCCAATGAAGTAGAAGGATAATTTTATTTAGGAAAAAAGGTAGATGGAGGTGGCTTCATAATGCACTACATCATGAGAAATTAAATTAAAATATAAATTCCTAGAATGAATGTAAGGGATATGTCTCGGTATGATCCTCATGTGGGATCTGAATTATTATTTCCTCTAGAGGGTAGTACCAACTGTTATCCAAACTAATATGGTGGCTGAATATTTTTGGATTTGAACTACCACATGTGGATTTTCCCAGCTTATTTTTCATCCTTATAGGAGAAGAATGATCCATGTATAGATTAAACTAGATCCACCCCACATTCATAACGTGGTAAAACTTTCACGGAATAGGCATGTTGATGTATGAAACCTCCTCCTCCTTCATTGATAAATTTTCAACGTCTTCTTCATAATCCAATGGTTTCTTAATACGTTCTTCATGAAATTAATCATCAAAGGGAGATTCAAAATTTGATCATTAATTATTAATTTCAAAATCATCCCTTTTAATGTAGGCAGCTTTTGGCTCTTGTTGTTCAGAAAAAACAACCAAGGTTTCTTATTGTACTCCTCCCAGTAAATATTCAATGTCTTTAAGGAGCTCTAGATATTCCTCAATCGGTTCAATTAGTCTTTCATCATCATCCTCCAGTTCATAATAAGATTCAATATATTTATAAATTCCAAATTAGTTTGGAGAAATACTCAAATTAGATTCAATAAAATTAACTGAGTTTGAGTTTAGGAATGTATAATCTCCATAAGGTGGTTTGTGTCGAATATATTCTTTGATGAAAAGTACCTCTTAGAGTTGATTATTTCTGGATGGAGGTAGGTATTTAGGCTCCTACACCTAATTTCTAGTCTCAACTTCTTGGAGGACTTTTGTGAAATCGGGAAAGACTAGTGCCACTTCTTTCTTGGCCTTGAATATTTGAATGTAATTTTTCTGTCGATAGATCAAGATCATCAAATACTAAGGTGAGATCCATGTATCTTTGTATCTCTACATCTATTGACCATTATCATTATAGGATCAACCCTTCATGGGAGGGACTCCCCAGTCTTGTATGTTTCTTCTTCATGCACCTATGATTAATTATTCTATGTATTGTAGGAATGATCACTTGAAAACATCTTGGAAGAATATTTTTTACAGGGGTTTTTAAATTAATGAAAATATATATAAAATGAGAAAATATATAATGAAAAAAATACTTATTATTTCATCAATATTGGTAAGAGTTTTGATGCATGTTTGTCCTAGGGCATGGTAAAAAAAATTATAATTTTTGCAAGTACATCACCTTGGTTGACCAGGGTCATCTCACTTGATATGCCTTTGAGTTTGGATAAATTACCTATTCTAAATCACCTAATCTACCTCTTTTTGTGGTACCGATTAATTTTAAAAAATAATTACAATATTTTGGGATTTTTCATAAATGACAAGAGAAAATGGAAATTCTGAATTATAAAAATTTGAAAAAAATTAATTCAAGGAAGAAATCACTTAGTTTAAGGGTTCAGTTTTGAAATCAATCATCATTCTTATTTTTGTTTCAGATTCTTATTTTATTATAAAAAACGAAATATCATTTTTGAGTAACAATTCCTTTACTTATTAGAAATAGTTTGAGTTGAATTTAATTGATGACAATTACCACTTCAGGGACATTCACCTGACCCATTCAAGCTTCTCAAATCTATCGTAAACTTAAAACAAAATTTAATGAAAATTCAAGAACACAATTAACTCACACTAGGCCAAGCCTCAAGGTTAGTATATCATTTCAAAGATTAAAATATATCAATGGTGGGGCGGATGGAAGGTGAATAGGAAGAGAGATAAATAATAATAGAAATAATGGTGGATAAATAAAATAAAAATAAAAGCATGGGGGATCAGTGGAGAGAGAGAGATAAATAAAAGAAGAAAATTAAGGAAAATAAAATAAATTTATATAAAATATTATTAATTTTAAAATAATAATTACAATAAAATTTATTATTATTAATATTATATTTAAGAGAATACCTTTTTTTGAAAAAGGAGAGAAGAAAGAAAATGAAAAAATAATTTCAATATAAGAAGGTTATAATTATAATAATGATGATAATAATAATAATAATAATAATAATAAATATTAAATCTAATAATAATAGTTGTAATATTTATAATCAAATAAGAAAATATAGAATTATAATTATTGGATGGATTGAGAAATACAATTACATGGATTAATTTAAATAAAATATTAATTACAATTTTAAATAAAACTAAAATATATAAAAATATAAAAAATGATGAAGAATAAATGGGTATATTTTTCAGCCACCCCCTTGGTAGAGACCTCCTCCTTGGTGCCTCATATAGAATGGGATAAATTGGAAAGATTTGGGAAGGAGGAACTCTTATCCTTTTAGAGGCTAGATTTTCCCTTCAAACGTAGCCACGTGTTAGACCCATTAAATGGATGATTCATTCATTTACCCCTTAACGTATGTTGTTCCAAATTTTCCTTCTCATATCCTTGAAAAATATCAGAACATTTGGACACATGGAACGCGAGTTATGACAATTTCAATATGAGGATATAATTTTCCTATAAAGCCTCCCTATATTCCATTTATCCAGTTTCCAATGCGTTAATGGCCTTCCAAAACACTGATTCATGAATTTCTTCCTTAATTAATGTTGTTAATATATTCATTATCTATATACATTTATAATTTTAGAATCATTTGGCCATCCAAGATCGAGATATAAGTTCATATCCAGAACATTAAAGACCTGTCAAAAGTTTTCGAGGCTTGGGTTGTGAGCCAATTTTGGGCCATCCATTGATGGATTAAGCTTGTGGTCTATATGGATGAAATATATAACAATATTTCTAAGATTCAAATAAAATTAATTTCACGATTTCAAATACTTTATAAAATGTTATGGATGAAATACATAATAAAACTAAGATAGTTAAATTCCAAAATTAGGTCATTTTTACAATTATACTCAAAATTCCACAAAAAACAAAAACTATGATAATTAACAATAAAATAACATTGGGGTGGGTCTAAAAACATTTATATTCAATGAAATATTATGATTTTATTTCAATTTATCCACACATAAACCATTGTTGTCCACAAGCTTAAAATCCAAACATAGAAAATTGGGGGGGGGCAATGTTATCAATATTCAAATTGTAATGAAATATAATCAACCAATTTTCAATATCAAATAAAATTTTTAAAGTAAATATAAAATATTTATTCAATTTCCCATTTTTAAAATAAAAAATAAATTCATATATTTTAGTTTCCCCCTTTGTAAAATGATGAATCCTCTCCTTCCATTCATTCAAACTCTGAAATTAATTATTATTAAATATGTCAAATAATGATATACATCAGTTTTCTAACATTTCACTAAAAAATCATGATAAAATTAAAGTATAGTTTTTATCATATCATAAAAACATGCTCGTTATCCATAATCTTTTAAAGTAACTACTTTCTCTACTTTGTAATGTCAAAAAGCACATAAAATCATGAGGACTTACAATTAAGGTTCTAATGAATCTTAGTCATAATGATGGTAGTATTTTATGTATAAAAATAGAGCTCAATGAGGAGGTTTAAATCTTGTATAATAAAGCATGATATTCAATGTAAAAAATTTAATGACATTCTTCCCTTTAATTTGTATCAACTCCCAACTTTCCCCACGACTCAAAGTAAGGATCATGATCAGTTTAAGAACAGTGAATGATTCCACAAACTTTTATAATTCCCTTAATAAGAACCCACAAACTTCTTCTCGACATTGTAAATAATCCCATATACCATTATTTACATTACCCATATAGTTCAACATTATAATTCAATGAAATTACTAAGAGTAGAGTAGGAATGGATAAAAATGTTTTGAAAAATGGATTATTCCCAACAAGGAAATTTAAGGTCTCTCTGTGCTAATGAGGAATTGATTTAAAGGTTATATTTTAAGGATAAGTGGATTTTAAAAGTATTCCCCAGTCATTTTAAATGTATTTTAGTACAACCATAGAATTTAATAATTCAAATTCATGTTTGAGTAGGTGGCATGTCGGAAGATCACTCAAAAAATATGCTCAAGATAAAATAGGATGTACTTGGTCTATAAATCCTCTTGTTAATAGAAAAATGATTTGGGATAATCCCTCAAGGCTTGATTAATACAAAAAAATTAATTCACATGTATTTCATAAAATCAATGCATGAGAAATGGTTGGGAATGTTAATTAAATGAAACAATTAATTCCATCAAATCATGAGCCCTTATTTCAAAATCTGCTCTTTGCATAAAAAATTACATTCTCCATTTTACTCATTTAATCATATCTATATTGAAATATTAAGCATGACTTCATAGGATTACTTAAATATATTGTCTCCAAGAGTAGCCAATTAAAGTATAATTCAAGTGTGGGAATGTAAATTTTAACTTTTAATCTCAATGAATGATTCTTTTGGATATAAAATGAAAGGGGTTAGATAGATAGAAAATCAAAATAAACTCCATTTTCCATGATGATTAGTATTTATCGTAAACTATTTCTGGCCATGTTCTTCCATTATGATCCTACAAAATAGGATTACATAAATAACCACAAAAACTATATATTTTAAGCTAAAAAGATCGAGGTATGGGCTACGTGGTGCACTACTTCCTAATAAATGAAATTGAAATATAAATTCATAGAATGAAATTAAGGGACAAGTCTATCATGGATGCAGAACATGATTTTTTACTGCCTCTAGAGGTCATTACCAGCTATTATCCAAAGTCACATGGTGGATGAAGCTTCTTTTATTTGAACCACCACATGTGGGTTTTTTCAGCTTGTTCTTTATCATTATGTGCGGGGAATGATCCACTGATAGAGTACACCAGATCACCCCCTTCACAATGTGATACAACATTCATGGTGGGGGTAGGATGAAGTATGGAACCTCCTCCACCTTCAGTGCTAATTGTGAAAATTCTTTTTCAAAACCATGTGGTTACTTTAGATGTGATGCATGAAATGAATCATTAATGGGATATTCAAAATTTAATCTTGAAGTATTAATTTCAATATCATAGCTTATAATATTGGAAACTTATGTCTCTTTTTTTAGGTAAAAAAATTGGGGTCTCTTATTTTACTCCATCTAGTAAAAATTGAATGTCTTCATGGAGATATATGTGTTCATCAAGAGGTGAAATATCTTTTTCCCGATTATCCTCTATGGAATATGAAAAGTCACCTGATTCTGAAATTTCAAAATTGTTGGGAGTAATACTCAAAATAGATTCAAAAAAACTAAATGAGTTTGAGTTCAATAAGGTATCATCTCTCAGGGTGGTTCATCTTGTATCTCTTTTTCAATGGAAAATGCATATTGGAGATGAATATTATCATATAGAGGTAAGTAGTCTAGCTCATCTTCCTCAATTTTCTCCTTAACTTCTAATATGTATTCATTGAAATTAGTAAGGACCAGTGACACTTCCTTCTTTACATTGAATCATTTATAATTAATTCGGGTTTATTTAATCAATATCAACAAATAATGAGGTGAGATCTATGTCTCTTTTAATCTTTGAATCTCTTTGAACATTATCATTAGAGCATCATCCCTTCATTGGAGGTCATCCTCAGTGTATTATATTTCTTATTCCGACACCTGTTTGTAATTATTCCCTATATTGAAAGAATGATCACTTGAAAACATTATGGAATTAGAATTTTGTTACGGTTTTAATTAAAAAAGAAATAAAAATATATAAAAAATGTGAAAGTATAAAAAGTAAATAAAAAAACAATTATCTCCCCAGAAATGATGCCAATTTTGACGCATTCCTATCACGAGGCATTGTCGAGATCAATTATAATTTTCCTAGTGGAACATAGGGGCTAAAAAAGAGTCCTCTCACTTGAAGAGCCTATCAGTGTGGTTAACATACATATTATAAATCACCTAATCTATCTCATTTTGTAGTTTTTATTAATATATGAAAAAAATTACATTTTTTTGGATTTTTACTAATAAAATGAAAAAATGGAAATTATTGATTATACCGTCAGACTGAAAATTACTTTTTGTATTGTTTTTCACTTTTGAGGAAAAAGTGAGAAACCATACAAGAATTCATAGATAAAAAACATTCAAAGCACCATGATACAAAAATTAAAGAGCAAACAAATCATTCAAGCTTACACATAAGATCTCCACCCAGCATCATAAACCTTAGATCAGTTTCTCCTAATCATCACTTCATGGAAAGCAGCCCCGTACATGAAGAACAGGCATGGAACTGATTGAAAAGCCATACCCTCTCAAACATCCAAATCTAAAAGCAAAAACTAGGAGAAAACCTCTACTCTGAACCCCATCTGAAGCACTTCCATTTAGAGAATAGTTGAATTTACTCTCAAACCGCAAAATGCAGGCAACCAAAAAACCATCCTTAAACCGAAAATATTCATCCAAGAAACTCTAAAAAACCATTCACCGCCAGTCCAAAAATCACCAACAGAAATCAAATCAACACCAATGATCGCATCTTGGATTTTTGACAACACCAGAAAGAGCCCCGCTACGACGATCCCACTAGCCACTCTTCATCACCAAATCAGAAAACAACTCAATGGGGCAGGTGTAGAGACCCAAAGATTGACATACATGGACATTACATTACTTTTTTAGAATACTTAATACATAAAAAACACAGACACACAAGGACCGTAATAGTTTAGTGTCTTTGGAAACTCGGAAAATAATCTTCTAATCGTGGTGAAATATCTTCAACATCTCCCATAAAGATCTTCCCATTTTTTTTTCTTACCTAAAACCTTCCTCTAAATCTTGGGGAAAAGAAAACATATAAAGGGTGAGATAAAATTCTCAGTAAGGGTAAGCATAGAGAACATAAAACAATCCATAAACATTTGAATGAAAAAACTTGAACATAAAATCTAAACATCAAAATCAAGAGCAACGACATAAATCTTGAGAGTACACAAAGCATAGATCATATAGGAAAATTAGTCATGATAAACTAGTATGTTAATAAGACATGTAATTTTGGCATCCATTAAGCACATGTTATGATTTCCATAGTAGCAAAGTCATTGCTGTCAAGTCCATCTTAGTGGACAAAGTACCTTTCGGAATCGAGTTCACTCCTCGTTCCAGTCCTGTATCACTTAACCAGATTAAGTTACCATTCCAGCCATGTCTATATCATGAGATATAAATATTTACCCAATGCATTAGAGGTAGATATAGGTCCCACCCATCTCATAATGAAATCATTCTTACTTGTGCCACAATATAAACATAAATCATTCATCAGAACCCAAAGAATAAAAATGGGTTTCATAAACATCATCCCATCATAACATAATCCATATAAAACAAATGGATATCGTTTCATCATAAGAAAAGTGAAACCATGTAAATCATAGAGTAATTATACTTGAAACATACACATATGAAATAATGTCATCTTGTATGGAAAATGGTTTTGATAAAACACTTGAAATGAATTCTTGAATAAAATATGATTTATTTTTCAAAATCATTTTATTTTCACAAAATTCCATGATATTTTCAAAGGAAATGATTTTTTTTGAAAATAATCATGAAATATTGTGGAGGAAGTTTCATGAAAATGATGATTTATGAAATCGTAAAAAATCCATTCACGCCGTATAAGTTAAAAATAAAATTCTTCTCGTACTTTTGTCGGAAAATTTAAAAAGTTTCTCGTGCGGTAAACAAAAGCAAGATTACTTTCATAACATGTGGTAAAATTAAAAATTGGTAAAAAGGACTTTAAACATATAAAAACAATTTTATAAAACATGGACATGGATGATAACAACTACCCCAGTAAATACTTACGAATAAACAATCTTGGATAAGAGCGAGATTGGAAAGGTTATCCCTTACCATACGTCAGATATGATTCGTATGTATCCGAACCTCGTGTATAATGATTTAAATAATGTCATTGACTTATTAAAGAATCATATTAATTGTTATTATATCATATATGCTCCACTTAGGTATTTATATTACCCGTTCATTTGTCAATTCCATGTTAAAGTAGCGTTTTGGGTAAAATTGTTACATTTATCGTACGTGTTTGGACTTGTTGTTCTTGATATTATTATTAATTATATCATGATTTAATTACTTCCAGAATGTAAAACATGATTTATATATCATATATATTAATTATATATATATAATAGATTGATAAATGAAATGAAACACATCGTTTATGGAGACGGTAGGCCGTACGTACGCATGAACGCTGTTTTCTTTTCCTTATTGACTTGAATGGAAGTTAGTAGATGACATATATATATATATGTATAAATAAATACAGTAGCTTAATTATTTCATATATTTCATTATTATTCATTACATATACTTTATAATCATTCTTGAATGGTTAATCATGGAAAATTAATCTCATCGCGTTCATGGAGATGGTAGTCCGTACGTATGCACGAGCGATGATATCATTAACATGATCATGGAATTGTATTGAAGTGTATGTATAATATTACAGAATCAAAATAACTTTACAATCACCACATATATTAATTTATTTACACCATTATACCCATCTATGTAAAGTGGTGGTGGAAAAACTGATTACACCACGACGTGGAGACGGTATTCCGTACGTACGCACGCGCGGTGATTTCATTTTCCGTAGGATGGATAGAAGGTGAAATATGGTTGTTTAAAATTCATAATAACATATAAGTATATGAGTGGTACTGATTTTATTACTTTATAATTAAACAACTAAATAATAAGTAGTTGAAGAAGAAAGAAGCTTGAGAGAATCGAAAGAAGAAGTTACCTCTTCTTCGACGCACCTCGTTTAAGCCTTCTCTTAAGGAAGTAGACTTGGTCTTTTGAGAAGACCAGATCCTACAGAATGTTTCAAGGGAAGTGGCGAAGAGAAATGGGTAGGGGTTGGCTGATCTTAAAGGCTCAAAAGGGTGTGAAGAGAAGAGGGAAGGGGTGCCCTTTTTGTAAGGGGGGAGAGGGGCACCTTTGGAAAAACTCAAAATATTAATTTATAATAAAGTCATATTCGGTTTATAATAGCTCCAAATTAATTTATTTAGAATATAAGGTAAGTATGGGTCGAAATCCTATCATCCAATAGAATTAAGACAAGTGTAGGTTTGTATTTTAACCTTATCATTTATATTTAACTTTAAGTTAAATAATTATACTTTTATCATATCTTCTTGTTTTCTTACACGGTAAGGTTAATAAACTTACTATAATAAGCCAAATGAACCCCAAGTTGTTTATTATTAATATATATAACCTTATCTAAGTCATTTTTCCAAACCGTATATTTTCAGGAATAAAATAAAAATAAAAATATAATATTAGTTTTAAAATCTATTTTATTTTCATTTTGACACTATTTGATAATTTATTTTTGTGAAACTCATAACAGAACGATTAGTTCGAAAAAAGATATTTAAATAAATACTAACATGTCATATTAACATTGAAAATTATTTTAATTCATAAAAATTATCAAATTACATTTATTTGGGTATTTATAACATCAATTATGTCAATATTTCATTAATAAGATAATTACTGCATCATCATTGTGTCATAAATAAATTAAATTATTTAATGTCTAAAAATTATAAATAAAATACCATTATGTAGTAAATCTATTTCTCTTTCTAATGAACATTTATAGTCGAATTTATCTTATGTATGACCCTATATTAAAAATGTTTTTGTTATTAAACATTGAATTTAAATATTTTAACTATTCTTTAAATAAAATAATATTAAATGTCCTAATCTAATCCAAGTAGACCTAAAGGGTAATATTTTACCCCTAATGTTGTTTTTGGTCGAATTTCTCTTATCTAATAGAATTAGGACATGTGTTAGGGTAATAATAATATCATTTGTACCCTCAATTACCATATTTACTTTTAACCATTGTAAATAAAAGTAAAAAGTTACTATTCACCAAAAATTATTTTCATCTCATTGAACCACATTTTACTTACTGACATCAACCGTGTCTCTCAGATTTTTGAAATTCCACTCACAGAAGCGGTAAAACTATGTTTTATGTGAATTTATAAATTCTCCTAGGAGGTGGGTAAAAGACGGTGAAAAGTCCAATAAAATTTTTCTATATCTAAAATTATTATAAAGTGACTCCAATGAATTACATTGAACTTATATAGGTATTATTTATCAATTTTGACCTAAAATAAATTTAAATAAAATAATTAATTATTTAAATAAAAATTCGGTTTTTAAATAGTAACCTAATGTTTTCACTATTCATCAAAATTTAAAAGTGTTCAGAAAAATACCAAAAATTCACCCTAGGCTAATATAGATATTCTGAATCCAAAAATGAAGTCCATTTTGAATGATAATATTTATATAATTTAAAAAACTGGGTATTACTATTCGTAACGGCTAGTTTATATAACATATCGTTGTTTAGTGAAACTCGGTAATGCGTACAACACACGCTATCGTGGAAGGTCGTGATTGCGTGTAATGCAAGCCAGTTGAGGGATGCGTGTAGTTCAATATCCTATTGGTGTAGCATACGACACAAGAAATCAGGAAAATTAAAAAGAATATTTTTCATAAAATCTCGGGGTGTTACAGCATGAGCTCCAAGATGTGAAATATCAAGTCAGCGTCACCTAGGGCTGGAAAACCCAGAAAATACACAAATGAGATCCACCAAGGAGGGGAACCAAGATGACTATACCAGAAGTGCCGCTATGGACTGAAACTAGAAAGGTTTGGAAAAAGGATGAACCCACACCGGATGCCGAGTCGAATGAACTCTTGAAACCATGGGAAAGAGGAAGCAGCAAGAACCGAGAGCAGGGCCATGCAGGCAATGTCGACACCACAAGATCAATCATGGCAACCGAAAACCAATCATCACAAACCAGAAACCAATGCAAACAAATTCTGAATTCAAAACATCACAAAAAAAAACAACCGAACCAAAGTACCTCCCCCCCTCCGAGCCTTGCTGAAGACACTGTCGAACCACCCCAAAGGCCGCAAATGCCGTATCCGAGCCGCTCCACCCCCAGGCCATCCAAGAATCTGAAATCCTGAAGACCGAGATGCCGCCAGATGCCAAACCTTCACCGAGGACCAGCCAAGTCTTATGATGAGATCCAGCTGAGATCCAGCCTCTAGTGCCAGCGTATCACCCACGGGCCATCGTGAACCAAAACCTGAGCAAGCACCGATGCTCCACACACGGGCCATCCAAGATCCAGATTGCCAAAGATGGAGGTGCCACTGAAGTCCACGTATGAGATCAGAGCTAGTAGCGACGCTCACACCTAGTCCATCCGAGAACCAGATCTCTGAAGCCAGAGGCGCCACAAATGAGCAAAATGCCAGATCAGACGCAACGACGCTCCGAGATCCAGAGGAGGAAGAAGCCGCAACTCTAGGTCACACTGGAGGAGAGAAGAAGGAAACCACGAGAAAGAACCCTAGTAGTTGCCGCGTTGGTGGAACCACGCCACTTTGAGGCTCATATGGACTGCTAATTCCGATTCATTGATTATACTAATATTCAAAATAAATAGTGTGAGTAAAGGAATAAATGAATTATTTGGGGTGTCTGATTTTCAATTCAATAATAATTATCCTTTATATGTTTGATTATAGATTGATAATAAAAACATGAAATATCATGTTGGAGTTACTATTCATTTCTAAAATAGAAACAGTTTTAGTTGTGTTTCATTGGGGGCAGTTACAACATTGGGGACATTTTCCTCACTAATACATGGTTCCCAAATCTATCACAAACAAAAAAACAAACGTTAAATAAAATTCTACAACTCCTTGCCCTTCCATTGGGATAGACTCGGGGTCAGAATCTCATTTTCGAGAGTAAGATATCACAATAATGGAGTGTATGGAAAAAGAAGAGGAAGATAGTGAAAATAAAAGAAAGAATGGTGGATGAATAAAAAAATGAAGAACGAGGGATGATGAGAAAGTGAAAAAAAATAAATATAAATAAAATAAAATAAATTTATATAAAATATAAATAATTTTAAAATAATGATAATAATAATAATAAAAATTATTATTACATTTAAGAGAATATTTTTTTGAAAAAGGATAAAATAAACTAAATGATTTTTTTTAAAACAGTAGTATTATAATTATAATAATGATAGTAATATTAATTTTAATATTAATAAAATTAATAACATTAATATTAATACAAATAATAATTATAATTATAATTAATTTTGAAAAATTGGGAATAATAATTAAGGTATGTATGGAGAATAAAATATAAGGATTAATTTAATAAAAAAAATTAAATTTAAAATAAAACATTAATAAAGAAAACAAAAAAATAGGAAGAAAAATGGGGGATATTTGCTGCTGGCCTCCATTAGTGGACGTATCCTCCTTGGTGCCTCAGATGCAATGCGATATATTTGAATGATTTAAGGAGGAGCTCTCCTCCTTTTATAGGTTATATTTCCCCTTCAAAAGAAGACACATGTTAGACCCATTAAATAGCTGATTCACACGTGGACCTATCCATGAATGTTGTTCCAAATTTTATTTTCCACCTCCCATCAAAAGATTAGATAATTTGGACATGTGTAGCAAGATTTATGAAATATTCACTCTTAGCATTTAATGTACCTAGATAACCTCTCTATATTCTATGTATCAGGATTCTAATGCAGTAATGTCTTTCCAATGGGATTATTCACACATTTTCTCATAAATAAAAGCTTTTAATAAACCCCTTAACTAGATCCATATCTATGTTCACCTTTATTTGGACATACAAATTCGATATATAAGATCATATTTGAAACAGTCTAGATAAGTGAATAGTTTTCAAGGCCTATCATGTGAGATGATTTTGGGCCTCCAATTGATGGATTTTGGATGTGGTCTAGAAGGATGAAATGTATCGCAAGAAGTATGCAATCCTAAGAAAAGTAATTTCAGAATTAAAATTAGTTTATTAAAAGTTCTGACTGAAATACAAAGTAAAAATAAAAAAGTTAAATCCCATAGTAGGGCCATTTTTACAATTAATCTCAAAATTCTACAAAAACATGAAAATGTAAAAATTTCTCGTAAAATAACACTATAGTGGGGCTAAAAACATTGAAGTTAAATAAAAATTTATGTAAAATATTTTTTCAATCATGATGTGTTTTTATTTTTCGTATGATGGATAAATCATGGAATATGGTTGTTCCATAATCATAATAAAATATCAGCATTTAGATGATACTATATCTGTTACTTTAGTATGTAAACAAAAAATTAAAAGGAAGTACAAGAAGAAATGAACTTGAAATAATTTTAAAAATTATTAACTCTTATTTTGTATATTTGTTTACATCACATCTAATGGATCCATGGTATGTATTTTGGGGGAACCCAAACATCCAATAATTAGAGATGTATATCAGGAATATAAATGGTTAGGTTTTCTTCAAGAGATAAAGCTCAAAGTGGTGTGATTAAATGTGGGAGGAGGTTACCTTTTATATTTTAGGTGAGGGTCAGTTTTAGAAACACTCATGATATTAACTTAATATATATTATTTTCCTATCAAAAATGGCTCCAAAGTGAGTTATTTGGAGTATAAGGTGATGATGGGTATAAATTCTCCCAAAAAATATTTTTTAGACATGTTTATGTCATATCATTACCCTTATCTTTTGACATTGACCTTTAATTAAACTCTTTAACTCTTACCATAAAAACTTATATTTTTACATGTTAAGGGATAAAAATGTTACTATAAAATGCCAAAAAACCCACAAATAAGTTGTCAATGAAAATTTAAAATTTATCCTAATTATATTACCAATGTTTATATTTTTATTAATTTTATATCATTTAATTAAAAATTATTTATATTAAAATATTATTATTGTCAATTTGGATAATATTCCTTTGTTGACTTTTTTATTAATATCAATACAAAAAATAACATCACAAAGAACATTTATTAAATATTTATTATTTATGGTCAATCTATAAAATTTATGGATGATATTAATTATATAAAATTATATTTATTTTAACATTTTTAATAATATTTATTTGATGTATCTACAAATTAAACAATCACTGCATCATTATTGTGAAAGACTTGAATTTAATTATTTCAACCCTAAAAAATAAAATACATTCTCATAATAAAGATAAAAATTTATATTCACAATTAATATTTATTGTTGAATATATCTACTTAATAATAATATATTAAATATATAATACATATTAAAAACAAGAGTGTCAAATATTGGAATTCCATTAGATTGAAATACCATTAAAGCCTTAATGTCTTTCAAGTGGCTCCAAGAGCCTATAAAACTGGCATAGGGATGATTTTGTTAAACATTAACTAATCTAAAAAAATTAGGAAAATTCATAGTGTAATTTTATAATGTTAATAATATAATTTTTACCTTTAATTACCTTATTTACCTTTAAACGAGGTAATAATTTTTTTAATGTTACTATTCATATTGTCCAAAAATAAAAGGGACATATTTTAATAATTTCTAACTTATGATTCCAATTATGGAATCCATTTTTCCAAATTCAGAACATATAATTTGAAAAAATTAAAACAAATTAATCCCGCTGATGGAAAGAGAAAACATGTTTTTAAAGTAAAAATGTTCAAAAGATTGAAAAGTTTTTATATCCAAATTCAGTGTTAAATTCATTTCAATGAAATAAATTTTATTGATTGATAGAAAATTTATCTAATTATTCCTTAAAACCAATAAAATATATAGGTTAACTCCATAAATAAATCTGATGAATAAGTTATTTTTGATTAAAATGAAATATTTTATCAATATTCATCAAAATGTGAAACTTATCATAAAAATAATAAACATTTCCACCAAATTAAATATCCATATCCATATTTAATATAATAATTTTATTTTTTCCAATAAAATATATAAATGTGTAATTTTTTTAATTAAAAAAGGGTTTCCATTAAAAGGAGGAAAAAATGCCTTAAGAATAAAATAATATTTTATTTCGAGAAATTCGATTCATTATTATCATATGCCTATAAAATAATTTTGATTAATGTAATTTTTTATTAAATATATAATATTTTAAATTAATAATTTGTTTAATAGTATTCATTAAATCCATGTTAACTACTAGGTTATAATTTTATTTTAAATAATAATATTTATTTTATATTGTTGTTCTTTTAAGCTTGGTGTTGCGTGAAATGTAAAATCTTGAAGAAATTAGATTTATTTAAGAAATAATATACAATAAAATACTAGGGTTTTACATTCTACCCTCATTCAGTAATTCTCATCCTCTCAATTTGATTTTAGGATCAAACACTAGAGGTTTTAATTTTCAAAATACCGTTGTTAAAATACCACTTTGAAAAAAGGATTAATGAGACCCCCAAATTATAATAAAGGTAATTAAAAAGGTCACTAGAGATAAAAAATACTAAGGTTACTTATATTAAATCATGTAAATGGAAGAGAACTTAAACCATCAATTTCTAATAGATAGTGATAGAAAATGCATTCAAGAGATTGATAACATTCACAAGGCTATAAATCTGTGATGATCTAAGGGAATGTTTGATTTATTGGAGAAAAAGGTACTTAGATAAATTTTTTGGTTTCATAATATTTTCTATAGAGTTTTAGAATTCAATTACTTCATAGACTAATAATATAATTAAACACACTTACTTGAAAATTAGAGTTTCATCCTTTAACCAATTTCCACCAAAAACAAATCTTTTTCTCCAAATATTTTTCTAATATGGATATTTCATGCTTGAAGATTTTGAATCAACTTCTGTGGATTAGAAAATACAAAAAGTTATATACATATATACTCTTCTACCATTTATACATTAATCAAAACCAAAATGTATAAGATAAGAAAAAATAATTTCCCAAAAAGAATATCCAAAATTCAATAGTAAAACCTCAAAGCTCAACATATATCATTCCTCAAATAACAATCCTTACTAAAAAATATTATAGATTATTATTGAAACCTAAAAATTAGAAGGATTTGATCATAAAGTCTTCAAATTACCATAAATTAGTCTTAATGTCTTATAATAAATATTTAATTGCCTAAATCACACAATCTCCAAGATATCTCTATAACTAACCTAAATTACCATAAGTCTATGATAAAATCATATTTGACTCCAAAATGAAAATAAATCTTTATTCATAAAAACAATGTGTTTACCTTGATATTATAGTATTTATAATGTATAGAACATCTACTGAAATAACATTATTCACATAATCACCAGATCATTCTATAATCTCATGGTAATCTATTTAATAAAAAAATGTCCATAAAATCAAAAATAACCTTTATCCATGTGATATATAAACTAAAAAATGTATTTCTAAATCGTAAATCACATAGGGTAGTGGTAGGTGATACAACATTTTCACCCTTCGGTTTTGGGTTCAAACCCCACGTCATTACCATATATTTCCTGCAGGATGTACTCTTTATAAAACTATATTAATATTATCCAAAAACGTGATAGAAATCCTAAAAAATAACCTAAATATATTAAAAAATATTGATATGTTTTAACCAAAAATGTTATTTCATACATTTCGTTTTGTATTTCGAATAATATAATTACTCATAATCACGAAAAAGTCAAAGATAAAAAACCTTAAAGGTCATCCTAACATTAATAATTATGTCCAAAAAATTAAAAGGCATTTATTCCTCAAATAATTTTTACACACATAATAAATTAATGTCTTACGTTTCCTAATCTATGATTTCTTAAATCTAGTTTTCATGATCACTTCTAAATTTTCTTTGATACTAGTTGTAATGCCCTGACCCTAGAATCATTGAGCCGATTCATTACTCTATTAAATTGGCATGCTTATAAGGAATCAAATCCTAATGGTTTGATCTGTTTAGTAGTCTTGAATAACTAGATACATAAATGTTTCCCCTTTTACATTGGTAAAAAAATGAAAATATTTTTTATCCTTGAACTCATTTAAAAATTTCATCTTCATAACATGGGGAAAATAAAAAAAATAAAATGTTGATCTAGAATGCCTTGTAAGGGTAATTAATGTAGAAGCAATAATGAATGAATGAGAGTTAATCAACATAGAAAGAAACATAACTGATAAAAAATTTAATTAATATAAATGGATAAGGAAAAATAACAATGGAAAGGTAATTAAATGAAATACATGGCATTTAATCAACAATATGAGAATTAAATACATCCGTAGATAATGTTAAAACAATAATGTCATGGATAATAATAATAATGATTGAGATATCTATGATGAAAATGTTTAATTATTAGACGACATGTATGAGGAACAAGAAAACATATAACATAAAGACCTTTAATAATATTTTTTTAAAACTACAGTAAGATACCTATTTAATTTTCACAACTAATATTTCTCATGATAACCTATCGATGCATCGAGGGGCTATATAAATTCTGGTCCCCACCTCTCATTTCCAGTCTAAAGTTTTCAATATATCAAATAATATAAATAAATAACATGCCTTATAAAATCACATTATTGAATGAATAATTCTTATTTATAAATTATTCCCCAGTGGATGATGAATAAAATGAAGGATTTTTGACATTTATGAATGGAAAGACCATTAAAAAACATTCTCCAGGAAAATGATCATTAAACATTCCAAAGTGTCTCATACCACTTTGAGAAATTTTTATCATAAATCCCTTGAATTAATAACATTAAATAGTATTATAATTTCATGATAATGAAAAAATTCTTGATACAACATGTCAAATGGTAGTATATACACCATATAAAATAAACTATGCACATAAATTTAGCAATTGTTTCAATGAAATGAAATTGAGATGAAATCCATTACTACATTTAAATCACTTATTAAAAAAAGTTTATAAAATAAAATATTTTAATTGAAGTTAACTTTATAAACATTTAAAGGAAGATTAAAAAAATTCAGACATCAAGAAGGGGTGAAATTCTGTTCAAGCTGTATAAGTTAAAAATACATTCTGTTTACATTTGTAATAAAATTTTTAAAGAACCATATTATGAAAAACAATATGAAGATTCATTTTTAAATATTTTTTTTAAAAAATAGAAATGGTGAAATAATGAATTTAAAAAATCAATGTAGAATAGAAAAAGTTTGTTTTATTTTTTATAGAAAACACAAACATGGAAGAGAAGTATTCACCAGTGGAGACTTAAACACAAAAAATCCCAAATAACAATGATATTGTGAAATAATTAAATATCACTTTTTAATCAGTAGAATCATATTACCATGAAAGAAAGAAAATTACATATACATTAATACACCATAATCTTCAAAATAATACTCATAAAATACATTCATGAGCAGTATATACACCACACAAAATATATAAGTACTGTATAAGGCATGTGTCCCACAAAAATAAAAGTGAGAAAAATATCAATTACCTTACACTTCATTTAGTTTAATATACTATAACCTCATGTATAATTTATTTTAAAAATTTTATTAACTTATATAAGAATATTATTCAAATTTTTATATCATATATTAACTTCTTAAATTATTTTATCAACAATTTTTTAATAACATCTTGTTATTACCCTAGTTTGGGGTGTGATCTACTTCATTTTAATATGCATGTTTTGTCATAAATGTCTTAGTATTTTGTCATAGGATACATATAAAAAATATACATAATTATATCAATGTTATAAATATTATATATGATCACTACATATTTTTTTAGATCTATTCTTGAATGTTTATCATGGAAAATAAATCACATTGCGTTGTGGAGATGGTAGGTCGTACGTACGCAAAAGGGATAATATCATTCCCTTAATGATGAAATAGTAATTAATTTTATGGTATATTAATTTTTAAACAATCAAGATTATATCATAATTATCATATATATCCAATATATTTATCATTATTTCTATCCAAGTATACTGATGATGATAAACGATTACACAAAATCCTGGAGACAATAAGTCTTACATACACATGTGTGGTGTTTTCATTTTTCATAGGATGGATAAATCATGGAATATAGTTGTATCATAATAATAATAAATATCATAATATAAAATATACTTGGATTATTACTTTATTATTCAAAGAACACATGAATAGTGAGTAGAAGAAGAAATGAACATGAATGAGTTAGTAAAATGACTACCTCTTCTTCGGTGTTCTTCCTTTAGAAATATTCTCAATTGATCTATGATAGGAATATGGGGGAATAAAATCTATATAACATGTCTAAGTATATTGGGAAGTGTAATGGGTTGGGTTTGGTTGAGCTAGAAAGCACAAAGTGGTATGAGGAAGTGAGGGAGGAGGTTCCCTTTTATAATTGAGGCGATGGTCACTTTTGGAAACTCTGAAATTATTGCATAAATATTAATTAATATCATATTAAAAATATTCAAAAGTGATAAATTCAGAATATAATATGAGTATGGATTTACATCATCTAAACATATAATTTTTAGACATGTTTAGTTCACATTATTACCCTTATATTTGGGCTTTAACCCTTAATTAAACCCTTTAATTATTACCGTGTGAACATGGCATTTTACAGTTTAAGGGTAAATATAGTTACTATAAAATGAAAAAATGACCATAAATGTTTCATGGAAGAAATTTTAAACATCATACTAATAATATTTAAAAATATTATATTTTCAAAAAAGTTTTATCATTTAATAAAATTTTATTTATTTTAAAATATCATTAATGTCAAATTTGACACTACTCACTTGTCTACATTATTAAAAAATATCAATACGCCAGATAACATAAACAAACCAATAATAAATATATAATATATCAATGGATTCTATAAAATAAATTTATGACATTAATTATTTTAAATTAAATTTATTTTTACATTTTTAAAAACATTTATTTGATATGACAACTAATTAAACATTTATAGTATCATCGTAAATCAAGCTTTTAATTTAATTTTTTATTCGCCAAAAATTAAAATAAAATTTCCTAAAAAATATAATCATTTTATGTTTAAAATTAATATTTTTTTGGTGATATGTTCATAATAAATATATATAAATAATGTAATACTTATTAAAAACAAGAGTGTTTGATTTTGGACCTCCCTTAAAATAAAATACATTAAATTATTTAAAGGCATACAAGTGGAGAAAAAAGGCTATAAAGTTTCCCAAGGATGATTATGGTGTACAATAAATCATCCAATAATATTAGGAAATTTTTTAGTGTAATTTTATAATACATATATTATAATATTTACCTATAATTACCTAATTTATCCTTAATTGTGGTAACAGAAAAATATTACTAATGTTTCTATTAATATTTCTTATAAAAGGAACCTATTAAAATAATTTGTACCTTATAATTCACAATTTTTAATCCATTTTCCCAAAATAAAAATATTGAATTGAATGAAATTAAATAAAAAATAAACATGTTAACAGAATGAGAAAACATGGTTTCAAAGTAAAATCGTTCAAAAAATTGAATTTTTTATATCCAAATTCAATGTGAAATTTATTCAAGTGAACCGAATTGGATTAAATGATAAATAATGGTCTTATTAAACTTTAAATCCACTAAAATATATTAGTTAACTCTATAATTAAATTTTATGAAAAAGATGTTTTTAATTAAAATGCAATAGTCTATCACTATTTATCAAAGTATGAAACATGTCAGACAAATACAAAATTTTCAACAAAGGAAATTTTTTTTTATCAAAAATTAATAGAGTAAGTTTATTATGTTGAATAAAATATATAAAAGTGTCAAAATTGTATTTAAATTAGGCTCACCATTAAAAGTAATTAAAACTACTTTTAATAATATATAGACAGTTAATGAAAAAAATTGGTTTCATTATTATCTTGTGCCTATAAAATAATTTGGTTGATTATAATTTATTTTATTAAACAATATATATAATATAATTTCATTAATACTATTCATTCCTTACAATTTAACTACATGGTTATAATTTCATTCTAAATAATAATATTTATAATATATTGTTGTTCTTTTAATCTTGGTGTTGCATGCAATGTAAGATATCAAAAACATTAATTGATTTAATAAGAGACATACTATAAATTATTGGGGTGTTATATTTATTATATCCAAATACTCCTATAGGATGTCTCCGATCAAATTGGATGAGTTTAAGAGGCATGCACAAGACCATTTTAAAAAATGGTTTATGTTCCCACATTCATCACTTTTGGGTGAACTAGTACATGCTTTCAAGAAAAATAATTGATTAATAAAACCATGTATTTATTACTAGGAGCGGTGAAATATCACCATAAAGATCATTTATCCCGTTATAAGTATTGATTACTTTTTTGATCAACTTCTAGTAGATCAATACTTCTCAAAGACGAATCTTCATTATGAAAATCATTAGCTAAAGGCGAAGATGGAATATATTTAGAAAACAACATTATGTAAAAGGAATGGAGAATATGAATTCATAGTTATATTATTCAAACATAAAAAATTCTATGTAATCTTCATTTATGTGATAAATAGAGTGTTTAGGTACAACCTCGATAAATTTTTGGTAGTCTTTATCGATGATATTCTCATTTTCTCCATGAGAATTGAGGAACCTGAAGAGTATCCATGTATTGTTAAGAAAACATTAGAGAAAGTGAAAAGATATTATATGTATAGAAATGGTGGCATTTGGATAGAAAAAAAATCATATTCATGGGGCACATTATCACATGTTAGAATTTTTTTGTGGACCCTTTCATGAAAAAAGAATTAAGGAGTGAACCATACCTACCCTTGTCATATAAATAAGTAGTTTTCTTGGATTAGTAGTATAATATCAATGCATTGTGATAAATTTATCACGATTTTAAATCCCAATAACTATGTTAACATAGAAATGGGTAATGCAATTTTATATAGAATAATGTGAGTAAATATTTATGGAGCCCAAAAAATTACAAATTATTGAACCTATACTCAAGCTACCAACAAGTGGATAAGGTTTTGGGATATAAAGTGATAATTTAGAAAAAGGAATGGGTTGTGTACTCATTAAAAATGATAAGGTGATAACTTATGCCTCCTGATAGTTGATGATCCATGAGAAAGACAACCCGACACATGATCTGGAGTTCACAGTTGTGAGATTCGCATGGAACATTTGGTTAAATTACCTCTATGGTGATAAGTATGACACATATATAGATAACATGAGTATAATGTATATAATCACAAAAAGGTAACTAAAAATCCATCAAATAATATCATTATATCTAATCAAGGAATATGATTTATCTATTCACTACCATCTTGTAAAAGAAAACATTATAACTGATGATCATAGAAGAAAAGAACATGTGACTCTATAGAGAATATGGAATGATAAATACTCTGCCATCGTGGAAATGAAAAATATGGATATATAATTCATGGTGGAAGTGAAAAAATCCTTCAATTCCCACATGATGTCATAACCATCTATCCAATAGATGACCATGTAGGAAAAAAGGAATGATCTTGAGCATCAAAAAAGGTGAAAGTTGTAAAGGAAGTGAATCTTAATGAGTTTCACATTAATGGTGATGGTTTCATTCAATTGGAAACTTTAATTTGGGATCCCTAATCACATGAGATAAAGAAATATTAATTTTATAATTCACATAGCTCATATTTCATTATACATCCTAGAAGCACCATGATTTATCATGATCTTCAAGATCCCTTATAGTGGGACAACATTATGAAGGAGATTTCTGAGCACACCTCAATATTATCGGTAAGAAAGAAAGTAAAAAATGTTAAAGAAGTCCAAGGGGTGATTGAAGCATTGAACATACCCACATGGAAATGGGATAACAACACCCTAGACTTTATCACTTGTATCTTGAATAAATCAACAACAAATAAGGTGATATGTTGTGTGGTTGATCAACCCACCAGGAATACCCACTTCATCACCATTCAGGAAGATTTATCTCTTGAACAAATTTCTATGATATTCATAAAGGAAGTTGTGAGGCTGTATGAAGTATCGAATTTTATCAACTCTAATCATGATTCAAGGTTAACTTTTCAATTAAATATAAGTAATCAACTTTATTTGAATACTGAATTAATTTTTTTCGCAAACTATCACCGGTAAACTGATGACCAGTTTAAAAGGGTCGTTCAAACACTTGATGTCATGCTAGGATCTTTCTTAACAGAATTTAATGTTTGATTGGATCACCATATTCAATTAGATAATTTGTCATAAAACAACATGTTACACTTGATCACTCATATGAATCCATATAAATCTATTTATTTAATTGATTTAGAACTCCTACTTTTTGGGATGATGCTGGTGAGCTGATTATTGTAATTTTATGAAAGTGAAAATATAAAAGATTCAAGCTATCCAGAAACATATAAAAGTGAATTATAACTAGAAGGAGTAATATTCTTACATCCCTTGAAGGGACATAGAGTTCTATGTTTAAAATATTGATTTAAATTTAAAATTACCTTATAAGAGAGTAATTACATTTATAATTAAGGGAAAGATCATCCCAAGGTACATTGGACTATTTCAGATCCTTGATCACATAGAAGCAGTGGCCTATCAACTAGAACATCCACCAAACATGGATCAATTTTTTGATGTGTTCCACATATCACTCTTGAGTAAGTACATACTCAGTCTATCATTTTTACTAAATTTAGATATAGTACAGTGGAGAATAAACTCCCATATATGGAATAGTCAGTGAAGATATTGGAAAGTAGAGACAATGTTCTACACAATAAGACAACTCACCTTGTCAGAGTGTTGTATAGGAACAATAAATATTAATAGGTAATGTGAGAACTAGAGGAAATGATGGGGTAGAAGTACCCTCTTCTATACGTAATTCAAAATTTTATATAGAATTCTAGGAATAGAATTTCTAATGTGGGGATGAATGTAAAGACCAATACTTTTTAAATGAAAAGTATTTCCTCAATAAATATAACCTCAATTGTATCATATAAGTACTATACACATAGTACACAAATAAATCCAAAAATTGTTATCGAAATAATCATTATAATTACATTAGTTATTGGATAAACAAATTTAAATTCCACATATTTCATGGGGATAAAGAATAGAGAATATAAAACTATAATGGGAAATTTTTGATCATCTTGACTATCTAGAATCATCCCCCACAAAAACAAATACAGAAAAGAAATAAGATAATAGTGAAAAATAATAATTTTAGAAAATAAAAATATGAAACCTTGATTAAAATTGTAGATAATGGTCATCGAAATAATGAATAAGTATTTATAAGCTGTAATATGACTGTTGTAATAGTATCCTAACCATTGGGAATAGTAACTAAACCATTGGAAAAAATAACATGACCCTTTGGATAGTATTTTGAAATAAAAATAATAAAATATAATTTCAATAATATTTATCATTAGTGATTTTACAAAATAAAAATTTTATAATTCAATAAAAAATATCAAATATTAAAATCTCTAAGAAACAATAATCACAGTTTTAACAATCTATATCGTAATGTATTTTAAAAAACTAAAAATTTTAATTTTAAGAATAAAAATGATCTATGATAGATAAATATTTCTATAAGATGAATTCAATTTTTTAAATCATCATCTAAAAACTTTCCAATGTTCATTTCATTTAAATTCTCTAAGATACTTCAAATTACATGTGAATAGTAAAAATAAATTTTTTTGTAGCCATTGTAACTAAAATTTCATCATTCATCATGTAATAACGAATTAATAATTTATATAAATATATTTTTGGAAAAACTTTGCATTATTTCATTAATGATTACATAAATTACAATGAAATTAATTTACCAACAAAAAATTAATTTTCCAAAGTCGAATGTAAAAAATGTTCTCTTAAAAGAACATTTTTTTATTTTTTCCCACATTCCTTTTTAATAATATGATGAAATAGAAATATAAAAAGTTTTAAATTATTAATAAAAATATAGTATTTATATATGATCTATATTGTAAAAAATCACTATTTCAAGGTTTCACTTAGATATAGTTGTTTATTCATTATTTTATCTTAAAAATACCCCACTCCTCTAGTATAAATAACACCTCCCCCCTCCGCCCAGAAAACCACTCCTCCCTAACATACCAAATCCCATTATATTTTAAAATCCATTCACCTAAGACTATTAGAATATACATGTATGTTTTTAAGTAGTCATACCCCAATATTTAAGGTAGACTATTTCCATACAAGAGAAGCAACATCATGAAGAGGGTTTGTTTTCATGAACTCATCTTTGAGTTTCCCCTTCTCTTACTTTATTTATCTATCCTTTTGAAAATAAATAATATAATATTCAGTTGAATTTATTTTTAAATTTTAATAATGTTTATATCCTAATTTAAAATCATTATTTTTGAAGTATTTATATTTTTATACATCTCCTTCTCCTCCATTATACATGGATCCTGATAATGAACTGTTAAACACCAATGAGGATATTTCCAAATTCTTTCACATCACCACCCTTAAATATGTTTACACTAAATTATTTATAATATTTAAATTTATAAATATATTTATTTTAGTCTTCTTAAATTAGTATTACTTATGTATAAATTACCATTAACAAAATAGTGAAATCGATGAAAGGCATGCAATTTTAAAGGAAAACCTGATGTCAAAGTGCTTCAAATTTAACACTAAAAATTAATAAATTTAATCTAATTCTTATAATTGATAAATAGTGGTATAAATTTATATAACTAAATTTTTTTTCAAATTTTTAATGAACATATTTTTATTATTTAAGAGGCGGAAAAGTTACAAATTAAAGCAATATTCAATTTAAGAGGATTCTCAAACCCCACACCTTATCATTTTGTTATAAATATTTCATGTTATTTTAAATATGTATATTAATTAAGTGATAATTAAATTAAAATTAATTATTATTTCCTTTTTTTATGTATATACATGTTTCCAACTTCATTTTAAATCCAAATACAATGATTTTCCAGAAATCATATTCACTCTTAGACATATCCTTGACTCCTCTTGAGTTGTTTCTTCTTCACTCCGAAATGATGATATTTATTACAAAAATGATTTAACTTATTCAATTTAGAAACTCTATTTTTATTCATGAAACTATTCATTAGTAATTCCAAATTAAACCCATTCTTTTCTATGGGTTATTTCATTACTATGATTGTTTTACATTGTATTCGGCATACAAGAATATATAAATTTATAATATGATGGGTTGGATTGAAATAATATATCCCTCAAATGCATTGGGTATAAGAAGCTGGACTTAAACCATTACATAATCTTGAATTAAATGAATAATTCACATTGAGTATCTTTTTAGGTTTAGAGATTTAGAGAATTAGGACATAACTATTACATCTCAAAAGATTAAAAATTAGACACTTCTACTCAGTTTACATTTTTTCTATAAAATAAAAAACACTTGAAGAAAGAGTAATGTCCAGTTCAATGTTTTAGACAACATTATTTTCCTTTGATCCCATCCTTTACCCTATTCCACTTTATGTCCTCTGAAAAAATTTCAAAAACATGGGATGAGCATAAAATGCTCTGTAAGGGATACACAAGGAAGGAAAACTGTTAGTTTTTAAAAACAACAAGTAAACCCTGAATACTTTATCATAATTAATACTTTTCACCTTTATTAAGTAGTAAATACTCTTCACTGAATAAAAGATAATTGCTTACCCTTTTGTAATCAAAATATTACCATAAAACCCATATAAATAACACATTACATATAAAGGTAACTTGGGACAAAAACATACTTAAATGGAATAACCATACGACCGACTTCCACACATATAACTAAATGCAATAGCCATATGACCGACTTCAATAACCAATGCATTAGAGGTTATAACGTAACCACCCGTCCTAGTTTTCATAGCACCACCCGTAATTTGGTTTATCACATAACCACCTATCAAATTTCCAAGTTCCATTATAAAATCATAACACATAAAACCAAAATAAAGGAATGATATCATTTCCACATTTCAATCACAATATATCATTTAAATATATTAATATAAAATAATGCTTAATCAAAACCATTTTCAATACAAAAATACGTAAAGAGTATTTGGTATTTATTTTCTTTTAAAAACATTACGGCTTGTTCGGGAAGCCAAAGATTAAATAATACTCACAACGGTGGAATGGTCACTGTCACCACGTACGTTAAAAAGAAACAAATTTTTTGTCATTTATTAAAATGCTTCGTATAGAAATTATTTATTTTTAATAAAAGTAATAGTTAATGGGGTTTATACACCATATAAAATAAAGTTATGTATAAGTCAAAATATGCCTCAATGAAAGGAGATTGAGATGAAGTAACTTACAAAGTCAATATCCTTATATTAAGGATAAATCAATTACATAATTATGTGTGAAAAATATAAATAAACCGAATATATGAGGATATTAAGTGTAAAAAAATCAGAGGTCATCAACACATATTCATAGTACGACATAATCAAGAAGTAGAGGTTTAACCCAAATAATTGAAATTGGGTTAAGAAGTTCCCTTACAGATATTCGACAGTCTAACGACATCACTTTAAACTCCAGAAAATGAGTCGATGAGAGATAAAAAGGGTATTTAATCACTTGGAAATAGAATATTCATCAATAAGGATATATAATAACATATCCCAACATAATAATATTTGAGTTAAAAGACCTAACAAAAATAAGTCTTTTAAAAAGAGGAGGGTGAAAGGTCCCCTTACCGATTTGGGTAACTTTCGAAATGTACACCCCATGAAAAAGGAGCCATACAATGAAGATTTAAATACCCATAAATTAATGAATATTACACAAAGAATACAATCATGGGCAGTACATACACCACACAAAAGGAAAAAGTGGCAAATGTTGCATGAATCTTACGAGAACAAAAAGTGAGATAAAAATCCTTTACCCCATTGTGATCAATCGAGTCGTATGACCAAAAGATAATAAACACAAAATGAATAACATAATTCCATGAATATAAATATAATAATTATAATATATATGAAATGGCTGTAAACAATACACCACATGCAATAAATAAGTGGTGAACAATGGAAATCTCACAGAATTAAAAGTGAGATAAGAATTGCCTTACGGAAATTCGACAGACTAATGAAGCCACTTAAAACGTCCAAAAATGGATTGATGAGGTAACATAGGGTCTCTCATAATATGAAAATATGAAATACAGTAATAGGAATATAAAATAACATCCCCCAACATAAGAAAGAGGAGTTGAAAAGAAGTGACATAAAAGTGAGTACTTAAAAAGAAAGAGAGAGGATCCCTTACCTCAAGTCTGACTTGTTCTCATTCATTATTTATATTCTTGAATAATAAAATTAGGTCAATATATAATTTCTTATTGACTTCCTTTAAACTTTATTATTCAATTAATATCACATATTATCATGTTATAATAATTAGTTAATTATGTGAGTTCATATCATACGTTTGTCGATGTTCGGTACTTGAGTCAAAAATAAACTTGTTTGAAAAGAATTGCTTATCTGGTTATAAGTACATAATCTCCATAATGGTATTAATGATTTAAATATCATATATATCCATTATATATTCATTTTATACTATTCCATAACATTTGGAGATAAAAAATGAAATGCACCGTTCATGGAGACGGTAGGCAGTACGTATGCATGAACACAACTTTCATTTCTTTATCATATTAAAGGAATTAACAATTACTGAGAAATATATATATTATAATATATATGTTATATAGGTCACATAAGTTCATTTATTAAATTATTTATAAGTTCTATGTATGGAATGAATGAGTCACTTCACTTGAGGGGGCGGTAGTCTACACTTTCTCAGATGAAATTATCGCAGTTCCACAACTTGAAAAGCATAAAGGTATGTTTTAAATATAAAATACAGAATAATAGAGAGGACATAAATAAAATATATATCATATATAAATATATTTCCATCATAATGTCCACCATGATAGGTGTTAAAATAAAATTGAACATTCATCGTTTCGTGAGCCAGTAATTCGCCACCCAGAGAAATAGTATGTACTTTAACAATTAGACGGAGGTGTGTGTGTAAGTGTAAATCAAATCCTTAACATGAAAAAATACTAGTATATTGAAGATACTGGTGTTGTTATGTAATTAAATAATAAGAATGTTAAGCTAAGTTAAGAAAGAAAAATAAAATAATGAAACTCGAGAGAAGACATTACCTCTAAATTGGGTAACTCTTTTTGATTTGAGCCAAAGGCATCCTTGGGAAGACTTATGCCCATAGTGAGGCTTCTAGGAGTAAGAGTGGGATGTAGAGAGATAATATGATAAGAGGTTGGGCGAACCAAGGGTTTGAGAGGTGTGGGTAAGGGGGTAGAGGTGGGGGATTTTTATAAGAGGGAGGACGGGCACTCTTAGAATGTCATGAAATGTTACTTTATTTTAAAATGATTTTCGGATTTTAAAGGTCCCAAAAGGATATATTTAGAGTATAAGGTGATAAGGGTTCCAAATCCACCCATCAAATAGGTTTTAGACACGTGTATGTCTTAGATATTACCTTATATTTTCATTTTATTTAAATCGTTCATTAATGAGGTAATCACTGCATCATCATGGTGTCATAAATAAATTTATTTATTTAATGTCTAAAAATTAAAAAAACCAAGATGTAGGAAATATTTTTAGATTTATAATGAATACTTATAGTCAAAAATATAACATATATAACCTCATGTAAAAATTGTTTTTTCAAAACAATACATGTTTGTGACATTTTTATTTTTTACTTTAAAAAAGGTATTAATGTCATTATCTTATCGAAGTGGCTCCATGGGGTCCCAAAAATTGACCCATGGATTTTAATGGTCGGACAAGACTCATCCAATAAGTGTAGGATATGTTTAAAGGTAATTTCATATTATTATAACATTATATTTACCTAAAATTACACTAATTACCTTTAATCGCAATTAATAAAACTTAAAAGATACTATTCCCTTAAAATTATTTTCATCCCATTCAATGAAATTTTAATTACTAATGGAAAACATGTATGTAATATTTTTTAAATTCAATTCATAGAAGCGGTAAAATTTCATTTAAATGAAAAATCAGTTTTTTAACTACCACTTAGTGGTTTCACTATTCATCAAAAATTGAAGTATTCAGAAAAATACCAAAAATTTACCCAAAGATATATTAGATATTCAGAATTCAAAAATGATGTCTATTTTAAAATATTCAAAACATATAAGTTGAAATAATTAATTTAATAATTACTTCATGTTGTCAAAAAAATAGCATTTTTAAGAAACAATATATATCCAAAGATTGACACTTGTTTATGTTAAATTTCAAAGTGAAATTAATTCCAATGTACACCATTGTATAAAATGGTAAAAAGATATTCTAATTTAACTTTAAAACAAATTAAAAAGATAATATATCCATATAAATAAATGAGATTAAAAGGAGGTTTTGAATTAAAATACAACATTTTTCACTATTCATTAAAAAAAATGAACTTTATCATTAAAATAAAAACTATATACACAAAGAAAATTTTTATGTCTTGATTCTAAAGAGGGATTTTATTTTGTGAAATATAACATATAAAATTTTCAAAAATTAGATTTAAAAAGGGTCTTCCATCAAATGGTGGTTAATCATCTTTTTAAAGAATATTAAAATATTTATGCTTAAAATTGGATTCATTCTCATTTTAATCCTCTATAATTTATTGGGTAATTGTTAAAATATTTAAAAAACATATATAATCATTTTTTAGTATCTTCTGTTCATTCCCTCCATTACAACGGCTAGGCATTAACTACCATATCATTATATTATTAGTGTGCAACGTAAGATTTCAAAGAAACTCGTTGTTGTGTATTGGGTACGCCATCAAACATAGAGTCCCCTTTAAAGTAGCATTAACATTTTATTCACCAATATTAAAAAAAATGGAGATGTCATATTCTTTATTTACCTGAGATGTTACATCTTTCCCCCCTTTTGGGAATTGCATCCTCAAAATTTTTAAATTGGGCTCAGAAACTTCATTGAAAGCCCCACATCGGAAAAGGATTCAATTAAACTGTCACTTTAAAAGAAAGAAGGAAAAGTAAAAAAGTCACCCAAGACAATAGATATAGGATTCCATGAAAACATGGATATGGAGGAAAAAACAAACCATCAATTTCTGATGGAGAGTGACAGTAAACATGTTTAGGAGAAATTTAACAACCAGAAAATAAAAAACTTGTGATGGGTTTAACAGTCTTGGATTCCCCAGTAGGAAAAGTTAACAGAAAATGTTTTTTTTTAAGTTTCTTTTCATTGAGTAATTTATTTATGATCTTAACTAAAACATAGGGAAACATACATACTTTTCATGTAGGATTTCATCTTTTACTAGATTTCTAACACAAGCTCATATTTTCTCCAAAAGATGACTATTAAGGATGAATTGTTCACATTAAGAGTGCTATAATAAACTTCTAGATAATCACCTAATCCAAAAAAGAGAACTATACATTTCCCATGTCTTTAGACCTTAACCAAAACCAAAATTGTTAGTATAAGATTAGATAATCCAAAAAAAAGATAATCTTTTACAAAAAGAAAAACTACTCTTAATCTCCAAAATTTCTCAAACAACCCAAATTTCAACAAAGACCATTCAATACAAAATTTCTCTTAAAGATCTATAAAAATAAACCATACTAAGATTAAAACCCAAATCTATGAGGGATTTAATCACATAGTCTTCCAAGGTAAATCTTAACATTTATCTCTAAATAACATCAGTTACTCTTAAAGTCTCATACTGAAAAATATTTAATCTAATACCATATCCTCCCTGATAGGTTAATAATCATATAAGTCCGTAATAAATACATAGATTCTTAAAAAATAAAATTCCACAGTTTCTCCTTAATTGAAAACTCAAAGTATTTCTATTTTCTATAGGCATATATTGTTTCCACGAAAGAGAGAACGTATTCCAAAATAACATTAATTTCTTAGTCACCAAATCATTTTCCTGCACTGAGGATATCCATTTGATGAAATATGAGATCCCAAAATCAACTAATTCTTGATCCATAAATTCATTCAACTAAAACGAATAAGTCATACTAACCAGGGACTTCCCATAGGCTGGTCATAGGCTATGCGCCCTTGTCACCCTTCGATTGTGGGTTCGATTCATGTGGCCTTGCCGGACACGACGGGTTGTCACCCATCTTATAGGCTGTTCTTTATATAAATCTAAAAAATAACCCTAACATTTTTTAACCTCAATGACTACCTTATACCACTCATTTTCATCCCAATTAATTATGATATCAACATCTTAATTCTTGAAGTATTATATATATTGTAACTTTTTTTTCACCACCATTTGATAAAACAAAACAATCCGCATAATGAAGAACATCATGCCTTGATCATGGTGTCCATTTGGTTTCATCATCATCTTGTTCACGTAGGTATAAGGTCCATGAATCACAAAAATTATTTTGAGATACTTCAAAATCATTTGACTGCTTCATCCAAATACACCTTGTACAATATGGGTCGTATGGGTGTTCACAAAAAAAATAGTTTTGGAAAATAATCATGTATGCCATATAATTTCAAAACATCTGATAAATCATGGTTTTTATAAAATAGTCAGACTGCATTTGAGTTGAAACTTTCAATCAATAGTCTTTCTAAAAAAACCATATGTATGGGCTGAGAGACTATATTGTAAAATGAAATATAAATAGGTTAAACAAGGGTCTCCTTCTTCAGCACCTTTTTCAAAAGCATAATATGCTTAAAATTCTAGTAATTAGGTAAAATATTTGAAAATTCCTTGATAATATTTACCTTTCCTGAAAATATGAGAATATTGAGAAAATATGATTTGATTAAATACAACCCATGATCCACATTGATATCGAGATATAGTGGAGGTGTTTGAAATTTCAAACAACTACTTGCAAGTGAGTTGTATGCTAGAAAAAGATCCAAAATCAACTGAAAATGACTTTGTAATAATTATTGCAAGCATGCCATCAGGAAGAGATATGAATGTCGTTTGAGATCCTCATCCTTTAATTTGTAACAAACTTTTCTTGATCTGAAAAAGTTATAAAACAAGGATTTGACTAAAATAATAATCATAGGGGCTAATCATGTGTTTAATGAAAACCCATAAACCCTAAAGTTGTCTAAACCGACCTTTGATACCAACTATAAGGACCCTACCTTAAAACAATACATAATCTTGAATTAAATGAATAATTCACATTGAGCATCTTTTCAGGTTTAGATCTTTAGAGAATTAGGACATAACTATTACATCCTAAAAGAATAAAAAGTATAAACTTCTACTCAATTTCCATTTCTTTCCATAACATAAAAAACTCTTGAAAAAAGAGTAATGTCAAGTTCCATGTTTCAGACAACATGATTTTCCTTTAATCCCATCCTTGACCCTATTCCACATTATATCCTCTGAAAAACATTCCAAAAACTTGGGATGAGCATAAAAAGCTCAGAAAGGGATACAGAAGGAAGAAAAAATGTTAGTATTTCAAAACAAAAAGTAAACCATGAATACTTTTTCATAAGTAATACTTTTAACCTTTATGAAGTAGTAAATACTCTTCACTGAATAAAATATAATTGCTTACCCTTTTGTAACCAAAATATTACCATAAAACCCATATAAATAACAAATAAAATATAAAGGTAACTTGGGAAAAAAACATACATAAATCGAATAACCATACGGTCGACTTCCATACATATCACTAAATTGAATACCCATACATTTGACTTCCATACCCAATGCATTGGAGGTTATAACGTAACCACCCATCCTGGTTTTCTTGGCACCACCCATCATTTGGTTTATCATGTTACCACCCGTCAAATGTTCATGTACCATTATAAAATCATAACACATAAAACCAAAATAAAGGAATGATAACATTTCCACATTTCAATCACAATATAACATTTAAATATATTGACATAAAAGAATCCTTAATCAAAACCATTTTCAATACCAAAATATGTAAAGAGTATTTGGTATTTATTTTCTTTTAAAAACATTACAGCTTGTTGACGAAGACAAATATCAAATTATACTTGCGGCGGTGGGAAGGTGGTTGTCACCACATACGTTAAAAAGAAACAAACTTTTTGTCATTTAGTAAAATGCTTCGTAGAGAAAAGATTTATTTTGAATAAAATTAAAAGTTAAAGGGGTTTATACACCATATAAAATAATTCTTTGTGTAAAAAAAATATGCCTCAATGATAGGAGATTGAGACGAAGTCCCTCACAAAGTCCGTATCTTTAAACTAAGGATAAATAAATTACATAATTATGTGTGAAAAATATAAATACACCAAATATAAGAGGATATTTAGTGTAAAACAACCAGAGGTCATCCAAACATATTCATAGGGAAGAATAATCAAGAAGTAGAGGTTTAACCCAAGGAATTGAATTTGGGTTAAGAAGTCCCCTTATAGAAATTCAACAGCCTAACAGCGTCACTTTAAAATTCCGAAAATGAGTCGATGAGAGATAAAAAGGGTATCTCATCACTTAGACATAGCATTTACATCAATAAGGATATATAAGAAAATATCCCAACATAATAAGATGTAAATTAAAAGACCAAACAAAAAGAAGTATTTTAAAAAGAAGAGGGTGAAAGGTTCCCTTACCAGTTTGGGTAACTTTTGAAACGTACACCCCTTGAAAGAAGGGTCATACAATAAAGATGTAAATACCCATAAATTAAAGTATATTACACAAATAATACAATAATGGGTAGTACATAAAACACACAAAATAAATAAGTGGCAAATGTTGCATGAATCTTAAGGGAACAAAAAGTAAGACAAAAAACCCTTACCCCGTTGTGATCAATCGAGTCGTTTGACCAAAAGATAATAAACACCAAATGAATCCCATAATAACATGAATATAAATAAAATAATGATAATATATATGAAATGGAAGTACACAATAAACCACATTCAATAAATAAGTGGAAAACAATGGAAATCTCACGGAATTAAAAGTGAGATAAGAAATCCATTACGAATATTCGGCATCCTAACATCACCACTTAAAAATTCCAAAAATGGATTAATGAGGTCAAATAGGGTCTCTCATCAGATGAAAATAAAAATTGCAGTAATATGAATATAAAACAACATCTGCCAACATAAGAAAGAAGATCTTAAAATAAGTGACATAAAATAGAGTACTTAAAAAGAAAGAGAGAGGTATGATCCCTTACCTCAAGTCTGACTTGTTCTCGTTTGTTCTTAATATTCTTGAATAATAAACTTAGACAAATATATAATTTGTTTATTACTTCGTTTAAAATTTATTATTAAATTCATATCACATATTATCATGTCATAATAATTAGTTAATTATGTGATTTCATATCATACGTTTGTCGATGTTCTGTACTTGAGTAAAAATGCACTTATTTGAAAAGAATTTCCCATGTAGTTATAAGTACATAATCTCTAGAATTGTATTAATGATTTAAATATCATATATATCCATTATATATTCATTTTATACTACTCCATAACATTTGGAGATAACAAATGAAATGCACTGTTCATGGAGACGGTAGGCCATACGTACACATGAACACTACTTTCATTTATTTTTCATATTAAAGGAATTCAAACTAACTGAGACACACAAAAAGACACACAGACACACATATATATTGATATATATGTGTTATATAGGTCACATAATATTTTTTTTTTCATTCTTTATAAGTTCCATGTATGGCATGAACGAGTCACATCACTTGAGGGGGTGGTAGTCCACACTTCCTTAGATGAAATTATCACAGTTCCACAACATGCAAAGAAAAAAGGTATGTTTTAAATATAAAATACAGAAGAATATAGAGGACATGAATTTAATATATATCATATATAAATACAGTTTCATCATAATGGACACCATGAGTGGTGTTAAATTAAGATTGAACAATAATCATTTTGTGAGGCAGTAATTCGCCACCCACAGAAACTGTATGTTCTTTAACCATTAGACAGAGGTGTGTGTGTAATTGTAAATAAAATCCTTTTAATAAAAACATCCTAGAATATTTAGGATTTTGGTGTTGTTATGGAATGAGATAATAAGAATGTTAGGGGAGGTTAATAAGGAAATATTAAAGAAAGAAACTCGAGAGATGATATTACCTCTAAATCAGGTAACTCTTTTGGATTTGAGACAAAGGCTTCCTTGGAAGACATCTGCCCAAAGTGAGGCTTCAAGGAGTAATATATGGTTGTGTAGAGATAATATGAGCAGAGGTTGGACGAACCAAGGGCTTGAGAGGTGTGGGTAATGGGGTAAAGGTGGGGGAATTTTATAAGAGGAAGGATGGGAACTCTTGGAATGTCATGAAATATTACCTTATTATAAAATGATTTTCAGATTTTAAAGGTCCAAAAATAATGTATTTCGAGGATAAAGTGATAAGGGTTTGAAATAAACCCATACAATCGGTTTCAGACAATTTTATGTCTTATATGATAACTTATCTTTTCATTTAATTTAAATCATTCATTAATGATGTAATCACTGCATCATCATGGTGTCATAAATAAATTTATTTATTTAATGTCTAAAAATTATAAAAAAATACCATGATGTAGGAAATATTTTTTTATTTCTAATAAATATTTATATCCAAAAATATAACTTATATAACCCCATGTAAATTTTTTTTAGTAAAACCATACATGTTTTTGACATTTTTATTTTTACTTAAAAAACGGTATTAATGTCATTATCTTACCCAAGTGGATGCATGGGGTCCCAAAAATTGACCCATGGATTGTAATGGTCTGACATGACTCATATAATAAGTGTAGGATAAGTGTAATGGTAATTTCATATTATTATAACATTATATTTACCTTAAATTACACTAATTACCTTTAATCGCGATTAATAAAACATAAAAGTTACTATTCACCAAAAATTATTTTCATCCCATTGAACCAAATTTTACTTAATAATGAAAACCATGTATGTCATATTTTTTAAATTATATTCATAGAAGTGGAAAATTTTCATTTAAACTAAAAATCTGTTTTTATCTACCACTTAGTGGTTTCACTATTCATAAAACATTGATGTTTTTCAGAAAAATACCAAAAATTCACCCTAAGCTATATTTGATATTCTAAATTATAAATGATTTCTATTTTACTAAATTCCAAACATATAATTTTCATTAATTAATTTAATAATTAATTCCCATTGTCAAAACAAATTGCGTGTTTTTAAAAAACTATTTACATCCAGAGATTAACACTGGTTTATGTCCAATTTCAAAGTGAAATTAATTCCAATGTCCACCATTGGATTAAATGGTAAAAATATATTCTAATTTAACTTTAAAACCAATTAAAAATATAATCTTACCATATAAATAAATTAGATTAAAAAGAGGTTTTGAATTAAAATATAGCATTTTAACTATTCATTAAAAAATGAACTTTATCAGAAAAATTACAAAAATATACACATAGTAAATTTTGATGTCTTTATTATAAATAGGGATTTTATTTTGTGAAATATAACTAATAAAATTGTCAAAAAGTATATTTTAAAAGAGTTCACCATCAAAAGGCTGTTAATCGACTTTTTAAAGAATATTAAAAATTTTATGCTTAAAATTGGATTCATTGTCATTTTAAGAATATATCCTTTATTAGGAAATTGTTAAAATATTTAACAAACATATATAATCATTTTGTAGTTAGTTCTGTTCATTCTTGCCATTGCATCGGCTAGGCATTAACTACCATATTATTATATTATTAGTGTGCAATGTAAGATTTCAATGAAACTCATTGTGGTGTATTGGGTACACCATTGAACATAGAATCCCCTTTAAAGTAGTATTAAAATCTTATTCACCAACATTAATAAATATTGAAATGTCATATTCCTTATTTACTTATGATGTTACATTGGGTGAATCATGTATCTCATTATATTATGTGTATTTTACATGAACATGATTCAATATTTGTTCATAATGAGTATTTTATGATTTATGCACACTATTATGGGTGAACATGATGTTATATTTTTCCACAACGATGTGTGGTATTTGAACACTCTAAGATGATATTTCATTTTGATACATTTTCTTATTCCATATCCTTATAAAATGACTCCCTATACATATAATGATCCCATGATTATGAAATTATTTTAATGATTATGAACACCAATGTACTATATTTTCATATTTATTATTCATACTATTTTATCCTTCACCTTACTAGGATTTTTACTTACCACTTTGTCGTTAGGCGGAGAAGTGATGGCAAGAGGGGGGGTGAATTGCCTTTTAAAAAATAATTAAGAATTTAAAACAAAGTTAAAGGTGCAGCGGAAATAAAAGAGGCAAGACACAAAACATGATAACGGAGTTCGGCTTAACCCAAAGCCTACGTCTCCGCTCCCAACTCAACCGTTGAGAGATTTACTACCGCTTGCTTTTTAATGGTTGTAGCAAGAAACCCACTAGACTTTAAGGTAGTCTAGAACCTATTACAGCTTGCTTTTAATGGTTGAGCAAGAACCCACTTGCTTTTAATGGTTGAGCAAGAACCCACTATCCTTCTTATAGGTGAAGGCTAGCTCACCTATGTCTCAAGCCTTTTAAAGGGAAGGCTTGACTAACCTCTTCACACCTTGAAGGTGGTGTGAAAACCCAAACAAAGAGAGGATAAAAGAAATGGGGGTTTGTAGGCACAAAACCCAAAATGATGCTCAAAATGATAAAACAATAAAAACCGTAATGAGGAGAAGTCTTGGGCGCCAATGGATTGATGAAGTTGATGAAGAGCGCTCCCAAGCTTCTTTGATGGTGCTCCTTGGATGTGGAAATGGATTGGAGCAATTGAGGTTCCTTGAAGGAATGCACCAGAGGTTCGCCAAATGGTTGAACAATGTTCCCGTGGGCTACCGTTCATTTCCGGGGCTTCCTAGTCCTTTATTAATAGAGGGGGAACCCTAAAATGGCCTTTGGGGGTCTTCGGAGCCGTTGGAGAGGCCTTCGGAGCCGTTGGGGGTCAAGTGGGAAAGCCTGGTCAAAGCTCAATGGTTAGTTTGACTAGCTCCACCGGCTGACCGGTACAGAGCCACCGGTTGGCCGGTGGTTTGAAAAATGGAAAGGGCTTCTGTCTGGGCTCCACCGGCTGGCCGGTGAGGAGGCCACCGGTTGGCCGGTGGTATGGACAGAGGGGATGCCTTCTGTCCAGGCTCTATCGGCTGGCCGGTGGTCATCCACCGGTGGGCCGGTGGACTGAAATCAGTCCACTTTCAGCTTTCTTGGCTTTTTCTTTCTTGGCCCAAATCCTTGGAAACCTTTTGCCTATCAAAAAACACTTAAAACAAGATTAGATAAATAAGAGAGTGATTGTGATCATGAAAATTAAACCACGAGGGGTACGAGAGGTACAACAATCTCCCCCTATTTTGATGATCACAATCACCATAAAAAACAATGAAAAAGACTGAAATGAAAGGCATACATTAAAGGATAATGCAAAGAATGATAGAAATATTTCTCCCCCAATCAACCAAGAAATTCTCCCCCTTTGTGATTATCAAAATAGCACTGGGCATAAAACTTGATTGAGGGAAAGGATTTAAAAAAACAAGATAGAGATTTTAAACCAATTGAAATTTTTGAAATTTGAATTGAAAGTTTTGAATTGAATGTTTTGAAAAAAAGTTTTGAAAATGAAGCAAAAAAGGCTATCTCCCCCTAAATAAAAACAACAAATCACCGGGGAGAGGATTTTGAAACCGAGACAAATTTTGGCCCGGAGAGACTCGCTAAAAGGGATTTTTCAATCCATACTTGTCTAGTGGCGGGTCTTCTCCTATGAAATTCATCGTTAACGAAAATGGTTTTGGGCCTTCCATACCGGGCATTTTTGCAATTGCACTCATAAATTAAGTGCCCGGGTTTTTTACAATAGTTGAAAAATTTATATTGGGAGCTCCCCCTTACAAAAATAGTTGGAGCATGGGAAGAGGAAGCTTGCTTGGAATATCCAAGCCCTTGGGTGGTTCTAGATATTCATTGGGAACCAAGTAATTTGGTTAAATTTTGTTCACCTTGGGTGAATTTGGCATGGGATTCCTTTAAATCCGTGATTGTTGATTCCATAGAATCAACATCGGGAAGGTTTTGGATCTTGAGGGACAACTCCTCCTTCTCTTTGAGAAGTTGTTCCTTTTCGGAAGAATGTTTTTTGAAATTCTTTTTTAAAGCAACAAATTTGGAAGAAAGTTCGTGAAAACCTTCCTCCAATTCATCTTGAGCATGTTGGAGATCCTCATAAGATAAATGATTGAAAGAATTTGAAGAACTAGAGGATGAGGAGTCAGAAGAGGTTACCTCATGGAATGCCATTAGGCATTTTTTACCGTTGTCACTTGAGGAGGAGGAGGAGGATGTGGAGCTATCACTCCATGTGGCCTTGAATGCCTTCTTATTTTCCTTTTGCTTGGCCTTTTTCTTGTTGAGTGGACAATCGAGCTTGTAATGGCCTTTCTTGCCACACCCGTAACATGTTACCTCGGGCTCCGATTTTTCGTTGGGTTGATCCTTGCGGGATTTCTTCTTCTTGTGCTTCTTCGTGAATTTGTGCATCTTGCAGGCACGATTCTCCATTTCTGAATCGCCGCTTGAAGAGGAAGACGATGAGGAGGAGGAGCTTTCTTCTTTTTGAACTTTGAAGGCGATGTTCTTTGGAACTTTGATCGGTTTGCCTTCCTTTTCAGCTTGCCTCCTCATGGTGATCTCGTAGGTCATGAGGGATCCGATGAGCTCTTCGACCGGCATGTTCTTGCTGTCTTTTGCTTCTTGGATTGTCGTCACCTTTGGAGCCCATGTGCTTGGTAAGATCCAAAGGATCTTCTTGACCATTCTTTCTGCAGACACATCATCACCAAGGGACTTTCTCCCATTGCAAACATCCGTAAAACGAGTAAACATTTCAGAAATTGATTCGTGTGGGTGCATGGTGAAACTTTCAAAATCTTGGCGATACATGTCCAATCGAGTATCCTTAACTTTGTTGGTCCCCTCATGGGTAACCTCCAATAGTTTCCAGATTTCATGAGATGATGTGCATGTGGAAACTCGATTGAATTCATTACGATCAAGGCCACAATGAAGAGCGTTCATGGCTTTTCCATCAAGCTCGAAATTTTTAATATCGGCTTGAGTCCATTTGGATTCATCGGGAGAAGAAAGAGAATAACCATGCATGACAATTTTATAAATTGGATAACCTATACTTCTAAGAAAAGTGGTCATGCGGGTTTTCCAATAAGTGTAGTCGGTTCCATCAAAGAATGGAGCACGACCCAAAGAATAGACTTCAGTCGCGAAAGAAGTTGAAGCCATCACAAAGGATCTTGAATTTGAAACCGGTGAAGGTATTACTCAAATTTTCCTCTGATACCAAATGTTAGGTGGAGAAGTGATGGCAAGAGGGGGGTGAATTGCCTTTTAAAAAATAATTAAGAATTTAAAACAAAGTTAAAGGTGCAGCGAAAATAAAAGAGGCAAGACACCAAACTTGATAACGGAGTTCGGCATAACCCAAAGCCTACGTCTCCGCTCCCAACTCAACCGTTGAGAGATTTACTACCGCTTGCTTTTTAATGGTTGTAGCAAGAAACCCACTAGACTTTAAGGTAGTCTAGAACCTATTACAGCTTTCTTTTAATGGTTGAGAAAGAACCCACTTGCTTTTAATTGTTGAGCAAGAACCCACTAGCCTTCTTACAGGTGAAGGCTAGCTCACCTATGTCTCAAGAATTTTAAAGGGAAGGCTTGACTAACCTCTTCACACCTTGAAGGTGGTGTGAAAACCCAAACAAAGAGAGGATAAATGAAATGGGGGTTTGTAGGCACAAAACCCAAAATGATGCTCAAAATGATAAAACAATAAAAACCGTAATGAGGAGAAGTCTTGGGCGCCAATGGATTGATGAAGTTGATGAAGAGCGCTCCCAAGCTTCTTTGATGGTGCTCCTTGGATGTGGAAATGGATTGGAGCAATTGAGGTTCCTTCAAAGAATGCGCCGGAGGTTCGCCAAATGGTTGAACAATGTTCCCGTGGGCTACTGTTCGTTTCAGGGGCTTCCTAGTCCTTTATTTATAGAGGGGGAACCCTCAAATGGACTTTGGGGGTCTTCGGAGCTGTTGGAGAGGCCTTCGGAGCCGTTGGGGGTCAAGTGGGAATGCTTGGTCAAAGCCCAACGACTAGTTTGACTGGCTCCACCGGCTGACCGGTACAGAGCCACCGGTTGGCCGGTTCTTTGAAAAATGGAAAGGGCTTCTGTCAGGGCTCCACCGGCTGGCCGGTGAGGAGGCCACCGGTTGGACGGTGCTGAGACAGTAGCTCACCTCTTCTGTCTGGGTTCCACCGGCTGGCTGGTGATGGGACACCGGTTGGCCGGTGGTCTGGACAGAGGGGATGCCTTCTGTCCAGGCTCCATCGGCTGGCCGGTGGTCATCCACCGGTTGGCCGGTGGACTGAAATCAGTCCACTTTCAGCTTTCATGGATTTTTCTTTCAAGGCCCAAATCCTTGGAAACCTTTTGCCTATCAAAAAACACTTAAAACAAGATTAGATAAATAAGAGAGTGATTGTGATCATGAAAATTAAACCACGAGGGGTACGAGAGGTACAACATTTGTTTGATGTTTATACTCAGCCGACTAAATTTTGTAAGGAGAAATGTCGAATATTTTATGTGGGTAATGAAGAATGTTTTTAAAAAATTTTATGTTCTATTATGTATAAGTGATGCCTGATCCTAATTTTCCCAAGATACTAACCCTTTTGATCCATTGTTATATAATTACTACGTTTTTTATCATTAGAATGATGTAATAGTAATGTTTGATAATATATGTTATCTTTAACTAACCTTATATGGAAGATCATCAAGAAACAAATCCCCAGAATTTCCATCTAATTGAGAATATTTTTATCCCTAGCTTAGAGCATGAATCCTCTTATCAACAACTAGCAATGAGATTTAATCATACTCACAAAAAATGCACTTCCCATCTAAGTTCAAATGAGGAGACATTCCCCCTATCTTAAAACTGATCCTACATATCATTTTTAAAATTGATTGTCATCTGAGCTCTTATAAAGTCTGAATTTCTAGATTTCAACTGTTTATTATTTTTAAAGAACATGATTTTATCATTCCCTTAAATTGATCAAATAATAAAAAGTAAATGATAATTTTCAATTCAAATTACCATGTCTAATAACCATGAAATACCAAAATACACAAAGGATTTCCTTATACTAATTTCTTAACATAAATGGGTCATCGTTAGTTTAGAGGATCACTATATCAACTAATGTATAATTCAAGTCAACTTCAACTAGAAAAAAGGAATACTTCACAAATATATCCACCTCTATTTCCAAATTTATTTTTTTGGGGGCTTTAATGGTCATTAAGATATCATTAAAAATAATTGGGTTCCTAAGTATCTAGTATAATCTGGTTACTTTTATCCAAAATTGAATAGAGTAATTAAATATCTACAATGGATTTATGTTGTGATCCCACTCCTAGATGTGATGAAAACACCTCTTGAAGGATATTGATCCAAAAACCGATGCCCTCAAATTCAGTTCTTCATAGGGGAAGAGAATGTGAATGAAATTACTACCCATCGATACACATTTATAGTTCAATAATCCATAAATTTTTGAGTGGAATTCCACCTGATCTATGATTCTATATGGTTTGAAACACCACGAAAAAATAAGTCAAGTGATAATTAAATGCTTACCTATATCCAATCATTCCAAGATAACATATGGATCTACCTTCACATAAGAAACAATTCCCTTTCCACGGAGACCTCTAGAGACAGAACCCTGGGAGAGAGAGAAAGATTGTGTGAACCCCTTCTTAGGGATCGAATAATCTATGAAAATCATATGAAGGGTGGGATATTTACCCACATTTCGAGTAGTAGGGAATCTATAACTATCAAAACACACATGGGAAATAGAATTTTCATCTAGAGATAGAAAAGACGAGGTTCCATGTGATCTAAGCCCTAATCAACATGAAAATCTAGTGAGAGAATATCTCGATCAAAGATCATACTCTATTAATTATGGAAATAAAAATTTAAAAATAAATATGGGTGTCCATGATTGGACTACATCATCGAAAACATCCCCGATGGAGTAAAGGTCCTCAATAAAGGCACCTTGGGTAGAGAAATCATCTCATCAGTGTTCATTTCACCCATTCACTCCCATGTTAGCGCTAAAATGGTCTCCTATATTACATTTATGTCTATACATGAACCAATTATATGCATACAGATATGTAGATAATATTTTTTCGATATTAGGATGTAGTTCAGTTATAATTTATTCAATATAATTTGTGGAAAACATGAAAGCAACATTTAATTATCTTTTATGAATATTTTTATTATAATTATTATAAATAAATTAAAAATATATTAATTAAAATAATCATATTATCTTAATCCCCCCGTCCTTCTAGAGAGTTGAATATGAAATTTTTTAATTATTTAATATATGTTTTTTATATGCTACTGTTGAATGCTGGATGGTGTGGTGCCTGACAATTTGCGCCAAAATCACACCACCATGTTCGCCTTTTCCCTAAAAGTTTTGAGCTCCACTTCAATTGAGGCTCACCCCACAAACATAAAAAATTAACCACTGTATGTTTAATTTGATATATATAATTATATATATATATATATTGAAAATATGTATATTTGTATATAAATATAAATAAACAGATTTGTCAATTTATTTATGAATACATGTTTGTATGATTATAAATAAATTATTATAATTATAAATATATAAAAATTTATAAAAACATATTTATATTTTATTTGAATGAAAATATTTTTAAAAATATTTTTATTATTTTAATATATATATATCTATAAATATAATAAATATAATTATAAATATATATTTATAATTATATAAATACTAGTATTTTTTAAATATGTAAATATAAATTTATAAACATATAAACATAAAATTTTATAAATATATATGTGTTTATTTATAAATATATTTTTATAGTATTTGAAATTATATATATTTGTACAATTATATAAAAAAATTATATTTATATTTATAGATATTTTATATATTTTTTTAATGTTCAGGGATGTGGCTGAAAACCCTATGCCATTTGGTAATAGAAAAATGGTACAACATATAGGATTGGGTCAAACATGGTAGAAACTAGGCTTATTAAAAACTATAGTTCCATCAATCAAAAAGATCAAAAGACCCAATTAATGGGGCATTAAAAGTCAAAATAAACAACATGTGAGTGAGAATGATGTTGCCTCCTTCACCCCTAATAATGAAGAGTGCCCCCATCCATGCAGATTTCACCCTCTCCTCTATGTATTTTCCATATGACAGGACTCTGGATCTTCCTCTGAAGATGATTAAGTGGTGTTAGTTGTATCCATATCTTTGGAAACTACTTCATGATGATTCCCCTCCTCCTCGGTAAGGGTAGTGGTGTTAAAAGAATTTCATTTATTAACTAGTTTGATAGCATTCTAATCTTGGGTAATACTTAGTTGGATAGGGACATCTGGGGGGGGTAATAGATGGGTAAGTGTGACACAGAGAAAATGCATTGGTAGTCAATGCCTCACATACAGAAGACATATCATCAACTATCCAGGCTAGTTATTAGGACTTAGGTCCTACAAAACTACCAGATATCACTGATGAGTTCGCTAAGTTATAGGGAACCAGTTTGGTGATGACATAAACTATAGTAATGGTAACTATAATTGGAGAAAGGGTAGCCCCGATCCCACTAAACTACATTGCATTGATGTAATCTAGTGCAATTTATACACTACCAGATCCACAAACATCAACATTTTGCAAGGTCTTACTCCTTTAAATGATATACACATGTGATGGTGTAAAAATAAGAACATTATTGGCTAAAGAGATCCAATCCCTACCTTTCTATCCAATGTTACCCACTTCATCCCATCAGTTGTCCGTTCCACTTTTACAATCCCCTGCATCAACAATATTTGTTATTCCATCTTCCATCCCTTGAGATGGTCCATCATTAGTGGAATCATTATGTGATCGAGGTCTACAGTTAGGGGTACCTCTCTTATAGAAATTAAAGGAAAACAAAGAATAGGTTTCTACCCTAACTTCATCCATAATATATGAGTGGAACTTCTGAAGGTCTTGATTTGAACTTCTATCAATGAAAGCTTAATATTTTCCCCTAATACAAAAACTACTATCAGTTGTTGGTGGGGGAGTCCCACCCTATTGGAGAGAGTATCCCTTTATATAGATTCCTTGAGGTTTCCTATAAATGAATGTAGAATTTTTACCTTTTGGCATCCTATATACTAGAAACTATAATTATGAAAATCTTTATGGTTCATGCCTATATCACTATAAAATTAATCATCATCAACTCCCTGGTAATTCTCACCAACATGTAACGAAGGGTCTTCAAAAAAGGACTTTCTGCAGACATATCACAACTATTACTAAGATAACAATTTAAATTATCATCACCCCCAATATCCTTCATTTATATGTATTGAACCAAATACCTATAGGACATCCTTTTGTTGACGTTTCTAGATGAAATAACCCTTCCCAGTTGCTCTTTCATACCATTGGAGACTTTCTTGTCATTTCAAAAAGAGGTCTTGAGCACTATATAGGAATATTGAGTTTGAAATTCTCCACCAAATGTCACGCAATTTATAGTTCATGCATTTCTGACCTCTATGTTATCTATCAATTGGGTGACCAAAATAATTAAACTTATCACATAAATCAGGCAAGAATTCATAGTCTATTTTCAATTCAAGGTTGAATTCATTAGAATCCAAAAAATCACAGTATCAATGGGGGGGGTAATTAAAGTAAGCCTCCACAAGAACACTAGGAAAACGACTATATAGAGCAAGCCATGTTTCCTTATAAAAGATAATTGGATGAACCAAATCATGGAAAACATCTATAAGAATTTGGGTGTTCTAAAAACCACTTCAACCCCTTATTCTAATCAAATTTTCATAAAAAATATTCTAGATGAATGAGGATCCAACAAGGGATCTCCGTCCTAGATTCATAGATAGCCTATCTTGAGAGAAACAACTCTAAATCCAAAGGAACTCAATTTTATTTCATTCAAAGGAAAAACAATATGATAAATACCCTTACCAATAGAGGTAAATATACAACCTTCAAACCCCCATATATAATGGATTTGATTTTAAAAATGGGGATTCTTCCAATTTTTGTACTTCATTTTCACCAAATTTTCTATGTTTAAGACGCGATAATCCTTGAGTTTGTCCACAAGAATTTGGGGATTCAACTAAATGAAATCTGTAGATCCATTATGTGTGGTATTTTTATACAAATCAAGGAAAAAATTAGAAATGATCCCATATTTCACATCATTATTGGACATTTATTTCTAAAAAAACATTTGGACATCTTGAATCTTTAGATCTCCAGGGGAAACTGCTTCATGTTCTGGATTCACTATCATTGTGCCATTTAAAGCATATGTTTCTCAAACAGTTTTCTTCATAATATTTCAGAAACCAACAATGACATCTCACAGATCTAAATAGAACTCTGGATTGAAAGCCAGGTGATTCAAGCCCTAAACTCCATAAGGATCGCGATAGAGAATCTCCAGAGACCCAACCATCCTCCTCAATCAACTAGGTATATTTATATATTTAATAAATATAGGTAAATAAATATAAAATTATATAAAAAATTATATTTTTAATTATTTACTTATAAATATAAAATTTCAAATATAAATATATATTATTTATATTTATAATTATAAATAAATAAATATAAAATAAATTGGTATAATTATACATAAATAATAAAAAATAGATAGTTACATAAAAAAATTATATTTAAGAAACTATGATTATAAATTTAGTAATATAATATTTTATTAGTGTAAATAAGTATAATTAAATATTTACTTATTTAATTATAAATATATAAAATTTCTAAATATGTATATATAAATATAAATATAAATTCATATTTATAATTATAAATATAAGTTAATGTATATAAGTATATTTATAAAATTATATATATTTATATATTAGTATATAAATATATGTAATTATAAATATGTAATTATATATATATTTCTATTCATAAATATATTTAATATATATTTAATAATATATATATATAAATTAGTATATACAAAATTTATTTATATTTATAAATATATTAAAAATTTATTAAAAAAATATATTTATGTTGAAATATTTATTTATAAATATATTATTATAAATATTTATAAATATTTTTAAATTTATTTAATTATTAATATATATTTATTTAAAATATTATCATATAAATAAATATTTAATATATTTTAGAATATAATTTTTTTTCTATATATAAAATATATTTTTCAATATTTTCAAATATATATATTAATTTATTTGTCAAAATATATATTTAATATATTTAAAAATATAAATAAATATTTATTAATATACCTCTTTGTAATTATAATTATAAATAAATATTTATAATTATATTTATAATTTCTTATTTAAAATATTCAAAATATATTTAAAATTATATAAATATAAATAAATATAAATAAATAAGTAAATAAATATAGAAAAAGATGATGGTTAATTCGTCTTTATTAAAAAATGGAAAAAGGGAGGTGGATAAGATGGGATTAGACAAGCATAAACTACCCTCAACAGAAAGAACGATAATATATATATTTTTTAGAAATTCCAAGGATTTCCTCAATAGTATGGGTTGTAGTTGAGTTTTTAACACACCCCGTAATACTATATGAAGACCATGGTCAAATCCAAGCGGAGTGAATTTCTGAAACAACAATAGCCATACTGTAGTAGATACTCTAGCGGCACTGTAACATCAGAATTATTCACCCAATTTGGGATGAAGGGTCATGGGGACTTAGGGACATCCTACAGGTCACATGGCCTCCATGTAATGAAGAGTGGGATTTCAGACTAAAAGGCCTTTGGGGTATGAAGCAGTTAGGTCAGACCACTTGGGAGGTGACCCCAAAAGAGGAATTAGAGAAAGTACCTGCTACCATAATATAGCTAACTGGATTGTAAAGGAACAGAGGGTAGGAAAACCTCCATCTATACCAAGAACCATGAAAAATTTCATGGGGTAATGCGTTCCAATCATCCATGTGAGTTGGGGAGTTAGGAACAATCAATGAATCAGATACTAGAGAGGGGTAGTTCACATGTTGTCAGATTTTTGAGCCTTCAGGTTATGTACTATTCCTTATGTCTCTTATCCTATAATTAGGTAAGGGTTCCATAAAAACATAGATAAAAATTGGATCATCCATAAATAAATAAAATCTATTTCATTCGGGTCATTTTTCCTACCTGGGATGGCCTTATCCTCGGGGAGTTTTACTCAACTCCCTCATGTTTCCCCGTTGTAATAACTCTTGAATATATTATAATAATGAATAGGTTTAATCATCCATTTTGTCTCAGATAATGTAATTCCATTTTAATTCATGAATCTTTATCCTTGGAGAAGTCCTAAAATAAATCTCAACATTGAGAGAAATAAATTTAAGGTCTACATAGTATTCATTAAAAAAAAATAATCAGGTTCCATTTTTCCAAAGATAAACTCAACTTGCAAGTCCAACCGATCTAAAGAAACCACATTAATTATCATAGGTAGTCTCTCAATCTTAAAATCATTTTAAGGGATGACTTTAGAGTTTCAAATCCTTTTCATTTAAGAATATTCTGTAGAATCCATTCCAAATGAATCATAAAGAGAGATCATAAGATTAGTGATGTGATAGGGAAAGCAGGGGACACCATCTGCACCTATGCATACCTCATTGTGAGGATGGAGGCACATGTTGTGTGGATTTACCTAGTTCCCCCAACAAAGGGGTATTTTTCCATGTCTTATATCTTCTATTTATATATTTATAAGTATATATTTATAAATATATTTATATAGGAACATATTTATAAATATATATTTACAATTATTTAAATATATATATAAAAATATAAATATTTATTTAAAAAATATATTTGTATAAATTTATTGCTAAATAAAAATTTTGTCAACAATTTTTTGGGTTTGGGAACCCTTAAGTCAAGCTCAGACATGGTTTCGGTCTAAAAATATTATAAAAACCCATCATGATTATTTTTTAGTTTATAGTTTTGAATTATATATATACATATATAATAATATAATAATATTTATAAACATATAAAGAAATTTATAACTACATAAATATATGTATAATCATATATTTATAATTATATAAATATATAAATCTAAAAAATATATTTATTTCTTTAATGATATATATAAAAATTAATTTTGAAATTAATATTTTAAAGGTAGGTGGTGAGTTATAATTAATGTCACTCTCACCACATTTCTGCCTAGTGGCACATGATTTCGGGTTCGAAAATCCCACTTTGCAAAAAAAATCTTGTTTAATTTAAAAATAAAATAGAAAATCCTATATTCAAAATTTTATCAGGAAAATATAATTGAAAATACTATTTATAAAATTTATTATATCATACATTTTTTCACATATGATGTTAATTTTGGATATAATTATTTAATATTATTTAATGAATATGTAAATTTTTAGAAAATATCAATAGTTATTGAACTTAAAAGTAAATATATATAATAAATATATGTAATCATTGAAGATTACTATTATTCTAGACCTTAAATTATTTTAAAATTTTTTCACAAAAATACATTCATGTGTAAACTATAATAAATAAATATTGGAAATGAATGGATGAAATCAAAAATGAATAATTAAACTAATGAATCAATTAAACAAAATTAATCACATAAACACTGATAATAAATGAAACTTTTAATGTTTTATTAATAAAATGATCCCAAATTTTAAAAAACATTGATTTTTATTTAATAAAATAAAATAACATGTTGTTTTTTTTTTAAACAATTTCTTGAATCATTGAAATAGATAAAATAATGGAAATAATATACTATATTGGTAAATTATTTGATTTAAGTTGAAAATGTAGGTTCGGTATTGTTGTATTCCAAAATGAATTCATGAAGATGAATAAAATAGGGAGATTATGGATAACAATTATCAAATAATATGAAAACTAGGAAATATGAAAGGATTTTATGCAAAAAAGAATTTATGAGATTTTATTAAAATGTAGAGCTAGAAAACCATTCCATGATACCAAATTTTATAAATTTTAATTAAATTAAGTCTATACTCTTTAAAGTTCATCAAAATAAATTTAAATTTTTCTTCTCCCCACCATTGTAAAAAAACAAGGAATATTTTGGAATCAAGAACCGAATTCATATAATCTTCATGGAAGCTTAGATGGGTGTATAATATATAGTATTTATTGTCAGTTCTACAATCCAAAACCTATCCCAACTCTCTCCGATGATAAAATAGAGTTAATTTAGGGGTGCTTAATTTCCTAGAAATAATTAGTTTCATATACCATGATTTATTGGATTAACTCAATAGACCATACACTACTACAAATTCCCCTATATTTAGTGTTACCTATCATCACTACTAAGTAAAGATGATAATGGGGGGAACTTTTATCATAGTTAAGTATAAGAACTTATAATGGAAACCGGTTATCAATTATAGAAAATAACTCATACAAAAGACCCTCTTAATGGGTGTTTTATTTATAATAAATATAATGATTCATTTATGAGTGATTTTTTGAATTCCTAAGTGTTACATTTATTAGATACGTGTAAGAAATGATAAAGGTTACCACATATTACATTTTTATAACATATTAATATTTTCATAAATATGATTTTTTTAATAAAAAAATAATACATATTTATATTACATCAATTCTAGGAGAATACAATGATGATTGGAAAGTAAAAAAAGAAAGTGCATATGGTGAGGCTCAAACCCAAGACCTCACCGGAAAATCCATAGGGATGAAACCATGGGGATACATCCCAGGAGAGTGATATATATTTAAACTAAAATAATACAATTAATAGTATATATATATATTCCTTTTTACGTTATATTTTATTATATATATTTATAATTATATATGTGTGAGTGTGTGTTTTTATATATTTATTTATATTGAAATACGCACATATGTAATACATACACACATCATTAAAATGAAAATATACATTTAATTATAAATATTTATATGTTTACAAATACAAGAGCTTTCTTGATTGGAAAAGTCACACCATAATCCAGTATGAAAACCGTATTCAGAATCATGTCAGAGAAAATTTCCATATGTACTATATAAATAATATAACAGGATAAAAATTATTATTGGATAATATAGAAACTATATTAATCACACAAATTGGGCTTCCAAGCTAGGTGTTTTTCCTCTATCCCAGTAGGCATCCAAGTCCTCGTTGGGCCTCTAATCCATTAGGCCTATGATCTATCAATAGTGGCATTTCAAGCATTGTAGTTGAGCGGTTTGTAACCGATGGAGGGAAAGATAGTGTGGAGGCAAACCCCAGTGCTCAATTTAACATGGTGGTTCATTCATGGTGTGGGTAATATATATCAAATTTTTTCCTCGATTGGGGAGACATCAATGAAAGACCATGAAGACAACACTTGGACAACAATTTGGAGTAAAAAAATGACTAAAAGCTGGTAAGAGATATTTAAATATAGGGCCTTGCGCCACTAGGTCATTAGGTCTTATATTAGGGAATTTTTCCTCTAGTCCTTTGTGTGTCTATCCCATTAGGACATGTAATTTGGACCTTTTTATCTATGTAAGGGTTTCCTCTCAACGTAGTTGAAAATGAGATTATTAGGAAAAAAAATAAATGTTAATGGAATTCGGGCCATGGGTATTGTGTTATTACATTATATATTTGATTATATATAAAAAAATATATCAACCCATTACATTTTTTTATAAATAAAAAATTAATATTTAAAAAATAAATTCATATTAAAATAAAAATTTATAAGATATCATAATTTCATAAATTATATATGTCAATTCAACATATTAAAATTTCATTTTAATAATTTTATAAATTTATATATGATTGTATATTTATTTTAGATTATTTTTATTTAGTATTATTAAATTTATGCACACACACACAAATACTAATATAATCATTTGTGTTGCCAGATGAATCCTTGATATGATTTAAAGAGATCATTATGTATGAAAAATAAGAAAATAATGGGGTACATTTATGTATATAATATATGTATGTATTTATGTGTGTATGATTGTAGGAATTTTTGTGTGTTTGTGAAAGTGTATTGATATTTTTTTATGTGAGTATGTGTATTTATGTGTGTATGGAATGATTGTGTATGTGTATATGTAAATATATATGTGCATTCATTTGTGTATGTTTATTTATTTTAGGTGTATATTTATGTGTATGTATGTGTATGAATGATTATATATGTCTATATATGTATATATGTTCATATATGGGTTCATGATTATGTATATACATGTGTATGCACTTTTGTGTGTGTGTATGCATATGTATATGTATGTATTTTTGGGTGTATGTGTATGTACGTGGATGTGTATTTATGTGTATCTGTTGGTATGTGAATGTATGTGTATCTGTATGTGTATTTATCATTATATAGAAACATGTAAGTATTTATGTATGTGTGTGTATACGTTCATGTGTATGTATCTGTATGAATGTGTATGTATGTGTATATATATATATGTTTGTATGTGTATGTATATGTATATGTTTATATGTATGTGTATGTATTTGTATGTGTGTGTATTTGAATGTGTATGTAGGTGTATGGGTATGTATGTGTGTAAATATGTTTGTGTATCTTTTATGTGTATCAGTAAGTGTGTTTAGGTATGAGTATGTGTACGTGTATGTATGTGTATCTATATGTGTATCCATATGTGTATCTGTATAAGTGCTCATGTTTGTGTATATGTATGTTTTTGTATCTATATGTGTATTAGTATGTGTGTTTATGTATGTATATGTGTAAATGTATGTGTATGTGTTTTTGAATGTGTATGTCTGTGTATGTGAATGTGTATGTGTATGGGTATGTGTATGTGTATGTGTATGTGTATGTGTATGTGTATGTGTATGTGTATGTGTATGTGTATGTGTATGTGTATGTGTATGTGTATGTGTATGTGTATTTGTATGTGTATGTGTATTTGTATGTGTATGTGTATGTGTATGTGAATGTGTATGTGTATGTGTAGGTGTATGTGTATGTGTATGTGTATGTGTATGTGTATGTGTATGTGTATGTGTATGTGTATGTGTATGTGTATGTGTATGTGTATGTGTATGTGTATGTGTATGTGTATGTGTATGTGTATGTGTATGTTTTCTTATGTGCATGTACTTTTATGTTTGTGTATCTGTTTGTGTGTTCATGTGTATGTATGTTTGTGTATATGCATGAGTCTATAAATGTGTGTCACTGGATAGACACATGTATGTATTAGTTCACCGATATATGACACCCACACACATAAAAAACTTATATACAGATATAAAAATAATAATATTTTTAATTGCAATTAAAAATTTTAAATATAGTTAATAAATAATTATATATTTTTATAGAAAATCAATATAATACATACATATATACAATTAAATTCTTACCTTTAGTTTTACAGTTTTTCAAATAATTATCTATTGTGAAAAATATTTATGCATAATATTATTATTTATATATTTATTAATGGAATATTTTTTTAAAAAAAGTTATTCATTTATATAATAAATATTTTTTTAATTATATTTTAAAATTTTATATGTAGTTAATAATTAATTTTTTTAACATTTATTCATATTTCTTGTAAATTAATTTTTTAATTTTCAATTTTCTATAATATTAATACATTTTGTGAAAATATATTTTATAATATTAATACAATTAGCAATAAAGTTTCTTATACAATAGTTGCTATAATTTTAATACATTTATTAAAATATTAATTAATTTATTATAATATCATAATATTAATTCATTAATTAATAAATATAATAATTTTGTAGTAAAACATTTATGGGTGTTGAGAAAAAAGAAAATTGAGAGCTTCTTTCTCTTATTCTTCATGGTTTTTAGGCCTTTGATTTAATGGGTTTCAATTTGGATTGTTACATTGATCCTTGTGATGTGTTTTTTTTGTGCACCTAATATGGGTGAATTAATTGTTGAAGCTATGGTTTGAAACTCAACTCAAGTGGCGCCAGTTCTAGTTGACTAGTTGATCTGAGATGTTATGTCTCTTGAATTGAAGAATAATATGACTGATTAGAGTATCAATTTGACTTACAATGTAGGAAGTTATCATAATTATATGTCATTTTCAAGCTCATAGGTTTATTGCATATAGTCGTAGACAAAAATCAAGGAGAAGGGTGAATTGGATTTCATTGAATGTATCCCAAAATTATCCCCAGATTAGATTGAGGATATGAAGCACTCCATCATTGATATGTTTTCTTCATAACACAATAGTAATACATGGAATCTTGAGGATTTTAATTTTTTTTATTTTGGATGGTTTGGGTCATTTATGGTTGCCAGATTATCTCAATTAATATTTGTTTCTTCAATGTGGAGTTGGTTGAGGGGGGAAAAAATTCCCCTACTATAAAAGAGGAGGTTTCCAAACAAGGGCTTATGGGAGTAGGCCATGAGAATCTAGATCATATAGTTTGTGGGTCTACTATGGGGGAGGGGGGTCTAAAATTTCTTTTCCATATGTGTACGAAAATTTGGAATTGTAGAAGAGGCATTTTATTGAATTTTTAGGATCCATTTCCTCCAATCCTAGGTCTTCCATGCCTAACACATAGGCCCTTCTAGGCCTCTATCCTAAAACACCTGAGTTCTGTGATGAATTTCCTATCCATGATTGTGAGAAACCATCCTTAGTTGAATCTGATGTGGGACATAGGTTTGTACCCAAAAGTCATCCCCTCAAAGCAGTGACCACACAATTGGGCCTCCCCGTCAATGATAATGCTTCTGATCCAACCATCTTGCACCACTATTTTCTCATCATTGGGACTTTACGCCCGACCACCACTATCAGGAAGACTTTCAATGTAACACATCTTAGATTCAAACACTTCAAATGAGAAATACCCATTATTATCAATTTGGGTTGAGAAATGCATCAATATATGTCACAACTGGGATACATAATAGCATTGATACCAATTTTAAGAATCCATTTCCTCCAACCTTAGGTATTCCATGCCCAACACATAGGCTATTCTAGGGTTATATCCTAAAACTCATGGTTTTCAGAGGAATTTCCCATCCATGTTTACATGTGAGCCACAATCCTAGGTGGAATCCGATGTGGGAATTATGTTTGTACAATACATGAATGTGGAATATTTATAAAAACTGTTATATAGTGTGTAACTGAGTCTTTCAAGGATCCTTCTCATCAGAAGGGACCACCTACCCCATGGCTTGAATAAATTTATTCAATAGTTATATTAGGAATGGATGATGAAGATGGAGCATAACCCTCTATTCTAGAATGCATAACCATTCCTGAATCAATGACAAGTGAGGATGAGGAGGACACTGGAAAAAAGAAATGATGACCTAGGTGTTCTGTGGATTATAGCTAAATGGAGTAGGGGATTTCACACTCATGTTCAAGGAAATGAAAAAATATGGGCTACATACACTAATGATGATATGCTCTGATCTTATTTCATTTTCATTTTAAATATATTTTTTACATTTAATCAATTTTATCATTATTTTTTAATTTATTGTTTTAGTAATTCATTAATTAATAATTATTATTATAATATTAATACATTTATTAATAAAATTATCATGAAATATTTATTATGATAATAATAAATTTATTGTAATATTAGTTATATATTTATCATAATATTAATACATGTATTATAATAAATATATATATTTTTTATTTTTTTAACCCTCAACCCTCACAAATATGATTGGATAACATCCACTATTACTCATTTTTACAATTTGAAGTGTCCCTAAAAGCCCATAGTTTCTAGTTGTAATAAGAGACCTTGATGATGCTAGTTTGAAGGTCCAATGGCCCAAAGGTGATTTCGGACCCATCCACTCCCATGTCAACAAAATGTGTACATCATCTTTTTGGTCACCTTGTTCACTCTCACATTAACAAAAAAAAAATTCTATTTTTTAGGGATCATCCTGCTTACAATCACATTAAGAAAAAATAAACATACCATACATATTCCACACATCCTTGCATTAATGCGAGTTACATATCATCAATGATCCCAATTGTGCTGCTTGTAGTAGCATCCACACTATCATTCCACCTGATGAAGCCTCGTCGAGCCTGAATCCTCAGAACAATGTCATCCACATTCCCATATCAAGCCATGATTATACCATTGAGAAAATTATACTTCATCATCCAAACTTGGATTTCCTACACCTAGTGTGTCCTTTCCCCTTTTCCAACTACACACATCCCACTAACATGCACACTGTTGAGGTGGGACATTATTTTAATACAGTTCCCTACATACAAACATGTAGACGTGTTTGTTGTGAGGCATAAATAAATTTGGGTAACTAAGGCATAATCATGGGTTGAACCCCTGATGAGATGAAAATTTTGAAGATGCAAATTCCACTCGAACGAGAATCCTCTTTCAGAATAATAAATTTATATTTTTTTATCATTTTTTAAATTTTTTATTCATTATTAATAGTTTTTATTATTGATTAATTTCTCAATTTAAAATTTATTATAGTTATTGTAGATTTAATCATAATATTTGTTATAAAATAAATAAATTCATTAATAAATAAAATTATTGTAATATCAATAATAAATTTATTATAATATTAATTCATTTATCATAATATATCTACAAATAATTAGTATTTTTTAGATATGATCAAGACATGAGCTTTGGTACAATATAATTTCTCCTACAAGATTTTATAAAGTATTTAGAATTATACATGATGATAACCCTGGGGAAAAGATTCATGACTAGTTTTTTCCTTAAATCCTTAACCTTTAGATGATGGGCAATGTAAGACCATAAATTTTGAGAATACCACTAATCATGTGGTTGTTGATAAAGAAGTGTGGGTTGAGGAAACCTCAGTGTCTTTAGATAAAGACCATGAGCCTTAGTTAAGGGGAAATACGTGGATGTGAGGTCGACAACAACAGAGTAAAGGTACCCCTCATGCATTAGGAGGATCAGTTTCACTTCATAGTATGGGTTAATCACATGTTTTTTTTTCTATTTTTTGTTTCACTAGTTTATATCTCTAACATTATATTACTGCCATTATTTTCTTTATTAGAGAGTTTTTAGAAATTGTTGTCCCCATCTTCCCCAATTGTACATTTTTGTATTATTTAATAATTTTAATAGGGTCTTTGTGCCATACACTGGGGTTTATATTTGTGTTGGAAAGGTAAATCAGACTATTTATCTTCTTCCATGTTTGGGATCTCTGATTCAAAGCCACCTGAGTAGGCCAAGGCAGAGGAGGAAATTTCATTTTGTGTTCTGGTTCCCCTTATTATGTGAAACATCACATGATCCAGTTAATCCCTTTAGTAAGAGAACAATTATGTGGATCCAAGGTGATTCATTATATCATATGATCATAATGAAATGAGGTACTTCCGTTGTTGAATCTTCTCATGGTATTATTTTAGATAGGTATAGTAAATATAAACACCCCATTTTTACGAACATTTATTTAATGAGGAAGAATATTCATTTGAATCCCTTAGATAATAGGAAGAAACAACTATATTGTTGGATTTTTGAAGAATGACATATGAAATAATTAAGAAAATGGTGCTTTGATATTTTATTTTTTAGATGCCTTAAAATTTAGTTCCTCTGGTCATGAATTCATTAATATAATGATCTAAATCTATAGAATATTGTAATAGGATCCTCATTTTATCACTATAAATCTAATAAACTAAATCACTTAAATTTGGGATTGAAGCTAGTGATTGAGTTGGTTTTTGTGGCACCCTCAAATTTTGCGGGACAAAGCCTCTATGATAGAAGTTATATGTAAAATGGTACATGAAACTAAAAAGGAAATACATGTTAACTTTCTAGGATTACTAATGGATGTTTTCACTATTCCACTTTGATTTGATGTTTGAATATGAAAAATTTTCAAACATTTTTTAGGATTTCAGTAATAATAGAAATTCATAAAATAATGTTTTTTGAAGATATATCTACAATATTTGTGGAATAAAAGAAACGTTTTCTAATAATTGGAAAAATACCTGCATTCATGTAATGAGAAAAGAAACATAGGAAATACTTCAATCGAAGGTGGTATTAAACATGGATATACTCCATTATACTTTCTAGAAAATGATTTTGGTGAAGGGTAACTTCATGAAATGATGGAATAGAATCAGGGTCATGAAGAAGGGGACTTTGATGACTAAATTTTATATAATGATAAAAGAAACATCTAAACTGGTTTCGAATTAGAAAAAATGAATGAGTACTTTAAATGAAAAGATGATGGTTAGAACCATACTGATTCAAAACTATAATAGGATCAGGTTAATTCCTACCATAATGGGTCTTCTAGAAAAGGAAATAATGTGATCAGGATAAACTCTTTATCTCTAGTTCAGCTTAATCCTAGAAGGGTTAAGGGTATTACTAGGAAGCAATATGACTTTATATCTATTAACACATATTTTTTGAGAAACCTAGGATAATTTAAGATGAATTTAATTGAATAACTAGGGGTTTATCAGTTTCACTCACCCCTGCCTATTATTAGTCCATCAAATTAAATGTGGGAAAACATAGTATTGTATAAGGGATATAGATATTGTATGACAGCCAAATATTTAAATTAAGAGGATTCTGATTTGAAGGGTGGTTTTAATATGAGAATTAGAGAATCCCTTGTCCTAATCACATAAAGGTAGTAACATAAGAATCAATTTCCCTATAATATAAATTTTGCCAATGTTCCATCCATTAAAACAAATTCCCAAAGGGAGAGTACATATTGTTTTAGACCAATGTTGATTCACATGCCTATACCTCAAAATCTTGTACCAAGGGTGTGGGGGAGTTAGATAAGAGTGAAAAATATAGGAAATACATTCAATAAGATCACCTATTTATTGATATAAAGTGGTTGATGAGTCTTAAAAACATCTTAATGAACATGAAAATATAGATTATGATAACATAGTACAATAAATGGGATCAAAATAAGATCTGGAACCTTTTATCAATAGTAAAGTTGAGTATGTGGGACATATCAATATTTCTTGTAGGATTTCTACCCCAAGATAGAGGGAGGTGATGGTGATTTGTCTCATAGATAAGATTCTCAATCTTCCACTAACAGTGCCAAGGGTTTTGATCTATTAAACAACCAATTTGATAAGAATGATTCTCTTTGTGGAACTATACATTTAGTTAATCAATTTTTTCACTCAAGTTTAATTTATACACAGGATGAGGTTAATATAAATGGAAAATTAACTCATTGGTTTATCATGGTCTCTATAGTAGGTAAAAATCCCTGAGGTATTCAAGAAAGAATAATATTTTCTAATTAATTATCAACTTCATGCCCCAAAGGAGACTAAAATCAGCTTATATTCTCTAGACACCAAGGCTCTAATTAAAACCTTAAAGGGAATGATGGATGATAATAAAGATGTCGGTTCTATTTTTTTAGTATCTTAAAATAGAGACTAGGAGCCTTAGAAGTAAGAAAAGACATGGATGAATGTAAGGATTAAAATCATGGTAGAGTATAATATAATAGGAACTATAGAAATTCTATAATAGGCTTGAAACTATATTAAAGACCCATAAAATAGTAATAAATAGAAATTTTTTTATTTTGAGGCATGTGTGGGGTCTTTGGTACACTAGTTCTCTAGGATATATTTGGCCCTTCATCCCACTTGGCCTCTACTCCATCAATGTTGGGATTTGAATCATTATACTGGAGAATTGTCTAACTTGTGGAGAGAAATAAGGTGTGAAGGTAGTCATCAATGTTAAATTATTTATGTTGGTCTACTCATGGTGATGATAAGAAATGTTAGATTCAGACATCGATCATTGATGAAAAAATGACACGCCAAGATGCCGATGATGGGACACCGATCTAGAGTAGAAAAATGACTTGAAGGTGGAAGGAGCTGCTACAATCTATGGCCTTATCCCATTGGGCCTTTAAGTAGCATATAAGTCCATTGTGACTCTTTGATTTCTATCTACTTATCTGGGGCTTTCATACTATGTATGTTTTCTCTCTTAACCTAGTTAAAAATAGAATTTTATAGAGATAAAATACAAATATATGGATTTCGAGGAAGGGGTAACAAGTATTTGCATATTTATATTTATTTGATTATATATAAATAAATATAAGAATATATTAACATATGAATACACATATAAATTTTCTATTAAAAAATAAAATTCACATTAAAATAATGATTAATAAGAAATCTAAAATTCATAATATATATATATATATATTCAATATACAACAATTTTATATTAGAAATTTCACAAATATATATATGATTATATATTTATTTAAGAATATTTTTATATGGTATATGTAATGTTTTTTATACACACACAAATATATATATATATTTTATATATATTCTAAAATAATCATTAGTTTTGTGATGCAGATATTTGATATGAACTGAGATGCTCGTTATGCATAAAAAAAGTTAAAAAATAATGACATGTATGTTTGTAATATATATATATATATATGTATGTCTGTATTTATGGGTGTATTTTGTAATGAATTTTTGTGTGTTTGTGTCCGTGTGACTATATCAAGGTATATGTTTATAAGTATTTTTATGTGTATGTTTCGTTTGCATATGTGAATGTATATATATTCATGTATGTATGTTCTTATGTGTATGTGTATGCGTATGTGAATGTTTATGTGTATGTGTATGTGTATGTGTATGTGTATGCGTCTGTGTATGTGTATGTGGATGTGTATGTGTATGTGTATGTGTATGTGTATGTGTATGTGTATGTGTATGAGTATGTGTATGTCTATGTGTATGTGTATGTATGTGTATATAGGATCATGTTGGATGATATGTATTTATATGTGCATGTGTATGTGTCTGTGTGTTATGAATTTGTATGAATGTGTATATATGTGTATGAAAGTTTATATATGTGTATCTATGTAACTTCCCAGGTAAATAAAGAATATAGAATTTTCATATTTAGTAATTTTTGTGAATTAAATATTAATTTTACTTTAAAAGGGATGCTATGTTCGATGGTGTACTCGATGCGCAACAATGGGTTTCCTTGAAATCTTACATTGCACACTAATATTATAATATTATTAATTTAAATTATGGTTAATGATTAGACGTTTTAATGGATGAAATGAACAAAACTAACTACAATATGATTATAAATATTTTTTAAATGTTTTTACATTAATCCAATAAAATTTAGAGGCTGAAAATGTGAATGAATCTAATTTTAAGCATAAATACTCTAATATTATTTAAATGGTCGATTTAGCACCTTTTGATGGGGAACCATTTTTAAATAAAGTTATTTTCAATTTTATATGATCTATTTGAAACAATAGAATTCTTATATATAATTAAGATATCAAAATTTACATTGCGTAAATTTTTGGTATTTTTCTGATAATGATTATTTTTAATAAATAGTGAAAATATTGTATTTAAATTCAAAGCTTCCTTTTAATCTAACTTATTGATATGGTTAGATTGACTTTTTAAATGGTTTTAAAGTATAATTAGATTATTATTTTACCAATTAATCCTATTTTTTTCATTGTAAGTAATTGCACTTTTAAATTGGAAACAAATAAGTATAATTCTTTTGATAGTTATTATTTCTTAAAAAGATATTTTTCTTTTGAAAATGAGAATTAATTTTAAATTAATTTCTGCCACTTCTGTGTTTTGAATTTCGAAAAATGGATTCCATATTTGTAATCAAGTGGTCCAAATTTTGTATATAGGCAACTTTTAGTTTTATACATTTTAAATATTTACATCAGTAAATATTTTATTGACCATGGTTAAAGGGTAAATCTGGTAAATAATGGTAAAATATAATATTATAAAAATATTAAATTACCCTAACTTGTGTCATAATTCTATTTTATGATACATGTCTAACCATGTGCATACTTGGGTCGATTTTGGGACACCATTGATCCACTTGAGAGTGATAATGACACATTAGGTTAATTAATTTAAAGTAAAGACAAAAATGGAATTAACATATATCTTTTAGTAAATAAATTTTAAATAGGGTTATATATGTTATCTCTTTGACTATAAAAATTAATTTGAGATCTAAAAGGATTTACTACATCATGGTATTTTTTTTTAAAATTTTTAGACATCAAAAAAATAAAATTATTTATGTCACAATAATCATGCGATGTTTACCTCATTAATGGATGCTTTAATTAATATATGATTATAAATACTGAATCAATATCTAAAACCTTTGCAATTATTATTGGATGATTTTTTTTATAATACAATTCATCTTATTTTATACTTTAATGAGTTTTTCATATTTTTTAACCGAATATAATTTTATAATAAAATAATATTTTCAAACATTTATGAAGAGCCACTTCTCCCCTTTATAAAAGGACACCACTTCTAACCAATTCCTCACACCTCTCAAACCCAATACCTTGTCCAAATTCTTCCTAAGTAATATCACCACATAACTATTTTCCTTCTAGAAGCCTTACGTTAGGTAGAAGGAACACCATGTAAACCTTTTGGTTCAAACAAAATGGAGATACCCGATTTAAAGGTAACATCTTCTCTAAAGTTATTTCATTTTATTTTCCATCTCCAACCCCATAACCGCTTTTTATTACTTTATTTTATAACAAAACCATTATACTAAATATTCTAGGTTGTTTTTATGAGGAGTATTCAAACTTTACTTATACACACCTTCATCTAATAGATACGAACATACTGTTTCTGTGGAAGACGAACTCGTTCCACACAATACATTGATTGTTCAGATATCTCCAACCGTCTCTAATGGTGGCCATTGTGATGGAAATATATTTATATATGATAAATATTATGTTTATATTTTCTTTATGATTCTGTATTATTCATTTATAGCATACCTTTATGGTTTCCATAATGGGTAAATGCAATAATTTCATTTGAGGAAGTGCGGACTACCGCCCCCTCAAAGTGAAATGGCTCGTTCATGCCTTATGTGGGACATATAAAGGATGGAGTTGATGAAATTATATATTATATTATAATGAAATTTTAATATACCTATTCATAATTATGTTTTCATTCCCTTAAAATACGGAATAGAAAGGAATGTATCATTCATGCCTATGTACGACTTACCGTCTCTATGAACGATGCATTTAATTTTTTATATCCAAATGTTATGTAATATTCTAAATACATATATACTACATTTATATGATATATAAACCTTAAATATCATTCTGGAGATAATGTAATTTATACCACATGAACAATTTATAATTATAAGAAGTTCATTTTTAACTAAAGTTCTGAACATCGACAAAATGTCTGATATGAACTCAAATAATTAACTACTCGTTATAGGAAGGTAATAAGTGATAAAAAATAATATAATTAAAAAAATTTCATAAGAAAGTATAAATTAACTTATGTTTATTATTCAAGAAATTAAAGAACGAACATGCCAAGTCGGACACAAGGTAAGTGGCTTCATCTCAATATCCTTTCATTGAGGCGTATTCTGATTTATACACGACATTCTTTTATACGGCATATAAACTACTTTGAATTTTCATTTCATTCAAAATGAATATTTTTTTTCTATGAATATTTTTTCTAAATGACAAAAGGAATGTTTTTAATGTTTGTGGTGAAAATGACCACTCCGTCACCGTAATCTTTATTTGGCTTCCTCTATATGCCTTAATGTTTTTAAAAGGAACAAAATACCTTATACAGTTTTTGGTTGTTTTGGTATTGAAAATGGTTTTTGAAATGGATTTATTATTTCAATATATATAAAGTATTTCTTGTGATTTGAAATTAAATGTTATTAGTGAAATGTTTATATTTGAAATATTTTATGATTTATGATTTTATAATGGTACTTGGACATTTGATGGGTGGTTACGTGATAAACCAAATGAGAGGTGGTGTCATGATATACCAGGACAGGTGGTTAAATTATAACCTCCAATGAATTGGGTATGGAAGTCATCCGTATGGATATTCCATTTAGTGATATGTGTGGAAGTTGATCATATGGTTATTCCATGTATGTATGTTTATGTCCCAAGTTACCTTTATTTGTTTTGTGTTTGTTCTATGAGTTTTATGGAAATGTTTTGGTTAAAAATGATAAGAAATGATCTTTCATTCAGTGAAGAGTATTTACTTCCCCATAAAGGTGACAAGTATTACTTATGATAAGGTATTTATGGTTTACTTGTTGTTTTGGAAAACTAGTAGTTTTCCATCTTTGTGGATAACTTAATGATCTTATTATGCTCATCCCAAGTTTTTGAATTGTTTTCACAGGACATAAAGTGGAATAGGGTCAAGGATGAGATCAAGGAAAAGTCATGCTGTCTAAAACCTGGAACTAGACATGACTCTTTTTTTCAAAGAGTTTTTATTTTATGAAAAAATGGTTACTGAGTAGAAGTGTCTACGTGTTGCATTGAAGATTCTTTGTTTATGTTATGACCTAATTATCTAAATCTCTAAACCTGAAAAGATCCTCAATGTGAATTATTAATTTAATTCAATATTATGAAATGTCTAAAGACGGGTCCCTATAGTTGGTATCAGAGGTCATTTTAGACAACATTAGGAGTTAGAATATTGTTAAATTACTTTCTATAAATTTATGGTAAGATTGAAATGATATAGCATTTATAGATTACCATATTTCTTCACCGAAGATATTTCTATGTTCATAATGGTTTTCCGTAGAGGAAACATGGAAGCTATGTTGGGAATGCATATAGAAGAGAACAACCTTACAAATTAGCAACTTGAGATGGTCGGAATCAGAATTCAACTGTTTGTTGCAGTGGTGGAACAGTTGACTCATGCTATAAATGGTGGTGGTATCCATGCACGAGATCAACCAGATCAACCACAGAGGAACAATCCTTAAGTGGAGCATTTCATGAGGCAATGTCCCCCATTATTCAGAGGATCGTCTGACCTTGTCTTAGTTGAAGGGTGGATTAAAGAATTAGAGAATATTTTTGATATCATGGGGTGTTTAGAACATCAAAAGGTTAGTCTTGTTTTTTATAGTTTAGAAGGTGAAGCTGATTAGTGGTGGTCGATGGTGAAAAATATCCGATATATTGAGGAGATTGATTCTTGTGATTGGGATGAATTTGATGGTATGTTTATTGAGAAAATTTTCCAAAGTTGGTTCATCTTAGGATGGGAAAACAATTCTTGGAATTGAGGTAGGAGGATGACTCAGTTGCTACTTTTGAAGAAAAATTCACTCGACTAGCATGGTATGTTCTAAATTTCATCTTAGACATTGATAGTAAGATAAATCGATATTACTTAGGACTAAAGCCATGATATCATAGAGAATTATCCTCTCATGAATTAAAATGCTATGAAAAACTTGTTAGATGTGCTGAGAAGGTAGAAATGGAGTTTTCTAATGATTAGGTGTCTCAATAGAGTAAACAAAAAAGAGGTCCAGTTGGAAGACAAAGGGAAATAATTCATCAAAGAATCCTGGAGGTAAGAAAATTAAATATCCATCTTGTCAGAAGTGTGGTAAAAAGAATCTAGGAGAATGTTTTTCAAATTCTGGAAAGTGCTTCGGGTGTGGTATGTAAAGTCATATTGCTTGTAACTATAAAGAAGATGATCAAACATGTAATGAAAATCTAACTGTAAGATGTTTTTTGTGCAATGAAATGGTCCATTATAAAAATTAGTGTCCAACGAAGAACTCAACGGAGGGAAATCAGCCGGAATACAAGCATAAAAGGGTGGTTAAATCCTTTGAAACTACTTCAAAAGATGTTGGGCCATCGAATAAAGTAGTATTAGGTACACTATTTATTTTTTCAGTTATGACAATGTGTTGTTTGATTCAGGGCCTACACATTATTTCATATCTGAGATGTTTTCTAGTAAATTTGGAATTTCATCTCATGATATGACTCCTAAACATTTGGTAAAAACACCTTAGGGAAATGTTGAGACAAAAAGAAATTATAAGAACCTTCATGACCTTGTGTGAGGAAATAATCTACCTACAAACAGAATTGTTTTTCCTCTAGTAGAGTTTGATGCTATCTTGGGATTGGATTGGATTTCTATTTATCATGCTAAGATTGATAACTGAGCTAAAGAGGTTTCTTTTTAGAATGAATTTCATTTTGTGTACAATAATTTACCCTTAAATTTGATAACATATCAAGAAGCTGAGAAACTAGTAAAAGATGGAAATGAATTTTACCTTGCACATAGTGTTGAAAACAAAGGAACTATCCCGATTAATGATGTTCTAATTGTAAATGAGAATATATATGTTTTTTTCTAATGATTTTCCTGGTATTATACATGATAAATAAGTTGAATTTACTATTCACCTAGATCCTGATGCTATGAAAATTTTGAAACCCCTTATCAAATGTATCAACTTGAACTTTTAGAGTTAAAGAAGCAATTGTAGGAGTTATTAGAGAATGATTTCATTCGACCTAGAACATCACCACGGTGTGCTGCTGTCTTGTTTGTTAAAAAGTAAGATGGTTCAATGAGACTTTTCATTGATTATAGAGAATTTAATAACATCACTATTAAGAAAAAGTATCATTTGCCTCATATTTATGATTTGTTTGATAATCTCTATAGAGCTTAGTATTTTTCAAAGATTGACTTGAGGTTGGGGTACCATTAGTTGAAAATAAATGAATGAAACATTACTAAGACCATGTTTCGTACTATATACTACCATTATGAATTTTTAGTTATGCCTTTTGGGTTAACCAATACACCTGCTATGTTCATGGATATTTGGAATAGAATTTTCAATGAGTTTTTGGATAAGTTTTTGGTCATGTTTATTGATGATATTTTGGTTTATTCTAAAATAAAAGAGGAGCATAAAAGTCATTTAAGGGTTTTATTTCAAACCTTTAAATAATAGAAACTTTATGGGAAATTAATCAAGTGCGAGTTTTGGTTACAACAAATTTCTTTCCTTGGTCACATTGTTTAAACAAATTGCATAATTGTTGACCCTGCTAAAACAAAAGTTGTTGAAGAATGGCCAAGACCCACAATTATTACCGAGATCTGAATTTTTCTTGGTTTAGCAGGTTATTACCGAAGGTTTGTTGAACCTTTTTCAATGTTATATACCCCAATGTCTATGCTTACTCAAAAAGGTGTTAAGTTCATCTGAGAAAAAGAATGTAATGATTGTTTTATGGAATTGAAATGAAGATTGGTGAATGCTCCAGTTTTGGTACTACCTTTCAGATGTGGCGAGTTTGTTGTCTACAGGGATGCTTTGTTTAAAGGATTTGATTGTGTCCTTATGCTGAATGATCATGTAATTTCTTATGCTTCACACCAGTTGAAACCTCATGAGTTAGATTAATCTACACATGATTTGGAATTAGTTTCTATTGTTTTTGTTTTAAAAATTTGGAGGCATAATCTGTATGGAGTAAAATGTGAAATATACACTGACCAAAAAAGCTTGATGTATATATTCACTCAGAAAGAATTGAACATGAGATATAAAATATGTCTTGAACTAATCAAGGATTATAATTGCACAATCCTTTACCATTCAGGAAAGGAAAATAAAGTTGCTGATGCTTTGAGTCAAAAAAGTAATGCTACATTATCCATGAAACTTTTGGAACAAGATCCTTTGGTTTTTGATTTGATCAAATTTAGAAAGAAGTTGTTGGTGCAGGAAATTCATATGTTTTCTTTTAAGAGTCAGTGAAATAATCTATATCAGACAGAATAAAGTAAGCGCAGAAAGAAGATAGTGAGTTATAGAAAAAAGTAGAGTTAGTTCAGAAGGGTAAGTTGCCTGAATTTAACACTAATAATGATTGTGTTTTGAGGTTTGGAAAAAGATTATCTGTGCATTGTGATTCAAAGTTGAAGAATGAGTTGTTATGTGAAACTCATAGTTCTCCTTTTCTAGTTCATCCTAGCAGTACTATGATTTAAAGAGATCTTCAGGAGTATTACTGGTTGGATGGAATGAAATGAGATATTTCTGACTTTTCTGTGAAGTGTTTGACTTGTAAAAAGGTTAAACTAGAGTGGTAGTTACCGAAAGGGATGCTTCAGCCTTTACCGGTGTCAGAGTGGAAATGGGAAATTATATCCATGGACTTCGTTTTGGTATTACTAAAGACAACTTGAGGTAACAGTGAAATATGGGATATTGTTGATCTATTGACTAAATCTACTCGTTTCCTTTCTATTCGAGATACCCTATATCTTGATCAATGTTTCAATTGTATGCTAAAGAGAGAGTTAGGTTTCATAGTGTTCCACTCTCTGTTTTATCTGATCGTGATCCCAGGTTTACTTATAACTTTTGGAAAGGCCTTCAGAAGTCATTCAGTACTGAATTAAATTTTAGTACATCTTTTCATCCTTAATCAGATGGGAAGTCAGAAAGAACAATACAGTGTGTGGAAGATATGCTACTTACTTTTTCAATGGATTACCAGGGAAGTTGGGACCAACATCTTTATTTGGTTAAATTTTCTAATAATAACAGTTTTTAGTATAGTATATAGATGACTCCATCTGAGGCATTATATGGAAAGTGTTGTTGAAATACAGCTTCTGATATGAAGTAGGTGAATGGAAACTTATGGGAATAGAATTGGTATAATAGATTGCAGAAAATGTTCAACTGATTCAGAAGAACATGAGAAGAGCACAGAGTAGGATCAAAAGTTATGCGGAAAACTAGATTAAGGATATTTCTTTCGGGGTTGGTGATCATGTATTTCTCAAAGTTTCTCCATAAATATGTGTGATGTGTTTTTGGAAAGAAGGGAAAGTTGAGTCTGAGGTTCGTTGGAACCTAAGAAATCCTAGAGATGGTTGGATATTTTCCTACAGAGTGGCTATACCTCAATGTTTATCCCTCGTACACATTGTTTTTCATGTTTAAATGTTAAGGAAGTATATGCCATATCCATCTCATGTTTTCAGCCCAATGGTAGTTCAATTTGAAGAGAATCTCTCTTATGAGGAACAACCAGTCCAAATTCTTGACCAAAGAGAGAAAGTGTTGTAGAATAAGGTAATTAATCAGGAAAATGTTTTGTGGAAAAAACATATGTTGAAGAGGCAATGTGGGAACCTGAAAATTGTATGAGGGATAAATACCCCCCAATTATTTGATAAGTGAATAGAGTTATGAGGATGCAATTCCAAAAAGGTGGGAAGGATGTAACAAACTAGATAAATAAAGAATATAAAATTTTCATATTTATAAATATTGTTGAATTAAATATTAATTTTACTTTAAAAGGGATTCTATGTTCGATGGAGTACCCGGTAATCAACAACGAGTTTCTTTAAAATCTTGCGTTGCAGACTAATAATATAATATTATAAATTTAAATGGTAGTTCAAACCTAGCTGTTGTAATGGAGGGAATGAACATAACTAACTAAAATATGATTATATATGTTTTTAAATGTCATTACATTTATCAAATAATATTTAGAGGATTAAAAAGTGAATGAATCTAATTTTAAGCATAAATCTACCAATATTCATTAAAAGATCGATTTACCTCATTTTGATGAAGATCCATTTTTAAATCATGTATTTTCACATTTATATGGTTTATTTGACAAAATAGTATTCTTATATAGAATCGGGACATAAAAATTTACTTTGGGTAAATTTTATGTATTTTTCTGATAAAGTTCATTTTTAAACGAATAGTGAAAAATATTGTATTTTAATTCAGAACATCCTTTTAATCTAATTTATTTATATGGTTAGATTGTCTATTTAATTGTTTTTAAAGTGTAATTATATTTTTTTACCAATTAATACCATTTTGGTAATTTTATGTAATTTCAACTTGAAATTAGACATAAACAAGTATCAATCTTTTGAAGGTTAATATTTCTTAAAGACACGCTTTTTTGTTTAGACAACAATAATTAATTTTAAATTAATTTTTTCCACATCTAGGTTTTATATTTGGAAAAATGGATTCAATGTTTGTAATTATAAGGTTCAAATTTAGTAAATTGGTGAAATTAATTTTAAGAAATTTTAAATAATTACTTCAGTAAATATTTTATTTTCTATGGTTAAAGGGTAAATCTGGTAAATAAGGGTAAAAAATAAAATTATAATAATATTAAATTACACTAACATGTGTTATAATTTTATTTTTTGATACATGTTCGACCATGGGCATCCTTGGGTCTATTTTGGGACCCCATGGAGCCACTTGGGAGTGATAATGACACATTATGATAATTAATTTAAAATAAAGACAAAAATGGCATAAACATATATTTTTTAGTAAATAAATTTTTAAATGGGGTTATATAATTTATATCTTAGACTATAAATATTCATTTTAAATCTAAAAATATTTCCTACATCATGGTAATTTTTTATAATTTTTATAAATCAAATAAATAAAATTATTTATGACTCAATAATCAGGTAGTGTTTACCTCATTAATGGATGATTTAAATAAATAAGATTATAAATATTAAAAAAGTATCCAAAACTGTACAATTATTATTTCATGATTTCATTTCGAATATTAGTAATCATATAATCAACTTCAATGAATTTTGGACCTTTTGAAACCGAAGATAAGTTTATAATAAAATAATATTTTCAAACTTTCCTAAATAGCCCCTCCTCCCACTTATAAAAGGAAACCACTTGTAAACCATTTATAACACCTTTAAACAACCTTGGATTGTCCATAATCTACTTAAATATGCTCCCCACTTCCCTCTCTTCCTCTTAGAATCCTTACCTTTGGCATAAGGCACTTTATGTAATCCTTTTGGTTCAAACCAAAGGAAGATATCAGATTTAAAGGTAATGTCTTCTCTAAAGTTATTTTGTTTTATTTTCCTACTCCAAAACCCTAAAATAATTTTATTACATTCTTTTATTACAAAACAAGTATCCTCAATATACTAGGTTGTTGTTATGTGGTGAAGTTTAACTACACTTACACACACATTCATCCAATTGATACGAACATACTATTTCTGTGGACGACAAACTACTACCTCACGAAACGATGATTGTTCAAGTATCTCCAACTGCCTCTCATGGTATCCATTATGATGGAAATGTATTTATATATGATCTATATCATTTTTATGTTTTATTTATGCTTCATTATTTTTCATTTATAGAATACGTTTATGTTTTCCATAATGGGTAAACATGCTAATTTAATTTGAGGAAGGGTGGACTACCACGCCATCAAAGTGATATGAATCATTCATTCCACATATGGGATGTATAAAGGATGGATTTTATGAAATTATATACGATATTATACTGATATTATAATATAAATATATATAATTATTTTTTCATTACATTAAAATACGAAACAGAAATGTAAGTAACATTCATGCGTACGTACGACTTACTGTCTCAATGAACGATGCATTTCATTTATTATATCCAAATGTTATGTACTATTATAAATTCATATATACCGGATTTATATGATATATATGATATATAAATCCTAAATATTATTATTGAGATAATGTAATTTCGATCACATGAACAATTTATAATTATACCAACTACATTTTTAACTCATGTTCTGAACTTCGACAAAATCTCTGATATGAACTCAAATAATTAACTAATTGTTATAGAAAGGGAATAAGTGATATAAAAGGGATAATTAACTTGAAAAAGGATCTTAATCAAGTATAAATTACCTTATGTTTATTATTCCAAAAATTAAACAAAAAACATGTCAAGTCGGTCCCGAGTTAAGGGACAACATCTCAATCTCCTTTAATTGAGGCACATTCTATTTCATAAACAACATTATTTTATACGGTGAATAAACTTCTTTGACTTTTTATTTCATTCAAAGGGATTCTTTTTTTCTATGAATCATTTTACTAAACGACAAAAGAAATTTTTTTAACATTTGCGGTGACAATGACCTCTCCACCATCGTAATCATTATTTGGAGTCCTCTATAATCCTTAATGTTCTAAAAGGAAAGAAATCCCTTATTCTATTTTTTGGTGTTTTGTTATTGAAAATGGTTTCTGAAATGGATTGATTATTTCAATATCTTGAAATGATTTGTTGTGATTTCAAATTAAATGTTATTAGTGAAAGATTTAGATTTGCAATATTTTATGAGTTATGATTTTATAATGGTACTTAGTTATTTGATGTGTGGTTAAGTGATAAACCAAATGACGGGTGGTGACAAGATAAACTGGGATGGGTGGTTACATTATAACCTCCAATTCATTGGTCATGGAAGTCAACTGTATGGCTATTCCATTTAGTGATAAGTCTGGAGTTTGACCATGTGGTTACTTCATTTAATTATGTTTATGTTCCAAGATACATTAATTTGTTATGTGTTTTTTCTATGAGTTTTATGGTAATATTTTGGTTACAGAATGGTAAGAAATAATCTTTTATTTAGTGAAGAGTATTTACTACATCATAAAGGTGAAAAGTATGACTTATGACAAGGAAATCATGGTTTAATTGTTTTTTAAAAAACTAAATGTTTTTCTTATTTGTGTATCTCATACCGAGATTTTTATACTCACCCCAAGTTTTTGAAATATTTTTCATAAGAAATAAAGTGGAATAGGGTCAAGGATGTGATCATGGAAAAGAAATGCTGTTTGAAACATGGAACTAGACCTGAAACTGTTTTTCAAAGAGTTTTTATTTTATGAAAATATGGATACTAAGTATAAGTGTCAACTTTTAATATTCAAGTTGTTATGTTTATGTTATGACCAAACCCTCTAAAGATCTAAACCTAAAAAGACCCTCACTGTGAATTATTAACTTAATTCAAGATTGTGTAATGTTTAAGGCTGGGTCTTTATAATGAATTGGTCTACTTGTGTATTTATGTGAGTAAGTAAAAGAATATGTTTGTGTATGTATTGGTTTTGTGTGTGTATGTGTAAAAGAATGCATGTTTTTATGTGTATGTGAAATTTTATTAATGTGTATTTGAATGTGTGTTAATGTGTGTGATTATATGTGTATGTTTATGTGTATATATATATGTATATATAGCCATGTATGTAAATATGAATGTTTGTGTATATATGTCTATGTCTATGTGTAAGTGTTTGTGTATTGCATGTGAATGTGTACATATAAATGCGTATGAATTTGTATGAATGTATATGTATGTGTATGTATGTGTATGTGTATGTACATGTGTATGTGTATGTGTATGTATCTATAGTGTGGGTATTTGTATTCATATGTTTGTGTATGTGTATATATGTGTATGTATGTGTATGTGTATGTATGTGTAAGTGTATGTGTATGTGTATGTGTATGTTTGTGTACATGTATGTGTATGTGTATTCATATGTATCAATAAGTTTTTTCTGTGTATGTGTATGCATATGTATCAATATGTTTTTTCTGTATATGTGTGTATGTATGTGTATGCGTATATATTTATATCACTATGTGTATCGGTATGTGAATGCATGTATATGTGTATGTGCATATGTATGCATGTGTATTCATATGTTGATGTATCTTTATGTGTATGTGTATGTATATGTATGTCTGTGTGATCTTATGTATGTATTTGTGTATATGTGTGAGTGCATGTGTAGGCATATGCATGTTTGTGTTTATGCATGAGTATGGGAATGTATATAGTGGGATAAACACCGATATGTGTTGGTTCACATACATATCACAAACATAGAAAATATCATCTATACATTTATATGAATAATAATATTTTTAAATATAAGTAAAAAATTTATCTATAGTTAATAATTAATTACATTTTTTGTATAAAATAAATATAATACAAACATATATAAAATAAATGAACAATAATAATTTATCCATATATTTTTAACTATGAATCTATTAAAATAAAAATCCATTTTTTTATTTTTTTAAGTAATTATAAATTTTGAAAAACATTTATACATAATATAATTATATTTAAATTTATCACTGATATATTTGAGACAATATTTATTGATTTATATAATAAATAATTTTTCTTTATTATAATTACTTTTTTTAAATATAATTAATAAATAATTATAATTTTTCCTTTGTAATATTTATTGATTTTTACTATATAGTAATTTTATGTTTTATTATAATATTAATAAATTTATTTTTAATGTTTGTAATAGTATTAATAAATTTAATAATAAATTTATTCATAGAAAATTTTTTTATAATTTTAACAATCTAATTATAATAGTAATTCATTTATTATAACATCATAATATTTATTTTTTAATTAATAAATTTAATATTTTATTAATAATATAATTATGAAAACATGAGTACCATTATTTTAATACATGAATAAATAAACTTATCATAATATGTATAATTTATTTTTACATTTATCAGTATATTAAAACATCTATTAATATATTTAATATAATAAATATTTTTTTCTCATTTTTAAAAATTTTGTAGTTTATTCAATTTTATTATAATGAAATTTTTTAATTTATTTTTTTATTAATGCATTTATTCAAATTATTTATTACAATATCATGGCATTTAATAATACTATAATTATAAAAATTTTATTTGAATAGTAATACATTTATTTTAATATTCGTAATATAATTATTTTAATATTAGTAAATTTATTATAATAAATGGATTTTTATTTATTTAACCCTCATCCCTCACAATGGCCCTAAATCCATGGACAACATGTCCAATCCTCCATAAACAAGATGACTCCCTCCCCATTTTGGCTACCATGTTTTCTCCCATGTTAACATACCCGCTTTTCTTCATTTTCAAGGCTCAATGAACTATCATCTGTGCGAAAATACCATAGACTACCTACACTTCTGTAATGCATCCCTATGCCGAAATTTGTTTTAAATCACCAATGAGCCTAGCACGTACAATCTAAAGAAGTATGGGCACCATCATTACACCTACTAAATCCTCATAGACCCTGCATCCTTACCTATAATTCTCATACATGTGATAATGATTCCATTGAATACCCATTAATCCCTATATGTATTGTCAAGAAACATCATACCAGCCCGTTTGGGAACCTAAAATGTTGGATTCATGATTTTAAAATATACTTTTTGGATTAAAAAAATCTTGTGCGGATGGTTATCTGGGCATGGATGAACTGTTAGACAAACCATGCACCCTAACCATGCATTAGCCGTGTAAATCCCTATTGCATGGAAAGATGTGCTGGAACTGTTCACTACCCAGAAACTTACAAATTTCCTAAATTTTCACCATAAAAAACCTCAATAAAACCCAACAAAAGTATGATCAAAATTGGGGTTTAGGAATTCATGAAAATTTTAATATGATGATTCAAACTCTCCAGTATAGAAACATTCTCTCCCCTGAAATCCTGCTAAGAAGCTTCCATGTCATAAAGATATGTCCACTACTCTCTCATCAGTGCCTCCCTCTCCCATGTCTCATGAGAATCAGAACCGTGATTCCATAGCACTCAAACCAATGTTATCAACATCCCAAGAAGTACCTTGGTTTTAGAATCAACTATTCTGAATGGATTCTCAATCATGCATATATCCGGCTCGACCTCTAGATCACTCCAACTCAGAACATGAGATGGATCAGATAGGTACATTCACAATTGTGATACATAGAGCACATTATGAATTGATGTAAACCGCAGATGAAGTTCTAAATGGTATGAAACTCTCCCCACCTACTCTAAAACCTCAAAATTTGCAAAACAATGAGGAGCAATATCCCCTTTCTCCCAATCCATCATTCAGCTAACCGAGGTGAAACTTTTAAGAACACCCAATCACGAACTAAAAATTACAACAGTATGCGACAATGATCAGCATAAGATTTATAATGGATCTATATTTTCACCATTTTCTGTTGAATCATCCGAATCTATGTAGTCATCTCTTGAACCAAGCTCACTCCAACCACGTAACATTTACCGATATCGAAAAAACACACTGGAGATCTGTAAGGCTGATCATTTAAGATCTCAAAAGGATTCATTCTTATCACGGACTAGTATCTATTGTAATTAGAAAACTCAAACACCCACAAATGATCATCCCAAGCCCCACTCAAGTAGAGAACATAGGTGAAAAGCATATCCTCAAGAATTTGTATAGCTCTTTCTAGCTGTCCATCTGATTGTAAATAGTATTCCATACTCTAACAGACCTAAGATCCCATTTCCTCTTAAAGGACTCTCCAAAATCTAGATGTAAACAAAGTATCTCTATCAAAGTCTAATGAAGATGAAACGCTCTAAAGAAAAATATATATATCATATATTGATTTCCCAACTCTTTGACTATGGTTGTATCACGATTGTGTATAAAGTGATATGATTTAAAAAACCCATCGATCAAAACCCATATCACATTCTTATACCGTTGGGTACAAAATAACCAAACCAAAAATTCTATACCGACCTCATCCCACTTTTAATTAAGGACTGGAAGTGGATTATTGAATACTCTAAGCTCTTTGTTACTTAGTCTTGACCGGTTGGATTTTATAACAATGATAGGAAATATTATAAATTCCCCATATCATACATTGTTATCCTAATCATCACCAGATGTCATAGAGTATCCTTATGGTTCCTAAGTGCACTACCCACTAGGAATTATAAAAATATCCCATCATAGCTTTCAGGACTGATAACATCAGAGAACAATTTAGTTAATATAGAATTCCCTCTATGGAAAATGAATAGCCATGTATGGTATCCCCACCATAAAGAGAATCAATAATTATATGGAACTCATAATCAAGCTACGATTAATGAAAAATCATCTGGATAATAGAGGATGTCAACTGAAGGCTTTCCAGTGACACTTTATCCCCTGATCCCTGGACTCCAATATACAAATGTGCAAAAATATCCATCAAGTTTAACACTTCTAATGATTTTTTTCATTGCATGGGTTAGAATATTCCTACTCAAAACCTGTGTGACCACATTACCTCTCCATTGGGTACAAGTTATGGCGAAATATAAATAGTTTTGGAATTCCACCCAATGCTGCTGGCATAGATTCAAATATTTTCAAGGAAAGATATAACTCAAGCTTGTATGGTTGGGAAGCATTGTAAAATTTTCACCATAGTGGTAATAATTCCAACTTAAATGTGTGTGCATCAAAGCTGACAGTTCATGTTCATGTGTGGGAAAATTTTTCTAGCGTGGCATAAGTTGATGATATCCATAAGTAACAACACGATAACCCTACATATGAACACTACCCAAACATAAACCTAATTTATCATAGAACACCACAGAGCCTTTCCCAGCCTATAAAAGATTCAACATTAGCATAAATGTCCAAATTTGTTTTAGCTCAACAAAATAACTCTAAATTTTTTCATCCCAATAAAATATTACTCTATTATGAGTCCAAGAATTAATCAGAGAAGCCATCATTGAGAATTCATTACCAGGCCAACGATAATACCCAGCTAAAACCAAGATTATCTAAATCTCTAAGACCTTTTATTATTGTTCCCATGTCATAACAAATTTAACATTTTTAGGATCAACTCAAATACCTTGTTTTGACACAATGTGTCCTAATAACTTCATAAGTCAAATATAGAAATCACATTTCAAAATATTTTCATATAGTGAATTGTTTTCAATAATTTAAAAACTATTATTAAATAAAGCACATGATCCTACTCAGATTTGGAGTAAACAAAGATGTTATCCATAAATACCACCATAAAATTATCAAGATATTCATGAATGATCCTATTTATCATATCTATAAAGACTGCAGGAGAATTTGTTACACCAAAAGGCATGAAAAGGTACGCATAATGTCCATAACTTATCCCAATAGTAGTTTTCAGAATGTTGGATTCTGTTACTTTCAACTAACGGTAACCCAATAGAAGATCATTTGTTGAGAATAACATTGCCCCTATCAAGTATTCAAATAAATCAGAAGAACGTGTAAAAAGTTACCTTCTCTTTACCAAGACTGAATTGAGTTTTTGGTAATCAACACAATGTTGATGTGAACCATCATATTTCTTCACCAATAGAACTGGTGCCTCCCTAGGCAACACACTCAATAATATAAAGCCCTTCTCTAGAAGACCATCCACTGAGAATTTAAATCCTTAATTTTAGATAGAGTATTGTCATAAGAATGAATGGACAATGGTTGAGTACCCGAAACCAAATTGATAGAAAACTCTACCTCCATTATTTGAGGGATACTAGAGAAGTCAGAATAGAAAAGGAAAAATCAATGAAAAATGGAGGGAGATCACAGAATAGAGATTATCACTCCATATTGGAAGTAAAAATTGGTATTAAATTTCCTATATCAAGATTAGGAGGTCTGAATCTACTTGAAATCTGGTCTAAATTTCGTTGAAATACACAACACACCCCATCAGGTGTTGTAATGGAGACCCGTCAAAGATAAAAATCAATCCATTATTTATTGGCAATGAGACAATGCATCAAAAAAATGATGTCATGTAGTTTTATTTCAATAACCATAAACTTGATGGATTCTTGGAACCTGAAAAAGGGAAAACAAAAGGAGAACTACAGAGACCCCGCTCTCTCATTATTCCAAGGGGTGTAGTAATATCCATCACATAAGATAAAGCTCTATAAAATAATTATTTATATTCAAAACATGATTTGAAATAAATGATTGAGATGCACTAATATAAAATAATGGAGTCACTAGTGAAGAATCTATTGTGATAGTAATTTTCACTAGTGACGAACCTATATCAGTTTCCTCCGAAGACTCTTCCACAGTGTGAATAAGAATTGTTCTATATTCATATAGGTAGAACATATTTTTTCAGGAAGAATCAGATTTAACCATAGTTTTAGATGGTTTAGATGTTCCTATTACACTATAAAGAGTATAATAGGAATGGAATAATTTCAAATAAGTAACCTAATCATTAACATGAGCCACATATCATGGTTACCTTAGTGAAAATCCATTTGTTGTTCCCCAGCATGCCACACTGGTAACAATTCAAAGGGAATCTTCTAGGAACTATAGGAGGTCTAAAAAAACTATATTTGAGAACCACCATGATAATCATCACATATCCTCTTTTCTGTATAGTAACTTGTAGAACTACCAATAGGATATAAAGAAACTCCTGAGAAGCATGACTTGTCAATGAGGTCCATTTAAACCATCAATTACCTATCCAACTCATTATTATAAGAAGAAATCTTCACCAAGAACACTTGAGAATGGAAACTAGATCAAAGTACCAACATGAATTTTTGAGTCTCTATCTTTTAATTTGACACAATATGACATTCAAAATATAGAAGCTCAGTAAAACAATTTTCATATTCAGTCAGGATCATGTCAGTCTACTCGAGTTTGAAAAACACAACTACCTTGGCTAGCACCATCAGCTCTGGATAGAACTGGTCATTGAAAATATCTGTAATTGTTTTTCACTCTAATACCTCATGCTTACCCACCATCACCATCACGTATCACTGTTTCCTACTATGAACCTCCAACATGAAGGTGGTATACTTCAACATTATTTCATCTTGTGCCTCCAAGAAATCAAACAAACACTCAATCCTAATAAACAATTCATTGACATCATGGGGAATATTTGATCCCTTGAATGATGGTGTGATATGGTTAAGGAACTATTGAGCAGGATTATGTATAGCATCCATTTGATGTTCTAGAACAATATCCTGAACACTAATTAATGTAGGTGGTTCATGGAATAGAGCGGGGACAGTATGCAAAATCACATCACCTAAACTGGGGACCAGTAGAGGAATTTTTTTCCTTAGGTTCATTATCATCTTATCATAGATCTACTTCAAACATCTTCTCAGAGTCATGATTCTATAAATCATCAATATAAAAAATTAAATAAATTAGATTAACACTCAAACTATGAACAATAGGAAATTAATACTAATAAATAGACAAACAAGATTCAGATTTTAGTACATCCCAATAAGAATAAGGGTGAAGACTAGAACTAATCACCAAGATGTCTTTCCCAAACAACCCTTGATTACTTATGTCTCATTGTGGTGAGATCTAGACAGACACTTTATCGTAACTACCTATTAGGTTCCGACTAGATAAAAATAAACACATATTGACATCAAAGAAAATATACCCAACCCAGACCATTGATATCACTTTGTCACGAACCAACCTTGATACCTTGGTAACATGTTAACCAAGTTGGACCTAACATAGTCTAAAGGGAATTTGTAATTCCCATGGGTTGGTGAGTAGCACAAAAAATAATTTGATTTAAAATTGTGAATGAATTTTCCACAGACACAACAGAAGAAAGATAAATAGGACATTATTCATATAAAAAAAATCCACAAGGAGAACTATACCAGAAGTAAAATAAGAATAATAAACCTAAAGTGAAAAAATTATTAGAAAAATGGGATAACAAACCATGTCCTAATGGAAAAAACTCTCTAATCCCAAGGATGAACAACTACTACCACCTCCAAGTGGTGCCTTACCCTTGCTCGAATCTGGAAGAAAAAATCTACAAACACCCATTGGAAGAGGCAGGGTGTGAGATAAAATCCCTATAGGGTCTCACCATGTATTCAATAATATGATTACACAATTAATTATCTAAATAAATAATTATATTCTTAAAAAATAAGCATGTCTGTTCAAAATCATATTTAAAAAAATCATGATTTAAATTTAAAATTAATAAAATAATTTTGAAAAAAATGTTTTAAATGTTTTTATGTAAAATATTTAAAATAAATTTAGATGGAATGTGTAAAATAGTGTACCAATAATGTAATATATTTAAAATAATAAATACAAGAAACATGTCACCTTAAAAAGGTACAAAAATTATTGGCATTGGGGCCTCCTCACACTCAAATAATGATCCCAAAAAAATGTGCACAGACACCTCTCTAACACTGGTCAAAGAGGACCTATCACTGTCACATCTTAGATGTGACCTGCTACATAAGTATTTTATGTAATGTAAATCATTATAGTGCTATCTCGAATAACTCTTTAACTACCTAGGATTTCAGTTTCTCTAACAATGACAAATTAGGGGAATTTTTTTAAAACAGTTTGAAATAAAATTCATCCCATTATTCCATTTCAAAATTTCTAATTTCCAATTAAAAACCATTTTATGGGGTTTTAACTAAATAAATAATTTTAAAGATAAAACCACTGGATTTATATCAAAATGATTTTATGATTTTTTTTGAAAATACAACTTTGAAATACATTTCATATAATTAATTTCACAAGTCAAATTCCACAATTAAATTCCATAATTTACTTTATACAATTTCCATACAATTTCATAACACCCTAGATTTTAAAAGAATTGGGGGGTTTCCTAATTTCATGAAAAATCAAATTCAAAACCCCAATTAACATTTATTGGGTTGAAAAATAAACTTAATGAAGGAAATTTAATTTAAAAAAATCAATTAAATATAAATTAAGAAATTTAGGTTTAATCAAAATTGGCCATCCTAACAGAACCACCAACCTCAGGCTCACGGGATCACAAAATTCAAATCCCAAATTTGGAAACTCTAATGAAGGACTTTGATAATGAGGATTTGAAAATAAAACAAAGATTCAATATCCAAAAAATTGAGGATTAGATTATACAACAAAATTGATGTCTATAAAAACATTGTGATGAAATATGTGAGAATGAGAGTAAGAGAATGGGAAGATAAATAATATTGGTAAGAGATCGAATGTCATTCTCATAGAATAAATTCTCTTCCAAAGGGATGTAGAGGGGAATAAATAATCTTTTTGGACCCTTAAATAATGCAGAGTATTCAATGGGGTTTTACACGCCCATCATGCACCTAAAAAGTGGGTTTTGGATTTTAAAAAATAATTTTTGGAATTAAAACATCTCATAACCAAAGTTTGAGAGGAAGGGATGCACTGTTATGAAAAATCATATGCCCAAACTATGTTCCCATTTTAATGGGGTTGTACAGTTTATCCTTGGGGGGTGAATTATTTTTAAAAACATTCACCAACCGTGAAAATCTCTTCTATTTTTGTATTCACAATTTCCACTCAGAGGGAGCATGGTTGGGGAAAATCGTATTCTAACCTCGAATGACACAAATCTCTTTCAAAATTTCCAAAAAAATTCTCTCGAAACACCCATAATCGAAACCCAACCAAATAATGATCAAAATATTGGTTTAGGTCTATCTTAAAATAGTAATAGGATGTTACAACATGATTGATAAAAATCAAGGCCTAGAAGGAGGTGTGTTTTATGGACACTGTATATATAAATATGGGAGAAACTTATAAACCAGTTCACAAGTGGGAAAAAAGTATCATTCCTATCAAAAATTAAATTATGTTTGGAAAAATGATGAATTTTAAATATAGTAGGATCATGTTGATACTTAATTTCATGGGTTATCTAGAAAAGGAAAGAAGGTGATCAAGATACACTCCTCATATTAAGCTCTTCATAAACCAAAATTGGATAAGGTGATTAATGGTAACCAAAAAACGTTCACAAATACAAATTTTTTTTAATTGTTGAAATGGGAATAAAAAAATATGAATATAATTGAAATTTTAGGTGATAATCAATCTTAATAACTAGTGACATTTATCAGTAGATGAAATGAAAAGTGGGAGAATTCTATACTGTACAAGGCTTATAAATATAGTATATGTTACTCTTCGTGAAATCAAGAGGATTCTTATTTGAGGGGTGATTTAAGAGAGATAATTAGTGAATATCTAGTCCCGATCAAAAAATAAATGATTACAAGAGCCCTTGTACTTTTAATATTGGTTTTTGTTAGTCGTTCCATTAAAAATGTTTCCCAAAGAGTGATTGTATAGTTTTTTTGAGACCAACAAGAATTCCAATGTTGATGAATAGAAATATTTTACCATGGGGATAAGGGAGTTGGAAAACATTAAGGGATATAGGTAATCTAGTTTAAAGAGACACCTTATTGCTGAAATGGAATTAATTGAAGAGTCTTAAAAAAACTTCTTAAAGAACTCACTAGTACAAATTATGATATCCTCTAGAATGAAATGGGTTGAAACCTAATTTGACATCATTTTATAGTAGTTAATATAATAAGGTGGGATATATTAAGATATCTATTAGGGTTTCATTCCCAAGACTAGTGGAGGTGGATGGTGATTATACTCATGGAAATAATTCTTAGTCTTTACTGACAATGTCAGGGGTTTGGATCTTTCATACAAGAGGGTTGAGATTAATGATTCTCCTAATGAAACTGCTTATTCAACTGATAATTTTTATGTATCAAGTCTAGTTTTTTTGGATAGGTGAGGTTAATATTAATTAAAAAAACTCTTATGTTTTACTTTATCTTCACAAAAATGAAAATCCCTTTAGTATTTTATGATATATTAGGTTTTTTATGATGAATTCTAAAATTCAAACCCCTAAGGATACTTCCATCATCTCATCTACTCTAAATGAAAAGATTGGAAGTCAAACCATAAAGGGGGTGATGGGTGACAATAAAGATGTTTGTTTTTATTTCAATTCAATTTCATCAGATTAAGATTAGAAGACTTGGTAGGAATCCCATATATGGAGAAGAGCCTGATATTTGTGTGGTAGATAAAACCCGGGTAATCAACATAAATTTAGGAGAAGATAAGTATTTTGATTTTATGATACGATACAATATGGAATTGTTGGTTTCATGTTATGTCATGGGGTAAAACCATCGACTTGTGTTTGTTGGTTTTTTTCTAGGGTTTCTATGAAACTTGTATAGTAATGTATGTCAATTGTACCATTTACTTTATTTAATAAATTGAGCATTAGTTTCAAATACATTATTAACTTGTTAAAAAAAATATTTTTTATTATAAAGTAATTATATAATTTGTAACATTAATTTATATATATTTATATTTTATTTTAATTTTTAAATTTATTTAACACAAGTATTTATTTTTATCATACTTAACACTAATAAATATGTACCTTATCAAAGATGACAGAAGAAACAGATAAGGTACTATAACATTATGGATTCTGATATAGAACTATAACAACATTGAACAATTACCCTGATATTTTAAATTCTCCCCATAGGCTTACTTCCACCATTACTCTATCATAATAAACATGTAGTATATATTTGGAACTATAACAATGTTGGTTACTATAGTACCACCTTACATTATGATCTCATTTCAACCAAGGGGGTTTGTAACTCTAAACTTATAATGATTATTTTTTCTACAATATATAATTCTTTCAATATTCCTCTCCATAGATGTAAGGATTAATCTCAAACTATGTATGTTATGTTCTCATGATATTTTTTTAGTTTTTTTCCCTCCATTTTACTATTCTTGTAGAATTTACACTTTTTATTGGACTCGATAATTCCATAACTTTATAATTCAAGAGAACATAATGTTATATAAAATCATAAGAATAAACAATATTTGTACCACTAATAAGTGATGTAAATTTTTAATAAGTAATAGATATTATTAACATTTTTGATAAACCCTTAAAAAAACCTCATAAAAATGTTAGAAAAAAATAATTTTTTTCAATATTTTTTTATTAATTTTTTTTCATATCAAATATATTCTTGAAGTCATTTAGATAGAGGAAAATATACATTATAAAGTCAATTTCATGTTGTTAAATACCCTTGGTAAAATAGAATACAGAATTTAGGCTATGTTGTATATGATTTACAAGGGGATAATGGAAGAGTTTGTGCCAGTGAAGGGTGAATAAATTAATTTTCTTCCTCTTACAACATACACTCTATCCCAGAAAGAGAGATTTCAATTTTTCGTATTCCCAAATACTATTAGGGTCCCATGTGGGTATTTTTCAAATTTCAAGAATATTGTATCAATAACAGATTCAATGTTAATGGGACTAAAATCACATGAATTATATGTTTTTATGTGAGATTTAATGCGTGTGGATGTATGTTCCATCGTACCAAAAAATATATAAAATACACTAACCAAGATTTTCTTCTTTTTCAAAGATAAATGTAGTAACATTACCGGATTGATGAAATTTACAACTATAAAAATGGAAATTAGAATGCTGTAAATTGGGTATGTTCTTCCCAATTTCATTATTTGATATAATTGTTTATTTTATGGATTACATGGTTAGATGGATCCAACCATGTGTCCCTATACATTATAGATGGATATAATCTATTGAATAATATGTGAAGATTTTAAAAAAAATGTCTTGAACTAATGTTGATAAGATGTTTTTATTTTGGGGAAATATATTATTGAGGTATCTATTTAATTCTATATTAACTACTTTACTGATGTTGATATCAATGGTCCCCCAAAATCATTCCTCAATAGAAGCCATGTGGATGAATAAATTTCTATAAAAATGATGTAATTTATATTATAGAGTTAGAGTAGGCTAACCTTTACACATTACAAATTAGTATAAATGTTTCTCCCTATATTGAATCCATTAAATAATTGTTAGCTATTTGAATCCATCAAGGGATGAAATAAGGATATAAATAGACATAATATATTTAATGAATCATTTAATGACCATATTTTAAGGAGTTATCTAGATATGAAAATTCAAATTTAGAATAACTTCAATGAATATCCGAAGGACCAAGAGAATATGTATTATATTTTTATGTAAATTTAATTAAGTATTATACGATCTACACAAAGGTACAATATAAAAATAGTGAAATGAAAAATAATCTATTTACTATTTTGGTAGAAAAAAATATGTATCTACTTCCATGGAAAAAATTCCAATTATGTGAGTATTTAATACATTGGAACCATTGATATAATATTGGAGATAGATTTTAAAAAAATTAGAGTTCTAATTTTCAATTAAAATAGGTTTATAACAAGAGTGAATTTAAATTCGATGAATAGGTTTTTGTGAAAGTGAATTTTAGTAATAAAGGGAAAATTTATGAATCATTTATAATGGAATAAATTATAGTATAATTATATTTTTGTCCCATATTCTATAAATAAAAACTAGTCAATAGTTCTTCATTTTGATTAAAATACTGTAGTGTCAAATGATAATTACATTGAGGATAACCCTTTAACCGGGACATCATAATCATTTCATTGTACTCCCAATTTAAACATCTTCATTTAAATCAGAGTGGACCACAAAAAATGGGATTTGAATAATGATTGAGGGACAAATATGATAAACCCTTAATTAAAAAATATCATTCGATTAAAATGTTTCAATTTTATTAATATAAAATGTATTTCCTCATAATATTACATTCTCACTATGATATATATGTAATATAAATGAAATTAATTACTACATATGTATAATATGGATTATTCAAATACATGTACTACCAATGTTGAGGAATAATATATAGAAAATGTTGAAATTGAGTAAATTTTATAAGGTCCCAAATGGATGGTTAAGGATATATAGGAAAGACATAACATGGTAGTCTTTAAAAAAAATTATTATGGTAAGATTAAATGTTACAAACTTTTTGGTTGGATGGAATGAACATTGAAATCGTATTGACCCCAATAATTCCATTCTCATTAGTTATATTGGTTATACTACTAAAATTCACATGACATTTTCATAAATATATATATATATTAAATATTGTCATACACGCTATGAAGATAATAATTTGGGAATACAAGTGTATACCATATTGATATGTCATCTATATTTTACTAAAAAATAAAATAATGATGAAATTATTTACACTTCAAGATCCCTTGTAGTGTACATTAACAATTAATTATTATTAGATTTAATTTTCGTTAATTGATACTAGAAAAGACAAAATTTCCTTTCACACAATTTTTATAAAGCATCATCTAATGAATTCTGATGTGAATGTAATCCTCCACTCACTAACATTATATAAAAAATGATAAACTAAGAAACAAGGGATGATTTCATTGGACATTGAGAGAAGGAATCATTTTTGGTATATTGAAACTGGTAAGGTATTATTTAATATTAATTATATTAATTACTTAAATTCAAAAAATTTAACAAATTAATCAATAAATGATTGATGAAACTAAATAACATTCTTGAAAACTAGCATCACCTTCCATAAATCAAGGATGTTGTATTATTCTATTGAAAAAACTTCTATGTATTTTAAATTGATAGTGAAAATTTACATGGTATAAAAGAAAACAATATCGTTATTTTTGTTTATATACAAAATGATGGATCATATTATCAAAATTATTCTATCCCATGTCATATACAGTGAATGGGTGCTTGTGAAAAATAAAAAAGAGAAATAGTTGATCAAATAAAACTATAGGAATCATGTGTAATTATAATACGATAGAAACTTATTCTTCTTCAAAAATGTATTACATAACAATGATACATTATTTTGATATATTTTTTAACTTTTTCAAATAGAAACATCCGCTGGAGGCATTTCCCTATAACCAAAATACACTATATATTATATTAAAAATAAATATTATATTCTATGAATATTAATTTTTTATTATTATCACATGATGATAAATTATTTTTAATTAATTTAATTAGATAATTCACATTGGGTAATGGTCTAATGGAAATGATAAAAAATTTCCCTATTACGATGAGATCATTAATATGTGATGACATATTCCGATAATATTATTCCTATAAAATTATTCCTATAATGAAGATAACATTCTATGATGAAGTTCATAGTATGATTAATATTAGGTTCTCATACTCGTAAGTGGATAAGAATACATCTCATGCAGTCAACACTTGAAAATCTCAAAGATGGAATTTTATGTGGAAAAATATAATATCTTGGATTTTCAATGTAAAATATTTGAAAATTATATGGGATTATTTTTAGACAAGGAATGGAAACGACACATGATTCTAAAGCATGGGGTTCCAAGAATAAATGTTTGAACTATTTTTATTTTTATTAAAAATAGCACGTGTGCTCAATTTTAGTAACATTTGATAATGTGATCATATTTAAAATCAAAGAGCACCGTTGTGTTCTGTGTAGAGGGTTTTTATTAGGTAGGATGCTACTTTGATTGGTGCAAGTATAATATGGAATTTTTTTTTGTGCATTTTAAGGAAGAATAAAAATAAAAAAAAATTTACTTTATTTTTCTTTTAATATTTCATGAGGACACATCAATTCTACAATGAATTAAAAAAATATCTATTTCCATTCATAAATGAAATTGTGTGGTGATTCTTTTTTAAAGTGAAAATGTGTTGTTGAAATGAATCTATGACCATTGGAAATGATTCAGGATTAGGATTATTGATCCTTCTCTATGAACATTGGATAAGAGCTTGGTGATATCCTCCTATTTGTAAATAACGAATTTCGTTGAATTTCGGATCACAAACTAATGATTGATGTTAGATGAATAACGGTGGTGCAACCTTGTTCTTATACAAAAATAGATCCAAATTTCTAGGTAGGGGGTTAATTGTCTGAGCGAAATCTTTCTTCTTTCTTATGTTTAACGATAAAAATGGACCAACCCACAAATAGCTTGATATATAGTTTGATATTTCTTGCAGGATGGTTAAACCTGCGGGATTAAAAGAAATATATCTTGGTGATAATAATTCTCTTGTTATTTTGTTATTATATTCACAAGAATAGACCGAGCCTAAAAAAGGCCAAGGTCCATTCTACGGGGTGTTCATGTGCTTCTAATTTTCCCCCGTTCATACATTCTTCATCGGTGTAACCTTGTGGTCACACCATTAATTTTCTGGGACATTTAGAATGTAGCCAGACCCCCAGAGTGATAGTATATGAAAACCCTGCTTTTTATTACAACATAAACATGCTTTATTACATAAAGCTTCACTTGATACAACAAAGAATATCGAGAGGTTTAGTGTCTTTGGGGATTTGGATCATTACATAAAAACTTGAAACTTGAAATACAACATCTTTATTGAAAACATCCTTTACATGACCACTACATTCTTTCATACTTAGCATTGCACGGGATAACCTGAGGACATGCATAAGAAAAGGGTGAGCTAAAAATCCTAGTAAGGGAGTACACATGGAATAACATGAGGAGTACAATACATGTTAGACAATAGGCATATCAATAGTGAATAAGAGAAACATGAACATAAAGGCATGATAAAGCATGATAATCATAACATGGAAATGTGGCAACAACACTTAACATTGAATTAGCATGAGCCAAGGCTCATTGCACATGGAGCATGAGTAAACCCTCATTTCACATGAAGCACTATTAAACCCTAGTTTCACATGAATTATCATGAGTCAACACTCATTTCACATGATGTTTCATGATACTATACTTTACCCAATGCATTTGAGCGCTATCAGGGCGCACCCTTCTTAAACATTTCATTACATGTACAGGTCTGACACATGGATCATAAAACATTGATTCATAAAACATAATAATTTATTCCACGATAAAGGAATGTGGAATTCATACATGAAACATTACAATCAATAAGTAAATGTACATAAAGGTGAATACCCTTGATGGAGGAATGTGCATGGTATTCACTACACAATGACATTGTCTTAGAAAATCGGTGCAATTTCGGCAGCGTAACGGCGTGACATAAGAATTCATAAAAATGGTTGATGAGAGAGAAAGGGGTTACTCATCATATTTACATGTAATGGAAAGTAATGAGGTCATATAGATACATGTCCCAACAATTGAAATAGAATTTAGATTCATGATACAAAATTATTGCTTGAATGTAAAAGAAGAGAGAGAAGTTCCTTTCGGAATTTCGGCATAGTAACAGGTGTACATGGAAGGCATTTAATGAGAGAGAAAGGGGTATCCCATCATTCAAAAAATAAGAGGGAAGTATGGGGGATGTGTGAAACCATACCCAAACATTCATAATTGAATTAAAAGGGCAATACCACTTAAATAAAATTGACAAAAATGAGAAAGGAAGAAAAAACCCTTACTTGGAAGTGTGCTTCCAAAGGCTAGAGAGAGGCTTGTGAGAGGATTCTTGGGAGCTTGGGGCTCCTTGGGAGGATTCTAGAGAGAGTTGGGCAGAGGTTGGACGAACTCCAATGGCTTTGAGTGAGGAGGAAGTGGGAGCTTGGGTGGGTTTATATAGGAAAGGTGAGGGAATTCTTTATTATTTAGGTTTGGGACCCCTTATATTAAAATAATTCAACCCACAAACCATCCCATGGTTTTTGCCCATGGTTTTTGGAAAAAGAAAGAGGAAAACATTATTTTATAGGGCCAAGGTCCGAACTTCTTAATATAATAAGGTTGCTTATGTGGAGGTGAGTCACACTCCCATGGAAATTAATTTAAAAAGGCAAAGTGTTGAATAAGTCTTGAGGGGTTCATTAATGCTTTGAAAAGTAAGTAAAACAAACCCAAAATCACATTATTTTAATTTTAAAATATATATTTTCCGAACATATGGATTATGGTATTTTATTACATCACCATTGGGTCATTATGATGTCATAAAACACATTATATATTTAAACGGTATTTAATTTTTACCCAAAAATTTGACTGTCTTAGAAAATTATGAAAAATTCACTGTTGGATAATTTCGACGTCCTGATTCCAAAAATAACATTTATTTTATCTAAATAATTTTCTAAATATGTTAATTTTCACTTCTAAAATAAAAACCGTCATTTATCAAAAATTCACGGGTTTTGACAGAAATGGCTTTCAAACCTTAATAAAAATTCCAATTGCATTCATAAAATTATAAGATCATTTATATTTAATAAAAATTAATTTAATATTAATAATAATATTTTATTAAAATATTATTTAATTCAAAAAAACCATTAATTTAATAAAATATAATTCTTAATTAAATAATAACTAAAACCACCAATTGTACTTTAAAAAACTATTTGCAATGTACCAAAAATGACGAGAAATTATATTCATTATTATATACAAAAATAATGTACATGAACATATTACTACTTATTTGTTACATAACCCCTTAAAATAGCCGCATAAGACCTAAGGGTAAGGTGTACGATGGTGACAGACTCTTGGGGTGGCTCGGATAACATCGCTCGTGTGGTAATTTCAATCAACTTCCACTTTTCCCGTAGACGATCACGTTCAAGCTTGAATTGATGAAGCTCAGATTGGGATTGGTCAAGGTCAAAGCCCAAAGATGCCACCTCTTTTTTGAGATCCGAAAAATGGGCTTCGTATGGGGAAATTCTACTAGATGAGGCCATCGCTTCCTTTGTCTGAGTAAAATTGGGTTCTTTAAAGCCTTATATTTATACTACTCATGTCATCACTGTTCAATGGCAATAAAAGTAAAGGTCAAAATTATTTACATAAAACTAAAGAAGTTGTCATATTACAAAAACATTTTTCATAAAGAAATATTTTAACTGGATCCAGAGGGATTTTCCATTAATAAAACTTTGGGTCGTTACAGTATTCCCCCCTTAAGAAATTTCACCCTCGAAATTTTTCTTTTCCCACACTAAAACAAATATGGGTAACTCATCTTCATCATATCCTCCGACTCCCACATTGCTTCTTCAAACTTTTGGTTTCTCCACAACACCTTGACGAGGGGAATTGTCTTATTTCGTAGAACTTTTTATCTACGATCTAAGATCTTCACCGGTTGCTCCTCATAAGAAAGATCGTCTTCAAATTTTTCCACCTCAGAAGAGAGTACATGTGAAGGGTCCGATATGTACTTCCTTAAGAGGTATACATGAAATACATCATGCACCTTGGCCATAGTAGGTGGATGTGAGGGTCAACAGGCCACAACCCCAACACGATCAAGAATCTCGAAGGGGCCGATGTACCATGGACTTAACTTCCCTTTCTTTCTAAACCTAATGACCTTCTTCCACGGAGATATGCGTAAAAACACCATGTATCTGACTTTAAACTCAAGGTCTCATCGACGATTATACGCAAAACTCTTCTGTCGACTTTGGGCTGCCTTGTTATGCTGCTGAATGGTTTTCACCTTCTCCACCATTTCCTCGACCATTTCTGGTCCAAGAAGCTTACGTTCACTGACCTCATCCCAACATGCCGGTGTTCTGCACCTTTTCCCATACAGGGCTTCGTACGGTGCCATTTGGATGCTCGAGTGGAAACTGTTATTATAAGAGAACTCAAACAGAGGAAGATGTTGATCCCATCCTCCTTTAAAGTCCATTGAGCATGCTCTCAACATGTCCTCAAGTGTTTGGATAGTCCGCTCGGATTGGCCATCAGTTTGAGGATGATAGGCCGTACTGAAGTTCAGTTCAGTATTCAAAGCATGTTATACTCTTCCAAAACATAGAGGTGAATCTTGGATCTCGGTCAGACACAATAGATAGTGGTACTCCATGCAACCATACCACATCCCTGATATATATCCGTGCCAGTTGATCCAAAGAGAAATCCTCTCGAATAGTAATGAAGTGTGTAGTCTTTGTAAGACGATCCACGACAACCCAGACTGCATTGTTTCCTTTGGATGTCCTTGGAAGTCCAGTGACACAGTCCATGGTGATGTTCTCCCATTTCCATTCTGGTATGGGCAATGGTTGCATCATCCCCTTAGACTTATGCCTCTCTGCCTTCACTGGCTGACACAACATGCAATTTGATGTATATTCAGTGATCTCCTTCTTCATATTATCCCACCAAAAGTTTTCTTGGAGATCTCGATAAATCTTTATGCTCCCTGGGTGAATAGATAAATTTGAACTATGTGCATCATCCAAAAGTTCCTTCTTCAGCTTCGGACTTGATGGAACACATAGTCTTTTCCCAAACCGCACAATTCCTTCTTCATTAACATTAAACTCTGAGGATTTTCCCTTTTTGATAGTTTCCACTTTTTCTTGAATTACCACATCATCCTTTTGAGCATCCTTTAACCTTTCCAAAAACGATGGTTGAGTAATCATTTGTGATAGGATTGATGATGTTCCCTTCTTTATGATTCCCACATCCATCTTCATCAAGTCTAAGAAGATTGGATCCTTCTCAATTCTCATCATTGATAGAATCACTGGATCCTTTCTAATTAGGGAATCCGCCACCTTGTTCGCCTTCCCAGGGTGGTAATGTATTGAATAGTCATAATCCTTGATGAGCTCTATCCATCTTTTCTGGTGCATATTAAGCTCTTTCTGTGTGAATATATATTTAAGACTCTTGTGGTTAGTATATATCTCACATTTCTCTCCATAGAGATAATGCCGCCATATTTTCAGGGCAAAAATCACCGCCGCCAACTCTAGATCATGCGTTGGATAGTTTTTCTCATGGATTTTCAACTACCTTGAGGCATAGGATATCAATTTATCATTCTGCATTAGCACACATCCTAGGACCTTCTTTTTGGCATCACTGAATACCACAAAAAGTTCCCCACTTGTGGGTAAAGTGAGCACGGATGCAGTGATAAGCCTCCTTTTCAACTCCTTGAAGCTTTTTTCGCATTCATCACTCCTTGAAAACTTTAACCCCTTTCGAGTTAGCTTGGTAAGAGGGTTGGAAAATCGTGAGAAGTATCTCACAAATCGTCAATAATATCTAGCTAACCCCAAGAAGCTACGGATATCTGTTACTTATGTTGGCCTCAGCCATCCCTCAATTGCATCTGTTTTGGAGGGATCCACAGATATCCCATTGATTGTGATGATATGGCCCAAGAATGAGACCTCCTTCAACCAGAACTCACACTTGCGGTACTTGGCATAGAGCTTCTCCTTGCGCAAAGTCTCCAGTACAGTTATTAAATGCTCCTCATGGTCCTCCTTGGTTTTGGAGTATATTAGAATATCATCTATAAAGACTATCAAAAATTTGTCTAGGTAATCTCTAAAGACTCTATTCATCAAGTCCATGAATATTGCTGGAGCATTGGTGAGTCCGAAAGGCATTACTATGAATTCATAGTGCCCGTACCTTGTACGAAAAGCAGTCTTGGGGATATCTTCCTTCTTCACCCCTACTTGATAATATCTCGACCACAAGTCCACCTTGGAGAAGTATTGTGCTTCACTCAGCTGATCAAACAAGTCATCAATTCTTGGGAGAGGATACTTATTCTTTATCATGATTTTGTTAAGTTCACGATAATCGATGCAAAGCCGTATTGACCCATCCTTATTCTTGACGAAGAGGACTGGTTCACACTATGGTGAAACACTTGGGCGTATAAACCCTTTATCCAGATTCTCCTGTAGTAGTTTCTTTATCTCTTAAAGCTCAACAACAGCCATTCTATATGGAGTCTTGGATATTGGTAGTGCCCAGGTATATGTTCAATTGAGAACTCAACATCTCTTCTTGGAGGAAGACCAGGCCGTTCCTCGGGAAACACTTCGGCGAATTCCCTCACAATAGGCATTTATTAAAGGGTGGTTTCTTCCTTGGACTCAATCATCTGATCCAGATATACATTCTCATAAGGCAGTAATATCCATGCTTGAGATGATGGATCTAAAGGAGATTCATCTTCCTCCTGACACTTGTAAATAATAGGGGGTCGATTCTCCATATAGAGTGTGATTTCCCTCTCCTGGCAGTTTATGTTGGCTCTATATAAGGAAAGCCAATCAATGCCAAGAATTGCATCAAATTGCACCAAAGGGAGTATGACGAGGATCGCCAGGAAATTCAATCCATAGATTATAACAGGGGAGGACTTATACTCATGGGATTCAATGATTGCCACATTTGCCGTACTCACCGACATCTTTAGTTCCATGATTTGTGGTGGTGCTGGGATGTTCTACTAATCTTTCGAGATATAAAAGAATGCGTAGAACCTGAGTCAAAAAGTATGTTTGCTATTCTTGAGTGAATAACTAGCGTAACTATCACCACTTCGTTGTCGAGGTTCACTTCGGCAGAAGTGATGGAAAAAGCTCTTCCTTGTTTTCTTGGAGGTTGTGGGTTGCCTTCGAAAACCCTTGGATTAGGGCACTGATTTGCAAAATGACTCGACTCTTTGCATTTAGAGCATTGAACAACACGTTGAGGTTCGAACGGAGCGTTCCTCTCCTCTGTCGCAGCCGTGGGTCTTTCTTGCCGACAATTAACAGCTAGGTGCCCATCTCATTCACACCTGAAGCATTTTCTTGTCCCCCTAAGGCAATTTCCAGGGTGATTTTTTCTGCACTTTTGGCAAGTGGGGTGTTGGAACTTCTTAGTGCTGTTGGATTTATCCATCAGCCCAACAGCATTGAATTCCACCTTACGCTTCTTGTCCCCATGATACCCTTGTGATTCTCTGATCTCTATTTCAACCTTGAGGGCACATCGGGCAATTTCTTTATAGCTGTCGAAGTCACGGATCGCTAATTCTGTCCGCAGACTAGGCTCCAGCCCACCAAAGAAGCGGTCAAACTTGTATTCGGGGGTAACGACAAAGCCGGAAGCGTATCGTGCAAGCCTTGTGAATTTTTCCTCATACGCTCCCATAGATTCTTCATCTTTCTGATTGAGGGAAATGAAGTCCCTTTCCATCTTAAGATGGAGGGTGCGCGAAAAATAATTATCGAAAAACATCTTCCAGAATTCCTTCCATTCCAAAGCATCGATCTCCTCCTTAGGCTTCGTATTTTTGATCAACGTCCACCACTGATCAGCTTCACCCTCCATACGATAAGCTGCCAGGAGAACATTCTCTTGTTCAGAACATTGGAGGATGGAGAATATCTTTTCAATGGAGTTGATCCATTGTTCAGCGATCGTGGGATCGGATGATCCACTAAAATTAGGAGGCCTTTGTCTCATGAAGCTTTCAATAGCGACCTGTTCTTTCTTGGGGGGGGGGGGGTTGAACGTTCCTCTTGACCCATGTTTCTATTCAAAACTTGAGTTAGCTGAGATAGAAGTGTGACAAAGTTCGCAATTCCCGCTCTCATTGGATTGGGCATCTCATAAGTACAATCATCACACTGATCTTCACAACGGTTGTTAGCCCGAGTCCTCCTATTACCGGACATTGGCTGGAATAAAATGAAAGTTAGGGGTAACACATAAAGGGTAATCCAAAGACAAAACATGTTGACTTATAAATAAAATTTAATTTCCTTAACTCATGAGTCTATAGGCTTCAATCTAGGATTTTCATGATCTACTTTCTAACATATATTCTTAGGGGAATTTTTCCCTTAATAAGGGTTCATACTAAGCTTGTGAATTTATCAAAGCATATCCCCCAGGAGTGTCATAACCAAGAGTGCAGTAAGGCCCGTTGTCCTGCACCAGTTCCCGTTCGAGTCTAGCTCAAAGCGGTTTTTTTGGGTTTTACCCCTAGGATACATCTGTGCCAGAGCTGCCTCTACCTGCTCGTATCCAGACAGGGATGTATTTTCTTGATAAACCACTTACTAAATACTTACCAAAATATAGGGATGTTTTTGTTATACATAATATTGTATCTAAGGCTTTACTAGGGTTTTCCTAATCCCAAAAATAACCAAACCTATCCTCTGATACCAACTATGACAACCCTTCTTTTTATTACAACTTAAACATGCTTTATTACATAAAACTTCACTTGATACAACAAAGAAGATCGAGAGGTTTAGTGTCTTTGGGGCTTAGGATCATTACATAAAACTTTAAACTTGAAAGACAACATCTTTATTGAAAACTTCCTTTACATGACCACTACATTCCTTCATACTTATCATTGCACGGGATAACCTGAGAAAATGCATAAGAAAAGGGTGAGCTAAAAAGCCCAGTAAGGGAGTACACATGGAATAACATGATGAGTAAAATAAATGTCAGACAATAGGCATATCAATAGAGCATAAGAGAAACATGAACATAAAGGCATGATAAAGCATGATAATCATAACATGGAAATGTGGCAACAACACTTAACATTGAATTAGAATGAGCCAAGGCTCATTGCACATAGATCTTGAGAAAACCCTCATTGCACATGAAGCACGAGTAAACCCTCATTGCACTTGAATTATCATGAGTCAACAATCATGGAACATGATGTATCATGATACTATACTTTACCCAATGCATTGGAGCGCTATCAGGGCGCACCTTTCTTAAACATTTCATTACATGTATAAGTGTGGCACATGGATCATAAAACATGGATTCATAAAACATAATAATTTATTCCACGATAAAGGAATCTTGAATTCATACATGAAACTTTAAAATTAATATTTAAATGTGCATAAAGGTTAATACCCTTGATGGAGGAATGATCATGGTATTCACTACACAATGACATTGGCTTAGAAAATCGGTGCGATTTCGGCAGCGTAACAGCGAGACATAAGAATTCATAAAAATGGTTGATGAGAGAGAAAGGGGTTCCTCATCATATTTACATGTAATGGACAGTAAGTAGGTCATATAGATACATGTCCCAACAATTGAAATGGAATTTAGATTCATGACACAAAATTATTGCTTGAATGTAAAAGAAGAGAGAGAAGTTCCTTTCGGAATTTTGGCATAGTAACGTGTGTACATGGGAGGCATTTAATGAGAGAGAAAGGGGTCTCCCATCATTCAAACAATAAGAGGGAAGTATGGGGGAGGTGCGAAACCATACCCAAACATTCATAATTCAAATTAAAAGGCCAATACAACTTAAAGAAAATTGATAAAAATGAGAAAGGAAGAAAAAACCCTTACTTGGAAGTGTGCTTTCAAAGGCTAGAGAGAGGCTTGTGAGAGGCTTCTTGGGAGTTGGATCACCTTGGGAGGATTTTAGAGAGATTTGGGCAGAGGTTGGACGTACTACAATGGCTTTGAGTGAGGAGGAAGTTGGATCTTGGGTGGGTTTATATAGGAAAGGTGAGGGAATTCTTTATTATTTAGGTTTTGGACCCCTTATATTAAAATAATTCAAACCACAAACCATCCCATGGTTTTTGCCCATGGTTTTTGGAAAAGGAAAGAGGAAAACATTATTTTATAGGTCCAAGGTCCGAACTTCTTAATATAATAAGGTTGCTTATGTGGAGGTGAGTCACACTCCCATGGAAATTAATTTAAAAAGGCAAAGTGTTGAATAAGTCTTGAGGGGTTCATTAATGCTTTGAAAAGTAAGTCAAACAAACCCAAAATCACATTATTTTAATTTTAAAACATATATTTTCCGAACATATGGATTATGGTATTTTATTACATCACCATTGGGTCATTATGATGTCATAAAACACATTATATATTTAAACAGTATTTAATTTTTACCCAAAAATTTGACTGTCTCAAAAAATTATGAAAAATTCACCGTTGGATAATTTCGACATCCTGATTACAAAAATAACATTTATTGTATCTAAATAATTTTCTAAATATGTGAATTTTCACTTCTAAAATAAAAACCGTCATTTATCAAAAATTCACGGGTTTTGACAGAAATGGCTTTCAAACCTTAATAAAAAATTCAATTGCATTCATAAAATTATATGATCATTTATATTTAATAAAAATTAATTTAATATTAATAATAATATTTTATTAAAATATTATTTAATTCAATAAAATACCTTAATTTAATAAAATATAATTCTTAATTAAATAATAACTAAAAACACCATTTTTACTTTAAAAAACTATTTGCAATGTACCAAAAATTACTAGAAATTGTAATCATTATTATATACAAAAATAATGTACATGAACATATTTCTACTTTTTTGTTACATAACCCCTTAAAATATTTTCATAAGATCTAAGGGTAAGGTGTGCGATGGTGACAGACTCTTGGGGTGGCTTGGATAACATCGCTTGTGTGGTAATTTCAATCAACTTCCACTTTTCCCGTAGAAGATCACGTTCAAGCTTGACTTGATGAAGCTTAGCTTGGGCTTGGTCAAGGGAAAAGCCCAAAGATGCCACCTCTTTTTTGAGCTCCGACAAATGCGCTTCGTATGGGGCAATTCTACTGGATGAGGCCATCGCTTCCTTTGTCTGAGTAAAATTGGGTTCGTTAAAGCCTAATATTTATACTACTCATGTGATCACTGTTCAACGACAAAAAAGTAACGGTCCCAATTCTTAACATAATAGTAAAGAATTTGACATATTACAAAAAACATTTTTCATAAAGAAACATATTAACTGGATCAAGAGGGATTTTCTATTAATGAAACTTTGGGTCGTTACAATATTCCCCCCTTAAGAAATTTCGCCCTCGAATTTTTTTTTGCCACACTAAAACAAATGTGGGTAACTCAGCTTCATCATATCCTCCGACTCCCAAGTTGCTTCTTCAAACTTGTGGTTTCTCCACAACACCTTGACGAGGGGCATTGTCTTATTTCGTATTACTTTTTCTCTACGATCTAAGATCTTCACTCGTGGATCCTCATCAGAAATATCGTCTTCCAATTGTACAACATAAGAAGAGAGTACATGTGAAGGGTCCAGTATGTACTTCCTTAAGAGGGATACATGAAAGACATCATGAACCTTGGCCATAGTAGGTGGAAGTGCTAGTCTATAGTCCACAACACCAACACGATCAAGAATCTCGAAGGGGCCGATGTATCTTGGAATTAACATCCCTTTATTTCCAAACTTCATGACCTTCTTCCATGGAGATATGCGTAAAAACACCATGTCTCGGACTTTAAACTCAAGGTCTCGTCGACGATTATCCGCATAACTCTTTTGTCGACTTTGGGCTGCCTTGATATGACGCTGAATGGTTTTCACCTTCTCCACCATTTCCTCAACCATTTCTGGTCCTAGCAGCTTACGTTCACCAACCTCATCCCAACATGCCAGTGTTCTGCACCTTTTCCCATACAGGGCTTCGTACGGTGCCATTTGGATGCTCGAGTGGAAACTGTTATTATAAGAGAACTCAACTAGAGGAATATGTTGATCCCATCCTCCTTTAAAGTCCATTGAGCATGCTCTCAACATGTCTTCAAGTGTTTGGATAGTCCGCTCGGATTGGCCATCAGTTTGAGGATGATAGGCCGTACTGAAGTTCAGTTCAGTATTCAAAGCATGTTGTAGACTCTTCCAAAACATAGAGGTGAATCTTGGATCTCGGTCAGACACAATAGGTAGTGGTACTCCATGCAGCCGTACCACATCCCTGATATATATCCGTGCCAGTTGATCCAAAGAGAAATTCTCTCGAATAGCAATAAAGTGTACAGTCTTTGTAAGACGATCCACAACAACCCAGACTGCATTGTTGCCTTTGGATGTCCTTGGAAGTCCGGTGACAGAGTCCATGGTGATGTTCTCCCATTTCCATTTTGGTATGGGCAATGGTTGCATCATCGCCTTAGACTTCTGCCTCTCTGCCTTCACTTGCTGACACAACAGGCACTTTGATGTATATTCAGTGATCTCCTTCTTCATATTATCCCAACAAAAGTTTTCTCGGAGATCTCGATAAATCTTTGTGCTCCCTGGGTGAATAGATAAATTTGAACTATGTGCATCATCCAAAAGTTCCTTCTTCAGCTCCAGACTTGATGGAACACATAGTCTTTTCCCAAACCGCACAATTCCTTCTTCATTAACATTATACTCCGTGGATTTTCCCTTTTTGATAGTTTCCACTTTTTCTTGAATTCCCACATCATCCTTTTGAGCATCCTTTAACCTTTCCAAAAGAGATGGTTGAGTAATCATTTGTGAAAGGATTGATGATGTTCCCTTCTTTATGATTCCCACGTCCATCTTCATAAAGTCTAAGAAGATTAGATCCTTCTCAATTCTCATCATTGATAGAATCATTGGATCCTTTCTACTTAGGGCATCCGCCACCTTGTTCGCCTTCCCAGGGTGGTAATGTATTTAACATTCATAATCCTTGATGAGCTCTATCCATCTTCTCTGGTGCATATTAAGCTCTTTCTGTGTGAATATATATTTAAGACTCTTGTGGTCAGTATATATATGACATTTCTCTCCATAGAGATAATGCCGCCAGATTTTCAAGGCAAAAATCACTGCCGCCAACTCCAGATCATGCGTTGGATAGTTTCTCTCATGGATTTTCAACTGCCTTGAGGCATATGATATCACTTTATCATTCTGCATTAGCACAAAACCTAGGACCTTCTTTGAGGCATCACTGAACACCACAAAAAGTTCCCCACTTGTGGGTAAAGTGAGCACAGGTGTAGTGATAAGCCTCCTTTTCACCTCCATGAAGCTTTCTTCGCATTCATCACTCCATGAAAACTTTAATCTCTTTTGAGTTAGCTTGATAAGAGGGTTGTACAATCGTGAGAAATTTCTCACAAATTGTCGATAATATCCAGCTAACCCCAAGAAGCTACGGATATCCGTTATTGATGTTGGCCTCTTCCATCCCTCAATTGCAACTGTTTTGAAGGGATCCACAGATATCCCATTGCTTGTGATGATATGGACCAAGAATGAGACCTCCTTCAACCAGAACTCACACTTGTTGTACTTGGAATAGAGCTTCTCCTTGCGCAAAGTCTCCAGTACAGTTCTTAAATGCTCCTCATGGTCCTCCTTGGTTTTTGAGTATAATAGAATATCATCTATAAAGACTACCAAAAATTTTTCTAGGTAATCTTTAGAGACTCTATTCACAAGTCCATGAATATTTATGTTTCATTGGTGAGTCCGAAAGGCATTACTATGAATTCATTGTGCCCGTACATTGTACGAAAAGCAGTCTTGGGGATATCTTCCTTCTTCACCCCTACTTGATAATATCCCGACCGCAAGTCCACCTTGGAGAAGTATTGTGCTTCACGCAGCTGATCAAACAAGTCATCAATTCTTGGGATAGGATACTTGTTCTTTATCATGATTTTGTAAAGTTCACGATAATTGATGCAAATCCGCATTGACCCATCCTTCTTCTTGACGAAGAGGACTGGTGCACCCCATGGTGATGCACTTGGGTGTATAAACCCTTTATCCAGATTCTCCTATATTTGTTTCTTTAGCTCTTCAAGCTCAACAACAGCCATTCTATATGGAGTCTTGGATATTGGTAGTTCCCTAGGTATAAGTTCAATTGAGAACTCAACATCTCTTCTTGGAGGAAGGCCAGGCAGTTCCTCGGGAAACACTTCGGCGAATTCCATCACAATAGGCATTTCTTCAAGGGTGGTTTCTTCCTTTGACTCAATCATCTGAGCTAGATATGCATTCTCATAAGGCAGTAATATCCATGCTTGAGATGATGGAGCTAAAGGAGATTCATCTTCCTCCTGACACTTGTAAAGAATTGGGGGTCGATTCTCCATACGGAGTGTGATTTCCCTCTCCCGACAGTTTATGTTGGATTTATATAAGGAAAGACAATCCTTGCCAAGAATTGCATCAAATTCCACCAAATGGAGTATGATGAGGTTCGCCGAGAAATTCAATCCACAGATTATAATAGGGGAGGACTTATACTCATGGGATTCAATTATTGCCCCATTTTCCGTACTCACAGACATCTTTACTTCCATGATTTGTGGTGGTGCTGGGATTGTTCTACTAAACTTTCGAGATATAAATGAATGCATAGAACCTGAATCAAAACGTACGTTTTCTATTCTTGAATGAATAACTAGCGTACCTATCACCAATTCGTTGTCGGGGTTCACTTCGACAGAAGTGATGGCAAAAGCTCTTCCTTGTTGTCTTGGAGGTTGTGGGTTGCCTCCGAAAACCCTTGGATTAGGGCACTGATTTGCAAAATGACCCGGCTCTTTTCATTTATAGCATTGAACAACGCGTTGAGGTTCGAACGGAGCGTTCCTCTCCTCTGTCACAGCCGTGGGTCTTTCTTGCCGATAATTAATAGCTACGTGCCCATCTCTTTCACACCTGAAGCATTTTCTTGTCCCCCTAAGTCAATTTCCAGGGTGCTTTTTTCTACACTTTTGGAAAGTGGGGTGTTGGAACTTCTTAGTGCCGTTGGATTTATCCATCAGCCCACCAGCATTGAAGTCCATCTTACGCTTCTTGTCCCCATGATACCCTTGTGATTCTCCGATCTCCATTTCAACCTTGAGGGAAATCGGACAATTTTCTCATAGCTGTCGAAGTCACGGATCGGTAATGCATTCCGCAAACTAGGCTTCAGCCCACCAAAGAAGCGGTCAACCTTGCATTCGGGGGTAACGACAAATCCGGAAGCATATCATGCAAGCCTTGTGAAGTTTTCCTCATATGCTCCCACAGATTCTTCATCTTTCTGCTTGAGGGAAAGGAAGTCCCTTTCCATCTTAAGACGGAGGGTGCGCGGAAAATATTTATCGAAAAACATCTTCCGGAATTCCTTCCATTCCCAAGCCTTGATCTCCTCCTCAGGCTTCATATTTTTGATCAACGTCCACCATTGATCAGCTTCACCCTCCATATGATAAGCCACCAGGAGAACCCTCTCTTGTTCATAACATTGGAGGATGGAGAATATCTTTTCAATGGAGTTGATCCATTGTTCAACGATCATGGGATCAGATGATCCACTAAAAGTAGGAGGCCTTTGTCTCATGAAGCTTTCAATAGCGACTTGTTCTTTCTTAGGGGGGTTGAACGTTCCTCTTGACCCATGTTTCTATTCAAAACTTGAGTCATCTGAGATAGAAGTGTGACAAAGTTCGCAATTCCCGCTCCCATTGGATTGGGAATCTCATAAGTACAATCATCACACTGATCTTCACAACGGTTGTTAGCCCGAGTCCTCCTATTACCGGCCATTGGCTGGAATAAAAGGATTGTTAGGGGTAACACATAAAGGGTAATCCAAAGACAAAACTTGGTGATTTATAAATAAACTTTAATTTCCTTATCTCATGAGTCTATATGCTTCAATCTAGGCTTTTCATGATCTACTTTCTAACATATATTCATAGGGGCATTTTTCCCTTAATAAGGGTTCATACTAAGCTTGTGAATTTATCAAAGTATATCCCCCGGGAGTGTCATAACCAAGAGTGAAGCAAGGCCCACTGTCGTGCACCCGTTATCGTTCGAGTCTAGCTCAAAGTGGTGTTTTCGGGTTTTACCCCTAGGATACATCTGTGCCAGAGCCACCTCTACCTGCTCGTATCCAGACAGGGATGTATTTGCTTGATAAAGAACTTACTCAATACTTACCAAAACATAGGGATGTTTTTGTTATACTTAGTCTGGTATCTAAGGATTTAATAGGGTTTTCCTAATCCAAAAAATAACCAAACCTACCATCTGATACCAACTATGACAACCCTGCTTTTTATTACAACTTAAACATGCTTTATTACATAAAACTTCACTTGATACAACAAAGAAGATCGAGAGGTTTAGTGTATTTGGGGCTTAGTATCATTACATAAAAACTTTAAACTTTAAATAAAACATCTTTATTGAAAACTTCCTTTACATGACCACTACATTCCTTCATACTTATCATTGCACGGGATAACCTGAGGACATGCATAAGAAAAGGGTGAGCTAAAAATCCCAGTAAGGGAGTACACATGAAATAACATGAGGAGTACAATACATGTTAGACAATAGGCATATCAATAGAGAATAAGAGAAACATGAACATTAAGGCATGATAAAGTATGATAATCATAACATGGAAATGTGGCAACAACACTTAACATTGAATTAGCATTAGCCAAGGCTCATTGCACATGGAGCATGAGTAAACCCTCATTGCACATGAAGAACGAATAAACCCTCGTTGCACTTGAATTAGCATGAGTCAACACTCATTTCACATGATGTATCATGATACTATACTTTACCCAATGCATTGGAGCGCTATCAGGGTGCACCCTTCTTAAACATTTTATTACATGTATAAGTGTGCCACATGGATCATAAAACATGAATTCATAAAACATAATCATTTATTCCACGATAAAGGATGTGGAATTCATACATGAAACTTTACAATCAATAAGTAAATGTGCATAAAGGTGAATACCCTTGATGGAGGAATGGGCATGGTATTCACTACACAATGACATTGGCTTAGAAAATCGGTGCGATTTCGGCAACGTAACGACATGACATAAGAATTCATAAAAATGGTTGATGAGAGAGAAAGGGGTTACTCATCATATTTACATGTAATGGACAGTAATTAGGTCATATAGATACATGTCCCAACAATTGAAATGGAATTTATATTCATGATACAAAATTATTGCTTGAATGTAAAAGAAGAGAGAGAAGATCCTTTCGGAATTTTGGCTTAGTAACAGGTGTACATGGGAGGCATTTAATGAGAGAGAAAGGGGTCTCCCATCATTCAAAAAATAAGAGGGTAGTATGGGGGTGGTGAGAAACCATACCCAAACATTCATAATTGAAATTAAAAGGGCAATACAACTTAAAAAAATTGACAAAAAAGAGAAAGGACGAAAAAACCCTTACTTGGAAGTGTGCTTCCAAAGGCTAGAGAGAGGCTTGTGAGAGGCTTCTTGGGAGCTTATAGAATCTTGGGAGGATTCTAGAGAGAGTTGGGCAGAGGTTGGACGAACCCCAATGGCTTTGAGTGAGGAGGAAGTGTGAGCTTGGGTGGGTTTATATTGGAAAGGTGAGAGAATTCTTTATTATTTAGGTTTGGGACCCCTTATATTAAAATAATTCAAACCACAAACCATCCCATGGTTTTTGACCATGGTTTTTAGCAAAGGAAATAGGAAAACATTATTTTATTGGGTCAAGGTCAGAACTTCTTAAAATAATAAGGTTGCTTATGTGGAGGTGAGTCACACTCCCATGGAAACTAATTTAAAAAGGCAAAGTGTTGAATAAGTTTTGAGGGGTTCATTAATGCTTTGAAAAGTAAGTCAAACAAACTCAAAATCACATTATTTTAATATTAAAACATATATTTTCCAAAAATATGGATTATGGTATTTTATTACATCACCATTGGGTCATTATGATGTCATAAAACACATTTTATATTTAAACGGTATTTAATTTTTACCCAAAAATTTGACTGTCTCGGAAAATTATTAAAAATTCACCATTGGATAATTTTGACGTCCTGATTCCAGAAATAAAATTTATTTTATCTAAATAATTTTCTAAATATGTGAATTTTCACTTCTAAAATAAAAACCGTCATTTATAAAAAATTAATGGGTTTTGACAGAAATGGCATTCAAACCTTAATAAAAATTTCAATTTCATTCATAAAATTAAAAGATCATTTATATTTAATAAAAATTAATTTAATATTAATAATAATATTTTATTAAAATATTATTTAATTCAAAAAAATCCCTTAATTTAATAAAATATAATTCTTAATTAAATAATAACTAAAAACACCATTTGTACTTTAAAAAACTATTTGCAATGTACCAAAAATGACTTGAAATTATATTCATTATTATATACAAAAATAATGTACATGAACATAGTAAAACTTATTTGCTACATAACCCCTAAAAATAGCCGCATAAGACCTAAGGGTAAGGTGTGCGATGGTGACAGACTCTTGGGGTGGCTCGGATAACATCACTCGTGTGGTAATTTAAATCAACTTCCACTTTTCCCATGGACGATCACGTTCAAGCTTGACTTGATGAAGCTCATATTGGGCTTGGTCAAGGGTAAAGCCCAAAGATGCCACATCTTTTCCGAGCTCCGACAAATGGGCTTCGTATGGGGCAATTCTATTGGATGAGGCCATCACTTCCTTTTTCTAAGTAAAATTGGGTTAGTTAAAGCCTTATATTTATACAACTCATGTGATCACTATTCAACGACAATAAAAGTAACGGTCACAATTCTTAACATAAAACTAAAGAAGTTGACATATTACAAAAACATTTTTCATAAAGAAACATTTTAACTAGATCAAGAGGGATTTTCCATTAATCAAACTTTGGGTCGCTACATAGTAGGATGTTTGGAAGCCCATAACAGACAATTTTACAACCTTAGGACCATGCTGAACCATTTGTTTTGATGAACGGACTACCACAACATCGGTGGTGGCCCACAGAAGAGGGAGCTTCCAGTGGTGGCACAACCACCTTGTGGGCGGAACCCATGGCACAACCACTAGGGGGAGTTGGACAGGGTCTGCTAGCAGGTGACCAGTGGATGGAATCAGATGATATGGAGGGGGGACCCACCACATGGCCGAGGGGCTGCGGTCCAGCTAGACCACAACTAGTGGGTGGTCATGCGGTGTAACACCACATCAAATTCGGGCGTTTCCGTGTCTGAGTGGATGAACTGGTTAGCTTGAGTTGGCCGGGCTAGACCTAGTGGGTTGGGTAGGATCTGGGATGGGTCTAGTAGAACCTGAGTCGGTTCAGGAGGGACTAGGGTTGGTCTAACAAGGTTATACTAGGCCCAGACCCAACCGACCCATTTTTACATAATATTACATAACTCTCATATTATGTGTCCGTTTGATGAGCCATTTTTGAAGTTGTGACCCTTGTGACGAGGCAGCCATTTGAGGCACTCTAAGTGAGTTTCTGTGGAAGTTGATATACGACCTACTGGTTTGAGGAGGAGGTTTTCCTAGAACAAGGTTGGTAAGGATGAGATCATGCAGCTGTCTGTGACCTAGATTCTATGTGATTACCTAGAGTACGCGTTTTTAGACTATGTGTCTTATATAGAAATTGTGTCTTACCAAGACTAAGTTGTGCTCCACTATTCCACTAGGGTGTGGGTCGTCTTGTCTTTAATGACACTTTGTGTATTACCTATACTCCTTGTGTTACCTATACTCTATGTATTATGTACACATAATGTGTTTCCTAGACTCAGTGTGTTACCAACACTTCGTGTGTTATCTATACACCCTATGTCAGCTACAGTCACTGTGTTACCTAAAATTTGTGTGTTACCAACTCTCTATATGTTACTACTGGAGGGTACTGTGAATTATTATGAAAATCCTATTTACATAACATAGACCTATACTTGGTGTGAGTTTTCTCTAATGAATCCCATGATTGTACTTCTTAGATTCAACACTCTGTGTACCTATCTAGTAGTGTTCCTTGTGAATTTAATTGTGGTTTACCTTTATGGTATGGAGTACCTACTGATTATTGTTTTACTCACCAATTCATGGACTTTGCCCGAACATGTTGTGTCTTGTGAGGATGATTGAAATCTTTGACAAAGTCCTTGGTGGGATGAGACATGAGGTGATCCAGCGTGACTTGAAAGATGTGGTATGGTTAAAAAACATTCAGAATGATTACTATACCTACACTCCAGGTAGGGTTTTTATCAGATATGATCTAGGGGCCTGAAATTTTCTATTTTAGTTTGTCTTGTATTCTGGCCCATTTACATTTCAGTTTGTACAGTTACTCTCAATTATTGACTTAGTGTGTTTCATATATGTTTACTCAACATTTTTAGTTTTAATAATTTAATTGTGGATGAGTTCATGTGTGTAGGAACATAGGAATATTCCTCCCCATTGTGTGAAATGTCTACTCGACAACAGTCTCTTTCTCTTGGCCTACAAGAGGCAGGCATGAGGTAGTCCCAGAATGGGACCTGGGGGATAGGTCATGATAGATTGGTATCATAGGGAGGTTAGTTTTAATCATGTTTTTGGGAAACAATGTTATGTATTTAGAGTTCTACTTTCAGGATATATAGACCAGTGCAAGTGCGGATGCTGATGTATCAATAGACCAGAACCTCGAAATATTCTTTCTGACTTGGTACATTAAAACAATAGTTTCATGGGATATTAATGGTTCATACATCATATAGGAATAGAATGTGTTCTCATGTCTTACATGAGTCAGAGTCAGCTCACTAGGTATACTCTATTGACCATGGTTCGTCATGTTTTGTTTCAGGATTCCTCCATGTAGACATCCAGCCAGGATTCCATTTGTCGGACAATGAGGATGGTCCATCGAGTGACGTGGTGTCGATGCAAGGAATGTTTCTAGATATAGCACCTCCCAATGGTGTACCATCAATACCACCACCCAGAGAGTATTAGTTCCTACTAGTGTCACTAGTAGAGGATGAACACAAATCCATTGCATTGCATGAGTTCTAATGACAAATAACTAAAAGGTTATGAGGTGATATGAATTCTTAAGTAGATGAGGGCAGGTTGGAGGTGGTAACATGGGTTTTCTACCTATTGAGGACTCCTATTTACTAGAAGGTTGTCTTAGCCATGAGTCTTCTATAGGGATCAGCAGGGAGACGGTGGAGCATTACAATCCAGATGCACAAAGAGCTGACCCACTCTTAGAAAAATATTTATCATCTATTCATTAAGGATTTATTTCCAACGACATTACACCTTGTGCATATAAATAAGATACTACATCTGTAGAAGCTCATGATTATTATGGCATAATATTCAGGGATATTCACCGATCTTTCTCACTGCTTTATAGACATGGTGCGAGACCCATTATTCAAGGCTCGTAACTTCGACCAGGGACTATGTTGGGAGATCAGGGTGTCAATGACATCCCATAACATTCCGACACATGACAGGGGTGATGTAGAGATATCTACTAGTGTAGGGATTTTTGGTAGAGAAAGAATCAACAGAGGGATCTACCATTGGGAATTTGGTAGCATATTCTTTGCCAGCGGGTGGCCGACATATGACATAGGGACCCATGTGGGTAAGAAATCCAGGGGAAAACCCCAGGATATGGGACTGGTGGTGAGAGAATCCAAGGTAGGGCGAGTGAACTGAGGGATAGACTGTTATACTCATGCAGTGGTCAGGGGAATCTAGCTAGATATTTCCCAACCTATCGTATGACTGACCAAGAGATTGAAAAGGAACTGCTACAATAGAGAAAGAGGTTTGAGAAGGGTGAAATACATGGAAAGGGGGGAGTTCAAGTAGCAAGAGGTGGGTGGAGGTTTGAGGTGCTATAATTAGAAACCCCAGGTGGTTTACCATGGGCCCCAGGAGCTGGTGGATGGTGGCAGGACCAGCTTTAGTAAATAGAGGCTTATATTTCCGATGCTCCAGATATGAGTAGAGGTATGTTATATGTCTTCTTCACCTTAGATGTATTTCTTATATACACATCTTCTAGTCAATATTTACATAAAACATTCTTTGTTCAGAGCACAGAGATTTCAGTTTAGTTGTTGGATCAATCCAAACATTTAGAGACTTCTACAGGTTGGGATTCATCGATCAAACACTAGTTCTGGTAGTGTGAGTAGAATCTTCGGGGAGATATCTTCATCTTTAATCTCCTAGTAGTGGCATCATGTCCTTAGGATGTCATTGTGGGTATGCACTAGTTATCCACATTCCATGATCATATTGACTGATTTTGGTGCAGAGTGTGATGTGTCTAGAGAGATAGGACTGGATTTTCCTTTATTGGTGAAAATGAAACACTTGCAATGAAGGATGGACTCACATGTAGGTGGGTGCAACCGATCACACACCAATTGGCTGGTTTGACCCCTAGTGTAGTGGAGGAGATATGTCCTTAGTTTCCGGTGGTGTTGGATGAGTACGAGGATGTATTCTCGGATGATGTACCGGAATTACCTCTTCAAATGGAGGTAGATTTATTCATTTATATATAAATAGAGGTGAAAACATATCTACACCTGCGTATTAGATAGATCCTGCAGAGATCTGGGAGTTGAGGGTACAATTGGAGGCCTTTCAGAGAAAGGGATTCGTGAGGCCTTGTGTTTCAAAATGGGAATCCCTAGTTTTTTTCCCACATTGATGATAATAACATTAGGTTATGTGTGGAAATTCGGTGCCTAACCAAGGTGACAGTGATGAATATGTATCCTATAATGGAGATCATTGATCTCTTCAATCAGATAAAGGGAGCGATATGGTTCTTTAAGATTGATCTTTGATCAGAATATCACCAGCATCATGTATAGGATGAGGACATATTGAAGATGGACTACAGATGTCGTTATGGAAACTATGACTATGTAGTGATGCTATTTGGTGTGCAGAACACCCCAACTATGTTCATGGGACCCGTGAATAGTATCTTCTTTCCATATTTAGACCAATTTCTAGTGGTCTTCATTGACGACATTATAGTGTAATTTACATACAAGGAGGAGCATGTGATACACTTGAGGATGATCTTGGACAAACTCCGAGAGCACCATCATTATGAGAGGCTCTTGAAGTTTTAGTTCTAGATACAAGAACTCCACATTCTAAGGCATGTCATCTCAGAGGCTGGAGTCATAGTGGATCCAGTGAATATTGAGGCACTGCTTACTTGGGATTCACCCAAGAGTGTTACTGAGGTGTGGTGTTTCCTAGGATTGGTTGGGTACAATTGGCAGTTTGTACCCTACTTCTACAAAGTACATGCACCCATGACCACGTCGATGAAGAAAGGGATACCCATCGTGTGGATAGAAAGGTGCCAACAGAGTTTTCAACAGCTGAGGTACAGCTTAAAAAGTGCACATATCCAGAGGTTTCTAGTAGAGGGTGCTGAGTATGTGGTGTTCTGTGATGCCTTAAGAATCAAACATGGTTGTGTCCTATAGCAGGGGAAATAAATAATTGCCTTTGGTTTTCAATAGTTTAGACCACAAGTGAATAACTATGTGACCCATGACCATGATTTGGTAGCGGTAGTCATCACATTGAAGATGTGGTGACACTACCTTATGAGAGAATAATTTATCATGTACTTTGACCATGAGATTCGGATGTATAATTTCTCTTAGAAGGACTTGAACTTGAGATTTAGGTGATGGTTTGAGTTCCTCTAGGACAATGACTTCAAAATAGACTATAATCTTGGGAAGGGTAACGTGGTGGTATATGCGTTGAGTAGGAAATCAAGTTTGCAACAACTAATCAAGGCGTTAGAGTAGTTGGCCTCACTACAGATATCCTTCATGGATGGAAATGAAGTATCTAATATCTATTTTAGGATGGTTACCCCTCCACTATTATATGGAGTGCATTTGGAGAAACTTAGAGATGTCATGTATGAGACTAAACATGCTCAGATGTCCACAGAGCATGCCCCTTATGGATATTCGAATGGTAGAAAGCACATCATCCTTTTAAAAGGGATGCATAGTTGTATCGGAGAAATTATAGGAGTAGTTGTTGAGGAAGTAACATACATACCCTATGGAGGTACGTCCATGAGTGGAAAATCTGTACTAGGACCTCTGACATCAGTTTTGGTGGTCGGGCATGAAGAATGCAGTGGCAGAGTTTGTCTCTTCATGTCTCACAATTCACCAAATAAAGGCCGAGCACCAGGTTTGAGTGGGATTGACTCAACCCAATGAGGATCCAGTGTTGATGTGGGGTGTAATATCATTGGACTTAGTCATAGTTCTACCTTGTACATATAGGGGGAATGATACCGGTTTGGTGATCATTAAATGACTCACCAAGTCGTAGCACTTCCTAGCTATTTGGGAACATGTTTCAGTAGAGAGCTTGGGACACTTCTACATAAAAAAGAATGTTTGACTCAATGAAGTCCCATTTATGATAGTCTCCGATTGTGGTACACATTTTACATAATGGTTATGGAAGGGATAGATGGAGGAATTTGGGACTCAGCTATACTTGATCATTGCTTTCCACTCGTAGATAGAAGGCTAGACAGATCAGACCATTCATGTCATAGAGGATGTCCTACATGCTTGCATCCTCAATTTTGGTTGTAGTTGAGAGGATCTCCTACCCCTATATGAGTTATCATAAAACAATAGACACCATTCCTTAATTTTCATGGCACAATTCAATACCTTGTATAGGAGACACTATAGGTCGCAACTTGGTTGGACTGACCTTGGAGAGTCAGCACTCATGGCCCCGAAGTCATTATAGGCTACTATTGAGAAGTTGCAAGTGCTTAAATATTGTATGAAGATAGAATAGAGCTATCAGAAGTCCTAGGTTGATTGGTGATGGATATCCTCATAGTTCAAGGAGGGAGACCATGTGTTCCTTCAGGTCACTCCTTGACATGGGATACGTAGATTTCATCAGGGTGGAAGGCTATCTCCAATGTTCATCAGACCATTCTTGATACTACGTAGAGTGGATGAGGTGGATTTGCGCTTGGCTCTATCTCCATAGTTATATCAGATGAATAACATATTTCACATACCCAGTAGAGTAAATACTTACACAACCCTTCACAAATCATTGATTGGGGTGAGATGGATGTTGATGATGGGAAAAATTTCATAGAGTACCCAATGGAGATTGAGGATCAACATGATATGATTCTTCATAGATGACCAATTACTCTAGTGAAAGATTGGTGGTATCACATGAATCTCCAAGAGAGAACATGGGAGTGGGAGTCCAAGATTTGGGCTTATTATCCCCAATTTTTTGTTTATCCATTTTTTTGGCTTTTGGGGACGTAAAGACCTATGGCGGGGAGAATGTAATGTCCCAGATTTTCAATGTAATTTATTAGAGAATTATATGGGATTCGTTCATGACCAGGCCCAGAGAAGGTACATGATTTTGAGGCTCAAGGTGGTAGAAATAAATATTTGAACTATTTTTATGTTTATTAAAAATAGAACGGGTTATCTGTGTTAGATACTTTTAAAAGAGTGATTAGATTTGAAATACGTGGGCACCATTGTGTTCAAAGTAGTGGGTTCTTCTTAGGTAGGACCTAACATCAAATGATGTAGGTTAACTATAGAAAATCTTTTTTTGGACATTTCAAAGAAGAATAAAAATAATCATAAAATGTCTATTTTATTTTTCTTTTAACATTTCATGATGACGGAACAATGTAGTGATGTATCGACAAAGAAGTTGTTCTCTTTCATAAGTGAAACAATGTGCCGATGTTGTTTCCAAGAGAAAAAGTAACGCTGAAACACATCTTTAAACACTAGAAGGGATTTAGGAATATGATTATTAATCCATACTTATGAATGTTGGAGGAGAGATTGGTGTTTTACTTATGTTTTAAAATAACGAACACTGACAAATGCCGATGAATCACAGACACAAACCGAGGATCGAGGATCAACGAACGACGTTAGTGAAACTCCACTCATCTCCAATGACAGATCCAAAATTCTAGGTAGGTGGTTTATTGTATGATTGAATCATTCTCCATTCTTAAGTATAGGGATGAATGTAGACCAACCCATGAACATGTTGATTGATAGTTCAATCATTCTTATGGGATGGTTAAAATTGTATGATTAAAGGGAATATATCGTATTGATTATTCTTCTCTTATTCATTTGTTATTTTTCTAATCTGAATTGGCCAAGGCCACCACACAAGGTCAAGGTCCATTCAAAAGGGTGATATGTGATTTTTATTTTCCCCCATTCTTACTTTCTTCAGTAGTGGAACGCTGTAGTCTCATTGTTAATTTTTTCAATGGTTCCGAACATAGCCGAACCCCTAGAATGATGAAATGACATTTTGAGTCCCATAGAAGACAAGTTTACGACCCGAGGATCACACGGAACATTTTTTTTAAAATAAAACCCCATAATGAATCATTGATGGACCACAAAAGAGGGATCCACTAGTGGCGGTGACAATGATGGTGTGCGATGGTGTGGCCACCTGGTGGGTGGAACTGGAGGCATGACTGCCATGGGGCGGCAGACAAGGGTCATTGATGGGCCTCAACGGCCGAAGAAAGAAGCTGCATCACATGGTAAAGGGGATACAGTCCAACTATACCATAGCAGCTAGACCCCTCAGCAATGAAAATGAGGTGGTCACACGGCAGACCACCACATCAAATAATGTGGCCTACCCACATTGATGAGGATCGGATGTGGAAGCTGCCATAACCGAGTAGATGATCTAGCTCACTTGAGAAGGTCGAGCCGGGCCAAACCCCACTGGTCGGGTCAGATCTGGTGGGTCAGGTCAGGTCGGAACCAGACCCCACCATAACCTTTTTACTTAAAATCCCATAACTCTCAAACTGTGTGTCTATTTGATGAGTGATTTTTAGAGTTGGGACCCATGTGAAGAGGAAGAAATTTTGAGATAATCAAAGTGAGTTTCCATGGATGTTGGAATATAGACTATTGGTTCAAGGAGTAGGTGCTCCCATAACAAGCATGCTATGGACGAAATCCTGTGGCTGGCTGCAACCAAGAAGCTATGTGATTACCTAAAATTTGTGTATTTCCTAGAATATGAGTCTTATCTAGTCATTGTTTCTTATCAGAATTGTGTCGTGATACCCTATCCTTGTAGGGTGTGGGTCCTCTAGTATTTGACTACACTTCATGTGTTACCTACACTTTTGTGTTACAAACACTCTGTGTGTTACCTACACATCTTGTGTTACCAACAATCTCTGTATTATATATAATTAATGTGTTACCAATACTCTATGTGTTACCTACACCTCATGTGTTACCAATTCTCTATGTGTTACTAATATAGGATAATATGAATTCTAATGTTAATCCTCTTTACATACCATATACCTTTACTTGGTATGAGATTACAGTAGTGACTCTCTTGATTGTACTTTTTAAAGCCTACACTATGTGTACCTCTTTGGTTGTCTGACTTAAGTCTTGATTTGTATTTTAACTTTGTGGTTTGGGGCCCCTACTATGTATTTTTTAATCAACCCTACATTAGAATCACCAACATGTGTCAAGTCTTGTGAAAATGATTAACGACTTTTATTGAGTCCTTGGGAGGATATAGATAGGTGGTGCTTCATGGTGAACTGACGGACATGGTAGGCTTCAGTGAAATTCAGACAATATACTATACCTACCCTTCAGGTAGGTTTTTTGGATGATGTTATCATAGAGAATATACTTTTCTATATCATTGGGATTATATTATAGTGCATTTACTTTTCAGTTTGTAATTTTACACTCAACGGTTGTCTTAGTGGGTTGCATATCTATTTACTCAGTGTTTTTAGTTTCAGTACTTTTGTTGGGGATGAGTGCATGTTTTCAGGTTTATAGGAGAATTCCTCCACTTTATGGGAAACACATACTCAGTTCAAGTCTCCATACCATGGCCTATGGGAGGTGGGCTTGTGGAACTCACGACATGGGGGTTGGGGGATGGGTTGTGACAAAAAAACTATCTATATGAATTCCACATGTTTTCATGCCATTGTAGGATTCCTATATGTGAACATGTGTAACAATATTGAGAAATTATGATTTTTATAAATTCATATCACATGTCATGTAATTTTATTTATTTCCCTTAATCATGAAAACCTATTCTCAATGAGAATTATGACATAAAGGGTGTGGCATGAGTGATGAGTATCAATGAATAAATTAATGACGAAATTTTCCCCTTTATTATTCAATATAAATAGATATATAATTCAGTTTTATTTAAAACTTATTTTCTAATAATTTGGTGCACATAGTGTTTGAAGAGATAATTTCCAGTAGTTAAATAATGAGAAATAAAGCACATAACTTGATGAAATTAAGTAAACAACCTATTCAATTAGTGGTATTAAAAAAATGGATTATATTATACAATTATGGTTTTAATGGGGATCTTTTCAATTTGATAGATATTTTTTATCTATGGGTTCCCTATCCCATCACTAAATATTAATCATGGAATTTATGTAAGCCTGCCTAATGTCATTTTGAAAGAGGATAATAGAGCCACACAATGATTGTATAATCAATCTCTATTAAATTCTATTTTAATTAAAAATAAAATAAATTAATATTATGAAGATCATTGAATATTATTTATTCATGATTTATTGATACGAAATAATCATTTACTATATATGAGTTCAATATTAAATAAATATTTATTTGGAAGACCGTTAATAAAATATTTATTTATTTATTGAATGAATAATATTTATTTAATATTTAAAAAATATCGAGTAGGATTGATGGGTCAAGACAAATGTTTGGAGATAGATAATGTTTTTCAACACCATGCACATATAATATTTAGAAATTTCAAAGTTAGCATGTGTGATAAGATATAAGAATAATAATATTGTCATTAATCGAATATGGTATTTATTAAGAATAATATCATAATAAGTTCCTTAGTGGAATTACCAATAACAAATCCTGGCATTACATATATATATGTTTGTGTGTGTGTGTGAATATATGTAAATCAGGTTATGTAATTTTGGAGAGATACACATGTGTCATATATTTGTTTTTCACATCCCCTCCTCCATATATATATATCTCAACACCCTGAACATCTCTTTGGTTTTCTACTATTAATGGTAGAGGTTATATCCTCTTCATTCCTCCAAAGATCTCGAGATCGTTGACGTCATTCTCAAGACTGTGGGGTCACCATTTATGATAAACAATTAATGAAACAAAGAAATTGGTACCAACCTACTAGCACCAAGAGATCCATTAGTGACATTCTATTATTAAAGAGTATAGATGGATGACCACTAGGGGGGATTTATTTGTGGCCACTTCACATAATTATGACTCAATATGAATGATTTTTTTGAGATTAATATATATATTGAAGATTTATTTGAACCACATGTAATTTTTTTGATTAAATTAACTATAAACATTACATAAAAACATCCACTCTCTTAGTTCTAGAAATATTGACATGTTTCCTCAGATATATTAAATAGTAATAATGATTTTTTGTTATATTCTATTGTATCATTTATCAGAAACAAAATAACTATCATTGGAAATGGGCTTGACCGATGATTCAACTTTTCCCTGATCATTCAGAACTATAATCCTATGTAGATGATGAATAATAGATTTTATGTAACTCCTCGCCCCTACCTCATTGTCTTGAGGAGGTGGTGAGGGCTACTCGTCCTTAAGCGATGTTCCCAAGATGCCAAAGGCTGGAAATAAATACTAAGGGCCTCAAGATCATGTTGGGGGAATGATATTACCTTAATACAACACCAACCAAACCATCCACTAGAAGCCACTATATGATGCATGTAAAATAAACACCAAAACATGTATTCCCAATAACAATCAAGTTGTTCCACAATACAACCCCAAACCAATACAACTAGACATGTCCACCAACATCAGAGTACAAGTGGAAACTAAAAAAAAATCACCATGAGCCATGAAACCTCCACAACTCCACACCTGACTCCATGCTCCAAGCTCTACCAAGATATCACAACGCACCACTAAAGGAGGTTGATGGATTACCTTTTCCCACATCATGGTACATGACATCTGCAAAGACACCAACTTTCCAATGCAGTGGGTGAGTACTAACACTCAGTAGGATTTCCCCAAATGACTTCCCTACATGTTCCACTAGGATAAAAATGTTAGAACATTTATATAAAAAAGTTTATATAAATTAAATCACAAGTGCAACCATTTTCATAAGCCCAAACATGCTCTTACCAAGCCATCACACCCAAACCAAGAAACCAAGGTAAAGCCAACCAAACAAGCCACAATCATCCCAAAATTTACACATTAGCACAACAGTTCCTTATTGTAAAGCAATACACAACAAACAACCAAAATAGTGGGACTTATGCCCAACTCGTTCACCAATTCACACCAAAACAATCAAAATGGTGGGACTTCTGCCCAACCCCTTCACCCATTCACAACTAGCAGTACTTCCCGACCACTACTCATATGGTGGTTCTTCTAACCACTATCCATCCCCCTTTTATAGTGAGACATCCCACTCACTTCCATACAACATTTCAATCAAACCAACCCAAGCCTAACCCACCAAGGTCACAACAACATGCAATCAACCAATTCCATTTCATATCAATCCACTTCAATAAATCACCCATTTATTGAAAACCATTTCCCATGCCATACAACGTTTCAATAAAACAAACCTTTTATAGAAAACCCTTTCCATGAATCATTTTCAAAAATCAACCATATCATCCAATTTGAAAATCTTCATTTTAATATCCACAAGAATAGCATTCCACCATAAAACACCCTTTTCCCCAAAAATCCCCAAAACACCACCCAAGGGTTTTCCAAACAATTTCGCATTATAGTTCACAATTAATTATCAGAACAACAATTAATTGTAACAAGGAACCACTAGTTCTAACCATGTTTAGTCAAGAGAGAAGCCACATACCTTTAGGGTTCCTGAGAAATTGACCCATGAACAACCACACCCCAAATCCAGCGAACACACCCCTGAAACCACTCTAGATCACTTTACCTAACATCCAAAAGCCTTAATATTTACATCTTAGGCAACCCCAACCCAATATCTACATAAAATAAATTTAGATATAGAAAACCAAGAATGATAGGGATGTAGATCTAGAAGAAAACACAAGGAAATTAAGAGGAGAGACTTACCCGGGAGAAACCACCTTCTAATCGCCTTGAAACCCCTTTGAATCACTCCCAAATCGAGTGTGAGAGCCCCTCAACCCCTTGGGAACTAAAAATAACGAGTGAGGCTTGAGTGGGAGGATGTTTGGAGAGGAATGAGGGAAGCCCGAGTGAGCCTCAGTTTTAAAAACCTATTTTTAAGTGGCTGCACGGTTACCCCACACGGTTTGGAAAACCGTGCTCTAACTATGTCCATGCTACTGCATTGGGAGCAAGGGTCCGCATAGTTTCCTTGCACGGTTTGGCAAACCGTGCCCAGGCCGTGCGAAGTATACTGTCTCCGTTGCATGGTTTCCTGGGGAATCCGCACGGTTTCCCCTAACCATGCTCAAATCGGGCACCCCTTTAAAATCCTCCAAAGTCATCCAAAACCATTCCAAACTCTCCCAACCTCTTCCCAACTCATCCCATACATTTTAAACACATAAAAATGCATTAAAAAGGCAAAATAACTCAAACCAGGGGTACTACATTCTCCCCACCATTGGAATTCCCGTCCTCAGAAAGTAGTGAACCTGCCCTTTGCCAAAAGAGCTTGGGCCATTGCTCAACCATCACCTTCTCCCTCTCCCAAGTCTCCTCTTGAATCTGACCATGTTGCCCCAAAACATGAAATAAACTGATTCTTTTACCATGAAATACTTTATCTTCCCTATCCACAACCCGCATAGGCACATGCACCAACGAAGCATCCGGTTCTAGCACAACATGATCCCATCAAATCACATGGTCACGATCCGGCTAATACTTTTTCAACTGCAACACATGAAACACATTGTGCACCGCACTGAACCTAGGTGGAAAAGAAAAACTATAAGCCACCTCACAAACTTGTTAAATAATCTCAAAAGGTCCAATATACCTCAAAGTCAACTTTACCAACTTCCCAAACCGATGATATCCCAACCTAGGAGAGATCCTCAGGAACCCAAGATCACTCACCTCGAACGACAACGGCCGTCGACGATGATCCACATACAATTTCTGAAAACTCTGGGCCATCTCTGTTCTATTTCTATCAACTTGATCTTCTCCATAGTCTCCTGGACAGGACCCAGTCTAACCATCGAGGACTCACCCATTTCTACCCTACATAGTGGAGAACGACATGGCCGCCCATACAATGCTTCGAATGGAGCCATCTGTATGGATGCCTGATAACTGTTATTATATGAGAACTCAACTAAAGACAAGTACTCCTCCCACGAGCCACCAAAATCTATGACAGAAGTCTGCAACATATCCTTTAGAGTTTGTATCGTCCTCTCAAATTGACCATCTATCCAAGGGTGATACGCCATGCTCATTGTCAACTGTGTCCCAAGGGCTTGCCGCAAGGATTTCTAGAAACGAGATGTTATCCTCAGATATCTATCTAATAAAATCGAAACTGGAACACCATGCCTCTTTACCACCTCCCGGATATAGATTTTGGACAGATCCTCCACTGTATGAGATTCACAAATTGTAATGAAATGGGCCAACTTCATTAGCCGATCCGATATCACCCAGATGGCATCATGATTTCTGACTATTCTTGGAAGACCTATGACAAAATACATCACTATCTGCTCCCACTTCCAAACAGGTATTGGTAAATACTACAACATTCTTGCTGGCCTCTGATGCTCTACCTTGACCTGCTAACAAGTCATGCATCTCGAAATAAACTCATCCAAACTTCCTTTCATACCAGCCCACCAGAACTGCGCCTTCAGGGATTTATAAATTTTCTAAATTCCAGGATGAACAACCCACCTGGAATAATGATACACCTTAATAAGATCCTATTGACACCTAACTAGTACAACCATCCGATTCAAAAAACACAAAACTTAATCTCCATTCAGTTGCCCACCTTCAATGGTCTCCCCACTATCGAGTCTCGACCCCATGGTCACACACTCAGAATCAGATATCTGTTCCTCTCTAACTAGGACAACCAAGTCAGGAATCAACAAAACCGGAAAGAAGACCGCTCTATCGTCATGGTCCTCACATTCCAATCTCATGTCCGCTATAACCAACATCAACCGCCACTGGTCCGATGCCTGTTTCACTACCCGAGCATATGATTTACTACTTAATGCATCTTCCACCGAATTTCCCTTACCCAGTGTGTAAATAAAGTCAAAATCAAACATCTGGAGATAATCTATCCATCTCCTTTCCTCAAGTTTAAATCCCTTTGTGAGAAAATATTTTCCAAGCTCTTGTGATCTGTATATACTGTAAATTTCTCACCAAAGAGATAATGACGCCATACTTTCAAAGCATGGACCACTGCTTACAACTCCAAATCATGAGTTGGGTAGTTCTTCTCATTCACTCTCAAATATCGTGAGCCATATGCAACCACATGATTCTCTTTCATGAGAACGCACCCCAAACCTGATCTCGATGCATTGCAATAAACCACATAACCTTTTCCTGATTCTGGCAAAACCAAGATTGGTGCGGATGTAAGATGACCCTTTAGCTCTTTGAAGCACTGCTAACACCGTTCAATCCACTAGAATGGAACATTATTTCTTGTCAAAGCTGTCATCGGAAAAGCCAAATGTCAAAAATCACAAACAAAACACCAATAATACCCAGATAGACCAAGAAAACTTTGTATCTCAAACAAATTCTTTGGAGGTTTCCACGAGATAACAACCACTATATTTTTCGGGTCCACTGAAACACCTCTTTTAGAAATCACATGGCCGAGAAAACGACCTTCTTGTATCAAAAAGGCATACTTTGAAAATTTGGCATACAACCGATGATCCCTCAAGATCCCCAACACTGTCTCCTAGTGCTGCTCATGCTCCACCCATGTCTTTGAATACACAAGAATACCATCTACAAACACAACCACAAATGAATCCTAATATCTCTAAAATATCTGATTCATCAATGCCATAAACACCGCTGGAGAATTCGTTAGACCAAAGGGCATAACCACATGTTCATAATGGAAATATCTACTTCTGAAAGCTATTTTAGGAATATCCTCCTTCCTCACCCGCAAGTGATGATATCCCGAACTTAGGTAGATCATGGAGAACCAATGGGCTCCCCTCAACTGGTCGAACAAATAATCAATTCATTGAAGTGGATATCTATTCTTTATCGTAACTTGGATATGTCTGCGATAATCAACACATAGCCTGAAAGTTCCATCTGCCTTTTTCACAAACAACACCTGCGATGCCAATGGAGACGTTCTAGGCTGGATAAACCCTTTGTTTTCTAACTCTTCCAACTGGACTTTCAATTCCAACAAATCAGATGGTTCTGTCTGATAAGATGGATGTGAGATAGGATTGGTCCCCAGAAGGAGATCAACCAAAAACTCCAATTCTCTTACAGGAGGTTACCTAAATAATTTTCAGAAAAAACATCCATGAACTGATCTACCACTACTGGAAGAACACTCTACTCAACACCGTCTACCGATCCCAATGACAACAAAAACCACTGATATGATAACATACCCACTACCAGTGCCAAAACACCTGTTACACCCTACCTTTCATGATTCTCTCCTCTAAAGAGATGTATAAAGCCATTGTGTGTTGTAAAATCCACTGTTCGCACATCACAATCGATGTGAGCCTTAAACGCCACCAGCCAATCCATTCCCAGGATTACATCATACCCATTCATCTTAAGCATTGAGAAATTCCACACTATCTCAACCTCGCCCACAACGATACAACATTCTCTACACAAGAAGGCTTGACACTCTATTCGACCCAGAGGAGTTTGATGTTTCAAAACTGATGGCATCATTTCTACCCTTATACCTAGAAAATCAACCACATGAGAAGCAATAAAAGAGTGTGAAACACTTGTATCAAACAACACATGCATCCAGGTAGAATTTAAAAGAATAGTACCTCGTACTATGGATGGTCCAGACTGATCATCCACCACATCCTGCTTAGCTCTAAACACATGTTTTCATGCCACACTCTGCCCTTTATTGTTCTGTTGAGGCATCCTGGTATTCCGAGAATCACCATGACCCACTTTACTCTGCTGAAGAGGGGTATGCTGGTGCCCCCATCCCATCGAAGCATACGATGTATGCGATCCCTGAGGTGTGTCACGCGCACCCGACCTTGGATCATTTTGACAATAATGCTGTAGATTACCCATCTTATTATAATTATGACATGCTCGAGGTTGTTCCGTACAATCCCGCTTGATGTGGCTCATAGAACCACACTAAAAACATCCGGGCTTGCTCTGGGAGTTCAGAGGAAGATTTACCTATCCTACCATCAGATTATATGTCATATTCCCACCCAGGGAATAAGTGTCCCTCATCCACTTGAACCCAACATTAGAGTTCCCACTATTCCCCATGGGTACCACCATGCTTCCTCCACCCAGAGCACCCAACAAATCCTGCTCAGCCACCAAGGCACTATTCACCATCTCTATGTAGTCATCTATACAAAGCACCACTATATTTGAACAGATTTCTTGCCTTAATACCGCTTCAATGATCCTTTCCTTCAACGACGTGATACATGCCACCATGGGTGAAAACCTCACTAAGTTCATAAATTTAGCAACATAATCTGTCACAGACATAGGCTCTTACTTCAAATTGAAGAAATCAGTCGTATGCTGAATTCTGAACGTATGTGGTTATAATTGTTTGTTAAACAATTCCTCAAAGCCTTCCCACATCATACCCTAGTCTGTCCCCGCTTGGACTACTAACTCCCACCACTGAAGGGAATGATATTCCAACATATACGTGGCCAATTTCACTTATAACTCTACCGTGTTCCCAAGAACTTGAAGATCTTGTTCATTCTATTCAACCATGATTCTGCCCTCTCTGGCTCTGAATCACCCCTGAATATGGGTGGATTATGTTTTTGAAATTGAACAGCATGATCCACATTCCCAAGTTCATCCACTTCCTTTCCAGTTTACACAACTTGGAAATCTTTCACTATGCTTTTCACTAGTTGTTGGTTCACCTGAGGGTCAGGTGCTACCACATTCTCAGTAGCCTCCTCCAGTTGGTCTCTACGATGCCTACCCAGTGCAATTTCTAAAAAATGAAAACAAAAAACCATGAGTCTCAATTCCATAGACATTACAGAATCCCATTTCAAATCACATTACACAACACTATCACAATAAGGCTTTCTACCAGTTCACATTTTCCCCTTGTTCAATGTTTCACCATTTTGAATTCCAAACCATTTTCAAAAAACCAATTTTTTCACATTACAGTTTCACACAAAAACCTTTTCTCATTTCATCCCATAGATCATTATACCCCAATGAAATATGCATCCTAGTGGGAAGTCATTTCTACCATGCATTCAATGTTCATCTCACTGTCTACACCCACGACAATGAGATATCCAAAGCCTATAAGTGTCTCCAAAACACTTATGTACCCAACTCCATGGTAACATGAATTTCAGCATAAAAGGGTTAGTTACGTCCTTTTATGCTATACATTCCATTTTCCGACAATCCTACGCCCTGCTACCATCCAGACTCAAGGAATGTTATAGAACAAATGTCAACACAAAATTTGAGAATCAACTCCAAAGGACCGAAAAAACTGATAACACATGTAACACCCTGCCCCTACCTTATTGGCTTGAGGAGGCGGTGATGGCTACTTGGCCTTAAGAGATGTTCACAGGACGCCAAAGACTGGAAATAAATGCTGAGGGCTCCAAGATCAAGTTGGGGGAATAAGTTTCCCTTAATACAAAAAAACCCAACCATCCACTAGCAGCCACTATATGATGCATGTAAAATAAACACCCAAACATTTATTCCCCAAAAAACCACTTTGTTCCACAATACAACCCCAAACCAATACAACTAGACATGTCCACCAACATCACAGTACAAGAAGAAACTGAAAAACCAAGGAACCATGAGCCATGAAACCTCCACAGCTCCACACCTAGCTCCAAGCTCCCAGATCTACCAAGACATCACAATGCACCCCTAAAGGAGGTTGATGCCTTACCATTTCCCACGTCATGGTACACGATATCTGCAATGACACCAATGTGCCAAATAAGGGGGTGGCGAGTACTAAAACTCAGTAGGATTTCCCCAAATGACTCCCTACACACGCCACAAGGATAAAACCGTAGGCACATTTATATAAAATAGTTTGTATAAATTAAATTAAAAGTGAAACCATTTTCATAAGCCCAAACATGCTCTTACCAAGCCATCACACCCAAACCAAGAAACCAAGGGAACACCAACCAAATAAGCCACAATCATCCCAACATTTACAAATTAGAACAAAAATTACATATTGTTAAGAAATACACAACATGAAACCAAAATGGTGGGACTTCTGCCCAACTCGTTCACACATTCACACCAAAACAATCAAAACTGTGGGACTTCCACCCAACCCGTTCACCCATTCACCACTAGGGGTACTTCCATTCCACTCCTCATATAGTAGTTCTTCCAACCACTATCCATACCCTTTTTATAGTGAGACTTCCCTCGCACTTCCATTCATCATTTCAATCAAACCAACCCAAGAATAACCCACCGAGGTCACAACAACATGCAATCAACCAATTCCATTGCATATCAATCCACTTCAATAAATAACCCATTTATTGAAATACATTTTCCATGACAAAAAAACATTTCAATAAAACAACCCTTTTATTGAAAACACTTTCCATCAATAATTTTTACAAATAAACCATATCATCCAATTTTAAAATATTCATTTTAAAATCCACAAGAATAGCATTCCACCATAAAACACCCTTTTTCCATAAAATCACCAAAACATCACCCAAGGGTTTTCCAACCAATTTCTCATTACAGTTCACAATTACTTCTCAACACAAAAATTAATTGTAATATGGAACCACTAGTTCTAACCATGTGTAGTCAAGAGAGAAGCCACCTACCTTTAGGGTTCCTGAGAAATTGACCCATGAACAACCGCACACCAAATCCAGTGAATGCACCACCAAAACCACTCTAGATCACTTTCCCTAACATCCAAAAGCCTTAATATTTACATCCTAGGCAACCCCAACCCTATATCTACATGAAAAAAATTTAAATATAGAAAACCAAGAAATATAGGGATGTAGATCTAGAGGAAAACACAAGGAAATCAAGAGGAGAGACTTACCTGGGAGAAACCACCTTCTAACCACCTTGAAACCCCTTTGAATCACATCCAAATCGAGTGTGAGAGCCCCTAAGACCATTGAGAACTGAAAATCATCAGTGAGGCTCGAGTGGGAGGATGTTTGGAGAGGAATGAGGGAAGCCCAAGTGAGCCTGGGTTTTAAAACCCTATTTTCATGTGGCTGTATGGTTACCCCGCACGGTTTGGAAAACCGTGCTCTAACTCTGTGCATGCTACTGCATTGGGAGCAAGGGTCCGCATGGTTTCCTCGCACGGTTTGGTAAACCGTGCACAAGCTGTGTGATGTCTACTATCTCCGTTTCACGGTTTCCTGGGGAATCTTCATGGTTTCCCCTAACCGTGATCCAACCGTGCACCCCTTTAAAAGCCTCCAAAATCATCCAAAACCATTCCAAACTCTCCCAACATCATCCAAACTCATTCCATGCACTTTAAAAACATAAAAATGCATAAAAAAGTCCATATACCTCAAACCGAGGGTACTACATTTTAGTAGACTCAAAGAATCCAAAGAAGTATAGTTTTATTTGAGGAACTGGATTTGGTGTATCATCATAATTGATTTTGGAAATCAAATACATCACTGGTCATTGATTAGTGAATTAAAATTATATTGGCATAAATAGATTCTGTACAAGAAACAGTTACCCAGAAGGCTAATTGGATAGAGTGGTTTCTTATAAGGATGAAGAAGGAGAAACAACATAGCATAAACCACAAAACCAAGATCCACACCAATAGATTTGCAGTTATCCATTATATACATGATTGGAATTGATAATGTAAATTAAATTCTCAAGCATGAATTGTGGGGAGCCTTATTTATAAATTTATTAATGAATCAGTTTTAAAAATCTCTTTATACAATAAATGATATATGATGTTAATTACTGTTCAATATTATTCATATTTTTGATAGGTATTTCTATAAATAATATATAATAGGAAACCAATGTAAATTTAAATATGGACTTTTTTCTTCATATAACAACATTGAAAAATATTCATTATAAGAAGATGATTTTTTTAAAAAAAGAAGTGGTCCTAGACACATCATTTGAAAATAATATCTTAGATGAAATGATCTTATCGATACCTAAAATACATGGGTAATAATATATAGTCTAATCATAGAAAATATATTTTTATTTTATATCAATACTTATTAATTTTAGTTTCAGGATTCACTGGATTATCATTGCAATCAATCTTGATACTCTAAAGAGTCGATTTATTGGATCAAAATCATGGATATCAAAAAAAATAGTATACACATGATGTCTTTTTAGGAATTTGAAACACACTATGGGAATTTTTTTGAATATAATGTTGAAATTATTTGTTTTATATTATGTTTTAACAAGATATTTTTGATAATAGGGAATTGATTATTTATTATTATAATCTTGGTATGGGGATGATCACTGTGCATGAGAAGCTAACCAATTTCTACAAATAGATATATATTATGATATATATAATAACATTTCACTATGAACATATAGATATCAAAATAGATTACTTATTTTTCACAATATTTTAGTAGTGTCTTGAATAAAATAAATAAAATTAATTTTGACATTACATTTGTTAATTTATGAAATTTAGCTTATTCCATCCATAAACTACAATCCTTAATGAGGTATTTCAGAAAGAAATTAAATTTTCAATTAAAAAATTCATTAATAATTTTTTTGCCTCTATTTTCCTAGACTACCGAGATTGAAGATAATACACATATTTAGAGGAGGATGTATATATTCATATAAATAAATTGGTATATTAAATAGTGTCAAAATTTTTACTGATATAATTTATATATGATTTAAAATTATATTTCTATGTTTTTTTGAAAATTTGTAGAGGTTATGGAGAGTTGTTTTATTAGGAAATTTTTTATTGATTGATTTATGATATATAGAAATATAATAAAATCTATTTTATTTGTTTTTAATGGATAAAAGCATTTCCCCTTTAGAATCCCATTTCATGTCAACCTTATTTTTTTAGAATTTATAATTATTGATCTTCACTCCTAGATCACTAAATCAGTCATCAATATATGGAATACAGATGGTTCCTCAGTCTATCTATATTCATTTTATTGATAATAACTTTAATCATCATGGAGTGAAGCATAATAATGGTGAATTCTAAAATAATAGAGATTAAATATAGTGATATTTGAAAGGGTAAATGACTTTAGCCTTTAATAAATACTATATACTCTATATGGAGGTATTTTGTGCTACTCAGTTGAAAAATGATTCATGAAAAATAAACTCTTTGTGAATAATTTGAAAAGGATTATATACTAATGTTATGGTTAATACCCCCCATATATATTGTTTTATTGTTTATTTTAATTGTTTGTTCCCAATAGTGATGTAATGGATACCTTTTTTAGGCCTAGAACATTTCATAATATAGATAAAACACTCAATACCAGTAAAACTTTCATAGATTTTCTCGATGAATTAGGAAAAAAATATTTGTTTTTAGATGTATATGAACAAATAATATATTAATTTGACATGAACTATGATTATTTTGACTTAAAGTGTGTGTGTTTATTTAAAACTGATTCACATCGAAACAGACATCACATAATCAAAATACTGAAAAATTTATTATGATGAATAGATAAATTATAAAAAATATCCTTCATTTATTTTTAATATGTATTAAAAAACAACATGTCAATTCTATACACAATGTGGTCGTTATGACTCAATGTTCATGTTTTTAGTATAAAAGTAACATGTTAGTACACAATTCAGTATATATACTCAAAACTAAGTAAACATTATAGAATTGTGTTGATAAATTTATATAGTGATCTATGATTTATTTTTCATGTTTGGGAATATACTAAATATCAATATGACAAATAGTGTTGGTGATATGAAACAAATTGAATTAATCAATTAAAAGTGACATTTTTGTCCATAACACACATAACCTACTCAAATCAAAAATAGTATCTTATATTTTCATTATAATTTACTAAAATGATATGGGATTCATTAGAGATGTGTAGTAATTAAAAAAACACCAGTATGAAACACATTGGGATTTTTATGACTGAAAGTGTGTGTTTTTCATTAAAAGTGTAATTTTAGTTCAAAATATGAGAAACATTGTTAAAAAATGTGAAGAAATACATTATTAAAATAGATAGAGTTTAATTTATGATGTTTTTGAAGGAATATCACATAAATTGGACACAAGATGTGTCCAGTATAAATAAACGTGTATTATTTCTATATAAAAGTGACATTTTAGTTCAAAAAAGACTTCTGATACTAAAAATTAAGGAAAAAATTATTATCTAGATGCTATTGGATAATTATTCATTATTAACTTCTTGGTTTTTAAGGAATAATTTCCAGTGAATCAAACCCATAGTGTGGCCGATATTAGTCAACATACATGTTTTCATTTAAAAGTGACATTTTAGTAAAAAATTATCACTACACACTTAAAACTAAGAAATCTCCCACATATTGAATTGATACATTAGGAAATAAATATTTGATTTATTTAGGATAAGAAGAAATTAACCTCACACCAATATAACTCACTATGTGGTAATTATCATTGAAAGTGTATAATATTATTTGAAAGTGACATTTTTTTGTTCAAAACACCTATCACAATTGAAAAATCAAAACAATTTGATATATTTTATCGATAACATAATAAAATTATTCATGAATAATTTATGACATAATGTATTATCCCACATGTCAATTCAACACATGGTCTCTATTGAATTAATAAACATGCATGTTTTCACTATGAAATATCATTTTAATCTATGATTCACGTCACATAATCAAATAAATGGGGAAGCATTCATGGATTGCATTGATAAATTTTCATAATGATTCATGATTCAATTTTGACATGTAGAAATAAACAAAACATTAGTTCAATATATGGAGTGGCTGATAATACTAAATGTTCATGTTATTATTGTAATGTAACATTTTAACCAAAAACATGTCTCAAATACTCAAAACTAAAATTATAATCTCATATTTTCTTGATAATTTAAGAATATATTCAATAATTAATTTATTATTTGTTTCAATTAACTTCATTTCAATTTGATTCATGATCTGGTAGATAAAACTAAAATCAATGTTTTTATTTAAATGTAATTTTTTTAAGAAAATTGGTAAAAAAATTCACGATTAAGAAAACACACTGAGATTATAATGATAATTTAAGAAAACAACACCAAAATAATTTTTTTTATGTATAAGAATTAACCTTTGATTAATTTTACACACGATGTGCTTGGTATGACTCGAAGTGTAAATTTTATGTAAATAAACTTTTCAATTCACAATGCCAGTAATAAAACCAAAATAGAGTAAGAAAGATTATATTTAAAATATAAATTAAGATGATAGTCCACGATTCATTTTATATTGTAATAATCCACCGAATTTCAATTGGACACATAATTTTGTTTATATGATTTAATTTGAATTGTTTCATTTAATAGTGACATTTTAATAAAAAGGTTCATCACATACTCAAAACAAAAAAATGGACACATATTTTCTTGATAATTTTGGAAAAAGTTACATGATTCATTTGAGATGTGTAAAAATTAACCAAATGGAATGTTGATACAAATTGTATCTTTTATGACTAAATGTTGACGTTTTTATTTAAAACCAACATTTAGTTAAGAACACACATCACATAGTCAAAACAAAGAAAACATGATCATATATTTTTGATACACCACGAAAATGATCCATGATTCATTTTATACTTTTAGAAATTAATTTCATATCAATCCAATAAACGGTGTTTTTTTGTGATTGAAATTGCTTGATTTAAATTAAAAGAAAATTTTCTCCAAAATATGAATCCCTAACTCAAAATATAGTAAACAAGCTCAATTTTTTTAGAAACGTTAGAAAAATGGTCTATGATATATTTTTTTCATATAAAAATTAATTGTATATTAATTTGAAACACTATGTAGCTTTTGTAACTAAATTGTGGCTTTTCAATTAAACGTGATATTTTTTCCCAATACCCTCATCACATAATCAATATCAAGAAAATGTAGTTAGAATATCATTATACTATTGGATAAATATCAGTAATTCATTTTGATGTTTTGCAATTAACTTTATTCCATTTTGGTACACGTCCTGGTTAGTATGAAAAAAAGTATGTGTTTTTATATAAAAGTTAAAATTTATTTCAAAATTTATGTTTCATAGTTAAAAATAAGGAAACAAACTAATATTTTCTTGAAAATTTATGATAGTGATACTTGATTCAATATTTTAATGTAGCGATTAACAATGAATTAATCCAATACATGGTGTATTCAGTAAGAAAAAATATAGATACCTAAGCCTAACATACATACATACATAATCGCTCATTTCGATTAATAATCAATTTATTTACTAATAACATAATTCCAAGAAAAATAGTTGTTTAATATCTTTGGATAGAAAATATATAATTAATTTATGTTTTGAAATATCTTTAACACTTCTTGTAACACCCTAACTGAAACCACCATGTCCGATCTGAAGACCCACACCACCTCATACATCCCTCACTATGTGATAGTGATTTCAAAAAATGGAACAATGATAAATAGGACATAACGACCCATGGATAGAATACATGAATATTGCATCATTTTAGATGAATATTCAGTACCTTAAAAAAATATAGGCCTGATGAGCGTAATAATTTATGGACATTGGAAACTTGAAAAAAATATTCCCTCCTAGTTATGTATCTTCAAAAACTGTCATAAAGATTCTCACCTTTAATGCTTCTACCTAAAACCATTCTTCATAAACTGGCGAAAGGCAAATTAAGAAATGGGTGAGCTTAGATGCATAGTAAGGGTAAATAATGGAAATATGTAAGCATAACATGATCTTAATGGTATAGAATTTGAGCATAAAATTTTATCATCATACCATGAATAGTAGAGATTATAATAAATATTATTAGTTCATAGGACAACAATCATATGGAATTAAGATCATGTATCAGGAAAACATAACATTGGTATATGAAATCGAATTTTTTTCATGTAAAATTTTTTATATTGTTTTGGACATGTATAAGTAATAAAAATATTCCACCATTATGTTAAAGACACAAAATTAGGCGTCCATATTGAATTGTGGGCATGGAATCGGGTCCATGAATAACATTGTAATGGTGTAATTAGGTTCACACATAACATTATTGACCATAAAATAGGTATATGCATAACATTGGGAACATGTATTCAGGTTCAAACATTACATTTTGAACATTTAATCAGGTTCACACATAAACATATAGACATGCAAATAGGTCTATGCAAAACATTGTTAACAAGTAATAAGGTTCACTTGTATCAATATGATCCTGTAATCAAGTTCATGTATAACCATATGGTCATGAAACCATGTCCATGCATAACTTTATGAACATCTAATTAGGTTCATGCATAACATTGTGAACATGAAATCAAGTTTATGTATAACATAAATACTCATGATTCATTCATCGTTACCCAATGAATTGGAGGGAGATATAGATCAAAACCAAGACATAAAAAATCATACAAACGAGTTCCACATGATTATAAAAAATAATCATATCATAACCTATAAAATGATATAGGAATCATGAAAATTTAATCATATCATTACCTATAGAAAACAGGTAGGTCTCACAATCACAACCCATGAAAGGAAATGGGTTTCAAAATCATATTACCCAGTAAAAAGATCCATCTTTCATAAACATCACACCATAAAAAAATAAAAAGTAATTGAAATATTATTAATGGAATCATTGACTCATTTCCCCAAGAATGCATGAGTAACACCAAAATATGTCATCTTAGATGAAAAATAATATGGGAATATATTTTAAAAACACTTCTAAAGGAAAATATCCTTTCTTTGTTAAAAAATTAATTTTTAAAACATATATTCTATTGAAAACCATTTCATTAAAAATAAACGTAAAAACAAATAAAGAAATATTCAAAATCAATTTGGAAAACTTTCCCTCAGAAACATTATGAATAATTTTGGAAAACATTCTAAAAATATCATCAACATAAAACATTCATAAAAATATTTTTCCTTGAAAATAGTTTTGAAATAATTTAAATGAATCTTTCAAAACCCATATATCATTTTTGGAAAATAGTTTCATTCAAAACCAAATTAAAAACTATAAATTTCAATAATAATGATAATAAAATTTCCATTTAATTAGACATGTAAATATATAATAGAAGCTTAAATTATATGATAGTATCAATGGTGGTAAGTCTATAAGTTCCAATCATTCTTTTTTTAACCATAAAAGTTCCCAAAATTTACTTGATTGGAAAAAACTAGAAAATTAATTCTAAGACCATAGAAGGTAAAACATGGTTAAAAATTTCCTTCAACATAATATTATAAAACTAAAACATTTTAGAAAACAATTTTAGAAATCTTGTTTTTCAATCAACACATATTTCTAACTAAAAGGAGATATAAAAATATATTTTCATTAATAACATTTATTAATTATACTTTTTAATAAAATATGGGAAAATGGTACTAATACATGAATATATTATGGAAGAACATTGGATCAGATATTCACGAGATATTTATCATAATATTTCATTAAATAAAACTTAAACATAAACAATCTTGAAAAGAAAAGAGATAGTTTCAATAAACTCTTATCAATTGGTAACTTAGGATTATAATCTACATGTAAGAAAATGAAGTTAAATTATGCATAAAATATCATGAACATAAATATATTCCTGATATAACATGTAAAATGGATGTATATTCACCTCGAAAAAGAATTTTGTTGTATCACCAAACATTATTCTCATAGAATGAAAATTGAGACAAACCTATTTTATAGATTTTGAAACATTTGAAACATAAACCAATTGAAATAAATATAATACAATGGATTTGTAAATAGGAATAAATTTAATTATAATAATCATATAATACATCTATGGGAAGTACACACACCACAAAAAAAGGAATTGGTGGAGAATAAATCAGGTATTTCAAGGAATTAAAAAGTGAGATGAAATCCTATTATATTGTATTTTGAAACTCTTCAAACTCATTTGAAAATATTGTATAATATATATAAGCCTATTATAAATATTTTATATAACCATAATATTATATCAAGTACCATATAGTTTTTTATAATGACATTATATTACCCACTTGTTAAAAATCATTTATTAAGGTTTCTCTTCAGGTAATATTTGCTTTATTCCTCGCATGTATAATAATTTATTATAACTTTGGTCCTTATACTAATGTCATGATTTAAAAAATTTACATAATGATAAAATATAATATATATTCATTATATAATTATTATAATAATTTATATAATATAGAATTATGAAATGGAATACACTGCTCATGGGGACGGTAAGCTTACGTACACATGAATGATATTTTCTTCTATATCATCGCATTGGAAGAAAGATGGTAAATGAAACAAACACACACACATATCATTATATAATTATAATTATTATATAATATATATCATATTACTTCAGTAAAACCATCTTTATACATTCCATGTAGTGTGTGAATGTGTCACACTGCATTGAGGGGGTGGTATTCCACACACACACAAACGAAATTATTGTATTTACACCCAATAGAAAGTATAAAAATACATATATTTAAAGGATTATGGAAGCCTAAATACATTATATATATATATATAATATTTAACATATATAAAATACATTATATCATAATTTACACTATAAGTTGCGGTAAGGAAAAATGAACAATCATTGTTTTGTGAGGTGGTACTTTTCCATAAAGAAAAACAATATGTTAATTACCCAATAGATAGAGGTGTGTGTAAGTGTAGGAAGAAAAATAAGAATAAATATACTAGTTTATTTAATATACTAGTGTTTTTATACAATTAGGTAATAATGTGAGTTGACAAGGGGGAGTAATAAAATAATAGAAAAGAAAAGAGATTGAGATAAATCGTTACCTCTTAATCAGGAATCTCCGATTGGTTTGTGCTAAAAGGATTAATTAGAAAGATTTATACCCAAGGGAGGCTTAATGGAGGATATTTAGGTATTTTTTTAAGTGTATTGGGAATAACATGGATGTAACTTATTATTATTTTTAGTTTAAAGAAGAGGGAGAGGTGAATTTCATTTTATAGGGAAGGGAAAGGACACACATGGTATTTTTGAAAACAAGTTAGGTGTACCCAAATTTATACTTAACAAGAGTCATACCATACAAAAAAATTCAATAATTGAAGTTTCATGGTCAGATAATGGCTATAAAATGGTTTTGGAAATGATTATAGGTCATTTTAGGTGTTATATTTAAGGTATAGTAGTTTATTGACCATATTTTTCTCTTAACCATTGTAATTATTATTAATCACATTCACTAATATTTTTGGTCAAAAAATAATTTGAAATAATTAGATATTATTAATTATTATTATTTAAAATATGGAATCCACTATTCCAAATTCTAATCATATAAGTGGCTGAAACTAATTTAAAATTAATCTCAGTGATGGGATGACACTACATGTTATTAAATTAAAAACATCCAAAAGTTTCCTATGTTTTCATACCCAATTTCAAAGTGAAATTGATTCTAAATAAAAAAATTGGATTAATTGAAAAAAATATTTTCTAATTAAACAATGAATGAAAATAAATATATAACATAAACTTATAAATAAATTATACAAAAAGATGTTCTGAATTAAAATCTGATATTTTTAACTATTCATCAAATAATAATGTTTCTTAGAAAAATCCAAAAAATTCACCCCAAGATAATTTCAACATTAAAAATTAAAAATTAAAAATTATATTTTCAAATAAAAATTATAATTTTTTTAGAAATTGATTTTATTCTTTTTCATTAAAGGACATAAGAAGAATTTTTTTTAAATTAGTATTCTAAAACATATAAGTATTTTTAAAAAACAATACATCCTTTGGTTTTAGAAAAACCATTTAATTTTTTTAATGTATTTATTATCACTATTAACATTACTATATTAAATATCTAGGATATAATTATATCATTTAAATTTATATAATAATTAAATTATGTTTTATAGAAACTCAAAGTAGCTTGTAATGTAAACCAAGTTAGTGTTAGGTGTAATATATGAGAAGTTGTTATTGCGTGTAACATATTCCAAGTCAATATTAAATGAAACATACGAAAACTCAGTGCAATGTGAATATAATTTTTAACTTAGTGATTTAATATAAAAAACTATTTTTGTTGTTTTGTAAAATGAAAAATATCAACAGATTAAATTAATATGAAAAAATATTTCACAAAATCTCGGGGTGTTAAAGTCCACCCCACTTAAAATTAATTTTTCTCCTGAAATTTATCAGGGTTATCAAAGGATTAATATGTGAAATTTTATTTCATAAAAACCTACATCATAAAAATTAATACTAAAACTTCTATTAAAAAGGGAATGGGGGGAAACATCGTGTTTACCCAAAGTAATTCATAACGAGATTCCCACATAAATGAACATAAATGGGAAGTAATATAATGGACATGGAAGATAAATCATACCATCTTATTCTGATGGATATAGATAGAGAACATGGTTAGGATAATTTTAAAAATCACAAAGTTGTAAATATTTGATGATCGATGGGGCCATTTAATTCATTGAAAATGAAAGTACTAACATAAATTTTCGTTTTCATGACTCTTTCCCTAGAGTTTATGAATTTTCATTATAAGTTATACATACTTGATTTTATTCCTGTTAAAATTCACAATATCACTATTTTTTTGTGCCTTAAAATATTTCCACTTTATCTCTTACCATATGAAATGAGTGAGAACTTTTTTTCATTAATTACGTACTAAAAGATCATGAGATCAATTATAATTCATCCCATCTATCTCTAGTTAACATTAACACAAATAGGTTATCTAATATACACGTGTCCACATGTGGTTGGATAAATCATTAATCTCAAAAACATTATATGATGTTTGACATAAATTTCTAGAAATGGCTATCCATATAGCCCTTCCAAAAGATGAAAATTCAATGATTTAGAAAGGAATGCAATCAGATTAACATTGATCCCCTTATATAATAAATTACCACTTGGTTGTCACATTAACATAATGTGAATACCCATAACGTATATTCCCTTGATTACCATAAATCCATTTGGAAAACATGCATGCTTCCATATTCGAATGATTACTAGAGAGTTTCATTAATTCCAAAAAGTTGTAAACATAATACTTGATAGCATAGAAATCTTTTTTAAAAATCATTTATAGGGTGATTTATACCTTCCAATTTAATTATTCATATCCATTATATCTTTATCGAAACATCATTATCTCAATTTCAGACATTAATTAAGGGTTACCTTCCCCTAATCCAAATACAACCTTTCCATGAAATCAAATTTTTCTGTCTTCATCTCCATTTTACATGTCTTTTTGATCATTAATGATAAATTATACTGAAAATAATTATATATTTCATGATTCATATAACATTATATTTGATTTCCAAAAGATAAATACTTCATTAATCCAACCTTATTCTTAAACCATTACTCAGGCTTCATGAACTTAGTCCATAATTCATCTTTCCTATAATATGAAACTAGAATAATTATTATATTTCCCCAACCTCAATAAAATCATGATTTTTATGTTCAATGTTAAAAATAATGTATGATCATCACATACCTTTAAGATTTCTTTTGAAGTCTCATTATCATCATTAGTATAACAAATACTTATACCAACTTCATGATTCTGTTTCTAAGATTTTCACTTTGGAAATAGATTCACATAATTCCCATATATTCCACATCTGAAACGGTAAATGTTAACCATGTTTTTAGAGTAATTTCAATTGACTATAACCAAAAGGCATAATGTGATAATCATTTATCACATTATGATACCATTTAATCATGATAAATTACTTATAGGTTTTGTAAATCATGTATATTACATCATTATTCTATGAAGACATAGGTTTATCATAGGTTATTCATGGTCATCCTATATTTAATTCTTTCAGGATGGTTCATAATAATATTGTGAATTTACAAAAGATATCCCCTAGTAGTGTCAAACCAGGTGTGCAGCAAGACGCATTTTCGTGTACCAGATTACCTCGAGTCAGGCTTGAAAATTATTATCATATTTTTTACCCCTATGAACGTCTTTGCTAGAGATACATCCAATGTTAGTATCAAGAATGGGATACATTTATAGGAAACCACTAACTCTTTCCATTACCAACATTCTAATATATTTTCCTAAACATTATAACATCCTTATCCATTTCATTAGACACATCCCTAGACATATAATTATAAATATATATAAAAATGTCACCGATGTTTTCTCATCTTTGTTTACAAAGGATGACTAAAACTTTTCTTTGATATCAACTATAATGAACTAGGATTATCATTATGGACATTAAATCATTAAAGATTAAAATTTAGTACAATACAAAAAATAAATTCCCATAGATAGTAATAGTTTACTGTCATAGGAAACATGGAAGCAAAATATTCTGTCAAGTTGAAATATCTTCAACAAATTCCACAAATATATCCATATTTAATAATTCTACCTAAAACATTTCTTCATAACATTGGGAAGGAAAACATAAGATATCGGTGATATCAAATGATCATTATTGGTAAATAATGTAAATGTGTAATAATTACATGAACATACATTTATGGAACTTGTTCATAACAGTTGAAGATCATTACCTTCATATATGGGATCATAATAAGGTTTGGAAGTTCATAGGGCATGGATCATAAAACAAATAAGAGAATAAGCCATGAAATAATAACACAAAAATAAATTTTGGTATTTATGGAGTATATAATTGTTTATAAATTTGATAAACATATTGATGTAGATAAAGGATCACTCATTATGTTAGGGACACGAAATCAGGCTCCACATCAACCTGTGGACATGAAACCAGGTCCATGTATAACCTTGTGAATGTGTATTCAGGTTCACACATAACCTTATGGACATGAAACTAAGACTATTCATAACATTGTGAACATATAATCGGTTTCATGCATAATATTGTGAACATGTAACTATGATAACACATAAAGTTATGGACATGCAACCAGGTCCATGAAGAACCTTGTGAACATTTAATAAGGTTTACTCATGACATTTTGAACTTGTAATTTGGTTCACACATGACCTTATTTACATGAAACATGGTCCACTAATAACATTATGAACATTTAATCAGGTTCAAATTTAAAATTTTTAAAATAAAATTTTGTTCACATATAACATATATAATCATCTGTCATACATCATTACAAAATTCATTAGAGGGAGATATAGATCCAACCAACGACATAACAAAATTATACATACTAGTGAAACATAATTATAATAAATAATCATATAATAACCCTTGAAATGAGATATGTATCAATATAATTTAATCATATCATTACCTATGGGAAATAGTTATTAATTTTCTTTTAAACATACTTCTTGATGAAAATATTCATTTTTCTTTGAAAAATTACTTTTTAAAAAATAATCAAATTTAATAAACTATTTCAATTAAATAATAATTCTAAAATTATAAGTAAATATATGAAATCATTTTGGAAAAGAATTTATTTTAAAAAATATAATTAATTCTTTAAAACATTTAAAAAATATCTCAAACATAAATCATTCTTAACAATAATTTCTTTAAAAGTAGCTTTTGAATATTTTAATGGAAGCTTAAAAAAATCATTTTTGAAATCCTTTTTAATTGATAAAATTTTAAAAAATAAACTTATATAATATTAATAAAACATTTTCACTTCAAAATCAACATGTAAATATACATTATAAGCTTCAAGGAAATGATGGTCATAACAATGGTAAGTCTGTATGTGCTGAACATTCCTTTTTTCATAAAAGATCTAACAATTACCTTTATTAGAAAAAAGAGATTACTTTGAATACTATATAAGGTAAATAATGTTTAATTATGTCCATTAAGATAATATGAAAAAATAAAAAAAAAATTAAATAATTTTTTAGAAATCATGGTTTTGATAGAACACAGATTTATGACTGAAAAGAGTAATAAATTCTGATTTCCATGAAGATGTTTTTCTAGTTATTATATGTACCAAAATGTGGTAAAATGGTAATAATATATGAATATATAATTTAAAAATAGTGGATAATATAAGTCATTGATGGTCTTGAGATATGGATCATACCATTTAATCAAATAAAGAATAAACCTACGCAATCTTAGAAAGCGATGAGATTGTTTCAATAAACTCTTATCACTTAATAACATGGGATCACACTCTCCATGAAATAAAAGGAAATTAAATTTAGCATAAAATATCAGAATAATAATTATATTCAAGATATAAAATGTTATATGGATGTATATTCACCTGAAAAAACAATTTAAGTGCATAACCACACATGATTGTCAAAGAAAAAAAATTGAGTCAAAAATAATTTACCAATTTGGTTACATTTATAAATTAAACAAAATGAAATAAAAAGCCCAGATAATATATTTAAAGACCCATAAATTTAATTATAATACTCCTAGAATACATCCATGGCCATTATACCAACCAAAAAAATGGAATGGGTGGCGAACAAACCATGTATCTCACAAAAATAAAAAGTGATAGGAAATCCCCTTACCTTGTGTCTTAACTCTCGTTGTACTCATTCAAACCTCCTGTATAATAAATAAAATATTATTTTAAATATTTTAGAGAACTATATTCTTATATATAATACAATATATATTTTTATTATGACTTTATATTACTTACTTGTTAATAATCCTATGTTATGATTTCACCTCGGGTAATAATCACTTTGTTTTTCACACGTGTCTTAATTTGTTATATCTCTGGTCTTTGTACTTATATCATAATTTACAGAATTTATTTCATGTTATTAATATAATTTATATTAATTATATTTTTATTATAATAATTTTTAGAATATAGAATTATGAAACAGAGTACACAGTTCATGGAGGCGGTAAGTCGTACGTACACATGAACAATGTTTCCATCTTCATTGTCGTATTGAAGGATTGAAGGAAAATGAAATACGTATATATATAGATATCATTATTAAAATATAATTATTATACCATATATATCATATAATTTCACTAAACCCATCTTTAATACATTCCATGTAGTGTGTGAATGAATCACATCACTTTGAGGGTGCGGTAGTCCACACTTTGCAAACAAAATTATCATATTTATTCCAAATGGAAAGTATACATATATGTGATGTAAATAGATTAAAGATAAAAATAAATACATAATAAAAATAAAAATAATATATATATTTTGTTCATAACACCGACTTAGTGTATGTTACACGGAACACAAACTTGGAATACGTTACACACAACACTGGGTTTTGACCAAACATCATTTTATTATTTTAATTTTTTAAATGATATAATTATAAAAATATTATATAAAAATATTATCTAATATTATCTAATTAAACATTTAAACCAAATCATAATATAATTCAACTATATAAAAAAACTATAAGAAATTGTAGTTTTGAATTAATTTTCGGTATTTTTTACTATTCATAAAAAAATAACGTTTCTTAGAAAAAGATGAAATTTTTTCCCTAATATAATTTCGAAATTCTAAATAAAAATGTGCAGTTCATTTTATAAAATTAAATTTATAACTTTTTCTAAAATTAAATTTATTATTTTTTATAGAATGACATAAACACTATTTTATTTGAGAAATTAGTATTTTAAAACATATAACGACTTTAAACAAAAAATATTTCCGTAGTGATCCATAAAACCATTATATTAAATATTTGAAATGTTTTTACTACTATTAACATTAATATGTTTAATTCCTTGGTTATAATTATATCATTTAAATAATTAAAAGAATAAAATGATGTTTGGTCGAAACCCAGTGTTGTGTGTAACGTATTCCAAGTTTGTGTTCCGTGTAACATACACTAAGTCAGTGTTGTGAGTAATGTAGGACAATTATATTTTCAATGAAATTTACACCAAGTTTGTTCCATGTAAAATTCATGTATTACTTAGTTATTTCAAATATAAAAATATTTGCAATGTTTTTTGAAATAAAAAATATCATAATATTAAATTAGTTCGGAAAAACATATTTCAAAAAATCTCTTGGTTGTACACCCATCATACCACTTAGGAGTTTCTAAATAAAGTTGATGCCACCATAGAGAAGCACCATATAAGGGCATGTATACCCAACACCAATATTATCTCAATCATAATGTATCTCCTTTTTCTCCGGTCCAGTCTCCATGATTCCAAAACTCAATGTAGTTATATCATATACCTTCTCTTACTTCTATAATATGTGATATTACACTACAATAATGATCCATATATACAGCGATACCTTACACTATATTACTAGTTATATATAAATCCATAGCTATAGGGTGACTGTGCTCTATTATTCAGGTGAGATAAGAATACATAACTCTTGGGCACCCTGGCCCTATCACTCCAACTATATAGTAATTCGTAGTTACTGGGATCCATCAACCTATCATTCATAATGATATGCATCCATAGAACAAGGGTTACCTACCCACATTTTATAGTTATACATGCATCCAAACCTCTATTTATACCTCACTCCATAATTCAATCAAGATAAGAATCCATACCTCCAGGTAACTCTCACCTCATCATTGTGATTAGATTTGAATCTAGTGCTCTTGGGAACTATATACCTATTTTTCTTGAGATATATTAATCAACAAATCCAGGGTCCCCCTTCCCTTTCCTTTTGGTGAGACAGGAAAAAAATATCCTTTGAACTATAAACCTAACATTCCAGTAAGATAGGAATATATTGATCAAAGGTTTTCTTACCACATCACTCTAGGAAGATAGGCATACACAACTCCTATTCTCCATCACCCCATTAATCATGAGAGTTATACTTCCATGAGTCATGAGTTCTATTACACTATTAACCTTGAGTTTTAGTCTTCCATGCCTCCTATGTGTGGTCATATTTTTCATCCAAAGATATAATATTCTATGCCTCATGAGATCTATCACCCCATTCATCTCAAGAATTATCCGTCTACACCACCTTGGCACCATAACCCCATTCATCTAGTTATATAGGATTACACACCTCCAAGGAGTCATCACCCTATTCATCCAATGATCTAGTTTTCCACACATATAGGACACATTCCACCTAATCATCAGTATATGTAGGCTTCCATTCCTCTTAGAGGCATTTTCATATCCATTATGAGAGTTTGGAATCCACTCCTCTTAGGTTTAATCCCCCCATTCATCTAAATAGATAGACTTCCACACCTCAGGGTGACCATCATGAAATGGAGTTAGGATTCCATTCCTACAAGGCATCTTCACCACAATAATCTACTTTTTTTGAATTTCATACCACATGGTAACCACCATAATATTCATTTGTAGAGTTAGGATTCCACACCTCCTAGGAACCATCTCCAAATTCATTCATAATGTTAGTATTCCCCAACACGTGGTTTCTATCTACCCATTACTATGTAGACAAAGTCTTAAATTTCTTATGGTATAATTTAAAACATCTATATGAATAATTAGGCTTCCACACATCCTGCTATTGATCACCCTCTTCATTTTGAGAGTTATTCTTCAACCACCATATGTGCTCCATCACCCCATTCATAGGGAGTGTTATATATCCATACCTAATGAGCATTATTTCCTTGTTATTTTGGAGAGTTAGTCTTATAAACCTCATGGGTTCCATATCCCCTTTCACCCATAGGGTTTTGATTCCATGTCTACTTGGATTATTCTACCCATTCACTAGGAGGGATGGGCTTCCACTCCTTTTGGGTGTTGTCTTACCTTTATTTGGATGGCTAGAATTTCCTAACTCTGGGGAAACATCTCCCCATTCATCTGAAGAGTTAGGATTCTGCAACTCCTAGGCTCCATTACCCTACTCATCCAGATATATCAGATCCATGCCTCATATGATCTATCTCCTCATTCATTAATATTGATTGATATCCATGACTTCTCTCACCTAATCATAGTTTAACTAGTAAGATAAGATTATATGGTTTTCTAGAACTATCTACATGTTTCTTAAGTGTATATTTTGTATAAAGGAGTCACTAGTGCCAGTCATCCATTATAAATATTATAGGGGTATATATACTTGAGTTTATAACCCCACCAAATAGATGGGTTAGAATCCCTTATCCATGAAATGATGCTATAATAACCGTTTACCTCATTGAGGTTTTTGTAACGGGGGAAGACGACAATCCCTCATACTGTCAGCCTTTCTCTAACATCCCATATGTCCCCAACCACCCATAGCACACTCCATGTCGTCACAACTACTACATGGGAATCTGTGTTCAAATAACATGGATCAGGACCCCAATCTTATTCCATGAATCCTTTGAAAATAATATCTATTTCTCAGGACAACATGATCTACCATGTAGGTCCTGCCATTGATGAATGGAAACTGTGTAGGTGCTCTATATGGCCCTAACACAATCATATGGAGTTTTCCCCATGGAATAGACCAACTCATGTAGGGATAACATCCATAAAATTACTAATATAATTTTATAGGAATCCTTTGGAATGGTACCCCATGATCCTCAAGGATCACAAAAAAAACCAGGATAAGGAAGAGATGACCACCCCTTTATACCCACAACCCAATGGATCAGGACATCAGAACAATAGAGGGAGATCTATTTAGAGGATCCAACATTAGAAAAAACTTGGGAATGGGAAATCCATGTACTATTTTCCCCTAATATGGGGCTCTATGTTTGTAATAATTCCCCATGAATCCAAGTAGCATGATGAAAACATTCATGTTATCATCTAAATAATAATATGTTAATATATACAACATAACTCTCCCATGATACATGAGGTTAAACATCATTACATCATTAGACCTTCATTAATGAACTTAAAATTAACATCAATCTTCTATTTCATAAGATGTAACGATTTCAGGATATCTTCCTAGTCATGTGATGTTAAAGAAAATGAAAATTTCCTTATCGAATGGCATAAAAATAAATGAAATTTTCTTGGTCATGTTATGTTCAACTATGAGACAATTTCCTAGTCTAATGACATAAGATTGTATGAAACTATGGTCTATGAATATTTACATTATATTGTTTTATCCCTATTTAAGTCACATTATGTCGAACATTGCAACATATTTACCCCTCACCTAATAGGGATAACCATTTATTATGTTATATATCATATACCACACCACATTTTATAACTACATATTACATGATTCCCTGTATTATAGTCTATGATGGAGTGATAAAACATATTGTATCAGAGTCAATATGAATGTTGTTCAGTTTTTGGGGAGTTTCCCTTAGGATCATGTCCATATCCCACTCATTGATTCACATGATCATCACATTCCTAAAATTTTTGAGTAGAACCCACTGTGTTTAACACTTATCTAAATAGCTCCTCATACACACATTCTCACTTAGATAAACCCTCTATTTAGATAATTATTATCATTAAAATACAAGTGGGCCCTCTAATGATGATGGATTCTATAAAAGATCACTCAACTCCCATATTGGATTCATTCCATGATGGATCAATATAAAAAAATTATGGTTTTCATGTTTTGAACATGGTTAATGGTCAATATATGATGCTATCACCCTCCACTGATTGATGTAGTTATGGATCCCAGGTTTCTAACATGGTCAACAGTTTTCCCAACCTTTCAGTTGTTCCCCATGTGTTTTCAAGATACTAGATGTCCTAATTTACATTCTTAACCACCTCCATTTGTTATGGAGGAGTTATAACATTTCTGGTGTTTCCCTTTCCCATATCTGTGCAAGTCATGTTGGAATGTCTCAATCAATAAAAATGTTTTCTAACAAACTTATCCATTCCCCAAATTAAAATTTCATTGTGAAAGGTAAATTATCTAACTATTTATTAATTCCATCACTGAGCATTTCTCACACGTGAATATGAATCTTGTAAGGGTTTGTAAACACATGGTATAAAATCAATATAACTTTATTCCAGAAGATAATTCATTAATCAATTTTCAAATATTGGTCCATGAATTATGAACATGATCTATTTCTAACTAATGGACAAAGAACTATGGCTATAAAATATAATATTATTTGGACTAATAATTATGAATGTAATATATTTTAAGCTCATTGTCCATGGTGTACAACCTTAAACTAGTAGGAGTTATGGTCTAATCTCCACAACCTTAATCTGGAATCAACTTCACAAGTCTTAGTGTTATGACTCTGAACAAAAAATCTAATTTTCCTCATCAAATGATTCCATAATACCTCCTTACCATGTTTTAAAAATACAAGATTCCTCATATGAAAAATTGTGGATGATAAAAATAAATTTCCTTAACAAATGATGTTAAAAATTATCGTTAGCCTTTATGATGAATATAATATTCCTCATATGAAAAATATGTGACGAACAAAACATCCATAGTACATGATGCTGACCTATAGTGCTACCCAATTTGATGAATATAACATTCATCATATTTAAAATATGAGATTACTAAAAGCACACATCTTCCCAACAAGACATTAAACTATAGACTTACCTTATGTGATAAACATTGGATCACACAGATGAAAAATATGTGTTGACAAAAACCAACATTCTCAAAACATGAAGTTAAACTGTATCATAACACTATGAGTTGTACATTGGATCCCTCATGTGATAACTATGAGATGATTTATTTTCCCCACTTGAGAGGATTGATACATGCTAACATTGGTCACCTACTATGTCATTTTATATAACTACATGTGTCATGTTTCCCCTAAATAAAGGGATATGGAGGGACACTTGGATCCAAAATCCCAAGCCCAACCTCAACATTAATTTATTTTGGTGCATCCTCCTTCCCAATCATTATTTAATTATATTATGTTCAACTAGTTTTAGGATTTATTTGTGGGGGGTATGTCCTCCTTGGATATATAATAAATTAGAGTTTTGAATATTTTGCACCACCCAATAATAATTTAAGTAAATAATCCCATTCATGTCTATTCAGTATAAACAAAATTTGTGTTCCTCTGGCCCCATGTATCCCATTATGCTAATATTTTTCTTCACCCTTGGTGTTTCATAAAACCAATTCCCCTTCTCATTTTCATTTCATCATTTCATGGGATGATTGACCATTAGCATCATTGGTTTCCAACAACATCATAGACTAGAAAAATTTATTATGTATACATTTTTTCAAGGGAACTTGTATGGAAATTATCCTCCTTAGATATCCCTATTCATCGATTTATCACTCTCTCTACTACAAAACCCACTTTAGACAACAACTCCCCTTTATATATTCATTATATTACACAAACAGAAAGCCCAATGACCATAATAGTTTAGTTTCATTAGAAAAATGTATCAAATTATTATAATTTATAGAATTATCTTTATAATTCCCCATAAATATCTTCCCCTTTATTATTCCCACCTAAAACAATTCTTTATGACCTAGGGAAATGATAAATATGAATAGGTGAGCTCAAATGATTAATAAGGGTTAAAAAGGGATATATAAATCATAAAAAACACAAGTATAATAATATGAACATAACATTTTAAAATTTTACCCTTAATATCAAATATCATAGTCTTGAGTCATATAATGATTCATAAAAATTTATAATACACAATTCATCAAAGAATAACATTGGCATAAGACATGGAATTGTGTAAAACACATAAACCTATAACATCCTTCCTTATAATTCAAGGTGAATTGAAAAATATTATTATGTAACATAATGGGGAATAAACCTAATGGATAAGAAACAAAACCATCCCCAATCACATTCCGTTCATTTTGAGGATTTGGGTTTCCCCATCTTCATATACTGGATCAAATTTCCCCACCATCCCATTGTGGATGAAGCCCGTCTACATGTTTCCAATCAATATCTCATGAGATATAAGTCATTAAACAATTAATCAGATGGATATATTGGTCCCACATATTATATAATGAAAACTATACATATTTCTACAACATGAACATAAATCATTCATCATATCAGAACCCATAAAAAGAAACGAGTTCCATAAAGACTTCATCATAACATAACTCATGGAAAATAAATACGCTTTATAAATATCATTACATAATAAATATAAAACCTTAATAGAAATAATAACAATCGTATAATTGGTACACATACCTAGAATAACATAGGTATTATCCAATAATGTTTTATTTGAAAGAAACCATTTTTGAAAGGTAATTGAAATAATTATTGAGGAAAATATCCAATCTATTTTGATAAACACTTTTTAAATAATAAAATATTTACCAAGAAATATTCATTTAAAATAGCTATTAAAACATATGAATGAATATTTGAAATATATTTTAAACATATTTATATCCACTTTCCTTAAAAATTTATAAAATATCATTAAAAACACTTTTCTATCAATTTTATAAAACATTGATTTAGAAGAATACAAATTTCTGAAAAAAGAGGGAATAAAATTATATGAAACATATAATATCATGAAATGGTGTTGATTAATGATACAAAACATAAATGGGTATTATATACACCTCCTCATAGAATATAGGTGCATAATATAAAATGTGTCGCCAAGAAGGAAAATTGAGATAAAATTACCTTACCGATTAGGTAACTTTTGTACCATAAACATATTGAAATATATGTCCTAAATTGTATATGTAAATACCCATATATATACGAACAATTTTTTAGAATACATTCATGGTACATATATACACCTCAAAAAATAAATGTGTGGTGAATATATAGTAAGTCAAAAATTAAAGTGAGATAAGAAATCACCAAAACGTATGTCCTGACATATTTCATATGTGACTGAACATTCAATATAATAAATATAGAATTATTATTCAGCTAAAAAAACATTTTATATATATTTATTATTTTATATATGTTTTATTTATAAATTTATATTACTCTATTATTAAAAATTCCATGTTAATGTTATGTTTTGAGAAATTATGACATTTGTTTTCATACATGATTAGAGTTCATATTCCTAGACCAATTATTGTGATCATTATTTAATAAAATCCATAATTATATACATGAAATATGTATATAATATATTTATATTAATTTTTTTTGTGATTCATAAAATTTTAAAAAAAATACACCCTTCATAGAGATGGTAGGTCGTATGAACACATGAAGGGTGTCTTCATTTTCTTATCGTGTTAAATGAATGAAAATTATATTATATGTTATCAATAAATAATTTTATTTCTATATGTAAAATATATATTCATAAAAATCATCCTTATTTCCATCCATATAAAATAAAGATGAAAAAAGAATCACATCACGTGATGGAGATGGAAAGCCATACGTACGAACGAGCGACATTATCATTTCATGAAACGATTAGATTGTAACAATATAGATATGATATTACCATTAAAGAAGAATAATTATGTCATAATTCTCTTATATAAAAATTAAACCCATCATAATTCCCACTTATTAAATGTGGTGATGGAAAATTAATTGTATCGCTATGTATATAAGGTAAGTTGTATGTACGCATGACTAATACTTTTACTTCTTGTTTGATGGGAAAGGGGATCTATAATAGAGTTTTCAAAATCACAATGAAATTTAAGAATATTTAATATTAATAAATTATTATCTTATGGAATATATCATTGATTTATTATAGGTATATAAGAGTAGAAAATGAGAGTGATGAGTTTTAGAGATTACCTCTTCTTCAAAATGTGTCCTTTAGATCTCCTCTAAAGGAAAATAGAGTTGGACATTTGGGAGGACCATTAGAAATATAATATGTCTAGGGAATTATAAAATATAGTTTTTAGATAATTTTATATCTAGTATAATTAATGAGGTCAAATGAGATGATGGAGGAGGTGTCTGGTAATAATGAAGGACATGGTATTTTATAAAATTTAAAAGAAGATTAATTTATTATAAATTAAATAAAAATCCAAATACCTCTAAAAAACTTTAATTAGAATATAAATCACGAATATATTTTATTATCATCAACTAATATACTATTGATATTTTTTAGTGTTATTTTAAGCCTTATCATTTTCATTAACCATTAATTAACCTATTTTTATTTTAAGTATGCTAAGAAATGTTTTAGTATTAAAATGTTTTAGTTTTTACATATAATTTGACAATTAAAGCATAAATGGATAATTAATGATAGTTTATAAAAAATATCAGCTAATTTTCCTTTATATTATATATTTATGATTTTTAACTAATATAATGATTTATTAGTTTTAACATATATCACTAATATCAATTTTTACACTATTAATTACATTGAATTTAAGAAAATTAATCCTAAAATATTACTTCAGAAACATTACATTAACACACCAGTAACAAGTCATGTTCACATATATAATTCAAAAAGTACCATATTTAATTAAAATTATATTTATTTTAATATTTCTAATATCATTTTATTGACTATTTCATTAATTGAAAAATTACTTCATCATCAATGAGTAAGAATTCATAATATATATTTATTAACTAAAATTAAATATTAAAATCCATGATTTATATAAACATTTTATATTTCATAATAATATATATATTCTATCATATATTAAATTTAAACACTGATTAAATGTATTAAACTTATTAAATGTAAGGGTGTAATATTTTATCACTCTCTTTAATTTTAATTATATCCAAGTCATTTTTATGGAAATGTTTCCAATAAATAATTATACATAAAACTGCAGGTGTTAACAGTCAAATTAAAATCATAAAAAACATTTGGTATAGTTTTAATGTCTATTTAAAATATTTTTAATATTATTTTTACCCTTAATTACATTATTCACTCTTAACTATTGTATTAAAAACCTTTTAATGTCACTATTAATATTGTCCAAAAATAAAAGGGAACTATTTACTAAAGGGTGAGCTCAGATTATTAGTAAGGGTAAAAAATGGAGATATTAATAATATCATAAATGTAAGTATAGATGAATCTGAACATAATAAGTAAATATTATACTCTTTATATTAGAGACCATAATAACTATTCGTATAATTAATCATCAAAATTCAAAAGTCACAAATCATAAAATAAAAACATTGGAATAAAATTTGGGATTGTGAAAAACACATAAACATGTATTATCATAACATATAAGTCAATAATCAAGGAAAAAATATATCAGGCCACTTAATGAGGACTAAACCAACTAGGAGGGACACACCACCATCCGTAGTTGTAGACCATTCCTTATAAGGGATTGGGTTTCACCATCTTCTCATAGTGTATTAAGTTTCCCGTTCTTACCTTAGTGGATAAATCATGTCGACTTATTTAACAACATCATCTCATCATAAATAATTCATTAAACAATGAACTGGGGAGATATATAGGTCTTACCTAACACATAATGAAAACAATATATATGTGTTCTACTAGAACATAAATCATCCATTATAATAGGGCCCATAAAAATAAAAGAGTTTCATATACACTTCATGCTAATATAATTTAGGGAATAGAAAAATTATTCAAAAATAAAATTCCATCATAATTATAAAATATTAATATAATTAATAGTAATAGTCACATTGGATAATATCAACAAAAATATAAGTAATATTAAATAATGTTGTCTTAGATGGAAAGTTATTTTGAAATCTCACATGAAATAATTATTGAGGAAAATATCATATATATTTTGAAAAATTATTTTTATAAGATAAATAATATATAAAATAATTTTCATTGAAAATAAAGAATAAAAAATATAATTTTAATTTTTAAAATTATTTTAAACATCTGTTAAATGGCTTTTCCTAAAAAATTCATAAAAGATCATTTAAACCACTTTTATTTATTTTTTCAAAAACCATTAATTTGAATGAACAAAAATTTTCGAACGAAGATGGAATATCATTATATGAAATTTAAAATATCATTAAAATATTGATATTTGTGATAATACTCGTCAAATGGTAGTATATACACTTCATAAAATAATATACATGCATAACATATTATTTGACTTAAAGAAGGAAAACTGAGACAAAATGACATTATCGATTTGGTAACTTTTGATCCACAAACCTAATATAAGAGATAAAATCAAATGAATAATAAATACCCATAAAAATATATATATTTATTATATAATAAATTCATGGGTTGTATACATTCCACAAAAATAAAATTTACGGTGAATATGACATAAGTCTAAAAAAATAAAACTGAGACAAAAATCCCATTGACTCATGTCTTGAATTCTTTCATATACATTGAAACAGAATGAATAATAAATATAACTTTATTGTAAATATAATAGAGAACCATATTAATATATATAATACCATATATTATTTATTTATGACTTTATATTACTCTCTTATTAACAATTCCAATTTAAGTTATGTTTCGGGTAAAATACGCTTAGTTCTTTGTACATGTTTTGAGTTTTTATTCTTGATCCTCTTATTTATAAAATTATTTCATCATCTATAGAATTATATCCATTAAATAAATATAATATATATTTATAATTTATTTATTTATGTTGATTCATAAAGTATATTAATTAAATACACTTTTCATAAAGATGCTAGGGTGTATATACGCTTGAAGGTTGTTATCATTTTATTGTCATATTAAAAGAATGAAAATTATATGATATATTATCATTGAAAAATAATTTTATATTATATATAAATTTTTTTTTTCTAAAATTAAACCTTATTAAAATCTTTGATAAATATAGAATAAAACATAATCACACCGGATCGTGGAGATGATATGCCATACATATACACGAGCGACGTTATCAGTTTCCAAAATATTATATCGTAAAAAGTTTGATATTATACTATCATTAAATAAGTATAATTATGTTTTAAATATCCAAAATAAATATTAAACCCAATGTAATCCCCACTTATAAAATATTGTTATCGAAAATGAATTTTATCGCTACATCGATACGACGAGCTGTATATACGCACGAGTGATACATCCACTTATTGTTTGATCGGAAATTAGTTGTATAATGGTGTGTTAATAATCATAATAAAATTTCATAATATTTTGGATTCATAAATTTTTATATTATTAAATATATAATATATTTGTTGGAGGTATAGAATAATATGAATAGAGAGTGATTGGTTAGAGTGATTACCTTGAAATGGATCCATTACATCACATCTAAAGGTCTATAGGGTTGGTCGTTTGGGTGGACCATCATCTCTTTAATGTTTCTATGTTAGTCTATAATATAATTTGGTAGATTTTTGTGGAGATAGAGATTCAATGTGGTGACATGAGATAGGGGGTGATCTTTTATAATGACGGTGGGGTTTTTTTTCTCGAATTTCCAGAAAGATTAATCTATTATAAAAAAATATCAATAAAAATAACTCTAAAAGAACATTTATTATAATATAAAATAATATTAGGTTGTAATACCATCATAAAATATATTTTAGAAAGATATGGTGTTATTTAAAACCTTATCATGTTGATTAACCATTAGTTATCCTATTTTTATTTTAACTAAAGTAACAATATTTATAATATTAAAAGGTTGTAATTTTTAATATATACAGTAAATTTAAGCTTAAAATGAAAATTGATGATATTTTTGACCATATAAAATCACATTTTTTACTTATTTAGTTTTTTTATTATCTTTATCTAATTAATAAATTATTATTTTCATAAAATATCATTTGTGTCAATGTTGACATTATTCATTACGTTGACCTTATGAAAATCAATACTGCAAGATAAAGTTGAAAATATTAATGTAATACACCCTTAACATGTCATATTAACCTATAAAATTAGCGAATAACCATATATAATTAAATTATATTTATTCTAGTATTTCTAATATCATTTAATTGATTGTTTCATTAATTTAATAGTTATGGCATTATGATTATATAATAATTTTTGATAATTATTTATTAACTAATAATGAAATGTATAATTAAATAATGTAAATAAACCATTTAAATTTTTTAATAATACATATATTCGATCATATCATATATATATATATATATCTATTTTAAAATTATTATATTAATGAAAAGTAAGAGTGTACCATTTTATCAATCTATTTGAGTTAGTAATATCCGAATTCTTTTCATCGACAAGTGTATCTTAAATCATTCAATTTCAAACCATAGTTGTCAAGGTTAAAATTAAAATAACTAAAAAAATTTGGGCACATGTTATATTAGTTTTAAAATATTTAAAATATTATTTTCACCCTTACTTACTCGATGTAACATTAAACATGGTATTAGAAAAATTAATAAAGTTACTATTCATATTGTCCAAAAAATAAAAGGAAATTATTTAATAAATTTGGAAATTATAATTAAAAATATGGAATAATTTTTTCAAAAATCAAATGAATGAAAATTTTATAATTAATTTAATGTTATTCCCATTAATAGGGTGAGAAAATGTGTTTTTAAAGTGAAAATATTCAAAAGTTTGAAATGTTTTATCTATTCAAATTTCGTGTGAAATTGATTTCAATGTCATATATTGGAATAAATGATAAATAATATGTCAAATTATTCACTAAAACAAATTAAAAATATAATTTAACAATATTAATTATTTATAAGAAAAATATGTTTTAATTAAAATGTAATATTTTCACTAATCATCATAACAAGAAACTTAACAAAAAAATATGAAAAAATCAACCAAAGTAAATTTTTATTTCCCTAATTCAAAGAATAATATTATTTTTTAATATTTAATTAATAAATGTGTCAATACCTAGATTTAAAACATGTGCGCCATCAAAAGGTTAAAAAACTCCTTTTTTGAAAAATAATTCTTTAATGCATAAACATGGATTTGTAATCTTATCATAAATAAAAAACGTAGAAGATTAATGATAACCATTTATTTTAATATATTAAAAATAAATTTCATTAATGTAATATGAAAATCTTGATTTTCTACTTATTGGTATAAAACATTTGTGCACATCTGAATATTTTGAAAAAAAATACATTTGTATTATTTTAAAAAATATTTTAAATTATTTTATAATTAAGGTCAAAGAATTATATATAAATATGTAAAAAATATTTAACAATTCATTTAATGATTTTTATACTCTATATTATAAATAATAGTTTATAATTACCTTTCTGAAATAATTGTAAAAATTTAATGATGTTTCATAGAATACTAGTGCTGTGTGTATCAAAAGATATGACAATGTTGTGTGTAGTGAAATATTAACATGATGTAGCATGAAATGAATGATATAATTGAAATAATATTATTTTAATTTTTTTTTCAAAAAAAAATGAGGGTGTTACAACCTTTAACTAGATGCAACCACAATTTGAAATTTATGAATATAAACTACATTGCTCAATGTTCTCAACACATGATGTTAAAATGTATCCTTTCTATATTCTATGTATATAGCATGCCTCATATGATATATGAGATGAAAAAACGTCCTCAACACATTCAATTAAACTATAACCTTAAAAAATGTGATGAATCCATGATTCATCATATAATAAACATGGGATGACCAAAACCCACATCAATGACACATGATGTCAAAATGTATCCTTAACTAATGTGATTTAAAAATGATGCCAATTAAGAAATATTTTTGATGACCAAATCCAATGTCATCCAGACATAAAGTTAAACAATATCCATATTTTATTTCATGAATATAGGACACCTCATATTATTATTATGAGTTTATCCAATGTCCTCTCAAGAGAGGACACCACCCTTCTATCATTTCAATCCTACCACACCTCATTCTAGAATAATAGGTGGCATGATTTACATTCCCATGGGATATGTAGTGATGTTTTAAAATCCTATCCTAAGTCCATCACCCACGACCATCTCATTTCAGGGTCTCCCACCATAGGGTCAGGTTCTATCATTACTAATATATTCAACCAGTGCATCTTGGTGAATTATGTGATAACTCCTAGGGACATCAAGATCACGAGGACATTCCCCTCATCCACTTACACACTTCCTGATTTATACAATTTGCATCATCATAATCCTACCAATCATAATATAACCCTTATAAAAATGGACTGTGGACAGTTTTTCTTACATACCATCATGGGAACATGATTATAAAGATCCTTGGGAACATATTGAGGTTTTTGTGTTTCAAACATGGTCAATGGTTAATCACGAATTTTTTTTACCGCATTAATGAATAGCATTTTTTGTGGGACCTTTATATTTAACATGATAAATAGTAATTCCCAACCCATCAATGACTCTATTTAATGGTCTAGGTGTTGTATGTTATGACTTATCTTTATTTAAAAACTATTTTTTGGTTTACTTTTGCACCCCTTGTGTCAATATCATGTAATCTCATGTATGTTGATCATGTAAGTGTGCATTATTGGGGCCTACCCAATTTGGAATCTATTTTCCTTTATCAGGATATACCAATAGATAATGACAACATCATTTATATCCTTGTTTCAAAAACTGAGCATGGATAATGTGGTTATATGATTGAAGGAGAAATTTCCCCATGCGATGGTGAGATATTCCTGCATCTATTAAATGGAATGCCACACATTTCATCCCAAATTATATAGTCATAAAATGATCCAATACCCAAGAATTATGATGTTATACTATGTTTACAATTTCCATCGAAGGTTTTATGCTAAATAATTTTACATGGAACTCAATTCATGTTTGAATACCACCCTCCCATTCCATGCACACACTCCATTGTGACACACAACCCTTGGAATAAACTCAATGAACCTAAAATTTAAGAAATATTGGTAAAGTTATCATGACCTTAAAATATGAAAATTTTGTATTAGATATGTTTCGTGAGACATGACCCCACTTGGAGTCCTATCCACCTTGAATTAACTCACCTTACATTATTCTTAAATATCCTTTTGACATCTATTTCCCCCATTATCAAAGCTATGTGAACATAAAAGGCATCTACCTCCGATCCAAGAAGTATAACCATAATCTATTTTTAGAATCTTATTATGACTAACATGAACAGAAATTACTCAAGGAAATTGGAACATATGTCTATAATGTTTGAAACCATTATTAGAAGCCTAGATAAAACATATACTTCCCCTCGATTGGTCACACTCCCGATATGGTAAAAACATTAAATCATATATAAAAACATAAAAACCTACTATTAGACACATTAAAGAAGTAGGAAACCAAGGCTCTGATCACTGGAATTGATAATATCAGGAAAAAGATATATTCAAATATTAGCTTCATCTATTCAAGAGCTCCATTATGAGGTGCTTCCCATTGCATTTATTTTCTATGAATATGGATATCCTGATCATTAAGTATTTATTCCTGTTAGATAATATTTCCTGGTTACTAGATGATAGTTTGTGCTAAAAATATTTTAATCACATGTCATTAAGTTGTCTAATTCACTTTACTTACCACGGGATTCTAAAATTAATGTTTAACAACTTCACCACATGGTGATAAGATGAACACACCTCATCCACGTGTAATGAATGAAATCCAAAAATAATCATATTTTAATGAAAGATATATCCCCATAAAATTCATCTACATAATGAACCATTCTTTTTTCCTTGACATTCATATAGAATGAAAGATAACAATCCTCTTGGAAGATGTGTTCGGACTTTTTGTGGGATTAAAAACCCACATGATGATCTCATAACTGTAGAGGCGTAATTTAGTGAGTGTTGATCCTAATATGAAATGAAACTAAATTAAGATATACTCCTCATGCATTCATGAATTTGGATCCCCATATTCATTCATGTTTTAACATCCCCCACCCAATTGAAATTGTTCAAGGATACCATGTCTCTACTACCATCGTGGTCACATGCTTAGGAATACATTCAATGAGATCATTACAATTCCTTTATTTCAAACTTTTTCAATGAATAAAACTAATTTATTTATACCCATACTTCATGGAATTATAGTACAATGTATTTTTTAAACATTCTCCTCTAAAATCCTCTATCGTACTTCCACCCACTTTGTGTTTCAAATTTTACGTGTCATGATTAACTCTATTCATCACCACTTTATTTGGTTAAAATCCAATGGTCAAGGAATTACCCCATTCATTCACCTATAAATGTATGGTATCAAGAATGTGTTAGGGTGTTCTAATAACCAACCAAGACATTCATAGTTAGGACACTGCAATAGTTGATTAATGAACCATTCTGATCCCAAAAAATATTCCCATGTCCATCACTCTCGTTCTGGTGAACAATATTCTATAGTCTCTTGTTTCCTACACTGAGTATAGATTATGTGGGATTAATTAATTTATTTAAATGTCTAACCAACATGATCGAGATATAGTTGGCCTAATGGTATGGTGGTTTAATTAGTTTTTTTCTTAAAAGTAGCATAACTCACCCTCATCATCCCTGTTGGAGCCCATTATAGGGGGTGGGAAATTTTTTGCTGTTGAGAAAAATTCAACCATGATGGAAAAAATAATAAATAATTTTATCGGGTAGAATACATTGTTTTTTGAGATACTATTTAACTATTTAATGAGTTGAAACAAATACTAATCAGATGAATTGGATGTGTGAAGTTAAACATATAAAAACTAAATGTGAGGGTCATTATGGAACAATGTATTTAAGTCCACAAAACACAAACATTGACCAAACATAAACATGCTTGAAACTGAAAAACTAATGAAAATTAAATCTTTCATGAATAGAAGTCAGTTCACCATAAGAAATAAAATTTCATGAAAATATATGAAGATTTTTGAGATTTATGTCTCCACCTACAAGTAATAGATGAATAATCTTTAAGACATCATTTTATTGTAGGACATTCCAATCAAGGACATCACACTATAAATTTGAAGAAATAAAAAATATTTCCGTGAATTCACATTACTCATTTCCTATTATGTAATATTTCATGAATTCACACACATGATCACTTCCATTCATGAGTTAGTGTATGAAGATGTTTTTTGAGACATCTACCCATTAATAATAGTGTTTATTTAAGATGAAAATGTTTTTCAAAAAATCAATTTTCATAAAATTATTATGTTTTGTGAAATCATGGTTACTATATCCATTTGGATACATCAATTCATTAAATATAATTTCTTGAATGTTGCTCATCTTTGTGAAACCACTATCATTCATGGAATCCATATCTAATTGACCACAAGTCCATAGCAAGGGGCATAACGCCCACACCCCTCCTTTGGATCAATTCCATGATCTGGCCCTAGGCCACCGGCCTGGTCCCATCACTTCTATCACTAACCCCTATGAAAAATAGAGAGTCGTAAAGTGATATTTTCTAGTACAGTTGAAGAAATGTTGCATTATGAGTTATATATAACCAATTTGTACACCATATAATACCGTATTTGGATATACTAATCTACCCTCCAATAAATAAATAGTTTTGATGTACTGTTATTTGTTACTTCCCTATTGAACATGTTGATATTCTTGTATTACTATTCCCAAATATCTCGACTTGAAAAGATACTCAAGAAACTCTTAAAATGTCAACACCAAACTTCTATTTTAAGAGGAATAATAAAGGTATTGTCTTTAATAATCCCCACACAACCCATTTCTAGGCATTATCTAACTAATAGTCCTAACTAAATGATATTTAACTTCACTATACCCTATGTTTCATGAATATAATGCCTTTAGAGACAATTATGAGAAGACATATGTGATTGACATAAGAAGGCTCAAGTAATGTTCATGATATGAACTCCATATCCCCTGTGGGACTACTCCTTAGGAATATGCCACATTAATATTCCTCCACCAATCAGTGGTCCTAGATTCCCTTCTAACCAATAATGAAGAGACAATACTGTGAAGCCCATGTATGAATACCCCCCATGTATCCCAGCTTCTCCCATTGATCCTCTAACATTCCTCCTATTTAGGATTATGTCATAATCCGAAAAATAAACCATCATGTAGGTAGAGATTTATTTGTGAAAAAACACATGGCTGGAAGGATGGGAAGCTCAATGCATATGCCCCACACACAACATCCTTGCACATGACATTAAACAATGAATGTATCCTATGAAATGAATATGGTATTCCATGTAATAAATCATAGATGCCTCATGTGAGAAGCATGAGATGCATCATCTGATTCAAATGAGATGATACCCCCTCCTCTAGGCATACTAACTACGTAATCCAAATTCTTATCACTGATGTTCCATAGCAGTACTTGGGTATCGGAACTGCATATGTCCCATTCCTCCTATCATTGTTCTAAGTAGTAACCAGGAATCTCACCCACGAAAGACCCATCTATATAATGACTGCAACTTGCATCACTAAAACAACCAATATATGTTAGAACCTTTCATACCATAGTATCCCCTTGAAGCTACCAAGTAGCTCAAACACATTATCCCCACACCATCCATCCATTCCATGCGATGAGTCACCTTCCATGGGCATCCCATATGGGTAAGACCCACAAAATTCTACATTGATGATCCATATATGATGCAAGTTTCCTTCACAATGATTTTCAACATCATAGTCCATCCCATCACAAAACCTTAGTTTTTACAATTGAACTTAATGGGTTCAGATTCCTATTTATTTACATAGTATATATGATTCCATTCAAAGGATTAATCAGATTGTAAATAGTTTAATTCCCCTATGTTCAATCTCAAACCCATTAATACCACCACTAAATATATATAGATGTGGATTAATATGGAACAATTATTATGACATCCTAGGTGAAACATATGTGAAAAAGTCAAACATCATGGATCATTCTATGATCAACATAATTATTTATTTCTATATGTCATAGTTTTATTTATTAAATAATCAATAAATATAAAATTACATAATCTCATGACTGGCTCCTTTATTTTTTTTTAATTTTTCGACATGTTATTTTTTTATGTGTCTATAATCAGTATCAAGTAATTAAGATAATAAATATAAACTATTAGAATTTAAAAAAATGGATATCGAGTAAATACATTATCAAATATTTTTTTATTAAAATATGTAAAATCCCCTTAATATTAACAAGTAATGTAAACGATTAATCATTTTATAAATACTAAATAATAAATTGAAAAACATCAACATAATAATAAATCAAACTAATCCTTCCCTTAACTGATTAGGAATATAAAAATGGAACTAATTCCTTACAAGGATAATGTATAGAATGTATTGTTATTAGTGAGCTATCATAAAATTTTTGGGTTGTCATAACCGATATTTTATTTAATCAAATGACCAATTTCAATTCTATTATAATTTTGTGGCAGGTGTTGAGTAATTTAATGTTAGGATTTCAGGATAAGGGAGTCAAATCAATGGATCTTTCAGATATTGTAATGGCCCAGACCACTCTAGTGCATTCCTTTGTTAAAATGAGGTGTTAGAGGCGTTCCGGGAGGTCAAGGTAACTTATCCCCAACATTTTTCTAAAATCTTCCTTTTCGATGAACCGTTTCAATGGTAGACAGTTCTGAACAGTAACATCATGTTATGTCTTCGGGTACTTTTAATGTTTATAACTACCTTTGGGTTGGTGTAGTGACTTGGGGGTGCGCTAGGGTGAATCTTTAAGGAAAGCTAAAGGGAAGTAGCTTTCGCATGGGATACACACTGTTTGACTATACCGTGCGGCCTGCCCGTGCGTAATTAATCTTCGAGGCAGTGGATAATGCACGATTAGTGCATGGTTTGTCTAACCGTGCAATATAACCGAGCAAGGAGTGATTGATGAGGTAGCAATGACTGCATGGTTAGCGCACAGGTTGTCTAACCGTGCAAGCAAACCATGAGGGCACTTAAATTAGATCCTAAAATTGTGGATCTAACTCGTTTTTGCATTTAATCTCCTCTTTTAGGCTCCTAACCAGCCATAACTCGGGATTACTCTCCCTTGAAAGTTGGAAAACCTCTCCCAAGTGTTTTAGAGGCGATCTGAAGGCTTTTCTTGGAGAATCAAAGCCGGTTTCTTGAGGCATGTGATCATTATTTTTTTAGTTTTTTAGATATACTTAGATCTAAACTTCTCATCCCCTCTCGATTTCTTAGATTTACTCCCGTTATGGGTAGATCTAAGTGTGTGGATTCCATTTTTGATGATATTTGATCTTGATCATTCTTGGAGAAGAGATCTAAGACAGGTTCTTGGAGAATCAACCTGGCTTTTTTGTGCGTTCTTCATTTGTTGGGGTTTTTGTAAAAAACCTTTGAGATAGGGTAATTTTTTCTTCTCTTTATTTTACGTGAACATATATTGTTGGTATGTTTAATCCGACTGGATGAAAATGGAATTTACATAATTAATCTTTTGAACTGGATAAATAAATTGTTATCGGTCATATGTTATTGCCTCATGTTTTTCTAGATAGTGTGATATCTATGCTTGCTTTGATTAGCTGTTCGTTCTTGATGGAAATTGGTAAAGAACATAATCCATGATTAATGGATAATTGTTTGGATAATGAAAAAGAGGCATGAAAATGAATCTGGTTCTTGTTGTAATTTGATTTTAATCAAATTGGCATTGTAAGCATGTTTAATTATTTGTGTTAGCTTACTGATTAGGTTTCCCAAAATTAGAACCTACGAATTGAATCTATTATGTTAAGAATGATTAAAGAATTTCATTTCCTGATAATTCCTTGAAGGGTTTCGAGTTACCCACTTGTTTGTTAAAGGGCCAAAGCCCAATTGATGTGATGGTTGTTTTTCCTGCTGCTTGTGTTAAGATGTGACCCTGGAGAGGTGTTGTGATATGTGGGGGCATAGAGTCCTTTTGGTTGTGGCAGAGGATGGCTCCTTGAGTGGAGAGATGCAACAGTTTATGCATGTGGGTGTTGGGGAGGACACCAGGGATGATGTAATGGGATGAATGTGATTGTTGGATGCTTGCTGTTTCTTTTTGCTGTTTATCTTCTTTAATTTTTCCCAATGATCAAGGAATATGGTCTTTCTTACCATTCTTTTGAAAGAGGCGAAGTAGCATGTGGTGTGACACGTGCTTTCTGTGTCTATATTTTCAAGGGAGGATGGGTCTACACTCTTGTTATAGGCGGCAAAGACTCGACGTGTAGTACATATACTCACCGTGTTGAGCCCCCTTGTGTTTAGTAGCATAGAATGCTTTTCTAGAATGCCTGGGAATATGGTAATTAATTCTGTAATGAATATTTGAATAAATGATGTTATCCCATGGTATTGGATTTTACTGGAATATAATAATGAGGTGGTCATTTTTTAAGGAACATTGGATTTTGGGTGTGATGCTAATGAAATTGAATGGGGAATTGTTCATGGTAATTTAATTTTTTAAGGAATTAATTAATCTACAGTGGAACTAATAAAATGGGAATGAAGTAATATAACAAATCTCTTTAAATGGTTACGTGATTATAGGATACCTAGTCTTAGAAGTGGCAGCCTGGAGTCTGAGAGACGTTAGCTCCAGTTGCACCTAAGAATAGGTAATGCCCATAGTGTGGTTGTGAGATATAATATATTTTGTACTTTTAGTGTTTCTATATACTCATCCACCCTGTCAGTAAGGGAAACTAACACCCCAAGGATTCTAAGCCCCGGCGGGGGGGGGGGGAGGTTGTTTTCCCCAACATTCTGGTGGGAGGATAGAAGGCTGACTACCCTCTTTGGCCCCACACTCTTCTCTTAGTAGTTACTTGTGGTGGAAGGCACATTGTTTAGTTTTACCCATATATGTATGTAGATGGCTGTAATGGATTGTGGTTATTCAGACACATATATTCTGGATATAGTATCTTATGGACTACTATAGGTGTAACATTTATAGGCTATGATGACTTGAGGATCCTTACCCAATGTATGGGATATAACGGATTGAGGTATAATACCCGACCTATGATACATGTTACATGAGATTTGGTGGCTCCCAGAACCTACCTGGTTACTTTTGGTTGTGAGGATGGTTTGGAGCTTCGCCTAGTTGTCTGCGGGCAAGCATTTGTGTTGCATGAGGTTTATATTGTGGTGCTACCCCCAGGTGTCTGTGGGAAATCCTTTTTGGAGAGAGATGCTCAGGACGTATGATGTTGTGGAAAAGCGGCAAACCAGTGGGGATGTAGTAGCGGATTTCCCTTGATATTCTTTACTATATTAGATATTCTTGTATGTGTTACTTGGTGAGAGTATCCATGGTGAGGTTGGGAACATAGTATACCTATTTAGGTGACGAGTTAGTTTCACTTGTTGTTCACTGTGCTTTAGAATGCTTTCTTTACTTTTTCATGAGAGGCTTCGGGGAGGATCCTACTGAGAATACTATTATACTCACGCTACGTATATATAATCTGTTTTTAGTTCACTTGGAGCAGGTTGGATATCAAGATGGTTTTTACGATCTTGTGGATACAAGAGCTGTTCGGGCTTGTGGTTAATGATGTTTTTTTACTTTCATTTGAGTACTTGCTGTTTTTCCCTTCTAGTTGTAGTACTTTGGCATGAAATTTCATATATGCACTTTTGTTTCTTTTATATTCATGTTTTTATTGGGAGTTGATTGGTGTCTATCTTATCTCTCTCTTCCGCATGTGTTATATTAGAGGGTAATGCCTCCCATATGTGTGCTTAATTTACCCTCGTTTCTAGTCACCAACCCGGGGCCTACTAGAGGTAGGACTCGGGGGTCATTATCTCCCTTCACACATTGCCTTCCCATGAGGGGTACACTTTGTGGGGAGGGGGTTGTGACAGAGTGGTATCAGAGGTTTGGTTGAGGGATAGGCTGAGTTTGGAGTTAGGCATAGGTGAGGATGCATGGGTTTGTAGGGAAACAATGTCATTCATGTTTATCAAGTGAGGTAAACACTAGAGACCGACTGAGACATAGGCATTTAGGGCCCCCTATGATCTGATGTATGGACCTTTAAGTTCAAAATGGCTACAAAACAAGGTGATACTAGTTCCAGGGTAGAGACCTAGGAAAGGTTCATGCATCATTCTTCTTTGTACCTATTTTTGAATGGGTAAACCTTGGGATAGGTTAACCTAAAATGAATAAAAGAAAAAAATAAATTAATTAATGCTGATTCTTCCATATTATATGTTTAAGAACTCTAATGGGCTTTTTTTTATAGGTATGGCTCCAGGTCGACGTCCTCATCAGGTTTGTGCAGAAAATGTCCATCAGGCTATTCTAGGAGTTGGCTATATGGTAGAGGTTGATGACGATGACACTTGGAGGAAGACACTATGAGAGTTTCAATTCCAGAGTATATATAAGTACGAGGGGTCTATTTCAGATGCAGTCACGGAATACTGGTTAGAGGAGGTCGAGATCAGCTTTAGTTTGATTCGTGCTTAGAAGGAGCACTAGCTGTCCTTGGTTATGACGATGCTATGTGGAGCAGTGAGGCAGTGGTGGTTCTTGTTTCTCAGGGACCATGAGGAGTCAACAATCTCCTGGGAGGAGTTTCGAGACAAGTTTAGAGGTGAGTTCCTTTCTAAGACTGTGAAGGCATCCAGTCTCCCAGAGCTTCTTACCCTTCAACAGAGGAGCTCCAGTTTTCGAGTGTTTGGGATCCATTTCAGGAACCTTTTACGATATTCTTCAGACCTGTTGCCAAATAGGGAGTCCAGGGTGAGGCATTTTGAGGAGGATTTGAGTCTAGAGATCCAGCACTAGGTCACCCCACTTATGCTGAAAACATATCTTGAGGTGTAGGCGAGGGCAGAGGTTTTTGAGAGGACTTTGGCCCGGACCAGATCATCACTAGAGGGGAATATACATAATTCCTCACGAAGTAGAGCTATGGTCTAGAGTTACCAGTTTTCAGGGCAGAAGAGATTCCTTTCAGCCGGGGGTAGGTCCTAGACCTTTACATCTCGTTTCTCTAGAGGCAACAACTCTCAGGCTTATGGCAAGGGATCAAGCACTTTTTTCTTATGGTGGTCATGGACATTAGCAACAGCAATGCCCGGCCTTTCAGAACTGTCATCGTGTACCAGACGCTATGCTACAGGTTCCTCCGTTGAGGCAATTCCAGCCGAGGCAACAACAGCGAGTTTCACTAGCTTTAGATCAACAGAGGGTAGATGGGGCAGGCATAGGACAACTCTATGATGCTGCCCTTTCTCAGAGAGTAGAGCTCGACCGTGGTGGTGGACGTCATCAAGGTCAGAGAGGCTATGGAGGAGGTTGTGGTCAGCTTCACGCTCTAGCGTTGCCAGCTCTAGGAGAGCCAGTCATCGTTCTAGGCACCCTTTTCTTGTTTTCTAGCTTGGTGTATGCCTTGTTTGATTCTAGAGAGACACACTCTTTCATATCACCTACCCTTGTCCATGCTTTGGGACATGAGGTAGAGAGGCTTCCAGTGTCCTTGGCATTGACTATGCATGTTGGAGGTTGAGATGACATGTTTTAAGTATGTAGAGACTGTGATCTTGTTTTGGGGCAACACCGCTCTGGGGAGATTTCCTATGATTACGAATACGACCCTATGATGTCATCTACAACATGGATTGGTTGTATTCGGTGTAGGCTATTGTGGATTGCTTCAGGAAGAAGGTCATCTTCATTGGTTTGGCAGGAGAGAAAGTGGTGTTTGTTGGTGAGAAATATCCTCATATGGGTCATAGGCATGTTCCATCCTTATCATCCCTGATGGTTAAGATGATAACGAGTTCTTCAGAGGTTCAGGAGTTGGTGTTTCCTAGTGTTGTAGAGGAGTACCCTAATGTCTTTCCAGAATTTGTTGTAGCATTGCCCCCTCGATGAGAGACCGAGTTTGGGATTGAGCTATAGCCAAGATCATCTCCTATCTCTATGTCTCCACATAGGATGGCCTCTTATGATTTACAAGAGCTATGTATACAGCTTGATGGTTTTTTGCAGTGCGTTTTTGTTCGGCTGAGTGTGTCACCATGGGGTGCACAAGTTTTGTTTGTGAAGAAGGCTGACAGTATTTTTTAGTTATACATTTATTATCTTCTCCTAAATAATGTGAAAATAAATATTTTCTCTCCTCTTACACAGATTGATGAATTATTTGATCAACTAAAGGGTGAAAGTTGGTTCTCAATGATCGAATCGCAGTCAGGATATCATCATATGCGTGTGAAAGATGAGGATATCCTGAAGACTACTTTCTGTTATCACCATAGGCATTGTGATTTTGTTGTAATTCCGGTTGGTGTAACGAATACTCCTGGTGTATTCATGGGATTGATGAATGCTGTGTTCTGTGAGTTCTTAGACAAGTTTGTGGTAGTTTTCATCGATGACATCCTTGTGTACTCCACATCTGAAGAGGAGCATGCACAACATCTACAAGCCATTTTGGGAGTTCTTCGTCCACATCAACTATTTGGGAAGTTGTCGAAGTGTGAATTTTAGACTCAATAATTCTGTTTGTTGTTGTATGTTGTGTCCCAATAAGAAGTATCTGTGGATCCAACTAAGATAAAAGTAGTGGTGTCTTGGGAAGCCCTCAAGACAGTTTCAGAGGTGTGATGTTTCCATGGTCTCATAGGCTACTATAAGAGGTTCCGAGCTAATTTCACTTGAGTTGCGACTCCTATGACATATTTGACTCAAAATAATCAGGCATTCAAATGGACTGATCAGTCTTAGGCATATTTTGAGTATCTAAAGAAGAAGTTAGTAAGTTCTTTAATCCCTTGTCTTCCAGCTGAGGGAGTTCAGTTTGATGTTTTCTGCGATGCTTCACATCTAGGGTTAAGTTGCGTTCTCATGCTACAGAGGTCGGTTGTTTCTTATGGGTATCAACAATTACATCCCCATGAATGCAAATATTCCACCAATGATATTGATTTGGCAGCCATGGTGTGCTCTATGAAGTTGTGGAGACATTACCTCATTGGTGAATTATTTGTGGTTTTCACTGATCATAAGAGTTCGAGGCTTGTTTTCTCCTAGCGTGACATGAACTTATGACAACATTGGTGGATGGAGTTCTTGCAGGAATATGAATTTGAAATATCATATACAACGAGAAAGGAGAATGTTTTAGCTGATGCGCTGAGCTGAAAGTCACGTAGTGATGCTGTGCGTGAATTCAGTGATTCCTGGAGGGTAATGGAAGAACTGCCAGCATTACATCTTGATATAGGAGAAGTTGGGGGTAGAGGTTGACTTTTTCAGATGAAGGTACATACATCCCTAGTGCAGAAGGTGGAAGAGTCCCAGTTAAGGGATCTTGAGGTGGAGTTTTGGAGTGACTGAGTTGTTTGTGGTGAGGCCCCTGATGGTTGAACTGATGATGAACAACACCGAGTACTGTATCATGGATGGATTTTTTTCCTTTAGCGATGCTCAATATAGTTATCACAGAGTTCCATAGTTCTCCCTTCGAAGTACATCCTAGCATGAAAAAGATGTATCGGTCCTTGAGGAGTCAATTTTGGTGGCCTAGGGTGAAGCGTGCAGTTGCAGAGTTTGTGTCTTGTTGTTTAGTCTTATAGAAGGTGAAGGCCGAAAACCGTGTTCCAGTTGGACTTCTCTAGCCATTCGAGATTCCATAATGGAAGTGGGAGGACATCTCAATGGACTTTGTTACTAGTTTACCTTGATCTTTGGGAGGACATGATGCTATTTGGGTGGTAGTGGATCATTTAACAAAATCGGTCCACTTCATAACGATCAAGGAGTTGAGCTCAGTGAATGTTTTTTTGAGGTAGTATCTAGAGGAGGTGGTGAGACTTCATGGAGTCCCTAGGATGATCAATTATGATCGAGATCCTCATTTTACCTCCAGGGTGTGGAGACGTCTCCAACATGATTTTGGTTCTCATCTATGCCTTAACACAGCTTTTCATCCTAAAAAAATGGGCTGACAGAGTGAACCATCCAGACTCTTGAAGACATGTTATGCTCTTGTGGTCTTGATTTTGGAGGTTCATGGATGAGGCACTTACCCATGGTGGATTTCACTTACAATAATAGTTTTCAATCCACCATCGGTATGGTTCCTTTTGAAGCCTTGTATGGACGACTATTCCATTCTCGGTTATGCTGAACTGGGGTCGGAGAGTCAGCAATTCTCAGATCGGAACTAGTGCAGAATACAATGGAGATGGTTCAGGTGATTCAGGAGAGGATGAAGACAACAAAAGACAGTCATAAATCATATGCTGATCAAAGGAGGAGACCCTTGGAGTTTGATGTTGGGGATCATGTGTTTCTTGAAGGTGACTCCCCATCCTGGGCAGCGAAGGTTTAGTCGTGGAAGTAAGCTTTCCCCCCTATTTGTTGGGCCTTTCAATGTGTTATCTTATGTTGGAGATGTGGCGTATCGAATAGCACATCCCCCACATATGAGTAGGATACATGATGTTTTCCTTGTATCACAGCTCTGTCATTATCTTCATGATGACTCTCTCATCATCGATTGGGTAGAGATTGATGTTGATGATGGTTAAACCTTTTAGGAGCAACCTGTGAAGATCCAAGACCGTAAGGATATGGTGTTTCATGGGAATTCTATTCCCTTATGTGGTTATGAAACTTTCATGTTTATGAGATGACCCCTTTTGTTGTTTTTGTGGCCTGTTCTCTTTTGAGAGGTATCTCGATGGGTGGTTGTTCAGGCCCTGTTTCATTTTCACTTTAGGTGGGTTTTGGATTCTCAAAGATGAGAATGTTTTGAGCGGTATCTGATGTAATTGCCCCGACCTCTCCAGTCCATTCCTTTGTAAAAATGCGGTGTTAGGGGCATTTCAGGAGGTTAAGGTAACTTATCCCCAATGTTTTGCTAAAATCTTCCTTTTCAATGAACCGTTTCAATGGTAGACAGTTCTGAATGGTAACATCACCTTAAGTCTTTAGGCACTTTTGATGATTATAACTACCTTTGGGTTGGACTAGTGACTTGGGGGGTGTGTTTGGGTGAATCTTCAAGGAAAACTAATGGGAAGTAGATTTTTCCCGAGCTACACACGGTTTGTCTAAACCATACGACATGACCGTGCATAATTAATCTTGGAGGCAGTGGCTAATGCATGGTTAGCGCAAGGTTTGTCTAACTATGTGGCCTAACCATGTGAGGATTGTTTGAAGAGGCAGTAGTGACCACACAGTTAGTGCACGGTTTGTCTAAGAATACGAGAAAACTGTGCAGGCACTTAAATTAGATCCTAAAATTGTGGATCTAACTCGTTTTTGATTTTTATCTCCTCATTTAAGCTTCTATGCAGCCATAATTCGAGATTACTCTCCCATGAAGGTTGGAAAACCTCTTCCAAGCATTTTGGATGCAATCTGGAGGCTTCTCTTGGTGAATCTATGCTGGTTTCTTGAGGTATGTGATCGTTCTTGTTTTGTTTCTTAGACCTGCTTAGATCTACTTCTCCTATCCTATCGGTTTCATAGATCTACGCCCATTATGGGTAGATCTAAGTGTGTTGATTCCATGTTTAATGAGCTTTGGTCTTTATCTTGGTAGGATAAGAGATCTAAGACGAGTTCTTGGAGAATCAACCCGGCTTTTGTGTTCGTTCATTGTTTGTTGGGGTTCTGGTCAAAAACCATTGAGGTACGTGATTCGTTGCTTCTCTTTCTTTTACGTGCAACTATATTGTTAGTATGATTAATTCCACTTGATTACAATGGAATTGTCATAATAAATATTTTGAACTAGATAAAGAAGTTTTTATTGATCATATGTTATTGCCTCATATTTTGCTAGTTAGTTTGATATCTATGATTGCTTTGATTAGCTGTTCGTTCTTGATGGAAATTGGTAATGACCATAAACCGGGATTAATGGATAATTGTTGGCTAAAGAAAAAGAGGCATGAAATCTAATCTTATTCTTGTTGTCATATGATGTTAATAAAATTGTCATAGTAAGCATGTTTAATTATTTTTTTTACCTTACTGATTAGGTTACCAAAAATTGGAACCTATGAATTAAATCACTTAATTCAAGAAGGATTAATGAATTTGATTTCTTGATAATTACTTGAAGGGTTCTGAGTGACCCTCTTGTTTGTTAAGGGGTCATAGCCCAATTGATGTGATGATTGTTTTTCCAGCTTCTTGTGTTGAGATGTGACCCAGGGGGGGGGGGGGTGTTGTGATATGTGGGGGCATAGAGGCCTTTTGGTTGTGGCAACGAACGATTCCTAGAGTGGCAAGATGCATTGATTTATACATGTGAGTGTTAGGGAGGACACCAGGAATGATGGAATGTGATGGATGTGATTGTTGGATGCTTTCAGTTTCTTTTGGCTGTTTATCTGCTTTACTTTCCCCCACTACTCAAGGAAGCTGGTCTTTCTTGCCCTTCTTCTGAAAGTTGCGAAGACTGATTGGGTATTCATATTCTTTATTTGTTTAGATTTTCAAGGGAGGATGGGTCTACGCTCTTGCTATAGGCAGCAAAGACTCGACGGGTAGTACGTCTACTCACCGTGTTGAGGCCCCTTGTGTTTAGTAGCATAGAATGCTTTTCTTGAATTCCTAGGAATTTAGGAAGTAATTCTGTAATGAATATTTGAATAAATGATGTTAACCCATGGGGTTGGAGTTTTCTGAAATATAATAACGAGGTTGTAATTTTTTTTGAAGGAACAATTGATTTTGGGTGTGATGATAATGAAATTGAATCTGGAATTGTTCGTGGTTAATTAATGTTTAAATAATTAATTATCGTACAATGGAATTGATAGAAATGGAATGAAGTAATCTAATAAAGCTATTTAAATGGTTGTGTGCTTATAGGATACCTAGTATTAGAAGTGGCATCCCAGAGTTCGAGAGGCGTTAGCTGCAGTTGTGCCTAAGACAAGGTAATGCCCATAGTGTGGTTGTGCGATATAATATATTCTGTACTTTTAGTGTTTCTATACGCTCCTCCACCCTATCAGTAAGGGAAACTAACAACCCGAGGATTCTGAGCCCTAGTGGGGGAGGGGGCGGGGGGGTGTTTTCCCCAACATTCTGGTGGGAGGATGGAAGGCTGACTACCCCCTTTGGCCATTCTCTCTTCTCTTGGTAGTTACTTGTGCTGGAAGGCACATTGGTAAGTTTTCCCCATAAATGTGTGTAGAGGGCAGTAATGGTTTGTGGTTATTCACACACATATATTCTGGATATAGTGTCATATGGACTACTATAGGTGTAACATGTATAACTTGTGATGGCTTGAGGATCCTTACTTGGTGTATGGCCTGTAATGACTTGAGGTATAATACCCGATGTATGATACATGTCACATGAGCTATGATTGCTCTCAGAACCTACCTTCTTACTTTTGTTTGTGAGGATGGTGTGGTGCTTCGGCCATGTGATTGTGGGCAAGCCTTTGTGTTGCACGAGGTGCATATTTTGGTGCTTCGCCCTGGTGTCTACAGGCAAGCCTTTATGGAGAGAGATGCTCAGGACGTATGACTTTGGGGAAAAGTGGAAATCCAGCGGGGAAGTAGTAGCGGGGTAACTTTGAAATTATTTACTATATTATATATTATTGTATGAAATACTTGTTGAGAGTAGCCATGGTGAGGTTGGGAACTTAGTATACATGTTTAGGTGACGAGTTAGTTTCACTTGTTGTTCATTGTTCCATAGCATGATTTCTGTACTTTTTCATGAGAGGCTTCAGGGAGGATCCTACTGAGTTTACTATTATACTCACCCTATATATATAAACGGTTTTCAGGTCACTTGGAGAAGGTTGGAGATCAAGATGTCTTCTACTAGCTTGGGGTTGCAGGAGCTGTTCGGGCTTGTGGTTGCTACTGTTTTTACTTTCCTTTGGGTACTTATAGTTTTTCTCTTCTAGTTGTAGTACTTTTTCATGACATTTCATATATGAACTTTTTTTATTTTATATTCCAATTTTGAGTGGGATTTGATTGGTGTCAATCTTATCTCTCTCCTCCGCATGTGTTCACTTAGAGGTTAATGCATCCATTTAGTGTTCTTACTATACCCTCAGTGCTAGTATCCAACCCAGGCCTACTGGAGGTGGGACTTGGGGGTCATTATCTCCCTTCTCACATTGTCATCCTAGGAGGGGTACACTTTGTGGGGAGGGGTTCGTGATAGATATAATCCCACATTTAGAAAAGCTACATACCTAAAATCAACATTATAGTTTTTAGGAGAAAATTTAGAATAATTATGAAATTTAATACAGATCCTTTCCACTATAATATCTCATTAAGAAGAAATTATGAGTTCAATGGTGTCACATATTGAGACATTATAAAATATTGGGATATTTAATAAAATTAATTGAATTTGATTTATCACATAATTTTTATTCTATAAAATGACGAATTATGTTCACTTTTAGAATTGTATAAAAAGGAAAAAAATATCATCTACATTATCCCTTTGATATATACTAGAGATAGACAACTACCTCTTTATTAGTAACCCTTATGATTGGCTCAAACACATTCGTGTTGTGTTTCACCATGAGAGAAGATCTTATATTCTAGAAACCACATTTCCTGATCCTCTTGCTAAATTGTCATTGGATTATGTGTTTATTTTCTATTAAATAAAACTGAATGATGTGTTTATCATTCAATGTTTGTTTCTTTCATGTATTTATAGTATACTCAAAATGTCTTAAGAAATCATGAATGTTCATAGTATGATTCAACACCTCAATTGTATTGATAAGTGGAGGTAATGTTAATAATGATTTCATACATCCATGGTTCTCTTTAATATTATGATTATAGAGGGGGATACAAGTAGGCAAAACAAATCCATTCTCATTGGATACATTAAGCTCCAAGATGTTCTATGATTTAATCTCTCGGATGAATTTCACACTGATCACATTATAGAATATCTCAAACAAAGATTATCTAGAGTTTTTGTTAATTTTAATATAAAAAATTTAGATATATCCACTAGATCTTATCAATCCTCTTCACCAAGTGGATATGGAAATGAACAGTTAAAAACCATCCAAAATTATGGTTAATAAAACTATGTTGGAAGAAAAGAGGTCTAAGAACAAATATTCTTTATAAACTTATTTGAAATCGAATAGAATGTGGAATTCAAGGGGTGAAGGATATCATTTGTGTTACAAGTGGCATGAAGGTACACTATAAGAAAAACTACACACATCCAATGAAGAAGGGGAACCTTCAAGGGAACATTTTTTATGAAATTTATCTTTTTTTATAATGTGGGTATTAGATACAGCTTTTGGTGCTCACACAAGTTATCAAATATAGGAACCATGTTTATTCCTAATGGCTAAACTATCAGAGGTAATCTACTTATATCCAATGGAGGTATTCTTGTTGTTTTAGAAACCAAGGACTATAATCTCAGGTTACAATCTATAATGATATTGGTTTTAATAGGATTTTATTATTTTTAAAAAATTACTAAAAAAAGTATTTATGTATCCAATGAATACATTGATTAGTTTGTCATTAATATTGAAAATAAATTGATCTAATTTTATAATGATAGATTTTTTTGGTAAGAAACATTTATATAATTACCATTATGTGTTAGAGTACATGAAACAGATAATGAATATCGATAATGAAACTACATCACATGAATCAGAACACACCCAAATATGCAATAACCGTCTTAGTCTTTAAAATGATATTTTTTAAAAAATTCACATACTAATGGACATTTTTACTATTTTAATCTAAAACCAATTCGTGTATGACATGCATGTTTATAAGGAAAAATGACCAAATCCCCATTCATTGGAAAATGTGATAAGTAAAAATAGATTCTTGATTAGTTCATACTGAAGTGTTTAAACCATTTATTAGTGATGAAAAAGGTGTAATCTCATACTAAAAAACTTTTAATTTTGATTTTAGTAGATATGGATATATGAACATTATTAGGTATAAGTTTAATTACTATTAAAAATTTATAACATAAATGAATTATGTTGAGGATCATACTGGTATGAAAATTATGAAACCCCAATCAGACCATTGTGGAGAAAATCATAATCATGAATTTATTGATTATTTATAGCTATTTTAGAGTCTATCTCAGCTCTCTAATCATAATACACCTTAGTGTAATGGCGTAAGATAAAGGATTAGTGGTTCTTCTTTAGGCGTTTTGAGATCAATGATGATACATCCGAGTCACCCGTTATCCAATTAGGGACACCCTTTAAAAAAGAAGCATCTATAAAAAATTGAGTGTCAACTAATGTGGAAGATGGTTTACCATACCAATTATTAAATAAAAGGAAACATGTATTTTCTTTCCAACATGTTTAGTGTTTTTCAACATATGTTCAGTCCCCTTTAAGTAATAATAATTCTCTAATAGGCAAAATGGGTATATTTATAAGATATCCTATAGAAACAGATGAGAACTACCTATAAAATCCTTCAGAAAAACGTTTATGGTTGATAGACATCCCACATTTACATAGAATGATATTATCTCTCAAATTGATAGTGGGGGTAGTTACAAATAATTTATGTTTATAATCATGATATAGATTATTTTCTATTAGGATAAAGTTTTCCAAACCTTATAGAATAAGTTGTTACAGAGACATGAATACATCATAGGAGTACTAGTCAGTTCAAAAAACCAGAAGGTTATGGTTGTCTAGTCACCAAGTATGGTGACACATCATTAGTTTGTAAAAATGATACTCTAATATACAAGGAAGTAGTATATATAATAGATGTTCCCAAGTATAAACAAAATAGTAATTCCAAACTGAATTCAACCTAAGAAACCCGAGTATGGATTTTAGTAGATCATTGAATGGATATGTAGAATATGGTTTATAAATGGGTATTAAAGAATAAAAAGGATTTTAAAATAAGACATTGTATCTATAAGGCATGTATGTATTCAAAAGGGTTTAAACATCGACAATAAATTGACTAAGTTCAGTCCTTTTTTACAAGTTGAAATTTTGAAGTAAATCAGAATTTTATTAAAACTTAAAAACAATAAAGACTATGTTTTTTTGAAAATGGATGTCAAAAAATATTCTATAATGGTAATCTTTATAAAAATGAATATATAAAATAACCTGAATGCTTTTTGACAACAAAATACCCTAAAAAGATATGAAAATTTTAAAAAAAAATGCATTTATGGACTATGTCAAGAATCATGGTCATGGAACATTCCATTTGATGAATCAAAAATGTAATTTGGTTTCTTAATTTAAAAATATGACCCATATGTATAGAAAACGATTTATGGGAGTGAATTTAATTTATTAATATTATATGTTTACGACATATTACTTAATGTAAATGAGTTCCAATATTAAATTTCAATAAGGTATAGTTGACTAAATGCTTCTCCATGAAGGACTTAGGTGAGGAAGAATATATTTGTGTTTTCTAAATACATTGTGAAAGACCCAAGAGGCAACCCATAACTTTTAAATGTACATGTACTACCAGTATAATAGTGAAATTCATTATGGAATATCCCTTAAGGGTATTTCTACTGACATCACATGAAATTAATCATTCCACATAATTTTTTCTGTTGACACATGATGAATTAAAATGAATACAAAGGGTTTTATATGAATTAGTGATTGTGTAAGTCAGAAATGATATATCATATACTAGGATAGATGTTATTTATGTGTTATGTGAAGTAAAAAGATACCATTTAGACCCAAGTGTCCTCCATTGGATGGAAGCCAAGATTTTCATTAAGTACCTGAGCTACAAAAACTATATATTAATCATCTAAATAGGAGATCTGGAACTAGCCATAATATGCTATAAAAATTATCTTTTCCAAACAAATGAAGATGATATGAATTCATAAATGGTATACATCTTCAATATAATTGTAGGAGGAATGATATATAAGATCATAGAACATATTGTGTTTGTAGATTATATAGAAGAATTGAGCTATATTGGTTCATGTTTGGAAGAAAAAACGCATCATGGATAAATAAAATTCTCCATGATTTTGATGTGGTACAATATAGTTGTGATCCTATCTTAGTATATTACTATAATCATATAGTATTAGATCTCAAATAATATCCATGTTCACATTAAAAAATAAGGAACACATATGGTAAATACCATTTGATGATGTTTTTTATCAAATATGAGAGGTTTAAGTGGGTATTATTTCCATGGAATACAACATGGTATACCTTTTGACTAAATCCTTAAATAAACAGAGCCCGAATTATAATGTGAGGTCTCACAAAATGAATCTCATAGGTAGTTGGCTATAGTCCCTATAAGAGTTAGATGGAGTTTGTGTCTTAGGATAATATATTTTTTACTTTAATCACATTTATATTTGATAATTTTAATATTAAAAAAATATATAATTACATATTATTCATTTATTTAAATTTAATTAATGTGATTTGTCCTACTCTATTTGTGGAATTTATAAGTTCATAGAAATTGTTTTCTATGATGAGAACCATGATGTTCTATGATAATATTTTTAAAAATAGTTCTCTGGAAGGATAATATTATATGATGGGAAAAATATAATGGAACTTCCACATTTATATACTCATAATTGTATGGGTCTTCTTCTCATGATGTTCACAGTTAGTTATCTCCATGATGGGATATTATGCGATTTTTCCTTCCAATAAGAATTTCAATTGTTTTCATTTTCATCGAATATTTCAATATCAGATAATGATTAATGGTCCATAGACTTTAGGATTAGTTTTAGTTCATGTAAATACTCATGAACACATATATATACCATAAAACATTACAAAAACATTTAATTTGTCATTGGATACATTTGGTCTGTCATGAGAGATGATCTATTGATGAGTATGTTGCAGAATGATTTTTATGTTCCATCTATTTTGATATGGACATCTAATCCCATTCATTTTATTAAAATCATCACCATAAATTTTATAAACATTTTGTAACAACGTCTTAATTTTGGATACCCACAAAAATATGGATCGATCAAATAGGTTGGTTAAATATATGTGAAACCTAAGTGATGAGATATTGTGAAAAATCGGTTATATTATATTGAGAGTGTTCATATGTGGTTTTCATTATTGTGACTTTATTGTTTTTCTCTTGGGGGCCTTTACCCATTTCTAGATAGAAATATTGGACGTTATGAAATCCCATAACATTCTAATGAGTAAAATTCCATATGGGTAACACACTAGGTGTTTCAGATGATGTTGATTAAAACTAAATTAGAATTTAATTAATAGAGTAAATATTATTCTTAATAAGGAGGAATATTTTTATTCAATTATTTATTGACCAAAAAAATTATTAATGAAAAAATTATATAAAATAATTTTTATTTAGGTATTAAATAAAAATATAGGATGATGAATTCAAAAAGTCTGAATCCATTGATAAATAATTTTTACATGATGGAAAATATTGTTTATCATAGTTTAGGTTGGAGCATTCCATAAAATAATAATAATAATAATAATAATAATATGTGAAATGAGGTTTATTTAATATTATAATTTTATTTATGAGGAAGCATGAATTTAAATAATTATTTTATTAGAAACACCATCCCTAATAATAGATGGTTGTGTATATTATATAGGGTTTCCTACATTTAATTGAAATTGAGAAGAGATATTCATTTCATAAAAACATATCTCTCTACCTTTATCTCCCTCACATTCTCCCTCTTATGAATTACACCACTCTTCCTATTAATAATGTGAATAAATCCATTAATCCAAAAGGATCATACAATGATCAAGATGAAAAATGTATGATAATTTATTTCCAACGGTATCACCTTTAAATCAATATTCATTTCTTAGATATTAATGAAGTACATATGGACCACCACTAGAGGGATTATACACTTAGATAATCAAAAAAAAACTATGGTAATGAAAAATTGTTTTTAGAATATAAACATCTCAAGGAAGAAATTATTATAAAATTAGATAATAATATCTTCGAACATAATATAAATAAATTATGTATTTAAGGACAATTATCCTCTTACGGGTTTCTAGAAATAATAAATTAAAAAAATTGTTAATTTTACACCCCCACAAGGTCCTATTGGAAATTATTGTATCCTTCACATTCTTTATAGTATTGATGGATGTTAATCTAGCTTACATAAGATCCAAGAATGGACATGAGATCCATTTATTTTTTGTTTTAGTTTTTTTGAAATCACCTTCATTATTGAAGGAATTTGGAAGGATATTTTTTTATCCACGAATTGATGTTATTTGGGAACATGATTTATGAACATGGAATATCATTTGATCCTGAGTAAGTGAAGGTTTTATTGTTTTGGGAATATCCAAATAACGTATTTGAGATACATAGAATCCTTGGTGTTGCTTGATTCAATTGGTGGGTTATAAACTATTTCATAATGTTAGTGTAAATATGGAATTAAATTACTAAGAATGGTGTGAATTTAATATAGGATGAAATGTTTCATAACTATTTCATTGAGCTGAATATACTTCTAACATCACCTCCTACGTTCATGTTACATGAGATCAGTAAGGGATATGAGATATTCTTTGATGCCTTGGGTGATTGATTGGTCTTTGTGCTGATGATGGATGATCATATTGTGTGCTATATGAATTTATTTAACTTTGGAAGAATGAGAGAAATTATACCATTCATGATTTAGATGTCCTAAATTAATTTATGTGCATATGTATTGGTTAAAATATATTTTTGGGGAGGGTTTCATAACCCTTTCTAACAATATGAGTTTATTTAATATCTATGCTAAAAATACAATTTTTCATAGATAAATAATGTGGGTGGATCACCTTAATAAATTTGATTTCAATATCACCTACACCCCCTATGATGGGGAATTTCATCAAAAAACCTCTCATCATGATTATACCCTCATGGGATGCCTTGGAGTATAATAAAGAGTGGAATTTTTTGGGTCTCTTTATGTAGTTGTCTCTGAATTCTCTGGTGGGTGTTTTATTCATGGTTCTGATTAGTGATAAGTTTTTATCACCTCTCTAGGATTCTACTCATGATATTCATCCAAAGGATGATGACTATAGAGGAACCATTGAAACGATTTATTTTTGGGATCCCATTTCTTGTTGGTCATTCCCATATGATGATATTATCCACTTTTGTACCATATTTTTTAATGTATGTGATGAATAAGGACATTTTTGTTGTGTTACCACCAAATCCATGATTGAATAATGATATTTGGGTGGTGGTTAATATGTTTAGGTTATTATCCCCATTTTATCTTATTAAGAAAAAATATTAAATATCTAGCAAATAAATTTGTTAAGGCTATTTTGAGGTTACATCATATTCCCTCAACTATTCTATTAAAACTGGATCTACGTTTTTCCTTCATGTTTTGGAAGAGTATCTAAGAGGTTATGGGGGCACATTTTAGGTTGATTACATCTAACCATCATCATAAGTACAATCATATAGAGCATTATATTTAGATTATAAATTATATGCTCTATCCCTATATCATAGATTTTGTTGGATCATGGGATATTAATATAAAACTGGTCTATTTTAATATAAAAATAGCTACAAGTTGTTTATTGGAATAGAACACTTGGAGGACTTTTTGGGCTGACTATATAGATCAACTCTTTTATAAGAAGGGGTAGGTGAGGAATCTCTTATGGCGAAGATAATTATGCTAGAGATGCTGACCAGGATTTGTCACATATTTTTGTGTATGGTAACAAAAATGAGTTGTAATAAATCATATATAGATCAATAATCTCAAACATTCAATTATTTCATAGGTGACATGGTTTCCATGAATGTTTCTCAATAGTTAGGTCACTATCATAGTGGGGAAGAATTTTTTTTCATTGAGATATGTTGGACCATTTGAGTTCACTAATAATCATTGGATGGTTGTATATATATATATATATATATATGATTTTTTGGTTTAGTTGATAGGTAAAATTTATATTTTCAACATATCTCACCTTAGAAAGTACCACTATAAACCCTCCAATGTTCTATATTTTGATGTGATGAAGTCGGAAGTATATGTTTTAGTTATGGAGAATCATGTAGAGAAGGATAATTCTCAGGTTATAGTTTTATGTGGGGAGTCTATCCCATTGGTCTTGTTTATTTGTGTACAAAGATATGATTCTCATGAATCTTGATAGCATGAAATGTTGTTGAGGGAGTAGTGGCCTTAAAACTATCTAGATAACCCTTCATCATCAAGACCACTAAGGGAAATAAAGGTCTATGGTGGGGAGATTGTGTTAACATGAATGTTAATTTACTCACTTTTTATATACAATACTATGGTTTTCCTGTGTGAAGGCATCATGCTTTTTTTGGAGCTTTTAAATAGTGACTGGTCTTGGTGAAACATACAAGTCATTTTTAAAATGTAAAGACCAATTTATAGAATAAATATGTTGTAGTGAATAAGTCATTTAATGGATTGAAGCATATATACATTAATTATATGAACCAACATTATACAACATGTCTATCTCAACCAAGTACAGATAAACCCAATGAAGAATACTTTTTCACATATGTAGATCATGAAGATTTTACATCATAAATGGTTTGTTTTTGTGTAAACCCATTTCACATTGTATGAGATATTTGAAACAATATTAACACATAATTCATTAATTATTTTTATTCCCTTCCTTTAATGCTAATGTTTTATTGTCAATTTTGGATTTATACTCCTCTTCTTAAAAAATTCAATTTGATGGTTGATCTTTTAAGTGGTTCTATGATGTACCTCTTTGTGTGTGACCATTATAATTATTCATTTCTATTAGTCCTAGAAACATTATTCAACAACATTTCTAGGATATGTTTATCATGTTTTGAGTCTTATGTGATTCTTCTAGATATATTTTTTGTACAACTTCATAGGGACAACCCTTTTGATTGTTTGGGTCTGACATGAATGGTACATGAGGTAAGTGTATGTCCACCCTATTTTCAAACCATTTTTTATAGGATTAGATTTTGAGATATTGGAATTGTTGTGAGGCCCTATATTGTTGTGTCACTAATCCTCTCAGTGTTTGTGTATCCTAATTCTAATGTCCCAACCTAGGTGCCACATGTCAATGCCTTGAGCTAGTTTTTCATGTGGCCTTAGGTGTGCCTCCTTGAATACCATGGCTATAAACAAGTAGTGATGGACTAATATTTTTCATGAGGATACTAAAAATTCATTATCAAATAAGCACAATAGTTGAAATAAATAAAAAATATCCAAAGAATTATAAACCATTACTATAGTAATACCATAACATATAAACTAGTTTCTCATGATAAACCAAAACATAACAAAAATATTCAATCCAAACAAGTAGATATGTCACACTATATATGTGTCAAGTACCAAAACAAAATAATTAAATACTAAAAACACCCATGTAGGCTCTATCATCAATCTAGGTTCCATAATCCACGATCCACCCTGACTCAACCAGTTAACATACACCTCTAACCCTTATCCTCTCCTACAATTATTATGTCTATTTAAGTTCCGATCAAGAAGCTCGAGGGGGTGTGAGTACGACTCAGTAGTAGATGGACAATGGTGTCTAAAAAATATTTAGTCTATAATAGTTTATGTAGTTTTATAATAAATTTTTTTTAATAAATAAAGAAAAAATATTTCACATTAAATAATTTATTAATTAAACACATAATTCTTCAGGTTACCCATGAAACTTGAACTATAAATAACTTACTTGGCACATGGTAGAGTCTAAACCCTCAATGTGATATCACAATTCATTCCATCATGGATTTTCACTAATGAAGTCATTCTGATCTCACATTCAAAAAATGGGGGCCTCGACAAATATTCCACTACCCTATTGGTAATTGGAGTAAAAATACCTATTCCACAACTCAATGATAACATAAAATACATAAATATATTAGGGTCCTAGAACAGCAGCTGAACACCCCATGAGTATTTAGAGAAATAGTTCCTATCCCACTACATAGAAAAAAATGTGACATCTCATGATCCCATAATTCAAAAAAATTCATTCACTCTAATAATTAATTATTAAAACCATCTAAATATTTCATTTATCCAGAATGGACAAAATACAAGTCATCATTTTTACCTTATCTGTATTTCCCAAGGTTGGATACTAGTTGCACAAAATATTATTCACTATTTCATAATTCCAACTATTCGTAATTTTCAAAATCTAATTATTCATTAACATCATAATCACAAATCCAACCAATTTAAAGATCACATGGTACAAAAAACTAATTTATTCAATTCAATTCACAATAAAATTTCCCAAGGAGAGAATTATAGTTTCGAGATTATATATAATCATTCAAAATCATGTTTATGTGAATTTTTATTTAGGAAACCAACAACATGGCTGCTGATAGATATTTTCCATTCCAAACCTTCTTGTTTATAGGGAAAGATCAAAATAAAAATAACATAAAAGGTCTATGTTCAATACATATGATTGAGAAAACAATGACTAAGATCTATTAAAACATAGATCTAAACCATCTCCAAAAGATGAAAAGTCATTCATCTTTAGATGGAAAGAGAAACTGTAGAGAGAGGAATGCATATAGAGAAGAAACCATATGGATAAGAAACCACTAGAATATGAGGATGTGATCCTTAAATCAGTTCTTTGATTAATAAAGAATGTTATTTTTTTGTGTCATTGAATCCTATTGGGTTCTTTATGAATCCAAGGAATTTAGTCAAATCCATGTCAGGGCGATTTGGGGATAAAAACACCGGGTTCCAAAATTTTATTTGAAATTTTCTGGGGGAATAAAACCCACAAACATTGTTTCCTAGGTAGTGGTGCATGGATTTCCAAAGGGTCTTCCGAAACCATGAACATCACATTAGGGGCTACACATCATTTACTATGTGTGAAAAATAAGAAAAAATAAGGTCCAAATATGAAAACGCCCATGGTTTTGGGGTGAATAGTTTGAGAAAGGGTGGCTATAGGGTTTGAAAAAACTGTATGCCAAATATGTTCCACCTTCTATACCTTCAAAAGGGGTTTGAACTTTTTTGGAAAAACTATATGGGTTACCCTACCTATGCGCTAACTGTGCACAACCCCATTAAGTTCCAAAATTATCAAAATTTCCCCTAAACATCCCCAAAGTAAAACCCATCCAAGATATAACAAATTAAGTTTAAAAGAGTACATGAAAATGAGTAAGTTATATCTGTAGATTGGTTGGGATCTTATAGTACCATACCTTATAGCATATTTACCTTGAGCTATACTCCCATGAATCTCTATTATTCTAAGGTGAAAAGAACTTTCTAGTTATCCCATATATCCATTTCTCTCTCACATGATTCCTACTGAACACATCCATGATACAACAATACTTATAATATTGGCACATTATTTCCCCACACCACCTTATCAGTATAATCTAAAACACAACATAGATTCATTAAAATGGATATATCATCCTCAAGATAAAAATCATCTAGTTTGATTACTTGAGAAGGTTTGGGGTGATACTACCAAATCCACGACCCATGAAAAATGTTATACATAGAACTATTCCCCTATTGAAGATATAATTGTTACATGTGGGTCTGATTATTTTTCCAATCTAAAAAGATCCAAAAAATCTAGAGCACCATCATTCTCTACCTGCATATCCTATAGTGACCCAATCTAGGTGACTCTTGATAGAATGAAAAATATCCCACTACAATCAAAATGTGTCATCGACATTGATCAATATACATCTTCTACATACGTAGAGTCGTATCTACATGTTTTAGAATCAACAGGATCTACACTAATGCCCCCAACATGATACTCTGTCCCAAAAACTCACACACAACTTCTTTCATACAAAATTAAGGTGATCTTGATGGACTATCCTAAAGTGACTTTTATAGAACTATCAGAATATTCACCTAATAAATTTGGTATTGGATAAATCAATTACTGATAAGTTGTTCTCTGAAGAAGTGCTAAAATACAGAATAGACACATGTAGCATATCCTCCAAAACATAAATATTATGTTCTGATTTCTCATATGTCTATCAAAGAAAAGTTGTTATCATAAATAAATGCATACAAGAACTTTATGAACACCTTTACAAAATAAAAATTGAAATGTGAGTCATGATATGAAACTATGCTATGTGGAACCCCATGTAGAATGACTACCTCTAAAATGTACATGTCCCCTAACCGATCCACCTTGAAATTCATCCATATAGGTAGGAAATAGATGAATTTTAGTAGTCATTCTATAACTACCCATATATAGTAACTCTTCTATGGAATCCTCTAAATACCAACCATGAGTTCCATTGTAATGCCATCCCACATCCATTCCAAAGTGGGAAATATATATATTAAACCACCTAGTCATTGATACATGGCCTTAACCTATTGACATGTTTAACATCATGACACAAACAGAAATATATCAATTTTTTATTCCTGACTACCTTTGCTATCAATGTAGTTAAAGTTACATTTTGGTCAAACATCAATGCACTTCCCACATAGAGGAGTAAAACTCATGGATCAGATCCCCTCATATACACATAGTCACAACATCACCAGTCATGAGACACATGATATCATTCTTATTTATAGTCCAATATGAATTTTTCTATCAAACATGAAATAATTCCTTTAGTTCTAGAAACACTAAATCCTTAGAATTATTATCTCTGATCTAGATTAGATATGTAGACTCAATTGATATAATTACAAGGGTAATCAACTCCTTTCCCTCCTAAAAATCAAAATGAACCTCAGCCAACAAGCTCATCATTTTCCACTAAGAATATGATTCATGAACTTCCACAGTGTGTAAATTCATTATCAAATTGTCAAAAATATTATTTTAATTTATAACTATATATTCAACCTCTAAATTATATGACTACATATACTAATCCCATCTCCACTCCATAAGATTCTTATATCACTAAAAACATTTACTTTAGGTTATTATGATCATCATACATAGTAATATTTTCTCCCAATAGGTAATTTCACCAACAAATCAAGGAATAAACCTCCATAGCTATCTCAAGTCATGTTTAGGATAATTCTAATCATGTTTCCTCATTATCCATGAACCATATGCCAGAGCATGACACCCCTACATCAACCCTACTCCAAATATTATTCTAGACATATCACAAAATATGGTATACCATTCCATGGCTGTGGTAGGATTATGATTGGTGTGTTAGTCAACTATTTCTTCAACTCAGGGAAAGCATACTCACATTCTCCAGACTTCTTAAAATTACTTACCTTTTGGTTCAATCTAAATAGTGGTTCTTCCATGTTGGGAAATCCAATCATAAACCTCAAAATATATCCCCATAATCCAAAAATCTACAAATATGAAAAACATTCTTGGGATGATCTTAATGAATAGACTTTCACACCTTTTCTATGTCCATTAACACACTGACCTCCAAGATGGTTTGACCCATGAAATGTACCTGATTTATCTGGAATTGTCACTCAGAAATCATGAAATACAGTTGATGCGCTATTAATGTACTGAAGAAGATGTATTTATTTTTTGGAATGATAATCATGAGTCATGGATTACACCAAGATTTAATCCACAAAACAACCACAAAATTATTCAGGTATGGATATAACATTCATTTCAACACGGATGTAAACATATTCGGTGGATTCTTTGTTCTGAATGACATCATAAATAAATCATAAAGTACATACATGATTATTGAAGAATTACACTATATATCACACTATAAAAAACTCAACTGAAGACACCCTAGTATCATTTTAATCATGGAGATTAGAAATGATCATCTCTACTAGTCAATGAGATCTTCAATATGAAGAATATGATACTAGTTGTCCACTGTAATATGGATCAACATCAGGTAAAATAGACATAAGTATAATATCCTATCAACCTTCAGAGGAAACAAAATTGGAGAAACTCAATGAGACATGTGTGGATAGATATATTAATTATTTTTAAAATCATCCCAATAATTCTTAATATCTTAAAGCTCTATTAGTTCCAATATTTAGGATGGAATCAAATTGGCTCACCTCCAGGAATGAGCTCAATTATAAACTTAACATCCAGATCAGGTGGTAGCCTGAAGAAGTCCGAAGGAAAAACATCATAGATCCTTGACACTACAGGTGGAAAGTCACAAGGTTTCAACCCTCGTCGTCTTGTAAAAGACATGAAAACTAGTCAGTATACTCCCCCAATTACTGATGAACTAGACCGAAATTAACTTCCTAGATATCACACTCTCCACGATGTATATAATGGTAACCCTCAAGGTATGTAAAGGTCACCCTCTCATGGTAATAATAAATAATGACATGGTAAGATAGATGCTATTCCATAACAAAAATAAATTATTAACCTAAGATGTCATTTATTAAAAGATACGAATAGAAATGATACTCCCAACATCAATAAAACACCCTTTTCATAAACAGATGCCTCTTGATCATACTCCCATCGATGTGTCAATCATCAAAATCCCACTCACAAACTCCACATCCAGAATAATGTCATTCACAATTTGTGGAGATAAAAACGAATGAGAGTCTCTTGGGTCAAATAAGGCACTAGAAAGTGTATGAAATATTATATGAGTACCTTTAATTATCAATGGAAAATCCTATCTTTCCAAAATTACATATTGAACTATATATAAAATTCCTTCACCTCCTCCCTATACTATTTCAAGAGTCCCCTGATCTGCACCACTCTTCTGATACATGCGCACATTCCCTAAATTACAATGTACACTTCTTGAAACCCAACATATAGTAGATCTATAACTTCAATACTCATTTAGTGTATAGGGTCCCTCTAAGTGTTCTAAAAATTCAATTATTCTCCATTACTATCCATATATCAAAGGGTTTCTATAATACCACTATAGCTAACCCATCCTGCTGCAAGCTCGACACTCCACTGGTGGTCATGGACAATGGTTACAAATGTTCCCCGACCGAATTTTTTTTTGGAATTATATATAGTTACTTAATTTAGTAATAGATCCATATCCCTGACCACTCAATTTTCAATCTCCCTAGTTGACATTTTCAATAACTCCTGAATGTTTTGTCAAAATCACCATCATTCCACAAGAATCAACCATTAGTTTCCCATCATATATGAGAGCTTGATTCACCACCTTAGAAAACTTCTTCAGCATAAATATGTTAACCATGGACATGATCTCGTTAATAATCAAATCATAAAAATGATTTGATGTAGTAGACTCCCCACATACCAATGCTATACAATGTGGGGAATGTCATTAAAATGAATATAATAGTCCATTATGATCATGTTTCACTAGGTCAACCAAATATACTCAGATACTCTCTCCTACCTAAGAAAGTTTGGAGATATGTTTTATAGGTACTTCTTATGGAATTCCATCCATACCATATTCATCATCTTTCTATCTTATGTTTGGATATCCCACAAACACTTAACTTTAAAAAACATATAATATACCAAAATTAATATATTATCAAAAATAGTATCTGTATGGTCAAGGATCATCTGGATAGGCTCAATCAAGAACTCCCATGTTAAGTCAGGCATATTTTTTACAACCCACCCTAGGTCTCCCTCCAATAACATAATAAAAATGAAATGTTCCCCTGAACATTCTCTCCAATTCATTCATTTAAACTATTATACCCTCAAGTTCCATTTATGGAGGAGCATTTCCATCCATATCATCATGTCTTCTTATCAATAAGAAACAATGTGGAGGCATATATCCTCAATTCCAATAACAATTTCATAGGTCACATAACACACCAGTATAACATTTTAACATCATGAATTCAAATGAAGCTAAAAACATTAATCCCAATTCCCCTAAACAAGTTAAAAAATGAGCCAATGTCATTACAATCAACCATCCCTAATATTGGTAATGGTTATCATAGGGTAGAATAGTTTTATTTTTCATGGCTTCTCATTAGACATTTATTTTATCCATTTTTTTCCACTCATAGAAATATTTAATATTGCTAATTTCCAATCAGGAACAATTTTCTATTTAAATCAATCATTAATGAAAATAATTTTAGGTTAATTACCTCACCCAGAACATTATTTTGTGTGCATGAATAAAATTAAGCATGCCACAAAAAACCCTGAGTACCAAAAATGATACATGTAAAAAAACTCTCATTCAATACTTGGAAATGAAGAAAAATATTTGAAATAATAATATCACACAAATATTGCATCATCCAATGTTAAATAACATCCAAATATCATAAAAAAGATAAATAACAACAATCCCACCGAGGGTAACTCAACTTTACCTCTTTCAAGGTTTAGCTACTCTCATGCACGAGCCCATAACCAAGGCTCGACTCATCTAAATATACTATCTACCATTCCAAAATAGTAATAAAAAATAAAAGAAAATAAAAAACCCTTTGAATTCCATTCCCTATATGGGTTCCACATGCCAATGCCCCAAGTCAGTTGGTTAAGTAACCTTCGGTGTGCCTCCAAATATGGATGAGGCTTTTGACAAGTAGTGATGGTATAATATTTATCATGGGGAGATGATAAAATATTCATCAAAGATTCACAATATCAAAATTAAATAACCAATAGAAAATGTTAATAATAAATTACTAATGAAATAACATAACCAATAAAGACCCGTATTGTATCATAAGCACAATTAAGAATACAATATACAAAACCAAAGTTGAAGATAAGCCATGTAATATATGTTTCATGTGTAAAATAAGACACTTAAAAATCCCAAGATGGTCCTCTAATAATGTCAAGTTACCTCATTCATTATCCATTAGGGATCATCAATCATATATTGGGCTGGTACCCTTATCCTATTTTGAAAACAATATGTATATTATAGTAAAACATCTGGAATCCCGTGTTATAAGGACCCAACCTTAAAAAATTACATAATCTTGAATTAAATGAATAATTCACATTGAGTTTCTTTTCAAGATAAGATCTTTAGAGAATTAAGAAATAACTATTACATCTCAAACGATTAAAAAGTAGACACTTCTACTCAGTTTCCATTTTTTCCATAAAATAAAAACTCTTGAAAAAAAGAGTAATGTCCACTTCCATGTTTTAGATAGTATGATTTTCCATTGATCCCACGCTTGACCATATTCCTCTTTATGTCATGTGAAAATCATTTCAAAAACTTCGGATGAGCATATAAAGCTCAGTAAGGGAAACACAAGGAAGGAAAAATGTTAGTTTTTCAAAACAACACGTAAACCATGAATACATTATCATAAGTAATAATTTTCACCTTTATGAAGTAGTAAATACTCTTCACTTAATAAAAGATAATTTCATACCTTTTGTAACCAAATGATTAAAATAAAACCCATATAAAGAACACATAACATATAAAGGTAACTTGGGACATAAACATATTTAATGAAATTACCATACGACCGACTTCCACACATATCACTAAATGGAATAGCCATACGACTGACTTCTATACCCAATGCATTGGAGGATATAAAGTAACCACCCTTCATGGTTTTCAGAGCACCACCTGTCCTTTGGTTTATCAAGTACCACCCATCAAATGTCAGAGTGCCATTATAAAATCAGAACACATAAATCCAAAATAATGGAATGATAACATTTCCACATTTCAACCAGAATATATCATTTAAATATATTTACATAAAATAATACTTTATCAAAACCATTTTCAATACCAAAATACATAAAGATTATTTGGTATTTATTTTCTTTTAAAAACATTATGGCTTGTTGAATAATCCAAAGAGCAAATAATACTCATGGCAACGGAAAGGTTGTTGTCACCGCATATGTTAAAAAGAAACTAAATTTTTGTCATTTAGTAAAATGCATTGTAGAGAAAAGTTTTCTTTTGAATAAAAGTAAAAGTCAAATGGGTTTATACATCGTATAAAATAAAGTTGTGTATTAAATAAAATATTCCTCAATAAAAGGAGATTGAGACGAAGCCCCTTACCTCATGTCCGACTTGACTCGATCGTTCTTTAATCTCCTGAATAATAAAATAGAGTTAATATCTAATTGATTAAGAACATTTTTTAAGTTAATTAATAATTTTATATCACTTATTACCATGTTATGAACATTATGTAATCATTTAAGTTTATAACGGTCATTTTGTCGATCTTTGGTACTTGAGTCAAAAATAAACTTCTTATAATTACAAGTTGTTCATGTGATTAAATATCCATTATCTCTAGAATTATATTAATGATTTAGATATCATATAGATCATATATATTATATATATATATATATAGTATATACATGCATTTATAATATTTTATAACATTTAGAGTTAAGAAATGAAATGCACCATTCATGGAGACAATAAGCCGTACGTACGCATGAATGCTACTTTCATTTCAATTTCATATTTAATGGATTGAAATCTTAAGGATATAAAGGTATATTATAATTCCATTATAATATCATATATAATATCATTAACTCCCTTCTTTATACATCCAACATATGGAATTAACGATTCAAATCACTTTGAGGGGGCGGTAGTCCGCACTTCCTAAAATGAAATTATCGCGTTTACCCATAATGGAGACTGTAAAGGTATGCCATAAATGAAAAATAAAAAAGAATAAGGAGAAAATAAACATAATATATATCATATATAAATATAGTTACATCTTAATGGCCACCATGAAAGGTGTTAAAATATGATTGAACAATCATCGTTTCATGTGGCATTAATTCGCCCCCACAGAAACAGTATTTTATTTAACCATTAGATGGAGGTGTGTGTAAGTGTAAATAAAAACATTCTCATAAAAAAATAATATTATACTGTGGATACTGGTGTTGTTATGGAATCAAATCATAAGAATGTTAGGGGTAGTGAAGAAGTAAAATAAAAAAAGAAACTCAAGAGAAGACATTACCTCTAAATCAGGTAACTCTTTTTGATTTCAGCCAAAGGCTTCCCTGGGAAGGCTTCAGCCCAAAGTGAGGATTCTAGGAGTAATAGAGGGATGTGGAGGGATAATATGAGTAGAGTTTTTTCTAGAAAATGTTTTGAGAGGTGTGGGTAAGGGGGTATATGTGGGGGCCTTTTATAATAGGGAGGAGGGTTACTTTTGGAATGTCTTGAAAGATTACTTTATTATAAAATGATTTTCGGATTTTTAAGGTCCCAAAATGATATATTTCGATTATAAGGTGATAAGGGTTCGAAATAAACCCATAAAATAGGTTTTTTGACAAGTTTAAGTCTTATATTTTTCCTTATATTTTCATTTTAATTAAATTGTTCATTAATGAGGTAATTACTGCATCATCATGGTGTCATAAATAATTTTTTTATTTATTCTCTAAAAATTATAAAAAAATACCATTATGTAGGAAATCGTTTTATCTTTTTAATGAATATTTATAATCAGAAATATAACTTATATAATCCCATGTAAAAATTGTTTTAGTAAAAAAATACATGATTGTGACATTTGTTTTCTTTAAAAAAAGGTATTAATGTAATTATCTTACCCAAGTGGCTCCATGGGATCCTCAAAATTGGCCCATAGATTATAATGGTTGGAAATGAATCACCAAATAACTGTAGTAAAAGTGTAAAGGTAATTTCATATTATTATAACATTATATTTACCTTAAATTACACTAATTACCTTTAATCACAATTAATAAAACCTAAAAGTTAATATTCACCAAAATTATTTTCATCCCATTGAACCAAATTTTACTTACTAATGAAAACCATGTGTGTAAGATTTTTGAAATTCAGTTCATAGAAGCAGTAAAATTTCATTTAAACGAAAAATTAGTTTTTTTAACTAGCACTTAGTGGTTTCACTATTCATCAAAAATTGAATTTTTTCAGAAAAATACCAAAAAATCACCCTAAGATATATTTGGTATTACGAATTATAAAATGATTTCTATTTTAAAAAATTTAAAAACATATATGTCTAACTATTTAATTTAATAATTAATTCCCGTTGTCAAAACAAATAGCGTGTTTTTAGGAAACAAAATATATCAAAAGATTGACACTTGTTTTTGTCCAATTTCAAAGTGAAATTAATTATAATTCCCACAATTGGACTAAATGGTATAAATATATTCTAATTGAACTTTAAAACCAATTAAAAATATAATTTAACCATATAAATAAATTAGATTAAAATGAGATTTTGAATTAAAATACAACATTTCACTATTCATTAAAAAAATTATCATTATCAGAAAAATACCAGAAATTTATCCAAAGTAAATTTTAATGTCCCAATTATAAATAATAAGTTTATTTTGACAAATAGATATTATTAAATTGTCAAAATTTAGATTTAAAAATGGTTTCCCATCAAAATGATGTAAAACGATCTTTTAAAAAAAATTTGTGTATTCTATGCTTGAGATTGGATTTATTCTCATTTTGAGCCTCTAAAATACTATCTAATTCATAAATAGACATATATATATATATATATCTATTATTCTTTACTATCATGGGATGTTACACGTGTTGTGTGTGAGTTTAACGACATATGGCACCACCAAAGGAATCTAAAATAGCATCCTATCTATAACAGTGTTTGTAGTTGTATAAGGCCAAAACGGTTAGGTTAGAATAATATAAAAATAAACACTAAGGGGTGAATTTGGTCTTTTTGATATTCATAGATTGTTTCAAACTTATATATTTCATTTTTATTTATGCAGATATGTTGTGTTCTCTTCTTTAAGTAGTTTAAGCAGTAGATAATCAAAACAGAATACCATAACAATTTTTACAGTTTTTCAGGGAAAATAGATCCCCTAGTGTACTCCAATAATTATATCTCAGTGAATATGGTAATTTTAAATATAAATGACCACCAATTATAAGACCTTAATAACTGACTTAATGTAGTTGACACATTTAAAATAAAGATTTAAATACCCTTAATTTTCTTTTACAGGGAACCTGATTATCCAATTTTTAGTATGAGAAGATGATTATCCATTGATTAGTTTAAGTATCTGATACTCCACATTGATAGAGTCTAAGTATATTAAACTCTTATAAATCAGTATATATTTATTTGATTGAATAAATAGGCTCTCAATCAAAATTAAGGGTGGAATTGACAACACATGTATATTCATAATCAAAGATTGATGTCATCATATATTCATAATCAAAGATTAATGTCATCATGAATTAATAGCTTCAAAGACATCCTATTCACAAATAATATTCAATAAAATATAAATATATAAATAATAGTAGCAGTAATTACTCTACATGTTATATAGCAATATATTGAGGTTCTTTATAATAACAGAGATGATTGATTTTTTTATATTCACAATAGATCTATATTCAAAATGATATCACATCGTGTATTATTATAGATTTTTGAGAATGAAATAAATATATTAATTTAATGTGAAATTCATGCATTTAATTTGATCATAACAGGTGAAAAAAATTACATGTCATCTCATAGTCATATAAAAATTAATCATTAAGAGAGAAACATCTTCCCTTAATACCAGGGATGATTTATTATAATTAATACAATCCTTTGAATCAGTTATAAAACATATATGAAACTATATTAACTCCCATAATAAATGTGGCAAAAAACAGAAATAATATCCTAAACTAAAAAACTAAATCACAAGTTGGTCAAATGTAGGGTTTCTTCATGTAGCAATAAAATCCAAAAGTAAAATTGACAATGTTTGGGTTTTCAAAAAAGTAAGGTTGATGAACAATGTTTTGTTCCATTAAACATTGGGTTTCTTATAAACATAGGGTTATTGATCTGCACTCTTCAACCATGTTTGGAATATAATCCATATGTGATATTCCAAAAGTTGAATTTCTAAACAATATATTACACTTTCAAACCTATGGTATGAAAAACGTTTACAGAAAACATAAAAAAAACATTTAGAGTATGTTAAAAAATAATTTCCAATCAAATATATGAAAAATTTATAATGAAATATATTCCTGAAAAACACTTAAATTAACTTCATTTGTAAAAAAACAAGGGTATTTGTAATTTTCAGAATCAATAAGAGTCATATAGTATTGTTGAGATAGTAAATTCCCCAAATATTCAGTTTATTAATGAACATAAACCCCATAACATAACAATTTTAAAATATAGGAACTGTAAAACAAATTAAATAATACTTTTAATGATATTTTGTATATTAAACAATTAAATTTCCACTCTAAAAAATTAATAAAATTTCTTTATAAAAAAACTAAGCATGTTGAAATTATAGATGTTTTGATTACCAAATTTTCTTGGTCTATTTTATATAAAAAATAATGTATTTTAAAATGGATTATAACAAATTTATTGTATCACATAACTCGTAATTAAGGTTATAGGATTATAATACATTAATAATTGTAATTTCAGTAGTATAAACGACCAAAAATGATTATAAACATAAACATAATAAATAAAAAGAACTATTTTCAATGATTTTACATAAATTTTCATTAATATTAACATGGAATGTTTTATATAAAATAATAATATTGGGATTATTTTAATAGATAATTAATATGGACGATCTGGGTTGTATCACACATATCTTGTTTAGCTCAACCCCACACACGCCTTTACTATAGCATAGACCACGTTATGTCTTTTGATTTAGGGAATGGAATGATTTTTTCATTGGGGGAATGGTTTCTATTAGCAGGGGTTGGGTATATCATGGTTTGATGATATGACATTTCTCACATATCATAGGAGTATCTTGGTTCCACTTTCATTACCTTTAGTTTTTCTGGACCTGTACCTTTACTTTTTTATGCATTTTTAGTTTTATCAATTCCTCTATTTTATTTTAGTTCTTTCATATATTTATTCTATTTTTCAACCAATTTTATTTATAATATTCATAAATGATCCATGTATATTGATTCTAGTAGGAATATATCATTCCAAATTATTGTTTTATGATTTTTAGGTTCTTGTTAATATTACATGAGGATAAAAAGATTCATTTGGTTATGTGGTACATCAGATGAGGTATCAATTTCTATGGGTAAACCAAGTTGGTTTGTTCTATATTTGATGTCCCGATGATGATGAAACCTATAACCTCATGGATTACATAGGTACCTACAATATTAATCAATATAACTTTGACACGTCTATCCCATTCCAAACTAGTGTGAAAACTCTAATTTGGTGCAACATTAGAATTCTAACATACCTCCAAATCGAAAACCATTTTGGAAATATTTTATAGTAAAACAAAAAATATAACCTCGAACTATTGTACCACCATTTCTATTGAATATTTTTAAAATTATTTTTTCATTATAACAATTTATTTTATCTTGATTTTTCATGTTTCTAGTTCCCACTAAATCCAAACTGTGTTGCTTTAAAATCAATATAAAATGGATATGAATGAAGTCATATATTTTATAAAAATAAAAATAAAATATTATACTTTAAAAAAAATTTGGAAAACATTTTATAATGTTTTACTTTTCATTAAACATTTTAGAGTAACCTTACTCTAAAATGAAGTTATATATTAGAGGTGTTATTTCAAAACACTAACTATACTAGGTGAATCAATCATCAAATAATCAAAATGAATGTATCTGTATGGATCCATAAGAATGTTTCAAAAATAATTATGATGGGATGGTATCCATCACCAACCAATAATATCATATCCCTAAACATAAACCTCTCAAAAAGGAACTCCTTGCTACAACCGAAACCATAGCCACATTATCCCCCCACTACGACATTATTCATTATTTACTATTATATTAATAATCTAATAGTTATTATTTACATATTGTAAATTATAATTATTTTATTATTGGGAGTATTTTATTTAATTTCAATAAATTATCTAAATATATGTTTCTTTAATCATTTATTTGAGATTTTTAAAAACCATTTCCAATATAATTTTGGTTCATAGGGCCATAATATAATATATAATATATAAATATTGATGGATTGCAACATTGTGCTAATTTTTACTCTTGTATTTTATATCTAATTATTCAAGGTATGAAATATATAATTATGATAGTTTTTAACAAGGAATCCCTTTAATAAGTAGTATATATATTCAATATATATTTATGAATGAATTCATTGGGTTTTTAATCCATCTATTGAAATCAAATAATTGACATGAGTTTCAAGTATATAATAATTTATTTTCCAGTGGAATAAAATTATAAATATATGTTATTAAATTTTATCATAAATTTAATTAGATCATATATATGTTTTAATTATTTAATAGATTTTAATTTATTTTATTATGTATGAATTTGAATGCAAGAAATTGTTGATTTATATTAATGTAGTCTTGTGATTTCAATGCATGTGGTGAATGTTACATTCAATAGGGAAAAAAATTTGTACCATAGTCAATGAATCCTTTAAAAATAAATAAATTATTTATTTTGTGTAGAAGAAATAGTTTTCAACTTCGGAGTAATATATGGAATAAATAATAAATAATAAATATTTATTTATTATTTTATGATGTCACAAAAAAAAATTACATTTTGATGATGTGTTTTCGTCATTAAAACATGACTCCTCTTGTATATAAATATTTAAAAAAAATTAATTTTTTTCCAAATTTAAATTTCAGATAACATTAAAGAAAATTTAATTTCAAGGTCATAGTTTGAAAATTAGTATTTATAATTTTATATAATGATACGTGATATTTTTCAATACAATTGTTTAATGAAAAAAGTCATCAATGTCATAAATTTTACATAGAATATTCTATTTCAAGGATAAATTGTGTGAAATTCATAATTATTTGTATATTTATTGACCCAAATAATGATTTCAATGTGGAATAAATTCATATACAGTGATAAATACTAGAAAATTTTAAAACTGGCATTCATCTAGGTGAAACCACCAATTCTTCACATTGTATCCATGCCACACTTATGTCGAGCCCCAATATTCTTGCAGATGAGCTCCGTGGGGGATTCCTCTACATCTTATCGCACTTGTCTCCCACTCACTCTCAAGGTCATGTGCATAAGAGATCCCACATGGGTGTATGACAGAAGCCAAAAGAAAATGGGGGAAAAAACTAAGAAAAAAGAAAAATAAAATGAAAATAAAATTGGCCCAGGCCCTGTGCCAGACTACATGTTGCATTCATCACTTCACTATGAAAGATCCACTTATTTTAGAATTAATCACAAAGATATAATCTCATTATGAAATTTCATTTAAATGATATTACTATATTAATAGGTGAAGATAAATAAATATTTAATTAATTAAATATTTTATATTTTGAAAATACTCCAACCTCTTAGATTTTCACCAAACACCTCTCTAAGAAAAACCACTACATTCTAGGAAAAACTTAGTGGTAAAAAAATTATTTTAGATAACCTTATAATAGACCTTAAAATTTTCCCCTAAAACTATCCCACGAAAAAGTGTTCAGAATTACACCTTATTTTGACGTCCTATGATTACATGAGGCCTCATAAAACCTCCAACACAATTCTAATCTTCTTAAAGAATACATGGTGGTCCACCAGTCATCATTATCCTACCATTGATTTTACGCTACTGATGCTATCTTGACCATCCAAAGGTGAGTCTAATAGAATCCAAAACCCTCTCCTAATAATAGATAAGTTAGTTCTAGTCAATATAATTCTCTACACCATAGTAGTTTCCTTACCGTCTCCCCACTACACATAATACAAATCAAAACCACTCATTCTACCTCCATTGCTAAATGAAATTAATAATGGTTTCTAGAAAAATGTAACCATAGTTCCAGAATAAAATCCTCAAATATCCACATCCATTCATAGCATAATATGAAATACAACCACCTCAAAAAATAACAAAAATATGAGAGGATCATAACCTCCAATACCATATGTAAAACTTCACAATATAAATGTTTCCTTAAACTAAATACAAAAATATCCAGAAATAACATTCAAGAGGTCAATTTCCTATTTAATCATGGTTACTGTTTCTGATACCGCAGATCATTCTCCTCATGTAGGACATTTCCAAAAAACTAGAGCACACTCCACAGTCCTCTTAAAAGAATTCATCTACTACATGACAGATGACCAACCAACAATCATATATCAATCAAGAACAACTATAATTTGACTACACCCCAACTACGCTACCCAAGGTGCTAAAAATATGATAAGAAGTAGCATACTAACCTATAGAAACCCAGGATTAACATACATGGATATTAAATTTATTTGGATGACTATACATCATAGTAAAAATGTACATGCTCGAGGATCATAATAGTTTATTTTCATTGTAAATAATGAAAAAATATTATAACATGGTGTATGAACATCAATATTTCCCAAAAATATATTCCCTTATATTAATTCTATTCAAATCCATTATTCAAAACCTGGGGAAAGGAAACATTATAAATGGGGAGCTTAGATGGACAATTAGGGTAAATATTAGAGATACAAAAGCATCACATGAGAATATGGGTATAGAGGCATGAGAATAACATTTTAAGATTATACATTTCATGTTAAAGATCTTATAAATGAGTCATGGAATATGGATTGGTTACTTAAAAGTCATGTGTGACATCTTGGCGTGGGTGCCACATGTTAGTGCTGCAAGCTGATCTGTCACATGAACTGAAGCACACATCCTCATATGCCAGAGGTTGTGGACTAGTAGTGAGGGGTTGTTAGGTCGAACTTGGGAATAATATACACTCTATTATCATAGTAAAAAACTAGTGGAAATAAATAATCAATAGCATAATAACATATATCCATAAGTAATACCAATATCTCAAGTCAATTAATGACAGAAATAAAAAATCCAAACTAAAGATAAAAACATGGAATTATAATGTACGTGACACATTTCAAAAATGAAACTAAAAAAACACACTGACTACTCCCAAGTGGACCCCAAACCACATATGGTTCCATCATCCATTTTCATCATAACTAAGCCATCTAGCACTAGGCCCTTCGCCTTAACCTGTCCTATATCAATGAAATCTATTGGGGTACAGATCATGTATCCCAATTAGGGTGTGAGTACAACTTCGTAGGACACCACTAAATATTTCTAAAACAATACCCACTTAATAAATTATGTATGAAGATTTATAAGGAAATAATTAAAATGAATACTAAATAGTTTCTCATTTTTCAATTAATTTTTTTAAACAACATAAACATTAGGTTCTTGCGAACAACCAAACCTAAATACCTTCTTTGGATTATGCCAAAGTCTGAATGATTCATAAGTAATACCATATGTCAAAATTTTATTATAACAATATATTATCCCTATTCATATTTGGAATATTAAATACATTAAACATATAAATAATTCTCACATGTGTAATGTTCACAAAATTCCACTATCCTAAATGTATTAAAGTGACTAAGACTAAACCAAGAATAATAGCTTTCTAGGAAAAGGGGAAAGCTCTCATAGACATTTCCATGGACTAGATCCAAGTTCAATCATAATCTCATGGGAAAAAAGTAGAACTTTTAATGGTCTTCTTCCTCAAAGGCTCACACGATCCTTTAAAAAAAATAGAAGCTACCATGGTCGTCTTCCTCAAAGTCTCACACAGTCCTTTAGAAAAAAATAGATGTTCTCACAGTCATTCTTAGTAAATACCTCACTCCCACCCCATTTATCCTGTGGGATAATCCCTAAATACTTAATAATATCCAATATAATTTTCACAAATCATTCTATTAATTAATTTATTAATAATTTAATAATACTATTTCCATCAATAAACATAATGAAGAAAAAATCACAACATTCACATTAATTAATACCACAATTAATTAGTCATCCGAATTAAATTAATTAAGTCAATTGTTAATTAACCATGCCTATCATATTCATTACAACATTAATTAATTAGTCTCATATCTTCTATTTATTAATTCAACCATTAGTTAAACATGTGAAATCCATTAATTAAATAAACAATTAATTAATTATTCCACTACTCAACATCTAATAATCAATTCCCTAAATAATTATGCACAATTCATAATTCAAGAATTCGATAATTAAATAAAAAATTAATTAGCACAAATTCCCCAATTCAATTCATGATAATTAATTCATAAATTAATGATACCAAACTCTGTAATTTTCATTATTCAAAAAAATCCCAAATTACTCAATTAATTAATTTATCAAATTAATTATTTCAATTATGAATTATAATTTTGTAAAAAACCCTTGAAATTATAAAATCACATACACTTAATTGATAATAAGATTCTTGGATTTGAATAATATACCACCTACTTTGATTTAGTGACAAGCGATCGCCCAATAGAAATTCTGAAAATTGAGAATTATGATGACTTAGATTGGGATACAGATAAAAAATCTGAATTCAAGATAAAAAATGATCTATTAGTTAAATATCTATATCCTCAAGTCTAAATCTATATTCATCATGTCTAGATATAAATCTATAAAAACAGAAGATTAATTCCCACCAAATGAATTAGATAAGAAAGGAGAATGAATGTGAAAATAACGGGATGTAATCCACTTACTGGGAAGGATGCACATCTTCATTCTGAGCATGAAATAATGAATAAAAGAAGACAAAAAGGCTTGGAATTTTTTTAGAGAGCTCTAAAATAATGAAATACTAGATAGGGTTGAATACGGGTTGATATGGGATTAAAATGGGTGTTCAAGATGATTTAGAACTATTTTTTTAGGTAATTTCATTCCTATGCATGATTGGGTGGGTAGGGATGCACAATTTTCCATAATCATTCTCCTAAGATACATGATGCATTTATGGGGGTTCATGGTTACTCCTTTTTCGTTGCACATTTTTTCAGACTTGTTCCATTAATGTGAATCCTCTCTACCTATGTTCCCATAGTTAGTTGGTCTAGGGAATATAGTTTTGGCTAACTGTGTTTCAATAGTGAACAACCCATTTTTTCATTTTTCTCAAAATTCTAATCAAAACACCCTAAGTTATAACCAAAATAAAAATTAATCAAGTAAGGAAAATGAATACCTAAAATAAAAACTGATTAAAATCCATTAAATTTTTTTATCTTATAATCTCCCTAACTTATAATAGCTTTTCCTTGAGCTGCATTCCCAATAATCACAAAGATTCTGAGCCGAAAATGTTAGGCCATTAAGACCTCATATAAATTTTCCATTCTACTTGTATAACATGCTCAAACTACCCAACTATTTGTGGGTTGAAAGATGTAATCCAAAAAACCTATGTACTGAGTGCCTTTTGTAATCCCATCTAGAATCATGAAATAAAAAGTGAGTCCTAGTCAAAAACAATAGTTCTTGGAAGCCCATGAAGAAATACTATCTACTGAACCTAAAAAATACCTAACTGCTCCACTGATAATGTATCCTATATAGAAAGACATCTACTTACATCATCAGTCTATCGAAAACAATATAAATATCATCATTCTTCCTTGTATTACATGGGTTAATACCCATAATGTTCATATTCACATCATCACACATCCATTCCATAATGGGAAACAGGTGCAGAAATCTACCATGTTATTGATTCACCACCATCCCCTACTGACTAGTGAGGAATTTTATTAAAAACCCTCTTATCTCCATTTTCTTTCAAGATCTCTAGAAATAGTCTCATAACTCATGTAATATTTTTTATGCATTAATTTACTGACTAATTGGAAGCATGAAATTCCATCATCAACTACTCAAGCATTCTCATAGTAACAAAAAACAAATTCTGGACATAGATGATCTCATCCTAATCTTTGCTATAATATGAAGGTGATTCCCCTCCTTCAATAATCTCCCTCATGGTCCCAAAATCCATATCATCATACTTCATTTTTTGATCCATCTCACAAGGATAGTCTCCACTAAAACTGATAAGAGTGACATCTTCTCATGAATCCATGGAATCACAACATGGATTTCATCTAGTTGAGTCATCATATTCCTCTTAGTACTAGACTCATGAACATTCTGAGTATGAGTTTACATAAATAGACCATCTTCAACACTATTCCCCTTTCTTGGTGTATATACTAGATGAAAATATAAAGAAAATATATAATCAACCCATAACTACTACCGAATATACAAATATGATTACAAAATAATATACATCAATTTCATGGGATCAATATTCATTGTAATTTTTTCCCAATAGATAATTCCTCCAACACATCAAATCATAAACAATAGTTTCCCACTCTATGTCAAGGGTAGGGTAGTTCCATTCATGCAGACTCGAGTACTGAAACCTGTATTCCACAATTAGATTTCCCTGCATCAACACTCCTTTGATCTCATTCATCAAAGCATCAAAATACGCATTATTCTCCACACCCAGCTCTGGTAGGATCAATAATAGTGTTAATTTCAAATTCATCCACAAAACATGGTAATCATTTTCATATGCATCTGAACAATCTAACATTATCCCCTTTTGTTCAAGACCATAAGTTGTGTTTACAATTGGGAAAAGACCTGGATGAGTCTCCAATAATATTCAGCTAATCCCAAAAATCAATAGATATCAGAAATTTCCTTTGTATGCTCCCACGATACCACTACCTAAATTTTCTCTGGGTCCACTGAAACACCTATCTTCGAGAATATGTTACCCAATAGGTGTACATAATCAATCCAAAAAAATATACATAGATATATTGGTGTTTTATTAATTCCCTCTTAGTGTACTCAGAATGATGGCAATATTTTGGGAATGATTGTCATGAGTCTTTATGTACACTTGGATTTCATGCACAAACACTACCACAAATTGATCAAGGTATAAATGAATGATTCTATTCATCGAGGGCATAAAAACTTCTATTATACTCATTATCCAAAATGGAATTATGATGACTTCATATAGGTCAAACAAAATTATGAATGTATTACTTGGTATACAATAATTTCAGATTCTCACATGATGATACCTAGATCTCATTTCTATTTTTGAGAATACACAAGTTCCTTTAAACTGGATGAAAGTATCATCGACACATGGAACATGATATTATTTCTTAACCTCCATTCAGTTTAACTTCTGAAAATCAAAACTAAAACATAATCTCTCGTCAACCTTCTTTTATAAAAACAACAGTGAACCCCAAGGTTTCAAACTCACATGAATTAATAATTTATCCTCCATCTCCTCTAGAAGAGTCGTGATCTCTTTCAAATAAATAGGCAACATTCTAAAAGGTGTACATAAAACATTTTCAATGCCCAACATGAGCTCACTATTGAATTACACATCAATATCTTATGGTATCCTTGATAATTATTCAAGAAACACATTTTGGAACTGATCTAATAATTGTGTAATGTTATCATACATTATAACTCCTTCATATACCAATAATCTAGAATCTTAGGCCTTGATCTCTCCCAATCCCTGACCAACCTACCTGGATGTCCCACTCCCCATGTTGAATACAGTTTTCACCATTAAGATATGTTAAAGTCACTCTGGTGTAGTAATAATCAATGTGGTATCAATATTCCACTAGCCAGTCCATATAGAAATTTTTTTATAATCCTACCATGTAAAGAATATAAATATTCCATAGAAAACGATACTCCCCAATCTAAAGAGAACATCCCTAAAAAACAAATTTCTCTAGAACATACTCCCAACAGTGTATCTATAGTCATTTTATTCTCAAAAAAACCACCGCAAGTCTCCAACCATTAAAATGTTTTTAATATATAAAGGAATGAGAGTCACTTATATAAAATAACAAACTAGATAATATAGATTATAGAAGAATGGTACTTCTTACTATTGGTGGTCCAGCCTCAATATCCTAAAGTGTAGGATAAATGGAATGAAAGTACCCTTCCCCTATTTCCAATGATGTAGTCTATCTCCCTTATAAACCAAAGCCCTATTGATATGGGTACTCTTACCTAGAATCACCACATCCCCTGCCACTTCCTCCTCAACTAGTAAAACTTTAGCTACCTGACTTAAATAGTGCAGAAGATCCCCTTCCCACACTCTGGTTCTGTCTAGCTCCTCTATCACTAACCATTTATATGAGGTTATTCAAGATCGTCCATAGATGTCCCATATTTTCATATCCTCATAACTCTACTGGTGGTCTGTGAATTGTTTTTCAAAAGTGTCTCATCCTACCACACAAGTCCTATGTAAAAGACCCTCCCCTAGATACATTTCCTTCCAATGTTCTAGGAGAAATTATTTTAATTATGGTTTTTACTCTTGGAAGAACCATCACATCATTATCCAAAAGAAACCACATATCCTCCACTAGAATCCTCCTTTTGGTTCCCTTATGAGATGAGAGCACGATTTACCACTTCCGAAAATATATTCAGTATGAATATATTTACCAAGGAATTAATTTCAAAATTATTCCTATCCAGAAATCATTTTCATGTAGTATCCTCATACAAAATAAATTCTAGAGGAATTATTTGTAAATATGTAAAGCACACATCATTGTCCTTCACTAACATTTTCTACTAAGTTAATCTCATAAACTGAGATTCTCTATCTTTCTTGAGAATCTCTAGATAATAGTGAGAATTTATCTTCTCTTGAATGTATGTCCACTCTATAGTCTCTACATGTATTTATAGAGTCTCAATGCTCCACCATGGTTTTTCTTCACCACCTAACATATAATGACTTACCGTGACTCCCATCTCAGCAGGAGTCTCTGAAGGGGAAAGTGTAGTCTGGATGAATTCAATCAGGAACTCTACTACCTTAGTCCCACCCTCTCTAGTAAAATTCATAGGGTGATGCAATTGAAACTCCCTCATAAGACTAGAAATGTTTCTCACAACCCACCATTGGTCTATTTCTAGGAATTTTATTAAGTGAGCTATGTTCTTTCAGAATCGATGGCTAACTTCCTTGATCATCACTATTGGTTACTTAGGATCACCTACATGTAGAGCATCTCTATCCGTAACCTACTGTCATCCTTTCGACATGAATCATCATGGTAAAAAATATCTATAGTTCTAAATACATGCAGTAGGAATCATAATTTTTTTATCACATTTATATAAGAGGAAAATCAAAACAAGTTACAACAATTATTTTCCCTAAACCTCGCCACAAGATAAAAACCAAGGCCCTATCACTACACTTAACCACACTATATATAGGTTTGGTTAACAAGGGTAAAAAATTATCATTATTCTTTTTTTCACATTATACACATATTTATTCATTTTTTCGCATTATATGTCATTTAACGTTCATGTTAGGATCCATTTTAATCTTTATAAATCACATGAGAAGAAAAATAGTTTACGATCAACAACTTAACTAGACCTATTTTCATGTTCATTCCTAAAATTATGGATGTCAGAATATAATCATGTGTTCCAAGAATGATGCATGCAACTCCATTTCCATGCCTTCACTGACTAAGATTCAATTATCAATAATTTTTAGAAATAATAATCACATCTCACAATAAGTGAATCACCTAAGGTAAAATAATATTCAACTATAAAAATTAACAAAAATAACAAAAATCAACTATGGGTTCTTGGTTTTCCCCCTATACACAGTTTTGAAACTACCATGAATATGATCATGACCATGGACCAAATTTTCATAGTCTCTAGTATACCATTCCCAAATATTATGAAAAAAGAAATAAAAAAGAAAAAATTTATTTTATATCACATTGTGATGTCCTGGACTAGGTGAAATGCATCAGTACCCCATGATGTTTGGTCACATGACCTCAAGCATGGCTCCATGTATGCCAGAGGCTTTAGACTAGTAGCGAGGGTCTGATCGGTCGATCATGGAGAGGAAATACCATCTTTTATCAGAGTAAAATACATTCTGAATAAAATAATTAATATTTTAATGACATATAACCATAAACAATAAAAATATCACAAGTCAATCAATGAAGGAAATAGAATATCCAAACTAAAGAATAAAACATTCCTTGTTGATGTACATGTCATGTTTCTAAAATACAATTGAAGAGAACAAAACTGATAACTCCCAAGCATACCCCAAACCATTTCTAGTTCACTCATCCATGCTCCAACCCAACTCATCCATCTATCTCATGTACTTTTCCCATAACATATCTCTCATCTATGAATTCTATTTATGTACCGATCAGGAAGCTCAAGTAGGGTGTGTGTACAACACCATAGGCCACAAACATGATGTTTAAAACAATATCCACTCATGAACATGTGTATTAAGTTTTATAATGATATAATTACAATTAATATATTAAGATATACTACATTATCTTTTATTTTTTGTTTAACCACATAACTTCCAGCTTCTCGAGGACAATCAATCCCCAATACCTTGTTTGTCTCGTGATAGAGTCTCAACTATCCCAAAGGGATACCATATATCTGAATTTAATTGTTAACATTCATCATCAAAATTCATTTCTTGTTAATATACATAAAATATATAAATACATCTTGAGTGAGGATTGTACAAAAAAGGTATCTAACCATAAGGGTCTAAGGTGAGTGAGGACAAATGGAGCATACAAGATTTCTAGGAAAAGTGGAAAGCTATCATGATCCTTTCCCAAGCCTATCTTCAAGATCAGTCACAGTATATTGGCAAACCAGTAGAATATATCATGGTCTTATACCATTTATGCTTACATGGTCCTTTAGATATAAAAATCTGGCTCTCACGGTCTTCTTCCTAGAAGACTAACACAGTCCTTCAGAAAACAAAATAGAATATCTCAAGGTCTTCCTTTGTAAATCCCATTCCCACACATCAGTTATAACATTTTATACTCTATTCCAACACAATGAAATCCAATATCCATATAAAAAATAATTCTGATAATTAATTACTCAATAGTTAAATCATAATATTTTTATTAAATAACCCAACTATTAAATAATTAAAAATTTCACATTAATTAATTGAACAAGTAATTAATCATCCCATTATTTAAATTAACTCAATAGTTAATTAACCATGTCTATCCCATTAATTAATTCACCAATTAAGTCATCAGATATATTCTGTTATTTATTTCCACTATCAATTAACCATGTAAAATCTTCTAATTAATTAAATAATTAAATAATCAATCCACAACTCAAAATCTAATAATTAAATCACTAATTAATTATTCAAATTAAAAATTTAACAATTCTATAATTAAATCATCAATTAATAATTCCTTATTCCCCAATTCAATTCTTGATAAATGACTCAATAATTACTTATCCCAAATTCCGTAATTTAAATTATTCAACCAAATCCAATATTCCTCAATTGATTAATTGTTCACATTAATTAATTAAATTAGGAATTATAATTTCAAAAAAAACCCTAGAAATTATACAATTTGATACATGTTATTGATAATCATACTTTATAATTTGAATAATAGAACACCAACCTCGATTTTATGATAAGAGATCACCGAGCCTAAATCCCCAAAATTGTGCATCCAAAAAACATAGATCAACATCCATATTTAAAATCCAAAATTATGACTAAAAAACCTTATTTCTTAATTATAGATATAGATTCACAAGTCTAGATCAATAGTCATCAAATGTAGATGTAGATCTATCAAATTGGTATATAACTTCCCACTAAATGAATGAGGAAAGAATGTAGGATGAATGAGAATGTAGTGGGATAAGATCCACTAATTGGGAGGGATATAGATCTTTGATTTGGGATTTTAATCCCAAAGAAAAAATGTCATGAATACTTTAAATTCATCTAGAGAGCTCCATAATAATGAAACACCTCCTTGGATCGAATGGGGATCGATTTGGGATTAAAATGGGGTATCATGGATTTTTATAAATAATTTTATAACTAATTTAATTCCCTCATATGTTTAAATGGGATAGGGCACACAATTTTCCTTAATCGTACACCTAAGCTATGTTCCTCATTTATAGGGGTTCACAGTTACTCTTTTTTTGGGAAAACAGTTATTCTAACCATGTGCCAGCCCTAGAAATACCCTATTCACAGTTTCACATTATTGATGGGCTAGGGTGAAGAATTTTACCTAACCATGTGCTTAATATGAACAATTCTTTTTTATTTCATTTTACATAAAATTACACCCAAAAAACCATAAGATATAACCCAAACTAAATGTATTCAAATAAAAAAAATGTGTACCTAAAATCAATCATCAGTCAATTATAGAAATGGTAGTGATCTTAAAACATGAATAATAAGTGTATCAAGAGAATAAAAAACAATTCTATCACATTGGAATAATATTAGAAGAGTTATAAATGTGACAAATATGTGTTATTCTTGATATTATAAATTTTTTAATGTTTTTTATTATTCATGATTGTAGAAGAACTCTTAAATTTATTAATTGGAAATGAATTAAGAAGACACATATTTATTGTTTATTTTTCTCTAATAAGATGATATATTTTATTTAATGTGGTCAAAACTAGAGAATTAATCAAGAATATTCTTAGCTAGTTTAAAAGGATGAAACAAGGGTGATTTTGGATGATTATTTGAATATGGGGTTTGATAAACCAAAAAAATTAGTTTTCCTCTTTTATTAATTGAGGATCAAGGGATTAAAACTCATGTGGTTATGTTGTGGAAAACAAAATTCTAGGATCTTCATTTCCATGATTTAATTAGAATTTAAATAATTTAATTATATGATTTTATATTGATATTATGATTATAATAAAATTACATGGGAGAAGAAAAATAATATAAGTTTGAGAGAATATAGGAATTATTCCAATGAAAAAACTATGAGTAGAAAACCACCCATATGAATTTATCAATAGGGAGAGGTGTAAATGAACAATATCATAGTTTCCACTGTGGGATTATACACAAACATGTGAGTTATCATAACAAAAATATTTCTATAATTCATTGTGTTATTATTTATTTTTTTATTTCATCTAATTGATGTTGATGGTTAAGGATTTTCAATATTATATTTTCATTTATCTTTATGAAGATAATAAAATAGAAGTTTTTTTGGACAAAAAAACATTCATTGAAGATATATAAATCAACATTTGGGAAGAGTCTCATTAGTTGTTTTTCAAAATTTCTATATTTATATAATATTATTAGTTTTATTTCTTAACGATGAATAATCCTGATAAATGTTTTGTTTAATAAAAGGTATCAAATAATAATTACAACTTAACCTCTAAATTTTTACTGTATCACTAACATGTCCTTCCAATTGTTACCATATTACTGATTAAAAATCCAGACACATCTTGAAATTTATGTGGATTAATAAAATATAGCCCCGATAAATGGAGTTTTAACCATTGATGGTAAGGGAATTCAACCTTGGATAGAAAGTATTTAACTATGTCTTCACTCTCATTTAGTTTATGTACATGATGTAGTTAAACAAGGTTTAATATAACATATTTAGTCTCTTTCATTCTCTCTTACTAATTAGTAGAATATTGAAGGAGATTTAAAGTATCATAATATATTTTTTTTCTATTTATTCATGAATGATGTTAGATAGGATATGACCTTAAAAATTGATAAAAAAATATGTGTAATATATAAAAACAAATATAATGTAAATAAAAATAATGGAATGTTATAATTTTATTTAATCTAATAAATTGTTTTGAGGGAAAATGAAGTTTAATATATTGATTAAAATTTTATCAAGGTTAATATGTTTGTCATAACAATCATGGGATATGGAGAATATCATTACAATTCTATAGTGGTGATAAAACTCATAAGAATCCCTATTATCAAAATTTATACAAAACATTCATTCCATAAAGTAAAATATTTATTTATCACGACTATTGAGCAATCACAAATAAAATTGTTAAATTATGGGATGAAAAGTTGTTTTCCACAACAAAATTATACAGGGAAAAGAAAAATTAATATATATTAAAATATATAGATAATTAAATTATTGATGATGAACACTATAAAACTATTGAATAATATAATTTCAAAGTATTTTATTTTATTACCTATTTAATTTCTTAAACCATAAAAAAATAAATGCTAGTTATCAGGATAAACTATACATTAAATGTTGTAATTTTTAGAGAATATGTAACCGCTATTCCAAATAACCCTCATGAATTTAAAAGTCAACATAATGAAGAAGTTGGAAATAAGAATATAAATCATGAAAAAATATTCATTCAATAAAAAACATTCTCAATAAAAATTTGTAGATAATTTGTTTTCTATAACCATACAAAGTGATTTTGTCTCCTTGGATAGAGGGACGTTCAATAGTAAAAAATATTTTTGTCATAAGATAACTTAGAATGATGTTTTTCACAATGTCGTTATGTATCAAGAAGATGTTTGTTCTTCATAAAATGATGAAACACACCGAATTATATTGATATAACTATTGAAAATGTAAATATAGATAAGAAACACATAATGAGATTTTTTATTAAGGTCTTTTTAAAGATGATTGGGACCCATGTATGTTATAATTTATATAAAAAAATAGACCATGGTGAATAAAAATATATTTAGATTGAAAGAAGGGATTAAAAAAGAATTTGAAAAGATAAATATTAAGAATTAAGATAGAGGAAGTTTAATTAAATATATTTCATCCTCTATCTTATATAGGGATTAATAGGTAATGAGTTGAATGATAAATATGTTTAAATATGAGAAGAAAATGGAAAATATAGAAAATATTAGAGTACTATAAAATCTTGAAACATAATCCAAGCACCATGTGTAATAAGATTAAATAAATATATGGTAATGAACCTAAAACTGTGGTGATACAATCTCTACACAGTTGATATTTCCAATCATTTAATTTAGAAAATTGATATTTTCTAGTAGAAATCAGTTCACAACTTGAAGATTTATTGTACCTCCCCCACGATTCTTCATGAACCTAACCATCATACAAAAAACACCATATTATAAAAAGAATTTTCCAATAAAAGTGCATATCTATCATATACACAATACATATTGTAACATTTTTCAATGGAGAAACTAGATCATGTTCAACATGGACCCATCAAATAATATTTTTAGGATCAGGCATGTACTTCTTCAATAGAGGTATATAAAAAAGTCCTGAAAAAATGAACCTTGGTGGTGAAGTTAGTTGATTTTCCACATCACTCACTAATTCATGTTTATGAAATAGGATAATTATCCATGAAAAAAATTCATTTTTATCAATAGGACATTATTGTAACAACCCGAGATTTTATGAAAAATATTATTTTTAATTTTATTAATGTCTTGTGTTGTACGCTACACCAAAAGGAGCTTGCACAACACGCATCTTTTACTTGCCTTGCATTACACACAATCGCAACCTTCCTCGATAGCGTGTGTAGTACGCAATACTGAGTTTCACGAAACAACGATATGCTATTAAAATATTATTAAAACTAGCCGTTATGAATAGTAATAACCACTTTTTAAATTTTAGAAATTTTAGCTCTCAAATTGGACTTCATTTTTGGATTCGGAGTATCGAATTTAGCCTTAGGTGAAATTTTGGTACTTTTCGGATAACTTTCATATTCTGATGAATAGTGAAAATTACTAAATTATAATTAAAAAAAACTTTTTTAATCGAAATAATTAATAGTGATAAATTATTAATTTGAGTGGTTTTAAAGTATATTTAGAATATATTTTTACAATTTAATACAATGTTGGTCATTGGTTGTAATTTCACATTTAAACCAGACATAATCAAGTGTCAATCTTTTGATAGATATTGTTTCTTAAAAACACGCTATTTGTTTTAACAGCGGGATTTAATTATAAAATTAATTAATGCAACTTCTATGTTATGAATTTGGTAAAATAGACTTCATTTTTGAATTCGGAATATGAAATATAGCTTAGGATGAAATTTTGGCATTTTTCTGAAAACCTTCAATTTTTGATGAATAGTTAAACTACTAAGTGGTAGTTAAAAAACTGAATTTTTCATAAAACTTAATTTTACCATTTCTGTGAATGGAATTTCAAAAATCCGAGAGACACGGTTGATGTCAGTAAGTAAAATGTGGTTCAATGAGATGAAAATAATTTTTGGTGAATAGTAACTTTTTACTTTTATTTACCACGGTTAAAAGTAAATAGGGTAATTATGGGTAACAATGATATTAATATTACCCTAACACAAGTCCTAATCCTATTGAAAAAGTTTATCTCGACCAAAAACAACCTTAAGTGTAAAATATTATCATTTAGGCCCACTTGGATTAGATTAGGACATTTATTATTATTTAAATCAAAGAAGAGTTAAAAGAGTTAAAATGAAAGTTTATTTACTAAAACATTTTTAATATAGGGTTATACATAAGATAAATTCGATTGTAAATATTCATTAGAAAGATAAAAATATTTCTTACATAATGGTATTTTATTTGTAATTTTTAGATATCATATAATATAATTTATTTATGACACAAAGATGATGCAGTAATTATCTTATTAATGAAATATTGACATAATTGATATTATAAATACCAAAATAAATGTAATTTTAGACTTTTTATGAATTACACTAATTTTCTAGGTTACTATGATATATTAGTGTTGATTTAATAAACTTGGTTTGAACATATAATTCTGTTATGACTTTCACAAAAATCATATATCAAATAGTGTCAAAATTGACACAAAATAATTTTTAAATCAAATATTTTATTATTAATTGTTATTTTATTCCTAAAAATATAAGGTTCGGCCAAATGACTTAGATAAGGATATATATTAATAATAAACAATTTGGGGATCGTTTGGCATGTTATAGTAAGTGTATTAACCATATAGTGTAAGAAAACAAAAAGACACGGTAAAAGTTAAATTATTTAACTTAGAGTTAAATCTAATTGATAAGGTTAAAATAATATCCTAAACTTGTCTAAATCATATTGGATGATAGGATTTCGACCCATCCCCACTTTAGCATTGAAATAAGACCCTTTGGAACCATTATAAACCGATTTTGACTTTAATATAAAATAATATTTTGAAATATTCCTAAGGTGCCCCTCTCCTCCCTTATAAAAGGGCACCTCCTCCCTCTCCTCCTCACACCAATTTGAGCATTCAAGATCAAACAACCCCTGCGAAAATCTCTTCTCCACTTCCCTAGTATCATCATAGAGGTCCTGGTCTTCTTAAAAGACCAATTTTAGTTCCCTAAAAGGAGGTCTCAAAGAAGAACTTCAAAGAAGAGGTAATATCCATTACCGATCTTTTTCAATTTCTTTCTTCTTCAACTTATTCTTATTTAGTTTTTTCATGATAAAGTAATAACATAAGTATTTATTATATACTGATATGTTATTATAAATATTAAACAACTCTAATTAACCTTCTATCCATCCTACGGAAAAAGGAAATCACCACGCGTGCGTACGTACGGAATACCGTCTCCACGCCGTGGTGTAATCTATTTTCCGCCACCACCTTAATTGGATGGGTATAAAGGTGTAATGAGCAACTATATATGATTATTATAAAGTGATATTGATACTGAAATAGTATACATACACATCAACACAATTCCACGACCATGGGAACGATATCATCGCTCGTGCGTACGTACGGAATACCGTCTCCACGACGCGATGAGATTCATTATCAATGATTAACCATCCATGAATGATTATAAAGTATATATAATAAGTACTAATGAAATATATTACCTAATAATGATACTGGAATTATTTATATTTATATGTATTTCATCTACTTAATTCCATTCAATTCAATAAGGAGACGAAAACAGCGTTCATGCGTACGTACGGACTACCGTCTCCATGAACGGTGTATTTCTTTCCATTTACTGATTTATTATATATGTGTATTATGAATATATATATATAAATCATGTTTTATATTGTGGAATTACGTAATCATGATCTAAGTAATCATATGAATAATTACAAGTTAAAAACACGAACGACAAATGAGACGATTTTACCCAAAACGCTACTTTAACATGAATTTACAAAAGAACGGGTAATATAAAGTCATAAGTGGACCATATATGATATAATAACAATGAATACGATTCTGGAATAAGTCAATAACATGATTTAAATCATATACAGGAGGTTCGGACACTCACAAAGCAAGTCGGACCTAAGGTAAGGGAAAATATCACAATCTCATTTTTATCCGAGATTGTTTATACTTTGCCATTTACTGGGGTGTATTTTATCATCAACATCCATGTTTCCTCAATATGTAATATTATTTCCATCCACCTACAATTGTTTAAATCCAATTTTACCCTTCGGTGAATTTTAGTAAAAGATAAGAAAGGAATCTTTTGTCGTTTTTCGTACGAGGTACTTTTTGATTTTTCCGACAAAAGTACGAAGAATGTTTTTTTAACTTATACGACATGAATGTATTTTTAAAACATTATTTCCAAGAATCATCCTTTACAAGTTTTCAGGTTTATTTTTAATCAACTTCGTTTAGTTTAAAGTTGTATGACATTTTAAGAAAGGAAAAATGTTTTTGAAGAAGAAAGGATATTTTCCTCAAGAATGGAGTTCAAGTGTTTTATCAAAATTATTTTCCATCTAAGATAATAAAGGGTTCTGTTTCTATCCCTATTATTACATTGATTTGATCATTTTGTGATGGAATTATTTTTATGAATTCCTTTATCTTATATGAATTGATTTATGATGTCATGTTGTTTCAAGAATCCCATTTTTGTTACATGTGTTATGCGATGATGTATGTTTTATGATTATGTGGCACACATAAGAAAGGATTCATTATAAGATGGGTGGGACCTATATCTCCCTCCAATGCATTGGGTAAAGATTTTATATCTCATGAGATAGACAGGGCTAGAACGGTAGGTTATACCGGTTCAGTGAAACAGGACTGAAACGAGGGTTACTCGATTCAGAAAGGGACTTTGTCCACTAAGATAGTCTTGGCAATGAGTCTTGACTAACAAGAAATGATTCTCTATGATTATGTGTGAATGCCACAAAGATTCATGTTTTAGGTTATGATTATTGTGATTACATTTCACTGCCATGATTTACCCCATGTTATGAAATTATGATCTCTTTTGCAGGTTAAGATTTCTAAAAGTTATGTGCTTATGTATATGATGTGATTGATATTTCTTTTGTTTACCCTTACTGAGCATTTGAGCTCACCCTATTATGTTTTCTTTTCCCCAGGATATAAAGAAAGGTTTTAGGTAAAAAAAAGGAAGATCTTTATGGGAGATTTGGAAGATCTTTCACCACGATTAGAAGATTATATTCCGAGTTTCCAAAGACACTAAACTATTACGATCCTTGTGTGTGTGTTTTTTGTTATGTTCTAAGTATTCCGCAAATGTAATGTAATGTCCATGTACGTCAGGCTTCGGGTCTCTACAGTTGGTATCAGAGGAAAGGTTTAGTCATCCTTTGGAAACTAGGATGTGAGAACGTTAGTGAGATCCCTAGAGATATTTCTAAGGTATGTCTATGAATGTCCCTAAGGATAAGTATACGTATATGATATAGTCCTAGAACTATGGTAACGATATTAGATTAAACCTAAGATGTTTGATATTGAAGTTACTCCCCCTTTATTATGATTTTTTCCTCTAACACTATTCTTTTTGGGTTTTAGAAAATGGCTGGAAACAAGATGATTCACGATAATGGAGGATATGATGGACAATGGAATGATATTATTCACAATGAAATGGGATTTGGAAGTCCAAACATATTTATTATGCCGAATCAGCAATCTCATAATATGATCAATAAAGTAAAATTTGGTAAGTTTCCTGACTCGGCTAATAAGAGAAAGATGGAGTTTCATGATGACCATAGAGGAAAGAAAGTTCAATTTCCCCTATGTAATTCATGTGGGAAGAGGCATCAAGGAGAATGTTTCAAAGGAACTGGAAGATGCTTTGGGTGTGGAAAAGAAGGACACAAAGCCAGTAAGTGCAAAAGAAAAGGTTCAGTTAACACCAGGGATGAGGATAATGGTATTGCTACGACATCAACAATGGTTAAATGTTTTAAATGTGGAATGTACGGGCATTATGCAAACCAATGCCCTAAGGGAAATTCTCATGAAGAGAATAAGTATGGTCTTATGGGAAGTATTTATGTTGATGATGATGAAGAGACTACAAATGATATGTGAGATGAAAGAATTGTTGAATCTTGGAAAATGGTTTAAGAATGTAGTGGAATGATTACATGTTTATCATGTGTAATGTTGGAATAACGAGACATCTAAGGATTGTTACACTATTGTCTTTCCTTGAGTTTTTAAAGTGTATGATTAATGTTACCAGTATCCATGGAAGGTTATTCAGATATTTTTGGAGTGTAGATGATATGCGCATAATGTAGGGATAAGGAGAAAATTAAATGTTTGATAGTATTAATGAGCTCATGACTGATATAAGGAGAAGGTTATATTATGGTTTGAGTATATAGAGTTTTTGGATTTTGGTATGTGGAAAGTGTTAACTTTTAACAGTATTCATGATTTCACTAAGGTTCAATGGGTATTCATTCTTCAAGAGAATACATGATTAAGGCCTTTGAATGTTTGGAATGTGACCAACAAGACATATATTATGATATATGGGGATCAACGACAGTATTAAATCTCTGGTAATCGTTTTCACTATATTATGAGAGTGGACTGCAGTATTATGGATAAGCCTAAAGATTACAATGGATTATGTTGGACATAAGTTAGTATTATTTAAGGATAGAAGTTTTTTTTCGATATTATTGATGGGATGTTATAGTAATATAGTTTTAGAAAAAGGACAACCTGCAGGACGGGCGACAGCCCATCGCGTCGGACAAGGCTGTGGGAATCGAACCCAAAACCGAAGTGAGACTGGCCTTTATCGCCTACCACTGGCCTACAGGAAGTCCCTGTTTAGTAGAAACTAGTTTTATTATGTTAATCAGTATGATATATAAAGTATAAGTCCATTTTAGGAACCATATATGATAAATCTCACTATAGATCGACTTATGTATATAAATTTTGCTAACCTTTTGAGACAGATGGAATGACCCGTCATTCTATCACATGATCTGCTAACACTTCATGAATAACAAATTCAACTTCATTTATTTAAGAGATGAAGTGGAAATTGTTAAAGGCACGAACAACAGTGAGGTTGTACCAACATAAAGTAAGTATTTATTCTAATTCAAATTCTTTAACTTTAGGGAAACGATCTTGAAAACCAAAAATGTTGTCCTAGTGATCTTATATCTGATGAATCAGATGGTACCTTAGATCATCACAAATTTATGGCTTTGTGATTACTGGCTTTTCCATAGCCATGTTCTCTACCACTCTCCATCAGAACATGATGGTTAGATTTCTCTTCCATATCCATATTTTCACCTATGTGGAAACCCAATGATTATTTTAGTTGGGTAACCGTTACGTTTCATACTTTTGTTTTTAAAGATTGGTTTTGATATTCCTTTTTACGATGTGGGTTCTATTAAATAAAATTTCGAATATTAAATCATTTATAACCCCGAAGAATTTCGAGGGAGAAATTCATTTTAAGGGGGGTAGAATGTAACAACCCTAGATTTTATGAAAAATATTCTTTTTAATTTTATTAATGTCATGTGTTGTACGCTACACCAAAAGGAGCTTTCACAACACGCATCTTTGACTTGCCTTGCATTACATGCAATCGCAACCTTCCTCGATAGCGTGTGTAGTACGCAATACTGAGTTTCACGAAACAACGATATGCTATTAAAATATTATTAAAACTAGCTGTTATTAATAGTAATAACCACTTTTTAAATTTTAGAAATTTTAGCTCTCAAAATGGACTTCATTTTTGGATTCGGAGTATCGAATTTAGCCTAAGGTGAAATTTTGGTACTTTTCGGATAACTTTCATATTCTGATGAATAGTGAAAATTACTAAATTATAATTAAAAACAACTTTTTTAATCAAATTAATTAATAGTGATAAATTATTAATTTGAGTGGTTTTAAAGTATATTTAGAATATATTTTTACAATTTAATACAATGTTGGTCATTTGTTGTAATTTCACATTTAAACCAGACATAATCAAGTGTCAATCTTTTGATAGATATTGTTTCTTAAAAACACGCTATTTGTTTTAACAACGGGATTTAATTATAAAATTAGTTAATGCAACTTCTATGTTATGAATTTGGTAAAATAGACTTCATTTTTGAATTCGGAATATGAAATATAGCTTAGGATGAAATTTTGGCATTTTTCTGAAAACCTTCAATTTTTTATGAATAGTGAAACTACTAAGTGGTAGTTAAAAAACTGAATTTTTCATAAAACTTAATTTTACAATTTCTGTGAATGGAATTTCAAAAATCTGAGAGACACGGTTGATGTCAGTAAGTAAAATGTGGTTCAATGAGATGAAAATAATTTTTGGTGAATAGTAACTTTTTACTTTTATTTACCACGGTTAAAAGTAAATAGGGTAATTAAGGGTAAAAATGATATTAATATTACCATAACACATGTCCTAATCCTATTGGACAAGTTTATCTCGACCAAAAACAACCTTAAGTGTAAAATATTATCATTTAGGCCCACATGGATAAGATTAGGACATTTATTATTATTTAATTCAAAGAAGAGTTAAAAGAGTTAAAATCAAAGTTTATTTACTAAAACTTTTTTAATATAGGGTTATACATAAGATAAATTCGATTGTAAATATTCATTAGAAAGATAAAAATATTTCATAAATAATGGTATTTTATTTGTAATTTTTAGATATCAAATAATTTAATTTATTTATGACACAAAGATGATGCAGTAATTATCTTATTAATGAAATATTGACATAATTGATATTATAAATACCAAAATAAATGTAATTTTAGACTTTTTATGAATTCCACTAATTTTCTAGGTTACTATGATATATTAGTGTTGATTTAATAAACTTTTTTAGAACATATAATTCTGTTATGACTTTCACAAAAATCATATATCAAATAGTGTCAAAATTGACACAAAATAGTGTTTAAATCAAATATTATATTATTAATTTTTATTTTATTCCTAAAAATCTAAGGTTCGGCCAAATGACTTAGATAAAGATATATATTAATAATAAACAATTTGGGGTACGTTTGGCATGTTATAGTAAGTGTATTAACCATATAGTGTAAGAAAACAAAAAGACACGGTAAAAGTTAAATTATTTAACTTAGAGTTAAATCTAATTGATAAGGTTAAAATAATACCCTAAACTTGTATAAATCCTATTGGATGATAGGCTTTAGACCCATCCCCACTTTATCTTCGAAATAAGACCTTTGGAACCATTATAAACCGATTTTGACTTTAATATAAAATAATATTTTGAAATATTCCTAAGGTGCCCCTCTCCTCCCTTATAAAAGGGCACCTCCTCCCTCTCCTCCTCACACCAATTTGAGCATTCAAGCTCGAACAACCCCTGCCAAAATCTCTTCTCTGCTTCCATAGTATCATCCTAGAGGTCCTGGTCTTCTTAAAAGACCAATTTTAGTTCCCTAAAAGGAGGTCTCAAAGAAGCACTTCAAAGAAGAGGTAATATCCATTACCGATCTTTTTCAATTTCTTTCTTCTTCAACTTATTCTTCTTTAGTTTTTTCATGATAAAGTAATAACATAAGTATTTCTTATATACTGATATGTTATTGTAAATATTAAACAACTCTAATTAACCTTCTATCCATCCTACGGAAAAAGGAAATCACCACGCGTGCGTACGTACGGAATACCGTCTCCACGCCGTGGTGTAATCTATTTTCCGCCACCACCTTAATTGGATGGGTATAAAGGTTTAATGAGTAACTATATATTATTATTATAAATTTATATTGATACTGAAATAGTATACATACACATCAACACAATTCCACGACCATGGGAACGATATCATCGCTCGTGCGTACGTACGGAATACCGTCTCCGCGACGCGATGAGATTCATTCTCAATGATTAACCATTCATGAATGATTATAAAGAATATATAATAAGTACTAATGAAATATATTACCTAATAATGATACTGGAATTATTTATATTTATATGTATTTCATCTACTTAATTCCATTCAATTCAATAAGGAAACGAAAACAGCGTTCATGCGTACGTACGGACTACCGTCTCCATGAACGGTGTATTTCTTTCCATTTACTGATTTATTATATATGTGTATTATGAATATATATATATAAATCATGTTTTATATTATGGAATTAAGTAATAATGATCTAATTAATCATATGAATAATTAAAAGTTAAAAACACGAACGACAAATGAGACGATTTTACCCAAAACGCTACTTTAACATGAATTTAAAAAAGAACGGGTAATATAAAGTCATAAGTGGACCATATATGATATAATAACAATGAGTATGATTCTGGAATAAGTCAATAACATGATTTAAATCATATACAGGAGGTTCGGACACTCACAAAGCATGTCGGACCTAAGGTAAGGGAAAATATCACATTCTCATTTTTATCCGAGATTGTTTTTACTTTGCTATTTACTGGGGTGTATTTTATCATCAACATCCATGTTTCCTCAATATGTAATATTATTTCCATCCACATACAATTGTTTAAATCCAATTTTACCCTTCGGTGAATTTTAGTAAAAGATAAGAAAGGAATCTTTTGTCGTTTTTCGTACGAGGTACTTTTTGACTTTTCCGAAAAAAGTACGAAGAATGTTTTTTTAACTTATACGACATGAATGTATTTTTAAAACATTATTTCCAAGAAGCATCCTTTATAAGTTTTCAAGTTTATTTTTAATCAACTTCTTTTAGTTTAAAGTTGTATGACATTTTAAGAAAGGAAAAATGTTTTTGAAGAAGAAAGGATATTTTCCTCAAGAATGGAGTTCAAGTGTTTTATCAAAATTATTTTCCATCTAAGATAATAAAGGGTTCTGTTTCTATCCCTATTATTACATTGATTTGATCATGTTGTGATGGAATTATTTTTATGAATTCCTTTATCTTATATGAATTGATTTATGATGTCATGATGTTTCAAGAATCCCATTTTTGATACATGTGTTATGCGATGATGTATGTTTTATGATTATGTGGCACACATAAGAAAGGATTCATTATAAGATGGGTGGGACCTATATCTCCCTCCAATGCATTGGGTAAGGATTTTATATCTCATGAGATAGACAGGGCTGGAACGGTAGGTTATATCGGTTCAGTGAAACAGGACTGAAACGAGGGTTACTCGATTCAGAAAGGGACTTTGTCCACTAAGATAGTTTTGGCAAAGAGTCTTGACTAACAAGAAATGATTCTCTATGATTATGTGTGAATGCAACAAAGTTTCATGTTTTAGGTTATTATTATTGTGATTACATTTCACTTCCATGATTTACCCCATGTTATGAAATTATGATCTCTTTTGCAGGTTAAGATTTCCAAAAGTTATGTGCTTATGTATATGATGTGATTGATATTTCTTTTGTTTACCCTTACTGAGCATTTGAGATCACCCTTTTATGTTTTCTTTTCCCCAGGATATAAAGAATGGTTTTAGGTAAAAAAAAGGAAGATCTTTATGGGAGATTTTGAAGATATTTCACCACGATTAGAAGATTATATTCTGAGTTTCCAAAGACACTAAACTATTAAGATCCTTGTGTGTGTGTTTTTTGTTATGTACTAAGTATTCAGCAAAAGTAATGTAATGTCCATGTACGTCAGGCTTTGGGTCTCTACAACTATCCTATCATGAGTTAGATTACCAAAAAAACATGATCAAATGTCTTAAATGATAATGTTTCTTGGAAATGATTTTCATAAAATATATGAATACATTGAGCTATTGTAATCCAATTTCTAATAAACTAAACCAAAATTGTTTTTTATACAAGGATAGGACCAAAACGTTATGTCTCAGATAATCCTATCTAAAAAAAGTGTACAACGACATCGAAATCTATAAAATTAGTTGATACAAGACATATGTATGAACACCTGGTAACTGTTATTGTATGATAATATCAATAATGAAAAATTATTCTCACATAATCCAAAATAATCCATCTCACATGATATATTATTTTCTTCAAATGCTGGTATTGTATACTCAAATAAACTATACATATTAGGATGGTATGTTCTTCTCATTTTCAATTATATTCCTTGGTCTTGTTGAATGTAATTTCAAAAATAATATGTAAACATTGGGAGATGGTTAGAAAAATTTGAAACTAGAACATTATGCATATTTACAACATACTCAATATCGGGTTTGGTCAAATCTTCAACAAATATTAGATTCAGTAATATAGATTAAGTGAGTGACATCCTGAGTCGATCCACAACAAACCATATGGAATAGTGTATTGAAAACGTTCTTTGAAGAATTACCATAATATCCATAGTTTTTTCTCCCATTTTAATAATGGAATTAGTAAACAGTGCAACAAACTAGATTCTCATTTGTTTTACTCTTTGATATGCTGACTAGTGAGGAATCCTGAGACAAACACTACAAAATTACTCTTTCTTCCAACCCAAAAAAAACAATTCCCTCGTCATATTATAAAAATTTTAGATTCCATGATGAATATCACATCTATAATTATAGAATGTAGAAATAATTTGTCTCTCATTGGTTGGAGGAACTATAATCTGATCTATAAATGAAACACATATCTACTATCGAGCATGTATCCTTTAATAGACTCCCCATAATTGTTATTTCTTCTCATAATTAAATTTTTAGAATTGGATGTCTCAACATCTTTATCAAATTCAACCAAATAAGGCACAATAGAAAGAAAAATTGAAAACTACAACATCACTTTACTTTACGCAAACCATATGCATACCAACTATTACCACAATTAGAAGAAATTGATCCCAAGACACATTAACCAACAGATTAAATGACTTCGTGATTGATGAATATGCCAAAAAAATTCATATTAGAAGTGTATCCAAAATTTTGATGTTATATATATATATATTAAATCCATTTGTGTTAACTTGTACAGAAATCTATTTGTGAGAAAATGTGTTTGATGATGTTATGGTCTCTGAATATTTTATACTTATCACAAAAATAATAATGATGCCAATTTATTAAGTCATGCAATTTTTTTCCATTTCCAAATCAAGTGTTGGTTAGTCAGTCTCATGTACCCATAGTTATAATAATACATATTCAAAAACATGGTCTATACATATGTGGAAACAACCCTACACAAATCCTAATGCATCACAATATACAATATATATTTTTCATGAATCGAGAAATATTAGAATACATGTTAACTTAAGGTATAAATTAATATCAAGGAATGAGTCATATAACTCATAGATAAATTGGAAAGGAAAAAAATTTCAATTTCAATTATATCATTAGTGACACTACATATGAAATGTGATGAACAATTATTTATTATTTTACATCTATGCTAAGGAAAATGTTTTTCCAAAAAATAATCATTGTTGGTTTCCATGAGATAACAACATCCATCTTTTTAGGTTCCACTAAAACTTATTATTTAGAAATGATATAAAAAATTTAATATACTTCATGTGTCTATAAATATCAAATTGAATGTCGCAAAAAAGTAAAAATTTCTACAAGATACTGGTGACTATACATTTGTGTCGATTATTATTTTCCATTATCTTAAATACACTAGATAATCATCAACGGAAACCACTACAAAGACTCAAGATACAATTGAATGATATTATTATTCAATCATATAATTAGAAAAATTAAATTCCTCAAACCAAATTGCATAATGATGTATTCATAATTATTACAATATCCACTAAATAGTTTCTTTTTAATATAATAATTTTATACTCTCAGTTGGAACTATAAAGATGATAAATGAATTTTTGAGAACCACATACCACAATACATTTATTCAAATAATCCATCAATACATGGATGAGGATACATATTCATTATCATCACATTGGTAATATTATAATAATCTATAAAATGTCTAAGGTATTCATATTCCATCATTAAAAAAAGAAATGGTTCTCCCCAAGAGGATATGCAAGGCTAAATGAACCCTTTACATTCCAACTCTTTATGTTTGACATTAAATTTCCTCAGTTCTATGGGATCAATCTTTTATATGTACTTTTATGTATGACCATTCCATGAGTTGAGATAAATCAATAACCCACATATCTATTGGGTGGAGTTCAAAAAAACTATGAAGAAAAAATTGGAAACTGGTCCATGATGAGTGAAAAATTATTTTTAGAGTTTTATCAACATATGAAAAAGAAACCCCAAAAAACTAATAAGGAATATTCCTCAAACTGATAAAAATGTTATTGATTCTTAATAATTTATATACAATTCATTTATAATGAGCTAATTATTGGTATTTGATGATTTGAAACTTACCTGATAGGAAAATTAGTAAACATGGCCCACAAAGGTTGTTATCTATTCCTTTCCCAAATTGATGTCACATATATCTGTATAATGAATAGATAAATATCAGACCAATCAGGTCCCATTAATTATTATCGAGCACACAACACATTTAAATGATCAGCACTCCCATTGATACAAGGTTGTTTGATGTTTCAAAATAGAATATGTCATTTGGAAAATCAAAATCTCATATTCTACCACATGAGAAGAGAAGGAATAGTGGGATTTACCCATATTTAAGAAGGCCCAAAAAATTATGAAATCAAGATAAACATACATGTCACTATTGTTTTTATAGATTGATCACTCTTGCTTAACATATCAGCAACATAAATATTCTGAGTGGTTCATAATTGATCCTTATAATGGTTTTATATTCTAAGGGGTAATGGTTTTCTTCGAATAGTCTGGATTTTTTTGGATCATAGGATGATAATGATTTGTAAAATATTTAACTATTGAAGAATAAGATATGAAATAAAAATGAGGTATATCTCTCACACTAGAAAATGAAGAACTATGAAAAAAATGGTAAAGATGTCTCAACATATTACAATTGCGACATGATCTAGTTTTTAAAATATAGACATTATTCATATGGGATGTAGAAACACATTGGAATCATCATGATTTCTTATTGGTTGACAGTGGAAAATTGATAAATATTTTGGTCTAATTTGGTGATACGACCCCACAATAAACATAACTTCCCTCTTTTGTTTACACCCATCATTTGATATTGCATTCTTTCCCATGGTTATAAATGTACTAGCTGTAGCTTGATTTATAGAAGTATATCATTCCTCCACTGTTTCCCTATTTACCATTCCATATAGTCAGTTATTCATGGAAGAGTAAAATTTGAGAGTATTTATCATTGTTGTTTATATATAAAAATACATTTCTTTAGGGATACAATACCAGAAGCATTTGGGGAAATAATAATAAATTAAAAAATTCATTTAAATACTCTTTTATATTTTTTTTCCAATTTCAAGACAATAAAATTGGTTGTTCTTGAAATTATGTAAATTTAAGGTTATAATTTTTTATAAAACATTTCTTAATTTCCCTCCCATGTGACTTATTGGTAAATATATTCATGAGGTGATACATCTAACCATGGATGTGAATTATTTTCAAGAATATATGTTTTTAGATTTTCATTTATCTCAAAGAGTGCACCAAATAATATAAATATTTAATTCCCCTAATTCAACAACACATCCTCTTTTTTAGGATCAGAATCCATCAAAAATATAAGTGCATTATTAATTTGAAATATAATGGTGTAGTCCACCTATAGAGGAATATCATGCCCATTTCCTCTATATATTACATTAATACCATGAATGATACATTGTACCAATTACCGATTTACATGGGAATTAGGTGATCCAGATATTCAATTGCCTATTCACACATATTCTTAATAAATAAAACTCATTCCATTCATTATAACCTAGAGAAATATGACCCAGAAATTACTCACCTGAAACTGATGGTTTAAGATTTTTTTTCAAAATCAACTCAAGTATCACAAAAATATCATTTAAATAATAAAAAAAATTATCTATTTTTTTAAATAATAATACTAAATATGAACAATACAGTCTTAGTGGGAAGTCTCAATATCAATGTATGAAAGGAAAAACTCATAATTTAAACCCAAGACAATTAGATGAGATGAAAACTAAAAGTGTCTTAAATGACTTATGTTCTGAAAAGGATGTTTTTTTAAATATAAACCTAAATAGCTTAGTTACATTTTTTCCTATTATACATTTAATGTTGCAACACTTATCTACCTATGATTCCCTCCTAATATGAAGATAAATCAACCAATAATGATGTTATTTATAATGTCACATCCCAATTATCAATCATGAGATGTGATAGAGTGAAACTAACTATAGGTGAAATCCCCATGGAAAAAAATTCTAAAAACAATATCCAAGGTCCTAGGAAGACTTTAGGTATAGATTTGCACCATAATAACTAATTATATAACAACACTATAGTTAATATAAATATTCAATACTACTATAAAAACATGAATATATAGATAAAAACCATGAAATTGTACTAATAGAAATTCATAGTGAATATAGAACATATGAAATCCAATGAAAAAACTAAAATATATCATGATTTAAATACATAATGTGACCTTATATAAAGTACCACATGGAACTCATGAATACTCCAAATCCACCTTCCATTCCCATGGTATCAAGAAGAATAACTAGATAAATAAGACACATTTCCCATCCTTGTATCACATTATATGAATTTGTTTATGGAAAAGTATTTATAAATATGGATGTAAGTATATAGTTAGTCAGAATTCCCCAATAAAGTTCCAAAACACTCTTCTTGGATAGGAACATGTTAGAATATTCATATAAAACCATTAGAAAATCCTATAATAGTTCATTTAAATCAATAATAGGAATAATTACTAGAAGACCATAAAATATAATTTTTTTCACCTATTCAAATTTTACAAAACCATTCTTATGTTCACAAAAACTAGGTTGGATATACACAATAATGGTGTTACTTTTGATAGTGGAACTCTAAGACCATAATCAGTCCCACATTGATATGGAAACATCTGATCATAGCCATTTAATTGATTTAAAATCAACCCACGTATGAAATATTCCATGCCAATTAAATTCCATAAAATAGTTCAACCTTTAAAATAATATAATCAAACACTGTTCAAGTATCAAAACATGAACATATTTTAAAAATCATCATTTTAAAACTACAAAAAATAGGGTTTCCTAAAAGGAATGCAGTATTCTATTTTTCTAAAACTTATATTAAAATGGACTAACATAGAAAGTAACATAGTGACTCCACAAAAGGCCATAGAAAAATATTTAAAGAAAAAAAAATTATTCATGCTATAGAACAATAGATATTAAAGGGAAGCCACCAACCTGTCAATGGTTGGAGAGAGTGAATAATGGAACATATAATTTTGATATCTAGGTTCACAACCCCTTCCATAAATAGTTCAAATAAAATATCTTCAAGATTAATTTCGTAGAATGTATATCTATCAAAAATAATATATATCAATTTCTATGAGAGTTAGAGATGAAAAATATATCTAAAAAAACAATAAAGATTGACTATATATGAATGTTTTAGGATCATCAGTACAAATATATTCCATCAGAAGTTAATTATTTATTGAATGAAATTATCTTGAGATTTTAAGATTTATGGGGAGATACAAACCATGTGTAATATTTGAAAAATGGATCTTCTAGACTTAATAAAAATTAAATGAAGAAATAAAGAATATAAACTACAAGTCCGATTGTTTTGTAAAATGGTTTGTAAAACTCCATCCCTACTCTATGTGTTCTTCTTGAAAATATCCTGAGATAAACAAGTATTTGTCTCATGTTATAAAGAACTATGAAAAACAAACGCAGTGTTATTATTCCAATGAAAAAACCTTTTGTATTGTCCAGCACAATTTGAAAAAATTTGTTCCAACCATGATCTACCCTTTATCTCCTATGACATGGTTTACCTAGTGAACACATACAGTTTGGCCATACCATGTACCAATTGGGAACCTTATGATATATTCAGATCGTTAGTTGAATATTTTATAGTGTAGGAATAATATTTTATAAAAATCATTCATGTAACACCCTGAACTTCCACAGTATTCTTCTCTTTAAATAATACAGTAGTGTGTGTTGTATGCAACTTCGAGTTCTAACACACACCACAACCAATGAAACTAGCTGTTATGAATAGTAATACCTAATTTTTTAAATTTTATAAATTTTATCATTCATAATGGACTTCATTATTTGATTTTTAATATAGAAATTATCCTAGGGCGATTTTTTGGGTATTTTTCGGAAAACATTCTATTTTTAATGAATAGTGAAAAACACTGAGTTATTAGTTGAAACAGAATTTTTATTTAAATAATTATTTATTTTATTTAAATTTATTTTAGGTCAAAATTGACACATAATGCTTATGTAAGTTCAATATAATTCATTGGAGTCAATTTATAATAATTTTAGATATATAAAAAAATTTAGAACTTTTAACCGTCTTTTACCCACCTACTAGTAGAATTTGAAAATTCACATTAAACTTAATTTTACCACATCTATACATGGAATTTAAAAACTCTGAGAGATGTGGTTGATATCAATAAGTAAAAATTGGTTCAATGAGATGAAAAGAAATTTTGGTAAATAGTAAATTTTTTCTTTTATTTACCGCAGTTAAAAGTAAATAGCGTAATTAAGGGAAAATGATATTAATATTACCATAACACATGTCCTAATTCTATTGTACTAGTTTATCTCGACCAAAAACAACCTTTGGAATAAAAATTATGATTTAGGTACACTTTGATTAGATTAGGACATTTATTATTATTTAATTCAAAGAAGAGTTAAAAGAGTAAAAATCAACATTTAATTACTAAAACATTTTTAATATAGGGTTATACAGAAAATATATTCGATTTTAAATATTATTTAGAAAGATAATAATATTTCCTACATAATGGTATTTTATTTTTAATTTTTAGACATTAAATAATTTAATTTATTTATGACACAATGGTGATGGAGTAATTACCTAATTAATGAAATATTAATATAATTTATATTATAAATATCCAACTAAATGTAATTTGAGACTTTTAATGAATTTCACTAATTTTATTTGTTAATATATCATATTATTATTGATTATATGAGTTTTTTTCGAAGTAAGAATGCTGTTAGGAATTTATGAAAAACAAATACCCAATAGTGTGAAAACTGACATAAAAGAGTTTTTTAAAAAATATTATATTATTAATTTATATTATATTCCTAAAAATCTATGGTTCACCCAAATGACATGTATCAGGATATTTTAACCATTAATGGAACACTTGGGGGGTCTTTTGGATGTATATAGTAAGTTTATTAACTATATAATATAAAAATACAATGTGACATGGTAAATGTCAAACTAATTAAATAAGAATTAAAACTAAAAGATAAGGTTAATATAATGACCCAAACCTGTCTAAAATCTATTGGTTGAAAGGATTTAGACCAATACCCACCTTATACATTGAATAATACACATTGGAACCATTAGAAACTGAATATGAATTTATTATAAATTAATACATTAAGTTTTTCTTAAAGAGACCCTCCCCCCTTATATAAGGACACCACTTCTAACCAATACTTCACACCTTAAAAGCCTTTTGGTTTGGCTAACCTCTAACCAAATATCCTTCTAACTTCTCTCAATTTGACCTAGAGCCTTAGTTTGATTAAAAATCCACCCTAAAGAGCCCTTTTGATCAAATCAAAAGGAAGAACCCGAAGAAGAGGTAATGTCTTCACCACACTCTTTAAGGTTCCTTTCTTCTTCAAATTCTTCTTTCCTTGTTATTTCCATTCTGAAAAAATAAATCTATAATCTTATATATACTATGATGTTATTATAAATATGGAACAAACATATTCATTATTCTATCCATCCCTTGAATGACATGTCACCATAAGTGCGTACATACGACCTACCGTATCCACGTTGTGGTGTGATTATTATTCAATATATTATTATTTAGATGGGTATAATATTGATGTATAATTCATGTAAATAATAAATATAACATGATAATGATTCTGTCTATATTATATAACATCCAATTATATATTATTTTAATATCAAAAGAATGATATTGTTGTTCGTGCGTACGTACGGACTACCGTTTCTGAGAAAATGATGCGATTAATTCCCCATCATATCAATTTGAGTCTAATTCTCATTTATTGATTAAAAGTAATGTTTAAGGACTTAATATCATTCTGTATATGAATAAGATACAACCTACATAACAAACATGGCTTACGTATCAAAACAAAGAAAGGAAAACAAATCTATTAACACCCGAAACGATGATAATACTAAGATATTATTAACAAATCAATGTTAAAAGATCATATATGATATCATATTAATGTATATGATTATTTTATAATTTAATAAAAATTATTTAACCATTATATAGGAGGTTTACCAACCCTCGACCAAGGAAAAGTACAAGGGAAGGGTTATTTCCTCAATCTCATTTTTATCTAAGATTATTTATGTGTAAGTATTTACTGGGACATGTTTATCATCCTGGTCAATTTTTCATAAAAATGATTTCAAAATGAATATTTTAAGGATATTTCAGATGTACTCTTTATCAAGATCAGAATTTTAAATTTCTTAAAGATTTATATTTCTAAATCTTTTCTATTAATGTCCATGTTTTCAAAATGATTTTAAAGATTTATTTGTATGGACATTTATTTTTTGAAATGATATTTCTTTTCAAAAGTTTCAAAGTTTTATGGGACACTTTGATTCAAAAATCTCTTTTAAAATACTTCCTTTATAAATGTGTGACTTTTAAATGATTTCAAAAAATGATATTTGTCTCAAATAGTTTTGATGTTATCATTGTCAACATCCTTTGATGGATTTTAAGCTTATTTGAAGTTGATTTATTATGATACAAAAATTCCATATTGTATTGAAGGTTTTGTGATATGTTTTACTATGGATGTGTTATTTTTATACCATTCATTTTTTATGGAGAAAGTATTTACATTTTGTAAGCTAATTTTAATATGAATGTTTATGTTATGTTTAAACCTGTTCATATGAGAAATGCATTGGACTTAATAAGTGACAGGTGGAGCCCGCTATAGCTTCTCATTGCATCGGTAGGCCTTATGAGACAAACTAGTGTCTTGGAATGAGGCCTTGACAAAATATTATTTGTAGTCTTGGAACGAGGCCTTGTATACGTGGTTATGATAGTCTGGAATTATGCATTCCATCATTATGAAAGTGGTTATTAATATTGCAAGTTATTATTCGATTTGTAGAATATCCATGTGAATAAGTAAATGACATTATTTCACATTATCTATTACATATTATGTTTAAGTTCATGTTTAAAAGGCCTTTGTTTTAGTTATACATTGCCTTAAATGTTTATGCTTATTTATGAATGTTTCCGCTATATTGTTATCCTTACTGGGCATCTGAGCTCACCCCTTTCTTTGTTTTATTTTTCTCATGTTGTGAAGAAGTAACTTATGAATGACCTACAAGGATAGTATGAGGGGATATGACTGTGGACTATGGAGACTATGTTTTTGTAGTTTTCAGTTTTATGATGTAATGTCAGACTTATGAATATATCTAGTGTTTCAAATGCTACTAAACTAATCGGTATTTCGAGATTTTATCTTTTTTGTGATCATGCTAATGTAATGTAATAATGCAACGACTCTGGGTAACTAGGGTCAGGGCGTTACAATTGGTATCAGAGAAATTTTAGTACAAACCTTGGAATCTAGATTTAGATAAACACTAATTAGGGCACATAGACCTAAGATGGACTTTGGGGATTAGGGTAGAAGAACTTCCTTGAATTTTGGTATTGTAGAGATTTTTTGAGTTTTCGAAGCAATATATCCCAATCTGGATACGAGCAGGTAGAGGCGGCACTGACATAGATGTACCTAGAAGTGAAAAATCCGACAAGGAGTTTCGGGCTTGACCCGGGGTATCCTGGTACATGAAAATGGGCCTTGATGCACTCTTGGTTATAACACTCCCGAGGTAAATGCTTAGGATAATTATCATTTTCCGTATAAACCATTATGAAGGGTTTATGAGTATATACTTCCTAAAAAAACATTATTTATGATTATGGATTATATCCATAAACTGTTGAATTTTTGTTAAGTGTTTTAGAATTTTGGAATTATGTATTTTGATTTATAAACTGATCTAGTTTATGCCATTGTTTAGAAATGGTGCCTAGTGGAAGGAATGGAAATTATATCAATGCACACACTATATGTATGGATTTCCCTCATGCTGAAGAAAATTATATTGGAGATAGTGATGCAACTGGTGTTGATCAGCTAATCATCATACTAGGACAACTCACCCAGGTTATGAATTATAACCTTACCTGTATGGAGCACCCTGATACGCACCGTGGAGGGTCAATGTTAGATCACTTCATGAGGAAACAACCACCAACATTCGATGGGAATAAAAATACCTAAGTAGATGAGCAATGGATAAATTCCTTAGAGAAAATATTCCACGCCTTGGGGAGTTGCGAAAGGGAAAAAGTTATCATGGTAGTTTACCTTCTCACTAGAGATACTGATCAATGGTGGTCATTGATTCAAACCCCGAAGGAATATTATGAAGTATTAAATATGGAATGGAGGGAGTTCAAAGATATTTTCTTAGAAAGATACTTTCATTTTGACCATCGATGAGATATGGAAAGGCAATTTATGAGTCTAAGTCAAAAGTAGGATGATAATGTCGCAAAGTATGAGGATACATTTACAAGGTTAGCGAGGTATGTTAAAGATTATATACGCAACCCATGAAGTAATATTGATCATTTCATTGATGGGTAAAAATCAATTCTCTGTCGAGCATTAGTCTCACAAAACTTCCCATCGTACGAAGATATTGTATCGTGTGCTGTGAAGACAGAAAATGAATTATCTAAGTCTTATGACTTTAAAGAAAAGAAAGAGAAGAAGAGATCTTCTGATCAATCTGAAAATGGAAATAAGTGGAAGAAGGGAAAAGTTGAAAATCATTCCTGTAGTAAATTTGGTAAGAAACACCCAGGTACTTCCGTGAAGGGAATGGGAGTCTGTTACAAGTGTGGTGAAAAATTCCACCAAGCTCATGATTTCAAGGGAAAGAGAATTGCTGTCAATGTGGAATGCTATAATTGTAGATATATGGGACATTATAAAAATGAATGTCCTAAGAGTCAATAAAACTTACCTCAGAAAAGGCCAAGGGAACAATTCCAAGCTTATAATATCACTACTACTGAAGTAGAAGCTCCGAAAGACATGGTGGTAGGTAATTTAATGGTTTCCTCACGTTTAGAAAATGCTTTCTTTGATTCTGGATAATCGCATTGTTTCATATATTCCTAGTTTTCTAAGAAAATTAGATATTTCAAATTTTAATTAACAAGGGAGTTGTCAGTTAAAACTCCTAAGAGAATTATCATTGCTACAATGTTTTGTCAATCAGTCCCCATTAAGGTATATAAATGTTCTTTATCTACTGATCTCATCGTCATACCCATGATTGAATTCGATATAATCCTTGGTATAGATTGCCTTTCGGACCAGGATGTGAAGATTTATTGTAAGAAGAAGGAGGTTACGATTTTTTATGATTATGATGATAAGGAACACATTATCTTTAGAGTAGAATCATCACCACCTAATTCTTATCTAGATCCACCCCCAGTAGCTCAACTAAATTCAATTATCGAGGAAAAAGTGAATGAAATAACTGTGGGTGAGGAAAGTAATGTTCAAATAGAGAATTTAACTATTGTGAAAGAATATGTAGATGTGTTTCTGGAAGATTTACCTGGACATCCTACAGAATGAGAAGTTGAGATTTCAATTGATTTAATTCCTGGATCAAGGCATATATCGAAGAACCCTTATAGAATGGTCACTGTAGAATTTGTTTAACTAAAGAAACAACTAGTGGAATTGAGTAATAAGGGATTTATTATCCATAGTGTTTCTTCTTGGGGAGCCCCTGTCCTTTTTGTTATGAAGAAAGATGGATCTATGAGGTTGTGCATTGACTACAGGGAGATCAATGCTATAACAATAAAGAACAAGTATCCCTTACCTTACACTGATGATTTGTTTGACCAACTACATATAGCTCAATACATTTCAAAGACTGACCTCTGATCTGGATACCATCAGTTGTGTGTGAAGAAGGAAAACATTCTGAAGACAACATTTCGAACCAGGTATGGTCATTATGAGTTTATAGTAATCCCTTTTGGATTGACTAATTCAACCTATGTATTCATGGATCTAATTAATAGAGTTTTCAAGGAATATCTCTACTATTTTGTGATGGTATTTATTGATGATATCTTGGTCTACTCCAAAAGCTACGAAGATCATGAAAATCACTTGCGCGTTATTATAAAGACTTTTAAAAGACATGAATTATAAGGGAAGTTTAGCAAGTGTGATTTCTGGTTTTAGGAGATTTCTTTTCTTGGCCATATTCTCTCCAAATATGGAATCTCTGTTGATCATTCTAAGACCAAATAAATACAAGAATGGCCAGAAATGATGAGTATAACTGAGGTATGCAGTTTTAATGGTTTAGTAGGTTCTTATCGACGTTTCGTCCATAATTTTTCTCGGTTGGCTAACCCATTAACAAAGATCACAAGTAAAGGAGTTAAAATTGTTTAGACAAAAGAGTGTGAAGAATTTTTCGAAGAAATGAAGATAATATTAGTCAATGCTCCTATATTGACTCTACCATCAGGGAATTATGGGTTTTTTATTTATAGTGATGCATCAAAGAAAGGAGTTGGTTGTGTCTTTATGCAGAATGATAGGGTTATTGCCTATGAATCAAAAAAGATAAAAATTCATGATCCAAACTATGCTACTCATGATCTCTAGTTAGCAGCTGTGATATTTTCTTTGAAGATATGGAGACATTATATCTAGGGTAAAAAATGAGAGATATATACCGATCACAATATTTTGAAGTTTATTTTCTCACAAAAAGAACTCAACATGAGGCAATGGCGATGGCTTGAACTACTCAAGGATTATGATTGCACGATACACTACCACCCGAGGAAGGAAAATAATGTGGCAGATGCATTGAGTAGAAAGGGTCATGTATTTTTGAACAAGATGAGAGTTGAAAAGGATCTGATATACATGGATATAGTAATGATGGATATGGGAATCACCATGGATGGTGAAACATCAATACTTTTTCAAATGGTTGTCAGACCATCTTTACTAGAAAGAATAATGAGTTCTCAGACCAATGATGAAGAGTTGAAAAATAATATTAAAGCTATGAATGATGGGAGATTGAGTGAATTTGAGTATGAAGATGAAATTTTGATGTTTGGGAAGAGACATTGTATTCCTAATATACCGGATCTAAAAAGAGAACTGCTGGATGATGCTCATAGTTCCAATTTCTCTATACACCTGGGGAGCATCAAAATGTATAGAGATTTGAAGGAACATTTTTGGTGGGACAAAATGAAGAGGGAGACTGCTGATTTTGTGTCAATATGTATGGTTTGTCAACAAGTGAATGCTGGAAGGCAATAGCCTGGAAGAGTCATGCAACCTATTCCCATACCTGAGTGGAAATGGGATAATATCATGATAGACATTATCATGGGACTAACAAAGACTCCAAGATGGAATGATGTAATATGGGTCATTGTTGATCGTCTTTCCAAGTCAGAACATTTTCTTTCTATAAGATAAGATCTACTACATGAACTTCTAGAAAGAATATATATTAATGAAGATGTGAGATTTCATGGAGTACCCCTATCGATTGTTTCAGATCGTGATCCCTGTTTTACATGAAGATTCTAGAAAAGTCTTTAGAAGGCCTTGGATTCTGTACTTGGTTTGAGAACTTCCTACCACCCTCAAACAAATGGACAATCAGAACGAACTATTCAAACCTTATAATACATGTTGAGATCATGATCACTTGACTTTAAGGGTATGTGGGATCAATATTTACCTCTGGTATAATTTTCCTATAACATTAGCTTTCATTCAAGTATTCAGATGGCACCATATGAAGCATTATACAGAAAGAGATTTCACACACCAACCTGTTTGGATGATGTTCATGAAAGAAAACTTGTAGGCCCAGAACTGGTGGAGGAAATGATGGAAAAGGTGAAGGAAATCCAAAACCACATCAAAGTAGCTCAAATTAGGTATAAGATTTTTGTTGACAACCGAAGGAAGGATCTGGAATTTCAGGTAGTAGATCATGTTTTCTTGAAGGTATCTCCATGGAAGGGTGTTATACGTTTCAGTAAGAAGGGAAAATTTAGTCCCAGGTACATTAGACCTTTTGAAATTCTAGAACGAATTGGGGTTATAGCTTACTGTTTGGCAATGCCACCAAGTCTCTCCAATGTTCATGTTGTGTTCCACATATCACTATTGAGAAAATACATGCCTAACCCAACTCATGTACTCACCTATGAGGAATTAGAACTGGAACCCGATCTATATTATTGTGAAGATCCCATCAGGATTATTGATACAAGAGAACAAGTGCCGAGAAACCGGATGACTCGTCTGGTAAATGTTCTATGGAGAAACCATAAAATGGAAGAGGCAACGTGGGAACCTGAGGAACTTATGATGAAGAATCACCCGAGTCTTTTCATGTGGTAGTATTCTAGAAATTTCCAAGATGAAATTATTTGAAGGAGTGGAGAATGTAACACCCCAAGCTTCCATGGTACGCTTCTCTTTGAATAATACAGTAGCGTGTGTTGTACGCAACTTCGAATTCTAACACAAACCACAACCAATCAAACTAGCCATTATGAATAGTAATGCCTATTTTTTGAAATTTTATAAATTTTATCATTCAAAATGGACTTCATTTTTGGATTCGGAATATCAAAACTAACCTAGTGTGAATTTTTGGTATTTTTCTGAAAACATTCAATTTTTGATGAATAGTGAAAAAAACTGAGTTTTTGGTTAAAACCGAATTTTTATTTCAATAATTATTTATTTTATTTAAATTAATTTTAGGTCTAAATAGACACATAATGCCTATATAAGTTCAATATAATTCATTGGAGTCAATTTATAATAATTTTAGATATATAAAAAATTTTAGAACTTTTCACAATCTTTTACCCACCTCCTAGGAGAAATTGCAAATTCACCTAAAACAAAATTTTACCACTTATGTGAGTGGAATTTCAAAAATCTGAGAGACACAGTTGATATCAGTAAGAAAAATGTGGTTCAATGAGATGAAAATCATTTTTGGTGAATAGAAACTTTTTACTTTTATTTACCATGGTTAAAAGTAAATTGGGTAATTAAGGGTAAAAATGATATTATTATTACCCTAACAGATGTCTTAATTCTATTAGACAATTTTATCTCAACCAAAAACAACCTTAGGAATAAAATATTATCATTTAGGTCCACTTGGATTAGATTGGGACAGTTTTTATTATTTAATTTGAAGAAGATTTAAAAGAGATTAAATCAATGTTTAATTACTAAAACATTTTTCATATAAGGTTATACATAAGGCATATTCAATTTTAAATATTCATTAAAAATCTAAAAATATTTCCTACATAATGGTATTTTATTTATAATTTTTAGACATTAAATAATTTAATTTATTTATTACACAATTGTGATGCAATAATTACCTAATTAATGAAATATTAAAATAATTGATATTATAATTACCCAAATAAATGTAATTTTAGACTTTTTATGCATTCAAATACATTTATAGGTTAATATGACATATTTTTATTGGGTTTATGATTTTTTTCAAAGTAATAATTCTGTTATGAATTTATCAAAAACAAATACCCAATAGTGTAAAAATTGACATTAAAGAGTTTTTAAAACAAATATTACATTATTAATTAATATTATATTCCTAAAAATCTAAGGTTCGGCTAAAAGACTTGTATCAAGATAGGTGTATCATTAATGGACCACTTGGGGGTCAATTGGATGTATATAGCATGTTTAATAACTATATAATATAAAAATACAATGTGACATGGTAAATGTCATACTAATTAACTAAGAATTAAAACTAAAAGATAAGGTTAATATAATGAACCAAACCAGTCTAAAATCTATTGGTTGAAAGGATTTCAACCAATCCCAACCTTATACATTGAAGAATCCACTTTGGAACCATTATAACCGAATATGAATTTATTATAAATCAATACTTTATGCTTTTCCTAAAGATCCCCTCCCCCCTTACAAAAGGACACCACTTCTAACCAATTATTCACACCTTCAAAGCATTTTGGTTCGTCCAAAATCCAACAAAATATCCTCCCATATTCTACCAAATAGACCTTGAGGCCTTAGTTTGATCATAAAGCCACCCTAAAGAGACCTTTTGATCAAATCAGAAGGAAGAACCCGAAGAAGAGGTAATGTCTTTACCACCCTCTTTAAAGTTCCTTTCTTCTTAAAATTCTTCTTTCCTTGTTAATTGGATTCTAAAATAATATCTCAATTATCTTCTATATAATGTGATGTTATTATAAATATGGAACAAAAAAATTCTTTATTCTATCCATCCCTTAAATGACATGTCACCATACGTGTGTACATATGGCCTACCGTCTCCAAGTTGTGGTGTGATTTTTATTCAATATATTATTATTAAATGGGAATAATAATGGTTTATAATTCATTTAAATAATAAATATAACATGATAATGATTCTGTCTATATGATATACCATCCAATTATATATTATTTTAATATCAAAAGAATGATATTGTCATTCGTGCGTACGTACGGACTACCGTCTCCACGAACGTGATGAGATTCATTCTCAATCATATAAATTTGAGTCTAATTCTCATTTAACGATTAAAAATAATTTTTAAGGACTTGATATCATTATGGATATGAATAATATACAACCTATCCATAACAAACATGGCTTACATAATGAAATATACAAATGAAAACAAATCCATTAACACCCGAAACAACGATAATACTCAGATATTATTAACAAATCAATGTTAAAAGATCATATATGATATCATATTAATTTTTATGATTCTTTTATAATTTAATAAAAATTATTTCACCATTATACAGGTGGTTAACCAACCATAGACCAAGGAAATGTACAAGGTAAGGGTTAATTCCACAATCTCATTATTATCCGAGATTGTTTATGTCTATGTATTTACTAGGGCATTTTTATCATCCTTGTCCATTTTTCATAAAAATGATTTCAAATTGAATATTTTAAGGATTTTTGAAAGGTACTCTTTATCAGGATCATAATTTTAAATGTCTTAAAGATTTATCTTTCTAAATCTTTATAATTAATGTCCATGTTTTCAAAATTATTTTAAGGATTTATTTATATAGTCATGATTGTTTTGAAATGATATTTCTTTTCAAAAGTGTCAAAGTTGTATGGGACCCTTTGATTAAAAAATCTCTTTTAAATTACTTACTTAATAAATTAATGACTTTTAAATGATTTAAAAAAAGATATTTCTCTCAAATAGTTTTAATTTCATCTTTTTCTACATCTTTTGATGGATTTTAAGCTTATTTGAAGCTGATTTATTATGATACAAAACTTCAATATTGTATTGAATGTTTTGTGATATGTTTGATTTTGGATGTGTTATTTTTATACCATTTATGGTTTATAGAGAAATTATTGACATTTCATATGCTAGTTTTAATTTGAATGTTTATGTTATGATTAAACCTGTTCATATGAGAAATGCATTGGACTTAATAAGTGACGGGTTGAGCCCACAATAGCTCCTCGATGCATTGGTAGGCCTCTTGAGACAAACTAGTCTTGGCATGAGGCCTTGAAAAAATCTTATTTGTAGTCTTGACATGAGGCCTTGGCTACGTGGTTATAATAGTCTGAAATTATGCATTCCATCATTATGAAAGTGGTTACTAATATTGCATGTGATTATTCGATTTTTAGAATATCCATGTGAATAATTAAATGGCATTATTTAACTTTATCTTTTCCATATTATGCCGAAGTTCAAGTTTAAAAGAATTTTGTTTTAGTTAAACATTGCCTTAAATGTTTATGCTTATTTATGAAGGTTTTTGCTATATTTTTATCCTTACTAGGAATCTGAACACACCCCTTTCTATGTTTTATTTTTCCCAGGATGTGAAGAAGTAATTTATGAATGACCTGTAGGGATAGTATGAGGGGATATTACTGTGGACTATGGAGACTATTTTGTTGTAGTTTTTGATTTTTATGATATAATGTAAGACTTATGAATATATCTTGTGTTTCCAAGGATACTAAACTAAGCGGTCTTTCAAAATTTGATCTTTCTTTTGATCATTACAATGTTATGTAATAATGCACCGACTCTGGGTAACTTGGGTCGGGGCGTTATAGTTGGTAGCAGAGGAAGTTTAGTACAAACCTTGGAATTTAGATTTAGATAAACTCTGATTAGATCACCTAGAACAAAGATGAAATTTCAGTATTAGTGTAGAAGAAATTACTTGAATTTTTGTATTGTATAGATTTTGTGAGTTTTCCAAGAAATACATCCCTGTCTAGATACGAGAAGGTATAAGCGGATCTGGCAAAGATGTACCTAAGAGTGAAAACTACGACAAGGAATTTCGGGCTTGACCCAGGGTATCCTGGTACATGACAACAGGCCTTGCTGCCCTCTTGGTTATGACGCTCCAGAAGGATATTCTTAGGATAATTCTCATATTCCATACAAACCATTATGAAGGGTTTATGAGTATATACTTCTTCAATGAATTTTTTTTTATGATTATGGATTATATCTCTTAACTGCTGAATTTTTGTTAAGTGTTTTAGAAGTTTGGAATTAAGTATTTTGATTCATAAATTGATCTATTATATGTCATTGTTTAGAAATGGAGCCTAGTGGAAGGAATGGAAACTATATCAATGCACACACTCCAGGTAGGTATTTCCCTCCTGCTCAAGAAAATTATAGTGGAGCTAGTGATACAACTGGTGATGATCATCTAATCACCGTACTAGGACAACTCACTCAGGTTATGAATAATAACCATACCCATATGGAGCACCCTGATCCGTAACATAGAGGATCAATGTTAGATCGCTTCATGAGGGAAAAACTGCTAACATTCAATGGGAGTACAAATCCCTTCTTAGCTGAGCAATGGATAAATTCTTTAGAGAAAATATTCCATGCCTTGGGGAGTAGCGAAAGGGAAAAATTTATCATGGAAGTATACTGCCTCACTGGAGATGCTGATCAATGGTGGTCGTTGATTCAAAACACGAAGGAAGATGATGAAGTATTAAATATGGAATAGAGGGAGTTCAAAGATATTTTCTTAGAAAAATAATTTCCTTGTGACCATCTAGAAGATATGGAAAGGCAATTTATGAGTCTGAGACAAAAGGAGGATGAGAATGTCGCAAATTATGAGGCTAAATTTACAAGGTTAGCGAGATTTGCTGCAGATTATATACGTAACCCAAGAAGTAATATTGATCATTTCTTTGATGGGTAAAAACCATTTCTCCTTCGAGCATTAGTCTCATAAACCTTCTCATCATACGAAGATATAGTCTCGTGTGCTATCAAGACGAAAAATGAAATATCTAAGTCTTATGACATTAAAGCAAAGCAAGAGAAGAAGAGATATTATGATCAATCTAGAAATGGAAATAAGGGGGAGAAGGGAAAAGTTGAATATCAATCCTGTAATAAATGTGGGAAGAAACACCCCGGTACTTACTTGAAGGGAATGTGAGTCTGTTACAAGTGTAGTGAAAAAGGCCACCAAGTTTATGATTTCAACGGAAAGAGAGTTGCTTTCAACATAGAATGCTATAATTGTAGAGAGATGAGACATTATGAAAATGAATAAACTAAGAATTAGGGAAACTTACCTCAGAAAAGGCCTAGGGATCAATGCCAAGATTATGCTATCACTACTGCTGATGTAGAAGCTCCAAAAGACGCGGTGGCTGGTAATTTAATGGTTTCCTCAAGTTTAGAAAATGATTTCTTTGATTCTGTATCATCACAATGTTTTATATCTTCATAGTTTGCTATGAAAATTAGATATTTACAATTTGAATTAACAAGGGATTTTTCAATTTAAACTCATAAGGGACATATCATTGCTACAAGTTTTTGTCAATCAGTCCCCATTAAGGCATATAAATGTTTTTTATCTTCTGATCTCATCATCATACCCATGATTGAATTTGATATAATCCTCAGTATGGATTCGATTTTAGAACATGATGTGAAGATTTATTTTTAGAAGAAGGAGGTTACAATTTTTGATGATGATGATGATAAGGAACACCTTATCATTAGAGTAGAATCGTCACCACATAATTCTTATCAAGATCCACCCCCAGTAGCTCAAATAAATTCAATTATCGGGGAGGAAGAGAAGGAAATAACTGTGGGTGAGGAAAGGAATGTTCAAATAGAGGATGTACCTATTGTGAAAGAATATGTAGATGTATTTTCAGAAGATTTACCTAGACATCCTACAGAATGAGATGTTGAGTTTTCCAATGATTTAATTCCTAGATCAAGGCCTATATCAGAGACCCCTTATAGAATGGACACTGTGGAATTAGTTGAACTAAAGAAACAACTAGAGGGGTTGAGTAATAAGGGATTTATTCGACCTAGTGTTTCTCCATGGGGATACCCTGTCCATTTTGTTAAGAAAAAGGATTTATCTATGAAGTTGTGCATTGACTACAGGGAGATCAATGCTATAACAATAAAGAACAAGTATCCCTTACCTCGCATTGATGATTTATTTGACCAACTGCATGGATCTAAATACATTTAAAAGACTGACCTTCAATTTGGATACCATCAGTTGTGTGTGAATAAGGAAGACATTCCGAAGACAGCATTTCAAACAAGGTACGGACATTACGAGTTTACAGTAACGCCTTTTGAATTGACTAATGCAACCTATGTATTCATGGATCTAATGAATAGAGTTTTTAAGGAATATCTCAATGATTTTTTGGTGTTATTTATTTATGATATCTTGGTATATTCCAAAAGCTATGAATATCATGAAAATCACTAGCGCATTATTCTAAAGACTCATAGAAGACATGAATTATATGGGAAGTTTAGCTAGTGTGAATTCTGGTTTCACGAGATTTCTTTTCTTGGCCATATTGTCTTCAAAGATGGAATCTATGTTGATCCATCTAGGACCAAGGAAATCCAAGAATGGCCAGCACTGATGAGTATAACTGAGGTACACAGTTTTATTGGTTTATCAGGTTGTTATCGACGTTTCTTCCATAATATTTCTCGGTTGGCTAACCCATTAACAAAGCTCATAGGTAAAGGGGTAAAAATTGTTTGGACAAAAGAGTGTGAAGAATGTTTCGAAGAACTGAATAGAAGATTAGTAAATTCTCCTATATTGACTCTACCATCGGGGAATGATGGGTTCGTTATTTATAGTGATGCATCAATGAAAGGACTTGGTTGTGTCCTTATGCAGAATGTTAGGGTTATTGACTATGCATCACGACAGCTAAAAATTCATGAGAAAAACTATCCTACTCATGATCTCAATTTAGAATCTATGATCTTTCCTTTGACGATATGGATACATTATCTCTATGGTGAACAATGTGAGACATATACCGATCACAAGAGTTTGAATTATATTTTCTCACCAAAAGAACTCAACATTAGGCAAAGGCGATGGCTTGAACAACTCATGGATTATCATTTCACGATATACAACCACCTGGGGAATGCAAATAAGGTGGAAGATTCATTGAGTAGAAAGGATAATGGATATTTGAACAAGATGAGAGTTGAAAAGGATCCGATATACATGGATATAATAAATATGGATATGAGAATCACCATGGAAGGTGAAATATCAATACTTTTTCAAATGGTTTCCAAACCATCGTTACAAGAAAGGATAAAGAGTTCTCAGTCCAATGATGAAGAGTTTAAAAAGAAGATTAAAACTGTGAACGATGGGAGATTGAGTGACTTTTGAGTATGAAGATGGAATTTTGAAGTTTGGGAAGAGTCTTTGTGTTCCCAATATACCTGATCTAAAAAGAGAATTGCTGGATGATTCTCATAGTTCTAATTTCTCTATACACCCTAGGAGCACCAAAATGTATAGATATTTGAAGGATCATTTTTGGTGGGACAACATGAAGAGGGAGATTGATGATTTTGTGTCAATATGTACGGTTTGTCAACAAGTGAAAGCTCGAAGGAAACATCCTGGAGGAGTCATTCAACCTATTCCCATACATGAGTGGAAATGGGATAATATAACGATAAACATTTTCATGGGACTACCAAAGACTCTAAGAAGGAATGACGTAATATGGGTCATTGTTGATCATCTTACCAAGTTAGCACATTTATTTTCTATAAGAGAATATCTAACACTTGAACATCTAGAAAGACTATATATTAATGAATTTGAGAGACTTCATGGAGTACCCCTATCGATTGTTTCGGATCGTGATCCCCATTTTACATCAAGATTCTAGAAAATTCATTAAAAGGCCTTGGATACTGAACATCGTTTGAGCACTATAAGGCCCCAGCCGTAGACCTTACTTAATATTGAATTAAATGAATAATTCACATTGAGGATCTTTTCAGGTTTATAGTTTTAGAGAATTAGAACATAACTATTACATCTCAAAAGATTACAAAGTATACACTTCTACTATGTTTCAATAAAATAAAAAACGCTTAAAAAGAAACATGTCTAGTTCCATATTTTAGATAGCATGACTTTCCATTGATCCCAACCTTGACCCTATTCCACATTAAGTCCTGTGAATAACATTTCCAAAAAACTTGGGGTGAGCATAAAAAGTTCAGTAAGGGATACACAAAGAATGAAAACTGTTAGTTTATCAAAACATCTAGTAAACCATGTATACTTTATCAAAGTAATACTTTTCACCTTTATGAAGTAGTAAAAAATCTTCAATGAATAAATGACCATTACTTACCCTTTTGTAACCAAAATATTTCCATATAACCCATATAAATATCACATAATATATAAAGGTAACTTGGGACATAAACATACTTAAGTGGAATAACCATATGGTCGACTTCCACACATATCACTTAATGGAATAGCCATTCGGCCAACTTCCATTCATACTTAATGGAATAGCCATACAGCCAACTTCCATACCCAATGCATTGGAGGTTATAACGTAACTCCCCGTCCTGGTATTCGCAGCACCACCCGTAATATGGTTCATCATGTAACCACCCGTAAAATGTCCAAGTACCATTATAAAATCGTAAGACATAAAACAAACATAATGGAAAGAAAACATTTCCACATTCTGATCACAATATATCACATAAATATATTGACATAACAAAACCATTATAAAACCATTTTCAATACCAAAAATACATACAAGATTATATGGTATTTATTTCATTTTAAAAAAACATTACGGCTTGTTGAGGAAGCCAAATACCAAATAATACTCACGGCGGCGGAAAATGTCGTTGTCACCACATACGTTAAAATAAACATTCCTTTTTTTCATTTTGTAAAACGCTTCGTAGAAAAAGATTCATTTTGTATAAAAGTAAAATTCAAAGGGTTTTATACACCGTATAAAAGAATGTTGTGTATAAAATGAAATATGCCTCAATGAAAGTGGATTGAGACGAAGTCCCTTACCGCGAGTCTGACTTGACTCGATCGTTTTTTAACGTCCTGAATAATAAACTTGAGTTAATTTTCTACTTGCTTAAGAACATTTTTCAAGTTCATTATTCATTTATTTCACTTATTACCATGTTATGGACATTATGTATTCATTTAAGTTAATAATGTTTTCTTTGTCGATATTTGGTTCTTAAGTCGAAAGTGGACTTCTTACAGTTACATATTGTTGATATGGTCAAAGGTTCACTATATCCAGAAAGATCTTCATGATTTAGATATAATAAATATCATATATACCCAGCATATACATTTATTTATAATATTACATAATCATTTATAGGTAAGAAATGAAATGCACCGTTCATGGAGACGGTAAGCCCTACGTACGCATGAACTCTACTTTCATTTCTATGTCATATTAATGGAATTCAAACTAAATGTGAGATATGTATATTTTTAATTCCAGAATTATATTCATCCTTTATATGTTTCATACATCATATATATCCATTATATGTACTTATAATAGTACATTACATTTGAGGATAAGAAATGAAATGCACCGTTAATGAAGATGGTAAGCCGTATGTACGCATGGACGCTACTTTCATTTCAATCTCATACTTTAATGGAAAGAAAATAATAATGATATAAAGGTAAATTATAATTCCAGTATAACATCATATATAATAACTTTAAATCCATCCTTTATACGTCCCACATATGGCATTAACGAATCAAATCACTTTGAGGGGGAGGTAGACCACACTTCCTTAAATGAAGATATCGCGTTTACCCATAATGGAAACCATAAAGGTATGCCCAAAATGAAAAATAAAGAATCTTAAGAAAAACATAAACATATTTATATAATATATAAATATAGTGACATATTAATGGCCACCTTTTAAGGTGTTATATGAGTGTTGAACAATCATCGTTTCGTGAGGCAGAAATTCACCATCCACAGAAACAATATGTTCTTTAACCATTAGATGAAGGTTTGTGTAAGTTTAGCTCGAATCCTTCTTATAACAACATCCTAGTATATTGAAGATACTGGATTTGTCACAAAAGAAATGAATAAAAAGAGTTTAGGGTGCTGGAGAAGAAAAATAAAACATAAGAACACAAGAGAAGACACTACCTTTAAATCGGGTAACTCCTTTTGATTTGAGATCAAAGGATTCCTTGGGAAGACATCTGACCAATGTGAGGCTTCTAGGAGTAAGAGAGTAATGTGGAGAGACAAAATTGGAAGAGTTTGGCCGAGCCAAATGCTTGAGAGGTGTGGGTAAGGAGGTAGAGGTCGGGGCCTTTTATAAGAGGAGAGGAGAGGCACTCTTGGAAAGTAAGGAAATGTTACTTTATTTTCGAATTAGTTTAGGATTTTAATGGTTCCACATTTATTTATTTCGAGAATAAGGTGATAAGGGTTCTAAATCCACCCATACAATAGGATTTGGACATGTTTAGGTCTTAGATGTTACATTATCATTCCATTTTATTTAAATCATTTAATAATGAGGTCATCACTGCATCATCATGATGTCAGAAATAATTTAATATATTTAATATCTAAAAATTATAAAACAAAATACTATGATGTAGGAAATATTTTTAGCTTTCCAATGAATTTTTATAGTAAAAAATATGACTTGTATAACCCCATTTAAGAATTGTTTTAGTAAAACAACTCATGTTTGTGTGATTTTAATTTTAACATTAAATAAAAAAGATATTAATGTCATTTTCCAACCAAAGTGGCTCCATGGGGTCCCCAAGTTGACCCTTGGCTTGTCTTGGTCGGACATGAAACATCCAATAAGGGTAGGACATGTGTCTAGGTATTTTCAATTTATTATAATATCATTTTTGCCTTAAATTGCACTAATTACCTCTAATCGCGATTAAAAACTTAATAAGTTACTATTCACCAAAACATTATTCTAATCCCATTGAAATACATTTTAATTCTTAATGAAAACCATTTATGTCAGATTTTTGGAATTCAAAACACAAAGGTGGAAAAATTTCATTTAAACGGAAAATCAGTTTTTATAAGTACCACTTAGTGGTTTCACTATTCATCAAAAATTAATGTTTTTCAGAAAAATATCAAAAATTCACCCTAAGATATATTTGATATTCTGAATTCAAAAATGATGTCTATTTTGTAATATTCAAAACATATGAGTTTAATTAATTAAATTAATATTTAATTCCCGCTGTCAGAGCAAATAGCGTGTTTTTATGAAACAATAAGTATCAAAAGATTGATACTGGTTTAAGTCCAATTTCAAAGTGAAATTAATTCCAATGACCACTATTGGATTTAATGGTAAAAATATATTCTAATATCACTTTAAAACCACTTCAAATGATAATCTAATCATATTAAAAAATTACATTAAAAATAGGTTTTGAATTAAAATACAACATTTTTCCCTATTCATAAAAAAATGATCTTTATCGGAAAAATACAGAAAACTTACACAAAGTAAATTTTGATGTCCCGATTATAAAGAAGAAATATATTTGGTCCAATTGAATGTATAAGAGTGACCAAAACTATATTTAATAACATTTCACCATTAAAATTTGATAAGTGGACCTTTAGTGAAAATTAGAGTATATATGCCTAAAATTGAATTCTTTTCGTATTTTTAAGCCTTTATCCTTTATTGGATAAGTATAAGAACATTTAAAAAAAATATATAATAACATTTTAGTTATTTATATTCATTACCTCCAATACAAAGGCAACGTGTTAACAAACATTGAAAATAATATTATTTTATTACTAGTGTGCAACATAAGATTTCAAAGAAACTCTCTATTGCGTATCAGGTACGCTATCGAACATATCAACCCCTTTAAAGTAAAATTAATATTTAATTCAAAAATATTAATAAATATGAAAATGTATTTTTCTTTATTTACCTGGGATGCTACATCCCTCCCCCCTTTTGGGAATTGCGTCCTCGCAATTTTATTCACTTATCCAAATAAGTGGGGGTATTTATCCCTGATAGCATTTTCAGATTCCCACGTTGCCTCTTCAACCATATGGTTTTTCCACAAAACCTTTACCTGGTGAATTACCTTATTTCGCCACACTTGCTCGCTTCGGTAAAGAATATGGACTGGTTGTTCTTCATAAGAGAGATTCTATTACAACTGAACTACCTCTGGGCTCAAAACATGAGATGGATCTAGCATATACTTTCTCAACATTGAAACATGAAAAACATTGTGTACCTGGGATAAACTTTGAGGTAAAGCCACTAGGTATAAAACTGATCCAAATTTATCTAGAATTTCATATGGTCCAATGAACCTTGGACTCATTTTTACTTTCTTACCAAATCGCATCAGACTCTTCCATGGTGAGACTTTGAGAAAAACATGATCACCTACCTCGAATGATAGATCCTTCCTCCGGTTATCTGCATAAATTTTCTGTATGCTCTGAGCTGTTATCATGTGTTTCTGAATCAACTGAACTTTCTCTGCCATCTCTTCTACCAATTCTGGTCCCATCAACTTCCTTTCACCCACTTCATCCCAAAAAGCTGGAGTTCGACAATGTTTACCATAAAATGATTTAAACAGAGCCATCTGTATACTGGAATGAAAACTGTTATTATATGAAAACTCAACCAAAGAAATATGTTGGTCCCAACTTCCCTGATAATCCATCGAAAAGCCCGTACCATATCTTCCAATGTCTGAATTGTTCATTCTGACTGCCCATCTGATTGAGGATGAAAAGCCGTACTAAAACTTAATTCAATAACCAACGACATTTGAAGGCCTTTCCAAAAGTTAGAAGTAAACCTAGGTTCACGATCAGACACAATGGATAGGGGAACTCCATGAAAACTGACTATCTCTTTACGATACAAACGAGAAAGTTGATCTAGAGAGAAAGTATCTCGAATAGGATGGAAATGAGCAGATTTAGTCAATTGATCAACAATAACCCAGATTGCATTATTACCTCTGTATGTCTTCGATAATCCCACAACAAAGTCCATGAATATATTTTCCCATTTCCACTCTGGCACTGGTAAAGGCTGAAGCATCCCTTTCAGTAACTGCCGCTCTGCTTTAACCTACTGGAAAGTCAAACACTTCACAGTAAAATCAACAATTTCCCTTTTCATTCCATCCCACCAGTAATACTCCCGCAGATCTCTGTACATCTTAGTACTGCCAGGATGAACTGAAAACGGGGAGCTATGAGCCTCACATAAAAACTCATTCTTCAACTGTGAATCACAAGGCACACATAATCTCTTCCCAAATCTCAAAACACAATCATTATCAATGTTGAATTCAGGCAACTTACCTTTCTGAACCAGCTGTACCTTTTTCTACAACTCACTTTCTTGCTTCTGTGCTTGCTTGATTCTGTCTGAGAGAGATGATTTCACTGATACCTAAAACAAAACAGAAGAACTTCTTGCACCAACAACTTCTATGCCAAAGTTCATCAAATCAAAAACCAAAGGATCTCGTTCCAAACGTAGAATGGTTAATGAAGCATTAATTTTTCGACTCAAAGCATCAGCAAATTTATTTTCTTTTCCCGGATAGTAGTGAATTGTATAATCATAATCCTTGATTAATTCTAGCCATCTCCTTTGTCTCATGTTAAATTCTTTCTGAGTGAATATATACTTTAAACTTTTGTGATCAGTATATATTTCACACTTTACTCCATACAAATGATGCCTCCAAATTTTTAGAGCAAAAACAACAGCAGCTAATTCTAAATCATGTGTAGGGTAATTTTCCTCACGAGTTTTCAACTGATGTAAAGCATATGCAATTATCTGGTCATTCTGCATAAGGACACAACCAAGTCCCTTCAACAAAGCATCACTGTATATAAAAAACTCACCATTCCTAGAAGGAAGTGCCAAAACTAGAGCATTCACAAATCTTCTTTTCAACTCCTGAAAAAAATCATCACATTCTTTTGTCGAGATAAACTTAACACCATTCCGAGTTAACGTAGTCATTATACTAGATAACCGTGAAAAATTTTCAACAAACCTTTGGTAGTAACCTGCCAAAACAAGGGAACTATGGATCTCGGTTACATTTGTGGGTCTTGGCCATTCTTCAACAACTTTTGTTTTAGCAGGATCAACAGTTATGCCATTTTTTGAAACAATATGACCAAGGAACGAAATTTGTTGTAACCAAAACTCACACTTTCTGAATTTTCCATATAGTATCTTTTCTTTTAAGGTTTGAAAGATAACCCTTAAATGACTTTCATGCTCCTCCTTACTTTTAGAAAACACCAAAATATCATCAATGAAAACAACCACAAACTTATCCAAGAACTCATGGAATATTCTACTAATAAGGTCCATAAATACATCAGGTGCATTGGTTAACCCAAAAGGCATAACTACAAATTCATAATGGCCATATCTAGTATAGAATGCAGTCTTCGGAACATCTGCTTCTTTTAATTTCAACTGATGGTACCCCGACCTCAAGTCAATCTTCGAAAAAAACTGAGCTCCCTGGAGCTGATCAAACAAATCATCGATATGAGGCAAAGGATACTTGTTCTTAACAGTGATATTATTCAAGGCTCTATAATCAATGCAAAGTCGCATTGAACCATATTTCTTTTTAACAAACAAGACAGGATCACCCCATGGTGATGTGCTAGGTCGAATGAAACCTTTATCTAATAACTCCTGCAATTGTTTCTTTAACTCTAAAAGTTCAACTTCAGCCATTCGATAACGGGGTTTTGAAATTGTCTTAGAATCAGGAACAAAGTCAACTGTAAATTCAACTTCCCAATCATGAATAATACCAGGAAACTCATCAAGAAAAACATGAAGATACTCATTTACCACTGGAACATCATTAATCTGAACAGTTCCCTTGTTTTCAACGATATGTGCAAGATAACATTCATTTCCATATTTTACTAGTTTCTCAACTTCCTGATATGTTATCAAAATCAAGGGTTCATTCTTGTATACAAACTGAAAATCTTTTTGAAAAGAAACCATTTTAGCTCTACAGTCAATCTTAGCATGATAAACAGAAAGCCAATCCATGCCCAAAATAACATCAAACTCTACTAGAGGCAAAACAATAAGGTTTACAGGTAGATTCTTTCCGCACACAAGGATAAGAAGGTTCTTATAATATCTTTTGGTCTCAAGGTTTCTTCCGGGTGTTTTTACCGTAAGTTCAGGATTCATATCTTGAGATGGAATTTCCAATTTACTAGAAAACTTCTCAGAAATAAAAGAATGTATAGACCCTGAATCAAACAACACATTGGCATAATCTGAACAAACAAACAGTGTACCTGATACTACTTAATTTGACTGTCTAACATCTGCTGAAGTAGTGGAAAAGGATTTCACCACCCCTTTCTGGTTTTAGTCTGGCTGCTTTCCCCCAGTTGAGTTCTTCGTTAAACACTCATTTGCATAATGACCCATTTCATTACACTTAAAACATCTTACCACTGGCTTTTCATTGCTTGCCTGATCATCTTCCTTACAATTACGAGTAATATGACCAGACTTACCACACTGAAAGCACTTTCCAGACTTGGATAAACATTCTCCCGGATGCATTTTACCACACTTCTCAGAGGATGGATATTTGGTTTTCTTACCTCCTTGCTTCATTGATGAATTCTACCCCTTTTCCTGCCAACTGGACCTCTTATTCTGTCATTTGTCAAAGAACACCTAATTGTCGGCAAACTCCATTTCCACCATTTCCGCACATCGTACAAGTTTTTCATAAATTTTGAACTCATGAGAAGCTACATACCTTAGATACTTTGGCTTTATTCCTAAGTAAAAATGGTTGATTTTACTATCAAGATCTCGTATGAAGTTTGGAGAATACCTTGCATGTCGAGTGATCTTTTCTTCATAAGTAGCCACCGAGTCATCCTCCTGCCTAAATTCTAGAAATTATTTTTCCATCCTAAGATGAACCACCTTAGGAAAATATTTCTCGAGAAACGTACCTTTGAATTCATCCCAGTGAAGATCATCAATCTCATCACTATCCCTAATATTTTTCATCATCGACCACCACTGATCTGCTTCTCCTTCAAAATGGTAAACAATAAGACTAACCTTTTGATGTTCTAAACACCCCATGACTTCAAAAATCATCTCCAATTCTTTAAGCCACCCTTCAGCTAGCACAGAGTCAGATGATCCTCTGAATGATGGGAGATGTTTCCTCATGAAATGTTCCACCATTAACATGTTCCTCTGCGGTTGATCTGGCTACTCTCGTGCATGGATACCACCACCATTTATAGCTTGAGTCAACTGTGCCATCACTTCAACAAACTATTCAGTTCCGATTCCGACCATCTCAGGTTGCTGATTTGGAAGGTTGTCTTCCTCCTCATGTCGTCCCAACATAGATGCCTTGTTTCCTCTGTGGAAAACCATTCTGAACATAGAAATATCTTAGACGAAGCAACATGGTAATCCATAAATGCTATATCATTTCAATCATACCATAAATCAATTTATATTTTATCAATTTTCTAACTCCTAAAGTTGTCTAAACCGACCTCTGATAACAACTATAAGGCCCCAACCTTAAACCTTACTTAATATTGAATTAAATGAATAATTCACATTGAGGATCATTTCAGGTTTAGTGTTTTAGAGAATTAGAACATAACTATTACATCTCAAAAGATTACAAAGTTGACAATTCTACTAAGTTTCCATAAAATAAAAAACTCTTAAAAAGAAACATGTCTAGTTCTATGTTTTAGATAGCATGACTTTCGCTTGATCCCATCCTTGACCCTATTCCACATTATGTCCTGTGAAAAACATTTCAAAAAAACTTGGGGTGAGCATGAAAAGATCAGTAAGGGATACACAAAGAATGAAAATAGTTAGTTTATCAAAACAAAAAGTAAACCATGTATACTTTATCAATGTAATACTTTTCACCTTTATGAAGTAGTAAAAACTCTTCACTGAATAAAATACCATTACTTACCCTTTTGTAACCAAAAGATTACCATAGAACCCATATAAAGATCACATAACATATAAAGGTAACTTGGGACATAAACATACTTAAGTGGAATAACCATACGGTCGACTTCCACACATATCACTTAATGGAATAGCCATTCGGCCAACTTCCATTCATACTTAGTGGAATAGCCATACGACTGACTTCCATACACAATGCATTGGAGGTTATAACGTAAAAACCCATCTTGGTATTCACGACACCACCTGTCATATGGTTCATCACGTAACCACCTGTCAAATGTCCAAGTACCATTATAAAATCATAAGACATAAAACAATCATAATGGAAAGAAAACATTTCCACATTCTGATCACAATATATCACATAAAAATATTGACATAACAAAACCATTATAAAAACCATTTTCAATACCAAAAATACATAAAAGAGTATATGGTATTTATTTCATTTTTTAAAAAAAATATTACGGTTTGTTGAGGAATCCAAAGACCATATAATACTCGCAGCGGCGGAAAAGGTCGTTGTCACCGCATACGTTAAAATAAACATTCCTTTTTGTCGTTTTGTAAAATGCTAATTAGAAAAAGATTCCTTTAGTATAAAAGTAAAAGTCAAAGGGGTTTATACACCGTCTAAAATATTTTTTTGTATTAAACGAAATATTCCTCAATGAAAGGAGATTGAGACGAAGTCCCTTACCTTGGGTTCGACTTGACTCGATCATTCTTTAACATCCTGAATAATAAACTTGAGTTAATTTTATACTTTCTTAAGAATATTTTTCAAGTTCATTATTCATTTTATATCACTTATTAATATGTTATGTACATTATGTAGTCATTTAGGTTAATAATGATTGCTTTGTCGATATTTGGTTCTTAAGTCGAAAGTGGACTTCTTACAATTACATGTTGTTCATGTGGTCAAAGGATCATTATATCCAGAATGATATTCATGATTTGGATATCATATATATCGTATATACCCAGCATATACATGTATTTATAATATTACATAATCATTTAGAGGTAAGAAATGAAATACACCATTCATGGAGACGGTAAGCCGTACATACGCATGAACACTACTTTCATTTCTATGTCATATTAATGGAATTAAAACTAAATGTGATATATGTATATTTTTAATTCCAAAATTATATTAATCCTTTATATGTATCATAAATCATATATATCCATTATATGTACTTATAATAGTACATTACATTTGAGGATAAGAAATGAAATGCACCGTTCATGGAGGCGGTAAGCGGTACGTACGCTTGAATGCTACTTTCATTTCTATCTCATACTTTAATGGAAAGAAAATAATAATGATTTAAAGGTATATTATAATTCTAGTATAAAATCATATATAATAACTTTAAATCCATCCTTTATACATCCCACATATGGCATTAACGAATCAAATCACTTTGAGGGGGCGGTAGTCCCCACTTCCTTAAATGAAGATATCATGTTTACCCATAATGGAAACCATAAAGGTATTCCCAAAATGAAAAATACAGAAGCTTAAGAAAACATAAACATATTATATATCATATATAAATATAGTGACATCTTAATGGCCACCTTTGAAGGTGTTATATGAGTGTTGAACAATCATCGTTTCGTGAGGCAGAAATTCACCATCCACAGAAACAATATGTTATTTAACTATTAGATGAAGGTGTGTGTAAGTTTAGCTCGAATACTTCTTATAATAACTTCCTTGTATATTGAAGATACTGGAGTTGTTACAAAATAAATGAATAAAAAGAGTTTATGGGGTTGGAGATGCAAAATAAAACATAAGAACACAAGAGAAGACACTACCTTTAAATCGGGTAACTCCTTTGGATTTGAGCTCAAAGGCTTCCTTGGGAAGACTTATGCCCAAAGTGAGGCTTCTAGGAGTAAAAGAGGAATGTGGAGAGACAAAATGGGCAGAGGTTGGCCGAGCAAAAGGCTTGAGAGGTGTGGGTAAAGAGGTAGAGGTGGGGGCCTTTTATAAGAGGAGAGGAGGGGCACTCTTGGAAAGTAAGCAAATGTTACATTATTTTAGAATGCGTTTCGGATTTTAATGGTCCCACATTGATGTGTTTCGAGGTTAAGGTGACAAGGGTTCGAAATCCACCCATCCAATAGGTTTTGGACATGTGTAGGTCTTATATTTTACATTATCTTTCCATTTTATTTAATTCATTAAATAATGAGGTCATCACTATATCATCATGATGTCATAAATAATTTAATCTATTTAATGTCTAAAAATTATAAAAAAACTACTATGATATAGGAAAGCATTTTATATTTGCAGTGAATATTTATAGTAAAACTTCGGACATGTATAACCCCATTTATGAATTGTTTTAGTAAAACAACTCATGTTTGTGTTATTTTAATTTTAACATTAAATAAAAAAGATATTAATGTCATTTTCCAACCAAAGTGGCTCCATGGGGTCCCCTAGTTGACCATTTGATTTTCTTGGTCGGCCAGGATACATCCAATATGGTTAGGACACGTGTCTAGGTATTTTCAATTTATTATAATATCATTTTTGCCTTAAATTGCACTAATTACCTCTAATCGCGATTAAAAACTTAATAAGTTACTATTCACCGAAAATTTATTTTAATCCCATTAAACCACATTTTATTTCTTAATGACAACCATGTATGTCGGATTTTTGAAATTCAAAACACAAAGGTGGCAAAATTTCATTTAAACAGAAATTCAGTTTTTATAAGTACAACTTAGTGGTTTCACTGTTCATCAAAAATTGAAGTTTTTCAGAAAAATACCAAAAATTCACCATAAGCTATATTTGATATTAAAAATTCAAAAATAATGTATATTTTAAAAAATTCAAAACTTATGAGTTTAATTAAATAAATTAATAATTAATTTCCACTGTCAGAGAAAATAGCGTGTTTTTATGAAACAATAAGTATCAAAAGATTGACACTGGTTTAAGTCCAATTTCAAAGTGAAATTAATTCCAAAAACCACTATTTGATTAAATGGTAAAAATATATTCTAATTTAAATTTAAAACCACTTCAAAAGATAATCTAATCATATTAAAAAATTAGATTAAAAAGTGGTTTTGAATTAAAATACAACATTTTTCACTATTCATTAAAAAATGATCTTTCTCGGAAAAATACAGAAAATTTACACAAAGTAAATTTTGATGTCTCGACTATAAAGAAGAAATTAATTTGGTCCAATTAAATGTATAAGAGTGACCAGAACTATATTTAATGACGGTTTTCCATTAAAAGTTGATAAGTGGACCTTTAGTGAAAATTAGAGTATATATGCCTAAAATTGAATTCTTTTTGTATTTTAAGCCTTTATCCTTTATTGGATAAGTATAAAAAAATTTAACAAACATATATAATAACATTTTATTTATTTCTATTCATTCCCGCCAATACATCGGCTACCTGTTAACTAACATTTAAAATAATATTATTTTATTACTAGTGTGCAATGTAAGATTTCAAAGAAACTCTCTGTTGCATATCGGGTACGCTATCATACATTGCAACCCCTTTAAAGTAAAATTAATATTTAATTCACAAATATTAATAAATATGAAAATGTATTAGTCTATATTTACCTGGGATGTTACAAGCACTGCCAACCACCCTCAAAGAGATGGAAAATTAGAACGAACTATTCAAACCTTAGAAGACATGTTGAGATCATTCTCTCTTGGCTTTCAGGGTTTGTGGGATCAATATTTACCTCTGGTAGATTTTTCCTAAAATAATAGCTTCCATTCATGTATTCGAATGGCACCATATAAAGAATTATACGGAAAGAGATGTCGCACACCAACCTGTTGGGATGTCGTTAGTGAAGGAAAACTTGTAGGCCCAAAACTAGTGGAGGAAATAATGGAAAAGGTGAAGGTAATCCAAAACCACATAAAAGCAGCTCAAAGTAGGCAGAAGAGCTGTGCTGACAACCGAAGAAAGGATTTGGAATTTCAGGTAGGAGATCATGTTTTCTTGAAGGTATCTCCATGGAAGGGTGTTATACATTTCAGTAAGAAGGGAAAATTGAGTCCCAGTTACATCAGACCTTTTGAAATTCTAGAATGAATTGGGGTTGTATCTTACTATTTGGAGATGCTGCCAAGTGTCTCTCCAAAGTTCATGATGTGTTCCATGTATCACTGTTGAGAAAATATATTCCTGACCAAATTCATGTACTCACCTATGAGGAATTAGATCTGGAACCCGGTCTGTCTTACTGAGAAGGGCCCATCAGGATTCTTGAAACAAGAGAACAATTGCTGAGAAAATAGATGACTCGTCAAGTAAAAGTTCCATGGAGAAACCATAATATGAAAGATGCAATGTGGGAACCAAAGGAATTTATGATGAAGAATAACCAGATTCTTTCCATGTGGTAGTATTCTAGAAATTTCCAAGAAAAAATTATTTGAAGGGGAGGAGAATGTAACACCCCAAGATTCCACGGTACGCTTCTCTTTGAATAATACAGTAGCATGTGTTGTACGCAACTTCGAGTTCTAACACACACCACAACCAATCAAACCAGCCATTATGAATAGTAATACCTAATTTTTTAAATTTTTTAAATTTTATATTTCAAAATGGACTTCATTTTTGGATTCATAATATCAAAATTAGCCGAGGTTGAATTTTTGTTATTTTTCTAAAAACATTCAATTTTTGATGAATAGTGAAAACCACTTAGTTATTTGTAAAAAACGAATTTTTATTTAAATAATTATTTATTTTATTTAATTTTATTTTAGGTCAAAATAGACACATAGTGCCTATATATGTTCAATATAACTCATTGGAGTCAATTTATAAAAATTTTAGATATATAAAAAAATTTAGAACTTTTCACCGTCTTTTACCCACCTCCTATGAGAGTTTACAAAGTCACATAAAAATTAATTTTACTGCTTCTGTGAGTGGAATTTCAAAAATCCAAGAGACACAGTTGATATCAGTATGTAAAATGTGGTTCAATGAAATGAAAATAATTTTTGGTGAATAGAAATGTTTTACTTTTATTTACCACGGTTAAAAGTAAATAGGGTAATTAAGGGTAAAAATGATTTTAATATTACCCTAACAAATGTACTAATTCTCTTGGACAAGTGTATCTCGACCAAAAACAACCTTAGGAATAATATATTATCATTTAGGTCCACTTGGAATAGATTAGGATATTTATTATTATTTAATTCAAAGAAGAGTTAAAAGAGTTAAAATCAAAGTTTAATTACTAAAACATTTTAAAGAAAGGGTTACACATAATATAAATTAAATTGTAAATATTAATTAGAAAGATAAAAATATTTCCGACATAATTTTATTTTATTTATAATATTTAGACATTAAATAATTTAATTTATTTATGACACAATGGTGATGCAGTAATTACCTAATTAATGAAATATTAATCTAATTGATATTATAAATACCCAAATAAAAGTAATTTGAGACTTTTTATGAATTCCAATAAATTTGTAGGTTACTATGAAATATTAGGATTTATTCTATGATTTTATTAGAAGTTTTAATGTTGTTATGAATTTATCAAAAACAAATACCCAATAGTGTCAAAATTGACATAAAAGTGTTTTTAAAACAAATACTATATTATTAATTCATATTCTATTCCTAAAAATATAAGGTTTTTAGAAAGGACCTATATCATGATAGGTGTATAATTAATGGAAAACATTGGGGTATGTTGAATGTATATATTAATTTTATTAACTATATAATATAAAAATACAAAGTGACATGGTAAATGTCAAACTAAATAACTAAAAATTAAAATTAAATGATAAGGTTAATATAATGTCCCAAAACCTATCTAAAATCTATTGGTTGAAAGTGGTTAGACCCATACCCCTCTTATACTTTGTATAATCCACTTTGGAACCATTAGAAACCGAATATGAATTTATTATAAATTAATACTTTATGTTTTTCCTAAAGAGCCCCTCCACCCCCTTATAAAAGGATACCGGTTCTAACCAATTCTTCACACCTTAAAATCCTTTTGGTTCAGCCAAAATCTACCCAAATATCCTACCAACTTCTCTCCCATAGACCTAGAGGCCGTAGTTTTATCATAAAGCCACCCTAAAGAGACCTTTTTATCAAATGAAAGGGAAGAACCCAAAGAAGAGGTAATGTCTTCACCACCTCATTTAAAGTTCCTTTCTTCTTCAACTTCTTCTTTCCTTGTTATTTCACATCTATAATATTATCTTCTGTATCTTCTATATAATGTGATGTTATTATAAATATATAACAAACAAATTCATTATTCTATCAATCCCTTGAATTACATGTCACCATACGTGAGTACGTACGGCCTACCGTGTCCACGTTGTGGTGTAATTGTTATTCAATATATTATTATTTAGATGGGTATAATAATGATGTATAATTCATGTAAATAGTAAATATAACATGATAATTATTCAGTATATATGATATACCATCCAATTATATATTATTTTAATATCAAAAAATGATATTGTCGCTTGTGTGTACGTATGGACTACCGTCTCCACGAACGTGACGAGATTCATTCTCCATCATATAAATTTGAGTCTAATTCTCATTTAACGATTAGAAATAATGTTTAAGGACTTGATATCATTATGGATATGAATAATATACAACCTATCCATAAAAAACATAGATTATGTAACAAAACATTCAATGGAAAACGAATCCATTAACAATCTAAACGATGATAATACTAAGATATTATTAACAAATCAATGTTAAAAGATCATATATGATATCATATTAACGTATATTATTCTATTGTATTTTAATAACAATTATTTCCACATTATAAAGGAGGTTAACTAACCCTAGACCAAGGAAAAGTATAAGGTAAGGGTTAATTCTTCAATCTCATTATTATATGAGATTGTTTATGTGTAAGTATTTATTGGGACATTTTTATCCTCCTTGTCCATTTTTCATAAAAATGATTTCAAAATGAATATTTTAAGAATTTCTGAAAGGTAAACTTTATCAAGATCATAATTTTAAATGTTTTAAAGATTTATCTTTTTAAATCTTTTTAATTAATGTCCATGTTTTCATAATGATTTTATGGATTTATTTATATGGACATGAGTGTTTTGAAATGATATTTCTTTTCAAAAGTTTTAAAGTTCTATGGGACACTTTGATTCAAAAATCGGTTTTAAATTACTTCCTTTATAAATGTTTGACTTTTAAATTATTTAAAAAAAGATTTTTCTCTCAAATAGTTTTGATTTCATCTATGTCAAAATCCTTTGATGGATTTTAATCTTATTTGAAGTTGATTTATTATGATACAAAACTACCATATTGTATTGAAGGTTTTGTGATATGTTTGACTGTGGATGTGTTATTTTTATACCATTGATGGTTTATGGAGAATGAATTGACATTTCGTATGCTATTTTTATACAAATGTTTATGTTATGTTTAAACCTGTTCATATTAGGAATGCTTTGGACTTAATAAGTGACTGGTGGAGCCTGCTATTGATCCTCGATGCATCGGTAGGTCTCATGAGACAAACTAGTGTCTTGGAACGAGTCCTTGACAAAAGCGTATTTGTAGTCTTGGTATGAGGCCTTGTCAACATGGTTATGATAGTCTGGAATTATGCATTCCATCATTATGAAAGTGGTTATTGATATTGCATATGATTATTTGATTAGTATAATATCGATATGAATAAGTAAATGGAATTATTTCACATTATCTTTTCCATATTATGGTGAAGTTAATGCTTACAAATATTTTTGTTTTAGTTATGCATTGCCTTAAATTTTTATGCTTATTTATGAAAGTTTCCTCTATATTTTTATCCTTACTGGGCATCTGATCTCACCCCTTTCTATGTTTTATTTTTACTAGGACGTGAAGAAGTAATTTATGAATGACTTGCAGGGATAGTATCAGGGTATATGAGTGTGAACTATGGAGACTATGTTGTTGTATTTTTCATTTTTAGGATGTAATGTAAGACTTATTATTATATCTAGTGTTTCCAAGGCTACTAAACTAATCGGTCTTTCGAGATTTGATATTTCTTGTGATCATGCCAATGTTATGTAATAATGCACCTGTCACGACCCGCCTTCACCAAAAGCATGGAAGGGTCAGCAGATTGCCAGGACCTTCCTTCTTCAAGTAGAAGGAGAGATAATGAACTCCGAAACCCGCCTTTAATAGTTCCCAGAGTGGCAACCAGTGCCAAGGGTATAAAATCGCTCACTAAATGGAAGGCATTACCCTTTTTATTTTAATAGGATTGGGAGATAAGATGGTAAATCCCAACAACACCAAAAGATGAAAGTAAACGTGACGCCAAGAACCATTCCCAATGCATGTTACAAAAGTAAAAACCCACAAAGTACAAATGACTACAAGGGTAAAGTACCAAAGAATGAAAAATAGCAACTCCAACTGCCCCAAAGGTCCGAGATAGTATGGTCCCGCACGATCCCCGAAGTCCTCCTGGAAACCTGAAAGCAGTTTTATATACATAGGGTGAGCATACAAGTATACTTAGTAGGAAAAACCAAAGACTCTCATGCACAAGTGGGGGAATGTACTAATGTCTCATGAGAAAAGAGTAAACCAAACACCTAACAAGGTAAACTATCCACCCAAGCGTCACCAAGGCACACTCCCCAAATAACGCATGGAATGTAATATATATATAATAAGAGAACATCCATGTTTGGGTACCCCGTGCCACTTTCCCACTAGTTATTGAAGAAGTCCTATGCGTCAAACCAATCCCACCATTCTCACTACATTCCCACTACCACACCCCACCCACACACACCTAGGCCACAACCTCACGCAATCGCACTGCAAAATCCCACCCGCACACACCTGGGCCACAACTGTTACACATAACCATGCCTGTAAACACCTAGGCTAGAAAACCACTGCCATGCCTGAAGACACCTGGGCTAGAAGATCCACCGCCATGCCCGAATACACCTGGGCCTCATCCCGAAGATACTTGGGAAACTACCTGCCCCCACACACCTGGGCCATAAACACCACACTACCCCACCCAAAGGTTCTTGGGCTAATAATGGACCTCTTTCCATCACATCCTGCCCAAAGATACTTGGGCTATCTGGGAAAGGGAGAAGAAAAGGAGCTAATAACTAGCCACTAATAATAGTGTTGAGAAAAACACCCTCCCCCTGAAATGGGGGGTGTTCGACACTAAGTGCTCAACTTGGGTGGGGCATGAATAAGAAATACATAACTACAAGTATATATATATATAGGTAACAAGAAATATCCAAAGTTTAGGTATTTTTTCCATCCAAAGGAACACAAACAGCACTCAGGTCCGAGTCACAACTCTCTCCAACAAAACCCATTGTCCCATCCGTTTTAATGTTCAGTAGTAATGTTTAATTAAGTTCTGCACCTACTTGGGAAACTAGTAAGCTTAGAAACAAGTCCAGGGTAGCAAACAATGAAGCATTAACTACAACATCCACACTCGGTTCTCTCATAAACCCACAACAACCAAGGGAAACCCCAATATATAACCCCATTTCCAACACCCAGGAGCCAAAAGGTTTCTAAACAATAGAGGATCCCACCCCAATTTGTGATATAAACAAGGTAACCACCCGGTCATAAAATTCACAACCACTGAAATAATAACACAGGGGATATCATCCCCAATTTCTCAACCACTGAGGGCATTATAACAGGGGATCCCATCCCCACCTACATCACACAGCAAACAGCCCGTGAATGAAAAACAACCAAACCATCACCACTAAGATGTCCCATGCCGGTATTTTCAGATTTATAAGATTTAACAGACTCCATGATTTCGATTTCCGTGTGCTTGAACCGGGGTTATCACAGAAGGATTGATCCTGGTGCCTCAATTTATTTACCCAGATATATGTGATTACCCAATTTCCTTTTCACAACTGGAGTTCAAAACTACAAAACAAGCCATTTAAAACATCACCAGGGGTTCATTAGTGCAAAAACAAATACCACCAACGGCCATGATTTTAAGAAGCCGTGAGCCCGCACAATTCAAAAAATAATATCATAAAACAGAGCATCATCAAACACAGCCCCCCCCCCCCTCGTTCTTTATAGAAACCATTAATTATCTTTATTTAGGTTTGGTTCATAAAATTCTATAGAATCAAAAGCATTCCCACCCTGCATGATACCCAAAGGGAGAGATGAAGGATAAATTCCCTACTTGTTGATTAAGGCTGGGCGCGGAACTTCACGGATAGTGATGCCGCTCGTCCAAATGAAAGGCTGCTCGTCTGAACGAAGGGTATTCCTTACACAGGTTGATCGAGAAAAGAAGAAACCCATGACCAACCATTAGTTTATAAGGGCTGGGGATGGTTGAGATAACAACGTGGAACTGCGTAAGGAGCAGGGGTCGTGGGGTGACCACCCGACCCCACATGTTATTAAAGGGTCGGGCAGTTTAAACCGGCGCACACACCAGTTTGATTCATTAAATATTGAATTAAAACAATTATGGGCATTAATGGGATTTAAAAAAAGATTAAAGGGGTCAAAATAGGGTTTAATACCCAATTTGCGCAAAAGGAGCGCTACTGGAATGACCCCATGGGGGTAGGCGAGAGCCACTAGTAGCTGGGAGCTACCGGTGGCAGATAGAAACCGGTAGCTGAGCTACCGGTGGGTTGCAGCCACTGGTAGAACGAGCTATATGTAGGCTGCAGCCACAGGTAGACCGAGCTACCGGTAGATAGAGAAACCTGTAGCTGCAGCTACTGGAAGACCAAGCTACCGGTAGACAGAGCTACTGGTAGACAGAGCTACCGGTAGGCTGTGGCTACCGGTAGACTGAGCTACCGGTAGGCCTGCTACGGGTAGGCTCAGGCTACCGGTAGGCCTACCGTTACGCCAAACTTCACCGAGATTCCCAGACCAGAAAACCCAACATGAGATTTTCACAAAGTAATAGACCACAAAAAACCCAGCCCATTACATCAAATACCTCTTCAACAATTCTCATCCTCGAGAATCAAAACAACCGAGAAGGAAAGAAAGGGTCCAAACAACCACCTCGAAAGATACCTCTTAGGATTGAACCCCATTTATAACTAAGAACACCTTCCTGTCAAGAACCAAGCAACATACCATGCCAACTTCCCATCCATGTGAGTTGGGGCGTCTCTTTCCCCCATGTCAAGATATTATCCACTTTGGGCGGCACTGAATCGCCCGCACAGGTTTAATCGCATCCACCTTAATGCATCTTGATTAGGGGTAGGTCTTCCCCTCCCCATAGCCAGGGCTTTTCCCACACATTCAGAGGAAAGAAAACCAGTATTTCAAAGCCAACAAGGTAAAACATTCAACAACAATAGCTATAAACCGAACAGTAGAAAACTCAAAACCACTCTGGGTACTGGGCACGCATCTGTGCTTCCCTCTCCCATGTACTCTCCTCAATCCCACCACGTCTCCATAACAAACGAACCAAGGGAATGGTTCACCCACAAAGCACCTTCTCTTTGCGATCCTTGATCATCAATGGTCTCTCCACAAAATTCACATCATCCTTGATGTCTAGCTACCTCCAGCCGAGGACGTGTGAATCGTCGTGTAGATACCGACGGAGCTGGGAAACATAGAATACATCATGTATCCTCAGTAGCGGAGGTGGAAACTCTAGCTGATAAGCCACTTCGCCCACCCGCCGCAACACTTTGAAGGGTACGATGAACCTTGGAGAAAGCTTACTCCCTTTGCCGAACCTCCATGTCCACGCCGAGGGGAGACCTTCAAGAACACGTGGTCTCCAACCTCAAACTCCAAGGGTCTCCTCCTGGTATTAGCATATGACTTCTGTCGGTCCTGGTCTACCTTCATCCTTTCCCATATAAGCTAAACCTTCTCCATCGTGCTCTACACCACCTCCGGGCCAAGGATTCCTACCTCTCCTACTTCGGTCCAACACACAGGTGAACAGTATGGCCTCCTGTACAAGGCTTCAAACGAGGCAATACCAATGGTAGAGTGATAAATATTATTGTAGGTGAACTCTACCAGAGGTAAGTGCCGCACTAACGATCTTCCTGAGTCCAGAACACATTCCCGCAGCATATCCTCCAAGGTCTAGATGGTGTGCTCTGTATGTCCATCTGTCTGGGGGTGGAAAGTAGTGCTAAGGCGTAGCTAGGTGCCAAAATCATGCAGAAAACCCCTCTAGAATCATGAGGTAAAACGTGCATCCCTATCCAAGACTATGGACCTCAGAACTCTATGTAACTGCACCACCTCATCCACGTACTTTCGTCCCAAAGAACCCACTGCACACAACTCCTTGATCGCCAGAAAGTGAGCTGATTTCGCCAACCGTTCCACTACCACCCAGATGGCGTCGTGTCCCCCTTTGACCTTGGGTAGTCCTGTGAATAAATCCTTCTAGATGTCGTCCCACTTCCACTCGGGGACATCTAGAGACTGCAGTAGGCTGCCTGGAACTCGGTGTTCAGCCTTCACTTGGTGACACACTAAGCACTTGGCCACAAACTTTTCCACTGCTTGCTTCACTCCAGGCCACCAAAACTATCTCTTCTATCCCTATCACATCTTGGAAACTCTTGGGTGTACCGCCAGGGGTGAGTCGTGGTACTCACTGAGAACCTTTCCGCGCATTGCCTCTGGAACAAACAGCTTTCCCTGGAAAAGCATCAGGTTTTGTCCATCCTCCGCCCATCCTTCCAGAGCATTGCTCTTCTCGACTTGCTCACGCATCACTTCGCACTATGGGTCTCCCCACTCAGACTCCTCCACTTGCAGAGCTGTCATCTGATATAGGAAACCTCTACCACTATCCATCCTCGCATCCTAGTGCAGGGCAGCCAAATCCCCCATCGCCTTCCAGGTGTCTGCCGAATCTCGGACCGCATCCTTCTGCGTCCTCCTGCTCAAGGAATCGGCCACTACATTCCCCTTCCCTAATGTGTTGGAAATTTCGAAGTCGTAATCTTGGAGGAACCCCATCCACCTCCGCTGCCGCAACATCAGGTCCTACTGGGAGAAGATATAACTAAAACTTTTGCGATTTGTGAAGACCACAAAGCATTCCCTGATGAGGTAATGCCGCCATAACATTAGAGCAAAAATTACCACTACAAGCTCCAGGACGTGGGTGTCATAATTACGCTCATGAGGGCATAGATGCCTAGATCTATAAGATATCACTCCTTCCTGCTGCATCAACACACTTCTGAGGCCTTTCCCTGAAGAACCACAGAACACCTCATACGCTGCCCCTTCTTCTGGTAACATCAGCACTGCGACACTAACCAACTTCCACTTCAGATAGCTGAAGGCTTACTCACACTCCTCACTCCACACGAAAACCTGGTCTTTCTTGATTAGGGCTGTCAGAGGGGCTGCAACTAAGAATATGTTGGGTACAAACCTCCTATAGTAACCCGCTAGCCTGATGAAACTACGAACCCTTGCCACATTCTTAGATGCTGCCCAAGAAACAAATTCCTCACCCTTTGATGGGTATACGGCTACCCCCTGATCAGAAACCACGTTCCGGAGGTAGTGTACTTCTCATGTCTAGAATTTTCATTTTGACAACTTACCATAGAGCTGGTGCTGTCGAAGGACCTCCAAAACCGTTCTTAGTTTCTCAGCGTGATCCTCCTATGTTCTTGAATAGATCATGATATCATTGTTGAACATGACTAGGAACAGATCCAGGTACTCCCGGAAGATGGAGTTCATAAGCCACATGAACACAGCTGGGGAATTCGTAACATCGAAAGGCGTGACTATGAACTCAAAGTGTCCATATCTGCACTTGAAGGCCATCTTCGGGATGTCTGCCTCTTTCACTCTCAACTCGTGATACCCAGACCGCAGGTCGATCTTCAAGAACCAACCTCCCCCTTTTAGCTGGTCGAAAAGATCGTCTATCCTTGGAAGAGGGTGGTGATTCTTGATTGTTACCCGATTTAGCCTCCTATAGTCTATGCACAACCTGAGACCACCATCTGCCTTCTTTACGAACAAGACTGGAGTACCCCATGGTGACGCAATCGGTCAAACATAGCCCCTCTTCATTAGATCGTCAATCTGAATCCGCAACACCTGTAGCTCTGAAGGTGCCATCCGGTAAAGAGCCATCGAGATCAGACAGGCACCAAGCAGCAAGTCTATCCTGAACTCGATATCCCGTCGAGGGGGTAGAGTCATCACCTACTCAGGAACGATGTACATAAACTCATGGATGATCTCTAGCACCTCCACCATCTCAGCATCTACTGACTCCACTGACAGCTCAGCTAAAAAGGAGAGGAGGGGTTCCTCTCACCTGCTGCCCTTCTGATTGCTCCGCTCATCGGTGAAAGTAACACACCGACCACCCACATCCGGGAACACAACCCTTCCTCGGAAACAGTCGATGATGGAACACATGGAGAACAGCTAGTCGATGACTAGGATGACATCGTATGGATGTATCTGTAGGATAATAAGATTTCTTACCAATTGATGTGGCCCTATCATTAGTTTTCATTCCCGAAAAACAAATAACAAGTTGGTCTGACCTTCGACTGGTGTGCTCAGCACCAGGGGCACTGGAATTCTCTCTGAATCTAGACCCAAATCCTGGGAAAGACTAGGTGCAACAAAGGAGTGTGAAGCTCTGGTATCGAACAAGGCATATGCAGGGGTTCTAAACAAACTAATCGTAACTCGAACGACCTTCGGTCCTGCTGGAACTGCTACCTCTACGGCATGCAACATTCCATGCCCAGCTCCTCATCCCCTTGGCTGTCGGCCACCTCCCCAACCATGCCCCGATCGAGGTCCCTGAGGAGCGCCCTGAGTTTAGCCTCCTCCTGCAACGTCTTCCCTCGGAGGAGCGGGAGCTCGCTGTACCTACTTCTACTACTGGAAAGGACTACCTGAAAGCTGCTGCTAGGCGGGTACTGGGGCTGTCCGCCACTGCCGTATTGTGCTCGGTCCAGGCATTGGCTTCGACGATTTCCATGGCTCCCACAGACAAATCACATTATTCCTAGGCCTGAAGGAAAAGGACGAGGACCAGTGGACCGGAACTGAAACTGCTATGGCCTGCTCCCTGCTGGCCGGAACCTGGACGGTCTGGACGCTGGAGGCCTGGTGTTGACGACCTTCCCCTTCGATGGTCCCAACTGGACCCCCTCTCATGACACACCCCCTAGAGCGTGCATCCTCTCCACCACTTCAGCCTTCTTCTGGACCTCCATGTACTTTGCCTGGGTAAAGGGGGTAACAACATATGGGAGGTAGGGTCGGAGCGTTGCCTCTAAACATCCTTCCAAAGACTCCTAGTTGAGAAAGAGGTCTGGAGAAAAATGTAGGAGGTCTTTGAACTTGATTCCTAGCTCCCTCACTGACATAATCCCCTGCTGGAGGGAGAGTATCTCCTGTCTATTTTCCTCCTTCATCGTCGAAGAGAGGAATTCCGCCTGAAACTCCTTCTCAAAATCAGCCCATGCCACCTCAACCTCTCTCCTCTCCCACAGGTAAAGCATCCACCACTGACGTGCCGCTCCTCGCATCTGGATGATGGCCAGAGGAACCCAGTACTCGGTCGAAGCCCAGATCAAGACGAAGGCTATCCCTAGCTCCTCTAGCCAGCCCTCCGTCTTCATATCAGACGTGTTGCCCTCATACTTCTGAAGGGTCTGTCACTGGAAGGCCCGAAGTGTCTTCTACCACTGGTCATCCTCCTCCTCTCAATCAGCTCTCTGCTGATCGACCAAGGTATTCCCTAGGGCCTCGATCTCCCACACCAAACGTGGTCATCTCCCAGGTTCCATAGCTGCATGGTAAACAAGGAATTCCTAATTCCAAGTATTACATAATATTGTTCTTAAAACTTCTTAAACTTTTTATTTATTCTTTATTCCCAAGACACCCCAGAAACACGAGAACCCAAGTCATTATGATGCATGTACCTTTCCTAGGGTCTCTCTACGCTACAATTTGTGTGTCCTTACTTGGTCATTCGATAGGCCCATAATCCTTGCATCAGATCACAGGGGGCCCTAAAATCCCATTTCCTAGCCAGTCTTCCTTGGCCAAATTCACGCACCAAGGTCACCCAAAACTGTTGCCCTACCATACCTTGAAATCCTCACTATGCATAACTACAGACTTCATCCTATCTCTCAAACATACCTCTGATACCATTCTGTCAGGACCCGCCTTCACCAAAAGGAGGGAATGGTCAGAAGATTGCCAGGCCCTTCCTTCTTCAAGTTGAAGGAGAGATAATGACCCCTGAAACTCTCCTTCAATAGGCCCCGGAGTGGCGACCAACACCAAGGATATAAAATCACTCAGTAAATGGAAGGCATTACCCTTTTTCTTTTAAGAGGATCAGGAGATAAGATGGTAAATCCCAACAACACAAAAAGCGAAAAGTAAAAGTGAATCCAAGAACCATTCCCAATGAATGTTACAAAAGTAAAAACCACAAAGTACAAATGACTACAAGGGTAAAGTACCAACGAAAGAAAAAAAACAAATGTAACTACCCCAAAGGTCCGAGCTACTATGGTCCCACGCGATCCCCAAAGTCCTCCTGGAAACTTGAATGCAGTTTTATATACATAGGGTTACCATAAAAGTATACTCAATAGGAAAAACCGAAGCCGCTCGTGCACAAGTGGGGGAACATACCAAAGCCCTGTGAGAAAAGAGTAAACCAAACAAGGTAAACTATCCACCAAAGCCTCACCAAGGCTCACTGCCCAAATAACACAAGTCAAGTAATATATATATAATAAGATAAAATCAATGTTTGGGTACCCCGCACCACTTTACCACTGGTTATTGAAGACATCCTACATATCGAACCAATCCCACAATTCTCACCACAGTCCCACTACCACACCCCACTCGCACACACCTGGGCCACAACTATCACGCATAAACACACCTGCAAACTCCTAGGCCAGAATAACCAACGCCACGCCCAAAGACACATGGGCTAGAAGATCCACGGCTATGCCCGAAGACACCTGGGCCTCATCCCGAAGATACTTGGGAAACTACCTTCCCGCACACACCTGGGTCATAACCACCACACTACCCCGCCCAAAGGTTCTTGTGCTAATAATGGACCTCTGGCCATCACAACCTACCCGAAGATACTTGGGCTACATGGGAAAGGGAGCAGAAAATGAGCTAATAACCAGCCACTAATAATAGTGTTGAGAAAAACAACCTCCCCCAAGAAAGGGGGGGGGGGTTTGGAACTAAGTGCTCAACTTGGGTGGGGCATGAATAAGAAACACAAAACTACAAGTATATATATTTAGTTAACAATAAATCTCCCAATTTTAGGTTTTTCAGCAAGCCTAAGGAACACAAAAATCACTTAGGTCTGAGTAACAACTCTCGCCAACAAAACCCATTGTACCATCCATTTTCATGTTCAGTAGTGATGTTTAATTAAGTTCTGCACTTACATGGGCAACTAGTAAGATTAGGCACAAGTCCAGGGAAGCAAACAATCAACCATTAACTACAACATCCACAACCGTTTCTCTCGTAAAACCACAAAAACCAAGGGAAACCAAAAGATACAACCCCATGTCCAACACCCAGGATCCAAAAGGCTTCTCAACAATAGAGGATCCCACCCCAATTTGTGATATAAACAAGGTAACCACCCTGTCTTAAAATTCACAACCACTGAAAGCATAACACATGGGATCCCTTCCAAAATTTCACAACCACTGAGAGTGTAATAACAAGGGATCCCATCCCCACCCACATCGCCCAGCAAACGTCCAATGAACGAAAACAACCAAAGCACCGCCACTAAGAAGGCCCATGCTAGTATATTCAGATTTATAAGATTTAACAAACTCCATGATTTAGATTTATATGTGCTTTAACCCGGGTTATCACAGATGGATTGATCCCGGTGCCTCAATTTATATAGCCGGATATACGTGATTAACCAATTTCCTTTTCACAACAGAAGTTCACAAATACAAAAAAATCCATTTAAAACATCACCAGGGGTTCAATAGTGCACAAACAAAGACCACCAACATCCATCAATTTAAGAAGTTGTGAGCCTGCACAATTCAGAAAAGAAGATCATAAAACATAGCAGCATAAAAAGCATTATCAGACACAGCCCCCCCCCCCCCCCTCGTTCATTATAGAAACCATCCATTATCTTTATTCAGTTTTGGTTCATCCGATTCTACATAATCAAAAGCATGCCCACCCGACATGATACACAAAGGGAGAGATGAAGGAGAAACTCCCTACTTGTTGATCAAGGCTGAGTGTGGAACTTCACGGATAGTGATGAGGCTCGTCCAAATGAAAGGATGCTCATCTGAATGAAGGTTATTCCTAGCACAGGGTGATCGAGAAAAGAAGAAACCCATGACCAACCCTTTGTTTATTAGGGCTAGGGATGGTTGAGATAACAACGTGGAACCACATAAGGAGCAGGGGTTGTGGGTTGAACATGCGCCCCAACACGTTATTAAAGGGTTAGGTGGTGTAAACCAGCGCACACACTATTTTAATTCATTAAATATTTAATTAAAACAATAATGGGTGTTAAAAGGCTTTAAAATAAGCTTAAATGAGTCAAAATAGAATTTAATACCCAATTTGAGAAAAAGGAGCGCTACTGGAAAGACCCCGTGGGCGTAGGAAAGAGCCACCGGTAGCTGGTAGCTTCTACTGGCTGACAGCTACGAGTAGCTGAGAGCTACGGGTGGCTGACAGCCACCGGTAGATAGAGCTACTGGAAGCTGCATGTACTAGTAGACCGAGCTACCGGTAGACTGAGCTACTGGTAGGACTGCTACCAGAAGGCCTACTGTTACACCAAACTTCATCGAGATTCCCAGACCAGAAAACCCAACATGAGATTTTCACAAAGTAATGGACTCCAAAAACCCAGGCCATTACAGCACCGACTCTAGGTAACTGGGGTCAGGGCGTTACAATTAACAAACCATTCATATAGAAACCCTGGCTTGACATACATGGATGTTACATAATGTTTTATGAATATTAATCACATTATAGAAGTATAACCACAAAGACCATAATTGATTAGTGACTTTGGAATCATAGAAATATAATTCTCTATCTTGGTGAATGACCTTCAATAATTCCCTTTAAGTTCTTCCCCACCATTATTCCTACATAAAACATTATTCATTACAAGGGAAATAGAAATTTATAATTTTGTGTTCTAAGATGATAATTACAAGTAACCAATAGAAATACATATGAATAACATAATCCTAATGGTATGGTGCAATGATAATAACATTTTAAAATCAAACCAATCATATCAAAGAACATAAAAATGAATCATGATATAAATATTAGAAGTTCCTAAGACATGAATAATAAATAAGTCCAAGAGAATAATTCATGAAAACATAAAATTTGAATAAGAAATATATTTTTGGAATAATCATAAGATTATAATTATGTGAAAATGTATAAATAGGAAAAGGTTCAATCATTATTTTAAATTCATGAAATTTCCCTCACATAATCTTATAGACATGAAACCAAGCCCCTGAATAACAATGTGAAGATGTAATTAGGTTCATTCATAACATTGTGAAAATGTAATTAGGTTCAGGAAAAATCGTATAGACATGAGACCCGATCCATGAATAACATTGTGAACTTGTAATCAGGTTCAATAATATCATTGTGCACATGTAATAAGCTTCATCCATAAAGTTTTAGGTATGAAACGAGGTCCATGAAAATCATATCAACATGTAATTTTCATTTTTCATAACATTTTGAACAATTAATATGGTTTACTCAGTGTAAACATGTAATTAGGTTCACACATAACATATATAGTCATTATTTATCCATCATTAACCAATACACTTGAGGGAGGCATATGTCCCACACTTCACATAATAAAATCAAACAAATATGATCTAAAATATAAAAAACATTCAACTTATCATGGTCCATAAAAGTTATGTGTTTCATATACATCATATAATTACTAGTGAAATTAAATGTGTATCAAAAAAAATTATAATACCATAACACTGGTAAAAGTGATAGGTTTCCAAATCATTTCATCATAGAATGACACATGAAAGGGAATATGTTTTATAATAATTATATCATGGTTTATCCCATGGAGGATAAATAGGTTTCATAAAAAAACATTCCATCTTAAAAATTAACTATTAAAATTAATAATAATAATTTTTCCCTTGGAAAATATCCCTAGTAAAGTGTAACTTGTTACAGTGGATATCATCTTATTTGGATAAGTATTTTGAAATATTACACAAAGAATTTATTAAGGAAAATATAATTTCATTAAAAATCATGATACATTTTTTAAATACATTCTTTTAAAAATAAAATTGAAATAATAATAAAGGTCATTTTTAAAAGAAATTACGAATTTTCTTGAGAAAAATTTCCTTTTTTTCTTTGATAATTCTATAAAAAAATTTGATATCCTTTTTCTTTAAAAATAAACATGGAAAATTATTATGGGAGCATTGAAATATAATTTTTAAAACATGAATCATTTCATAAAACAATACATTGAAATTATATTTTATAACTTATAAGGGTTGATTTGAAAATCATTGAAATCATTTTACATGAAAATAATATTGAAATATCAATATAAGCATTTTTTTTAAAAAAATTAAATAAAATATTTTTGGGAGAAAATAGTTTTCCGAATAAAGATAGAAATAAAATCAGATTATCGTAAATATTTTGTTATTATATTAAGTACCATAGAGTAGAACAAATGGTACTATTAGAATATTATGTATTGAATAACCACAAGAAAGAAAATTCATGATAATCTATGAGATATTGATCATATGATTTCCTCAATGGATAGATAATCATAAACAATACTAATAAATGATGAAACTGTAGTAATATACTCTTATAAAATCAGTTACATTATATCAAAATCATAATGACTGAATAAAATTACATGATTCTTAAAATTTCATGAAAATACAAATACTCATGATATAACATATCAATGGGAAGTATATAGACATCATAAATTAATATAGGTACATAACATAACATGTCTCTAAATGAAGGAAAATTGAGAAAAATTACCAAACTGATTTGGTAACATTTGATTCACAATCCCCATGAATGGGAGATTCAAAAATGTATAAAGAAATACCCATATACCAAAGTATAACAATAATAGAGTACATTCATTAGAATTAGATACTCCACACAAATGAAATGAGTGACAACTATGGAATAAGTCTTGTAGAAATAATATTGAGACTTGAAATCCCCATAAGATATGAGTAACTTAAAAATCATTATCCCCATGAAAGTTAAATATCAATTAAAATATTAAATGGCCTGAAATAAAATAATATCACGATATAAAATGTCATAATATAGTATATTCACCATAAAAAATAAATGAGTGGTGAATATTCCATGTATCTCATCTATATAAATAGTGAGATGAAATTACCTTAATACATGAGTAAATTTTTAATATTGAGATATGTGAAGGAATTACATCAATTGAAACATTTAATATCATGAAATAAAGTAAATTTAGGATACGACATGACATAGGTTGGTATATACACTAAAGAATAAGAATATTTGTTTAATATAGAATATATCCCAAGGAAATGAATGTGAGAAGACAAAACCCTTACCTTAAGTCATGCCACTTGTTTTAAAAGTTCAATCCTCTTATATAATATATCTAAGAATACTATATGTAACATATCGACATTTCCAAAAATACAAAACATTCCATTCTAGGTTTAAATTCCTTAAAACAACCCTATTATCAAGGCCTAACCATTAAATAGAGGTCTCTGATGTGTCTAAGGATCATTTTAAGTGTATAGAACCGAAAATGGGGAAAACATGATGGTCCACCCTATTTTTTAAACTATGAGACTGAAGGTGCATGACCATGTGGCCATTTTTAGAAATAGGGCAGTGAGTTACCACATGGTTAGTGTTCGATTAGTAAAACACTATGGTCAAATGTGTGCTACTTCCCAATAGAGTAGAATCTACTACATGGTTGGTGCAAGGTTTGGTGATCTGTGTGTCCAAACTGTGTGGCACCTTCTATATGATAAAAAATTATTTTTTATTTATTGGGATTTATTTTAAAACACCCCTCTCTCCATTACCTCTTCTCAGTTGGAATTTTCTCCCCAAACAGGTGTACGATGGAACCTCTCATCCCTCATTGGGTTTTTGTGATTTTTCCCTCAAATGTTCTCTAATATATTCTCTATTTGAAGCTAAGGACTCCTCTCTATTTTTTCTCTCATCTTCACCCCTTGATTTATTCATTTAACCATCCCTCACTATGTTATCTCCTTGCTATAGATTTAGCAATACTTTGAGGGGTTTTCCTAAATATCTTGATTTCTTCCATTTTAGGTTGAATCAGACCATGATACTGGACTTACATAGTATGGATAAATTAAGGTAGGAAATTTACACATTTCCCTTCATTTTTATTTCCTTTGTCATTGAATATTGTGCCTCCCCGTCCAAACCGTCTGACGAGGCTTTTTATCGCATGTTAAAAAATATTGGCTTGTTTAAATGAGACCATTCAGACTCTACAATGTGGGGAAACCCATGTTTATTTTTTCCCCTTGTATATGATTATGAATTTTTTTGGACCAATCAAAATACCTCAACTTTTCTCTTTTTTATAATTTGGAAGAGAATTCATATGTGTGTGTGACACCTTGATAATGCAATAATTTTGTTAATAATCAATGAATGAGAAATATACCATGAATTGGGACCCTCTTAGTAATGACTAAGCATGAACATATTTCTTTGTCCGATATGTAGTGCCATTTATCACAGACACACATGGTGCCTCTTTGAATGTAGTATTCCTTGCAAACTAAAATGCTCATTTCCAGTTACATGAGTACCTTACTTTAATGAAATACTTATTACTTTTGCTAACAGCTAATACTTCATGAAATATTCCATTCATGGTGGTATTACAATAAAATATTCATGATTATTCCTAGTGAATTATGCTATTTTATTAGTTTAAATACTTGTTCATCATGCAAAATTAAATTACATACCTTTTATTAATGAAAATTCTTATGCCTTGTTTTGTAATATTACTTGATCTTTTTTATGGTTCGAATGGAATGTGATACTTGATCAAGCATTATAGATTAAGATATTGAAATTTCATTGATGACATATTGGTAAGAGGAATGTTGATTACATATTCCTTTCTTCCAGTTCATTTCTTATGAAAATTACTTATTTCAGACAACATTTTAAATGAAATAAACTATACAAAATTCATATTCAACAGTCTGGCTTATTCTATTGATATTCCTTATGTTTAAATGAATTTTTATTATGTCTTATTCCATGTATCTTATGAATCATACATTTCTTACTTGTACAAAATGATAAATACCCTACTATATGAGATTTATCATTGATGTTTGGATTGAATATCTTATCTTGGATAATGGAATAATGTGGTATTGAGATGAATATTGTTGGTTAGCAATCATAAATGAATAGCTTGTTATGTGTGCGTTATTTGATATGGAACATGACTTGGGCTAGGTTAGAAAATATGTTCCATATTAATGGACCATCAATTACATTCTCATTCTCATTGTGTTACACCCCAACACATTGGGGAAATGTTTCATCTTGCCAGACAAGGGCTTCTCGATAGATTTATTATACTCAAGAGTGATACTTGTTCGCAAGTGGAGAAATCCAGTGGGGATATTTTGGAAAAAGGATATGTCATGAATTATTGATTCTCAGTCTCCTTGTGAGATATCTTTGATTGACTAAGTGGTTACCATACCTTTTAGCGATACTTTGGACACCGTTAGGATCTCGTGGGATGGGGTCAATTGTACTAGATTATAACAGTTGTTCCCATTGTAACGCATGGGATTCTTCTAGATCAACTTGGACATGCATGAGACTCCACCAGATGTTTTAATGGAATGTATGGTATGTATTGTCTATTTGGTTATTTAATCATATGATAAGAATCCTTTATGGCTACATGATAATGCTTATGAACTTGTGATACTTCTAACTACCTTTGTAACATACTTATTTGATGACATGGAATTTATACCCCAAGATATAGGACAAGCTTTAGGGTAAAATTAATTATTTTCCATTTTCACCTTTGAAAATGTTATATATATAGTGACCTACACATGTATCTTATTTAGTCTACCAGAATAGGTTGAAGAAGGTGATATTGGATGGGTGTCCATTTATAATCCTAGACCACGTTGTAGTAATTTACATATTTACTGCCTTGTCATTTATTATATCTATCACACTATTTATGAATTATAACATGAGAATGGGAAGGTCTAGACACTATGGGTTATGAACTACTAATATTTATTATCTCACGCCATTATAGGGCACTGTTTGGTGCCTGAGAAGAATTTTTGACTATAGGTATGGATTAAGGGATGCGTTTTACTTCAGAATGTTGATTTTCCTGCTGCTCAGTATGGCGTTGGTAGGGGAGCGGGGCAGAGGGTTGATACTGTACTTCAGATGCTATTGTATAATTTTTCCATTTTTGTACTTTTAATATCATGTTGTCTATACTAGTACCCCATTTCACTACACTTCAATTTTCATATAGACTCATTACATCATCATCAACACTTTTATACCATGGAATATTATTCAGCATATGTTGTTATCAGGTCACTTAGTTTAGGTTATTAGTTTCTTCTACTACTATGTGTTTATTGTTAGGCCTATGTTATTTATTATTATTGATTACGTCAATAAATAATCTGAACAACGACAGAATAGGCTACCTAGATACATACCTTAATCCCTCAATGCTAGTCATCATCCTCTGGTATTCAGGGAGAAGTGCTTGAGGTTATGTGGACAATCGGTCTAAGGGAACTTTTAAGTGAAATCTAGAACTAAGACACTACAATGTTGAATTATAGACTTTATTTTCCTTTGTATTAATATTTTGTATCAGATATGAGACTAGGATATTTGAATTTTCATTTGACCATGTGCTTGGATGTAGCTAACCCATCTATAGAGGAAACCCAAATTCCATATTATGGGAATTATAGTTATTGTTTATGCCATTGATGGTTGACATGACTTCAACATTGGGTAAAAGGCATGATTTGTGATGTTATTGTTATTGGTGTAATTGATATGATGATTTACAATACATCGACATGATGAAATGAGGGTGTTCTATTACATGCATCATACTACACTATGGGAAAAAGGGCATTTGCGACGGGTTATTTGCGACGGGAATAAATCCCGTCGCAAATAGTCCTGTTAAAAACTTATTTGCGACGGGGTTATTTTCCCGTCGCAAATAAGTAGCCTTTTGCGACGGGACAACTTTCCCCGTCGCAAAAGGACTGGCGCGGTTTGCGCGCCAAATCGCGGGAAACTTATTTGCGACGGGGGAATATTCCCGTCACAAATAACCGGTGGCGGTAAAAGATATTTGCGACGTGAATATTCCCCCGTCGCAAATAGTATGTCGGCAGGTGGTTATTTGCGACGGGACCCGTCGCAAATACCTATTTACTCGTTGACCGTAATAAATGCTGGCTAAGGTATTTGGGACGGGTACCGTCGCAAAAAATACTATTTGCGACGGGTATCCCGTCACAAATGGGCCCGTCGCAAATAATCTAACCTATAAATACCCCCATCCGTTTTTTTCATTTCATTCTCATTCTCTATCTTCTCCTTCTCTCAAAATAATATTTCTAGAGTTTAGTTTTTCTCCAGTTTAATTTTTTTCTCCGGAGCTGATATTAAAGTTTTGAAGAACGATCAGAGCAGATCAATTTTCAAGGTATTTATGTTCATTTTAATTTAATATTTATTTTTAATTTTTTATTAGTTTCAATTATTCTTAATTAGTTGTAATTTAATTATGTTTACATTGTTTTATTACTTAATAAATTTAAATTATTAGTATTGTTCATAGTTAATGGTAATTAGGAATAATTTGTAATAATTTTTAATAATTAAGAATAAATATTAATAATTAGTAATAAATACCAATAATTAGGAATAATAACATTATTACATTATTAGTCTATTTTATTATTAATATTAAAATAATATAATTTTTTATATATATACAGTTCTCTTTTCAACTGTGTGTTTGCTGTCTTCACATGTATTATTTGTATATGGAGATAGAAAATGCACAGATGAAAGGAGAACTGTATATAAATTAGAAAATTATATTATTTTAATATTAATAATAAAATATATTAATAATGTTATTATTTGTAATTACTGTTAATTATTCCTAATTATTGATAATTATTCAGTTAATTACTAATAATTAGGAACAACTATCAATAATTATCAATAATTAAGAATAATTAGTAATAATTAGTAATAATTACCAATAATTAGTAATAATAGGTAATAATTATCAATAATTAGTAATAATTACCAATAATTAGTAATAATTAACAATAAGTAGTAATAATTAGCAATAATTGGTAATACTTACCAATAATTTGGAATAATTACCAATAATTAACAATAATTAGTAATAATTAGTAATAATTAGTAATAATTACCAATAATTACCAATAATTACCAATAATTAGTAATAATTAGGAATAATTAGTAATAATTAGTAATAATTAGGAATAATTAGTAACAATTAGTAATAATTAGTAATAATTAGGAATAATTAGGAATAATTAGGAATAATTAGTAATAATTCGTAATAATTGGTAATAATTGGTAATAATTAGTAATAATTAGTAATAATTAGTAATAATTAGTAATAATTAATAATTACCAATAATTACCAATAATTATCAATAACTACCAATAATTACCAATAATTACCAATAATTATCAATAATTAGGAAAAATTATTAAAAATTTGGAAAAAATAGGAATAATTACCAATAATTAGTAATAATTAGTAATAATTAGTAATAATTACCAATAATTAGTATTAATTACCAATAATTAGTAATAATTACCTATAATTAGTATTAATTACCAATAATTAGTATTAATTACCAATAATTAGCAAGAATTAGGAATAATTACCAATAATTTGTAATAATTAACAATAATTAGTAATAATTAGTAATAATTACCAATAATTAGTAATAATTACCAATAATTAGTAATAATTACCAATAATTAGTAATAATTAGTAATAATTAACAATACTTTGTAATAATTACCAATAATTACCAATAATTAGTAATAATTAACAATACATACCAATAATTAACAATAATTGCCAATAATTACCAATAATTGCCAATAATTACTAATAATTAGTAATAATTAACAATAATTGCCAATAATTACCAATAATTGCCAATAATTAGTAATAATTGCCAATAATTAGTAATAATTGCCAATAATTACCAATAATTGGTAATAATTACTAATAATTTCCAATAATTAGTAATAATTAATAATAAATATTAATAATTACCAATAATTAGTAATAATTATTAATAATTAGTAATAATTACTAATAATTAGTAATAATTTCCAATAATTAGTAATAATTACTAATAATTAGTAATAATTACTAATAATTAGTAATAATTACTAATAATTAGTAATAATTACTAATAATTAGTAATAATTAGCAATAATTAACAATAATTACTAATAATTAGTAATAATTAGTAATAATTAGTAATAATTAGGAATAATTAGTATTAATTACCAATAATTAGTATTAATTAACAATAATTAGTAATAATTATTATTAATTACCAATAATTAGTATTAATTACCAATAATTAGTATTAATTACCAATAATTAGTATTAATTACCAATAATTAGTAATAATTTCCAATAATTCGTAATAATTAACAATATTTACCAATATTTACCAATAATTACCAATAATTACCAATAATTACTAATAATTAGTAATAATTAATAATAAATATTAATAATTACCAATAATTAGTAATAATTATTAATAATTAGTAATAATTACTAATAATTAGTAATAATTACTAATAATTAGTAATAATTACTAATAATTAGTAATAATTACTAATAATTAGTAATAATTACTAATAATTAGTAATAATTACTAATAATTAGTAATAATTACTAATAATTAGTAATAATTAACAATAATTAGTAATAATTAGTAATAATTAGTAATAATTAGTAATAATTAGGAATAATTAGTATTAATTTCCAATAATTAGTATTAATTAACAATAATTAGTAATAATTACCAATAATTAGTAATAATTACCAATAATTAGAAATAATTATTATTAATTACCAATAATTAGTATTAATTACCAATAATTAGTATTAATTACCAATAATTAGTAATAATTACCAATAATTCGTAATAATTAACAATATTTACCAATATTTACCAATAATTACCAATAATTACCAATAACTAGTAATAATTAATAATAAATATTAATAATTACCAATAATTAGTAATAATTATTAATAATTACTCATAATTACTCATAATTAGTAAAAATTACTAATAATTAGTAATAATTACTAATAATTAGTAATAATTACTAATAATTAGTAATAATTACTAATAATTAGTAATAATTACTAATAATTAGTAATAATTACTAATAATTAGTAATAATTACTAATAATTAGTAATAATTAGTAATAATTAACAATAATTAACAATAATTAGTAATAATTAGTAATAATTAGTTATAATTAGTAATAATTAGGAATAATTAGTATTAATTACCAATAATTAGTAATAATTAGTAATAATTAGTAATAATTAGGAATAATTAGTATTAATTACCAATAATTAGTATTAATTAACAATAATTAGTATTAATTACCAATAATTAGTAATAATTACCAATAATTAGTAAGAATTATTATTAATTACCAATAATTAGTATTAATTACCAATAATTAGTATTAATTACCAATAATTAGTATTAATTATCAATAATTAGTAATAATTACCAATAATTCGTAATAATTATCAATATTTACCAATAATTACCAACAATTACCAATAATTACCAATAATTACCAATAATTAGTAATAATTACCAATAATTACCAATAATTGGTATTAATTACCAATAATTGGTATTAATTACAAATATTAATGTTTATGAAAAAATTATATTAGTATTATTAAAATAATAAAAAATCAATATAATATTAAAATTATCAATATTTGTAACATGTTTTTCTTTATTCTCAATATATTCAATCTTTACATGAGTGTTTTTTCTAACAAATTATTCAAAACCAGTAATGATTTTATATTTTATAGAGAAATATGGAACAACGAGGTCTTCAACAATCATTATTAGGTGACCGCATATGGATAAATCAACGTAGAAATCCAAACGGTTCTAGTTTAAATCCAGTATATGTTGAGGGTGTGGAGACTTTTTTATCATTTGCGGCATCAAATTCAGAATTTGTTTCAGAAGGCAAAATAAAATTCCCTTGCAGAAAATGTGCATTGAGAACGTTTGAAACGTTTGACAAAGTGGGAGAACATCTCTTGCGTTTTGGTTTTCAACCAGATTATGTTTTTTGGTATCAACACGGTGAACTTAGTTCCAGAGCAGGTGATACCAAATTGATTCCGGATCCATCCCGGTTTCAAGATTTAGTACATGATGTTGCAGGTTCATCTGTTCAACATACAGAAACTCCGGCTGATATAGCTTCAAATCCTGAGTTGGCACCGTCTGAATTTTATGAGTTGTTGAAATCTGCTGAGGATGCATTATATCCTGGCTGCAAGATGAGCAAATTAGAAGCAGTTGCAAAATTTATGGCTATCAAATCAGATAACGGAATGTCAAACACCTTTTTTGACCAGATATTTTCTTTGCTGAAAACACTGTTACCCGAAGGAAATGTTTTACCTGCAAATTACTATGAGAGTAAAAGGCTGGTTCGAAATTTGGGACTTACTTTTCAGAAGATTCATGCATGTTCAAATGAATGCATTTTGTATTCTGGGGAAAATGAGTCGTTGGATAATTGTCCTACATGTGGGAAACTGAGATATAAAGAAGGACAACACGGGAAGTCTGGTTTGATTCCTGTAAAACAGTTGAGATATTTTCCGCTTACATCCAGACTTCAGCGTTTATTCATGTCTAAGAATACAGCGACAATGATGTCATGGCATAAAAAGAATATTTCAACCGATAAAAGCTTGAATCATCCAGCCGATGGTGATTCATGGAAACATTTTGATAGAGTGCATCCATCCTTTGCTTTAGAAGCTAGAAATGTTCGACTGGGCCTTTCCACTGATGGTTTCTGTCCGTTTGGATCTTATGGTAGTCAATATTCATGTTGGCCTATTTTTTTAACTCCGTACAATTTACCTCCACGGATGTTGATGAAGGAGCCATATACCTTTTTGACTTTACTAATTCCGGGACATCCGAAGAAAAATATTGATGTTTATTTGAAGCCATTGATTGATGAATTAAATTTATTGTGGAGTACTGGTGTCAGTACATATGATGTTGCAACGAAACAGAATTTCATACTGAGAGCAGCATTGATGTGGACAATAAGTGACTTCCTAGCTTATGGGATGTTATCTGGCTGGAGTACACATGGTCAGAAATCATGTCCTTACTGTATGGGAGAGAACAAAGCATTTATGATCATTCATGGAAAGAAACCTTGTTATTTTGACTGTCATCGCATATTTCTTCCAGCTGATCATCCTTTTCGCAGAAACATATCTCATTTCAGAAAAGGAACAGTTGAAAGGGATGGACCTCCAAAAATTCTATCAGGTTCGGAGTTAAAATCAGTTGTATTTTCATTACCTCCCATCACTTTTGGTCCCACAATAAACCAACCGAAAATTTCTGGTTTTGGGAAAAAACACAATTGGATTAAACGTAGCATATTTTGGGATTTGCCATATTGGTCTGATCTGTTGGTCCGACACATGTTAGATGTCATGCATATTGAGAAGAACTGTTTTCATAATTTGTTTCATACAGTTTTGGATACGCCAGGAAAGAGCAAAGACAATGTAAATACACGTTTAGATCTTGCCCAAATTTGCAGGCGTCCAGAATTGGAACTATTTGAGAATGTCAGAACAGAAAGGTTACTGAAACCAAAACAGCTTATACACTTTCTAAAGAAAACCGTTTATTATTTTGTCAGTGGATTTCATATTTGAGACTTCCAGATGGATGTGCTTCTAATTTGGGTAGATGTGTAAAGAATGATCATATTACTGGATTAAAAAGTCATGATTGTCATGTTATAATGGAGAGACTTCTACCCATTGGATTAAGAGGTCTGTTGAATTCTGTGATTTGGGATTCCATAACAGACATGTCTCATTTTTTTCGGGAAATTTGTGCGGCTACAGAAGATTATGATTCTCTAGGGAAACTTGAAAAAGATGTTGTTGTAATTATATGTAAACTGGAAAAAATATTTCCGCCGTCATTCTTCGACTCAATGGAACATTTGATGTTACATTTTCCATATGAAGCCAAATGTGGAGGTCCAGTACAGTTTTGATGGATGTACCCATTTGAAATATGCATGCAAAAATTGAAAAGAAAAGTAAGTAACAAAGCATCTGTTGAAGGATCTATTGCAGAAGCTAATGTGCAAGAGGAAATATCTTTTTTCTGCTCCCATTATTTTGAATCTGAGTATCCTTCAAAACAAAACCGAATGGGACGGAACGAGAGGAATATTGATGAAATCGACAGTCAATTATCTATTTTCAACCAGTCAGAGCTTGGTTTTTGTGGAGTTTATGAACGCTGGATTTCAGATGATGAACATCAGAGAGCTCATACGTATGTTCTGCTCAACTGTGAAGAGATGACATCAATTGTACTGTAAGTGTTTATATCACTTATTCTATCATTTAGGTTATAGTAAATAACTTTGGTTTTTATTGGTTGTATGATAATCATATCAAGAAACAAATTCCACAAATTACAGTAGCTGCTGTCGAAGAACGTCGACTGAAATATTTCTCTCAGTGGTTTCAAAAACTGGTAACATAAATTCTTTATCTTTTAGTAACTCATTCAATGTATAGTTTACTATATTGATAATTATTTCACAAATTTTTAGGTGTCTTGACATGCTGATAAAATTGACAAATGGATGTGTGTATTGAGTAACCCACCTTCCAAACATGTTAAAACTTATAATGCATATGTGGTGAATGGATTTCGATTCCACACACATGCATATGGGGAATCGAAAAAAACAATGAAAAGTGGAGTTAGCTTGAGAGGATATCATCATCGAGAAAATGAAGTTGAATTTTATGGCATACTTGATAAAATCATTGAACTCTGTTATCTTGGACAACATTACATAACCATGTTCAAATGTCGGTGGTTGGATACAGAGAGAGGCGTGCGTGTTCATCTGACTCATGGAATCTTCGATATTAAATGTTAAAGTTTTCACGCAGTAAATGAACCATTCTTATTAGCTCAACAGGCATATCAAGTTTATTATGCAAAGTACTGTGCAACATCAAGAGACTTGACTGATTGGTGGAGTATAATAAAAATCAAAATTCGAGACAATCAGTTTAGTCAAAGTGAATGTGCTTTCACTGATGTGCAAAAAATTGATGTTTTTCAAGAGAGTACTCAAAATCAATCTTTTTTACAAAGAGACATGAGTATCGATGATGACACCCCACATTTAAGAGTCGGTGATGATGATGATGTTAATGATGTCACATATGAATTTGAAATGGTAAGAGATGAAGCAACTGTAACTCGAATGGATATCGATGATGTTGAGGAGGAATATGAAGATGACATTGAAATATATGAAGATGATGATGAAGATGAACACTGATAGCATTCCATGGTATTTATATACAATCATAATATGTATATATGTATATATAATAGTAATTATCAATTATTTGCTAACATTAACATTTTCTGTTTCAGATGGACGAGGCCACATTTCGTGAGTTGACGGATGATGACCTACCTTGCGATGCGGATGAGTTAATGGCAGATGACCCTCAGCCTGCAGGCGCTCCAGGGAGTACGCGGAGGGTGCGCGGTCTTGCACGATTGATGATTCCTGACCCCGTCCCCGAGCGACGTCCATGTCTTGGGTTTGATCCGCGCACCCGGAGGTGTGATAACCTGTGTGATAACCTGTGGATTTGACTAAGATTTCATTAATCTATTCACATAATAAATGTTTATTATTTTTTTCAGTTTTCCGCATATAGTAGTCGGACAGGGCATCGCTATTTTGCGCAACTATTTCTCTCAGCCGTGGACCACATGGGAGCAGATTCCCATTGATGTGAAGCAGGCCATGTTCGGCCATTGGTTGGTACGTACGTAAATAAATAATTTTTATTTTGAAAATTATTTCATTTCTAACTTGATATTTTGATTTATTTGTAGGGTTTATGGTATCCGATCGAGGATACCATGCGTGACACCATCCACGAGGCATGGGAGGTGGCCATGCGTGATCGCCTTCGTCAGTTTTTGCACAATTTAAGAAAAGCTGCGATGAAGAAAGCAGGAGTGTCAGCTTTTGAGGAGTCATGTAGAGCAGATCGACCAGAGTATATTTCATCCCATGTATGGGATGGATTATGTGCGCACTGGTTGAGTGGTGCCTTTCAGAGGAGATCATCGGTGGGGAGGCAGAATCGGGGGAGACAGGAGGTGAATCATCGAGCTGGGAGTCGTTCTTTCAGTACTCATAGACAGCATCTGGTACGTACATTATTTATAAATATTTTATATAACTATAAATATTAACAGTTTATTTTTTATTCTTATAGGCTGTCGAGCACCCCGATATTACAGAGTACGACGTATATCGGAGGATGTATAGTGATCCTGCTACTGGGGAGCTCAGAGGTGATCGTCAACATCACATCTTGGTCAGTATTATTTGTTATGAAGTTTAAAAATTAACTTCATATAATATATTCACAATTTTAATTTTAAATTGCAACTATAGGAGTCATATGAGGCCGAAGCGTCACAGGCCCGGCCTGAGAGTCAGGCCGAGTCATCAGATCAGACCACTGCCAGTCAGTTTGATGAGGCGACATGGATGCAGGCCACCCAGTATGCCTTCGAGAAGGGCCGGGTAGTTGGTATCGGCTCTCGACTGACTCCCAGAGATTATTATGGCAGTGCTGCGATGTCGGCGTCCAGCTCGAGAGGAGCTCGTGCATCTTCTTCTACTACACAGTATGAGGATCAATTGCGATCTCAGACTGCACAGATAGGGAGTCTCCGACAGGAGTAGGAGCAGATGCGTCAGCAGCATGAGGAGGAGCGTCGACGCCAGCAGCAGTTGTACGAGGAGCAGACGAGTCGGTGGCAGCAGCAGCATCAGGAGCAGATGGAGTAAATGCGCCGACTCACTCATGCTTTAGGGATGGAGTTTCCTCCACCACCATCTGCAGATCCCCCACCTCCCCCCTCCTTCTGATTAGAGTTTGTATTTATGTTAAAAAATTTGGGAAATCAAAATATTTTTTTTTTCTATTCTTAGTTTTTGTCTCATTATAAAATATTAATAATATTATATTTTTAAATAACAATATTAATATGAATAATAATATTATTTATATTTTATAATATTAATATATATATATATATATTAAAATTTTATAATATTATAATTTAATTATATTTTTTGTAATACTTGAATTATTTTAATATTTGAATGTAAAATAATTCTATTATTTTTATATTAATTAAAAAAACTTATTAATATTTTCTTTATTTATTAATTATAATTCTAATATTATTATATTAATTAAAATATTTGATTGTAAATTAATTCTATTATTTTTATATTAATTAAAATAACTTATTAATATTTTTTGTATTTATTAATTATAATTCTAATATTATTATATTAATTAAATCATTTATTAATATTCTATTATTTTTTATTTTTGAATTATAATTCTATTATTATTATATTAATTAAAATAATTAATTATTTTTATTTGTGAATTATAATTCTATTATTATATTAATTAAAATAATTTATTAATAATTTATTTTTTTTATTTTTTTATAGTATTTGCGACCGGATACGATGCCCGTTGCAAATACTAGTATTATTAAGAGTTTTTTATTTTTTTTCAAAAATAGTTTTTGCGACGGGTCCCGTCGCAAAAACTATTTATAGTATTTGCGACGGGATACTATACCCGTCGCAAATACTAGTATTATTAATAGTTTTTTATTTTTTTTAGAAAATAGTTTTTGCGACGGGTCCCGTCGCAAAAACTATTTTAAAAGTTTTTTACAAAAATACGGAATACTATTTGCGATGGGGAGAATGACCGTCGCAAAAAAAGCCTTTAGCGATGGGCCCGTCGCAAATAAGTGTTGTTGCGACGCCGTTTTCAGCAACGGGCTATTTGCGACGGGCCCCCGTCGCAAAAAGCCAATTGCAACGGGATCCCGTCGCAAATGCCCTGTCGCAAATACCTGTTTTTCTAGTAGTGCTAGGAACTATAGTAATTTAAATGACATTCATTATTTTATTACATATTTATTTTCATCATGAGTTTTCATGTTTTCATTTGATTTTTGCAGTACCTAGTTGTTATATCATATAGTGCCTATTTTTTTATAAGAAAAGAAATGTAACAGTTTTTCTTGCATGGATATTTTGTGTTTTGGGTTAAGTTGACTCCACATTCATCTTAGGAGGGCATGGTCCCTCATGGATTGGGTTTTTGATCCACTTAATTTAGACAAATAAAAAAAGGGTAATTAAATCCTTAAAATTTCAAATGAAACCCACCTGTAGAAATGAAATAGACACCTCATATGGTAATGCTTGACTGTGAACTAGAATTGGCATGAGGTTTAGTTCAAATTCCATGTGGACCTATTAAGGTCCTTTCTTCTTAATGAGACCTAGAACATAGAGAAGGTCGTCAGTTCTATTATGACCAGACATAAGCGAGGTTCTTGTCCTCTTATCATTTCCATTACCTATTGTCCATATTCATGAAGGCTTCGTACCTGAACTTATTTACCTACATTCCTTAACTACCTGTTCTATCTATTATAAAGATCTTGTATGAGGTGTGCAAATTTCAATTATAGAGCTACGCCCCCATGACCTCCTCATGCTATATTCCAAGAGAATGGTGATGGGAACACTATGGAGATTGGGGGTTATGAGACACAAATATTATATCCTATAGTTCCTCCTTAGAAACAACATGGAAATCTTCCACTGGGAGTTGATACTTAGATCAGGGATTGTTTTCTAACATTCATGTAGACTTTTTATGATGCTACCACGCATGCCTCGACAATGGTAGAGCTTACATGGGACATTAAATAGCAGTATCCTTAAACTTATATAGGGATATAGGTCATTATGCTATAGAGTCATGTATAAAAGCTATTATATCCATCTTCCACAATTTTGAGATACCTACAATGTTGAGGGTCATTCCTATTACCTACAAGTTTCATGATTCTTCCATGCACTAGTTGGATGATGTATATCAGTCGAAGTGTTACCAAGACATGATATGTGAAGTTGAATATATTTATTTATTTGATAACATCATTATAAAGATATTGATAATGTAAAGAGCTTGGGAGTTATTTCATCTTCAGCAGGGCTCCATGAAAATGCTTGAGTATTCTTCATATTTCACCGGTATTCGGCATTTTGCTCCATCTTTGATGGGTGAAGAATTAACTGTTCTGAGGATCTTTGAGGATTGGATTGGTTACACTGTCCACTCATAGGTGAACATATTCTGGTTGACTACCATTATAGATATAATGAACCAATATTTTATCATAGAGTGTAATCTTTTGGAATTTGTTCCTTTTAGACAGTTGAGTTCTTTTCCGTATCATGGTGATGGATCCTTAGGCAGAAAAAAGCTCTATTTTGAGGGTTCACATGGGAGGTTCCATTAAGTTGACACATGATTATAGTTCCAAAGTATGTCTCCAATTTGGATGGATATTCCATAACAATCCTCATTTAAAGAAGAACCCAATGAAATGATTACCTTGTCGAAGAATGGGTAATCTATATATTTTTTTCCATTCTTCTCCTGTAACATAAAGTGGAAGGGGATATGTATCGGTACTTCCATCAGGTTCTGGATCTATGACACCATGTCAGGTTGGGAGTTGGTATTCTACTAGCTGATCATGCAGACACTGTAGTGGCCATGGCCAATACAGTTAGGTATCATATCATCATCGGCAATAGAGTGGATCTTCTCAGGCTAGTCAGAATACATCTCAGGGTCATGGATCAAGCCATATTTATGCAGTTCATCCATAATATGAGGAGAAGAATCTTGGACTGTCTACATTTAGATGTACTATTCTGGTATCCTCTATTTTTTTTTACAAACCATTCCTATATAGGTGCATCAGACTCTTTCATATCTTCTGAATGAGTGGAAATCCTTTGTCTGACAATAGACTACCTATAAAGAATTATATATCTTGGAACTCCACTAGGGGTTAAAAAAGAGTGAAAAAATAAGTTCCATGAGTGCCCCTTGAGATTTATGGGTACCATTTCTTATGGAATTTCTTCATCCTCAAGATGATGGGATTCGTTTTCATCCTTGGTATGGATTGCCTTATGTTTTATCATTCCAATGTTGATTTTTATAGACTATGGGTATCTATTACATCACCTAAGAGAAATTAATATATACATAAATGAATTTGGGTTATCTAGATAGTTCAAGAAGGACCTATTCAATCTGGGATTGGTAGAGTGACTACACACCTTGTGAGTCTATTTGTGACTGATTAGGGATTGAAACTCAGGGATATCCCTATAATTATGGATCATTTCAGGGATGTATTATGTGAAAATTCCTTTGAATTACCTAATTATATAGAGTTTTATTTCATCATTTAGATAGTTCTATATGTGGTACCTGTGTTCACTCCTCCCTATTGTATGGCCCCAAAAGAGATGCAAGAACACAAAAAATTGCTTCAGGATATTTCATATAAGGGTTTTATTAGACCAATCACAACTCCATTGGGATCATATATTATTTTCACCAAGAATTTGGATGGTAACATTGAATTGTTTGTGGATTTTAGATGTTTGAATCAACATACAGTGAATAAAAATTATCCTTTTCCTCATATAGAAAACCTCTTCAAACAGCTTCAAGGAGAAACAATTTTCTCTAATATTGATTTGAAGTCAGGCTACCATCAGGTGTCTGGAAGGTCATCAAATATTTTATGTCAAAAATTTTGAGTATGTATGGATTGTATAAGTACTTGGTTATTCAGTTCGGTCTGAAAAACATGCTGATAAACTTCATGGAATTGATGAATTAGGTCTTTCACCCATATCTTGGTTCCTTCACGGTGGTCTTTGTAGACAGCAAATTGTTTTACTCATGTACTAGACATGAAAATGACACCCATCTTGATATCATGTTGAGTACACTGAGAGATCACCAAATCTATGAGGATCTCAGAAAATTTCGCTTTCGTATTATTGAGGTTATATTATTGGGCCATATAATATCATAGGATGGAGTATCTATTGACCCAGAGATAGTGATCATGGTGGTTTCCTAGGAGAAACCCAAAAATGGGTTCTATATACATTGTTTCCTAGGGATTGAATGAAATTAGAGGCATTTAATTCAGGGCTGTTCACACTCAGCAGTGCCTATCACAACCCTGACTAATGAGGTTTTATAGTTCCTATGGTCTAAATATCACGAGAACTCCTTTAATGAGTTAATATGAAGACTCACATCTTCTCTAATTCTAATTATTCCTGATCTCTTTAGATGTTATAGAGTTCATTTTGAATCATCAGGGATGGAGATTTGTGAAGTTCTGATGTTAGGTGATCAATTCACTGTGTATTGATCTCTCCCATAAAGGTTACATGAGAGAAACTAACTTATGCATGATCTCAAGATGGCATACATGATTCATGATCTTATTTATTAGAGGAAATATCTTCTGGGTGAGTGGTTCTTTGTTTACATATAGCATTAAATTTTAAATTATATCTCTACACAATAGGACATGAATTTGAGGTAGCATGTGTGGGTATAGTACCTACATATTTTGATTTATAACATTCTTAGATCCCTAGTAAGGGAAATGTCATAGTTGATGAATTGAGTCCTAAAACCCAGACCCAAGCTGTCCAACTGGCCAAAAGTTAGTGTAAGATGATGGCTATGATTTCTGAGTTACATCTTTAGGATAAAAAGTTTCATGGGAAACCAATTAAAGAAGAATTGGAAGTGAATTTTTCTCCACTAGAACAGGACTTGATGGTTCAGTTATCATATTTTTTTTGGGCCTCATTCTAAGGAAGACTATCACAGGAGAGAACCCTCTTTCGGGCTGGGTTATTGATAGTAGTGAGAAACTACTCTAAAAAGGGAATTCATGGGTGCCTTAAGATAAACATGATGAAATATTGAGGGAATCTTAGGCCATAGTTTGGGATGGTCAACCAAGGATAACCAAGATTTATTGGGATATTAATAGTTTAGACTGGTGTACAGGTATGAAGAGGCAGATTGTAGGCTTTGTCCCTCAATAATCTACCGGTCATCTGGTGAAGGCAGAGCACCAGTGACCCATTGTAATTCTATATCCTCTATCAATTCCTGTGTGGAAATGGAACAATGTCACCATAGATGCTATTATTATTTTGTTAAGGTCTACTTGATGTAGTGACATAGTATCGGTGATCAATGATAGGTTTATAAGAGTCACTCAATTCTTACTGACCCACAAGACCTACTATATTCATGAGTAAGGTAGTATTCACATCCATTAGATAGTGGGACACAAAGGTTTACCCAATTCTATTATATCAGACTGAGATTCCCAGTTCACATCACGATTCTAGAAGGGGCTTCAAAAGGAACATGGTTTATAGGTTCTCCCGAGTACTACATATCACACTCAGATCAACGAGCAGTCTGAGTGGATGATTCAGGTGTTAGAGTATATGCTTAGGGCCTGTATACATCATTTTGGAGGTTCCTTGGAGAACCATATTTCACTATTTTAGTTTTCCTATAATAATATTTTTCAAGAAAAAATTCAGATGGATCCTTATGAGACTCTCTATGGAATAATATTTTTCTCTCTTATGACGACTAGAGGTAGGTGATGAAACTCTTTTCGGTGCTCCTAATGTTCAGGAGAACTTTGTGAAATTCAAACTGATTCATTTGTGTATGGATATAGCCAGATTTAGGTTGAAGTCATATAAAAATCATCATTGATGATCTCTAGAATTAGAGGTTGGATATCATGTTTTTTGGGTATCACCTAGTTCTGGACATTAAAACATAAGAATATAGGGAATGTTATCTCTGAGATATGTGAGGCCTTTCGAGATATTAGAGTGGGTTTTCCATATAGCCTATATTTTTATATTATCTTAGAGGTACCCTTTTATTCATGACATGTTTCATGTATATCAGCTTCTATAGAACCATCTGGACCTGTATCATTCATTTGATCTAGATGATATCGAGATTGAGGAGGATGAATCCTTTGATGAGCATCCAATCCATATAATGGAGCATAGTACAATGTTTCTTTGAGGAAGGTAAATTCCATTAATCCATGTTCCATAAAAGAACTAGTGTGTTGAGACATGGGAGTGTGAGGCTAATGTATGTGTATAGAGGCCAAAACATTTCATATAGGACATATTTCCCCCCTTGAAAGGGAAACTTTCAGATGCATTTTTTTATAGAGGGGAGGGTGTAACATCATGATTTTTTAAAGGTATGAACCATTCAATATTTGGTTTAAAATCCATAAAAAGCCATAATTTCAATACCTAACCTTTAAATGGAGGTCTTTGGTCTGTTCAAGTCTTATTTTAATCCCAGATCACTAAAAAGGGGGAACATGGGCTGGGTCACACAGTTCAGGGTACATGAACAAGAATCCATTTGTAGAACTGGGTAGTAAGCTACCATACTGTCAGTACAAAATTAATTAAAATATTTGGTTGACCATGAACTACACCCCAGTAGAGTGGAATCTACCACACAATTGGTAGATGGTTTGGCTAACCCTATGAGAAACTATGCACTAACTATAGTGTGATATAAATTTAATTTTTATTTTTAGGGGTTTATTTAAAAACAACATGTTATTTTCATCATCCCATAAAATATTTTCCCCCCAAACTAGTGCATGAAGGCCCCTCTCCCCCTCCATGGGGTTTTTTTATTTATCCCTAAAATATCCTTTGATATCATCACCATTAGAATCTATAGAATATTCTCATATCCCATCCGCACCTATTGAATTCTTGTTTTATCTAACCCTCACTATGCTATATCAATGTGGAAGATTTAGCCCCATTTTGGTGTATTTTCATAAATAATACTTCTCCCATTTTTTTTGATGTAATACTCGATAAAAAATGTGCATATTACCATGACATCAAGGTAGAGAGTCTACCCTTTTTCCCCTTCATTTTCATCGCTTTTGGAATTATAACATTGTGTCGCCGAATCAAAACCTTCTATAGGGGATTTTTGACACATGATAAAATTATTGGTATAATTTTTCATGACCATTATGACATCACCTCATAGAGAAACCATGGTTTAGGGTGATTACCATGGATCTTATCTCTAATTTGGGTTGACCAACCAAAACGTCCTATGAATCCCTATGTTTAAAATGTAGAAAAAATGTCATTAGTTTGTGTAGCTCCTTGATAATGATATAATTTGAATTATATGCATAGAATGAGAGATATATCATGAAATGGGTCCTACTTAATAATTTAAAATGTTTAACAAAGTTGTTTGACCTATGTGTAATACCTTATTCCATTGACATGCTTGATATCCCTTTGAGTGTAATATTCTGTACATGAAAAAATTCCCATGTCATGTTACAAGATTACATTTCATTAATGGAATCCTTATTCCCAGTGCTAAAGGATATGCCTTATACAATATTCATTTCTAGGTACTATTATACTCAAATTACCATGTTTATTCCAAATACATTATGCTAATTCCTCATGCTAAATTCTGATGTATAATGCCATATGAAATTTCTTACCATATAGTATTCCAAATGCTTAAGCCTTTTGTGGTTATCTTTCTTAATCCATTTTTGGTTCAAATGGAATGTGATACAAAATCAATATTGAAATATTGAGATACTAAATTTTTATTGATGATTTATTGTTATGAGGCATGTAAATTTGATATGCCTTACTTACAGATCATTGCTTATGAAAATTTCTTAACCCTTATTAGTGTATTGAATGAAACAAAAATCATGTTAAAATTTCAGGAATGTCATGTTGAAATTTTATTTGTTTTTTGAACTTGTTTATGGAATATTCGATGTATCATATGCCTCATACAATGCTTACTCTTATTATATTTTCAGTTCCTTTCTATATGATATTTTTCGTTGATGTTAGTCTTGAATTTCTTAGATTTCATAATTGAGGTATGTGGTATTGAGATGATTATTGTTTGTTAGATATCATAAATTCATTTCATGTACTGTATTACTTCATGGATATGGAACTGGACACATGGTGGAAGAGATGAGCTCTATATTGAAGACCCATGGATGGAATACTCATGCTTGACATGTTATAACCGGATGCACCTGGGGGATGCCTTGCCTTTCCATATAAGGGCTTTCGAAGAGATTTATTATACTCTTGAGTGAAACCATTTCCCAATGGGTGGAACCATTTGAATAATTTTTGAATTATTGCTATGAAATTATTTGGGTGATACATAGTCCCTTTGTGAGATAACTAGGAGGGACTCAGTGGTTACCATACCTCGCAGTTATACATGGCATGTTGCGACGGTCTCCTTGGAAGAGATTAGAGGTATTTTCTTATATCATACTTTCCCATTGCAACACATGGGATTCTATTAGTTTTCCATAGATGGGAACATGTGTCCACCTCATGTTTTAATGGAATACATGGGTTTTAATGTATGTTTGGTTGTTGAATCTTATGACAGGAATCCATTATGACTATATGAGCATGTTTATTCACTTTGGAAACTTCTAAATTCCATTCCATCATACTTATGTGATGACATAGAATTGATACCCCCAGACAGAGCACGTGCTTCGGGTATAGTTCATTAGATTCTTTTTCACATTGGCACATGTTATATATTTTTTGATATGAACAATTTTCTTATTTAGACTTCTAGAATAGTCTAAACCAGTTGATGTGGGATTAGTGTCCATATAAGAATTTGGACCAAGTTTCAGTTATTCAATTCATTACTAACTTGTAATTTATTTTATCTCTCTTACTTTATTTTAATTATATCATGAGAATGGGAAAGTCTAGACACTGTGGGTTGTAGCCTATTGAGATATATTATCTCACACCCAGATTGAGAACTGTTTGGTTCTTCAGAATAATTTATGATAAGAATGATAGATAAAAAAGCATACTTCTTCTAATTCTTGATTTTTCCTACTGCTGGGGGTGGAGTTGGGGGAGGGGGGGGGGTGGAGGGGAACTGTAAAGAGCTAGTTATCAATATAGTATTGTAATAATTTTCTTCTTTTTTACTTTTCATAGAGTACTGTTTATCAATGTAAATTTTTCTATGAACAACTATTATTTTGTAGACTGATGAATTCATCATCATCACTTTGGTAGCATGTAATATTATTCAGCTTCTGTAGTTATTTGTTTACTCTGTTCGGTTTACTTATTGCATATTTTGTTGTCTAAATACTGTTATGGTTCCTCTATTAAAAAATTAATATTTACCGCTATGCATACTCTGATCTATTAGGTCATAGTATCCCTATAGACACACCTTATTCTCTCACTTCTAGTAGGAAGCCTCTTTATTTCCGGGAAAAGTGATTGAGGTCACGTGGACAACTGCTATGGGGGCACTGTTGAGTGGATTCTAGATCCCTGAGCTATACTATAAATCCACCGTAGAACCATATTCCTATATATCATAACATATAATTCATTATTTTGATTTTATATTAACCATTTATTAAAAAGTCCATCTCAACATCATGTTTCGTTTAATAACCTCATTTTTTCAAACATGTTTTGAGTTTTCATTATTAGTATTAATACATAGATCATGGTTTCATTATTTCCATAAATTAAAACAATATTTAAATAACTTAAAAATTCATTGCATAATAATTTAGAAAAATCTACAAATGATATAAATATGAAATTGAATACACTGTTCTTGGAGAAGGTAGGTTATATATATGCATGAATGTTGTTTCATTTTTATTTTCATAATGTAGTAATAAATGTAAATGACACAGATATATATATATATTATAATTAGTATTTCATATATATCATATAATTTTACTAATCCCATCGTTAATAAATTCCATGTAATGTGTGAAAAAATCAAATCATATTGAGGTGGTGGTAGTCCACAAGTCTACAATCGATGTTACCAAATTACCAGAAATAGGAAATAATAAAGGTATGTGTGATATAATACATAAATAAGAATAAAATATCATCAAAAATATTTTACAAATTACAAAAGTAGTGTGTATTCTATAATTAATATCCTTAAAAGGTTTTAATGGAACACTGAATGACATTGTTTCATTAAATGGTCATCCATCGTACAAATGAACAATGACTGTGTATGGAATTTGAAGGATATTTGTGTAGGTGTTGGTAAAAACCATAAAATAACAAAATATATGTATATTTAGGATACTGAGTTAATTATATAATGATTCTATAAGAATAATTTATGGGGGAATAAATAAAACAAAAGTACATGTTGAAGGTTGTTAACTCTTCATTGGGTAATTCTTTTAGATTTGAACCAAATGATGAACTTGGATCAATTTAATCCCATTATGCTAATTCTAGGATGAGAGTATGGAATTTGGTACCATATTTTTGTTGTTTTGGTTGATCTAATGGTCTTTAGTGATGTGATGAATTGGGGGGGGGGGGGGGGTTAAGTGATCTTCTATAGTGGAGGAGGGGAATTTTGGTTAATATTAAAAGGTAAAAATTTTAAGAGGTTTCCCTAATGTCACATGTCTCCAATAATTGTAAATATTTAATAAACAGTATTATATGGTCAAAAAAATGTTGAAAAAATTAATTTTTACAAGTTTCTTTGGTATTTTACTCCATTAAATAGTGTATAACCACTATGTAAACATATTTTCCCTTAATTGATGTAATTAATTTAATTACTTTCAATATTATTTTCATTAAAAAACTAATCTCAACATAGTAGAACATATAAATTATGCTGGGGAAAAATATCTAATCTATTTTTTATATTATAGTCTTGTAAGATTCAAAAATTAATTTAATATGAATCTCATAGGCAGGACATAATAGTGGGGTTTCAAAGTAAAAATGTTCAAAAGCTTGAAATCATTTTAATATCCAATTTCAATGTGAAATTGAATCCAATGAAAATAAATTTATTTCATTTCCAATAAATAAAATAATTATAATTATAAAAAAAGAAATATAAGTTAAATATATAAATAAATTAGATGTAAAAGAAGTTTCTGTTAAAATTCTGTGTTTTCCATTGTTCATCAAAAAAAATGAAGCCTCTATGAGAAATAGAAAAACATCACCAAAATTAAAATTTGATATTCCTATTTCCATAATAAAGTTTATTTTTTAAAATATATAATTAATTAACGATTAAAGATTTATATTTATATTCGGGATACCATTAAAATGTGGCAAAACTACATTTGAGAAAAATATAAATTTTTAGGTGTAAAATTGGATTCATACTTATATTTTTTAATAGATAAATCATAATATGAGTTTTAAATATCTTGTTGAATATAATTTATAAATTATTTATTAGAATAATTTATCAAAATTTCATTAATTTATTTATTGATGTAAAACATGTTTAATTGAAAAACTATATTATTCCAACAAAAGATTTTATATATTTTCAAATCTATTTTATTTTCATTTATAGTTAATTGCTAACCAAATAATTATTATTTTAGACATGTATAATCCATATTTTAATAATTTAATTAATAATATTCATAATCAACTTTTTAATGGCTGTGTGAATTCTCTTATAACATCTTAGTAATAATATTAATTGTACATAGTAGTTTGCGAAAACATGGTATTCGTTGTAGAAAAAAATATCAAAGAACTCATAATTGTGTGTAACAAAATCCAAACATTTTTTTGAATGTACAAAAAGCTAATATATGTGTTTTGTGTAGTGAATGATTAACTATATGTTGTGTGGAACACAAACCAAACATAATATTTTCATTTAACACAAGATATATTCAGTGTTGTGTTAAATGAAAAAATTGAATAATTTAATTGAATTTGAAAACAAATTCATAATATTTCAAGGTTTTACATTAAATTCCCCATAAAATGTATTTAACCATAAAAAAATCCTGTTTTATGAAAGGATTAATACTTTATTGTTTTTTTTCATAGAAACCCACATCATAAAAATGAGTACTAAAACCTCCATTAAAATAGTGTGTCGGGAAAATAATGGTTACCAAAAGTAACTCATAACAAGGTTTCCATGTTGGAGAACATAGGTGATGATTTGGAGTTAAAATAAAATACTAAATAATTATATAAAGTGATAAATATCACGCATCATAATAATTTGGGTGATCTAGAGAAATATTACAATCACTAAAAAACCAAGAGGTGTGGAATAAGTCCTTATATCATCCAAATTGTTTATAATAGGAAAACATTTTATTTCAATATCATTTTCAAAAAATTGAATAATTTTCCTAAGAAAATGTACTTACATGATTTCATTCCATTTAATTAGAAAAATTTCACTATTAGGCTATGTCTTGATAAATTTTGGCTTCATCTCTTATTCCTTGAAACAAAGGGAAATTTTTCATTCCTGAAGTATTATAAGATCATGAGATCCATAAATAGAATTATAGGTCATTCCATATGTCTTTAGTTAAAATCAAAACAAAATGGTTTGCATAGGTTATCCAATATATATAAATACCCATATGGAAATATTATACTTTAATATCTAAAACCTAATATGATGTTTAACTTATACATCTCCATCAATATTTATCCTTAAAATGCTTCTGAATGAAGAGAGTAAAAAACTTTAGATATAATGACTCTTAATTTATTTAAAAAATAAATGAATTGATCTCCGATATATAATAACTAATATCTTGGTTGTCACATTACTAACATGTTATTACCACCATTTGTATTTTCTTGAAACAAGTTAGTCACCTAAATTAATATACACATTATTGAAAACATGCATTTTTTTCAACTCCAAAAAATATTGGATATATTCATTAAATCCAAATAAAAAGTTTTAAACAGCGTCCATGATGACATAGACAACTTTTTGAAAAAATATATAATCAGTACCATGTTAAACAGTTCTATAAAATTTACGTTTTCCACAATCAACCCTATATCAAAGATAAATACAATATCCTTAATATTAGGAAGACATTAAGTGTTATATTTATTTTGTCAAAATATCCCTTTTACAATAAATTTATTTACTTGAATAACATCACCATTCAATATAACCATTTAAATTCTTATATAAAAACATAATATGAAAAATCCTTATAAATTTCACAAATCATATAACATAATTCCTAAATTCCATTACACATACACTTTAATCATCAAACATTATTCTTAAACCATTAATTAGCCTTCAATAAACTAATACATAATAATTATTTTCTATAATATGAAATGTTAATCTTTTATTATGTTTCATGAATGTTAATTTAATCATACAAAGTATCTTTAAAAAAAACTATTGTTACAACATCCCATTCCTTTCACATGTTGTTCACGGTATATTTATCTTTAGATGTATAAATGATACTCATTCCATCTTCTGGGATCTCTTCATGAGATTCCAACGTAGGATATATATTTTCCTAATGGCCATACATTCTGCGAATAAAACACCAAATTTGAACCATGTTCCGTCCATTTCCTAATATTTAACAAGGCCAGAGACCATAGTGTGAGAAGCAATAATCATAGAGCATAACCATATAATCTGAAAAAAGTATAGGATGTATAAATCAGGAGGTATTCTTTTAAAACTATGTAACCTTATACTTATCCAAAGAAACATCCCAAGACATTTGTTTATAAATATCCCTGGTATCTCACTAAATTTTTATCATACATATTTTAATAGGTTGAATGGACCTTTCATTTAATAACAATTATAGTGACCCAAGCTTAACATACTTGTATATTACATCATTACTGATGAATATTGATCACACTAAAAATTTCATGCATGAGGACCATAACAGTTTAGTGTATTTGGAAACATGGAAACATAATATTTTATTTTTTTGAATGATATTCAGTATCTCTCTTAATTTTTAACTGCTATAATCCTCCTACTTCAATCAATTCATCACAACCTAGGGAAATTAAACATAAAAAAGGGGAAATATATTATGCTCAATAAGGTAATGTAAGTGATATATATAATAAAAACATACAAAAAATGGTATGAGAACATGATAATAACATAATAAAACAATAAATTTAATATTAAAGGACATAAAAATAAATCATAAAATAACTATTAGATGTTCATAATACATGTATCATATGATAATCAAAGACAATACACAAAGAAAGCATAAATTAGGAATAAGAAATATAATTTATGAAAATAAAGAAAGATTATAATATTGTGAACATGTTTAAATTGGAACAAAATATCTCATTATATTAAGGACCTGAAATCAAGCCCTTAAGTAAACTTATAGAAATAAATCTAGAACCATAGAAAAAATTGTGAACATGTAATCATGTCCATGGATAACATTTTTGTCATGTAATCTGGTTTTCACATAAACTTATGTACATGAAACCCGGTTCATGAGTACCAATATGAAAATTTAATCAGGTTCTGCATTACATTGGGAACTTTTAATCAGTTTCACTCATTAACTGGTGGACGTGAATCCAGGTCTATTCATAATATTATGAACATGTAATCAGATTTATGAATAGTATTTTGAACATGTAATAAGGTTCACTCATAACATTTTGAACATGTAATTTGTTTCCCACATAACATATATGATCATTAGTTATCCATTGTTACCCATTTAATTGGATAGAGATATGGTTTCCACCCTTTAGGTTATGAAATCATATATATGTGTTCCACAAGATAATAAAACATTCATCATATAATTATAAATAAAATATTCGGGATTCATAAAAGATATAAAATAACCCATGAAATGAAATGGGTATCATAAATATTTATGTCATGACCTGTCCCCTGGAGCCCGCATCTTGACTTCCTCAAGCCTACCTTCCATAGGTTATGGGCTGACGACTAGCACCAAAGGCGTAATTCCCTTGAACTGGGAAAGAATTACCTTTACAAAACGGAAACACACACAACCAGAGAACAAGCGGAAGAAAAAACTAAGTAAAGCAGTATATCAAGTGTGCTAAAATTAAAAAGGCGTTGGAAAAAAAGCCCAACAGAAAAGTACAACTACAACTGAAAGGAAGTACAACTGAGAAGACAAACAACTGGAAGATGTAGGTAGCTCCTAGATCATCCTATGGGTTCCTACCTGATGGTTAGGTAGAAATGTCCTCCTCAGCACTCCATTTCTATTGGTCCACTCCGTGTGCCGTCACACTGAGTGTCCACCTCTGGGTACCGTCCAGTCCTCGTACACTCTTTCTTGGTGAGTGCAGTCTGTCGTCTACATCCATCACAATGAGGTGCAGTCATATCCCATGTAGGGGTGAGTATAACGATACTCAGTAGGGACCCTGAGACCCTCAAGGTCTCAAAAAATCCAACAAGGATAAACCACAAAGAAAGATCTCAACAGATAACCTTTACTTAGGTATATGACCATACATATACCAATGTTATCAAGTAACCCATCTCAATCATGAGGAAAACACTAATATCATTGACTCATCTCAAACCAAGATTTTCATTATTGAAAACAAAATAGCTGGAGAACTCCTCCTCTGTCGAGTATAGTGGCTCTGTCGCGACTCTGAGGTTCTAATCACCAACCTTAGACTGCTGAGGTACTCCTCCTCTCGAGTACCGTGGGTCTGCTGCCAAACCAGGCGCTCCTCCGCTCTGGGTCTGCCACCCCAACAAATTAGCACTCCCACTAATAGCCTACAAAGTTACTCATCCTCTCAAGTACCATGGGTATGCTGCCAAACCAGGCGCTCCGTCCGCCATGGGTCTGCCACCAAACCGGGCTCTCCATCCACTGGGCTATTCGAATCACTTTAAGTCGAATCGGTCAAGCAGTCATCAGGTCTACAGCTACTTAGTCTCCACACACTATACGCTCATCTCTGGGAGGGTCTGATCCCTAAGCTACTAGTTGATACTTCCAAGTGTCACGTAATCTCACGTGGAAGAATCTCAAAGGACTGCCTCGTCATAGGGGTATCAACGCAATAGACGGTGCGTCAAACGGACACTCAGTCATTGAGTTATTGGCCTTTTTCCCAGGTCTCGGTTGGTTTCGTGTAAGAACCAACCTGATCGTATCTCAACTGTACCTTGAACTCCCATGGGGTATAAACATGGGACCATTTATCAACAAGATAACCTACACCATCAATGGTTCATCAAACGAATGTTCGGACTGAGAGTTTTTAGTTTTTCCGTTCTAGGGGCCGAGTTGGTTTCTAAGGTAAACCAACCTGACTGTACACCAATTATATCCAAACCTCTAGTGGAGTATGCAAAAAGATTAGTTTATCAAAAGGAAACCAACGTAGTTGATTACACGTCAATCGGACGTCCGATCCTTAAGTTATAAGCGTTTCCGCTCCGAGGGCCGGGTTTGTTTCGGGTTCGAACCAACCCGGTCATAGCCACACTTCACTGAAACCTTATGTGTAATATATCGAAATGACCGTCTCGATCCAGGGATTCCTACACAACTTACGGTGCATTGATTGGAGGTTCATAGATCATGTTATGGGTAATTAACTGAAAATGATCCGAAAAAGGGGGCTCTGGGCCCAGTCTGACCCATTACAGCCCACCCTAGGTCTGCACGAACTGGGTAGACCTGACCCAGGTGTAGGTTAGGCCCGGTAGGGCGCGACCTGGCCTGTGTGGCCCACCCTGGCCCGGCCAGGGGGGGGGCGCTTACTCATCCAGCTGGCGCAGCGTTAAGCCGCCCCTCTCCAATCCCAGAACAGATAAGCTGTTCCGGTTCCTCCTGCCACCGCGGTGCAGCCGCGGTGGGATTCTCTGGTGGTGCACCGCCGCCACCATCTACGGACCATTGTATGCACTACGGTGGTCTGTTTCACCCACCATCTGCGCCTAGGTTCATCTCGGGTCCCGAACATTTCTTCGAAGGCTCCAAATCGCTATTGTGGCCCCGTTTCTTCGTCACCCGTCATTCCGCGCACATACGAATAACCAGTAGAGGGTCCAGACTTGTTCATTAGCCTGTGCCATCCGCATTTGAGGCTCAAACCACAATTCATCATAAAATAACTCCCATTTATGAAGGTACAATACACATATATAAAATTATACAAAAACAACCCCCTACCTCGAAAAGACGTCACACGTCGTCAAACCGCCGAAGAAGAACATCGCAGTGGTCGGGTGCCATAGAATATCAGTGTCGATTCTATTGATGTTGGAGTGCACTAGAAGAAGAAGCGTTTTTGGTGACTTCGCGTTCCTTGAATCGTAGATTGTTCTTTGTCGAAGGAGAAAGTCATTCTTCGTTGAAGGTTGGTGTTCTTCGTCGGAGAAGAATACTTCCTTCTAAATCATCTAAAGAGCTCTCCAACCAATATTGCCAACCAAAATAAAATGGCCCTCCTATAATATAACATTCCATGTATTTTCAAATTAAATCAAACTATTAAATTAATTAATTTATCAGTTGTTTAATTAATTGATATGGGTTTGAAAAGAATTAAATAGAGAGAGGGAGGTGGAATGTGGAGAGGCTCCATCCAATAAAATGGGAAAGTTGACAAGAATTAAACAAGGGGAGTTAAATTGGGAAGTTTAAGGGAGGTTTAAGGGAGTTGAATGTTTGGGGCTCCTGTGGGCGACACCTCAAAAATATCCACACATGTGAAGTTATGTTGTGTGGGCCCCACCATTAACTTCCCTATGAGGATTTAACCACCAAGGTGAAAAAAAATTTTCTAAACAATTTTTTTAACTTTTTAATTAAACCCAAATTTTTAACTTTCAACCCGCATAAAACGCAACTGCGGTAAATGTCCCTTTAAGAAAATACTGATGTTGCGAGTTCATCAGTGCCCTCATATTTCAATTCTGAGCACCGGTTCAAATGATAGAAGAACCCGCACATAGTTTTACTGAACTTACCCAAACAAAACTTTGGTAATTTATTCTAGGCACACCGGGCCTCAGAATCAAGTGTCGTCATAAGAGACTGACTCATAAAATTCCAAAGAATTAAGAAAAAATTTTCCTTGATAATTCCGGGACTTTACATTACTCCCACCTCAGGTATTTACGTCCCCATAAAGCTACAACACACACTAGGGAAACTAAAGGGGTACTGAGCACGTATCAGAGCCTCTTGCTCCCATGTGCTCCCCTGGAGGTTCCTGTGTTGCCAGTGAATGCGCACCAGAGGAATCTACCATCCATGTAGGACCTGCTCCTGCCGATCCTCGATCTCTATCGAGACCTCCGTAAATGTCTCCCTTCATCGATATCCAGCTCCTTGGGATCGATGATGTGGATCGGTTCATGAACGTATCTCCTCAGCTGAGATAGGTGGAAGACGTCGTGCAACCGGTGTAGCTGAGGTGGAAGGGCCCGGCGGAAGTCCACCTCGCCTACTCTACTGATGACCAGGAAAGGTCCACTAAAATGCAGAGATAACATGCCACCCCGAACAATTCTCCATAGACCTCATCAAGGAGAGACCCATAGGAAAATGTGGTTGCCATCCTCAAACTCTTGTAGTCTCCATCTCTTATCAGCATAGGACTTCTGTCTGCTTTGTGTAGTCTTCATCCACTCCTGGATGATCTGCAACTTCTCCGATAGCCTCAACATGGGTGCACTAGTCAACCTCTACCTCAAATCTTGAAAAGATCTGTTGAAATCTATCTGACAACATGAAGGGTTTCCCCTTCTTTGTCAATGCTAAAAGCAGTGCAGCTACTCTAGAGAAGTCTGTCACAAATCTAATTCTAGTCAACTCATGAGTGATCGACTGTACCCACTTATGCATGATTCCATCATGTGCTTGTTGGGGTTTCCTTTTCACTGACCAAGGAAAACCCATCCCAACATTGTAGGTAAACCATAAACTTTTTTCCTAATATAGTCAATCTATGTTTGAACTGTGGTTGCCCAGTCCATACCCAAACTAACGTCATAAGGCCTCGATGCTGCCACCAAGAGGTTTCAACCGAAACTCTCACCTCAAGGGTTAGATCACACCGTCGGCGTAAGCATGATTATCAAGTCTCCTCCCAAAGGTATCTCCAGATGTGAGGGTCATGTCAACAACGTAACTAGAAACTCTAGGTCTGGGACAAGATTTGTGGAAGGAAGGAATGATTCATATCAATGTCTGTTGTTACAGTAGCTAGTATTAGACACAGATCGTACCTCAAATCATTCCTAGAGCCCTTGGGTTACACTCCCTGACCGCATGCAACTACTGTCTCCCCCATCCCTCCTGCTTCCTGAGCTTGGAAGTTACTACAAAGATGGGTGGTTGTAACATGTCGAAAAGTACACCACCTCATGCTTCTCTCCTAGCACTGCTTCTAGAGCTGCTACTCTACAGATTCATCTATGATTAGAACTTCCTCTTCTTGAAACATTTTACATGCCCAAGTCTCTAAGACTAGTTCTAGATCCCTACTTTCCCACCGGTTACATTTTCTAGCGGTATCCATTTAACTAAAGATCATTAAACCGCAAAGGTTCTCTCTAGCACCCTAGCATAAGTAGGTATGCATAGAGGAAAAGTGATAGACCAGATATCCTTTAAACAAACATCAATCTGAGGTATGAGATTTAAAGAACTAATCGTATCGTAGTCATCAAGTAGCAGGAACGATCCGTACACATCGATAAATACTCAGCTACCGACATGTCATCCTACCGAAGCTGTATATGCTCTAGAAAACTCTCAGCCACCTCCTCAAGCTTATCCTCACCCGACAGTGATTTGGGCTCGCCTCGAAACCTGAGGGGTATCTTATTCTGAAACACGTGTAAGTCTCTAAGCCTAAATGTGTCATCTACTGGTATCTCTTGTTGGAACTGCTGACCAACTGGTAGTGATATAGCGGGCACACTACTCGGAGGTACTATCTTAGGCATCAGTCTAGGTACCAAAGCCTCATCTCTATGCGGACCATCCTCATGGTCAATCACTGGGAAACACTAGTATATAAGATCACAATCTTCTCTACTAGTCTCTAAACTAGTTGTAGAGCTCGCCTCCATCCAATCCACTGCTACTTGGGAATCAGCCTCGCCTCGTAACCTCGGAGGCCTCTACGGCTGGAACTCGTGCTACGCGCTCCTTCAGTATGCACCGTCTACTAGTATGGCTGGTGGAATATGTTGTCCAATTGGTGGTGGTGCTTCTGGTACACCACCCAAGGGTACCAACAAAGAAAAGGGCTATACACCGGAGCCTCGTCGCTTGGTGGGTCGTCATCAGGTACTCTCTCGGAACTCCAACTGACTATCTGCGTGGAGGCATCCTGAATAGATGTGATACGGTCAAAATATTATACCTGGTGAGCAGACCTAGTTTGAGATGACTTAAAGAAAAAATTTGGAAACACAGGCAATCAGTGTTTTCATACACTGAGTTGGAAATCAGTAGCCAGGGTCCTGGTGTATGGATACGTCGGCTGCCACACCAATACTGGACTCCTTGAACTGAAAACCACACTCAATACTCGTAACACTATTGCTTCATAGAAATAATGATCAGAGTCCTATGTTCTATGGTAGAACCGGTTCCTATGAAACCAATTTGTCACGAACCGTCCCCTAGGGCCCCCATCGTGACAACCCCAAGCCCGCCATGCATAGGACTGGGGCTGGCGACTAGAACCATAAGCATAATTCCCTAGAACTGGGAAGGTATTGCCTTTATAAAACATAAACACACAAAACCGGAGAACAAGAAGATGAAAACATTAAGTAAATCAGTATATCATGTGTTCTGAAAGTACAAAGGGTCCATAAATACAAGCCGAACAGAACGGTACAACTACAACTGAAATAAAGTACAACTGAAGAGACAAACAGCTGGAAGATTGAAGCAGCTCCTAGATCATCCTCCAGGTTTCTACCTGAAGTATAGGTACAGATGTCCTCCTCAGCACTCCACATCTATTAGTCCTCTCTGTGTGCCGTTATGTCGAGTTTCCACCTACAGGTACGATCCAGTCCTCGTACACTCTGCCTCGGTCAGCGCTGTCCGTCGTCTACATCCAACACAACGAGGTGCGGGCATAGCCTGTACAGTGGTGAGTATAACGATAATAAATAAGGACCCCGAGACTCTCAAGGTCTCACAAAATCCAACAAGGATAAAACACAAATATGGATCTCAAAAAATAAACTTTAATTAGTTATATGCCCATACTTATACGTAAGTTATCAAGTAACCCTTCTCAATCATGAGGAAAACACAAAGGTCATTGACTCAACTCAAACCAGGGTTTTCAATATCGAAACCAAAAATGCAGGAGAACTCTTCCTCTGTTGAGTACAGTGGCACTGTTTTGACTCTGAGGTGCTACTCACTAACATTAGACTGTTGATGTACTCCTCCTGTTGAGTACCACAGGTCTGTGCCAAACCGGGCACTCCTCTGCTGTGGGTCTGCCACCCAACACAGTAGCGCTCCCACTAATAGCCTATAGAGGTACTCCTCCTATTGATTACCGTAGGTATGCTACCAAACTAGGAACTCTGTCCTCCATGGGTCTTCCGCCAAACCAGGCACTCCATCCACTGGGCGAATTGAATCACTCTGAGTCGAATTAGTCAAGTAGTCATCAGGTCTACAACTACTAGGTCTCCGCAATCCATACACTCATCTCTGGGAGGGTTTGCTCCATGAGATACTGGTTTATACTTCCAAGTGTAACTTAATCTCACATGGAAGTATCTCAAAGGACCGCCTCATCATAGAGGTCTCAACGCAATAGAAGGTGCATCAAACGGACGCCCGATCTGTGAGTTATTAGCCTTTTTGTCCTGAGGCCCTGATTGGTTTCATGTATGAACCAACCCGACTATATCTCAACTGTACCCTGAACTCCCACGGGGTAAACACAAGGGACTGTTTCTCAATGAGATTACCAACACCGTCGACGATTCGTCAAACGGATGTCCGGTCTGAGTGTTATTGGATTTTCCGTTCCAGGGGTCTAGTTGGTTTCTACGGTAAACCAACCTGACCATACACCAATTTTGTAAAAACCTTAAGTGGATTATGGAAAAATATCTGTCTCATAAAAAGTAAACCAACGTATTTGACGACACGTCAATTGGACGTCTAGTCCTTAAGTTATAAGCATTTCTGCTCCGACGGCCCAATTGGTTTCGGGTTCGAACCAACTCGTCCATACCCAAACTTTACTATAACCATTAGTGTAATATATCTAAATGTCTATCTCAATTGATGGATTCCTACACAACTAACGGTGTGTCGATCGGAGGTGCGTAGCTCATATTATGGGCAATTAACCAAAAACGATTCGAAAACGAGGGGGGGGGGGGGTCCGGGCCCGATAGGACCCGACCTAACCTGCCCTGGGTCAGGCCGAACCATGTCGACTTGGTAGGGTGTGGCCCGGCCTGGACCGACCTGGCTGGGGGGGCACTGGCTCATGTAGCTGGAGCAGCGTTAAGCCACGCCTCTCCAATCCCAGAACGGCTGAGCTGTTCTGGTTCCTCCTACTACTGCGCCGGCGTGGCGTGCTGCCGCCGCCTTCTACGGACCACCGGACATGCTTTGGTGGTCCGTTTTGACCACCGTATATGGATATGTTCATCTCAGGTCCCAAACTATACTACGAAGGCTCAAACATTCTACTCCGGCGATGTTGCGTCGTCGCCCATCATTCCGCGCATAGGAGAATAACCAGCGGAGTGTCCAGATTTGTTTGTTAGACCATGCCCTCTGATTTAGAGGCTCAAACCATAATTCAAGATAAAAGAACAACCAAGTACGAAAGTACAATACACATATGTAAAATTATACAAAAAAAACCCCCAACCTCGAACAGATGTCGCACGTCGTCGAACTGCAGAAGATGAACGTCACACTGGTCGTGCATCGTGGAAGATCGGTGTCGATTCTGTTGACGTCGGAGTGCACCCGAAGAAGAAGCGTCATTAGCGAATTTGTGTTCCTTGAATTGTAGAGCGTTCTTAGTCGAGGGATAATTTCTTTCTTTGTTGAAGGATGGTGTTCATCGTCGGAGAGGAATACTTCCTTATAAATCCTCTCAAGAGATCTCCCACCAAAATTGAAAACTAAAATAAAATGGCACTCCCATAATATAATGTGACATGTATTTTAAAATTAAATAAAACTATTTAATTAATTATTTGAAGAGTTTTTTAATTAATTGAGATGGGTTGGCAAAGAATTAAATGGAGAAAGGGAGGTGGAATGTGGAGAGGCTACACCTAATTAAATGGGGGAGTTGACAAGAATTAAACAAGGAGAGTTAAATTGGGGAATTTAAGGGAGGTTTAAGGGAGATTAAAGGTTTGGGCTTTTGTGGGCCCCACCTCAAAAATATCAACACATGGGATGTTATGTGGGGGTGGACCCACCATTAACATCCCCATGTCGGATTTAACCTCCAAGGTGAATAAAATTGTTCTAAACAATTTTGTTTATCTTTTTAAATAAACCCCAATTTTTAACTTTCAACCCGTATAAAATGAAACTGCGGTAAAGGTTCCTTAAGCAAATACCGTCGTTGAGAGTTAATAGGTGCCCTCAGATTTCAATTCCGAGCACTGGTTAAAAAGATATAAAAACCCACATGTACGTTTACTAAATGTACCTGAACAAAACTACGAAGATTGATTCTAGGAACACTGGGCCTCAAAATCAAGTGCTGTCAAAAGCCACAGACTTTTAAAATTCCAATGAATTAAGAAAATATTTTGCCTGAAAATTCCGGGTGATTAAAATATAATCATAAAATAACATGGAAAAATTATATGTGTTTACTTATAATATTTCTATTGAATAATGTGTTAAAGGAAGTGGGTTTATTTTTGTGTTTTATCATGGTTAAACATGTGGTTGAGAAACTGAATTCATTAAAAAGGATCATCTCAAACATAGACCATTAAAATAAGTAATAAAAAATATCCTTTGATACTATACAAAGAGGATTTTAAAATATGTCAAGTTATGTCATCATAGATGGATAAGGATTTTTAAAGATAAATGAATATTTTCTTAATGAAAATAAAATTTCCAAAAGATAACGAAACATTCTCCAAATAAATTTCTTTGAAATCATCATTGAAAAAAATATAAAGATGCATTTAAAAACTATTTAAAATTTTTTTATGGGAATAATCGTTATTTTAATTTAAAACTCCTTTAATTACTAAACATTCAACAAATTTTTTAAAATAAACGTTAAAACATTTGAATGATGCATTGAAAAATACTTGTAAAAACATAAAACATTTTGACAACTTTATTCATTGAGAATAGAATTGATTACTTATAAAGAATGATTTGAAAATAATTGAAATACATTTATTTTAAAACAATGAAAAAATATCTTTAATTTTTTTTAAAAAATATATTTAAAAACATGGTGTTGGGAGAAAAGATTTCTGTGAATGGATATAGGAATATAATTGGGTTTAAAAATAATTATTTTCATTGGTTCAATGATTTTAAATGATTTTAAAAATGATACCATTACAATAAAATGCAATAAATAACCCTAGTATAAGATAATTCATGATAATTATTGAGTGATGGATCATATTATTTTATCAATGGATGAATAGTCACAAATAATCCTCACAAATGATGAGATTATAACAATAATTACATACCACTTTGGTAATATTTACTAAAAATCACCAGGAAAGAATCAAATTCCATTAAATTTAAAATAGCATGAAAATAATATTATTCATGATATAACTTGTCAAATGTATTTATATACACCTTGAGAAATAATTTTGGTGCATAACTAAACATGTGTATCAAAGAAGTAAAATTGATAAAAAAATTACCTTAATAATTTGGTAATAATTGAACCATAAATCTTGTGAAAGAGAGATCATTAAATGTATATGTAAATAAAAAAATTAAGTATAGTAATAATATAATTATTTCCTGGGAAATAGATATTCTAGAAAAAATAAATGAGAAGTGAATATGGAATATGTCTTGCAGATATAAAAGTGAGACTTGAAACCCCTTTACAACATGAGTAAATTTTGAGTCATGATTCCCATGAATGAATACCCTCAATTAATAAATTGAATATCACGAATTAAATGGAAATAATTAAATAGTGTTTCATATTTATGTATAAATTCCACAAAAAAGAATAATGTGGGGAATAAGGTTTGTATTTGATGGATATAAATACTATGATAAAATTCCCTTACAACATAAGAGTCTTTTGAATTATGAGATTAATTAATGAATAACATAAATAAAAACATTTATTATAAAGAAATTAAGGATATAAATGATAGAACACATCATAGGTTAGTATATACACCACACAAAAATAATATGTGGTGAATATATAATATGTCTTATGGAAATAAAACTGAGACAAGAGAACCCATACTCTAAGTATTGAATTTTCTCATATAAGTATAACTATCATATATAATAAATATATGTATACTATAAGTGTGAAAAATTACTATATACCTATATATCATACTATATATTGTTCTATTATGACTTTATTCTACCCATTTATTAACAATTTCAAGTTAATGTTGCATTTTGGGTAATAAGCACTTTATTTTTGGTACATGTTTCGACTTTTCATTCTTAGTAATCATAAATAGATCATGATTTACATATTTCCCAAGTTTTATGACTGATTTAAATATCATACGTACACATTATATATCTATTTATAATAATACATTAGAAATAGAAATATGAAATAGAACACACTATTCATGGAGGTGATATGTCATGTGTACACATGAACGATATTTCCATTTTTTATCTTTTTGAATGAAATAATTTTAATTAATATATTTATAAACATATATTATCATTAATATAGAATTATTATGTAATATATATCAAATAAATTTTTTAATCATGACCTTAATACATTCTATGAAATGTGTAAACGAATCACATCACTTTGAGGAGGCGGTAGTCTACATGTCCAGAAACGATGTTATCATATTCCCACAAAATAGAAAGCATGAAGATATAATGAATATTATAAATAAAAAAGAATAAATAAATCAAAAATAAAATGTATATAATATAAAAAATTATCTACATTATTATTACCAACATTAAAATGGGGCACTTGAATAATGAATGACATTGGTTTGCGAGGTGGTAGTACGCTATATAAACTAATGATGGTTGCGTGTCCCATCTGGTGGAAGTGTGTGTAGGTTTATGTATAAAAATTAGTTGACAAATATATATGTATACATAGGATACGTGAAATATTATATAACCAGGGAATAAGAATAATTATTGGGGTGGTGAATTAAATAAAACAATATTTATTATTAAAATATGTTACCACTTCTTAATGTAATTCATTTTTCATTGAACCAATTGACTAATTTTTTTTGATTCATACACAAAGTGATACTTGTTTCCTTAGAGGAGAGAATTTAAGATCTTCTTTGGAAGGATTTTAATGATAAATAAGGCTTGAGTGGTGTAAAAGACTAAGGGGTGAGTTTCATTTTATAGTGGAGGAGGTGTGAAATTTTGGTAAATATAAAAATATAAAACATATTGAGAGGTATCCCTTATATTTTGTGACTCAATTAATTTTCAATTATAAAGACAATGGATCCTTTGGTTGAAATATTTCCATCCAATTTATTTTGTAATTTTTTAGGGAAATTGGACCCTTATGTTTAAATTTTTCCACTAAGTAAACTCGTTTTTACATTAATCGTTGTAACTAATTTTAATTAAATTGGATAATACTTTCTTTTGTAAAAACGTTATATGAAAATACATTAAATTTTAAATAATAATTATTAAAAATAATGAGCCTATTTTTACATATTATAACAACAAAATTGAAAGAAATTAGAGAAAAATTATTTATTTAAACGGGATGTAACAACGAGGTTACAATGTAACATGTTCAAAAGATTGAAATGATTTTGTACTTTATTTAAATTTAAAATAATGTTCAATGATATAAATTTTATTTAACATTGTATACTTTTACTGATTATTCATTGAAAACATTTTATCATATAATTTATCTTTATAAATAAATGTTATGAAAAATTGGTATTGAATTAAAATTTATCGTTCTTCAATATTCATTAAAAAATAAAACTTCCCAGAAAAATATTAAAAATTGACCCAAATTAAAATTTGATATTATTAGATCAGAAATTAAGTTTATTGTTTTAAAAATATAATTTATAAAAGATAAAAATTTATATTTAAACTAACTGCACCCTTAAAATGTGGTAAGACAACATTAAAAAAAAATATAATTTTATTCATAAAATTGGATTTATTTTTTATATTTTATAGTAAAATCATAAGATGAGTATTAAATTTTTGATTTAATATAATATTTTAAAATATATTAATTAAATAACTTATATAAACTAGTTATATTAATTTATTGAGGTAAAAAATGTTTAATTTGATAAATATAGGTTTCCAGGAAAAGATTTCCAATGTTTTCAAATGGGTTTCATTATCATTTCAAGTTAATTGGTTTCAAAATAATTTGTATTACATACATGTATAAACAATATTTTAATATTTTAATTAATATTATTTACAATATGCATTCCCCTAGTTAGGTAATGAAAATAATAATATTTTAATAATAATATTTATAGTATATTATAGTTTTATAAAACATGGTCATGTGTGTAATACAAGCTATAAAAGGAAATACACATTGTGTGTAACACAATATAAAACACAGTGTTTCATGTACCAGAATCTATTATATGTTTTGTGTGTATTAGAATCATAAAATGGTGCTGCGTTCAATGGAAACCAAACATGGTACTTTCATATATCACATGAAACATTTAGTGTTTCATGAAATGAAATCTATCAAAAAGAATAAATTAATACAGAAAAATGTTCACTGAATATTGGGGTGTTACAATTCAGATTGATAAAGACATCCCAAATACTCTAAACAAAACTATATACTCTAAAAACATTAATTGGATTTTATATAATCATAAAATTTAAGATTATTGTAATTTAACTGAAACCAGTTGTGTTATAAATTCCCACATTACAATGATGTGTCGAACTCCAATATGATCTGATGATGAATTTTATATATTTTTTTGTTACTTTATGTTACATCCCATTATTCTTCTAAGAGGTAAATTTTTAAACTGGTTAGGTTTTTCATTTTTAATTGTCTGGGTTGGGCCGAGAATGAAATGGGAGGATACCTGTAGCAGTTAAGTTAGAGATTTGTTGCAAATTCCCAACACAAAACCACCTGATTCTACAATATGATATAGAATTACATGACCTGTAATAGGGTCACATGATTAGTAACTCCAAAATAAAATAAATACTATTTTTAATAAATAGGCAGTTTGTTTTCTAGATATTTTCAGACTTATCAATTACACGTTGTGTAATTATTTTAAATATCTTGTAAAGTCCCGATGACTCTTTTTTAAGAATGAATCCAAGATGAAATTTTCATTTTTTATTCTTCCTGGTTTCCTTGTTCTCGACCCAGAGCATTATCTAGGAGATTTAGGGAGCCTCCAACCCCTCCAAGAATTTTCGCTCGGTTAATGGTCCTCATTCCGGTAATTGTGTGACGTACCAGGGATGTATTTTCTCTATTTCTTAATCGATTCTCCCTTGGAGGTTGATATATCATCTAGGGAATGATGGATCTAATCTTCACGTTTTTGAATCATGTTTCTAGGTTGAGTTCCGGGATCTTCCGTTCCTTTGTTCTTATTGGTGGATACAGTTGAGGGTGTGTGCGACCCGAGTTTTGAGGTAGGTAGTTTTGTCTCTAGCATATGTTCGATAAAACATATTTTTTTAAATAAATTGATTTATAAATAAATTAATATGAAATTGTTATTCTTTTTTGTGTTTTGGAATAGGATTTGAAGGAAAATGGGGTTTCCTTGGTTTTTGATAAAATTAATGAAAAAGGGTTTTTTTTAAATAATAGAATGACTTGTGAAAAGGAAGCATGAATGGTTACCATATTAAATTACTACAAAAAAATATATTTGAAACGAGTTATATAAAATGGGTAGGGGTCCCATTGATAGTATTCCATTAGGATGGACTACTTTTGATGTGACCTACTTCCAGTCACAAGTAATTAGTTATTTCCGACGGGTAGACGGTACCCAACGCAAAAGGTTTGGCACAAGTTTTGCACCAAACCAAGGGAAGGATATTTGTGACAAGATTTTATGCCCGTCACAAATACCAGGTGGTGTTTTTTAGTATTTGACACATGATTTATCCCTCGTCGCATATAGTATATCAAAAGGTTGTTATTTTCGATAGGAGTCGTCAAAAATAAACTTGTCACAACTAGTCTAATATATATATATACCTTATCCATTTTCCCTCTCATTACACTCCTTTCTCTACTCCTCTCCCCCTATCTACTTATATTTTCCCTCACAAATTTTTTCTATGTTTAAAATATTAAATTGGAGCAATATTCACGGTGTAAATCCTTCGAATTACTCAGTTTTAAGGTACTTATCTATTTCTTTTATTTTTTAGTTAATTCATTTTATTTGACAGTACATAAAATATTTTTAATTACCAACAATTAAATTAAACTTAAATTAGATCATTTTATTATGCATTATTATTTTTACAAATACATGTGATTATTATTAATTATTAATAAATAATAGTTATATTAATAATTATTAATTAGTAGTCAATAGTATTAATTACAAAAATAAATAAATATTGTTAATAAATATTAATAATAAGGGATAATTTTTATAAATTAGCATTTACAAGTTGTAAAATGAAATAAATAATTATAAATAATAATAAATAGTAATAATAGAATTGAATAGTTATAATTAAAAGTAAATAGTAATAATTCGTAGTAAATAAAAATAATATTTAATAATTTGTAATAATTAGGAATAATTAGTAATAATTATGATTAATTAGTAATATATAATAATAAATTGTAATAAATAGTAATACTAAGTAATAAATAGTAATAATTAGGATTTATTAGGTGTAATAAGGAATAATTAAGAATAATTAGGAATAATTAAGAATAAATCTCAATAATTAAGAATAACTAGTAATAATTAGTTTTAAATAGTAATAATTAGAATAAATATAAATAATTAGGAATAAATAGAATTATATAGTAATAATGAGTAATAATTAGGAATAAATAGTAATAATAAGTGATAAATAGTTAGAAACAGGAATAAAAACTAATAATTATTAATTATTAGGAATAATTAGGAATATTTAGTTATAATTAGGAATAAATAGTAATAATTAGGATTAATTAGTAATAAATTGTAATAAATATGAATAATTAGTAATAATTAGGAATAATTTGTAATAAATAGGAATAATTAGTAATGAATATGATTAATTACTAATAATAAGTATTAATTAGTAATAATTAGGAATAATTAAATATAATTAGGATTAATAAATAATAATCAGTAGTAATTAGGAATAAATAATAATAAATAGTAACAAATAGTAATAATTAGTAATAAACTGTAATAAATAGTATTAAATAGTAATAAATAGTAATATAGTCATAATTAGTGATAACAAATCATAAATAGTGATAAATAATGATAAATAGTAAAAAATATTAATAAATAGTAATAAATAGTAATAAATAGTAACAAATATTATAAAGATTAATTAATAGAAATAAATAGTAATTAATAGTAAAAAAAGTAACAATTAGTAATAAATATTAATAAGTACTAATAATTATTACTAACTAGTAATAACTGGTAATAATTAGGAATAACTAGTAATCACCTGTCTATTCGCACGACACTATATATAAATTCATATTTAAATAAGAATTCAGGGCAGTATAAAATAAATGTAGATTTTAATAAGAAAATATTACATTACAATGATAATAATGAACATTTATTATTGAAATATTTGTAGAGAAACCATTATGACACAATTTATATACTAAAAAACATTAAACTAATTCAATCGTTTAATGGTTACAATATAGATGTACTGTGGGCGAAAGTAGTGAAAATGGAAGGATGGGGGACATTATATAATTGATTGTCATCTGAATGAGAATAGTAATTGAATAAACAAATATATCCAATTTACACACCACAATGAAAAAAAGTTCTAACTCCACCGGTATAGCTCGTGAGACTTCAAGTTTAATAGTAACAAAAACACCTGTTTTGAAACAGGCTCTTTGGGTCCAAATGATCATAAAAATTTGGGTGAATCAATGCCTCCAAATCTGTACATCAAATATTGGGAGTATTACAGAAATGATGATACCATTGCATGCATAGATATTTTCTATCATGGAAATGTTATTATAGAACTAATAGAAAACAATATAAAATGTTTTCAATGAGTATAACAAATCAAAAACAATGTGGTGAAGGATTGCGGGAGCTAGAATACATATTATGTAATGGAAATGTAACAAACCTTCTATTTTAATTATGATATTGATAAAAGTTTAAAGGGGTATAATTAGAAAGTTGAATATGTAATATGAATCTGCAGGATATGAAAATTTTCTGTGAAAATATTATGTTTAAAAAGTAGAAATAACCAAAATATACTCTATAGATTAGAAATAATCATGGGCATGTTATAATAGAACTAATAGAAAACAATAGAAAATTTTCAATCAGTAGAACCAATAAAAAACATTGGGTTGAAGGATTTATGGATATGGAATACATATTATGTAAAGAAACTATATCAAATAACCTTATGTTTTAATTAGGATATTGATAAAATTTAAAAGGGGTATATTTTCAAAGATGACTATGTAATATGCATGTACAGGATATGAAATATTCATGCGAAAATATATAGATTACTGAATAGAAATATCCAAAACATACACTATTGATTAGAAATTTTCATATAATAATGCATTTTTAAAATGAATAACCAAATCAAGATAAATGGGAAGAGAATACATCACACATTCTTTGGTGATTTGTGGATGAAGGTAAAATGAAAATTCCAAAATGGTTAATTAAACACTAAAAATACAACAAGAATTCCTTCTCCAAGAATGATAGAAAGGTTAAATAACCACCCTTGAAAATCAAGCACTGGATGCCTAGTCCAGTGACTCATAATCCTTCCAATGAACCTAAAAAAACAAAAATTCTTATATAATATCAACAGATCATATTAATAATATAAAGGAACTATATTAGAAGATTTAAGTTATTTCAGTATATGTTCATTGGATATTATACAGAAAAATAATCACAGGATCTGAGTAATTTTAATTATATAAAAATTCATGTCTTGGGTTAAAGAAATCACAGAATCTGATGTCTTATATTTCAAAACCCATTGATGATATGATCATTTCTTTGATGCGAGTTCCTTATTAAAGTATAGTATATTTTGTTAGGTATTTTTCCCAGATAATTTATAGTGTATAGGGAACCAATTCTACCATTTTTAATGTGGATGTAAGAACTATAACCTCATCTCATATTCCATTAGTGGATCCTAAATCAGGAGGATGGAGCCTATTTTCATCAATCCTATTTGTCATTCTGGTTATTAGGACATGGATAGGGTGAGGGATTTATTTTCACTATCAACTAGAGATGTATTCAATTCAGGAAAATGGGATAACGTTATATTTTAGGTTCCCAGGTAGTACCATGTTTTGTGCTTGCTAATGTTTTTGATTCTGTGTGTTTTGATTTTTACTTATTTATTCCTATAGTAATGATTGTTCCTAGTTATGTGGACCTGTGAAACCATAATACTACTTCCCCAGGTTCGACAACATTGGTAGTTTTATGTTATTATGAATTGGAAAAATATATTACTCGTTTCCAAGTTTCTACATCTAACAGTCGAATTGGACCTCTTTCATATTCCATGGATGGGTAATTGTTGTTATTGAAAAAATAGATAATCAAACAGAATGTAATACATGCTTTAGAAGTTTTTCAAGGAGTTATTTATTAGACAAAATGATATATTTCGAGAATTCCATACAACATAAGTTGGAATAGGTGACGTTATTAGGGATGTAAACAGACTGTATATATTCAGCAAAGTCAACAACATTTAAAAAAGTATAATAAAAGGGGAATATTTTGTTGTCATTAAAGCATGTATAACGGGTAAACATACATGTACCTTCTATTGGTAATGTTCTTCATTATACATATAACATATCTTCTCAAAAAAATTCCATGTTTAGTTCAACACGACCTGTGTAATGAATGATGGAAACATATGAGAAATCAACATGTTCAATGTATCTCATTTTTCAACTAATATGATAAAAATGTGAAAATATAGGTAATCCACTACATGTGATGGCTGGTAAGATTGAAGGATGGTTGATTTTTATATCCCATTTATTCCACCAATAGTATCAACATCATTTGTCAATGAAAAAAAATAGTAAAAAATCATGAGAAGTAATCGACCTAGAGATCATAACAAAATAGCAGTGCATCATGTGAATTAAATGTCAGGGAGAGCATCTGGCCATAAAAATGTGGAAAAAATAGAAAAATATTGAAAATAGTGGAAAATGCTTTTAAAAACATGCTGCAATACATTTGAAACAAGCGAACATGGATCTTGTACTTTCTTTGAATAAGATAGTATTGCATGTTTGAAAATGTAGTGCATGTTTTCCCACTTGAGTAAGTAGTGCATGTTTTCCTAATTGAGAAAGTAGTGAATGTTTCATTGAGAATGTAGTTCATGGTTTTATACTTGAAAACAAAGTAGTGCATCATGTGAATTTGAAAACGGTAGAGCATCATAAGAACTAAATTTGAAAACATATGAACCTGGATGGGCATGAGTTATTATATACATAAGCTCGGCACTAACTCCTTTAATTCCTGTTGTTCAACTCATTCTTTGAAGAAAAATATAAAATAAAGTGTTCCAGAAAAGAATGTTTTAAAAATAAAAAAGGAAATTAAAATCATAAATAAACAAATAAAATTTTAGGATTAATTGTTTGATGAATTTAAAAAATGACTAAAATTTCATAAAATGTATCAAGATAAATACCTTTTACCTCTACCAACATGAGTACCCTTTTGATAACATCATGTGGGTGTGTCATGAATGGAATAGTTTTGAAGATATCTAGGTGAATGATACTTTATCTCCTGCAAAAGAGTATTCATCGTAATGGAAATCAAGTTAAATGATGAATATAAAGAAGGTTAGAAATATAGACAACATATTTAGATATAAAACATACATAATATCACAAATTTCATCCACTGTTATTCTTGAAAAAATCTCCCAACCATGCAAACAGAGACAAAAAAATGTTCCGAAAAATTAAAAAAACCAAACCAAGAAAAAAATTGAATGCATGGTTAGTAGAAAATATCATCATATAGTAACTCTAGAAACCTTGATTATCTATTGAATCTTCAACCTTTGCATGATCATTTTTTCCCATGTCTAAACAAGAGGCACATAACAATATTAAAAAGGGAAACTAAATCAAATATTTTGGAACTAAAAATATATTTGAAATATCCTATATTGGTGTATCATATGAGAGGAAACTAATCCTATTTTATGTAAGATTCAATGTTTTTTCATGATCAAAGAAGGTGAAGCCATGGATGTGGAGGCTCCATGCTACATTGATGGTTTTAGATGTAGCAAACATCATGTTCAATGAAGGGCTCCATTCACTGCAGGTTAAAAATAAAGAGAACCTTTTTAGATATAAAACATACACAACAACTCAAATTTCAGCCTCTGTTATTCTTGAAAAATCTCACCACAATGCAAACAGTGGCAACCAAAATGTTCTTGAAAATTATAAATACCAAACCATTAGTCCATTTTAATGTTACATTAATTTAAATCAGGATTATATCGAATATAACCTTCCAAATATTAAAGAAAACCAAAATATTTCTTATTATAGGAGAACTAAAACACCAAAAAAATATTGAATTAAGGGTTAGGAGAAAATATCATCATATATTAACTCTAGAATCGTTTATTATCAATTAAATATTCAACCATTTCATGATCATTTTTTATGAAAAAATAGGAGGCGCATAACAATATTAAAAAGGGAAACAAATTGAAATAATTTGGAACTAATAATATATTTGAAATATCCTATATTGGTGTCCTGTATGATAGAAACTAATCCTATTTGATGTAATATTCAATGGTTTTTCATGATCAAAGTAGGTGAATCCATGGATTCAGAGGTTCCATGCTACATTAATGGTTGTAGGTGTAGCCAATACATCATCTTCAGTGATGGTCTCCAGTCACCACATAGAGATAGATATTCAACAATCACTACATAATACATAAAAATGAAAGAAGAATAAATCACCGGGGAATAAAGCTAGTGTTATGAAAACAATACCTCTAGAGAATGTGCATGTAAATCCATGATATATAAAAATGAAAGAACAACAAATCAATGGGAAATAAAGACAGCGTTATGAAAAAAATAACATACATATTCTGCAGCACCCCATGACTATTAAAAATTGACGTTTCTACACTGGGAAGGAATGAATTGAGTTTTGTGAGTGCCATCAAAGATTTCTCCATTTATTTAGAACCCATTCGGATGGTAGTGAATGAATCATAATTTAGAAAACAAAATCACATAATGATCAATACATATCTGAAAACATATTTGTAGTTGTTTCCATAGTAGTATATACTCCTATCAATTTATGGTGAAATTCTTAGAAAAAAAGTCATGGAAAATAATAAAGAAATCAATAATATTAAAGTTAAATGTTATCTTGGGGAAAAGAAAACTTATATTCAGTGATAACCTGATTATAATCAGTAATATATTTTTTAAAATACTTTCCATTGAAATCCAAACAACATTTTTGACCTTTTTTCCTATCAATACATGTGGCTACCTTCATAATGTTTCAAAGACATTAAGATCTTAAGGATCAAACTGGACACTGTCATGTCCCCATTAAAATTTATGCACTGGCTCAGAAAAATTTATGGAAAGAATATTGAGATTATTAAATTTAAAATCAAGAAGTAGAAATATGTAGGACTAAAAAAATATTTATTATAAAATTAACAATAAACACCATCGCTAGTACTACCCCCATGGAAAAAATGGAGTCCAGGTCAAACATATTGTGATCCCAGATGTCCACTTGAGCAGCATCAGTGGCAAAGAGGTATTTATCCTAGTGATAATCAACAACCCTGAAAGATAAAGGAGATCACCAGAGGAAATATGATAACAAACTAATTAGATAAGAGACAATATCAAGTAAAAAAGGATTTCTTGTAATAAATGAATTGAAATAAAATTAATCTTACCCCTGAGGGAAAACAAAAAAAGGAGCCCAAATCAAACCTATTGTTATCCCAAAGGTCCACTTGAGCACATGCAGCGGCAAAGAGGTATCTTTTCCAATGATGATCAGCAGACCTTAAACAAACCTAAAATGTAATTTAGTTCTATAGAGGAGATATGATACATAACTTAAATTAGACAACAGACAATATCAATTGACAAAGGATTACTTGTCTTTAAAGCATTGAAATAAAATATTTTTAGAATAACTGAAGAGAAAATGAAGGAAAATGGTTTGTTTTCAGTAGATAATATCAAATGTGGATGAACTAATGGGTTACCAGAGGGAACAAGAAGGATAATGGTTGTATAATGCATCAACAGACTATGGAATGTCGCCAATGAAGCTGCCACAAATAGATCTGAGAACAAAATGATGATTAAGTGTGAAAATTTCTACAGAATTAAGGAACATCACTGCTGTATATACATAACTATTGAACTTATACACTGCAAAAAACATATTTAATAGTTAAAAAAAATTAATTCAAATAGTTGAAAAATGGTTTAAAACATATGAAACACATAAATTGATGTTTTTTCAGAGAAATCAAGCAGTAATCGAAAGGATCCCCTTAGAAGTTACCTTGTACAACACTTCAGTCTCTAGTTGAGCTCTATTCATATTATTTTTCATCTCTATCATCTGTTTATTTGATCCGTTTTGGGCTGAAAAGTCTTCAACAGGCCGAAAGGCATAGTCTTACCTCATTCATTTTACCTTTCATCAAAAGGAAGAGGTATGATAGGATCATGGGATGAGAAATAATATAAAAACTAAAGAAATCTATTTATATTGATATTTCATCTACTAAATAACTATCAAGATTATTAACATACTTGAAACTCAAGACTTCAATCTAGAGATTAGAGTTATAGCTCCCCTGTTTTTAGAGAAGTTATCATAGTATTAACCATTACAGTTGTTAATCTACAATCACATAAATGAAAAAAATACGGAAATAGGATAATAGGAATCACATTTTTCATGGAAATAAAAATCACTGGAACACTAAAAATGGGGTTGGGGGCTTCATCTTTATTTAACATGACCTAGAGGACTCTAGTTTTCAGACCCATAACCATCTTCGCTACTAAGTTGGTGTAAGCATGGGTAGGAGGACCAATTTCCAAGTCCATTGGTCCATATTCATTTTAGATCTATTAATGTTTATGGAAGGAAAATGTTCAAATTTTGTGACATAACTCTTTTAATGATGTTGATAAAATATATAAAGTAAAAAACAAAAGAATCAACTGATATTATTACACAAATATTAAAATAGATAGTGAATCAAATAAATGTACACGTAAAAGGGAAAAAATCATGAAACAACTTGGATGAAAACACAACATGGGTAAATATAAATTCTTTTAGAAGAAATGAAGAGAAAATTATGGATAATGGTTAGATTTCTGTAGATAATATCAAATTCAGATGAACTGATGGGTTACTAAATGAAGAATGAATGATAGTGGTAGTAGAATGCATCGACGAACTAATGTATGTCGCCAAGGAAGCTGTCACACATAGATTTGAGAACAAAATGAATCCTAAGTGTGAAAATTTCTAGGGAATTAAGAGAACATACATGTTGTAGAGATATAGATATGTGGGATTTCTGAATATGCTTTTGGTGATGGTAAAATGGGTTCGCTAAGAGGCAGTCGCAGGTCATCTTCAGTAGTTGATAGTGGATAATATTTTGGAACAGAGTAGGTTTCTAGCGATGAATCAATGGTTCTGGTAGATAGAGGAGGTGAAGGTGAATATGGATAGGGAGCCGAGGTGATGCAAAGGAGTTACAGAGTTGAGGTGATTTATTACTGTGAACGAAGATGGAGATGAGGAGATGATGAGTTCTAGAGATAGGGAGCTAAAGTGCGGTGTATGAAGATGGGGTTCCGGAGGCAGTAGTGGAGATGATGAATAGAGGTAGCCGGATGGGAGGAAGCTGTAAACCCTAGCGCGATAGGAATGATAATCGAGGGAGGAGCTGATGAATAATGGTGACAAGGTTCAGGAAGAGTCGGAGATGAGGAGGATCAGCTTTGAATGGAGATAGTAATGCTGAAACCCAAGACACCGAGGAGAGGATATGTAGGCGGGTATGGGGTAGCAGCTCAGGGATTTTGGAGGATGCTCTGAGGGAAGTAAACCATGGTTGAGACGTGGATTTCTCATGTTTTGACACGTAGGCTGAAAAAAACTTACTTTATAACATATATAGTATAGTAATAATTAGTAATAATTTTTAATAATTACGATTAATTAGTAATAATTAGTAATAATTATGATTAATTAGTAATAATTTTTACCAATTTGGATTAATTATTATTAATTTATAATAATTTGGATTAATTTTCACTAATTAGAACATTTCCTAATAATTAGAAATAACTAGGAATTATTTGGAATAATTAAGATTAATTAGGATTAGTTAGTAATAATTAGGAATAATTAAAAATAATTAGGATTAATTAATTATAATTAGAAATAATTAAGATAAATTAGGATTAATTAAGAAATATTTGGATTAATTTGGATTAATTACGAATAAATATGATTAATTAGAAATAATTAGGATTAATAAAAAAAATTAAGAATAATAAGGAATATTTAGTAATAATTAGTAATAATTAGGACTATTTCAAAATAATTTTTAATAATTTGGAATAATTAAGAATAATTAGTAACAATTAGGAATAATTAATATTAATTAGTAATAATTATTAATAATTAGTAGTAATTTATAATAATTAGTAATAATTTGTAACAATTAGTAATAAGTATGATTAACTATCAATACTTAGGGTTAATAAGTTATAATTAGTTTTAATTAGAAATAATTAGTAATAACTAGTAATAATTATGATTAATTAGTAATAATTAAGATTAATTAGTAATAATTTGGATTAATTAGTAATTGTTAGCATTAATTATTAATAATTAGGATTAATTTGTAATAATTTGGATTAATTAGTAATAATTAAGATTAATTTGTAAAAATTAGAATTAATTAGTAATAATTAGTATTAATTAGGAATAATTAGAAATTATTAGGAACAATTACAAATAATTAGAGATAAATAGGAATAATTTGGAATAATTAAGAATAATTAGTAATAATTAAGAATAATTAGGAATAATTAGGAATAATTAGGAATAAATAGAAATAAATGTAATAATAAGTAATAATGACTAATAATTAGTTAAAAATAGAAATAAATTGCAACAGTTAATAATAATTAGGACTACATAGTAACAATTAGGAATAATTTTGAATAATTATGAAAAATTTAGATTAATAAGTAATAATTTTTATTAATTAGGAAAAATTAGTAATAATTTGTAATAAATAGGATTAATGAATAAAAATTAGGGTTTATTATTAATGATTTATGACAATTGGTCATAATTTGTAATAATTAGTAATAATTAGGAATAATTAGTGATAATTAGGAATAACTAGGAATAAATAGTTTTAATTCAAAAAATTAGTAATAATTAAGAATGATTAGGATAAATTAGTAATAATTATTAATAATTAGATAAAATCTATAATAATTATTACTAATAAGGTTTTATTAGGAATAATTTGGATTAATTAAGAATTATTAGTAATAACTAGTAACAATTAAGATTAATTAGGATTAATTAGGAATAATTAGGAATAATTAGGAATAATTAGGAAAAATTAGTAATAATTAGTAATAAATGGGAATAATTTGGAATAATTTGGAATGATATTTAATAATTAGGAATAATTAGTAATCATGCATATTAATTATAAATAATTAGTAATAATTAGTAAGAAATAGTAATAATTAGTGACAATTAGTAATAATTAGTACTAATTAGTAGCAAATAGGACTAATTAGTAACTATTAGGACATATTTAAACCAATTAGGACTAATTAGTAACAATTAAGTGTAATTAGGAAGAAATATGAGTAATTAAAAGGAAATAAGAGTAATTAGAAAGAAATAAAAGTAATTTGGGGGAAATAGGACTAATTAGGAGTTAATAGTAATAATTACAATTAATTAGAAATAATTAGGATTAATTAGGTAAAATTAGCATTAATTAGTAATAATTAAGATATTAGGATTAAATAAATATAATTCGCTAAAAATTGGCACAATTTGCAGTGGATTGGAGACATAAATTTTGGTCAACGGTGCATCTCCTTGCAATATTCTCTCACAAAAATCAATATGAAAATATTCTCCAATGTATGACTATGAATTTTCATATTCATGATAACTGGTATGTGTAAGTCAGAGTAGATTGTTCATACTATTTTTTGTGAGAGAAAATTGCATGGAGATGAGCGGTCAGGAAAAAGATAACCTTTTTTCCTGAGGAAACATCCTATTACAACATTATCTGTCTAAAATCACTATGAAAAATATAATCCAACATTCAAATATCCATTACAGTATGTACGAGAATGAAGATCAGTGTGGTGTGACCTCCCGAATCTCTATTCTTGTGCATAAGAAAATGGATATTCGTACGTCAGAGTAGATTTTTCATTGGGATTTGAGTTAGAGAAAGTTTCAAAGAGATGATTAGTCAGGAAAAAGAGTTTCTTCCAATTTGTTGGAAATTATGCCACTCATAATTAGAAGTAATTAGTTAAAATTAGATTTAATTACTAATATATAGAGGTAATTAGTATAAATTATTATTTATTTGTGTAGATCAGTGTAGATTAGTATAAATTTTAAAATAAAAACTCAAAATAATTATAAAATAATAAAATATTTTATAAATTATTAGTAAAGGTAATATAAATTTTTTACATTTATGTATAGTGTTTTTCAAATATCAAAATATTTAAAAAAATACTATTTTATATTTTTTAGAGATATATGGATCTTTGAAGTTAACAAAATTCATTATTAGATGATCACTCATGGATAAATCTACTCAGGAATCCAATTAGTGTTATTTGAAATCCTGTATATATTGAGGGAGTTGAAATTTTCCTATCATTTTCATTATTAAAAACATAATTTTTTTCAGAAGGGAAAATTAAATGTCTTCGTAAAAAATGTGCTCTAAGGGAATTTGATGCATTTGATAATGTTGGCGGCCATTTATTTCATTTTTTTCTTTCATCTTGATTATATTTCTTGGTATCAACACAGTGAAATATGTTCCAAGGAAGACACTAATAATTTAATGCCAGTGATATCAGAATATCATAATTTATTACATGATGTGGAATATCTATCTTTTTGACATACAAAAACTCAGAATGATATTGAGTTAACTCTTATGTTGGAACCATCTCAATTTTATGAGTCGTTGAGGTCCTCTGAGGAATCCTAATATCCTAGATGAAAGATAGGAAAATTTGAAGTGAGTCAAACATTTATGGCTATTAAATCAGATAATGGAATGTTAAATAGATGTTTTTATGGGATATTATCTTTGGATAAAATAGTGTTACCTGAAGGAAATATGTTGCCTAATCATTTCTATGAGAGCAATAAGATGGTTAATAATTTGGATCATTGTTATCATAAGAATCATGGAAATTCAAATGATTTCATCTTATATTATAGTGAAAATGAGTTGTTGAAATGGTGTCCCACAATTAGAAAATTTAGGTATGAAGAGGCTCAACTAGGAATGTCTAGATTGATTCCTATAAAAAAGTTGATATATTTCCCACACACACCTAGATTGCAGCATTTAATAATTAATTAGATCACATTGTTATTGATTTAATGGAAGGAAACAAATAATTCATCTAGAAAAAGTATAAATCATCCCTCAGATGGCGATTCATGGAAACATTGTGAAAATGTACATCCATCTTTTCCATTATAATATCGAAACATGGAATTTGGTTTTTCTGTAGATAGTTTCTATCTATCTGGTTCTTCCAATAATTGATATTTATATAGGCATGTCTTTATAACTCCATATAATTCAACTCCATATATTTTCATCATTTTGACCTTATTAATACTAGGGAATCCAAAAAAGAATAATGATGTTTATTTGAAACCATTGATTGATGAGTAAAATTAATTGAGGAGTATTGGTGTTAGTATATATGATTTTTCTATGAAATAGAAATTCATACTGAAATATATATTGATGAGAAAAATTAATAAATTCCCTTCATTTGGAATGTTATCCTTCTAGAGTACACATGGCCTAAAATCAACTCTATACTGTGTGAGAGACTATAATGCATTTATGTTTTTTAATGGAAAAAACCATATTTTTTCGACTGTCATCAGTGATTCCTTCCAATTGATCATCCATTTTAGAGGAAGAAATATCATTTTAGAAAAGGAACAATTGAAAAAGATGAATATTCAACAATGATCTCAAGTATTGAGGTAAAATAAATTGTTTCATCATTACCTCCCATCAAATTTGGACCAATAATAAACCAATTAAATATTGATGGAATTGGAAAAGAACACAATTGTATAAAACAATGATTTTTTTGGGGATCTTATTTATTGATCTTATTTTTTGGTTCATCACAAGATAGATTGCATACATATTGAGAAGAAATATTTTGATTATTTATGTCACATAGGTTTGGATACACGTGGTCTGACTAAGGATAATGTAATGGAATGATTAGATATTGGGAAAAATTATAGGAAATTGGAACGTGAACTATTTGAAAATGTTATATAATAGACATTAACTCATCTAAAAGAAGATTATAAAATATCCCAAGAATTTAAATTATTATTATTTCAGTGGATTATAGATTTGGGACATCAAAATTGTTATGTTTCCAATTTGGGAAGTTGTGTCAGAAATGGTCAGAATACCAGATTAAAAATTCATGACTATCATGTGACAGTGTAAAGACTTGTACTAATTGGAATAAGAGGGTTGTTGAATAATATGATTTGGGATGTGATAGAAGAAATAATTTTTTTCTGAGACATTTTTGAAGAAACAACATACTAAAATGCACTTGGCTTGCTTCAAGAAGATGTTATTTTCATTTTATGTAAACTGGAAATAATCTTCGTACCTGATGTATTTGAATCAATAAAACATTTGATATTACATTTTACACATGATTAAAAATAAGGAGGTCTGATATTGCTCTGATGGATGTACCCATTTGAGAGATGCATGCAAAAATTGATGAAACTAGTAAATAACAATGCATCAGTTGATGGATCATTTTTAAAGCTTATTTTCAAGAGGAAACTTCTTTTTTCTTGTCTAATTGTTTTGTATCTGAATATCCCTAGAAAATGACATGGGACTTAATGAGGGAAAATTTGATGATGAAATGGTAAATCAATTACAATTTTTTAATCAACATAAAAATTAGCTTTGTTAGAGTTCAAAAATGATGGATTTCAGATGATGAACATTAAATAGCTCATACATATGTTCTGATCAACTATGAAGAATAAATTTTTTACTATGATTGATCCTATAAGTAATTAAATAATAATGTCTACATTAAATTAATATTATTTTATTTTTTGGTTATATGATAATCATATTATGAAATAGCTTCCACAAATTACTATAGATTCTCTTGAAAAACTTCAGCAAAATATTTTTTCCAACTAGTTTCAAAAACTGGTTACATAAATTATTTATGATTTAAAATATAAATTTAATTTATTCCTTATTTTATTGATAATTATTTTACATATTTCCAGGTATTTCAAATTGTCGAAAAAATTGATAATCGATTTTTTCTCTAGAGTAACTCACATTCAAAAAATGGTTAAATATAATAATGCATATGTCGTGAATGGTTTTTGATTTCATAGACACGCATATAGGGAATAAAAAATCATCGAACAATAGAGTCTCTTCAGAGTATCAAATCATAGTGATACTTATCATTACATTTATGGAAATCCAGAAGAAATTATTGAATTTTATTATCTGAGAAAAAATTATATAACGATTATTTAATCTCATTGGTTGGATATTAATAGTGGCTTGTGTGTTTATCTGACCCATGGAATCATTGATTTTAAATATATGTGTATTCATATTATTAATTATCAATTTTTATTAGATTATCATGAACATAAAATTTAATATTCTAATCACTATGCTACTTCAAAAGATTTGGGTGATTGGTGGAGCACAATAACAATTAAATCTTGGGAATATTCGTTTACTCAAAGTGAATGTGGTTCTGTTGAAGTGAAATGAATTGAAATCATTCATGAGACTGCTCTAAATCCATATTTTTCATAAAGATAAACAAATATCATTTATCACAACCTTGAATTAATGGTCGATGGTGATGATGATGTTAATGATATTACAAATTAATTTGAGAAGAAAAGGGATGATGAAACCGACACTCTTATAGAAATTGATGATGGTAAGGAGGAATATGAATATATTGACATCGTCAAATATAAAGATGTTTATTGAGAATGTTAAATTACTTTTATAATAATATATAACATATATCTATATATAATACTTGTTATAGTCTATTTTCTAATAATAATCATTTAATGTTTCAGATGGTCCCATATCTGTTTCGTCAATTTTTGGAGGCTGATGTAACTTTTGATTAGTAGGATGTTGGATCATCTGACCCTCAGACAATTGGTGGCTCATGGAGGACACCGAGGGGGTGTGGTCTTGCTTGATTGTTGATTTTTGATTACTTCCAAGTGCAATGTCCACATCATAACGTCGATCCACACATGAAGATGTATATTTACCTGTGTATTTTAGTTATTTTTCATTAAATTATTTAATTACTAATTGTTTGATTATTAGTTCTTTTTGTTCACATTTTTTCACATATAGCTATTAGATAGGGGAGCTCTATATTGCACAATTATTTTTCTAAAGCATGGGTCACATGGGATGAGATCCCTGTTGACATTTAGCACCACATGTTTGATTATTGGATGGTATGTACATAAGTAATATTTATATTGAAAATTATTTAATTAATAACATGAAATTAAAATTTTTTATAGGGGTTATGATATCCCATCGATGTGAGTATAAGAGGCACTATCATGAAGGTATGGGACGGGTTTATGCACGAGCATTGCATTCCATTTTTTTCACAATTTGAGAAGGAAAGTAATGAAGAAAGAAGGAGTTATAGAGTTCAATGAGTCTTGTTATTCCCACCATCCTAATTACAATTCATATGTGGTTTGGGTTGCATAATGTTCACATTTTTTGGGTGGAGTTTTTCAGAGGAGATCATCTGTAGGGTGAAAAATCCAAGGGATATAGGAGGTGACACATCGAGCTGGTAGTCGTATATTCAGAACGCACATGGAGTATATGAGAAGAATTTTTTCCATAAATATTTGATATAACATTAAATGTAATGGTTTATTTTATAATAAAATTGGACGTCAAAAACCAGATATTTTGGATTTTGACATTTATAGTAAGATGTATAGGGATTTTTCACTGAAGAGATTAGAGGTGATCGCCAACATCAGATTATGGTTAACATAATTTATTTTTGAGTTTTTAAATTAACTAAAAATAATATTTTATATATTTTAATTTTATATTTCAATTGATTGAGGCATATGAGGACATGAACTCTCAGTCACATATTGAGAGTTATTTCAATACTTATTGTAAAATAAGTTCGTATCGATTAGATGAGGAATGATGTATACAGGCGACCTAGTATGCCTCCTAGAGAGTATGAGTTGTTGTTATCAGCTCTCAATTGATGCCACTAAGTTATTATCGTACCATTGTGATGTCAATTTCCAACGTGATAAGAGATCATAGAGTGTAATAAACATCTTCTACACAATACTAGGAGTAGATGTGAGCTAAGAGTGAGGTCATAGAGAGTATGTGTATGGTGCAGGAGGAGATGCTTTAATGGTAGCTGCATGAGATGCACCAACGACAACAACAACAACAAGAAGAGCTCCAACGATAGTAGTAGTAGTATAAGGAGGAGATGTGTTGATGGTAGAAGAAGTGGTAGGAGCAGATGGAGTACATGGGATGCCTGACTCGTGGTTTATTTATAGAGTTCCCTCCACTAACACCTCCAGCTCCTCTGGAGGACCCCCTCAATGATATTATTAGTTTTTATGATCAAATATTTGAATATTATTTTTTTTGGGCCAATAACTATTTTATATTTCAATATAATTGTTTTTTATATTATTTTAAATATTTCCTTTTTTATTATTAATTTAACATTCTTTATATATTTAATTTTTTATTGTTTATTTAAATTTGTTTCATTTATATAATTTTTATATAATGTTTTATTATTTATTAGATTATTATTATTATTATTATTATTATTATCTTATTACTTATTAATAATTTTTTATTATTTGTATGAATTTCAAGGTTTTTATTATTTTATAATTTTTCTAATTATTTTACTAATAGTAATATTAATATATAATTAATGTTAATAATATTAATATTATATTATTTTTATTATTTTTATATTATTATTATTTATATAATTAATATTATCATTATTATTAATAAATAATAATTTATTATTATTTTCTAATATTATATTATTTTCATAAATTTAATTATTTTATTCTATTATATTATTTTTTATTATTTTTTCATAATAGCGATGGGACTTTGGAGACAGCCCGTCGTAAATAATTATTTAAAAAAGTCATCAAAAAAATATATACGAAGGGACTTTTTGCGACGAGGGTCCATGTCGCAATTAAGTATTTGAGACACCTATTTTTTGCAACGAGCCAATTTTGATGTGGTCCCATCGAAAATTACATGTCCTAAATAGTATAATTTACAGTAGTTTCTAATGAATTGGAATAATGGATTTTAAATCGTTTAAAAAAATGGGATGATTGTGAAAACGAGCACATGTGATGCCGTGGGTACTAAGTGGATAGTTTAGCTTCATGTCATAGTCCATTATGGGGGTTCACATTCTAGGAGTTCCTCTTGTAATAGAGCATAGATTATTATCTGTAGGTACTTATATGTTATTGGGGATTCACACTATATGTTGTCTCTATAGTCATGAAGTTTATATAATTGGTTTCAGGTACAACAATGCAATGTTCATAGATTTTTTTGGTTACAACTAATCTATATCATGAATTGTTGTATTTATTGGTGTTGGGATACAAGTGCTGCTACAGTTTTTTGTACTTCATGGATTTGTATTGTTCAATCCTCCATATGCATGTTGATTCTTGTGAATGATGATTTAAAAAATGTTCTTTGAAACTGATATTCCATCCTTTTTTAAAAATATGAGAAAAAATACAATGTTTACGATATTTCTATATAAAATACTTCATTTTTTACCATGCCATGTTTTATTTGAAATGAGCATATGTGATTTTTTATATAGAAACATTTTATGGATCACTATGGTGGGATCATATTGAGCATGTTATCTCACACACTACACACCCCTTTGGTGGTGCACATACCATTGTATGTATTTTGATGAATTGAATGGAAGGGAACCATAGTGAAGAACATGGGTTTTATGTCAGGTGAATTCAGTAGCTTGTGGTTAGTTGGTGGGAGAGTTCTTATATTATCAAATGGATTAGTTTCTTGTTATTATAGTCTTGTGTAGTTTTTTTCGTCTCTTTGATTTTTTAGATACTTTAGTAGTTTTTTTGTTTCCACAATATTCTCACTATTATGGAACATATATATATCAGTGTTCTACAGTTTATTTCTTCTTTGAGTGTGTATATATATTTACATGTTCTTACTTTAGGTTGGAAAAAATGAATCAATTTGTGTGTTATTCTATTCATGAATTTTTTTCTCTATCTAGTAGGGATCGAGATTACATTCTGGTATGTAAAAAATCAGATTGGGTTCAATGTTTCAGGGTATCTAGGGATGGTTCATTACAGTGTGGTATCATAGGACATCTATCCCCAAGATTCATTATATAGGATGGTCTGTCTGACTAGAATTTGGATTATCGGGACATGAGAAGTGTTTTGCAATACGTGACTGGTTGTGTCTTGTCACGATGAGACTTAAGTGTCTGTGGGACATTGGGATATGATTTTATACTATTGGGTTTTATTTTCAATATATGTTTCCATTTAAGGGGTTTCTTGTTCGAACTAAAATTTAATCAGTTGGTTGATTATTCCCTCTATATCGGTGTGTAACCATATGCCTCTGAGAAGTTCTCCAAAAGTTCCTCAAGAGGGTGCAGCTGATGCTCCACAAGGGAATCCTCAAACATATCAGAATCTCATTGAGGCTATAGTATGGTAAGTTCATGCTATTAATCCGAATGTACAATTAATTCAGATCATAGGTATTTATGTTAAGGATTTACACCTATGCAGATATGGTAGTTTGTGCTATGATGGATGATTTGAATATAGTAGTAAAGGTTGCCTTCTCCACAACTTCTCTCCCTTCCAGTGGAAGCTTCATGGTTCATATGGGATGAGGAGGAAGTGAAAGGATCATCGTAGGAGTGGTGGAAGTGGATTACAATAGTGAGCATCCTCTATATCGTATGATACAACATTTAGTTTACCAATTACTCGCTATCAGTTTGGAAACATCAGACATACCCAACTTCCCCCCTATTCTTTGGAATGCTTGCAATAGCTATGGATGTGTTGGTAATTTATAAATCTTCTATAAGGCCATGTATATGTATCATTTTGGTTAGGGATCATCATCTCTAAAGGATACTTCTAGGCAATTATAGGCTTCATAGACTTCATGACTCTAGCAACAAGACTTAGGAGTGAAAAAATCCATGTAGTAGATGAATGTACAATGGAATTTGATGAAGGTCTAGTGACACAACTATGTACTATCTTTATTGAATTTTCTATATCAATTTATTTATTTGATTTTGTTTCCTCTCACTCATATACATATACATGTTTTGTCAAATATTCTTAATCTTACAACAATACAAAATTCCATTGTTATGGATTTTCTACACCCATAAGTAAGAGTAAATAATAGGGGTTTTGGTGTCTTATTGTTCATCAATAATAGCTGATAGAAATATGGTCTGCTATTTTCTTATTCTAGATTTGGATCTTTTTTACATCATTATATGTAATGATTGGATAGTCTCTAATCAAGTTGAGGTTGATTGTTATAATTGGTGTTTTTTATTTCATTCTACATATGGGATCTCTCTATTGATTCAAGGGGGAGTGGGGCCCACAGTGTAGTCATTCAGGGGAATCTGACTGAGAGATCTAGTGTTTGTTGTATGATATTTTAATTGAGCGCATTGAATTTTATTATATTTTTTGATCTTCATGTTGTTGTTCAGGGATTTTGGAAAATTTCCCTAGAAGACTTATCTAGCCTTCATTAAGAGAGTGTGGAAGTGTTTATGGTTCACTTGGTTCCAGGGAAACAACCGATATTGATACCTTCTTATCATAAAGATCCAACTGGAATGAAAGAGATTAGAATTTAGTTGGATGAACTCTTGGAAAAGGGTTTTGTTCTCCCCAATTTTCACCTTTGGAAGACGTTGTGCTCTTTTATTAGAAGGAAGATGGATCAATTCCATTTTGTGCGGAATATCAGAAGCTGAATCATGTAACATTTAATATTAACAATCATTTACCACGTATGGATAATTTGATTGATTCATTAAATGGAAAAAATGGTTTTAAAATATTTCTCCTTGGTTTGGTTATCATTTGATTAGTGATTAGAAGTATAATATTAGAAAGATATAATTCAGAAGCACGGTTGGGCCGTATAAATATCTCGTGATTCCCTTTTTTCTGACTAACACTCTTGTAGTTTTTACGGATGTAATAAATTTGATACTAAAACAATATCATGACACTATATTGGTAGAGTTCATGGGTGATATTATGGTTTATTCCAAATCTATGTGTGAGGAAGGGAACCATATATATTTTGTTTTGGAAATTATTTCAAGAATTACCCCACTCATGACTTATAGAATTCCACGTGTATGTATGTGCTTAAGTGTTTGGGACATTATATTTTTGGGGAGAGGTTCATAATCATTTCAGATCATAAGTGTCTGAGATATATTTTTTCCTAGAAATATGTGAAACATAGATATATATTATCGGTATAATAAAATCATATGATTGAATTTCATATCACCAACACCCTGGGGAAGGAAAAGGTCATTTTAGTTTCTCTGAGCAGGAATCTTCGGTTTCAGTTAGTAAAAGAATCATTAGAAGAGTGGAACATGATGGATATTTTCCACAGTTGCACATTGGAGTTCAAGAACTAGGGGATGAAATCTATTTGAGCTATTTTCAGTTGACCACAGTGATATGAATGTTTATTTTTTATAATGAATAACTAAATGATATGTTTTTTGGAATAGAGAATCTCCTTAAGGAAGGGAGACCGTGGCTGAGTGGCTGTTCTCCAATGTGAATTTTATTTCATTCTAGAATCTTTTTGGGGTAAAAAAGTTAGTATGGAGAGCTATTATGGGAGATTAACATAGTTCCTAATTATATGTGTACATAGGATCCATAAATACATTCTATGACTTGGAGCAGAAATTTACGTGGTCTGGTTTGAGATACGACAATGCAGAGTTTGTCTATTGTTTCTATACATCCCAAAAGGTGAATACTAGGGATCAAAAACATTCAGGTTTTCTTCAGCCACTTCAGGTTCTTACATGGTTTTCAGATGACATATCTATGGATATTGTTTTTGGGTTCCTACATAACTCAAAAAAGATGAATTTTATAAGGGTTTTGATTGATTGATGGTAAAAATTAGCTAACATTACATTCATCTTGAATAAAAGAAATGTTGAAGAGTTTGGAAATATCCATGTGAAAGATATTGTTCTGTTTCATAGACTTCCATCATCTTTAGTTTCTAATATATATCACCAATTCACTTATAACATTTGTAATGGAATTCAATAAGAGTTTAGATCTATGGTTCAATTGGTTATCGAATACCATCCCCTGTCAGATGGACTAATAGAAAGAGAGATAAATATTTTAGAGGATATGATTCATGATTTCCACCAAGCACGAAGGCCCTTATTTTTTTATTTTAATCCCCCTATTTTAATTTGGATGAGGTGTAAACATTACATGTCTCATAATCCCAGGAGGCAAAAATTCAACTTATATAACCAATGAAAGCACAGAAAAAAAAGTGAATGAAGACCCATATAAGTATATAATAAAATGATACAAACTCTCCAACTCTATAGGGAATCACAAAAATCATTGCACTGTGCATAATTCCATGGCTCACAGTGTCTATGGTAGATTCCATACCATCGTGATCGTCCAGTATAAGATCCCATACGAAGTTGGAAGTAGAACTCTAAACCTCTTTTGGATATGCCTTTAATTTTCTACTAGATAATCCCAACCTAAACACTCCTATCCAAGATATTTTTTTACACAACATGAACCACCCACTGTCACATAGCATCACCCCACCTGAAGCCCGAAGGCCCCCCAACTAGTTTCTATGTCTCCACCACCTTGCATTCCCAACCTCATCGATCTCGCATTGCATAGAGCTACAGATTCTCGAATCCTGATGAACCCCCACCTATCCTCCTCACTACCAACTCGCAAGCCTAGACTCGCCGAATTCCCGCCTTGCATGACCGATAAGCCTCTCCCCCTCAACACTTCCTTGGATACCATGCCTCCCAAAAGCTCTACATCCAAACCACCTCTCTCCATACCCATCAGATACCTTATCCCATACAACACATGAGCCACAACAAATACAATTTTCCCACCCATATCTCCTCACGAATCCAGATAACTTTGGGATCGTTGAGTTTTCTTATAACAATAGATAGCTCTATTCGATCATAAGGGCCCATTTTGAGGCATTGTAAGGATGGACTTGTAAATATTTGTTGTGTTAGTTTGAGATTTGTGAATGTTCCTTATTTGGACTAACCATGGTTCAAGAGATGACAACCATTATTTAGTTAAGTCATAAGTGGATGATGATGGTGAAAAGTAGGTATAAATATAATGCTGATCATCATCGAAGGATGTTGGAGTTTATAGTTAGTGACAATGTTTTCCTGAATGTTTCACCCCATTTGGGACATCAATGTCTTGGAAGGAAGGAGAAACATTTTACCTATTTTATAGGAACTTTAGTGGTTGTGGAGAAAACATGTATGTTTGATTACTATTTCTCACATCAACCGCAGCTGACATATATACATAATGTGTTTCATGCATTTCATCTCTAAATGTATCTATATGATTCATCTCATGTTCTGAGCTAGAATGATATTGTTGTTGAGCTTGACTTATCCATGACTCAGCCCAATCAGGAGGGTTAATTCTGAAACCAAGGTACTTCATTAGAGGATGATACATTTTGTTCAAGTGGTATCGATGATCTATTCAAATTCCAATGGGATGTGGGTGTGTGAGGCACTGATGAGAGAGCATTGGAATAATCATTTTATCATGGTGGTTTCTTCATAGTATGCTTGGGGGAAAATTTTTCTTTGGTGGGGACGTTGTAACATTCCGTTACTCTTCTCAAAAATACATTTTTAAACTTCTCAAGGTTTTCTTTATTAATTTTCTTGGTAGGGTCGAGAAGAAAATTTGAGGGTTCATAAAATGGTGAATTTAGATATTTTTTTTCAAAATTACCAGCATGAAACATTATTATTATATGTCCTACTATAAAATTACACTATGAGTAATATGGTTACATGATGTGTAACTAAAAAATGAAATAATTTTTTTTTATTAAAAAAGAAATGGGTTTTTTGGAAATTTTAAGACTTATCAATTACACAATGTGTTATTAGGTTACATTTCACATAATGACCCAATTAATATTATTAATTATGGACCCCAGATGATATTTTAATTTTTTTCCTCATTTGGGTTTCCTTTTTCTTGACCCAGATCATTCCCCATGCAATTTTGATAGCCTCCAACCCATCATGGTCTTTTGTTTAGTGATTGATCCTTGTTATGTTCATTGTGTGACATATCATGTAAGAGTTCTCTCATGTTCTTAATATTTTCTCCATTGGAGCTTGATATATCATCTAGGTGTTGATTGATCAAAACACTATTTTTTTGAATCATATATCTAGTTTAAGTTCTTTTATTATTTGTGCCTTCGTTCTTGTTGATGGGTCTCCTTACCGGCCTGTGCGAACCATTTTTTTGTATGTGGTTCATTTTCTAAACTTTTTTTGATAGAACATATTATTCCACTTTTTAAATTTGAAATATAAATAAATTATTATAAAAATGGAATTAGTTTATTGTTTATTGGAAGGGGATTTGATGAAAATTTAGTTTTCATTTTTTTTATATAAATGGAATGAAATAATGTATTTATAAATCATTGAATGATTTTTGAAAAAGAGGGAAGGTATAATTAACCTATAAAATGTTAAATTTCATAAAATATATTGATATGGGTTTCATAGAAATTAATATTATTGTGAAAATGTGCACATGGGTATCCTTGGGTACTAGGTGGATGGTTCCGCTTGAGGCCATTTTCAATTATGGGGGTTCACATTCTAAGTGTTCCTATTGTCATAGAATAAAGATTAATGGATCTAGGTACATATATGATGTTGTGGTTTTACACTTTGGGGTGTCTCTTTTGTTCTAGAGTGTATATAATCAGCTTCAGGTACCACAATGCACTATTCCTATGTTTTTTGGTATGAAAAATCTGTTTCCTCACATATTGTTTCTATGGTGTTGTGAAACTTATGCTACTAAAATTTTTTTGTATGTATTTTCATTATACTATTTTACCATTAATATGAATGTTAATGCGTGTGAATGATAATATGGAAAATATCCAGAAAAACTGATGTACTTACATTGGATTGAGAACTATGGAAAAAGGGGAATGCATACCATTGTTTCTAAAAAAACTTCTTTACTAATTATCATTTATTTTTTATTTGAAATAAACATATGTGAATAGTCATAAAAACAATTTTTTGGCACACCTGGGTGGTACCCTACTAATCTGGTATTGTTACACTATACACACCCCTTTTCCTATGCATATAATTTTTTATGACAGTCGATGTAGGGGAAGGAAAGGCGCTCTAGAGAGATGGTGGGGTTTGCTGTCAGATGAGGTATGTAGCTAGTGGTGATATGGTGGTAGGTGTCCCACACTATCACATCGAGTATTTTTGTTTTTTCATTTTCCTTTTGTATGAGAGTTGTGTCCTTGATTTTTTAGCTACATTAGTGGTTGTTTTATTTCCACTGTCTTATTATAGTTATGGAACCTATATATATCAGTCTTATACTGATCATTTATTATTTGGGCGAATATATATTTTTTCATTTTCTTCATTTAGTTTGGGAGAAATCATTCCCTTGGTGTGTTATTCGATGCATTATTTCATATCACCATCCCATAGTGATCGAGAATTCCCTTCACATATGTAACATATCGAGTTGAGTTCTAGGTTTGTGGGTATCCTGATATTGTTTCGTCACAATTTAGATACATGATAATATTTTAGATAGTGTTAGAGATAGTTATTAACACGTCATTCCATTTAAGAGTTTATGGAAATTTCATGCTAGAAGTCAATGCTAAAATATGGAATTCAAAAATGGTGAGAAATTATTCCTATGAATTTATCAAATGAAAAGTGTTTTGAGATTTTTAGAAAAGGGAATGTTAAACATCATCAGTAATGGCCAATTATATATTATTAATAAAGGAGGTATGGTATATTATCACATGGACCATACATTAATCCTCTATCAGCTTCACGATGAGTTCTATGTAAAAATCATGAGTAACTATATACCTAATCCTTCACATATTCTGAACACAATTTTTTGGATGATGGAGCATGAAATTTTCAATGAATAATAGCCATTTCAAATCTTGTATTTCCAATATAATGGGACATAGAAATGGGTTTGTCATATTTTTTTTATTCTCTATTGGAATCCAAAGTTAATATAGAATGATTTGAAACTCACGGATTTTATAGAATATATGTATCCTCATTTTTTTATAGAAAAGCCATATAATTTAAAGTGAAATATAAATTTTAATTGTGTTATAGTTTAACACCATGTGATTCAAGTGTATATTTCTCCCCCAAAAATATTGAATATCATTACTGGCTCATGATACACGCAACCCTGAATCAAAATGAATTGTAATAATGTTTACCACTATAAAATTATTGATAAATTTATGGTATGACTAAATTTTTTCACATTTATTAAAAATGTTTATATATGATCTAGTTAATGAATATATTTCAATAATTATGTACTGAATTTTATTTAATGTGTTTATGTACTTCAAAAATACATTTTTCTTCAAAATGGTTAAAATAGACTTTTGTGTGAAATTATTAGAATTACATTAATGTACTTTTGAGTATATATTTTGTAAAATAAACCTTATTTTTCAAGTAATCATGTAATAATTAATTAAGGGTGATGTTTTTTTATTTATCAGAAAGGTTTACTTCACTATTTATATTTTAAAATATATGTTTTTATTAAAAAATTTCTTTTTGATTCTACAATATACAGAGTTACATTATATTTTAAAATGGGTTAAATGTAATATTTAGTTATATAAATAATTGATAATCTAATAAAGATTATTATTATCCTTTTATGTTCATTTTTGTAATTATTCAATTTAAATATAATAAATCCGTTTTTTGGGGAAAATAAATTTTTATTCCTATTTGAAGGCTTATCTTTTTATTAAATTCATCAAATTATATGAATTTTATTTTATTAAAGGCACTGTATATTTTCTATTATTGTTATTAGTATTAAATTTTATGTATTATTAAATATTGATCTTAATTAATATTAGAAACATTAATTTTTTACTAATGTTATTGATTAAATGACACTACCAGGTGTTATATCAGGGTATAAAGGATGGATGCCCAATCTAAAATGGATAATTCCAATTTTAGGACCCTTTTTTTGATCCTAAATTATCCCACCTTCAAATACCTATACACTGGGAATCATTTTTCTTGATATGGAAATATTATATTTTAATCGTTTAGTAATTTAAAAATGTGCCATATACCCAAGTTATAGAAGGAATCCACTCTTGTCTCATCTTTACATCACATTAAGTCACCTTGAACAGCCAAAACCTACCAAATTGTTTAAAAACCTTATAGTTAGTGATGTAGATGTTTTTTATTAAAATATTATTCTAATGGACTAATAGAAATGATCTACGGGAGGGAAACTGATGAAGATTAAATCGTCATAACTAACCACATTCAATTTAGTTATTATTATTCTCATATAAATTTTAATTAGCCATCACAAAGTAAATAATTGAAGATTTCAATTATGAAAGAAATATTATTACTATGGAACATCCATTATACACCTTCATCGACATCAGATGGGAAGCGAATTTACTCCTCATGCATAAGAGTGGACAACCACATCCACATATCGATATAACTCAATTCCCTTCACTAGATTTCATGGAAGGTTAATATAATGAGTTAATGTTTTAATATGATATATTTGAAATAATTACTCCTCTAAAATTATTAAATTGTATATATATATTATTACCATTCCTAATTTTAAAAAAATTACAGTTTTGCTCATGTGTACATGTTGACTACCACCTCCATTCAGAAATGTCATTCATTTTTATATTCCCGATAATTGTATAGAAATAATTAATTATTTAATATATATATATATATGATATAATTTTTTTATTAATTATAAATAATATTTACCGTTTGCTTATTATTTTCATTAAAAAATAAAAACAACTTTCATACATACGTTTGACCAAACACCTTAGTGATTAGTGTTAATAATTTTCAAATCTCTTCCATTTATTGTTGACTAGAATTAATTTTATTGAATATTATATATATATATATATATATCATGAGAAAAATTATTGAGTATAATAATAATTTTTTATATACAAGGACTGGAACATCCATACCAAAACATGCATGAAAAATGAAATATTTATCACCAAAAAATGGAAATTTTAATAAGAAGTTATTTTAATGTTTATTTTAAAAGTTATATTTTGATCATAAATTTTAATATAAGTATATAAATTACTCTAGTAATTAATTAAAGTAAATTTATATCTATTATAAAAGATGTTATAGTTCATTTGAATAATATCAAAGAAGAGGTTATGGTATTTAGTCTAACATTAATTTCTATGAGGCATAATCCATTATGAAAATTTCAATCGATTATGTGGTATACAGACTATAAATAAATTTAATTTATGATTATTATCATTAATGTTATTGAAAATTTCAAATTAAATTTTTGTTATATATTTTATTTTTTTTATTCAGATATTTATGAAATGGTAGGTGTTTATCATATCAAATTGTTTTTTGGGGACTTATGTTATGTTATGCACCTATAATATTTGATGACGTGTATATAAAAACCATTTAAAATTTTAAAATATTAATATACTTGTAAACATGATGTTGCAGGTTTAATTTAATTTTCTTAATTATTGGGTCTTATTAGGAAAAAATTACTAATGCGTTTTGGGATTTATGGTCCAATCTCCTTTTAATTGGAATTGTTTATTCATGTATTACCATTGATGGAAATTATAATATTATTTTATGGGAATTGAAAATACTTTTATTATTCTATGAAAAAACATTGTTATTTTTTATATGACTATATTCTACTCATTCAAATTTATTTTTTTAGGAAATTGATTTCAAGAAGAATAGTCATTATTTCCCATGTGGTTAGGAATATTTTTCTTCAATGTAAATGTTTATTTTAAAATGCTCCATAATGTTTATAAAATTGTAATAATATTTTATAAATAATTTTTAATCATGTTTGAATTTATATTAAAAAAAATTCATATGAGAATTATTTTTATCTAAAGGAGCTACATTTGACTTTTTACTGAAAATACGAATGAAATATTTTTTAAACATAGACGACATGAAGTAATTTCATATTTTTCAAAGAAAATAATTGATTTGAAACAAATTTTATAAAATAACATGATTTATAAATGAATATTCACACTTTAATATTTATGATTTTTTATAATTTACTGATTTAAATAATAAAAGTTTATTTCCTTCAAAAAATATTCCAAAAGAATTTTGATGAAATTTCTCAGTGATGATAACATAATTTAATTATAATTATTATTAATTGGTTATAAGATCCAATGATACAATAATTATTCATTATTTGGATGGTTTTTGAATATGGTGATGTAATATATATGAAACCGTTTTAATATTTATGATTCATGATATGATAAAATGTTGAAATGAATATGGAACTAGTTTTCCTTTTCATGGGTTTTGATATAAGATGAATGTTTAATATTCTTATATAACACATATGAATGAACGGTAATTTTGTGATGGGTGGGTCTAGAATCATATCCCAACAACATATTTCTTAATTATGGATATCTCAAGAGTTAAGGAGAAACATAATGGGGAGTGAGCACACATTAGTGAAGTATTAAGTCCAATATGATAGTCTGGGGAGTGAAAAAAAATTAAGGATGTGATATAAAGAATATTGACTAAATAAAAAATGATAGTAATGGATTTTATCCTAGAATAATTTAATAATTTTCTATTATTACACATATTCCAAAAAATTTGGATTTTTTAAACTATTGTTCTATACATGAGGATTAGAAGATTCAAAGGAATATACCCCAAATAATAGATGATAGAAAACGTTTCATAGATCCCATGTGATCTCAAATTAACTCTCAGTTAAAGGAAAATACATGCACATAAAATCATTGTGTAGAACAGATATGCATGGCTATCTTAGTCATGCAGGTCTATCATGGGCAGTTTAACCATGAAACTCTACCCAACATGATGATATGTGGGAAGAAAACCAGTGAAAGAGAACTACATGAATTTAATCTATTTCTATGCATAATAAAATTTCCTATAAATATGACTGTTGGTATCCTCATTGGACATTACTATAGGGAAAAAGGAATCCATTATGTTCTTCTAACCATTGCTCTTCACCCATGTCATCACAACCTTCTAGATAGCTCCAATGTCCTCCATAGTAGTGTAAATTAGGGAATATAGTTGCATGATATTTCCTTGAATCTGTGAATCATAAATACCTATGTAAGGATCAATTCCACCAATTCTAAAAGTACTATATTGAATGCCCCATATTAATATTGACACTTGCGTGAGACCCTTTGATCTTAGAGCAATGCCTCTCTAATGTTTTACTGCACAGTTTATCTACTTTTTAAAGAGAATATTCAACTCACTTAGGTCCACCCCATGGAATGAAAATCCAATTATACTAGGCCTCACCTAGGTGATGCACCGTTATCTCACAAAGGCCTTTTCTTGGAGAAGCTCCTCCAAGTAATCCAAATCTACAATGTTCGATACCCTCTTTAGTTCACCCAATCATTACCTTGGAGAACCACTCATTAATTCTACATTCATACCACCAATGGTAGGGACCCTATTTTTATCGATATATTATATGAGGGGGACCCATAAAATACTTACCCATAAGAATCCATATATTTATGATATGAGAGAAAAGAAACTAACTGTTCCCTCATGACCACACATTTCAATGATAATAGATGTTCTACATTTATCCTACATAATTGGAGGGATCCTTTGATATTTTGAAATTATATATTCTCATGGTAACAAGTATCCAAAACATATGGATAATTATAGGTCTATAGTGTTTGAAAATAGGAGAGTAGATAGGCACATCGAAAACAAATCTCTCCTCTTGACTGTCATTCCATGACCCCATCATCATTTACCATCAGACTAAGAGAAACTGCCACCATAGGGAGTACAACATAATGAAATATAATTGTATCTCTTTTGGGTAATTCCCCAATAAATTCATGCCCCCAACTTCTTCCACTTGAGGATGAATAAGATTTCTCAAATTGGTATATCCACCTCTTCCTTTTGTTTCTCACACTGAGTATGAATCAGGTGTGCTCAGAGGTATGTTGTGATCATTTCATCATCATAATGAAGTACCACAAATATGTAAAATCTATACAGTGTAATCCCAAAACCATTTCACCAACTCAAAGGGCCATATTTCAAATGTAGAAATCCACATGGGCCTACTCTGTAGGTATAATCCCAAAACCCCTTCGAACTACATGTGACTTAATTCCTATCTAAATGGGATACATAGGAAGCCTCATTGAGGATAAAACCCAACACCCCATTCTCACCCTCATATATTCTAGAACATTTAACTAGTGTGGTCATATCCAACATAGGATGCTATATCCATTCGTGCCCCCTCGTCACCCCCTGAGCCGATTCAACATTTGTCCCACAACATCATTATGTATTCACCTTTAACATTGATTTCCATTCCACGTGATGTTAAATTTCATGGTTTGGTACTTGTCACATGTCCTTAAAAGGTATGACATGTCCCATCATGTGGCACTGAACTACATGGGTTCTGATTTCACTGAAAAGATTAAGTAGGGATCCATTTTTATGAGGACAATACTGATATAAAACAACTCTGATCTTTCAGGATGGTGATAATTTCTCACATTCCCCAATATGTGGATTAGAAACATCATCATGATAATAAATGACATAGAAATATTTTAAATTTCTACTAATGGTCCTGTTGGTTGATAACCCCATTGGAATAATGATTATTCTAAATAAAATACACTCCATCATTTTTTTTTTCAAAATATGTGTAACCCATTATATATTTGGAATTTAATAGGGGATTCAAGAATATGTCCAAAATCAATAAGAGTTTCCCATAGCACGAAAGAGTCCTCTAAAAGTGTATGATGCGGCTAAACCCCATCCTCTCAAACCACATGAGACTCTATATGCAATTGGAACCATTTTCCTATGACCACATGATGTTGGAAAATGGTTCATGAGATAATGATAATAACGGAACCATTGTATTTGTTGTGTTAAATGAAAAAACTAAATTATAAGCCACTAGGAAAGGACATGAAAATTAGAATAGCATTTCTTATGTGAAGGGTTTCTCCATCACCACCTCAAAATTCCATTAAATCCTTAAGTGATTTATTGAAAGAAATATTCATTTAAGTAGAGAAACAATAATGGTTAAACTAATGTGAAACAATAACAAAAATGAAAGTGTCACACACATGTCATTCCCCATTCACACTCTTACAAAATTAATTCTTGGAAAATATGAATTTAAACCAACCAATTATGCAAAGCTCATTTATTTAGATTATTCTTTGAAGGGTCTTTATTTATTCTATTCATTATTTATTTCCAAGAATTATTAACAAGAACTAACTTTGATCTATTGGAATCTTCCTATATGACCCAAATGTAAAAATTAGCAACTAAACAAGATGAGTCCTCATTTAACATGAGGAAAGCATTACCGAACTAGTGTCTTCATTTTCTAGTTTCAAATGCATTGGTATTGTAGTACTATCATAATGTTACATTCTCAACCCTAAAGGATGCTAAAAAATCCCCCAACACATGAAATCCTGCAAACCGTCAACTCATCAATGGATGTAGGTCCAAAATTTGATGAAATCCATTTCCAAAACAATTAATTTGGAGATCATTTCCCATGAATCAGGAAACATGATCCTCCCTTATCGTTGGTGAGAATACCAAGGGACTATCTACAACCTCATCTCAAATACACAAGAAGATCTGATATGGGCTCCGCTATGTAACTATAACTTCCAATTCCGTGTGGCCTCAAGTCCTCATCTAGATGAGGATGCATCCCCATGGGCTCTTGGTGAAGTCACACAGACCCAATAATCACATAATTTCTTATAAGGGCAGTGAAAAATGAACTCCAAGAATGATCGAATTCATGTTCTGGTTGGGAAATACCTCCAATAATATATAGAGTTGACTTATGAGAAGACCCATACATATAGTATCTCAATAAAACATAGAAAAAAATGTATATGTTTGCAAGCATGTCCTTATATTGAATAGGGGTAACACCCATGCTTCTTCCCATGAACCATATGATTCTCAGTATATCCCAATAGGAAATTGATGATATGAGGAGGGGCTGATCCCTACTACAACCATAGATATTTCATACATTCCCATTTCATCCACATATGTCAAGTAAAATTTCATAATATTGGTGGAAGAGAAGAAGTATATCCTTGATAAAAATATAAAATCCTTCATTGAGAGAATTATTTGGGTATCCATATTGTGGAGTCAGGCATATGACCCCAGCCCCACTAATGGAGTGTCCTATCCACACAATGAGAAGGTTACATGAAGAAGATGTGTAATCCTATAATCTTCAAAACAATTTTTCATCATAGTCCAATGATAAATGGTGAATCTAATTGGGAATACCTCTCTATTACAGCTGGATGTTGTCAGTCCATTTCAGTGGCTGTTAAATGTTAGGAATATATCATTTTCTATACTATAGATGATTTTAGGGATGTCTTCCAGAAACATGGGATTAACTCATATTAGCTCTAATTCATGGAAATTCATATACACCACACATGATTACATCTGAATAAGTATTGAAATATTTGAATAAATCCCACTCATAGAAGTTCAATTTTTTTTATTAGGATTACAGACCTATACTGATAAAGGTTGGTGTTCTTGATTCCATCAAACATCTATCAATTGGGGACCCTAATCCGGATGGTATTTTTTTGAATACAGACGTAGAAAACATAGTCGTTAGAGTCCTCTTCAAAATTTCATTATCAAAAATATTATAGGTCATCCCTAGAATATTTACCCAAAACGATCTATTTTTTATCAATAAGAGATTGAACTTGAGTTCTGATATCATAAACAATTCTTGGCCACATGATCCATGGATACCAAATCAAATCGAAAGAAGGTCATCCCATTACTATCATATATACCAATGACCCAACCCATGGTAATGTTTCATTTTATCAAGGTTGTCCCCCCATTTCTGAATCAATTATAGGAAATCCCTGAAATTATGAGGTGATTGAGAAGATTAGACTAGTTATAGCTAATGTCTGGTCATTGAAAATTTTTATCATAATTCCCCCAGAGGAAATCCCCAGAAAATGGTCTTCCTCTAAACCGACAACATATTGTTTCCATTATAATAAGGTTAAACAGGTCCCTACTAGAATGACTGCCAGAAATAATAAATACTAGAAATTCCTACATTGGGAAGATTAGGTGGAGTAATCTCCCATAAGAGAAGAGGAAGATACATTACTTATGAGAAGGAAAGTGGATAAGTATAATATAACTACCTTGTATTGTCTCTAATCCACTTTTCAATATTAAATTCACAATGAAGTATTAGAAGAATGCACACCCAAAATCCATATAACCCAATGGATAAATTTATTTTTTACGAATATGATGATATTTTCTAATTAATGATATCCATGCTAGGTATAGGTAACACATGACCTTAATTTACAAATTGACATTATGACACCTCTGAGCTACATGATACAAAAATTGGGAAAAGAGAAGAAGTATATTCAACATGCTTGCTTCAATTCATTACATTATATACATATTTTGGTCATAAATGTCCCACCTGATGTCCATATAAAGGGAAAGGGTGAACATGGAGCTATTAATTTTATCATTCTCTATAATTATAAAAACATATCATAGGTGAAATAATGTAATGTTATTTCTTCAAGTCGTAGCTTAGATGCATTCCATTATCATGAAAGACAATGCGATCGTCATGATTTATCCCTAAACATGTCAATGAGAAATTAGGGATGATGAGTTCCAACAATTGAAATAATACAACACAAGGCATCTTATAACCTTGAACAATATTCTCACTTAAGTGAATTCAATCACCCGATACCACTGATTCCTTCAGAAGAAAATGGATCATGTAGAGACTATATATTTCGCCCAAATAATCCTTGAATGAGTATGTGTATGATCAAGAGATAATCTGAACAATCAGAAGTAACTGTGATAAATAAGTAGCCACATTCCACACAAATAAGTCATTTGTGAAATAATTATTCATTTCCACATAGTAAAATTCATCATAAGTCTTGGAGGTAGTGGAATGGGAGTATCTCTAGACTTTAGGGTAGTTGTAATTCTTTCCATAACCTCCTATTCAACTGAAACTAGTGTTTTCCCTTTTAGGATGATAAAAAATATGAAAACTCTCTTTTCACAACGCCTCATGAGATGTTTCCATCATCAGTATATAATATGATGAAGTTGTGTGTAATTTCATTGATATGGATTCCACTTAACCAAATCCTAGAGAACAATTGGCCCCATTACCCCTAGAGAATCTCCCCAAAATCCAAGGGATACCAACAAGAAATGGGGTTGCATAATTAGTATCGTGGGGAGACTATACCCCTATGTAATAGTAATAGAATAGATAGAAAAATAGTAAAAAATAGTAGAGGCATATACAATAAAAAAATACATTATGCAGTGGAAGAATAAAATAAAACTAAATAACAATGTAGCTGAAAACTGAAAAATATATATAAATATTTCAAAATCCTCACAGGTAGTGTCTAATACAACATGTTTGCACAGTATTATAGTATAGAAGAAAACATGGAACATGGAACATACAAGATAAATAGAAATTTAAAAAGTGAAAAAAATAAAAAATCTACTCTATAACATCTTGAGATGAAGCCCAATCCTATACTCCAAAGTTCAAACTAAATAGTGAGAACAAAAAACTGGAAGAGTTGTTCACTCCCCTATCCACAACTACAGGAAACCTATCTTCTCAGGTGCCAAGGGAAACATGTATAGGGTGTGAGGGAAATACCCCAACCAGCTACCACCAATTATTTAAATGTGTAATATGAGTAGGAACTTGTAGGTAAACGTTTTAAATAACGAAAGGTATGTGAAATAGAGCAGCATAAATAAATAATCACCCTCTCAAATCTCTAAGGGAAACTTGGAGGGTCTATCTTCTTTTTCTCAAAGCTGGTTTGTATGATTAAGTAAGCACACACAAACACAGACACACACACACACACACATATATATTAGAAATGGGGTATGGATGACTCCCATCCATACATGTATATGTATATATAAAAAAGGGAATGTGTTATCATTACCTCCCATCCATATATGTATTTCAATGATGGCAAAGTTTACGAATAACTACCACCCATACACTAATTTCATAACTAGCGTGGGGTAAGAATTACTCCCATCCATAAACATATATCATAAGGGGTGTGGGGCATGAATTCCTACCATCCATTAACATTGATATTTATATATCAGACCATTCAAGTAATCCCACATATCATTTTTCATTTTTCATAAGGCGAGATCAAAGGGATGTCTAATCATCCTTCTATCATGTTCATTTTACAAAATAATCCATTTCTTGTAATGCCCTTATAATTTATCATAAATAGGGAATACTCATGCAATACCTTAAAACTATCCCTTAAAATCAATTCATTTTAAAATTTAAATCCATATTATCCTAGAAAACCTATACTATAAAACCATCCAATTTTCCTAACATGGAAAATTCATTTTATCAAAAAGTTGTCAAGGAAAAACGGTCAAGGTCAAATATTCAAATTACCATTTGTAAAATATTAATTTCAAATGGGATAATCAGAATTGATTAAACTTTTTATACTTAAATTAAACATTATCCGAGGGATATTTAAATTAAAATTCATGTTGGGAGATAAATTGGGTTCCATGTATTTCTGACCATTTTTCCCAAACGACCATTTTCAATGTGGATGTTTTTTTTCTTTCAATATAGAATAATGGTGCTATATAAACCCCTACAAAATAACAAATTCACATAAATAGTTGCACTTGGGTCATTTAGAGATGATGGAACCAAAAAAATTAGTGAACTTGATAATGGCATAGTCACAACAAGACAGAATAAATACAAAATTTCCATAACTGAAAAAGAAAACTATATGACCACCTACCATATAGACGAAGATGAAAAGTCTCTTGATATCGACTTCATATTCAAAGAAGGTTGGAAGGGATATGTGTTTGAATTCAATTCGCTAAAATTAGGTCATATGACCCTAAAAACAAATAGTGAAAAGGATTGAATGAAAAGCATAGACAAGGATAGAGAGACAAGGGAGCCTTACACTAGGGGTTATAACTCTTTCGATGGATTGAAGATCAATCATCAAATGAAGAAATAGGATCAAAACCAAGGTTTAGGTCTTTGAGAGATTAAATAGGATGGAGGCCTAGTGTTTTGGCAACATGAGGGAAGAGGAATTGAAGAAATATGTTAGATTTGTAGTGGCGGTAAAATGGAAATTTTTCTCCCAATCATCATACAGAAAACTTATGCGTATGGTTTACAAACTCGGAACAAGCCATGCGATAAATATCTACCCCCCATTTGTAGTATATTTTATTGTTATGTGCTTGATCTACATGGTTTTATGAATATCATGTGGACCTGTAAGTACCTAAGTCTACAGCAGCATAGTTTACACAAACCATGTGACCTAGGTCACATAGATTACACTAACTATGTGGCTTAGTCTACAACACATTTTTCAAGAACTCTGGCCTTAAAACCAACCCTAGACACTCCCTGGGCCTTCCTTAAAACCTACTATAGCTTTACCATGATTAATTTAATGATTTTTGAAAATCCAATGATCTGTACCATTGTAATAATTTGGGTCGTTACATTGTGTGGCAGGTACCTTCGAGACACCCTTTTCCATGAATCTATAAATAAATAACAATATGGATAGAATAGACAAATTAATAGTCAGAAAGAGAAATTTATTAGGGGTAAAACTACTCCAGAAGATATTACTTCCTTCAGTACTTATCTTGGGGCCAATCATCCCTCATATAATTATACTGCTAATATGACACATAAAATGCAATAGTCATTGGTAAAAAAATTGGAACTACTCATTTGGAACCCTTAGATGACAATGCCAATGGAGAAGAGTAATAAGTGTATTTTTTCATTCAAAATATGACCCAAAATGAAATAAACAAAATAATGTTGGAGTAATGGGAATCGAACGCTCAACCAAAATAGATGGGTTTCCTAAAATGTTCCACCAAAACCCACATGATGATATTCCACCAGCAAAAAAGTGTAAGGGCAGGACTATGTACCACCACCTAATGTATATATGTGAATCACTAAATATAAAAGGGTGGGTCACAATAGATGATATTAAAATACCATAAATGAGTAATCTAAAAAAAGACCCACACCGTGGAAATGTTCACGCTGGGTAAATCCTTCAAGTGGAGCCTCATGTGACCCTTCCAGCTAACACCACATAACAATAAAGGATCCGAATATAAGTGATAGTGTATCTAGATATCATACTAAACAATATTGAAACCAATTTATTAAACTTAATTATACTAGAGTATCATGATTACCCATCAATAAGTGAAAAATAAGAACAAAAAAATAGAAAAACCATTAAAGGTTAACCCATAATAGGGGACAACCATAGGTATTGAATGATTCAATATATCCATCCCTTCTGGATATATGAATTATTGATGATATTGTTCATACAGACATCCTAAAGAATATATCAATACTATTATGACATTGGTAGCATGCTTGGATGGCGTGGAGTAATGGAACCCACGAGTATAACAAGAAATAAATCCTAATCCTAAATGGGTTAATGTGAACCATTCCCTTCTATACATTAGGAGACCTATGTTATTATATTTAATGGCTCAGGGGACACAGATAAACATCCAATATGTTTAATTTCCTAATTTGAAACCATGATTAGAACCCAAACAGAACATGAACTGGTGAAACATAGGTTCATAATACAAGAATAGCAAGGTCCAACCATTTTGTGTTATACCATTTTCCATCATTGTTAATCATGGTATCGAATGATCCCCATTAACAGTTTCTGTTTTGATTTATCTGAACCCTATAGAAGACGATAATTCATAACCACTCATACTATAATCATTAGAATATAGATATGGTGTCATATTTCGTTGCTAAGAAGAACATGTAAACATAATATCTAAACCTACATCTTCCCCAAGACTATTTCTTATTCCATTATATGGAGAATATTGATGACTCACTAGGAAAGATAGTTACCCTATGAAATATTAGGGATGGTTTTATGACCTTGTTGTTGTTTTTAGAGATTTCAAGATTCGATCTTGTGGACTAAGGTCATTTCCAAACTAATACCATCTCCTCATGTGATGAGAATAGTGAATGTATTGGCTTCCACACTCATGCTTAAGAAAACTCCTATGCTAGATCCAACACCAATTCCCACACTATACCATGTGGAGCCCAATCCCATATATCTATTACAATACCCTCCTCTTCCATAAAAGAGATGTAGGTAGAGGAGAAACATATTAAAGAAATAGTGGACTAAATAATATTCATTTTGAGATGAGAAGGTACCTGTATAGGCCTTAACATATTTGGAGAAATATTTAACGAATTTTCCAAATCCTTAGATGAACGATCATATTATCCTAGATGATCTCAATTACTATTTAAAATTTCTACAAAAACTATCTAAAACCATCCATGAATTCAATTTTTTTAAATACACCCAGAAAACATTCATTGGATTTGGGTTGGTGATGATGGGAAAACTAGTAGAAAAAATTGAATGGGGTTCCTATGCATACCCAGGGGTAGATGGTGAGTTGAAAGAAGTGCATAAAATGGTTTACAAATTATCAATGATTTAATTATAATGAAAAAAAATCATCCAAAATTATTCTATAATCATGGAAAAGATGAATCAACTAACTATGTCCCTAGTTTCTCCTTCCATGACACCACAAATCTCATTAGGTCCATAGTCCATTAAGAATAATTCCATAATTAAGCTTCACATATAGGGAAAAAAATAATACAATAGATGTTGAGCCTATATTAATGAAAAACAAATCCATTAATATCTTATACCTTCTTCCACTATCCCAGTGGACATGAGCATTATCCACCAAATTGTTCCACTAGAGTGAACCAACTAGTGGAAATCATCATCAGTTGGAGAGTTAATATTTGGTTTTATTAATTTCATTAGCATAATGGATCCAATATATAATTAATAGTATATAAATAAACCCAATTTATCTACACTTGAATAGGTAACTATAGAAAGAGTCTATAGGATCCTTGGGTACATTGGAATGTGTCGTCGCAACATAAGTCAATATTCGAGGAACATCATCCGTAGAACGTTATATTTTAAAAAAAATGATAGTGTGGCATCCAATATTCCCAATAAAATGATGGAGGTTTCACCATGTATTCTAGGAGTTCTCCTGATCAGATTGTGTAGAATAAAAACTAGAGGGGGTAAAATTTTTTGATCAACTTTTCCATATAGCCAGACCTATTGTGTTAACCCAATAAGGACAAGAGAAACCTTTAACTCTCATTCCAAGGGTTCATCTGACTACATCAAGTACTTAATCAATTAATGTTATTACAATGGATTGTCTCATTCTGAGAGGAGTAGACCTATAGCCTATATTTGTCAAATGTTATTGAAATTTAACCTATTTTCGGCTATATTTTGGATCTTGCACTCATTATATTTGTTGAAAAGCCTCCAGGATGCACACAAAGAGGCTTTGTTGATCACTAAATAGTTTGAAGCTATGTTTTTCACTATTTATGTATATCATATATGGATCGATGAAATATAATTCCACACGATTATCGATTTTTTAGAGAAATATAATGATTTCCATTCAGAGGGGATCATCATATCATTATACGTGGTAGGAAGGATAATTAATATTGATTTCTGATGGGATATCATTTATAATTGATTAAGAGAAAAATTCATTCCATTCTAAATACTTAACAAACTAGGCTATATAGATCAACCATTACCCATTCCACTCTAACACATTAGGGTTATGATGAAATCTAGAAAAAGTCCCATGTATGATTCATGAACATAGCTTAGTTTTGGGACTTTATATCTGACAGGGGATCTCTTGTTTTCTGGAATGATTTGTTCCTTAATGTTCTTATAGGAGGGCCTCTGTTTCATAAACACATTGTGGTTCACACATTATATAACAAATGAAAAAATTACTGGATTTTTTGGAAAAAATAGAAATTTTATATTGATAAATCCTGGTTTGAATCTTGAAAATCACATTATATTGAAGCTAGATTTTTCCAAATGTAATGAAAATATGAATAAAATGAACATGTCACTCATGTAACTGACCATAAAAATCATGAAATGGTCCCAACCAATCCCTTCAGATAGATCAAAAATTGAATATGATTCCCTACAATCAAATAAAATATATGATTCGATATTTGGGAACATATTTAACAAACTTCATGACATCACTCATCAAGGAAAATACTTGATGTGATGATATGTAAATTTACGCTTCGAATAGCGGTAAAATATTAGCAAACAATTCCATCAATCCTTCCCATGAGGTTCAATATACCCATGAATAATTAGTGGAATACAAAACCATTCATGAAACTAGGAGAGAGTTGAGATATTTCTTATCTATTAGTCATCTTCCCTTTGGACATATAATAAAACCCTATATATTTTTTTCTGATTCAAGTAATGCTCTTTGGGATACAGAATGATGGATCTACTCATAAAAATTCCATGAATAAAATATTCAAACCTTTTTTTGGTATGTTTGTTGAGTGAAATATCCATGATCTACTGGATAAATATTAAAAAATTTGACTAAATTACTGAAATTGATACCATCATTATTAAACATCTATAACATACCCTAAAAATGAACACCCTGAAATATTCATTCATAGTTACCTCATTATTGTTTTTCACTAATTTAATTATGCTGTCATGGAATCAATGTTGATTTCATGAAGAAAAATGATATCTGTGATAGTTCCCCTCATCAAAAACTCAATGTGTTTATGGGATTACAAGGATCTCTCCCTCACATTAGAAAAATTATAAAAAACCTTTTTTCAATGTTTTTTTCATTCACCCATTTGATGAAAAAGGGGATCAAATATCAGTGGGGTAATTTTTATTCAAAAAAATCAATATTTTCATGGAATATATTTTGATCCAACCAGTGTTGAGGCCACCTTTAAATTGAAAAGAGCTAATTTGGTATGTTAAAATAATTAAATGATTATTAAGTTATTTCCTAGAAAAAATTGAAGAAAATAGAAGTAAATAATCCACTATTACATTTGTTGAACCATGATAAAAATGGAGACCCATTATTAAAATATTGAATGGATATTCCTAGAGTTTATTTTTTTTAATTGATAAACTAAGAATGAACCTACACATGATGAGAAACATTTTTTATCTCATAAAAACCTTCTAAAAACATCATCATCAATCCTTTATTAATCAGGTGATTGGATAGATGATTGTTCATCATTCAATAGTTTTTCATTCAGTTCATGCCTTAGAAATAAGTAAAGGGAGATACATTGGCATACCACCTTTTAAAATATCAATATGAAAAAACAACATTAGTGAATACTAAATTTTTTTATGAGTATATATACTCTATTAAAGAGTGACACTAGACATGGGAGATGTATTGTGATGAAGAATATAGATGTCCAACACTGAATAGAGTGGGAAAACCTAATCATAATAATGATGGGTTGGAAATCATGATCATATCCCTTTCAAAGGAAGTCTTACCTTTCACTTTCCGATCATCATGAGATTTCACCAAAAATAAGGCATAGTAACAATTACTCATACCTATGATAGAATAGTCATATCAAATACAAGTGGAACATATTAGAATAAAATGTTATTTAGAATTTTAAATCAACAAAATAAATGATGATTTGTCTATTATAATTTATTATCTAGTCTTTTTACATGACTATATCTGAGGAATTATGGTATAATTCCCTTAAGAGATGAAATTGAATCAAATACCACGACTAAACAGTTCAAAAATAGATGGACTGGAAAATGATGTTATAGTTTATTTGGATCCTAATAGTGATGAAACATCCTTCATCACTCAGAACATACGAATGGTGTAACATTTAGTTCATGTAGACATGGACGATATCAATGAGGTCACAAATATCCTATAATAATAATGTTATGAATCTGAATGGATGATGACCATTGTGGACTACCTTAAAAATTGAATACTCGCATAGAAGTAAACTGGAGATTAGATATCCCGATGATGAGAAATTAATATGACTCATTATGATAGCCCAAATAACTAGGAAAACCATCTATATATGGGTCATCGATGTTGTCCTTCTTAGGTCCATTCATGGGGAATAAACCTTTGTTTTCATAAAAGATGTAGATACATGGGATTGTGGTACCCTCCAGTCTGGGTTTTCATTCCTATAAAATCATGAGTCTTGGGTACTTTTTCCCTCAATAACATAGAATTGAAAAAATACCCAAATTTTTTCATTCCTACCATGTTCACACCACCATTTTCCATCAACCCATGAGTTTCTATACCATTCCAAATACTCCTAGCCATTCTTGTTTTTGGGAATGGATTTTTTTGGGTAAAATACTCATGCAACACTCAAGATATTGAATTATATTATCACTTACACTTCCATTTTCACTATTTGGTATGAGAATTTACTCTACAATGAGTTATGTGAAATGAATATTTTGATAATCCTTAAGGAAAATATCTTTAAAAAATTTGGTATCCCTCAGACGTTATTTATGGACAATCGAACTTTTCCATTTTGATGTAATTGATGTATTTGGAGTAAAATATCAAATAAATTCACACATAGAACTTTCATTTGGTGTCTAGTGGGTAGATAGAATAATTAAAAAAGGAATTATCAAATATACTCCAGAAGATGTTGGATAAAGACAATAAATGTGTTCCAGACAAGATATTTCATTCCTTGGGGACTTAACAGACTATAAATCACTCTAACATAAAAGAAACCCCATATTAACTAGTATATTTTAATTAATTAGTCCATCCAATTAAGGTCCAATTTACCTCACACATCATTTCCATTTATGATAAGATTTACATAGATGAGAAATCATATGAACAGATTGATGATGTGGAGCAACATGTTGTGAATGGAATCCATAACATTCATCACATGGTAGTCAAAAAAAATAATATAGAATAGAATTTTAATAATAAATGTCTCCTTCTTACAATCCACCATAGAGAAATAGTACTTGTTATTAGGTATCTGATGATTACAGGGATGAATCCCCCAATCAATGAATTCCATTAGGAAGGACCATATTCTTTATAGAAGGTCCATTTTATTGAATCTTATATCTCAATCATAATGGGTAAGATCTTGTTACATCCCCTACCCATGTATGGGTTCTAAATAAATACTCAATGTAATCATAACTAATATTCTTAATCTCATGATAATAAAAATCATGAATTATGGCCCTACTCATACAAACAAAATCTTTATAAAAATTCATCATTACCAAATGAAATTAACCATCATAGAGTGGTACTTATCACATGACCCTGAAAGGCATGATTCGTATCATCTGTGTAAAAATATAGTAACTTGTGTGATGTTTTAATCATTATTTTATGTTAAAATTTAGTCTTAACCTATACAACAAGCATATGATATCGAGGGAATCCTATTCAGGAATCCTAATGTCCCAAACATGGGTTGCCTTCTGTTATATGATTCCCCTAATATATAGAAATAATATATGGGATGTCATGAATAAGTTTGAAAATTAATAAATATTCATCCTTACTGTATGACCTTAAATTTAATTTTTAACATCTTTATTAAATGTTGTTATGATTCTCTTATAACTACATTAACCATGATTCTCACCCCTATGAGATATTTAGTGAATCCTGGGTACTAAATTTTAGTCAAACCATCACATGATAAAGGTTTCCATGTCTTTTATTTTAATTTCCTATGTTTGGGAGAAGAAACCATTTACACTCCTTGTGTATAACACTGAGCATATCTCACACGAGGTTATAAATTTTCTAATGGATTCCACACATGATGAAGATGAATTAGTTCCTGTCATAGTTATCATTTTCATATGAACATGATATTAAAATAAACTCCAAAAATATTTATAACATATTGTTATACTTCATAGTTTGTGTCTCCTATATAATTTAAAACTAGTCATTGATTTGTACCTCTCTCTAGAGGGATTACATCCATAGGGTTAGTTTTTTAGAACACCTCTATTCATGATCTATGTGTGGTATATTTCTCTTCCAAATGAGATACATAGAAATGCAGAAATTAATTTTCGTGGTACCAACTACAATATAAAAAAATTCACACCTCTCTGCATATTGGTTAGAACCATGAAGGTAATCTCCATGATTAGAATTATGTGTGTACTAGTTCTGAAACATTAGGATTTATATTGAAACCCATATACAATATTTTTCCCCCAACCCAATATAATGAAATACCACCTATCCAAACAAGAATTTGATTAGTGTTACGAACCTATCCTAGATATACATGTTGATTGATTATGAAAATGATATGGCACATAAATATTCACATATCTGAGGTCCCATCCCAACAAAATTATAAAAGATCTTTCCCCACCCTGTGTGTAGTTCAAATACATGCAATGGATATTTAACCAAATCTTGGTTAATTTTTGAATAAAATGATCATTCCATACTCAGTAACCTTCCATACACAAGTAAAACACTATGTCTGTGGAAATATAGCTCTTTATATAGTTTACTTGAAAACTAGTAATATTTTATCTATTTTTTTTGGATTACTATGGTTTGTTATGCATTATAGTCCCAATTTATGATTTAAATATTTCTCCCCCAATAGAGAATGTAATCCAAAGATGCCATAATCTACCTGAGATACAAATTCAACATCATATCTGGAAAAAATTAGGTTTGAAATATATTTTCAAATATATTTCATGAAATTTTCATGTGTATTTCCCCCATATCAATTTTCATACTGGGATTCCATCAAATAGAAGGTTACAAAATTATGTATTGATGCTTGAATTATGATAGAACATTCTTTGTTACATCAGCATGCTATTGTAAATCATTAATATTTGGTTCAAAATTAAATGAAAAAAAATTGAAATCCTCATCATCCATAACATAATAAATTGAACTTCATGGATGAGGTCCTAGCCCCATGAAATTAAAGTCATTGATGCCTCAACCCACGTATAAGAGGATCATTTCCTCCTTGTTTCAGTCATCCACCACAACACTGGGAAGAGTTATGCATGACATTATTCGTATTTGATGAAGAAATTTCATGAAAACTATATAGCTCATCCTATGTCCAAACTAGTAGTCTGAAAAATCCCCCCACACCACTTTTTATCCAGATCAATATAGAGAACTGGTTACCAAGAACCACACATGGATCCATTCTCATATCAAAGAGATACATAGTGACACCTATAACTAAAATTCTAGTCCATGCTTCTATAATTAAAATTTTTTGTGTTCCACAATTCCTGGAAATGAACCTGGCTAAGGAATATTATTATAAATTTCATTTCATGCCCCCACTCCAATAGTTTTTTTCAAAAAAAAAATCAAATTTATAAATCAGATTTCTTATCCTTATCCCGTTCTAAACCAATTTCCCATTCATTATTAGATACATTCCTTTGAGTAACCACCAGTCATGGTCTTGCGAAATTTGAATCCTCATAAACCATCCATATCCATTAGTAATAGTGATATGAAAAAGTTACAGAATCCTTTTCTCTAACAATGAAAAATACACCCTTATTTAACACATAATAAGTCACCCTTAGTAGCACCTATCACCTAGAGGAACCATATAACTTTGGAGGGGGACTATTAATCACAGCAATCCATTAGAACATCATCCTCTCAATATATAAAAGATTTATTGGTCAAAAAGAAACCCTGTAGTCAATATTCCCATTATACATGTTGACAAAAGTTCGACCTAAAACAACTATTGAATTAATCTGGATATCAAGACATATAACTGCAAATGGAATAAAACATAATTCTCACTAGGATGAAAAACCTACAAAGGGAACCCAATGTAAATGTCTATTATATTCTCTATAGATATTTACATCAATTTATTTTAGTAAATATGAAAAATAGAAATAGAAAAATTGTCAAAATAATTGTTATGTTGAAAAATAAAAATGGGAGAACTTTGAATAAGTGGATTCTTGCTCACCATGTCTTCGTCACATCTTACATGGGAAAATTTACAATGGTGATTAAAATGAAAAATAGTTCCTAGGTTCCCTTATGTGAATCTAGTAATTTTATAACTATTATCACTATTTAGAAATACATAAAAAGAAAATAGATAACCCACTTTTTTGCTATCATTGTAATTACAATACATTGAAAAAATGACATTAAATAAAATGTGTCTACATAAATATTATTTTATAATAAAATTGGGGACATTAATGTATACATAGTTTATTATGAATAAATAATTTTCAATTATTGATTAAAATTCATAATAAAATTAAAATGTTGAATTTATTCAATCAGGTGTATGATATTCTCTTAAAAATAATCTTTGATGTTTCAATGTATTTATTGGTCCTTATCTAAAAATTTATGAAGCACTATATACTATGTGGAAATAACATACTCAATGTGATAGAGGATATCCTTTTCTATAGTAAAATCATTTATATGTACAAGGACCCTCATTGCGATTGGTCGGTTTGGACATGATCTCCTTGTAGAAAATCCACTCGATGCATTGCTTCTCTTCCACATCCCTCTCATGATTGACATCCACTTGGGATACAACCATCCTAATATTGTAATACCATATAAGATATTTTTTCCTAGACTATCTTGACTTTTTCTCTTCACCATGGTTCACGAAAATCACCTTCACATCATTATGTATTGAATGATATTAAAATCTACAATATTAAAAATATTGAACATAGTTTGGAGCCGGTGATGTCGTAAATGATAGTATTTAAGAGGAGTCATTGAAACTGGATTCCAAATGTTTTTATAGACAATGTGATGTGAAAAATAAATACATATTAATCCCAAAAAATTATATATGAGGTAAAATTAGAGGGGGTGACGTACAATGGAATCTACTTGATTATGGAGGCATCTTGAATTATCCATTTGGGAGAAGTGTCACCCTCACTATACACTATTGGATAATCTGTGATGGAGTTTTTCCCCTGATGATCTACTATTATTGATTAAATAACGAAAAAATTAATGAATTGTCCTTCAGTGTCAGGAGATAGTAATGATATAGTAAAAAAAAGTTATGAAAGATGTAGATTTTAATAACCAATTTGATTAAACAACCACCTAAATTGATTCCTCCCTAGTTTTCCCAACCACAATAGTGTGGAATGTGATCTCTTGATGAATTTAATTATCATGAGTGTTTCTGGGACCCAATATAAAAGGAAAATGGGAACCTATAGCTTACAAATCTTATTTTATAATTCCTGCTGCAACTGGAATAGGATGGACTACACCATGGTCATGGATTTCCTTGGCATTTTTTCTAAAAAAAAAGATTCCCAAGTCAACATCTTTTACATAGTATATAAAATTAAAGTATATAAGTAATGTTTGAAGACATAATGTTGGAAAACTCATGTCCCTCCAATTCCTTCTTAAATTCATCACAACCCCTTATAGATCCTTGAAATTCCAAATCTTAAAAAATTTCTTCCATTTTCACTATTTGATTGTAAGAATCATCATGTATCATAAAATATTTCCCACTAATAATATCTTAGACACTTGGTTTAGAAAAAATTATCTCATCCATCATCTTTATTCACTACTTTCTTCACTTGTATGACCATTGGATGCCCCGCCATATCATGATCCACCCAACACCTTCAACAGATGGTCTAGGGACCCTTCCTCCCCCTATTAGGTTGGTGACATGACCAATCAGAAATGGTTACATTGTCCTCCAATATTAGGTGTAGATATAAAACATCATGAGGATGAAATTTTTGTGATTGGTATATGATACCATATGATGTGAATTTTATCTTACCAGGATCCTCATACCTTTAGCTATTAATAATAATGATGGTTGTCTCATCCCTTTACCCTAGTCATGTAAAATGATATTATGGAAGTTTGTAATCTATTCCTCATCAAAAATATCCTCTATAGTTCATTTAGGGTCATCAATAGGCCCTATGAGAGAGGATAGGGGAGTGTGTAATTGGACCCACAATCATGATCATGTACTTATTTTGGGTAAATCAAGAAGAAATGGTGTCTTGAATACTGACCTTGAAAGACGATGCTCTTGGAAAATAAAATTATTCTCTATCAATCCTTCACATTATATAGAGGAATGATTGAAAATTCAAAATCGAATATAGGTATGTAAAATTTATTTCAATATTAATCTCCAACTATATCCTCCTCTATCATTCTATATCCTGAGGATATATCTAAGGACTAATGAGTAACATTCCCCACTGACATGGTCACATTTAGTTCCCATTCCTCATCTCCACACTAAAAATTAAACCACCTCAAACGAATTAACTATTAATGAATATACTAAATGAGAAGATAAGATACATATACCACACTAATTTCAATGTCTTCACACTACTAATTTTTCCCTTTATTGACCACTCCTTAAATAGAACCTCGAGGGTTCATATATTGCACCAACATTGTGTCAAAGAAGCAAATCATCAATGGTGAATATGAGAATATCCAGTTCCTGAATGTAATTTATGCTTCAATATTATAAATATCATATTGATTTACCAATGGGACAAAAAATAATCCAAAATATGGGAAATATATTTTTTATTATATATATATATTCAAAATTCATAAATGTATAGGATCATATCCTTCAAGAATTCATCTTCATTGGGCCTTACATAATCTGAAATTTCCACTGCTGGTTGTCACAAGGTTCCTACATCCATTGATTTGTTTCCTTTCCTGGACTCTCTATCATAATAGGAGGTTAGTTATCTTGAGACTATGTTTTATACTGATGATAACTACTAGAATAATAGAAATATATTAGGATGATATATTCATCTCCTACCTCTTTTTTCATTCAATATCATAGTTAATTTTATTGATTTTAAAGCCTCATCATTATAGTTATTTGATTGATCATTTCTACTGTTGTTTCCCCATCTAGGTATCTTTACATCATCAAAATAGGGTACACTCATATTCAACATCCCATGAGGGTATGATGTGATCCAGGATTTGTATTACAAAGAGTAAAAATCAATGTAAGAACTTTATAATGTTATATTTATTTACACTTGATTTAACTATAAATCAATGAGTCCCCAGTATTTTCAAAAGAGAAATGGGATCTTCACTAATTAGACATAAAAGAGAGGGGATACGATTGGTTTCCACATGAACCCAAATTCGGGTACGAATTCATATGGACCACATAAATCACAAACATCATATCCATCAATCTTGGATTGTAGAATCATATCTCTAAAATTAATAATTTATAGTCTCAATTAGTCAATATATTTCCCATCATAGGTTAATGCACTAGTGGGTGGATCCTCATATGGAAAGATTTTGAATATTATCAATGGATTAAAAATATTTAAGAATTCACCATACATCAAATATATTGGATGGATTCAAAAAATATCAGGCTGAAATGGTCTAAACTAACCTCTTTGATATATGATTTCACTTAGTATTATATATTAAATGATGTGTTATGCAACCCATCCCCCACCCAAAACCTGATATAGCCTGGAATTTTATAAAGGGGATTACATTTATACATGTTCAATAACCACTAGTGAGTCATCATTAATATAGGATAATCCAAAACTCCACAATTCATTTTTATTAACACAACCATTGTGAATAATTTCCACAACAATACATCCAAATTTGAATCTAGAACTAGTAGCATGAATGTCATTAGACACATTTCTAAGAATACAGAATGATGTTTTATAGTGGATAGATTATACATGATTGTATTACCACATTGTAAATACTATAGTTATTCTATTCAGGTCCACAATTTACCAAGAATTACTTGATTTTCCATTGTAGTATATCCCATTGGAAATTTTCATGTGGGTAACTCCCACATGGGCTCTATGAAAATTATCACCAATATATTAGTGTGTAAATCACCCCTAGGTGATGGTATTGCATCCTTATATCCCAATATATCTATAATAGTTCATAAGAAATAGAATTCATGCTTTCAATATCATCCATTTTGGATTTTGGTGGGATACACTCATTAGACATCTCTCTGAGGTGGGTGCTTCATAGATCCTATAGAAATAACATAAAAAAACAAATATTTCCCCATATATCCACTTAATTCTATTGGTATGTGGACTCGATTGACACAAAAATATAGTGACAATATCTAGATTCTTCTATACAAATTTCTAGTTAAACTAGATATCCTCATAAACTACATCTTCATTCAGCTGCACCTTAAAAGTTTAAAATTAAATGCCCACCTTGTACTCCCACATCCCCTATATCTTGACACCTACCCTAGGGTTTAGGTATTATTCTTACTTTCATCATTTTGATTGGTCCCTTTTTAATGACTGAAAGGGCAACGAATAATATTGATTCTTCAACATAAGAGTGTGAGGATGTAATACTAGATCATAGATACTATGATGCATTATGTAGGTAAGGGGTACCAATCCTTCTATGAAATATATTATAGGGGATATGATTTTGGTGGTGGTAAAATTCATGCGTATATGGAAATAGATATGTGTAAGGTAATGATTTAGCCTTGGAATGAGGACATCATTTTGGATCTTGTCTCTATAAAGTCATTATTGATCATTCTCGAGGTATTTTCAATGATATTTCATAAAAAGGTTCCACAAATATTTGAGAGTGGTGTCATGTAATTTTTAATAATTTGTTCTATGATGTGAAATATCTCCATGATACATTTAACTTCTTGAGCATAAAAGAATATATAATTTTGACAATACACATGAAATATGAAAGGAAATATCTATATATTAATTAGATTTAAAATCCTGGTTTGGAAGATATTATTAATTTTAAAAAGAGAGTGAACTCATGTTGGACTCTTATAAAGGTGAACTCACAATGTTTAGTCACACAGCTGAGCTCATTCAGAAAACTTGCCTCGGTTTCCTCACATAGGTCACTCGCCTAGGTGACCTCTCACAGGTCACTCACCCAGGTGACATCAAATAGGTCACTAAACCTGGAATCTATGTCAGATAGATAAACGTATACCATTTATGCATTATGGGATTTATATAAATATACTTCATGGATGTGTAACATGATTCAATAAGATAAACATAAGAGATGTATGAACTAAAGGAATTTCCACAAGTAGGAAACACATTATATTATCATAGGAGTAACTACTCGAAAAGACTATGAAATTCACCATCATGATACATATGTGTGATTGAAAATCATGATCACCCTTAGAGATCACACTACACATGTCATATTTTCACCTCTATCAAGTGCAACATTCAAGATTTAATCACTGTGATCCCTGAGGATGAATTTACAAGAAGATATGGAGGAACGTTATAGAAGGATCCATCAATGTCTATATTTCTCTACATCAGGATCATACCCTCCTCTTATGATCAGTTCTAATCCTAAGGTGGGATTTTATTTAACATACCTTTTTCACATAAATCTGAGAGGTTGAAATGACTAAAAAGTCATCTAATAGAAGATGTAAATGTTTTGAGGAATCCCATGTGTTCACCAGAATTGTCTCTCTCCAAGGATAATTTGGATATAAAAAAACATCATATAACACCGATCTATGTATCCAGCCATATCACACACTTATATTCTATTCAGTTTAAACACACAACTCTATCCAATGTAAAGATATTTTCATATATTCCTAGATTGAGATACATAATCAGAATTAATCATTCTTCTATGGTCTTGAAAATTACTTTTAAATAGACCCTTGGGATCCCCATTTGATATGACTATAAGAGTAGAATAATACTTGAATTTGTTCCCACAATAGTAATTAATCATGGTCCTTATAATCTTATATGTTTCTCTACAATACTCAAAATAAGTTTATATAATTGAGGTAGTGGGATTATATTTCCTCCCGTGGGTGAATCAAAGAGTCATACACGAGGGTCTATTCCGCATATTGAAAAGGTACTAGGTTGAAAGCCCCTTCTTAATCCCAAAACATTATCAATTCCATTTCATGAATCAAGAGGTTATCTCTAGTGTATGACCTAAACAATGTCATTTAACCCATGTTTTATATCACCCTGTTGAATATCCAACAAACATAGGTCCACCTTGTGTGAAGCACCTCATGTTCATTAAGGTTGTACTAGGGAGAATCACCTTTGACTCTCCCAAGCCTTTCGTGGGTTAAGTACATATAGATCACCAAACCCCACCCTAAATGAGACCCTCATATGTTCATTGAAAACATTATTGGGTGAGAATCACATTAATCCCTCTTTTATACCAGCAATTATATGGTACTCTTTTTTATAAATCCATCATCTTAGAGGGACTGCAAACCCTCCAGATGTTCTTTATTAGAGCATTGGGCACAAAACCATGTCCCAACAATGATACATTACCATTGTAATTGTATTCTCATACTAATCCAAAAAAATATTGGATCCATAAAATGTTATAGATTATAAATTCACATGGTAATTAGTATCAAAACATCATGGTTAATGATGGGACTTTGGGGTTTTAAAATAATATTGGATATGGGAACATCTAGGCCCTGTCTCTCATTATAATTTCCCGTCCATAACCCCATCCATAACAATCATAAGACAAGGAACATATGTCACTCTTAATAATCCCTCCTGGAGTTATACCTTAGTATTTATTTTGGGTAATTAAAAAACAATTCATATCCCTTTCCTATTCTACTAGAATTCGAAGGGGATTTTGTAAAATATTAGATCTTTCACTTCCTCTTTCTTCTCACATCAAGCATGACTCCCACATGTTTTGTGGTTAGTGGTGATTATTTCCTCTACATAATCAAATACCACCAATTTTTTCTTCCTATTTGGAATGAGCCCGCAAATCATATAACCACCTCAATGGTCTATATTCCCAATAAATAAATCCTATTCTCCCTCCTCTATAGGTGTAATCAGCATACCCCGTCGTACTATGTGCTCTTTATTTAACGTAAAAATGTGATATGTAGGACGCCTTCATAAGGTTCAACCAAAACAACCCAAACCCATAATATTATTCTATATTCCATATTTCAGGTAGGGTTTTATCCAAACACGGAGGATATATCCATTATAGGACTCTCCTATGATTCTTCGATGTATGTCCCCCACAATCCCTAGAAAGAGACCTTCCAACAAAATGTCTTTTCCACATGATGTTCAACTGCATAGTATAGTCCTCGTTGCATGACATTAAAATTTATGATATTTTCCATTTAGTGAAAAAATTACATGGGTTTTAATTACTTTCATAAAGATACATTGGGATATCTTTTCCTAGTCCTGTCACTGATATCAAAAAAATTCTGTTTTACCTAGATGAGGATTATTTCCAGATCTCCCCCCTGTGTGGTGTAAAACAAGAATTATGAAAATAAGTGACATAGGAGTTTCCAAACCATTTACAAATGGATCAATTAATGTATAACCATGTATAAATATATACTAATCTATATAAAAGAGATGATAACAATTGATTATCCAATCAAGGGTTTCACATTCAATATTTGGTATTTAATAAAGGATTCATGAATATGTCTTCAAATAGTAAGAGAGTTCCTAAGTTGTAAATAATCCCCCAATATAGCGCTATAAGGAAAACCTCCCATCCTCTCACAATGTTTGCTTCTCTTTGTGAAATTGGAACCATTTCCTATATATCACATGCCTTTGGAAAGATTGTTTTCATGACATCGTGAATAATGGAATCATTGGTTTTTTTTCATTTCCACAAATAAACCCCATTGGAAACAAAAAGGAAATGACAAAAAAATTAGAAGTTTTTTTACCTAAAGAGTTATGAAACCACCTAATAAACCATTCAATAAACACATTATTTTCTATATTAAACATTTATTTTATGAATCCAATAGTCTTATGCCTACGTTTTACTCTCATACCTCCTATTTTATGATTCCTTTCAAATTTGTGTCTCATGAAATTCCCAGATTTATTCAATGACTCCATATTATTATATATGATATTATGGTTATGGTTTTGAAATGTAAATTTAATTTTCAAATACAATTATCCATGTATTATTATTATGTGATAATTAATATATCACTTTTTAGACTTAAGGAGAAACTACTCACACCAATAATAACATTTAATTTTATTTTTGACAAGAAATAATGTATTAACTATGATTTGTCACTAAAGGGTTCTATTTGTGAAGAACTATTTTGTTGATGATGTAGATCATTTATCTTCCAGTAAAATATGATTCAATTTTCCAAAGATATTAAGCCTTTAATGTTCTAGAATTGATCTAATTGTTATATAATGAATATTCATCTAAAATGAGCTAATATCATTTTATAGAGTTTTTGGGTCACCATTGAAAATATGGTCATTGATCATTTATCCTAGAGGAATTTTAAAATTGTGTACAATAAATTAATACATTTCAATAAATATAACTCATAATAAAATAAAAATATAGCATTAAAATATTATAAAAATATTTATATATTTCTATATATGACATATAGATACTAATAATATTATCATTAATATTTGATATTATGAATATATAAAATTATAATGATTTTTTAAATATTAATGTTTTATTTTATAAAATTTAAGTTTATGAATAATTAGTATTAATGATATTTGTTAAATAATATTTTGAATAAAGAATATACTCCTTTATTTACGAAACATTTACATAATTAATGTATTTTTGTGCTAATAAATTATAAATATCACATTTAAAATATAAAATATTACCATATATATAATCATAATTTAAATTATAAATTAATATTAAATTATATTATGAAATCTTCATGTTTAAAAAATCCATTTTTTAATTTCATTATATATTTTATTTTCATTTAATAAATATATTTAAAAATATATTGATATAAACAATAAAAATATAACATTATTATTAAAAAAAATAATGATAGAATTATGTTTTCATAGATTAGTTAATTTTATCTAAAATAATTAATTTCATGGTGAATAGTGATTAATACCTATTTAATTAATACTAAAACATTTATGAAGTTAATATACAAGAAAGATATGAATTTTTTTGAAAAATTATTAATATAAAAATTTTCCTTCTATTGATTTAATAATTATTTTATAATTCTATTTTGTTATAGAAAATCCCATGAAAATAATTTTAGAAACATTTTGGGATGTTTGAATGAGTTTTTTTATTCTTCTATTTCTTTTAATAAAATATTACAATTTTTAGAATTAGGTTTTCAAAATATTGAAATTTTAATCAAATAAACATTGAATATTAATAAAAGTTTTTATTTTAAAAGAACCAATAATTGAAATTATTTTTCATAATTAGAAATACTCTAAAAAATTTAAATTTTTGTTCAATAAATAACTTTTTTATTTTACATGTGTTGAAGTTAAAAATATTTTTTCTAAAAGAAATAAATATTAACTTTAACAATTGAAATTAATATTTATAATCATTTGGTTAAAATTATATAATATGTCGTTATTTATTTTTTGGCATTAAAAATAAATCACTTTGAAAAAATTACATAAAGTCTTAAAAACAAAAAAGGTTGATGTAAAAATCTAAGAGAAAATGACATAAAACATGACAATGTGATTGGAAAAAATATGTTCATGAGTCTCTCAAAACCATATCCTCTCCCACACTATATTATTTTGATCATGGGCTTCACAAACCATATGAATTGTGTGTTCTCATTATATTCAAGTGTTATATGTGAAGAAAATCCATTCTATTAAATTATAAAATGAACAACCACCCATGAATATTCCTATTTTCTCTTTAGAACAATATCCAAATTTTAAAAGGTTTTATTTTTCTGAAAGGATATGATGCGGTTGTTTATGTTTGTGACAATGGGATAATTTCCAAAGTGATAGTTATATTTTACCCAAAAACATATTATTTATTCTCTACATAGAATATCATAATAAATTGTATCCTTGGTATTATGATAAAAAATAAATAATTAATATTTTTGTATTACTATATACAAATGCCCCATGAGTTTCACAACATAATATAAAAGATTTTAAATAATGATGATGATTTCATGAAAACATGAGGACTTCCACACCCATGTGATGGATTTTCTCTTTTTTGTTTCCATACTATGTAAAATTGGTTAAAAACTATTTTTAATGTATAATAAGGAAATTTACTAAAAAATTTAATGTTTTTGAATGATAATATTATACATTACTTGACTAATATTAATCATAAATGGTTATTGTATATGATTCCACTAAAAAGGAAATATCAATATTCCTTTTGTAATATGAGTACAAACATGGGAAAACTACTTAAAATTATAAATTATGTATTGAATAATTAAATAAATAATAAACTATAAATCCGGATATTATGAAAAAAAATTGTAATAATTTTAGATTTGGAAATGTTAAATTAATGCACATAAAAAGAAGACTGAAGAACTAAAAACAAAAAATATAAGTAGATAGTTTTTAAAAAATTGGTTATATATGAATAAAAATGGACAATAGAAAAGTGATCCATAAATATAATATTTTTATGAATTTATTTAATAATTCTTTTAGCATGGAAAGGTCTCATTCAAAGAACATTCAGACATGATGTATGTGATCTGGAATGTGTCCTTCGTGACTAGTTGGTTATAAAATATATATCAATTTCAAAATTTATTCATTACTATTCTCATGAATATATCGAATAATTAAATATATGTATCATAAAATTATATCTATTTAAATATAATTTTCATTTATATGGTAATGGATGTTTTTAGTTCTCTTTGAAATTTTAAATTTTATCTCTTCCTGATATAAGGGATCATCGATCATTCTATATTCATGAAAAGAATAACCACCATAAAAATAATTTTGACAAAAAATATAATGAAAAATGTTAATTTTTTTGAGAAAATTCATGTTTGAAATATATATTTTTGGAAAAAATTTCCTCTTCTTTAATTATACCCTTTTTGATTTCAAAAAGATTCAAACAAGTGGTAAATTTTCTATTCTTTCTTCTTCTCTATCAGTATCAAAGAATAATAATTTTAGATCTCAATGATCATGAAATTTTCTAGAATATAATATATCATCATACATAGTATTTAATACCTTACTCCATTTTGAATCTTTATTAGTAATTATATTGTTTTCCATTGACTGAAAACTAGGATACCCACTTCATTATCATGTGTTTGGTCATAATTATGGATTATGTATAAATCATTTTCCTCATGTTGATCAATTAATTAATTTTTTATTATTTGAATTTTAGGCCTATAAAATATACCCCACAAATTTATTATGTAATGGTTTTTTACTAGTGAGGTTTTATCTATAGGGATACTGTTTAAGCATAATCCATTATGGGATATTGAAGACTATTTGTAATACACAAATGTTTATAGAAAGCACAATAATTTATTTTACATATGCAAAAAATTACTTCTCCTATGATGATCAATAATGTATGTGAGGGTAATAATAATCTGCCACATAACATTCTCACCTATGTTAACATGTTTGTGGACTAAACACATTCCGCCATAGTGCTTTAACCACTAAATGATGAATGTTTTTGGAGGGATGTGTGAAATAGGAATATAATTTCATGTATTATATTGTTATCAAATTTTATATGATGCAATGAAATTTAAATATCATTTCCTTATTCTATGTTTCAATGCTCTTGTACATCCTCTTTATTATATCACGTTTTACCTATTTACTCTCATGTTATATGTTATTATCATTATTTTAGATGTTGGTATTTCTAGCTCACCATTTTATTTTTCTTTTTGTATTTTACCTTGGTGATCCTTATAAATTTAATAAGATCCATGGTTTTTTTAGGATAACATTATGAAATTTTAAAAAAATAACTTTTTTATGTTTAATATAATGCATTTGTATGTGTCATATTCAAAAGCCACTGTTCCACTAGATCATTGAATTATATTTATTTCATAAATTTATATTTATATTTTTTAAATAATTTTGGACTATGTTTTGGGATGTTTTTTGTTACTATAAGAAGAAATTATATATATTTCATTGTATTTAGATGAGGTATTCTCTAAAAATAACTTGATATAAGACTAAGTATAAGACGGCACCATATAAATTTTTCTAAATTAGTGATTGGTTAATGATGATGGTAAATATATCCATATTTGGGAACAGTCATGTACATAGAAACTATGACATAGTTGATAATAGTGGTAAGAGTTCCATAGGTGGTGTATTGGGTACAAATAAACCATGATCCTATGACTGAAAAAGAGGCCGAACTAAACACATTGATATAACCTCTATGATAATACACCTTCAAAGGTCACATACCTATTATGACATAATTCTTTACCAAATGAAGGTGATTGTTAGTGATTTGAACCATGATGCTTAACAACTCTCATTGTTCAGGATGATGGGTGGTTAGGAATATTTCACCCTTTTGAGGGAAATTGATTCCTACAATGTGAAACACATATAAATTTATGATATGTTCATGCATTCTATTTTGTTTTACCGAATATTATGTGGGTTTCCCTTGTAATTAGAAATATACTATTACCACGTATATAATTTAGGATCATTTATATGTATATGAGGTTATTCACTAATTTAGACATCTATATATCCGAGGTTCTCCACCAATTATATCCTCTTATATACTCTTTAAAGATTCATTTTTTTCTGTTGTGATGATGTAATTTTTCTAGGTACACAGTGTGGGTAATCTGGAGTTTATTTTCATCTAGGTAGAATAAAGTCACACTAGTGTTTACCGTCATCCAGGGAGATGGATGTTTTAATGATATTGGGATAAAATTTATAGATGGGATACATACATATCCATGTGAATGGAATCTGAACCCTCATAGTTTGGTGCCACTTAATGGGACACATCATACCTTCTAAGTTAATGTGATATAGACCTAACCATACAGTTTAGTTTCATGTGATGAGGATGTCTAGGTGGATGGTTCCTATCCAATGTTTGGTTTGGGACTTATGCTTAAGCAGACTAATGATCCTTTAAGGGATATTGTTTTCCATGTTTTGTTATACACTGATGGAGATATTTTCCAGAGAGAAAATGGTTCATTTAGAGGTGTTGGTTTTGAACATATGTCTGGATTCATACATGTCCTATTTTTATGCGAATCAAAGACAAAGTAGTTTGGTATGTATCACAAGATATTATAGTTCATTAAGTTAAATATGTTTGGGCTTATTCCTAAAAACTATTCAATTTTAATAGTGTTCATGTGGGATGTATTAACGCATTGAGGTTTGGGGGATTAAATCGGGGCTTAATCATAAATTGGACACCAAGATTAATTAGATTATTATTGGTGATTAATCCTAAAGTGGAATCCCCTTGAAATCGTACCATAAATGGGATTTTAATGTATCATAGTTATAGAGTGATCCAACGTTCTCATAGTTCAATTAATCTCATAGGTGAGTATTTACTTTTGAACGGATTGTGTCAGGCCTTACTCTAGAAGAGGATGCCTTGGAAATTTGGGGGGTTTTGATTGGGCCTAATCTCTAAGGATGATGTCCCTTTATCTTGGGCCATAGGTAGACATCCTACATATCTGGGTTATAGAAGGAATTAGAGTTCTCATAGTTCATACCTTTTAGGAATTACTCCTAGGAGGAGGCCCATTTGTGGTGGAGTGATTTCTAATTTCTTGGATGAGATGAAATAGAGCCCGCTACTTTTGGGAGGATTCCTACGAATCCCAATTATGACCCAAATTAGAGTACTCATAGTTTATTCTATTGGGTGGATCATGTGGGTGTTATGGTCATCACAAACCACAAAACCCTGTGAGTCATGTTCAGTGTGAGAAACATATGAGGTGAAATATTTATCAAACCACACACTTTTCCACCTTTACAGATCAAATAATCTAGGCGAGTTTTGCAAATTATCTAAAATATATCCTGCCATGCCTGGGAATGTTAAACATGAAGAGCATTATGAAAATCTAGATCCAAATCAAAGTCTATGTCATAAAGAGGGATGTAATCTGATATTCCTGGAATAAATGAAGTGCCATGTTCTGCTCCTAACCGATATATGGATACCTCACCTCCTAACGCAAGTCAAGATGTTAATGATACTTCTCCTAGAGACCTAGCAATTGAAGAGGATAATCCTAAATGATGAATTAAAATCAATGTTATCTTTAGAAAAATGGAAAGAGTCTGAAAAAATTACAATAATTGGTGATCCATACCCAATAGAAGATCAGATTCCTAAGATAATTCCACCATAGAATTCCCAACCTCTATAGTTTGGGATGGAACCTCTTATTGAGGGATATATCCATGGGTTTACTAATTATTCACTAGATGAACCCCTAGAATACATCGCACTTCATGGTCCACCTAAGCTAGATCCTCCTTAGTAGTTGGACTTAGAGTTATTTCAATGTCTCCTCTAGACACCATCACAGTAGATGTTTATATACATGGAGCTACATATTCCAACCAATCATGACAAGATAATCATGCATTAAATGGTTGATTGAATGGAAAATAAAGAGTCACATCAATTTGGTTCTAAATTTAGTTCCCCAAATTCTTCTAAAGTAGTAGGAATGCAATCATGTCATACTATTTACTCAAAAGATGTTACAAAATTTATCAGGGATTCCATTAACATCCCACGACCCATGTTTGTCTCACCAGTGGAAACACTGGGAGAATTTGAAACATAAACATCCTCCGATGACTTGATACCCTGATGAGGATCCTCGGTGATAGCGATAGTGTCAGAATCAGATTCCATTGGATTTTATAGTGAATTTTATGAACCTAAAGTATTATTGAAATAGAATTAATTTGTTGATATATAGATTTTTATGAATAACTTTTTATATTCCATATTTCTCCTCTCTCTCTACAGTAGTGATAGGAGTAGCGTGAGAAATAAATGATGTATTATTTTTATCAATATTTCTTGAGTTGAGGGATCCTTCTCTTTCGTGAGGACCAACCATTGGTCTGATTCACCATCCTATGTTCTAAGAGGATCAATTGTAACTTCCTTGAAGGATGAAATAGAAGGAGTTCCTGAAATCCCAAGATGTTTAATCAATTTCTATCGATGAAGTTGAACTAATGATGAAAAGAAGACTGACCACTACTAACAAAGTGTTTTTTCCACAAATTTCAATATTTAATATTCCATGATTATTTTTCATCTTAAAAGGATGAATAGAATCATAATAATTAAATTTGATAAATCTCCCTCCATCTCCTCTCTCATTTCCTACTATCCTAGAGATACCTATTTGAATTAAAGTGGTGAAAACGTTGCACAGATCATAGTACAACCAGGGATATAACGAGGAGACAGAACCTTATTTTTTTTATTATCTATCTACAATTTAATATTTTATTCCCCGAAGAATAAATTATTTGGATGAATTTAAAGGAAAATAATAATAGAATATTAGAAGAAGATAAGGGATCGACAATAGCACACAATTCTTCAAATGTTAAATGTTAAATCTCTTTAGCAATGCAATGTTCTATCATGTCCTTAACCTCCAATTTTGTTGTGAATATATTATCAATTTCATAAATTTCTATAACTATCACTGCAATATAAATTCTAAATTCATCCAGATTATCCTCAAATCAAATATCTGGTGAGGATCTAATATCACCTTTCCCTAGAAAATGAATCCCTTCACTTTGGATCTCCCACACAGTTGTAGTATAAAATGAAATTTTCTACCACATTTTAACTACCACTAGTCATACATATTTAGAATAAAATCCATCTTACTATGAGGATGATATTTTAACATTAGATTTGATGGGCTTCCCAAATCAATACGTTAAAGATGGTGGATGAGAAAATGAAACTCAATTCCCTTGTTGATGATGATGACTGAACCATCTAGGTGTAATTTCAATTTGTAATTTTGTTTAATCCTACTTGATTTTGGTGAGAGGATTATATATTCCATGAGGTCTCTTAGGTGATCTTGGATTCTCATCATCCTCTCTCTCCTAGTCGGACACCACTTCCTCTAAAGGAGACGATGCACGTTCCAAATGAGAAGGATATCTATGCTCTATCTTTCTACTCAAACCTGAGGAACATAATTGTCTAGCACCCCTTCTGGGTATGATGCAATAAAAGTATCAGCATAACATGTGGTCAGTCGACTTTCTAAAATATCTATAGTTATATTGATAACCACTCCGATTAATTCCACATATGTGGAATCCATAAATTACAAGAAACAATTGTATGTTGTTCTACTCTTCTGTGTATTGGAGGGGATACATTAATTTGTTCAAGGCATTTGAATTTAAATTCAAATTAGTAAGGGGGATCATCCTCATATATGATTTCACCTTCGATCCTGGTTTCTAATACAACATCATTGAAGGATAGCATTTGTGACCTCAACTCAATACTGGTTGACCCATCATCAAAAAAATTGAATGAAGTGGAATTCCTTAAATAAACTCACCTATTGTATGAATTCTATGAGGTGTCAAGGATTGCGGTGATATATTAGATACAACGTAGAAATATGGTCAGAACAAAATCCTGAGGACCATTATCCCACTCTTCATGACCTAATCCGATAAATGATCCACAATCCATCCCCAAAAAATATATAATGGTCCTATAATTCTGAAAGGATCCTTCCCTTCATGAATGTGCAATAAGGTCATGTGAATTTTTATTCCAAAATAGGTGTCCTTACCCAATAACCTCTTATCAACTAGTTTGTCTACTATGAAAAATGTTCCTACCATTATTCCACCTTTAGATTCATATACATGTAATAGAAAAATTCTATGCCACATGTGGAGGAAGCCCCCTAGTTTTTTCATGGAATTAATTTTGGGGTTTAAATAATATCCCAACTTGTCAAACTCTCCTTTTTGTAGCATCATATATAAGGTTACATGGAAATATCTCTTTTCCTCCTTAGAAAAAAATGTTGGATGTTTTTAGGTTTGGAGTTTATCCTTCTTATTATTCAAGAATATTATGTTCCATGTGTTTAGATGAAGATCCCTTTTTATGTGAGGATTATAATTCTTGATGTCGTGAGAAATTTTGAGTAACTGATATACCAAAGATGGTTTCCTTTCAGTATAATTAAAAGTTTCCTTTAGAAGGATTAATTCATCCTACATATCATCAAGGATCAGAGCCCCAATGTTCTAATGAATTTACCACTATCTGATACCCACATCACCATTTATCAAATGGAGAAAATTTGTTTGTGGACTCGACTGGCTCATTAGATATAGAAAAAACTCATCATTATTATATATATAAGTCTACCATACCCACATGGACTCATAAATTTTGAGGCCATAGAGATAATCATTGAACTCTACATATTTTTTCCACACACAATACACCCAAATCCATGAAGCCTTAACACCCCCTCTAAAGACAAAACCCCAATTTTTCTTTCATCACTTCTATTGTTCTGTTTGTGAATCTAGAAAAAATGGATGAATAAAATTGTGGAATTAGTTTGAATGTGTTTGGATTCATATCTAAAAAACAATATTTATGATGTATAAAATAGGTGGTGGCTTCCATCATAACTTTCATATAAGTTCTCACAGAAGAAATATTTGTAGATGAGACGTTCGTATAGTCACGAAACTTTGAGGTTCGGAGATTTTATATCAAATCTGGTTTATGAACTTTATGTTGATGGATATTACTATAAATTTTAGAATAATATGTTATCATAAAAAATGATGATATTTATTAATATACCATGCCAGATTAAGAAGGGTGGTATCCCAAATGTCTTAATAATCATGCCCATAGATTTTCATTATTTTCTCAATTATATTGCATTCATGTTTATCAGATCTTGTGATATTCTTGTGATCCCTTGATCAGAAAAATAAATACCAACTAAAGCATGCTCATTTTTATTTTTTTTGGAAGAAGGCTAATTTCGAAAAGGTATTTTAGAATGTATGTTGCTATCTCAAACTTTGATGTGCAAGTGTATCGCTCAATGTTCGACATGAAAGTGTATCACTCAAACACATACAGAATATGTGTGAATGAAGCATTAAAATAGAAAAACACTTAATGTAATACATGATCATAGAGATCTAGATTCCCAAGTCACGATATTGTTTCTAGCAAAGTAAATCCCTATTTATAGATGACCTATGAATCTAGCTTGTGAGTATAAAAAGAATAACCAAAAAAAACATGCATGTGCAATCAATATATCTTTTTCACCCCATTAACTCAGTATTTCATTTGGATCCATTCATGTGGTGGAACGTTTTTTGACACCTTTTTTCATAAGTAGGATTAAAAAGTAATAAAATGGAAATTCCTTTGAAAAATGAGGAGAAGATAGATGAATAATGCCAAGAATCATAATTCCTAAAATAGAAATTTTCCAAAGGTACCCCCATTTATCGTTGGCACACAAGATCCTATGTTCCACCCACTTGAGAGAACATACACCTTCTGCCTAGATCCCTTATTTTCATTTAAATAGACCATTGTGGTCTTTATTTGTATGGAAAAATTTCCCAAAAGTCAATTGGTACTCAGATTTCTTTAGTGCTTTGCTCAAATCCTATGAAACCTCCAAGGTAGTTTCTTAATACTTAAGGAGAGGGAATAATATGGGAATAGTGATAGTTATTTCCATTTGGTGATAAAAATTTATAATGCTTCTGTGACCCATTCCTTCAACCAACCTCATTTAAGAATACTTGCATGATTCACCCATCATAAAATATGAAAATACGCCACTCACTTCTGGGAATACCTATAGAGACTCATTATCGCTTGCACCAAGTCTCCCCCCTAGTGAAATAATCCACAATTTTCATCACATAATCTTCTACCAATTCACCCAATCCTACATGAATGTAGACCCCTTGTGCGGTGCACCCCTTGTTAGGTCCTCTTGGTTCACCTCACCATTCAATATACATGTGACTTTCATGAAGCCTCCCTTGAAGTCACTAATGGCAGGGGCTCTTCTTCTTTGGATCCATTTTCTGAAAGGGACCATGTTGAAACATCCACCCAACCCTCATTATTTTCAAAAACATTATGAAAGGAACATCAACCTATCTCCTTTTTGATTTGGATTTCTGTAGTCTGAGGTTTCCCACATTTAAACTTCTAGAGGATAAAATCCAAAAGGTTTATATAGATTTGTATATGTATGTTCACATAAAACTTACACTAGGGACAATGTTGAGGAGTTACAGATATCAAAATCCTTGTATAGGGCTCTATCCTCCCCTTCTCTCATCTGAGACATGATGCTTCTAGGTCATAAGTTGGAGGGTGAGGATCAAACATGCTTTTCTAGTAAACATGGAATGAGATCATCCTCCTATTAGAAAACAAATTTTAGGTCACTCAACCTCAGGTATGAACCTAGAATTTTATGTAGAATGTTGCTGTCTTACTACTATCCACCTACACGTACTTCATTCTTTCATTACCTTTGACCCATGTCCAATGTATTTTTTGGATACAAAAGTGGCATAGCCTCTATCTCTTCAACGAGTGTAGGAGGAAATGAGTGGGTTTTTGAATCATTTACGTATTCTTTTTTTCTCACTAAACATGACTCAAATGTCCTTAGAAGACTATGATGGTCACAACACCCAGACAATCCACCAGAAGGAATGAAATTTAAGAAATCTGATTCCCACTATAATTGGGATACTTAGGAAGCTATACTATTGCCCGATCTCTATGTTATCTCATCCATGATATGTAATATAAATCCCTTGAAAATGGGACTCCTCCTATGTGTAATCCCCAAATGGGTTGAACTACAAGAACCCTAATTCCTATTATACATAGGACACATAGGATGCCCACCTTAGTCCCCAGGTCATGTGACATCCTCCATAGATGTTAACCCCAATAAAAACCCTGAATTTACCAAGGAATCCTATTCATGAGCATCCCCCATCATAATCATCTAAAAGGGCCATTATCCCTAATGGGACAGAATGTACTACGAGAAATATTATTCTTGCTTTAGCATGGATACAAAGGAATCCTACATAAGGTCCTTGATAGAGGGTTATCCTCATCAGGATTAATCCATAATAATAATTCCATTAATCTAAGAATCCTATTTAGGAGTAAGCCGTATGTTAAGAACCAGAATAACCATGAGTTAATATATATTTTATGAACCTATTACAAGGGAATATTCTTCAAGAATAAGGCCCACATTATTTCTCTCAAAGGACCATACTCTTATGTGATTCTTACAAAACAACATGGAAATTGATTTCCATCCAAACGAGAAATGTATGAAGCCCCCCTAAGGATTAAATCCATCGCCACTAAATCAAACCTATTATATTTCGACCATATATCCAGTGAGGTCAAATTCAACTTGGAAACTCATATCCATTCCATGTTCCATCAGTTGATTAAAAATATTTCCCACATGAAACATTGGCTAGGCACTATCCCACATATATATCCTTGGAACATGATGCTAAACAATAAAGTTCGTTCCTTATCAAAAGGCCTTATATGGTATGATGTGTCCCATTAAGAACCACTAAAGTACATGGGCTTATATTCCTTTCACAAGAATATCATGGAATCATGTCTATGGGATTTATCCCAACATCAAACAAAATTGTTTCTCCCAAGACGATGATAAACTATAGATTGACATCCATCTACCTGTACACTAATAAACCGTAGTGTTCCCCACTATGTGGGTACAAAACCAGCACTGTCGTAATAATGAACAATTAATATCTAAGTAGTATATAAGAGGATACAATTTATAGAGAACTTAAGATACATATAAATTTATCCATTGTTGAAGAACCTCAGATAGATATAGATGATTCTGAATTCCAGACCTTCTAAAAATTGATCCATAATTACTATGGAAACCCCCAATGTATTTGGTAATTTTATAATAGTTTAAATAATATATATTAAATCTCTAAGAGAGTCTCAAAGTAGGAAATAATTCTATTGAAAAGGGTGTAATGAGCCCGACCTCCCATCCTCTTGACCAATGTGAGTTCTTAAGCATCATGGGTCAAAATACATAAATAGTTAATGCCTTTATAAAGATAGCCCCTATTGATATAGAAACATTGGGTGTTTATGGTTTCATGAAATAATCTATTGGAAATCATTTGGAAGTAGTGATTCCTATTCAGAATACACATTCCAATGTAAAATGTGAAATGTTTACTTATTATGATGGATATTAATTCCATATGTTTTAAGAAAGTCTATTTTTTGTTATTATTATTTAATAAATAATAAATTATTCTATATTCATTTCAAATGATGAAAACATGAATTTGAATTCATTTCTATAAGATATAAATAAAACTAAATACACATTATTTGATCAAAAGTGAAACATTACAACAAAATATATAAAGATAAGTATCTCACACAATTGATTACTAATCATCATAGATGAATTGCATCGATTAAATATTTATAATTCAATAAGAGAAAGTAAATAAAATGAATAAAACCGTAACAACTTGGTTATTTCCTAGAATAGATTCTTCAGGGATAAACCCCCATAGTAAAAAACCACTATAATCAAGAGGATCATAATGAATAGTCATTGAATTATACAAAATCTATGATATTAATTGATAATTATTCTATAAAATGTGATAATGTAATAGGAAAATGATTTATTAATTATCAATATTGGAAGGAAAACAATCTATTATAAATATAATGCTAAAAAACATGGGAATTGAAAATATGTTAATTGAATGTGTGATCTTTTGCAAAACATCTAATAGGAATAAAAAATTATTATATTTATAAGTTTTAAATAATAATTAATAAAACCCACAATGATATAAAAATATAAAAATAATATATTATACATATATAAATGAATATGGGTAAAATATATATATTTATATTTATATCACTAAAAATGATATCATATATATGATTCAAAATTTATTTTAATAGAAATGGTGTTTTATATATAATCTTTTTGAATACAAATAGCTTTTAATTGTATTTGATAAAGAGTATTTACGATAAATAAAAGATTTCTTTTTTTCAAAGAAATTTTTTATTATGTATTGTAATATTAATCCTAATTTATTAAATTTATATGAAATAATATAAAGAAATATTAATTGTCAAAAAAATTATTTGTGGTAAATTATTTTATCTTCATTTTTTTCATATAAAATATATGTTTAAAAAGGATATAATTTCAATTGTAGAAATAAAAAATTATTTATTGAATTATTTTATAAATATTGTCTTAGAATTATTGGTTAATAATTATATAATATAATTTGTATTTATGTGGATAGTAAAAAAATTTGATTTTACTGTCTATGTATCTTTTATGAAATTATTAAATAGGAATGCCTTGATTTTTTTTGAATCCCATTTCCCATTAGACTATAATTTTTATTATGTTAAAATAAATTATATAAAATAATGAGATGGAAAATTGATATTACCATTCAATATTAAAAATGTCTTCTCATTATATTAAAGAGTTATATGTACTAGAAACACCATTATTTTCAATTCTAAAGGGAACTATCACCCATCCATATCTATACACAAAAAAAATCCAATCATGATCAACACATATGATTTGTGATAAGATAAAAATACCCCCTTCCACATACCAAAATAATTAGTTATTCTAGATATCGAATAAACATTTTATTATGGTGGTGACCATTAAAGAAAATACAATGTGAAAATAAGTATTATTCCCAAAACCATATTAATTATTATCTTATTATACCACCCCAACAATTTTCTATCTCTGTGATTATGATAAATCTGGTATTATTAATATATGTTTTTATACTAATGAAAATCCATTTCATATATTCCCCAAAAATCATTCAAAAATGAATATTTTGTCATGTGTATATACAGACTACCTCCTCTTCATGTGAAATTTATATTATATTTACCATAATGAAAATAAATGGTTGGATAAAACTTTATTATAATAAATTAAATGGTTATTTACTAATCCAGTAAATGTGAGGAATGATTATATGAGACATTACTTAACAAAAATTGAAAATATATATTCATAGTGAGATAAATACAAGAAAATATCTTATCAATTTTCATTTTAAAGTAGAATTCCATTTATTGAAATAAATTTTTATTGAATCAATACTATTCAAATATAATAATAATTGAAATTATAATATGAAATTCTTGATATTATAATAAAATATTATGACCCTCTTTCCTTGGTCAACATACAATATATGTTTCTAAAAAAATCAATAATGAACATCTAGTGACCAACTTGAGTAGAATGGTTATAATAATTTATGATGGATATTGATAAATAGTATTTCTAAAAAGAAATATATATTTTAAAGGTTATTTAGAATGAATTTATTAAAAATATCATGATTGATATAAAAAATAATTTTAGTTGTAGATAACATTCAAACACGAGTTTAAGGGATATTGTATACCTCATTACTTAATTGATGTTCACTCATTATCTTTTATTTTAACATTTTTTGGTATATTCAACTATTTATCCTCTTATATTTTGTTATATAATTCACTTAAATTTATACTTATTTAAAAATCATTTTTTATGTATAGGGATATAAATGTTTTCAATTCCATGTATAATACTAATTTCCATGTAAACTTGAATTAAGGGAATATTCATATTTTTGGTATCATAAAAACTATCTACCCCATTTTTTTTGTAAAAAATAATGTTTTATGAGAAAATAATTATTTCATTGTTAACCATATGAATTCAATTCTGGTTTTATATAAAATAATATTCTTCATTATTTAAATTATCCATTACATATATCATAATTAATCACCCTTATTTTATGTTATTTATTATTTATTCTAATAGATCTATCCCATGAAATTTGTATATATGAACTAAATGTTGAATACCAATGTTAAATTTTCATATATTAACATATTTTTTTTAATTCATTGTCATCTTGGGAAATAATATGATTTTTCATCATGTTATGAAATGAATTAATATAATGAATCACACATTTATCTCATGGTTTATAAAGGATTCTCTATTGTGTATAGTTTCTTTGGATCATTTGAAATGAATATGAATGATATTACCTATGTGGTTGGTGGTACTATAAAGAAATATCCTTCAGATGAAATTGGTAAAGATTAATATCCCATGAGATGTTATGTGTGGGATTATGTATCAAATCTCATCCACTATGGGACCATGTTTAGTTTTTATGGATCACAAGTGGTTATCCAAAGTGAACTGTAATATGTGGTGGATTATCCATATATTACCTTAATATATATTCTATCTTTTCTAAAATACATCTAATTTCATCGATAGATTGCATTACAAGAAACAATGATCATAAAAAAATGATAGACTATTAAAATATTATAATTTAATATGATAATTATCTCATATACATTGAAATGTAAGGTATAAGATAAATTAACTAAATTATAAATATATATGGTTTACACATGTATATGAAATTTATTCAATGATGAACAATTAATTATAAATGAATATAAAAAAATAGAATATAAAGGAAAACATTTTTCTGAAAAACATGTTTTATGAGCACAAATAAGTTTTATCTAAATGAAATAAATAAATTAATTTTGGTAAATAATATTAATTAAATATATATTATATATTAAATAAAATAATAAAAACTATTCTTATATTTTTTCTAGGAATGAGATCATAATAAATAATTTTTTTTATTAAAATCAATATTTTTCTAAAAAGCTATCTTATCGCATTTTAAAATTTAATTTTAACAAATAGTTTTTTACTTATTGGAAAATATATTTGAAGAAAATAATTTTATTTTCAAAATTATCATGTACATATTTCTATACGTCGTTTTTTATTAATTCCCATATTAGTAAAAATTTTCATTTTATTATGAAAAATACTAGTTCTTATTAAGAATTTTAATTTTATTTAATGATTTAAAACACATCCATTATTTTTCATGATAGATTTAAAAGTAAAATTAGTTCAATTGAATAAATATTAATCCAATTTAGTTCATTTGAATAAATTATATATATAATTTTTCTATATAATTTTAATCATTTGAATATTTTATCTTTAGAAATCAATTATCTTCATCGCAATGGCTTATTTTGTTTCAATTTAATAATTTCCTCTTTTAGGTATTAAATTTGTAAAAATTGATTCAATTTTTATAATCCTAATAATTTATATTTTATAATATGTTAATATTAATTTTTTAACATTTTGAACAATATAATAAGTATAAATTAATTGCAATAATTAATGTGAAAATGGGATTACCAGGGGTTAAACACAAAATATATATGGAAAAAGGAACTATGAATTTCATTAAAACCATTATATAGCCAAAATGAAACCAAATTACCTAAAAGGTTACCTAAAGACACCATATTTGGGCTCTTTAATATGTATAAAATGTGGGTACAAATTATTCATTGATAAAGTTCCATGTTTTTCCTCTCCTCAGATCAGTTAAGGCCACCACATCTCCTCCCTACTTTATACACACATTACCCATTAATTTCGTAAAATACCTTATATAATGGTTAAATAACTTCCCTCCCCTGATCATATATGTATTTGTGATATCATAAATCCAATATTGAATGTAATTAGGTTCAACCTAAAGTGGTTTTTTGACGAAGAGGTAATGTTTATTCTTTACAATTTTTGTAATACTTCTTCATAAAAATCCTCAAAATATTCTTAAATTTTTGGATAATATATAAAAAGGTTTTCTAGTATACTGATATATTACTAAATTAATATCATAACTTATATCCATATCCTCTTCTATCAAATGGGAAACAGAACAGTCAATCATGTGTATGAATGACTTCCGTAATTTAAGTCAATGATATTGATTTTCAATCACCACATCTCAAGGATAGATATAATGATGGATTTGATGTATGTATATATATATTATTATATTATTATACCTCTACAAGTATAATACCACATCTACCATTTACCTCTAAATCCATTGACAAATAGTAATGTCACTCATGTGTATTGTGGAGTAGTGCCTCGTAAACCTATGTGATGTGTGCATAATTTTTTTAATTCTTTTATAATAAGGATATAAAAAAATATATATAATATTTATAAAATTATAATAAATATCTAATTATTATGTCACATATACCTTACTACTTTCCATTCCATGGGGATATGATAATTTCACTCCAGTGTATATCATACTTTCACCACGTGAAGAGATTAGATACATTTTTTAATATTTATTTTCATGGATGGTATTTTTGGTATATTTATTGAATATATGTTATACATAGGGAATTTTTTTTAATTTTTTCTGTTAATTATTAAAAAATTTATTTCATCAACTGTGAAAATTGAGTCATCCTTCACGTGTACGTACAACCTAACATGTCCAAGAATAGTATATTTCATTGATTACCGAAAATAAATATATAATTAATTTATAAGATATGTATATAAATATTAAAATTCTATATATTTTTATACAATCATAAATGTAAGGTTAAAACTGTTAAAACATAGACGAAAATAATGTTGTTGTTACGTGATTTTTGAATTAATGAAGAATAACTAATAAGTTGTTGATAAATGATCATTTGAAAATAATATGTTACATGATATATATATATATGTGTGTGTGTGTATTTTTTATTATATTTATAAGACACTTATATATATGTGTTATATTTTTTGTTCCAACATATATTACAGAATTCATGGCTAACAGTAAGGGATTTCTTTCTCACTTTAACTTTATGTGAGACACATCCCATATTCTCTATGTACAAGAATTATGTGGTGTATATAAATACCATTAGTTTAACTTATTCCCCACACTGTGAAAATTATGGGCAATTACATATCCATTTTGGGATCTCTACTTTATGGGTTATACATTTGAAAATGATCCAAAGCAGTATTGTATTTTTGGTCTCATATTTTATTTCATGGGAAAAATGTTATGTCATGCACTTATCTTCATTTAAGAGGTGAATATATAACACCATTTAATTTTTATATATTGAATCTATATATATTGATGATACTAAATAATTCTTGTAATTTTATTCTATAATTGGGCTTATGATTCCATTGTCACCAAAGTGGTAAGGATTTTATATTATGATTTCATAATCATCAGGATTGTTAAATATTTTAAATTTAATGATGATATTTTATGATACATATCTAAAGTAACCCATTTAACTTCTTATCTTATGTATATGTTAAGACTATAAATTTTATCCATTAATTTTACCCATATTATATACTCATTATTCCAAAAAATACTTAATGGAAACTAACATAATTTTAGACTTTTATTCAACCACCTTTTTTATTCCATAACCCTGTTTAATAAAAATATCAAAAAAAATGTTTTCATATTCACATGGGATTACATAATTTCATTTTTCCCTATTTAGACATTCTACGAAATTTTCTTAAATTAATCTTCATGTCATTTTTATGTAAATCCATTTTGGCATGTACCATGACTGTGAAAGTAATTATTATGTTAACATGGATGGAAGGAACATATTTTTGACAATAATGACCAATAAATGTTTCATATATTCCTATGTAAGTTTCATATCATGTTTTCAAATAAATTAATTTCAAAATCGTTTTTTGAATTTTTAGAAATTTTCTACACGGGAAGGATATTTTCATCACTAAATGATTAAAATGATGTTTAACACATCATTTATATTTTCTCAATGTTATGTTCATTGAAAATTATTTTCAAAATGATTTTTTCATTTTTTTTTCAAAAGGATTTTTAAATAATAATATATATTTTCCTTAAAAAAATATTTAAATGATCATTATGTAATCTTTTTTTGTGTTTCTAGTATTATTTTCAATAGAAAGGATCATGAGGATGTTTTATCATTAAAAAAATCATATTTTAACAGATAATTTTCCCATAAAATGTTATAATATTTTTTCAATGGTTCATGTATAAGTTTCAATGGTTATTTTCTAAGGAATTTATATTGAATATTTTTATTCTGTTATTTTTTCAATGTATAAAGGCTGTTTTCCATATAAAATTTTACAAGTTATCATTAAAAATACTTTTCCATATAAGACTAAATTTATTAATTTTACTTATTTAATACTATGGATATTATTCAGTGATATTTTCCTTATTCTTTCACTATATGGATATTGTTTATGTTGTGGAATTTTTTTATCAAAGTAGTTTCCATTCCAGAGGTTATGATTTGATGACATTTTGACTTTTTCTGATATTGTTGAAACTATAATTATGGTATTCATTATGAGTTTGGGGGGGGGGGGCAATATCACCCTCAAATTTAATAATTAAAAAAATATATCTCATTAGAGAACAATTGGAAACAAGTTCAAGGGATTTTCCACTATGGTAAAAAGGATAGTCCTTATCAACTATTGAAAACAAGTGCATCCGAATCAACAATGTAAAACATGAGATATTACCAAATACCCGATATTGATGGGCCGAGTAGCTAAAAATTACATAGAAATTGGATTTATATATTTATTATGGTTCCACAGTTTTATAAAACAAGATTACTCTTTATTATTGACTTATGAGGATTTTACACTCATATGGACTTTGTTTTTGAAACTAAATTTTTCTATTTCAGGAATCTTGTTTATGTTCAATGAATGTTTGTTTGTAAATAGTATAAGTAATTTTTATATTCACATGAATTTATTATTATCATATACATTCATATTATCATGGATTTTAATCTCCTATGTTTACCATTAGTGAGTAGTGAAGCTCACCGTTTCATTCATTTAGTATCTTATGTTATGAAAAAATGAATTATATATGATTTTTTTAAGAATAATATTAGTCAAGCGGATCTTATATGATGATGATCAATCTCACATATGAAGTCTAACATTTTATTTCTTTTTCCAAAGGCACTGTAACTAAATAATTTTTACATGGGTCATTATATTATGTAAAAAATATAATCTATGTGAAGAATGGGGGATTAAATTTTGATTCAGAGAGATTTTCAGTTTATATTTTGATACTTTTATTTGAAAACATTAGTTATATTCCAAGAGATATTTTTAAGGATGATTTTCTAGGGATATGTGTAAGGATAATTCTAAGGATGTGTTAATGTATAGGAAAATGTCTAGGATTGTGGTAATCGATATTTATAGTGGATTCAAAAAACCACATCCATGTATTCATAATAAAACTGGATGTGGTTATGGAACATAGCCATAGTGGGGAATAAAATACAAAAATGAATCATTGTGCAAGGCTTGATCGTCACATTATGTTTGAAAATACATATTTCTGCACACCTAGTTTGAAACTCCCAGAGGAAATGATTTGGAAATTAAAAAACACTTTAAGAACCATCATGATGTATTTAAATAATGAAAATACCTGACCTATGATAAACCTCTATTGTCATAAAATAAAACGTAGGTTTCATGATTTAGACATCCTATAGGTTATTCTTGATGATTTTGTGGTTCCCTACTGTGATAATTATTTTCACTGTATGACTTTTGGTTTTAGTCAATGGGGTCACCAGAAGCAACATGGTTAATGTTTATTGTGATAGAAAATGTGTTTATTAAAAATGTAATGGGGTGATGAATGGAATGGAGAATATTTTTATTATTCCAAATCAGTCATAATTATATATTATGAACATGATACACCTCAACGAATTATCAAACAAACCGATGAAGATAAGGATAGAGTACACCATAACACACAGGGGTAGAGAACATGGATGGGATAATACATAGCTTCCAATATCATATAAATGATGAAGGAATCCCTCAATTAATTGTCTCATATGGATTAGAATAATTTTGGATTGTGGTGTTGAATTATATAATAAAAGAACTTTATTTGGAAAAATTATATCTTTCATTAAAAATACTGATGAGAATAATGATATCCCTATGTTTTTAATGTTATATATGTGTATTGTAAGGTATTTTTTCAAATATATTCCCAAGGGGGAATTGTTTCAATAAGAATTAGTATGTTGGTATGATAAATACCTATAGTTCTGGTGATGAAGTTACCACGAATGAAATATAAGCAGTATAGTGTGTTCAAAAAATACTTATCATATTAAACATGAGAAGCATGCGTATACTGTGGTTAATGAATGATAACACATGGTTAATATTAAATGTTGGTGGAATGAGTTATTAAGGAATAAGATTCATAAGAATTGTTAATAGATAATTAATGAGATGGAATGATTGATGTATTTTTATATAGAACTCACAATATATGTTTTATAAATTTAGAAATTTATAAGGATTACTATATAGATGATTTTAATTAAGGATTTACAAGAATATAGTGAATAATAATTATGAAATATATAAGTTACATAATATATTGGTTATATGTTATAAGAGATAAATGATTAGGGATTGGTATCCCATAATATGTATTTGATGTTGGGAAACTGGTGCTCTATTTGGATGAAGATATGGTTGAGATGGATAATGTAAATTGGATAGTATCGATGATGTCATAAATATTAAACGATTAATTGAAAAATTAGAATATTTTATCATTTATAGAGTTTACATATTATTATTTCTATGAAATATATTCAATAATATGTGGATTCATTCAAGGAATGAGGATACATTCACAATTCTATTGAGGAATATTGGTAATTATTGTTATTACCCAGCTTTAGAAGAATATATGACCAAAGTAATCACATATTTGTTATGTGACCATTAATTTTTACATAATGTTATTTTTAGTATTACTATTAATATTAATTAGAGAAATTTAGTGATGTTATTTTTAAAATTTTAATATTTTAAGGGCTATAAGGTTACCCATACATGGAAAAATTTATGTTTAACTTTGGATGAGGACTTGTAGATTAATGTATTATTTCACCAAATGAAAATATATTCCTATTGGATAAATTGGGATTTCCATTTCGTTATGATGAAAAAATATAGATAAGTGTAATGAAATGTCATTAAATTATGGATATTTTGATATTGTAGGGTTTTAGGCATACAAAATTCATTAAAATTTCTTAGAGTGAGAGTTGAAGTGGAAAATCATCGAATAATATCCAAAGGATTAAATTATTAGTATGAAACAAAGTTAAGATAAAACCTAGGTATATCGGTCTCTTTAAAATTATTAATCTTATATGGATGGTAGCCTATAGATTGTAACTACTACCAATCGTCTCTGTGGTTCATGATCTGTTCAAAGTATCTCTACATGGTATGTACATACCTAATCAATCACATTTACTAAAATCAAAGGTCATATGGATATATCATGATGATTCTAATAAAAAACAATAAGTTAAGATTCTGTGTCATTTAGAGAAAGTGAAATACTACAATTTCTCTAATGTAAATGGTGATTTGTGGAAAAAACCATCTTCAGTAAGATATTTGGTAATATGAGGATGTAATGAGTGAGAATTATCATCAATAGTTTATCCGAGAGATGAAACATGAGTGAGAATTTTTTCTCATCTGTGGGGGGGGGGGTTGTTGAATGTAATATTTTGATATATTATAATATAATAATTAAAATATATTTTATTTATTGGAAAACATGTGCTACACACAAAATCGAGGATAAAAAAATTAAAAAATAAAAATAAAATATTATTTTATAATATAATATTAATCACAATATATGAGAATGAGTGGTATAAATTGGATTAACTAAAATTTGAAAATATTTGGGTTACACATGTATAACAAATTAATTCATTGGGGACCATTTAATTATAAATTAGAATAAAAGATGGTATGAATATAAAGAAAATCAAATTTTTGAAATCAATTTCTATGTTTATAAACATTTTTATCATAGTAAATTAAATAAATATTTTTTTGATTATTTTAATTAAATAATATTATAATATATTCCATAAAATATTTAATATTAATAATAGGTGTTTTCTAGAAATTAGGAATGAATAAATAAAATTTTAATTTTGAAAACAATATTTCCTTAAAAACCTGTTTTATAGAATTTTATGAAATTATTTTTATAATTAATTATATAATAATTAAGAAAAATTATTTGAAAAAATCCAATTCAATTTTGATATAAAAATTTCAAAATTATATTAGTGTGAATTTTTTAAAATATTTTTTGAGATGATAATTATTTTTGAGAAATAGTGAAAAATACTAGTTTTTATTAAGAATTATAATTTATAACGATTTTCAAAAATTCTTGATAACTTTATGATGGTATATAAAATTAAAATAAAATTAACTTTAAATATATGATTCCAAATTATAAAATTTATATTTATTTTAAATTTAATATTAATATAAAAACATTTTAGTCCTTTGAGGATTTTCTCTTTGGAAGAACAAATTTTTATCATGTTAGTGGGTTTAATGTTAATTTATGTACTTACATTTCATGGAAATAAATTCTTCAATACCAATTCATTATTGGGAAATATAGTTATTTATATTTTCTAATATGATGAACATAAATTTTTAAAATTATTAAAAGTTAAATAGCTATGGATTACAAACAACGGTTAAGGTGAAAATGTGATTATAATGGTTAAAGTATATTGATAAGTGGTAAATGAAGAATAAAAATTTCCAAAACCACTTATATGGTCTTATTATATCTTATATACTCTATGGTTTGATAATTTAAAATTTTGTATCATTTATAAAAGTCTATAGTGTGGGTACACATTATTATTTTAAAAATATTCATGTATGTCATCTCCCGCTATATATTAAAGGGGACCTCATGTCCTATCCTCTTCATACTCCCAATATAAATTGTTTTAGCCATTAATTTTCCAATTATATTCCTTAAATACCTAAACTAATATTTTATTCCATAGTTAAATCATAAACGCAATCTATAAAAGCGTAGTTTTATATGTAAAGAGGTTTTCCGAAGTGGTGAAAATGTTTTAAAAGATGAATTGGTTGTTTTTCTTCACATTTTATCTCTTTGAAATATTTTCAAAATTTTCTGATATAATAACAATAGTATATATCATATACTATTATATTTTTTGTTTTTTATTAAATTTCCAATATCAATATCCTCTCCATTCAAATGGGAAATAACATCATTAATTTTGTAACCGATGGACTACTACTTTGAAAACTGATACTAGTCCTCTTCCATAACCACCACTCATGGAAGTATGTAGTGATTTAATTAATATATATATATATATATATTTAGTTATTATACATCTATAACTATAATTCCACTTCTACCTTTGTACCTCCAAACCCATTAGAACCCAATAATGTCGCTGGGGTATACAATGGACTACTGTATCACTAACTGATGTGGTGTATTATCATTTATGTTCTAATTTTTTGGTGATAAGTATAGATTACAATAACATAAATGACATTTTTAACTTAATTATAATTCTTAAATCATTTAATCACACATAACATCTTACTTTTAATTCTATGGTGGATACGATAATGTCATTCGTGTGTAAGGTGGACTATTTCCCCACAAATTGATTTATTGTTTCTACTAACGCTATAAATGATCGGTAATTAGGGTAAATTAAATGTATATAAGTGATATAATTGAAAATTCATTTACTTTTTATGTTTAATATTTTATTTACCTTTCATTCAATTTATCTATATTGAAAATGGAATCATTCTTCTTGTGTACGTATGAACTACCTTTTTTAGTAACAATGTATTTTATCATCTATTTATAGTTTTTGGGATTACTAAAAATAAATATATATTGAATATATTCGATATAAATATCATGGTTAAAATTCTAGTGATGATTTTACCATGATCAATGTAATAGGTCAAAAAATAAGAAATCAAAACATTCATGGAGAACAAATCAATCTCTTTGTGTGGAACAAAAAATAATATATCAAATTAAAGAAATCAATACCCAAAAAATGGTTTTAATAATGATTTTTTATATAATATTAATAAATTACTATTATTAATTCATATATGAAATTATATATTTATTTATTCTTATATAATATATTTAAAATAAATATATATGTATTGTAATGTTGTTTCAAACATGTATGAAATAAGTCAAGTCCTATTGAATGGTATTTCAGTATCACTTTTATTTTATATGAGACACATGCCATATTCACCACATGTTTCTTTAATGTGGTGTATATAATTCCCACTAATATATATTATTATATTAATCATAATTTTTTTGGTATTTATATATCAATTTGTGGATATATCTTTAATGGGGGTTGTGGTTCAAAGGATACCAGATCGATAATGGATTTTTGACTAAATTTATATTAATTGAGACAATTTTTATGTTACAGAACTATATTATTTTATTAATTTTATATACATACACTTTGACATGTAACAACATGAATCTTTTTCTATTCAAAAACATTAATATTTGATGTGTTATTTTTCTTTAATATGGGTTAGGATTCAAATGTCACCAATGTTGTAGGGGGTTGATGTTTTGATCATAATCATCAATGAGATTATTTATTATTATGGTTTTAATCATGAAAATATGTAATCCATCTGTCATTAAACACATGAATTTTTTTATACTATAGTTATGTCTATAGAATAAATGTTTTCCGTTTATTTATATTTATTTAGGTACTAATGTTTCAAATTATTTAAAAGAATGCCAAATTTATTTTCCTCTATACTGAAAACCCTTTATCATTCATGGAAATGAAATATAATAATATTTTGAAAAGTGATTTTTTATTAGTGTTGGATTATTTAATTTTCTTTTTCACCAATATTTAACATATTACAAGGTGTTTTAAAATGATTATTTCTAAAATTTAAAAACATGGCCCATTTGGATTTTACCCAAAAATGAGGGGAATTTTTTTAACATGTAAGACATGAACAAATGTTTTAGGCACTATGACATATCAATGATGCAAATAATCCTTTATAAGTTTCAATTTTTTAAAACAATATTTAAATAAATTTTTAATGAATTTTATGTGATTTTAAAATAGGGAAAAAGTCACCGTGAAATGAAGAAAAATATTTTTAATGATTTCTTTATAGTATTCTATAATTTTTTTAAATGAAATGGACTCTGAAAATGATTTATGAAATTCTTATTTTAAAAAGTTTTTTCAATGTGGAAATAATATATTCCCCATGTAATGTTGACTATGATCATTAACCCATTTTTTATATGTTTCAAATGTTATTATCAATGAAAAGGATTATGAAAATTTATTATTATATAAAAATTGTTTTTTATATTATAAATAATATTTTCCCCAAGAAATGCTTTAAAATATTAAAAAAAACCATTTTTTGTTAAATAAATTTTCTTAAAATAAAAATAATTTGAATCTTTTTGACATTTTAAAAAGTGTTTCTGAAATTTTAAAGGCTATTTCATCATGAAATATTCCATTTTATCATTAAAAACTATTTTACATCTTTTATGACTTCTTTTGATGTCACATATTCTTTATTAGGCATAACATTGAATTATATAATGAAAACAATATCTGTAGATGTTTAATGATTATGTTGATGAAATTTTTATGAAACCTATTTCCTTTACACATGTAATGAGGTGAGGCTATAATGAATGTTTTATGATATTATGATTGAAAAATTATGTTTTTCATTAGGAGAAGAGTGTGACCTATATCTCCCTAGAATTCAATTTTTAAAATATTTTTATCTCATCAAATAAAAAAGGGAAACAATTCATGGTCCTTGATTTACTATTGAAAAAACGTGAGTCTTAATCCACTATTGGAAACTGCTACATCGTAATATAAAATGTGAAATATGTGATTTTTTTCTGATCAACTATTATTATGGACATATTTATTAACTCTGAAATAAGAAAAGGATATGTAAATTTATAATGCTACTATAATATTATGATGTGACCTTATATTTTATAATTGAATTATTATACATCGTCACCCTTGTGAACCATGTTTTTAGAAATGATAATGTTTTATTCAATGAATTTTGTTCCTAATCTATGATAGGTTTGGTATGTAATTTTTATGTTAGGTTCTGGTTTAGTTATCCTATAATTATCTTATGATTTGATATGAACATTAATTAATATCTCATATTGTTATGCTCACTAATCATATAAGGTAATCATTTCTTATATTTCCTTCCCCAGGCTGTGAAGAAAGGTACAACATATGACATGTCTAATAATTTAACTAGTTATAAAGAACCTATTGGGAAATAATATAGATGACTTTTGGAATATATGTTTTGTGTCCATTTTTCCATAGGCCATTCACCTAAATGATTTTAGAATTGACCACTATGTTACGAAATTAAGATTCACATACTAAGATGTCATATTTATATAGAAATAATATTTGTCTTTCCAGGCTTATAATTTTATTCCCTATCGAATGCTTGGGGTAATGATTTATATCTAATGACATTCTATCTATGCACTTTAGGGGTTAACCTAATCCAATATAAGACATTTTCTAATATGTTTATGGGAATGGGTTGGGAACCAAATCCAATATGGATTTATTTTATTAAAAGGATAGTATAGGGACTAAAAACTGAAAATTTTTTATGATGTGTTGTTTCATGGAATTGAAACATATTAAAAATTCAAGGGTCTTATGATATGATTAATGTAGTGAATCATATTTTCCATGTGTTATTTTTTGATATTGTATGAATTATTTTTGATAATAAGGGATGAGTCAGTGTGCAATATTGAGTCTTGGTGTGCCCAAAATAAATGTTTGAAATATAATAAATGAAACGCACATGTCATTTTTCTGAAAAAATTGGTATAACATATAAATGGGGGTCCAAATAAAAAATCTAATATTAAAATTTATTATAGAATGTGGGTTTTTCTCTAGGGATTACATAACATTTTTCAGTACATAGTGTTTGAGGGAAATTTGTGACAACCATAAAATAAATAAAATAATTGAATGAAATTATTTTATTAATTCGATGACGTAGAAACGTAGATTCAACTATCGGTATACCATTATGGGTGATTCCTTTTATTTTGGATTTGAATATAGAGATATAGAGGACTATTAGAGAGTGTTTAATGGGATTCCATTGGTGGATGATCATTCAATCAAAGTTCACAAATTAGAGTGAGGAAGAATCAAAGAATATCTCCAATGATCACTATGAAACTGTATTCTTAATTAGAGTTCAATATGAATCATTGTGTGATAGTTGTTTAATTTCATCAATTTCCATATTTCCTATTTATATGACACACATGGATCAATTAATCAATATATTGATCTATGGATCATGTGTATTTTCTAATGGGATTATTACAAGGAATTATTTAGAGAATATATTTTTGATTATTTTATTATATAATGGGACATTATTCTAAAAAAACATATCATGGTTGATATTAACATAGACTAAAGGGAATTCCCCATGATTGTTCCTTTTCCCCTTTTCCACTTTCTCTTTGTTTATTGTTGGAGATTCCCTTTTTTCCCATGGTTCAATTTTTATATATATTTTTATCATTTCGCACCCATTTCATGGAATAATTGATCAAAAATGTCGATTCGAAATCAGAAAGACATGTTGATGGTTTGATGATGGATTATATTGTGGATTGGATGATTTATATATCCAGTTTTTATTTTTATTAGTACACAATGAGGAAAACCATTCAAAGGAAATTTCTGAATTAATTGAAGGGATAGAACATGTTTATCGATGTCGGGATGAATTTTTGTGACATGGTTCTTTATTTTGTAGTGAGTCATGTTTCCAAAACCATGGTTGGATGAGAATATGTAGATGTGTAACCTAGTATTTAGATTCTAGAAAATCCTAAAAAAGATGACATGTAAGGAAATATTGCACAACATGTGGGACCCATTGAGTGGCATCCAATATGACCGAAGGAAGATAATTATCACATATTGTTTGAACCTATCACATGAAAAGTTACCCTTCTTGTATTACTCGACCTCTACCACAGTGGGTACATGAAAAAATGTTTATGTACAAAGAGATATGAAAACTGTGTACACCTACATTGACAAAACATGTTCATGGCTATATTGGTATGGTTATGTACTGCGACACTGTCTTAGGTACAGAAGTAGCAGCATATTGTGTACCATTACATGGAAAAAGATATGGGTCATTTACATAGGTAGTACTCGAGGTCAAAGGGATCAACCATGTACTCATACTACACACAATTTACCCCTTAAATGTTGGATAAGACCCCATGTCCTCTGAATCATGGATGTGTTTTTTGGGCGTCTTCCTCACATCAATTCCATGGAAATTTCCATCGAACAACATCATATATATAATAAAATAATATCATTATTATGACATCATTAATAGAGTTCTTAGAATCCACTGATGTTCCCCAGAGTGAGATCCTCTATCAACTTCTTTCCCTAGGTAGAGTTCACTGTATCTTCATGACAAACCTATATGGGAGAAAATCCTCTACTTTTCAGTTTAATATTGACTGAGTAGTTGCTATACCCCATGGCCTTGGAAGTGATCCTCATCTTTGTATCATATCTCTTTAGGCTTCTAGTGTATACATATAATAGTGAGTACCAACAAGCACTACCTCTCGGATGCATGTCATCAATTCTATTTGACTTTTTGTGGGGGTTTTCCTCAAAGATTACATTGTGTATCCTCAAGATTGAATCCTAGGTTGAAATTATAGATGCGATTTTACCTGTAATGTATGTTTATTTGTTTATTATATTTGGATATTCATGTTCTATATTTTCATTAGGCTTATAACTATATATAGAGCATTATTATTGTAACGTTATATACATTTTGGCTTCAGGGTTTCCTACTAGGTGTTTTCATAATCACAAATTCATGCACATTTCCCACATGTGATATTTCATTTTTAGATGGTCATCCTTTTTACAGTGTCCCTAGTATACTAGTATAATAATTTTCATAGTGATACTAGATAAAGAGATTTGTTTTCCAAGAGTATATCGATAGTAATCCCTATATTGACATTTATGTTGAACTTTTTTTAGAGTCTTTATGTCGGTAAAGTGTTTGACCCTATTAACATTCCTTTACTTATTTTCATTTTATGATTGTGGGATTTAGATGTATGCATGCATGGTTGTTCATTTTTATTTTATATTTCATAATTGTAATGGATTGGAGATGTTTGTGCATGTGTATACATAATAAGTCTACAGACTACCATGTCAATGACATACATGTTCGGATCTAGTCACCATCCCATGTCCTATTGGATGCGGGCTTGGGGAGTTAGGGCACATGACCCATTGGGATGGGTTGTTATAGTATTTTATTAGACCATTCAGTTCTACCAGAGTACTAGTGTTTGTGATATTACTTTGGGACAGTTGTGTTATGTGTTTCAAGTTCATCTTTCATGCCAGGGACCCCAGTTTTAGTTTATTGGCCAATATATCATTATAGAAGGACTCTGATCACCCCCTTCCAACTCAAAACATAAAAAATTAGTTTGTACTGAAAACATGGTGCATTCCTAATATTTGAACGGTATGGGGATTACATTTCAACCTTGTTTCGTCTTTATAGATATAACATATTACCATGGTAAATGTTGTTTAAATTTTGGAGGCCTCCACAACATATAAAAACTAGGATTTAGTTTTAGGATCATGAGGATGATCCTCTTAGTGATGAGGTAGTGATGGAGGGTCCATTTTCAAACATGTTACGTCCAACTAGTGTAATAGGTAGGCCAATACTTTTAGAGAAACATATGGTACCCACAATACCAACATATGATGTGTATAGGATGAGAACACTTCACAGGTTTTAGTGACATTGACCCCTCTGGTTCCAAGGTGAGTTCGACCCATAGGTTTCTAAGGACTAGCATGAGATGATGAAAAATTATTTCTATCTATTCAAGACACTAGTATCTAATATTGTAGTCCTCGTAGTGAGCCTTCTCCATTACTCAGTAGGGCAATGGTGGGGGTAACTTACCCTGTCTTATGAGGACGAGACTCTATAATGGTCAAAGTTTTAGCTCATTTTTGAGGACTTTTATATCCATCTATTCTGATATATATATATATATATTAGAGTAGAGACATTGGTATGAGGAGGGGGGATGATGTATGTCTCAGTGATATAGATGTGTGACACATTTCAGGAGGAGGTCACATGATTGAGGGTCTATGATTCAGGGATCATAGGATGGATCCTGTCATCCTAGGGAGAGGCAGTGCTAGTATTGTTATGTCATGGGACATCTTCATAGAATTTTATTACTATTCATATAGCTGATAGGGAGATTTTGGATGGGCTTCCAGAAAATAGGAAATGGTCAGAGAAGATATGTATGTTTGGGTGGTGGGTGAGGAAGTTGAGCTCGTAGAGATGCTGGTGGTGGTATATGAATTGAAATGTTACCACCACTCCCCGATGTTTTCCATTATAGATTTCGATAACTAGATAACAAGGGTGTGTATAGTTAAAGGATGTCGAGGTATATCACCCATAGGCTCCATGAATGATTCTAATTAGGATATCTATACTTTCATACCATATATTTAGTACAAATGGACACATGTTCTAATAATTACTTTTTTCTACATAAATGTATTGAGAAATAGATATTCTGGTTTATCTTTTAGCTAGAACCACATGCTTGATGACTTCTAGAAGATTCAAATCAAAAATCACACACTTGCTATGACGGTGTGAATTTACTCTTGTATGTAATAGTTTTTATTGTGATCTATTTGTTGCCGTTATTATCAATAATGATTCAATATTTGGTATGGACAGTTTATCTACAATTGAGTCCTAGATTGAAAATTTTAGGTACAAGAAATAATGTTTCTGTAGTGATGGGGATATATTTTACTTGTGGGTGAAAGAAAAATAGATGAAATGTTGTATGGGCTCATTTCTAGGTGGTTTTATATCATTACCCATATGTTGGATAGCATGAAACTTGGTGTAGTGGCTCTTATGAGTTTTGAGATCCTTAATATGGTGGTGGAGTATGAGGAAATCATCCTAATGGATGTTATAGTATTACCTCTCCACCAATATTTAGAATTATAAATTCATCTCTACCATGGGACAACACTGAAATCTAAGCCATCATATTGGATGGATCCCATAGGTATTTATGAGCTGATGGTTTAGTTGGAGGACATACAGGGGATGGTCTTTGTTAGACCCATGGTTTACCCATATGGAACCTCAGTTATGTTATCCAAAAAGGTGTAGGGGAGTTTGTGGTTTTTTATGACTAATTATTCTTTAACCGTGTCACCATGATTACAAAATATCCACTTCCAATGATTGATGGCCTCTTTGATTTGTATACAGGGTCAGGATGGTTCTGCAAGGTTGAACATAGGTTAGGATATAACTAGTTTCAATAATGGAATGATGTTCTACCGAATATGGAAATCATATGTTTCTATGGTCAACATGAGTACATGGTGATTATCATTAGAGTGATGAATGCCCTGGATGTGTTTATGGGACTGATGAGCTAGACCATTCAACATTTTATAGAGTTGTTTGTTGTAGTCTTCATCGATGATATCCTTGGGAAGTATGTAATTGAGTAGGATCATAAGAGACACTTGAAGATGGTTCTGGATGTACTCAATGAGAACCATCTTTATGGGAGTCTCTCAAAGTGTATGATATGGATACGAGAGTTATATATTCTAGGACATGTTATCACAACAGATTGAGTGGAAGTGGAACTGGATAAGGTTTATGCAATGTAAGTTTGGGATATACCCAAGATCATGATGAAGGTGTCATGCTTCCTTGTATGTAAGGTATTTACCAGATAATCATATCTAACTACTCCAGGATATCAATAAAAATTAAACCACAGAACCAAAGGAAAATACCTTCTTATGGATTTATAGTTTCTAGAAGTCCTTTAAAAGTTGAGAAGACAATTTATGATCATTCCCATCATGATATTTATAGAGGAAGGTGTTGAGTTTGTATTTTTATACACATTATTAGGAATCAGGCTTGGTTGTATTTTAAGGTAGATATTTGTACTAATTTCATGTGGTTCACATCAGTTGAAAACACATGAACAGAAGTATGTGTCCCATGATATTGAGTTAACATATGTAGTCTTTTAACTAATTAAGTGGTGATAGTACCATATGGGTGAGTGATTTAATTTCTATTTTGGCCACATGATTGAAAACTATATCACCACTAAGAAGGATCTAAACATGAAACAGATTTAATGGATAGAGTTCCTCCAAGATTATGACATTGAAATTGTCCATACTCATAGTAAGGTGAACATGGTAGTAGATTCTCTCAATAGGAGATCTTTTTAACATTTCATGAACAAGGAATCATAGTAGTAGGCATAATTTTAGTTATCTATTGTGGATAGTGATGGAGAATCATAACACTAGTGGATGGTTGTTATCCCTCCTCTTTTATAGAAAGTCATGGTGGTACAACTAGGGGATACTAGCTATGAGACCCTAATTACACATGTATGCACTATCTAGGCCCTTAATTGATTGTCTTAAGGTGTGGATAATGTTGTTATTTTCAAAGGAAACGTGATGGTACAATCAAGGTTAAGGGAGGAAGGTTTGGGGGATTTTCATAAATATTATTTGGAGGTATATCTAGGTGTGGAAAATATGTACTAGGTCCTCCAATGACATTCCTGGTGGCTAGGGATAATGAATTGAGATTCATAGTATGTCTCTAGATGACATTGTCGTCATCAAGTGATGGATGAGAGCCATATTATAGCATTTTTACCTCATCCCCTTTTGGTGATAGAATTAACGTGGCATTGTATACAAAAAGGCTTTGTGAATGTATTACCATAAAGGTAATGGGAGTCAATTAAATCTTGGTTACCCTATAATGAATCACCATGTCATCCAACTTTGTAGCTATCATAGAAAACTGTTCAGTATAGAGATTGGGAAGCCTCTATGTGCAAGAGATATTCTGACTCCATAGTGTTCCATTAATGATCATTTATTACCATGATGATCTCTTCACATCTTAATTATGTAGGGGATTGAAGGAGGAATTTAGGACATAGTTGTTCTTGAGAACAATGTTTACCTCTAGACTGAAGGCTAGATAAAGTATACTATTATAGTCTTAGAGGCCATGTAAATGCATTACATGTTAGAAATCAATCATAGTTGGGAAGGACACCTACCAATGTTGGTGTTTTCATATTAAAATAGCTACCATTACACAATTGGTTTGGAACCATTGGTGAAAGGTACGAAACACACGGTGTATATCATCCATGAGTGGATGAGGACAATATAGAGCTATCATATGACTTATGTAGATAGATGACTCTGGCCATTTGTGTACATGGAGGGAGACCATGGTTTCCATTGGATTTCCCCACTATGTGGATTATAGAAATTTGAATGGAGTGGAAATATCTCTCTGAGAATCAATAAACCTTTCCAAATAGTTTGTATAATTGGAGAGGGGCATACATTTTTTGTCTACTACTATATTTATATTGGAAACCCATCATCTTCTATGTGATGAATCTATTGAGGTTCTACGATGAACCTAGATCATTGTCAAAAAGGTTGGCCTGGACATCAAGGATGAATCTATCATAGCAGATTATCTAGTAAAAATCATGGATTGGCAGGATATTATCCATTTTAGGTGAGTGATTAATTTCCTATTTGCTTGATGGTAGGACAATATTCAATAAGAGTGAACCAGGCTCATATACATTATCAATACCCACATATCTTTGTGTAGAAAATATTTTGGATTTTTAGGACATAAAGGCCAATGGTGGGGAGAATTTAATGACTTGGGCATTACTTGTATTATTTTCAAATATTTTAGTGATTATTTTTGAGACTAGTTGTTGAGAAAACCTATGATTCCAAGGCATGATGTGCTCCGAAATTTTCTTTAAAATATATTAAACATATTAAAAATAAAAGGTGATTAGTTTACCTAAAAGGTGAATTAGCTTCTAAAAAGGGCCCCATGTCTAAAATATGAGGGCATTATTAAGTTTAAAATTTGAGTTTTAACCCATGATATCCAAAATATTATTCGGTAATTCAGTACTTATGGATAATTCAAAATCAGAAAAAAAAATTATTTTATTTTATGAATTCATTGACACAAAGAAATGTATAATACACTAAATATATGGTTATGGGGGATTATTATGTTTATATGACAAACTATAGAGATGAAAAGGGTTGTTAGAGAGAGTTGAAATATGTTCTATTATAGGATGATGACAAGATCAAATATTCATTATCGGTGCAAGATAAAATCAGATGATCTCATAATTAATCACATCACATCATTGTTCTTTGTCTGTGATCTATCCAAATTAGTGTATGATGTTTGATGTATTGTATTATTTTCCCCATTTTTATTTCTATAATTAAAATAGACTAGTCAATCAATTTATTGATCCAATGAATGTGTGAATAGAATTATGAAATTATTGTAGGGATTTCATTGGGGAATTGGTTTCTAATAATATTATTATATATTAATTTGTTATTAAAATGGAAAACATTGAGGTCAACATGAAAATTAATTAAGGCCTATTACTCATGCTGATTTAATTTTGATTATTTCCCCTTTTCTTAATTCCTCATGAGAGATTCCATTTGGGTCACAGTTATATGGTTACCAGAAAATCGAGCTTTGTGCACCCATTTCATGGTACATGTGTTTGAAATCATAGATTCAGGGTCTGAATGACGTGAAGGTGGTGTGTTGAGGGAGTCTATATAATAATTTAAAGTATAGATAAGTTTTTTGTTTTCTTTTGAACAATATTATGAACACCATTTGATGGATTCTTATGAAGGAATATAATGGACATAACTTGTTGATTGATGATTGCATGACACGTCGAGACATAGTTCATGATTTTAAAGTGAGACATGTTTCCTAAAAGAAGAATGGATGAGAGTCTATAGACGTAGGATACAAATTTGAGATTCCAAAATATTCCATATCACATGGATTGCAATCCATGATTACATGGCCTATGAGACCCCCTCAGCAGTGACTAGGGATTCTAGAGGAAGATAAGCATCACACAGTGTTTGAACCAGCCACTTGGTGTATGACCCTTCCTAAATTTCATGATGTATGACTTGGAGGGTACATGGACACAGGTTTTAGTCAAAATAACATATGCACACCTTTAACTCCTACACAGATATGGGTTGGATAGGTGTACATGGGAATAACCACGTTCCAAGACATGGTAAAAACTAGACAAGCAGCCTCACACCTTTTACTATTTCTTAAACACAAACATGAGACATTTACATGAGAAGGTGCCAGGGTTGAAGCGATATTACATGTACTAATACTACATGATATGGTTTCTTTAAATGTTCTTTTAGTTCACATCCCCTATGTATCTTATGAAATTCTCATTAGGGTTCACTCATGATATCCATTACCCGAGAGTTATCATGGAATCAACTCGTACAAATTGAACTAAAATATATTCATTACTTCTTGGATAGAGTTGGGTTTATCATTGCATGAGGCTAAGAGTGAGATCCTCAATTATCTTTTTTCTCTAACTGGTGTTTTCATAGAATCATTAAGACTAACAATACACTAATATTCATCCTGTATATAGTGGGTACATCCATATTTATTTATTGGTATACCACATAGTCTTGGGTGTACTCCACATACTTTTTTTGTACCTCTTTAGAGTTCCAACATATATTTGTGATGGAGAGACATGCTGAACACTACCTCTCAGGTTGACATTTGCAGTGCTATATGACTTGTGTATTGTTTTCTCTTAAACTATTTCTTTGAGGAACCTTCATGAAGGAATCCTATCATGGAATTGCACTTGGAAAATTATCATTATAGTAGTTGTAATTTTTTAGTATATCACTACATTCTTGTTTTATTTTTCATAGACATATACTTTTTTAGATTTGACCTATATTATATTGGTAAATACTTTTCGGGATTAAGGGGGTTTAATGGGTATTTTTATACTCACCCATGCATGTATTTTCCAAAATTTTCCATGTCTTATGTAGATTAAAAACCATTTGATACATCCCCTATGTGACAAGGACCACATGATGAATATTGAGACAGGATAGACTGGGGTGTGTTCCTGTCATATCTCGAAAGTGGTCCCCATCATTACAATCAGATTGGACATGTTTTGAGACTCTTTGTGGTGGGATTTTATTTAGAAGTTTTCACTTTCCATTAAATGTTTTAATACTCTAGTTTTGTGGTTTCACTGTATTCATGCATTTTGGTTCAATTTTTTTATGACATTTCACTATTTTTTTTGTATTGTAGATGTGTGAATTTGTATAGGTATATGTATAAGTGCTTCCTTGATAATGATATTCTTACTAGGTGCTAGTATCGAGATACTAGACTATTGGAGGTGGGCTTGGTGTTTCACTTAATAGTCCCCATTATGAAGTATTGAGATAAATATTATATTTTATTATTAAGATCTTATGATCAACCACTTTATGATATCTTGTTAGGCCTCAGGGATCCCATGTCATTATTTATTTCTATATTTAATCTTATATTACTCTTTTTATCTCAATCTTTTCATTATGTATTTTCCCCATGGTATCCAATTTGTTTTTTGATGATATATGGGAGTACATAAAACTATGAGGATCCTGAAAAAACTATGGTGGTATTGGTTTAGGATGATGTATTTTTGTGTATATTGTTTCTAACATATCATTCCTCTAGACTCAATCATTCAATGATTTTTTGAAAATTAAGTCACGGACTAGTAAATAAAGTGTGTTTATGGATATGTTATCCATTAAATTGGTGATGTTAATAGTTGTAATATCACCTTAATGTAATAATTATCATCATAACCGAGGACTTTGTCCCCATTCATTGGACTAGAAGGTACCAAAACATTTATAAGAGTCTAGGACACCTAATTTTGGTATGCATTAATGAAAAAAAACAAGGTACTATTGATTTGGATTTGGGGATTTTATCATGATTTATAGTGGTAAATCAAGGACAAGTTTTTAAAAAATTAGACTAAATTACTACATATAAGGAATATTAATGGATTTATTTTTCTAAGGAAAGGATTTTGAGTATTCATGGGATGGGCCTCACACATTAATATCCTCAAGAATTTTATTTTTACAATTTATTTATATAACATTTCATCCATGTCTATTTAATTACATTATTAATTCATTTTCAAACTATTTACATATTTATGAAAATGATTATTTTTTACTTAAAATATATTTAACATCCTATTAAATAATTTCAATATGTTGAATACACATTTTTACACTATTTACATTTTTGTTTTCAAAATGTAAATATGATAAAAAATCAATATTTTAGAATTAAATTATATTTCATATTTAATGAATACATATAGTAATATTTTTAAATGTATATAATTTAAAATTTAATTAATGTGTCCTATATTTCAGCCCAATTACTAATCACATAATTAATATAATTTCATTATTTTGATGTATAATTTTAATGATTTAATATTTCCACTCTATAAAATTGATCAATAGAAATTATCAGATTAAGATAAATACATCATTGATTTTTTTATAAAATATTACTTTTTAACAATAATGATTATTAGTTATTTTTTAAAATTATTGAATGATTCAGTATAAGAGAAATTTTAGTAACAATTTGGTCGTAATGGAAACAATGATACCACATCTTAAAATTGACATTGGTTTATGGTTCACTAGCAACTATCATATTCCTCATAGATACATGTTTTCCCCTCCCTATGGTGCACCCACATTATTGAATAGATGATTAGAACAAAAACTATCCATTAATGATGAATCATGTTATTTTTTTCTGATTTATACTCAATCACATATTCATTGAGAAACATCCTATAAGGTTAGTCATTATGTCACTACACCCGGAAAAGACTCAGAATACAATATACTTTTAATCAGGTATTCTCTTGAGAACCATGTACTACCATAATCACTTTGTTAGTAAAAATTATCCTTCAATATATTTAATATTATGAGGTTGTGAATTATCTTCAAATTAGGCCACAAAATCTAAATGTTCAAACATGAATTCCAACATATGTAGTTATACAACATTTATGTCTAGATACCACCTCTAATACCACTATAACCACTATACCTCCCTGAAAGAACATACACCCACCTTATCATTGTTGTCATATCCTAACCATATGTGTTCCCCTAATTTGACTAAAAACATTTGTTTTCACATCCCTATGGTACACCCATGTTCTTTATTGGACCACCATATTCCAGAATGTCACCACATGAAAACTCATTTCATTCAGCGTGATTTTTCCTCAATCACACCATCCTTAAGAAAAATCTTTCTAGATCACCTATTTTAGAACTAATCAATCCAACAATTAATTATCTATTGTGTCCAAATTATGTATAGTTCCAAAAAAATGGTGTACCTTATTGAAATTTTCTGTATCATTCAATCATTATACCGTTTAACTTTCTGGGGTTTTTGATTTTCAATATTTCCATTATATTATTTGAATCCTTAAAATGAATGACTCTTTGTGCGGTTTTTTTATAAAATTTCATTACACTATGTTTAGATTATTTAATGTAGAAATAAAGATTGTGTTGCATGGGAATAGATTGAGATAATAATATTTGGTTGGTTTTATAAGAAAGTATTTTCATAATACCACCATCCTCAATCACTTCTTTCAAGAAAACTAAAGTAATCCGCAAGCCCTGGGGAATGAAGGATCATAAAAATTAATATTTGATACAAAAAAAATTATACCTATATCATTAAACCATAATTAAAAAACTCCATGTTAATGGATATAAGGGAAATTAATACCAAGACAACTCCTATAGAAGAAAATATATTTCTATGTACATACTACTTTTAACTACATCTCTCAATAAAAATCAATAATAAAACCCATTAAAGAATGAAAAAAACAATATATCTAGAAATAAAATTATAAATCTATGATATCATTAAATAAAATAATTTTATCCCTATAAATAAATTTAAAAAAAATGAATGTGCTCTTACTTAGAGTTTACTAGGGCCAAAACAAAAGAATCAAATGGACTTCCTCCCCACAAGAATTGGGATCCTCGATATATCTATGTAAGAAACCTAGTTTTGGGATACTATTTTATATATTTAATAATGACACTAACATTATATGATTCATTTTAAGAAATTTATTTTCATAAGAATTAAGTCATGCCACATGGAATGGTTAACGAAATTAAAAAACAATTTTCCATTCGATTTCTTGTTTCTATCTGATATGAAAAGTTCCACAGCATGGTGAGAGGGTTTAATTAATAAATCACCAAAACTATGAAAAACAACTCTTCCATCAAACCCCATGTTTCATGGTTTACTAGGAATTCCCTTATGTTTGACCAAACAATTATACAATCATGGAAATTCCCAAAATCCATAAAAAAATATCCCTTAAAATATCCCATGATTTTATAAAAATAAAAATAGTAGAAAAAAAAATAAATACCTAAATATTAAATCCAAATGTGATAATTCTCTATCCTATACAAAATTCTATCAGAAAAAAGTCATTCGAGAATATATTGATCTATGAATATATGAAGAAACATCTCCCTTATCACTATTTCCTATTCCCACATCTCATGAGAATCAGATCCATATAGCTAAAAAAAATAAACAAACTGACAATTCATGCCACATAAAATATTTTACTGTGAATTAAACCCATAAAATTGTCATTATAATATTAAAATATCTTGTCCCATATAATGTTATTCCTAATTTAGAACAAGAGTGGGAGTATGAGGTTACTTCTTATGCAAAGAAACATGAAAAACCTCATGTACGTCCTATATATGAGACAAAAATATATCTGATAAGATAAATTTCCAATTGGGATAGTTATAAAAAATTCCTCGTGTTTATAAAAAATAATTTCCATTTTTTTTGAATCTTATAGTGACATAACTATGGTGAACCTTTTCATAAAACCTGAACACTAAAAAACAATTCAATGAACAACATTGATTATTCATTAATTTTTTTAGACATCAAACGGCCTCTAGTCGGTATCAAATATCATGAATTTTCAATAATATAATGTAAACCATTTAAATCCTATAAAAATATCCTTACCGGCCTCATTCCAATTGTCACGAACCAGCCGGGGTCGACCCTAAACCGGTCACGTGAGCCGGCCCGAGACATGGCCAGAGGGGAATTCCCAATCCCCCTGGGATGGAAACTAGTGCCGGACATCAAAGTCAAACCTTGGGAACGATTTGGCCTATAAAAGATAAAAACAAGTAAATAAGAATAAACAGAACAAAAACACTAAACTCTAGAAGCGGAATGAAATAAAACCAAACAGCAGACAAACCTCCACGTGACCCTTCAGTCACCTCCTAGCCAAGGACAACATTGCTCCCAAGATGAGCAACTCAGCCAAGAAAACATGAATGAGGGAAACTTGTGACTGAAATGGTAAAATAGGCGTGAGCATTAAAATGCTTAGTCGGGATGCCAATGGAAACCACAGAATCCAACCAAGACCACTTTCTAGAAAGAAACCCAAATTAAAAACAGTAGTTTGCACATACAAAGATAGAAAATAGGGTTTCTATATTTTAATGGAAAAAGGGATCCTGGTTTACCATTTCAAAAACCAACACAAGCCCTAACCCATTTACCCCAATAATGCATTTCATGAAAACTGAATTTTAAATCCATGTATATCACTTTTGTGAAAAAGAAGAACAAGAAATAAGTAAATGCTGGAAACCAAGTGCATGTAAAAGTAAACAAGAAGATATAAGCAATAACCATGGGTGATCCTAAACATCCCTAGAAAAGCCCTGGACGTACTCGGGTTCAGATTACCTTCCAGCATGGTACTCCACAGTCAATAACCAACTGGCCGGCCTAACAGCCAACCAGTGGCATGCCCCACAAGGCCTACCTACCAAGGGGGGTACTAACCTGTCTAATCGGGGTTAGCCAGAAACCGTCACTCGATTCTCTAAAAGACGCCCAGGAACCCGTGGTAGTTTTGATAATACTGTGTAAGTGGGAGGCCCTCGCATGCGTGACTCATCTCACCACACTTTCCAACCCCTTACACGGACACCACTACACAACAATCCTTGAAGGGAAGTCCACCTGTAGAGATGCCCCACAAATATGCATATATGAAATTCCTTCACATTCAACATGGTGCCAATCGGGTCTTCATAGCATGCACAGTTTCAAAACGTTTTGTAAAAAAGTTAAGTTACCAATTAGGAACCGACATTTTTCTCAAAAGTTAGTGAAAATTCATTCTTTTCAAAGAGTCAACACAAATATTACAATTGAGATAGAAGATCCAAACAATCCTATAAGAAAAACAACCATCTAACTCACAACAAAAGCCAATCGGACTAGTTTTTTTCCATTCCCTTTGAAACAATACATTATTTCCTCTTAAAACTATTTTTAATAATACATAGCTTTAATGTGTCATTTTTATTTTGAGGAACATCCATGTGAGCACCTAGTGCTCCCATGGATGTGGAAAACATCCAATGGAACCTATAGTTTTTAGAGGAATCACCTTAAAACCCATCTTTCATAAAATGCTTTAGCATTGAAACCAAACTCAATTCTTTCACAACACTTTTTAAAAGAAAAATGCATCTTTCAAACCAACCTCTATTTCCAAATATTTTTTAAAACAACTTACTGGTTTGTCTTTTTGTTAAAAAACACACCAAAGAAAATTTACATTTCCATAACACAATCACTATCAATTGCAACCTAACACATCATAAGGTAATTGATTTAACTTTACCAAGAATCTATGCATTTCATATAAACCAACATCAAAAGACACTTTCAGAAATTTAAAACAGCAATATAACTAAGCCAGATGTCTTTCATAAATTCAATAGGGATGAGAATGATATAAAAGGATTAATTGAAAACATTCAAGTGTTCATGGTTTGAATCAAAAAGGGAAATGGTTGGAAACACCTACCTCGAACACAGGTCACGTCATGCTTTCTAACTCAAGCAGCAGCTCGCTCGCACGTATGAACTTCCATATATATATATATATATATATATATATATATATTCAATCCTTAGACCGATTCACGTGTTCCCCGCACCATGAGGGATCACACACACAGAAGATATATATATCTATACATATCCATACCTGGGAATATGCATGCGCACCTTCGAAACCAACCAAAACTCCCTACAATAACTCCCCAAGACTCAAAACACCACAAATCCTTAAAATAAATTTAATCCAAATAAATAAATCAAGATCCAATTCAAAATCCAATTCTATAGAAATCACCAAGTTCACAAGTAACACACAAATCACATCTGCACCGTTTTTATAAAACAACACTAAGGGAAACGCACTCAAAATCACATCAATTTACGTTAACAGAAATATAATTAAACAATCGCAACAAAGACCACTTTTAACCAATTACACCAATTAAAAAACATCACTTAAAAAAAGAGTACAAGGATACCATAAGGAATTGATTTACATTTTAACAATTAACAAAGAGAGATTTTTCACTTAAACAATCATAACACCATAGATGCATGCTGACATAATCCAGGAACCGACTATGAACCAGATAAAGACCTCAAGGGTCCGAAACTCAATTCAAATTTAAATTAGCATAAGAATATATGACAAAGTATAAATATATCTTTACCCAAATATTGGCGAGCAGTCCGAAAAGATCTGAATTGCTTCACCTTTGGCGGTGGTGGACGAGACATGGTCCGACATGACCCCGGAAACCCTTCGCAAACCTGATGAGGGGATTCATGGCCATGACGGAGAAACATAGAGGCACTACAAAATGCCGCGTTCACCGGAATCGCACCGAAGAGAGGGATGGGCTCACCAGAAACGCACCAGAAAGGGGGTTGGGCTCACTGGAAATGGCTACGGCCGGTCGGAGGGACGCCTGCAAAAGAGAGGGATGCCAGCGAGTGTAGGGCATTGGGGAGGCATCAGAAGAGGGTTGACGGTGGTGATTTCTAGGTAGTGGGAAAGGGTGTGCCAGACAAGGAGCCAGAGCTGGGGATCCGGAGGCGCAACACGTGGGGTCGGGCGAGCCGGTGGGAAGGCGGAGCCGGCAGGTAGCCGGAGGCGGCTAGGAGGCTGGACGGGGAGGGGGCTCGTGCAGCGGACGAGAAAGGGGGGGGGGGGGGGGGGTGCGGCCCGCGTCCTGCAAGGGGAAAGGGGGGGGGTGGGTATATTAGGTTTCCCTTTTTTATCTTAATAACTATAATAATTATAATAATTTGTTAATGATAATAAAAATAATAATAATAATAATAACTATTATTATTATTGTTATAAACATATATTCATATACAAATATATATAAACAAATATAAACCTACTTATATAAACATTGGTACATATATACATATATATTTAAACATATATATAACATATATAAACATATAAACATATATAAACAAATATATAAACATATACACACATAAGAATAAAATGTTAGAAGATATTTATTTATAAACATATGTGTATATATATACACCTATAAACATATATACACATAAATATATACATATACACATAACGTTATAACATAAACATGTAAAAACATTGATACACATATATATACACATATATGAACATATAAACATACATATACATATATCTACACACATTACATTAAAACTGGATGACCGTGCGGTATTTGTGCGCCGTACGGTACCCAAGCAGACAACGCGTCTTAAACGTACTGTGTCCGTGCACAATCCCAAACCATAAAAACAACCCAACATTAAAATTTTAAACCGAGACTCTCCCGCACTTACGCAAAATCACCTGACGCCAAGGGAAAAAAATAAATAAAAGGACTAAAAAAACGGGTGTGACAATTCTCCCCACCAAAAAGACTTTCTACCCACAGAAAGTCACCAAGCTAAGAGTTAGCATAACTTGAGTTTGTGCCAAGGATAAACCAGAAGAAACTGAAAGGCTCGGGGTGACCATTTCCAACACAAGTCACACCCGACCAACTTGAGTACAAACATTGTCCGAGGTTTAGGGGAGAACACAGGAGGGTTCTCCCCCCCACATAAATTTACTAACACGGAGTCCTTGAAACTCGAACACACCACCCTTGAGGGGGGGGGGGGGGAACACGGGAACTCCCAAACAAAACGCATTTAATTTCTCCACATAGGCCGGATAACAATCAAAGACTCAAATAGAAAACATGATACGAAACGGCCCAACAACCTGAGGATAAGGAATTAACTCAACCAATCACACACCGACCGAATAAAAACCTCACCGCAACCAGAGACTAAGGAATTATTATCCTGAACTCACCAAGGGCCTCAAAACATTGCACGTTAATTTCATGAAACCAAAAATCCTCCTAAAAAACACAATTGAGACCCAACTCAAAAGTTAAAAGACCCATTTATTCACGGGCCCATCACCCTTCAAGGAAAACTGGACGATTTGAAAACACACTGAGAATAGATAAGACCGCTTAGACTACGATAGAACTAGTTCATCACATCAACACAACTACGATGAGAATACAACGGTGACAAGAACAGAACAGGTAAACTTTAGATTTTTCCTTTCAGAAAGCTGGAAACATAATCCAAAGCGAGGTTCTACACACCCTTGACAACTTCTGACAGTGCGCGAGCATCACCCCGAGACCTATGGCTGGGGCCCTGATGGCTGAAGCATCTCCTGCCTCATAGTCAGGCATTTTCATCTTCTCGTCTCTAACTCCTTCACGAGTGACTCTTCTTACAGAACTCTCCATAGATTCCTGAACAGTCGTAAGGTTGGAAGACTTTAGAGGGATGCGACAAGCTAGCTTAGAATGCATGACCCGACCAGACTAGCTGCAGGAGAGAGAACGCTCCAACAAACTGGGAGTCTGTACAGATGAAGACCCTTGCTAGACGGGGAATCCTTATAAGATACAACTCCCACCAACTACTCATGGGACTCTAATGACAATGAGACATCCCACCTTTACTCGTCCATAACTGAACCCTCAAATAAACCTGAGACAGTACACACCCTAACAACCCTGGGAGTTCCCAATAACCTGAAGGCCCACTCCAGTTCTATAACCACTCAACCACCCCTCACGAACTTCAATTTTTTTGATTGATAGGAAAAATTCAAAAAGAACTCAAAACTGGGCATGACTCATTAGCAACCGTAGCGACCTTTCTGGGTGGCATACTCATGACAACACGAGAAACATCATCGAAACCGACATTAATCCAAAACTCGATCAAATAAACATCATAAGCCAAGTTCAATAGGCCCATAAGCCAAATATAAACAAACACATGCATATATCCCATTCCAAAACCATTATTTCCTTAAAATATTAAAACCCACCTATGGATCCTTATGAAACATCACATGTGCATTCATTCAATCTCACTCACATAATCTGCAAACAAGTGCCCCTATGCACTCTACGTACATAACCACACATTTGTGACCCTCCATAAGGAGTTCCCAGGTTCAAACACTTATTTCCTTACCAAATCCAAACACATACCGTATTGTTCCAAACCAATACACTTTCTCTTTAAATACTCACATTACTAATTTCATTAAAAATTTCGAAGTAACCCTTATTTTTTCATTTTGAAATCACTTTCTTTTTCAATACACACACACAGAGACTGAGTTAAAAATGAAACACAACCAACTATAAACCATCAGAATGATGGACTAGTGTCAGTGCTTAACCCGACAATATGGTGGTGAGCCATGCCCCAAGTAATAAATAACACTAAGAGGGACTTAAACTGGGCACTTGGACTCCACATGGGTCACCACCCCACGTGAGGTCGTAGTGTGAACCGAATCTATCTCATTATCATCCCTCAATCCAAAATAACCAAAGAAAAAAAGCTCAAATCTCGGACTAACCCTGAAAACTCATGTCTCATTGCGAGCGGTGGTGATCAGGCACCCTCCCGTAACATAACTCATGAGCCCCGATAGTCCTAATATCCTTCTATCAGACATCCCAAATAACAAGGGACCACTCTGATACCATCTTATCATGAACCAGCCCGGGTCGACCCTGAACAGGTCACCCGAGCCGGCCCGAGACATGGCCCGAGGGGTGCTCCCGATCCCCCCGGGAAGACAACTAATGTCGTGCATCAAAGCTAAACCTTGGGAACGATTTGGACCATAAAAGATAAAAAGAATTAAATAAGAATAAACAGTACAAAAGCACTAAACTCTATCAACGGAAAGAAATAAAACCAAACAACAGACATACCTTTATGTGACCCTTCAGTCACCTCACATCCAAGGCCAATGTTGCTCCCAACATGAGCAACTGAGCCAAGAAAACTTGAACAAGGGAAACCAGAGACTAAAATGATAAAATAGACGTGAGCATTAAAATTATTAGTAGGGATGCTAAAGGAAACCACAGAATCTAACCAAGACCACTTTCCAGAAACAAACACAAAAAAACACTAGTTTTCACATACAAAGATAGAAAATAGGGTTTCTGTATTTTAATGGAAAAAGGGATCCTGATTTACCATTTCAAAAACCAACACACGCCACAACCCGTTTTCCCCAACAATGCATATCTTGAAAACTAAAATTCAAATCCATGTTTATCACATTTGTGCAAAAGAAGAACATTAAATAAGTAAATGCTGGATACTAAGTGCAAGTAAAAGTAAACAAGCATATTTATAAAATAACCATGGGTGATCCAAAACATCCCTAGAAAACCTCTGGACATACTCAGGTTCAGACTACCTGCCTGCATGGTACTCCACAGTCAATAACCAACTTTCCACCCTAACAGCCAACCAGTGGAACACCCCACAAGGCCTACCTACCAAGGGGGGACAAACCCATCTAATCGGGGTTAGCCAGCATCCGTCAATCGATTTTCTAAAAGACGCCCATGAACCCATGGTGGATTTGATAGTATTGTGTAAGTGGGAGGCCCTCACACGCATGACTCATCTCACCGCACCTTCTAACCCCTTACACGGACACCAATACACGACAATCCTCGAAGGGAAGTCCCCCTATAGAGATGCCCCACAAATATGCATATATGAAATTATTTCACATTCAACAAGGTGCCAACCGGGCCTTTACAGCATGAACAGTTTCAAAACGTTTCATAAACGAGTTAAGTTGCCAATCGAGCACCCACATTTTTCACAAAAGTCAGTGCAAACACATTTTTTTCAAAGAATCAACACAAATATTACAATTGAGTTAGAAGAGCCAAGCGGGCCTTTAAGAAAAATGACCATCTAACTCACACCAAAATCCAACCATGACATCTTCATTCCATTCCCTTTGAAACAACACATTATTTTCTCTGAAACCTAGTTTTATGAATACATAGATTTAATGTGTCATTTTCATTTGGACGCACATCCATGAGAGCACCTAGTGCTCCCATGGATGTTCCAACATCCAATGGAACCTATAGTTTTTAGAAGAATCACCTTAAAAACCATCATTCATAAAACACTTTAGCATTGAAACGAAACTCAATTCTTTCACAACACTTCATAAAAGAAAAATCCCTCTTTCAAACCAACTTCCATTTCCAAATCTTTTCTAAAACATCTTACTGATTTGTCTTTTTGTTAAAAAAACACCCAAAAGAAATTTTACATTTCCAGAACACAATCAATATCAATTGAAACTAATCACATCATAAAGCAATTGATTTAACTTTACCAAGAACCTATGCATTTCATATAAACAAACATCAAAACCCACTTTCAGAAATTTAAAACAGCAATATAACTAAGCCAGATGTTTTTCATAAATGCGATAGGGATGAAAACGATATAAAAGGATTAATTGAAAACATTCACATGCTCAAGCTTTGAATCCAAAAGGGAAATGGTTTGAAACACCTTCCTCGAACAAAGGTCACGTCAAGCTTTCTAACTCAAGCAGCAACTCGCTCGCACACACAAACTTCCATATATATATATATATATATATATATATATATCCTTAAACCGATGCATGTGTTCCCCATGCCACGAGGGAACACGCACACAGAAGATATATATATCTATATATATCCATACCTGGGAATATGCATTTTCACCTTCGAAACCAACCGCAACTCCCTACGGTAACTCCCCGAGACTCAAAACACTACAAATCCCTAAAATAAATTTAATCCAAATAATGGAATCAATATCCGATTCAAAACCAATTCTATAGAAATCACCATGTTCACAAGTAACACTCAAATCACATCTCCACCGTTTTTATAAAATAACACTAAGGGAAATGCCCTCAAAATCACATCAATTAACATTAACATAAACATAATTAGACAATTGCAACATAGACCAATTTTAACCAATTACACCAATTCCAAAACATCACAAAAAAACAATACAAGGATACCATAAGGAATTTAATTACATTTTAAAAATTAACAAAGAACGATTTTTCACTTAAACAATCATAACACCGTAGATGCATGCTGACATAAACCAGGAACCAACTCTGGACCAGATAATGACCTAAAGGGTACACAAATCAATTCACATTTAAATTAGCATAAGAATATATGAACTAGTATAAATATATCTTTACCCAAATATCGGCGAGCATCCCAAAAATATCCCAATCGCTTCTCCTTCGATGGCGGTGGATGGGATGCGGTCTGACATGACCTCAGAAACCCTTTACAAACCCAATGAGGGGATTCATGGCATTGTTGGAGCAACGCGAAGACATTGAGAAATGCCTCGTTTGTCGAAATCACGCCGAAGAGGGGTCTGGGCTCACTGGAAACACGCTAGAAAGGGGGCTGGGCTCGTCGGAAACGGCTACGGCCGGTCGGAGGGACACCGGTGGAAGGGAGGGATGCCGACAGGTGTAGGGCAGCGGGGCGGTTCTGGAACAGGGCCGATGGTGGTGATTTATAGGCAGAAGAAAAGGGGGGATGGACGGGGAGCCGGAGCTGGGGAGCCGGAGGCGCGGCACGCGGGGTCGAGGGAGCCGGTGGGAAGGCGGAGCCAGTAGGGAGCCGGAGGCGGCCAGGAGGCCGGACGGGGAGGGCGCTCACGTGAAGGACGAGAAAGGGGACAGGGGGGTGGGGGTGCGGCCCACAACCTGCAAGCGGAATGGCGTGGGGGGAGGGGTGCCGCTTTGGTAGATTAGGTTTCCCTTTTTTTCTTAATAACTATAATAATAATAATAATAATAATTAGTTAATAATAATAATAATAATAATAATAATAACTATTATTATGATTTTTATAAACATATATGCATATATAAATATATATAAACATCTATAAACCTACTTATATAAACATAGGTACATATATACATATATATATAAACATATATATAACATATATAAACATATAATCATATATGAACATATATATAAATATATACAGACATAAGCATAATACATTAAAAGATATTTATTAATAAACATATGTGTATATATATATACGCCTATAATCATACACACACACACACACACAGACACACACACACATATATATATACACACATAACGTTAAAACATAATCATGTAAAAACGTAGATATGCATATATGTACACATATATGAACATATATACATACATATACATATATCTACACACATAACATTAAAACTAGATGACCATGCGGTATTTTCACACCATACGATACCCAAGAGGACAACGCGTCTTAAACTTACGGTGTTCGCGCACTATCCCAAACCATAAACTCATCCCAACACTAAAATTTTAAATCGGGACTCACCCGTACTTACGAAAAATCACCTGAAACAAAGAGAAATAAAATAAATTAAAGGACTAAAAAAATGGGTGTGACACCAATAAATACAAGACTTAAAAATGTAGGAATATAATTCCCCAATGTTATGAATTTTGATAGAAGAATTTGTTCCATTGTTTTAATATATTTCGATATGTCCCATGGAATAGTCCCACATGCCTACATAGTCCATTATAGATGCACATAACATATCCATAGTGATATTAATTATTCAAATAATTTATCCATCCATATAAGTACGATAAGAAACACATACCATAATTTTAGAAACCATCACCTCCTTGAGGACTTTCCAAAACTAAGAGGTAAACTAGAGCCCTTGAATTTACAACATTACCAATTCCTTTTAAATTTTTGTGTATCAAATGATAATTAAATTAACCAACATAGATAGAGAATTAAACACTACACATATTAGATTATTTTCATTGGGAGTCTTTAGTAACCAAACAATGAAATATATTAATATTTTTACCTATTCCCAGATAGGTGAAAGAAGAAGGTTACCTAGGAACAAAAATAATTTGGTTATCAGGCATAATCTAAATATATAATTACCAATAGTACATGAAATAATATAGCACATATAAAATTAAGAAACCAAAATTGAATCTTAATTTCAAATTACATATTATTTGTACTAGAATGAATATCACATAAATAGAATTGATAACTTTTGATCATATCCATCCTCCCAAATGGAATGCATAAATACTTTATGAAATGAATAATTCCTTCTGGTGAGGGAGACCACTCAACAATTGGTTCATGGATGTATAAATTGTTATCGATTCCCATGTGTCTGTCATAAACCCCTGGGGACCATGAATATAGTTTGGGCCTTATAAAAGGATACCTTGTTTTTATAGTTTATGGATGAACCTAGTTTGTTATTGAAAATTTAAAATCATATAATGGTCATATTTCATATTCTCGACATGTCATAGGATGTTTTAGAATACTTGAGAATGGGTTTAATGAAAATAATGGATATGATATGAGTTAATTGCTTTCTAGTTATCATTAATATATTCATTAATATTTAATGACTTTATTGTAAAGGTATCTCTTCGTTAGGTTTTGATAAAATTTAAATTTTATTATTCTATTACATTAGTTCAAAACATGATTACACACATGTATCACAATTTATATTCATTCATTATTCCAGTAAATTTCACCATATAAGGATTCCTGATGAATTTTATATGGGACCTATGAATGATATTCGATAAAAAAACCAACCACTAGATCCCTAACATGTATAATATGTAGTTTTATTTTTCTTGAAAATTCATCTGATTGGTTACTCAACCATTGTTCATGATAGAGTAGTGAAACCAAGGATTGTATGATATAAAGAATGATCCCATAGGTTTCTTCTCTAGAAAACAAAATTCTTTTGAAAAATTAATTATTATCAATAATTGGAGGACTAATGTCATATGATCGATAGAATTCACAATACCATGTTAACTATAGATTATGTCCATGTGAAGTGTTCCACCAATCATATTCAATGTCGAAGATATACATTGTTTACCATCATGGATACAGAAAAAAATAATTATTTTTTAAAGTTGAAAGACAAAAATACAATCATTTTCTTGTATTTTTTCTAGGAACCACTAATGATATAAATATCCATGTTCATAGTCACACTTTTGAAAGGTGATCAAACTATAATGGAGTATTCATAAAAATTCACTATCTAGGTTGATTTATCTATTGAGATTTTATTGAATGATAATGTTATTTCATATTGGCCTCAATTGGGAAGTTAAATACATATTTGAACCTCATATTATATGTTTGTTCAAAACTACTACACTTAGATGGATGAAAGAGAATTCATGGAATAGATTGAATTGGTACAAATTTATTAGTTTTTTATTGTGGTTTTTTTAATGGAACATGTAAAAAGATGTTGATGTTGAAATTTTTTTATAATGGTGGTAGTAGTGGATACAAAACATAGAAATATACAACTACTCATATAAATAATATTAATAATTTATTTACTTATTAAAATCTCAGAATTAAAGAGAACAAAATACATTCTTTCATAAAGAAATTAAAATCAATATCTCACTTGGGTTTCATATACACTTATAGAGGTTCTATAATTATTTTTCTACTCCATTGTAATATAATATTTTTTGTTCAGATAGACGATAAATTTTGAGTTTGACGATTCAAATAAAACTATTTATCAGTGACAATCCTCTTCAATGATTTTTTTTTCAAATAGTGGAAGGTTCTTAGGTGGAAGATGATATGGTACCCAAAATTATGAGAAATACAACCTTTATTTCTTCACATTTAGTAACTTATTTTTTCATACGAGTTCCACTAACTCAATTATCTCAATGCACCTTATGAATAGTTCATGAATTCATAAAATGATATATTTTTTATGGAATTTATGATTCATCTTAAAAATACGGAGCATCCATTTCAATGGACATCTTGTTTTTTATTGATATTATATGTTGGGAATGTTTTGGATATTCATGTTTATGAAATTCATCTCTCTAATGTTATACCCAATATTGATTAGTTTGTTGACCATAAATGAAAATTGAAAAAAAAATTATTTATTTAAAATTAAATCTTCTAATTAGAGCTCTGGTATGTTTTAGGGTAGCCAAGTAGGACCTCATCTACCACAACATTGATTGTTTAATTTTTCCTTTTTGGTTGAACATGGGTATATAACATTTGGTTTTCATCTTCCTTTGATTCTAAAAGGATTGTTTAGATGCATTCCTAGTTGATTTTGTAGTATTAAATCATAGACAAAAATATATTTATCGGTTGATTTGATGGACTAAAACCATATATATATATATATATTATTTTATACAATAAGAATCTAACGAAAATGATTATTTAGTTGTATAATTGAAAAAATAATGGCCTATTCATCCTATTAAGTCACTTTGGGAATATAGTACGTATTTTTACATAACGTATGTTAGTCTTCAATATATTTTTAGGTTAGCATAAGAATAATCAACTGAGGATAATGAATAATAATTATTTACCATTAATTGATGATTTTGTATCATAAATGTGTGTTATGTTGTTCTCAAATATCAATCATTGTAATTTATATTAGAACTATGATTTATGAAACATGATATTAAAATGAAAACATTTATAATGAGATTCTAACACAATTAATATAATTAAATTTTTTTATCCTCACTAATGATGAATCTATCTTCATTTCCCATGATTAAATAGATTTTAAAAAGCAACAAAGATTACATTGTCATTGTATTTGCAAATAAAATTATTGTTTACTCTATAATTGTGGAGATTATGTTCATAGGATAAGTGTTATTATAAAAAGACATCTCAATTTATCATGAAAATTGTCAAGTTTTCATATCATGGGAAAATCCATTAAATGTCTTTGAGATATAATGTTTTTTTGTTTGGATGGATATGAATAGTTATTTTAAAGGTAATTCTCAAATGTAAAATCTCCATTGTCTTCACCTAATAGGAAAGATGTTTAATTAATATCAAAATCTTCATGACATACATGTATTTTTGAATTTAATTATTGTGAGACTGCAAAAACTATTTTGTGTTTACTAGTTGTAGGAAAAGGAAATGTGGTGATTTGTGGGACCTATGGTGCTAGTTTTGAAATTATTTTTATGAATGATGGTCACATAGTGGAATAAAACTCTAATAATATTAGGATACATGAGTACAATTACCCAAAACATGATTTGGGACTCATAGAATTTATGAATGATCTTAATTGTGAGATATATGAACAAGTGGCGAAAGGTTCACTATATATTGTTATCATGATAGTTTTAGATAAATAATTTTTCACAAATACCAAAACAATAAATATATTGAATGGGTATTTTTATTTAGTCCATCAACATTGAAAAATTCTAATACCCATAAAATGTGGAATGTTGTTGTAAAATTATTGTGTAGAGTGTTTCATTCAAATAATGTGATAATACTAAATTATTAGGAAAATATTATAGGGATCATTTCTTTAATGAATTTAGATGTGATGGTGAAGTGATATGTATTGTTCTGGAAGGTTCATAAATGACATATTCTCTCCCCATTGCGGGTCTTCATGAGCGGTAGTGAGATGAGGAATTCAGTAAAATCATGGCCTCTATGTATTATTGGACATTATTGTTAAGTAAACTCTCTCCCAAAGGAAATTATTTGTCTAGAAACTAATTTTTCAAGTTTTAGTCATAGATGATGTCTATTATATAAATTTTTCATTTTTCAGAGTTCGTTTATAATTCTAGTTTAATGAATATGTATCATGAAATGAATATTCAGTTTCTATAGTCCAGATTAAAACATGGATTATAAAATGTTATGGATATTTTTCTATACATTTCAATACATTAACTTTGATAACTGAAAGCTTTTATCTTCTATCCACCGCTCCCTTTTCCCTCCTAGAAATGATATGTGATATTTAATTATTTCATTATTGGGTTACCATGGAAACCCAAATAGAATAATTCAATATGGGAGATGATATATTAAAAAACCTAATCATATCAATTCACTCATATTTGAGGAAAAAGTTTGAGGTTTTTGGAATATTGTATGTTCGAGATATCCTAATTTTTGATGGGGTACCATAAATTAATATATTATCCTATGATACTTGAATTTCATATCAGATTTGTAAGCCCCGATAGGAGTTTATGGATTATCATTTTTAATTGAGAAGAACACAATATCATTAGATGTATATTAAAAAGGGACCCGTTCATATTTTGAATGACATGACTCATGATTTTTCATAGACATTATACTCTCTTATAACAGATACATGGGGGTTGTTGAGTTATTCTATAAAAAACATATGATAATTACATTTTATTGGATCCCTTGGGGTATTTATAAACAAAATTGTTTTCTTCACCTCCTTTTTGTTCTAATGGTTTTGAGGTTCCACTTGTGTGACTGAACATTGATTATGAATCATTGATAGCAATTCATGTTATTTTTCATCTATAATATATGAATAAAATTTAGTGTTAATCATATTAAGATCATTGATAAAATCCTATAGTGTTTCAATTAGGTGGCGATGTGTTCTTTAATGTTTTACCCAAGTAGGGAAACCATAAAAATTGAATTTTAGAAAAATAATTATAAGCTATGTGATACCATTTATGATCAATGAACGTATGGAATTGTTTTCAATAAAATTATATTTTCCTACTCACCAGAATTATGTCTGCCATGTTTTCCATGTTTCTCCAAAAAATAAGTGTAAACCTAATCCTGTAATGGTTTTGAATAAATAATTTATGTTGAACTAGATATATCAGTAGCCAAATAGCTAGTTCTGGTGGTTGATAATCTCAAAATTATTCTTTATGGGAAGTCTATTTTGTTGCTCTGATTATTGTTAAAACATGAAAAACATTTTATGAGACATGACACTAATTATTGATGATGAGGTATGAACAACCTTATCTTTTCATTGATCAAGAATAATCATATTTACTGCATCATGAGAGAATGTATGATGAAAGGGAAAATTTTTACATCCCCACATCAAATTCATTTATGTGTACTAATTTTTGGGATATCATTTATTTCTGATTTCTGGAATAATCTATGTATTTTTATTAGTTTTAGAAGTTACTTTGTAACTTTTATCATTTATTATAGTTTAAAACAACCATAAAACATTTTTATGACACGAAATCTCTTTTGGTGTTTTGGGATAACATTGTTTCACATAATTAGACAAAATAATTGACCAAATAGTTCATATTTCCCAACAGATAGAAACAAAAGCACAATTTATTCATAGATTATTAAATAGTTCGTGTAATCTTTGTGATATGGATAAAATAATCATAAAATTAATTTCATAAAATATATCATCACCTATTTCTCATATTCATCCCCATAGTACATATTATTTTAATTTTATAACTTCGACATGGATATTTTTGAGATCCCAACTCTTTCCAAGTGTTATTCTGAGGGATCAAATGTCCTTTAATTTAGGATACACAAGTTTAAATAATTTTCTTTTTAAATATTCATTATTATTCATGATCATTTTTTTTGAATGGGACCATCGATCATGGATGTTATATACAGATTTATGTGTAATTTCATTTACTATTGTGTTTTCCTATAGTTCCATTTTGAGCATGGAATGTATATGTAAGATCATCTTATATAATTGTGTGATTATTCAATAATTGTCTCTGTATATCAATTTTCATGACTTCATTGACATAATGTTATTATAATATTGATTAATTTATAGGGGATTTATTTTTTAGGTATTGATTTTTCTTCTGAGGATACTTTATTCATAATAGTTTGTGGATAACATTCTTATGAGGGAAAATAAAACATGATTGTGGTGGAAGGTTTACCAATAATAATTTTATCATAATCATGTCCATATTGGAAAACTGAAATTATTTATCAATATTTATTTTTTGGATGTGTAATAATTTTTGAAATATGATACCCTGGGATTATCTCATTATTATTTCTTCTTTTTAATTGAGAATAGAATGGATTGAAAAGAAAATTTTATATTAAAATTTTGATGGACGAGTTTTGATATGTTATTTTCCATTTAAATTATTTGAATCATGAAATTTAATAGCTCCATATATGGGGGGTTTGTGAATTGAATGCCTACATGTGTCAGATATGACACATGGGATCTTACGGTAGGTAAGTGGGGGATATATTGTGACAATCATGCTAGGATGATTTGTCAAAACATTGAATGGATTTTTGATAAAACTCAAACAAAAAATTATTATGATAGGTGAGATAACATATTTGGTAGTTATATCATACCTAGAACCATGGTATAATGATATTCCCAAAAATAGTAATTTTATAAATTAGGTGTGAGACATATCCCTTACCCGAACCAAACCTACTCTAGGATTAGTTTCCCTTCAACTAACCAAGCATCATTACGCATAAAAAATCATTTAGAGGCATTACGAACATTGATTTTATGTTTAAAATATACACTCAATATTTGAAAAACACATTAAATTGAAAAATAATATTCCTTCTAAAATTACTATCTTGGAAAAGCATGGGTTTTTATAGTCTTTCCAACATAATAATTCTCATCCCTGAGGTTTTTTGTGAGGAATAAAAAAAACTCCGAAAACTAAATGGGTCAGGATTTATGATCTCACTATCATCTAGTGTTTCTAAATTCCCAATGATATCGCATGTAATAACTTATGCATATAATGTTTAGCCTCCAAAACCGAGACAACACTCACAAATATAGTTAAAACACCACGATGGATCTTACCTATGCCTATCAAAGCTAGATAACAATAAAATCATCACCCAAATGATCTTAGAACCTATTGTTGTTCCCAATATTGGTTCTTTCCTTTCAATGGACAATTCAAATCCACAACCCTAGCAATATCATAATATCTAAGAAAACACCACTGATTTCTTAGACAATAGTCATAGAATGTTTCTCAACACTCTACATCAAATTATACATGATAAAAATACCTTTTTAATTTATCTTAATTACATGGTCGATCTCTAAATTCCCATGCTCATCCAAGTCATGTCTTATTTTTTTTAAAGGAATCTTCCTATCATATTTCTACACCTATCTCATCTCAATGTAATTATCCATGCAGTTTCACACTTACCTCATTCAAAAACTTGATTGACTGAAAGTTGAACCTCCCCTAGGTAACTATTATTGAAAATTAGTACCTTTAGTATCTTACATGTCAATAGATATAGATTTTATGACTTTATCCCTGGAATAGTAATAATTTTATCAATATGCCCCTAAATTTTGTAAAAAAAATACCATCGACACCTCTTAGAAGAACCATTAACTTTTCAAAACTTCTGTCGTGCAATAATATATGCTCCGATATAATGTTCCATCCAAAACCATTTGATCATCTCACGATACTCTATGTTAAATTTATATACATGAATTTCAAAAAATATTTAAACTTTTAGCAGGAAATTATTGAGAAATAAAACCATACATTGATCCATTTATTTAATATAATATAATAGCCAAATAACCACTAATGACCAATATCAAGATTTCATAACCCATCTCAGATGATGTATACCCCCCAATTACCAATTTCATACTCTCAATCTTAGAATCATCCATGTCTTGTCTCTTAAGAAAAATTTAACCCAAACATAAGAGCTTATGAAATTTCTCTCTAGAGAATAATAACTACAATGGAAAGGAACCTACTATTCCTTAGTGTTAATTTATAAGTGACCTGGTTATTGTGCTAGATTCCCAAAAATAAATTTCATGAAACCTGTTGAAATTTAACAAAATGATGATCACCACCCTAAAAAATTCAATGGTGCAATACACACATTCTAGATTACTTTTGAACTCCACCTCAAGTATAACATCAACTAGTTTCTATTTTCAATATGGGAATAATTTTTTAAATAGTATGATGCTCTTGGTACAATGAATTTTCACTCAGATTACTATGGATGATTCGATAATAGAGCATGATCACTTATTATAAATAAGTCCACTAATGTTCCCTATATTGTTTTGCATTCTTCTTATAGAGTCACAAACATATTAGAATAGTTTGTAAATTCCTTTACCCAAACCATAACACCATTCCTCTAAAAACTGTGTGTCCATGCACAAATATAGTTCATCAATCTCATGGAACCCGATGCGTTGTCGGCGACACCTCTATAATGGAGGGGAATTTCTTATTTCATCAATACTCATAGGAAACTATGTAGGATGAATGTTCATGATTCCATCATTCATTAGATCACATAGCTCCCCACACTAAATTACATACACTTAACTAGAAGAAAATTCAACAGTCATAAACCATCACCACCCAATTCAAATTCAAATAAGTTGTTCATCATAGGGCTATGATGACAATTCTTCATGGTTTGTCAGTCACATTAAATCTAATGGTACTACGGAAGTACTCTTCAAAATAGATATCCTAACCTATGCGTTGATATATTCAACATCCGACCATCACCAAGAATAGTTTCACCCACAATCCTCTACCCATGCACTGCCAACATTGGATATTAAAAAATAATAATAAATAAGGCAATGAACCTGAGAAGTCCTTCCTATGAAAACCAGTTTTGATACCCACATACCCTAGGTGCTTCATTTAATACTAAAATTCTCAACAGGAATATAAGAAAAACCATAATAACTAATATTTAATTTGTCTCAAATGAATATATAATAAAGAAAATATCCCAAAAAGTCATAAAACCCATGCCCAAACTCTCAATTAGATTTACCTTGATCAAATTCAACATTGACCTACGAAGGTCTAAGACACCACTGACAGCCTATAAGGCCCCAGCCTTAAACCGTACTTAATCTTGAGTTATTACAAAATTACACATTGAGGATTTTTTCAGGTTTAGAGTTTTAGAGAATTAGATCATAAAAACATGCATTACATTCCACATTTAAACAAAGTGGTTACATAATGATAGTATTCATTTTTCCCATCAACGGAAACATATTTAAAATAAAACATGGATTCTTTCTTGACACATCTTGATACTATCATCATATCATGTACCTTTCTCTTGACCTGTGAAAACATTTCAACAAAACTTGGGATGAGCATAAAAAGCTTAGTATGGGATAAAAATATGGAAAGGAAACATGAGTTCATTTATACATAAGAATGAAATCATACTTTACCCATAAAACAAAAGCACTTAAAAATACCTCATAAAATCATAAATAAATCATAGAAATCATAATACATATAGGTAACTTGAGGCATTCATAACATTCTTACGTAGGGAGTGACCCTCTTGGTTACATTTGGAATACCCACCACAGTATATTTCCTAAATCTATTCAGAGAAACCTTAATGTTTCACTCCTTCACGTTACCCAATGCATTGGAGAGCTATATCGGGCTCACCCACCCTTAGTTTATCACGGAACCACCCGTCTTTATAATAACACCCAAGAAACACAACATAATCATATCACATAAAACATGCATAAAGGAAACATAACATTTCCACATTTCAATCACGAGATATCAACACCACACATTGATATAATAAAAACAGTATGAAAACCATTTTCAATACCAAAATAAATGAAAAGTAAAACATTGTATTTATTTTTCTTTTAAAAAGAAGGCATGGCTTGTAGAGGAAGCCGAAACTCAAATAATGGTCACGGCGGCGGAGAAGTCGTTGTCGCCGCATACGTACGACAAAAAAACATTCCCTTTTGTCGTTTAGTAAAACTCTTCATATAAAAAATATTCCTTTTGAATAAGCGTAAAATCCAAAGGGGTTTATACACTGTATAAAATAAAGTTGTGTATAAAATAAAATATGCCTCAATGAATGGAGACTGAGACGAAGTCCCATACCTCGGGTCCGACTTGACTCGATCGTTCTTTAATCTCCTGAATAATAAACTTGAGTTAATTTTTACTTGTTTAAGAACCTTTTTCAAGTTCATTATTCCTTTTATATCACTTATTTCCATGTCATGAACACTATGTAATTATTTACGTTAATAACGGTCATTTGAACGATCATTGGTACTTGAGTCAAAATAAACCCTTTATAATTACAAGTTGTTCATGTATCCATTATATCCAGAATTATAATCATGATTTATATATCATATATATCATATATATCCAGTATATACATGCATTTATAATATTACAAAATCATTTAGAGGAATGAAATGAAATGCACCGTTCATGGAGATGGTAAGTCGTACGTACGCATGAACGCTACTTTCATTTCTATTTCTTATTTTTAAGAATGGAATCATAATAATATAAAGTTATATTATAATTACAGTGTAATATCATATATAATATCATAACTCCATCCTTTATACGTCCCACATATGGTATTTAACGAATCAAATCACTTTGAGGGGCGGTAGTCCACACTTCCTTAAATGAAGATATCGCGTTTACCTATAATGGAAACCATACAGGTATGCCATAAATGAAAAATACAGATGCTTAAATAAAACATAAACATATTATATATCATATATAAATATAGTGAAATCTTATTGGACACCTTTTAAGGTGTTAGAAGAATGTTGAACAATCATCGTTTCGGGAGGTTGAAATTTTCCATCCACAAAAACAGTAGGTTTTTAACCATTAAGTGTAGGTGTGTGTAAGTGTAGCTCGAATAATCCTTATAACAACATACTAGTAAATTTATGATACTGGATTTGTGACAAAATAAATTAATAAAAAGAGATTAGGGGGTTGGAGAAGCAAAATTAAACAAAAGGACTCAATTGAAGACATTACCTTAAAATCGGGTAACCCCCTTTAGTTTGAGCTCAAAGGCTTCCTTGGGAAGACTTCTGCCCAAAGTGAGGCTTCAAGGAGTAAGAGAGGGAAGTGGAGAGACAAAATGGGGAGGGTTTGGCCGAGCCAATGTATTTGGATGTGTGGGTAAGGAGGTAGAGGTGGGGGCCTTTTATAAGATGTGAGGAGGGGCACTCTTGGAAAGTAAAGAAATATTACTTTATTTGAAAATGAGTTTCAGATTTAAAAGGTCCCACATTGATATAATTCTAGTATAAGGTGATAAGGGTTCTAAATATACCTACCCAATAGGTTTTTTACATGTGTAGGTCATATATTGTAGATTATATTTTCAATTTATTTAAATCCTTTATTAATGAGGTAATCTCTACATCATTATAATGTCTTAAATAATTTTATTTATTTAATGTCTAAAAATTATAAATAAAATACTATGATGTAGGAAATATTTTTATATTTACATTGAATATTTTTAGTAAAAAATATGACTTGTATAACCTCATTTAAAAATTGTTTTAGTAAAACACTTCATGTTTGTGACATTTTTATTTTTACATTAAATAAAAAGTTATTTATGTCATTTCCCCACCAAAGTGGCTCCATGGGGTCTCCAAGTTGACCCATGGATGTTCTTGGTCGGCCATGACACATACAATGAGGGTAGGACATGTTTCAAGCTCATATCTTATTATTAAAACATTATTTTTACCTTAAACTACAATAATTACCTCTAATCGCGATTAAAAACATAATAAGTTACTATTCACCAAAAATTTATTTTAATCCCATTGAACCACATTTTACTTCTTAATGACAACCATGTATGTCGGATTTTTGAAATTCAAAACACAAAGGTGGTAAAATTTCATTTAAACGGAAAATCAGTTTTTATAAGTACCACTTAGTGGTTTCACTATTCATCAAAAATTGAAGTTTTTCAGAAAAATACCAAAACATCACACAAAGCTATATTTGATATTATGAATTTAAAAATTATGTCTATTTTAAAAAATTCAAAACATTTTAGTTACATTAATTAAATTAATAAATAATTCCCACTGTCATGTCAAATAGTGTGTTTTTATGAAACAATATATATCAAAAGATTGACACTAGTTTAAGTCCAATTTCAAAGTGAAATTAATTCCAAGGTCCACAATTGGATTAAATGGTAAAAATATGTTCTATTTAATCATTAAAACCAATCAAAAAGATAATCTAACTATATAAAAAATTAGATTAAAAAGTGGTTTTAAATTAAAATACAACACTTTTCAATATTCCTTAAAAAAATGAACATTATCAGAAAAATACCAAAAATTCACAGAAAGTAAATTTTGATGTCCAAAACATAAATAATAAGTTTATTTTGACATACATAGCTTATAAAATTGTAGAAAGATATATTTAAAAATGGTTTTCCATCAAAAGGCAGTAAAACAATCTTTTAAAAATATTAGTGTATTCCATGCTTAAGATTGGATTTATTATCATTTTAAGCCTCTAAAACACTATCTAATTCACTAATAGACATAGATAAAAATTTCTATTATTCATTACATAATTTGGATGTTACATCCTTTCCCCATTTAGAAAATTGTGTCCCCGCAATTTATTTACTTATCGAATAAATGGGGGTACTTATCCCTCATAGCATTTTCAGATTCCCATGTTGCCTCTTCAATCATGTGGTTTTTCCAAAAAAATCCTTTACCTCATGAATCACCTTATTCCGTAACACTTTCTCCCTGTGGTCAAGAATCTGGATCGGTTGTTCCTCATAAGATAGGTTCTCTTCCAGCTGAACTACCTCTGGACTCAAAACATGAGATGGATCTGGCATGTACTTTATCAACATCGAAACATGAAAAACATTGTGTACCTAAGATAAACTCGGAGGTAAATCCACTCGGTAAGCAACTGATCCAACTCTCTATAGAATTTCATATGGTCCACTGAACCTTGGACTCAACATTCCTTTCTTACCAAATCGAATCACACTTTTCCATGGTGTGTCTTTGAGAAAAACATGATCACCTACCTAAAAAGAGAGATCATTCCTCCTATTGTCCACATAACTCTTTTGCCTGCTTTGATATGTTCTCATGTGCTTCTATATCAGCTGGACTTTTTCTGCCAACTCTTCTACCAATTCTGGTCCCATCAACTTCCATTCACCCACTACATCCCAGAAAGATGGAGTTCGACACTACTTCCCATATAATGCCTGAAATTGTGCCATCTCTATACTGAAATGAAAACTTTTATTATATGAAAACTCAACCAAAGAAATATGTCGGTCCCAACTTCCCTGATAATCCATCGAAGAAGAACGTAGAATATCCTCTAATGTCTGAATTGTTGGTTCTGACTTCCCATCTGATTGAGGATGAAAAGCTATACTAAAATTTAATTCAGTACCCAATGACTTCTGAAGGCCTTTCCAAAATTTAGAAGTGAACCTGGGATCACGGTCAGATACAATGGAGAGAGGAACTCCATGTAACCTGACTATCTCGTTATGATACAAACGAGAAAGTTGATCCAGAGAGAAAGTATCTCGAATAGGAAGGAAATGAGAAGATTTAGTCAAGCGATCAACAATAACCCAGATTGCATTATTACATCGAGATGTATTCGGTAATCCCACAACAAAGACCATGGATATGTTCTACCATTTCCACTCTGGCACTATTGAAGACTGAAGCATCCCTTTCGGTAACTTTCGCTCTGCATTAACCTGCTAACAAGTCAAACACTTCATAGTAAAATCAGCAATATCTCTTTTCATTCCAACCAACCAGTAATACTCCCGAAGAGCTCTACACATCTTAGTACTGACTGGATTAACTGAAAATGGAGAACTATGAGCTTCACATAACAACTCTCTCTTCAACTGTGAATCACAAGGCACACACAATCTCTTCCCAAATCTCAAAACAAAATCATTATCAATGTTGAATTCAGGAAACTTACCTTTTTGAACCGTCTCTACATTTTTCTGCAGCTCACTGTCTTGCTTCTGTGCATTATTGATTCTGTCTGATAGAGAAGATTTCACTGATACCTGAAACAAAATAGAAGGACATCTTGCACCAAAAAATTCTATGCCAAAGTTCATCAAATCCTTAACCAAAGGATCACGTTCCAAACACAACATTGTTAATGAAGCATTACTTTTTCGACTCAAATCATCAGCCACTTTATTTTCTTTTCCCGGATGGTAATGAATTGTACAATCATAATCCTTGATTAATTCTAGCCATCTTCTCTTCCTCATGTTCAATTTTTTCTAAGTGAATATATAATTTAAACTTTTTTTATCGGTATATATTTCACACATTACTCCATAAAATGATGCCTCCATATTTTTAAAGCGAAAACAACAGCAACTAATTCAAAATAATGTGTAGGGTAATTTACCTCTTGAGTTTTCAACTGTCGTGAAGCATATGCAATTACATGATCATTCTGCATTAGGACACAACCATGTCCTTTCAATGAAGCATCACTGTAGATAACAAACTCACCATTCCTGGAAGGTAGTGCCAAAACTGGAGCATTCACCAATCTTCTTTTCAAATCCTGAAGACAATCATCACATTCTTTTTTCCAGATAAACATAACACCCTTCCGAGTTAGCTTAGTCATTGGACTAGATAACCGTGAAAAATTTCTAACAATCCTTCAGTAATAGCCTGCCAAACCAAGGAAGCTACGGATCTCAGTTACATTTGTGGGTCTTGGCCATTCTTCAACAACCTTTGTTTTAGCAGGATCAACAGTTATCCCCTATTTAGAAATAATGTGACCAAGGAAAGAAATTTGTTGCAACCAAAACTCACACTTGCTGAATTTACCATACAATTTCTTTTCTTTTAAGGTTTACAAGATAACACTTAAATGTCTTTCATGCTCCTCTTAGCTTTTAGAAAACACCAAAATATCATCAATGAAAACAACCACAAACTTATCCAAGAACTCATGGAAAATTCTATTCATTAATTCCATGAATACAACAGGTGCATTGGTTAGACCAAAAGGAATTACTACAAATTAATAATGGCCATATCTTGTACAGAACGCGGTCTTCGGTATATATGATTCCTTTACCTTCAACTGATGGTACCCCGACCTCAGATCAATCTTTGAAAAATACTGAGCTCCCTAGAGCTGATCAAACAAATCATCGATATGAGGCAATGGATATTTGTTCTTAACAGTGATGTTATTCAAGGCTCTATAATCAATGAAAAGTCTTATAGAGACATATTTATTCTTAACAAATAAAACAAAAGGACCCCACGGTGATGCGCTAGGTCGAATGAAACCTTTCTCTAATAAATCTTGTAATTGCTCCTTCAACTCTAAAAGTTCAATTTGAGCCATTCAATAAGGGGTTTTTGAAATTGGCTTAGCATCAGAAACTAAGTCAACAATAAATTCAACTTCCCAATCTGGTATTATTCCAAGAAACTCATCAGGAAAAACATCAGGATACTCATTTACCATTGGAACATCATTAATATGAACAGTTCCCTTGTTTTCAACAATGTGTGCAAGGTAACATTCATTTCCATCTTTTACAAGTTTCTCATCCTCTTGATATGTTATCAACAGTAAGGGTTCATTCTTGTACACAAATTGAAATTCTTTCTGAAAAGAAACTTATTTAGCTCTACAGTCAATCTTAGAATGATAAATAGAGAGCCAATCTATACCCAGGATAACATCAAACGCTACTAGAGGTAAAACAATAAGGTTTTCAAGTAGGTTCTTTCCACGGATAAGGATAGGAAGATTCTTATAAATTCTTTTTGCCTCAACATTTCCCCCAGGTGTTTTTACCACAAGTTTAGGAGTCATTTCTTGAGATGGTATTCCCATTTTACTGGAAAAGGTTTGAGAGATGAAAGAATGTGTAGACCCCGAATCAAACAACACACTGGCATAATCTGAAAAAACAAACAAAGTACCTGATACAACTTCATTTGATGGCCCGACATCTACTGAAGTAGTTACAATGGATTTCACCACCCCTTTCTTCTTATAGTCTAACTACATCCCATCACTCAAGCTCTTTGTCGGACACTCATTTGCATAGTGACCCATCTCATTGCACTTAAAACATTTCACAAACTGTAATTCGAATTTGGACTTACCATCACCTTGATCTTTTTCAGTGTAATCACGAGCCTTATGTCCCATCTTACCACATCAGTAGCACTTCCCAGAATTCAGAAGAAATTCCCCAGCATGCCTTTTACCACATTTATCACAAACTTGAAACTCAGTTTTCTTACCGTCATACCTTTTCGAATAATTCTTTCCTTTCTCCTGCCACCTTGGTCTCTTCTTCTGATGGTTGTTATAGAACACTTGATCATCAGCAAACTCCATTTCCACCTTCTCAGCACATCGAACAAGCTTTTCATAACTTCGAAACTCACGAGAAGCTAATGCCCTTTGATATTTTGGATTTAATCCTGAGTAGAAATGATTTATTTTACTATCAAGGTCTCGGATAAAAATTGGAGAATACCTTGACAATCGAGTGAACCTTTCTTCATAGGCAGCCACTGAGTCTTCCTCTTGCCTCAATTCCAAGAATTGTTTTTCCATCCTAAGTCGAACATCCTTAGGAAAATACTTCTCAAGTAACATACCTTTGAATTCATCCCAGTCGAGAGCATCAATCTCATCAGCGTCCCTGATATTTTTAACCATCGACCACTCCTGATCTGGTTCACCCTCCAAACGATAAATAGCAAGACTAACCTTTTGATTGTCGGAACACCCCGTGACATCGAAAATCTTCTCCAGTTCTTTAATCCAACCTTCAGATAGCACAAGGTCAGATGATCCACTGAATGATGGGGGATGTTGCGTCAGGAAATGTTCCACTACTGACATGTTCCTCTGTGGTTGATCTGGCTGATCTAGTGCATGGATACCACCACCATTTATCGCCGGAGTCAACTATTCCATTACTGCAACAAACTGTTCAGTTCCAATTCCAACCATCTCAGGATGGTGATTCAGAATGTTATTTCCTTCTGTATGCCTTCCTAGCTCTGCTTCCCTGTTTCCTCTGCGGAAAACCATTCTGAAAAAACATGTCTTAGATGAAGCAACATGGTAATCTTAAAATGCTTTATCATTTCAATTCAACCATAATTTTTTTTGGATAATCATTTAATAAAATTATAACTCCTAAAGTTATCTAAACCGACATATGATACCAACTATAAGGCCCCGACCTTAAACCGTAATTAATCTTGAGTTATTACAAGATTACACATTGAGGATCTTTTCAGGTTTAGAGTTTTAGATAATTAGATCATAAAAACATGCATTACATTCCACATTTAAACAAAGTGGTTACATAAAGATAATATTCATTTTTCCCATCAAGGGAAAAATATTTAAAATAAAACAAGGATTCTTTCTTGACACTTCTTGATACTATCATCATATCATGTACCTTTACCTTGACCTGTGAAAACATTTCGAAAAAACTTGGGATGAGCATAAAAAGCTCAGTATGGGATTAAAATATGGAAAGGAAACATGAGTTCATATATACATAAGAATGAAATCATACTTTACCCATAAAACATAAGCACTTTAACATACCCCATCAAATCATGAATAAATCATATAAATCATAAGACATATAGGTAACTTGAGGCATTCATAACATTATTACGTAGGGAGTGACCCTCTTGGTTACGTTTGGAATACCCACCATAGTATATTCCCTAAATCTCTTCGGAGAAACGTTAACGTTTCACTCCTTCACGTTACCCAATTCATTAGAGAGCTATATCAGGCTCACCCGCCTTTAGTTTATCACGGAACCACCCGTCTTCATAATAATTCCCAAGAACCACAACATAATCGTATCACATAAAACATGCAAAAAAGGAAACAAAACATTTCCACATTTCAATCACGAGATATCAACACAACACATTGATATAATAAAAACAGTATGAAAACCATTTTCAATTCCAAAATAAAATAAAATTAAAACATTTTATTTATTTTTCTTTTAAAAAGAAGTCATGGCTTGTAGAGGAAGCCGAAACTCAAATAATGGTCACAGTGGCGGAGAATTCGTTGTCGCCGCATACGTACGAAAAAAAAACATTCCCTTTTGTCGTTTAGTAAAACGATTCATATAAAAAAGATTCCTTTTGAATAAGAGTAAAAGTAAAAGGGGTTTATACACCGTATAAAATAAAGTTGTGTATAAAATAAAATATGCCTCAATGAAAGGAGATTGAGACGAAGTCCCATACCTAGTGTCCGACTTGACTCGATCATTCTTTAATCTCCTGAATAATAAACCTGAGTTAATTTATACTTGTTTAAGAACCTTTTTCAAGTTCATTATTCCTTTTGTATGACTTATTACCATGTCATGAACACTATGTAATTATTTAAGTTAATAACGGTCATTTTAACGATCAATGGTACTTCAGTCAGAATAAACCCTTTATAATTACAAGTTGTTCATGTATCCATTTTATCCAGAATTATAATCATGATGTATATATCATATATATCCTATATATCCAGTATATACATGCATTTATAATATTACATAATCATTTAGAGGTAAGAAATGAAATGCACCGTTCATTGAGACGGTAAGCCGTACGTACGCATGAACGCTACTTTCATGTATATTTCGTATTTTATAGAATGGAATCATAATGATATAAAGTTATATTATTATTCCAGTGTAATATCATATATAATATCATAACTCCATCCTTTATACGTACCACATATGGTATTTAACGAATCAAATCACTTTGAGGGGGCGGTAGTCTGCACTTTCTTAAATGAAGATATCACGTTTACCCATAATGGAAACCATAAAGGTATGCCATAAATGAAAAATACAGAAGATTTAATAAAATATAAACATATTATATATCATATATAATTATAGTGACATCTTAATGGCCACCTTTGACGGTTTTAGAAGAATGTTGAACAATCATCGTTTCGGGAGACAGAAATTCGCCATCCACGGAAACAGTATGTTCTTTAACCATTAGATGTAGGTGTGTGTAAGTGTTGCTCGAATCAACCTTATAAAAACATCATAGTATATTAATTATACTGGAGTTGGTACAAAAGAAATTAATAAAAAGAGTTTAGGGGGTTGGAGAAGCAAAATAAAACAAAAGGACTCAAGTGAAGACATTACCATAAAATCGGGTAACTCCATTTGGTTTGAGCTCAAAGGCTTCCTTGGGAAGACTTATGCCCAACGTGAGGCTTTGAGGAGTAAGAGAGGGAAGTGGAGAGACAAAATGGTCAGGGTTTAAACGATCCAAAGGCTTTGGAAGTGTGGGTAAGGAGGTAGAGGTGGGGGCCTTTTATAAGAGAAGAGGACGGGCACTCTTGGAAAGTAAATAAATATTACTTTATTTGAAAATGAGTTTTGGATTTAAAAGGTCCAAAATTGATATAATTCTAGGATAAGGTGATAAGAATTAAAAATATACCCATCCAATAGGTTTTGGACTTGTGTAGGTCATATAATTTACATTATCTTTTCATTTTATTTAAATCCTTTATTAATGAGGTAATTGCTACATCATTATAATGTCATAAATAATTATATTTATTTAATGTCCAAAAATTATACAGAAAATACTATGATGTAGGAAATAATTTTATATTTCCATTGACTATTTATAGTCAAAAATATGACCTGTATTACCTCATTTAAAAATTATTTTAGTAAAACATTTCATGTTTGTGTCATTTTTACTTTTACATTAAATAAAAAGTTATTTATGTCATTTTCCAACCAAAGGGTCTCCATGGGGTCCCCAATTTGACCCATGGATTTTATTGGTCGGCCATGACACATACAATAAGGGTAGGACATGTTTCATGCTCATATATTATTATTAAAACGTTATTTTTACCTTAAACCACAGTAATAACCTCTAATCGCGATTAAAAACTTAATAAGTTACTATTCACCAAAAATTTATTTTAATCTCATTGAACCACATTTTACTTCTTAATGACAACCATGTTTGTTGGATTTTTGAAATTCAAAACACAAAGGTGGTAAAAATTCATTTAAACGGAAAATCAGTTTTTATAAGTAACACTTAGTGGTTTCACTGTTCATCAAAAATTGAAGTTTTTCAGAAAAATGCCAAAACTTCACCCAAAGCTATATTTGATATCACGAATTCCAAAATGATGTCTATTTTAAAAAATTCAAAACATTTTAGTTACAAAAATTAATTTAATAATTAATATTCGCTGTCATGTCAAATAGCGTGTTTTTATGAAACAATATATATTAAAATATTGACACTAGTTTAAGTCCAATTTCAAAGTGAAATTAATTCCAATGTCCACCATTAGATTAAATGGTAGAAATATATTATATTTAAACTTTAAAACCAATCAAAAATATAATCTAACTATATAAAAAATTAGATTAAAAAGTGGTTTTAAATTAAAATACAACACTTTTCACTATTCCATAAAAAAATGAACATTATCAGAAAAATACCAAAAATTCACACAAAGTAAATTTTGATGTCCCAACCATAAAGAATAAGTTTATTTTGACAAACATAGCTTATAAATTTTCAAAAGATATATTTAAAAATGGTTTGCCATCAAAAGGCAGTAAAACAATCTTTTAAAAATATTAGTGTATTCTATGCTTAAGTTTGGATTTATTATCATTTTAAGCCTCTAAAACACTATCTAATTCACTAATAGACATAGATAAAAGTATCTATTATTAATTACTTACTTGGGATGTCACAAAGCCTGTAAAGACCTGTAAATTTCAAGGAATGTATTTTCTTAATTTTCTTTGTAATTTTACAAGAACGCAGTTTCTAACGGCACCTGATTCCAAGGCCCGGTGTGCCCGGAATCATGTTTCGAAGCTTGGCTTGGGTACGTTCAGTGAACGGACGAGCGGGTTTTTCTAAATTTTGAACCAGTGCCCGGAATCGAATTCCGAGGGCACCGATGGAATCGAAGAACCAGTATTTTCTTAGAAACACCTCTTTCGGAGTTGCGTTTGCTCGGTTGTGGTTTTTAATTTTTTTGTTTTATGTTATGAAATAAAATAAAGTTGTACGACAATTTTATTTTTATTTCACTTAATGCCACTTAAAGACCACTTTAAGCTGCTTAAGCTCAGTTGAAATGGATAGGGTGCAATCCAAAATATCCTATCCACTTGGTAGGATATTTGTGAGGTGGGGCCCGCACGAGCCCCACCATTTCTTTTCCCCTAAGTAACACACCTGCAAAAACCCATTTTTATGAAAGTCAACTGACGCGTTTTCTTAAATTCTTAATGCACAATTTAATTGGGCAGTTAACTTCGTTAAAATTAATTCTATGAATTAATTTATTCATTTCTTAACCTGTTTACAAACCGTTGGTGTAATAATAAAATAAGACCAACGCATGGCTTCTTGAGAATGTTCGTTGAGAGGTTTTGATAGAATTCTGTGCCTTCTTTTCCCTCCATGAAGAACGCGAAGAATGCCGACACCCTCGGAGATTGACGACGCTTCTTCCGAGACGTTCTTCCCCGCAACAAATCTCCGATCATCAACTGCTTGAGGTAAGAGATTTCGGGTTTCTTTATAATATTATTTTTGGATTTTAACAACACATGGATTTAATCGATATAATTAAATCAGTTTGTTTTGATCCACGGAGTTCATCGACGTGATGCCGAATACCGCGACGACGCGATGCCCTTCCGCGACGTGACGACCCTCTCTTTCCGCGACGATCAGTTCCGCAAAGAACGCGTGTGCGAAAACATGACGAGGTAGGGGTTGTTTTGAAATGTAAATACTCCAGGTTGTTTTTCCTCCAAGGCATGAATACAGACCAACAAAATTAACAAGTTGGTCTGCGGATTATTTTTTTGCGGGTCAGGGTTTATCATTTTCTGGAAATTATGGTTTTGTTTCAAACCGCTAACGCGGTGGGTGCGGACTAACGAACATGTCTGAACCCACCGCCCCTTTCATTCTTGGTGTGCGAAACGGCGAACGTCGACCAAGCAAGACCGCGTGGGAGTTTGGAAAATCACGGCGAAGGAGCGCGGCGCCGTCTCGCCACGCCGGAAAAACCACAAAGACGACACGTTCGTTTTTGACGTGCGGAATGACGGGAAACGACAAACAGGGCCGCAAGGGCGATTTGAGGGCCTTGTAGTGTAGTTCGGGACCCGTGATGAACATCGGCGCAGACGGAAATAAAAACGGACCACCGGAGCAACTCCGGTGGCCCATGGAAGCTTCCACCGGTGCGCCACTGGGAAAACCTCGCCGCGGCTGAAGCCACGGCGGCGAGGTGGTTCCGCGGCCGCACAGAACCGCGGTTTAGGGACGCGGTGGCCCGACCGCGTCAGGGTGATTTGGGGCGGCCCCACGCGGGGTCGCAGAATTTTCATCCCGCGGGGGCGGCGCACCCCGCGGTTCCTCCGCTCGGCCGAGCCGAGCCGGGCCGACCCGTCGGACCGGGTAGCGCCAAACCGGGTCGGGTCGAACTGGTTCGGGCCGACCCCGGGGGGGGGGGGGGGGGTTGGGCCGGGTCGGTCCAGGACTAGACCCCCCGTCTTCGGACCTTTTCGGTCTTTTGACCATAACATAAGCTACAGGCCTCCAAATGACTCGCCGTCAGTGGAAACGCGATCCTTGGATAGAGACGGTTGTTTCGGTATATCTCACTCAATCTTTCGGAATACTTTGGGTTCGGCCGGGTTGGTTCGTCCACGAAACCAACCGGGCCCTCGGAGCGGAAACACTCATATCTTGAGCTCCGGACGTCCGATTGACGCTCCGTTGACATTGGTGGATTCTCTTAGTGAGACGGATTTTTTGGCTCAATCCGCTTGAGGTTTGGACGTAGATGTAGTATGGTCGGGTTGGTTTTGCCTTAAAAACCAACCAGGCCCCTAGGACGAAAAAGCAAATATCTCTCAGACCGGGCGTCCGATTGATGCACCGTCTGTTGCGTTGAGTTCCTGTTGACGATACAGAACTTTTGGATACATAAAATTCAGACTTCGTGTCAGTTGATGTATCATCCTCTTGGCTCGTGGAGCGGACCCTCCCGAATGAGCTTGCTGTGTGCGGGAACCCTAGTGCTGGCTGCGACTGCGATGATGAAGAGTGTTGTTCTTGTATCCTATGTGGGTCCCAACTGTGCTTGTCTTGTATCCTATGTGGGTCCCATATTAGATAATTCAGTGCTGGTCTTGTATCCTATGTGGGTCCCAGCATAGATGAATCAATGAGAAGTGCTGGTCTTGTATCCTATGTGGGTCCTAGCTGTGCTGGTCTTGTATCCTATGTGGGTCCCAGCTTAGATGATTCAGTGCTGGACTTGTATCCTATGTGGGTCCCAGTATAGATGAATCAATGAAGAGTGTTGGTCTTGTATCCTATTTGGGTCCCAGCTGTGCTGGTCTTGTATCCTATGTGGGTCCCAGCTGTGCTGGTCTTGTATCCTATGTGGGTCCCAGCTTAGATGATTCAGTGCTGGTCTTGTATCCTATGTGGTTCCCAGCATAGATGAATCAATGAAGATAACTGGTCTTGTATCCTAAGTGGGTCCCAGATTAGATGATTCAGTATATATATCTGATCATCCCTTTCACCTTTTCGACGATGTATACCTATCTGAGCTGAGTCTTGTTTACTCTCCTTTGTAGACTGTGTTGTGCTATCCTATGTGGATTATGTTTTGCTTTACTTTGTGGATTGTGTTGTGCTATCCTGTGTGGATTTACGTTTTCTTTCTTGTGTGTACTGGGTTGTTCATGGGCTCAGATGTTGGAGACGAACGGGAATTGATGACTTAGGTATATGTATGGGCATATACCTAAGTAGTGTCAGATGTTACTTCGTGATTGTATCTTATCCCTTTGTGGTTTATCCTGTGTGGATTTCGGGAGACCTTCAGGGGTCTCGGGGTCCCTACTTAGTAGCTTATACTCACCCCTACACGGGCTATGCCTGAACTTCGTTGTGTTGGTTGTAGACGAGGGACAACGATGATCATGGTCGAGGTTGGCGGAGCAGGACAGTACTTGGAGGTGGACCACTAGGCGGGGTGTACTCGGAGCGGATGGCTGGACCGAGGAGTTATGGAGGTCATCTGTACCCACCCTTCAGGTGGGACTTCTAGTAGTAGTTTGACGTTGCGGCTTTTTTCTTTCAGTTTTTTTTCCCCTTTCGGTTGTACTTTACAGTTGGGATTGTATTTTGGCCCCCTTTACTTTCAGCACAGCTTGTTACAGTTTTTTCTTAGTGTTTACTTTTATATCCGCTTGTACTCTGTGGTGTTTGTTTACTTTTATAAAGGCAATGCCTTCCCTATTTCCGGGATTTACGCCTTTGGTGATAGTCTCCAGCCCCTGGCCTATGGAAGGCGGGCTTGGGGTAGTCACGACACAGGCCCCGAGGACGGGTCATGAAAAATTGGTATCAGAGGAGTTCGGTTCTACTGCAGACTCTGATCATTATTCTATGTGAAGCATTAGTGTTTAGTGTATTGGGTGTGGTTATTAGTCCAGGGAGTCCAGTGTTGGTGTGGCGGCTGACGTATCCGTACACCAGGACACGGACTTCTGATTTCTGACTTAATGTACGAAAACGTTGATTGCATGTGTGTTCATGTTTTCTTTGTGATTATTTGTGTCAGATCACTAGGTATACTATTGTGACCGTGGCGCACCTGTTTCTTTTTAGGATAGCCCCACGATGGCATCCAGCTAGGGTTCCAAGAGTGGAGCGTGATGACAGCCCACCGAGCGACGAGGCCTCGGTGCAGGGCTCCTTGTCAGCAGAGCCACCGGCAGTACCTTTACCCGCCGAGCCACTGATGCTTCCCGCCACGACCGCTGACGATGCACGTCGCCTTGGAGCTCTACATGAGTTCCAGCACCAACGACCACCCAGGTTTCGTGGGGAGATGGAACCCCATGCAGCCGAGAACTGGCTGGAGGCAGTTGTACGAGTTTTTAGGCTAGTGAGGACACTAGAAGACCTAATGGTGATCCTCGCAGCGAGCCTCCGGCATGCGGTAGCAGGCAGATGGTGGAGCTTGATGCTCCAGGTGCACGACGCGACATCTCTCCTCTGGACGGACTTTGAGAGCATCTTCCACTCTGAGTTCATCCAAGCCACCCTCCGTGCGGTGCACATCCAAAAGCTGCTATAGCTACGACATGGAAGCATGACAATGGCCCAGTACTCGGCAAGATTTACTGATCTCTCGCGCTACTCCACAGATATGGTACGAGACCCATTCTCCTGGGCCCAGACCTACGAGCAGGTACTGAGGCACGAGATCAGGGCTTCGATGATCTCCCTCAACATTCCGACACAGGAATAGGTGTTGGAGAGATCCCTTCTAGTGGAGAGTTTTCTCGCCGAGAAGGCTCTAGTGACAGGGCCCTCCGCAGGACGGCCCGTAGTAGGGTCTTCTGCAGCTGGCAGTAGACAGGTGACGCAGAGGTCCAAACGGGCCAGACCATCAGATGTGCATTCTCAGGATGAAGATTCGGTTGTGCGGGGCACCCGAAGGAGATCCATCTACACGAGGGGAAAGCATTGATACGCATGCAGCGGGCGAGGTAACATGGCTCGAGACGTCCTGACTCATCTTACAGATGAGCAGCAGGTGGTAGAGGGACCTCCCAGACAGAGGTTCGCCCACGGTGGTCCACAGGGTGCAGGCGGACGAGGCAGAGGAGCTGGCCGAGTAGCAGATGGTGGGCGACACTTCGAGGTGTTTTCACCACCACCACCAATTGGTACACCCCGTCCGCAGGGAGTTGGTGGACATGCGAGATCTCAGCTTCAGGAAGCTGAGGCCTTCGATCATGGAGCTCTGGGAGCAGATGGACATGAGCAGAACTAGTGGATACGTCCTGTGTACTTCTAGTTCCTTGTTGCTGTTGTGTAGTGTCTTTTTATTATGAGTTGTAATAGTAAAATACGCTTACCATTGTGATGTTTTAATTCTTGTCCTCTTTTGTGTTGTTATTAAGAGGTTCCAGTTTAGACTGTTGAATTGACCCTCACTTGTGAGACATCTACTGGAGGAGACCCAGTTACCACACACTGATGCCGACAGTGTGACTCAACCCTTGGAGTCGAGAGTAATGGTTGGATATCTTGGTCGTAGCATCGAGGCCTTACGATGTCATTCTTGGTATGGATTAGTAACATCCATGTCGGGATTGACTGTATTAGGGAAAGGAAGTGGTTCATCCAGGGGATGAGACCAGATTTCTCTTATCGACAAAGAAGAAATCTTAGCAGTTCTTGTGGGATCTGAGATGGACCAGGTCATCCACGAGCGGATGAGTATACCTCAGAGCTGACATAATTCCTATGATGACAGGAGGCAGAGGCCACTTGAGTTCGAGGATGGCGACCACGTCTTCATGCGGGTCTCACCTCGACGTGGATTACGGAGGTTTGGCCGAGGAGGCAAGTTGTCTCCACGCTTCATCGGACACTTCCAGGTCCTCGGCAGGATTGGCGAGGTGGCTTATCGCCTGGCTATACCACCGCAGTTTCACCAGGTGCACGACGTCTTCCACGTATCTCAGTTGAGGAGGTACGTGCACGAACCGACGCATATCATTGACAATGGAGAGCTGGACGTCGATGATGGGGAAACTTTTGCAGAGGTCCCAGTGGAGATCGAGGATCGACAAGAGCGGGTCCTACGTGGACGATCGATTCCTCTAGTGCGCATCAGATGGCAGCATGAGAACCTCCAGGAGAGCACTTGGGAGCGGAAGGCTCAGATGCGTGCTCAGTACCCACATTTGTTTCCCCTGTTTATGATGTATCTTTATGGGGATGTAGAGCCCTGAGGTGGGAGTAATGTAAAGACCCGTAAATTTCAAGGAATTGTTTTTCTTAATTTTCTCTAGAATTTTACAAGAACGCAGTTTCTGACAGCACCTGATTCCGAGGCCCGGTGTGCCTAGAATCATGTTTCGAAGTTTGGCTCAGGTACGTTCAGTGAACGGACGAGCGAGTTTTTCTAACTTTTGAATCGTTGCCCAGAATCGAATTCCGAGGGCACCGATGGAATTGCAGCGCCGGTATTTTCTTAGAAACACCTCTTTTGGAGTTGCGTTTGCTCGGTTTTGGTTTTTAATTTTTTGGTTTTATGTTATGAAATATAATAAAGTTGTACGACAATTTTATTTTTATTTCACTTAAAGCCGCTTAAAGACCACATTAAGCTACTTAAGCTCAGTTGAAACGGATAGGGTGCAATCCAAAATATCCTATCCACTTGGTAGGATATTTGTGAGGTGGGGCCCGTACGATCCCCACTATTTCTTTTCCCCTAAGCAACTCACCCGTGAAAACCCGTTCTTATGAAAGTCAACTGACGCGTTTTCTTAAATTCATAACGCACAATTTAATTGGGCAGTTAACTTCGTTAAAAATAATTCTATGAATTAATTTATTCGTTTCTTAACCAGTTTACAAACCGTTGTCATAATAATAATATAAGACCAAAGAATGGCTTGTTGAGATTGTTCGTTGAGAGGATTTGACAGAATTATGTGCCTTCTTTTCACTCCACGACGAACGCGAAGAACGCAGACACCCTCAGAGATTGACGACGCTTCTTTCGAGACGTTCTTCCCCGAAACAAATCACCGATCATCAACTGATTGAGGTAGGAGATTTTGGGTTTCTTTCTAATCTTCTTTGTGTATTTTAACAACACATGTATTTAATCGATATAATTAAATCTGTTTATTTTGATCCTTGGAGTTCGTCAACGTGACGCCGAGTACCGCGACGACGCGACGCCCTTCCGCGACATGACGACCCTCTCTTTTCGCAACGATCAAATCCATGAAGAACGCGCGTGCGACAACATGACGAGGTAGGGGTTGTTTTGAAATGTTAATACTCCATGTTGTTTTTCCTCCAAGGCATGAACACGGACGAACAAAAATAACATGTTGGTCCGCAGATTATTTTTTTGCGGGTCAGGGTTTATCATTTGCGGGAAATTATGGTTTTGTTTCAAACCGCTAACGTGGTGGGTGAGGACCAACAAACAAGTCTGAACCCACCGCCCATTTCATTCTTGGTGTGGGAAACGACGAACGTCGACCAAGCAAGACCGCGCGGGAGTTTGGAAAATCGTGGGAAAGGAGTGCGGCGCCGTCGCGCCACGCCAGAAAAACCACAAAGACGACATGTTCGTTTTTGATGTGTGGATTGACGGGAAATGACAAACGGGGCAGCAAGGGTGATTTGAGGGACTTGCAGTGAAGGACGGGACCCAGGATGAACCTCGGCGTAGACGGAAATGAAAACGGACCACCGGAGCAACTCCGGTGGCCCACTGAAGCTTCTGCTGGCGCGCCCCGCCGGCACGGCGGCACCGGCGGCCGGCTGCCAGGCGGCGGCGGCGCCCAGCGCCCCGCCGGGAAAACCTCGCCACAACTTTAGCCATGGCGGCGAGGCGGTTCCGCAGCCGCGCGGAACCGCGGTTCAGGGACGCGGCGTCCCAGCCACATTCAGTTGATTCGAGGCGGCCACACGCGGGTCGGGACATTTTCATCCTGCGGGGGCGGCACGCCCCGCGGTTCCTCTGCTCGGCCGCTCGGCCGAGCCGAGCTGGGAGGACCCGATGGGCCGGGTCACACCTTGGCCAGGCCCGGTCGCGCCAAAACGGGTTGGAACCGGACCCGGGTCGGGTCGACCCGGTGCTGGCCGACCCAGGGGGGGTTGGGCCGGGTCGGTCCGGGCCCAGACCCCCGTCTTCAGACCATTTCGGTATTTTGCCCATAACATGAGCTACAGGCCTCCAAATGACTCGCCATCAGCAGAAACGCGATCCTTAGAATGAGACGGTCATTTCGGTATATCGTACTCAAGGTTTCGGAATACTTTGGGTTCGGCCGGGTTGGTTCGTCCAAGAAACCAACCGGGGCCTCGGAGCGGAAACACTCATATCTTGAGCTCCGGACGTCCGATTGACGTGTCGTCGACTTTGGTGGATTACTATTAGTGAGAAGGATCTTTTGGCTCACTCCACCCAAGGTTTGGACGTAGGTGGAGTATGTTCGGGTTGGTTTTGCCTTAAAAACCAACCAGGCCCCTGGGACAAAAAAGCCAATATCTCTCAGACCGGGCATCCGATTGACGCGTCATCTGTTGCGTTGAGTTCCTCTTGACGATACGGAACATTTGGATACATCAACTTCGGACTTCATGTCAGTTGATGTATCAGCCTCTCGGCTCGTGGAGCGGACCCTCCCGAACAAGCTTGCTGTGTGCGGGAACCCTAGTGATGGATACGACTGCGACGATGAGGAGTGATGGTCTTGTATCCTATGTGGGTCCCAACTGTGCTGGTCTTGTATCCTATGTGGGTCCCAGCATAGATGAATCAATGAGGAGTGCTGGTCTTGAATCCTATGTGGGTCCCAGCATAGATGAATCAATGAAGAGTGCTGGTCTTGTATCCTATGTGGGTCCCAGTAGTGCTGGTTTTGTATCCTATGTGGGTCCCAGCTGTGCTGGTCTTGTATTCTATGTGGGTCCCAGCTTAGATGACTCAGTGCTGGTCTTGTATCCTATGTGGGTCCTAGCATAGATGAATCAATGAAGACAGCTGGTCTTGTATCCTAAGTGGGTCCCAGCTTAGATGATTCAGTATCTATATCTGATCATCCCTTTCACCATTTCGATGATGTATACCTGTGTGAGTTGAGTCCTGTTTACTCTCCTTTGTGGAATTTGTTGTGCTATCCTTTGTGGATTATGTTTTTCTTTCCTTTTTGGATTGTGTTGTGCTATCCTGTGTAGATTTACATTTGCTTTCCTGTGTGGACTGGGTTGTGCTTGGGCTCGGATGTTGGAGCCGAAAGGGAATTGATGACTTAGGTATATGTATGGGCATATACCTAAGCAGTGTCGGATGTTACTTCTTGATTGTATCTTATCCCTTTTTGGTTTATCCTATGTGGATTTCGGGAGACCTTTGGGGGTATCGAGGTCCCTACTGAGTAGATTATACTCACCCCTGCACGGGCTATGCCCGCACATCGTTGTGTTGGTTGCAGACGACGGATAGCACTGATCATGGTCGAGGTTGGCGGAGCAGGACGGTACCTGGAGGTGGTCCACTGGGCGGGGTGTACTCAGAGAGGACGGCTCGACCGAGGAGTTGTGGAGGTATCTGTACCCACCCGTCAGGTGGGACTTCCAATAGCGGCTCGACGTTGCGGCTTTTTTCTTTCAGTTGCTGGTTTCCCCTTTCGGTTGTACTTTACAGTTGGGCTTGTATTTCCGGACCCCTTAACTTTCAACACAGCTTGTTACAGTTTTTTCTTAGTGTTTACTTTTACTTCCGCTTGTACTCTGTGGTGTTTGTTTACATTTATAAAGGCAATGCCTTCCCTGTTTCCGGGATTTACACCTTTGGTGCTAGTCGCCAGCCCCTGTCCTATGGAAGCCGGGCTTGGGGTAGTCACTGAATGGGCCCCGAGGACGGGTCCTGACACAGCCTCTCTATCTCCCACCTTTCATATTAATAATTTCTGAAAATATGGTAATTTGGATAAGAAATATGTCCCAAAATATCAATCCTCTACATGGTAGGTATGGATATTGATGTACAAAAAGGGATAAAACATCATCACAACCAACATGGTCCGAAAGATCAAAGAGCATGCTAGTAAGGTGATACTCCATAGTGGTTAAAATATTAACATAGAAGAGATAAACAATTGAATTTATATGGATTTGTATATGGAAATACACCCTCATAGTCATTTCAGGAGAAACATCCCAGTACCAATCAGAAGTGCACTCATCAGTCCACCTAGATATCCAAAGATGAAGGTTGGTTATGTTATATTTCATTCAATGATTTAAAGTAAAACACTGTATAAGATGTTATTGACATAATATATAAACTATAAAAAAAACCACATGAGGCATTGAAGACATGGGTATCATGTGACATATGAACCTATAAGGAACATTGTACCTCTTTTTCCCGAGCACTGAGTCATTAACCTCACCATCAAAAATATCATCATAGTTCCAAATAGCCTATTAGATGGAGATATATTATTGTTAGACTAATTCTGTATAATTACACAAAAAACATAAAAGTGAAAAAATATTTACTTTATTTGGTAACATATAAAATGATAAATTATCTCTATAGAAATAAATACACCAACAGTATTATAACATGTGAATTCTACATGTTGGATTTGATGCATGAGATTCTACTTTCTTTTTTAATCAATGTTTCTTAAATAATTTATAGCTTCATGAAAATTTTGAATGATACAAAAATACATCAATGGAATCCTTCCAATGTTTCCATAATATTAAATCTATAATAAATAATAAAATCCAAAATACATGTGCATCGCTCAATGTGCAAATCACATAAAAACATGACATCATATATCCAAAAAATTTAGCATATACTGGAAACCATGGCTTCTTACCAAAATAGGTGTTCTCTATCCTCCAGTATGATATCTACCATAGGTTCTTTAAAATTACAAATATTCATACCTAAATTATCCCAAAATAGTAATACTAAAAAAAGATAGAAACCCTCTGATACATTTTTTTTTCACGAATGAGATGTGATTATACCAGTGATCCATGTCGGATTCACATAGTGCCCCCTATATGCCTCCCCATATGCGACATGATAATGACTAGTAGTAGTGCTCAAAAGGTTGTATACGGGGAGACAATACCCTCCTATCATATTAAAATTAGTTTTAATCAAATAAATTCCATAGTAGTAGTAATCATAGGGCAGAATAAAACCAACTGAAAAAACATGATTAAAAATTAAATGAAATTCAATAAATTCCATATGGTCCATTCTAAACATAAAACACTAGTTTCATACTCATCTGACCATACATGTAGGAATATATAAAGGAAACTATTTTAAAAGTACAAGTCTCTACTACAAACCCTTATCTTGGAAACATATCCAATTTCTAAACACATAATCGATCTATAATTATTGGTTAGTACCATACCATGGCACCACTTTTTCCTAAAACAAAGTAAATCTATTATTGGTTACCTCTATTCTATGGTGGCATGAGCTGTGTATAAGTACAAAAATCAATTTGGAACAACCAAAATGATCCCGTGCATAGAAAGTTATAAAATGTATATGGAAAAGTGAGCTACATATTAGGATACCAATTGTAATAATAAATGATACATTGGAAGTAAAAAAACTAAAAGTTGTGTTGTGCATGTAATTTTCTTGTAATGTCCTTAATCTTGTCGAGACACAATATGATATAAAAATAAATAAATCAATTGAACTAAAATTGATCTCTTTTTCTGTGATCGTAGTTCAATAGGAAATGTTCAATAATATATATATATTCTTATTACTTTATATATATATACTCCGATAAATATATATATATATATTCATAAATATTTATATTAATGATAATGGTAAAAGAAATAACATGATTCATCTTCAGTCAATCCTTTGGTCTCTAATGCCGATTTTTTGGACATCTTGTGAAACGAAATTGAACTAGATATCATAAATATTAAGCTATGTATAATTAATTTTATCTCTAAGAATGTTAGAATAATTGAAAATACCTTCTTCATTCTATGCTAGAAGTGTCTTTAAGCACAGTACATCACCTTAAGGCCGATACACTATGATCTCTAGGTTCACAAATACTCAACATCAATAAATACAATGAAGGATATCATATAATGATTGATAATATTTTAAGTGGGTATGATGATGGTAATAATGACACTCATTCCATGAAAATGAAATTTTATGTATAAGAAAAATTTACTGTTCTATAGGTGGTCATTGAATTGTGGCTCAGATAATCTTTATGTTGCCCACCCTTAGGTGATCTGTAAATTTATAAATCTATAGATCCAATTAGATACTCTGTATCAAAGAATATATAACTTTCTTAATAGACCAATCCCCAAGAAGAATATCTAGGAGATGTAATAATGATGCATCCACCTATCCTAAGGGAGCATCCTATGCATTAATCAAGGAGAGCATAATCATCCCTTGAATATATTTTACACCATTGGAAAGTATTTCCATGAACACCATAGTGATCATGTAAGGATCAAAATTTGGATAACATGAAGTACCTTTGCACATCCCTATAATGTTGTAGCCAAACATAAAGGATCCATAGAAAAATCCCAGATGGAACATCTAGGCATCAAAATAGATAATAATCAAAATCCTAAAATGTCATAATCTAATTAGCAGATTTGGCTATCACCGCTAGATGTATAGTTACCTTGTGAATTCATAAGTGAATAGTTATGTTGGTAAACACCTAAACCACAAATACTTCCATATCCTCTTGACATATAGGTCAATAAAGGTAATAATGTGATATAAAGTACAATCTCTATAGAAACCCATTGTTAACTAGCATAGTGTCTACCAAAAAGTGGGGAACCCACTTTGTAACCTATGTCATAAAAATATATAAGAATCACAATTGGGGTCATTGAGGTCCATGGTAAATATTGGCATCCCTCTTGGGGTGATCTATGAAAACATGCAATCAAATAATACGTCTAGGTGTCTTATAATAGAATAAGAAGTGCAATTCAAAAGGGTATCCTTGATGAAAATCAGAACCTCATGTTATGCAATGAAGCTAGCGCACTAGGGTTACTAGAGACCCCATATGTTCATCCAATACATTATACATATTTCCTTTAATTTAAAAAATTCATCGGAAAGAATTTACAAAAGTTGTAGTATCCCACCAAGACAAGACCAGTAATACACATAATATAATGAAAATTCAAAAATACTATTGTAAGGTGCCTAATATAACCTACATTTAGTAGGCATTACATCTATTTCCCAATGGCGAATAGTAGGGATCAAGGCCATTATAGGGTCATGGAATTCATATGACACCACTATCAGAAATTGGCAATTTGATTTAATAAATTATAAAAACATTATAATTAAATAATAAAATCAAAAAAATACAAACAACAATAAAAAAATTTCTCAAAAATTTCATAAATCTAAAATTTTCATCGATTAATATCCTCACACTAGAATTATGACCTATCACTTGTCAATAGTATGTGGTACACAAAAAACATTAAATGAGGTAAAATATTTATAAAATTACATTAAAAAAACAAATCAATATTTGTAAATAAGGTATTAATTAAATGAAAAATCACTATTTGTTGTGTACCTTGAATAAATGATATACCCAGAAGTGCAGATGGCTCTTGGGTTTTTCTCATCCATGGAAAATTGAAAACCCAACCCATTATAAAGTCACACCATGATCTGGTGTAATCATGAAAAAATACCTCACTAGATAAAACATGGTTAGTGGAATAATAAAAAGAACAAAATAGCGGGAAACAGATCTAATGACTAATGTCAAGGTTTCCATCAAATGTGACAACATTTGATTCTGGGAATAAATTTAACAAAATAATGAAATGGAAGAGGATGGGAGGGATGTGACCATCACTAGGGAGGATACAAGAGGAAAAGAGTGGATTTTAAATTAAATCAATCAAGGGAAAATGATCATTCTAAAATTGCTTAGGGGACACATGGTCCGGCCACACAGTTGGCCAAACTGTGGGCCAACTATGTGGTTGACACTAACCATGCAGCAACCCACACACATGACTAACATATAGATTAATAGTACATTATCCAAGAATAAAAAATTTATAGAATAAACTAAATAAACCAAAATCCTTACAATGGACCACCATTTTGTATCCTTATCCCATGAATGTGTACAAACTAGTTTACACAGTTTGGTCACACATATAGAACCAACTGTCATTCCAACGATGAATCTTCTACTATAGTTTTATATAGAATCATATTTCATGTCCCAAACCCCTCGATCACTCCCAAAGTATCCAACATGAAAAAACAATCACTACATATTTATAAATATAGTTCACTTTCATTCAATGCTTTAAATCCTAGTTTCGAACTTCCACAGAATATTTTTCCCATTTGTTGAACTGAAAAATCAAATTCATTAAAAAATTTCCACATCAAAAAACACAGGATCATAAAATATAAACCTAATCAATTGATTTTGTATTTATTTATATTTCAATAAACAAACTTCCCATCAGAATTTAATCCCAACATCACATATAATCATCAAGCAGTCTAATGACCTCTCTATTAAAAAATGCAATGTACATTTATAAACTGGGTTGATTTATTACATTTTATTCCCATAAATTGATTATAATAATTTTTAATCTAAACATGAAATATATAAGGGTATATGAAATTCAATTCCTAAAAATGGAGGTACCACTCATGTGGGGAAAACACACTACTAACTCTATTAGGGAATTGTAAAATCCACAGCTCTAACTCCATTCCCTTAAAGAAAATTGTTAAAAACCCAAAACAAATTGAGATAACTTCCAATCATAGATTATTTCATAAAATTAACTAGAAATAACACCAAACACAGATTATAAAATATGTATCCTCATTACCATCCTATTAGACAAAATGTTTCTTAAAAAATCGTTACATATTTTGATAATAACCCCCTATACTATTTTAAATAATTTTATAAAAAATAGATAAAATGATTTATTGAAAATATACATTCTATAATGCTTTTTTTTATGAACAATGACATTAAATTTAATTTATAACCATTTTTTTGTAAAATGGATACATACACCCTTGGAATCACCTATTTTTAACTCTCCACTATAGATGGGAAAATATGGTGAATCATAGGACAATATAACTAAGAGTTTACAACTTCATCACATTTGAAATTGGTAAAATCTTTATCTAATGAAAAACTCACAATACTCAACTATATGTCTCAATTACGGACACTTAATATGGAATATAAACTCAGTATATTCTTATATGAACTCATATTCTCTCAATGAAATCATTTATATTAACCGTACTAACTGCTCGTTATAGTCTTACACTAGACACCATTTTTATAGATTAACATTAATCTATAATCTCTTTATGATATTTTAAGGCTTCCCTATACATCAATTAAAGTGATAAAACAAATCATTGAATCTATGTACTAATGGGAGACTAAAAATTAATCAACTTCAATTTATCATTAGTTAATGTCTAGATAATCTTATTTTAAATAAGAATAATATAGATCCCAATGTAGTGAACCGTATCTCCGCCTTCTGAATATCCATATTATCATTCAATTCCTAACCCATCAATGCTATTAAAATGAAATCCCGCATGAATTATTCCTGATGTTCCCCCATAAAAATACATTCAGGATTCCAAGCCAAAACTAACACTATAATTAAGACCCCTTTCATTTGAATCCTATATTTTACACTTGTAAATATTGAAGATGTGTTTTATTATCTCAATAGAACCATAACATTTTATAACAAATCCATCACATCAAGTTTGGAGGGTTCATTAATTAACATTGGTACATTAATTAATTGAACTTTCAACACTTCTATAACCTTATATTCCACAATCTCTAAACCATTCCAAATAACTCTATGGGGTTTTGACGAATTGATATTATATTAAAAAACAATTATATAAAAACCACTCAATTTGAAAAAAAAACATAATCAATAGAATCTGTTAGTTAGTATTCACACCAACTGATATAATATTATTCCCACGTAGCCTCTCTAAAAAAACAACACACAACCACATCACCATTCCCCATAAATTATAACAAAATACATACTCTATAAAATCACCCAAATTATATCATTAAAATCATGGTGATCCTACTAAATTAGATATTAGTTATCACCTCTAAAACAATACAATAGTATACCCAAAACCATCTCCAATCCATAATAATCTAAGTCTCACAATAACCCATATATGACAACACTCCCAATACCAATGGTAAGAGAATAAAACTATGTCTATTAAATAGGATTTTTTTATAATTTCAGCACTAAGAAACACAACAAAAATAATAAAAGTTTTTCAATATCTCATTTTAAAATATTAACTTCCATTAATTAGTTATCTCATAAAAAATAACTATCTATGTGAATATCTATTACATATTCCCTTTTCATTAGAAAATATTAATTAATATGATTTTATAGGGTTTGATTCCATCAATTCAGTCACATTAGTAATATATTATTACAATAGAAGAAACACCCCAAAAAATTCATTAAACATGGATTTCAATGGAAAAATTTAGAACATACTTGCTTAGTTTTATTATTATAAATCCCCATATAATTATTGTTTAAATTAATTTTTTTAGAATATTAGTTATAAAAAACATATAATGGAAAAAAATATCATAAAATTAGACTTGTTGAATGACATTCTAAATTATACGCTTAAAATAAAAATCTAATTTATTTATCTCATCATTCATTCTAGTTCTTTTATTTAACTGAAATACACTTCTATATTACAAAAAAATACTAAATATGTTACACTTGTAAACATTATAGTTAATATCAAACTAAAAATTATGAAAACATATATCTTCCCATGTGGAATTATTCTATATTTCCTAAAGATAATCATATAGTTGTATCAAAATTTATGGTACTCCATACTCATCTAAAAATATATTATGAGGATATATATATTAATTTCATAATATGAAGTTATATTTTAATTATATGTGTCATATATTCTTTTATTTTTCAATATCATCTAATATAAATAACCCATTTTTATATACATTTTTTCTATATTATTTAGTCATTATTTAAACTAAATTTCACATGTTAGTGACATAATAAGTAAGTGTTAAATAGGAAAAAGTATAAAATATTTCCAAAAAGCCATCGTGGATTATTATTTATCGACCAAAATAGAAAAATAAGTATTTAATTATTTGAAAAAATATAAATCATTAATGTAAAGATGAAACAAAATCATTCATAGAAAATATATTTATATTTAATGGGATATTTCTAAAAGTATTTTTCGACGTCCAATAACTATATTATTAAATGACCAAAATTCATTCCATTAATAATTTCATAATTTAGACTTATAATATATCTTGAATTAAAGTTATCATATGAATGAAAATGTAATAAAATAATTAATAACCCCTAAATATTTATTTTATAAAAATCCATCTAGCTGATAAACTTTTAATTTTTTTTTGAAATATGAATTTAGAATATCATTTTAATTTTTACAGTTACATGAAATATGAATTCTATAAAAATGATTCCTAATAATTCTAAACAAAATTGAAAGAGTTGAAAATGATACAATCATCAATATTTAAAATGGAAATTAACTAAAAACATATCATGTTAATGGATAAAATAGAAGTAATGCATTCTATAATCTACAAATATTTAAATTAACCATGAATATTTGTTTATCACTGTTTTAAAATTTTCATGAAGGGTATATAGTCAATTAGTAATTAGAAATATAATATACAAAAATAAAATATATACAAATATATTTATAATCTATTTGTAATATGTAAAAATTAAATAAAGTTTTAGAAAACGAAGATGATGCATATTCTTCTTATTGAAATTTTCAAATGGATTTTGTCTAAGATGAAAAATTCTATTCTTATATTTTTAAATTATTTAAATAAGATTCCAAGGTCCTTAAATATGTATGTCCTAGATGGTATGTATTCTATACATTATATGTTCGACTTGTTTTCCATCACTACTATACCAATACCAACCAATCCTCATATATGCATCTCCTTAAAATATTCCCTTCCACCCAATGAAATTATATTAGTCCACAATGTCACATCTCACCCAAATGTGAACCACTCCTACTACCATTCACATCACCCAACATGTATCATTATCCTGACAACATTATTGCATTGAAAAAATATTTAATATATATTACTTCAATCAATTATATCTTTTTATTACATTCCAACATTGAGTAACCAATGTAATTAAAGGTAAAATAATAGAGATACATTACATCTATTAATCACACACCTTCTCGGTGAAGTTATATCCTATAAATAATCACTATTCTCCCACTATTATAGAGTGAAATTAATTAATAAGATTCATTCACTCCAAAATTAAAAATTAAAACACCCAAAATACACCATATTAGTTAAACATCATTATCAAGTGGGGTTCGAGAACCAGAAAATACAAGATAATCATTAAAAAAATTATTACACTTTTCACATCATTTATAACAGAAAAATTGACCAATTTCACATATAATTCATTAATATGTCATTAATTTCCCCATATATAATGTTAAATAAATCAGATGACCCAATCGATTTTTTGACTCTTCATTAAACACATTCACAACTAATAATAAAAATTAAAAAAATATCAATGTACCCCTTAAATTATATCCCATCGTCATATAGATTTCAACCAAGTATGTCATTCATTTTATTTAAAAAAATATTTCTTTATATAAATTTTAATTCTTTCAAATAAATGATACATTTGGAATCCATCTCTTCTATATTTAATAGGATCTCATTTTATTTGATAACAACAAATATTTAACATAAAATATTTATTTATATGATACGAAATATCAACATTCATCCTCCATTTTCGTTATCTAAATTATTACAAAAGGATGTTATTAATACTTATGATATTATATTATAAAATACTCATCAATGGTACATTTCATTATAAGAGAGGAAATAAAAATAATAAGAAATATAACAATAGAAATTAATAACGATTAATCTTCATATTAAAAATATCAAATATTCCCTAACTTTTTATTGATTTATGAGATTATATCCATTATATGGGTGACATGGTCATTTCAATCAATGGTATAAAACTAATCTAAATTGTTAATGTATGATAAAAATTCACTTCAAATTCATAAATCACATGAGACTACCATCTTGTGCATAGTTAACACATCAAGAGTTCTTATATCAATCTAGATCATTCTACTTTCAATACAACGTCCAAATCTCTCTCATGATCAAAACTAAGGACCCTAATTTAATGGTAACAATATTACATATAATGAATAAAATTATGAATATAAATTTTCTTGAAACCAAAACCAGAAAGCAAAAAATGTTATTCTAATAGATAAAATTTGATTTTATTAAATAACTTCTTCAAAATGAGGATTTATAAACACTATTTAAGAATAAAACTATCATATTGTCACACTACATAGAAAACACAAGGGAAACCCTTAGAAACCAATATCATAACAACCACGACAAAACCAATCACCTAAGGAAAACTTAACCATAACAACACTAGTTCCATATACAATATTAGAATAATAAAATGGATAATAAATGAATATTTTGAAAGAAACTCACCATAAATGAATGGATCTCGCTGAAATATTGGTGAGGGAAAAATAATAATTCATAGTAGGTTAATTTTTTTTTAAAAAATAGATAGCTCCAATAACCCATGGTTTGAGATAAATTTTGTGCATAACATACCATTATATTGCTGTATTATGTATTGAAGATAAATTCATTGAATAAATGAGACATCATAGTTTATGATAAGAAAAAGATAAATTTATTAATAATACACTAACATAATTACAATATTTTATTCGATAACTAATTCATTGCACATATCACAAGAACATGTAATATAAGAGGCATATATCCAATGAAAAAATACCCAAATTCTAAAAAAACTCACTTGGGTCATACAAGAATAGAATAAAACAAAAAAGGAATAGAGAAATAATGAAAAAGGGAAATATGGAAGATATTAACCATCCATACTTTTTATAGAACTAGAATATATATGATATTTTATATCTAATGGAAGGGGTAATTCTTTACTTCTTTAACAAACATTAATCGATTTCCATTGGACTTTTATTTAATCATGAATGTTAAAAAAACATATCTTAAAAATATATATGAATAAAAAATTTAATGTTTATTTGAAATCTTGTTACCATATTTCAAATTTATGTTCCTTTTTCTAGTTTTATTGGTTAAATGGGTATGTCTTTGGACTCATTATTATAGAGAACAGTTGTTGAGAAAAATTTCCTACTGACCAGGTTTGAATGTTCTTTTTAATTAATTAACTTTAGGTATAAAAATATAGTGGATTTGTATAGTTATCCTCTTATTCAAATAACATTTGCTGTGGTTTGGGATCTCTTGTAAGAATTTAGAAATTTTGTAATCAACAATAGTAATACACGCCGTGTAATGAGATTATACAACGTGTAAATTATTCATGGTAGATTTTGCAGACCACATAAATTGTAAAAATGTAGTACACACTGTGTATAGTTTACAATAATGGTAATGCTTAATGATTGGTTCAAACTAAAATAGTGATGGGGGTTTTCATTATATCTGGACACTGAAGAATAAACATGGTGTAAATGGACTACACACAATGAAAGTGTTATGAACAGTGATTTTAGGTCACTATATCTCTTGAATCTTATTTCTTTTATCCATATAATATTATGATCTCAATCAGGAAGGATTCTAGTGAAATTTTGGAGCCTTTATTCATTCTACATTTTTTTTGTGTTGGATTGTCAGGGAATGTGTGTGTCATCTCTCTAGGTAAGAGGTAATTTCAACATCATCTATACTTTTTATCACAGTAGCATTTTTGTGTTGTACTATTTGTTTCGTTCATTCGTGGAAATGTTTTCATTTATTCACTACTAAAATAATTGTGTATTTTTATACTGGGGCCAATCCTTTGATTAGATGTGGTATAAAGGGTGTGTGTTATAGAAGAATGTGTTATTTAATCTTCTCTATTAATCCTTTTGATAAATTTCATTAATTACAAGATGGGTGGACTAATTCTGGTTCCTCCATTGAATTTTTCGAATCCATTCATTTTGTGGATTCTGTTGCTGGCATGTACAAAATAAGTTTTGAGTTTTATGGTTTTTTCTCTAGCTAATGTTTGCGAACTACATTTCTCCTATTTTGATTTAATAGTTTTATTAAATGAACTATCATGATATGAAGGATATTGTGTGTGTGGAACATGGTTTTTAAAAAAGATAAATTCCCCAAAGTTTTGGTTAATGGACAGGGTTTTGAAAACATTATGAAATTATTTAATTAAATTGTATTCATAAAATGATATGATGAAATTTTTTGAAGTTTTTTGGAAGATAGATCATATGTGAAACCATGGGAACTTAGTTGGATGGAATAGTAATAGGTATCCTCTAATGTGAAGGGGTTATATCCTAGGTAATTACACTTCCCATTATGCCTATTTTTATAGGGACATGTTATACATTTTTTGGAGTTCTCATTCTGGGGGTTTCCTCTACAATCTAGACTCGATGCATATTTATAGAATATTGATGCACTTGTCATTTTCCATATTACGTAGGACTATACATGCTATTCTAGAATAATGTTATCCTTAGTGTGTTTTTACTTGTTCATTAGGCAGTATTCAGGAGGTTTTTGGTTTTTAATATTTTGATTGTACTTCAAGGGATTTCAAACAAAAAATGATTCATGGTTTTCTCTTTCATGATATGTCATTTTGATATATTGATATCAAATTATTTGAAACTGATATACCATAATTGTTTGTAACTGTTGAAAGATGATAAATTCTGTGGGTTTGCAATGAATTTTATATGAAAACAATTAATAATCAATATTACCTTGCATGATTTAATGTTGAGGATGCTTGGATTATTGTTGTGAGACTTGATATGGTACACCTTAGTTGGACCCATAAAATATTTTTTGATGAAAACGTTAATACCCTTTATGTGTTGTGTATATCGGATAATTTCTATAATTGTATGGAAAGGCATTATTCTGTAATGAGGTGGAACGATTTTTTTCAGTTTGGTTTGGGAATATTGATACTTAGATGGTGAATGTTTTCACATGCTATCATATAGAAACTATTTGAGTATCCATTTAGTTTTTTTTGTCTATTGTAGTCGCAATTTTTACTTGGATAATATTTTTCTACCATTTTAGTTTATTTTATTCCTTTTATAATATATATATATATATATATATTCATGGATTCAACCTCTTTTTATTTCTATGCCTTTGTATATATGTCATTTTATCTATCTCAGGTTAGGAAACTAAATTCCTACTATTTGTTGTTGTTTTTGTCTTGGGTGTTATATACTAGCTTGTGGGGAATAAGAAATTCATTTGAGATATATAAATTCAGGTCCAATGAAATCTTGATAGGTTTTTATGGTTAGGTTTCTATTATTTTGGTATCAATGTAAGGTTTTCCTCAGGTTTCATTACCTCTAAACATTTCATAGACATGATATTAGACTCATGGAACATGATAGGTAGATTGAGGTGAGTTCTTAACTATATATTTCCATGATGAGACTAAATTTACCATGGGATTTTGGTATTTTCGGATTTTACTTGTAGTTCTTGTTGTTAATATCAGTTTTTATTATGTGGTTTCTAGACTATACTGAGATTATTTTGTTTTTATATCATTTATTCTATTTTGATATTCAATATTATTCCTCTGAGAAATATTCCACATGTTCTTCAGGAGGGTGGAACTGATACTCCTAAATAAATTCCTCCTAGGATAATGTTTTTTTGATGGATATAATGAAAGTGGTTCATTCTTCCAAATAGGAACATAATACATTCTCAAAATGTAGTTGTTGATATATATCCAGAAGCTATTAGAGATAATGATCGATCCTAAAAGTTCATGTATGTGAATCCACCTCCATTATATAAAATAATGGACATCAATAGCTAGAGGAATGGATTGTTAAGAATTATCTAATACTACTTCCTAGATAAAAATGAGTGTGTGAAGGTGAAATAAAAGACATCCATGCTTGAGAGGCCTAGAAAGTGATGGTGGGGTTATTGGGTACATGATGATAGACACGTGCGATTTTCCTAGAAAGATTTGAAGAATATATTATTCCAAATATTTCTTCTATAGTCTTTATTGATAGAGAAGTATTTGGAATTATTCTCTTTTTAGAATGGATTGTGTTCATTATCGGCGTACAGTAATCAGTTTTACAATCATTTACATTTTTCACCATAAAATGTAAAAATAGAATGTTGAAAAATCAGAACTACATTGAGAGTTTGCGATTAGACATCAAATATTAGGAATTGATACTAAATCATTCGAACTATGTGGTGATAGTGGATCAAGAACTGAAAAATGAAATGAATATGGAAGAAAATATTGTATATTATTCCCCTTCTCTTCCACATGTTGGTAGTTGTAGTGGTGCACTGCGGAAAAAGGGGAAGTGAAAAAAACATCACATGAGTGGATCTTAAAATAGTTCCACATCAACACCTCTAGGGGGAGTTAGTTGAGTGCATTTTACATTCAATTAGTTTGGAATGTTTGGACATAGAAAAATTTCTTTCCATTCACCTAAAAATATGTGTAACTGTTGTGGATGTCATGTTTATCTTTATTGTTTTTTTCTTCAGGAAATGTATACACCTCGATATGGTCAGGGATTGTTGGAGCCAAGGGATACTATGAAATAGTAAGATGATTATAACACCAAAATACTCTATCTATAGACCAATAGAGTGAATCAATATCAAGAATTATATATGTTTTATGATGGATGTACTTATTTTGATATCCAAAGTGAGAGGTACCATCATTTTTTATCCTTGATAGTGATTTATTTATTCGATAATAAAAGTTCCCAAAAATTTATATCTATATATTTAATTGATATGGTTAATATTAAAATAGTGCTCATGTAATTTATTATAGATTTAGAAAAAACTCTTTGAAAGGGGGAAAAGTAGTTGTTCCAGTATCATTTTTGTGCTCTATAAATATCTTTTCATTGTTAGTCAGATATTTTCTCATTGTTGATCTAGTTATGTTTTACTTCATCATTGGGATGGATTATCTTTTTCCACACCATGTGGAGGTTGATTTTTATCATCAAAATGTATAAATTATTACTACCAATGGGATCTCATCAGTGTTTCAAGGAGAGTGGGATCCAAGATTTGGTCACGCATGACCATGCCACCCCAAGCTCATGAGTAGGGTTCAAGTTGTTGTTATTCCCAATAAAATATATTCTATTGATGGTACTCGAAATTCTTTTTGAGATTTCCAGAAATTATACATGTCAATTTCTATAGTCATCCTCTAGAGTGGGAGGTAGAGTTCACAATTGACCATGTTCTAGGTAACCAACCCATTTCTATACCTTCATATTTAATGGAACCATTGGGAATTAATTAACTCAATATTGAGTTGAAATATCTCACGGTGAAGGTTTTGCTCCATATAGTGTTTCTCATTGGACAACACCACAGTTATCTTCGATAAATCCATATTATTCACTATGATTGTTTATAAACTATCATAATTTTAATAGGGCAATGGAGAACAATATGATTCATTTACTTGGGTTGATGATTTGTTTTATTTGTTAACGGGGGAAATGTGGTATTCAAATTTTTTACTTCTTTTAGGTTATCATCAGTTTAATGATTGAGAGTTTCACATACTGATTATAGATTTTATGTGCAAGTATGAACCTTATGAATATCCTGCGATGTTGTTAGGTTTGTAAAATTATCTTTTAATTTTTATATCTTTGTTGAATCAAATATTCTATAAGTATATTGAAAAAATTTTGGTACTTTTTATGGACTATAAATTTGTTTACATGTGATATATGAAAGTGTAAAAGCACCATTTTGATTTTTATTGGTAAATCCAAATGATTCACTGTCAATATGGTAGGATATTAAAATTAAGTTTATGGGTATAGGATGTAATGTATTTAGGGAATCTTATTTTCAACAATGACTTGTCAATTTGTCCAATGAATGTTACATATTACTTATATTTAGATGTGTGACAAAATGTCATTGAGATTCAGAGTTTCCTTGGTCCCAATGGATATTATTGATGCTTATATAGTATTTCTCAATGATAGAGTCACCTTTGTATGATTTTACCAAGAATTCGGTGAAATTAATATGGTATGTAATTTGAAATCATTATCATGATGAGATAAAACAACATCTATGATTATATACTAATTTATTATTACCTTATCCCAGAAAGTGGTATGTTGTTTTTTTGCTTTTGGAGAATGATTGGGTTGTGTGATCTCAATGTATTTTCATGTGGTATATTATGAACTTCATAAGCATATGTCACATGAAATTTATTTCCCCATGTAGGAGTTAGATCATTCCAAAGTTTATCAAGTGCTTAATTGTTAGGGGATTTTTTATGCAGACAGGTTCACAATAGTGTATGACCATAAGAGTTTGAGCTATATATTTTCTAGAAATACATGAATCACCCAAAAGGATGTATATGCGATACATTCATAAATTTTTCTTTTATTTTTATTAACAATCAAAGAATGATAATGTTATTGTAGACACTCTCAGTATGACAGTTCCATCACAAGTTGTTCAAGAATCGAAGTAATAGCAGAACATTCAGGGATTTTTTCATAGTTTCATCTAGATTAATAGGTGATGTTTTGTGTATGTGTTTTACTATTGTTTTTTATAATTATCTCTCCTTTAGTCTATTGTGTATATTTAGTAGTATGGGGGAGAGTCTAATGTAATTTTTTAAAATATATATGGTGTGGAAAACGTTTTTTTTTTGTCACTCTCTTTAGATGGTTTTTTCAGTTTTGGGGATCAATTTTTCATCACAATATCAATGTAGAAATCCATTTTGTTTTATTTTCAAAGGTCATCATGGTAGTTTCATCTGAGTGCTACAATGATGTGTTATGACATGATATCACTATTCTTATGGCTCGTTATGAAGATTTGACATTGCTGATTATACTTCCCACTATTACATATTCCAATAGATAAAGGAAGAGAATTTGAAACCATTTTGTTAACTACAACCATTTCTAGTGTGGGTTTTTAAATGGAATGAGGTATCCATGGAAATTATATTTTGCTTTAAAAAATAACCATGGGGGAAGAATGTATTTGAATTTTTATTTATCGATTCAAAAGGTTAAGTCATTTAATTCCTATCAAGGATGCCAATAATGTCAAATATATGGGTAGTAATTATGTGTAAGAAATTTTGAGGTTACATGTTGTTTCTTATTCCCTAATTTAATAAAGGGATTAAGAGATTTATTTGATATTCTAGTGTAGTTACCGAAACGTGACATAGAATCATGATAGATTATGTATCTCTTATCATCCAAATAAATATTGTAAGTCAGACCATGCTATTCTGATCGGGGTGGATATGCATATATATTAATTTCATGGATTTGGATTGATCATATAGTTGACATCTATGAATGGTAAAAGTTTATTATAATAAAACATATTAGTTTTTAATTAGAATGGCTCTACTCTAGGATTTTTATGGTGTATCAGTCATGCCACCTCTTTGTTTGAAAGAGGTGGGAAATGTTTTTTGGTGGGATAAAGATTGGTTAAGGAAATTTTAGAGAGGATTTAGGACAACCATCAGTGACTGGTTATGAGATAGATTCAATATATAAATTATGTGGATAAATGGAATATTCCTTTAGATTTTTTCATAGGTGAATGATTTTTCATTAATGATTATACTCGGTAGAATCACTATCATCTTGGAAAAAATTGAATGTTGGATTTTCAATATATTGAATTGTTTGAGTCCCCTGATCGACTTGGGGGATGGTTTCCCGTCGTTTAACATTATCAGTTCAGTTGATAGGCATTCATGAGGTTTTCCACTTATGATCTCTTAGGAAATTCCATAAAAATCCCTCTAATATCATGAATTGTGATTATATTGAGTTAGAGATGAATGTTTTTTATCACTAGAAATTTAGTATAGGTCATTGGATTTCATGTGTACTCATTTTTGGTAATTCGGTTTCATTTTATCAGAGTGTTATGGTGACATGGATCTGATTCTCTTGATATTGTAGAGCACGATTCATTGAAGAGGGAGTAGTGGCCTCTCTACTCTATCAAACTTCATAATTCTAGTAGACCTCATGGAGATGAAATGTCTTATATTGGGGAGTTGGAAATATCTTGTTACCCGAATTCTAGTATTTGTCTTCACATGGTTGTTTTTCCTCTTTAATTGGATGCATCTATGAACTCTTGAGTATAATGTACATTTACCATGTAAAATGATAAAATGTTTAGGGATATATATTTATTTGAATAAATTGTGTCTCAGTATAAATGTGTAATTTATTTTTGGATTTCTCTTCGAGTTTAGAGAACATCCTATTTGGTTTGGATTTTCATGTATCAATATATAATTTTTTCCATTTATAGTGGAAATGTAAACCGTGTAATTGGAGTACATGAAATGTAAATTTTGTAGGGAAGATGTCTTAAATCATGTATATAGTTTTTGGGGAGTACACTTTGTATACTTGTTAAACAATTTTTATTGTACAAAGATAGTTGTTTTAGTGGAAATGAGATGTGTTATTCGGTGTATCTAGACCCCAAGAATTACACAACGTGTAATGGGATTACATGCCTTCCAAAATTTACATACATTTACTTACGTTCTTTTCATATCTTGAATTTTATTTATTTTTTTAACATGTCATTATTAACTCAAAATGGAATAATTCTCTAGTGATTTTGAGATCCTTTATTCCATATAGATTGAATCTTTCTGCAATAAATCATCAGGGTAGTTTTTTTCATCTCTTATGGTAAGAGATTCCATCTTTTTCTTTATTTCCATTAATAGTGGTACATATATTGAATTTGTCTATTATTTCACCTGATTATTTCTTATGATTCCATTTTTAATCCTCTATACCTATAGTGTGATCTTGTTCTATCATTCGATCATTTTTTTGTATGATGTTTGTGAATTCATGAGGAATGATTTGATTCTTTTTACACACCAACCATTTTTAAATAGAATAAAATATATAAGGTGTATATTAATACTAGGAATAACATTTTTTATACTTTATTATAGTGGATTCTCTTGTGGTCATGGGGGACATGAGTTTCGAGGTAGGTGGTTCCATCAATAGCATTTGTTGGTGACCCACATTTCTTGTATAATGAAAAATTGTTTTATTAAATAAAATTTCCTGATATGCTTTATTTTTTTTCTATGTGTGGAAGTTGGATTTTAATAAATTTGGTTTCCCCTGGTTTAGGCAATTGGAATAGGGTTTCATTGATTTGTGAAATAGTTTCTAGAAATGATTTTGAAATATTGATATGATGACATGGATAGATGAAATGGTTTGGAAAATTATGCACTTTAAAATACATTGGAACATAAGTGGATGTTAAATTAATCAATATCATCGACTTTTTGGGGGGTTTATCTTGGGGATTTCGTGTCCTCCCTAAGTCTATTTCTTCAATGAATCACTATAACTAATGGGGACGTTCACAATAGGGGGTGTACCAGTAATATCTACACTCGATGCATACTTTTGAATTCATTATGAATGAATGATTTTTTAAGATAGGAATGAGTATCCATGATCTATTGAACCAATGATATCATTATAAACATTTTAAGAATTATTTCTTACAAATTTAGGGATATTTTGGATCTTTACTATTTTGATTGTTCTACCAAAGATTTGATACGATATGTGATTCAATATTTTAATTGATATGATATAACTATTTGACATATGGATTTGAAATTCTATAAAACTAATTTACGAAACTTATATGGAAATGTGGGAAAATTGGAAACAGAAAATTTTCCATGCTTTTGATATATAAACAAATAAACTACTATCATGCATTATTTATATTAAAGGATAGAATAATTTTATTATTGTTTAGAAATATGATATAGAAAACTTGTACGAGACACTAATAATTATATTATATTACTCCCAACATACCCATTTAGTTGTGCATAGAATTTTTTCTGTTATTCATTTCAAGGAATATGATCAAACTACAGTGAATTGGTGATGTTATCTAGAAGCGATGTCCGTGTAGCTTGATGGTTACATGGTTTGGGTTTTCTTATTCTATCATATGGAGACTATTAGAGTTTCTCTTCAAAATTTTCAACTTTTTCTATTGGATTTACCTCGTGGAGATTGTTTTGATACTTTTCAAATTGTTTCTCCTCAGTTGTTTTTCTTGGGGTTTTGTCATGTATATGTATATATGTATTCATGTTTTCTACCCCTGTTTTGTTCATTACATGTATATATATGTCATGTTTTCTACCTCAAGCTGGGAGAAATTGTTTCCTATTTTATTATTTCCCATGTTCAAGATTCCAACCTATGGGGATTTAGAATTATCTTTTGGTATATATAAATTTTGGTCAGGTACTAGTTTGAGAGGGTTTTTGAGTCTAGATGGTCGCAATTTTAGTTATATGGTAATTTTTATTTGATATTTTGAGAATATATAAGTCATAATAGTATTATTTTTTATAATCAATCATGTATTAAGATAATTTTTATGTTAAAATTATAATTAGGGAGGTAAACATAACTTGATTAATTATCAATGTGTTTTTAAAAAACATGAAATGTATTTGACTAGTAAATGTTTATATTTTTATTGTAATCTATTAAATATTATTATAATGAATAATATTTTTTATTAAAAAAATTAAACTCCTTATGAGGCTATGAAATGTGCACTAATGATGAGCAAAGCAAGTAGATCCACCGAACGTTCCCATGAGAGGTGAAAATGTAGCAAAATTTAAGAAATAAAGGCTGAAACTGATAGAGAGCATGATTTTTCAACCAAGTGAGTTGGCATGGAGGTGGTGGAGCCATTAATATGTGGTCCCCACAAGAATCAGGAGTAATCCTAGTTAATTACCTCCAAAAGTGTATCATGGACCATATAATATAAATAAAAGTGGAAACCACATGTTTTTATGTGGGATTCAATGGTAAAATTACTTTTTATCCTTTTTTAATTTTTTGATTATATCGTGACTATTGTATCAAAATTTTTATAGTCTCGCGATCATTCTATGATCATTTCCATACTCATGAAGGTGTTTCTTTATACCCATTACATCGATTTTTATTCTACTCTCAATGATATTACCTGCCAGAGTACATACTAATGGAAAAAATTGATAAGGTTATATAAAAGAAGATGTTGTCACATTATTCAAAATCCAATAATGAAATTAAATATTTAACTAGATATATCACTAATATCTAAATGGTGGAATAACTACAATCATTAGAGCTTTGTTGAATCACAGTTATTATAATAACAATTAATACAATAAGATATATTGTGACCCAATAACTTCTCATATACACATTACATATTTATAGGGGAATATTAAACAGAATACACAAACAAAAGAATGAGGGTCAAAAAATTATATTTTATTTGGAAACATGGAAACATAATAAATATTTTCATAAAATATATACATCACCTCCAAATTATTTATTTATAACTAGCACCAATTTTGAAATTTTATAATTAATTATTTTCTACAAATCTCGTGGAAAGGAAACATTAGAAAATATTGAGCACAAATAATCAGTCAGGAAAAAAAAGGGGTATATAATTGATTTCATAAGCATTACATGATCATATATGATTAATAACAAGAAATTGACTTCTAAAAATTATTCAATGCACATAGAAAATGGTAATCTTGAGTAATTTAAGGTATCATGACTCTTCACATGAAATGAAATAGAATCGAACATGAGACAAGAGAGAATAAATTTACAAAAGGAATGTAATGGTGGAAACAAATATGTATTGCATATAATTTCATTAGTATCCATATATAATTTTTAGAATATAATAATTGAATTGGTAAAAACCCTAAACCATTGTTATAGTCAATGGTCACTCCCATGAAAATCATAATAAAGAATGTCCCATGTTGAACAAGGTTGAAAACCCATTATTATCCTAATTATATCATTATATAAAAATATTTACACCAATAATAAGAGGGATATATAGGCCCGCCGATTAAATAATGCGGAAAATATATATTTAAGCCACTTGAAAATATATTATTCATCTTATCAGAACCCATGATAAGAAATAAATTTCCTAAAATTTTTATAATATAATAACCAATGGAAAAGAAACATGTTTAAAAAGAATCATTCTATAATAATCAGAAACAAACCAGATAATGATAAATTTGTAATCCTTGGATAATATATCTCTTAAATCATAATTTTTTTATAATTTTTTTCATATATTGGAAATTATTTTGAATTGACAAATTAAATAATTCTCGTGCAAAAAATATTATAAATTTTGATATCTTATTTTTATTCATACACTTATATAAGAAAACATTATTTTTGAAAAGAACATTTTCAAAATTTAATGGAGTCTTAAATGAAATAAGGCATCACGTTGTTGCGAAAATCCAATATTTTTATTTATGTAAAAACCTTCCTACCATAATATTTTTGGAAAATTCACAAAGAACAATATTAAAAATATTAAAAATAGATTCCATTGAAATAATATTGAAATATGGTAATGATGTAATAAAATCTTTTAAAAAATAGATAAAATCTTATTGAAATAACTTTTAGTATACATGTATGTGTAAGATAAATATCCCTCAACATAGACATAATTGTAAACAATTCTGAATAATGATGAGGTTGTGAAAAAACCCTCACCTCAAGTCTCACCATTCATTGTATACATTGAGACCTCCTATAGAAAAAATATTAATTTACTATAAATTTATTCCTTATAAATATATCAGTCATACCATGTAATAATTATTTTTTAAAATCTTATCAGTCATTTATAAATAATTTTTTATTAAAATAATTATTTTGTGTGAAAAAATGCATCATTTTCAAAGGATGTTTTAGATTGGTAGATTATATGCTAATAATATTGTATGGTTTCCATTATTTCCATAATGTTAATAAGGGTATAAAAATAATATATATTTACTATATAAATATTTATAAATATTCATTAAATATAAAGATATTAAAATGAATTACATAATTCAGGGAGATGGTAGATCATACATATGCATGAACTAAATTTACCTAATCCTTCAGATGTAATGAAATAAAGGAAAATATTAATACACATTTTTAGAATAATTATTATGTTATATATAATATATATTCCTAAAAATAATTCTTATTACCATCTATATGACCCATAAACGAAAAATGAATAACATCACATCATGGAGATAGTAATCTATATGTATGCATGAGAGACATTATTGTTTCGAAATAAAAAATAACATGGTAAGAATGTTTACCTAATATTAATTTCCATAAGTATAATTATATCATAAATATAACATGTAAAAATTTAAACAACCTATTTACCATCCATAAAATATGGTGCTGAAAAATAAATTGTATCTCAAGGTGGAGATGGTAAGCCATAAATACAAATAAGAGACACATTCAATTCTTATTTTATGGGAATGAAGTTTTATAATGGTGTTTTCATAATCATAATAAAATTTCAAAATATTTAGCATGCATAAAATATTATTTTCAGATGAATATAATATATTTTTATTAGTTAAATAATGGTATAAATATAAAGTGATATGTAAATGTGATTACATCTTCTTCAAAACAACTCCATTATATCGTATATAAAGGCACTAGGTTTGGTCTTCTCGAAATAACATAACCTAAATAATGTGGATTAGAATGTATAGATAGGAATATGGAAGAGGTAGGTTCATCTAGATGACTCAATGTGCTGTAATTAAGTGAAGGAGGATATTTATTTTTATTCATGACTTCATGGGCGAATTTTGAATTTATTATTATAATAAAATATAACAAGACAATTTTATATAAAAAAATCTATATGTAATAATAATCCATAGTGGATGAATTTTAAGATCAAATATTTTCCCCCATTTTACTCATTAATTTTTTTCTAATATTTAAAAAATTTAATAAAATATTAACCTCAAAAAATATCGTTGATCAATTTTGACACAGTAAATTACATGGACTTAAAATATATTATCATAATAATTAATTTTTAAAACAATAGTATTAATTTATCCTAAAAAAGTAATTTTATTCTATAGAATTCGTTTTTCACCTTAAAAAACATTAATTATCATACTTATATTTATTTAAATATCCTTATATTTTTCTATTAATTGAATAATTATTTCATCATCATTGTGAAAGTATTTATGATCATTAATTCATTCGTAATAATTATATATAAATTACCATCATAATTATAATTTCATCAGGAACAAAAATACTATTATAATCCATTAATAACAAGTTACATTCCCTATTTGAGCAATAAATTATATATAATACTAATAGAGTGAAATATTTTCAATTCAATTATTTTATATAATATATAAGTCATTTTTTGGGAAATGATTCCATCAAATAAAAAACACTATAACCTTAGGTGTTATAGGAGGAATTTAATTCATCCTATACTAATTACTATGAATAATTATGGAATTATCAAATAGTTTTATACTATATTAACATTATTTAACTATTACAATGTAGATAAATTTTTCCTTGGCGACTATTCATATTGATAGAAAATTAAAATGGCCTCATTAACAATTTTAACCTCAAAATTTAAATTTTTTAATTCATTTTATCTAATTCTATACATATATATATAATAATTTAATAATAATGTAAGTTTCAAAAAATGATAAAAACACCATTTTATGGGAATTTGTTTAGGCATCAAAATTGGATTTATTATTATCATAATTTTAGAAAGATATTAGATAAATGTGTTAAAAAAATTGTCACATAAATTAGATATTCATTTAATTAACATCATTCACTAATAGGGAACTATTTAATGTTTTTTATAAAACTCATTGTATGATTAAAAAAATTTATTATATATATACCATTCTATTATTTTAAATTATTATTTTTTAAATTCAAATCATGAGTTCATTTAATAAATGTATACATCATATATATTTTAAAATTTATATATTACTAAAAATAAATTTCAATATGAAAAATATGTGTTAATGGTAATATAATATATAAAAAAATGTAATGCTGTTTGTATAAACTTGATGTAGAAAGAAACCCAAGATTTCAATATTATACACCAAAACCCATAAAATTAATTTCACACTCAAATTTAACCATGATAGTGGACTTGTTTCATAGAAAATTATCTCTTTGATCTTGGAACCATACTAATTTTCATCATAATAATGGTATTCCTTAATTGGTAAAACCTCTGAATTTAGTATAGTTGATTGATTAGGTATCTACTTCCTCAGGAGAGTTACATGGAACACATTAGGATCTCATGAGATATTTGGTGGATGAACCAATAGATAAGATTTTATTTCAATATGATAAATAATTAAAAAATTACGGATATGCATTGAGAATATCATTCCACTCATTACAAATATCATTACTCTATCAGTTGGAAATATTCAAAACGATATATTTTCACCCACATTAAACTCTATCATTCTAGAAATAGTTATCATAACATTTTTTAGACTATATAATTCTATTTTGTGTTTTCTAAATGATTTATCCTCCTACTGAATCTTTTCATTTATATCACTTCCCAATAGATTTCATTATCAATCCTTGTTCTAGAATGCTAGAAATATTCACTTCATACCATATAGTGATTCATATATATATCCATCTTATTTATTGAGTAAAAGATGTTATTAATATAGGATTATAGAAATAGAATATTTTTAACCAAACCAACTTTGAAATCTGTGGATAATTCTATCATCATTTATTAAATAGTTTCAATTATCCGCTCAGACTAGCCAGATGACCGATGATGGAAAACAATTTTGAAACATAACTCCATATCTCGATCATGTTTATTACTTCTCTAGAACCTATAGTTAATCTTTGGATCCACATAAGATACAATGGAGTTGGTTACTCCATGAAATCTTACAACTTCAGTAATATATAATCTTTTGAGATAATCAAAGGAGAAATATTACTTATAGAAATTACATGTGTTTACTTTTTAAGGTGATTAACTATACCAATATATAATTATGTGATTTATTTTTTTTGGGATTTACGATTAAAAAAATACATGGTGATGTTTTCCCGTTTGATTCAAGTATGGTAAATGGGTTTAACTAAACCTTAGACATTGGTCTCTTAGCATTAACCTGTAGAAAAACAAGAACCAAGAAACATACTCTACAATATAAATCATTATTCCTTCCCACTAGAAATTCCCATTTAGGTATCTGTACATATTTTAAAATCAAGGAAGAATAAGGAATAATGGGCTATGATCCTTTTCCAATATCTCCTTCCTGAAATCTTTCATTGGTGGGGCACATAAATTGTTCATGAACATTTTTACTCCTTCATAATCATGTTTGAACATTGGAACATTTCTCACCATATTTTATAGATATAAATATTCCATCTGTTTCTAATTATTCTTCAATATGATAGATGGTTGAAAATTTACTTAATCTAGATAATATATATTCTATTCCATTATGATTTACAAGTCTATCCTATGTAAATATATAAATATTTTTTTTGTAAACTCATCATTGATATGCTAGCATGATCTCTTATACTCCATGTGTATTCCACCTTGTTGACTTTTCTAGGGTTTTAATGTATTATGTATTAAAAGTATTTAATTATCTATGTAATTCTTAATTGGAACATTTTATGATCTTTTGAGTAAAAATATACTTTATTATTTTTGTTATCAGCATATATGCCCCAACTTTCTCAATAGATAAAATCCCTCCGTATATATTATTCAAAAATTACCATAACAGACACAAAATATGAGTTGGATAATATTGATAGTTGATAGTATATTGGAATGAGGCATATTATATCACAATATAATTTTAATTAAGAACATATTCAGGTAAATTATTAGATTCATCACTATATATTACAATGATTTCCATACTACAAGGTAGATTGATCATGGTTGTGATGACAAGAATTCCTTATAAATATTTGTAATTATCTTTAGAATCCCCCATCCATATTAACTTAACTCATTTTCGAGTCATCATGATGAGTGAGATGTATAATCATGATAAACCATTCACCACTTGTCGATAATATACTACCAACCGCAAAAACTAATAATTTATGTATAAATGGTTTGTATATGACATTAATCAATAACTTATATATTTGAAAGATATAATTATATAACCCCACATTGATTATATGAATAAAAATTGAAAATTTTATAATACATAATTCATACATGGAAGATTCTAAATAAATAATATCCTAACATAGTGGCTTGAGTAGAATAATCAATTGATCTTCATGCTCTTCCATTATAATTGAGTATACAAGAATATAATCTATAAAGACAACAACCAAATGATCAATATTTTACCTAAATAATATATTCATTATGTCAAGAAAGGTAATAGGTGAATTATTAATTTAAAAATCCACCACTATAAATTTATAAAGTACATACGTTATATAGAATGACATCTTAGGAATTTCGTATTTCTTTAACGTCAATTGATTATATCTAGAATGAAGATAAATGTTGGAATAGTATTGATCTCCATGTAGTTGATCAAATATGTAATAAACTAGAGGAACTAGATATTTTATTTTTATTTTTATTTTTTATGCACCCAAAAATAAATGTAAAGTCATATTAATCTACATTTCTTCTTGAAAAAATGAAAAGGTTCACCCCCAAGGTGATGCACTAAGTAATTATAATCCCTTATAATGTTATTCTTGGGTTTTCATCGTCAATTAAATCTACCCAATAAGTTATATTATAAAATAATTATTTGAAATATGATTAGAAATATGTATGACATCTCTTCATAAATAAAAATCACAATCTGGTGGAAGAACGGGAAAAGCATTAGGAAAGGCATAAAAAACCCCATCAATTAGGTGTACCTTTATGTTTAATTTATTCCTAACCATATGATATAGATAACTTTAATGTATTGTAATTTTTACCCTTAATATGAAATACTGTCCTTTTGGATGTTCATATTCTTACTTGAATCAATAAATGATAATAAGTTCATTTTAGTTATACAATGTAACTTCCATTCATAAAAATGTTATATGGGTTCGACGTAATAAAATGAAACCCTTTCTAAGAACCACATGGAATTCAATTTAAGGGAGAATCAATGGTTTTTAAGGAAACCATTTCCCACAAACGTCAATTAGAGAATAACTAAAATATTGAGATGTGACTATTATGCCAATATGACATTTTACTAATAAAAAACACATTATTATTGATATTAAATAATGATACTGATATGAAATTCCTTATAACTAAAAATGGAGATGGATTTATAATCAAATAATACAATATCTATTATAGTGTGGTTGATATGATTACCATTTTTAATAACATTCTCATGACTAATATCAATTGTTTTGATCACATGGAATTCCATTCATCAATTGGATAAAGTGGATATTGATGATGATCATAAAAACATTAAGATTTGTGTACTGATTATAAAAATTACCATAATCATTACATTTTAGCATTGGAGTAGGTTTGATGCATTCTATGGAGACATTTCTCTATTTGAATAATTATCTAACTTCTTCCCTTTACATAAGAAGTTAATTGCCTAATGAAATTACTATCCATAATTCAATCATTTAACAATACCCTTAATAAAACTCCCCCTATGTTTCCTTCCACACATCAAGTATAAAAAAATATAATCTTAGTTTCTACACATCTTTTAGAAATTAAATTTATTTCCTTTTTTTCATATAATAAATATATGATTTATGGTAACTATAATACCATTTTCAAATTTACATGAATATGAAAAACAAATTCATAGGTATTGTAGACTCTTAAAGATAGTGATTTTTGGAGAAATTGTTTCAAGGAACCCAATAATATATCAGTTTGACATTCAAGGATCAGAATTATACCACATGAATACATTTCAATCCTTGAAAAATATTGCTCATATCTTCTAATTGATATGACCTCATTTTATTTAAAACCCATGAATTCCTTTTCCATTATTGCAAATAAAAAATATTGGATGCACTTTCTATTGAATATAACATTAAATATATCCCATAAAAATATTTAATTTATTTTTTCACTAAAATTTTTATAAATATTACACTATTTATATGTTTATCCATCAATTTTATTTATAACTGTGATAATTTTTTTCATGTACTAAGAAGTTAACAACAAAGAGTATTTTTTAATGGTGATGGTCCATTGGTCCACCACTAGTGGTTCAGAGTATTTATGTGAAAGGTGAATGTTTTTTCATGAATTAATAAACAATATAGTGTTCCCCCCATTTAACATTTTGAAACTCATCATGATATATAGGATGAATATGTTGCATGAGAATACAAAAACGATTATGTATTCTACCACCGATAAAATTTTGTTTTTGAAGAGGATAATTATTGCATTGTTCATCAATGTATGCAATTATAAGATAAATTTTGGATTCTATTAATTTACTAAAATAATAATTTATAGTATGAGATATAATAATCATTGTGGAAAAAAATCATGAAAAATAATTTTTACAATGTCTAAATCACAACACATTATTTTAAAAAACCATAGTTTTTACCTAGGTTATTCATGTCTATTATAAAAATTTTATTACTTTATCCTATATTTTGACATATCCCCAATGTTTTACCAAACTAGTTTCAAATTTTTACCTAAAAATAATTTTGATTCCAACTATAGGGACCCAAATGATTCAGACACAAATATTTCATTTTTTTAAATGAATATTTATTTCATTAAAAAATAGATTCTTAAGGATATTAAATGTATAGTGAGTTTGGTAACATGGAATCATAAACAACTGGTATATAAAATATCCACATCAAATCCCCCTAATTAATTAATAAATAATTACCCTTTTGAAATATCATTCTCAGTAGCATTATTTATATACATTAGAAAGGAATCGTAATACATGTTTGACCAAGATGCTCTAAAATTATAAAAAATAGAGATATCAATGATTACATATGAATTTCATGAATGTAACAAAAATATAACAAGAACATAACCAATTGAATGTTGTATCCTTCATGTAAAAAATCATACTCTTTTTGTCATGGATGACATGATGAAATTTCATAAAACATGAATAATAAAATAACATGATCCATAGGATAATACCATTATCCTAAGATAAGTAATTTTTGGGTACACATAAGCATTGAAAATAATATACTTTTTAGTCGTGGATATTTTCCTAGAATATCATAGTGTAATGCACTCACTCCCCAAACCATCATATTAATCATGAAGTACTTCCAATTCTATAACAGTGACAATGTACATTACTAAACAATGTTTACACACATTTCTTGTTATATTTATCTCCTAATATAAAAATCATTTCCAAACCACTTATGGGATATATATATATATCCCTTCAGATAATGAAAACCGTACATATGTTTTTTATATGAAAATAAACCATTCATCAAAGAAGGACCCACTAAAATTAATGGGTTTTCTAAACCTTTCATCACAGTGTAGCCCATGGAAGAGAAACTAGTTCTATAATAATAAGTCAATAATAATCACACAACAAATAGAGAATGGAAAAGGTTTTTATTAATGTATGATATCTTAAATAAATCATATGTATCATCAATAATGTTACATTATATGTAAAAAATTTTTGAAAGACTACCTGAAATAATTCATGATGAATACGTCCTTTCAATATTGAAATCATATTTTTATAAGAAATAAAATTATAAAGGAATATATTTTATTTCTATGAGTATATAGTTTGATTCTAAATTAATATTAGAATCCTTAAGTCATTACAATGGGGGGAAATTCTTCCCCTTCCTTATAAGGTAAAAAGACATTCGTTGTTAATTTTTTTTCAGAAAACAAACAATGAACATCATTTTGATGATACAAAAAGATAGATTTATAAATATATTTTAAAAATTAAAATATTTTGCTTTATTTTTATTAAAAAATTCTAATAGTCTCTTTATTTTTTTTAGAAAGCATCGTCATGGGATAAGAATATTCAATATTATATTTTTAAACAAAAACAATCTTGAATAACGATGAAATTATGAAATAAACCATTACTTGAAGCCTTGAAAATCCTTATTCACCATTAAAACTACTAATTATAAGAAAATATTTATTATTCATGTATAAAATAACAATATATATATCCTACAATTTATTACATATTTATATCATTTTATCACACATTTATTAAACATTTATTACCAAAATACTATCTTGGGGATAACTGCTTCATTTTCGAAGAATGTTTTGGTTTGATAGTCTATGTCCTTATACTCTGATCATGGTACCATAATTTCAAATATGTTAATCATTATGTTAAACCCAAATATATTCATTATTTTAAAATTTATAATCATTCATACAAATTATACTTGGAAAAATTAATTACACATCTCAAGGATTATGTAGGCCGCATATATACATGAACGATCAATCAATTCTTCATCTAATGGAATGAATGAAATGAAAATAAAAATACACATGTGAGAAATATTTATAATATTATATATATCAGTTATATATTCCTAAATAAAATATTTATTACAATCCATGTGAAATATAAATGAAAATTGATTCTCATTGTATCATGGAGATGGTAGTCCAGACATATTAATGAGTGAAATTATTGTATGTGAAAAGAATAGATGGTAAGAAGATTGAAACATTATTATCATTCAAAAAGTATAATAATTTAATTAAAACAATACATATACATAAAACCTTTCATTATTCCCATCTATAAAAGATTTTTATAAAAAGTGATGTGTATCTTTATGTGGAGATGATTAGTCTTACAAACACACAAGTAATACATTCCCTTTTTTTCCATTCAAGTAAGGGAGAATAATTTTTATTTAATAATTATATAAAAATTGAAGAATATTGATGAAAGTAAAACAATAATTTCTTAATGAATATAATTGATTTATAGGTGCTAAATAAGTGTATTATTTGAATTTTTTATATTTGAGAGAATACCCCTTATTTGAAACAACTCCTTTAGAGGTCAAAAAACGGGCCTTAGGGTCGGTCCTTGGGAGTTCTTGAAATATCAATATTTTGTCTTTGGAAGTTGGGTAATGAATTTGGAAGTGGAATTTTGATCTAAAAGGCCCAAAGTGGTGAAATTAATTATTGTGGGGGGATCCCTTTTATAATTGAGGTGATGGGAAATTTTTTAATTCCTCAAAAGATTAAAATATAATAAGACTATTCTGAAGGAAGATGTTTACAAATTTATTATAAATAAATAAGACATGAAACATTCAACCTTATATTTTAACATTTTCACTATTTATAATTTTATGATTTTAACATAATTTAATAATATATTATTCCAATAAAATATCATCATTTTATTTTTCGATACTATTACTAACTTTGAAATTAAACCCCCCTAGGAATGATGTAATTTTTTAATTTTTTTAATTATATCCTAAAATCGTTTTAGTCATTATAAGAATTTGTGGATACATTTTAAAATGTCAAATTATGTTACTTTAAATATTTTTAACATTATTTATTGGGGAATTCAATTAATTGATAAATTATTGTATCAAAATTATTTTTGTATTTATTACATTATTTAATTCATTAAAAATTATAAATAAATTAGAATCCGGAATATAATATCATTAGTATCAATATTTTTTTTCTTTTGATAACTAGTTTATATTTCTATGAGAACATATAAAATATATTTAAAACAAACATAGTGGAATATTACTAATTATAATTTTTTAAATAACATACAATTCATTTTCTTGGAGTAGTGTCAATTACATAGTTGAATGTAGAATCATAAGTGCTAATGGCATAATTTTATTCATCTAATAGAAATTTGGATATGAAAATATGGCCTCCAACCTTATTTTTTTCTAAGATTAACTAGATTTACCCTCAATCTAGGTGATACAGTTTACTCTGATCCAATTCATATTGACAAAAAAATAAAAGGGTTATAATTAACAATTTGGGAAACCTTATTATAAATAATTTGTATATTTTTTATTTAATTCATTTAATATAAAAAAATTAATTTTTTTGCACAAAATATGACAATAATATTATTTTAGGGAAAAAAACTATTTTTAGTCATAAACTAGGATGTGATGTTTTCATATTCCTTGAAAAATTTATTAATTAATTTTTATAAATTTTTTTCTATTAAATAATATAAAAATTTCATTAACTTCATACACAAATATGGACTTACATAATATAGACATATCAAAATCATTGTATGCCAATTTTTTCCGCAATTGTTTTAATTCAGAATAGTATATATAATTCTAATTATGGACTTATTTTGTAATAGTAAATATGATATATTATTCATAATGTAGTTATTGGTCATCATATATACCAACCTAAAGACTATATGATAATAAAAACATAATATTATAATAATCTAAAATAGTTGGTTTAAAACTTATTTTTGTGTAGAACGTAGTATAGGGAAAAAATTAATTTAGTTAAAGATATATATTTCACAAACAAGTCTTGAGGTGTGGTCTATTATTTGTCAAAACACCCTATAAGAATTATATAATAGTAACATTTATATATGGCTTTCATTTGATATGGGACCTCATCATATGTAAAGATGGTTTCTTTAACCCAGATATTTTAATTCTCATCATTTTTTATGAGAGCATGAAATTTTGAAGCTATTCTAAAATGGATGTCATACCACTAGTTGTAGGAAAATCTAGTTTTGGGAAGTAAATAACAACATTTATTTCTTCAATAAAGGAAATAAAAAAAGTTTGACCACTCAATGAGGTGAATTATTGATATCTGTTTGATAATGATATGGCTCGACCAAAGATATAGATACATTTTACAATGCATTTTCCTTGTAATTTAATGATCCTATGATGTGAGTAAATGTCATCTATTAGGAGAATTCATACACAGGCCTTTATAAATAGTCATGAAGTGAAATTATATATTTCTATTGAATTGATAAATTTTTGTTCTTCCACTAAATTACCAACTCTGAATCACATATTACACTCAAGTTGATCATTAGAATATTATGTTATAGGTCTAGCCCTATGATGAGGGATGTATATTTTTTCTCAATATTTGTACATGATTCTGATAATAGGATGGAGTAAGGTAATACTCCTTTAATTAGAAAGTGAGCACAATCCTAAACAAATAATTATTTGGAATGGGGTCTTCCATTATCATCCATGTTGGGCATATATATTTTCTATAAAAATACATTTCACATGTCAGTGTGCAATCTAAACAGATATGATCTATTCATCACAATATTTAGTATATAATTGCATTTTTTCCAGTAGTGGATTCTCTTCAAGGAAGTCCATCAAGGCCTACATTTTTATAACTTTTTAGGTGTCAAGGTGAATGTAAATATTTTTGAAAGATAACTGTGTGTCATATACAACAACTAGAATATTTAGGATGGTTGAGGATGTATTTTTAGTGGTTTTTCAAAAGAAAAAATATCCCTATTTGTGCCTTAGGTACTTCCTCATCTTATTAACCATGATGATTGATTCCATGTAACTCTTTTATATATGATAAAAATATTTTTTGTATCAGGAATGGTTATAAAATAAATAATATTTTTATTAAATCCGTAATTATTATCTATGATGAAATCATACAGGGATCCTTCCAAGCATTCCACATTCAAATTTGTTGTTTCCATGCAACATGTAGAAATATCTCTAGTGTAATCAGATATATTTCATGAGACTATCATATTCATCTTATTAATCACTAGTCTATTGTTATGTGAACCACGTCATCACCAACCTAGTGAGGGTAAAACATGTTCCTATGTATTTTTTTTGATGTATTCCGAATATAGAAATGATTTCCATAGAATCTGATCAACCCCATGAGTTTTGAGTATGTGACATATTATGGATCAATAATTTTTTTCTAAGGATTGAATTTGATGAAACTATGTCATTCCACAAAGAAAATAACATACTAAATTAACTCCAAAAGAACAAGTTTTGGGGTTTACAATCTGAATACACTATCATAGTTTATAGAATATGGTCTCAAGATCATCTATTTCGGTATAATGATATTGATACTTAACCACCATTTAATTGATAATGAATTTATTAAACATTACAAAAAACGTGTTTAATATGTGATGTCAATAATGATTTTATACTACTCGAGTAATATTTTAACCAAAGGGAAATACCATGTATTATAATACTACATTAGGGCCCTAAAGGGAGAGGCTTATTCATATTCTAATATCATTAAGATATAAATATTCCATGAATTATCTTCCATGAAGGAAATGGATTTTTATTTTTATATTATCATCAAAGAATAGTTTCGTTATTGGGACTGGGAATTATTATTCAATAAACTGGATGTATAAATCTATGAAGTTGATAAAAAACATATTTTTCATATTCTTATTCATTATCAGGAATATGTGGTCTAAATACATTGGATATTGGACGTATATATTGAAATTCTCTTTAATAATAGTTTAATATTCAGACTAAATATTGGTGGTGTGAGTTAGATGCATCCTTTGGAAATCTTATTTGTAACCTCAATGAATTTTTGTCAAGACGAGGTGGTGAGTGGCCACCACAAGATCAATTCCCATGTTTTTTTGTAATTATATGAAAACAATCCATGATTTTTCTCCACAATGGAATTATGTACTTATTGGAAATCAAATGAAGTCTCCCGGATTCTCAAATTTCTTTGCGGGTCCACTTCTGTAATTTTTAAGCTCATTAATAGTGGTAGATACAACATACACAAATCATAGTGAGGAAAGGATGAGGTCTACTTAGGCAACCTCATCCACCTATTCTTCCTCTTCCTATTATGAAATACAATAAGGGTGACTAGGTGGAAAAGGTAATTTCTATGATTCAACAGGGGGTCACCTATTTAAAATCTGAATAAAGAATAATATTACTCCAATCTAAATTACGATGTTAGTTTCATGAAAATAGGTCATGGACTGAAGGAATAGAGATTATGTATCCTAACTCAATACTATAATCAATAATTTATTTTATTAGTTAGACGATGAGGTAAGAATCTATTTAAATTTATGGGATTGATGGTGGAATTATCAATAGTGCTTTTACCACATACAAGAGATAAAATTATATTTTCAGCATAGCCAGGACATTTCTTCCTGATTTATTTTATAAGTTTGTCGACTGTTTTCTTGAATATGGTACCATGACTTCAATATAAATTATTGGAAATATGTATTATTCACTATGTTTCTTTAAGGGACTGATATGTGTCATTTTTATACTATTTAGGGTAGTGGTCATATTAAATACATTGGTAATTGGGTTTCTCCTTATCTCTCATTGAATAATGTGTCAATATTTGGTGACTCACATGTTTCTAATGGGGATTTATCTACATCGAACATATAATTTTTACCATTAATGAGATAATTTGAGGCATTGCTGATTTGAAGAGGGGATTCTATATGTTATTGCAAAAAAGGAATTAATAGGTGAACATTGGAAGTCGAATTTTTCTAGACTTGTATAAATTATGAGTTAGATATTGGGTCCCACATATAATAACTACGATTGATTTTAATGAGAGGATATCTATTAGTCTTTCTATAATAATTTAAAATTCATACATATTGGGCATGTTGCCCTCATTGTAACCAAATCTCCAAATTTTTCAGTCTCAAATGTTGTTGAATAAAGATCGATTATCAATGAAATCAAATTAGTTGTCTATATCATTTATTGTTCCAAAATCATAATTTTTTTTGATTCATCCTTGTATAAAAAATCGTTTTAATTATCCATAAAATTGATGATGAAATATATTTCTATACGATCACCCTCTTTAGGATATAATTTATCAGTGCTATCATCAAGTTGAAATTATCAAGTAAACAATAAACACACAATGGTTGGTTTATGGATATATATGGATAGCCTCATAGAATCTGGGATCAAAACAATATTCTTTATAATGGTTCATTGATTCATAATATCATTCTTTTAGCATAAAGTATTATTCTTCCAATAACAAATCTTCAAATTATCTAGATATTTTTTTGAAATTATGTTAATTATGTATGAATATAGTCCATAAGAATGTAAATTAATAGTTCAATTTTCCTTGGGGTATAGGATGAATAGGTCTACAAACATTCTATGGTTTATGGGATAATCATAGTACCTATAATAGGTCATCTAAAACGATCAGATAGGTGTGATGCTTAGTGATGTGGTGGGTGTTTCCTAGTGATGTTGTTCCCATAAGAGGTATATCCAATGAGTTTCAGTAGTATTGGAACTCAAAGAAAGGAGGTTGACAAATGATTGAATTATTTTGTGACTGCATCTTCCACTGTAACCTTGGCTCCTACACCCACATTTTATAGTTCCCCAATATGGTGATGGGAATTTGGTGTTATGTCCATATTCATTATTGTATAAGGGATCCATTAAGTGGAAAAATTTTATGGAACTTATGATTGTGTATTCATTTGATGAGAACTCATCTTGGTGATTCTACTATCAAGGAATCATTTAGTGGGACGGTGATGAGGTTTTTAGGAATAATGACTATATTTTTCATTGAGTTATAGATAACTTTTTTTATTGAATAGGTATATCTTCTTCTATTTTTGTCTAACATTTCATCACTGTAATTTTTTTGAAGACTTTAATTTATAGGGATGTGTTTCTTATGGAGTGTGTTGTTCCATAACAAAAGAGACTAGTGGAATATGTTGACTTTTCAAATATGACTGGAGGATATTCGTAGTCCATTAATTTTTTCAAGTCATTAAATCACTTTTCTAATATTCATTCATTTTAGTGAATTCTTTACATTCACATTAATTCTTAACATAGCAGGGTAAATTAAATACACTTGTACATGTAGTTTTCCAAAAATCACATTCTTGGAGTCCACTTTTTTTTGCATGATTTCTGTAAAAAGAATCACTCATTAATAGTGACCCCTCTTTTATAGTGAAATTGGAAATTATTTGTTTTAACCTCATGAACAATGTGATCTTACCTCCCATGATTTATTATGATGACTAATTTTTTTCCAACACTGATAAGAAGTTATTGAGAACATTCACATCATGGAAAAAATGGAAATTATACCTTAGTTTATCAAAAAGGACTCACATTTTCCCCATTTTATCATCCTGAAAAGGGGGGAATAATTTTTTCTTTCAAGAAGGGGTAAGATATGAAATTTAATTTGAATTACTGTTGGAGATGGAATAAAAATAGTCTTAAAGGTGAAATCAACAACATTTACATTCCATATTCACTTCCCTTAAGCTAATATATTTACCCCATACATGGCCATGGTTTGAATGAAACAATATTCTAGTTTTGTGGAAATATTAAACGATCCTATTTTCCACATGAATATTTCAAAGTGATGATTAGTTTTCAAAAGTCATCATGAATATTCTATACACATTGGTACACCAATTCATCATACTAAAGATGTAGTTTTTTTGGAGTACGTTAATCCCTTCAAAAAAAATTGAAACATGAAACCCTATCATAGTCTCGATGTATTCAGTTTCAAATGTCGAAGATTGTTGACATATGTATTATAAACTAGAATTGAATGATAAACTAGGGATGTAGATCTTACCATCCCAATATCGATTGTTCTAAAAAACTAGTGAACCATATGAAGGATATCCCTAGAAACGATATCATTGAGAACATGAGATTCAATTATTCTTTCGGTGTGAGGGTTCCCAACATGGGATCAGAGTGGGAAATTTGATGCATTAAATGTTGTTCTGGGTCCCACGATCTATTAAAATTTTGAAATGTAGGGTTCCCAACATGTGATCATAATTGGAAATTAGATACATTAAATGTTCTTCTAGGTCCCATGATCTATTGAAATTTGGAAATGTAGGGATCACAGATTTTTATGGGGGCATATACCAATTCAATGTAAGGATTATTTTATAAATTTACTGGAGAACATCACTAATCAATATCATCAAATATTTCTACTAATGAATCAACAATATTGGTCATCAATTGTGGGATATCAAGTCGAATAGGATCTTGAACACGGGTATTAATAAGTAATTCCAACTGTGGTGTATCGTTTTTACCATAGTGGGTAGTAAAAATGTGATGTTCTATTAGGATGTGTCTAATGTATATCTTATTTTTTATCCAATGGTGGGGTTAATGATTCATTTCTACAATGGGATCCAAATATATTAGTTTTTAGTCTCCTACATTGTGAATATGTTATAGATCCATTTAAATTATGGAAACATATCTTCTTGTTTTAGGTACTCTATTTGGGATCATGAGTTCAGGTTCCCCTTGTAAAACATATATTTAAGGGACGTTTCATTAGACTAATTATGTGTTATGTTTTCTGAACTCCTTCATCTATTCCTATTGTTGAGAAAATGGTTACTCCTTTTCTTGGAGTTAAGCCTCTTCAGGTGGGGATTGAGGTATAAACATAACATTACACATTTATTTGGATGATGATTTTTTAGTATGTATTAGTGGGGGGTGTTATTGGATCCCTAAAATCATATGAAACCAAACGTTTTGGGTACACACACCTCCTTCAACCATTTTAGTGTGTATTGTGATTGTAATGTAATCATCCTCCTCCCATTGCACTGTATCAGCCTTATGTTCATTAGAATTTATAAGGCTAGTACTAATTATTTTCAATATTGTGTAATTCATTAAAAAAATTTATTAGCCTCTAGGAATGATTGATTTTTGGTTCCAACCCTGAGGCCTTATATTCTCTATCAGTTGTCCACTTGGAAATATTTTGTAACATTTTATCGAAATAGAATTTATAAAAAATTGTTTATAGAGTGTTCTATATTAGGACACTGAGTCTTATTATAGAATGAAATTAGTGGATTCACAAACTGGACCACCCTAAAAATGGGAAAAACTAACAACTATTACGGATGAGGTTTAGGTTTAAAATACCCTAGCCCTATGGTATATGGCATCTCTTGTTTCAATTCCAAAAGAAATTCAACATAGTTTATCGGGATAAAATGTTTTGTTAAAAATTCTCATAGCCTTATGGGGTTAATATGCCCCTGAATACCCATGGATGATACCTCCATCATGTCACTTTTCATTTTATGAATCTTTTATTGAACATGGGTTGCGTTCATTGTATGATTTTCTCCTGATCCACCTTCTTCATAAGATATTGGTGATTCCTAATGGTTTTCTTCACTTAATTATCATGATAGCTCAATTATTTGGATGATAGATGTAATATTCCACTAATAAATCTATCCATTATATAAAAAAACCTTAAATAGTCATTTTGGGCTAGTATTTGTTGACCATACAACCCATTGTGAAACATTCGATTTCATGAAACCAAATAATGGTTTAATAATACACAATTTCACTTTTGGTTGGATTTTCCATTTTAGGATAGATGTGAAATATTACTCCCTTTGGTCACCCCATATACTGATATGAAAAACATATGGGGAATACTTGATCATCTAAAACAACTCTTATAACATGTTGTGACATGAACACTAAAGGAATACCTAATGTGTTCCCGATTTTAGGTGTCTTGTAGCTAGGTGGGAAAAACAAGTCAATTTTACTATGAATACATTCTATTATATTAATTGGGAGTTGATATGTTTTGGAAGTAAATACCTTATTTTCTAAATTATGAACATTGGTCCATATATTTAGGATGATCTCATGCACACAATCATCAGAAAATGGCTCTAAAATGTTGAATTTGATGTTGGCCTATGGCTACGACAAGGAAGGTAGATTTTTTTACAACTATCTAATCGTTATAAATATTTTTTATTCATATTTTATGTGAGGGAACTCATATTTTTTTACCAATGTGGATGTTTCTCTACTAATTTGTTTTAAATAGTATGATGAGTTATAGTTTCCTTTGACATATTAGAAGGAATGAAATTCACGGGGGGCATAGAATGTCCACATTTTTAGGTTACCTATTGGTTTAGAAAATATTTAATTTATTAATTATGAGAAATAAAGTATGAATGAACAAATTTTCTCTATTTAACTAGGATATGAGGGCATTCCCATAATTGTTTTGGTAAGGATTGAGCCTTTATGAGGTAATGAATTATTATGGAAGGGAGTGAATTTTTTTCGACTTCCATCATAGGGAGGACCTCCATAACATCTTAGTGTATGACTCCATGTTAAATTCCTTCCACTTACACCATTGGGAGGATTTTATTGGTGTAAAATTCCATATGTAGTACCTTTCGATTATTGGATCTACTACCCTTGGGGAGGAATTTTGTGGTTCCCATTAAGAGAATTTATGTATTGATTGATCATGTTATGTAAATGAAGTAAACCTTAATGATATGATGTATAGGGAGGAACACCAAAATTTATGGGTGAAATGTTTTGGGTGGGGGAATATTTCAATTGAATCTATTATTTATATACATTTTTATGGATGATTAGGTATTTTAACTGAAATAGATAAACATATGATAGATTAATGAACAATAGCATTTAGGAGAGAAGGATCATAGAATAACTATTCATTTTTCATTTTCTTTTAGGTATACTTTTTTTTGGATTCTCCCTTTCAAGCATCTGTGGCTTCTTGTTGTGGATAATGGTTTTCACATATGGAAGCCTAATTATTTTTCTCCCTTATTGGGGAAATAATTTTCGAACATATAAGAATAATTATGGAATGGATATATTACTTCCCTAAAGTGGACCCCAAGGTAGACCAATGAAAGCACTTTGGAATAGGGTCAATGACATGATCTTGGTGTCTATTATTTGTAGAGATTGGTACCCAACACAATTTGACCTGAGAAGGGATATTAGTATACAACTATGTGAAGTTCATATTCTGAAGATGAGAATAATTTTTTTTGGATTCATCCATGTGTATTCCCATCGACCACATATGTTTATTTAATTATATTCAAGATGGCATGTAGGATGTGGGATGTAATTTATGTGTACCCACTGACCATTTTCATGATATTCAAGGTGACTTGTGGTGCTGGAACATGGATATATTACCATTTTTTGGATGGATTAGGGGTTCATTCCTACTGTTATCATCCATTTATTTTTAGTATATACTGATATTTATCATATGATGTTTCGAAGATTTGGGTATTTTCCTTTTTTGTCTCTGGGACCAGCTGACTAAATTCTCTAAATTTCGCTCGACCAGACTAGTAGGATTTATAGGTGCTGGTACGTGTTTACACATGATCATGGTTTTTTATTGTATTTGGTGCATGGTAATATTTTTAGGGAACATATTTAATGTATTTTTACCTATTAAAGGGTTGCTACCATTGAGAGTTTGTCCAAGGTTTTGGCATTAACATGACCTAGGATGGAATCTGGTGGGAAACATCACCATCATGATGAGGTTTCATTCCTGAGTGGCTTTAGCGGAGGAATATTCTAGAGGGATCCCATTAATGAGACCATGGTGTATTTCGGATGAGGCCACTAGTGACATCTAGAACTACCTCTATAATATAAAAGAGAAAACTATTTTTGTGTTCAATGGAAAGTCTTAAAAAATTATTTGAAATCAAAACAACTTTTGTTGACTTCTGAGTCACCATCCTTTTTTGAGTTAGTGGTTGGTAGAAATTTGTGAGCCATGGGTATTATTAGGAAGACCTACATTATAGACAATAACATTTATATGTTTCAGCTAAATAATCTTATTTGATTCTGATCATTTATGGTGTTGTTTTTATAAAAATGTCCTATGATTTCATGAGGATCTGACCTATACAATGGCGGAGTCATATGTCTTCTTAAACCGGTAAAACTATATTAGTATCATGAAAAGTTCTGATTTAAGGATTTTAAAAAATGAATGTCAAACACAAAAATTAAAACCCCATTAATTATGTTTCTTAATATTTGATCTCACATATAAGTAATTGTTTTATATACAATATTTTCCCACATTAATTTTTTATGAGAATAAATGGGGCATGGCATGTGGTTGGACTATAGATTTGGATCAATAATCATGTTTGGTTCATTATATTCATTTCATCCCCGAAGACCACATGTTCTATGAAAGACTATGGTGGGTGGTTGTGAAAAGAAAATATATGTTTGAAACATCTATTCATATCCTTTCTATTTGATTTAAAATAAAGTTTTTATGGTTAAATAAATATAAAATGTTAACCTTGTTCTATATGCGTCACCAAATAGATTTCCAAACACAGGATGTCATTTAGAAATTTTCCAAAAAATAGTTGGGACCTTAAATTGGTTAAAGGATGTGATATCAGTATCACAAGTCTTTTTGGGAGAAATTATTCCATACTTTGAGACATTTATATATATTATAGACCTATTCTTGAAATAATTATTAACTTCCAAATATCTAAAAGGCCACACTTTTATCACAAATAAACTGTGATATTCTGTTCACTTTAGAATAATTTCTATGTATTTGAGGTACTTCAAAAATGGAGACATATATATGTATATGAGGTTCTTCGTCTATGGTACCCTTTTCCAAGATGATTATGTATTTTGATACCATTTATTATCATGGTAATTGTTTTATACTTCCCCACTGGTCTCTCTAATATTTTTCGTTTTCCTAGAAGATGTGATTTTTATATGTCTTGATTGGGCACGTGATATGGGCTTCTAATGTACCCCCATGAAAGAATTCATAAGTCACATAGTTGTGTTACCCGTAATGGTATACATAATAACTTTTATGGGAATTTTAGGATTAACAAAATGTGTAGGTTAACATCAGTGAAAATTTATTAAAGGGGAATTGTTCTTATTAATGGGGTGGAATGGGATGTACATCGAATTGGCCTCATTGATTTGTAAGGTGTGTATCCTCCCAAGATGAATGTTACCCTAATAGGTATATGGACCATATAATATTATGTTTAGTTTGGGATGCTGGGATTGGAACTCAGTGAGGATTTCATTGTATCCCATTTTTAAATGATGGAAAAACCACATATTTTGAAATGGGTCTAGGGATTAAACCGATGAAGGAATTCGTTAGATTCATTATTAGATATGTGGAACATCCAATGTATGTATTGTATAGAATGTTTTCTTTTAAAAAACTTACATCTCGTTGATGGATCACACCAAATAGGAGGCCTTTATATTGCCTCATGGAAAATATGGACCTTTGAGGATGTTATAACAATGTTATAGTTTTAACACAAAATAGGAATCCCTTATCAAGGAGAGCAGAATATCGATCATATGAACTCTCAATAGAGCCATATATTTTATCATGTGGATTCCATGATATTCACTATCCTCTATGACCATGTGTGTCATGAATAGTGTGAGAATCAAGAGGATGTGGATGATATAGAAGAAAACATTATGTCCTAAGTTCACTGGTGTATGAGAAATATGATATAGAAGTTGATGGAATTTCATGCAATAAAGACTAAGGGATTACACTAGGAGGGATTCCATGAGGGAACGAAAGATGAGGTTTCATTAATGGAGTCAATTTCTAGAATGTTTACTTCTAATTTATTGGAATATTAGGGTATAGTCACTCAGGGGATTCATAGAGGATGAATATGGATTTGATGTGCCTTCCTCCTCTTCTATTTTCAACCATGATGTCTCATCATTATCATATTATTGTGTTACTCATTAGCACAAAAATGAATAATCCAGAACACTATGAGAGTCCCACATATTAGGTAAGATAAATTCAGGACCTCCATCACTATGATAATGAATAATTAAAAGGAAATGTTGACATTCCTTATGCCCCAATTATACATATCTTGAGGATTTGGGGGAGAAATTAAAATGTTACTCATTAAAAATGGATGAGAAAGAAGTGGATCCATGCAAGTGGTCGTATGAGAAGAGGTCAAAATGGATGTATCTTCATGGGGTTTCTAGGTTAGAAATAATGTGGATCACATATGAGTGGAAAACAAATGCAGAATGACGTTAAAATAGTGTATAACTGGGTGTGATGAAAATGTATTCCATACGGTAGTCTAGGGAGAGCTGAAGATGTCCCATGTAGGGTAGTCCTAGTTTAGTTGTTTAGGTGCTTGGGAAATTTACAAATAGAGAGACATGAAAAGGTTTAGGTAATTCTATAGGTTCCATGGGTCCTTCTGTGTGTATTTGAATAACATGCGCAATATTTTTTTCTTGATAATGGGACATCACCTTAGTGTTCTTGGAATGTGGGAGTTGGATCACGTAGGATTTTTTGATTGAAATAGTATGGTTACACTAATCAAACTATCATCCTTATTGTTATAATCATTTAAGATGTAAGCCACTACCTTATTGTTTTGAGGACTTGGGGGAATGACTATGGTGAGAAGTGCTTCAAGGATTATTCGAGTCTTCCAATTTTTCTAAATGAGAAGCCCATGGGCCCTGTTTATTGTTATTTTTTTGGTCAAATGGTGATGAATTTATCTCGATCATTTATTTCATAAAGGTGTGTCACATAGGATTTCATGTAGGTGTGACATGCGTGATTCTCCTAAGAGTTCCTCTATAGGGCATGCACAATTGTTATAACACGCAAGACGAACCTCCATATTGACCTTGGTGCATAGGTTAGAGCTATGCAATTATAGTGGATGGGTGCATACACTATATTACACAAGAGAACACATGTGACCATTAATACCCTATAATTATCCTTTTTATGTAGTATTTATCTTGAAACATCACATAATTACACTAAATTGAGGACTTTAAATTGAAAGACATAAAATTGATCATTCACTTTATAATGGAGAGACACGTGAAATATAATGGCCTCAATAATAATTTCCAAACGTGTTAAAAAATTGTACTTTAGTGGATATATTAGATTAGAAAAATTAAACATCTAAAAAAAGTATTTTATTTAATCATTTTGATGGAATTACATGGAAAATAACATTATATCAGACACATATTATATATATATATATATATATATATTTTATAGTTAAAATTAAATCCTAAATAAATTTTCCAACAATAAATTGTAATAATCTCATCAAAATTATGATTTTTTTAATAAAGATATATAATTTGAATATGAATCATGGAGTATTTTGAAAAAATATATTAATTGCATGTATATATAAAAAACAAAGGAAAATGAAATTAATTTTAAATTTGTAAGACATGGTGTTAAGTAAAATATGTATATTTAAATGGGTTGAAAAAAATCTTTCTTCTTTTAAATAATTTTTATGTAATTAATCAATATTTAAATTTATTATAACATTTTTATTTCATGTGAGTGAAATATACTTATGAAAGGAATGAATATATTCTTCTTATTCTTAAAATGTTTATACAATATCACGTTCCCAAGAATAAAAATTCATATATAGAAAAAATAAACCAAATAAAAAGGTGAAAATTTATCTTATATATGGTACAAATTTTATTTCAATATCAATGAAAAAATGTTTTTGGAATAAAATAAAACATCCATGAATGATTGAAAAATATAAAATTATATAGAAATTGGTATGAGTGATGAATGATTTTTGTGAATGTATTAATGATAAATGCGGAGGACGTATTGAAATAAAATTAATTGATAAAAATTATTGCCAATATCCCCACACTGTACAGATTTCTATACATATTTTATAAAATGTGGTATTATATTAATCAATATGAGGAATTTATTTATATATTATTATGTATTTGATTGAATTTATAATTTCTTATATCAAATTTATTAATTATTTTATTAATAATAATTTTTGGTTTAATTATCTAGTTTGGTCAATGAATTATATGGTATTAAATATCATTTATATGATCAATTATCATTTCTTAATTACTAATAAAATTTACATGTATAAGATATAGATTTAATTGAAATATAAATATATTTCCAAAATTATTCTATATAACATATATTGATTCTTAATAATGAGAATGTATTATTTCACACTTTTTTTAATATACATTTCATATGAATAATTTTTTTATTAGTAAAATTTCATCACATATAACAAATCATGAATTTTCATAACAACATATAGTCTTCCATAGTTTCATGTTTTTCCATAATTTATATTTTCTAAATCACTGATGCTAGTTGTTTAAAATGATCATTATTTTATTTTGTTGTAAAAATTACCATATCAAGTGTGTTTTGTAGTAAATTAATGTGTTAAAATAAATGAATATCTATTAATATGAGTATTGTTAGCTTTAAAATCATTGAATACTAAAAAAATGATTTAAATACTTCCTCATTATGGTGGTGAATGCGTTTTACAATGAGTAAGTATGAGAAGATAATTTAATTAGATATTGATGAATTCCATTCAAATATAGAATTTTCCTTTATCATAATGGGTTCTATCACAATGACATATTTAGGAATCATTATTGAAACCAAAATCTACCAAACATAAATTAATATTTTTTGAGAGGTGATTCTATAAATGAACCAGGGTAAAAAAATCAAATAATGGTTTTAAATTTGTGGAATAGTGATCATTTTATAGGTGAAAAGGCGTAAATTTATTTAAAAAATAGTAGATAATTGAAGGATAATGATATATATCAATTAAAGATATATGTTTTATGTATGGAAATGGTTTTTATAGTAGTATTATTAAGATGTAAGTTAAATAAATACAGTTAATTTTAACATAAATTAAATTATAAATCTAAAACCTTAACCTCTACATTATCATGAGATTTTAAAAAATATGACATTAATTCACATTGAGTATATTTTCAGGTTTAGAGCTGTAGGTAATTAGTTAATACCTTATCCATAACATCATGAATATCAAAAGTAGACATTTCTAATAACTACTATTTTTTTATAAATCCAAAACTTTTTAAAATGATACAGGACATGACTTCTTGTTTTAACAACATTACATTTCCTTGATCCCATCATTGACTCTATTCTTCTTTATGTCATATGAAAAAAATGTAAAAAGTTGGTATGTTCATAAAAATTCTTTTAAGGGATACTTAATGAAATAAAATTTCTAGTTTAGGGATAACATGATAACCAAAAATAATTTATCATAAAGTAATAATTTTAATCATAATGAGGTAGTGAATATAATTCACTGAATATAATCTCATTACATACGATTTTTGTAAACAAAATATTACCATAAATCCCATTTAATGAAACACATAACATATAAAGGTAAAATTGAAATTAACATACATAAATTGAATGACCATGTGGTAAACTTCCAGACATATTCCAAAATGAAATAGCCATATGTCCCACAACCATATGAAATGAATTAGGGGTTATAATATAACCACCAATCCGGTTATTTATTATGGAACCAATCGTCATTTGGTTTATCACGTAACCACTTGTCATTGGTTTTTCATGTCACCACCCGTCAAATGTCCAAGTACCGTTATATCATGGAAATATCAACAATTCACTAATGGAATTTCACAATAAATCATTTCATGATATTTAAATTCTCAAACAATTTAAAAACCATTTTATATAATAGAAATACAAAAAATGGAATAAGGTATTTATTTTTTGTTTAATAATATGAAGTCTTATAGAGGAAACCAAATATCAAAAAATAATTATAGTAGTAGAGAGGAAGTTGTCGCTGCATATGTTAAAAACATTCCATTAGTCATTTTGTAAAACGCTTAATAGAAAAAATATTCACATTGAATGAAATTAAAAGTCAAAGGGTTTAATTATACATCTGATAAAGAAAGGGGTTTATATTATCAAAAGATGCCTCAATGAAAAGGGATTGAGATGATGTCCCTTACCATTAGTCTAATTATTCATGTATGTTCCTTGTTCTTCATGAATATTAATCATAAGTTAATTTCTACTTGACTAAGGTCATTTTACATGTCTATTATTCTTTTTCAAATAACTTTTTACCATGCTATTAAAATTACAAAATTATTTATATTATATCGGTAATTTTGTGGATATTGGGTACTTGAGCTGAAAATGAACTTGTTATAATTACTAATTATCCTTGTTGTAAAAATTAAAATTTCTCCCGAATAACAGTCATTAATTAAATATAGTATATATTAAATATATATTAATTTATAATAGTTCATAACAGTTGGATCTTAGAAAAGAAATTAACCATTCTGGGAGACGGTAAGCCGTACGCATGCATGAAAACTAATTTCATTAATTTGTCATATTAATGATTTGAAAGATATATCAAACATAGTTATATTATAATTAATTTATAATATCATATGAAATATATGTTACATAAGTTCATAAACTCTATCCTTTATACATTCCATGTATGGCATGAATGAGTCTTATTACTTTGATGGGGTGGTTATCCACACTTACTCATACAAAATTACCGTATTTACGAACCATGAAAAGAATAATGGTATGTTTCTAAATTAAAATTAAAATATAATAGATACAATATAAATATAATATATATCATATATAAATACAGTTCCATCATAATAGCCACCAAGATAGGTGGTAGGGGAAAATCAAACAATCCTCATTTCGTGAGGTAGCAGTTCTCCGTACACAGAAATAGTATGTTCATATCCATTAGATAGTGGCATGTGTATGTATAATTAGAATAAATATCATAAAAAATCCTATAATATTTAGGATACTGGTATTTTTATATAAAAAATAATTATAATATAATACATATTGAAGAAAAAAATAATTGAAATAATCTTTAGAGAAGACACTACCTCTAAAACATGTAACTCCCTTTTCATTTCAGCCAAAAGGCTTTCCTTATTTTTCTTATTCCTAAGTTAAGGATTTTAATGATGGATATATGGATGTTGGGAGATTATTTGGCCATATTTTGGGAAACCCAATGGGCTTTATAGGTGTTATTAAATGGGTTGAGGTATTAACTTTTTATAAGAGGATGGAGGGTCACTTTTGGAAGGTATTCAAATATTATATTATTATAACATTATTTTTGGTTTAAAATTGTCCCAAAAGAATTTATTTCAAATATATGATTCTTTTGGGTATAAAATCACTCAACCAATAGGTTTTATGCAAGTCTACATCTCAAATTTAACATTATCATTTTGGTTTAACACTTAATTAACTAATTTGACTCTTACCATGTTTTCTTGTATATTCATACTATATGGTTCACATAGTTACTATAAAATTCAAATAGAACCTAAAGTTGTTTATTAATGACATGTTAAACATTATATAAGTCATTTTTAAGGATATTTTATTTTTATATATATTATATATATTAATAAAATTGTATTTATTTTAATAAATCATTGATGTCAATTTTTATACTATTCATACCATGACTTTTTAAAAATCCATAACAACAATATTATTTAAAAAAAATTATTAAATTAAAAAATTAAAATTCACAATAATCACTCAAATTCGTTTATGGAAGAAAATGATTCAAAATAAATTTATTTTAATATTAATAATTTCATTTGTTTAAATCATTCATTAATAAGGTAATCACTCACCACCATTGTGTCATAAATAAATTTATTTATTTGATGTATAAACATATAAATATAATACCATGTCATAGTAAATATTTTGTTAATTGTAATGACTATTTATAGTTGAAAGGATCATGTACTGAACCCCATATAACAATAGTTTTACAAAAAGTTACATGTTTATTTTACATTTTTCTTTCCTTTTAATTAATTCTAATAAAATGTATTTTTCAATTACAAATGGCTCCATGGGGTCCCAAAATAGACACAAGGATACCCATGGAAGGAAATATCTCATTCAATATAATAATGGCACGAGTTCAGGTAGTTTAATATTATTATAATATTATTTTTTACCCTTATTTACCAGATTTACATTAAAAAATGGTATATAAAATAATTGATCATGTTATTATTCATAATGTCTAAAAATAAAGGGTAAATATTTAAAAAATTTAGGCCTATTAATTCAAAATTTTTAATCCATTTTTCAATATTAAATACACACAATTGGTAGAAATTAATTTAAAATTAATTCTCGATGTCAAATAAAAAAAATTGTATTTATGAAGTGATACCTATTAAATGAATTACATGTGTTTATGTCCAATTAAATGTGAAATTTCATCCAATGACCAATAATATATTATTTTAAAAATAGTTAATCCAATTACAATTTAAAAATATTTTAAATAATAATGTAACTATATAAATAAATTAGACGAAAAGACAAGTTTGAATTACAATGTTTTATTTTTCACTATTCATTTAAAAAATGATCTTTATCATAAAAATACCAAAATTTCATCCAAAGTAAATTTTGATATCCCTATTCTAAACAATGATTTTATTTTTTAAAATAAAATATATAAATTTGAAAAAACTATATTTTAAAACCGTTCTCCATCAAATGGCGATAAAACATCATTTTTAGAAAAATACTTCTTTTATCTGAAAAATTGAATTTGTTCTTATATCATATCTACACAAAATATAAGATTAATTTAAAAACTTTATTTGAATATATAAAATATATTTATCATTAAATAAAAATACATAAATAGTGTTATTATTTTAGAAACACAATTATTTTCTTTTAAATAAGTTTTTATAAAAACACATCCTCTATATTAAATTGGTTTTTATTTCTATTTGAAAAATAATTGGTAACAAATGAATAATTATTTATATATTTTTTAACAATATTTCAAAATTCAATTGATTCTATTCATTCCCACCATTTCAATGGCCTGGTGTTTACTACAATATTAATTAATTATATTATTGTTGTATTATATTTTTGTATTACTCAAAGTTGTTTGTAACATAAGATTTTGGAGAAACCCGATGTTGTGTGTCGACAACACTATCATAAGATTCATCCCCATTAACATATTATTTATATCTAATTCATAATAATTAATAGAATTCAAAAAATATTATTATATAAACACATTGTTCGTTACAACCTTCACCCCATTTGGAAATTTCATCCTCACAATTTTAAAATTGGGCTTAGAAGCATCATTCAAAAACACCATATCGGAAAAAGAGTCCAAAAAACAACTACTTTAAAACAATGAAATTTAAGTGCAAATGATATCTAAGATAACACATACTAGGATTCATCGTAGGAAAGCTTGGATATGGAAGAGAAACTAACCATAATTTTCGGATTGAGAGTGATAGAAAATATGATTAAGAAAAAGTAAACTAATAGAAAACCATCAACATGTGATGGGTTAAACTATCTTTTATTCCCTTGTAGGAAATGTATAGGGAATGTTTTTATGTTTTATGATCCTTTTAATAAAGTTGAAGAATTTATTTATGATATTGACTGGGAACATAAGGAAATATACTTACTTTTCACATAGAGTAACAACATTGAATAAATTTCTACCAAAAACTATTTTTTTCTCTAAACTATGAGTATTCAAGATGACTTGGACACACATGTCATGCTAGAATCAACTTCTAGAGAATCAAATTATCCTATTAATATGAACTATATTTTCACGTATCTTTAGAAATTATCCCAATCCAAAATGGTTAGTACAAGATCTGATAATCCTCGAAAAGGATCAAAAGGCCATTCAATAAAATTCAGCAAAAAATACCCAAAGTCAAAATAGACCATTCAATAATCAATTTTCTTTTAAATTACTCAATATAATCCATCCAATATTGACACCCAAAATTCATAATTAATTGAGCATATAGTCTTCCATGGGAAATCTTAACATTTATCTCAACATAATATGGACTACTCTTAAAGTATCATACTTTAAAGTAAATATCATAATATAATATTCTCCATGATATCTTAATCATTTTAAAAAATAACCAAAATCTCCATAAGTCCAATAAAAAAAATTTCCTAAAAAATATAATTCTACCATTACTTCTCTAATGAATTCCCATAGTAATCTATTTTTCGTTTCCATATAGTGTTCTCAAATGAATGAACATCTTATAAAATAATATTTATAACTAAATAGCCAAATAATATTCCTAAACAATGAATATACATTTTAAAAATAATAAGTTACAATATCAACATATTCATTGTCCATTAAATCATTTTACTAAAATGAATAAGTCATACTAACAAGGGGCTTCACATTGGTCAGTGTTAGGCGATGCACCTTTGTCGCCCTTCGGTTGTGGGCTCAATTCTAATGGTCTTTCTTTATGCGATGGGTTTTCACCCATCATTATGGTTTCCCGTTATCCAAATACATATCATTCATATAACATTATCAAAAATATGATAATTTCCTCAAATATAACCACACTCGTTTTATACTCAGATGTTATCTAATATCATTCATTTTGCATCCCACATAGCAATAACCCATAAATGCTTCCAATTCATGGCTAATATAAACCCAAATGGTTATTTATAACTATATCCACATTATAAATGATAATTCGTCCTAAAATATAATTTTCACATAACAAAAATCATTGTTACACATACAAGATAAATGTCTTCCACAGTATTCCCATCATCAAAAGTGAATTCATACCTTTAAACTTTTCATCACCATGATATCTAACATAACCCTCGAATTTATAAATATTAGACATATTAATCATCGAAAAGTCTTCAAGATAAAGTAACCAATTTTATAAATTATTCCATAAATTTTTTTTCCTATAAACAAAATCATGAATCATATCCTATGATTAAATAATATCAAATCATCAGCTATGAAATAATCTATTAATTCCATAGAGAATTTTTAATTACCACATCTTTGATTGGAATGGAAGTAGGTGTTGGTAAACATATAATTGTATGGTCCTTATGATCCAATTACCAAACCTCTTTCTATGATATCTATTGGTGTAATGATAACACACACCACATTTATAACATTTAATTGATCCATCAGAGAGAACATTGTTCCCTTTCATGGAGTCAACTAAACACTTCCTTTTCAATGGTAGGTTATTGCATCATTATTTTCATTACCACAACTATAACATCTTACCATCCATTTGGGTAATTTTTATAGGTTTTTATATACATATAATTAACACAAAGGTTTTTTAATATACTTACCTATATTATTATTACATTAACTTCCATATGGTTTTGATTCTCGAATATATGATGCCTTTAAAAAATCACCAAGGATTAAGTGGTGAATCATGACTCTAAATATTTGGTTAAGAATATCCATAAGATTTTTTCATTTCAAATACCATTTCATTCAATTGATTATTCTGAAAACCACCATTATTTCCTTAACATCCATTGTTACTTTGGTGCCTGTTAGATGTAGCCATTTATTAAAACCAAAATGGTTAGTGTTAGAATATCAGAAAAATCATTATATACTATCTTATGAAGAGGGTAAACACTAATATATTCTTATTCATGTTATCTTAAACTCATTCAAATTTATCAAAAATAACTTTGAATCATTCTAATATCATAACCAATATGGTTATATAAAACATGTCACTTATGATTAAATAACACCCTAACCTCTAACATTATCTAAACCAATCTCTGATACCAACTATAAGGACCCAAAGTTAAACATTACATAATATTGAGATTAGTAAATAATTTTAATTTAATTCACAATGAGGATATTTTATGGTTTAGGGAATTAGATAATTAGGTTAGAACTTATCCATAACATTTTTAATATTGCAAGTAGACACATCTACTCACTATAAAATTTTTATATAATAAAAAACTCTTTAAAAAGAATCATGATTGCACATAATGTATTAACATCATTACTGTTATGTGATCCCATCCTTGAATCTATTATTCCATATATTCTATGAAAAACATTTAAATACATGGGATGATCATAAAAATATATTTAAGGGATATATAATGATAGAACACTATTAGGCTTGGGATAACATGAAAATCATGAATACATTATCATAAAGTATGACTTTTCACCTTTAACATGAAGTAAATATACATAAATGAATACAAGATCATTACTTACCATTTTTGTAACCAAAATATTACAATTAATCCCATAGAAGGCAAAATCTAACATATAATGGTAACATGGGACATAATCTTACTTCAATAGAATAACCATACGGTGGAATTCCACAAATATCATTAAATGGAATAACCATAAGACTGACTTCCATACCCAATTCATTGGAGGTTATAACGTAACCACCCATCCGTGGTTTATCACTGAACCAACCATCATTTGGTTTATCATGTAACCCCCCATCATTAGTTTATCACGTAACCAACCATCAAATGCGCATGTACCATTTTATCATGAAAATATAAACATTTCTCTAACAAAATTTCCCAACAAATATTTTAATGTTATTGAAATAGTCAATCCATTTGAAAAATATTCTTACTATAACTACCCATAAGGTAATAAGGAATTTATTTTCCCTTAAAAACATGAAGGCTTATAGAGGAAGCCAAATATCATATAACGTTTACAGTAGTGGAGCGGTCATTGTCACCACATACGTTAAAAACATTCCATTTTCATTTAGTAAAATTTTTTACAGAAAAATATTCCCATTGAATGAAATTAAAATTAAAAGTGTTTTATTATACCTCATAAAAAGAAGGAGGTGTATTTTATAAAAATAGGCCTCAATGAAAAGTGATTGAGATGAAGCCCCTTACATTGAGTCTGATTCAACACGTATATTCCTTATTCGTCATGAATAATAATCATAAGTTAATTTCTAATTTCATAATAAAATTTTCGATGTTTATTATTTCTTTTAAAATAACTTTTTCACTCATTATAAAAATTACACAATAATTTATTATAATATTATTCATTTTCTCGATATTAGGAACTTGAGTCGAAAATGATCTTTTTTTAATTTATAATTTTCCATGTGGTCAAAAGTAAATTATCTCCAGAATAGTATTCATGATTTAAATATCATATATATCTTGTATATATGTATTTATAACATTCCATAGCATTTGGAGATAAAAAATGTAACACACCGTTCATGGAGACGGAAGCCGTACGTACCCATGAACACAACATTCATTAATATCTCATATTAATAAAATGAAAACTGAATCATACATAGTTATATTATAATTGATGTATAATATCATATTATATATATGTTCCAAAATTTCAATAATTCCATACTTTATACATTCCATGTATGGCATGAACAAGTCACATCACTTTGAGGGGGTGGTAGTCCGCACTTTCTCAAATGAAATTATCATATTTACACATCATAAAAATCATAATGGTATGTTTGTGAATAATAATTACAATATCATAGATAAAATGTAATTATAGTATATATCTTTTAAAAATACGGTGTCATTATAATGAGAACCATGAGAGGTGGCCGGGGAAAATTGAACAACCATCATTTCATGATGCAGCAGTTCGCCATACAAAGAAACAATATGTTTGTATCTATTAGATGGAGGTGTGTGTAAGTGCTGTTTGAATAATTCTTAAAAACAACATCCTTGTATATTTATGATACATTTTTTGATATGTAATTAGTGAATTAAAATAGAATATAGAGTGAAGAAGTAAAATAATAGAAATGAACTTTTGAGAAGACACTATATCTAAAATGTGTAACTACATTTTGATTTGAGCGAAAAAGATTTCTTGAATTGACTTATACCCAAGGTAAGGCTTATAAGAGTAATAGACGGATGTTGGGAACTAATTCGGAATGATTTTGGGGGAGATAAGGGTCTTGAGTGTTGTTATTAAATTGGGAGAGGTGATTCTCTTTTATATGTGGGAGTAGGGGCACTTTTGGAGGGTATTAAATATTGGTTTATTATAACATGATTTTCGATTTCAAATTGACCCAAAGAAAATTATTTAAAGGATAAGATGGTTTTGGCTCAAATGTTACTAATCCAATATTTTTTAGACAAGTATATGTCACAAATTTACCCTTATCTTTTAGCTATAACCATTAGTTATATAATTTGACTCTTACCATGTCTACTTGTATATTCTTATTATATGGTTAGTATAGTAACCATAAAATGCTTATATAACCTCAAGTGGTTAATTAATGACATGAAAAACACCATTTAAGTAATTTGGTAGAATATTATAGTTTATGAACATTTTATCATTTAATAAAATACGATTACATGTAAAAACTCATTTAGGACAATTTTTACACTATTCATACCATGAAATTTTAGAAATCAATTTTTTTTATTTATAAAAATCTTCATTAATTCGAAGATAACATGTCATAATCATCCCTAAATTTTTTTTATGTCTCAAAAAGTATCAAAATAAATTTATTTTAATATTTATAATCTCATTTATTTAATCTGTTCATTAATAATCTAATAACTACATCATATTCTTGTCATAAATAGTTTTATTTACTACATACATAAAAGTTATAAAAAAATACCAAAATTTAAGAAATAGTTTTATCATTATGATTAATATTTATAGATGAAATTATCCATTATATATCACCATATAAAAATTCTTTTACTAAAAGATACATGTTTATGTTACATTTTTCTTTACTTTAAATTAATTTAATGAAAATGCCATTTTCACACCCAAGTGGCTCAATGGGGTTCCAAAATCGACCCAAGGATGCCAATGGTCTGAAATTTCTAATCCAATAGATTTTTTACATGTGTTATAGTAGTTTAATATTATTATAGTATTATTTTTTACCCTTATATACCATATTTACCCTTTAACCCTAGTTAACAAACTAATTACTGAAGTTACTATTCATAATGTCTAAAAATTAAAGGTATATATTTAAAAAAAATTTGAAATCCTAATTAAAATAAGGAATACATTTTTCAAAATTAAAAATACATAATGGGAATAAAATAATTTAAAATTAATTCTCGTTGTTAAAAAACAGGTTTTTAAGAAGTAATTACTATCAAAATATTGACATATGTTTATGTCAAATTTAGAAGTTAAATTACATAAAATTAAAATAATTGGATTAAATGATAAAAACATAATCCAATTATACTTTAAAAATAATTTAAATAATAATCTAACTATATAAATTATTTAGATGAAATGGCTGTTTTGAATTAAAATTTGATATTTTTCACTATTCATTAAAAAATGAACATTATCAGAAATATACCAAAATTTCCTCCAAAGAAAATTTTGATGTCCTGATTCAAAAAAATAAATTTATTTTATCAAATATAACATATATAATGTGACAAAAATTATATGTAAAAATTGTTCTCCATCAAATGTGGGTAAATCTTCATTTTTAGAAAAATAATTCTATTATTTCAAAAATCGAATTTGTTCTTATATAATATCTAGAAAACATATAAGATGAATTTAAAATATTTCACTGAATATATAACATAAATTTTTCATTATATGAAAATCTATAAAGTCAGTATTTAATTTATAATCACAATTATTCTCTTTTAAATAGGTTTACAATAAAACACATCCATTATATTCAAATGGTTTTTATTTCCATTTATAAAAAATTTGGGAACCAATGAATCATCATTTAAACATGTGTAAACCATATTTAAAATTTTAGTTGATAGTATTGATTCCCACCATTCCAACAACTAGTCCTTAAATACCATTTAAAATAACAATAGTATTAATGTATTATATTTATGTATGACTCAAAGTTATCATAACGTCCCAATTATAGGTGCTCCTAGAGGTGCCCCGTACCCTGTTGGTCACATGACCTCAAGATAATTTTCCTGATCTCTAGAGGCTTTCAACTAGTAGTGAATGCCATGGGTGTAATAGTGGGGAAACAATTCTATCACAGCAGAGTAACACAGTAAAAATAAACAGATTATAGTAGCAAAAGCAGTAATAATACCATACAACATTAAACACCAGAAGACTACAAGTAGATAAACAATTGGACCACCTATATAAATTATGCATGTCACATATGTCTAGTAAAGCATCCAAACATTTCATAATTCTAGAATAAAGTACTAAACAAAATTACAAAGTAAAACAAGTAAATAAACCCTGCAGCATCATAAGCATCAGCTTAGTCTCATGCTATTCAGCTCCATAGCAATAAAGTACCAATAGAAGAAGGGTTCTTTCCCTTATCTATACCTACAACAATATAATATGATTGTGTCCAAAAGAACGATCCAAATATGGTGTGAGATGATTCCTAGTAGTAAACCACCCAAATATATGTGCCTTACTATCAGTGGATATATATTGAAGGTGATACGAAAAATGAAGCAACAAACAATGATGTACTCAAAATTAAACAATCCTACAGTTATAAATACATCATTTTCATTTATCAAATAAGCAACCAAACATTCAAAAGTATCCCTCTAAGAATTAATCATGGCCTAACCCCTTTGGTTTATCAAATCATTCACGATCCACCCTCTGCGAAGTGCTCACCGACTATCCCCTCTGGTTCAACATATGAGAGACTCTATGGGGGAAAAATCACATTCAATTCCCCCTATAGTCTCATAACATAAAACTACAGACTCTCTAAGGAAGAACTCTACATCCAACCCCCCTTGTGGTCTCAAAACATGGAAATACATACACTATGAGAGAGAAAACAAGCCTATCCTCCCTATGGTCTCACAACGTAAAAAGTAAGACATACACTTTGGGGATTCCCTCAATTTCCATTCCTCCTTTGTTCTAACTACACTAGGTTCCAATATCCCTGTTTAAGAAATCGTGCACTAATGATATCTACTTGCTAATGCAAACCTCAAATACTACTCGGCTACATAGCTACAAAGCATATAAATCATATCAGATAAAATCACTCCATCCTAACAACATTAGGCATGTAAAACAGTTATCCTAATAGGAAATTTTGGGCCCAACATCCAATATCAAACAGACATGGTCAAACACATCTATAGCTTGGTAATAAAACCTAATTATGATAAAAAACCCATACTCCACAAGATATGCATAATAGGCATAAAACAAGTTAAATTCCCTAAACATACAATACAACGATCAAGGTTATTGGGCACTTTAAACATATAATTTAAAGACAAACTACAGAATGGAACAAATCACCTACCTCGATGTTGTACAATTGATATAGTTGAACCTTATCCATTTAATTGTACTAGAACACGATAGATCTACAAAAAATTTAAAAAACCCTTAACCGCATATATCTCTCGAAAGAAGAAGAATAAAGAGAAGAGGCTCTAAAAGTGGAAGGAAATCACCATGGTGATTCCAACGAAATTGAAAACGGTTTAATCATAGAATGGAGAACTGATGAAGGGATCCATAAAGAATCAGAGATATCCATCGCTCATAGACAAGAATGAGATAGAAGAAGATATTTCCATAAAGAAGATGTGGTCCATATATTTTATATAAATTTAAAATACAAATAAACGATGTTTGTTTAAATATACATGGTGAATATATTATTTTTCTAGGTGCCTCCATAAGAGGCCATAACACATCGTCACACGGTTGTGTACACTTTAGAGAAATGATCAAACAATGCCTAGACTCAGTGCCAGAGTACACTTCATGTAATTCTATAATTACCATTCTTCCATTTTTACTCAATGGAAACATAAAACAAGATCCATAACATAAATGAAGATATGTGTTCTTACAAACATCCCCCCTTAAAGATACTTGTCCTAAAAGTTCCTAACGAGGAAACATAGATGAAGAATCCTTGAATTTCACCAGCCACTGGGATCGTACAATGGCATCCCATTCCCAAGTCTCGTCATGTACTTTCTTGTGCTACATAAACACCTGTAATAGAGGAGCATACTGACCATGAAGAACCTTCACGCTGTGCTCAGAAATCCAGATAGGATTCTCGTCGAATGATGAATCCACCTCCAAATCAACCTCCTCGGGTAGAAAAACACGAGATGGGTATGAGAAGTAACATTGTAGCTGAGAAATATGGAAGACATCGTGCATATCCTTGTACCTATGAGGTAACTACATCCGATAGGTAATCGACTCGAATCTCTCAAAAAACTCAAATGGCTCGACATATCTCAGTGAAATATTTCCCTGTCTCATAATTCTCCTATGTCCTAACCTCAGTTTGACATATAGGAAAACTTGAAATCTAGATATCATCTCTGTCGATCAACATAAGACTTATTCCTTGACTGTGCAGTATCCATCCTCTTCCAAATCATCTCAATCGGCTTTGTGGTTTCCTGGAAAAGACAAGGACCCAACATAGCTTCCTCTCCTACTTCAAACAATCATAGGGGTGATCAAATGTACTACCGTACAAATCATCATAAGGTTCTATATGAATATTTGAAGGAAAACTATTATTTTAGGAACACTCCACAATAGGTATGTGCTTCTCCCAAGATCCTCAAAAATCAAGGATGCATACCTGAAGCATGTCCTGAATCATGTGAATAGTATGCTCATACTGGACATATGTCTGGGGATGGTATGTTGTACTCAGAAGTACCTATGTACCCAAATCCATCTATAGACGCTACAAAACCTAAGAAGTAAAACATGCATTCCTATTTGAAACAATGGAGTGTGTAACCCCATATAGACGTACAATCTCCTAGATGTACAACCTTCACAGCTAATCCACACTAAAGGTCTCCTTGATCAGTAAGAAGTGTGAAACATTCATGAGTTTGTAAATGACATCCTAAACTACATCACTCCCTCTTGGCGACCTCAGTAAACCTCTCACGAAGCCCATCATGACATCATTCCACTTCCACTCAGAAATGTGTAACTATGGAAAATGCCTTGCTAGTCACTGATTCTCTGCCGTCCTCTACTGTCATGTGGAAAACAACATCCAAAAAACAAGAAACATCACTCTTCATACTTGAACACAAATATTGACGGTGGAGATTTTGATACATCTTGGTGACACCAGGATAAACTCCTCAAACTAAGGAATGAAAATCCCACGTCATCCCCTCGTGTGTGTCTGCTGGAACCCATACACGTCCATGAAATCACATGATCTCATCCTTACTTATAGTCTATATAGGAAATAGTTCCTCTCCCCCCCCCATAGAACTGGGCCTTCAAGATTTTATAGCTGCCTCATTCGCACTTGATCATGTAGAGTAGATGTAATAGCTATAGAAGAAATAAATGTGTTCCCCTATGTTTCATGCACATTCAAATGCATCTCAAATAAAAGATCCAAAATTCTCCACCCACTAATAGCCTCAGGAACTAATGAATCTGAGTCCTCCTTCCCAATGCATCATCCACTGAATTGCCTTTCGCAGGCGTATATGGAAGCTTAAAATCAAAGGACTGATGGTACTCAACCCACCTACACAGTCTCAAATTCAGGTCAAGGTGAGTAAAGATGTACATGATACTTTTGTGGTTGGTGAAAACCAAAAAATTATCTCCCAACATATAATATCTCCAATAGCATAAACCAAGAAAAACTGTAGCAAACTTGAGATTGTGCGTTGGGTAATTCTTCTCATGTGTCCTCAACTACTGAGACTCGTACGCAATGACTCCAACACCATCAACAAGCACTGCTCCCAGCCAGATACCTGATGCATCAATGTAAACTATATATCTCTTTAATAGCTCTAGGAAAAATTGTTTTGGTGTTGATTTTAGTCTACCATTCAGATCTTTAAATGATGAATCACAGGAATATTTCCACAGGTACTTCACTCCCTTATTAGTTAGGCCCATTTATGTCATTGATAATCTTGAAAAGTCCTGTATAATATTCTAGTACTAACCAGATAGCCCTATAAAATTACATACCTCAAAGATGTTCTCTGGCTACTCCAACAAACTTCTTCTCTCACTTTCTCGGGGTCTACTGATACTCTGGACTCTGAGATAATATGACCCAAGAATTTAATCGGGTCCATCCAAAAGTGGAATTTTGAGAGTTTAACATATAACTAATACTCCCTCAGTGTACACAAAACGATATCAAGATGGGTATCATGGTCGTGTCCAGTGTAAGAGTACTCCAATATATCGTCCATGAATACTACCATGAAATAATCCATGTATAGATGGATCACTCGGTTCATTAGGTACATGAAATATATAGGCGCATTCGTGTGACCAAACAACATGACCACCTACTCGTATAGACCATACCATATATAAAAGGCTATAAGAGGTATATATAATGTTATAACACACAAATGATTATAACCGGATATCAAGTCAATATTAGAGAACACATGGGCTCCTAGAAGTTAATCAAATAGATCATCAATCCTCAATAAGGGATATCGGTTCTTGACCGTCAACTGGTTCAGCTTCGGATAATCCACACACAGTCTGATGGTAAAATCCGCCTTCTGTTCAAACATGACAAGAGAAACCAAAGGGAATGTACTAGGTCAGATGAATCCCATTTTCTGTATCTCCTCTAGATGATTATTGTGCTCTTGTAATTTTGATGGAGCCATCCTATTAAGAGGAATGTACAACAGTGCCGCTACTGGTAAAAGATAAATAGAAACGTCTACTTATCACTCTAGAGGAAAACCTAAAAATTCCTCTGGAAAGGCATCCCGAAAAGGTTCCACCACTAGAGTAAATCCCATATCTGAAGTCCCCTAGTTATATTGATATTGTCTAGAAATCTTGGATGTTACTCCTCCCAACCCATGATCATGGGTCCCACACCATTCACTTATACATCCTATTCTCGCTTATGTAGATAGAAATTGTCCTTTGGTGATGTGATTCTCACCCTACAATTATAGAAATCGACAAATTCCTGGTAGGGAACCAACCATTCAACTCTGAGAATGACATCATATCCTGTCATATCTATGACATAGAGAACCCATAAGAAGTGAAACCCACCAACCTCAAAAGGGCACCACCTGTACTATAGTACACAAGCCGTTTTAGTCCCCAACAGAGTTTATAAAATCATGATATCATCAGAGGTAATGATAAAGAGCCCAAGGATGTCCACAATAGTAACAGATATAACTCTATGGGAATCCCCTATATTGAAAAGAGAAGAATCTAAAACTTAGGAAACCAAAAATATTCTTCTAACTATAGAGGGTCTAGGATCCTACTCCGGCTGGGTCTGCACCACTCCAAAGCGCTAACCTGTAATACTGACCAATGACGATGCCTATCCACCTTGATTTCATTGAAATCCGGATTACTAGACACTATGGCCTCAACCTCCACCTAGGCCTGAACAGACAGACAAACACTTGTTTCCAGACTAATGAGAAGATGGTGGTCATGACCCAGAAATTGGAGTCATATAAGTACCCATGTCACCAACTACTTGTGGAAAAAACTAATAGAACTGATGATGATGACCCATCATGCCGCAATATCGACACTAAACTAGGTCTCTTGGGCAACGTTGCCTCATATTCCCTCCCTTCCCATATTGGTATTATAGCACCTGACTACCATAAGGTGTATCCCACCAACTCAGATCTCCAAAATCAGACTCCCCACTAAAATTTCTACTATCATTAAGATAAGCATCAACTCTGGATATTGAACTGCCCTAGCTCACAGCTCCAGAATCTCTCAGGTTACGATCTGTGATCACCTCATGGTTATTGATAGATGAAATGGATGTCAACATGAAGATTTTCACCTGAGATAAAATGTAATGCCTATGTCCATCCTCAAACATCCTCACATGGAATTACTCATCACCTCCTAGAATGGGTGTGAAGCATTGTAGCTCTATTGAGTGATAAAAATACTCCCTAATAAGGAGATTTCCCAACTCAAAACACATGAGATCCCATGCTAGATTGTCCCAAAAAGTGTCTGAGTAGAATTAATCATAAAAGTTAGGTTGAAACTCATCCCAAGACATACCCTTATAGAATCCCGTTGATGAAATCACATCCCACCATATCCTGGAATAATCCCGAAGCACATATGTAGTGAGATTTAACCTCCTATCTGGAGACATATTTAGATGCTCAAAGAGAGATACCATGACTTATAACCATGACTATGTAGCCTAAGGCCCTCTATCCCCAACGAATGTGGTAGGATGCTGCTTCTGAAAACCCCGTGGCATCTTTTCCAATGACGGGGAAGTTTTCGGTGCTTCCTAGAAGGTCCACATAAACCTCATGAAGCCCTCTCGGAGGTGTGAATTTGCACCTGTATTTGGAACAACGGAAGGTTCCAAGACTGGCTCAATGGAAGGATATGTTTGTAGTCCCTGATTAACCATATCTAGTTTTTGGTCACTTCCATGTACATGTCATACAATCAGAAGATGTCTCAGTGGCATGAATCTGTAAGGATAAATGCAGAACTTAGATAAATATTATCAATGATAAAAAACATAGTAGTGTATGAATGGAATAGGAGAATTAAATAATTCATGTTTTTCTAAACATGTATACATGGAATGTATGAACACTACCCGATTTGTTCCCTTATGCCTTCACATGGGCATATACCTTTGCCAACCCTGGTCATTTATCACCCCATACAAATGACATGTTCTCCAAACACATGTAGTGTACTTGAAGCATTTTGCCCAGACTATGTTCTTCAACATGACTACCCACACGATTCTCCTAGAACAAGACTAAATGAACAGATTGTTCCCAAAAATGTGTGTAATAGAAATAATTTCATCCACCTATGTCATTAATCACATAGCCAGACACATGGTCTCTACAAAATAGTGTGTATGTCAAGTATACGACATTCTTGACATAGGATTTCCCAACCATGTGTTTCTACCCACATAGCCAGACACATTGTTAAGGACTACATGACATGTATTATAGTACATGATGTGTACTTATGAAACATAGTTCTCTTCCGGATGGAAGGATACATGGCGTGTACTCATCCATAAACATCGTGTATTCATGTTTTTCCAAATAGTAAGCCTCAGAAACTACATCAGAACCCACAAAAACACTAAAATAACCATTAATGTGCCAAATTATGATCTGTGGGCACCCATACTCCCCACGAATCAAATATTTGAATCATATTCGTGTCATATACAAGTATAACCATGTAATGATCCACCAAATTCCAATCCATGAGGGCCAATAAGACCTCAGGGACAAAATTTAGGCATTCATTCAAAAGAAACATTAAACATAAACAATACCCTATCAAATATTAGGTATTCTATCAAGGCATATATCATAATAGCATGCACATACTGCAAAACATCTATCACAACAACATGAAATCAGTAATGAACACTAAATGGTATGACAAGAATTCATTACATGAGATCTCTAGAAAGTTCATATATTATCCATGAAATAGAATACCCTCATCCAATCGGGTTGCAAAAAAATTGAATATTAATAAGGTCAATGATAACTGCACAAGACATGGTAATAACCTAATGGTGAAATAAAATGAACTGTAGTAATAATAATACAAAAAAAATAGAAATAATTGAGGTAAATTATCATTTCCCTATACACGGGTTAACAACTCTCAGGAAAAACTCATTTCAAACTACTTATTCCTTACTATCTCGATCTATAGGCTCCAAAAAATATGTCATGATGAAAATAATTCCTCTGATACCACTTTAAAATGTCCTAGTTCAATGTGCCACCCAGGGTTTCCCCATTCCCAGTTAGTAAAATGGACTCAAGCGCATTTCCCAAAATGCTAGAGGATTCCAACTAGTAGCAAGGTATTTTGGTGTGATAGTGGGGAAGCTATGTCGTCATTGGAAAAGTCACACAGTAAAAATAAATAGATAACAGTAGCAGAAGTAGTAATACTTCCATAGAATATTAAACAACGTAATATTTCATGTAGATAAACAATTGGAGAACATATTTAAATGATGAAAGTGACAAATGTCTATGAAAGTATCCAAACAAGTCACAGGGATATAATACATTACTAAACCAATGTACAAAGGGAAAAAAGTAAATAAATCTAGTAGCATCACAATCCTCATCATTGTATCATGCTCTATAACTCCACAAAACACATGTATCTGAAGTAGAAGGGTTCTTTCCATTATATATACATGCAACAATATTATTTGATTGGGCCCGAAATCATGACCAAAATAGGGTGTGAGGAGAATCCTAGTATGAAACCACCCAAATATATTTACCTAACAATCCATGAATATATATGTTAGGCAATATGAAAAATTAAGCAATCAAAAAGGAAGTACTCAAAAGTAAACTATTATACAGTTTCAAATACATCATTTTCATTTTTAAATTAAGCAGCAAAACATTCACAAGTAACCCAATTGTATGTACTCAAATCCTAACCCATATAGTTCCACAAATCATTCACAAGAAACCCTCTGGGTAGTACTCACATACTAACCCCTTTAGTTCAACTTATCAAAGAATCTATGAGGAATCACTCTTTGTCAATTCCCCATGTGGTCTCGTAATGGTAAACTAAATATTCTATGAGGAAACACTCAACGTACAATTCACCCTTGTGGTATCAAAATGTCAAACTAAAAACACAATGAGGGAGAATAGAAGTTTTACCCCATATAGTCTCGCAAATAAAATGTAAAAAAGACACTATAGGGAAGCCCTCAGTGTCCATTCCCTCAATGGTCTAACTACAGCAGGTTCATATATCACTGTGTAAGAAATCGTTCACAAAAGTAATCCAGTAGCCAAAGGAAACATCAAATACTACATGGCTAAACAGCTACAAAGAATATCAATTCATATATAAAAATATCACTCAACCTTAAAAACACTTGGCATGGAAAACAAACATCCTATCATGAAAATCTAGTCCCAACATCCAATATCAAAAAAACATGGTCAAACACATCCACAACACTATAATAAAACCTAATCTGGATAAACAACCCATTCTCAAGAAATCAATTCATTTCAGGAAATAATCAGGATAAATTCCCAAAAAACACCATACCCCGAACATGGGTATTGGGAACTTTTTCACATTTAATTCAAAGACAAACTACAGAAAGGCACAATCCACCTACCTTGACATTGTATGATCGATATGGTTGAACCTCAGCCTTTGAATTGACTTAGAACATAGTATATCTCAAAAACATAAAAAATGCATAACCATAAATATCTCACAGAGGATCCAAAATCAATGGAAGATCCTATAGAAGAAGGAATAACTCACCATGGTGATTCCAATGAAATCGATATATGTTGATTTTAAGAACAGACGACCGATCAGGGGCTCTGAAAGGAATCAGCGATATCCATCACTCCTAGATGAGATGAAGATAGAATAAGAGGTTTTTGTAAATAAGTCGCGATACCAGTATAATATAACTAATAGAAATAAAAATACTAAGCATTTTATTTAAAGATACACAACGCGTATATTCCTTTTCAGGGACCCTCCTTAAGCAGCCCTGCCATGTCGTCACGTTGTTGTGTACGCAGCTGTGACACGACCAAACATGGACTGGACATAGTGCTAGAGTACACGGCCTATACAAGGATGTTTAGGTCATGTACTCCTAAAATAATCCTTATTTCCTTTTTCCTCAAAAGCAATAGAAAAAAAATATCTATACCTAAACTGTAGATATGGTTTCTTACAGTAGTGTGCAACGTATGATTTTGGAGAATCCTTATATTTCATGTTGAGTACAGTATCAGAAGAAGCATCCTCTATAACATAAAATTAATATCTTATTCATAAGTATTAATAGAATTAAACAAGTATTATTGAATAAATACTTGGGTCGTTACATTAATAATAAAAAACACATTTCACATAAATTTATCCTTTTTTAAAAATTTACAACTAATAGATTTATGTGACCATGTTAATATTATTTTAATAAAAATATAAGATGAGAAATTTTGATTAATTTTTTAAATAAAAATATTAAATAAAAATATATAATTAAAAAAAATTATATGATTAATTTACCTTATAAATGATTATAATAAATATTTAGAATAAAATTATATTTACAGTTATATTAAGTAACACAAATTAACTGTTCTTAATATTATTTCATATTAAGTATTAATCACAACATATGTTGTAATATATAATTATAGATATATGTTAATTAGATTTTTATAAAATTTGAATTTAAATATTTTATATTTAGTTTTAAAATATAAATGATTATACCCCAAAAAATAATTCGATAAAAACTATCAATTTTAATATTATATTAATTTACCTCATTTTTTAATATATTTAAATTATTCAAATATATTTTAATAATTTAATTTTCATTATATGTGACACATGAATTAAAATAATTTTCATAAAAATTTTTATCATAATTAATTGAAATTAAAAAAAATATAGAATGATTTTAAAAAATCCCTGTTGAAAATTACTATATTTATTCAATTTCTCTTTATTAATAAACTATTCAACATATTTAGTATTTGTTATTAATATTAATGAGTAAATTTTATTAATATCTATATTTAAATTTATTTTTAATATTTTATACAAAATAGAACATATATATATGCACACCAATTTTTTAAACATTAAAATATCTTTAAAAATAATTTAATATAGGATTATTTTACTCATGTAATAATAATCATATACAAACTATATAATTTCAAATATGTCATCAAATTTCAACTACGATAGTTAATCCAGTATGAGATATGTATATCCCCAAAAGATATTTCTAATATTAATATTGTCAATGATCATGTAGCTGATGAGCATATCACCTAAAATATTATTAAATTTCTATATATTACTATATACAATTCATCCAAACCCATAATAAAAATAATTTATCATAATGTGAAGTTATTAGAATATTTGTATTTTGTTAGGTTTTTATAAAGTAATCATCGATTGTTTCAAAATTATGGTATAAGGATATGTACAATATCTCCATATTTTCAATTAATTGTAGTTTTATTACACATGAAATTCTTCTAATTCATATTAAATTATATACATAGTAAGGTATTTTATTTCATATTATAATATGACAATGTAATAAATTTTTTTAACAGAATAATATTTCATTGTATAATATAATTGAATCTATCTAACACACATGGTCTATTTAAAGATAACATTCTATTAACAATTCGGAGTATTACATAAGAGATAAAAGTAGAATAAAAAATATTTTATATGAACTAAAATAATAATGATTGGTAGCACACATGAATGAATCCCAGTAGTACTGAGTATATACTATTTTCAATAAGTGTAATATGGAATATATAGTATATAAATCGAGTGATACATATTATTTATTCAATAATTTAATATCTTATATATGATTAATTATGATGATACATGTGAGAAATTAAATTATTTCCATTAATACATATCATGAAAAATTTATCCTTAAAAAATATCAATACTAATATACATAATTTATCTAATGATTTCAGAAGGTACATAAAATTATCAATTTTTATTCTTATGAATAAATGTAAATTATTAGTTGATATGTATGAACATAATTTTATTTCGAAATGAATTTTTTTTAATTGTCATAATGCACTTGGATTGAAAGATTATTTGAAATATTGTTTGGTCATCTTATTTAAGGAATAACATTACACTATGAGATTTTTTTTACAAAAATATTATTATTAGAATTTTACATATTTATTAGGAATATATGAAGAAGTTTTAATCTACGAATAAAGTAACGAAGTAAACTAAGATTTTAAGTTATTTGAAGAAAGTATATTGACCAATTGTTGAGGACATCTTCTTGTAGTTTGAAAAAAATAACTTCAATTTATATTAAATGATGATTAAATTAGAAGATATTATTATATATTATAGAATATTATATTAATAAATATCATATATATTTTTATATACAAATAATTTCTATATGTACATGTGATTCATATAAACTAAATAATGAATTAGATGACTCACTATATATGTGAAAGAGAGAGATACAAAACAATTTCTTTTATATATAATTATGTTTCATTGAAAAGAAAATAAATGATAAGATACTGATGTTTATACTATTGAAAATCAATATTTAGTTTATTTATCAATGGAGAGAGAGGCATTAATATTTTCATGATGATTTTATTGAATTTCATGGGTTTTTATTTATATAATGTAGAATAACAGGTAATGTTTTATGAACATTATGAAAACATATACGGGGTCAAATAAATATACCTCTATATAAACATGTGTATACACTATTTATCATTTATCTATATTAAATGTTTGAATATATTTTTAATAAAGGTCATAGTGGATGAATGTGTCTTTGAATTTGGAATGTTAGTGCTTATTGGGACTAATTATAGTAGTTAATTTTTGTATGGTGATCTCATGTACTAGAATATTAATGTTATGGATTATTTGAATTGTTGTGACTTGTAATGGGATTTTTATAAACCATTTATTGGATCAAGATTTCAATATTTTGAATATATTTATGGGAATTTATTTATGTCATATGATTTTTGAGTCGTACCTTAGGTACTCATATAAATATAAGGAGAATCAAGTAAAATCATGGCCATTTTTTAGATTACTTTAGCATTGGAGAATAATTTTTTTTAGAATTGTATATGATTAATCATATTTAAAATAGAGCATAAAGAATTTTTCATGTAAAACTATTTAGTGGCCTATTGTCTAGAAATGTTAGTTCAATATTTATGGGAAAACATGTTGATCTCATAAAAAATGCAAGGTTTTGTAGACCTATTTATTGGATCACAGTTTCAATTAAAGATTACATGTTTATATATATCCATTCAAATGATTGGAATCATTATATTAATATGTGTATCCCAACTCGAAACCCCTTCCAATTCGGGTAGATTTTGAAATCATCCCTCTAACAGTTTATGTTGTTAACCCATTTTCCTCAACTTTTATTTCTAGAGGCCCCTCAAAATTGCCCTACCTTCCATTTCATAATCCCTTGGTAGTATATATATGATATGGTTTATGAATCAAGTGTAGTTTAATTTTTTGGATGGATAGATGTGAATATACCCTTCAAAAACCTATAAATTAGATTTTTATTTCTATGAAGAATTATTCAACATATTTTAGCTAATATTTCATATATTTTGGGATTTAGTTTGGTTTGAAGTTTTATTTTTAATTAGAATAAACCAAAAACGAAAAAAAATATTAGTGGTATTGTTTAAAAAAGTGGTTGGTGGTGCAGTTATTTTAACCCATAGTCATTCCAGGTTTCAAATTGTATTCTCGTTGTGGTAAAGTCATCTATGTCATACTTGAACATTAATTAATTATATTTTTTAAATTTATTTTTCAATAGATAGTATCCATGTTAAAATGATTAAAACTATAGGAAAATCATAGATATATATGAGTTGTCCATATTTCATCTTTGGGCTATATTAGGCCATGGGTGAAATGTGGTTACTTCTGATTAAAGGTAAAACATGGAATCATGTTTGGAATCAATGGGAATGAAGGGGAATTTCATAACCATTGATAGTTATCTATTATTTGGTTTTTGGAATTGGATTTCAGGAAAGGAAAGTGTTGAGTATTAAGATGAAATATCTAGATTGATCCCAGTAATAAAAAACTAATATAGTGAATTCTATTGTACAAAACACAATTTTAATTATTTGATGATAAATTATATGTTATAATTTAATAGTGTACTGGACAAGAATAAAAAATAATTTATGAAATTTTGATTACATGTATATAAATTCATTTTATTATTGTTCAATGATTTAGGTGTTTATGAAGGAGAAGATGTTTTATTATTCTAAATTGAATATTTTCGTTCATTGTAATTTATTTATCGGTAAATAATGAAATGTTAAATAACTATATCGTGATATTAGGATGGGTGAGAATACCTTTAGAGTATTTCATGGTGTCCCTATGATCCTACACTTATATACCATGTTTTAAGAGAGCCTTGTATTCCTCTAAGGGAGAAAAATCAATGACATTGTTTGATTACACCATTAGATTCATGGTGTCAGAATTTTTTTTGAATTCATTCAGAATTCCATTGGATTTTAATAATAATAATTAGATTTAAACATTGGGGTTGTATCCCCTTGGATTTATGATATGTCTTTTTTATTAAATTCCAACACTTAATGATATGAAATCATGATGCCTACCATGTTAAATGCCCCAATATGTGATCCATCCATTTTGATTAATTATATTCATTGGGGATGCCTCATCTATAACCAATGGGTCCCCAATTGTTAGTGCTTTTGAATTTAAAGGAATTTCACCAAATTAAAAAGTTGTATTTTAGATCTCTAGAAATCAAATGGTTACCACTCCCATCGACACTACTTAAGTTATGTTGATTACTAATTCTATGCTCATCCTGGAAGATTTGATTTTTTTATTGAGACTACAGATCACATGGATACATTCCTTTGAAAAAATCATTCCATGTTGTTTACTATCACTTGAGACCCACCAGCTTGGGCTGATCCACATAAGGAACAATGTCCTGTGTTACCACAGAGAATGAGAATTAATGGCTCTTTTACTACCATTTTATAAACTTTTAATCAAACTGATGATAGATTTATAAATTTTATAACAATATAAATGAATATTTTGTCCAAAAAAACATTCATTAATGACGAATAGTTATATATTAGATTCTTTTGGTGGTGGGATACTGATTTTTCATGAAAACATTCTTAGGAGTCTAGGAAAGATATATAACCTATAATATGACAATATATTATAGGTTAAGGTAGGTTTATGTACCCATTTATATCGATTTAATATGTTTGGAATGGAATGGAATGTATTAAACATCCATGTATGGTTGAGGTATGAATTAAGACTGATTTGGGATTGAATTTTAGTTTGAATATTATTTGTTTTGTATCATCTTTGTTTGTGGACAACCCATGTGGGATAATTGTGTTTCTAAAGATGAGGCTTGTTTTTCTTGGAATATAATTTTATAGTTAACATGACATTCACTATTCACAGGTAACATAATTTAATATGTTATTATTTCTAGGATTCATGATCCCACCCCATTATTTAAGGAGTGGTTGAGTCTATTTATGAATAGTTTTTGAAACATTTATTTATATATAATTTTAATGATCCACCTCATTGATTTTTTTTGTTTCATGATATATATAAGAGAATCCATTTTAATTATCAACATTATATATAACTATTTTTTATTAATATTTATTGGAAAAACTAGGTTCGTCACATATAATGTCTATATCATTTTATATATTATTTTTGAGATAATGCAATGGTGTCATCATACATGGCCAATTCCATGGATTTTTAATTAGTATGTTGGGAGATATAAAGAGATTGTAATCTGTCTTGAATAATGAAGGTTCAATTATTCAACATATATTTTTTTTTCAATTATATACTGTGACTAAAATATTATTTAATCTGGATTAAAAAACATGAAATCAAGACATATCCTAGATCTATTTAATGTGGAATTTATAAAAAATTTAATGGAACTGGTAAATGATGAAAATGGTTAAATAAAGTGTTAATAAGAATATTATATATATATATTTATAGTTTATTATTAATTTACTTTTTTAATTAATCCATGTGAATGTTGAAATATTAATAAAACATAAAAATTATTATGTATATTTTATGTTTGATTGATAATAAACCTCGTTGACAATGATATATATATTTATTGGTTGACAAGAAATCACATAGAAATAAGAATTATGTTTGAAGTGATGGTTTCGAAAAATAATATTTCTAAAAGAATCATATCATTTCATCACACCATATCTTGGGAATAATAGTAAAAATAACTCAACATGAAAATTTAACCTTGTTAAATGATAAGGGAATTAAAATTTAATTTTATATTCTGATGAATATTAAATGGATGATGTTACATCTTGGCTACAAACAAGCCTATGTGGAAGTGGTTAAGGATCATACTTGGCATAGAAAAGACCAAAGATCGAATCTGTGTAGGAACGTATTTCTGGGGAACTAGAGCGGCACTGTAGTATGATCTGTAGCCGTCCTATAGCAGTGGAAGATCTGTAAAAGGGGTTCCACTGTAGTGACGGAGGCACTATAGCATGGACTATATCACCAGAACTACTGTATCAGGTACTGTAGCAACTGGAGTACTGTAGAAGTACACTTCACCAAAGGGCTTTTTGGAAAAGAAAGGGCTTTCAGGCCTTGTATTTAGACCATATGGTCTTGGGTCTTCGGGATATGCAATGGGACTCCTCTACCTAGTTTGAAAGAGGTCTTTACTTGATATTACAAATGAGGATTCGACCCCAACCTTTAAAAAATGGTTAGTTCTTGGCCATATGTCCGAGGCGAAACTAGATGCATGGGTAATGGGACTTCAATGATTTAACAATATTTGATGTTCAAATGTAGTGAGTCATTAAAATATATATGGTTGAACATAGTGAAAATGGGATTGGTTTAGTTATTTAATACCTTTAGTCCATCAATGGAACAATCTAGTGGTTTTGACATGTTCTTGTGACATCCCATTAGTGTAGTAGAGCATGAGGAGATGCATTATCCATTACAACTAGTTCTTTTTTGGGGCATCCAACTAATGATATTTGTGTGGTTATACAGTAATATTGATATTTCTTATAGTATATTTTGGTTTCAAATTTAATTGTCAATTATATTCCTGAACCTAAATGTTTTTTCCAATCATTGGGAATTCAAGGGTCATGTATGCATGCTTTTGGGAATCTTGAAATTATGCCTGAGGAAAAATATGGTAATGTAATTGGACCATCTACAAGTTTCACTACGGGAATATTATAGAAGGGAATATAATATTCATGAAATCGTAAGAGAGAGATTCTAGAATCAGGATGATTTACTATATTCAGTTCCTGGTCCTAGGATATTTTATTCTTGACTAATAAGATCATGATTAGGGTTCAATAAATTATTCATAGCTGACTGTGCTACCAAGTGTTACCTATGATATCATATTGTAAGAGTGTGAAGATCCATTTTTATGTGGTTTTGATGTTATGAGTTGATCCTTGAATAGTTCATTTGTGGGTTGATTAGCGTATATCATTGGAAATGTGATACATTGAACAATATTAAACATGAAAGAACATGAGGTTTCAGCTAATGGTAATTAGGATATAAGAGATCTCATGAGTGGTCGAGTACCGAGAATTTTCATTATTGGGATACACTCATTGAATATTTTTGTGGTTATGATTGATGTGTGCAATATTAGAATGAATAAATTTATTGGGAGGTCATGTAATGGACCATGGAATAAGTAACGTGGTAGATTTTGATAAGGAGTACCAAAGGTATAGTCGACTAAAAAAAATTGCATTAATAACAGTGTGGTTAGTGTTCCATATTTTTGATTTTACTAACAAATTAAATTTATATATTATAATACTTTTTTTTCTTTTATGATAATATTTATTTTCATGTATAAAGGGATGTAATTTTTACACTACATACGATAATTGTTTTTTTCAATAATACAATCATTTAATGCCCATATCATTTAAAATTCATGGGAGTTAAATTCATTCATCACAAAGATTTAGTAAGAAGATGATTAATTAATTAAAAAATTATAAATGCGTGAATTATATTATGATTAATCATGGAGTTCCTTGATAAGGTATATATATTCTCTTCCTTGTGATAGAAATTTTTGTGTGACTTCTCATATTAGACTCTTACTCCCTAGCATGTTTCTCACTTTCATCAACCAATTTTTTAAATAGAGTAACTAAGGTAACATGGAGAATGATGAGTCACTTATGAGTACTGGATGATTCAATTTTTACGTGGAAACATCCTAAGGTGGGGTGCTATTTGGATTCCACTTATTGATCTATCTAAAGCTGTAATGATACAATTCTGAGATGATGTAGTCATCTTCATTGTGTAAGATAGATTCAGAGTGATTATTCATTTAATTTTTTTATAGGTTTCAAAAATAATTCAAAATAGATACTCAGAAAAGGTTTTTAAAAATAGTCCCCACATCTAAAAAATTGTTATCAGACCCTTACAAATCCCTTAATTTTTATAGGATAAATGACATACATATGATTTATGAAATCCTAAATTGAAACCATGAATTATACAAAACAAAATTTACTTTTAATTTATGGAAATTCTATTTTATAAAAGGGTTTACACTTTCATAGATTGGATACATAATGGTAACCAACAAAAAAACCTCATGTAGTTGAGATGTGTATGTGAAAATATGGATTTACCCTTATTGTATGTGTAATGTGAATGGTTTATCCAGAAATACATTTAAGTTAAATTAGGGTTGCATAGAGGATGTAGTGTTTTTCAAAATGTTACATTATGGTTATATAGTTATTTACCATTATGTTTATAGGTAATATATATGATGTGTTATAATTAATGAAATTCACTTTTATGAATATTATGAAAAAAATATTACATTTATGCCAATAAAATGTATGGTGATAATTCCAATACTTAATTTTCTATGTGACAGATCTTTATGGGTTACCCTTTTGTACGTGACAATACTATGTGTCTTATGATTCCATATAATTCATTTATGATGGATCACGATAGCTACCCTTATGAAAAGTGCATACTTAAGGGTAAAATTATGATACCATTACGCAGGAATGGGATTATATATAATAGTAAATTATTTTTTAGATATTGTTTACTTTATTAAATTGATTTAATGGATAATTATATATTTATACATCCTTATAATCCATAATTGAAGTTATTTTCCTTAATAAAATGTTTATATTTTATTCGTTTTTAAATTAATAATAATTAAATAATAATTTATGATATATTTTCCAAAAATATAAAATTTTAATATTTGAAATTTCATAAAAAAAACTATATAGGATAAAAAGTGATGATTAAATAAATGTTTTTTATCAATAATAAGTTGTAATTTCAATGGGGACCAAACATATGTTATAATTTTATAATATATATTGGTTATATTTAAATTATTAATCATTATTAATTAATTATTTTCAATTATTATTAATAATAAAGGGTTACTTATTTAGATATAATTTATGATGAAACATGAAGTGTTTTTATGGTTGATTCTCTCATGGTTTAATTAATGAATTAGTTTATTATAATTATGTATTATAAAATTCTTACATAATTTAATTTATACGATAAATAATTTAAATATCTCAAAATATCATATATTTAAATTGGAAATTACAAATTATTATAAATATGAATGAATTATTATTTTAATGAATCAATAAAATATATGTTTATTTTTTTTCAATAAATGTAATATAAAATCTCAACATTAAAATGGTTCTATAATAGGATTTTATATATGAATTTTTAATAAATTTATATGCAATGTTTAAATATTTGATCTGTTTATTTGTTTAAAAATTAATGAATTAATTACACATATTTATTAATATTTAAAATGAATGTGAAGATTATATATCCTTTTATTTTTATGTTAAACAAATTCTAATATTAGAGCCTTTCGTTACATGCAATGTGTGATAATGAAAGTAGTTTTTAATCTAACCTGACTTTGATTAATAATTTATATTATGATCCTTGTTTTATGTTGAATGTAGTTTTTTTATTCTCAATTGAAGGTTTATAATTAATTTTATTCTCTATTGAGTAATGTATTCTAGGGTAGATGGACATGGGGTTGGAGTATCTACCTACCTAGCGATATATGACTTATATTTTCTAGTAGATGAGATTTTCTATCTTTCTCTTTGATCATAAGCATGTGGGAATTTTCATTTTCACATAAGTCATAAAATTTATTAGGAGGATTAATATTAATTATAATTATGATGCATTTTTATATTTAAGAATGTAGTTAAATACTAAATTTGGTCAAGTAACAAAGTCATATTGGTTGTGTAATGTTTTCTAATGAAAAAAAAACCTAAATGTTTTTTGGGGGATCTGATTATAGATTAAGATACCTGAATAATTACTTGATAAATAGATTATTTTAAGATACTATGGTTAGATCAAATCCATTTTCAAATACTATGGTTTTTATTCCTTCCTATTTGGCATTGTTCAAGACATTATTCTGTCAACTGTGTTAGTTGATCAACAATGTGGTGCCATGGTATTTTTATTATTAAATTATGTAATAATTGACATTGGATCATCCATGGGTAGGTTATTATATTAAGGGGATTCCATGGTCTGTATTGGTATTTTTTCAATTTTCTTTGGGTAACATATATAAGGGAAATAATTAGTAAAGATACTATAGGAAAATTGTTTAGTTTATCAATATGATGGATTATGAAAAATTGTTTTTATCATAATGATATATGAGTCACATATGATATGATTATGATTATTTCATACCTAAATATATATGTTATGATAAGAACTCTCGAGCATTCTAAAAAATAATGAATCAGTCATTTCCTATATATTGTCATGATGAAGTTTAATAAGGGTCATTAATAGTTGTATCCCATTTAATAGATTTTATTTTTGAATGGTTAATAATATATGATAGTAATCTGATAAATTATTCTATTCATGATAAATTTAACCATCATCATCATCATTTCACCCATTTTGTCCAATCATTGAATGGAGTACAAGATACTCACATGACTAGTAACTTAAGAAATGTTTTTATGTAGTATTCCAAAATTATGAAATTTTCTTATGGGAGATTCATTATGTTAAAATAATTCCTTTACTAATAGAAAATAGTTTTCTAGTATAAAATAGAAAATGTAGTTTCCTATTGAAGAATAATGATATTAATTAAACAAATCTACCAAAATAAATACAAATTTACAAAATTAACCTTATTCTCCAGTCAATATGGTTAGGTAAAACAAAATTTATTATCACATAGAAAATATTATTGGGTGAGCCAAATAATATTAAATGTGATTTATTAGAATGATAACCCAATGAGAAAAAAAGATTCATTAATTATTTACATGTTATAGAAACGAATTATATTGTTATAAAAATAAAATGATATTTATTATATGATTTACAAGGGTTGTAAACATGAAGAATGATTAGATGATGTGAAATAATTAATTAATGAATATTTTTCAACGTACAAGGAAATGTTGTACCATTATTTATAACATGGATATTTATATATTGGAAAATACTTTCATATGATGTGTAAATTATATCATTTAGCTCGTGATAAGAGAATGAATTTTTTTTGTTTATATGAAAAGAGATGGTTTTTTTAATTCACATGTTTTATATTTATTTAGAATTATAACTATCTTCATGGAGAGATGAAAAATGGATTGTTTTGGACATGGAAATAATACTTTTTTTACCGTGAAACTGTTCTGAAAATATGACTGAATTGAATGAGTGTTTTCATTATATAATCAAGGTGTTTGGAATATTAATATTACTTTGAAATATGATGTAGATGTTATAAATTAATATATATATATATATATATTACAAGTATCTAAATATTAATACCTAAAAAAGAAAAGTTAGATGAAAAATTTTAAATGTTTCTTCAATAAGCCAATAATGGTCATTGAAACCTAGGGTTGTTAAAAAGGAATAACAATAAATCAATTTATTTTGATTACCAATACAAACCTGAAGGAGTTCTTGAGACTCTATAGAATTTTAATATTATATATATATTATTTAGATATTAATATTTTTATTTTATGGTTTATGTGATACCGATTGTCTATTTTTACTAGTATTGTATATATATATATATATATATATATATATATATATATTCAAAATTAATGGAATAATTGATTAGGATTATTTTCAGTATTAGTGAAATGTTATTAAAATGAGTAATTGAATGTATTTTTTTATCAAGATGAAATTTATCAATGTTAATGATGTTTTTCTTTATCTCTATTCCCATATGTTATAAAAATGTTTTCAATTAAAAAGAGTTTAATTGAAAATGTATATGAAGATTAATTGAATGCACTTGGTTTATGAATCATCAATTTATATAACATTTATTGAGAAAAAGATATAGAAAAATGTGTTTTAACATGGTTAATATTTTAGTTGATGTGTTTGTTAAAATATATTGGAATGTTTTCCAACCACAAATAAATTACTCATTTTAATAAAATAATATTTCCAAATAGGATAGCATCCTATGAAATATAACCCAGTATATGATATGGGAGCAATTGTTTATTTTTTAAATTTTCTTATTGAAGTGGATTTTTTTATTTCCTAACATTGAAGTGATTTAGTTTCATTTAAAATTATTATAAAAAATACATATTAAGAGCAAATTGAGAGTATTTGTGGAAAAAATATGTTCACTATTTTGAAAAAGACTATTCCAGTCAATATTTGACATGAATTCTAAATAATATATTAAGTGAGTTTGGGTGTATTCATAACTAATAATATATTTTATTATATTAATTCATGGAATTTTTTATGGAATTAGATTTCAAAAAAATATGATAAAGGAAATAGATTTTTTTAAATAGATAATATATGTTGACATCATATAAATTGATGTTTTGAAGTTAATATATCAGAATAAGTTAATGAAATCAAATAAATAGCAATATGATTCCCAATATTCACAATTTTTCATTGTGGATTAATTCATAGATGTTTATAACTAATTTTTTAGTCAGATAGTTTTATCATATGGTCAATAGATTTGTGACATGGATTAAACAAGAAGTAATGTATTAATAAAAACCCAAAAGTATAGAAACAAATATTCATATGACACATTATCATATATGATATGATATACCAAGGATTATGAATGATCTATTAAATATGAATAATGAGTATTAGAATACTAAAATTTATCATATTAAAGGAAACATAAATTTTATAATTCATTCACATTTTCCACGAAAATATATTAAGAAATATATTTGAGGAAATTTAATAATAACAAAACTGTCAATATAAGACTCTTAATTTTATGTAATTGATGTTCATTATGGATTATTATAGGTTGTGATGAAATTTTAATGTTATAAAGAGTTGTATTTTTTTATAAATATATAAAAATATTACTATGAGTTATAGAATAATAAATATAAAATTTCTGTGAAATGAAAGACCTAAAATGTATACCAAGTTCTATTTCATGTAGATATATCTATTGTATAGTAGTGGTAAATTATCATATTTTATTCTGCTATACCATATTATTTCTAGCTACATAAAATGATGACCCTCATACATTGATATATGACATACACAAATCTATATTTTTTTATAGATAAATATGGGTTGGTTGGGTGTGTTACTTATCATGTAATCATCAAGAGAAAAAACAAGATTGGATTCTTCCTATCGTATTATGAGTATATAATATAGTATATAGATTAATATATAATATGGGTCTGTGCACCCAGAAATATATATTGTATAAAAATTTGTATTTGGGGATGTGATTCTATTTACTATAAGGATGAATGTAATTGGATTTATTCATCAATATGATCTGACAAAACTCATTGATTTAATAAATAATGTTTGAAATAAGTGGGATTTACATGTCCCACTTCCCGTGGTCACTTGATATGTTGGAAAAAAGTAAAATTTTGAAATAAACATTTAGATATTGCAAATACTAGTTCACAAAAGTATAGAGATATATTTTTTTGATGGTGATCACACTAGATAACATTATAGAATTAGTGTCATTGATGATTTTCTAGAGCCCTCCATTTTCATAAAACATATGTATTCAAAGGATCTAATTTTTTTTCAATGTAATAAATACCCATTGGGTTCCACATTGAGGTCGACTATAAGGGTATATAGTATGAATAAGTGAGAAACTCTAAACCATTTTATAATTTAATCCAAAAGAGATGTTTATGGGTATTATAAAGGTATTTCATATGATGTGATACATGGTGATGTTTATAATAGAATTACAGAATTTATTTGGATGAAATTGAATTTTTTTTGGTATAATATGAGAGGTTATTGTACACTATAAAATATATGGTGAAACAAAGAAATTTATCTTTTGATATAGTAATAGTGGTAGATATTAATTTATATATTCTATAAAATCATATTAATATTAATATTATATATATATTTTATGGTTATGATGATGATTTTGATTCACATGAAGAAATAAAATTTATTTTACACTACCTATGATTATAGTTAACACATGGATAATTACATCGCAGATGTTAATACAACTTTATTATTTGTATAATTTGGAAAATATTTTAGTTAAATTCATTCATTAATATAACTCATAAATTGATAATTACATTAAAATGGGAATAATAAATGGATTAGATAATATATGATCCAATGATGAGAATCCATAGAATCCATATAATTCCAATTCCATGTGATGTTAGTTTGTGTATGAAATCCTCATGATTAGTCGATTCTCCAAAAATCATTTATATCTTTAATATGTATCCTTTAAATGTAGAGGTCCATGAATACCATGGAGGAAATATAAATCCCATCTGAATATTGGATTTTTTATTTAGATCATAGATAAATCTGGAGGTCATATGTTATTTATATTTCACATACTAGTCTTTATTTATCCCATGAAATTAATTTCAAATATACTGACATTCACTTCGTTGTATAGTATTATATGATTACATTATTTTTTCATTTCAAAATTTTACAAATTTCCCATATATAAATCATAATTTATCTTTGAAAATTTGTTTTTATCACATGTTTATGATTCGATAAATGATATTAGTCTCTTAAAAATCCAATAATTTTATTTGTACAAACATATTTTGTGTGTGATTGTAACATTAGAGCATTATTTGGGCTATGCGATTAGTTTGTTCATGAGTAATCATAAATTTTGATTTGAGACTTCAAGTTCATTACTGGTGGTACATAATATTCCATGGATTTCTTGGTTTAGTGAGTGGCCAGGTTCTAGTAATGATATAGTTTCTTTGAGGAGGCATTGTGAGAATAGATTTTCTGGGATTTAATATAGAATGAATTATATAAGATATAATAATTTTATGAGGTACTTATTGTATTAAATTTAGTTTAGACTCCATTTTAAAATGGTAAATGGAATTACTCCCAAGATTAGGTGAGGTATTTGGGGTGTATTAGGGGTTTCAAACCTAAAAAAATCATTAAAAGGGACATACTAAGAAGACATCGTGGTTGTTGGTTAGGAAAAGGGAAAATGAAAAGTTTTAGATGGATGTTTTGGGATCTACGATGGATATTTTATAAGGGTATTATACCGTGGAAGAATCAATTTTTTTATTTTTCATTATTGTCATTTTGGATTTTATTTGACACATGAAACCACCATTTACAAAATTTATTATTTATTGGATTTTGGGAATTTTTCCAAATTTAATATCCTATTATGAGATGCATGGTTATTTCAAGATATTATCATCATTTATCTAGTTATAATTTATATAATTTTAAACTTATTTCTTACTTTTGAAAACAAGCTATAGTCTACCATGACATGATTAGACCATTAAAACTAGTTGGATATCTCCGAAAATTGTGGTGGTTTTGTTGATATCATGTGGTAGATTGACATGGATACTAAATCGATTGAGGTAGTTGGGGATATAATACTATTCTACTTATGACATCCTAGAATCATACTAATCAAATTTACCTTCTAATAAATATTTCATTTAATACTGGAACACATATAACAAATATATACCAACAAACCATTGTTCTCCTAATTTAATAATAATACATTAGTAAAAAAATCCAATAATATTTTCAAATATTACAGCAGGGCAATACATATATAATATGCAAATTCGAATAAGATAATATGGAACTGCTCGATCTACTAGAATGAATAAGCTCTTAAACAAATTCTATAGTAATAAAAAAATCTTAATAATAGTATACTCATTTTGAATATGATATAATTTATAAAGATCATATAAATTATAATGGAATTATGAATAAATTTAATAAAAGGTATTTATTGAACATAGTGAACCCATATTACGAATATAAATTTGATGGTTAGAATAGTATTTTGAAAATTAAATAATAATGTGACCACTTCGATTAGTAATCTTACTATTAGAATATAATAATCACCTATGTAAATTTAAAATATTGTTTATGTTTTCAATAAAATGAAAATATAATATATTTATATCATTATAGAGGTGAATAAATGTTTTAAATATAGTAAATTATGTTATTTTTTAAATAATTAATATTTTAGTTAAAATTTAAAATGAATTTAAATATTTAAAATAATAATCGTTTTAATTAAATGGATTCAGAAAATAAAAAATAGTTTTATCAGAATAATAATAAAGTATTATGATAAAATATATAATTTTTGAAAACATTATAAAATAAATTGTAATATTAAAGTCGATTTATTTTGTAATAAATAAAATATTAATTTAAATATTTATTATATATTATATATAATATTATTTTCATCAAATGGACTCCATTTTTGAAAACGAAATGTTAAGAAGGGCTTTGGGTGAATTTTTAGTGTTTTTCTAAAATAAATGAATTTTTTGTTAATATTGAAATTTGATAATTTATTGTATTCAAGATTTTAACAAAAATACAAGAATTTTTTATTCATTTTTGAGGTAAGAACCCATTATCTCAAACTGAAAAGAACTAATAACTCTATTATATCATAATAATCAACACTATCTATAATCTTGATCAAAAGTGAAAAAGGAATATAATAGCAAAAACCCGTATCATCCGCTTATAAATACCACCACTCACCACAACTTATCCCTACATGTTCTATGATATATATCTTACCCCTATTCTACCAAATACCCTTAAAAAGCCTCTTACACATGACCTTGTTTTTCTGGTCTCAGTAAAAGTCCAATTCTAAATGCCATATGGAGGTTCTCAAGGAGACAACATTCAATAAGTGAAATCCAACTACTTTTTATTTTAAATTATTTCATGACTCTACCTCATCCTAAACCCTTTTTGTAAAGACACTAGATAATTATAAAATCATTTATATAAATTATTATTTTTGGTTATTGTAATATCAATCATAAAATCCCATTCTCACATCCTTTTAATGTAAAAAACAGAAACATCATATATAATTTTTCATTTCACCACCTTTATGGGTGACGAGTTCCCATTTTCCATTATACTACCATATATAGTCATTAATAAAATATTATAAATATTTAAAAAAATTATAGTAGTTCACAATGGTCATAAAAACCACTAAAATAAACTAAATAATGGAAATTAGTGATTTTTAAAATGAATCGTTCTCATTTAAAAAAATAATTCAAGGGAATGCTTAAAACTATAAATGTTCATTAATACCATATAACATTAATTCCGCAGAGCCCGTCATGCAATCATTGGATGTGTTTTTTTCTTTCTTCGCTGGTCTACCGAACTAATCAAGAATCGTGATGCGCCCTCTTCTGATTTTTGGGTACGCTTCCAAGATATACATCTTCATTTCGAGAACCCCGCAATTATTTAGATGTTATGCAATATGGTAGGTATATTTTTGTTCTCTGATAGTCAAACATTGGTGGCTTTTCATATGATATCTCATCGATTATACGTTGAGGCTAATGTATTAATATCCTCATGGAGTGGCTTTGGATCTCAGTTGAAGAAGGTTTTTGTTGGAGACAAAGTGTTGTATTCAAAGCGTTGCCTGGAATCTACCTGGGATGCCTCAAAATAGGGCACTCAATCTCTATCTATCACTATGGGCATAGGGTTTGGAAAGAGGTGACTGGTGAAACTGTGGAAAATGTGCTGCTGGATGAATCTATTGAGAACTAGAGTGTTTAGGTTTTTTATGGTAGGGATGAGAAAAGAGAGATGCGAAGGGGTAATCGTGAGATGGTGGAATACCCAAGGGAAGCTAGGGTGCACATACCGAACATGTTACCTCCAGGTCCAAGTGAATTAGAACTCTTCACAAGGCTGCAAGGTGACCAGGTTACTCCCCCCCCCCCCCCCCCCCCCGCAACAGGACCAAGGTTGGGGGAGCTTCAGCTAGTGAAGTGGTTGAGGGCACTCAGGACAGAGCCGCCACTCCCACTCAGGTTCCGGGGGATGTTGTTGAAGCTATTGAATCATATGTCTCAGTTGCTGGGGCTATGAAAATCCAAATTCCATGATCTTACGAGAAGGCGGTGAGGGCTAGAAGTAACATGGTCTCTAAAAGGGTTTCTAATGGAAATAATAAGTCGAAGATAGATAATGATTGGGAGCATATTTCACTCGGGGATCGCAGGACATTGGATTCCACGAAGGACTTCTACTTGAGGGGAACTCTATCATGCATTTACCTCAACATCTGGTTTGGGAGATGAAGAAATTAGGGAATGTTTAAGGGACACTCCAAGGTTTCTTATGAGACTAATTCTAAGGGTGATGGATGATTTTTTGATGATAATGGCTTGGGAGGGGAGGGTAAACACATGTACAACGAAAGACGTATGAAAAGGATCAAAGAGAATAGGGACCCATGGAGGTTAATTTTTTCTAGGAAGTTGATGAAAAAGGGGAGGAAAGACTACTCTTATCTACCTAGACCGATGGAGACATGATCAGCTAAAAAAGAGGTCAATCTCAAGGAGATTGAGTCCCAATCTGTGGGGAGAGTGGATGGACAACCCGTCTTTGTTACCGAGTCACAAGATAAGGAAACCTCACATGAAGTAGATCAACATGACAAGAGGGTCTTTCATACAGAAGAGTGATACTTGTGGTGAAGTAGGCTACTTCTCTGGGTTTGCAAATAGAGGTAGGAACCATGCCAAAAAATATTATAGGTGTAGTGGAAGAGGAGGTGAATGTGATTGAATTGGCCCCACCTTCAATGGTGGGAGTTAAATAGATGCTTGGGGAGTTGGAAGGGGAGTTCGTGATAAGGGAATATCCATGGGAGTTGCTAGTGAATTCAGAGGATGGTATGGTTGAAAAGGTGGTAGAAATCCACGCTTCTACTAAGACTACATAACGAATGAAATCGAGATTGATGCAAGTTGACACAAACATGAAACTAAGCGAGTGGATCAAAAAACAACACTGAATCATAGTAATAGGTTTAAAAAACAAGAAGATACATGAGGAGGAGTTCATGAAAGTGTGGGGTAAGTTGGCATCCCATTTCAAAGGCATCATCAGAGATGACCCTATCAAATATGTAACATCTCTATCTTGGAAATTGTTTAATCATTTTAATTCAATTGGTTTTATGTTGGTCTTTACTAATTTTTTAAATGTTCTATAGTGTTTGACAGCAATAGTGTACTTGTTGGTTTCACACTTCCTCCATATAACTATTCTTATTAATAATAAAAATGTATTGGGGGTGGGGGAGTATGTCCATAAATAGAATTAATAAAATAAAAATAAATAAAATATATATGAAAATCAGTTACAATTATGTTATTAATGAATCTCATTATTCTATCTAAAAATTAATTGAAACTACAAAACACATGAATACTTATTTTCTTGATCATTGTGAACCACTATATTTCATGAGTGTAACACATTACCTATATTGTCCTCATGTTATCTCTTAATTATTCTTATATACTTATTATATATTCTGTATATATATTTCAAACATACATATTATGATAAATTAATTTTTCATTGATGGGGAAAACATATCTTAAAAGGTTCCCCTATCAATTAATATTTATAAAAAAATTCAATTAATCAATGGTTTTGTCATTCTTACAAATTTTTATGTTCACTTCATAAAAAAAAATTCAACCATTTTTTATAAAATCACTAATATTTTCATGAAAACCAATTTTGGTTCTTTTTTGGTTTTATGGAAATTATTAGACTCCTACTCCTATTTTTTGTCTCTATATTTTTCTATAAAGGCCATATTTATTACCATAATTCAAATGATACCTTACCAATATTTTATAATTTTTAAATTTGAGTTTGAAATAAATTACCTTAATATATGCCTATTTTACCATTATGAATACCCAATAATGATTTAGTCCAGACATTGAGGTAAACCACTACGATACTCAATTTCTTTATGCATCATTACATGATTAGAAAACCTATTTCCTTTAATTGGAAACTATTATGTCCATTCCTTATGTATTATTTCATTATTTGGAACACATATGTGTGTTCATGTAATGATGGGTGTTCCCAGATATCACTACAATGAATTTCATAATGTAAAAGTTTCATTGGGTTTTTTGTGGGATTAGGGATTAATCCTAGTCCATAATGTGACTCAGTCCACCATGTGATGTTGTCTTGAATGTTATTACTATAACTTGTTTATGTCATGATATATGTTGTTTACGCATTCATAAATTTCAATGTTCATACGATTTTATGTTTTATATGTTATGTATCCATATAATTACTTATGAACCACTCTTTTTATGATATCATATAATTCCTTCTAACTCATTATTTATATTTCATTTCAATTACTATTCCACTACTATGTTTTTTAGATCATCCATTTTTATGAATTCCCCATGTTATCATAATGATAAATTGGGGAAACCATTAAAAAACCAATGGGGTAGGAAATGTAATGATTTACTTATCATGATTCCAAACCTAACGGGAATAGAAAATTTTAACAACCTAGAAGTACTATCTGAACTAGTATAAGTTATAAATAATAACATGAATTGTGTGGATTTCCCTCATTATCCTAAGAAATATAATAGTGTAGTCATATAATTAATGTGATAAAGTCCTATTATCTCTTATTTATCCCCTGATTCCCAAATCCACAAAAAATGGATTTACTATATTGAGAGGTTATTTTCATTCCATCCATGTTCAGAAGAATAGAAATTAGTAATAGCAGTCTATAATTATGTTGGGGAAGCTGATCATTGTTGAAAAATCATCAAAAACAAGATTACTATATAGGGAATTTATTCCATGAAATGGGAAGGATTCTCGATAATATTTATGAATAAGTAATTTCCCTAAATTTCTCTATAATAAAATGGATAGGGTGTTCCATAGACTAATAAAAAAATAAGATGGCTCAATAAGGTAGTACGAGGAAAACATCACATGTTTTTAAAAAAAAATGAATGTTTTTTCAATTTTTTAGTAGAATAATGATTAGTCTAAAAACAAAATTGTATATTCAAAACATTGTAATCTATGAAGAGATCGTAAAATGTTCCCTTAAGGATGAGAAAGAAAATTGGGTTTCTCAACTGTCTCATGGGCTTGGAGAGAAAATAGGGGGAATGGAGTTTAGTATGGGTGGATGAATAGATAACTCCCATGGAGGCAATAAAACCCAAAAACACATGTAAAATGTGTTGTTATATGTATCTCATGAAAAAATATAAGGAGATCATGTAGATGATTTAAATGTTTAACATTTGGGTAACTATAATATAATTTCTCATGGGATATGATGAATCACACAATTGAAGAAGTTGAAAATAATTCATATGTTATTACTCATTCGGAAGTAAAATGTTTCAACTATACTTATCATTGGAATGATGTAAGAAAATCGCCTCTGAAAATATTTTTTGAGAAAATCATAGAAAATAACCTTCATGGAATCTTGGAAGGGAATAAGATATCATTATTACTGAGGTCAATCATAAAAATAATGTGGGGACAAGTGTGCTAGTTATTCATTCATGAATAGAATCATACCATTTGATTTTGGTTTAATAATTTCATTCCATGTTTAGTAAAACTATTTGTACACCACCTCGATATATAGAGGTTGATTTTTAGATGATAACACTAAATGAAATATTATTTATTCCAAATTATATAACTTTTCCATGGTCAATTATTGTGGGAAAAACCTCCTATAAAATCTCATTTTATAATATTTAGTGATGTTTGATTCTATATTGATAATGTATTCTGTATATTTATATAAATTTGTCATAAATAGTTTAAAAAATGAGATCAAACATCATAACCTATGTTATCATCCATTTATATATAAATATAAGGAGGTGGATGAATTCACTTTGTGATATTATTCTCATTAAATGATATTATTTATTTATAATATATCAAAACTTACAAAAATTATTGAGAAAAAGGAGTGGATCATGGTCATGTACATTACCATTGTGATGGAATACACTTATTTGTTCCATAAATAATTTAATGTTCTTCCCCATGAATGAGAAGTTGAGTTTTGAATGGAGATCATACATAGATCTCTTACCATATAAAATAATTCTTATTAGATATCCACTTTTTTGGTTGCATATTTGAATTAGTAGTTACTGGAGGATATGGGCAAGGGTTTTATAGGCCAGATTGCATCATTGTGGGGTTCTTCAGTCCACTTCATGAAGAAGCGTAATCAATCAATGTTATTGTGCATTTATTATCATGTTATTAACAAAAAATTAACACTAAACAAGCATCAACTTCCATAGATAGATGAATTGTTGGATCCACCACATGTGGCCAAGTATTTCTCTAAGGATGAACTTCGGTTGGGATATCACTAATTAAAGGTGAATAGATAGGATATTCCCAAGATTTATTTTGAAAGTTAAATAGAAAATATGAATTAAATGTTAGTCCCATTGAACTCACTAATGATATAGTAATAATTATGGACATGATAAATAGAGTCATTATATATTAACATTAAAAAATTATGATATTATTTATAGATGATATTCTAATATACCTCAAGATCAAGGGGGATCACGAAGGGCAATAAAATTCTCTTCTAATTTGTACATGATGGGAGAAACTATAAACCAAAAAAACATAATGTGGGGTCTAGATGGACGATGTATCATTCATGGGGCATGTTATCCTCAGTAAGGGGATATTTGGGGGCTCTTTTAATGAAATTGAAATCACGGAGTGTCCTATTCTAGAATCATTAAAAACGATATAAAGTTTACTTTCTCTAGATGGGTATTAATGAGGTTTTTTATGGAACTTAGAAAGATTTAAAACCACATATACCATGCTTGATTTGATGAGAGTTGAGTAATTATTGACTAGTGAATGATAACACTACACTGAATAGTAGGAAAAGAGTTTTTTCATTGATCTAGAACTTAAACTTCTTGAAAGGGGGTAACTATTATTGGTTTATATGGATTCTTCTATGAATTACTTTGGATACGTACTGGTGAAAATATTACAATGAAATAACCTACGCCTCATGAATTATGAAAGTTCTAGAGAAAAATTATCACACAGATGATTTGGAGTTGGCATCTGTGATCATCACACTTAGAATATTGTGGCATTATCATTATAGGGTGATGTTGGATATTAATAATGTTCATAAGAATCTAAAATATATATTCACAAAGTAGGATATTAGTATGTTTAATTGACGATGTTTAGAAATCGTTAAGGATTAGTGATGATCAATCCACTACCATCATGGTATAGCGAACAAAGTTGAAGATTCAGTAAGTAGAAAGGATCCTGCAACTTAGTCAATGATGTGAATTAAGAAGGATCAGATAATTTTTGAATTAAAAATAATGTACATGGGGATTATTAGGGTTGGAATATAGTCATTCTTTTCAAAATTTAATTCTCAGAAATCCCTTGAAGATAAGATAAAGCTCTCTGAACGAAATTATGTGCAATTTAAAAAGAATGTGGAATCTATTGGTATTTGTAAAACCACATCGTTAAAAACTGATGACAAGGAGTTGTATTATTTTTTTCATGACTATATGAACCATAAAATCGTGAGATAAAAAGAAATTTTGAATGTTGCACATAGATAAAAAATCTCCATTATCATAGGGAGAACAGTGATGTATTGAGATATCTGAGTGGACTATTAGTGAAAAATTATGAAAATGAGATTAATGAATATAAATAAAAGTTCTTGATATTTTCTAAAATGAATTTTTAATGGAAAATGACTAAGTGTAAGACACAACCATTACCCATGTATTCATATAAATGGAAAAAATATCCATTAAAATTGTCACTAGACTTCTGAAGAGATCCATAGGAAATAATTTTATATCGGTTGTTTTGGAACATCTTAAAAATAATTATCAATTAATTATAATGCAAGAGGAAATATCAAACAATCGATATGAATGAATAAAAATAAGATAATTTTTGTGTCTATATGGAGTACTATTATCAATTTTATCCAAAAAAGATCGAAGATTCACTCCATGGTTTGAAAGAGTCTACAAAATGTTATAGAAATTATGTTGAACTATAATACGATGTATCATCCAAAAACAGATGGCCAACATGTACATACTATTCAGTGACATGAAGACACGTTGATAGAATTCTTTTTGGATTTCAAAGGAGGATGGGACAACCATCATCCTCTATTCGAAATGAAAATCAATTACAATTTCCACAATAGAATATATGTATCTCTATATGAATCCCATTATGGGAATAAATGTATAACATGTTAATGATAGGATAGAGTGATGGATGTAAGATTTTGGGACCTAATATAGTCACTAAAATGATATAATATGTAAAAACTATTCAACAACACATTATGGAATCCCAGAGATGAAAGAGGAGTTATAAAAAAACTCATAAATGAGAACTAGAGTATGGTATTTTAGAAATGGTATTCCTCTTCATATCTCCCTGGAAATGAGATATTTTATTTGGGAAGAAGGGAAATATATGTCCCAGGTATACCATCCCCTTTGATATTCTTAATTCCGTCAGAGCCATGGCATATTGACTAGCACTTCCCCAAACAATGAATGAAATATATGGTTTATTCCACATATCATTCTTAAGGAAGAACATATAAGATTTCTCATATGTGCTAAATATAGAGTTGAATACTCTAGAAAAAAATCCCACCAATGAGGTGATTCTAGTGATGATCATGGACCATAGAAACAAATTTTTACACAAAAAGTATAAAGAACTAGTTATATTTCAATGAGGATACAATAAGTAAAAAAAGTGTCTTTGAAGATAGATGATGAGATGGATTATAATTAACCTCACAACATTTCACCGTAGTATGTAAAACAAACTATCAAATGTGAAATTTCAGATGGGTAGAGGAATGTAACAACCTATTATTTTATCATTGAAATTCCAATGTTATAATTTGTTCATGTAGTAAAATCTCAAACATTATCAAGAGATACAAAATAATTTTTATCAGAAATGATGATTGATACACTAGACAAACAATAATCACATAATAATTAAAAATATTATAGCGGGACAATAAATTAAAAATATGATATTTGGGATCTTCTCGATCCTGTAGAATGAATCCACTCATGAAAAAAGATGTTGAAATAAAACATAATTTCAATAATAATATATTCATTATAAATATGAAATTATATTATAAACATGAGATAAAAAAGAAGTGAATAAATAATGAATGGAATAATCAATTTTTATAGAAAATAGTGAACCCATAAGACCATTATAAATTTGATCGTTGTAAGAGTAACCAGGATATTGGAATAGTATTGTGAATATTTTGAATAGTAATATGACCCTTATAATAGTAAACTCATATATGGAAGGATAATATTTATTTAGGTACCTCATAAAATAAAAACATGATATATTTATACCATTGTACATGTAAATAAATGTTTTAACAATGTAATATTATGTGTTTTAATTTCTATAAAATTTAACTATCTTTTATAAATTTTTTTAAAAATATATTTATTTGAAAAAAAAATTATATTAATGACATTTCTTAAAAATTTAATATTATTTTTAATTTTAATTATAAAATTATTTTATAATAACATATGAAATTTGAAAATGTGTTATAAAATCAATTGTAATTATAAAATAAAAATTTTACGAATAAATGTTGATTTTTAAATTAAATTTCAAAAATTTAGAAAATAAATGCCAAAAAATTGTATCCAATTTTTAAAACATCATGTAAAAAATTTTATACAAAGTTTTTTGAATTTTTTAACATATTTGAATTTTAGGTGAATAGTAAAATTAGATAATTTACATTATTTAACATTATATGACAAATACATGAATTTATGAGTCATTCATGAAGTGACAACCATTTATATTGAACATTCATACAATATTTATAGTATATAGTAACAAAAATCAATAGTATATACTGTCTTCATCCATAATAACAAAAAATTATATATAATAATAAAAAACACACCACTCCTCCCCATATAGATACCACCTCACCATTCCTTCTCGCCCCACATTTTCAGAACTGTAGATTTTCAATAATATTCTCAATTAACTTACATAGACTCTTAAAAACATAGTAGTGTTGATTGTATCATCAAAAGTAAAATTGAAAGATACATAATGAAAATCTCGAACAGATGACGTTGAAGAGGAAAAATCAACCATCATCCTCTTTTAAATTATTTATTATTTATACTTATCATAACCCCTTATAAAAAGATAAATTATAACTCCAGTATCTTATATATAATATAATTTTATTATGTAAATGTGTCATCCATCAAAAAATCCAATTTACCCTTTATTTATAGGTAAAATGAAATCATTTTCTATAATATGTTGATTCAACGCATTTTTTGTCAATGTGTCTTTGTTTTCCATTACCTCCTACAAGGATAGGTATAAAAAATTAATTTGGATAAATAAAATTATAATATGAATATAATTTGTTTCATGTTTTGGATGTCATTAAAAAATATTAAATAAAATGATACTGGTTTGTGAGACCGTAAAACTAACCTAAATAAACTAAAACATTATCATCAATATTTTATCAGATAAATCATCCTAATTTATGAAATGAATATTACAAAGAACATTTTATCTTTTGAAGGATAAATAATAAAATATAAATAAACATCTTATTAATTATATTAATTTCTAAATGAAAAACAAAAATTATACACAAGTAAACCGAACATGAAACCTTGAAACGAACGCTCTCAGAATGATGAAATTAAACATACAAACTCTTATGAATGACCATAAATGAACAAAATAAAATTATAAGAAAAGAAAATATATGAAAAGTTTATTAATTATGTAACTAAGGATTCTAATTTGAATAAAAAATACATTGAGTGAAATTATAGAACACATTCAGACATATGTAACAGAATCTCTATGAACCTCAATATTTTATTTGGGTAATGCTTTATCTCACATAGAATCATGTTTTATCATCATTATTATTATATACTTATTCTATATTCATTATATAGGTTCCAAAAATTAATATATTTTTCAATTAATCTTTAATTTAGGAGGAAATAGAAATTTTAATATGTTCCCATAATGATTATTCAAAATAAGAAAACCTAATTAAAGGAAAATTTTCAATTTTTTTCCCACATTCAAGTAAACTCCATAAAATCAAAATAAGAAAAATATATTTTATTAAATTTAAAATATTTCAATAAAATCATTTTTATATACTTAATGGTTATATGGAAAATTTAGTTCTCTTGTTTGTTTTTCTGACTCCTTGACATTTTCCATAAAACTCCACTTAAGTGGAAAAATGTCCAAGGATAAGATACAACTCTTTGCTAATGTTTATAGTTTAGTTTGAAATAATTTACCATTAACTATGAATATTTTTCCATTATGAATTTACAATTAATATTTATTCCTTATTTTCATGTAAGATATTTTGATAAATCATTATGTTACTCCCTGTGACCTAATTACAAAAAAAATCTTTTATTATGTACCATTATGCTCATTGATTATGTCTGATTTCATTATGTTGAAGACATATTCATGTACATGTTATGATGGGTGCACCCATATAGAACTATAATGTTTAGGGATATTTTTTAGTATCATGAGGAATTATATATGGGATTTGGGTGAATCCCAATCCATTATGGAGATGTGTCAACCATGTGATATAGTATTTCCAATCAGCCTTGGCTCATGTTCATGTCATGATTTATATTGTTTCCACATTATAATATTTTCATGATAATATGACTCCATACTCTATGTGTTCTATCTTAATATTATCATTTTCAGCCTTTAATATTATATAATCAGGTTATTCCTTTTTCTAAATTGTTATGCTTCATTTACATGTTTATTCCCATACTCATTTTTTTAGCTAATGATTTTTTTGATGTAATCCACATGATATAAAATAAAAGTTTAGAATCTCAATTGGATATGTAAGATAATTATGGACATTAATAAAAAAGATACTTTATTCTAGTTTCATGTTATCTAATTATGTATTTATTCTTCTAATGGCACTAGAAAATATGAAACATTTTTTATTTTATAGATAATTGCACTTAAAATAACGTAATGATATGTTTAAAAGGCTAGGGTCTCTATAGTACAATATAATTTTCATTTATATATCTAAAATATTTGGGTATGTTAGAAACAATTGTTGTGATGTTTTGGTAATTATTAATGAACATATACATTACAGCTACTAAACCATATATGGGGGAAACCAATGTTCTGAGTGTGGGATTATTGTTTTTGTTATTCACATGTTATAGTTTGAATCTATTTCTCCATGGGTGGATGATTTTTTATTACTATTTTATATTAATTTTTACATTATATTTTATGGAATTATAATTGAATATGAATTCATAATTTTAGGTACTTATGATTCAATGTCACATACGCCATATTGGGAATACAAGTGAAATAAGGCTCTGATTAGGATTTGGGGAATTAAATGATTTTATAATCGAATATATTTTAAATGAAAAGGATTATAAATAAGATGATTAAAATGATTATAAATTTTAAAATGATTAATTAAATTCATAAAAACTTTTTCAAACAAGACAATTTTTCATATCAATGATTGGTTTATGCTATTTAATCCATTTTTTCTAGATATAGTTGACTGGGGTTTGTGATAGTATTACAGTTATGACCATAGAGATTTTGTATGCAGAGTATCATTATATTCCAAAATGTGACCCCCTTTTTCATATTATATATGTTTAAATATTTTTCCATTATTTTTTTCATTTTATTTGGATAGCTCAATGGAAAGATTTACTGGTGAGGGGTGAAGATAATATTGGTGATATTTTTTCTCTAGTAGTAGGACCAAATAAACATTTTATTCTTGGTTGTAGGGAGGAAGAGTACTTTCAAGAGAACATTTCCCACATTAAATTTTTTTGGATTGATATCTAGGGATGTATATTCTGTTTTTGTATGATCTATCTATAGTGTTTTGAATTTAGTGATATTTGATATTTTAGGTTTGGGTAGACTTGAGGGGGATGAGTTATGGAATAAGTCCATAATGAAAATTAAAGATCACATAGAGACTCCCCTATAGGCCCATGTTATGTAAAAAATTACATATTTCTAGGACATGTGTTTTACTGTGGGATATTTATATCCCATATGATAATATTAATGTAATTTTTTAGAATGGATGTCCTAAAAATTTCATGGAGAATTTTTATCGATAGACTGTATGGTAGGATAGAGTTGGGTTGTTTTTGCAGTTGACCTTGTGGAATATGTTAGTGGAGGATTATAATGGCTAAATTATTAACTTGTAGAATATTTCAAAAACATTAATAGTCGATATTCGAGATGTGAAATGATATTTTAAAATTAAATAATATCTAGATCATATCCCATGTGAGTAATGTCTATTTAACGATTTTTGTTAAGGTTGTGAGTTAGGATCTAATTTCTAAATGAAATATAATAGAGGATTATAGTTGTATAGAATTATGATTAGCTTGTAGTCTAGCAGTTTGCATTACTATATGATGAAGAATTGATGCGATGGATTTGAATATGGTGGTATGGGGAAGGGTAGTCAGGGGATATGATCACTATCTCTATGAGGTGGGTCGATGATTTTCTTCCATTTTTGTGGGACTATCCAAATGAGCATGAAATTTTTTTGACATCTTGTAAAGTTTCAAGTATATGGTCTGGTGGGGAATAGACATATGTTATGTAGTAATCTGCAACCAAAGGATGATAATGGAGGATCTTATCCAATGTAGAACATTTGAAGGTGTCATGCCCCCTTATTTGTAAGAGAATATTTTTTATACTCATTCAATAAATAAATGAATATGATGAGGTTATCTTGGAGATGTATAGTCATACTAGTATAGTAGTCCAACTAATTTTACATAGAAAAGGGCATAGGGTTGATGGATAAGTTAGCTTCATGATGCTTAATATTCAACTGATGGTAGTGGCGATGTATATTCAATAATCTATGGTATATTTCAAATAGATTCCATGTTTTCTAATTCCAAATTTTTTAGTAGAAACTCACATTTCTATACATATATTGACATGTGAATTGTTGAGTATTTTTTTATAGTTCATGTGTGGGGTCATGTCGATTGAGGTACAAATAATTGTGTTATTTTAACACCCCCAGTTTCTAGTATCTATGCCTTTATTTGTTCTTTTAATGTTTATATATTATAAGGGTGAACATTGTAAGAGTTTGGAAATCCTAAATTGTCTTTTTGGGGAAAATAGAAGGCACATAGGTGGCACACAATTTGTCAAAGCCATGAAACATCCTAGTAGAAACTATGTAGTTTGGACTGCTTGAGGCAGTGGATTTGTCTAGATTGGGACACAGTTTCAGAGACCATTTGAGGAGACCATGTGAATGAACATCATTAAGGAAGTGGATAATGCATGGTTAGAAAATGTATTGAATAACCTTGTGACTAAACCATGAAATTGAAAAAACATCTCTTTAAAATTGGAATATGGGTCGACCTTAATTTTTAATTCCATATTCCCTCTCCTATGCGACCAAAAATCTAGATTTTGCTTTTTCAATGCTCATGGAAGGTTCTTTCATCGATCCATAGGTGATCCAAATGATTGAATTACTGATTAAAAGATGATTATACATGGTAGTGTTCTCCCACCAATGTTCATGCTGTGTTTCTTAGCTGTAATTCTTCTCTTCTATCAGATTCATAGATCTACTCCCGCTATGGGTAGATATATGGTTGTGAATTCTTATTAATTTTTTCTTTGTCCATGGCTGTGTTAGGGAAATATATATAAGTTAGGTTCATTGGGGTTTAATACGATTTAATTGGAGTTATTAATCCATTTTTGTTTTCTCCAAAACTGTCGGGGTAGGTTGCTTCACTCTTGAATCCTCATTCTATAATTGCTTATCCTAGATTCAAATTAGACCATTTTATTGAAATTTATTGTTAATTATTGTTTCAAATGATGTTATAAATCCTCTTTAGTGTTGTTTTATGATTTTTTCCTGTGAAAATTTCAAATTATGATGAGTTTTTTTGGAAATTAGTTTAGTTTGAGATTTTATAATGATGATTTTAAAATATGGCTTGGATGGATTTTTGAAACAGTTTTCTAGAAAATTGATTTCCAAAAAAATATTATTTTAATGATAGGTGTTTGGAATGTTTCTTTTGTTAATGGGTTTGGGCATAATTTTGTGAATATTAGTATTTCATTTACAAGGCTTGGTTAAAGTATGACCTTATACTTTTTTCCAAATGTTTAATGGAACAAAGAACATAATTATTTTTTGATGAGATGGTTGTTCAAGGATATACAGTTCATGAGTATGGATCTATCATTACAAAGAATGCATGGATGGTTGTGTGAATATATAGAGTGTATTTTTTTATTCCAAGTTGAATTTGTGGAATGGTTTTAAAGAATAGATTGGTCGATTTCTTGAAATTATCTTGCTAGAAAATGATGATATAACTCCTAGCAATATTTTGTTATAAACTATTCCTTTTAAGTGAATATATTTTATGATAAACGTTTTTAAAAATTTATTTACATAATATTTTTAATATAAATGTTTCTACCTCTTATATCCCTATGGTGTGTGTTGGGAATTCATTTTGAAAAAACCTATGATGTTTTAGTTCTCATCCCTACTTTAGAAAATAGGTGATTTTGTAGATGTCATCTACTGGGACATGGTAAAAAGTTACATAACAACTATTTATAAGTAATCCATGATACATTGGATATTTTGTGATATAAGAACATAGAGCATGTGGAGCATGGATTCTTGTCATCATCTTGGAGATTTATTAGTTTATCTTATACTATTTACTTTTATTTTGTATAATTTCCCTACGGTACTTGATTTGAATATGGTTTTGATATATGAAAAGCCGAGTTGTCTTTCGTGGATTTAATTAATTATAAAGTTTTATTTATTGATATGTATTGCTGGTCAGTTTTTTTTATTCTGTAAAGATAAATCACCACCCAATTGTTTTGATACACTTTGGAATTTATTGGAAGCCTTTAGAATATTAGGGATGTCACTTAAGGACAAGTAGAATTCCCCCACTATCTCAAGACAATTAGGAGGAGGAGGGATGTTACAAATGGTATCAGTTTTTTTGGGTCCAAAACCATGGTTTAAAAAAATTGTATCATCTTATTCTTTCAGTTGTTGAATAATTAGTCATCCGTTTTATCGGGTTCCATGTTGAATTCATTTTAGTATATTCCTTGAATAGGGATCATATATTGGAGTAGAATTTTCAAGATGTGAAATTTTTAGAAAAAAGATGTAGTTAGCCTTTTTATAATTATCATAATGTTACCAGGGAGTTGGGGACATAAGTGTTTTGGAGACACTCATAAGATTTTAAAAACTAATTATTAGGGGTTTAGCCAATGATACAAACATGAAATCCATTATTGGAATGACTTCTCACTAGGATTTCATATTTATATTTCATTAATGATATATGATTTGTTGAAATTTTTTGATTTTGGGAAAATTTCATATTTGTTTCAATGTAAATTTTTTGAAAAGAGGAGATTTGGTGTATCTTGAAAATGGATTTATTATTAATAACAAGTTGAATGTTTTAAAAAGAGGTAGAATGTGGAAAAGGATTTTTTAGAAAGAAATGATGTGATAGGTGATGTGGTAGAATTTGAAATTATAATCCTTAAGTTTCTAGAGAGTGAGACTAACAATGTTTTTGGTCTATTTAAAAATGTGACCTTTAATGTGTCGTTGATACAAACCGAAAGAAGCTGTGGAGGCTGTGGTTCCACCTATGACACATGTGAACCCTCAGTAGGTTTAGAGTATCATCCATGAATTTTAAGATGTGGACATAAGGAAACAAAGAGATGCTCCAAGAAAATTGAATCATTCAATCTTGGTCTTGAAATATAATCCTCCCATATTCCAGGGTGATTCTAAACTAGAAAAGGAAGAGATGTGGCTGAATAGGATGAATCATATATTTGATATTATCAGCAATCCCTAAGAGATGAAATTCAGGATGGAAAAGTAAATGCTCAGTGATATTGTATGCTAGTAGTGGGTCCAATTGGAACAAGACTGAGTAAATCAAGGCCATAGTTGGGGGGATTATGATGAATAGTTAAATAAAAATTTATATCCTCAAACATTCAAGATTTAGAGGTTCCTAGACTTCACTATCTTGGTGTTGGAAATTCTATCTTTCACTGTGTGTGCAGATAAATTTATGAATTCTGTACACATTCACCTGATATTTCTCGTAGTGAATCCTTGAAGATACAAATATTTGAATCAGGGATGAGATATGAGATTTGTTTGAATTTAGTTATAGTATTTACTATGAAAATTAAATGATGATTAATAGATAGATAGTGGCTGAAAAAAAAACATATTTGGATCTATTGGAGGGAAAAATATAATGATACCTATGGGAAATGGTGATAACTATAATGTTGGGAGAATGAAAAAGAAGGACACATACTTCCAAAATGGAACTAGAAATCAGAATGGGATAGGCAGCTCGGTGAATCCGCCTCTGAAACCCAAGGAAAATGCAGGATGTTTCCAATGTGGTTCATTTAACAACATGAAGAGTGAGTGCACACGTCCACCAATGGAATTCAATAATTGCATCATGATGGGACATCTTAAGAACTATGTCATAGTGCTCCAAGGTCAGGTGCTCCAGACACATCTAATATATCACAAACATCATATTACATGATAGAGAGGGTAAATTAAAATCAATCTCAATATAAGAATATATTTTTCCATGTAAATTATATAAATAACATGTCCCCCAGTAAGGTCAATCCCATCAAGGGAACAAGGAGTAGAATGCAGGGATGAAGAAATTATATGGGGATAAGAAGATTATTTTAGATAGTCAGGTTGGGCCATCAATGGTGGGAGGTATGATTCTATTGAATTATATCATAATTTATGTTCTATTTGATTGTGGGGCATAAAATTACATAATTGTTTTTAATTTATAAATTTATTAAGATTATAACATGAGATGAATCTTTCTATAATAAAACATCATGCTCCTCTTTGTCAAATTTAATTTCAAGGATTTCTGTTTAGAGCATGCTTTATAACTGTTCATGGAGATAACCTAAAACAGGACTTCTCAGAGTTAGTGATGGATGTATATGATGTAATCCTTAGTATGGGTTGGTTGACAAAGTTCAAGGCTCACAGTGACTGTTATAGAATAACAATTTTTTTCACAACATAGGATGGGGTTGAGAAACTCTTTATCTGAGAAACCATTTTAATGATTGGTGAATAGGCTTGTATGCACCATTAGTGGCGAAAATATCTTATATTTTGGTTGGGTTTGGTTTATAATCAGTTTTAGAGATATATAGTAATATGTTTCTAGTTATTATTGATTAATTTCTAGATATTTTCCCCTAACACTTATCGGGGTTACCACCAATAAGGGAAGTGGAGTTTACAATTGCTCTCCTTATAGGGTCTAGTAATTTTTCTATTTCATCATATAAGATAAAACCAATAGAATTAATGGAGTAGATAGTGTAGTTTAATGATCATGAATGAAAGGGTTTAATTCGGTGAAGCACATATCTGTTGGTAGAACTCATCTTGATCATGAAGAAACCAGATGGAAAAATAAGGATCTGTGTTTATTATTGTAAGATTTACCAAGTTAAGATAAATATTAGATATCAACATTCATGCATTTATTATCACTTTGATAAATTATGGAGTGCATAGTGGTTCTTTAAAACTGACTTGTGATCATGATATCACTAATTGAGAGTTCCAAAGGATGATATTATGAAAATAGCCTTCAAAAATTGATATGAGCTTTATTAATATCTGACAATGCCTTTCGGTCTTAATAATTAATCAGATGCATTTATGTAACTAATGAATAAGATATTTCATAGATATCTTTATTATTTTTTGTTGTTTTTCTCAATGAAATACTGATGAATTTACGGACAAAGGCAGAACACATTAAACACTTGCTGACATGGTTGGGATTCTTGAGAGATCATCGCTTTTTTTTCATGCTATCAAAGTGTGATTTTTGGATAGAAGAGGTATTATTTATCTTCCATGTAATTTTATAATGTGGCATTTTAGTGGATCTGAAGAAGATTGAAGCAGTTTTATCTTGGAAACTGGAGAATAATGTTTTTGAGATAAGAAGCATTCTTTGTCTCACTTGTTATTATTGATGATTTTTTCATGTCTTATTAGGACTAGAATAACCTATTAAATCTATGAACAAGATTAATTTTCCATTTCAATGGAGAGATTAATTCTAATAGTCTTTCCAGGAGCTGAATTATTTTATACATCAGCACTTATCTTGTTTTTTATGGAATCAGGACAGGGGTATGTGTTGTGTTGGGATGATTCGAGATCTTGGTGGGGATGCATTCTCAAGAAAGGAGACAATGATGCTACGTATGGATAATTATTGTTGAGATTTCAAGATAATAATTACCCAACACATGTTTTTTAATTACTTATAGTTTTCCATGCCGTGAGACATGCAATTATTATTTATTTGGTGAGAAATGTATTGTGTGAAAATATTTCAAGAGCATGGAACATATTTTCTCACAATGACATTTTAATATGAGAGAATGGATATGGATGAAGTACCTCTAGATGTTTAACATTGATTTGATGTATACCTTAGGAAATGGAAATTTAGTGCAAAGTGAATTGTGTAGAATGTCATATGTGTAGTTGTAAAAATAAGCTTTATATAAGTTGTAGTTCATGTCGGTCCTAGCCTACATGCATGTGGAATGTAAATAACGAGGTGATGATGTGGATTTAATTTCGTATTTGGGGTTTATAATTTGATGAATATGGTAATGGAGGAACAAACATATAATGATGAATGTATGTACATGAGTTTTTTCGATGGTTAAAAGACCATTGAGATATGTAAGCATGATGATATAGAATAGTTGTGGTTCCAGAATCGGAAGGGTGTACCTATGTCTTGTAAGGAGAAAAATCATCATTCATACCAGTATTCTAGATGATTTTTTATTTGGTAATAAAAAATGTATAATGTTTTGAAGGAATCGTTTTTATGTAATGATATAAAATGAAAGGAGAATGAATTTGTTTTAATTTTTTTTATCTTGTCAGAAAGTTATGGAAGAGAGTCAGTGACCACCAAATATGTTTCATTCATTACCTATCCCTTTGTGGATGTAGGAGAAGATATATGTGTATTTTGTTACATGTCTCACAAGAGCCGTTTCAAAACATGACTATATATGGTGATAGTGGATGAACTCAGATACTCGGATCATTTCATCCCTATTCATGAAACTCATATATTTGAAGATCTATCCAATGAATATATCCATGATGTTGTAAAAAGACATGGAAAACCAGTTTCAATAATCTCAGATATTGATCCATGGTTTACATCTTGTTTCTTGAAATACTTATAGAAATACCTTTGGAGTTGGATGACTTTGAGAATATCATATCATCCATAGATGGATGGGAAATTTGAAAGTTTGATTCAAAAAACGTGGGATATGATGAGAGATTTTGTAATGGATGTTGGTGGCTAATGGGAAGAGCATTTTCCATTGCTGGAGTTCTCATATAATAACATCTATCAGGTCTCAATACATATGGATCCTTTTGAAGCATTATATTGGTGTCATTTCAATTATTCAAAGATTTGGGAGGAAGTGGGTGAGACATCAATAGTTTTATTGAAGATTATCAATGAAACAATAGCGAAGATCCAGTTGATTAGGAAATTAATAGATAAAGCTCAATGTCATCATAAATCTTATGTGGATCATTCTGAAAGGCTATTTTTATTCACAATGAGTAATAATGTGTTCTTATGTAATTCTCCACGGATTGGTTATCATTTTTCTAGGAATAAATACATGTTTTCTCCTTGATACATAATACCTTTTGAGATAGTGTAATGGGTTGGAGAGGTGGTTCATCAGTTGGAATTGACTCTTTGGATTAGTGCATTTTGTAATGTGTTCCACATATTATAGTTGAAAAAATATTAGCCTGATCGTGAAAATGTGATCAAATGGGATCACATAACCTATATTCCGATGTATCATTGGTACATATCACGATTTGGATTATAGATATGTAGAAGAATGTATTGTGTATAAAAGAATCGGTCAATTACTTGTTTTGGGGAAAACTATTCCTTTTATGGAAGATATTTAGAATCATTAGAGGGAAATTAAAGTGAAATGTTTGGAACTCTTTCAAGACAGTAATGGTTTTATACATTCAAGGTATTTAATTACAAATTACAGGGAGAATTTAAAACACACAGTTTCTTGTATGTAACCATTTCATTATTCATTTTATGTTTATAATGTATAAGGATGAAATTTGGAATGTTTAGAGAACATCAATTGTGTTTTTTGGGGGAAAAGGGAAGGCATACATGTGGAACATGGTTTGTCCAAATCGTGAAACATCCCAGGAGAAACCATGTGGGTTGGTATATTTTAGGCAGTGGCTTCATCATTGATGGCCCACTGTTTTTGGGATAAAATAAGGAGATCATGAGAAGTGAAAACATTGAGGAAGTGGCTAATGAATGATAAGAAGACAATTTGACTAACCGTGTGACTAAACCATACATTGATCAAAATCACCTCCTTAAAAAATGGATCCTGCTAATCCTTAAATTTTAATTAATCATTTATCCTCTTATATGGCCCTAACTCAATATTTTTCTTCTATAAAGGTCATGGAATGTTCCATAATCAATTTAGAGGTGATTATATAGCTTCAATTAGTGATTTGAAGCTGATTAAAAATGATATGTGATCATTAGTCATCGGTCTTGTTGCGTTTCATATATATACATATCCACATATCTCATTTTAAAATATCTATACCAACTGTGGGTAGATTTAACAAAGTGGATTCCAAATAAGTTTATATATTTCCTTGTTTTTGTTATAGAAATTGTTTTAAGGTGGGTCCAAGGAGATTTAACCTACTTTCATTGGAGTTATTTATCAATTATATTTTTCTCCAAAACTCTTGATGTAGGTGGATTCTTTCTTAAATACTCTTACTAGAATGCATTCAATTAGATTCATACTATACTATTTGATTAAAATTAATTGTGAAATATTATTGAAAAAAATTATATAAATAATCTTTATAGAATAATTAAGATTTCTGGGGAAATTGCGAAATTATGGTAAATTGTAGTATAAAGTGGTTTAGTCATGATTTTAAAAGGGTGGTTTTAATATATGGATTGGATGGTTTTTTTAAATGGATTGATGGAAAGTGGGTTATTAATAAATGGTCATTTTTAAATGATTTTGAATGATTGTTTTCACAACGGGGTTGGGAATACTTGTGTGTATATTCATATTCCATTTTTGAGGATTGGTTGAAATATGACCTAGTGTTGGATGACAATAGTTCAATGGAGCATGGGACATATTTAGAATGTGACGACATGGTAGAGTGATGATAGACCACTCATGAGTATGGAACTGTCATCATGATGATTTCATGGAAGGTTGTGTGAACATTTGAAGTGGATTGGTTTTGAAATGTGGAACTTGTAGAATGGTTTTAAAGCATGGCTTGGTTTTTTTCATAAAAATATCTAACAACAAATTGTTGATATAACACATTGTTTTAATTTTTTTATTAATTTTTTATAAGTTGATTATAAATGATTATAAAATATTTTATAAATTTATTTATATAATATTTTTTATATAAATGTTTCTAACTAATCTATCATAATGGTGTGAGTTGGGAAGTCATTGGGGGAAAACCTACTATGTTTTAGTACTCATGAATACTTTGGAAGATAGGTGATTTTTTAGATTTCATATACCAGGACATGGGAAAAGGTATTGAATCCCATATTTAGCACTACATCCTGATACCTGGTCTATTTGGTGATGTTGGATCATAGAGATTGTGGAACATGGAGTCTTGTGTTTGTCTTGGAGTTTTATTAGATTATCTTCCATTAACTACATTAATGTTGTAGTCTTCCACTGTGGCACATTATTTGATTATGGTTTTGATAAATGAATTTTTGTGTTTCCTTTAAATATTTTCATGAATCATGTAGGGGTATGTTTGGTTTCATATTGTTGGATAGTTTTTTTAATCTTAATGGGTTAAAAATCCCATAAATGTTTTTAAAAACATTCATCATTTATTTTCAGCCTTTAGAATCATGGGGATGTCTCTTAAGGCCATGTAGCATTCCTCCCACCATATCCGTCCAATGTGGAGAAGGAGGGATGTTATTGTTATCGTAAGTTGTATGTCGTTGTAAGGAGTGTAACCACACAAGTTTAGTGAGTCCCACATCCTACAGATGTTATTCATGGATGATATGTCAGGTTCTGACATGATTCTAGGAATTCACTAAATGGTTTATACTATGATCTCATTTATTGATATTATAGGGGAGTGACCATCATTTCTTCTATTGTTAAAATTTCTTTTCATCATTGTGAATGGGATTTTAGGACAAACCATTTTGTTGAATATTTTAACTAACTAAGAAACCCCATAACCAATATCATTAGTCTATTGCTAGATGGTGTTTGAGATGAAAATGATGAAATTCCTACCACACTAGGCCAATTACATGATTCCATTCCTATATAGTTATCATTTTTTTCATATGTGATAAATATTGAATTTACAATTGAGTTGATTCCGAGAGATAAGAATGTTTCTTTCCCACCTTACAAACTCAATCTTGTAGAACATCTTGTCAATATGACATATTTACTGGATAGAATTTTCGATTGTCTAAGTACATCAACATTGGGTTATATAGTTTCTTTATAACTAGGTCATGTAATGTGGAATGTCTATATCTATTATCAAATTATAAATGTTATGAATATTAGTAAATTTTATCCACTTATGTGAACTTTTGTTCTTGCAGACCATGTTAGGGGTTCATCCATGTTTTATATGACGGATTTGAGTACATGGTGTAATTATGTTTGGGGGAAACATTCTAATATGGCACATATGGACACAAAATAAAGTATTATTCGTATGAATAAATCATTATCCTTTTTTTATTGAAAACAATCCTCATATTTATATGTATTTTATGACCCAAATCATATACCCATACATGGATAAGTTTGAGGTTAAATTTTATGATGACATCTTTTTATACTCCCAGACAAATTACGATAAGTATGAACACTTTAATATCATCCTGATAACATTGATAAAAAATTGTTTATATTCAATTATATCAAATTTCTTTTTGAGAACCGACATGGTACACATATCCGGCGATATTATCTTATGGGAAGGTGTCTCGGTAGACCTTGAAAATGTTAAATATGTTTCTTCTTGGGAACATCCCATTGTGTTTTTTTATAAGTAAATCATTTTTGTTTGGTATTCTTATAATCAATGGTACATCAAAGAATCTTATCACATGGAGGTGATTCCATAAGGACTAACCATGAATCATATGATGTTTGAGTGGTATAAGGAATATGATAATTCATTCGATGACCTAATGATGCATTTTACAACTACATCGATTCGGATCCTACCTAATGTAGGTAAAGATTATACTATTGATTCTGAGGCATCCGGGATCAGGATAGTTGTCATGATGATGTATGGAAATTGGCCCAGGCTGTATGGATCAATATATTTAAGGCCATATTAATTGAACTATCCAACAAACAAAATCGAGCTATCCATAATGGTTTATGCCTTGAAATGGCAGTTGAAAAATCATTTGGAGAGAATTTTATCATTTTTATTGATCATAATGTCATCAAATTTATATTTCCATTTTGAGACATAATTAATTAGTAGCTATGTCATGTTGAATATATTCTATCGTTTTAAATTGTTCTAGACAGTACAATAAGAAATGGTAACATTACTTTCTATTCAATGAGTTAAAATAAATAGGCCTAGGTGGTTTATGAGTCTAGTTTTAAGTGGATGATGATATAAATGTATTATATAATGAATATAAGTGTTCAAGGTGAATGATAATAGAATAAACTCATTTGTTTCTCAATTGATCCCACAATTTCGAGAAAAATAAAGGTAATGGTGAATGTGGATATAATGGTTTTGTTGTTAATGGAGATAATTATTGTACTATCACTGTTTATGTCCACATTGTGGTGAATACTTGTTTGTGGGATGAGATGATGTTATTGTTTCATGCTTTAAATTTGATAATGAAATTCATTTTGACCAAAATGATCCAAGATCATCATAGAAAATATTGGTGGACAATATAAATTAATAATATTTTTTGTGATGTGACTCGATGGTATACCTTTTTAAAGATGAAGGATGAACATCTACTGCCTGTTGGACAAATACAAATATTTCCCCTTCCATAATCAAAATGTGACAATGTTAATATTGTGTCAATAGTAACTCTATAATGTAAACCTCAATAGAATGATTTAATACATGTTATTATGGATCAACTAATAATGGTATCCAATTTTTACGAAAATCTGGATACCTTGACAATTTTAAATTGGGTGACTTGTATGTTTGTGATATATTACATTTTCAAGGGGTACCCTATAGTATCATTTCACATCATGATCATTGTGTTTCATCAATAATCTAAAAAGGGAAATATATTATTCTTCAAAGTTATGTGATTTTGAGTTGAACTTATTAATCATAGAGGAACATGAAATTAATGCATAATATTAATGTGATAAAAGAAAATTATAAGGGAATTAATCATAGAATATGGAGGGAGATATGAGAACACACCTATTTTTTGGTTTTTCTATAATATATTTATCATATGAATATTCATGTGAAAATCTAGGTGAAACAATATTTTAGACAATTTTTATCACTATTATATTATTTAGAAGTGGGAGAATCATAAACTTTGGGGACACACCTTGTGCAGTTGAAATCAGAATTATTTTAGTTGATCCATGAAGCATATGGATATGAAAAATAGTTGAATGAATTTGTATACTAATAAAAAATGTTGATACGTTGAGTTTTTAGTGTTTGAATGTGTGTTTCACCAATTGTCTCCATGGGTGGGTCATTGTCACAATAAAAAACTTATAATGTTAGAATGAAAGAATGTTGGGTCATTTGAGATTTGGAAACAGATTATACCAAACGAATAGCAGTTAACACTTCTATTTTGTGATGGATCCATGAAAAATTAATTCCCTTCATGAAATCTTGATAAGTATTTCCATGAACCAACTCATCTTATTCTTGATGACAGTGGTGATCGTGAGATTGATGATTAATTTGAGTAGAATTTGATTCATGTTGAGGATTGGATTGAGAAAATAATTCAGGGTATTAATTTTATATTCATATATGTACTTTGATATCATGTCCATGTTTTGGAGGAACCATTTTAACATGGATTATAATACATACAATTTTTTTAGACATGTTTATGTTGAAATATTTTGTAATCTTAGGAGAGCATCTTAAGGAAGATATTATATAAGGTGGTTAGTTCTCTATTTCATGTCCTTTCTAGTAGTTATGTTGTCATTAAAATATTAAATTTAAACATTTTTAAAATATGTAATGGTATGATTTTATGGATTATGATTGTTCTAGAGAGTGTCTATCAGATTTAGGGAACAAAAATTGTTGGTGAAATTCCACATTGTGCTTGAGGCATGGTTTGTTTAGAATTAGTGCTAACTATTTTCCATAGAGGAGGGAGGATCAATATTAGAAACATTATGATGTGTCCTAGGTGACCATATGTCATGAGGTCCCATTATATTGAGGTAATCACATAGTGGGTGAATTATTATGAATTCCTTGTGGATAAACAATAATCCTCATTAAATGCTGTAAATATTTATTTTTAACATCATATCCATTATATGATTTCCCCCAATTTTTCACTATCATTTCTCCCCCAACATCCTATAGTAACGTTTAATATCTACCAATTATTCCAAGGATCATTGATGTCCCATTTTAGGGGGTATGAGGTTTCATTTAGTGGAATTAATTAACATGGTATCTATAAGAATCCTTTTACCATTATTCTTGATGAATATATGGATTTTAGTTTCACTTATTCAAAATATAATGATTCATATACCTATTTGAGTATTTTCTGTAGTATTTTGGACATCATAGCTTGAATCAATGGTCATGGTTTGATAGGTGGATGTCATTAATTATAATAAAGGTGGTCTATAATCTTTTTCACATAGTATTGATTATGATCTTGCCTGTGTGGTTCTTCCATTGTTCTTTCATAATGTGAATTTATTTTCTTCCCTGTGGAATGTAAATTTGGACTTCAATTAATGCATGAGATACATATCATAACTCCTCTACTCCATTGATTATTATAAGACTAAAATTAGGGCTTCAAATTGGGTATTTCAATCCCATGAAAAAGGTAAGTTGATTAGTAAATATTGAGATAAATGGATCAGTTTATTAAATGAACTAAACTTGCGATTTTAGGATGTTATCACGTTATAAGGGATTGTTTATTTTGAATTGTAATATTAAATTTATATGAAAATGATGTGAAATAATAGGTTAAACAGTTAACGGTGTATTATTATGTTGCAAATGGTGTTAATGAACCATAATTTTTATGATGAGTGAATAAATGGTAAAATATATTGAGAATAAAATGGGTTATAAATGTTGAGTGAGATTAACCATACAAATATTTGTAAGCAGAATATGTTTACTAGTGATGGTGTGATATGTTTAAATTTACTTATGAGATGGACCTAGGAATTGTATTTTGAGGAGAATGATAGAGATGATGGAAATTAGTGTTCCCATCCATGGGTAAGATTCTTGGAAATTAAACATCTTATCCTTGATATATTATGTCTAGAAGTTATGTTTGACGTAGTTTATTGGAAATGTTGGATATAACAATCCTTTTTTCTTGGCTATAGTGCGGGTATGATGATATTGGTAGTAATAAAATTTTACGTGCTATGGGTAAATGTACTTGAGGACCTCATTATTTATAATTGGAATTATTAATGAATATATCATTATTTTTAGTGTTATTATCCACTATAATTTTTGGATTTGGATTCTAGGATGGATGAGGATGAATTGGTGGGATAACGGTCATGGTAAAACATATGAGATCATTGGGATATCAAATTAAATGTTTCAATTTGTTAAACCTACTTAAAAGTTTAGTCGTATTAATTATTCATTAATAATTATAAATAATTTTTTATTGGAATTTTTATTTCATTATACACTATTTTTGGAGGACAAATAATTCATACTAACACCATTCTTATGCCACCATTGGTACCCAAGAAGGCTTCACAGTTACATGACAAGAAAGGGAAAAAGGAAATATATGAGATGAAATATTTAGAATTTAGGATGGAGCATATAAGAGGGTACCGGACTAATGACATGACCCATTATGAGGATTTTATATGTGTCTTTATTTTCTATTTTCTTTGACATATGAAACCCCTGTGATAAGACATGTATTGTTTATTGGTTTGTGAAAACATATATGGTTTTTGGATATTTCTATGAAAGGTATTGTTTTTTATTTTTCTTGATCATCATTTATTTTTATATTTGAAATGTTTATTTATATCATTATCTGAATATTTTAATTAGTGCTAGTCTACATGCATCCACATTAGAAACAAACTAGTAGTTGATTTCCTATAGTGTATGGGGAGGCACACATGTGGTTATTTGTAAGAATAGTCTAACAAATAATATGAGTGAGACATGTAGAAATATATCATAATGACCCCTCGATGAGTGGGAATACATGTATTGAATAGAATATTAGGATAAGCTTAATCCAAGAGATCAAACCTTACCATTTTATGAAATTTATATAGGATTGGATTGGAAAGAGTGAAACACAAGTGTCTATGGAAGGGTCGATTGGGGTCATCACACTAGGATAGTTTTATGGAATTAATATAGTGGGATACCCCATGATATTGTAGGTAATCACCACCACATTATTTGTGTTTCATCGAGGAATGATAAAAATATACAATGATGTGGATGATGATAAGGTTCAATAATTGGATTAACACTTTGCTGTGTGTGAGAATTATAATTATCTTCTAGTTTTTATAGTGTTAGAAAAGACATGGCATATTAGGGATTTTTTTCTCTAAGGGGATAAAGACAATGAAATAAATACAGTTGGATGTGTGAATTTAGTCATAGACATGTGACTCTCTTTTGAGAAGGGTTGTTAATATTATGGACTATTTTTAAATATTGTTAATGCCATCGTATGTTGGTAGTTATGGGATTTTGAAGTAACTTATATTTACATGGGAATTGAAGAAGTTAAATTCAATTCAATTATATATCGAGTTCATTAAATGGATATAGAAAAGCGATATATGTATTTTTTTTATACCATGATTCGGTTTGGTGGAACACTCACGCTTGACATATAGCGTGGTTATTTTTTATGTGGTTAGTGATTTGACCATGGAATCAAAATAGAGGTTGGGATTGAACATATCGATGTTGTCAGGATATCATGGGATGACTCAAATGATTAATGTAATGTGATTTCGTAATATAATAGTTCATTAGTGGTGGATGTGAAGTGTTACTAGGAAGTGTATTTTAGAGGAGTTTTGGACTATTTTTTCCAAGAAATTCTATTGGGTTGTATTGGAAATCAATCATGAAAACCCATTCAATACAAAAAGAATGATTTCGAATTAAATGATGTTTTAGGGAAATGTCATCATGATCAGGATGTTCATAGATGGTGAGGTCATTACATTTGAGTTATGGATTTGAAAATTAAGAGGATGATCATTGTTGGAATGAAATTATCATGTTATTTTGAGTGTGGTAAATTAGAATCAGTATCTAGTGTACTTTAAAAAAATAATATATTATATTCTATGAAATTATTTTCGTTAGAGGAAGAATTGATTAGAGTTGTAATTGATGAATAATGTCATATGGTGGGGACTACAATAGTTTTGGTAATATATTGATTCATTGAACACCATTGTGTGATAAAATTAATACTTGTAAAATTCTTCTAATTTTATGAGATTAAATCTATATAGTGGAATTAGTTAAATAAGTAGATTTAATAGTTATTGGGAGATTTCATTTTAATGAGCATTGGTTATTTTGGAACAAAATACATACATTGGTGTTAATGGAAAATTGGATTGTGTTGTGTGAAACTGATGAGTGACAACCATGAAATGTCAATGATGAAATGTGATATAGTGGGTCATTTAGGTATAACCACCCATATAATTTTTATAATATTATGTAGAATAGACTATTCTTCCTCTGTATGTGATATTTAAAAAAGGGGTTAGGATCAAGAAATTGATAGTTGAAAATGCATAATGATGTATTTTTATATCTGGATTGATGCCCAAAATATTAATTTTGTTCTTGAAAAAGTATTAATGGATTTTATATGAATTTAAACTGTTTAGGAGGACCATATCTCATAATCACAATTTTGTGATAATAGTTTATGATATATCATGAATTACACTGACAATGGATCACATTTGAGTTACAATTATATACATCACACAGTTCTAAAACATTTAGTGCATGGTTTAGGGGAATTCATGTAGATCATAATGTATACTAGGTGCGGTTACCTGAACATAGTTTTCCTTATTGTCTTGTACGTGGTTTCATACAAACCAAGTGAATTTTTTCAAATCCATCATAATAGGAAGTGCATGGTTTTTTGAACAATACATGATATATATGAGAAATGGTTTTCTATTTACCATGTGATCCACACCATTGGTTCATTAAATGGTTAACCATTAAGAGCAAATATGAACCAATTAAATATTGTGAATATTTTGATTTTTCACTTTAGATCATTGAGGAATTAAGCATTTTCTCTAACAATTTTATTGAAGAAACACCTCATGCAAGGTTTTCCAAATGCACATCCATCCCCTAATGGGATCTCCCACTTACGATGAATGAATGAAGTGTGAATTCTTGAAATAGGGAGATAGAGGTAATTATACCACTTCTACTCTCTCAATATTACATTAAATTCAATATCACGGGGTATTATATTATTAGTTGCTAAAACTAAAAAGATTTATATGTTTTTATTGGTTTATTTCTTTCATAAGAATACTGATAAGCTAATGGACAGTACAAGATTAATGGAATTGTCTTTGAATATGGTAAGTGGTCCCTATAATTTGACCTAGTTTTGTACCATTTTTCTCGATGTAGGCTTGGTGTTATATGTTCTGTAGATAATTATATGATAATAGATTAATTAATTCTTTCATGATGAGTATTCTATAGTAAATTACCTTATTGAGATTCTTTATGAATTTGGAAATTAATTGATATATGATAGATTAACTTATTTTCACTTGATCGTGAGTGAGATTCATGGGAATATCAGTTAACAATGTGTAATGGTTTATGTGAAATAAAAATTTGAATTAATGGTCATAAAATATAATTTCACACCAATATATAATTATTAATGGGTTGGATCATGGAATTGGACCAGAATAAATTTTTTACTCTTTTAGGAAGTTTATTTATTGAGATCTAACATGATATTTATAGAATGTGAAGATTAAGTCCAATGTATAACCTCAAATTGAAAATTTTCAATGATAAATAATTTAATGGAAATTATAGGATTGATTTTGAGAATGAATTATGGATTAATGAAAATGGGATGTGATTTATAATATGACATGTTATTTTGATAAATAATTGTAGGGGTATATGATCAGAATTATGTAGAAATTGTTTTGAAATGACTTTTTTCATAGATTAAAACGTATTTCATGGTAAATAAATAATTTCAAAAGAGTGTTTCTTGATATGATGTTGATTTATAATTACATTGTAGGATTCCATTTATTCATTTTGGACCTAGAATTGTATAGAATATTTTGAGTGAGACTTGGATTGCACTAGGGGACTAACATGAATGCCATTATGTGATGTCACTATTAGATTCATAATGAACACACTATATGGAAATTTTTGAGCAGACTTATAAATTACTTATAGATTATATATCATTAATTCCTTTAGTTGTACCCCCTTGAATATGGGTAATATATATATTTATTAATTGTAATGGATTAATTGTGTAGATTCGTTTAGTGCACCATAGTAAATTCCATAAGATGAGGTTCATGGATTTTCATTGATTGGTTTTTTTAGAACTACTATAATTTAAAATAATGATTCCCATCAGGAGATAATTTAGGATGTAATGGGTGGTTCCTTGAGTTTGAATTATCAGTTCAGATTAACTGAATTCCATGGGTCAAACCGCCATTTCAATACCTATTGTTTTTTATTAGATAGAATTACTTATTTGAAAATATGGACTCTATTGGGAAATAATCTCAATGGTTTCCATGGGAGTATACACTGGAACCAAAAAATCAATATTTTGTACTATGATTCAAAACCCACTAGCTTTGGTCGATGTAGTTTATGACCAATGTCCATTGCCAACACAGGTCCTTGGAATTGATAGTTGTTTTACTGTATTCAATTTAAATTTTTATTTTATTATTAGTTATATTAATAAATAATTATCTGTATATATATTAAAAATTTCTTACTCCAACATGCACTCTAAATTTGACTAGTTGTTTTGGGTGGTTGCTGGTAGATATGAACATAGTTTTACACAAACCATTCTCAAGAATAGTATGTACTTTTGTATAATGATAAAAAGTATATATGTTGTAGGTTTATCTAGGGTCATGTTCCATATGATTTTGATTTCATTGGTTTGGCATGACATGCTGGTAGTATGCATGCGAGGGCTAGGAAATACCCGAGGCTATTTTTGGGATGTGATTTTTTTTTACATTTTAACATTATATGTGGTCTAACAACATGTGAGTAGTTATGGAACATATTTTTTTCCATTTTTGTATTCTTTAGATAAAATGGATATATTTTATTGACCTAGTCCTATATTCCATATTTTTTCAATACTGATTTCTGTGATAAAAGATACTTAGTTATCACCAATTCTTGGATATGATGGAATACACTATTTATGATATAATTATAAACCATTTTTTAGTCAACAACATTTTCTATATGGAGTGTCACTCCTATGGCCATGTGGAGCTCCTAACGGTTGTACCCATTAGGTGTATTTAGGGGCATTGGGTTACAATTTAAATGTGTTTGTCAATGATATATGGGTTTAATGTAATAAAAATTACTTTTTTCCTTTATATCAAAAGATAATCCATTTCTATGTGGGTTAAATACCACCATAATCAAATAAAAAGATAACACTATGTGAGAAAATATCAAAAATATTAATTTTACTAATTATGAAATCATTTTCTTTTGTTCAATAAAAAATATCAAGTTTATGGTGATAGTTTGGGATCCATTACATGTAATAGGTGTAGATTAAAAATAGAATGAATCTGTAATTTTTATATATTTGGACATATTAATTTACTTTTATCTCTATTTTTGTGAGTGCATCAATATTATAGAAACAATTTTGTATTTATTTAATGATTTTTAATCCATATAATGAAACTTTATCTAATTCTATATAGAACCATAGAATATTAAATTTATTTTATACTAACTTAACATCATCATTGATGATAGAGTAATCAATTATATTTTGATAAAATTCTATATGTATTTAATCCTTTATATTATTATATTATTTATGATGAAACATTTTTCTTATGATCTTCATCTCTTAAACAACAATATTATTTTATAGAAGGATCATTTCACGACTACATGAACCTTTTTAGTTTTCTTATTATGTTATGGTTTACCGATTTTCCCATCAATAAATGATCAATAATTAGTTGCATAGGACAATATATAGTAAATCAAATAAACCATTATGACAAAACATGTTACACTAATTCATATACCTCCAAAATAATTATACATTAATCCATTATTTGGATTCAAAATGATAATATTACATACTATATGGGTAATATATATTTATCCTAAAGTTCTCTTATTTCAAATATATTTCTCCCATATTCCGGAAACCATTGTTATGTAATGAAATTCCAAAAGAATTGGTATCAGGATTCCGCTATCATCTTCCCCTATGAGGATCCCTAATTGGGGTTGGACTTATGCACAACTTGGATGATCAATAAATTAAAATTACAAATTTAATAATGTATATTATCCTTCATAAGCCACTAAATCTTTTATATCCCCATAAAATATCTCTCATCATTTTTTTGAACAATGAAACAATTTTCTTCATGAGAATTTTCATTAAAGAAATATAACAATTATCCTCCTCATTGAAATCATATGCCAATTAATATTTTATATAAACAACATCAATAGACATATGTATCTTCATAATGTATATGTGATGCCCCAGACATGGACTGCACTTAACCCATTCCCCAAGCTTGGTTGGCCACATGACCATCAGGGCATCTCCCCGTATGTCAGGGGCCACCAACTAGCAGCAGGGATATGAAGGAAATAAAATGGGGAGAATAAAATCTATTGTTAGAGTAACACAGTAGATATAGTAAATAACAAAATTATCAAAATCATAATGAAATAAACATATAAATTAAACAATGGAAGAAGAAACAGATAATAGTCGAAAACTGAATAACAGAATATAACAACCAGAATGCTCAAGAGAAAGGTATGATACAAATATAGATGCATGGAATTATGATAACATAAAAAGGAACCAAATGATACAATAATGTTATATAATAGTCAAAAAAGTAAAAGTGTGAAAAATAACTCCATATGAATTTCAAACATAAGTCCAATCTTATGCTCATAAGCTCTAGTAATATAATACAAGTCAACGACATGTATAAGGTCCATTATCCATAACTGTAGAAAAAGAAATATAACCTTATCGAGAGCCAAGGAAAGACTATGTAGCGTGTGCGATAAAGATATCAGTAGTCTAGAACCAATAGTTTCTACATGTAATCTGATCAAGCCCTCATTATTAAATAGAGTGATGATAAAAATAGGAATGTAATGAAATGAATAACAAATAAACAACATCCTGCCTAGGTTCATAAAGGATACCCAATGTGTCTACCTACATCTTAAAATGGATAATATGATTTATCATGTCACTACACATATATATAGTATAATTATATATATATGGATATATATTGGGAATGATCGAGATGTATCTCTCAAAAATCACATATTAGGGAAGCTCTAATGGTCTAACCCCTGGCCCAAATCCAAGATATCTAACAGTATTTTAAGAATATAGTAGATCTCTATCACAAACATCCCTACCTTAAGGATCTCATGGTCCATGGGTTCTTATATAGAATCTTACAAAGTTATCCAATTGGTCTCTCATGTTTTCTTTACTCAACAACTAGTATGGAGTGTCATTTTAAATTCAAAGGGAATGAGGCATACACCTCTCATAACCTCATTAAATCCATATACATAAAATAGGTACATTCATTATCACAAATACAATTAAGTAATAACATCTTATGCATTAAAATTTATTCATATACACATGAATGGTTTCATAAGTAATCTAAGATGGGAAAAAACTCTCATGCATATCATCTACCACATTTAATTTCATTTGATAAATTTACACAAAAAACATTCCATTAAGAGTAAGTCCACACACCCAAGTCATTTCACTAAATTATAATGAAAATATACTATTTATTGACATAGTACATGTTTCATGGTCAATCCATTAAAAGGATGGAACTATATCATTGAAGTCATCCTATAAATCCCCTTTACCATAACAATTTCATATCAATAATTTTTTCATGGAAGTTTTTAATTCAAGGATCATGGTAATGATCATTGAAACAAATGAAATGGAAACATGGGAAATTTCTCTCATAATAAGGTCAAAAACATACGTGGTGTCTTTGGTTCAACAAAATCGGCATGAAACAAAATCAATTAAATTCGTAGGTAAAGGTGAATGTCAAATTGGGATGGAATTATTTCAAACATTTTCCCCAAAATGATCATTTTCAAGATGGCACACCAATGGGTGTCCATATAGGTTATGTGTGATGCCTAAACCCCTGAATACGAACCAATTGATCAATATCAAGACACAAGTACCATTTATACATCAAAGAGTAATCATAATAAAGACTCATGGGAGGGAATGACATATTATATGTCATAATAAATACAAAAAAGCCAAAAATAAAATGAAAAACTATGAGACCACCTTCCTTAGGTCCATAGAAGAAGCCTCACTGGATAACAACCTAAAATTGAAATTAGGTTAGAGGAGATCTATGTTACAATTCAATGCCAAAAAATAGGATGAATGATCCAACATCAATATAGCAGAAAAAGTTAGAGATATTTACTAAAGAATTATTTATATTTGAGGTTAGCATTACCTTTAAGAGTTCAATGACTTTGTGGGATCAAATATTGTATTCTAGACATAGGATATAGAGGATATCCATTCTTGGGATGATATTTTATCTAAATGATGGGTTTAATTAGATGTTTTCCACTATATAAATGTGAAATAGAAATAATGGATAAAAATTTAAGTGGAGGAAAGGTTCATTCCACCACCCCCACCCAAATTTGGGGAAGCACACTTTAGTTACATAGTGTGAAAAACATTCTAAAAACATCTAGTAAGGCCCTGTCTCAAAACTATAGAAGGCCACAAGGTTCTATTCCATTTCATACAAAGTTTAAGACCAACTATGAAGACATATAAATTTCCAAATCTTAAGCCTCGCTGTTTTTTCAAACAATGCCGCTGAGTCTACATCCCAGTTTTCCAAAACTCTACGCTCTGAAGAAGCCATGCATGCTCCTCAGAAATTCCCTAGGCCACAACATACATTTACCATTATTAATGTAATGATTCAAAATGAAAAATAATGATTTGTACTATTGTCAAATGGTAGGTCGTGATAGTATATATATTACCATCCCATTGTTTTTTATCCCATGATCATACATGAAAATTAATTTATAGAGTTATTTACTATCTTAATATCAATAAAATGAAAGGGTTATTGTTAAATTATATTTCTATATTATATAATGAATTATTTTAGTGACCTATTATTTTTAAATTTTGAATATAAATGTTGTTACATCAGAATATATTTCCCCTAATGATACTACACCTATGGAAAATGGTTTTTCACAATTCCCTCTATCTATTTATAATCAATATGAATAGAAGGCATAGAGCCTATGAAATCCAAATTTAGTGAATTCAATTTGATTTTTTGAAAATAACTCATTCAATGACTTGGTAAATATAAATATATAAACATTCACAAAACACTTTTTGGGTCTACAATCCCACTATTGATTTTCATCAATAACTATTGATCTATTAAAAAAATATAGGTCAGAGAGGAAACATCTTTTAATTTTCCATTATATTATAGTTATCATTAGACAAGATTATTTTTTCGAATACTAGTATATCTTTTAAAGACATAATTAATAACATAATTATAATTGTATCATCACACTATTATAGATAACATAATACTCTTTATGCAGTGAAAAACCATCAATTTATTAGAATTTATTTATTATATTTTTTTATAGACCATAAAAGATTAAATTTGATGAGATTATACTCTATCACCTATAACATAAATTCTATTGGGTTTTTAAATAGAGGTATGTTGATAAATGAAGGATTCATAAATAAAATCATCTATTCCTACAATTCCAACAAATAATGCTCGAAACAAAAGTATAATTAAACAATAATAGTGTTATCCATTATAGTAAAATACATCCACAAACAAATATAACCTAATCATTAAAATCATCATAAATGAAAATATGATCATAATAAGGAATATACACAATCATAAGAGAATATATGATAATAAAGACATTGCATTACTCATAATATTATTTTTCCATGTTGATGAAAAATCATATAATTTTTAGGGAATAATGGGAACTGTCCCATGTGAAAAAGACTCTATTATTAAATAAATAAAATACTATATAAGTCAGAATGATGATTGATTATTAATTAATAATTTCCAAAAATAAAATATCTCATCAGGTACATTTTTGATCCATGTTAGGTAATGATTGGTATTCCATTTACTAGAATGTCTATCAGCCTTGTATTTTGACTCACGATATAAAAGAGGGATGATGATATTCATGGAAGAATGATAGTTTATATAGTTCATACACTAGGTAGTTATAATCCATGAAAGACAAGTGATTCCATTTCTGATTTCATTCACAATACTGGTGAAATCAAATTCATGAAATTTTTTGATGTATCCACTTCTAATTTTAATATCAACCAAATTAATAATTACAATCATTTTAGAATCAAGGTATATTATGACTCCATAAGGTAAAATGATTAATCCCATTCCATCACCTCATTAATTTTTTAAAATAACACCACATCTAGAAGGACCACTATTTTCATTTGAGGAAACATAAATATTACAATTGATCCAGTAATGAATAGAAGGGATCCACACAACATCAATGGTACCATAAGGTGGAAAGTTTTTACATGTAATTCCACAACACATAAGAAATATATGACCAGGTTTTGAGTTTTCATACTAAACCCATTAAGTATCATTTTATTATTTCACAACAATAATAATATCTAATTGTGTGAATTAGATAAAGCATTTGACCCGGTTATATAGTAGTTTATTTCTTCTTATGCAAACTATGTTATTAACATTAACTCTATCCACAAGGAGGATTAACAACATCTATTAATGAGGCTAAAAAGTACAAGTGAAAACTTAAAAATCAATTCTTGTTGTCTAGGGATGAAGGACCACAATAAAATCATCTAGTACTATCCATAGTTTAGTGGTCTTGACATAGCTCAAGAATAGGTGATTAAAATCCACCCTATGATGGTTATAAAGGATACATATTGATAAAATATTACTTACAACACCATTAATTTTTTGGGAGCATGGAATACATCTATTGGAATATGAGTGATAATTTTGAAGGAAGATGTAAGGATTTTCTCAAAAAAATTTCCCACCTTTTTGTATGCTTCTTCCCAACCACATAGAATAAATATATTTAAGAAGGACTCCGAGTTTAAGAGGTTTTCCAAAAATGTGTATCATCACGATTTAAAGAATTATAGTTTGGGACCAGGTCCTTTATTTTAGATATAAGAAAATCTATGGAAACCTCCATTTTCCATTTCGTTTATACATTAATGATAAAATATTAAATATAGGAGTATTTTTAAGAGGAATAAATGTACAGGTTTGTAATAAATTATTCATAAAAGAGTTGATATTTTCTCACGAATGAGAATTCTTTGAAATATTTGATAAATAATCCATGATGAAAGGCCATATAGATGAATTTACATAATTCACTCAGAAGACCAGGAGCCAAGTCATCCTGCTCCAATTAAAATATAAGAAAAAAATAAAGAACATAAAAGAACATCATGATGAAACTCTACAAGGGAGAGTAAATATCATTACATCATTATCATCATAGGCATGTAAATTATAGTTCTTAGGTAATACAAAAGTGAAACTTGAACTAACCTCCAAAAGTGCTCTCATTGAGAGGACTTCCGCAACTTCATTTTCCTACCGGTAGACATGTTTGACTTACAGAGATAATGATTCCGTAAGACGAAGAAAATCACCCCAGGATGATAACATCTTCCATAGAGCATTCTGTGACCGATCTGAGATAATATAGAATGCAATAGAAGAGTCTGACACAACCCATAAGTCATTCCAACCATATTGCATGACATACCATACTGCTTTTATCATTTCCTATTGCACTGCTTCAATTGCATACCAATTTCCTATATAATGAAAAAATAGCCTTTCACAAATATTTGATGAGTAAGAAACACAACACCAAATCTAGAAGGGCCTGGTTCTCCAAACACTTCTCCAACAACACTAACCTTTAGCTATTGAGGGATGGGTGGTATCCATCTGACATACTACATCATCATTGGATTTTTCATCCTACAATTGACACGATGTGATATTAACAACACTATATACGAGACATCATTTTTCATTGACCCAGTCGTCACTTCAGAAGCATTTATAATTTCATGATGCAAGAAAAAAACCAATGCGTGAAATGATGGATCAACATTACTACATAGAAAGTCATTTATTGTATTCCAAATGAATGAAATAACACTGGAAAAAGTAGCAAGAAGAAGCGACCAGACCTACCTACTAAATTTAGTCCCACATATGGACTACAAGAGCCTATCTACAAATCAGTTACTAAAATTGCAGCAAAAAATATCCTGCACATATGTCCACAACATGCATGAAAATTTACAGGATAAAAAGTCATGTGAAATATATATTTTTAGCTCTAAAAATAATAGACAGACTAAAGCCAGATGAATCCCAGTGCACCGCAAGTAGACTTGCAGTGGAACCCTCTACTTCCAATTTTTTCAAATTATTGTTGAGTGAGAATGATGAATAAAAGACTTTTAGAAATCAGTGACCCAATGAGGGGGGATTAGTGAGACACCACAAAAAATGATATATCACTCACTTATTGAAAACTTTCCAAGAGGGTTGGGAATCAGGACCAAAGTGTAACATTCATGGAAGTAGTATCATTATATTTCTAGTAGAATACTACTACATAGAATCCCACTGAGATCTATATTCTCATGAAAGTAAGAAATGGTAATGTTTTTCAGGGGAGGTGGAATGATATTATCATCACCAATGGGTCGAGAAAGCCAAGGTGTGGTATAATAGTTCAAAGGATATTGTTTATACACCACCCATTTATAACATGCCATTAGGTCAGTATAGGCATTTTTGAGAGTTGGCCATAAATATGAACTGATTTAATTGGGATACCCTATAGGTAGATTCCCATCAAACATGATGACATGAAAATCCAGAGAGGTATCTGGAATGGAAAGGTGCTTCCATAAGTATTTTGTATTCAAATTATCAATGAAAATCCTGATATCATTGATTCCAAGAACAACCATATGAATAAGTTTGATGCAGTCCTTGCAGGATATAGTAAAAAGAATCCTTTCATGAATTGAACCAGTCCAAAAGTTGTTTTTGATTTTAACATTTAAATCCTTGATAAGAGCTCCTGTCCATTTATATAAAGAGAAATAATTCACAAACACTGAATTTATAACTGAATTGACCAGACATATCCTCCTTGCATGGGACATACTTTTCCCCTTCCATGTTTCTAGATGATTTGTAATCCTCAGCGCAATACTATCATGGTAACATCTTTTTACCTTGCCCCATAAAAGTGGGACCCTAAGGTACATGAATGGAATATATACTCTTTTATCCTCACACATACGAGAAATTCTGTCTTTCCTTGATATTATAATTCCTCTACAAAAGAGTATAGAAGATTTTCCCCAACTAATAACCTAACCTGAAACCTATTCATAATGTGAGGAGATACCCTTAATACAAGAAATGGTGCCTTTATCTTCTCTCCCAAATATTAAGATGTCATCAATATAGAATAAGTGGGATGGGGCACATAAATTCATCCCCACTCACTTCCTCTTATACCAACAAAATCTAGCCAGATCAATGAGACACCAACTCAAATAATCACCAACAATGGAAAAGGGCATAACATAAAAAGGATCACCTTTTCAAACTCCTCCAGATCATTGGAAAAATCCCCTAGGGGGCCCATTAACAATAATTTATAGCCTAGTACTCAGTAAAATATAACCAATCATCCCTATGAGTTTATGGGAGAAACCATGAATTTTGAGAACAATAAATAGAAACTCCATCTAATGGTGTCAAAGGATTTAGATATATCAATCTTCACTACCATATTTTAATCCTTTACCTTACTCTTTATAACATTAAAAAATTACCAGGAAATATATTCACGATTTTGTATATTATTCTATAGAACAATCCCCATATAATTACATGAGATGAGGTACTTGGAAATATCACCTACCATTTTTACCATGATCTTACTAACTTTCTTTGGCATGGTATTTCCAATAGCAACAGGTCTAAAGTCCCATATATCAATTTCATTCTCCTTCTAACCAATTAGAGAAAAAAATTAGCATTCATTCAAAGGGAATGTAAGATTAAATAAAGAACTCATTCACTATAGTTACAACATCAATACGAATGATATCCAAATAAAATATGAAGAATTAATTGGTAATGCCATTAGGACCTACCACACTGTCAATGTTCAATAAGAATAAAGCATCATGTATTTCACTTCCACATGGGATATTAGCAAGATTCTTGATTTTCTCCTCCCCCACAGAGGTTTCAAAACTCCTAATAATTTTATCAGAGATATCATTTCTAGTGTCTGAAAAAAGCTTCTCAAAGTGAAGTGTCACAACATCTAATATATCATCCCCAAATCAGAACAGATTGACATCAATGGTAATCGCATTTAGGACACTCTGGACTCGTTTTCCCTATTCATGCAATGAAATAGCTTCCAATTCACGTCTGTTTCCTTCAACCATCTAATATTAAATTTGTTATAAACCAGGTTTCCTTTGAGGGTCAAATGTTGTCCAGATTTGAAGAAACCTATATTTTCTTCGGATAAGGGAGATCCTAGCACATATCTTTTTTTGGAGAATTTAATATAGAATTTTGAGCATCTATAATATCATTATCTGGAGAAGAAATGTCTCCCTACTCCATTTCACTATCCTTGCCTTAACATCCATAATCCTGTAGCATAATAAATGAGAAGGGCTACCCGAGAAAACAGTATCCCATGCACTTAACACAATTTCTCTACAACCGAATATCACAAGCCAATCATTGTTAAACATAAAAGGGAAAGGATCAGACCTTGATACATTGAAAGAAACATCCATGAGGGAAGGATTTTGATCAGAGTGTTGCCTCAGGAGGATTCTACTTGACACATTAATCACCCCATTCCTCTCATCCACTTGCATAAAGCATTATTATAGTTTAGTTTCCTACATTCAGGAATAGTTTATCTGGTCCAAGTGAAATCATCTCCAAAAATAGAAACCTAAGTAAGACCACAGTTATCAATAAATGATGAATGGTTAGAGGCTAAAATGTGACAAAATTTGCACCTGTATTCTCCTCAGGCCTTAGGACAGTGATGGAGTCAACAATAATTACCCAACTAGTGGCCATATTTTCACAGCTACTAAATATATTCCTCCATAAATCTCTTCTCTTTATGCACACTTGACATAATTTAAATTCCATGTTTTGAGCTAATTTGGAAATCTACATCTCAAAATACTAGGACCCTCAAATATATCCTTGATAACCCTTTGAATGAATATATTCTTCAAATATTGAATGAATTTATAGATATTTTTAATACACAACAAAACATATTCAATATTATTACAAATTGTTTTTCCATGATGTAATCATAAATCTTCTATGGAGAATAAGACCACTCCAAAATATGTTTATTATAGAAGTGATTATTATTTTATGGAGGGAATTCATCCATTTATATACCCTAAAATCAAAAATCAATTTGGAAACTATAAATACTATAAAATTGACAACCCTTCTAGACAGTCAAAAAATAATAATTTCTCATGAATCCAATTTTTTTTACATGGACTGAATTTTGGAAAAAATAATAAATACATTCATTAACACAAAACATATGGACATCGAAGATATATAAATTGATGTATTATTTATCTTATTCGCAACATGTCAATGATGTCAATTTTTTTATATTCACTAATACTTTTTCTAATAGAGTAGAACATATTATTCATTGTATCTTCATTTCTTAAGACATTATCATATTAAATGGGATATTTTTTAATGTTAATTATGATAATTTTTCTATATTGAGAGAATAATTTGTTTTCATCAACATATAGTATGTGATTGAATGTATCAATGTATCTATATGTTCTTATCGGAATTAGTTTTTTAGTGTTTTATATGTTGATAAGAATCCAACTTATGTAATCATAATCAACGGTAAAAATAATGGTTTTTAGAGGAAAATATGGACTTAATCCTCTAGTACATGTGAAATATATCTCAGGGGAATAGTTTATGAGCATAGAGATATGATACGATCTAGGAAAATTTCAATCCCATTTAATTAAAATTCTATTAAATAAAAAATTTCTTAAAGACATGAAAATTATGGTCTAGTATATTTTATAATTATTTAAATAAATAATTAGAGTGATGTTACACCAAATATTGAATTTCATGAGAAGATTATTGAACATAGAAACAGTGACAAGGAAATAAAAAAATATTTCTAACTTTGATGAAAATGAATTTGTTTTGAGATAGAATCATATTGGAAATGATAGAAATCCAATTGGAAATATTTTTTCTACTATTTTATATATTTCATTGATAAGGGAGACAAGATTAAAATTAACAATGTAATTTTTATTATAAACATTGGGGATAAGTAAAAGAAACAAGAAATTAAATCCCGTTGTCAATTTTACACCACAAGGAATGTAATTGATGTTATGGAAAAAGTCACAATGAATAATCATCAAATATGTTGGAAATAAATAATACTAAAACTCATATGTATCAAGAGATATAGTATAACATAAACTAATAAAAATTCTAATAAAAAAATCATGGTTATGTGAAATAGGGATTTATTTTTCCCATTCATTGACATTCATAGGGTTTACACATTAAATTAGAACAATACTAGAATTTTGCTATCAAATCTGTTCTTGTAAAATGAATAAAAATGAGAATCAATGTACTCTATTTTAGAATGTAACATGAAACTAACATTGAGAATATTGAAGGGAATTCTGATTTTCCAAACCCATTGAAGGGAATTAAAAATATTTGTATTTCAATCAACCTCATTGATCCATATGACCCTAAAATAATCTCTTTTTATGAAGTTATTGTTTTTAGATGAGCAATGAGATCATGCATAGTCTTCTATTAATACACCAGGCCCACATAAAATTCAAAAAGAGTTTCACTATCTTGAATGGTATAGATATGAGAATCACGATGAATAATATTTTCCTCTATGTGTCTAAAGCGTTCATGAATCAAAAAATTTAGTATTGTATAATGGATTATTAGAATAAGAATATAATATAAGGAATAATCATTGTAGTGTAAGTATTTCCATGTATCATGAAACTTTCTTATTCATTCAACATGAAATATCCAGGAACTGATTAATCTGAATAGGTAGCATGGTTTGGTTTCTCTGGTGTAGTGATTTTTTTACTATTGAAATGATATAAAATAAACCATTAATTAGTGGAGATTGAAGTGGATGCCCAAACATTAATGGAATCTTTTTGAAAAAAAAATGATTTACATTTTGATAGCCAAAAAATTACTGATGTGACACAATATCATGTATATTTGGGCCATCTATTTGACTCTAGACATGCCTTTACTATAATTTGATTCCATGAGGGCTATGGTTGATATAATGGATTTATCAATCGATAACCTATATTATAGATTTAGAGTGTTGTTGTTTTATCCAAGAAGAATACATATTCCTTTCATTTTACATTATAAATCCTATATTTTCTATAATAAATCTAACAATACGTGATATAAATTATATGAATATATATGAGAAAATAATTTATTACTTCCCAAAAAATTACAACTTAGAGTGTTCGTCTTATCTTTAGAACTAATAAATTGGATTCGATCCAATCGCAAATCTTCTAAAACACAAATATATTAAATGTCCTCACTCGATTGATTAGTGATAATCCATATGTATCAAATTTTTTCAAGAGACAAAATATTCTTGAAAAAAATTATCTTATTTTAGTTAGACATAGAATATTAGGACTATTCTTACCAGATAAATGATTAAGAGAACTAATTTTTTCAAGGATGTATATTTCATAAAAATTCATGAACATATTTTTCACTCTAATTTTATCATAATGAAAATTTCCCAGTAATTATTCCTAACATAAGGATTTCTCATGGATTAATATTTTGTTAAAAAATCGATTGTGCCTTTATTCACAGTCTTCCATCATTTTAATTGTATAGAGTGACCATATTGGAGAATCCAAAACTATCATGAAATTGCCTTTTAATACTACTATCAGAGTAGAGAGGAATTATTGTGTTATCTATATTCTAACTACTGCGTATATTTTCGTTATAAAACACTATATCCTAGTAGTAATGAAAAAACATTCACCATATTTAAACATCTTCATAAACATTTCATCAGATGTTTGGTCATTTTGAGAATGAGAGAAATGAAACCTAATTGAACAATTTTTATACCACTCATGATATTTTGAATTTAATATTTTATTATTTTATTTAAGACCTTGTGATTTGTTTTATTGGATTCCTATATCATTTCTCACACATGTGTCAATGAAAATATCTGAGGACTCTCAGATAGAGAAAGATACTCATTAATACTTCAATAATTTTTTTAAATCTAATTGATAATATGTTTTGTGTGGAGTATTTAATACATCGATCACTATAGGTTCCTTACATGTATATTATTTAATTCTATAGGATCATTGAGAGTGGTGACTACAATATCACTTTCTACCTAAGAAGACAAATTATTTAGAATTATCATAGACCAAAGAGCTTCAGAACCATCATGTCTGTTATAGGAACTATAAAGGTGTTCATATATTAGATATTCAATGAATCTCATGATATCCTAGAGAAATTTAAGGGAAACACATTCCTCCATCATGTGATTGATTCCATTTCCCTCAAAATTTCCCTTAGGAGGATCCACAATATTATTTAATTTTTTAGAAGGATCAGCTTGTTTATTATACCTTTTTTCATCATCAATAAGAACATTTGATGATTTTCTAGTGGTTCTCTTTAGGTCAGTGGTATTATAATTTTTCTTAACCCATCGCCCATGAACATTCATTTCAAAAGGATCAAAATTTTCTGTGATAACAAAATTCCATTTCCTATTTTTGTGGACATATTTCCAATCAATATCTTCAGTTAGAGGTTAAAAATTTTATATATAATCATTCAATTTGAAATATAATTACCAACCATCCCTAAAAATTCCATATAAGGGGATACCAATTAATATTCAACCTTTACATCCATTTTATGATCATTTTAAAATATATATATTCTATACTAAGTATTTGTGTCAAAATTGGAATCCAAAAAAATTCATGAATATATTCCCAACTCACCAATACATGTATATTGGTCTATATTTATCATCAGTCCACTGCATAAAGCATGTTCATAATGAATTTTACGATTCCAAAATACCAAATTTAATGTTTCCTATCTTATGAATTTTTTTTGATGAATTCCATTAATTAATTGTAATGATATAGAATTCCCACTCTAAAGTCCATAAAATTAAATGATACTGATTAAAATTCCCAATCACAAACATTGATTAATGATATTTGACTCTCAATGATGATATAAAATAAAACATTTTCAATAATAATTTTCATTCATTCATTTCCTCACATAAAATTCTCAAAAAAATTATTTTATGTTAGAGTAAGCCCATTATATATCTCCCATCATGTTTAGGACCCACCCACTAATAGTGAATTGTTATATGAAAATTTATTTCTACATTTCTTCAGAAGTTACAACAGTTGAGAACAATCCATCATGTAATTTTTTTAAAAACTGAGGAATTAGTATATCATGCTTAGATGTTTCCATGTCATTAAATGTATCCAAAAATTGGATTAACAATAATTTGTTATTTCTTGAAGAATCAACAAGGTCATGGGTTTAAATAGGCTTCTTCTTTCCTTTAGAATATTCATAGACCATGTCCTTGAAGGAATACTATCAATCTACATGAAACAATTCCTTCACCTTAGAGATTATATTTAAGAGGGATTTATTGTTGATATCCGCAAAGGAACATTAATTATATTTTCTATATAGTTTCCTTCTCCATGGGAGATAGTGAAAGAGAAATCATAGAACATTTTTAATAATCTCAAGATTCAATATGTAGTAAACTGAGGTCATTATTTCATATATAATCCATCCATTATTCCATGTATGGATAATTCATCATTTATTATGAGGAAACAAATTAGACTTGAAAATTTTAGATATTGATTCAAAATAGTATTATATTAATAAAATCCATAATGAATATTTTATTATATTCCAAAAATATTATATTATATATAATATGAAAATAATGAAATCATATTGTCTTCTAAAAATTAATATCATAAAACATCCATTTATAATCATTATAATTCAGTGCTTGAAACTACATTTTATTTCCCGATGAAACATCTTATGCTGTAGATTTTTATCATTAGAATTTTCTTGTTGAAAAATTAATATTTTATAATCATATTAGATAATGAAACTGCAATATATTTGATTAAATATTTATATATCAATACATCTTGTGTATGAAAAGAAATAATTTTTATTCATCTCCATTCAGTGTATAATTATATTTTGAATTATTACATCCTTATTTTAAAAATTATTAAATTTTATCTTATATAACACTTATTAATTCATGAAACTAATAATAAATTTTTATAAGATAAATAATGTAGATAGTGGTATATTCAAAACACCCATATATTTAGTAATTTGAGTTGTCATGATGAACAGATCCTTCACCTCATAATATTTTCCATGACATCATAAGGTTCTATTGAGAAAATCACATGTATGACTATTATTGCTGATGTTTTCATTCCCATAAATTTTCTTATTTTCCTTAAGATCAATTATATACTGAAACAATTACCACTTAGGTTCGTTTTATTTTACAATGTATTACCATTTATTCATTCATTGTACTTTTTATTCCATTGGATGGATCAACTGTCAATCATCACCCACAAGAATAATGTATTTCTTCAAAAACCACTTCGGAATGCCTGTTGTGTTCTTCCTTAATATATATTATAATCACCTCTAACATATTTTACATGATAAATAATTCATATAGATATATCATCCAATTATAAATTGGTATCATCCTCTATCATCATTCATTACAGAAATTTCTAATATCCCTAAATGGAATTTTCCGAATGAGACATCATCGCATTGTGATATACCATTATTTCATCCACACTCAAGTTACATCAATGATGTAGTGATATTGTTTTAGAGAATCTACTCCATTATATTATGCCACTGTAATGATATATCAAATTTTTTATTCTTCATATAGGATGAGCCTCACATACTCTTCTATAATGACATTAAAGATATCACTTGTAGGAATACATCTGTCGTCCCCCAACATACTCATTCATGATATATCATTTACTCATATTGAATGTTATAAATGATTATCAGTCAACATTAACAATATTGGATTACTAAAACAATCCCATATTATATCACATAAATAAAAAATTGATAGAAGAAACATTATAGATATAAATTATCCACAAGATATTGATTTAACAATAATATTATTTTTTATTCATAAATATAGACCTCCCAAATAATTAAAAATGCATTTGTTTTAGATTTAGGGGCTATCATTATTTTTTAATTTTATATATTCATAATCATTTTTGATACCCCTAATAATTACATCCATTAAATCATTTTATCATTCCACGTACTCCAACATCATGATAGCTAAAATTCCATACTTTTTCACTACTCAATTTGAGTTTTAAAAGTGATTATAATTAAAAAAACATTTTATTTGAGTTAAGATGATATTCTAAATATCCTAGAAGTTAACTATGCTTATTTATTCTAGATATAATCATTTTAATGATTCATCAGTTGAATTGTTCAATGTATAGAACATCTTTCTTCAACCTTTATTTTTAAAAATGAAATATTACATTATAGAAAACATAATAGCATGAATAATGTCTAAAAAACAATCTTCTCCAACATAGTTTGAGTCTTATTTGCATCACTGCATTTCTTATATCAAGATTAGAATGTACAGATCATTAAAACAATTTCAGTACAATATAATTCCATTTGTTTATTTTTGAAATTTTCCATTATCTTATCATTTTTTAATAATTATACGCTTGTAATCCGAAAATAGAATTAGAAAATTCTCACCTGTAATATCTTTTGATAACATATAACCTCTTGATATTTTATATATCCATTTTTTAGGACCCATATCAAATTTATATAAAAATTAATATGTTTTCAATAATATTTAATATTTTAAAAACTCAACAGAACAATTAGAATGAATACTTTTCTTTGATACATCAATCTATATACCTTTATAAAATATCTTATCTAACATTGTATCATAAAAAAACTTATTGTGATATATAAACTCAGTATTTTTATGAATATGCATTAATAATTAATATAAAAAACATTATTGAAACCAAACCATATTATTATTTAAACTATAAATTTATATTTCCATAGAAATAGTTGGATTATTTTGTAAACTATTTTGTTAAACAATCCAATTGGTATATTTAATATTTGAAATCCATGTTATAAAATAATGGATTTTAAAAAAAATTGAGTTCCAAATATGATATAATTGGTATGTTGTAGTCATGTTGACTCCTCATTTAGAATATATTAATTTTTGATGACATTATTAGATAAAATTTCTTGATTATAAGAAAATTCTATCACATCTTCCTCTCTAAATGTTTTTTCCATTGAATGAAATTTTAAATATATTAAATAATACATATGTGATATATTAATTTTACACATATCATGTACACTAGGATACATCCATGTAGTATATAGTCTAAGATCATATCCTTTATTAAAATATATTATCATGAAATTTTCAGGGGATATATGTTTTGTTCATGGTTATTTCACCCAAATGAGAACAAAATTAACATTAATTTTGTGATAAAGCACTACCTACCAAAAGAAATACCATATTACTTTCCTATCCAATATATTAGATATTTTATAAATATTAATATACATGATGGTCTCTAATAGGATTATTTTTATATATAACATATTAATATTACATTTATTAGACTAATTGATTTAAATATTATATTTTATAATATATTTTCTTATATGATCTACATATCTTCCCTATTAATCCCCAATTGAGGATTATATCACCACTATGTATACTTTATTGAGTATTTTTTTTGAGGTAATCATTGAGGTTACAGAACCTACATTTTATGAATCATTTGAGAGTATGTTTTTGGTGAATTCAATATTGTTCTCTATATTTATCCATATAAAGATATTTATATCAATATTTTTCAATAATTATTATTCAATATAGATTAAGTTATCCATATATTCATTTATGAGTTCCTATTTTTCTATTTTCCATCATAACTATTTCAAAATTATTTTCGTCCTTCATTATGTATGAAAAATTAAATTCTTGCATCCCTCCACCAATAAAAAACATATCTAGAAATTTAATTATACATATTTCGGAAAAATATATTATAGATTAAGTAAAATAATCTATTTATATATCTTGTAGATAAGTTCTTATGGTTAATTTTATTTCAATCGATCATCAGAAATCACTCCATTCATCTTAAATTAATTTGTGTCGCTAAAAATTTCCTTCGTATGAATTTAATCCTCAATAAATCATTCCACAATTTAATCCATTTTATTATAAGCTCTAACATAAATATTTTATAGAACCTTCCATCATAAAGTGATGAATATTGATCTAGAATACTATCATTTTATTTCAACAGCATAATTTATTGAGATTCTCCAAGACAACATGATTTGAACTTCATCCCCAGAACCCCAAAATTCACATTGTGTCATATTTAAAACCCTCAGAAAGTTCACATAAATTACATCAACAATATATATATATAAAAATATGTCATGGAATAAAGTTATAGAAATTCATAATCCTATAATACTTGAATAAATTATATTTATTCACACACACCAATAATTAGATTATCATTTAATAATTCATTTTTCACAATATCATAATGTTGCACACAGACTATATAAGAATTCCAACTTGATCCTATTCAATAAAAATTATCCACATTTACTGAACAAACCATGAATATATATAATGACTTCATAAAAACATATTCATCCACATATAGTCGAATATTATAATAAAATAGGCATGGTTTCACCTAATGTGGTTCATCTTGATACTCATATATTAAAAAATAAATATTTATATAAGATATATTTATACATTTATAGTATCCATTGTTGTATATCCTTGTTAGTCATAGTATTATGATCATTAACACACAAAATATTTACATGATAAGAAAACATATAATATATCATTGAAATTAATTAAAATGACATAATTATAATAAATATCATATTGTATTAGTGTTTTTAATTATAGGGAATTATATTAATAAAATGGAACACATCTACATAGTTTGCATCTTTTTCACAATATAATTTCTTTAATTCATTTTCAATATTTATATAAGAAATTAATTTATAATTTATATTAGGTGTCTATATTAAAAGTATTTTCCTTATATTGATATTTACACATCCTCAGATACACAAAAAATTAATTTGAAAATATGGGATAAAAACTATTAGTAAAGAATATAAGAATATCAATATTTTTAATACCAATTAAAAACATGAAATCCCATAGAAATGATTACTTTTTTCAAAGAAATTATTGACAAGAAAAATAAAATATGACCACATGTGAAAGTAAGACATAAATCAATAAAAGAAATTAATAACTCATTACAATGAATATATAAATTATACTAGAATCATTATGAACATGAGAAATCCTGAAATTATTTCCCTGAGACACAAAAAAATTGAATAATAATAGTTCATAAATTATTACTACTATTTTAATAAAGGATTTCCATAAAAACCCAAAACATGTTTAAGAAATTAAAATAGGAATCATGTAAAAACTTATACATAAACCCTTTTCACTCATATTAAATTCATTTGTGAAAAAACGGATAAAAAATTAATTATCTTTATATAACATAACTAGTGATGTCTCCAAATTTTCCATTGTGAAAACTAAATCATTAGATAATGTATTTGATTGCTATATTGTTATAACCCATCCCCACAAACTATATCTAGTTTTTTTATCAACATAATAAATACTCATATAACATATCATGATAAAAAATAGTTTATGAATTTAAATATTCATTATATATTGATTTATATACTCTTTTTATCCATTAATAAGAAGAATGAATGATGTTCAAACTAAAATATGTTGAAATATAATCACTTTTTTTAAATTCATATAATATATTTTTTTAATTAATATGAATATGAACATATATTTTAACCCTTGTAATCAAGTTGAGGAATATAGATAATAAATAAAGACATGATGATGAGGAAAGGAATCAATATCCTAAATTCTAAAAAACATACACGTTTTAAATCAGTAAAATAGATTTAATATCACATGCTATAAAATAAAATTAAAAAATTATTTACATAAATTTTTTTATGCGAATATATAAATATTCATTAATAAAAAATATCAATATTCATATGGGACAAAAATTTTTGGACAAAAAAATTTAAATGATCATTTGAAATAAAAATTTATCACTTTGAGTCCCAACTCCATTCTTATGTATATATACCTAAAAAATTAATAAAAATATATTTATTTTTAATATTATTCAATAAAATTACATTACATTCACTATGTAATATTAATTTTATTTATTCATTCCTGCATTTTCTAATTATCTAAAATTTTAAATTTCACTTATGATGTTTTATGGTCATCTAGTTCATAATTGAAATTACAGTCTGACATGGGTGACCATATTGAAATGGTTCATTGTAATGTAATATCTAAAATAATAATATTTTTATAAATAATATATTTTAAAATTATTACGATTTATAGAAAAATATAGGTATATATTTCATGAATAATGAAGGTTGTTATTTCTTAGAATTTGTACCCTTATGTATACAATAATTACAATTTCATAATATAAAAAAAATGAAAGTAAATAATATATAACACAATTTAAATATCTGGACTCATATTTGGGATAAATTTATGGTATACGTTTATTAAATCCATCCCTATTACAATAAATTTTAATATTTATTAAATAATGAATCTCATCCCTTCAATTAGTTTGTAGTCCTCAAACAGGCTTGAGCGATGTTTACCATTTTCTAAAGGATTAGAGGGGAAGAGTGTAGTTATTATCAAATAATTTATGAATAGAAATTATTTCTCAGAAATAATTTATATTTGTTTTCTAAATATTAATAATAATTTTTAAAAGGTAATGACTAAAAATGAAATATATATCTTGGTGGATGTGGAAGTCTTCATATATGTCACATCAATATATTCAAATTTAGTTATTTTATTAACATTTATAGACATCGGGTAGTTCGGATCGAGGCCCGAAAAAAAAAAATTGAATTATTATTTAAAAACATGTGATTTGTCCTTGACTGCATCCATTGCATCGCGGTTGAAGTCGTGCGGCCTTGCATGGGTCACCATGCGACCTCTCCCAGATTAGCCCATGACATGCCGATGTTCAATTACTAAAATAAAATGATTTAGGAATGATTTCAATAATAAAAATAATATCAATGTCACTTTAGAATATTATTAGTATCATCCTGGATAATAATTCAATTGAGAGAATTATTTTTATTGTTAGCATTATATTAAATTGATAATTGTAAATTTTACTATTTAGTATGTTAAGTTTGTTATCACCTTATTATTATTATTATTACAAATGTCAGAACCTATTATTGTAATTTTCCAATTACAATTATTATTATTATTAGCCTTCTATCTTAATTCTTTCATTTTGTATTCATTTTTGTTTTTTTCACCTTTTCCCTTACAGTTAGGGTTTAGGCGGCTCCCCCCCTTCTTTCTCTTCTCTCAGTCGAACACCTTCTCCCCTTTTTTTCTTTCACATTGTAGCACCCCCCCTCTCCTGCTTAGGGTCGCACCACCACCCTTTCCCACCGGATCTGGCGACCGCCTGACTCCCCGCACCCAATTGCGGATCTTATTTTCCACCTCCTATCCACCGTTTCATGCCCCTGTTCTCCCAATCCTACCACAGTCGCGGCCCTTTTCCACCTTCACCAGACCTGCATCCTGGCCAGCCACCCTCACATGTCAACCATTAGCTCTCGGCATACCCCCTTCCCCGGACACCCTCTGCCGTTCCGAGCCCCCTCCCATGCCAATCATGTCGAGTTCTTCTTCTCCCATGTGTGTGCCATGCCACATCTGTTGGAAGCCATCACCAGTTCCCCCCTCTTGACCAACAAAAGACTTCTTCCAACAAAACAGACCAGTTCTACTCTCCTCCAACGCACACGCCTCCCTCCAGTATGTTGTTTCCCCTCATCTTAGGTATTCAGATTGGGGTTTTTGAGTTGTTTGAGGTCTGATATTGATAAATTTGGGTTTGTCCACTATTTTAAGGTTTATTTGATGTTGTTTGATGTGTGCTTGGTGTGCGACTAGAGTGTCACTAAGAGATTTGTCGGTGTTGGTGTTTCCTACATTTAGGGTGTTAATTAGGATCATACGTTTTTCCAATTGTTGGTTCAATTTCTTAATTAGGGTTTGAATTTGAGTTCTTTTGAGGTGCGGTTAACGTGCGACGGTCATTGTGCACCATTTTTGTGAAGTCTGCTATGACAAGGTAAGTGGGTCTACATTTAAACATTATCTTTTAAGTTAAATTTCTTTCTTAGTTAATTTAAAATGTTTCTTGATAAATTCTTTTGGGTAGATATTTATTTGTCTTGATGATTATCATTGCATTCTATTTGTTAAGCAGTATTTTTAGGTTGTGTGGGTATGTTCTCTGTTTGGAAAAATGTTTTTTTGTCAAACATTAATGATTGATAAAATTTTCATTTAGTTTCTCAATTGTGCATGTTTTGTAAATGTGTTTTTGATACATTGTTACATGTGTTTGGTCATAAGGGAAGGTTTTCTGTGGTTTGAATGAGGTGTTTCCATGAAAACCCACACTAAACTATCTATTAGTGTTTTATAAATTTTGTGTTTGTTTTGTGAAAATGTGAAAAGTGAGAGGTTAATGTTCTGGTGTAGCATTCATATGAATTTTTTCGGAAAAGGGAATTTGAGTCCCTCTTTGGTGTTTAAAGTCATGTTTCACATTCTAGAATTGTGTAATAATATTTTTAGTGTTTTGTTTAATCGAGAAAATGGTCCTTTAAATGTGAGATTGAGTTATTAATTAATGCAAGGGGTGTAGGTTGTGTTCTTCATGTGGCATCAGGTATGCTTGTTCAAGGTGGAGGCCTGAGTTGTTTCTTTTGTGTTAATCGTGTTATGTTTCTTTTTAAATAATTTTATGACAAAGAATATAATATGTCTTAATAACGAATTATTAGTATTTCAAAAATTGTTTTAAATGATTTGGGTAAAATATTTTGGTGTCCATACTTTGTCAAATGGGTTTCTGTGTGAGTGAATGTGTGTCAATGGGTTTATTTTACACCTGATTTGTATTATTTCTCTGATTTTGACATGAAATGTAAAAGTTGAATATCATGGGCACAAAAAGGGGAAGCCTGGGTACTAGGCGGGCGAACTAGATCTAGCGTGCTAGTGATACATAAGGAGCTCTGGCCCGATTTCACTTAGCTGGTTTTAATATTAAAACACTAACTAAACATTGGATAATGATTGGAGACCCCTTGGTTATGGAAGTGTTTCCCTACTTGTGGCTCATGCACAAGAATTTATTTTTTTGTGGTTCCTATACTACTGTTCACCGAGACGCGATGTTCTAGGGTCCCATTATTATACTAGTTCTAATAGGGCCTCTTCCACTTTTGGTGCTCCTAGATTACTATATGCTCACCATCGTCATACGGTGTAACTTTTGGGTTTTCTTAAAGGTTTGGGGTTTCATAACTCCAATGGTGCTTTATTTTTAATTAAGTAGGATTCTTTGAAAAATGTTTTCCTTACTGAGATTGTTTCTTTAAATTTGTTCAATATTTTTTGTCCTTTTATATATTTTAGCCTGCAAATTTATTTTTCATTTAATGTTTACACGTGGAACCTTTTTATTGGGTGACGTCCTACTGGGCTTTTCACTCACACCCTGAATACACCTTCGAGTGTATGTAAACATTGATTCGTGTGTGTTCCAGGTTGTGACATCGTTCTCAACGATCATGGTTATAGTCGTTGGTGGTATTCTCATGCAGGTTGGTGTAGTTAGCTTAGATATATGACATCTCATGTCATTTGGAGTCCTGAGTAAGAGGTTTTTTGTCTTTTTTGTAGTTCCCATTGGGTTTTAGATAAATTCTATGTTCGAAACCTGGTTAATGTTTCAATGCGTGTTTGGTTTCCTATTTCTTGTTCTAGTTTGTTTATCTTTTTAGTTTTCTTTCTACCTTTTATTTCGGGTAAATCATTACCATAAATTTTTTGATACGCAGGCAGTTGTGCCAGCCCATGGGGATCGGGAACGCCCTTCGGGACATGTCACGGACCGGGTCGGGCGCCAAGTCAGATGGAGACCCAGCCTGGTTCGTGTTAAAATGGTATCAAAGGAGTAGGATTTCTCTCTTCGGTCGTTATATATTGGGTTAGAGTCACGGTAAACTGAGTTAAGGTTTTCGGGTATCGACGTCCTGGCTACGAGTAAGGTGCTTGGCCAGCACACCTCGTGGCGGGACTCAAGTTACCAATGTATGTTGAGTTTTTTTTGAGTTTTTGGACCTTGTAGTTAATCTATCTAGGGAAAATGAAAAGGTAGTAGGTTCAATAGACTTAGTGAGCTCACAGGGTCTGGAACGCCTTATGGAGCTGGGGACGCTGTCCGAGAATACTCTCTGTGGTGGTGGTGTGATTGACGTATGGCCGCCAACCATATGTTCCAATAACCCACTGACACTAGTTTCCTCATAATTTGTATCTCATCTCTTTGTTTTGGATTCATGGAAATTTGGTTTTAATGTAAAAATTTTATGGTAGTGGAAAATGTTTTCAAATGAAGCTCTTTTAATATAAAATGGCGTGTAAGGTTTGAAAAGTGTGGGTTGAATGTTTTTGTTTTGATAAGTGGAATGGTTTGGTTTTTATTCTTAGTGTTCTCATAGGAAACCACATGCATGAATGTATATGGGAAAGAGAAAGGGTTAATGGAATGAGCGGATGAGTGCCTAGATGGACATGAGGTGGGTGCCGGTGCGGCATGAGAAATGCATGTGTAGGGTCCACAGGACACTATTAGTGATTGTGCAACCCACTATCATGGCTTATTTTCAAAATGTTTTGTTAAAGGACAATTTGGTGTTTTTAAATAACCTTTGATTGTATGGTGTGTGCTCGTATTTTTTAAAGGTTGGATGTGTGGTGTTTTGAGCCGAGAATACTTTTTGACTGATTTGTGTCTTGATTGTGAATTCTTGTTGGTCAGTTGGTGTGATAGCATGTGGTTAATGTTCTCTTTTGAAAAGTTCTTCGGAAAGCCCTTGCAGTGGTTTTCCTCTGCCCGTTTATCATGCTGTTGTGGTATGTATTGACCATTGGACCAATTTTGTTGAGTACATGGCTTTCATTCATTACTAGTGTACTCCCCCAATGAAGCGTTAGCATGCGATTGAAGTGAGGCCACAAAAAATTCATCATTTTCCAACCCTCCAGTTGATGAGATGACTCTCTTCTTGAATTCTAAAATTAAACCCACCTCACCTATTTGCAATTATACAGGTCCTCTCGTAGTGGGATGTTATATGTTAGGGGAGTTGAATGGAGTTTTGGTTTCTTTGAGTTGTATGAGTCATTGAGTATGAATTTTGACAACGTTGCATTTGATGGTTTCCCAAGGAAGTGGTGAAAGGAAATACAGAGGGGAAGGGTGAAGGCGGTTCAGAATTATCATTGTTGACCGGTGTCTTGAAGGGCTTTGTAGTACTTTCATCAGCGGAAAGGGTCATGTTTGGTGATGTCTTTAAGTGTTATTTATTTGTTATAGTCAATGGTAAAGTTTAACCTCATTAATTTTAATGTTCTATTTGGAAACGGTGAAGTAGATTCCAGTGGGGAAAGGTGGAAGCCGCCTGGAGTGGTCAGTGCTGGCCACTATTCTAAATAACCTTTGGTCCTTCGTCAGTTTTGTTTAAGAATGTGTATACGTTAGGCCACTAGTGTGGTAGACTTAGTCACATGGTGATGCTATGGTCGATTGCAGGAATCATGTGTTGTTTAAGACTCAGTTTGAAGTCCCTCTCCGTATAATGTTCCTGTGAACAACAATGGTCATTCTTTGGTGGTGATTTGTGGCTTTGTGTTGTCATTTAGAGTGACAAAGGGTTATGCACATGAACCATTTCCACTCTAGTGTTGGTGAATATTCCGTGTATGATCAGTCAGATGTCGTAACGTGTCGTGTTTTCTAGTGTTGTCTGGGTTTCAGTGTGGTTTCATGTGACACCAAAAGGGGAACCTCCATTAGGGAGTCTTCGACACCTGACTACGGGGCAGGAGATGCTTCAAACATCAAGGCGCTAGCCATAGGCCTCAGAGTGAAGCTGACACGTGGTCAGGAACCCTGGGAGTGTATGTGACCCCAACTTTATTTCTATCATCTATGTTAAAAGTGGAGGCAGTTTAAATTAATTCTATGGTTGTTCCACTCTGAACGAGTCATATGGTTGAATATGGTTTTCGTGAAAATGTGGAGGCATGTTCGTCTCGTGCCTTAATGTCTTGGGTGTTGCGTACCACTAGATGCAATCAAATTACTGTTATTTATGAGAGTCTGTTGGGTAACTCAGTCTCAAATTTTAATAATTCTCATACATGAATGTGGAAATGCTAGTTTGTCTGGGGCCATGCTTTTGACGCCCTGGTAGTCGGGACCCTCACTCCCTGCCCCTTGTGGTGAGGTGTTTTGTCACCATCAAAAAAATATTCATAGTCTGTAATCATCTATTAGTTTTAATGATGGTGAGACCCATGATGGGTCTTGTACAAACGTCTCTAAAATGAATTAGTGTTGGCCTTTCCTTAATGGTGGGGAGTCTGCCCGGACCTCCCCATGTTGGTTTTCAAGTCTCATCTTGGGTGTTGGTAGGTTCTTAATGGTGGGGAGACCCACATTGGGTCTCACACGAATCTATCTAGAATGAATCAGTGCTGGACTTTTCCTTAATGGAGGGAAGTCCGCTCGAACTTCCCTGTGTTGGATTTCCAGTCTCGTCTCAAGTGTCAGTGAGTTCCTAATGGTGTGGAGCCCCTCCGGAATCCCCATGTTGAACTTTTTATTTTGTTTTTAAATTTTTCTTAGTGATAAGTGATAAGAGTGTTCCTTGGATGTGGTTTATCTTTTTTGTTAATTCTAGCCAATTGGTGTGATTTTCATTTAATAGTGCTTGAGTTGTTTCAGCTTGTCAAGTTGGTTTTCATGGGTGTGAGAGTCGCTTTCCCTGATTAGTCAACTGGATGTGTTCTAGCTCCTTAGGGAGGGCGAGACATATTTGAATTTCATTTCATGCATTTCCTGAGATTGTCATTTGAGTCACTCTCTCTAATAATGATGCTTTTGCCTCTCTTTGCTTGATGTTTGGGGGGATCCCCTTTGAATCTTAAGAGAGTGTGGTTTTCTACTTTGGGGTTCGGCCATAGTTGTGGCTTTCAGGGGGGAAAAGCATTATTGTGGAGAGAATTGTCTCATATGCCTTTTCTAATTAGTTTATTTTATTAATACTTCTGGACATTGGGTAGTTCAGGTCGAGGCCTGATATAATTTTTTTTAATTTTTATTTAAAAATGTGTGATTTGGCATTGACTGCATCCATTGCATAATAGTTGATGTCATGCATCCTTGCATGCATTACCGCACGACCTCGCCCAGTTCACCCCATGCCTTGCCAATGTTCAATTAATGAAATAAAATTTTTTCGGAATGGGTTCAATAAAAAAATAACATCATTGTCACATGAGAATATTATTATTATCATCAGGGATAATAATTTAATTTAGAGCATTATTTTTATTATTAACATTACTTTAAATTGATTAATTTATAGTTTACTATTTAGTATAATAAGTTTGTTATCACATTATTATTATTATTATTACAATTTTCATAACCTATTATTTTTATTTTCCATTTACAATTATTTTTATTATTAGACTGGTGTTTTAATTCTTTTATTTTTTTTTCATTTTTTTTCTCCTTTTCCCTTACAGTTAGGGTTTAGGCGGCGCCCCCCTTATTTCTATTCTCTCGGTTGAACACCTTCCCCCCTTTTTTTCTTTCATGCTATAGCACCCCCTCTCTCGCTTCGAGTGGGGCCACCACCCTTTCTCGCCAGCTCTGGAGGCCACCCGAATCCCGGCCCCTCGTCGCGACCCCTATTTACTTCCTCTTAAACGCCATGTCGCGCCCTTATTCCCCCAATCCTGCCATAGTTGCGGCCTTTATCCACCCCCACCGGTCCAGCATCCTGGCCCTCCTTACCCACGTCTCGACCAATAGCTCATGGCATACCCCCTTCACTAGACACCCTATGCTACGCCGAGCCCCCTCCCATGCCAATACTATCGAGCGCTTCATCCCCCAGGTGTGCACCATGCCACATCTGTTTGACTCCTTCACCAGTTTCCACCTCTTGACCTACACAAGACTTCATACAATGAAACTGACAAGTTCCACTATCCTTTAGCGCACACGCCTCCCTCTAGTACATTGTTTCCCCTCATCTTAGGGTTTCAGTTTGGGGTTTTTGAGTTGTTTGAGGTCTGATATTGATAACATTGTTTCGGTCCTCTATTTTGAGGTTTATTTGATGTTGTTTGAGGTTCACTTGGTGCACAACTGGATAGTCACTTTGAAATTTTTGGGTATTGGTGTTTCCAACATTTAGGGTGTTAATTAGGGTCTTACTTTTTTCATATTGTTGGTTCAATTTCCTGATTAGGGATTTCATTTTGGTTCGTTGGAGGTGCAGTTGATGTGCAACCATTGTTACGAACAATGGTTGGGAATTCTACAATGACAAGGTATGTGGTTCCACATTTATACATTATCTGATAAGTTAATTTGCTTGTTTAGTTAATTTAAAATGTTAGTTGATTAATTATTTTCGGTGTGTATTTAGTTATCTTGATGTTTATCTATGCATTATATATGTTTTTCAGTATGTTTATGTGGTGCAGGAACTTTCTCCATTTGGAAACATGTTTATTTGTCTATTGTTAGAGTTTGATAATATGTGCAGTTAGTTTTTTAGCTGTGCAGGTAGAGTTAAATGTGTTTTCGATACATTGTTGTATGTGTTTGGTCATAAGGGAAGGTGTTGAGTGGTTTGAATGAGTTTTTATATGAAAACCCACTCTTAACTATCGACTAGTGTTTTATAAATACTGTGTTTGTTTATTGAAAATGCGCAAAGTGTGTATTTTATATTCTGGTGTAGAATTAATATGAATTTTGTTTGAAAACTGAATTTGAGTGCCTCTCTGGTGTTTAATGTATTGTTTAACCTTTTAGAATTAGGTAATAATATTTTTAGTGTTTTTTTTAATCAGGAAAATGGTCTTTTTACTATGCGATTGAGATATTAATAGATGAGAGTGGTGCAGGTTGTGTTCTTCATGTGGCTTCAGGTATGTTTGGTCAAGGTGGAGGCCTGAGTTGTTTCTTTTGTGTTAATCGTGGTATTTTTCTTTTTAAATAATTTAATGAAAAAGAATTTAATATGTTTTAATAAAGAATTATTAGTAATGAAATTTTTTTTAATTGAGTTGGGTAATGTCTTTTGGCGTGTGTAATTTGTCAAATGGTTTTCTGTGTGTGTGAAAGTGTGGTGATGGGATTACGTTACACCCTATTTGTTTTATTTGTCTGAGTTTGATATGAAATGTGAAATTTGAATATTTTGAGCACAAAAAGGGGAAGCCTGGGTACTAGGTGGGCGGACTAGATCTAGCATGCTAGTGATACAGAAGTGGATTTGGCCCGATTTCAAATATCTCGTTTGATGATTACAACACTAACTAAACATTGGATGATGATTAGGAACCACTAGGTGATAGATGTGTTTTCCTACTAGTGGCTCGTGCATGAGAAAATATTTTTTTGTGGTTCCTATACTACAGTTCACCGAAACATGATGTTATAGGGTCCCATTCTTTTACTAGTACTAGTAGGGCCTCTCCCACTTTCGGTGCTCCTGGACTACTATACACTCACAATCAGCATACTGTGTAACTTTTGTGTTTTCTTGATGGTTTGGGTTTTATTAACTGCAATAGTTAATTATTTTTAATTATGTTGTTTTCTTTGAAAAATGTTTTCCTTATTGAGGTTTTTTCATTAAAGTTTTTCAATAATTTGTGTCCCTTATTTTATTTTAGCCTGCAAATTTATTTTTCATTTAATGCTTACATGTGGAAGATTTTTATTGGGTGACGTCCTATAGGTCTTTTCGATCACACCCTGCATACCACTTCAGGTGTATATAGTCATTGCTTCTTGTGTGTTCCAGGTTGTTACATTGTGCTCAGCAATGGTGGTTCTAGTCATTGATTGTATTCTCATGAAGTTTGGTTTGGGGAGCTTGGAGCGCTGAATTCTAATGTAGTTTGGAGTCTTGAGATAGAGTTTTTAGTTTTCTGTCTTTGTTGTAGTTCCCTTTGGGTTTTACTTGAATTGTAAGCTCTAAAACTGGTACAGTTTCAATGCATGTTTGGTTTCCTATTTCCAGATTTAGTTTGTTTATCATTGTAGTTTTCTTTTTATCTTTTAATTCGTGTAAATAGTTCCCATATATTGATTGATACCTGAGATATTGTGCCTGTCCTTGGGGATCGGGAACGCCCTTCGGGCCATGTCGCGGACTGGGTAGGGCGCTAAGTCAGACGGTGACCTGGCCTGGTTCATGACAATATATGCAAGAGTAATGTTTTCATTTTCCATAGGAATAAAAGGTGGTAAAAATAGTTATTTTCAAAAAATATTATATTTTTTTATAATGTTGATTCTGATAAATTAATTTAGAATTGTTATATATAATTTGTAAGAGGTAAAGAATAAATTTAAACTAAAATTATTCAGTTATTACTTTTACCTCCTTCAATATTTAATTTTTATCATACAACATAAGCCATTTTGATTGATCTTTCAGGAAGAACAAGGAGTATTTGATTTTGGAATTATGTTTCAATTTTAATAAAACATAAAATTGATTTTCTAAAATTTTTTAGGCGTGTGGTGAGGTTAGTGGTTGATGATCCATTTTATAACAAATAGATGTAGTTATAATTTAAATACATAATAATTTTATATAAAATATAAGTTTTTACCACAAACAAATCACCTAAAAAATAATTCTTATGACACAATGTGATGGTGGTTTGAATACTACCATCAAATGTGATATAATAAATGTAAATATTTTATCACGAATCATTAAACCCTTATTTTTTTCCCTTTAATCCTATTTTTCTCCATAATTGAGATAATAACTTTTTACCTTGAACAAAACTAAGTATGACTGTAAAAAAATGATTCCTATTAAAAATATTGGTAATTGGTATTCAAAATTTGACATCGAATATTCAATCTTAAATTTTTATATGCTATTAAAATTATATATATATATATATATAATATATTCAAAAAAAAATGTAAATATCATTTTCAAAAAATAAATTTCGTAGAATGAATTATTTTTATCCAAAAGACATAAAAACATATATTCTAAATTTACAATGGATGATTTTTTGTTAGGAATTAAAAATAAAAACATCATTTACATTTTTCTATAGTTCAATAAATGAAAATAATAGAATTTTTTTTTATTATATTAAATATATTATTTAAATTATTAAAATATCAAAGATTGATTTCGGCTTTCAACAATATATTCTGAAATAAATTATATAATATTTGGAATATATTTTGTTATAAAAAATAGATACATAATATTTAATATTATACATATTTCATTATAGTGGCATAAAAATGTGACTCTTAGAAATCATTATTTGTCATTATTACCCAAAAATTCAACTATTTCAGATTTCCCAAAAAAACTCAACATACTATTATTTTTACATCATATTTATTTTTTCCTAATTTATCCTTATAAAAAATTAATGATACTATATTATAATAATATAAAAAAGTATAATGTATAATTCGAAATAACTATAATTGGAAAAATATAATTCTATGGTTTCTCTTCCCTGGTATTGACAACATATAAATATATAACTAATTTTTTTTTAATTTTTTTAAACAATAGATATTTTATTAAAATAATCTGCAAAATTTTTTATTATAATTAGCTAGTAAAAATACAAAATATTTGAAATTTAAAAAATTAAATGAAATTTATACCATTTAAAACTAAATTATATAATATTTCACTGCATTGATCATAGTTATTTATAATATAACCCTTTAATTTACTTTTATTCATAAAGCAATTTAAATATATTTTTTTATCTATGGCATTAACCAAAATTTCAATAATGATGCATCAAATAAAAAATAAATCTCAATTCATTTCATTGCATTTTTTAGTATCATGCATGTTGTTTAATAATCATTACGTGATTGAAAATACATAATAAATTATTTTATTATAAACCACTTATAATAAAATCAAGTCCTCATTATTTTACCAGGATAATATTGTGAATGGATAATGAAGTGCATAAATATAACAAAAACATTATGAAAACACATTCTAATAGTTTAAAGTGAATTATAATCATCAATATTTCAAAAAGATCCCAAAAAATGAAACATTAAAAACAAATGAAATTTGTCCAAATGTAATAGGATGTATAACATATAACAAATGATAATAAGAGATAAAAACAAATTTTACAATTACAAATACCATGGTTGATACGCACATTATAAAAAGGGAAAACAAAAAACACCCTTTTCAAGGTGGAATATAGAAATATGATGGTGAAAATGGATAAAACAATGTCATGTTTTGAATTTTTTTTGAAATTAAACTAAAATTTAAAATATATACATTAATGGGAAATAAAATATAAATAATATATGAATTAGTTTTGATGACGGTTTAAATATAAGAAAAATATGATCATCATGGTGGAAAAATTGAAATAAATTATCAATTTTAAAGAGAAAAAAGGAAATAATTTTTTTTTTAAAAAGTTGAAAATTATTTTTATGGGATTTAGTTTTTATTTTACTATCATGATGGATAATTTTTTAGAATAAATGTACATTTTTTTCAAATCTATAAATGTAATCTCATGCATTTTTTTTTGTTTTCATTGTATTTACACATTTATTCCCTTACATATTATAAATGGTCAACATGAATGATGAATCATTATTTTTCATAATGGAAAAAACCAGCTTCTAATATATCAGAGATATATTAAAGGAATAAAAAATATTCATCCATTATTTAAAGAATCCAATTTTTATATCAATTGATATTGTAATATAATAAATTAATAGTGTTACAAGTTTCAAATATTTTCAACTATAATATCCAATGATCAAATTAAATATTTCTTCATGTATGTGACCCCAAATATCATCAAAATATGACTACAGTGTTCAAATCCCATAAATCCTAAATATTTATTCTCTAACTAATAAAAAATAATTTTATAACATATAACAATAAAATTAATTTATCATAAATCTATTACCCTAAATAATTACGCACAAATAATCATCTATTATATAAAATAAAATATTTTTTTCCTAAAATAACCTAAATCACTAAAACACAAAACCAATACATTATCATTTCTGATTCAAAATATTAAAAGAATAATTATTTTTTAAATAGTATAAACAATAAGAAAATAAATCCAATATTATCCCATATTTCTCCAACCACAATAACTGAATAATTATCCAAAAAATATGAGACCTCTATATAAAATTTAAAAATAATTACATATATATCAAAAATAACTTAACCATTAATTTTAGATATAACAAAAATTTTATTTAAAAAACTATAATATAATTCATCAAGAATATTTATTTCAATGATTGTCATGTAAAATCAAAATATTTTATTACAATAATAATAAATAAAAACCATAAAAAATTCATTAAAACATCATTAATAACCATTAGATTGAAATCAAATAAATCATTAAGATGGTTCTAAATTCCTTATAACAAATTATTATATTTGAATTTATCAAGCATAATAAAACATTTCTTAAAAATGCTAAATGAACAATATTAAGAAAATCCGATTATTATTTTTCTTAAAAAATTAATGATTTATATTTTCTTAAATTATTTCATCATTCCTATAATGAAAAATAATTATCATTTCCTTTTACGCATAATAATAATTATACATATGTATCCTACTATAAACATAAGGAAAATATTAAAATTGTGTATACCTTTTATATGATAATAACATATTTATAACCATAAATTGTAATAAAAATATATATTTAACATAGTCAATCACCATCATTATTATTCCCCATGAGAAAATTTTCTGTATTATTATGAAACACATTATATTTAAAACATTAAATCGATTCAAACAGAAAAGGTTTCTTCCAATCATTTTCACTAACATACAAATTCATTTTTCTTAAGAAAATCATTACTTTATACCATTCTTTTCCACATATCATATGACATATGTTTCAATTAGGATGCCCCCCATTATATTCAGAACTAAATTTTAACTTGTAGGATTTTGAAAAAAATTTCCTTCATGGAATTTATCACATTCAAATCCATGAGGTTACCTATTCTAAAATTTTATATATTCTGTTTGTCACCATTGATAAATTTATTAATAATCACTTTATATAACTCATAAAGAATAACCAAAATAATTTTAACTAAAAAATAAATGTAATTTTCTTTCATATTCCATCAACCCCTGATATATCATTCACACCCATTGTTAACATGTATCATCCATAATCCATCAACTATCTATAATAGAAAAATTATGAAATAAAAAATAAATAAACTTTTTCATACAAATACAATTAAATCATGATTTTTTGAAACATCTAGACCATATATTTATCTATTTAATTAAATTATTATTTCCTTATATATAACCATAATTATTCTGAAAATACTATCCATTATGGTTTTTGAATATTTCTGTCACAAATATTAACTGATAATGGTATCGAGACACATTAAATTATGCTAATCTAAAAACATTCAAGACAATAATATAATACACCCATATTATATTACACAAAATATAAAAAACATATTCCATAGAAAAAAATAATTTTATTTATGAACTATTGCGATTAATGTATTAAAGAATAAGGAAAGCAATTAAATAAAAGTGTGGACAGGTAAACATACAATAATGTTTCCCTAAATATTCTTTAATTAAACATTTCCCCATGTTTATTCTAGAAACATATGTATCAGAAATGGGGGTCCACCTAATTTATTATATTGAACTCATTATAGTACCGACTAATACATTGTTCTTGTTAAATAAATTTTGGAAAAAATATTTTGGGTAGTGAAAATCAATATTCTATATAAAAATATTGGGAAAATGTTAGTCCTATGAAAAAATAAATGGAAAATATTACATATTTAATTTGATTCATTTAACAAATAAATAAATTATATAACACAAAAATGTAATTATTTATCAATAAAAGGAATTGAGGAATAATTTTTATACGTATAAGACCCATTATTGTATTCCTCATAACATGGGAATTCATGAAAACATTCCATTGACAAAAAAGTAATTTAATTATCAACGTTCATATACAGTACGTATAAAATAAAATAAAATAATTTCCCCATACAACCATAGAATCAATAAAAAATATTATAGGAATCTAAGAGTGTCATAGTATTAAACTCCATTCCCTCATTTTATCTGTATGTTTGAATAACGAATTAACTGTTAATACCATAATAGTAATATTCCTTTTTCTATCAATAATTTTATCCTTTGATGAATAAATCATACCAAAATTTAATTAAGAGAATTTTAGGTATTACATGTTATCATTTGTTATTTTGGGATCACCCATCAGCATTAATAATTCCAATGTATAATATTTTGTTTTGAAAATTATTATATGAAACATTAAAGGATAAAAATCATATTTGGAGGGGATTGTAGGATATTTTTGTCCTCAAAAAACAAATTTTTATGATATAAAAAAAATTAATTCTATAATTATATATTCATGAACCATATAGACAAACCTTGAAGTCCAAATCGATATATATACCTCCTTTTATGTAAATTCAATGTACGTCCTCAAATAAAGTCCAGCTGGGGAATTCATTGAACATATCAAGATGTTTAAAAAATATAATGTTTCATGAATTGATACAAAATTGAAAAAAATTAAAATAATCCCAAATATAATACAAATAATTTAAATGTAAATGTAGATGGCCTTAGAGAATATAAGAAACTACTGGACACATAATATCTAGAGGAGCACGAAGTAACTAAGATGTGAAACCTCTCAATTAATGTAACTAGTTTTTAACAATTTTAGAAACCCCTCCCATGGAACATAAAAGGTGAGAAAATATCACAAAATACATCAATAATTGATTTAGTAAATTATATTTTATTTAAATTAATTCAAAAAACACACTGCCCTTGTGAATAGATTTCTCCAAAGTTGATACATTTGGGAAGTTAAATATTCAATGTTCTCAAATGATTCACCAAATTTATCACATGGACTTCAATAAATTCTCACAATTTTCTAAATAAAATTTCATGAATGATGATTCCAAATGTTCCATTTAAGATGACGTCAAAATTATAAACCTAACTAGTTATAAACAACTTCCCACCCTTGGAAAATATTTAATGAAAACCTAAGAATTCTCAAAACATATTCAGTTATCCCAAACATGATTATCTAATTTTAGAAAAAAAATCAACAATTTATATGATTTGTTTTATTATCCTAGAATGTCAAAATATCTCCACCAATCATGTCTTTTGTTGAACTACAATCACTCAAATAAGTAAAACTATGAAGCCACATTTGATTCATATTTTCAACAGTACTTTTTTTGATAAATGATTACTGCTAATAATATCATAGACCAAAAAAATAAGAAGATGACTTTAAAATAATAATATAAATGATTAAAAATACTTAGTATTCATTGGGACTAGTCCTCGTGATTTCTCTTTTACTAGGTTCAGTCCGTCATGCATACCATAGGAAAAGTCCTCACAATTGGAGAGGTATCCACACCACCTTCTAAAGGTGTTCTTTGTTCCCCTATCCTATAATGTGGGAATTACATAATCCAATTTTAGATGAATATTTTTTTATGTTGGAATGAACATTATTACATGTATTCTCTTTTCCTTTTGTTGTGAACATTTCATTATTGTTAAACATTAGTGTGTGTTTGGGTGAAAATTGAGAAATATTTTAACACACCGGCTCCTCTAGACCAGAGCCAGTGCATTAATAATTACATTTTCATGGTAAGAAGGTAATAAATTCCCATGGAACAATCAATTTAGGCATCCTGAAAGAACTAGATACATAGATGTAACTCAATTTTAATTTGAAAAGGTTACAAAAAACAATACATATCAAAAACAAAAAACTGAATCCACATGATCTCAATACATGATATCATCTTCACCACCTATTGAAGGTAAATAAGATCGAGGTAAGATCAAAAGGTCATTACGGGTTAAATATAGAGGAAGCGTGAATCAATAATAAATGAATCTTAAAAAATTTTACATAATCAATAAGGCATGGTGAATAACTGAAAAACTCATTCAATTAGTAAACTGAGAATGAAACTGCATCCATAGATTTTGTCCTAGTGAAATCCTCATGTATAGTAATAAATGATAATTAATAAAGATAATTATTATCAATTGGACATCATGTATCTGAAATATCATAGCATAATACCATTAAAATCATTTTAGTTCTATGGTTAGAAACCCGTCCGATTGTTGGAAACATACTCGAGGGGTTTTTCGCCAAACTTATTTGAATCATGAGACCTATTGATTCATCGAGGGGCTATAGCGGGCCATTAACATTACTACATGTCCAAATATTTCTCTATAAATATATTTAATACAATATAAATATAGATTTACATTTTCCGTATAGAATAGAGGATGCAAATTCATCAACACTTCAATAGTTAAAAAAACATTCAAAATAAATACCATATGTAAAATGATATACAACATAGAAAATAATCATTTCCATTACATGAGAATATGTATATTTAATAGATTTATAAATTAAAATGATAATATTTCTCATATGGGTATTTGGTCCACCACAAAATAATTATTAGGTGCACAATACAAAGTAAGTCACAAGAAATAGAAAAATGAGAAAAAGTCCCATACCACAATGTAATCAGTCGAATCATATACCCAAAACATAATAAGAATTAAATGAATAATTGAATACCATGAACATAAAAATAATAATGGTATTATATCACAAATTTTAGTACACATATACCACATTCAAGAAATAAGTGTCAAACATTAGAAATCTCATGGAAGTGATGGTGAGATGAGAAAACACCTTACAAACACTTCTTTAAGGTATCATGTGTTCTTGTGAGGTCTTAATGAGATGTAATGGGGTATCCCATTATTTATATATCATAATGGCATTTGGGGGGGGGGCGAAAAAATAACCCATTATTAGGAATTAAATATACAAGGGCACAACATAGGGGGAATTATTGAACAAAAGTGAGAGAGAGGATCCCTTACCGTATGTTAAAAGGTGTTCTTGATTGTTCTTAATGACCATAAAAATCAAATTTAGCTTCATTAATTAATACATACCGAACCTTATCAACATTTAATAGATATATTATATCTCTATTAGGTTCATTAATGGCTATTTTGATGGGTTTAAGATATTCAAGTTTATTTTTTTGGAAGAATTTTCTTCCTTTGTTTTCATGATCTATTTACTTGTATTAATGAATGAAAGATCATTTGAAATGTGTTTAAAAATAAAAATTGCTAATATATTGTATTAGTAACATAAAAAGAGATATAAATGATATTATAATGATTCTGGTTATATTCCATGAGGATGACTCATTTGATTAGTTAATGATAATCGCTTGGATTGGGATTGACGGTTTTGTGCACAATGGATATGTTTTGTATTATTATTAAATATTATGTTTTTTATGGATTACAAAAATTTAAACGAGCTAAAATAAATTTATTATGATCTTGCTCCAAATTTTAAAAGGTTTCATGTCATTTCTTAAATATAGTATTGAATATTGAAAATGTGTCTTCCTTGAGTGTGATAAATTGACACATCTTGGGCAGTGTTTGAATTTATAGTATAAAAGGAAGGGAAAAGAAGGAGTATGATGAAATATTCCATTAGAATAATGAAAATCCATTACATGTAAGGTACTATATTTATAATGAAATTTTTATAATGGGAGGTGAGGATAGAGAATCCAAAGAGTGGAACTTGTAAAAGAAATTGAATGAAATGATAAGAGAGGTTCACCTCTTGAGTACTTCTCCTGGTGAATCTCTTTAATGCATTTTTTTGGGCTTTTGGTGAAACAAGCTAGCCTAAAACATGGGAAGAGGGATTCAGAAGAATATTTTGTTGAACCTTGGAATGGATTGAGTCTTGGGTGGTGTGGGAGGGAGAGGGGGTGAATTTAGGTTTATATAGTGGAGGGGAGGAGGGATTTAACATTATTTTAATTATTAATTTAAAATTTTTTCTCAAGACGATGCATATTCTTGATTAATGTGATCCCAAATAGAAATAACGGCAAGTGAGTTCTAAATAAGTGGTCTTACATCAGTCTTGCATCACTTATGATGTAGTCAATAAGGTGTTTAGCATTTATCGTAATTTATCAAATTTTACTCATCATAATAAAGTCATGTACTTCCGAAAAATCTCAAAAATTCACTCTAACAATTTATCCACAAGTAGAGTCCGAAAAATAAATCCATTATTAAAATTAATTTTAAATAATAATTAATTTAATATTTAATTAAAATCACTACTTAATAATAATGTAAAAACACTTAAATTATCTATCTTCATTTTTATGGGGCCAATATTTATTTTTAAATTCAAGGTTATGGATACCAATAATTAGTGTCACATTTCTATTCATATGGGTAAGTTACTATTTATATGGGTATGTTACTATTCAAAAGTTTAGGTTACTATTTAGAAAAATTATGTTAATTTTATTAGAATCTAAATATCACCCTGACCACAACTGTGTAAGTACGGTTTTCCAAGTTCAAATCGTAGAGATGGAATATTTAATTTTAATGGCTATTTTATGAATATAATCTATAAATAACCAAGTTTTTTTCCATATAGGCTAAATAATTTATGAAATATTGGCTATGAATAAAATGTATTTAAGAGAAACATAACATAAAATGTTTTGGGTGTTACATTATTCAATCCATCAGAAAACGTTTCCTTGAAATTTTATGTATAAAGCCCCCCAGAAAGATGTGGGTGGTTCTTCATCATAACATCCTTAAGTTCTGATGATGCTTCCTTCATATTTCAGTTTTTCCAAGGAACAATTACTAGATGAGTTGTCGAATTTTCAATACCATCTCCCTTGTGTCATGAATCTCGATAGGCTTTTCACAGTATGACAAACTAGGTTCCAGCTCTATTTCTTCTTAGGTGAGTAAATGCGTTGGGTTAGGATTGTATTTCTTTAACAATGGAATGTGGAACACATCATGAACTCTAGAGTGATTTGAAGGCATCGCTAAATGGTATTCTGCATCTCATATTCTTTCTAGAATTTGAAATGGTTTGATGTACCTAGGACTTAGTATCCCATTATTCATGAACTTTAAGACAACCTTCTATGGGGATACATTCATAATTTTATGATCTCCCACTTGGAATTCCATATTATTTCTATTATTTTTTTCATAACTCTTCTGACTACATTGGGATGCTTTAATATGGGATTCCATTTCCATTACCATTATCTTGGTCTCTTCAATATGTTCTTGGCCTATATGTTTCCTCTCACCTACTTTGTCCCAACATGTTATAGTTCGACATCATTTTCCAAAATAATGCTTACTTATGGATCTATTTGAATACTAGAATGGTAACTATTATTATAAGAAAATTCCACTAAAGAAACATATTGATCCCACATACCTTGGAAGTCAAGAGAGAATGATATGGGCATGTCTTATAGAGTATGAATAGTCCTTTCAGACGGTCAATCGGTTTGGTGGTGATAAGAAGAACTCATATGAAGCTTAATATTCATAGCCTTCTAGATAGTTTTCCAAAATTTTGATTTAATCCTAGGATCTCGATCAGATACAATCAATAGAGGTGAACCATGAAGTCTTATAATTTCTTTAATATAAATTCTTTTCATGCGTTCAATTCGTAAATCTACACATATAGGAATGAAATGTGAGAATTTTCTAAGAGGATCAAGAATTACCCATATTGCATCATTCCTTACAGGTTTCCTCCATAGTCAGTGTCAAAATCCATCATAATGTTATCCCACATCCACCTAGGAATTGGTAGAGATTGCGTCACTCCATTGGGATGTTGTCTCTCTGCCTTTAATTGTTGACAACTTAGACACCTTGAAACGTAGTCAGCAATTTCCCTCATCATATTATCCCAGCAAAAATATTCCTTCAGATCTCTATAAATCATTGGGCTACCCAGGTGTATAGAGAAATTAGAGTTATGAGAATCACCTAATAGTTCCCTTTTTTTCCTATGGTATTGATGGAATATATAACCTCTTTATAAATTTAAAAATTCCTACTTCATACACAAAGTCATCCAATCTCCCATCCTTCACAAAATTAATTTTCATGTTCATATTTTTCATCATGAGATTGACATACTTTTATCTTTTCTAATAAATATGGTTTATCAATCATTTGAAAGAGGAAATATGCTTCCACTTCCTTTACAATTACCATATCCATCTTCACCAGATCCATGATTAGGGGATCTCTTTAAATCCACATTTGGGTCCGGAGTTTGTGATCTTTTCTGCCTAATGCATCTACCACCATATTTTCCTTTCGTGGGTGGTAGTGTATTGAAAAATTGTGATCTTTGTGTAAATCAAGCCATACCCAATGCCCCATGTTTAGTTATTTCTGTGTGAAAATGTATTTCAAACTCTTCTGATCTGTGTACATCTCACATTTTCACTATAAAGATAAATTCGTCAAATTTTTAGAAAAACGATCATGACTGCTAACTTAAGATCATACGTTGGATAATTTTTCTCATGAGTCTTCAAATTCATTGATGCATAAGCAATAACATTACCATTCTGCATAAGGATGCAACCCATCCCATTCTTTGATGAATCACTGTATATTAAAAATCCATAACTTCTATATGGAATAATCAAAATTAAAGCATTGAAAAATCTTCTTATATATTGATCGAAACATTATTTACATTCTTTTTTCCACACAATATTAACTCCTTTATGTCTGATAATGGTTAGCGGGTTATCCATTCAGGAAAAATTATTAACAAAACACCGATTGTAACCTGCTAAGTCAATAAAATATAGTACCTCAGGTATGTTTGTTGGAGTGGGACAATCTTGGATTGCCTTTTTCATTGAAGGATCATCTAGGATTCTATCCTCAGAGACAATATTCCCTCGAAAAGAAACTGATTGAAGATAGAATTCACACGTTCTAAACATCCTATATAATTCATTTATTCTAAGAGTTTTTAGAATAATCCATAGGTGATCCTAATGGTATTCATAATTGGTTAATTATACTAGGATATCATTGATGAATAACATTATAAAGTTATAAAATATTCCATGAAAAATCTATTCATTAAATCCATGAAAACATATGGTGCATTAATCAGTCCAAAAGGCATCACAGTAAACTCGTAATGCCCACACCTCGATCAAAATGATGTCTCAGGAATATCTTCCTTTATCTCATGTAGCTAATGATATCTGAATCAAAGGTAAATCGTCGAAAAGTATTGAGCTCTATGAATTTGATCAAATAAATCATCTATCCGAGTAAGAGGATACTTATTATTTATTTTAATACCATTGAATTCCCTGTAATCAATTCATAGCCTCATGGATCCACCTTAATTCTTGAAAAACATGATCGGGGCTCCCCATGGAGAAACACTAGGTCTAATAAATACATTTCTACTCAACTCCTATAGTTGTTTCTTTATCTCCACTAACTCCTTGATGGCCATTCTATAGTATTTATTTGATATAGGTCTTGAACCCAGAATTAAGTCAATAGAAATATCAATTCCACACTATGGTGGATGTCTAGGTAAATCATCTAAAAATAAATCAATTTATTCTTACACAATATAAACATATTAAATTTGAAGAATTCGTTCCTCACCCATATATATTTGTTTCTCTTCATCTACAAGAATTGCATTCAATAGATTTTTTGGGGGTGGGCATAGATATGAATCAGATGGCGAGATATCTACTCTGATGATAAGAGATTCTACACCATTTTCAAAAAATGTAATTTCCTTTTTCTTGTAATAAAAAATTGCATCATAGTTTGAATGAAAATTAATATCAAGAATTATATCAAATTCAGTCATTGGTATGATGATGAATTTAGAAAATAAAGCATGTTAATGTGTGATCAGGGGGACTAGTTGACATGATTTTGTTGTAAGGATGCATCCTATTGGATTATTGACTAATAACTAATTTTTTAATTCAAATTGTACATGTCTAGTTTTTTTTCAAAAATAGGAAGATATATATGAATACGAAGAAATAGAATCAACTAAAGTGTTCTTTATATTTTAGGAATCAATCACAGTGCCAACAACACAATATTAGGAACTTCTCCCTCCACAATTGTAATCGCATAAGCACTCCCTTGCTATCATGGCCTTTTATGAGGCATGTTTCCTTGGAACATAGGAAAATCATTTTCATAGTGTCCCATATATCTACAATTGAAGCATTAAACATCATCAATGTTTTTTCTTCCCCTTCTATTCATTAGATATATGACCCATTTCTCCACACATAGTAGACATCCATGACATTCAATCATTTCTTACGATGATTATTTCCACCGTTATCATATAATGGTAATTTCTAAATTCCCTTGTTCTTCTCTGGCACTTCACCTTTAAGATGGTTATCAGAGTGCCGATTTTTATCTTGGTTTAACTTCATCAAATTTGATCTAGAAAATTCTTTCTCTGTTTGGATGGCACATAATACAGTTTCATCATATGATGAAAATTCTTGAGAACCTAGTGCCCATCGAAGACATGTATTAAGACCTCAAAAGAAATGATAAATCTTGTCTGCTGAGTCATGTATTTAATCTACAACATACATGGCTAGCCTTTTGAAGGTAGCCTCATACTCTGTAACAATGTCTTCTTCCCATTGTTTTAAGCCCTTGAATTTCCTCTTAAATTTTGTTTGTTTCAAATGAAGGAATTTTCTATTGATGAATATTTCTATAAATGTACTCCATTCCATATCATCTAATTATTCTTCATCTATGGTATTATGAATCAATGACCACCATTTATCACCATCCCCCTTGAGTCAATATACTACCACTACTAGATTTTCATTTTCATTTCATCATAATTCAATGAATATTTTTCGAGGGACTTGATCCATTCCTTAGAAACAACTGGATTATTTGTCCTACTGAAGGATGGGGGCATTGGCCTCATGAAACTATCCAACAATATTGGTGAATGGTTATTTATTACAACCCAAGTATTTTTTCCAAACATGGTTATGATCTGATATGCTCTAACATTGACTGTGTTGACTTTCTCAGTGGGGAGATCCCTACATTTCACATGATTATTGATTCCCTTATTCCATTAGACGCCATTTTTAAATAATTACACACAATAGGTTAGGGTATGATTCATAATTTATAATCATAACATAACAAAAAACATAGCATAATTTGATATCCTACACATGGGTAATCCCATAATCAGAAAAGTGGTTTCTTTAAAGAATAATTTACATTTCAATCGTTCATAATGGATTTTAAAGAAAATATGAATTATTATAAGCATATCCCCAGGGTGTTTCATAACAAAGAGTGTAGCAAGACCCATTGTCTTGTACCAGGATATCTTGGGTCAAGCTCGAAACTTCTTGTTGGAGCTTTCACTCCTAGGTATATCTGTACCAGAGCCACCCATACCTTTTCGTATCCAGAGAAGGATACATTTTCTCGAAAAAATCACAAAACATATTCCTTACTAAAATAACAAGACGTTATTATATGTTTATCCTCAAATAATACCTTAGGTATTGGTTCCATACTGTAAATTTCATACTCTATTTTCTATGTTTTCTACCAAACTTTCTCTAATACCAACTGTAACACACCAACCCCTCTAGATCAATGCTCCTGCATTAAAATGTACATTAGCTTGGTTATAAGGAAATAAATCCTGAAGGAACAACTAGTTTAGTAGTCTTGAAGAAACTAGATATATAAATGTAACTCAAATTACCTTGGAAACAGTTACATAATACAATACATAAAAAAACTACAAACTGTATCCACAAGAACTCAATAAATCATCTCCTCTTTATCACATGTTGAATGTAAAAAATTAAAGGATATAGCTCAAATTATCAGTATTGTTTATAAATAGTGGAATCATGAATCAATAATAATGAAATCATAAAAAATTTGGCATAATAATTTTGTCATGGTATATAAATGAAAAACCCATTCCATTAATAAACTGAGAATGAAACTCTATCCATAGATTTTTTTCAAAGTGAAAATCTCATGTATAGCAATAAATTATAATCAATAAATTGAATTATTATTAATTGGAAATCATGTATTTGGGACATTATTCCATAATACTGTTAAAAAAGGTTTTTTCTGTGGGTAGACACTCGTCTGATTTTTAGAAACAAACTCGATGTTTTTCTCCCGAAAACTGAATGTCTCCTCAGGCGTGTCGATGCATCGATGGGCGATAGTGGGGCACAATTGTCACTGAATTTCAAAACAATTACTTATAAATATATTTAATACAAGATCCATATGCATTTACATTATCAATATTGAATATAGGATAAATATTCATCAACACTTCCACAGTTAAAACAACATTAAAAATAAATACCATATATAAAATGATATATTGCTCAGAAAATAATAATTTCCATGATATGAGAATATGGATATTTAAAAGAATTATACTTTTGAATGAAAATTTTTCTCAAATTGGTAGTAGTTACACCATAAATGAATTATTAGGTGCACAATACAAAGTAAGTGACAATGAAATAGTAAATTGAGACAATGTCACATACCACAATGTAATCTGTCAAATCATATGACCAAAACATAATAACTATCAAATGAATCATTTAATACCATGAAAATAAAGATAATAATGATATTATATAACAAATGTAAGTACACATACACTATATTTAATAAATAAGTGGTGAACATTAGAAATATCCTGGAAATGAATGTGAGATGAGAAAACCCCTTACAAACATTTCGGCTAGTTATCAGGTGTTCTTGTGAGGGATTAATGAGATGTAAATGGGTATATAATTATTTATATATCATAAAGGTGGTATTGGTTAGATGAAAAAGATACCATAATTAGTAATTAAAAATAAAAAGTCACAATAAAGGGGGAATTCTCGAACAAAAGTGAGAGAGAGGATCCCTTACCTTATGCTCGAAGGTATTCTGGATTGTTCTAAAAAAACCAGAATAATAAAATTTAGCTTCATTAATTAATACACACAGAAACTCATAAATATTTAATTGATATTTTATCTCCTTTTCTAGGTTCATTAATAGCCGTTTTTTTAGGTTTAAGAGATTCAATTTTATTTTTTAGAAGCATTTTCTTCCTTGGTTTTCTTGATTTGTTTACTTATATTCGTGAATGAAAGTTCATTTGAAATGTGGTTAAACATGAAAAATTGTTAATATCAAATATTAGTGATATTAAATAGATATAAATGATATTATAATGATTATGGTTTTGAACCCTGAGCATGACTCATTCGATGAGTTAAGGATAAACACTTGGATTTGGCTTGGCGGTTTTGTGCACAATGAACTTGTTTTGTATTATTATTACATATTATGAGTGTTTACGGATTATAGAAAATTAAATAAGTTAAAATACCTATATAATGTTCTATTTCAACAATTTTAAGTGGTTTCCTGACCAGTCTTGAAGATAGTAACGCAAATTGAAAACCCATCTTCCTTGAGTGTGATAAATTAACACATTTCAGATGGTGTTTATATAGATAGTATAATAGGAAAGGGAAAAGAGGGAGTATAATGATATATTTCATTTAAATAAGAAAAATACAGTATATTTATGGTACTGAAAGTATCATGAAATTTGGATTATTAGAGGTTATGAGAGAAAATAAAAACAATAGAACTTGTAAAAATAATTGAATGAAAATAGAAGAGGGGTTCACCTCTTGGGTACTCCTTCTTGAGAATTTCCTTAAGGAATTGTTTTTGGCCTTTTGGTTAGACCAGAATGCATTGGATGTGGGGATAAGTATTTGTAAGTGTATTTGGAAGAATATAGGCATGGATTGAAGCTTGAGTGGTGTTATAGGAAGAAGGGGTGAAAGGAAGTTTATATAGTGGAGTGGATGATGAATTTTACATTATTTTAATTATTAATTTAATATTTTTTCTCAAGAATATGAATAGTCTGGATTATTGTAATTCCAAATATAAATAATAACATGTGATTTCTAACCATGTGGTCTTACATTATCCTTGAATCACTTATTATGCAGTAAATCAAGTATTTATCATTTATCGTAATTTATTGTATTTTAATATTCATAAAAAATTCGTGTATTTCAGAAAAATAACAATAATTCACCCTAACAATTTTTAGATGTGTAGTGGCAAAAAAATAAAGTCCATTTTTTAAAATAATTTTCAAAAGTTTTATAATTTAATATTTATTGAAAATCATTATTTAATTGAATGTACCAATAATTAAAATATTCATCTTCACTATTAAGGTGCATAAATTTATTTATACATTCATGGGTTTGGAAACAATTCATAAGAGTCATATTAATATTCATAAGTTCATGCTACTATTAAAAAGGGTATGTTATTATTCATTATTTTAGGTTACTATTCACTATAAATTTATTTAATTCTATAACTCTAAATATCCCCCTGAATACACCAGTGTATGTCAGATTTTAAAAAATCAAATCGTAGAGCTGGAAAATTTATGTTTAATGGCTAGGTTAAGACTATATTTTATAAATGAAAATGTTTTTTCCATATAGTCTAAATACTTTATGAAATATAGGCTATGAATAGAATTTATTTAACAGAATCATAAAATAAAATGTTTACGGTGCTACAAAAATGGACAAAAGAATGTTTTTCCATTGGTAGTGAAGAGTTTGGGAAACCATATTCCCCATAAAAACTAACTATGTAAAAATATATAGTTTTATTTTCACTATAGTTTCATGGATTTGAAAATCATTCTACCTTTTTGATGTAACCGAGCACCCCAAAAATTGTTGGTACATGGTTGAATTGGTTTGGGAAAACCATGCAACACTACATAGTCAACTATGTGTGTGAATTAAAAGAGCCAGAAAAATATTGGAAATTATTTTCTAAACACCTTAATTAATGACAAGAAAACATCCATATTACCAATGGCAACCTATCACTATTTTTGGGCTCTTTGAACAAATTCCAAGCCCTCCTGACCTCCATTCATTTTGATCTGAAGACTGAATTGATGATATTATTATATTCAGTATGTCGATCATATTCCCTTCCATTCACATTCATCCTACATTCTATCTATCTTTTGTGGGATTTAATCTTATTATTTTTCCATGATCTAGATCTATATTTAATAAATATATATCTATGATTAAGCTTCTATAACTATATATAAGGGATCCTAATTTTTTATATCGTTATTTAAGGTAATATTTCTTATCCAACCTATGTCTTTTTGTTGGTCAAATTTTGTTGATTTATGTTTGGTGAATATTCCTCAAGGAATTAAGGTAGGTGGTCTAAGTTTCAAATTCCATAGTCATAAATTGGATTATTTATATGAATGTCGTATAATTTATATAGTTTTTTGGAAGTGAATTCTCAAATGGAATTAATTATTGTGGTTAATTAACTAATTTTTATTGTTTTGAAATTGATATACTTATTGATTATTGAATGATATAACTAACTATAGAAATAATTATGAGATTTTGGGACTTTTTTTGATAATTTATTATGGAAATTTTATATGATTGAATTGAGGTTGTCGAATTGAGTAATTTAATATTTAATAAGTATAATTAAATGTCGAATTAATTATCAATGTATTTATTGGGAAATTAATGATAAATTATTTTTTAGATAATTATCAAATTTTTGAATTAATTAATCAAATTATTTTTTTTCACAATGATAAGAGGGTTAATGATATTTAATCATTGGTGGTAAATGGGGAATTATACATGATGATAAAAACAATTATAAAAACGATATAAATCAATGGTTTTAAAAGGGGGTGAAATAAATTAGGAAATACCATAGTGATTCATATGCATAGATCATAAATAGGATGCTACACAAGATGATCAATGTTGATTATAGATCAATCAGTATGGTTGAGAGTTGGGTTGTTAAAAATGGATATATACACAAAATATACATGTGAATGATAATTAATTGGGAGCTATAGATAATGTTCAATTTCCATGATGTACATAAATGATTGAGTATTAGGGTCAGAGATATGATGTTCTATGACCATGAAAAATATGTATGAATGATAAGTGAGGTACAAGACATGGTGATTTACACCCAAAAAATCAGCACGTGACAATTGTTCCTATTAGATGTAATAATGAATTTAAAAGTAAATGGTTAATGAAATCAACGTTGTTAATATGAATTATGAGGCGAATATTTTATGAGGTTCAATCCAATTATGGAGGTGTTATGGTAATGGTGTCCTTAGGAACCTATCAACCTATGTGGTTTAATAAATATTAATTAATAATTTGATAGATTTTTAAATTATTCTTTCTATTTATTTATTTATACTACTAAATACATCCGTTACTGACCTGATTTGTTTTGGACAACACTGGTGGTGGCCTACTGAGTTACACTCACTCCCTACTTAGGATAAATAATCGATACAAAAATATATTCGATGGTTGTTGGATAGGTTATGATAAATGTCCCTTTGCTAGATGGAATAGTTGTTATGGATATAGGTGTATGGAACATGATGTGGGTCAGAAACCATTTGGGAGTTGAAAATGTCTTTAATTTGAGTTATATTTAAAAAAAAGAAATATATATTTTCATGACATGTTTTACTAATCATAGTCGTAAATTGTATTCCCTATATTGATTATTATAGGCTATTGGTATTTTCAATGGTTGTATATGCTCCCTCTATTTTTTATTTTTTTATGAAAGTGTATTACTCTGATAAAAGACGGTATAGTCTTCCCACGATCAACTTATTTGACCATGAATGCTAGTTAGAAACCTTTTTCGTACAATGATGTATGTTGGAGTCCATGTGACATACCGGTTTGGGGAACTCATATGTGCAACCCAATATGGGACGTTACAATGTGGTATCAAAGACTAGTTTTATTTTCTTTTTCTCTTTTATTACAATTTGGGAGAGTTATAAAAAATACTATCAAGAGGGGGTCTTGGTTAGAAGCTCATGAATGGGAGTAGAGACCCCATATATTGGGGAAAACACAAGTTCCTAAGGAGTGAATGTTGTTATTATTGATTTCATTTGCAATTTAATTTTATTTCACCTTGGGAGAAGCAATTGTTTTGTAATGTTATTATTGATACTATGATTTATTGATATTGATTCATGTAATTGAATGAAATGAGTGTTTAGCCTTCATTCATCATTCTAGGCACTCATGTTTTTTAAACATGCTTCATTTTAGGCATAGATGATAAAATGGGTTTTAGGTATGTTATTGATCATATACTATATTCCTGGATTGTGAAATTGAATTGAACAAGGTGAATAATATGATATTAGATATGGTAAAATTATATAATAATGGGAATAAATGATTTTATATATGAGAAAAATGAACTGTTAAAATGACCTTACCCTTGTCAACCAGGACCAAGGTGTAGGATTTTTTTATCATAGAGAGAGTCCCTAAATTTTGATCATGTGGTGAGGTTTGGGGAAAGGGAATATATTATATTGTTTTAATATTCCGATGAACTAAAGGTGATAAAGCTGTGTTATGAGTCATTATTCATGTTTTTTTATTATAGTGTTATTACTCCATGGATATTTATGTTGAGTGGCAGAAAAGAGGAAATGGATAGAGGTGATTTACCATTACTAAAGCACGAGACACAAATAGCATAGTGTGAGGGAGAAGGGGGTAACTTTTAAGATAAAAATGACCACATTATAAAATTCATATGAAGAGGCCTAGTGCATGTTCATAAGAGAATGTCAAAAATGAGGAGGGAGTTTCAATTTCTACACCCTCTTACTTTTACTAGAGAGGGTGGACCTAAGGGTGATGTGTTTTGGGTTCAGTTGATTCAGAAGATATTTGATCATTTGATGAATCCTTCTGAGAAGAGGGTCATATTTTATGATTATATTCTACAAGGATCAGTGAATGTTTATAGAGATGATTAGTTGTAAACTAGATAGACTTAGGGTATGCAATGAAAGTACTTTTTGGGGAAGATCCTAGAACACATTTACCCAGAGATTCTCATATATGAGAGAGGGTTTGAGTTCATGTGATTGACTCAGGGTAGAATTTCCATGATAGAGTATGTTTACATCTCCACTAATTTGCAGCACATTGCACCAGTATAGGTGGCATATGAGGATACCTCGGAAATATGACTTCAGGATGTTCTTATGTGTGAAAGAATGTATAAGGTGAATATTCTCAGGCTTAAATTTTTTTTAGAAGTAGTGAGTCAGCCTCTCATCTTGTACAAGAACGTGATGGGGCTTCTAGTGTTAGATTGGTGGTTTCTTAAGGACAATTTAGAATCAATTCTTTAGATATAAGGATGTGTCATTATGAGAACTTTATCCAGATATGTGGGAAGTAGAGTGGCTAATTTGGGGGATCCATTACCATGGATCTTTCCAAAGTGAATTTCGACTAGTTTGGTAGGATGGGACTCATTGATAATCCTTATATGAGATCAACTATGGAGTAGCAAACAAGTTCCAGGTTGGGACAACTATAAAGGTTCTACAAGAACCCATGATTGATATCTAGTGATAAAGGATCTATACAGGACCCAGTTGTAGGGAGGGGATATTCTACACAATATTTTTCCAGCCTATAGAGTTCTACTAGACGAGGAGGTAGATTCCATGGATGTGGTTATTTTAGATAGAATACCAATGTCATAATATTTTTGCTACTAAGGGGAGTGAAAAAGAATATAAAGTATTAGGGGAATGACAATTTCATGTGTTGTGACATACAATTGTGGATATTGAGGATAGGACACTGATAGTGAGAGATATTATTCTAGTTGATTATACTTTATCTAGTTATTTATTTGATATGGGTGTCCCTAATTCATTTATATCTTCAAATCTTGTTAGTGGATTTACATAGTGGTGGTGTTTTTTAGTGTACTAATTACTATATATTCACCATTTGGAGTACGGTCTTGAGGAAAATGTATGTGCAAGGGAAGTTATCTTGAAGGAAAGAAGTAACATTTTCTGTTGAATCTATATATCCTTTACCTTTAAGGATTTGACATACATATATGTATGGAATATTAAGTCACATACATAGCCCGCGTACATTGTTATATGGGGAGAGTGACTTTTATGTATCCAATGGGTAACAGGTACGTTCACCTTGGGGAGTGAGATATCTAGGTAGGCCAAGCATGGAAAATTAATCAGTAACTAGGAGAGCTCACATCCAATATTTATGGTTTATTGCTTGATGTCATGGGTGTTAGGAACTATTTCATTCCACTAGTGGTGGAATAGTTTCAGAATTTTTATCTCAAAGGCTTATCAGGGCTGCGACCAAAGAGAGATTTGTAAATCACTATTGAGATCATTCCTAGATATGATACAGTTTATATTCCGTCATTATGAATTGAAATAAAAAATCATTAATTGATCAAGAATCAGCTGCATAAATTGGATGATAAGGGATTTATCCATATAAGTACATCACCCTAGGGATCAACTATATTGTTTTTAATGAGGTTTGACATGATTGTTTTCTAATGTGTTGATTAATTTAAGTTAAATAATTACAGTAATTAACTGATATCTTTTCCCATGTATATATGATATGTTTTCCAATTGAGATGAACTTTCTTGTTATCAATGATCAAAACGAGTTTGATGTATCCTCAGCTGGGAGTTCATACTTATTATATATTGCGGACGGATTTCAGAAGTAGTTACAAACTATGTGAGTTCATCATAACGTTGTTTTTATTAAAGAACACCCTAGTAGTCATAATGGAATTAATGAACAGAATCATCCATCTATACCCAGATTAGTTTGTGGTTATGTTCATGGGAAACATCTTGGTGTGCTCAAAGCTCAGTATAATCATACCCAACATCTTGACATCATAATGAGTACACTGAAAGAGCATCATCTATGAACAATGATATAGAAGAGTTCGTTTTAGATTGATTAGGTACACATCTTGGGGAAAAACATCTCAGAGGATGGTCTTTCAGTGGATCCACAAATTTTTCACACAAAGTTTTTTTCAGATCACCCTAATAACATGTTCGATATATGATGCTTTCTGGGTTTAGCTGAATATTTTTATATGTTTATCCAAGAATTTTCTCATTTGGAAGTGAAACTTTATGGATTGACAATTAAGTGGGTAATGTTTGAATTTCTAGGAATTTAATATAATTACTTCCATGTGTTCATGAAGTATATTTATCTAGTACCAATAATGATCATACCTAATACAGGTGAGGATTACAATGTGTATTGTGAGTCCTCTAGGTCAAAATCTATGTTTTTATAAATCATGGTGATTGAGTTGTGGAATATGGGTCACATAAGATATGGTCACCTGACTGGAACTACCTTACACATGACCTCAATATTGTTTTAGTGGATTATGATATGATGTTTTGGTGGAACTCTAGGTTGGATGATGTGTTTATGGTGTATACAAATCTCATGAGGTTAATGTATGTCTTATCTTAGTAATATTTGAATCTTTATTAACAGACATGGGTTGAGTATATGCAGTCATTTGATATTGAGAAATCATATATGATTGGGAATTGAAACAATGTGTCCAACTCATGGAGAATTAAATCATAAACTCATAAGGTTTAGGAATCCAGTGATAAGTGGAAGATGATGGATTTATTGGCTGATATGCATGTAGTGGATCAAGAGAGCCAGGAGAGGATGATTCTTGTATCAGTTTCCATGGATTCTACGATTCTGATATGGATCTGAGATAGTCTGAATGAGGATCTATAGTGATTGAACATGTGGTATATCATTGAATGTAGGATTTCACAGTTCGGTAGGTTCATTTATACGAATTAGATTATCAATTTCAAGAATTGATTTTTTTTTACCTATGATCATGTGAGAGGATCCTGTGTTGTAATTTCTTAACTCATTTTGTGCAGTACAATAAAGTTTGGCCAAAATATACCAAGTCCTATGTTGATAGTTTTTTTTCCCTGAAAAGAAGGATAATAAAACAATGCAACACATTTTAGTAGGTGCATGAATAACATCAAAAAGATGTATTTTTTCTATAGCCATTTCCCATTTAAAAATGGAAATGGGTCAGTGTGGTAATTTATTTTGTGGTGTGACTTTAAATGATTCCATGGAAGAATGGTGATATTTTGGATATTGTGGATCAATTGAAAAAATTATTAAATTTCATGCTGATTAGGGATAAAAAATCAGTGGTGTAGTTTGGAGATTTTTATGTTCAAGAGATAGACCATATGTATGGGGTGACATATAATATTATTTCAGATTGTGATTCACGCTTTACTCATCCCATTTGGAAAGGCATGAAAAAGGTGCTTAGTAAATATGCATTATTGAGCATGGAATTCTTCTTGTAGATAGATTTGATATAAAATCATACCATACATGTTCTTAAGGCATGTTGTAGGCATTTATACTCGACTTTGGTAGATCTTGGGAAAAGCACATGTCCTTAGTGGAAATATATTATAACAATAGTAATAATGAAACTACTCATATGGAACCATACAATGATACTTATAGAGGACGTATAGATCATCGCAATGTAGGATGGAGGCTAGTGAATAAAAGTCATTTAGAACGAGTCATGTACCTGAGAGGTAGAAATAGGTCTAGTTTATTTGGAAATGTGTTGGCAGACTTAGAGTTGGTATACGTCCTATATATATAGACAAAGACGAACCCTCAGGTTTATAGAGGGTGATCATGTATTCCTTTGATTTCCAATTGGGTTGCATAAACATATGATATAGGGGTTGGGATGATTATGCCAAGGTTCATACTATCGTTTATGACTATGGGGAGAATTGTTCTAGGGGTGTACCGATGAGCTCTTACACAAAAATATATTGGTATGGAATAATGTTTGACATGTGTCACACCAATGGTGGTATTAACCCAACTCATTTCTTGTGATCGATGAGGATTATACTGATCATGAGATAGATACATCCTTTGAGGAGAATCTGATACATGTGGAATATAATAGTGGGATAGTGTTTCTCAGAAATACAATGCTGAATGTTTTTTTATTTTGAAAAAATCGAGGTGCACATGAAGAAAAATGGGAATGTGATTCAGATATGTGGGATTATTCACACGATATATTTATCTGGTAATCCTAGGGAAGCTTTGGATTGTAGCACAAGGATGAATTATTATAATGAGGGGATATTGTATGATAAAAAAAACTTCTAGAGTTGACCCATACTTGATTTTATATATTATTTTTCCCTTATTATGAGAATATTTCATTTCTATTTTACATTTTTGTGTGTTTGGTTGAGAAATGGGAAAAATTTAAGAAATAAGGGTTGTTCACGGTAAGCACATGGTAAGGGTATATTGTGTTCCCCAACCCAGATAATCATGTTAACCAAGGGACTGGGGATTCACATGGAGGATGCAGGAAATGGATGACCATTATCCATCATTGGAGTAACTATAAACCCCTAAATTAATATGTAAATGGATGGAACACAGTTTGAGAAAACTATGCGCCCTTACCCCAGAAACTGTGTATGGTAATTAAATTAGACTAAAAATTATTTTAAAATATTCCCAAACATTGTAATTAAACCGATGTCGACACCCATTCAAACCTAAGGGTATTTCATGATTTTTGAGCACATCGAATGATTTCCAATCACTCTTGTCATATTTTCTTTGAAATATGATGATTGTGTTGTAGCTATTCTCCTCTCCTAGTATATGGATCCTATACCATTTCCTTTATTTTCAACCTCCTATGTTCTCTCTTTAAGTTAGTTGATATAATCTTGGATTGTTTCATGATCTATTTATAAGATAATATAATTTGTAAAATCATTAATTTGGCTAATAGATATAGTTCAAATATATTGTGTTATATTGCTCATTTTTGGGGACGTTCACTGGGTTATCGCTCCTTAATGAATCGATGTTGGTTTCCAAATATCCGAATCCCACAGTCATGATTTTGATTACATATATTCAGGTTATAGAATTACTAGAATGGATTAGCAATTGAAATCCCCAATTGAATTAAATAATGTTGTAAATTAATTAATTTAGATTCTAAATTTATATATTTACGGATTTATGAATGAGATAATTATTTTTAGACGTAATTTTGAGATATTTCGATTTTTTTTATTTTATAATTATTTGTGGATATTAATTATTATGGAATTGAGATGGTATAATTGTGTAATTAAATGTGCAATTAGGATTCATAGTTGATGAATTAATTATCAATGTATTGATTGGGAAATTGGGGATAATTTATTTATGAGTAATTTATCAAATAGATGAATTGTAAATTGAGAAAAATTAATTAGTGAATTAATGATTGGATGTTGATACTTTTAAATGGTTAGTTGATTGCAGAATTGATTAATGGAAATTTCCATTATTAAATATTTTTCAAATTAATTAATGAAGATGGATTAATTAATTTATGAATTAATTATGGAAGTAGTGGAGGTTAATATTAATAAGAGGATTAATGTTGTTTAATCATCATAGGTAAATATGTATTAGAAATTCGGATCTATTCCATCAAAATAATGATAAAAATGATTTTTTGTGAAATAGAGTTTTGACATGTTAATATATTCCAATTATGAATATTTATAGTTGATAAATGTGGTTCTATAGATAAATATGTATTCCAATTATAGATATATCTGTATGATTGTGAATTGGGGTGTAAGATATGGTGATCCACAGAAAATATATGTGCACATTATTGAGAATTGGGGGCTACACCTGACGTTCTAGGCCAATGATTTAAATGCATGATTGATAATTAGGGTGTTAGACATGGGGTTCTATGAACATGATAAATTTATATGAATGATAAACAAGTAACTATATATGGAGTTCAATACCCCAAAAATCATCATTGGACATTAGATAATTTTTTTCGATAATAATGAATTTAATAATAAATTCTTATTGAAAGTCATTTTTCCTAAATTAATTGTGATTTCAATATGTATCATGGTTCAAACCCAATGCAGTATGGAGGATTAATTGTTGTACAGGTGACCTCGGGATCCCCATTTTCTATGAGATTTCATAATGATTATTTGATAATGTAATATCAATTTACGTCTAAATTCTAATTATTTCTTCATTAATATTCATGAACATTTTATTGATTGGATATTTTTGTAGAAACCATTGGTGGTGGCCAACTGAGTTTTACTCACACACTAATAGGGCACCCATATTATTACCTGAATAGATTCCAAGGATGTAGGATAGGTTAAGGTGATATTTCTCATGATATATGGCTGAGATGGGATGTACCATGTTTACCGGCCCGATATGTTCTTAATGAATTTCTTCGGAGTTGATAATGCCTTTCATTTGAGATGTATTTTAGACACATAATACATATATTGGAATGAAATGTTTTTCCTGATATTACTTATATATTATATATCAATTATTTATTATTATGAGTTATTTGTGTTCCCTATGGTTATATACGATTTTCTATTGTTTATTTTTTCCTAGAATTTTATTACATTGAAATAAAAAGGTATTGTCTCACGATGATCATTTAGAATACCCTCACATATAGTTTGAAGCATTTAGCTTAAGGGGAGGCACTCTAGAGGGAATGTGTCTGACTGGTTTGGGGAACTGATCTATAGAACCCAGGCTGTGAGGTTACAATAAATTCCATAAATCTCTCTTTCAGATTAGAATCAAACTAATATAATCATCACATATACATTCTCTTATACATAGTATAAGTGTGGTAGCATGTTCATATATTTCCCACTCATATATCTATATCTTCTTTAAAAAACTTGTTCACCACACTCATGTACCTCATACTCAAAAAAATTCACTATTTGATCGTAGAAAATATGTGTTACAGTCAAATAATCACAATACATAACACTGTTTATCCAATTATGTAACCTAGTAGTGCAATTGAATATTTACCACTAATATAATCAATAGTCTTTAGCATCAGTGAGGATTAATAAATGTAAACCTCATTAGTTTCAGAAATTAAAAAAATAATTAGGCACAAAAAATCCCAATTCATCTGAAATTTCATGAATCCCAACATCTATGTCACACAATGTTAATATGAATGACAAAATCCTTATCATGTTTTGTAAAATTTATTCATTAAACTATTCAATTAGTTTGGAATTTCATGTGTGAAGAAAATAGGACATTATATGTGATGAGGAAGATATAACACATGTGATGACAGTGAAAGGCACCCCCATCCATTAAAAATCATCCATGTTTAATCCCATCATGATAACGTATTTTTCATTCCTATCATGATTATATAATCCATACAATTATATGACAAATTTCTTGGTATAGTACCATCAATCAACATTAAAACATGAAATTAAAGAAAATAATTTTGGATTATCCCTATCAAAATGATACATAAGATAACCCTACAAGGTCCAATCCCTATATGAAAATGAGAATTTTCACATATACAATGGTATTCCTCGTTTATTTATTCATAGTTAGACACACTATCTTCAAAACAAGCATCCCACTACCATTTTTTCTTCTCCTCGATAGATTGAGATTTAGAAGCCCGATAATCTTTCTAGAGTATATTGAACCTTTAAATATAAAATTCCAATGACCTCTAAGGATTTATGAACCACCATTAGACTCCTATATAAACCTGGCCTTGTACATCATGAAAGTATATGGAAATCACCCCCACCCATGAGATTTAATCAGTGATCATCCCAACTAGAATATCAAACATGAGTCCCCTCACCCATCATTAAGTTTATTCATGGAAAATTCTGTAAAAACCATGTCTGGGAATGACCCCTAATAGGAAATTATTTTTTTGAGGAGAAACCTCTAGATTTTAAACACGATAAACCATATATCGACCTTAACATTTTTCCTATCCCAATACCTAATGAGAAACTATTACTATGGTCACTATATTGGAATTTGAAAATATAACATCATTTTCCATAACATTAAACTATTACCCAATCTAATATATTATATATCCTATCCTATGGTAACGTTTTTTAGTAGAGTTATATGACTTTGATAAGAAAAAAGTTCATTGGAATATGATCTATTCACCCCCTACTTATTTTATTTGACTATTAATCTACATCATGTGATGAGAATGAGATGAAAATTCTGATGAGATGAAAATAAAACATTAAAATAATATAATTTCACATACATTTTCAGAGTATAAGTTCACAAAATTTGTATCATCTGTTAGATTAACTCATTTACATTTGTGAAGATAGTAGGGGTCCTATGAAATCAGAAAACGTTTTATGGTATAATTATCACAACATGCCTCATAAAAAATTTTATCTTCATTTTATAATGAGAATATGTTTTTCTGGGAGATAAACCTTTAAAACATTTTAATAAAAGATTATGATTCCTCATTTTTTCCAATGGATACCTTATATAATGAGATTCATGTGAATATTATTCCCTCAAAACCTCAAAGGTTGAATAATTTATAGATACCGAACATGAGTAACATAATTCTCATTTCCACACATAATTACCATCCAAATAGTAGGATAATGAAGTTAAATTAAATGGTATGAACTATAACATAGATCTGGGAATGAATTTCTATGACATTTCATTAGTCTGTAATGGAGAACTAGACATAGTGATGAAAACCATGTAGAAATATTTGGATGAAAGATGTGATATACCATCGTCTAAATTTGATCAATTTAATGAAAAAATAAAATATGGTGTTGAAGACTACCCAAAATTATAAACAAGTCATTCAAAAAAACAGTATCACGACCAGTAAAAATATATTCATTAGTAAATGTAATTATTTCCCTTATAGAAGTACTAGATAAAATAATGGAGAACCTGAATTGTAACAAATATTCTCTAATTGTGAACAAATATTTTTTTTTGAAATTTTACAATTAATAGAATCATCGACCATATATTCATCTCAATTAAATATGATAAGATGAGTAACATTGGGATAATAAATATTTTGAGAATGTGGTGACATTTCAATTTTGTTTAGGGTAGAATACACACCAAGGGTAATTTCACCATTATGACTATAAACCATCATAAGAATATTTCCCTTAATTTCCAAAACAAGTTTCTACCATTAAATGAATATGTTAGGGTTTTCTACTAAAAAAATAAAAATATCAATTACGTTGGATAATTTTTCTCATGATCATGGAATTGTATTGGAGTGTATGTATACTATATCAGAATAAATATCACTTTACAATAATCATATATAGTTATTATGTACACCATTATACAAATCCAAGTAAGGTGGTGGTGGAAAATAGATTACACCACGACGTGGAGACGGTATTCCGTACGTATGCACGCGCAGTGATTTTGTTTTCCGTAGGATGGATAGATGGTGAAATAGGGTTGTTTCATACTTATAATAAAATATCATTATATGATTGATACTGATGTTATTACTTCATAATGAAACAACTAAAGAAGAAGAAGTGGGAGAAAAAATAAAGATGAAAGAATCGGTAACGGGCATTACCTCTTCTTTGAAGTGATTCTTTGAGACCTCCTTTTAGGGCACTAAAATAGGTCTTTGAAGAATACCAGATCCTCTAGGATGTATCTAGGGAAGTGTAGAGGCGAAATTTGCAGGGTTTGTCCAAGCTTGAAGGCTCAAAGTGGTGTGAAGAAGAGGGGGAGGAGGTGTCCTTTTATAAGGGAGGAGAGGGGCACCTTTGGAATAACAAAAAATATTATTTTATTATAAAGTCAAATTATGTTTTTAATAGCCCTAAATTGATATATCTCAAAGATAAGGTGGGTAGGGGTCTAAATCCTCTCATCTAAGAGAGTTTCGACATGTTTCAATTTTAACCTTATCATTTAGATTTAACTTTAAGTTTGATAATTTAACTTTCACCGTGTCTTCTTGTTTTCATACACTATAAGGTCAATAAACATACGATATCAATCCAAACGAACCCCAATTTGTTTATTATTAATATATATAACCTTATCTAAGTCATTTGGCCGAACCTTATATTTTTAGGAATAAAATAAAAATTATTAATATAATATTTGTTTTAAAAACTATTTTATGTCAATTTTGACACTATTTAGTAATTGATTTATGTGAAAGTCATAACAAAATGTTTAGCTCGAACCAAGTTAAGTAAATCAATAAAAACAAGTCATATTAACCGATAAAATTAGTGTAATTCATAAAAAGTCTCAAATTACATTTACTTGGGTATTTATAATATCAATTATGTCAATATTTCATTAATAAGATAATGACTCCATCATCATTGTGTCATATATAAATTACATTATTTAATGTCTAAAAATTAAAAGTAAAATACCATTATTTAGGAAATATTTTTATATTTCTAATGAATATTTATAGTAGAATTTATCTTATGTATAACCCCATATTAAAAATGTTTTACTTATTAAACTTTGATTTTAACTATTTTAACCCTTCTTTAAATAAATTAATAATAAATGTCCTAATCTAATCCAAGTGGGCCTAAATGGTCATATGTTATTCCTAATGTTGTTTCTGGTCGCATTACACTTGTCCAATAGAATTAGGACATGTGTTAGGGTAATAGTAATATCATTTTTACGCTTAATTACCCTATTTACTTTTAACCGTGGTAAAAAAAGTAAAAAGTTACTATTCATGAAAAATTATTTTCATCTCATTGAACCACATTTTACTTACTGACATCAACAGTGTCTATCATATTTTTGAAATTCCACTCACAGAAGTGGTAAAATTACGTTTTATGAAAAATTCATTTTTTTAACTACCACTTAGTGGTTTCACGATTCATCAAAAAATGAATGTTTCCAGAAAAATACAAAAAATTAGCCTAAGCTATATTTGATATTATGAAATCAAAATTTATGCCTATTTTACCAAATTAAAAACATATCAGTTGCATTAATCAATTTAAAAATTAATTCCCGTCGTGAAAACAAATAGCGTGTTCTTAAGAGATAATAACTATCAAAAGATTGACAGTTGTTTATGTCTAGTTTAAATGTGAAATTACATCCGATAACCAACATTGTATTAAATTGTAAAAATATATTCTAAATATACTTTAAAACCAATAAAATTAATAATTTATCACTATTAATTATTTCTATTAAAAAGGTTGTTTTTAATTAAAATTTAGTAATTTTCACTATTCATCATAAAATGAAAGTTATCCGAAAAGTACCAAAATTTCACCCTAAGCTAATTTCGATATTCAAAATCCAGAAATAAAGTCCATTTTGAAAAATAAAATTTAAAAAATTTCAAAAAGTGGTTATTATTATTCATAATGGCTAGTTTTAATAATATTTTAATAGCATATCGTTGTTTAGTGAAACTCGGTATTGCGTACTACACGCTATCGAGGAAGGTCGCGATTGCATGTAATGCAAGGCAATTCAAGTATGCGTGTTGTTCATGCTCCTATTGGTGTAGTGTACAACACAAGAAATTTATGAAATTAAAAATAATATTTTTCATAAAATCTCGGGGTGTTGCATTCTACCCCCCATAAAATGAATTTCTCCCTAGAAATTCGCCAGGGTTATAAATAGTTTACTATTAAAAAGTTTCTTTAATATAAACCCACATCATAAAAAGGAATAACAAAACCAATCTTTAAAAAAATTATAAAATGTTATGGCAACCCAAATAAACTAATCACTGGGTTTCCACATAGGTGAAAATATGGATATAGAAGAGTAATCTAACCATCATGTTCTGATGGAGAGTGGTAGAGAACATGGCTATGGAAAAGCCAGAAATTACAAAGCTAGAAATTTGTGACGATCTAAGGTACCGTCTGATTAATCAGATATAAGAGCACTAGGAAAACATTTTTGGTTTTCATGATCATTTCCCTAAAGTTGATGAAATTGGAATTAGAAGAAATAATTTCATGATTTTGGTATAGTCTCACAATTTTTCGTTCTTTGGACAATTTCCACTTCAGATCATAATGAAATGAAGTTGAATTTGTTATTCGTGATGTGTTAGCAGATCATGTGATAGAATGATGGGTCATTCCATCTGTCTCAAACAAACGGTTAGAAAAGTTATCAAAAAATACATAAGTCCATCTATAGTGGGATTAATCATATATAGTTCCTAAAATGGACTTATACTTTATATATCATAATGCTTAATATAATAAAACTAGTTTCTATTAAACATGGACTTCCTGTAGGCCAGTGGTAGGCGATAAAGACCAGTCGCACTTCGGTTGTGGGTTCGATTCCCACAGCCTTGTCCGACGCGATGGGATGTCGCCCGTCCTGCAGGTTGTCCTTTTTCTAAAACTACATTACTATAACATCACATAAATAATATCAAAAAAATGTTATATCCTTAAAAAATACTAACTTAGGGTTAAGATAATCCATTCCAATCTTTAGGCATATCTAAAATATTTCGGTCCAAGCTCATAGTATAAAAAAAATGATTACTTGAAATGTCATCAACCAAGCAAGTGAATACCATCATTTATCCCCCATATATCTTGTTGGTCACATTCCAATCATGTTAATACCTTAATGATGTATTCTCTTGAAAAATGAATACCCATTAAACCTTAGTGAAAACATGAATGCTGTCAAAAGATAACTCTTTCCACATACCAAAATCCAAAAATTCTATATACTCAAACCATGATATAACCTTGTCCTTATATCTGTCATGAGCTCATGAATACTATCAAACATTTAATTTTGTCCTTATCCCTTCATTATAAGCATATCATCTACCTTCCAAAAATATCTGAATAACCATTCATGGATACTGGCAACATTAAACATACACTTTCAAAACTCAATGAAATATAATAGTGTAACAATCCTTAGATGTCTCTTTATTCCATAGTACCATGAGATTACTTATACAACATTACACATGATAAACATGTAATAATTCCACTACATTCTTAAACCATTGACCGAGCTTCAACAATTCTTTCATCTCACTTATCATTTGTAGTCTCTTCATCATAATCCACATAAATTCTACCCATACCACCATACTGATTCTCTTCATGAGACTTTCCCTTAGGGCATTGGTTTGTATAATGCTCGTACATTCCACATTTAACACATTTAACCATTGTTGATGTCGTAGTAATACAATTATCCTCATCCCCGGTGTTAACTGATCCTTTTCCTTTGCACTTATTGGCTTTGTGTCCTTCTTTTCCACACCCAACGCATCTTCCAGTTCCTTTGAAACATTCTCCTTGAAGCCTCTTCCCATATGATTTACATAGGGGAAATTTAACTTTCGTTCCTCTATTATCATCATGAAACTCCATCTTTCTCTTATTAGCCGAGTCAGGAAACATACCAAATTTTACTTTATTGATCATATTATGAGATTGCTGATTCGGCATAATAATGATGTTTGGACTTCCAAATCCCACTTCACTTGGTTTCTCATGAATAATATCATTTCATTGACCATCATATCCTCCATTATCGTGAATCATCTTGTTTCCAGCCATTTTCTAAAACCCAAAAAGAATAGTGTGAGAAGAAAAAATCATAATAAAGGGGGGGGGGGTAACTTCAATATAAAACATATATGGTTTAATCTAATATCGTTACCATAGTTCTAGGACTATATCCTATACGTATACTTATCCTTAGGGACATCCCTAGACATACCATAGAAATATCTCTAGGGATCTCACTAACTTTTTCGAATCCTAGTTTCCAAAGGTCGACTAAACTTTTCCTCTGATACCAACTGTAGAGACCCAATGCTTGACGTACATGGACATTACATTACTTTTGTGGAATACTTAGTACATAACAAAAACACACACACAAGGACTGTAATAGTTTAGTGTCTTTGGAATCTCGGAATATAATCTTCTAATAGTGGTGAAATATCTTCAATATATCCCATAAAAATCTTCTTTTTTTCTAAACCTAAATCATTTCTTTATGTCCTGGGGAAAATAAAACATAAAAGGGTGAGCTCAAATGCTCAGTAAGGTTAAAATAAATATCAATCACGTCATATTCATAAGAACATATCTTTTGTAAATATTAACCTGCAAATGAGATCATAATTTCATAACATGAGATAAATCATAGTAGTGAAATGTAATCTCAATAATCATAACTTAAAAAATGAAACTTTGTGGAATACACACATAATCATAGAGAATCATTTCTTATTAGTCAAGACTCATTGCCAATAATATCTTAGTGGACAAAGTCCATTTCTGAACCGAGTTCACTCCTCGTTTCAGTCCTGTTTCACTGAACCGGTATAACCTACCGTTCCAGCCATGTCTATCTCATGAGAAATAAAATCTTTACCCAATGCATTGGAGGGAGATATAGGTCCCACCCATCCCATAATGAAACAATTTTATGTGTTCCACAAAAATCATAAATCATACATCATTGCATAACCCATGTAGTAAAAATGGGATTCCTAAACAACATGACATCATAAAACAATTCATATAAGATAAAGGAATCCATAAAAATATTTCAATCACAACATAATCAAATCCATGTAATAATAATGATAGAAACAAAACCCTATATTATCTTAGATGGAAAATAATTTTGATAAAACACTTGAACTCCATTCTTGAGGACAATATCCTTTCTACTTCAAAAACACTTTTCCTTTCTTAATATGTCATAGAATTATAAACTAAAAGAAGTTGATTAAAAATTCACTTGAAAACATGTAAAGGATGATTATTGGAAATATTGTTTTAAAAATCCATTCATGCCGTATAAAGAAACATTCTTCTTGTACTTTTGTCGTAAAAGTGAAAATGTACCTCGTACGAAAAACGAAAAAAGATTCCTTTCATATCTTTTACTAAAAACTCACCGAAGGGTAAAATTGGATATAAACTATTGTAGAAGGATATAAATAATACATATTGAGGAAACATGGATGTGGATGATAAAATACACCCCAGTAAATGCCAAAGTATAAACAATCTCGGATAAAAATGAGATTGTGATATTTCCCTTACCTTAGGTCTGATTTGCTTTGTAAGTGTCTGAACCTTCTGTATAATGATTTAAATAATGTCATTGAATTATTCCAGAATAATAATCATTATTATGATATCATATATGGTTCACTTATGACTTTATATTAACCATTCTTCTGTAAATTCCACGTTAAAGAGTGTTTTGGGTAAAATCGTTTCATTTTTCGTCCGTGTTTTGACTTGTAATTATTCATATGATTACTTAGATCATGATTACATAATTCCAGAATATAAAACATGATTTATATATAATATATATTCATAATATACATATATATAATAGATCAGTAAATGGAAAGAAATACACCATTCATGGAGACGGTAGGTCGTACGTACGCATGAACGCTGTTTTCGTTTCCTTATTTAGTTGAATGGAATTAAGTAGACGACATACATATATATACACATAAATACAGTATCATTATTATGTCATATATTTCATGATTACTTATTATATATACTTTATAATCATTCATGAATGGTTAACGTGGAGAATGACTCTCATCGCGTCGTGGAGACGGTAGTCCGTACGTACGCACGAGCGATGATATCATTCTCATTATCGTGGAATTGCGTTGGAGTGTATATATACTATTTCATAATCAATATAACATTATAATAATCATATATAGTTATTATATACACCATTATACCCTTCCAAGTAAGGTGCTGGTGGAAAATAGATTACACCACGGCGTGGAGACGGTATTCCGTACGGACGCACGCGCGGTGATTTCGTTTTCCGTAGGATGGATAGATGGTGAAATAGGGTTGTTTCATACTTATAATAACATATCAGTATATGAGTGATATTGACGTTATTACTTCATAATGAATCAACTAAAGAAGAAGAAGTGGAAGAAGAAATGAATATGAAAGAATCGGTAACGGACATTACCTCTTTTTTGAAGTGCTTCTTTGAAACCTCCTTTTAGGGCACTAAAATAGGTCTTTGAAGAAGACCAGATCCTCTAGGATGTTTCTAGGGAAGCAGAGAGGAGAAATTTGTAGGTGTTGGCCGAGATTGAAGGCTCAAAGTGGTGTGAAGAAGAGGGGGAGGAGGTGTCCTTTTATAAGGGAGAAGAGGGGCACCATTCGAATAACTAAAAATATTATTTTATTATAAAGTCAAATTATGTTTTTAATAGCTCCAAATTGATATATTTCGAAGATAAGGTGGATAGGGGTCGAAATCCTCTCATCTAATTGAATTTAGACAAGTTTAGGTATCAATTTTAACCTTATCATTTAGTTTTAACTTTAAGTTAGATAATTTAACTTTCACCGTGTCTTCTTGTTTTCTTACACTATAAGGTTAATAAACTTACTATATCAAGCCAAACGAACCCCAAGTTGTTTATTATTTATATATATAACCTTATCTAAGTCATTTTTTCCGAACCATATATTTTTAGGAATAAAATAACAATTAATAATATAATATTTGTTTTAAATACTATTTTATGTATGAAATCGTTTTAGCTTTCTAATGAATATTTATAGTCGAATTTATCTTATGTATAACCCCATATTAAAAATGATTTACATATTGAACTTTGATTTTAACTATTTTAATCCTTATTTAAATAAATTAATAATAAATGTCCTAATCTAATTCAAGTGGGCCTAAATGGTCATATTTTATTCCTAAGGTTTTTTCTGGTCGAATTACACTTGTCCAATAGAATAAGGACATGTGTTAGGGTAATAGTAATATAATTTTTACCCTTAATTACCCTATTTATTTTTAACTGTGGTAAAAAAAAGTAAAAAGTTACTATTCAGCAAAAATTATTTTCTTCTCATTGAACCACATTTTACTTACTAACATCAACCGTGTCTCTCAGATTTTCGAAATTCCACTCACAGATGCGGTAAAATTAAGTTTTATGAAAAAATCATTTTTTTAACTACCACTTAGTGGTTTCACTATTCATCAAAAAATGAAAGTTTCCAGAAAAATACCAAAAATTAGTCCTAAGCTATATTTGATATTATGAATTCAAAAATGATTCCTATTTTACCAAATTCAAAACATATCAGTTGCATTAATCAATTTAAAAATTAATTCTCGTCGTCAAAACAAATAGCATGTTCTTAACAGATAATAACTATCAAAAGATTGACAGTTGTTTATGTCTGGTTTAAATGTGAGATTACATCCAATAACCAACATTGTATTAAATTTTAAAAATATATTCTAAATATACTTTAAAACCAATCAATTAATAATTTATCACTATTAATTATTTCTATTAAAAAGGCTGTTTTTAATTAAAATTTAGTAATTTTCACTATTCATTAGAAATTGAAAGTTATCCGAAAAGTACCAAAATTTCACCCGAAGAATATTTCAATATTCCGAATCTAGAAATGAAGTCCATTTTGAAAAATAAAATTTAAAAAATTTCAAAAAGTGGTTAATATTATTCATAACGGCTAGTTTTAATAATATTTTAATAGCATATCGTTGTTTAGTGAAACTCAGTATTGCGTACTACACGCTATCGAGGAAGGTCGCGATTGCGTGTAATGCAAGGCAAGTCAAGGATGCGCGTTGTGCAAGCTCCTTTTGGTGTAGCATACAACACAAGATATTAATGTAATTAAAAAGAATATTTTTCATAAAATCTCGGGGTGTTACAATTATAATGATTGAATAGTATTAAACATTAGGTTAGAGAACCTAGTAGAGGGCTGAGCCTATGCTTGAGATGGTTATAGTAGTAGTTTTTTTCATTTGTGTATATTTTTCCAGCATGTAGTGTATTCTTTTATACCTAATTCCCCATACTCAACTATTTGAATAACATCATGGACATCAACATTTTTGTATCTATTATTCATTACTCATCTTCTGTTTGGTTACTTATCCTACATGGACTATTTCATTACATTGTTTTTTTATTAAAATTATGATTCCATTTTTTATTATCCATTGTTTTCCACTATGAATACACTGATCTATGTGGGAATAGTCTCTCCATTAAAACACACTAGTCCCTCAATTCTATTTGGCAGCCTCTGGCATATGAGGAGATGTGCATGTGGTCATGTGGTCCACCATATCGGGCCACTATTTAGTTTTACTTTAAGTGGGACAGTAAAAATTGGAATTTGAACTTATTTTCCATTTTCATTACTATTTGGGTATTATATAAGAGACATGTAAATTGGAATTTGGAACATACCCAATGAATGGACATAGTAATCCCATGTACCTGAGATACCCAAATTATTTTTTGTTGGGTAATTTATATTACAAATTATGACATCTACCATTGATATGACATAACCATTAGGTCACACACATGATATGTGGGGTTATTAATGTTGATAGGATTTTATAGTTGATTTCAATTACATCAGTTTGATAAAAGGAGACAGTTTTATTGCATGAATCATACTATGAACTATATGAACGTAAATGTGATTGATTATGACATTCCATGTTTACCTTATAGCATGAATTTCATGTAGTAGGTGACTACTACTCTAGATTGTCTGATTTAGTTTTTATGTGCCTGATTTTTTGTAGAAAAATAAATTTTCCAATTTTCCTTATAGGATCATGTCATGGTTTGGGTTAAGTGGACTCGAAATTTGAATTTATATTGTGTATGGGCTTCTATAAATTAAAATGGTGATCCACCATATTCCAACAAACTGAAAGGTGACTAAATTTATAAGGGAATTAATTTGAAAAGAACCTTTAAAGTGAAGTGACCAACTTTTATGAAGAATGTGTGAGCTAGTTCTTGAAATATAAAGTAGTTCATGATTCTCAGGTTCTTAGTCGTCCTTTTGAGGGTTTTTACTTCATATAGAATGCTAGATCAAGGTGTATGATAGTATTTATGTTATTCTTTGTGGTAGGATTTGTACTTTTACTTCTCGTCACATTATTTATATTCATACACCATCTGTTATAAATTCTGTTTTTTGTATTATCATTGAATTATATTGAGATATAACACAAAGCATTCATAAGGTTTTACACCATGAGAGTAGTTATGATCAGTCACTAGTGGTGGTGTATCATTTACTACCCATTATACCTCTCATAGAGCCACCTGTGGAACCACCTGTTGTTCTCCACTAGATGTTGTTGGATAGATAAGTGGGTGCTTCCTCTGGTTTATCAAGTCTCTTCAAGATTCTCTTCATTCTTCTCCTATTATGGTAGATATGGATCGATAAATTGTTTATTTTCATCATTTATCCTTAGTAGGGTATATTAGACCTTATACTATAGAGTCATGGTTAGAGGGTATGGTTTCTATATTCCACCCGCTTGAGTTTCCTCTAGACCAGAAGGTCAATCGTTCACCTACATGTCACATGAATACACTAAGCATTATTGGTAATTCATATATCCCAATTATTGTTTCTTAGTTATGAAATGAGAAGACATCCAGATAGATTTTTATGGTCACATATTTCCACATAACTTGAGAGAGAATAATTCAACGGATTTTATGCATTTTCAAAATGTATTTATGATTGTTCTCACGTTTTTAGGTCGCTTGACTGAGCTTTAGTGTTTTCTCTCTATCCCTAACTAGTGAAGAGTTGACAACTGTTAGGGGTTTTTATGATGGGTTTGGGCATTCTATATACCTGTAGGTGAAAAAATTAAATTTGACTACTATTATAGAGATAGCTTAAAGGAATTGATTACAGAATGAAATATGAGAGGAGATCGTTCTATGAGCTTGGTTGTTTTAGTTATAAGACCGGGTGATGGTTCTTCTTGTAGTCTAATGCATCAATATGAGTGTTCATATGAGGGAAGTTATTGCAAGGTGACATGTACTAACATCTACTTTCAATTTTACATGTGTATAAGGATATTAAATAAGAAGACTTAGTGCACGATGAAGAAAATTGAGTGTCAAGAATATGGTAGTATGGGCTATCTTAAACACTTCTTTTTATATTTTTCTCTCACCTCCTGTGGAAACTGATGTGTACCAGCACCTATAATGGGAATGAGATGTGAAAGTAAATGTCAGGATGGGAGTTGGTCTATTAATAGTTGATTAGGCCGAGGTGGTAATGTCTATGGATGAGGAATCCATTTCCTATATATTCAGTGTCTATAGAGTGGATATTCTCATTCTAGTCAAGAGACATATCAAGGAAAAGGTTCATAACATATATATATGCAATGAAACCATCAAAATAAGATATGAGAATTAGTACATCTCTATTTATAGGTACAATCTTGGTAACTTCTACTTATTTTTCTCCCCATTTCTATATAGGTTCATCAAACTCATTTATATCTATGACTATTGTGGAAAGTCAGGGCCATGCTATCTAGTACTTATATGGAGTTGTGTCCCTTGACAGTATGTTAGGATAAAATCCCTGGGAATACATTAGAGTTAGGAGTTGCCAATGAGATATGTGGGTGTTCTTTCTTCTGTAGTTTCTTCATCCCCAAGATGACCGAATTTGAAGGTATTATCTATATGGAATATATCACGCCATATCAATCCATAGTGGATTGATATCACAATCGACTGATCATAAAATTACCATTAGGAAGAACATATATACAATAAAATAATGATATATCCAATAATATGATGATGGACCCTTGTGAAATGGGATTCCTAGAGTAACAAATCAGTTGATGAGTCTTTTTATGAAGGATCGAGGAATGCTCTTAACATGGATACATAATGTAATGGATCATTTTAGGGACATCAACCATGATTATTTTTCTTACATACCTCATTTGAGGGTGGATTAGTTCACCATAGAACTAGTTATATGTATGAAACTAGTGTCCATTCATCCATATTGGATGACACTAGTAGACATCCATGAACTAAAAAAGCATTATAAATATCTCAAGGTTTAGTGTTTCAATAGGCTTAAAACATCTACATGAAGTTCATTCATCATTTATTCTAGGAATGTTGATGAAACCCATAAATTTTGCGTGTATTATAGAATTTTGAACTTGATAATAGTTATTTAATATTATCTACAACATCATATAGATGATCTATTTTTCCATCTTCATGGAGAAACTATTTTCTCAAAGATTGAATTTTCAGTTGGGATACCACTAGGTTCATGTGATACCGTTATATATATCATGTATAGTGTTCTAATGTACATATAGCATGAAAAAGAACATTTTTTTTGTCATTTGGTCTGAAGAATATATCAATAGGCTTCATAGAATTGATTAATTGTGATTTACATCCACATTGTGGTTCATTTTTTGTTTTCTTTTTAGACAATATCTTGGTGTACTCCCACACAAAAAATGACCCCAAAAATCATTGCGAGATCATAGTGATTACACTGATAGAGAACCAACAATATATGAAGAAAAATTAATTCCAATTATGGAAATGTAAGCTTCACTTATTAGTTAATGTCATATTAGAGGCATGCATATCTGTAGACCCATAGAAGGAGAACATCATGTATTCTCAGATGTAAACCAAGAATGTTTTTAATATTTTTAGATTCTTAGGGATAGAAGAAGATTATAGATGATTCATGTATTAATTCTATTTCCTAGGAGAACCTCATATGACCTATACTATGATGTGTGTGTAATTAATATGGTCAAAATCTTCTGAGATATATTTCTATGAGTTAAATGGGAGACTCCCCTCAGTGATTATTCTAATTATTATTGAGACATGTTGTAGTTAAATGGTTTACTATGATGCTTCTAGGAAATTTATGGATTAATTAATAATGAAAATGATCAAATCATATCATATGGATCTCTCTAGTAGGTGCCACATTAGAGAAAATATCCTACTCATGAACTCGAGTTGTTGGACATGGTTCTTTCTCTATGTTGTTGAATAAACTATCTATTGGGAGAGATAATTTTATTACATTGATAATAAAAGATTCAATTATATTTGAAATCATTGAGATCGTAATCTAAGGAAACATAGTTGGGTCGATTACCTGAAATATTTTGGCATTTAAAATGGTTATAACTTTAGTATGGTAAATTCTATGGATGATGAATTTTGCCACAAGTCTCAGACAGAACCTATCCAAGTGTCCAGTAGTGGGTAAGAGTTGGTGGATTTATTCTATCAAGTGAATTTGGTGGATCGAGAATGGAATTTTAAAATAGTTATAAAAAATATATTAGTGACATATTCTCTTTTAGAAGGGGTTCAAAAGAATTAGCTATCGGATTATGAAGGCCTCGTTCTGAACGAGGGTGTCATTGGAGAGAACAGAAGACTTGATTTAGTTGTTGATTGATGTGATACCCTTCTCTATGAAGGGATTTTATGTGTCCCATTAGATATAAGGGAAGAGGTAATGTGGGAATCTCATGCCTCTCTATTGGACATTCATCATGGCCATAAAAAGATTTATAGAATTTGTGAGAGGAAGGTAGTGAACAAGTGACCTTGTAAGAGTATAATAACCTCCATCCATGACTTATTTGAATGTAACGTTTTCACCATGGATTTTGTTAGAGGATTTATGTGTTCTACTCATGGTAATGATGTTTTATGGGTGATAATCGATTTGTTGACTATGTTCACACACTTCATATCAATAAAATAATCCTTATCTATTGATGTGTTAGGTAGGATATAACACCTAGAGGTATTGTGATTTCATGGTGTACAATGTTCTACCATTTCAGACTGAGATGCTAATTTTAATTTGCAGTTATGGAAATGGTTCCAAAAGGAACATTCTTAACATGTTCTCTTGATTAATTCATATCAACCTACGATTGAAGGGACGTCTGAGAGGGAGATTCGGGTCTTATAAGATATTCTACGGTCCATTATTGTTTATTTTAGATGTTTTATGTAATTGAATATTCATTTGGTTGAGTTTTGTTGAATAATAGCATCTAGGAACAATCTAGAATGATATGTTTGAAAATATCTATTGTATAACATTTTGTTCACATCTTTGCTGGATCGAGGAAGCAGAGGTAGCTCTACAAGGTCCTCATATCATATTGTAGGATTTAGAGCATGTGAAATTGATTTAAAATTGTATTTTTGCAACTCACTCATGGAAGATGTCATATACTAATCATTATCTCAAACCTTTAGAGTTCAAGGTTAGACATCAGGATTTTCTACATGTATTTCCTAAATAGGGACATAAATTGATCAGGATATAGGGAATGGTTTTACCTCATTATGTATACCCATTTGAGAATGTGGAGTGGATTAGGATAATAGCCTAAATGATAATATTACCATGGAATACATGATGTCTTCAATGTATCACAACTTTTATTGTATTATCTTTTCATTTCTCACTTGTTTAATCCCAAGGATATTGATTTGGAGGTGGATGTGTCATTTAAGGAGCATCCAATTCATATTGTTGATCATACTATAATGATTATCTAATGAATTTTAGTTCCATTGGAATGAGTACTCTAGTAGTAAGGACCTATTCTGGATGAGACATCAGGGATGGAGATTGTAGTAAATGCACAGTGGCAAGAGAAATTTTCAGAACATGTTCTACCACTTGTGGAAGGGAAACTGGGGGATGCATTGTTTTTAGAGGGGATGTTGTAACATACCGGATTTATCAAAATGTAAAACCAAATAATTTTTTGTTTAAATTATTTATAATGGACCTAAATTCTATTACAAAGAGGTTATGGGATGTCATGAGTTTTTGTGGGTCTCGTTTAACCACTAGAGCACCGAAAAGGTGGAATCCCGACTAGGTCACATGGTGTCTCTACAACTATGAATCCCAAAGCATGCAATCATGTGCGTGTTTCGGGTATTGTGATAGATCCTAGATTCACATTTTGTGCATGGTCATTCAAACCATGTTCCTATCCTATGCGAGGTTCCCCTTATAAGAATAAAATTTCACATTTGGTACATAGTTGGTGACATGTTGGCCAACTGTGTGGCCAAACCATCTGTGGCATAAATATTGGTGTAAATAAATAAAATTCCCCTCATTAATGATTCAAATATTACTCATTCAATCATTCATCCCTTTTAAGAATTTATCCACTTTATCTAGGGGAAAAATGGTATCCCTCATCCTTGGGGATTTTATTTTCTCCCTTATTTCTCCACTGATTCGTTTTCCATTGGATTCTATGGAAATAACATACTAAGATATACCTTCTATAACCATCTATTTCTAGTTTATTTTCTCATCTGTTGAAAAATGTTGGTGCATTGGATTTATGCCCTATTTTATTGTTTTTAAAAATTATATAGTTTTCATTCATTGTAGGATGAATCGTGACAAAAAATTCACGAGTGGATTATTTATACTTCGTCGCATGGGGTATACATATTTTCCATTCATTTCTATACATTTTCAATAGAATAACTTTTTTATGTACTCCAGATTCTTCTAGTGCCAATTATTCTTTATTTAATAAATTAGTTAAATTGTTTCTAAAAGTCATTAGGTACTATATATGTCATTAAACACATATGTGGGTGTTATCTATGACATTGTTCCCCCTATTTCTATATGCAGCAACTAAATTCCCTATATTCTAGTTCATAAATTCATAAATCACATCTTGGGTGTGTCTGTATATTCCATTTTATAATACCTAAAAATTTATGAAATAGTTTAAGTTGAATCAAAAACCATGATGTTGTCCATTTAGTATCACACCACTCACATGGTGTTTTTTTCACAATCTTTATATTTCAATTTGAATGTCACACGCCTTATATTTTAAATATGCATTCTAGTTATTGAACACTTGCTGAAGAAATATTTCATTTGTTATATTAGTGATAGGTCATGCTCGTTGTTCACTACAACGTAATTATTAATTATTTTATTATTCAACACATTAATGGTTGGGATTTAATTTCATTACATAATATGTTTTTTTCTTGTGATACTAAAATGAATATCATAACATGTGATTTCTTACAACTTATGCCTCTTGATCATGTTTAATGGCTTGTAAAATTTCATTATAGTTGTTTCATAGTTCATTGAATTATTTGTATTGTTGGGATTTATTATATTGATGGTTATTATGTGATCTTAGTATACACTTTTTTATGGAATGTAATTATTAATATGATCTATTTCTTATGTTTTGTCTTATTTAAAATGGATCCTATGCTAATGGATTGGAGAGAACATGGGTCCCAATTTAAGGATTCTATAGATTGAATAATCATTCGAGGCTGGATATTATTGAACTGTTGGGAGAAATAAATTTATTTTCCTAGTATGGTCTCATCATGAGACTTTTCTTATCCTTGTGAGTGAGTCTGGTTTCCTAAAAGAGGAACCGAAGATGTACTAGTTTGTCATGATGGCTATTCTATGCCTCGGGTGATGCCCAATCCGCGATGTGAGATACATGGCACGGGCTCAGAGTCTCCATGTCTTGAGTGATACTTGGAACACTGTATGTGTTTACGTGGATGGACTCAATGAAATTGGTTATATTTTATGTTTCATAACAAATCATGTTATTTTGTTTAGATATCATTGTATGTCTTTAGACTCCTAAAGGGGAATTTTTGGATCATTTATTTTTTCTTATTTCATATGTGATTATTGTTTGGTAATTATTATTATATTGAGTGCACTTATTTTGAGTGCAGTTATTTTATATGGAACTATTCTTATCAATGTTTTCATAGAATTTATCATCATAGACAATGTGGGATTTAGCCTACTAAGATTTTATCTTATACCCTTCTCAGTTACAGTTTCAAACCCTAGAATATATTATGATATTATGTATGCATAATGGGAAGTAATCAATGTCCAATACATGACTAAATTTATAAAATAGGATGGTTCATGAGGAAGGGGATCAAACATATTCTAGATATTCTTATAGAATCCATATTTACCCGTTTTCTGTTTTCACATCATGTAGTGTATTTTTATATCCTCAGTTCCCCTTACTCACCATTTTGTATAAAATCATGTAGAGAATCATTTTTGTAATTATTATTAATTACTCCGGTTCCATTTTGTAACATATTTTATAGGTATAATTTCATTATATAAAATATTATATGACTTTTTTTCTACTTCCATTATTTATTATCAATTATTTTCTAGTATACATGCACTGATCTATGTGGGTATAATCTCCCCATGGACACAGCCTAGGCCCTTTCTGCTAGTTTGTACCCACATTCATTTGAGGAGAAGCACATGAGGTCATGTATTCCACTATCTTGGGGAAATTATAAGTGGCACTCGATATGGGACACCACACATGCCACTAATGATAAATTTCATTTATATCCCAATAAATAAATAAGGACACAACATTTTTGAGTTGGGTTTGAGTTCCAAAGCATACAAAATGTGGTATGGGTTGAATATTCATGCTTCCAGTGACATAAAAACCATTATTGGTGTCCTCCATATGATATAAAATATATAGAACACCTCTAAGAGATATTAGTAACCACATAGGTCGTCCAATACATATATTAAATTGAAAAGTTTCTCCCCATGACACTAACACTGAAATCCATTATTGAGGCTCCAGATAAATATTATGTAAATAGTAAAATAACAACATTATTTAATTATTATATCTGAAAAAAAGAAATACATCTAGATTTATAATAGGTTTATATTCATTGAGGCCATCTATAAAAACTGTATAACATACAATAACTGAAAACATTATTTCATAATCATTTTCCTATAGTATATATCGTGAAATTTAACATGTCATAGTCATCCTCAAACAATATGGAATTAAAACATATGTATGGGGATATCTCAAACATATTGTAAGAGAAACATATCATAATGTATTAGATCACAAACATGAAAGATAGAATGATTAATGCATATATATTATAATAAAATTTTAAAATACCACAGATGTAATCCATATAACATTTAAGATAATCATGATATATTGACAAGATCATGAGAATAAATGATATTCTATTACAATAAACACATATAAATAATCATAAAACATGGGATGATGAAATACTAGTTTGAAATGATTTGAATATATTTCCTATTCCTGAGATCATATCATTTTTTTGAAATTAAATTCATCATAATGTTTTAGTATTCATGAAACACAAAATGGGGATGTGGAACAATTGTAATCATAGAAACTTTTTAAAAACAGAAGTGAATTTTCTTGGTGTTTGTAAAATCCTCATCATTAACATAAGGTTTGTTATAAAAATGCATGAGTATATATTTTTCTTTTGAAAATTCACCTAATTGACCATTTTACTAGGTATAAAACCTCCCATGTGCCCTCTACAATGGGATACATTTTATATTGTACCAACTTAAATAAACTAAATATTAAAATTTATCATTTGGATGGATTTATATACACTCTTTTATTATTTCTCATGGGATAAGTATTCTTATGTACTCTTTTCATTGGATATATCCATTCATATACCTCTTTGGATTCAAATAAGCCATCCGGTATACCATTTGTATTCAGTTTTAAAAATAAAAAAAAAATTATTGGAGGGGGATATATGACCCCATAAATCATTATCTACACAAATATGTTCCACTTAAATAAATAATCATCATTGTATCCTAATGTACCTATTGAAAAAGTGCGAGGCTCGTGAAAAATATTGAAACATTATAATACTTAAAATAAAAATGAAAATCAATATAATGAAAAATCATTTACAAAAAGGATGAATATAAAAATTAAATATGTAATATAATTAATTCATTACTTTATGAGTGATTAAATTTTTTAGGTAAATATAAATTGAAATATTAAATATCTCGTAAAAGCTTTTAATGAATTTCATTATTAATTATTTGTAAATTATTTGAATTGAATGTTTTTTGAATAAAATAGAATACAATTTCAAATCCTCAAAATAAATATCCCCAAATAAAATATCATCAGTGAGACATAAATTTTATCACAATGGACACGTTAAAGTACATTAAAAACATGTACTTTTAAAAGAATAATTTAGAAAAGAGGATTTACAAAGACATGATGTTATCCAAAAGTAAGGTTAAAATATATTGATATTTTTTTCCAAAATATTTTAATAATAGAGGATTAAAGAATTCTTATTGTTTCCAAAAAGTTAACATAAAATAGATTTTAAAAGAATTGTTTTTAAAAGAATCTTTTTATGTAATGTTGAAGTAAAAAAATTAGAAAAGGAAATTTTATTTGGTGATGTTCCCATGAAGATGTGATCATATCCGGAATGAAATTTTCGGAAAGGGACATGGAATTATAATTTTATTATATTGAGAAGGTGGTACCACAATTAGTTCATTTATGTCAGGTTCATCATTTTATCTTTGAATAAGAAAGGTTTATGTTCAACATGAATTATTTCATGTGTTAACAGATGTTCAATTACTAATATAAGGTATACTATCTTTGAATGGTCTCTAACGGTTTTGTTCATGGATCGAAAAACATCCAACAACAATCACATCTATTAATCATTGACCAACATTCCAAAAAGAGGTCTTCATTGGGAGTGTTTTCTTAAGAACATTCAGAACTCAAATTGGTTAAGAGGATGGGAATTCAAGCTCATCAACCCTTGGGGGTGGAACTATATTAAGTAATAAAAATATATTTTAGATTTAATTTATGTTCATATATCTATTGTTCATTCGAAATCATGTATATTTTGGATTAACCTGAATACATGAAACATTTTGAATATTCATGGGTTCAAAATCGTCTGTATATATCAAATGTTCTCCATCAATGGAGGTATCGGTATATATCTGATGCTCTCCATCAATGATACAATTTTTGTTGAAAATTCTGGGATTCCATGGTTGTTTACTAAGGAGATGCATGTTTTATGATTACAAATGGGGTGGTTGGGTGTTTAATGTCATCAAGTGAGATGTGAGTAGTTTTGGTGATGGTATTGAACCCATAAAATTGGCTTCCTATGTATCCATATTAGAGGAATCAAAAACCACATAGTTCAATGTTTCTCAACTAGACAAATCATATTATAATGACATGTGACAATGACACAACCATGTTGTTTAAAATCATATTGTAAGGATATCCACTAAAATGGGTTCCTAGTCATTGATGGAATGAGACTTATGCCAAAGTGGCCCGAGGTACTCGGAAGATATGTTGTCTCCTAGGTGCTTATGACCCTACCATGAATGAGATATAGAGATAATTGTCATGATTTTCTAGTTGTTTTTGGGCATCATGTAGGCTTCATATGTATCCTAGTTAGATTTGAATCATATACCACATACTTTGGTGTGACTGAGACTTACACCATAGAAGAGGCCTTTTAAGTGGGGCATTATTGGGGCTTACACATGGAATTTACCAATTAGAGGGAATTTGATTAGGTATTACGCATTGATCTTCCCATTTGTGTTTTATTGAGAGACAATGTATTTAATGATCATAAAACACCTCAAAGTTCATGAGATTCATGATTGGTGAGTGAAATAAGAGGTCATAGTGGACCTTAAAATCACACTTCTTACTCTATCTATTGGGGGATGGAACTGGAGCCCAATGGGATATGGAGAGATATTTAAGTTTTCTTATCTAATATTGTACATTCATAACCATGATAGGCAATGTATGTAATAATTAAAGATAGGTAATACATGATGCATATTTATATACCTCATATATAGTTCTCTAAAATTTGATTTAGGGGAGAGGACGTCATTCCATATCAATGGCAGAGACCGACATTGTCCCTACAATCACCAACCAAAATGAGGAGGTTCACATGAGCACCCAAGATAAAAACATTCATCTACATGGGAATGTAAACTCATGTTCATTCTAAAGGTCTTCCCTAACATTAGTGTCACCTACATGACACCTCACTAACATGGGTATGTAATCATGAAAGTACATGATGGTTTTTGGATGTGCATATCATACATATTAGGTGGCTTTACAAGTGGTATTTTATTGATTCTGGTAGACTTTATCGTGGAGGTTCCAACATGAGGACTAATAATTGGAATGTGTAGAATGGATGGATCTATAGAGAATAATTTCTAAATATCCATCATTCCGCGTATCATTTTACATAGGATGGTGATCCCACTACGTAGCATATAGCTACGCGGGTAAGGGTACAATACACATATCCCAATAATACTTGTAGCTGGGTTCCCCCCAAAAGCCATGTTGCTATGTGGGACTGAGTTTCACCCATGTAGTGATTTTCAATGTGGGTTTGAGTTCATCTGGCAAGTAATTTTTCAATGAGGGGCATGATTCTTCCCACATAGTGCATTACAATGTGGAATTTAGGTTTTCAAAGGGTCTATTGGTTATATTCCTATTGGGAATTATGTACGCAAATAGTTAATGGTTTGAAGAGCACAAAATGAATTATTATTCCATCTTTAATGCAATGATACAAGCCTTACCAGTGGGAAATCACTGAATTATTATGATTTTAGTGGTTCCTTACATAAAATCAATTCAGTTTATATATCATGTTGTATATCTCTTTTTAGTAACCCCTGTGTTATATTCATATTAAATTGGAGAGAAATGAAAGTTGTGTAACTCGTCATTCGTGGTGGTCCATGAGTATTCTTTTCTAAATGACCAATGAGGATTCTTGGTCCATAAAGTACTTAGTCAGCTGGGACACGATTCAAAGACACAGATATCATTTATGGGGTTGAGATCAATGTATGAGTCCTACAAATGACTTTTTCCCTTTTCTGGGGAGATGATGGTACCGCCTCATCCCATGAACTATTTAGTTTGTAGGGATATTTGTTTATAATAGAGTGAATCAATTCCTCCTTCCCGTAAATGAAATCAATTTCATTTGCAAGAGGAGGTGCCTCTATTTCTCTTCCATGAACTACATAGTTCTCGAGTGCTTCATGATTACACCAAATTCCATACATATTAGTGGTATGTGAAGGGTTTCATGCCTTGTAATATTTATTCATAAAAAGTTATTTTTTTCTATTGAACAATTTAATAAAACTCATTCTTCTATTTGTTTTTATAACTTTTCCAAATTTTGGTTAATATATTCATATAATTTTCATATATTTTGGGTCCCAAAAATATCCCACCATCTGAATAGGTTCTTATAAAGAAAATCATGAGAGAAATCCGTTGTATAAAATGGTTCGGTTTTGAACTGATTTTGCGTATAAAAGTGGTCCCAAACAAGGGAAACACACTTATATTAGAGGCCAAACTTATTTTTCATTTATCATATTTATAATAATACATGGTTCTCCTAAAACCCTCTTAATTATTTTTAATTCCATGAACTATCTTATATATGGATTCACTAAACTGCGAACTGGGTTCCTTCATCCATGAACGAAAAACCATATATTCAAATGGTAGGTATGGGAATCCACATACTGGGTGCATATCTCAAGGATTCAGGTGTTATATGATCCATCACTATGTTGTCCAGCCCTTCGAGGGATCACGCCTTCATGGATTTCCATATTTGGTGGTTCATGGGTGGGTGATTTTGTGAACTATTGGTTTTTGCCCATGAAATAGCATGTATCTTTCACAATGAACTCTATTTCATCACTTAAACTTCAATTCTAATACATTGGATGATCCATTTTATGGAAAACAATGTCTTTTGGGTCCAATTATCCAAACACATACTAGGAGAAGAATGACTATTGATAATAATGTTGAAGAAAATCATAGATATTACTTAATTATTCAAGTGGGTGTTCTAAAGAAATGTCTTCCACCAGAACATAGGGCCCACCCACTGTTTATCCAATTACCACATTATAATTTCAGATGCCATGATGTTGTTACTCTACCAATAGTGAATAAAAATAACCCTCCTATTTGGTCTAATAAGTCTCGGGAGGGTCTATCAGTGAAAAATTTGCATATAGTGGAAATCATGTCTGATTCAAGTCAGCAATATGTCTTCATTTTGAATGGATTCATGAGGATTCTACGAAATTTACATAGCTAAGATACATCTTTTAAATCAGTCATCTTTGAATATTTATATAATTTCAACACCTTTAATGGTAATACCAACAAATGGTATAGTATCAAATGGTTTATGTGGTTCAAAGAGATATTCATAGATGAATAGTCTTTGGCATTCTGGGAACATCTGAAAATATTTGAATTTCACAAACTAGTAGTGGAAGTCACTTTTTACCAGGAAGTGTGGGTTTACCATTATTAAATTTATTGATCGGTGAAGATATTGTACGAACACCTTAACCACTGGTGACTGAGAAACAATAACGTCCACATACTAAATGATAATGTAGAGATTATTTTATGGGATATCTATATGTTTTGTGGAAACCACATTATTCTTAATATGTATAAAAACTTTTTCTTGATAGCCAATGCCTAGTAGAATTCTGAGAAAGTAACTCCATTGGTGGGAGATATGGTAGTCTGGGCATAGATATTTATTAGTCAACCCATCCATGCTCAGTCTCTTATTCCATTCAGTTACTGTATAGAGTAATTATTATGGGTTCAAGGTCCATGTCAAAAATTCGATTGTAGTCGAAATATAAAATCCTAGTAGTTTTGACTCATCGTGATATCATTATGTTCTACCCTCATGGTGGGTCAATAAACCATGGTGGGTAATAGAGACTTGATAGACATTGCAATTAAACTCAAATTGGCATGATACATTTCAATGATCCTAGGTGGATGGACTTTCCCATCCTGTGATAATTATATTTTTGTAAGAGTTGGAAACCTGATGATTGAAGTCACATTTACAGAGGGACAACCCATCAACATGTCTAGTCCCATCCTAGCTCGCATTTAAAAATTATTGGGAAAATCGTAGGAAGGATTCTCCCCATGTTATCATAGTGGTACATTTCAATTTCTGTATGGGTTGATGGTGGATAATTATCACTGATATGAGGATCAAAAAACTAAAATAGATCATTATTTCAATTTTTGTTCTTCCCTTCTCAAAATTTCCTGCGTTCACAACAAATATTTCTGAATTGATGACGATATCTATCTGTTTAGTGATTATTTCTAAATTTTCTTTTATGTCCTAACCTTCACCAAATGGAGAAATGTTGAATGATGGAAGGAGTTCATTATAAGAATGTTACTACATTATTTAACTATGAGAAATAATAAAAATTGGTCGAGTACAAAGGATAACAATCTACTATCTTTATAATCCTTAAATGTTTTCTTGGAAATTTATCTATATGGAGGAAGTTTCATATCTACCTTTTACTCATATCAAAATGGAATATCAAAAAGTAATTCTTCTCTAATTATCATTGCTGATGATGTAAGAATACTCTATGAAGGTAAATATTTACTCTTCGCAGAGTTTCATCAATATACTAATCATGGGAGTACACTAAGATGTGGGTGTCATGATACCCTGATGGAGTACTAGTGAGGCCAGTTCAATGCATGCATAACATGATGGTTTCTTACTGTCCAATAATAATTATTTCATATCATTCCACTCATACATGAATAATATTTTCTTCTCACTAGCACATATATTTGGAGGGAGCTTCACCCGCATGAATAATTTTTTTGTAGAGTAACTCAGACCCTATATCCTTGACTGAAGCTATCGACAATCCCACTGAGGTATTTCCATAAGGAATGTGAACAAGAATTATTGAAGTTGAAGACAACCCTATTTACATTTTTATGAGATTGAATATCCTATAGAGATAGATTTTTCCCCACCTAAGTGTCACAATTTTTGGTGACCATTTTTTCCATAACCATGATCCCAATTATTTACCTGTTGTGGTGGGGGAACAAAATGTAAGAACAAAGGATTCCGTCTAAAACCATGTTATGTGTAGATGAGCATGGCATCAAATATGCACTATAACACCCTTACTGTAATTTATTGATAAGGGAGAAACCCATCGGTAGGGTTTTATTGGTTTTTTTCTTAGGTGGATTAGACCGTCTGGACTTTCACATTCTCCTTCAAAAATCGGCATATCTCAAGAAGATCTAGATTCTTATGAAGAAGAACATTTTTTGTTCAATGAATCCCACAATAAAATGGATTCCTTACAAGATATTACCACTAATTTGAACAAAATGTTGGATGATGAAGTGGATCCATATGTCATAATGGTTTCCTAGTCTAAAGAGCTATGATATTATGAGGCTCGTATAGCCAAGAAAAATTCACAACTATCATAAAGGAGTGCTGATTTTGAATCCATTAATAAGAAATGTAATTAAATCTGTGCCAGTATTAGTAAATTCAATCTGATACCATTTTTTTTAGCTGATCAAAGGATTGATTTGTAACTAACCCTCTATGTCCCACTATAGACGATTGTCCAACTACTTATTAAAGCAATTTAGCTTACATTGTAATGTTTTTAGTTTCATCCCATGCAATTTTTTTAAACCAGTGATAGACTCTATGGTGTGGATTATCCTCCATTTTTATTCAATGGAATGAAACCAGTTTGTTCTTCAATTCATGTACTTCATATTTTCCTACAATGATAATCAATTATAGGTTATTACATTTTGGATGATAATCTACAAAAGTTATCATTTATAATCTCAATTTCGGATAACCAAACTAAAATGTTCAAATCTCTAATATGTCAATGAGATGAGTAATTCAATGGGGACAGTTATGAATATGATAGGGTATTATGGAAAAAACTACAAAATTTTTGACTTTTATATCGTAACAGTAAATTTTTTAAATTAAGCATAGTCGTACAATCATAGAGGGTATAACATGAATTTTTCTTCGATATGCCATTATGTGTTTTTGGAATAACATGTTTTCTTCCTCTTGGATTTTTTATGTCTCATTATTTTTCATAACCCCTATTTTTCATAGGTATTGTAATATATTACACAAATTATACCCAGGTATTCCATTGGATTTTTCTACTTACCAATTTATGTGTCTCTTTTTGTTAGATTCCTAGAGTCTTTTTGTCAAGATTAACATTACATATTCTATTAGGTCAAACATTTTTAACTAATAAGGTTAATGTTTTTGACTATGAATTGTGGGGCGAGGTCACCAATAGGGTTTATTAGAAGAGAATGTCTTAATATTTTCTAGACAGGATTGTGTTATTTTTCATAACCCTAACTTTAATATTTCTGATTCTGAAATAGGATATGGGAAATGTACATGAGTATTTTCCATAAGAATGATTTCTAACACAATATTGTTGGAGCATACGTATGTAGTACGTACATCTTCTGGGGATAAATTTTCCTTTCATTGATAATCCTTTTGTGGGAGACTTATGTAGATCCATCTGGAGCATATTATAAGTTTTTTTTAAAAAAAAATTCTCATGAAAGAATCCATCTATTTATTATGTCTAGGTAGTTTTATGTTAATTTATAATTTACAAGACCACATGGGGAGTCTTGTCAATGGGGACATGTATAATAATGATAAGGGAATCTGTATTAGCTTTTAACATCAATGGGAATCCACTCCCACACATATTTATCATTTTTAAATGAGGGATGATGTGTCGTTAGATTTATCATCATGAAACTAAGACATGGGTGGTGTTCGTTAATGTCATACAAGAAGGAAATTTGAGAATTAATATTTAACATCCCTTTTCTCTAACAAGGGCTAAACTCTTCACCATTTTCACTATAGTCTGACTGGGAATGTCCATCATTCAACAAGCATATAGTGGAAAAAACATATAAACTATAATCCAAGGAGTTTTGGAATCCATGGAGTTATGTGGGATTTAAATGTAACTGTAAATAATTATATATAAATATCCTATCATTAGGAAAAATATGCATTTAGTTAACATGCCTTTTTTGTGGGAGGTTTTTTCAGATCCAACCATGGAATTTTTTTCATTGTCCAGGAGAGAAATCCCTAGGACAATGTCCAGCCATCTATGATGGTAGGGGATGTTTATCAGGATTTGGGCCTTTAAAAATAGAGTGTTATGATTATGAATAGATGGTTAATGTGCACGAAAGGGAAATTTCAAGTGAAAACATCCCATGAATAAGTTGATACATTCCCCGCTACACATGTGTGAGGTGGTTCATTGTCATTTTTTGACCCATTCTAAGGGAATAAAAATTATCCATCTAGTTTAACATCTTTTTTTATAGACATTGATCATGCGACATGAAGAAAAGGGGATGTTATGGATTGTTCCAAAACTCGAGTTTTACGAATCTCCATGTATCTGAAAATGTCAAGAAAAAAACTATATGTAGTTTATGAAATATTCCCCATGCAGATCTTACCCATATGTAAGAAAAGAGTCATTTTTTCACATGTATGAGCTCATTAGTGGGGCCAGACACATTTCTATATTTCCCATGAGGATTTATCTCAAGCATAAGAACATGGAGGGATACATTTTCATATTATCTCTATATATTTCTCGTGCATGTCAGACTCATACACCTGAAGAGAGGATACATTATTATGTCTTGGATAGACCACTGTTCTAATGTGTGTCCATCACTTCATATCCTATGATAATAATAATCAATCCTAACATTTTTCAATGATGTTTGCCTATGTAGTTCTGACCTACACACCATGAAAGGTCATTTGAAGTCTTTGACAGGGATAGAAACAATGTTAGTAATTGTATTTCATTATATATCCAATTATTTGAGAATAAAAACGAACATAGATCATAATATAATGATGTTTTAGTGTCATTTAGTGAAGATTTTTTCCATGTATTTTAATTTCATATAGTATTGATATCTTTTCCTAGAAACTATGAGTAACTAAAGGTAAATCGTTAGGGGAGATTTTGACTTGACCTTAATGTGATGGAGGGAGGAAAGAATAAACCACGGTTTTAGGGATTCTCAGTTTTGGATAAAAGATAAAGTTCATTGAATCCATTGGGGTGTAAGATGGTATAAAAGGCCTCTCCTGAGGAAAAATTTTCCTTTATTTCATATGTAATTTTTTTGGGAACATATGCAAAGCCAACTATGGAATATTATTCATAGTCATGAAAATGTTTCCTCATGATAATTTCCATATACATATGATAGATAAGGAGGTTTATAAAGAGTTGAAATCCCCCTTGGCACATTGATTGATGAATGGAAGGGATGTCTATTTTCATGTATGAATTTTCTAGACCATTATTAGACATGGAACCTGAAATTCCCTATGCTATTATGAATAATATGTTGGGTATTAAATTCTGGTCCTTTGATTGATCTCTGGTTGAGGAAATTGAATCTCATATCTCCTACATAAATTTTCATATAGGATACATAAAAATTTTCATTTTCATTCTTCCATGGATGGTACAAGGGCATAATTCATAGGTGTCAATAAACATCCCATAAAAATTAGAGTCAAGACAGATGCAGTTCTTGAGGAACATTGCAGTTAAATATCATGGGTTATGAAATTCCATGTGTCATTTTGAGTCTTGATATAAGTACAATTGAAATCATGAAATGGAATGATATATAATGTTCATATGTGGAATACCTTACTGAGAATATTAATCCTATATAAGTTATGCTTGGTGTGGGAATTAAGGTTTAGGAAGGGTTCATTATTCAACAACGAGTTCATATAATGAATGATATAGAGATTTTTTATTTTTTTGGTGGATGTTCCCAGGAATAGAAACCATAGCATCACTAGGTATCGTTTATGTATAAAAATTTAACATATGTAGTTCTGAATTTTAATTTTATACACATGAATAATCCACACATAGAAGGAGTATCTTTCAGGTATATCATGGATGGTATCATGACACGATGTGTATGAGTCACTATGTATCCTATACGATGGGAATCATTTCGTACATAGTTCTTGAACATTGAATGAAGTTTCCTCTATTCCAAGGGAGTTTTCCTATCATGTGTGTGAATTGTGTTGTTTCTATATCGTTTATCCACATACAACTAAGATGCTTATTGCATAGAATATTGTTATGTTGTTAGATGGTGGGAGAAGGAGTGTTCCAGTGGGATGTTTGTAAACTGATATGGTCTGACAGGATTAAGGACATAAGAGGAACAATTCAACACCACACACTATTAAAGAAAACTCATGACAAGGGGATAGAATGTTAAATGTATTTACTACTAGGTTTAAAGAGGAAATGTATAGAAATTTCTATATTTTCCTTGAGGATGTTAATAAATACATTCATTGTCAATGAATGAAAAATTTAAGCATTGTTTTTTTCCATTGTGGATGTCCCTTAGTTTTTTTTCAATGGGTATTTTTTGGTCGGATATATTATATCTTGGACTCACTACATATAATTATTTGATATGAATCAATCCATATTTAGTTCCTGAGGGACCATCCAGTTTAATGATGTGTGGTGAGTATTTTAGGTTCCTTTCTGTTCTGCATCATGTGCCTAGGAAATTAACTCAAGGTTTAAGGTCATATAGTTTTTACCATGGGATAGATCCTTTCAATACTGGATGATAATCAAATGGTGTCATAAAAAAATGACATGAATAAGGAATTAAATCATCTATACACCAAATAATCATTCTAGAGGAGTATGTACTATTCTAGTTTTTTATCATTCATAGAATTGGGTTTCTAGATTACGGTTTTATATTTGGGAATATTTAAGTTGTTTATCGTGGAGTAGTAAAGACTATTGTATCATAGTTTAACATAACATTGTGGGAAATAAGTAAGTATTGTTTAATTTAATGTGGATAGAATTACAGGTTCCGTGAACAATAACAATGTTTTGTAATGGCGTTGTCGATTTTTATACATGAAATTTTTCTGCAAGAACTTTTCATTTTAGGAGACACAATGAGCATTCCATCCATTGAAATTGTTGAGTAACCTCCATTATACTAGAATTTTTGTATGTTATATGGTCCCTTCAATCATGGCTCCATATTTGGATTTTTATTTCTGAGTATCCTCATAGTAATAAGGACCACCACCATCTCTACATTATGGAAATATTGGAGGCACAACATTTTGTTGTAGACTCGTGCGATCTAGTTTTATTAAACCTATAAAACGTTCTTGTTATGAAATAGTTATTCAACAAGTTGATCCATTTTATCCAGCCATTTTTGTGATTTCTCATCTATTTATAGTTGATCAATGATGGAAATGTAGAGTGAGGGAAAGTAAACATATAAGGGAAGGTACCCATATTTCTTTTATACCAATGAGTATAAGGTTTCATGAGTGGCAATGCATGTTATGGTCCTCTAATCCCATGTGGATTACAAGAGCTTGTATAAATAAGATATATTATCCTCATCTACCATATTTTGGATAATATTGTAAATGTTATTTTTAAAGGAATTTTTCTTTTTGATATCCACAACATGGTTATTGGATTAACGATATTTTTTGATTCCACACTCCAGATATATTTTCTCTATTTAAACAAAAATAATATTGGTGGCATTGTATTTCAATTTTTTTTGGGAAACTGAGTATTGTGATGATTTTTTCTTCTAAAAAATTTGAAATATTATTTTCCCCAACCTCTATGAGGGGTAAACATTTTGCACATTTTAAATATTAGTCATTTAGTATGGGAAAATATTTCAATTTCTTGGTTATAGAGTGAGGATATGGTCTCATGACATTAATAACTAATAATGAATTACTTGGTTGTGTAATGTAATATAGGGGCTAGTGAATGTAGTTGGTATGAACATAGATAAAATGGCACATGGTGAATTTATTGAAATACTTTATCACAATGGGCTAGTAGTATCCATGTATTTTATTTTTATGGGAATGAATAGATCCTAATTTTTTGGTAGAATAGGCTCTATTGTGTACATTTTTTATAACAGCTGTTGTCAATTCAACATCATTGGACCTTCTAAGGATCCCATCAATATTCTACATATTGATAATCTATTTTTTATTTATAAAATATTTGTAAATTTTTTATTTATTATCTATGTATTCTCTCTCTTATGGCTATATATTGGGTGATCTCTCCTTTATGAAGGTAGTCTACAATGGGTGTCATCCAGATAGTGGTAGGACATTGTGAATCTATGATGAAGATAATATCAATGATTTCTAATTTATTGGTATAAATGAATGGTATGGCCATCTAGTAGTGTGAAATACTAATGAACATTATATTTCAGTCTGGATGAGACAATAATTTGGATGAAATATTCAGGGCAGTTTTCTATGAATTTTGAGATCATGGATCAATATTGAGGGTTGTTTTTAATATAATTATTCCTCTATTATTCCGACATTGTATAATAAGAGTATTATATATTCCTTTTATATAACATAATCATCATTAACATTCTTAATGACAAGTTATAAATCACCTTTTTTATCAATGTGTTTTACTGGTACATTAAGATCCACAACTAGCTGTAAAATGGGAGCCTGATATTCTACTTCATTATTCATGCACCCTTACATCAATAGGGAGGAGTAATGAAGGACTATCCTAGATGGTGATGTGAGTCTAAATCCCAACCCCACATTATTGATCTTGTGTTATTTCATCAATTTCCATGGAATTATTCTAGATTCACCAGGGAAAAGAAACTCCTAGATTTGCAGATATTCTTGAATATAGACAACAACTTCATTGTAAAACTCATAACCAAATTAATTAATTTCTTCTAAGGGATGATCTATTAGAAATCCTAATAATGTGGGGAATTTTATAGATTTATGTTTAATGAACTGGATTTAAAATAGCTCTAGGAAGGACAACCACCATGATAGAATTCTAGAAAACATCAAATGACAATTAATTCATTTTAATGGGTTTTTTTGAGAGATCAAATGTACCTCATCATTCTGCAGGTAGTGCATAAATTTTGAACTTCATTGATTACATCAAGATGTATTTTCTCGATATAAGTGTAATGAGTGTTACCATTGATCATGACCTAAAAAAAATAATTGTTGTTTTCACTTCCAGGGTCATTCTTCTCGAAGTGAGATTCAACTAGTGATCATTCCAGGGCTGTCACAAACAAAATGAGTGGTTTTTCTCCGAAAAAAAACTAGCTCTAGTTGGATTATGAGATACTTAGTCGAACAATAATATTATTCCCATCAGTGATCGGGCCATTGATATGAAACCGTTTTTTCATTAAATCGATAAAGGGAAAACATTTTCCTAAAATGTTATCTATGAAGCATAAAATGCTGTCCAATTTTCCATGAATGCTTCTAAACTCAGTAAGGTTGTAAAGAGGTGACATGCAATGGATTTTTTTTAATTATTGGGGTCAGCTTCAGTGACATGATTACATATGAAAATTCTGTGAAAGATCCCATATGTAACACAAAAATAATATTTTAATTTGTTTATTTACAAGCTGTGTTGTCATAGTTTATTGAAGATAGCTTCAAGATAAGGAATGTGTTCTGAGAATTTTCACTACCTGGTCATCAATATAGAATTCGATGAACATTTCTAGGAATGTTTTGGAGATTTAATGTGTGGAGCATTAATATGTGGAGATAGCTTTCTTCAAACCATAGTGAATCACTATATATAAAAATAATCCTATGGGGACTATATTATGTGGAATCTTCCTGGTCAATGTGAATTTTTGAATGTTTTTTTACTGAATAAACATCCATGAAGGAGAGGCCCTAATATTTGGAAGCTGAATCAATTAAATTTTTTTTTGATTGGTACTGGGAAAACATCCAACATATTTTGCCATTTGAGATCTTTATAATATATTAAAACAATGATTGTACATTAATATTTTTTGATAGGGACAATATTGGACATCCACATGGGATATGGGACATCCTGAATAATGGTATTTTCGAATATATTGTCATCATTATCCTTTATTTTGGCACAATGAGCTGGGTTTTCCTTCTTCATTATAGTTTATAACATTTGGGATATTCTGGAAGGCTCATGTGGTGAGTGGGTACCTCGAGATCTAGTCCTTTAATTTTTTTTATAGTTGTATGAGAAATCATCTTTGTGCTACCTTAGTAAGGAGGTTTTTGCCTCTTGTTCTTCAGATGAAATGAAAGCACTAATCAGATTGAAACTTGGATATTCTTCCATACAACAATTTATTTCCCCGAGTTCATTGATTTTTCTATAGAAACCCTACTAAAATGAATGAGGGGAATACCTAAGTTATTTATCTACTAACTCATATACTTCTTTCTCATCATCCTATTGTTTTGATAGGGAATATTTTTACTGGATGAGTTCTTGAGAGTTTGGAGATTATTTGAGATATTAGTTTTTGGAAGATGAAGCGACATCATATTACCCGGCTCACAACATGGGATTTTCATGAGGGGATGTAGTGAGGGATGGTTTGGTCGATTCATCTTCTCTATGTGGAGAGACTTCATATTATACATCCGTAATTGAGGTAGATATTTTAGGGAAATCTGGAGATGGATTTAAGGAATACCCATTAGAGAATTGAAAATTACCTTGGGGTCAATATATTTTTCAACACTGCTAGAAACAGTTACTGTGATCGAAATCATGTGGATGAATGGATTCACATCTTAACATGTACTCATATGACCAACATGATTGAAGGGGAGTCTATAATCATCACCAAATATTTGAAGGGGTTAGTTATAATCTTTTCCAAATCATTTGGAGGTGTTGAACCATTCAACATGATCAAACAACTGTTTTATCCCTTTCCCCTAATATAAACATAAATAGATATTATGCGACTTATATTATTTGAATGGAGCTTTATTGGCATGAAATGTCCTAATTTCTCCATTAACGTAATATTATATTTACTATTGGAATAATGAGGGAATTTCTACATGTTGGTGAAACCTTGGACATTCTAGTAAAATGATGAAGGCCATGTTTTTTCAGTGAAACGTCATTAATATATTTTCCACATGGTCTCCAAATTGAGTATTGGGGTTGATTTAGTGCAATGGATTCATGACACTGTTTTCATATCTCTTCATGGTTATGGAGGAATTTTCTAGGTTATCCTCATTGTAGCCTAGATAATGACGTATCAAAATTGGAATGATATTTACTCTAGATCCTTTATTAGAGAAAACATTTTAGACATGAATTTCAATTATGATTCCTGACATATACAAGGGTCTTGTGGGCCCCTGTATAATGGAATCTTCATCCTGATTTTTGAAGGAGATAACCTCTTGACATTCCATGGTGTCAGTCTCTATCTAATAATCCTCTATGGTGTACACATTTCTTTAAACTCTAATTGGATTATCATAGCCTCTATGATTCCCACCCAACGATAATTTTTTAAATTTATGACATATAGGATTGACTGTTTGGATAGTAATGAGGCTAATTTTTTCATAATATCATACATATGGTCTATAGTCGTGATCATCCTATTTTAAGGGATACTGTTTTATAGATGATTTAGGGGATTTATTGTTTTATTTAGATGGATAAACCCTTGAGTAAGGATATAGAGATGATCCTATTCATTGTGGTTTGCGTATGGAATACCTACCTAAATGCGAAGGGTAATTAGACTCTTATTACTCTTTTGGAGGATATTCCAAAATTAATAGACCAAAAAGGATTCTAGGATGTAAAAGGGTATTTTCCTATTCGTTTTGGGTCCTTTGAAGGGATGTTTTGTGTGTTATTACAACATTATTAGTTCGAATAGGGCTGTACCCATAAGCTCTGTAACATAAATGGTTGTGTGTTCCCCTATATCCTTGGTTCCTATGAACTCTTATTCCAACACTGTGATTTGGGGTGACGTACTGGTGTTCATAGAAAACTCATCATTAGAGAATGGATCCTTTATATGAATCAAATTAATGTAGTCAAAGATCAATTCATCACCTTAAAATGAATCTTCCCAACTGACTGCTTCTGGTGGGTCTGTTTGGTGGTGTGGAATCCATTATTTCAGTTCTGATGGAACAATATCTAAAATGTTCATCAATGACGTTGTCCCTGACACAGGTTTTTATTCTTATACATTCTCTTTACCTTTTTGTTCATGTTTCTCCTTGTTTGGTCAGATTTTTTTGGTTATTAGTGCCAACGATATCAGTAGTGTTGCAATAGGAGAATATGGGGGCATAGTATGTTGATTAAACTATTGTGGGACAATACCATGAGTTTGGTTGATTTTATTTTGACTATTCTCACTATCAAAATTCTATGCTCTCTTTTTAACAACATTTGTCTATTTAAATTCTTCAATGAGAGTACAGGGAGAAATAAATGTCACTTGTACTAGCGGTGGCCCATATTTTACATCATTCAAATATATGATTTATGTATGAGGTCAATGAATAAAAAACATTCCTAGATGATTTGTCCCAATATATGGTGAATGGGGAAATAATCTATATGGTCATTATGACTTACCTCAACATCCAATTTATTCTCTAATAGCCGGAGTAAGTTGAAAAACAAAGAGGCTATAAAATACCCACAGACTTGATCATCTCAAAATAAGAAAATTTTATTCTTGACTTCCTTGAATTGATTTAATATGGATCATTTCTACTCATCATATTTAGGTGGGGAATCCTATTGGTGTCAAGGGGTGCTACCTGATATGGTGGAGGACAGTGGGCTGCAGTAGGCACATGTGATTGAAGAGGCCACTTTCCCATTTCCTACTCATTTTCCTAGGTTCAGAGGGTATACCATGAAAATGATCTTATACCATTGTATGTTTCCTTTTATTCTTTCAGAATTGGAAGATAAATCATAGAATCCACTTATGTACATCATCAGTAGTAGTAGTGTTTGCAGGTCATCTCAAATGATATCAATTCACATAGAATTAATCATGTCCTAGTGGAGTGGCCATTTCAAGTAGTAGGCTTGCATGTTCCATCAAGTTATAAATTATTATACTCTCTCAGTCTCCTCTTGTTGTGAGTTTGAGAGGTCAAAAACTATTATCTGTGGAAGGTATGAACTTAACTAGGAGAGGAACTATTGTTAAAGATCCTCAAATCCAATTATCGACAATGATGGATAACTTATGTAGTATACAAAGGTGAACCTTCCTGAGTTCGCATGACACATTTGTGTTTTACTAAAATTTTCATAGGGTTCCTATCATGTGATCCTAATAAGATTCATATTGAATAATATGTTGTTATAGTTGAGCTGAAAATGGATTGATGATATTTATAAGTAATTGAAACATGTTCTATTGAGTCTTATCTCGGAAGAGCACAATAGTGGGAAGTATTTTTCACACTTGTTATGCTATAATTTGAGGCAGATATCTGATTATGGTCATATTTCATGGATTTTCGTATAACCATTATGTTTGTCATGATAATGTTGGAAACTAGTGATATTGGTCGATAATAGTGTCTAGATAGATTTATTTTCTAGGTGCTGTGTTAGGAGAATGTCCTGTAATTTCATTATTTTTTAAAATAAAACCAATGTCTATGGTACACCAGTTGGATGTTTATGTTGAGTTTCCACCTAGGGAGAAAATTTGATAGGATGGAATACTCAAATAATCTCAGTTCTGATTCTCATCAACACATTCAGTCCATCCTCTTTAGTGAGCTAATCATTCATTGATTATAAGGAGACATACACCTAAGGGTGGTGGTGGTAATTTCTAGATGTTTATTGCTGAGGTGGTGGATGATTGATTAGGGGAATGACCAAATTCATGATGGTCTTCCAATTTTTGTTAAATAAACATTCATTTCCATTGTGGATTGGATTATGGATGAAACCATTATCTCCTTGATCTTATGAAATTTCATCATTTTCATTATTGTATGAATGATTAATGTATATAATTTGCATCGATGAATAACACATTGTCGGTGGAATACCATCTACTACGTGGTAGGAGATATATTTATGTCCTCTATTTTATCTTCTCCTTCTATTATGGGATCCTCATCCAGATTCATAGTGATGGGTAACATGAAGGGAACCTATAATTGACTTTATCATTTGCCTCCATTCTATGGGAAATGATTCAAGATATGGGATGGAATATATGACCTATTAGCATTCCATTTTCCCTAAATTTGAAATGACTGATTTCCACTAGGTGGGGGGTTGTGGTAAAATTAACCCCAGCCATTCCAGATGGGACTACTCTCAATTCCATGTAATTATGGTTAGCCTAGATTTGTTGTTCATACTGGGGATTTTTTGTTAAACATTTCCAAATCCATGCAAGCGGGTTTTGATCTTGTACTGAGGGAGTCACTACAATTTTTTCTGATTTGGTGATCTCACACATTCTCATATGAGTGTTTTCCAGATACTTTGTTGGGTTTCCACAAGAAATAATTTTTTTTATAGGACATCAAGGGTTCATGATGACTGGATTCCCTCAATAGGGAAGTCTATTAAATATTCTCTATTTCTTATGTCGTGTGTTTTTTATGGAATTCAATTTTCAAACGTTTCACTTTTGAGACATACTTATGGATAAATCCTATTGATAATTTCACCATTACTGATAATTGAGTTCACTTAATTTCTACCTATGTATAATGGATTGAAAAGATTTCATTTATAATGGGTTCTACTAAATGAGATGTGGGGTCAAATGAAAACCTCCATGCTATCCCTACCAATGGGATTAGAACTGCAGGAGAGGCATAACTGATATGATGATGCAACCTATGTAGTGCATAGAGGCTGGTAAGATGTAGATAATTCATTCATCACTCAAATTTTGGAATCCATGTTGAAAAAAGTAATTCCATGTCCATTTGATATTTATGGTCTTATAATATTTTGACATGATCAACATACCCATTGTAGGAAATGATTTTTTTCAACTACATCATTGTTGTAAATATTTTGATATGAATGTTATACATTAATTAATAATAAAACTATCTTTTTATGTTTAACCGATAAGGGGTTTTTAAAAATACATTATTAATATGTCATCCTTGGACAATTTTCTTGTCACAAGAAACATATAATTCTGTTCTTTCACCAAATATTTTTCTACTTGATCTAAATAATTTGAGTTCATATGTTGATTTTACCACAAGTAACGGGGGTAGTAGGGTATTTATTGAATGGTATAGGGGTACGTCAGAAGAGAAATATTTCCCATGGCTATCTACTGGTTGATAAAGGTTGTATCTTTTTATAAATAAATTATCTTACATGTATGGGCCCATCCTTCCAAGACACAAATAATATGAGGGATTCTCATATAATATTTGTAAAATGGAGGACCTCCCTTCCGATATGGAATTTGACTCTTTGGTTGTCCATTAAATTTAGTTCCACAATGGATATGACTTCCATCATAGATTGATGTCTAGATGTAGGGAGAGATTTCGCAGCATATATCCTAGGGAGGACTATCAGGGTGGGAGATTTCAAGGGGAGGTCCTATATGACCAAATAAGATGTCACTTAATGGAGGGCCATCACAATGGGTTCCATAATTATGAGGAGTACCATCATGGCATTTTATAGGACTCCAACATTATTTTCTGTAGTGTATACCCTAGGGATGACAATAATGGAAGATGAATGATAGGGGATGACCATCATTCTTAAATAAAACATCACATCAAGGTGGACCTTCGTAGTTGGTGAAACAATAGAGGAACTAGTATCATAACTTTATGCCATCTAGCAGGGATGATTTCAATAGTGTAAATCCATGGGATAACCATTAGGGATGAAGATATCAATGGTATAAACTTATTATATTTTGATCTTTTGGCCATGGGAAGGGATACTATGAATTTCATCCTGGGATATGCTCTCATGATCAATCATTTCAAATCCATGAAATATGACATTGAGATAAATGCTCTGTGGAGGACCTTTAGATAAGTTGGTTATAATTTCATGTGAAGGACCTTTGTAACTACTATTGTCACTTCCATAATTTTCTACCATATTGGAATGATCAATATCCCCCATTTATCAATGATTAATTTAATCATGAATGATAGAATCCATAAGAGTAAGGTAACGAGTTTTCTATTCATTTTTTAGATTTATGTGGCATGATTTGTTTTGGGAACTCTTATTAGAGTGACTAGGGTCAGTTAAAATAGGTGACAATCTTCACATATGGGTTCTTATTAGATTGTCTCCCCTAGTGCTATCAGAATATGACAGAATGAATATTACATCATATAAAGGAAATGTTCCTTCCATGGAGTGAACTCCATGGTTGAATAGTGTATCCTAATTAGAGTGAGAATTTTTCCCAAAAAAATTTATGTTTTATCACAATCTTTTTCCAATAACCCACCTGGATAGGATTATAGATGCATGTCTGCTCTAGAGTGACCTCCTTAATGTGTGGATAAGTCATTCCACATAGGGTGGTGCGTTGTAAGCCTGATTCCATTCTTTTTTCGAGTACCTGATTAAATCGGAACATGTTTGCAAGATATGGTGAGGTAAAAATTACTTATCCTCCATCATATCCATGATGTGTTGAGATATTTCATCTACTAAAATGTGATCATTTCACTATTCCAATTCCAAAGAAGGGTTATGTGACTTATCTGGTCCTTCATTTTCTTCCAATTTTTACTGGTAGTTCTCATATGTTGAGAAGATGAATGATTCTACCCATAGATTACAGATAGGACATGCCAAATTCATTCATTGATTTCCATTGTATACGACTGATGTGCTTTATATTTTTGAGTAGGGATATAAGTATACTCTTTTCCCAATCTATTTGGAGGAAATAATTTATATGAATCCACATGAATTTCACTCTACATGTATTTTATCTCAACTAATTTTTACTAGAGGATATCATATCTTTGAGAATATATTTATATTTGTTTATTGGCCACCAGAGTATTTTAATAATGGGAATTTTATGTGTTGTTAGGGATATACACATAAATTTTTTCTTCCCCATTTGGATGATGGAATTTGTATTTATCAACCTAAATTTCCTTACACATTTCTTCTTTCCTCTCTCTTAGGATAAAAATATTCATTTACATTATTAGGTATTTTCATGTACCTATACTTTTTGGTACTACTTGAGCAATGTGTTTGGAGGGAAGTACTGTGAATTTGCACTTTCTCATAATTTTCCTCCATATTTACATGAAATAATGCATCCCTGGGAGTAAGAATATACATTTGTATATATTAACTGCCTTATTTTCATGGCATGTTTTCGATACATAAATGAGTGTGATAACCTATTCCAATTTGTCAGATTGTCTCCCTTTGAGTGATAATTAAGGAACATGGGTTAGTTTTCCTTCCGCACGGGCCCTTGATGTGATATCCTCCTTAGGGTGAAGATACTGGTAAACATGAAATTGGTTGTTACAACTTCTAGTAGGGGATCTTGAGTAGGACCCGTGTTCTGGAAGATGAAATCATTTGTGGAGAGTTCATTATAATCTCAAATATTAGGGAGTCCCTTATTTTCACGTTTTATGGATAGGATCCTAATATGGTGGGAGAAGGCTACTAGAGTCACCTAGTATGAACCTTCAATCATTTTTGGTCGATAGTGAGTAGGGATTCATGGAATAGGTGGACTTTTTAACTTCTTCTAGATTAGTGAGAGTACCCAACTAATGGTACTTTATAAATAGTGAATTCAAGACCCAACATTGAAGTCGATTGTGGGTGATGCAGTAATCATTTTCATGGTGGATATAGATATTTCATGTGATGGTATGTGTGTCAATAAGAAAATATCAGAAGACATGTGACTAGTTGAAGATATGTAGTGTCCATTCAGTGTATGTGAATGTTTCAGACTACAAAACCTCATCAAATTAGCATCGCATGTGTATAAGAGTGATTGATGTTCATTTATTTTCCCTCTTCCAACTTGGATATTAAATAGTCCTAAATAGGGTGACACTACAACCACAGTTATTTATTCTAGTCTAGTCTACCATTTTATTCACTCGATGACATGATCATGATAGTAACAAAATGGTCCAAAGAAAACTAGGAATTAAATCCGTTTTTCCTGCGAAGGAGGTTCCAATGTTTAGTCATTTACAACAGGTTCAATATTTTGTTTCTAGAAAATATGGGTTTACACTCTAGTGGATTGATTGATGGTGTTAACTGGTGTGAAATTGACGATGATGAGTATAAAATCATTAAATGGTCTTCAATGTGTTCTTTCATATAACCAGAATCACCCTTAATATATGAAATACATGATTTATGGACATATCATCAAATGGCATGAGATTAATAGGTAATTTTTCAAAGGACACTCATGAACTCAAATTTTTTGAGAGGATTATATTTTAGGCTCATCACACAAATTTATATTTATAAATTATATGTTTTGAGATTCACATATAGATTTAAGATATATTAATGAATCCTTTGTTCATTGTGAAATAGTTATATTATGGATTACATTGATGAAATGATCCATTAAGAATAGAAATCAATTTATAATAATATGTATGTATTCAAGGTTATCCATTAATGGTGGGACTTATATTTATCTAGGTTTCTCTATCAACAATACCCAATTTTTGACAAATCAAGTTTTCCTTGTTCATATATTGATATGAATCCAGTCATAACCCATGTGATGGGGCACTCTGGAGTTCATCATCATCCTGGGGTTTGGGAATTGTGTCAATGTTAGGATCGTACCCTTAATATTAGCATTCCACATATCCTCATTAGAGGAATTAGAACCCATGTAGTTCGGTGTCACATAAGTGGACACATCAACTTTTAATGGCTACTGAACAGACCCAACCATGTAGTTTGACATCATATGGTATGGATGTCCAAGAGAAGGGATCATAGTCAATGATGTTTCTAAACTTATTCTGAGGTGGCCCGAGATACCTGGAATAGATATGGGAATGCTGGATATATATGACCATAGTCAAAAAAATTGGCTGAAAAACATTAGGGTGATTCTTTTTCTAGTTTTGGACCTCAAGGAGGCTTCCTATGTATCATGGTTAGCCGGGAATAAAATTACATGTAGTATGGTATGCCTGGGACATAAAACTTATAAGATGAATATAAATGGGGTAATTATTGGGGATTATGCTTGAATCCCTCCTATTTGAGGGAATGTTATTGGGGTTATTCCTGAGAGATACACACATGTGTTGTTTTGGGATTTTACGGATGTGATGATCACCACCAACCTCTAATCCCACAGAAGTGTTTCTCTATGTGAGGAAAAGAAAAGGTAGTGTATCTGAAGATCACATAACCCACTCCATCTGCTGATGGATGGTGCTTGTTCCCAGAGGGAGAGGGGTGTTATTTTTTTCATATATTCTCTTTTACTTTACCAATCATGATAGAAAATAGAAGGAATGAAGTCAGAGAGGTCATGAAAGAAGGGTAGGGACCTAACATATAAATAGTTCCTTGAAATTAGTTTGGGGAGATCATTCATTGTTAAAGGTAAAGGTTATCATGATCCCAACCATCACCACCAAAACTATGAGTCTGACATGGGAATACCAGGGTCAGAACACTCATTACAATGGGAATGTAATCTCATGTACATTCTGATGGTATCCCCTATTAACGGGGTCACCCACATGGCTCTTCTTACCATGGGTAATTAAACTCAAAAGGAAATGAAGTTTTTACTAATGATCTTAACATATGTGATAGGGGGATTTTGAAAGGGAATTTTCATATGTCTAGTGGACTTGTTCGTGGAGGAACTGACATAAGGTATTACGATATGATGGAAGAGAATGGTTGGAGCCAAAGAGTAAAACACCCTAGGATTCTTCATTCGGTGTAGCATGTTCTTTCAGATAATGGGGTTCCCTTCCACGTAACAAGTGGCTATGTGGGTAAGGGAATCCTCCATTAAATGTAATTCTATGATGACCTATGTTCATCTTGTGTATTATGTTTTTTATGTGGGACTGATTTCCTCCCACATACTGAATTTCTACATGGGGTCAAGTACCTCCCAAATATTGTTTTTCTATGTGGGGCATGGTTCCAACCACATATCTCATTTCTATGTGGGATTCCTATTTGTAAATAGGCCACTTATTTTAGGAATAGTGATATTTTTTTTCCAAAAAACGTTTTTGTTCACAGCCCACCAAATGATCTATTTTTTAATCATCAATGGTATGAGGTGGGATTTTCATGTGAATAGTTGTTGATGGACAAATATTTTAGTGGATCCTTACATCGACGCTCTTCTTTTAGAACATATAATTGTGGACCACATTGTAGGTATCACCCAGATTCTATTTATTGAAGAGGGGAGGGATCATATACTATCATATCCAGTTGATCATGATGGGCCACTATCCTTATTTTTCAGAATCCTATACATTGTTCTTGACCTACAAATGAAATATTCTATGGGGGTAATGATTAGTGGAAGGGGACCATCATATTTGAGGGAAGATATCACCACCTAGGTCTAGAAAATAACTACATTTATTTTATGGGGAGTCAATGATAGCGCATTATCTGATGAACTAGTTAGTTCATGGAGATATTAATCTAAAAGAATTGGAATGATCACCTCATTCCTTCGAAAATATTTGATTTCATTTTTGGGTCCAATCATAAATCTCTAATCATTATAAACTACTTAATTGATTGGATCTTCATGAAGCTATATTCCTCCACGTTGAGTGGAAGTCTGTGAAGGGTTTCATGGTTCACGGTATCACTTCATCCTTCAGAAATTTGTTCCATCGAACATTTTTCCTTGAAAGTTTCCTCTAATTTTTTTTCATCCTTTTCCAAATCAATGAAATTATTAAGATCATGCTTATGGAGATTTCAGGACTGAAAAAATAATATAATATTTTATATTAAAATGATTGAAAGAATATTAAAACATTTAAAAATAGTCATATGGAAAAACCATTTCACATAAAATATTTTAAAACATCCAATTTAATATGAGGTAAAGATAAATTCATTTTTACCAATGATTTTTAAAGGTGAAGCAAATTTTATAGGATTTATAATGAATGATCATAAAAATTACCCAATTGTATTATTATATTTGATATACATCTAGTTTTATATGAATGTTGAAATAAATCATTATGGATTGAGTAACATTGATATAAAAACTATGGAATGAGAATGATCATGAAATTTAATGTTGAATACCATGAATTAAAAACTAATTACATTAATAGTTGGTCATATATGAGTTATTCAATTCATAAATAATAATTTTGGTGTGATAATAACAGTTTATTAATAATTTGAAATTGTGATCAAATTCCCTTATATTGTTTCATTAATTAGTCTCCACAATCTGACTTGGATTGAGACTATAATTATATATGGAAGTTCTCTTAAAATTAAAGGGTGTAGGATAACTATAATTAAACATGTGATTATATTTTCAAGATAGGATTCTATGGATATTGAAATGGAATATTTTCCAGTTGAAATTTGAAAGATATCTATTTCCTCGATGCATGTTATTGGTTTCATTATAAGTGGAAAAAAGGTATCTTTTGGGAAAATATATCATTTTCCAATAATTTAGTGAAACTATTTTAATGTAAATGGCTCAATTATTTATAAATTATTCATTAAGGGTTTTTAAGTCAATAATGGCACAACCATGTGTTTCCATAAATCATGTAAACATATTATTGGGTTTTTGTCATTATTTCATATATTTTTTTTTCATTTTACTATAATCCTAGTTTCTAACTATGTGATATTATGTATTATTAAATCTATAAATCAACCCAAATAACCATATTTGGGTGTGTTGGAACTATATTAATAAATAAATTAAACAAATTAAACATATAATTATTATAATATTAAATACTAAAATAAATGATATATTTTGTAGAAAAACGTTTTAAGATGAAAAATTCATATTTTGACCATTATGAATTATCAATATTATTTATAATTTATTTCCAATTAAATCAGTTATTTATATTTATTTACAAGTCAATAAACCATATTAGATTAATTTTTGAATTTATTTATATTGAATATACTTTCTTTTAATTTCTCTATTTTTTTTAAAAATAATTTTAAAATAAGTGTTTAACTATAATCATTTAAATTAAAATAAATCCTAAACATATAAATTTTATACCTACAAATGAAATTTATCAAAAAAATAATGCAAAATTTATAATTTAAAATATTAGAAAAATATATTACTATATTTCACTATATTTGGAAATTATTCTTAACATTTCATTAAGTAAACTACAAAACCCATTTTATAAAAAATATCAATCTTAGAAAAATTATTCATGATTAGGGTATATTTATAAATTTAATTAATTAAATTTATTTTAAAATAATTATTATTGAAATGGTATTTATTTGTTAAATTAATATATAAAAATATATATTTTATCATGATATAATTATTTAAACAAAAAAATTGACAAACAATTTATACTAAATATTTATTTATAATTTAATAAATGATGAAAATATTTTTATGTATTCTACTAAAAAATTTATGTTTATTTGTTATAAATTAAATATACCATTTTATATGACATTTTTTAAAAATATTCATTGTTCTCATAAAAAATCATTTCATAAAAGTGACAAGATATATAAAATAAATATTTTTAACTATAAAAGAAAAAATTTAATATATTAAAAAAATAAAAAAGTGAATCATATGTTATGGTTATTATTAGAAATTATAAAATTAAGATTAATTTAATAGATATAAAATCTAAAAATATTTATTTTAATTTAAAATAAAACAAAAAATATAAATAAAACCAATTTTATAGAATATATCCTTTTCATTATTTTCTCAAAATAATTATTTATCTTCTAATTGCAGCTCTTTTATACATTTCATCATATTATTGTTTTTTATAAAATTTTTAATAATGAATTATTTCAATGTATTGTTTTTTATAATTATTATATGGTGATAAATATGTTACATACAAAATTACATATTTTAAATAATCAAAAACCATTGGATTATACATTCTACACCACCAAAATAGATCATTTCATAAAAAAAATTCAGTTCCCATTATTTCCCTAAAATGTCCCTCTCGGATTTTTCGTTTAACATCATATAATTTTTTTCCAATATTTTTTAATCCTTGGGGGTCGATTAACTTTTATGGTTGGAGGGAATTTTCTGATAAAATTTCATTAAAATAAAGAATGTATGTTTTTTGAATAATATATTCCAAAAATAAAGGTGTTTGTGGATTATGAGAGTTTTCAGTGGGTTTTTAATGCATCATAGGTGGTTTAGGTTATTCTGGTAGAATTTGGGGTGAGGGTTTTCTTCAAGACATTTTCATGTTGTAAAAATATTAGATGATCTGAACCTATTTCAAGGAAGATATCCAGAACTGCTTTAGAGTGTGATGTTTTACACAATGTAAAATGGGATAACATTGTGGATGATTTTATTGAGGTTATTTTAACCAACAAAAACATGATATTTGGTGTATCTCATAAATTGTGATATACACATCATGAAGGGTTTCACATTGTGATTCTCACAAGATAAGTGGTTTTGAACCAAATTTTTTGAATGTTTTATTTTTCATCTAGCTTGAAACTCTCACTCTTGAACCATTTTTGAATTGATGAACATATTGAATGATACTTTATTTCTCGAATGTATTGACTTGTGTTTGACCTATACTGAGTTCTTTTTCATTTATTAACCCCCCCATTCAAATAACGCTTCATTATCGTAGGGGGATCTCCTTACTATAATTGACCAACAATTGAACTTCATGTTTATGTGATCTCACTTATTCAAGTGATCATCATTATCTGTGTTCTTTGTTGATGTTCCATATTGAATGTATTGACTTCATTCTCAAATAAATGTAATTGGCCTCTAAAAAACATCTTTTTTATTTTTATATATGTTTGTGTATGTGAATAATTATACAATTAGTTCAACAAAATATGTGCATAAATAGTATTATAATTGATGATAATAATCATATGCTCAGACTACCCTTGGATACCATTGGAATGATTGGTGATATGAATAGAATTATGGCTACCTATTTTGTGAGCCTACCCTATAACAAAATGTAACATGATTACAGGATAAAATGTCATTTATCATGAAACGACACATTAGGTAATTCATTCTGATAGATTCTGTATGAAAAATGGATTAATTTATTATTTATAAGACTATTTATTAATGATATAAAATATTTGTAAACACTACTAAGAAAACATCTTCAAATATAAATTTAAAAACTCATTTTTAATTGATAATACTATGGTAATTTGTTGAATTGAACATTGTGTCTCATAAAATAATGTCGTGTTACTCGTTCTATTATGACTTGTGTTCTGATATATGATTAAATTATTATTTTTAAATGGATTGGATAGGTTCTGTCCAAATTTATATATAAAGGGGAATTCCCTGTAATGATCAAATTGATAAATAATGGGACTATAATATTTATGCTAAAATGATAATGTTAAATCCTTGAACCATATATAATTAAATGATAATATAAATTCATTTGTTCGGTTATGCTGAAATGTATATATAGAGGACCTAGGGAACTTATACTAAAATTATTTTAGAGAGGTATTATTCAGGATTATTTTATTATACAATATATTTTCCTATTCTATAGGCAAGGTTGTCCTACATACTCAATGATATTTCCTCATGTTTCCAATGTAGGTTTCTTGAATCATTTTAATTGATTAATTAATAATCCTGATTATTTCTATATATGATGAATTTAAAATCAAATTTGGTTTTTTTGACATGTTTGTGTCAACCAAGAACGTTTTGCTTACACCTAATTTGTGCTACCATTTGGTGTCTGACTGAATTACATGGATATTGGTTCAGACAATTGAAATTGAACTTGTTGTTTATTGTTTCATATTGGTGGGATATGTGCATGGAGACATGCATGAACAATGATTTTTGAATTTTGGATATTTTTGTTAATTTATATTAATAAAATCAATCATTTTTTTACTTCCAACATGTCATTTTCATTAATTTGAAACTGACATTATGTGGTTCTTTATTATTTGTGTTATCGGTTTATCTATTATCATCCATTTATATAATGTATTATTTTTCCTGTTTTCATTACTATAGTATTTTTTTATATCATAGGTATTTCAAATTTGTAAGAGGGTGTATATTATCCGAATATTATTATCTACACACCTAATAATATTCATAACCCTCTACTGTAAGAGGTTTTGTTTGAGAATTCCACTAACTAATATGTTTTGGACATGTGAGATATTCATTGATAGTGGGATCTTACAAAGTGATGTTATAAGATCAGGTTCTTTTATATAACTTTACATTTTTAGGAATGTTAGAATGGTGTATATGATGTGTCCGAACTTGTAAATATTTTTTTTGTGGGATAAACAGGACCATGTATGGGGGAAATCATAATGTGTTGGGATGAAAGTTTTTCTCATAATTTTATCTAGTAAGGGTTGATATTATTTAACATTTGTTGATTCACATGCTATATAATGTCATTAGTTATTGATATTTGTAGTTTACTCATGTTTTTCATGATATTTGTATAAATGCTTCATGATAGATACAAAATAAGATGTGTTGAAATGGAATGTTCATAAGAGGTAAATATTTACTACCTTTTATATATTTACCTATACAAACAGTGAAATGAGATACTTGTTGCATCTAATGAAAAAAGGGAATATATGAACAATTATTTCATGCCAAAACCCTATCACTCACGTTTAGAGAGAGAATAAACAACTGTTTTTCATTATATTCACATGTTTAGGATGAAATTAATATTATCCGGTGTTCTAGGGAATGAGTTATACTTGTAGAAAAAAATCCATCTTATCATCATCGAATTAAGAATAGGGAAAATATTAATTAGAATGCTCTTAATACCTAGATCATAATGAATAAATAGTTTTTAGCTCTATTACATCTTTATGACTGTAATGTGATCAATATAAAGGGAGGTTTTTTAAAAATTTACATTTAATTCATAATTATATGGTAGTGTTTCAGCTATAACACCCACATATATTCAATGAGGAGTGAGGTCCCTTAATAAATGTGTTATGGATTAACTAACCGAATATGATCTTCAGTGTCCTTGATAGAATTGTAGATATGAGGGTGATGAATCCTATATTCGTACTCCATGGACCATGAAACTAGTGGTGGGAAAATATAGACCAATCTCTATAGAATGATTATTTATAAGGAATGGAGTTTTATGAGAATATTCATATCCACTTATATCATGAGACATTAATGGATGATCAATTCACAGTTTAATAAACTTATAATTGGAGAGTATATATGTGGTGGTGTATATAAGATCATTGTATTAGAAACACATGTTCCATCATTATCATATGAAGAGATTAATAGGTTGAGTTTTATTATGTTGGGATTCACTATTAGACCGAGCCATTGATGAATGTTCTATTCTGAAATATCATCCTAGACATGATTAATTGGGATCCCAATAGGGACGTGAATCTGAGAAAGGTCGTGAGTAGTGGCCTAAATGTTTCTATATGGTAAAATTGTATCTCTTATTCCAGTGTCACGAAGTGCCACTATGATAGTTATAGTGAGGTCAATATATGGTGCAATAGACAAATAAGTGGATAACAATCCCATGTCCATGTTCCATTATAGTGATAAAACTGTGGATTTCTGTCCTCAGAGGACTCACTATCAGAAAAATACATTATAATGTCTATATTTTGGTAGGAAGGGCCACCTACAAAAATTTTGTAGGAGAATTAAATAATAGATCTCTTGAAGGTGATTAAGAGACGTACCTATGCCTGGGAAAGACTATGTTATCCCTCAGTAGATGTGTTCTATGGGTGTGGTACATTATTATTAGAGAGGTATAATCTAGAATAATGTATAACAAATAGAAGTCAAACTGGATCCAAAGGAAGTGGGGCATTATTGTTGCATACAATGAAGAATATTGTAGCTAGTTTCGATGAAGGACCCTCATATGTGCGCATTATGAGTCTTATATAATCTACATTAAAATTCATATTATTTTATACCAAAGAATTTATTATCATTATATATTTAGTTTCATTAACTAGTTTGGGATTGATTTTGTAAATACTAAATGGTTTTTTAATAATTGATACACTATTGTGTGTGTGTGGTTAGAGAATATCAATCGTACCATGGAATATTATCAGAAAATAGGCGGTTACAGTTTTTTTAAAAAAATTTCTAATGAAAAATATATGTTTTGATTTTATTCATAGTATAGACTATCTTGTTATATAACATTATCATATCAAATATTATCATAAATGATTTATTATTATAACACTAGAAGGTGGTATCTACATTCACACGGTTTTGTCGTATCTAAAGGCTGGTCGAGGATACCAATAGAGTGGAGATTTTATTTTTCTATGGTTCATATTTTTTAAATTCATCAATTTGACGATTTAATGTAGTAAGATACTTTTCCACCCATGGTAGAATATTTTTTGGATTTCATTATTGATAATTTCTATGCCTTTCACCTGAGAAGTATATCAATTTCATGATGTATTTGGTCTTAGGAGATATAAAAGATTATATTTTACCGTAACAGTTGGAAACAAATATAGATTCATGTGTTTAATGTTTATTTGGATGATCTAAGAGCCAATGGTTGTTTTTGTAATAGAACATCACCAAGAGGATTTCCAGTTAATATCAACAAGATGGAAAAAGGGACTTTTCTCTTATGTTTGGAAAATCAGATATTCTCATAGATGATGATCATGAATGAGTATCATCCTCCTAGAGTAAATGATATCTTCTATTGGATGAGTGGTTCCTAGATTCTAACATTGATTGGAATGATATTAAGTTATCTTATTTTGAGAGCAAGACCATCATACATATCTTATAGTTTCTTTAGGATATGGTATAGCTTTTATGAGTCCATAGAGATGTAAATCATTCTAATGTGTGAACCATCAATATTCAAGGAAGATATTTATATAATATTTCATCAATTTTGGATCATTTTAAGGTTATTTTCATCAATTATATATAATTTTACTCTTAGTCTATATGGAATCATTACAAACATCACGTCATCTTCTTTGTAAATTTAGAGACAAAATACATTTTTCCAAACTAACTAAATTCAGTATTTTTTTTGATAATGTACTCATATTGGTGCATGAAATCATCGATGCTGGTGTGTTATTGGATCTAGAGATGTTTATAGCTATAGTAGATTGGAAGAGTCCATTGATATCCATTGAGATCCACTTTGTTTTTGGTTTATTATTTTATTAAATATGCTACATCAATGAAATATACTATAGGGAATCACTAATATCCCAGATGACTAATAAATGGGTGAAGTTTTTTGGTCTTATTATTACAAGAGAGAATTATAGTATGTGAAGATAAGTCTTATATTAACACCTATAATAACTATACAATTTTTTAGAAATTAATATATCATGTACTATAATAAATTGAGATATGGACTAATATTAGTTAAGATATAATATGATCTATTGGTTGATTATGGATCCATACTATTGAGGGTGCATGAGAGGAACCACCCCACAAAATATCTTTATCTAGATATGGGGATACTAACCCTATTATACTGGAGACATTATCTGATGGGTGCGTGTTTTTTGGTGTAGACTTCCCACAAGAGCCTCTACTATATCCCATATCAGAATGAAATTATCCTTAGATAGAGGAGTTGGGTCTATTATGTATTGTCTTTCAACTCTCATCTAGATTATACAATATAAAATGGATGCATAGTTGATGTATCATTATGCTATAAGTTATAGAACAATGGTAGTTCATGATTCTTATTATAAAAAACCCCACCCTAGTAACCCAGAAATGATATATTACCCGATTACATTGACATTGATTCAAAGGCCCATATCTCAGATGAAAGATCAGTTTAGTAGTCATTGAATTATAGTTTTATTATTGAAATTGACATTTTATTTTAAAACATAAAATACTAAAATAGTTCACATTTAAAATACCATTATTCCCATTAGTCCATCCATACATATCAATCTAAATTTAAAAAATAGTATTGTATAGAAAATAAAACATAAAAATGGGTATTAATTAATTATCTATAATGGTATGTGTGCAACGAATGATAAGAATAAATAAGGAATAATCAATATGAAGTGGTAATTAAATATAAAACATGGTATATAAAAAATATTTTAAGAATAATATGGATAAAATAAATAATAATCAAATAATTCGATATAAGTAATCACATGAGATAGAAACATAGTCATGAATATTATAACTAATTGAATAATAACATGTAATATCAATAACTATGTTCATAAGGAATGAACTAATTATGATAGATATATGAATCATACCATAAAGGCCTATTACAAGACATTGAATACAATATAGGTCTATTCAAAGACATATAATTCCCTCATGGACTGTGCAATGAAATATATAATAAAAGGTAAGGCCTCATCGAAAACCATATATAGTTTGTATCATGATACCCACCTATATATTATGGGGATAATATTGAGACCCAAATTTCACATAATATGTCCAATTCATCTCCATATTAAAGGGGTAAAATTATTCAACACAAACATTTGATTTGAAAAACTAGCATAAGAAATATTTCAACATTCCCACATCAAAAAAACATAATTATTAACCATGCATAGTTATATATGGAATAGTAATAAAATTGTACATCCCTAGTCAATATAATAATAATCAATTAAAAAAAATATTAGAATCATATCAATTCAAACTATACCTAGTGGATCATATGTTTAATAAATGGTTTATTATTTTAAAAAGTATAATAACATAAAAAGATATATAAAAACATTTTTGAGGAAAGTATAATTTCCATTTTAAAAACTACCTTTTCAAACTAAATTTAAAAAAATTATACAAAATTCATTGAGAATAAACATTGATAACTATAAGGTATTATTTAATAAATTTAGTGGTCGTGACATATAAAATTTTCATACATGTTCAGTATGTATAAACATCATTTCCTTCAGAATGTTCAGTAAAAGGAAAATAATAATTTTATGGATAAAATCATAAATATTTCTTTAAAATATTTTTTTTAAAATAAAAAATGGTTAATTACTTTTTAATATATCACATTTTAATGGTTAAACACTTATTTTTAAAAACATTTCAGAAAAAAAATTCATTTGAATGAATAAATATTTTTGATCAAATATTGTAATAAGAATTGATTTTCATTAAAATATTATCTCAATAATTTTATAGAAAAATGAATGGGAAATTGTAATTCTACATGAAATTGTTCCTTCATTAAAATATTTCTGAGTATATATTTCTTTTAAGATCTAAATATCGATGATGTCCACCATAAAAGACATAAATAATGAAATCTTGAATAATGTAGAGATTTTGAATCAAAATATTACAATTATGGAAAATTTTCAATCACAAGTCCCGTGAATGAAGTTACATTTAATAAAATATAAAATTATATGAAGATAAATAAATCCAGAACATAATATAAAATAATGGATTTATATACAACAACAAATAGATATAATAAGTGAATATGGCATATGTTCATATAAGTAAAAGTGAGATGAGAAACCCATACCAAATACTTAATTTTTCTAAAATATTATTTAACCTCTATTATATTTATTATAAACATTTCATTAAATTTTAACAGAACCATATTAATAATTTACCAAATATGAACTATTTAAAACATAATATCACCCATTTGTTAATAATATTTCATTATTTTCATTAATCAATGTGTTCATTAACTAATTTTATCATTTGAACATTATTAGGAATGTTCATGTTATTATGAATATTATAAATTAAAATAAAATCCAGAATAATATTTGTGAATTAATAATCTTGTTTATATATTAATTATACTTTTAATGAAAATCCTTATTTTTGTTTTATTAAAAATGGTGTATGATACAATCATGGAAATGGTAGGTCGTACATACGCCTGGGTAAAGATTCAATTTTCACAGATCACTATAAAAATTAGTGAAGTATATTTTTCCTTCAAGAATGATCATAATTTAATAAATACACCAATTATAATTAATAATACTTATATATGCATCTACATGGTGTGGTGACAAAAAATATAGTTTGATCATTTGGTGAATGTGGTAGTCCACAAATGCATGAATGAATTTGTATAATTTAAGTGACCAAATAAGTAAAAAATAAAATGTTATATAATCATTAGATAATGATTATTAATTAATTAATATAATATATATTTAATTTATATCACATATATTCAATAAAAGTTTCCTGATCCCCTTTCATGTAATTCATTAGTTGTAACGTCTTGGCTCGACATACCATTAACTCGGCAGCTGGACCAGTGGGTCACATGGCCTCAAGAATATCTCATAGCATTCTAGAGGCCTTTAACTAGAGAAGAGGCTATGAGGATGTGATAGTGCAGAGATGGTACCAACAATTTAGATATTTCAAATCAGAATAACAGTATACATACCAACAATAAATAGTTTAATTAGTAAATATCATTGATTAAACTGTGGAAGAAAAATTTTTATTTAATAGATCAAAAGTGGATAACACCACATTATAAAATTGATGAATCTATGAAATTTAAATATTACATATCTGAAAGTAGTAAGAAATACATCATTTTATAATAAATTACTTAAATGATGAAAATACAAAAAAAACTCTTTGGGTAATCTCTATGAGAAACCAAAGCTTGAGCTTAGCCCTTTAATCCTAACTCCAGAGTCAATGAAATTACAATAATACACCAAGGTCCTATGAACAATGGGTATTATTGGGTACCAAGGATAACTGAGCACGGTGTGAGATGAAATTTCAGTAGGACAACACCCATGATGTAATGCCCAATCTAATGGAATATAATTTATATAGTGTAGGTTTGTAGAAACTAAGAAACCAAACTATATATATAAATAACATTCTCCTTAGTTCGTAAGGAATTATTAATGGCTATATTAGCATTGTATTTGTGTTGAGATAACATTCTGATCAGGTCAGTATGTAAAACACACACACACACACACAAATATATGTATATATTTATATATATATATATATATAACATGGTAAGATTTCCTCCCATCCAGTCATGTATATATAGGTTATAACTAGATTTGGGTAAGCATGCCTCCCACCCATACATATATAATATAATGGCATGGGTTAAGAATGTATCCCATCTATAATAGAAGATAACTAGCACTGGGTAATCATGCCTTCTATCCATAGATTTATAATACCAGAATGGGGTAAAACTTATGCCGAACAATAAATAATATATATACTGGCATGGGTTGAAACATTCTCCCAACCATAATTGTAACATCCCAAGTATGTAATGAATAATATATATTTTTATCTATGTCTATTAATGATTAAGATAGTGTTTTAGAGGCTTAAAATGAAAATAAATCTAATCTTAAGCATGGAATACACTAATATTCTTAAAAGATTGTTTTATTGCCTTATGATGGAAAACCCTTTTTAAATATATCTGTTGAAAATTTTATATACTATGTTTATCAAAATAAACTTATTCTTTATGACTGGGACATCAAAATTTACTTTGTGTGAATTTTTGGTATTTTTCTGACAATGTTCATTTTTTAATGAATATTGAAAAATACTGCATTTTACATCAAAACTGCTTTTTAATATAATTTATTTATATGATTAGATTATCTTTTGAATTGGTCTTAATGTGTAAAATGAATATATTTTTACCATTTAATCCAATTGTGGTCATTGGAATCAATTTCACTTTGAAATTGGACTTAAACTAGTGTCAATCTTTTGATACTTATTGTTTCATAAAAACACGCTATTTGCTCTGACATCGGGAATTAATTATTAAATTAATTAATGTGACTTATATGTTTTGAATTTTGTAAAATAGACTTAATTTTTGAATTCGTAATATCAAATATATCTTAGGGTGAATTTTTGGAAATTTTTTGAAAAACTTCAATTTTTGATGAATAGTGAAACCACTAAGTGGTACTTATAAAAACTGCTTTTCTGTTAAAATGAAATTTTGCCATCATTGTGTTTTGAATTTCAAAAATCCATGATAAATGGTTTTCATTAAGAAGTAAAATGTGGTTCAACGAGATTAAAATAATTTTTTGGTGAATAGTAACTTATTAAGTTTTTAATCGCGATTAGTGGTAATTAGTGTAGTTTATGGTAAAAATAATGTTCTAATAGTATGAGATGAGCTTGACACATGTCCTACCCTCATTGGTTGTGTCATGGTCGACCAAGACAAGCCATGGGTCAACTTGGGGTCCCCATGGATCCACTTTGGTTGGGAAATGTCATAAATAACTTTTTATTTAATGTAAAAGTAAAAATGACACAAACATATTATGTTTTACGAAAACAATTTTTACATGGGGTTATAAAGATCATATTTTTTATTATAAATAGCCATTGGAAATCTAAAAAGATTTCATACATAATATTATTTGTTTTATAATTTTTAGACTTTAAATAAATTATATTATTTATGACATCATGATGATGCAACGATGACCTCATTATTTAACGTTTTAAATAAGATGGAATGATAATGAAAAATCTAAAACCTACACATGGACAAAACCAATTGGATGAGTGGATTTCGAACTCTTATCACCTTATCCACGAATTATAACAATGTGGGACCTTTTAAAACCGAAACACATTTTCAAATAAAGTAATATTTCTTTACTTTCCAAAAGTGCCCCTCCTCTCCTCTTATAAAAGGCCCCCACCTCTACCTCATTTCAAACACTTCTCAAGCCTTTGGCTCAGACAAAACCCTGACCATTTACTCTCTAAATATCCCTCTCCTCATCCTAGAGGATTCCCTTTGGGCAGAAGCCTTTCAATGGAAGCCATTAGGCTCAAATCAAAAGGAGTTACACTTTTAAAGGTAATTCATTCTCTCATGTTCATTTGTTTTATTTTGCTTCTACAACCCCCTAAACTCTTTTTATTTACTTATTTTGTAACAACAACAGTATCTTCAACATACTAAGATGTTGTTAAAAGATTTATTTGAGCTACACTCTCACACAACTACATCAAATGGTTAAAGAACATACGGTTTCCGTGGATGGCGAAATTCTGCCTCCCGAAACGATGATTGATCAATACTCATTTAACACCTTCAAAGGTGGCCATTATGATGTCACTATTTTTATATATGATATATAATATGTTTATGTTTTCCTTTAGCTTCTGTTTTTTATCATTTTGGGCATACCGTTATGGTTTCCATTATGGGTAAACACGATATCTTCATTTTAGGAAGTGCGGATTACCGCCCCTGAAAGTAATTTGATTCGTTAATACCATATGTGGGATGTGTAATGGATAAATTTAATGATATTATATATGTTATTATACTGGAATTATAATATAATCTTATATCATTATGATTCCATTGCAGAAAATATGAAATAGAAATGGAAGTAGCGTTCATGCGTACGTACGACTTACTGTCTCCATGAACGGTGCATTTCATTTCTTACCTTTAATGTGATGTAATATTATAAATACATGTATATGATGAATATATATGATATATATGTTATCCAAATTATTAATACCATTCTGGATATAATGAACCTTTGACCAAATTAACAACATGTAAGTGTAAGAAGTCTATTTTTGACTTAAGAACCAAATACCGACAAAATGAACACTATTAACGTAAATGATTACATGATGTTCATAACATGGTATAAAAGGAATAATTAACTTGAAAAAGGTTCATAAGAAAGTAGAGATTAACTCAAGTTTATTATTCAGGAGATTAAAGAACGGTCGGGTCAAGTCGGATACGAGGTATGGGACTTCGTCTCAATCTCCTTTCATTAAGGCATATTTTGTTTTATACACAACCTTATTTTATACGGTGTATAAACCCCTTTGACTTTTACATTTATCCAAAAGGAAACTTTTTTTATACGAAGCGTTTTACTAAACGACAAAAGGGAATGTTTTTGTCGTACGTATGCGGCGACAACGACTTCTCCGCCGTCGTGACCCTTATTTGAGTTTCGGCTTCCTCTACAAGCCATACCTTCTTTTTAAAAGAAAAATAAATACCATATTTTAATTTTATTTTATTTTGGTATTAAAAATTGTTTTCATAATATTTTTATATCAATGTGTTGCATTGATATCCTGTGATTTAAAGGTGGAAATGTAATGTTTCCTTTATGCATGTTTTATGTGATATGATTATGTTGAGGTTCTTGGGAATTATTATGAAGACGGGTTGTTCCGTGATAAACTAAGGGCGGGTGAGCCTGATATAGCTCTCCAATGCATTGGGTAACGCGAAGGAGTGAAACGTTATGGTTTATCCGAAGAGATTTAGGGAATATACTGTGATGGGTATTCCAAACGTAACCAAGAGGGTCACTCCCTACGTAAGAATGTTATGAATGCCTCAAGTTACCTTTATGTCTTATGATTTCTATGATTTATTCATGATTTGATGAGGTATGTTAATGTGCTTATGTTTTATGTGTAATGTATGATCTCATCCTTATGTATATATGTACCCATGTTTCCTTTCCATATTTTTATATCCCTTACTGAGCTTTTTATGCTCATCACATGTTTTTTGAAATGTTTTTCACAGGTCAAGGGAAAGGTACATGATATGATGATAGTGTCAAGGAAGTGTCATGAATGAATCCATGTTTTATTTTAAATATGTTTCCATTGATGGGAATGAAGAATACTATCTTTATGTAACCACTTTGTTTATATGTGGAATGTAATGCAAGTTTTATGATCTAATTCTCTAAAACTCTAAACCTGAAAAGATCCTCAATGTGTAATATTGTAATAACTCAAGATTAAGTAAGGTTTAAGGCTGGGGACTTATAGTTGGTATCAGAGGATGGTTTAGATAACTTTAGGAGTTATAATTCTATTAAATGATTATCCATATTTTTTTTGAAATGATATAGCATTTGATGATTACCATGTTGCTTCATCTAAGACATGTTTGTTAAGAATGGTTTTCCACAGAGGAAACAGGGAAGCAGTGATAGGAAGGCATACAGAAGGAAATAACCTTCCGAATCAGCATCCAGAAATGGTCATAATTGGAACTGAATAGTTTGTTGCAGTAATGGCGCAGTGGACTCAAGCGATAAATGGTGGTGGTATCCATGCACTAGATCAGCCAGACCAACCGCAGAGGAACATGTAAGTGGTGGAACATTTCATGAGGAAACATCCACCATCATTCAGAGGATCAACTGACCCTGTGCTAGCTGAAGTGTGGATTAAAGCACTGGAGAAGATTTTTGATGTCATGGGGTGTTCAGACAATCAAAAGGTTAGTCTTGCTATTTACCGTTTGGAGGGTGAAGCAGATCAGTGGTGGTCTATGGTTAAAAATATCCGGGATGCCGATGAGATTGATGCTCTTGGCTGGGATGAATTCAAAGGTATGTTTCTTGAGAAGTATTTTCCCAAGGCAGTTCGACTTAGGATGGAAAAGCAATTATTGGAATTGAGGCAAGAGGAAGACTCAGTGGCTGCCTATGAATAAAGGTTCACTCGATTGGCAAGGTATGCTCCAAATTTTATCCGAGGCCTTGATAGTAAAATCAATCGTTTTTAATCAGGATTAAAGCCAAAATATCAAAGGTCATTAGCTTCTCGTGAGTTTAAAAGTTATGAAAAGCTTCTTCGATGTGCTGAGAAGGTGGAAATGGAGTTTTCCGATGACCATGTGTTCTATAACAACCAGCAGAAGAAGAGACCGAGGTGGCAGGAGAAAGGTAAGAATTCTTCAAAAAAGTCTGATGGTAAGAGAACTAAGTTTCCAGTTTGTGATAAATGTGGCAAAAGGCATGCTGGGGAATGTCTTCTGAATTCTGGAAAGTGCTACCGATGTGGGAAGATGGGACATAAGGCTCGTGATTGCAATGAAAAGGATCAAGGTGAAGGTAAGAACAAATTTGATTTATAGTTAGTGAAATGTTATAAGTGCAATGAGATGGGTCACTATACAAACGAGTGTCCGACAAAGAGCTTGAGTAATGGGAAGTAGTTAGACAACAAGCAGAAAGGGGTGGTGAAATCCTTTGCAACTACTTCAGCAGATGTCGGGCCATCAAATGAAGTTGTATCTGGTACTTTGTTTGTTTTTTCAGATTATGCCTGTGTGTTGTTTGATTCGGGGTCTACACATTCTTTCATCTCTGAAACCTTTTCTAGTAAAATGGGAATACCATCTCAAGAAATCACTCCTAAACATTTGGTAAAAACACCTGGTGGAAATGTTGAGGCAAAAAGAATTTATAATAATCTTCCTATCCTTATATGTGGAAAGAACCTACTTACAAACCTTATTGTTCTACCTCTAGTAGAGTTTGATGTTATCATGGGTATGGATTGGCTCTCTATTTACCATTCTAAGATTTACTATAGAGCTAAAGAAGTTTCTTTTCAGAAATACATTCAGTTTGTTTACAAGAATGAACCCTTACTTTTGATAACATATCAAGAGGCCGAGAAACATGTAAAAGATGGAAATGAATGTTACCTTGCACACGTCGTTGAAAATAAATGAACTGTTCAGATTAATGATTTTCTATTAGTAAATGAGTATCCTGATGTTTTTCCTGATGAGTTTCCTGGAATAATACCAGATCGCGAAGTTGAGTTTACTGTTTACTTAGTTCCTGATGCTAAGCCAATTTCAAAACCCCCTTATCGAATGACACAAATTGAACTTTTAGAGTTAAAGTAGAAATTGCAAGATTTATTAGAGAAATGTATCATTAGACCTAGCACATCACCTTGGGGTGCCCCTGTTTTATTTGTTAAAAAGAAAGATGGTTCTATGAGACTTTTCATTGATTATAGAGCCTTGAATAATATCACTATTAAGAACAAATATCCTTTGCCTCATATCGATGATTTGTTTGATCAGCTCCATGGAGCTCAGTTTTTTTCAAAGATTGACCTGAGATTGTGGTACCATCAGCTGAAGGTAAAGGAGGCAGATATTCCAAAGACGGCGTTCTGTACGAGATATGGCCATTATGAATTTTTAGTAATGCCTTTTGGGCTAACCAATGCACTTGCTGTATTCATGGACTTAATGAATAGAATTTTCCATGAGTTCTTGGATAAGTTTGTGGTTGTTTTCATTGATGATATTTTGGTGATTTCTAAAATTAAAGAGGAGCATGAAAGACATTTAAGGGTTATCTTGAAAACCTTAAATGAAAAGAAACTGTATGGGAAATTCAGAAAGTGTTAGTTTTGGTTGCAACAAATTTCATTCCTTGGTCACATTGTTTCTAAAGATGGAATATCTGTTGATCATGCAAAAAAAAAGTTGTGGAAGAATGGCCAAGAACAACAAATGTAACCGAGATTCGTAGCTTCCTTGGTTTGGGGGGCTATTACTGAAGGTTTGTTAGAAATTTTTCACGGTTATCTAGTCCAATGACTAAGATAACTCGGATGGGTGTTAAGTTTATCTGGACAAAAGAATGTGATGATTGTTTTCAGGAATTGAAAAGAAGATTGGTGAATGCTCTAGTTTTGGCACTACCTTCCAGGAATGGTGAGTTTGTTATATACAGTGATGCTTCATTGAAAGGACTTGGTTGCGTCCTAATGCAGAATGATCATGTAATTGCTTATGCTTCACAACAGTTGAAAACTCATGAGGTAAATTACCCTACACATGATTTGGAATTAGCTGCTGTTGTTTTTTGCTTTAAAAATTTGGAGGCATCATTTGTATGGTGTAAAGTGTGAAATATATACCGATCACAAAAGTTTAAAGTATATATTCACTCAGAAATAATTGAACATTAGACAAAGGAGATGGCTACAATTAATCGAGGATTATGATTGTATAATTCATTACTATCCGGGAAAAGAAAATAAAGTGGCTGATGATTTGAGTTGAAAAAGTAATGCTTCATTAACAATGTTGCGTTTGGAATGTGATCCTTTGGTTAAGGATTTGTTGAACTTTGGCATAGAAGTTGTTGCTGTAGGATGTCCTTCTGTTTTGTTTTAGGTATCAGGGAAATCTTCTCTATCAGATAGAATCAAGCAAGCACAGAAGCAAGACAGTGAGTTGCAGAAAAAGGTAGAGCTGGTTCAGAAAGGTAAGTTGCCTGAATTCAACATTGATAATGATTGTGTTTTGAGATTTGGGAAGAGATTGTGTGTGCCTTTTGATTCACAATTGAAGAGAGAGTTGTTATGTGAAGCTCATAGTTCTCCGTTTTCAGTTCATCTGGGCAGTACTAAGATGTGTAGAGATCTGCGGGAGTATTACTGGTGGGATGGAATGAAAAGAGATATTGCTGATTTTACTGTGAAGTGTTTGACTTGTCAGTAGGTTAAAGCAGAGCGGCAGTTACCAAAAGGGATGCTTCAGCCTTTACCAGTGCCAGAGTGGAAATGGAAGAATATATCCATGGACTTTGTTGTTGGATTACCGAAGACATCTCGAGGTAATAATGAAATCTGGGTTATTGTTGATCGCTTGACCAAATCTGCTCATTTCCTTGCTATACGAGATAATTTCTCACTTGATCAACTTTCCTGTTTGTATCTTAATGAGATAGTCAGATTACATGGAGTTCCTCTCTCCATTGTATCGGATCGTGATCCCAGGTTTACTTCTATCTTTTAGAAAGGCTTTCAGAAGTCGTTGGGTACTGAATTAAATTTTAGTACAACTTTTCATCCTCAATCTGATGGGCAGTCAGAACGAACAATTCAGACATTGGAGGATATGCTACGAGCCTGTTCTATGGATTATCAGGGAATTTGGGGCCAACATCTTTCTTTGGTTGAGTTTTCATATAATAACAGTTTTCATTCCAGTATACAGATGGCACCATTTCAGGAATTATATGGGAAGCATTGTCGAACTCCAGCTTTCTGGGATGAAGTGGGTGAAAGGATGTTGACGGGACCAGAATTGGTAGAAGAGATGGCAGAAAAAGTTCAGCTGATTCAGAAACACATGAGAACAGCTCAGAGCAGGCAGAAGAGTTATGCGGATAACCGGAGGAAGGATCTATCTTTCTGGGTAGGTGATCATGTTTTTCTCAAGGTTTCTCCTTGGAAAAGTGTGATGAGATTTGGTAAGAAAGGAAAGTTGAGTCCAAGGTTCATTGGACCATACGAAATTATGGAGAGAGTTGGATCAGTTGCATACCGAGTGGCTTTACCTCCAAGTTTATCTCAGGTACACAATGTTTTTCACGTTTCGATGTTGAGAAAGTATATGCCAGATCCATCTCATGTTTTGAGTCAAGAGGTAGTTCAGCTGGAAGAGAACCTATCTTATGAGGAACGACCGGTCCAGATTCTTGACCACATGGATAAAGTGGTACGGAATAAGGTGATTCACCAGGTAAAGGTTTTTTGGAGAAACCACATGATTGAAGAGGCAACATGGAAATCTGAAAATGCAATGAGGGATAAGTACCCCCATTAATTCGATAAGTAAATAAATTGCGGGGAAAAATTTTTCTAAAGGGGGGAAGGATGTAACATCCCAAGTAAGTAATTAATAATATATATTTTTATCTATGTCTATTAACGATTAAGATAGTGTTTTAGAGACTTAAAATGAAAATAAATCCAATCTTAAGCATGGAATACACTAATATTCTTAAAAGATTGTTTTACTGCCTTATGATGGAAAACCCTTTTTAAATCGATCTTTTGACAATTTTATAAACTATTTTTTTCAAAATAAACTTATTCATTATGATTGGGACATCAAAATTTACTTTGTGTGAATTTTTGGTATTTTTCTGACAATGTTCATTTTTTAATGAATAGTGAAAATACTGCATTTTACATCAAAACTGCTTTTTAATCTAATTTATTTATTTGATTAGATTATCTTTTGAATTGGTCTTAATGTGTAATATGAATATATTTTTACCATTTAATCCAATGGTGGTCATTGGAATCAATTTCACTTTGAAATTGGACTTAAACTAGTGTCAATCTTTTGATACTTATTGTTTCATAATAACACGCTATTTGCTCTGACATCGGGAATTAATTATTAAATTAATTAATGTGACTTATATGTTTTGAAATTTTTAAAATAGACTTCATTTATGAATTCGTAATATCAAATATATCTTAGGGTGAATTTTTGGTAATTTTCTGAAAAACTTCAATTTTTGATGAATAGTGAAACCACTAAGAGGTACTTATAAAAATTGATTTTCCGTTAGAATGAAATTTTGCCATCATTGTGTTTTGAATTTCAAAAATCCGACATACATGGTTGTCATTAAGAAGTAAAATGTTGTTCAATGAGATTAAAATAATTTTTTGGTGAATAGTAACTTATTAAGTTTTTAATCGCGATTAGTGGTAATTAGTGTAGTTTATGGTAAAAATAATGTTCTAATAGTATAAGATGAGCTTGACACATGTCCTACCCTCATAGGTTGTGTCATGGCCGACCAAGACAATCCATGGGTCAACTTGTGGACCCCATGGATCCACTTTGGTTGGGAAATGACATAAATAACTTTTTATTTAATGTAAAAGTAAAAATGACACAAACATATTATGTTTTACAAAAATAATTTTTACATGGGGTTATAAAGATCAGATGTTTGATTATAAATATTAATTGGAAAGCAAAAAAGATTTCCTACATCATAGTATTTGTTTTATAATTTTTAGACTTTAAATAAATTAAATTATTTATGACATCATGATGATGCAACGATGACCTCATTATTTAACGATTTAAATAAAATGGAATGATAATGAAACATCTAAAACCTACACATGGCCAAAACTAATTGGATGAGTGGAGTTCGAACCCTTATCACCATAACCACGGTTTATATCAATTTTGGAACTTTTAAAACCGAAACAAATTTTCAAATAAAGTAATATTTCATTACATTCCAACAGTGCCCCTCCTCTCCTCTTATAAAAGGCCCCAACCTCTACCTTATTTCACACACTCCTCAAGCCTTTGGCTCAGCCAAAACCCTGCCCATTTACTCTCTCCACATCCCTATCCTCATCCTATAGGATTCCCTTTGGGCAGAATCCTTTCAAAGGAAGCCTTTAGGCTCAAATCAAAAGGAGTTACACATTTAAAGGTAATTCATTCTCTCATGTTCATATGTTTTATTTTGCTTCTCCAACCCCCTAAACTCTTTTTATTTACTTCTTCTGTAACAACACCAGTATCTTCAACATACTAAGATGTTGTTATAAGATTTATTTGAGATACACTCTCACACAACTACATCAAATGGTTAAAGAACATACGGTTTCCGTGGATGGCGAAATTCTTCCTCCCGAAATGATGATTGTTAAATACTCATTTAACACCTTCAAAGGTGGCCATTATTATGTCACTATTTTTATATATGATATATAATATTTTTATGTTTTCCTTAAGCTTCTGTTTTTTTTTTCATTTTTGGCATACCTTTATGGTTTCCATTATTGGTAAACATGATATCTTCATTTTAGGAAGTGCGGACTACTGCCCCCTGAAAGTGATTTGATTCGTTAATACCATATGTGGGATGTGTAAAGGATAAATTTAATGATATTATATATGTTATTATACAGGAATTATAATATACTCTTATATCATTATGATTACATTCCAGAAAATATGAAATAGAAATGGAAGTAGCGTTCATGCGTACGTACGGCTTACCGTCTCCATGAACGGTGCATTTCATTTCATACCTCTAAATGTGATGTAATATTATAAATACATGTATATTATGAATATATATGATATATATGTTATCCAAATAATTAATAGCATTCTGGATATAATGAACCTTGGACCAAATTAACAACATGTAAGTGTAAGAAGTCTATTTTTGACTTAAGAACAAAATACCGACAAAATGAACACTATTAACGTAAATGATTACATGATGTTCATAACATGATATAAAAGGAATAATGAACTTGAAAAAGGTTCATAAGAAAGTAGAGATTAACTCATGTTTATTATTCAGGAGATTAAAGAACGGTCGGGTCATGTCAGATACGAGGTATGGGACTTCGTCTCAATCTCCTTTCATTGAGGCATATTTTGTTTTATACACAACCTTCTTTTATACGGTGTATAAACCCCTTTGACTTTTACGTTTATCCAAAAGGAATATTTTTTTATACGAATCATTTTAATAAATGAAAAAAGGGAATGTTTTTGTCGTACATATGCGGCGACAACGACTTCTCCGCCGCTGTGACCATTATTTGAGTTTCGGCTTCCTCTACAAGCCATACCTTCTTTTTAAAAGAAAAATAAATACCATGTTTTAGTTTTCTTTTATTTTGGTATTGAAGATGGTTTTCATAATATTTTTATATCAATGTGTTTTATTGATATCTTGTGATTGAAAGGTGGGAATGTTATGTTTCCTTTATGCATGTTTTATGTGATACGATTATGTTGAGGTTCTTGGGAATTATTATGAAGATGGGTGGTTCCGTGATAAACTAAGGGCAGGTGAGCCTGATATAGCTCTCCAATGCATTGGGTAATGTGATGAAGTGAAACTTTATGGTTTATCCGAACAGATTTAGGGAATATACTGTGATGGGTATTCCAAACGTAACCAAGAGGGTTACTCCCTACGTAAGAATGTTATGAATGCCTCAAGTTACCTTTATGTCTTACGGTTTCTATGATTTATTCATGATTTGATGAGGTATGTTAAAGTGCTTATGTTTTATGGGTAAAGTATGATCTCATCCTTATGTATATATGTACCCATGTTTCCTTTCCATATTTTTATATCCCTTACTGAGCTTTTTATGCTCATCCCAAGTTTTTTGAAATGTTTTTCACAGGTCAAGGGAAAGGTACATGATATGATGATAGTGTCAAGGAAGTTTCAAGAATGAATCCATGTTTTATTTTAAATATGTTTCCATTGCTGGGAATGAAGAATACTATCTTTATGTAACCACTTTTTTTATATGTGGAATGTAATTCAAGTTTTATGATCTAATTTTCTAAAACTCTAAACCTGAAAAGATCCTCAACGCGTAATCTTGTATTAACTCAAGATTAAGTAAGGTTTAAGGCTGGGGCCTTATAATAATCATTTACAATAATTGAATGGGGTAAAACATCCTTGCATCACTAATCATTTATAATAATGTAATGTGGTAAAACTGACTCACATCCATAATCATTCACATAGTTCAATATATAGACTATAAGCATGTCCAAAATTTATTTGTTAATCACAAGGAATTACCACTTATGTCATGTCATCATGCTTGTAAAAATGACCAAATGCATGGTCATGTTCCTCGAATGCCGCATGAGTAAAAACCTCTAATAAATTCCTATTATTTATTTCTATTCCTTTTAAACCATTAAATTATGAAAGAATAATTTCATAAATTATAACTATATGCCATGGTCTTACCATCCTAGTTAATCATTTCACTTATAACCATTAAATCTATTTCCTTATAAAGGATTCTTCCATCATGCTTTAATCGATTAAGAAATTTAGAAGAATGTCATGTCATTTTTTATGTCATCCTACTTAAGTTCATTCAACTAAATTTTTCCTAATCATGAAAAATATATTTAATGGGCATGGGTTATGATCATTTCATTTAAATAATACACCTATAAATTTGAGTCCATCGTATCCAAGCCCATTTGATCACCGTATATCATGCCAATTTCATTTTTAGGTTAATCCAGATTAATTTGGTGTTCATGGTGACTATAATTTGACAATATGGGGATAATAATTTAGGAACATTCATAAGGGTCACGTTCTGACCATTCTACATACCAAATATAACATCTTGTAATAGTTAACGAAATAGGGAAATAGAGAACTCAAGAATAGATGATTACTTACATAACAACCCTTCTCTATATTTTACACATAAATATATTATATTATAAAAACACGTCACTTTATACAACATATATGATCGATATGTATAATTCCATTGGGGATTAGGAACATGACATAACCACTTAAAACCTGTGAATACAACATCATTATTTAAAACATCCTTTACATGTCCACTACATTCCATCGTACTTAGCATTTAACTGGATAACCTAAGGACTATCATGTGAAACGGGTGTTCTATAAATCTCATTAAGGGAGTAAAAAAGGAATGACATGAAGAATACAATACATTTTAGTAAACAAGAATATCAATAGTTCATAAGATAAACATGACCACAAATTAATGATATAGCATGATTACCATAACATTGAAATGTGGCATCAACATTTAACATGATATTTTCCTGAGCCAAGACTCATTGCACATGTAGAATGATTAAACCCTAATTTCACATTAATTATAATGAGTAAACCCTCATTTCACCTGACGTATCGTGATAATTATCTTTACCCATTGAATTCTAATGCTATTAGGGGACACCCTTCTTAATCATTTCATTTAATGCATAAATGTGCCACATGGATCTTATAACATGGAATAATTAAACATCATAATTTATTCCATGATAAAATAATTTGTAATTCTTACATGAAAATCAATAATCAATAAGTAATTGTGCATAAAGGTGATTACCCTTAATAGAGTAATGGGCATGGTATTCACTACACAATGACATTGGATTAAGGTGCCATTTCAGTAGCATAACGGGATGACATAAGAATTCATAAAAATTGTTGACAAGAGTGAAAGGGGTGTCTCATAATATATAAATGAAATGCATAGTATGGGTGTCATATATATATACATATATAGGTCCCAAAATCTATAATGTAATTTAGGATCATATTACAAAACAATGGCTTTGAAGTAAATGAAAAGAGTGAAATTACTTACGATATTTCGGCATGGTAACAGGTGTACACGAGAGGAATTAATGAGAGATAAAAGGGATATATCATCCTTAAAACATAAGGAATCCAGTATGGGTGAGGTGAGAAATTATACCCCATCAAATGTAATTGAAAATATATGTTCAAAACAACATAATGAAATATCGGCAAAAGTGAGAATGGAAGAAATCCCTTAATTGTATGTGTGATCTAAAAGGATTGGGAGAGGATTAAGATTGGATTCATTGGAGTTTGGGGCACCTAGGGAAGATTATATAGAGTATAGGGAAGGTGTTGGTCAAGCTCACAGGGCTTTGAGTGAAGAGGTAGTGGTAGAATGGATGGGTTTATATAAGAAAGGAGAAGGAATTCATTATTATATATGTTTTGGACACCACACATTAAATTAATCTAACCCACAAACTAAACTATGGATTTTTTCTTGGGTATTTTAAATGCAGAGTGGAAACAAATTTAAAATTAAAATGACCTAACTTATTAATATATTATGATTTCATATGTAGAATTGAGTGGCACACACAATAAAATCATTTTAACAGTTAAATTTTTTTTAGTCATGGGGGTTCCACTGAGGCACCGTAAAATTAATCAATAAATTATAAAATAACATTACATTCAATTTAAAACATATATTGGACAATAATGAAATTTATAATCTTTTATTATATCACTATTAGGTCATTATAATGTCATAAAACATATTATATAACTAAACAGTATTTAATTTTAACCCAAAATTTATACCGTCTCAGAAAATTATGAAAAATTCACCATTATATAGATTAGAAATCCTGAATTTAAAAATATATTAATATTATCTAAATAATATTATAAATATGTGAATTTTTACTTTTCAAAATAAAACCTAATATTTATAAAAAATTCATGGCTTATGAAAAAAACATCTTTCAAATATTAATAATAATTACAATTGTTTTCATAAAAAAATTATACGATCATTTATATTTCATAAAATTTAATTTAGTTAAAATATTTTGTTAAAATAATATTTAATTAGAAATCCATTAATTCTTTAAAATATATTTTGTTATTGAATATTAACTAAAAATACTATTAGCATATAAAAAACTATTAACAAATTGAAAATAATATAATTAATACATATACATTATTTTATAAAAAAATAATGCACAAAATCCTAGAGCTCGGGTATTATTACATAACAATATAAAACACCTTCCCAAGACCTATGGGTAAGGTGTGTAATGGTGAAAGATGCTTAGGTTGGCTCAGATAACATCACTAGGGTGGTAATCTATATAAGCTTCCACTTATCCAGTAGGTGGTTCCAATTAAGCATAACATGTTCAAGCTCTTCTTGGGTTTGGTCATGATTGAATCCCACTAACACCACCTCCATTCCAAGCTCCAACGAATGGGATTCATACAAAGAAATTCTACTAGATGAGGCCATCAGTACCTTTTTCTGAATAAATTTCATTTATTAAATCCAAATTTTTATACTAATCATGTAATCACTGTTCAATGGCTATATTAGCAATAATCAAAATTCATAATGGTATTTTAAAATATATAAATATAAAACCAAGGATGCTCTTATGTTATATAACCATTTTACATAATATGAAATTTAATTAGTTCAACAGAAATTTTAATTAATAAATTTTTTGGTTGTTACAATATTCCCCAATTATGAAATTTCGCCCTTGAAGTTTTCTTCTAGCACACTAAAAAGATGAGGGAATCTATGAATCATCACTTCCTATAATTCCCACATTGCTTCATAAAACATGTGGGTGTGCCACAACACCTTGACTAGTGGAATTGTCTTGTTTCATAGAAGTATTTACTTGCGATATATGATTTTCACTGGCTTCTCATCATAAGAGAGGTCATTCCCCAATGGTAACACCTCCAGATTCATTACATGCAATGGATCAGGTCTATACTTCCTCAAGAGTGATACATGGAATACCTCATGTACTTGAGATTGGTTCAGTGGGAGTAACAATCGATAGGCCATTGCTCCAATGCATTCAAGGATCTCAAAATGGATGATGTACCTTGGACTAAGCTTTCAGTTCTTCCCAAATACCATAACACTCTTCCACAGTGATATGAAGTGGAATACCATTTCCCTAACATCGAACTATAGGATTCATTGATGATTATCAACATAGAAATTTTTCCAACTCTGAGAAACATTAATGCAATTATGTATGTCCTTAAACTTCTCCACTATTTCATAGACCATTTCTGGACCTACGAGTTTTCACTCCCCAACTTCATCCCAACATGCCAGTGCTCTGCACAACCACCCATATAGGGCTTCATAAGGAGACATTCAGATGCTTTAGTAGAAACAATTATTGTAAGTGAACTCAATAATAGGAAGAAGATTATCCCATCATTTTTTGATGTCCATAGATAATTCTCTCAAAATGTCTTCAAGTTTTTGGATTGTTTTCATAGATTGGACAGTATTTTGAGGATTATAAGTTGTTCTGAAGCTCAATTTATTATTAAGAATATGTTGAAGAATAATCCAAAATATTTAGGTGAATCTTGGATCTCCGTTGGATTTAATAGATGGTGGTAATCCATGCAGCCTTATTCCTTTTCTGATATATATCAAATCTAGTGGATCCATTGCAAAATCTGCTTGAATTGCAATGAAGTGTGAAGTCATTGTAAGATGACCCAAAACACCCTAGAAACCATGGTTTCTATTGTATGATTTCAAATGTCAGTTTAAAATGTCCATTGTGATTTTTTCCCATATCAATGTTGGTATTGGTAATGGTTGGATCATCCCATTAGACTTATGCCTCTCACCATTCACTTAATAAAATTACAGACACTTTGATGTACACTTAGTGATATCCTTCATCATGATATCCCACCAATAATCCAAATGTTCTTTCTTTAACTCTGTATTGGATTGAACACATAGTCTTTCCCCAAATCTCATAGTTCCTTATTCATTAACATTTAACATAGAAGATTTCACTTTTTTTATAATTTCTACCTTCTTTTAAATTCCCACATTATCATTTTTTACATCCTTTATCCTTTCCAAAATTGACTGTTGAGGAATAATTTGTTAAAGGATTGATGATGATCCCTTGTTTATGATTCCCATGTCCAACATCATCAAATATAAGAAGTCTTGATCCTTTTCAATTCTCATAAATGATAGAGTCATTGGGTCCTTTCTACGTAAAGAATCAACCACTTTGTTCACATTCCCAGGGTGGTAATGTATTAAGCAGTCATAGTCTTTGATCAGATCTAACCACCCTCATTGGTGCATATTCAACTTTTTTTGTGTGAATATATAATTGAGGTTTTTTTCATCCGTGTATATTTAACACTTCTCCCCATAAAATATAATTGTGCCAAATTTTCAAACTGAAGATCACTACGGCCAACTCTAGATCTTGTTTGAGATTATTCTGATCATTAACATTCAATTTCCTTGAATCATAGGCAAATAATTTGTCATTTTTCATCGATACCCATCCCATTCCCTTCAACATAGAATCACTAAATACCACAAAAAGTTTTCCACTTTTGGGTAGTGTGAGCACTAGCATAGTGATAAGACTCCTTTTCAACTCCTTGAAGCTCTCTTCACATTCATCACTTCAATAAAACATGACTCCCTTATGAGTTATCTTGGTAAGAGGGTTTGATAATCATGGGAAATTACTCAAAAATCAAAAATAATATCTAGATAACCCCAGGAAGCTACGAATATCAGTTATTAATGATGGCCTGGGCCATCCCTCAATTGTAGATGTTTTGGATGGATCCACAGATATCCCATTACTTGTGATGACATGACCGAAGAATGATACTTCCATCAACAAGAAATCACACTTGTTGAACTTCACATAGAGCATCTCATATCACAATATCTATTTTATAGTGCTTAAATTCACCTCATGCTCCACCTTAGTTTTGGAGTATATTAGAATATCATCTATGAATAATACCAAAAAAATTTCATTGTAATATCTAAAGACCCTATTCTTAATTTCCATGAATATTTGCGTAGCATTAGTGATTCTGAATTTCATTACTACAAATTCGTAATGCCTGTACCTTTTACAAAATGTAGTCTTGGGGATATCCTTCTACTTCTCCCGTACTTGTTAAAATCCCAACCGTAAAACCACATTGGATAAGTATTGTTATCCATGATACTGATCGACCAATTAATCTATTCGGGGTAGTTGATACATGTTCTTTATCATGATTTTTTTAAGCTCACAATAATCAATGAAATGGTGCATTTACCTGTCCTTCATCCTGACAATGAAGACAACTGCACCCCATGTTGAAGAACATGGGATTATAAATCCTTTATCACGATTCTCCTGTAATTGTTTTTTGTACTCCTAAATCTCTAAAACACCCATTCTATATAGATCCTTGGATATTATCAATGTCTGGTATATAAGATCAATTGAGAATTCAAAATCTCTTCTAGAAGGAAGACCAGAAAAACCCCCAAGAAACACTTCTATGAATTCCATCACTATATGTATGTCTTCAAAGATGGTTTCTTACGTAGAATCAATCATTTGAGAATGATACACATGCTCATAGTGAAGTAATATCCACTCTTGAGATGATGGTTCTAAATAATATTCATCCTTCTCCTTGTACTTGTACATAATCAGGAGTCAATTCTCTATATGGAGAGTGATTTCCCTCTAAAGACAATTTATGTTGGATCTATATAAGGAAAGATAATCTAGGAAATTAATTGCATAAGATTCCACTAAAGGGAGTATGATGAGGTTCTCTGTGATGTTCAATCCAAAAATTATTATAGGGGAGGAGTTATATTTCTGGTTTTCAATGATTTCTCAATTTTCAATTCTCACCGACTTCATTACTTCAATGATTTGTGGTTGTGTTAGGGTTGTTCTACTAAACTTTTTGAATAGTGAAAAATATGTCAAACCAGAAACAAAAATTACATTTGATATTATGGAATGAATAACTAGTGTATATATCACCACTTCATTGTCGGGTTTTACTTTTGTTGTATTGATGTAATATAATCGCCCTTGCTACCTTGGAAGATGTTGGTTTCCTTGGAAAAGCCTTTCCATAGGGTTCTGGTTTGCAATGTTCCCTGGTTCATTATAGTTGAAGCAATGAACAAGATATTGGGGATTTAATAGAGATTTCCTCTCCTCAACTAAAGAATGAAACTATTCTTGTCACAAATTAATGGACAGATTCCCTTCTATTTCACATCAAAAGCATTTTCTTGTCCACTATAGGAAATTTTTGGGGTGCTTCTTTCTCAAACAATGAAAAATTGGGGTGTTTTATTTTCGTAGTGCAGGGGAATTTATCCATCAGATTAGGAAAAGTAAAGTCCATGTTATGTTCCATATCCAAATGAGACCCCATAGATTCACTAATTACCATTTGGACATTGAGGGTGCATCAGAAAATTTCCTCATATCTTTCGAAATCACAGATATCTAGTTATTTTCGAGGATATATTTTATCCCACCAAAGATATGGTCAACCTTGCATTCTAGGGTGATGACAATGGAGGACAAATATCATGAAATCCTTGTGAAATTTTCCTCGTACACTATGATGGATTCATCGTATATTTTATTAAGGTCAAGGACATCCCTTTAAATCTTATATTGGAGTTTGTGAGAAAAATATTTATCATAAAACATTTTTCAGAAATTCTTCAATTGTTGACACACCTTTTCGTCACATTTTTTAATGGAATGGAAAGTGAAATGACTTAGCACAAAATGATTCAACCTTTGAAGAGAACATAAAAAATCGACATAGGAATGAAAAATGAGTCAAAGGACATTTCACCGTGCAAGTTCCCTTACTGTCACCTAAGTACAATTATGCTCCACCTAATGGTCTCAAATGTGACTTATGCACCCTCTTTGAAAACCGCCTGGGGTCTTCTCCAGCCAATAAATACCCCCACTGTGCCCCCCATTTTAAAGAGGAAATTTTCAAGAATTTAGATACAAAGCTCTGAACGCCCATGTATCTTCTTCAAGTCATCCAAAAAATTATAAGGTAAATCTTTACCTAGAAATGAAGGTCTAAAGAAGAGGAATAAGGTCTAAGTGTTAGAATTCACTAACACTATCACGCCTAAGTGTTTTACCCTTACTGGAAATGGAAACACTTGCGCGCCTCCTTACCTACTCATTGAAACATGCGCATCACTCTTCTGGAAGTACCTTAGGATGATTCTAAAGGCTTTGGTCAAGAATCACCAAAGTATTATTCTATTGGTCAAGGATCACACAATTACCCATGTGCCGCACAAGTATACCTGCATGACCAGGACTTGCGCACCCACACAGTACCAGTGCGCCTACCAGGACTTGCACAGCTTTCTATTTTTGGGTGCCCTTCCTATCCATTTAACCCCTCTTATTCCATTCCACCTCTCATATTCAATATTCAGTATTCAATACACTCTTCAAATCCATTTATTGAATGTTTTCTTGATTAACATCCTTATCATAGATGAATTCCGTGGAACAGATCTCAAAACCTAGTGATTTACACATCTTTATGTCACTAAAGTTAGAGAGTTCATTCATTCAACCTCATCCTTTAAGATGAGGGAATCTTTAATATGGGCCTCCATCTCAAGAGTAAGCCCCAGTCCAAATTATCATTGATTTGGGCCTCCTTTTCAGGAGTAAGCCCCAAGTTCTCATTTAATTCGGGCATCCTTCTCATGAGTAAACCCCGAATTCTCATTTAATTTGGGATTGCTTTTCAGGAGTAAGCCCCAGTCATAATCTCTCTTAACCGGGGCTTCCTTCTTAGGAGTAAGCCCTAGTCTCAATGTTCCCAAATATGGGCATCCTCATTAGGAGTAAGCCCCAAGTTCTCATTAATTTGGGCATCCTTATCAGGAGTAATCCCCAACCACAATTTCTCTTAACTAGTCTTAATTCAAATTTGATTTAGGCATCCTTCTCAGGAGTAATCCCCAGCCTTAATTTCTCTTAACCAGTCTTAATTCACTTTTGATTTGGGCTTCCTTATTAGGAGTAAAACCCAATCATGAGTCCCCTTCTAATTTGGGAATCTTACTTAGGAATAAGCCCCATGTTTGAGTACCAAAATATCCATGAAGTACGTATACCGTTATGGACCTTGTTCCTAGATTTCATTCCTGATGTAAATCTTAATCCTCCTCTATTTTGTCCAGTCATACATACGTAATCCCCTCATCATTGAATCTTTCATGGCACAATTGTATGGATTCAGCAATACCTCTTTTTTCTCACACCGAGTATGACTCACGTGAGCTTAGAGTGTAAAAGTAACCATGACATATTTCTCTGAGCCATCCATCATGCATAAACATCATACTCCTTTACTCGAACAACATGGGTTCTGATTCCTTTTCCAAAACAAAGGATACGTAGGTATCCCATCAGCGGGTACAATCCTAACTCTGAAATAATCTATCTCTTTCTGAATGACTATAAAATTCAAGTACCCCACTGGGTGTATGTAAAACCAGTATGCTCAATATAATGACCAAGATACTTTTATGTATTGAAGGATACCATTGACTAAGAATCTCTACCAAATATAGATGATTCTCTATCGATGAAGAAACTCGAATACATATAAAAGATTCTATAAATTTCCTACATATCAATCATAGATTGTCAGATCTAAAAAAAATCATTTTATAATTGGTAATGTAATAAGGATTCACGAACATAACTTAAATCTATAAAGATAGTCCCTGAGTAGAAAATAATTTCCCTCAAAAAGGTGTGATGAGTCCTACCTCACATCCTCTCGACCAATGAAAATTATTAATCCTCATCAGTCCACAACTAATGAGCGCCTACCTTTATAAATTAGGTCCAAATGGATAATAAATCATTGGATGTTTCCGGTTCTACAAATAAAACCTTTATAAACCGCTTGGAATGTTTGAATCTTAAATTAATGAGAACATCCCCAATTCCAGAGGAAACAAAAAATGGTGAACCTGACGTGAATCCTTAACCAAGTTAATATAATTCTTTGCTTCTTTGTTATGCCCCTATTTAAACTCAATGAGAGGGCCAAAAAAGCAATCAATAACATATTTGATCATCCAAAATATATAGAGCATGGACTTATCTTGATTATGTGTGTTATATTAAAAAGGAACACATTTCCAAGATCTTATGCATTACAAAAATGGCTTCTCTCATGTTTACTCCTGTGAATACGTCTGCTGTGAAAACTTCTGCTGTAAATGTCACTACTACTACTTATACTAGATCATCGTCTGCTCTGAGGACCACATCACCTACTCAACATATTCAACGCTGGGTATCAAATGTGCTGGTTAAGGAGAACCATCAACACGGTACCATTTCAACTATGTAGGCTTCCAGACAATCCCTCCAAGTGAACAACTCACAATGGTCATATGAACAACGATGACTAGTGATTAAGAAGCAGACAGTGCTAACCACCGTCTCTAACCATTTCGGGTCATTATCCCTGGAATGCAATCACCATTAACTCCCATACTCTGAGGAGGTGAAAGAGCAGGTCCCTCAGGGCCTTAATTCAGGGAGACATGAGTTTTTTTCGAGGGCTCCCATCAATAATCACTGTCAGACTCATGCAGTAGTGTGACCTCAACATGATGAGGGAATCAACTCCAAGCGTTCGTCTCAGGTTCCTCAAACCCAAGCAGGCAAGACGAATCACCAGAGGTGAAATCCGGTTAACAGTGAGCAGGTTCCCATCTCATCCATCTCCGGAGAATTCCACCAACCTAACTTGGTGGAAATCATCGAGCGGGCACACACACATACCCATTTTAATTCCGCTATCTAGCAGACTCATCTGGCAGCATCATGCCAATCCCGCCAGGCAATTCCGGCAGAGTACTATAGGAAGGAATATACACATGTTTATACATCATCAGATAGTTAGCAGGCTCGTCTGACTACATATGATGGAGCTCTTCAACCATGTTCGACGAAGTGCAATTATCAAGAACATGCACCAACTAGTATTGATTAAGCCTACCAACAGTCTTGCTTGGTAGCACTCAGAGAAGTAAGTCAGAAAGCTCCGGTGACAAATAGGAGAAAGACTCAACTCTCTTCCCCCACACATGAGTTCTGTCAGGAATCACTGACAGGAAAAGGAGGACAAGAGCAGGCACACACCTACTCCAAGAACGGAATGGATGTATATCCCCATTCTGGCAGGTGAAGTCACCAAGAATATTCTATCAATATTGAAAGAGATGAAGAAAATCTTTGCTCATATTCTGGATGCTTACCAGGATATTATAATAGCTTCAAAAACATCTTAGGGAAAGATATATAAATCTATCCCTACCAATGGAGTGACACATCAACAGTTGACTCATGAATAGACACACACCTTTGTTCCAATCCAAGAGGGTTGTTGGGGCATACTCCCCCATATCATACGGACAACCATGTTAGGCACACACACCTGATTTGAGTGGAGATCGTCAGCCTAACATGGACATCTCTCCTGATCAGGCACATACACCTGCTCCGAGAAGACACATTCATCAACAAGTTGTTTCCAAGTTGAGTAAGAAGGCGTCTATGAAGAAGACCCACTCAACACAGTCAAGGGATCAAGAGCCAATCTGTAACAAGACATTTCTCGATGATGGAGTTTTTAATGCCCTAGAAATGTTATCTATTGCAATCCAAGATTCTACTCCTTCATTTCCCAATAGTGGGAACATTAATTCTGAAAGGTCTTTAACAGACACTTCCTCATGAAGGCTTTCTACATGACAGTTTGGAACATCTCGATGTTTCATCTTTAGATGAGAGCCACATGAACCCTCTGTGTGGTCAGAAGACCAAGGAGCAAGAGATATCATTTTTGCTGTAACCCACCATGGTGGTCTTCCCCATGATGATGAATTTTGCTACGAAATTACTCTCCATAGTAGTGATCCACATTGCCCAGAAAATGCTCCAGTGGACAATGTAGTGCTGAGAAATCCCTCTTATCTTTCGGCACATGCAAATACAAAACCATTCATGTCTAATGCTTCATCTCTAGCAGTTGAAATTATTTCTCAATCAGAAGATATCCCAGGGTATAGGTCATTCTCCAAGCCACCACTAAGCCATACATCTTCTAGTTTAATTAGTTATTTATCTACCAATCTTGTTGAATCTGATGAAGCAACAAGGAACCACCAGCTCTGGTCAAATCAAGTAGAATAATCTCCATTGAATGATAAAGATGAAATGATGAACATGAGAAAAAAATTGGTAAAAGGTAATGTTCAGTCATGTTTTGGCCTCTGGCTGACTCTCAGTATGACATTCATGGGGATGTTGACGGAAGATGGAATTCATGACATTCGTTGCAAAATATGGAAAACTCTTTGTTAGTTGAAAAAGAAAGTATTATCTTATGATAAATATGAAAATCATGTTAAGATAATTGAAAGGTTAAAACGTCAGGTTGATGTGGAATCTCTATCAATCTCTCGATATCCAATGGCTGAAAAGCAGCAGAGGACCCTTCAATGCTCATGCCTTGGCGGACTAAGAAGATTGCACGGGTTAATTTTCGATGCCCAATCTGGTATTAATGTCAGAGGATGGGGTGTTCATGGAGAACTACCTTTCACAGTGCTCTCCAGTCAGTAAATCCCACTAAAATGGTCTCATGAAATGTTATTTCCCCTGGATAGCCACAATTAATGGATTTTGTTTGTAATCAAAATCTTTCCCAAGAATAGGCCATAACTAGTTCTTCTCAAAATCAAGAATACAGAGACCAAGTTGTTGAATTACTCCTTCATCATGCAAACGAGAATATAGAACATGCCTCTCATATGGAGCAAGCACATCATCAAGTGACAGATGTGTCAGAAAGAATCCAACAATCTTTTGAATCAGGTGATAAAAGTGGATGTCGATTGATGCATCCTGCTAATTTCTGGACTACGTTCCGCAAGATTAGGAGAGATTTTAAGAAATTCTCAGACATAGCATGTCAGGAGCCACCCCAACTTGCCAAACTGGGGACTCTTTTAACTCAACCCTCGGAATCAACAAATAGGATTCGAGGATTTGATCAAAGACAGTAGGAACAGCCCCAGTCCACCAGACTGGGGACTCATTCAAATCATCAATCCCCTCCTCAGAGAAATTCAGTCTTTTCTTGACTGGGGAAGAATACTCAAGTGGAACGAAGATCCAAATTATCAGGATATTCTCTCTAAATTAAAATTCACCTAGAACTTCATAAGGGATCAAATCAACAAAAGGAAATGTATCGTCAGGGGAATGGCAGAAGAAAATATAACAGAAATGCTGATAGAAGGGATGTGATGCGTTATGCATCAATTATTGTCATCAATGCTGTTGTTTCTGATCCACTAGATGAAGCTCACATAGAGGGATCAGATGAAGAGGTTCTTGCTCAAGAAGTTATATGCACAGACACAAATCAAGAAGGTGTGTGTACACAAAATCAAAAGTTTACCAAAAATCTAGGTGTTCCTTCAAGTAACCCACTTCCCCTTCTCTGAAAGGGATTCAACAAGGGGAATGGAAAGAACCAGGTTAAATACCCTTCCTCTGGAGAAGGCCAATCGCTCTCAATAGAGGAAAGATTTGCACAACAAGAGGTAGAAATGAAGGAATTGAGGAGGATGAATGCATAACTACTTCAGGGTAGTCTTCTTCCTAAGCGTGCTGGAGTCAGTAAGTCAAAGGAATTTGTTGTGGCTACTAAAATGGATTAATAATATCCTCCTCTATCATTACACCATCACAGGTCTAATCCTATGGGTCATGTGCAACAACAATCGGTGGTGCTACCATCAATTGCATTACCAGCCACCATACCTGTACAGAACTCAATTATTGCACTAGCCCAAGTCCAAGTTCAACTAGATGTTCTCAAAAGATAATAACTACCATTGAGTCATTAAAATCTCGGTTAGAGACTATGGAAGGGATGTGTGTGCAGGTTCAACCAGAAAAGATAGCTTACCCTGAATGGGTAGATTCGATCTCTACCCCATCAAGTTTTGGGATCCCTATTTTCCCTATTTTCAGTGGATCAGGTGATTCTGAACAGCATTTGACGCATTAAGTGTCTTGTTGCGATCCTATGATGGGAACTCTGGAATATAAAGAAGCTGTGAAACTCATATTATTCGTGTGATCCTTGCAAGGAACAGCTTTTTTTGGTATACAATCTTGCAATCCCAGTCAATTACCGGGTGGGAGGATCTTCGTCAAAAATTCCTTCTTCAGTTCAGCTCAAAGTTTCCAAATACAGTAGTTTTTGACCTTACAAACTATATACAAAGGGAGAATGAAAGGGTCTCAGATTTCATTGCTCGCTGGAAGGGATTAACATATTCCCAAAGCTTAGCACTCCCTCAAGAAGAACTATTTCCAATATGTGTGGAAAATCTGCATGATGAATTACGCATGCCGTTAATCCCTGTAAAATACACAGGATGGTTTCGAGACCATACATCAATTGCTCAACAGAATGAAGATTCTCTTATAAAGACTAAGGATAAGGCTCGTATAATTCCATCAGCTCCAGGAAGGAGAATGGGTAAATAAGAGACTGCTATGGTTATTCTTAATCCAACACCTGTACCTGCTTCGACTTCAAAACCTTCATCTTCTCGACGGGCTCCACGTCCTGAGTGCCAAAAAAAGGCCGTTTTGTTAAGATGATCAAAGAGTTCAAAGACAGAAGCAATTTGAGGATCTGAAGAGCAATGTTTACTCTTTATGAAATGACCATGTTCCATGTTATTTCATTTTGGATCTGGAAAATAATTTGGTTCAATTTCCAAGGCCCAAGAGGCCAAATAATGAAGGATATGAAGGTTTTCCCAACTATTTCCACTTTCATCAAATGCTAGGGTATCCCATCCAAGAGTGTTTTGTCTTCAAATACCTCCTAAAAAAGATGATCGACTCAGGACAAGTCAAACTAAAAGGCTCTTTAGCCCAAGTCGCATGTTTTACTACTACAGTTCTAGAGGAATAAGGACAATGGAAAGAAGTCAAGAACAAAAATGTGAAAAAATATGATGATTGGATGGTCAGAAAAATGATCAACCGAACTCATTTCATTTTGGAAACGCAATTGATGAATCCAATTATTCCTTCTTCAATGACTGCCGCAGCAAAACCATCTTTATCAGAGGGGAAATCCTCAAAGAAACGGAATGATTCAATGAAAGAAAAAGAATCAAAAGAAGATGAGTATGTGTCAATGCCTAAGTTGTCTTTGACTCTGGAAGACTTCATGCTATCTACTACAAATTCACGGGCACATCCCCACCAAACAGAACAACCTAAATTGGCTAATTAGGTAGAGTCCTCATCGGATTAAGAGTTGATTTTTGGTTCTGTTAATATGATTCAATTAATAGATCCATATTCCAGTCATAGTTTCAATTTTGATGAGCCTGAATTCCCAATATCAAATAGAGGAACCATAGGATGTTTTCATAGGCTTAGGATACAGGGGAAGAAATGGATCATTTGGAGGCCACTATTCCAATTCTACCCCTACTAGAATTGTGTATGTGGCAGAAACTCATGGTAGATCCCTTCAATGAGCTGAACAAGAACAAGAAAGTTCTTCCACACAAGGTTGTCTCAGCCCTAGCACAATTATTCTGGAAGATCGGATGAAGGATCCATATTCTTCATCTCAGCAAGTAAATAGATCCAATCAGTCTAATCATCCAAATCTAGGAGTATTACCAACTCCTATCATAGTTCATGATGCATAATATTTGAAAGCATCAACTTCCAAGGAACCTACTAAATCACATGTTCCTATTGGGAAACACAGATCTTTGGATCAAAATTATGATATATTGAAACACCGGGCCCAAGTACTGGCCATGTTATCAATTCTGGATGCCATGAATTTATGAAAGGATCTTGAGAATGCACTTATGGAGGCTTTGTTAAGTCCTCAAGAGTTTGAGACTAAAATTTCTGCAGCTGAAGTCTACCATATAGAGAATAATCCTATAGAATGCCATGCAGTAATATCTATTACTGATGAAGATGAAGATGATGTCGTGCATGGACATATCATACATTTATACTTATCTTGAAAGGTCAATGGCGTAGAAATCCTAAGAGTTTTCGTTGATAGTGGTTCAGGATTCAACCTCATGAACATTAGTACACTTCATCGATTGGGCCTCATGAAATCTGATTTATCTCCTTCAATTATGATGTTACAAGGATATGATAAAAATAAACAAGAACCACTAGGTGAGATTACACTCATAACTCTGTTAGGAGATCTTGTGTCTATTTCAGATTTCATGGTTGTTGATCAAGACTCAACCTTCATCACCTTTCTTGGAAGAACCTTGCTACATCGACATGCGACTATCCCTTCATACCATCAATGTCTCATGTTTTGTTTTGATGGTCAAGTTGGGAAATTATATGGTGATAAGGCCCTATTAAAAACATGTGAATCTCAATACATTATGGTGGAATTCTCCCACATGAAGGGAATGTAAGAATCCACAACAAAGGATATTACCAAAGTTAATGCTCTGTATGGTTTGGAAAAGATTCCAGTAAACTCATTAGCACATGTGAGTACAGATTATGTGATGCCTATCAGTTGAATTGACAAGATAGACCCAAATAAAAATACTCTTATGGATGGATCCATAATGTCAATCACAGAAATCAAGCCAGACATCATGGGAGAAATCGGTGATCCACCAAGCAATGATGAAGGCTCAATTGAAGATTTATTTATTTCATCTGCTAAAATCCAACAAGTTTATACCTCGCCAATCATGTTAGGGAAAATTATAGAAATTTCAGAGGTAAACAATGATTTTGATTCTCATTCCATCATATCTTCTTTGTTACCCAAAGAATACCCTTCATCATTAATTTGGTCGGAAATGGATGATTCGTCTTCAGGAGGTGAACATTTTGACATCTCTTCTAATTATGGAAATTCTGCTTCATCATCTACTATGCAAGTAGAAACAGAAGATGTAACACATGGTGAAGAAGAAGAGGAGGATCTCATATATGCTCCTCCAACATTTGAAGTGGTTATCTCTTCTACAGTGGATGAACTCAGAGAAATAAATCTCAGTACAAAAGAAAATCTGTTCCCCACTTTAATTAGTGTGGCTATGACTCTTGAAGAGAAATAGATGTATATTTAATTTTTAAAGAAAAATCGAGACATATTTTCTTGGAACTATACCTAGATTCTAGGGCTTGATCCTGATGTTGCCACTCATCATTTCGGTTTTGCAGAAGAACATCGAGGATTCAAACAAGATGCTAGAAGAACACACCCAACATATTCTTTCAAAATTGAGGCAGAAGTGGATAATCTCATCAATGCATACTTCGTCAGAGATGTTCAATATCCCAAGTGGTTGGCTAATATTTTCCCAGAGAAAATGACAAATGGGAATAATAGTGTTTGCATTGATTTTAGATATCTTAATCTGCATTGTCCAATGGATGATTTTCCAGTTCCGATTACAGAACTCTTGATTGATGAAATAGCTTGCTATGAAGCACATTCCTTCATGGATGGATATTTTGGATATAATCAAATTTGAATGGCTCTAGAAGATGAAGAATATACAGCCTTCAGAGCCCCTTAGGGTGTGTTTTTCTATCTTGTAATATCATTTGGCTTAAATAATGCATGCACAACATATCATCATGCCACGCATCGTAACATCAAACCCTTTTTAGGGAAGTTTGTTGGATTTTATGTGGACGATTTGGTGGTCAAATCCAAACAAAATTCTAATAACTTGGATGATTTGGAAGTCATATTATGTAAGATTCGACAATATAGATTGAAGATGAACCCCTTAAAATATGCTTTTGGGGTAACCTCAGGAAAATTTATCGTCTTTTTTGTATGCCATCATTTTATCAGAAGTCGATCTTGAGAAGAAAATGTCAATAATTGGTATGTCACCTCCTCGAAATTTGAATGAATTGAGTGGACTTCAAGGAAACATAGCCTATATTCGGTATTTAATCGCCAATTTGGAAGGCAAAAGCTTACCCTTCACCAAATTTATGAAGAAGGAAGTCACATACCAATGGACTGAAGAATGTCACGAAGCATTCGATATTCTCACGAAATACCTCTTGAGTCCACCGGTACTCATGCCACCTGTTGATGGACTACCACTTATCCTCTTTGTGACAAATCTAAAAAAATCATTGGGTGCCTTTCTTTCTCAAAATAATGATGCTGGGAATGAAAACAACCTATAATATCTCAGTCGGACTATGCTTGACGTAGAAACCCGATATTCAAGTATAGGGAAGTGCTGCTTAGCATTAATTTTTGCAGTTCAAAAGTTGAGACTCTAAATGCAACATCCTGAGGTCCAATTGGTATCTCGCAATAACCCTCTCAAATTCATCCTTAGTCATCCAATTCTTACAGGATATCTGGAAATGTGGGCAGTTATTTTGTAGTAGTTCGACATTCAATATGTGTCTCAAATGACAATAAAGAGCCATGATCTGGCTGATTTCCTGGCTGAACACCCTTCAGTGGAAGATACATCTTTAGATATTAAACTCCATGATGGGAAGGTCTTATCTATTCAATATAGTCCTCAGGTATGGTAAATGTATCATGATGGTGCTTCCAGATGTCCAACAGGAAAGAAAATGGAAAATCCAAAATTCAATAAAGTTGGCATAGGAATTATACTCATTTCTCATGAAAAGGCAGTGTTACCTTATTCCTTCTTATCTTGGGAAGGTGGTACCAATAATGAGACAGAATACAAAGCTCTTATTGCAGGATTAGAGTTGGATCTTCAAGCATAAGTGAATCATATAAAAGTGAAAGGTGATTCAGACTTGGTAATCAAACAAGTAAATGGGGATTATGAAATTAGAAAAGAAGAACTAATCCCATTGTATGATTACATCAGAGAGTTAATGGTAGATTTTCCTTTGGAACCAAAATTTTTTATGTCCCAAGATCACAAAATGACCAAGATGATGCACTGGCTAATATATCCACAGCTCTGGCAGATCCAAATCTGGACGAGACAACCATCATTATTGCCCACAATCATACAATTTCACATATGTTCAAATCAGAACATAGGAAATCAATGAAATTAGTCCCATCTTTGAACAATATGGTCATACTACATTATGGATGACACCTATCATGGAATACCATCAAAATGGAACACTTCCACCTGATAGAGCTGAGAAAGAACAAATCCAGCGACCTGTGGTCAATTTTACTCTTAATGATGGCCCAGATCACCTAGAGAAAATTCTCTACAAGCGTGTTTTTGATGGAGTTCCCTTCAGAGGCATTTATGGAGAAGAGACAATGGCTACAATGAAAGAAGTGTATGAATGAGTCTATGTTTCCCACCAGTCTGGACATAGACGGTCTGATCAGATTCGAAGGCTTGGATACTTTTGGCCTTCAATGATACAAGATTGTGTTAATTTCACAAAGAAGTTTCATTCATGACATGTACATGCCAACTTCATTCATCAACCTCCATAGTTTCTTCATATAGCTAAATACTCATGTACATTTTCCACATGAGGAATGAATGTGGTGTGACCTTACCCTTCAGCTACGACAAATCAGTTTATGTATATTCTTACTACTAATGACTTATTTTCCAAATGGGCAGAGGCAACACCTCTCAAAGAAGTTAGTTCTAAATGTATTGTTATATTAATCAAGTCTAACATCATTATCATATTTGGTGTCCCACATACCATATTGACAGACAATGGAACCAAATTCTGTTCATCTGAGGTGAAGAAGTTGTATCAAGAGTACAACATCAAATCTAATTATTCATCTCGGTATCATGCAGCGGCAAATGGCCAGATAGAAGCTTTCAACAAGACTCTGTCAAATATACTACAAAAAATGGTGGATAATGATAATAATTCATGGACTGATAAACTATTTCATACTTTATGGGATTATCGAACTACCACTCGCACTGCAATACGGTCAACTCCATATTCACTGGTATATGGAACGGAAGTAGTCTTTCCCATTGAAGTTCAATTAACTTCACTCAGAGTATCCATTTTTGATCAATCATCTACAGATGAACTATCTCAAAAGATATTAAATGAATTGGAATGGTTAGAGGAGAAAAGATTGTGCAGTCTACACCACTTGGAAGTCTATCAGAATCGAATAGCACGAGATTTCAACATAAAAGTTCATCTTAGTTCATTAGTTCAGGGAGAGTTGGTAATAGTTCTCAGAACTCCAATGATACCAGGAAAGAAACCTCCCATGCTTGCACCAATGTTGGAAGGACCTTATTAAATACATAAGGTCTATTCCAATGGAGCATATTCTTTAATCTCAATGGATGGAGAACTCATCACTACTCTAACCAATGCCAGATTTCTGAAGAAGTATTTTGTATAAACACAAAATACATTGTTGAAGTACATACATATGACCTTAAACTATTTGTATTACTTTCGTCCCACACGAATTTAATCTATGACGTCCTAGCTACATGATGCTAATCTGTACAGAATTCCATTACATCTAGCAAGATATTAAATTGCACCATCCACGGTCCATTCATATGACCTTAAACTATTTGCATTTCTTTTGTCCAACATGACGTTAAACTGTGTCGCCTTCATCATCCTATACAACGTTAAACTATACAACCACGGTCCATCTATATGACCTTAAACTATTCTCATGTCACTTATGTCCTACGCGAATTTAAACTGCATAACCAATGGTCCATGCATATGACCTTAAACTATTCGCACTTTCGTCTCACACGATGTTAAACTTTAACGTCCCTTTTTCATCCAACATGACATTAAACTGTGAAATATTCCCTAATACGTCCAACATGCTATTGAAATGTGTTTTATTTTGTCCTTACAGTATAACATTAAACTGCACGGTCCCCCTTTCGTCCAACGTGATGTTAAACTATAATGTTCCCATCATCCTAGCTACATGAACCTAAACTGTACAAAAGTCCTTTAATGTCCTACATGACATTAAACTGTACATCATTAAGGATGATGTTAGCTCTTGTTTCTCACACCGAGTATGACTAACGTGTGCTTAGGGAAAATTTCAACCATAACACCCTCTTTGAACGTCTAACCATGCGTAAGTCCCAACATCATTTTTAGGTCATTGTCCCCAATAACAACTTGATCATTATTTCATTATTTAGTTAAACTACACAGAATTTGATCATTGCCTTCTAGGATGTGTATGTAGGGAACCTCCCAAGGTTCATTCCCAAAACTAATCTCTTCCCATCAGTTCACCTCCATCTCATACGATGTTAATTTGTGAAACCTTACCAAGAATAAATATCTTTAGATTGGTTCACTTTCTTCTTTGCTATATGATGTTAAACTGTACAAAATTTTTTATCTTGTACAACAATAAACAACAATATTCTTTGATACCCTCACCTGAGAGAGAATCATTAATTATATTGATTTTTTCAATCATGTTTCATTCCAAATACTATGTGCATACATTGAAATGCATGAACCTTTTCTCTTGGGTTAAACCATCATTGCCCTAAAGTCCCCTTTCATCCTTCACATGTACGAACCAAATTTGTACAGAAAGAATTTCTAGAACTACGTGGGCTTGATTCCCATCCTTATGGAATACATAGGAACATTAGAGTGTCCCTCGAATATAGCCACAAGCCTTTTGGGCCTATCCCCAAATTCCACTTTCAGTCCCTTGTCTGAAAAGTCCCCATGAAAACACACACTGTGTATTTCTTATAATGGTCTGAACTCTATGACCCTAAACTATGATCGCCAATACTTTTGTCCCGCATGACGTTAAAATATAGTTCAAGAACTACGTATGGCATGATTCCCATCCTTATAGGATACCTAGTAAAGTCCAACATTTCAATTAAGGACCCAGCCACAAGATAATTATGGTCAGCATTGATCTGTGCATCCCTACACACATTGGACAACACACACCTTTGCGTGTCATAATCATAACTTTAAATATTTTCAGATCTTCATCACTCTTTTCATGACTTCTAGTCACAAAGATGTCAAATTTTTTAGATTTATTTTTCCTGACTATGCATCACATTCCCATAGGCGGCCTTGCATAAACAGTCTTCATAACAGAATTGTCATCCAAAAGATACTATTATTTGTCAATGCTGCCAATGCCCATAGGCGGCTCTGCATAATTAAACCCCCTAATGGTTTTGTTAGATATTTGCAACATCATTCTTTGGAAGAAAGCCTCTTTTTTCCATATTGGTTTTATAAAAAATAGGTAAGGATCCGTAAAAAATAGTTATCCTTAACATATTTATTTCATGTTCTTTTTCATGATCTGAAAGTATTCAAGTATATGGTTTATATTTTCCTTCCCTACGTTTGGCTCAGACCTTCGTAGGAGTAACATTCATCCAATTCATAGGCCATCATATTTGGAAATATCTTCTCCATATTCATGTACTTCTTTCCATACATCAAACTGTATGCTTTAAAAAATTTGAATCTCTATAAACATTCACAGGATTTTTATGAGTAGAAAAGTAAATTTTTGAGAGTTATTTTTCCTGACTATGCAGCATGTCTGTAACACCCCAGGTAAATAAAGATTATGAACTTTTCAAATTTATTCATATTTGTGGATAAAATATTAATATAACTTTAAAGGGGACGCTATGCTCGATGGCGTACCCAACACGCAACAACGAGTTTCTTGGGAATCTTATGTTGCACTCTAATAATAAAATAATATTATTTTAAATGGTAGTTAACGCCTAGTCATTGTAATGATGGGAATGAACAGATCTATCTAAAAAATGATTATATATGTTTGTCAAATAATTTTACTTTTTACAATAAATGTTAGGTTATTTAAAATGCGAATGAATCCAATTTTATGCGTAAACATTCTAATATTCTTTAAACGGTCGATTAACCACCTTTTGATGGAGAACCTATTTTAAATCCACTTTTTGAAACTTTTATGTGTTATATTTGACAAAATAAATTCTTCTTTAGAATCAGGACATCAAAATTTACTTTGTGTAAATTTTTGGTATTTTTCCGTTAAAGATCATTTTTAATGAATAGTGAAAAATGTTGTATTTTAATTCAAAACCTATTTTTAATATAATTTATTTATATGATTAGATTATCTTTTGAATAGTTTTTAAAGTGAAATTAGAATATATTTTTACCATTTAATCCAATAGTGGTCGTTGGAATTAATTTCACTTTGAAATCGAACTTAAATTAGTGTCAATCTTTTGATACATTTTGTTTCATAAAAACACGCTATTTGTTTTGACAACGAGAATCAATTATTAAATTAATTAATGCAACTTATATGTTTTTAATTTTTTAAAATAGACATCATTTTTGAATTCTGAATATCAAATATAGCTTAGGGTGAATTTTTGGTAATTTTCTGAAAAACTACAATTTTTGATGAATAGTGAAACCACTAAGTGGTAATTATAAAAACTGATTTTCCATTTAAATGAAAATTTTCCATCTTTGTGTTTTGAATTTCATAAATCCTACATACATGGTTGTCATTAAAAAGTAATATGTGGTTCAATGGGATTAAAATAATTTTTTGGTGAATAGTAACTTATTAAGTTTTTAATCGCGATTAGAGGTAATTAGTGTAGTTTAAGGTAAAAATAATGTTTTAATAATATGAGATGAGCTTAACACATGTCCTACCCTCATTTTATGTGTCATGGCCGACCAAGAAAACCCATGGTTAAACTTGGGGTCCCCATGGAGCCACATTGGTTGGGAAATGACATAAATAACTTTTTATTTAATGTTAAAGTAAAAATGACACAAACATGAGATGTTTTAATAAAAAAACTTTCATGGGTTTATACATGTCATAATTTTGACTATAAATATTCATTAGAAGTATAGAAAGATATCCTACATCATAGTAGTTTTTTTATAATTTTTAGATATTAAATAAATTAAATTATTTATGACATCATGATGATGCAGCGATGACCTCATTATTTAACGATTTAAAAAAAATGAAAAGATAATGTAACATATATGACATACACATGTCAAAAACCTATTGGAAGGGTGGATTTAGAACACTTATAACCTTATCCTCTAAACACATCAATGTGGGACCTTTAAAATCCGAAAATCATTTGAAAATAAAGTAACCTTTTATCACTTTCCAAGAGTGCCCCTCCTCTCCCCATATAAAAGACCCCCACCTCTACCTCTTTACCCACACATAAAAAGACTTTGGATCGGCCAAAACCTGACCATGTTTCCTCTCCACATACCTCTATTACTCTTAGCAGCCTCACTTTGGGCAGAAGTCTTCCCAATGAAGCCTTTGTGCTCAAACCAAAGGGAGTTACCTGATTTTAAGGTAATGTCTACACTTGAGTCCTTTTGTTTTATTTTGCTTCTCCAACCCCATAAACTCTTTTTATTCATTTTTTTGTAACAAATACAGTATATTAAATATACTAGGATGTTTTTATAAGATTTATTCGAGCTACACTTACACACACCTTCATCTAATGGTTAAAGAACATACTGTTTCTGTGGATGGTGAATTTCTGCCTCACGAAACGATGATTGTTCAAACTCATATAACACCTTCAAAGGTGGCCATTAAGATGAAAATATGTTTATATATGATATATAATATATTTAAGTTTTACTTAAGCTTATGTATTTTTAATTTATGGCAATACTTTATGGTTTCCATTATGGGTAAACGTGATATCTTCATTTAAGGAAGTGCGAAATACCGCCCCCTCAAAGTGGTTTGATTCGTTAATGCCATACGTGGGATGTATAAAGGATGGATTTAAAATTATTATATATAATGTTATACTGGAATTATAATATACCTTTATATCATTATTATTTTCTTTCAATTAATGTATGAGATAGAAATGAAATTAGCGTTCATGCGTACGTACGGCTTACCGTCTCCAGGAACGGTGCATTTCATTTCTTACTTCTAAATGATAATGTAATATTATAAATGCATGAATATAATGGATATATATGATATATATGATATCTAAATCATGAATACAATTCTTGATATAATTGATATTTTACCACATGAACAATTTGTAATTATAATGAGTTTGTTTTTGACTCAAGCACCAATGATCGTTAAACGACCGTTATTACTTTAATAATAACATAGTTTTCATAACATGGTAATAAGTGATATGAAATGAATAATGAACTTGAAAAAGGTTCTTAAAGAAGTATAAATTAACTCAAGTTTATTATTCAGGTGATTAAAGAATGATTGAGTCAAGTCGGACCCGAGTTAAGGGATCTTACTCCTCTCTTTCTTTTTAAGTACACTCTTTTATGTCATTCCTTCTAAAGCTCATATTTCTTGTTATTGGGATGTTCTTTTATATTACTATTACAGTAATTTTTATGTTCATATGATGAGAGACCCTATTCACTTTAATCAATCCATTTTGTATGTTTTGAGTGGTGCCATTAGGCTGCCGAATTTTCGTAAGAGATCCAACCTCTCTCTTTCTTTTAAAGTACTCTCCTTTATGTCACTTCTTTTAAGCTCCTCTTTGTTATGTTGGGGGATGTTATTTTATATTCCTCTTTCTGTAATAATTATGTTAATGTGATGAGAGACCCTATTTGATCTCATTAATCAATTTTTTTGTATGTTTTAAGTGGCTTCGTTAGCCTGCCCAGTTTTCGTAAGGGATTTTTCATCTCACTTTCATTCCCGTGAGATTTATGCTACATTTGCCACAATTTCTTTTGGGTGGTGTATGTACTACCCATTATTTTACTCATTGTGTAATATAATTTCATTTATGAGTATTTACATCAATGTTGTATTTTCTTTCTTTCACGAGTTGCATGTCTTGAAAGATACCCATGTCGGTAAGGGAACCTTTCACCCTCCTCTTTTTGTAAAAGACATCTTTTGTTATGTCTTTTAATTCACATAATATTATGTTGGGATATGTTCTTATATTTCCTTATTGATTTAAATTTTATGTCCAAGTGATGAGATACCCCTTTTTATCTCTCATCAACTCATTTTCAGAATTTTGTAGTGACGCCGTTAGGTCGTCAAATTTTTGCAAGGGACCTTCTTAACCCAAGTTTGATTTTTTGGGGTAATCTGGTACTCCTTGAATATGTATTCTATGAATATGTGTGAATAATATCTGATTGTTTTACACTTAATATCCCCTTATATTGGGTTTATTCATTTGTCACACATAATTATGTAATTGATTTATATTTAATCCAAGGATACCGTCTTTGTAAGGGACTTCGTCACAATCTCCTTTCATTGAGGCACATTTTTGTTTTATACACCACTTTATTTAATATGGTGTATAAACCCCTTGTAATTTGACGTTTATTCAAAAGGAATATTTTTATACTAAGTGTTTTACTAAACAACAAAAGGGAATGTTTTTGTCGTACGTATGTGGCGACAACGACTTCTCCGCCGCCGCGAGCATTATTTGGTCTTTGGCTTCCTCAACAAGCCGTAATGTTTTTTAAAATAAAATAAATACCATATACTTTTTTTTATTTTGGTATTGAAAATGGTGTTGATAATGGATTCTATTATGTCAATTTATTTAAATGATATATTGTGATTGAAATGTGGAAATGTTATAATTCCTTTATGTTGGTTTTATGTGTTATAATTTTATAATGGTACTTGGACATTTGACGGGTGGTTACGTGATACACCATATGACGAGTGGTGCCGTGAATACTAGGACGAGTGGTTATGTTAAAACCTCCAATTAATTGGGTATGGAAGTCGGCCGTATGGCTATTCCATTAAGTATGTATGGAAGTTGTCCGAATGGATATTTCATTAAGAGATATGTGTGGATGTCGACCTTATGGTTATTCCACTTAAGTATGTTTATGTTCCAATTTACCTTTATATGCTACGTGATCTTTATATGGGTTTTATGGTAATATTTTGCTTACAGAAAGGTATGTAATGAACTTTTATTCAGTGAAGAGTTTTTAGTACTTCGAAAAGGTGAAAAATATTACTTTGATAAAGTATACATGGTTTACTTGTTGTTGTGAAAAACTAACAGTTTTCATTCTTTGTGTATCCCTTATTGAGATTTTTATGCTCATCCTAAGTTTTTGAAATGGTTCTCACAGGACTTAACGTGGAATAGGGTCAAGGATGATATCAAGGGAAAGTCATGTTACCTAAAACATGGAACTAGACATGTTTCTTTTTAAGAGTTTTTATTTTATGGAAACTTAGTAGAAGTTTCTACTTTGTAATCTTTTGAGATGTAATAGTTATGTCCTGATTCTCTAAAACTCTAATCCTTAAAAGATCCTCAATGTGAATTATTCATTTAATTCAATATTAAGTAATGTTTAAGGCTGGGGCCTTATAGATTGTATCATAGGTCGGTTTAGATAACTTTAGAGGTTACTGTATTCTTTAAGCATAAGTGACATTACCATAATGGTTAGGATTTTAGAAAGAGTCCTAGTTTTAGATAAAGTGAATGATTAAGTATATCATAGTGTTTATATTCCTCTCTAGTACATGATGATTTTGTTGATATACGAACCCTGACATTTCTGTTTTTAGTAAATGGATGGATCTTGCAGGCACCAAAGTGACAATGAGTTTTATGGAAACTATGGTGGTTCTCTGATTAAGAGACTAGATAAAATGGGGGATTCAATGAGGAAACTCGTGGTTGTTCTAAACCAACTATAAAGGAGTCATGATCAACCACTTGATCCTTGGTATGATATTTAATGCATCCTATACGAGATGAAAAACTCGATGTGGAAGTTCAGGTAATAATTATAAAGGTAACCATTAGGGTTTATATGATCCCTACTTTTTAGGTAATTATGGGTTACTCTATGATATGATGGAAAATGAAAGGGATGAGATAAACTTGAGGCTAAAATATGTTATGATAATTTTTGAATATCTTATCTCGTTTTGGGGAATGTTTTAAGAAATATATAGTTTTGGAAAAAGGACAACACGTAGACCGTGTGACAACCCGTCGCGTCGGACAAAGCTGCGGAAATCAAACCCACAACCAATGTGCGACTGGTATTTATCACCTACCACTGGACTACGTGAAGTCCCTGGTTAGTTTGACTAATTCTTTTTAGTTAGATGATTTTAGGAATCAAGAGTAAGTTTATTTTGGGTTATCTATGGAAATGATTAACCTATCATCGAGGATATGTGATTAGGTTAATTACTTTTCAATATTAGAATTTAAGAGAAACTGATGTTATTTGGAGATAAAAGTTAATTTGTACCTTGGAAGACTATGTGACTAAATCCTTCAAATATTTGGGTTTCAATCTTAGTTTGGTTTACTTTGAATAATTTTATGGACAAATGGTTTATTGAATGGTCTTCGTTGAACTTTGGGTTTTGTTGGACAAATATTGGAGATTAAGAATAGATTTTATTTTTATAAAGGATTATCCATTTGTGGATTATCTGATCTTGTACTAACCTTTTTGGTTTTAGTTTTTGTTAAAGTCTAAATACATGGGAAGTATATAGTCCTCTTTTGTTGATTAGGTGATTCTCAAGAAGTTGATTATAGTACTCTTAATGTGAACAAGTCTTCCTAAATACTCGTCTTTTGGAGAAAGTATGAGTTTGTGTAAGTAATCTAACAAAAGTTAAAAGTCAACATGATAAGTTAATATGTTTCCTTATGAATAAATTCCTCAATGAAAAGTAACATAAAACAAAAATGTTTTCTGTTATTTTTTCCTACAAGGGAATCGAATACCTTTTAACCCATCACAAGTTTGTGATCTTCTTATTGTTAACTTTCTCCTAGACATGTTTACTATCACTCTCCATCAGAACATGACCCTTTGTTTTTTACTCCATGTCCATATTTTCAAACTTGGAATCCTAGTATGGGTTAACTTGGGAGACCTTTGTACTTATCTTTCTTTATTTTAAAGTGATTGTTTCTCTGACTGTTGTTCCGATGTGGGATTTTCAATGATGTTTCCAAGCCCAATTTTAAAATTATGAGTACGCAATTCCCAAAAGGGGGGAAGGATATAACACCCCAGGTAAATAAAGTGTATGAAATTTTCACATTTATTCATATTTGTGGATAAAATATTAATATAACTTTAAAGGGGACGCTATGCTCGATGGCGTACCCAACACGCAACAACGAGTTTCTTGGGAATCTTATGTTGCACTCTAATAATAAAATAATATTATTTTAAATGTTAGTTAACGCCTAGTCGTTGTAATGGTGGGAATGAACAGAACTAACAAAAAAATGATTATATATGTTTGTCAAATATTTTTACTTTTTACAATAAATGTTTGAGGATTAAATATGCGAATGAATCCAATTTTAAGCCTAAACATTCTAATATTCTTTAAAGGGTCGATTAACCACCTTTTGATGGAGAACCACTTTTAAATCCACTTTTAGTAAATTTTATGTGTTATATTTAACAAAATAAATTCTTCTTTAGAATCCGGGCATCAAAATTTACTTTTTTTAAATTTTTTGTATTTTTCCGATAAAGTTCATTTTTTAATGAATAGTGAAAAATGTTGTATTTTAATTCAAAACCTATTTTTAATATAATTTATTTATATGATTAGATTATCTTTTTAATTAGTTATAAAGTGAAATTTGAATATATATTTACCATTTAATCCAATAGTGGTTGTTGGAATTAATTTCACTTTGAAATCGGACTTAAACTAGTGTCCACCTTTTGATACATTTTGTTTCATAAAAACACGCTATTTGTTTTGACAGCGGGATTCAATTATTAAATTAATTAGTGCAACATATATGTTTTGAATTTTTTAAAATAAAAATAATTTTTGTATTCGGAATATCAAATATATCTTAGGGTGAAGTTTTTGTAATTTTCTGAAAAACTTCAATTTTTGATGAATAGTGAAACCACTATGTGGTAATTACAAAAACTGATTTTCCGTTTAAATGAAATTTTTCCATCTTTGTGTTTTGAATTTCATAAATCTGACATAAATGGTTTTAATTAAGATGTAAAACGTGGTTCAATGGGATTAAAATAATTTTTTGTTGAATAGTAACTTATTAAGTTTTTAATCGCGATTAGAGGTAATTAGTATAGTTTAGGGTAAAAATAATGTTTTAATAATATGAGATGAGCTTGAAAAATGTCCTAACCTCATTGGATGTGTAATGGAAGACCCAGAAAACCCATGGGTCAACTAAAGGACCCCATGGAGCCACTTTGGTTGGGAAATGACATAAATAACTTTTTATTTAATGTTAAAGTAAAAATGACACAAACATGAAATGTTTTAATAAAACAATTTGTTCATGGGTTTAAACAAGTCAGAGTATTGACTATAAATATTCATTAGAAAGATTAAAAGATATCCTAAATCATAGTAATTTTTTTATAATTTTTAGACTTTAAATAAATTAAATAATTTCTGACATCATGATTATGCAGCGATGACCTCATTATTTAACGATTTAAATAAAATGAAAACATAACGTACAATATATGACCTAAAAATGTCCCAAACCTATTGGAAGGGTGGATTTAGAACAATTATCACCTTAGCCTCGAAAAAAAAATCAATTTGGGACCTTTAAAATCCGAAATCATTTGAAAATAATGTATCCTTTTATCACATTCCAAGAGTGCCCCTCCTCTCCCCTTATAAAAGGCCCCCACCTCTATCTCTTTACCCACACATCCAAAGCCTTTGTCTCGGCCAAAACCTACACATTTTGACTCTCCACATCCCTCTCTTACTCTTAGAAGCCTCACTTTGGGCAGAAGTCTTCCCAAGGAAGCCTTTGAGCTCAAACCAAAGGGAGTTACCCGATTTTAAGGTAATGTCTTCAATTCAGTCCTTTTGTTTTATTTTGATTCTCAAACCCCCTAAACTCTTTTTATTAATTTCATTTGTAACAAATACAGTATCATCAATATACGAGTATTTTTGTATAAGAATTATTCGAGCTACACTTACACACACCTTCATCTAATGGTTAAAGAACATACTGTTTCTGTGGATGGAGAATTTCTGCCTCACGAAACGATGATTGTTAAAACTCATATAACACCTTCAAAGGTGGACATTAAGATTTTACTATGTTTATATATGATATATAATATATTTATGTTTCACTTAAGCTTCTGTATTTTTCATTTATGTCAAACCTTTATGGTTTCCATTATGGGTAAATGCGATATCTTCATTTAAGGAAGTGCGGACTACCACCCCCACAAAGTGATTTGATTCGTTAATGCCATATGTGGGACATATAAATGATGGATTTAAAATTATTATATATGATGTTATACTGGAATTATAATATACTTTTATATCATTATTATTTTCTTTCAATTAAAGTATGAGATAGAAATGAAATTAGCGTTCATGCGTACGTACGGCTTACCGTCTCCATGAACAGTGCATTTCATTTCTTACCTCTAAATGATTATGTAATATTTTAAATTCATGCATATAATGGATATATATGATATACATGATATCTAAATCTTGAATACAATTCTGTATATAATGAATATTTTACCACATGAACAACTTGTAATTATAAAGAGTTTATTTTTGACTCAAGCACCAAAGATCGTTAAACGACCGTTATTAACTTAAATAATAACATAGTGTTCATAACATGGTAATAAGTGATATAAAATGAATAATGAACATGAAAAAGGTTCGTAAGGAAGTATAAATTAACTCAAGTTTATTATTCAGGAGATTAAAGAATGATCGAGTCAAGTCGGACCAGAGGTAAGGGATCTTACTCGTCTCATTCTTTTTAAGTACACTCTTTTATGTCATTCCTTCCAAAGCTCATCTTTCTTGTTATTGGGATTTTCTTTTATATTACTATTACTGTAATTTTTATGATCATATGATGAGAGACCCTATTCTCTCTCATCAATCCATTTTGGAAGTTTTGAGTGGTGCCGTTAGGCTGCCAAATTTTCGTAAGATATCTAACCTCTCTTTTTTTAAGTACTCTCCTTTATGTCACTTCTTTTAATATCCTATTTGTTATGTTGGGGTATGTTCTTTTATATTCCTCTTTCTGTAAACTTTATGTTAATGTGATTAGAGACCCTATTTTATCTCATTAATCCATTTGTTTTTGTATGTTTTAAGTGGTGCCGTTAGGCTACCGAGTTTTCATAAAGGATTTTTCATCTCACTTTCATTCCTGTGAGATTTATGCTAATTTGCCACAATTTCCTTTGAGTTGTGTATGTACTACCCATTATTTTACTCATTGTGTAATATACTTTCATTTATGAGTATTTACATCAATGTTGTATTGTACTTCTTTCACGGGGTGCATGTCTTGAAAGACACCCATGTCGGTAAGGGAACCTTTCACCCTCCTCTTTTTGTAAAAGACATATTTTGTTATGTCTTTTAATTCACATAATATTATGTTGGGATATGTTCTTATATGTCCTTATTGATTTAAATTTTATTTCCAAGTGATGTGATACCCCTTTTTATCTCTCATCAACTCATTTTCTGAATTTTTTAGTGACACCGTTAAGCCGTCAAATTTTTGCAAGGGAACATCTTAACCCAAGTTTGATTCTTTGGGATAATCTTGTACTACATGAATATGTCATTCTATGAATATGTATGAATAACCTCTGATTGTTTTACACTTAATATCCATTTATACTGGGTGTATTCGTTTGTCACACATAATTATGTAATTGATTTATCCTTAAACCAAGGATACCATCTTTTTAAGGGACTTCGTCTCAATCTCCTTTCATTGAGGCACATTTTTGTTTTATACACCACTTTCGTTAATACGGTGTATAAAACCCTTTGACTTTTACGTTTATTAAAAAGGAATCTTTTTATACGAAGTGTTTTACTAAATGACAAAAGGGAATGTTTTTGTCGTACGTATGCGGCGACAACGACTTCTCCGCCGCCGCAAGCATTATTTGGTCTTTGGCTTCCTCAACAAGCCATAATGTTTTTTTAAAATAAAATAAATACCATATACTTTTTTTGTATTTTGGTATTGAAAATGGTTTTGAAAAGGATTCTATTATGTCAATTTATTTAAATTATATATTGTGAGTGAAATGTGGAAATGTTATCATTCATTTATGTTGGTTTTATGTGTTATAATTTTGTAATGGTACTTGGACATTTTATGGGTGGTTACGTGATAAACCATATGACGGGTGGTTCCGTGAATTCCAGGATAGGTGGTTAAGTTATAACCTCCAATGCATTGGGTATGGAAGTCGGCCGTATGGCTATTCCATTAAGTATGTATGGAAGTTGGCCGAATGGCTATTTCATTAAGTGATATGTATGGAAGTTGACCTTATGGTTATTCAACTTAAGTATGTTTATGTCCCAAGTTACCTTTATATGTTATGTGATCTTTATATGGGTTTTATGGTAATCTTTTGGTTACAGAAGGGTATGTAATGAAATTTTATTCAATAAAGAGTTTTTACTACTTCGAAAAGGTGAAAAATATTACTTTGATAAAGTATACATGGTTTACTTGTTGTTTTGAAAAACTAATAGTTTTCATTCTTGGTGTATCCCTTACTGAGCTTTTTATGCTCATCCCAAGTTTTTGAAATGTTTTTCACAGGACATAACGTGGAATAGGGTCAAGGATGGGATCAAGGGAAATTCATCCAACCTAAAACATGGAACTATACATGTTTCTTTTTAAGAGTTTTTATTTTATGAAAATTAGTAGAAGTTTCTACATTGTAATCTTTTGAGATGTAATAGTTATGTCCTAATTCTCAAAAAATCTAATCCTGAAAAGATCCTCAATGTGAATTATTCATTTAATTCAATATTAAGTAAGGTTTAATGTTGTGGCCTTATAATGACCACTTAGGTAGTCTTTCATAAATAGTCAACATAATGGATATGTCAGCCAAAAGATGCTATTTATTTGACTATAGATCCAATGCCCTTAGGTGGCCCTGCATAATTCAACTCCCTAACAGGTTTGTTAAATAATGGTATCATCATTCTTGGAAACTACTTCTTATAATGCCTTTGATCCCTTTTTTCATATCATTCCATAGATTCAAAATTTCTTAAGTCATTGTTTACATGTTTTCCTTCATACTTGAGTGTGGTAAAATATTTTCAAATATGTTATCAAGGAATTGAGTCAATTTTAATCCATTTCGATCAAAGCTATGTCGACCTTAAACATTAGCCTCTTAATGTCTGACGTGCATGAATTTAAACTACCCACATAAGGCAAGGGAACTATAAATAAAAGTCAAGTTCTATCTCACTAAACTTCCATTTTGTATGATTATGTTAATATTGGGAAATTAAAATATTCAACGTTTGTAGGGTTATTTATAATAATCCTAGTAAAAATCAAACTATGCTGACTAGGCCCATTGTCATAGGTAAAATTTAAAGCTGGTAGAAGGAAAGTACGTGCACAAGTGATTGAAGATAAATAATTCTTTCCATTTGATGCACAAGAATTCTAAGGACATATATATATTGGAGTCTCTTCTCTTTTCCAGGAAATTAAAAGAGGCTGTCAACATAAGTCTTCACATGATGAGCAACATCCCGAGCTTCATCAGTAGTTACTTGAAGCTCATGCACCCGAAAAACTTCACCTTTTTTGAGCCTGATGGAGTGATTTCTTGGCATCTGTGATGACCTTCATACCATTCGTTTGATGTCCCTCTAATGAATTATTGAGTTAGTCAAGTTCCCCAGTAACAACATCTAACTATTGTTGGAGGTGCATCTGCTGGATGAATATATCTTTGATTTTATGCGTCAACTCCTTCATTTTGGAAGCATAATTAGCCTCATCTCAGGATACTGTAGCCTCAAATTCACAAATATTGGTTGATAGTTTCACTCTATTCAGATCTTCACGTCACCTTTTCTCCTGCTCCCTCTTGAAAATGACCTCTTTCACTGCGGCATGGTTCTTTTCATATCCAAAACCACCAAGTCCTAAAATAACGAACATGGATGAAAATCAAGGTATCTTCGATGATATCTCTTCTAGGAACCTTAGATATGATTTTACATATGTTTTTCCATGCCTTTAATCATGAAATGTTCAGCAACTTAAGTACCATTGGGACTAATTCGACATCATATCACAGGGGGGGCATGTAATCTTCAATTAATGCACTTAGGGAAGTGCCCTGTTCTGCTCCTTCCCCGAACCTGAGCTTCTTCAGATTCAATTCCCATTAGGGAGGAGGATGAGATCTCACCTCCAGATCTATCCACTTCAATTGATGGCCCTGCATAATTAATTGAAAGCTTTGGTTAGTTTCGAAGGATATCAAAAGAATCAGGTGTCTTGCAAATTAAGTACAATCACAAATATTGTTATTCCTTACCCAATGGTAGATCAGCTAACTGAGAAGGCTCTCCCCATCTTTCCTAGCTTCAACAGGATTTTTAGGATGAGTTTGAGGAAGCTCTACTAGGTTCAGCTATACTTGTGCTAATGTCTCGGCAATAATAGGGTTTTTTTACCCCCTTCAGGCATGGGTTGTTCAACAGCTTGCTCAGACAAAACTACACATTTGAACCAATCATGATTAGACATGTAATAAGAAGTTATTCATAATAGGACGATGGATAACACTCATGTACATAATATTATAAATTACATGGTAATTTAACATGATTTATAAAATCTTCGAATGATGTTCCATGTTTCATCATTTCATCTAACGTCATCTCACAATCCTGGTTAGTCTCCCCAGTGGGAGCATTTGATGTGTCTTCTTGGTGACCTTCATCATGTGGTCCCTGACCCTGGGCAGCATCTTCGGATAAAATCACAACATCAGTTGTAATAGCCGCCAAAAGCTCTAATGCAGGGGTTGAACCTGATGTATCACAGAATAGAAGTTAGTCAATGTTTCATTCAACATTTTATGAAGCATTGTTAACTTACCAGCAGAAGGTTCTTCTCTTCTTTCAACAGTAGTAGGAGGGATTCTGGGAATAGATGCTTGCTCTTCTCCAAGAGTAGCCAAGTCAATCTGAGTTTGCAATTGTTATATAGCACCCTCTATGTTCCGCAGAGGAGGATCAGTCCTCTCTATCAGAGGGGAAATTTAAGAAGCCCCTACAATCCCAAAGAAAATGAGAAATATTTTTCATGGTTTAAAATTCATTATTATTCAAAGGTCTTACCACTACTGATAATGCATTTAGCAGTGGACATCCACCTTTGTCGCCTTTCTCCTTTTGGCTTTTTATGAGTATTAGAAATCTCCCTTATTGGCACATGAATTGGAGAATGGAAGGCCATGTCCATCTCCTCATTCATGGCCGGCTGGCCTGGAGATATCTCACCTGATTCGGGAGGAGACACCTCAGAAGCCCCAATGGTAGTTCTACCAGGGCTATATAGTGGTGAAGGAACCTTAGTAGTTCCTTTATTTGAATGGTGTTGGATGAAGAAAATAATTTCCTTGAGTATAAATGCTTTGATTGAAATCATGTTGCAAGGAAATTAAGAAACAAAATACTTACATCTTCAGGGGCCACATAATCGTGCCACTCCTCATCAGTCCCCTCAACGGTGCCACGATCTATCAATTCATGCAGCTACTTGGTGACATGAATGAAATCGTCAGTGGCATATATGATCATTTCTAGCTCATTGATGTAATCCCGCAATTCATTGGGGTTTTACTCGTATTGGATATCTGTTGAAGCCACGAGATTCCCAATTACAGGGAGTTGTAGACCTTCCCACAAATCTAGCCAGGCAGTCTCAGTACCACAAATTAAACTCTGCCTTGTCTGGACTACCTATGGTCATAGATATTCAGTGCATGTACCAGAAGGCTGCGAGTATGACCCTACGATTTTCGACATCAATTTCTTCCCATCTCTTACACCTATTGATAGAAAATAAGACAATAAGACTTATTTCTTTATAAAATGATTGTTATTAAATTACCACAATGAACTAACTCACCAGGCGTTGATGGAGTAGGTCTTTTGATTCTAAACGAAGATTATATCAGGCACGAGGCCGCTTTTCAACTTGTTGTGCCTCATCATCCCCATCATGGGAATCCGGTGAATTAGTCCTAGAGAAGGAATATAGCAAATCATCTTCAGGTGGGGAATCATCACCTTCACGAGGAAGGGATTATTTCTTTATAGTCCTCTTCCTTTTCCCCACCTGATAAACTGGGTGATTCCACACCCCTTTAAGGTATGATGCTATCTAGTGATCGACATACAATATAGTCAAGTTATGTGCCACTTCTTCAACTTTTAGATCAAACACCACCCTAGTATTTCCCTTGACGTCAGCAGCCATAGTTGCTGAGCAACCATTGGATGTTGCTCTAACCTGATATGTACTGGGGGAGATACAACAATCTGTTGCAGACACTTTAATTGACATGAAAATCTATATGGAGCATAGGCCTCGCATATAATTTCTCTGTTAATCTTGGCAACTAGCACACCATCTTTTCAAGCTACCATGTATGCCCTGAAATCCAAGTTGGTGGTTCCATCATAAAAAAACCGTCTGGTTAGTGGATTTACATATGGAAATAAGTTGAATTCCTTAAACAGGATCAGCCTCACTTTCATGTCATAGGCATTAATATCTAATGGAGCAACTCTAGAGAATTCTTGCACTGACGGCCTGAAATAACATCTAGGAATTTGTACTCCATTATATACATTATAAGTCTTGAAGTGAGTGGAGATCCATCCCCATAAAACACAAAATGATCCCACTATTATTATATGATATTTACCCATGATGACATGAAATAAATTCCTATTAATGTTTACTAAATTGGGGGTATCCAACCCAACCATTTTTCCCTCAGCCAACTTTTCCGCAATAATGAAGGTCCCTGGCCTGACTTCTCCCTTCAAATCCCTGACTGGCAAGAGATAAAAATTGAGCCATAAATCCATGAAGCCCGCAAGATGAGTCTTCTTGGGGATCATTTGATTCATCTCATTTCCCCATTTCTCAAACTCTCCTTCTTCTAGATTTTGCCAGAATGTGCCAGGAGCACCCCTCCTCTCAGGTTTTTGGCAGGTGGTAGGATGGGTGGGCCTCTTATCCTTCGATTTCTTTTTCATGGATCCTTTATCCTTCAGATCCTCCTCCTTTGGCTCCTTTTATTTCTTCTCAATAAGATATATATTCATCCACTCCTCTGGATGAATATCCGTTCTAGAATGAGTTAAGGAGGTCTCTGAACTTTTGATCATGTGGAAGATTTTAAATAATTCCCGATCCAAAGTAGGAGTTTCTCTGAATCATTCCAAGTCACCTTGGGAGGCATGAATTCATCATACATGTCACCCAAAATTGGAGCCCCTGAGATCCTGTGGAAATCCCATAGTCTGATACCTACTTCTCCATGAGTTAGATGGAACGAATTGGTTTTTGGGCTTCAATGGGTGAGTATCTCCGACACGAAGCTATCATGTCTATAAAAATATGTTTTCCCAACCCAAACAACATCATATATCACCAAACCATTAAAATCCTCGACAAAATCTACATAAGTTTGTCGCACCCAGTATGCCCACATCCAAGTTGGCTTCACAGCTCCCCTAGGACGGAAGTCCCAACTTTTCTTCCAGCCTTTTGATTGATCCATCTAAGCATTTCAGATGATTGAAAGATGACAATGTGGTTGCAGCTCAGGATTATGAGGTTTCAGATCTGGCGTACAAGGGTTATGATGCATCATGCAGGCCTTCTTCACTATTCCAGCATTTATAAACCCCCCTCCACATGAGATATTTGGTGATTCAATGTTGGAATAATTCTGAAACCACGAAAATGGGAGATAGTTCTATGCATCTGGAATAGTGACTTCTTGCAGATGGCCACAACCGTACAAAGGCAGATAAGTGCTTTGGGGGAATTCATGATGATACTTCTTCAAATACTTATCCAAATCCAGAAAAGTTCTATCACAGAAGGTATAATAATTGTGTCCAATGATGTCTATCATATCATCAAGGCATTTTCTTGCTATTTCATCATCCTTTCTGATTCTCTTGGGAGCCATTGAATCTGCACAAAAGTTGATTAAATTAACTCTTAAATGGGTTTATTTTTCATAAAATTTGTGATGGAATTTAGAAAAAATGGAAAAGGCATTAAGGCGCACAAGTCTAAACTTGGTGCGCAAGTGTGGATGTGTCGCGCAAGTATAAATGTGCCGTGAAAGTATTAGGCATGTAAGTATCACCGCGCAGGTCCAAATACCTTGACAGTAGTGCGACATAAAAGGAAAAGAAGAAAAAGAGAGAAACTTGCATGGAAGAGATGACCTTTGCGGTGAGAGCTCAAAAATCTGAAGTTCGGTGCAATGCACAACAAATTAGCACATATATATAGGCCAGACCAGCCACCTGAGTGCCTACAGCCAGCGTGCTCCAGCCCTATGTGACTCGCACCTGCCCGATGACAGTGGCGCAGTGAACACCTGTGTGCCTCTTTCCCTTTGGTTTTCTTCTTTTCCTTAGAGTCACATCCTTATTATTTCAGATCCAACTCTGAGGGGGGATTTTTGTTGACACATCTTTTCATCACATTGTTTAAAGGAATGGAAAGGGAAATGACTTAGCACAAATTGATTCATCCTTTGAAGAGAACATAAAAAATTGACAAAGGAATGAAAAAGCAGTCAAAGGACCTTTCACCACACAAGTTCGATTACCGTCATGCAAGTACACTTGTGCGCTTCCTAATGGTCACACAAGTGACTTGCACGCCATCTTTGAAAACTACCTGGGGTCTTCTCCAGCCAATAAATACCCCCGGTGGGCCCCACATTTGAAAGAGGAATTTTTCCAGAATTTAGATACAGAGCTCTGAATGTCCAAGTCTCTTCTTCAAGTCTTCTAAAAAATTGTAAGGTAATTCATTACCTACAACGGACGGTCTAAACAAGGGGAATATGGTCTAATTTTTATAATTCACTAACACTTGCACGCCTAAGTGTTTTACCCTTAAGAAAAATTGAAAGACTTTTGAACCTCCTTACCTACTCATTGAAACCTTCACGCCACTCTTCTGGAAGTACCTGAGGATGGTTCTAAGGGTTTTGGTCAATAATTTCTCAAGTATTACTCTACTGGTCAAGGATCATGCAAGTAACCTTGTGCCGCACAAGTATACCTGCGCGACCAGGACTTGCGTGCCCACACAGTATCTGCGCGCCTACTCGGACATGCATGCCATTCTATTTTTTGGTTCCCTTCCTATCCATTTAACCCCTCTTATGCCATTCCACCTCTCCTATTCCAGATTCAGTCTTCAAGACACTCTTCAAAGCCATTTATGGCATGTTTTCTTGATTGTCGTCCTTATCTGAAAGGAATTTTGTGGAACATATATCAAAACCTAGTGACTTACACTTCTTTATGTCACTAAAGTTAGAGAGTTCATTCATTCAACCTCATCCTTTAAGATGATATAATATTTAATCTGGGCCTCCTTCTCAGGAGTAAGCCCAATGTTCTCATTTAATTTGGGCCTCCTTCTCAGGAGTAAGCCCCAAATTCTAATTTAATTTGGGCCTCCTTTTCAGGAGTAATCCCGAGTCATAATTTCCCTTAACTTGGGCTTCCTTCTCAGGAGTAAGACCCTATCTCAAAGTTTCCAAATATGGGAATCCTCCTTATGAGTATTCCCCAAGTCCTCATTAATTTGGGCATCCTTATCAGGAATAATCCCCAACCATAATTTCTCATAACCAGTCTTAATTCACTTTTGATTTGGGCATCCTTTTCAAGAGTAATCCCTAGCTGTAATTTCCCTTAACAAGTCTTAATTCACTTTTGAATTGGGATTCCATCTCAGAAGTAAACCCCAATCATGAGTCCCCTCCTAATTTGGGCATCTCCCTTGGGAATAATCCCTAATTTAGAGTAACCAAATATCCATGAAGTACGTATACCTTTATGGACCTTAGTCCTGGATTTCTTCCCTGAAGTGAATCTTAATCCTCGTCTATTTTAGGTAGTCATACATACATAATCCCCACATCATTTCATCTTTTGTGGCACAATTGTCTGGTTTCACCAATACCTCTTTTTTCTCACACTGAGCATGACTCACGTGAGCTTAGAGTGTAAAAGTAATCATGAAATCTTTCTCTAAGCCATCAATCATGCATAAACATCATTCTCCTTTACTCGAACTACGTGGGTTATAATAACTTTTCCAAAAAAATGATACATAAGTAGCCCATTAGTGGGTACGATCCCAACTCTGAAATAATACATGTCCTTATGAATGACAATATACTTCATGTACCCTTATGAGTGGATTTAAAACTAGTATGGTCATCATAATGACCAAGAGAAATTTATGTATTGAAAGATACTATTGACTAATAATATCTAACAAATACATATTTTTCTTTGTCTATGAAGAAACTAGAATACATATAAAAGATTCTCTAAATTTACTACATATCAATCATTGATTATTAGATCTAGAGGAAGTCTCATTTTATACTTGGTAATTTAATAAGGATTCACGAACATAACTTAAATATATAAAGAGAGTCCCTGAGTAGACAATAATTCCCCTCAATAAGGTGTGATGAGTCTGACCTCCCATCCTCTCGACCAATGCAAATTACTAAGCCACATCATTCCACAACTAATGAGCGCCTACCTTTGGAAATTAGGTCCAAATGGATATGGAAACATTGGATGTTTCTAGTTCTAAAAATAAACCCATTAGAAACTGCTTGGAATGTTTGAATCTTAAATTAATGAGATCATCCCCAATTCCGGAGGAAACATCCATTCCAATGCCTCGATATCTTCCTCAGGAATCCCATTTTTTATATCAATTTACACCATTGATCATCCTCACCCTTCATACGATAAGAGGCCAGAAGTACCTTCCCTTGGTCAAAACATTTACGGATGAACAAGATAATTTCAATAGATTTAATCCATTGTTGGGAAATTGAGTGACCATATGATCCATTAAAATTAGGAGGCCTTTTTCTTATTTATCTCTCGATTGAAACTTTTTATTTCTTATGGAATGGGGTGTTGAATGTTACTCTTGACCATTTTTTCTATTCAAAACATGAGCTGACTAAGAGAGTATCATGACCGAGTTTGTGATTCCCTCTCCCACTATATTGGGCATCTCATTAGATCAGTCACCACATTGATCATTGCATCGGTTTTTAGCCCAAGACCTCCTATTACTAATCATTTTTGGAAATAAATGGAAAGATAGAGGTAACATGTAAAAGTGTAATCCAATTTCCAAATGGTGTAACTGAAAAATTACTACTATTTAATTAACTTTTGAATTTATAGGCCTCAATCTATGTTATCCACGATCTATATTCAATCATATATTCTTGGGGGAATTTTTTCCCATAAAATATCTCTCACTTAGGTTATTAATATGCCAAATCACGTCCCCTAGGGGCATCATAACCAAGAATACATCCAGGCCTGTTGTCTTGCACCAATTCCCATTCGGGTCTATCTCAAAGAAATGTTTTTGGGTTTTACCCCTAGATACATCTATCCCAGAGCCTCCTCTACCTACTCGTATCCATACAGGGATGCATTTTCTTGATAAACCACATACCCAATTCTCACTAAAATTTATGGATGTTCTTATTATACGTAGTATTATCCCCAATGCTTTCCCTAGGGTTTTCAAATCTTAATACAAAAAATAAAAATACCAATCCTCTAATACCAACTATAACAATGTTTCTCTTTATTTCACACTAAAACATATTTTATTACATAAATCCTTAAATTGATACAATATAGATGATCTAGAGGTATAGTGTATTTGGTTCTTAGGAACATTATATAACCACATAAAACATGAAAATACAACAACTTTATTGAAAACTTCCATTACATGACCACTATATTCCCCCATACATAGAATATCATGGGATAACCTAAGTACATTAATGTGAAAAGGGTGAGCTGTAAAAAACATCAAAGGAGTAAACAAGGAATTACATGAAGGATAAAATACATATTAGGAAATAGGCATATCAATTGAGGATAAGAGAAACATGAACATAATGTAATGATATAGAATGATTATCATAACATGAAAATGTGGCATCAAAATTTAACATGATATTAGCACGAGCTAATGTCATTGCACATAGAGCATGAGTAGACCCTCAATGAACATGAATTAATAAGATTAAAACCTTATTTCACTAGATGTATCATGATACTAATCATTACCCAGTGCATTGGAGCACTATCTAGGTGCACGCTTCATAATTATTTCATTTCATGCATAAGTGAGCAACATGGATCATATGACATGGATTCATTAAACATCTCAATTTATTCCACGATAAAGAGAGTGGAATTAATTGATGAATCTATATAATCAATATGTAAATGTTGATAAATGTGAATACCCTTGATTGAGAAATGGGTATGGTATTCACTGTACAATGACTTTGGATCATAGTGCAATTTCGGCAGCATAACAGCCTCACATAAAAATTAAAAAAATGGTTGATGAGGGTGAAAGGGGTGTCTCATCATATGTACAAGACATTTTTATTAAGGGGATAATATAGATACAATTATAAATATATGTAATGTAATTTAGAATCATAATACAAAAGAATGTCTTGATTTCAAATGAGAATTGAGAAATTTTTTATAGAATTTTTGAATGGTAACGAGTGTTCATGGGAGGCATTGATGATAGAGAAATGAGGTTTGTCATTATTAAAACATATCAATGGAAGTATGGGGAGGTTTTAAATATTACCCCAACTTTCTTAATTGAAAATTAAAAGTAATAACAACATAATCAAATTTCAAAAAAAAATGAGAAAGGAAGAAATTCCTTACTTGGAAGTGCGATTTCAAAGGCTTGGGAGAAGTATGAGAGAGGATTCCTGAGAGAATGTGAACAATGGGAATAATCTATAGAGAGGAGGGTTGAGATTGGTCGAACATTAAAGGCTTTGAGTGAAGAGGATGTGGGAGAATTGGTGTGTTTATTTAGGGAAGGAGAGGGAATTCATTATTATTTTGGTTTTTGAAACCACACAGTAAACTAATCAAAACCAAAAACCATCCCATGGTTATTCCCCATGGTTTTTCCATATGGGAGAGGAAAAAAATATTTTATAAAGCCAATGTCTGATTATATTAAAATATTATGTTTTCTTTTGTGGAGGTGAGTCACACAATCAAGGAGATCATTTTAAAATTTACAATGATTTATATATCTTGGAGGGTCCACTAAGGCATAATACAATTAATAAATAAAATATAGAATAAAATTATTTTAAAGGTAAAACATATATTCCGCTAAAATCCCATAATTTTATTTTATTACATAACTATTGAGTCATTATGATGTCATAAAATACATTATATAATTAAATCATATTTAATTTTTACCCAAATATTCGACTATCTTAGAATGTTATGAAAAATTCACTGTTAGATAATATCAACATAACGAATCAAAAAATAATATTAATTTTATCTCAATTATTTTTCAAATATTTCAATTTGTACTTTAAAAAATAAAAAATTATCAAAATATCATGGGCTTTGAAAAAATAGCTTTCAAACCTTAACAAAAGTTACAATTGTATTCATAAAAATTTATACGATCATTTATAATTGAAAAAAATTTAATTTAGTAATAAGATGTTTTTTAATTTTTATATAATCCCAAAATAAATTAATGAATAAAATTAGATTCTTAATTGAATATTTACTAAAAATAATTCAATTTTCTCTTTAAAAAAAATGAACATAGTGACAATAAAGAAAATTAATATGTATTTTTTATTTTATAATAAAAATCCACATCATCATTGTGTTAGGGTCTTATTACATAACCCGATAAAAAACCCACATAATACCTAAGGGTAAGGTGTGCGATAGTGGAAGACTCTAGTGGTTTCTCGAATAACAATTCTTCGGTGGTAATCTCTATTAGATTCCACTTATCTAGTCGGTGGTTTAACTCACGTATAATGTGTTGATGATCGACATGGGATTGTTCAATAGAAAACAAAAGTTACGCCACCTCCATTCCAAGATCTTAAAAATGGGAATTATATGGTGAAATTATACTGGATGAGGCCATCACTACCTTTTTCTTAGTAGATTTTATTTGTTAAATCCCTATATATATACTAATCAGGTTAACATTGTTGAACAACTATATTAGAAACTGTCAGAATTCATAACTGTATTTTAAAATCCTAAAACACAAAACTAGATAAGTTCTTATGTTATATAACAATTATACATAATAAGATAATTAATTAGTTCAATATGAACTTTCAGTAATAAATTTGTGGGTCCTTACAACTTAATTATTTTTTTCTGGAATATAACACACCTCTGTTGAAGGGATTTTATTAGGAAACCATGATTGTCTTGGATAAAAATTTCATGTATCTTTAGTAATCATTATTTCCATTTAAAAATAAGTAATCATTTAATATAATGAACTATAAATGAGAAATAATTAATACGAATTTTAGTATAAACAAGTTATTTATGAAATTCTTTCAAAAATTGAGAAGGCAAGGGAAGGGACCCTGCCTCATAGTGGAACAAAACCGAACATTGCGGTCCTTTGCACAATCTAACTAGATATTGTTGATCACCCACTGGGTATAAGCACATTCACATACATTTGTGGACACCTACCCTCTATGCACACATTCTCAGGGTAATGAAATGTCCATGTGGATCCATACACATATTCTTATATGCATATACCCATCTCCACTAACCTAAACATGAATTTATATATATATACATAGGCACACCAAGAACTATTGATTTCTATTAACATCCATGGATGAATATATCCATAACAGGGGAACCTACATACTTATATATACATACCTATGCATACATATGTGAGTCTCCCTTGACCCGATGACCCAAAACCACATGGTAGGGATGAATGAACTATTGGAAAAATATTTAGATATAAAAAACACACAATGACCCTAATAAATGATGTAAATAAAAGAAAAAAGTGTAAACCCTAAACATGGAGGGAGGAAAAAAACTAAAACAACCCAACCAACTTACTTTTCAGTTGTAGTTGACTTAAATCACACCAGCATGACCTAGAAGACCATTTACAAAACCCTAAATTAAATGAAAACCGAAACGATGGTTTTCCCTAACACTAGGGTGTTTAGCCAAATGACAACGGGGGATGAATATGATGAAAAACGGAAGGAAACTAGGAAAAGAAGGATGAAGGTTTTTAACATGGTGGGTCATTGGATATTCAAAATGAAAATGGGGCAGATCGATGGTTGGAGAGGGAGCTGTAAATGGGGGCTCACACATGTGGCTCGGGAACATGGGGGAGGTGTGATGTGGTATAGAGGGGACATGATTATTGTAATTTAGTTTTATTATATTCATTTATTGTATTTTATTTAATTTTATTTCATTAAATAAATGGTCCTAGTTAATAGTTTGTGACGTATTCTTGTCAAACTATTCACTAACCGTGGGCCTCCTTTTGGACACCTGGGGAAACCCACACTAGATTTCCACAAGGGTTGGAAGATTTTGACCAATCATGTGATGAACAATTTTTAGATAATACCTCCAAATGCACAAAATATGGTCTAGTAGCATGTTTTAAAAAATCATGTGATGACATTGTGAAACGACACTGCCTCACTAGTAACAGGTCGCACCGTTTCCTATAGTGGAACACATGGTTTCAGACAAACCATGCTCCCTCAACTGCACTTCATAACATTTCTATTTCTAGTCCATTACTACTGAAACAACTTGAGTCACCTAGGAAACCTAATGAGCCTTCATTCAAATAAAAAAAAATCTTTAAAAGGATTCCACTCATGGAATTGAGTTACAAATATCAGGTTTAAAAAAATATCATTCAGTAATTTGAAAATGTTCAAAAAACTTATGATTCTCATTTGTTTCAAAATTGAGGATCATTACAACCATCATGTCCTAAAACATATGGTCAATGATAAACCTTCATGAATGAAGTACACATCAACCAAAATACATTTGTCTTGATTCTCCACTTGAACAGTTGTGTTTCATCTTCCAAATGTACAACACACCATTAAAATTTCTGAGAGCATAAGGCACTAGATCCCTAAAAACTCGATCTAAATCTCGTTCCACAATAGAAACATAAAATAATATCTTACCCAAGACATTTTTTCTGGAGACATGATCATGTATTCATCCTATTTAGAATCTGGAAAAAGGTACTTCAAACCATAGGATTTAATGTTAAGCGGTAAATTGCAAACTACATCTCATCCCACTATTGGAATTTCCTTACAAGCACACCTCTAAGCATTATGAAGAAACTTCTCCTGTGACTTAGGAAATATTTGAAATGATTAATGCCTAATAACATCAAAGACAAAGTCTTTAATGTTGTTCATGAAAATCACCAGTAGATAGAAACCATACTCACCTCTACCTAACGACGTGTTGGAAATGGTCCTTCAGCAACGATAAACATTAAACATGAGAGGAAATGATTATTGACACTATGATCGATTAATTAATAAGTCTTATGTCTTAGATAACTATAATTTTATAATCTAAACAATGATTCAATTCTAATGAAATATAGAATGTAAAAAATAAACACAAATTGAATTAGATCCATGTTCTCTGATGACATTTCCTGATCATGGAATGGATGAAAAGCACACATCCCACATGAAACACAAAAAGAAAACCACGCATCAATCTCAATAGCATTGGAAGCTCTTGATATATGGTAATACTAATAAATTTTTAATGTATCTAGAAATATGACAAGTTATGAGATATTTTCATTACAAAGTAGAATAAACTGTGAGAATTTTAATGATTCCTAGTAAAACATACCAAAAAACAATAATGAATAGAAGAAAAAAAACAACGGTTCGATTGAAAAAGGATACTAATTTTCAACAACCAACATATCACCATATGATCTCTATAAACTAATTGATGAGAAATGTTCTGATCATTCATGATTACCCACTATAGTATATCTGCAACAAATAGTGATTTTTCAAAAGTTGCAAAGGGATGGAAACACCAAAGTCGTGTTTTCAGTAGGCACCGACATAAAAAACACCTGGAATCCACAAAGTAATTGAAGCATACATTGAAATTTTCTTAATGGTCCTATTTGGTGTGCATTCTACTAGGATGGAATCATTAACCAGAACTGAAATGAATCTTCCCACTATAGGTGTTTCAAAATTGTCAAAATAATAAAATAATATATTATGGAATGAAAACAATACCATATCCACATTAAAAATACGTACGATACTCCTCCAAGTCACACTCACATCATCATAGAACTATAAAGAGTGGAATCCAAAGCCAGTACAGTTTTAATACACCTTAGTCTCTTGGAATTTTATCATGGGCATTGCAATAAAAAGATCTATTGATGCTTAGGTCACTAGACAAAATATGACCAAAGACTAAACTAAAATTAAGAAGTGATTTATCTCATCATTATATTAATTTATACAACGATCATCCATTTCCCCAAAAATGTAAGGGAGTGTTAAATGACCTAAATAAGATTCTGACCATAACATAGGCACCTCAATCCTTCTAAAATGTGCCATAACAGATTCTCAAGACCGTAATAAGGAACTAGAATGACATGACCACCCATTTGAACAATGGTTTAATTTAAAAGATGAATGTTCGGCTCATGAAAACATCACCCAAATGATGGCGAGAGTCTGAAAAAACAACACTATCAGGGAAAATAAATTCTATGGGAACAACCTACCACAACAATCCCCTCTCCAAAGAAAGCTTCATCTCTTGCATTTAGTCACACCCAAAAAAGTCAATGGGCATAAAATCTGATCATCAAGACATTTATAAAGAAACAGTGCCTGTGGAATTTGATACGATTTCCATTCTAAGGCTCTTAAGGAGAAGATCAAACCAACCATTCATTGGGGGTTTTAAATATAGGTCACAACTTTAGGTTCTATTTACAATACTAATGTACATAACAAAATTTTATAATTAATCATTAAAAGATTTAATCAATCATTAATATCATTTTAAAAAAAACCATGATACATGATTTTAACAAACTCCCAAAGGGAAAATAGGAAAACATATTGAACATCCTTTATATTTTTTTAGAATTCTATATCACATCATTTACAATGAATTTATCATAATAAATTCATTTTTAACATAAAATGAATCCTCTAAAGGTTCCACTATGAGAAAAATTTTCTTATATAAAATATCAAATTCTAGATGCTCAATTCCATTCAGATCAAAATTATACAGCTTTTTACATTTATAATCATATCACAAAACATCATTCGATACCTTTTAATATGGGTTTCCATTTCTAAATTCATTAAGAAAACAACACTTCATGGGTTGAAAAGATTCTCCAATTTATTAAAAATACCTAATTCATAATTTTTACGTGCTAAAATACAATAGTCCAAACATATGGGTGGCCACCTACTAAACTATAATGAGGACATAAACTTTATATATTTGAAATTGGATTCTATTTCACAAATCTAGTTTATATTTTATCTTGAAATTTTTAATAAATTTATATTTTCATCCAAAATTCTATAAATATGATAAACTAAAAACATGGTTCAATACATGGATTAATGTTTCTCAGTTTTATGGTGGACAACCACCCTACCACTGAAAATGGATTTTCACCATAATTGACACCATTTTAAATTTAGCTCATGCACCCAATTTAATTTTAAATGATATCTTGCAAGTTATCATGAATAGTAACACATAATTATGGAATTTCAGTCATGTTAATGAATCATGTAACTGGACAAACTATAATGAAACTACATGTCAAGTCACTATGCATGACATGTGAATTTCTTATGTGCATGTAGGATGAATTAAATGTTGTTTCATTTCCATATCAATCCAATGGTAAAATTCATTATGTTTCATAGACCAAGAGTAATATAAAGTAATATGGTCACTATAAGTGAAATACCAATCAACTGTAATATAAAAATCATGAAAAACAATCCCATCATTGGAAACGTGGTTATTTTCCATACATGGGGTGATCAGTCCCAAGAATGAAAATTAACCAAGACCCAAAAAATTCATAGAATCCTTTTATCCATCCAAAAATTGTATTAAAATAGAAAAAAAATTAGGATATGACTGCACTTTGTAATGTCCTGACCCGACAAACAATTAACCTGGTAGTGAACCGATGAGTATCATGGCTTGAAGTGTATCTCTCCATATGATAGAGGCTGTAGACCAGAAGTGGGGGTCTCATGAGATGAGAGTGTAAATAATATGACCTCATTTTAGTGATTGAACAATAGCATAAGAGTATACATAAAAATAGTAAACAAAGAATGTATTAAATATAATTGATTAAACATTGCAAGCCAGATTTTTATTTAATATATCAAAAGTGGCCAATGCAAGACTATACAATGGATGAATGAGTGGCATGGTAATATTAAATAACCGAATGTAGTATACAATACAACATGATTCAATATATAGAGAAAATACAGAAAAGTTTCACATGTGATCTACATGAGCATCCCAAGCCCCAGCTCAGTCCTTTTCTTATAACTCTGTGGTACAGGAAATCACAACAATCAACATTTTTCCCATGAACATATGGTGTTATCACATACCGTGGGTACCTGAGAAGGTTGTGAGATGGAATTTAAATTTTCTGGCACCCACAATTTCAATCCCATTCCAATGAAAAATAATTTAGACAATGCAGGTGTTGATAATTTAATAAATGTAACTACATAAATGAACAACACTCATCTAGGTTCCTAAGGGATACTTGACATCTATACCATAATTATATAATTAATTTTATAATAGTATGATCTTGTAAATATATTTTTATACCATGGGGAATGAATTCCTTTCAACAATTCATGTATTAAGGGTTGTAAATTGGGGGGGGGGGGTAAGAATCCCTCCCACCCATACACATATAGTAGGCTAGAATGTGATATGATTTCCTCCCATCCATAATATAAGATAACAGAAACATGGTAATAATGCCTCCCATCCATATAACTACAATTCTATCATGGGGTAATGCTACCTCACCTCCATAAGTAATTTTTAAACTAGCATGGTTTAAAACTTACTTCCATAAATAATCATTTATAATACTGGCACGTGGTAAAACATCCTCTCATCCATAATCGTTTATAATTTAGGCATGGGGGAAAATGGCCTCCCATAAAAAATCATTCAAATAGATCAATATAAAATACATGGACGTCCATAATTTATAAGTTTATCACAAGGCATTACCACTTTTGTCAAAAGATAAGTCTTTTGAAAATGATCAAATCCCCGTCAAGTACATTGAAAGAAAAATGATGGAAAACCTCTCATGTGTGCCTATAATTTATTCTCTTTTCTTCTAAACTATTACATTACAAAGGAAGAATGTCATAAATCATAAGGAGAGGGAATGGTCATACCATGCCAAGGAATCATTTCACTTAAAACAGTTACATCAATTTCATTATAAAGGTTTCATCCCTCAAGGTTTATTTAATTATTAAATTTCTATGTAAGGAAAGACATTTGGTGTATGTCATCACGCTTAAGGAAACTATACTCAATTTACCTAAAAATGGAAACTATTTTTAAATAAACAAGTAATGGTTTTTTCATTAAATGAATGAAACCATGTCAATTAATCCATCAATAACAAGTTGATTTAATCATCATATCTGATGAAAACATCATTTAATGGTTAAGAAAGTCCAATTATGTGTGTAGGGTGACACAAATTCCTCAATAAGGTGAAACTAATTTTGGAATATTCATAATGGATGTGCTATAATGATGATACATACCAAATATAACATCAAATAACAATGAAGGATCTAATACAGTAAAGTAAGAAAGCATATAATTCTACCTCTTGATTTTTATCCTAAAGATATCACACATCTATTTGATGGTTTTATTACGAAATTAGGATTTATCATATCAACCATTAATTTTTCATATTTAAGAGGTACTTTCATTTCAACAAAGAGAATAATTTAGGAAGAAGTAGTAGAAATTGAAAAGAATTAATAAGGATGAAATAATGGTCAATTTAGTTAACTAATGCTTTCATAAAATAATAGGGCATGGGAAGGGGCCACACCTCCAGGTGGAACCAAACAAAACATTCAGGGTTTTAGCACATTATAAATAGAGGTTTCTACTCCCCCACTAGGCATATTAACCATCACATACATATGAGGACACCTTTCCCCCGTGAACACATCTTCATGGCCATGAAAATGTGCTAGGGGATAGTAACACATAATGTTATATGAATATACCCATATCTACTCACCTACACAAAAAATTTCATATATGTTAATAGTTACTCCTATCCCTATACATGTATATTCACTACCATGGATGAATATAAACATGAAGGGGGAATATGTATATATATATATATATATACCTATGCATATGTTGGTGGATCTCCATAGACCCAGTGACCTGAAACCACATGAAAGTGACCAATGCATTAACAGTTTAATATTATGATGTTAAAACCCCAAAAATACCATAATAAAGGTGGTGTGATATAAAGATTATAGTGTAAATTATCACCTTGGCTTGAGGTGGTGAACTGAAACCACACGAATTGTTTTTATTTCAGTGACTGTTGTTGAAAATCAAACCAACGTGACCCAAAATACCATTTTATTAACTATAAATAAAAATAAATCATAAAACATGATTCTCCATAACCTCAGAATGTTTTCATGAACTAGACCAATGATTAATAGGCCAAAATACTATTGGAAACTACTATGAGATGGAAGGTGGGTTCTTTAAATGATAGGTCATCAGAGATTCATGAGGATATCCGGGATGATCGATGGTCAGAGAGGGATATGTAGGAGGGGCCCTACATGTAGTTCTAGGTTACATGGGGGAGGTGGGATGAAAAAGAGTGGGGAGAAGATTAGTGTTTTTTTATTTTTAGTTTCTTTGAATTTAATTTAATTTAACAATTTTTTTAAAACTGTTATCGGAACATAGTTTGGGATGCACGGTTTTTGAAACAATGCACAAACTATGCACACCCTTAAATAAACATGGGTCATCCTACACAGTCTTCCCACATGGTTTGTAAAACGTTCGCCAACCGTGTGGTGAGCAACATGGAGCTACTAAATCCAAATGCACACCGTGATGGCTCGGTTCATAGTTTTGAAAACTATGCACAACTCTTGTAAAATGCCGCTGTCACACTTATAATAGGTCACATGGTATCATACCAAAAGAATAAAGGTTTTCAACTTTTCATAACCTACAATTTTCAGTTACATCACTCCCGATACTCCTCGATCCACACTAGAATCTTAAGGAGCCTTCAACGAAATCCAAAAACATCACTTTGAAAGGATCCTACTCACAGAATTGTGATCTAAATCCAAATTAAGAAAATACCATTATGTAATTTAATAAATATAATGATCCTATGAATTTTCATCCATTTCAAAACATCTGTCATTATATTAGTGAAAGAAGAATCAATTCACTTCATAATATTGTAGTCCATTGTACACAAGATTAAATTTATCGTATCCTATATAAAATGTATATTGAATGGAATATATGATATTTTTGATGGGTTGATATCATAGTGTAATAGATATAATATAAAAACATTATATTGATAATCATAAACATCCACGAGTAGTAGTAATTGACATGTATAATAACTTTTGTTTGCGAGGTGATTGCCCATCATAAAAAAATGATGATTTCGTAACCCATTTCATTGAGGTGGAGAATTTTTTATGTAATTACATTAATATTAAATAATGTTAGTATAAGGATGAGAAAAATATTATTTTATGAAAATGATTTAATAATAATTAAATGAAGTGGAGAATGAAAAAGATGAAAATTATTATTAATGAATATTACCACTGTTGGGTATCCTCCATAGGATTTCAGGAATGCCTAAATTAGTTATATTTTATTTAAATATGAGGATTCAAGGTAGTTGTTAATGTGTATTTTGATATATTTGGGATGTTCATGGGTGATAAATTTTTTTAATGCATCATGATGGAGTAGAGAAGGTATCCTTTAATATGTTTTGTGAATGGTATGCTTGTATTTTATAGAAATAAAATGTTGTACACATATTTTTGACAATTAAAATGGGTTCATAATTAATTTCTAAGGAATCTATCATCATAAAAGGTGAATATATATCTATTAAATCGATTTTAGAAAAGTTTATATGTCATTATAACCCATATATTTTAATTTTTACCCCCAATAAATCAATATTTTCCTCAACAATGAATAATTTTTACTTTTTATATTGTTTATTGTAATAAAAAATTATTTTCACCAAATTTGTTAATATATTTAATATAAAAAAATTAAATACATTTTTAAGATTCCATTAACAAAAGTGTAAAAAATATTTTAAAATTAATATTGTATACAAGACACGAATGTTGGGTTTTAATGTGATAACAGAAAAACATTTACAATTTTTTAAATCAAAAAACAATTAAAAATGAAAACAATGAAATAAATTTGATTAATTTATATATAATTGATCTAAATTTATTTTATAAAAAATTTAAAATATATTTTATTTTTATAATTACTTTAATTGAAATTGGAAATTTAAATTAAATTTCATTATTTTTCACAATTCATCAAAAAATAAAAAATGTATCAGAAATATAAAATATTCACTATTAGATTATTTTAATATTATGAAATAAAGAATTATGTTCAATTAGTAATACAATTTTTCTGAAATTTTTAATATTTAATTTTAACTTATGTTCTTAAATAATTATAAACACGTATTAAAAAAATCTAGTTTTTCAAAAAATATTACATTTTCATTTAGGTTATTATTATATTATTTATAGTCAATATATAACTATAATATTTATAATTTTTTTTATTACTTATAATTCCTTCCATTAAAATATCTATGTGATAAATATCGTATAAATTAATAATATTTTATTAATATCTAGCATTTTATTTAAACTCAATGTTTTATGTAAGGATAAATATATTATTATATGTAATGTAATATAAACATGCTGTTTCATGTAATTAATGAAATAATTTGTTTTTTTGTATGTAATGATATTAAAGTGATTATATTTCGCTATAAATAACAATATCATAAAGTCTCAAAAGTGCTATATTTTCTTTTAAGGCTGGTGTTGTGTGTCAAACAGGATATAAAACACAATATTGTTACTATAAAATCATAGGTTATTACATTCCACAAACATAAATATATTATTTAACCACAATTATTACCTTGAGATCGGTTATCAGAATTTTAAAATATTGTAATACCCTTTTTTAAAAATAAATATCATATTGTGTTCAATTAAATTTATTTCTAATATGACAAAAACTGGAATAAAAATTTCATATAGAAAAAAACATAAATAGGTCTCCATTTTCAAGAACCTTCATGGAATGTGATGATATTTAATGAAAGAATAATAATAATAATATTGAGTGATTGATATAATTGATCACAAACAAGTGAATGCTTCTTGGTGTATTAAGGGCATCAAAACCATAAATCTATGGTGATTTAAAAGACGTTATAGTTCAACTGATATTACGGTAATATGATAAAATTTTTGGTTTCAATATATTTTTTACAATGGTAATAAATTTATTTATCATCATTAAATATAAGGAAAAATAATTTTTTGAAAATTTCTATTTTATATGAATTATTTTATCCTTTATGCTTTGATTAGTTACAAATTCATTGAATACTCCATGAAATGAATGAAATTTTTTACCCTATAGCAGTTATATTCAAATTTAATAGATTATAATACCCATAAAAATTATAATTAATTCCTTTGATATCTAGTTTTTATTATAAAAAAATGGATAGCAAAAAATATCTAATATGAATAAATATTCATTATATGGAGTAAAATATTAATCTTCAAAACCTCATCCAATGTTGAGGTTAAAAAAATTTATAAATGAATAACATTACACAAATTCAAAAATAAAAATATCTTAAACCATATATATATGGTCTATAATTTTCCAAAATTAACTAAACATCAATCCTATATTCATCATAAAATAGCTATAATATCACATACCAAACTTGTGAATACCTTCATAATGTATTCTCCTGAAATAAGGAAACATGCTGAATTACCACAAAACCTTCTTTTGAACATCCATTATTTCATTTTCATTTAATAAAACATAGATTAATTGATATACTCTATAAATTGACAAAATTATATTCTATCCATCAATGATATCATAAACATCATTTCCAACTAATCATTAATCTTTTCCATGGTAATCAATAATATTAGATTGAAATTATCAATATCAATTATTAATTAATTAAAACATCATTATCTCATCATCATTAAAATATTAATGGTTATTCATTCATCAAATATAATTTTCCCAGATAGATCAAATCTAAATGGGATCATTTTTTGGTGTTTTATACCATTGAATATATTCTCATAAATCCATTACGAAATGGTACTATTTTATAATGTTCAAATGTTTCATGATTCATAAAATGAGAATTTAATTAATAAAATACTTTAACAATATTTTTTTGGCTCCAAATACACATGTATAAGAAATCCATCCACTTAAACTATATCTATAGAAAAAAGTTAAATGTGATTCCTTAACATTTTATAAGGTATATATCTTAAAAAGTGGGGGATTCATTTTTGTAGAGACTAATTAAATTATAACTGAATTATTTAAATTATAAGATTTTTTCATTCCCTTATAATAAATTTCATCGTTTAGTTTTTTCAACTCACATGTAGAAAACATCTATTTTATTTAACCAATAATCAATGGGTTTCCTAAAATAAGTATCACACGTTATAATGCCATTCTTTTCAGTATTACCTTTATCCATCCATTTCCATATAATTCACTTCTTATTTTTCATACCATCTACGAAATACTACATATATAATAAAATAAATGGTTTTGATAAAAATGATACAATTTCCATGTATGATGATAATGTTTTGGATACAAGTTATATTTAGAGTATTTTTATAGGTCTATTTCCTATGTGGTCAATCATTCTCTTTGGATTAAATATATAGTCTGTAAAATGAATTATTAACCATGTAATGTCATATTTATAAAATATTTCATTTTCATCTTCATTCTATATTAGACTCAAGAACAATCATTCCATATTTTCTCATTTCCATTACAGAATTTTTAAAAAAAATAATAGTATCTTTAAATCCATCCACTACATTCTCTATAATTACTACTAATCCTTAGTTTTTTTGGATTAATTTGCACCATTTATCTAAATAAATGGAGATATGGTAAACAACCATGATTACTTTTTCCCTTTCATGAATTACCTAGTAATGAAACACAGTATAAAAAATAATTCCCAGTTATTAGATAAAAATGGATTTATAGTCCCAATGAATAATTATGGTTTAATAAATGTGATACTAATTAACATTATTCAATCGCATAGTAGATCAATATGATTCTTTATATGGGAAATCATATTAGTAATAACCTGAGTCAGATACACCAATATTATTATAATTTTATATGATCAATATGCATCCCAAGGTATAAAATAATTATTGTTTCTAGGTTGGAAATTTGAAAATAGAGAATGAACGTTGATATGGTTTCCATTATATATATTAGGATTCAATTATTAAAACTGGACTACAATAGATTCTATCATTAAATTTTGAAACATAATGTATAAACCCAAATCTATTGAAAAATATATCATAAATTAAAAAACTTATGGAAGAAAAATCACAGAATCATAAACATGGTTTTTCAAGTAATGATTTAAATTCATAAAAATATTTTAAAATTACTCATAATGGTTAGTAAATTGAAATAGAATTATATTAATAATATCCCCAATGAATTTAAAACATGACGCGTAGTAAAGAATGTTTTTATGCACCATGGGATTATTAGGTCAAGCCAAATGTACCCTTTTTTGTGTCATTTACCTTAAGTACATGTTTTCAAAAACAACATCCACTTATATAATCTAAAAAGGGATGTATTTTATTTAGACAATAAATAATATATATTAAATTGAAAATTATGATGTTCTTATATATTTATACACAAATTATATCCTATTTTATGGTTCCCAAATATATTTTTTATTAAATCTTTTTCCCACCATTTCTACTACACTTCCCTCTCATTCAAACTCCAATGACCATAACACCAATAACCTAAAGCTGATATTTTAATCTATTACTATAGAGAACCAAAGATTGAAATACATGGAAATTATATTACTTTTGCGGAAAACATAATAAATAACAAAAACCAACACTCAAGGACTGTAATAGTTTAGTGTCTTTGGAATCTCAGAACACAATTTTCTAATCATGGTGAAAGATCTTCAACATCTACCATAAAGATCATCCCCTTTTGTTTTACTTCCTAAAACCTTTATTTAAATCCTAGGGGAATGAAAACATATAAAGGGTGATCCCAAATACTCAGTAAGGGTAAACATGGAGAAAATAAAACAAACCATATAAATTTGAACATAAAAACATGAAGATAATGTTTAAACATCAAAATCTTGATCAATGACATAAAACATGGCACTACGTAAGGAATAGATCATAATGGAACATAAATCATCATAAAATATCATGGGAATAAATCATGTAATTTTGGAATCCATTAAACACATTTTATGATTTCCATAGTATCCAAGGTACTTTTTCCAAGACCATCTTTGTGGACAAAGTCCCTTTATGAATCAAGTTCACTCCTCGTTCCAGTGATGTATCACTGAACCAAATTAACTCCCCATTCCAGCCATGTTAATCTCCTCAGATATAAATCTTTACCCAATTCATTGGAGGTAGATATAGTTCCCACCCATCCCATATTGAAATCATTCATACTTGTGACACAACATAAACATAAATCATTCATCATAACCCAAAGAATAAAATTGTTTTCACAAACATCATCCCATCATAACATAATCCATATAAAACAAATGGATATTATTTCATCATATGAAAAGTGAAATGATGTAAATCATAGAGACATTATACATGAAACATAATCATACTAAATAATGTCATTTTAGATGGATAATAATTTTGGAAAAACACTTGAAATAGTTTTTTGAAGAAAATATCATTTCTTCTTCAAAATCATTTTCTTTTCACAAAATGCCATGAAATTTTAAAAGAAAAGGATTGTGTTGAAAATTATCATGAAATCATTTAGAGTAATATTCTTGAAAATAACGTGTTATGAAACTGAAAAAATCATTTCGTGTCGTATATGTTGAAAAAAACAATCTCCTCATATTTTGTCGGAAAGTCAAAAAGTACCACGTATGTTAAATAAAAGAAAGATTCATTCCATAACACAAATTAAAAGTCCAATAGGGGAAAATATGAAATAATTAATACATTGAATAATATTAAAATCTTTATGAAAAACAATTTTATGGACATGGATAAAAAAATATAGCCCCTGTAAATACTTACGTATAAGCAATCTCGGATAAAAATGAGATTGCAAAATTATCCCTTACCTTATGTCCAATTTTTTCAGTATGTTACCAAGACTCCAGTATAGTGGGTTTAAAAATATTATTAATTTGCAACAGAACCATAATAATATTTATGATATCATATATGATTCACTTAGGACATTATATTACCCGTTCTTTTGTAAATTCCTTGTTAAAGCAACGTTTTTGGTAAAATCGTTTATCATCTTTGTTTTGACTTGTAATTATTAATATGATTAAATAGATCATGATTAATTAATTCCAGAATATAAAAATTTATTTATATATAAAATATATTCAGAATATACATATATATAATAAATCAATAAATAGAAAGAAATACACCGTTCAGGGATATAGTAGGTCGTACGTACGCATGAACGTTGTTTTCGTTTCCTTGTTGAATTTCATGGAACCAAGTAGATGACATACATATATATATATATTAATACCATAGAATTATTATGTAATATATTTCATGATTACTTATTATATATACTTTATAACCATTCTTGAATTGTTTACATGGAAAATGAATCTCATCGCGTCGTGGAGACGGTAATCTGTATGTACGCACGAGCGATGATATCGTTCCAATATTTATTGAATGGAAATTGGAGTGGATGATATAATATATAATAATAAGTATTATTTTATAATAATCATATATAGTTATTCTTTACACCATTATACCCATCCAAGTTTGGTGGTGGTGGAAAAACAGATTACACCACGACGTGGAGATGGTATTTCGTACGTACGCACGTGCGGTGATTTTGTTTTCCGTAGGATGGAATGAAGGTGAAATAGGGTTGTTTCATATTTATAATAACATATAATTATATATTTAATACTTATTTTATTAATTTATCATGAAAAAATTAAAGGAGATGAAATTGAAGAAGAAAGAAACAAGAATGAATCGGTAGAAGAGATTACCTCTTCTTCGACGCAGCTCCTTTAAACTTCTTCTTAGGGCACTAGAGTTGGCCTTTTCAGAAGAACAGAACCTCTATGATATAACTATAGAGGTTTAGAAGAGGAATTATTGGGGTTCAGCCGAGCATCAAGGCTCAAAAGTGTGTGAAGAGAAGAGGGAAGTGGTGCCATTTTTATAAGGGAGGAGAGGGGCACCTTTGGAAACATCAGAAATATTAATTTATAGTAAATTCAGCCACACATAAAAACCTCCAAAAATGACACATTTCCAAAGATTAGATGGTATAGGGTTTTAATCGTATCAACCAATAAAATTTATACTTGTTGGGGATTTATTTTAAACAATATTAACTTGATTTATCCATATTTAATCTATTTAATTTTATTTGTGGTAATATGATTTTAATTTCTAAATTTCTATAAATAATTACTTATGTGTGGTGAATTGTCCATAATTGGAAAATTTATGAAATTTTATACCATATAAATTTTAAATTTTAAATTTTAAATATTTTTGTGATTTTTAAACAATTTTATATTATGGTATTTTTATAAAATTTCAATAGTGTCAATTTTGACACTATTCAATTATTTGATTTTAAATAAAATCCAAAAAAAGATATGTTAGAACTAAAATATTTAGTATATTCATAAAATATCATATTTATCTATAAATCCATGGATCACATTATATAATTCATATAATAATTATTTTAATATTTTTAAAACCATTTATGTGATATTCCTCTTAATAAAATAATTACTACAAAATTTTTGTATAATTATTTAATAGACTTATTTGTTACATTAAAATTAAAAATACAATAAAAGGATGAATATATATCTTATAGATTTCATAATAATACTTTTTGTCGGATTTATCTTCTAATACACCAAACTTTTAAAAAGTTATATTTATTATATAATGAATTTGACAACTTGGACATCATTTAAAATAAGATAATATAAGTGTCGTAATAAATTTTATAAGACTCAAAACAGACATTTATTGTGTCATTGGATGATTAATGTGTATATATACACTACCAATAAGTTTTGTTCGGGTTTTTGGGCCTTTTTATTGGTATTATTATTTCAATAAAAACAATATTACTTATTTTTCAGTTAAACAATAATTTCTACATCATTAATGTATAATATATTAAGGTAATTAAACACCTCATAAATATTGCAAATAAATCACCATAACAAAGAAATACATTGAAGAGTTCAAATGTGTATTTATAATCGAATTTAAATTCTGTATAATCTTATATTAAAAATACTTTAATTATTAAAGATTGAGTGAGGCATGTTTCAAATTAAAGATCTTAATCACATCCAAGTGGTTCCTAATGGATACCATTTCGACCCATGTATGATTTAGGGTAAAATATAACCATCCAATTATATTAGGGCATGTGTTAGGGTAATTTTAAAGTATTATATTTACGCATAATTACCCGATTTACCTTTAATTATGGTAAATAAAATTTATCGTAGTTACTATTCATAAAGCCTAAAAATAAAAAAGTAGTTTATTAACATAATTTGGACCTACTGATTGAAAAATATGAAATCCATTTTTTCAAATTAAAAATACAAATGTTGTAGTATTTAATTTTAATTTAATCCCGCTGTTGAGAAAATTGGTTTTAAAAGTTAAAACATTGCAAAAGATGGAAATGACTTTACCTATGAATTTAATGAAAAATCAATTCTAATGACATACATTATATTAAATTGTAAAAATATATTCTATTCATACTTTAAAACCATTAAAAATTACAATTTAACCATAAAAATTATTTCGATGAAAAAATTTATTTTTAATTTAAATATAGCATGTTTTTAGTAATCATTAAAATATGAAAGTTATCTGAATAATATGAAAAATTTATCCAATGTAAATTTTTATATCCTGATTCCAAAAAGGAGTTTTATTTTGTCAAATTGTACTTATAAACATGTCAAAAATTAGATTTAAAATCGGTGTGCCATAAAAAGGTTGTAAAACTTCATTTTTTGAAAAATACATCTTTTATCCGAAAAACTGATATTATTCTCATACCTCATTCTATAAAATGAGTAAAATGAATTATAAAATTATAAAATAAAAAATTCAGTAATACTATTCATAACTTCTATTTTATAATATTATAATAATATATCATTTTTTGGTGAAACTCAGTATTGCATACTACATACTATATCGGGAAAGGTCACGATTGAGTGTAATGCAAGCCAAGTTAGGGTTGCATGTTGTGAAAGATTCCTTTGTTGTTTTATATAACAGAATCCAAACATATTTCATTTATACATTGAATATATATATATATATACACTCAATGTTGCGTAGAATGACTACTATCAAACGAACTTGAAATTGTGTGTAACACAATCCAAGAATAGTGTTGCGTATACTGCAAACTGATACGGTGTTGTGTGGGGCGTAATATAATCTAGGTGTAAAAACAACAAATGACATCCAATAAATTAAAAAGAATACTTATCATAAAATCTTGGGGTGTTACATTCTACCCCCCTTTAAATGTATTTCACCCTCGTAATTTTTCAGGGTTATAAAAGGATTACTACTTGAATGTTTCTTTCATAGAAACCCACATCGTAAAAAAGAATACTAAAACATAAATTTAAAAAGTAATGAAAGAAACACAATGGTTACACAAATTAACTCATCACTTGGTTTCCACATAGAAGAACATAGGTGAAAATATGGATATGGAAGAAAAATGTTACCATTATGTACTGATGTAGAGTGGTAGAGGACATGGCTATGAAAAATCCAATAATCACAATGGCATAAATTTGATATGAGCTATGGTACCATCTGATTCATTGGACATGAGGGCACTTGGACAACATTTTTGGTTTTCAAGATCATTTCCCTAATGTTGAAGAATTTGAATTAGAAGAAATACTTACTTTATTTTTCTACAATCTCATTGTTGTTCGTGTCTTGAAAAATTTCCACGTCATCTTTTAAAGAAATAAAGTTGAATTTGTCTTCCTTGAAATGTTAGCGGATCATGCGATAGAATGATAGTTCATTCCATCTATCTCAAACACAAGGTTAGGAAAAGTTATATACATAAGTCCATCATACAGTGAGATTAATCGTATGTTGTTCCAAAAATGGACTTATACATCATCAATCAAACAGTTTAATAAAATAAAACTAGTTTCTACTAACCGGGGACTTCATGTAGGCTAGTAGTAGGCGATAAAGGCCAGTCTCACTTCATTTGTGGGTTCAATTACCTCAACCTTGTCTGGCGTAATGGGTTGTCACCCATCCTGCAGGTTGTCCTTTTTCTAAAACTACATTATTATAACATCCTATCAATAATATCAAAAAAAGTTCTAGCCTTAAACAATACTAACTTATGTCTAACATAATCCAATCAAATATTTAGGCTTATAAAAAATACTTATGTCTCAGCTCATAGTATAAACAAAACAATTACTAGAAATTCCATCTACCAAGCATGTGAAGACCATCATTTATCCCTTATATATATCATACGATATATCTTTTTCGTCACATTACAAACATTTGAATACCTTAGTCATGTATTATTTTGAAAAATTAATACCCATTGAACCTTTGTGAAAACATGAATGTTTTCGAAAGTTAACTCATTCCACATACAAAAATACGAAAATTTATATATAATAAATCCATGATATGACTTTTTACTTCATTAATAATATCAAAAATTTCATTATCTCTTTATCCTTTTATTATGCACATATCATCTTCTTTCCAAAAATATCTGAATAACCTTTCATGGTTACCGATACCATTAATCATATACTTTCAAAACTCAAGCAAAGGAAACAGTGTAACAATCCTTAGATTTTTATTTATTCCATTTTACCATACATTATTCTTGATAAACATACAACCATTACACTACCTTCTTAAACCACTGACTGGGCTTCATCATTTCTTCCATCTCATATATCATTGTAGTCCCTTCATCATCATCCACATAAATACTTCCCATATGACCATGCTGATTCTCTTTATGAGATTTTCCCTTAGGGAATTGGTTTACATAATTCCTGTACATTCCACATTTAAAACCCTTAACTGTTGTCGATGTATTAGCAATACCATTTTCCTTGTCCATGGTGTTAACTAAAACTTTTCCTTTATAATTACTATCTTTGTGTCCTTATTTTCCACACCCAAATCATCTTCCAGTTCCTTTGAAACATTCTCCATGATGCCTCTTCCCACATGATTTACATGAGGGAAATTGAACTTTCTTTCCTCTATGATCATCATGAAACTCTATCTTTCTCTTATTAGCTGAGTTAGGAAACTTACCAAAGTTGAGATTATTGATCATATTATAAGATTTCTGATTAGGCATAATAATGATATGTAGACCTCCAGATCGAATTTCATTTGGTTTCTCATGAATAATATTAGTCCATTGTCCATCATATCCTCCATTATCGTGAATCTTCTTGTTTCCAGCCATTTTTTAAAACTCAAAAAGAATAGTTTCAGAGGGAAAAATCATGCTAGGAAAACAACATAATATATGGGGAGTACATTCAATATCTAACATCTTAGGTTTAATTCTAATATTATTATCATAATTCTAGGACTATAACCTATATGTATACTTATCTTTAGGGACATACCTAGACATACCTTAGAAATATCGATAGGGATCTCACTAATTTTTTCGGGTCCGAGTTTCCAAAGGTTAACTAAACCATTCTTATGATACCAACTGTAGAGACCCAAAGCTTGACATACATGGAAATTACATTACATTTTCAGAAATCTTAATACATAACAAAAACCAACACTCAAGGACCGTAATTGTTTAGTGTATTTGGAAACATGGAACATAATCTTGTAATCATGGTGAAAGATCTTCATCATCTCCCATAAAGATCTTCCCATTTTGTTTTCCTACATAAAACCTTTCTTTATATCCTGGGGAAAAGAAAACATATAAATGGTGAGATCAAATTATCAGTAAGGGTAATCATGGATAAAATAAAACAAACCATAAACATTTGAACTTAACAACATGAACATTATGTTTAAATATCAACATATTGAGCAATGGCATAAAACCTAGCAGTACGTAAGGCATAGATCATAATGAAACATCAATCATCATAAAATATAATGGGAATAAATCATGTAATTGTGGAATCCATTAAGAACATTTTTTTATTTCCATAGTAGCCGAGTCACTTTTTCCAAGGCCATCATTGTGGACAAAGTCCATTTCTGAATCGAGTTCACTTCTCGTTCGAGTCTTGTACCACTGAACTAGATTAACTTGACATTCCAACCAGGTCTATCTCATGAGATATAAATAATTACACAATGAATTGGAGGGAGATATAGGTCCCACCCATCTCATTTTGAAATCATTTTTACTTGTTCCACAACATAAACATAAATCATTCATCATAACCCAAAGAATAAAATGGGTTTCATAAACATCATACCATTATAACATAATCCATATAAAACAAATGGATATAATTTCATCAAAAGAAATGTTACACCATTTAAATCATAGAGACGTTATACTTGAAACATAATCATACTAAATAATGTCATCTTAGATGGAAAATAATTTTAACAAAACTCTTGAAATAAAATTTTGATGAAAATATCCTTTCTTCATCAAAATCATTTTTTTTCACAAAATTCCATGAAATTTTAAAATAAAAGGATTTTTTGAAAAAAATATTGAAATATTGTAGAGTATGATTCTGAAAAAAATATAATTAAGAAACTGTAAAAAAAAATTCGTGCTATATAAGTTAAAAAAAGCATCCCCCTCATATTTTTTCAGAAAAGTCAAAAAGTACCACATATGGTAAACAAAAGAATGATTCATTCCATAAAAAAATTTAAAAGTAAAAGAGGGGTAAATATTACTTAAAAAATACATGGATGAATATTAAATAAATTATGAAAAACATTTTTATGGACATGGATGAAAAATATAACCCCAGTAAATACTTACATATAAGTAATCTCGGATAAAAATGAGATTGAAAAATTACCCCTTACCTTATGTCCAATTTCTTCCATATGTGTCTGAGACTCCTGTATAGTGGGTTTTAAAATATTATTAACTTTTAAAAGAACCAAAATAATATTTATTGTATCATATATGATTTACTTTGGATATTATATTACCCGTTCTTTTGTAAATTCCTTGTTAAAGCAGCGTTTTGGGTAGAATCGTTTCATTTATCGTCTGTGTTTTGACTTGTAATTATTAATATGATTAAATAGATCATGATTATTTAATTCCAGAATATAAAACATGATTTATATATAATATATATTCAGAATATACATATATATGATAGATCTATAAATGGAAAGAAATACACCATTCATGGATACGGTAGGCCGTATGTACGCATGAACGTTGTTTTCCTTTCCTTATTGAATTGAATGGAATTAAGTAGATGGAATACATATATATATGCATAAATCCAGTAGAATTATTACGACTTATATTTCTTGATTACTTATTATATATACTTTATAATCATTCTTGAATTGTTAACATGGAAAATTAATCTAATCGCGTCGTGGAGACGGTAATCTGTACGTACACCCGAGCGATAATATGATTCCCATATTTATTGAATAGAAATTGGAGTGGATGATTAATATAGTAGAATAAGTATGATTTTATAATAATAATATATCGTTATTATTTACACAATAATACCCATCCATGAAAGGTGGTGGTGGAAAAACAGATTACACCACGGCGTGGAGACGATATTCCGAACATACACACGCGCGGTGATTTCATTTTCCATCGGATGGATAGAAGGTTAAATTGGTTTGTTTCATATTTATAATAACATATCAGTATAAAATTAATAAAATTTTATTATTTTATCATTAAACAACTAAATAAGAATAAGTTGAAGAATAATGAAACAAGAATTAATCAGTAGAAGAGATTACCTCTTCTTCGACACACCTCCTTTAAACTTCTTCTTAGGGAACTAGTGTTTGTCTTTTGAGAAGACCAGAAACTCTATGATATTACTAGAGATGTTGAGAAGAGAAATTGGCAGGGGTATGCTGAGAATCAAGGCTAAAAAGGGTGCGAAGAGAAGAGGGAAGGGGTTCCCTTTTTATAAGGGAGAAAAGGGGCACCTTTGGAAACATAAGAAATATTCATTTATAATAAATTCAAGCCCAATTAAAAACCTCCAAAAATTACTAATATCTGAATATTAGATGAGATATGGTTGTAATATTATCAACCAATAAAATTTAGACAAGTTGGGAATTTATTTTAAACATTATTAACTTGATTTATCATTATTTAATCTATTTAATTTCATTTGTGGTCATAAGATTCCAATTTTTAAATTGTTATAAATAATTACTTATGTGTAGTGAATTGTACATAGTCTGATATTTATGACATTTTAGACCATAGAAATTTCAATTTAAAAATTTTAAATATTTTTGTGATTTTTAAACAATTTTATATTATGTTATTTTAATAAAATAAAAATAGTGTCAACATTGACACTATTCATTTATTTGATTATAAATAAAATCCAAAAAGAAGAAATGTTCGAACTAAAATTTTTACTATATTCATAACATGTCAAAGTTATCTATAATATTCGTGGAGAACATTAAATAGTTCATATAATATTTATTTTAAAATTTCTAAAACCATTTATGTGATATTTCTCTTAATAATATAATTACTACAACATTTTTTTTATAATTATTTAATATACGTATTTCTTACATAAATATTAAAAATAAAATAAAAGGACTAATATATATCTTATATATTTCATAAAAATACTTCTATTAAGATTTAGTCTCTAAAACACCCATATTTTAAAAAGTTATATTTATTAAATTATGAAGGTGACAACTTTGACATCATTTAAAATAAGATAATATAAGTGTCATAATCACTATTATAAGACTCCAAACGGTCATATATTGTTTAATTGTATGCTTATGATGTATATATACATTACCAATAAGTTTTTTTTGGGTTTTTTGGCCTTTTAATTGGTATTATTATTTCATTAAAAACTATATTACTGATTTTTCACTTAATAAATAATTTCTGCATCATTAATGTATAAGCTATTAAGGTAATTAAATATCTCCTAAAATTAAAAATAAATCACGATAATAATGAAAAAAATATTATAATTAAAATGTGTATTTATAATTGAATATATATTTTGTATAATCTTATATTAAAAATACTTTAATTATTAAAGTCTGAGTGAGGCATATTTCACATTAAATATATTTATCACATCCAAGTGGGTTCCAATGGATTCCATTTCGACCCAAGTATGATTTACAGTAAAATATAATCATCCAAGTATACTAGGACAAGTGTTAGTGTAATTTTATAATATTATATTTACCCATAATTACCTGATTTAACTTTAACTATTGTAAATAAAATTTACATTTGTTACTATTCATAATACCTAAAAATAAAAAGTATCTTATTAACATAATTTGGAACTACTGATTCTAAATATGAAATCCATTTTTCAAAATTCAGAACACAAAAGATGTATTATTTAATTTAAAATTAAGCCCGCTATTGAGAAATCGGGTTTTAAAAGTTAAAACATTGCAAAAGATTGAAATAATTTTACCTATGAATTCAATATAAAATCATTTATAATGATATAAATTATATTAAATAGTAAAAATATATTCTATTTATACATTAAAAACAATCAATATTATAATTTATCCATATAAACTATTACGATGAAAATAGTTATTTTTAATTAAAATATAGCGTGTGTTTATTATTCATTAAAATATGAAAGTTATCAGAATAATATGATAAATTTATACAAAGTAAATTTTTATATCCTGATTCCAAAAAGGAGTTTTATTTTGACAACGTTTACTGATAAACATTTCAAAAATTAGATTTCAAATTGGCGTGCCATCAAAAGATGGGAAAACTGCATTTTTTGAAAAATACTTTTTTTATCTGAAAAACTGATTTTTTTCTAATACCTCGTTCTAGAAAATGTGTTAGATGAATTATAATGTTATAAAATTCAAAATTTAGTTAACACTATTAATAATAGCTAGTTTATAATATTATAATAATATATCACTGTTTGGTGAAACTCGGTATTGCGTACTACATACGCTATTGAGAAAGGTCGCGATTGTGTGTAATGCTTGCCAAGATAGAGATGCATGTTGTGCAAGACTTATTTTTGTTTCATATAAAAGAATCCCACCAAATTTCATTTATACATTGAATATATATATATATATACACTCAATGTTTCGTAGAATGACTACTGTCAAACAAATTTGAAATTGTGTATAACACAATCCAAGAATAGTGTTGCGTATACTGCAAGCTAATACGGTGTTGCGTGTAGCCCAAGATAATCTTGGTGTTTCATACAACACATGAAAACTAATAAATTAAAAATAATTCTTATCATAAAATCTTGGGGTGTTGAAATTACATTGGGAATGATAAAAAAGATGAAATCATTAAATAATGATTCATCATATAGTCTTTGAAAATTAGATAAATACATGAAATTCAATTAATAATTAAAATGTCAAATAAACTATGAAATTTCATATATAAATCCAATATTCATCTTGGTGTACCCTAACATGTAAATCATAAATCAAATCTTGGCATACCTAGGAAAATAATATATAAAATGTTAATGAGGTCAAATTATAAATAAGGGTAAGAGTATAGATGATGATATAAAAAAATAATTCATAATCAATATTGAATGATGTATAACTGAAACAACTTTTTCTAAATGAATAAATTGAGTATAATATGGAAGGAATAAATAAAGATCAAATAATTCCACTTAAATAATATTATGAGGAAAAACGTTAACCATAGATATTCATTATAAGGGAATAATCCAATGATATATCAATAATTAATTTTATATTCATGTAACTTCCAATGGAATAGATACAAATCATATTATAGAGGCATGTACCTATACAAATAATACCATCGAAGATTGTGATAATAAATATATATTAAAGGGTATGGCCATGGAAAAAGTCTTATCGATCCTGTCTCTTGAGACCTACCAATTCATCGAGGAGATAAGGTGAGCCATGTACCAAACATACAATGTCAAATTAATTAATCATACAGAATTATGTAAACACAATAAACAAAAAAAATTCTATTAAAAAACTAGCTAATTAATGTAAACAACAACTCCAAAAAATTAACATAATCGTAGACCGTCCATACTAATTTAGAGAATGATAATAATTTTTTTGAACATCAGTATAACTATTAATAAACCATCCAATGAAATAATAAGGATGATATTAATACCACATATCCACAGTGGATCATATGTCTAGTAATGTATTGACGTTTTTGGAGAGTATAAATAACATAAAAAGATCATTGAATCATTATAGAGGAATATAATATTTTAATTATCAAAATAATTATTTTAAAAAATAGAATTTCATTTTGAAAGTAACTTCACAGAAAATAAACTTTGAATACTTTAATTTAATTTTAGAACATTTTGTGGCTGTGAAATTCCAAATAATCTATGTAAATTTATTCACGGAATCATTTCACATTTTTCATAAAATGTAAATGTGTCTCCTATTTAAAATAAAATGAATATTTTATTCCTATATTTTTAAAAAAAAAATTAAAATGTGTGTAAATTTCATTAATAAATAATTTTAAAAAGGTTAAACATATTTTTGATTTTTTTATAAAACACAGGTTTAGATGAAAATAATTCATGACCGAAGAAGTAAATAAACTCTTCTTTATGTAAATAACATATTCTCAGTTATTTTATGTTAAAAATATAAAATAGTACTATTATATGAATTATTTCATGATTTAAAATATTATAAAAATATATATTTTTTAATATATAAATCTAAAAAAATTCCCTAAGGGAGACATAGGAAGAAATAATACTAAATAATGATGAGATTGGAATATAAACCCTTACCAATTTGGAAACTATTGATTCATAATCCAAATGAAATAAAAAAATTAAATGAAAATTTAAATATTATTTATGTAAATTATTTAATGGTATAACATAAAGTAAATTAATTATATACACCACATATGAGAAGCAAGTGGTTAATATGCCATCAGTCTCATGGATTCAATTCTGAGATGAAAAATCCTTACCTCACACATCTATTTGGTTGAATTGGAATTAAGAACATGTATAGTGGTTTTGAAGAAATTATTATCTTATACAAGAATAATACTAATATATATATAATAATAATATATATGAATCTTTTATATCATCATATTACAATTTCATTAATAATCATTCCTTATTTTCAATGCTTCGGTAGTCAATTGCCTCATTTAAAAATTTGTTCCTTGTTATGAATGTTGATATAATTGTTAAAATTATATTGTTATATCATCACCATTTTCATAATAATTTAATTATTAAAATATTATTCCATTAATTATTCATTTAGGGAAATTAATTCAAATTTTTAATTAAAAATTAATTATGATAAAGTCATAGAGGTGGTAGGTTATATGTACGATCCAATAATATTTCTGTTTCATAATTTTCATTATGAAAATGAGGTATGTAATATTTTATCATTATATAGTGACAATAATATAATAAATACCACTTTATTTCTTTAAATATACATATATATATATATATCTCAAATGTGGTCGTGTGATGAAAATAGAGTCACATCACTTTTTGATGGCTGTAGCCCACACATACACATACAATGTTCTTATTTCTAAGTCAGTGAATAAGTAAGAAATAAAATTATATCATTATTAAAAAATAAAAATATTTAATGAATGTCAGAATTATTAAATTAATATAAAACATATTAATTATCAGTATTTTTATCACTTTCCATGTAATGTGATAATGAACGACACATCACATCGTTTCATGAGATGACAATCTACCACGCACATGAGCGGAATTATCATGTCACCAACAAAATTAAAATGAAAATGTTTATATGATATAATGAATACATAGTTGTAATTATATAAAAAATATCATATAAATTCTTTATATTCATTAGCATACAAAACTATGAGAGGTGGTAATAGAAAAATAATGACTTCGATTTACGAGGCAGTTGTCTACTATACACACAAATGATGATTCTGTAAGCCATTTTGTGAAATTATATATTATTATTGGTCATTTGAATAAATAAATTATTTGTATAATAAATATAATTATTTAAATTTCATCATATTTTAATAATAATTTAAGGAGTTTCGAGAAGAAATAAAAAAATTCACATCGATGAATAGTACCACTTTTTTGGGCATCTTCATTTGGTTTCCCATAGAGCCTTCATAAAATTTGATTCCACCAAACATAAAGCCTCTCAGATAGGGGTACGTGATTTTTGAAGTTATTTTATTAGGTAAAGGATCATCTATAGTGGTGTTAATGTGTTACTAAGAAAGGATATGAGGTGGCATTTTATTTGTGAGGTGAGTGAAAAAATAATAATTTTTTGAATGAAAAAAGAGAACCAATTTTTTGAAATTAAAAATTGATAAAAGTATACATTATATAAACTTATAATTGATATTTTTTAATATCTCAATAAAATGTAATATTTAAATATTTACAGTTTAATTTTACCCTTATATTTTTATTTTAACCCCTAGTAAATTTATTTTTACGTTAAAAGTGGAAAATTAAATTCTCCATTTTTTAGTATTCATTTACAAAAAATTTAAAATTGAAATTTTTATATAATAAAAATTATACGGATTAAAAATAATGAATCCATTTTTATATATTCCATTAACCTAAGTGGAAAATAATATTTTAAAATTAATCACGTCGACATAACGAGAAAGCATGATTTTAATGAAAAAATGTTCTAAAGAATAAATTGTTTTTATATCAAACTTATATATGAAGAAGATTCATATTACATAAATTGGATTAATATAGATATATTTGAAATATTACTTCATTAAATTTAAATAAAAATATTATTTAAATTTGAAAATAATATAAATTAAAAATTAAAAATTAATATTTTTCCAAAGATGTTAAAATTAAAAACTCCCATAAAATTCAAAAATTCAAACCCAATAATATAGTTAATATTATGAAATAAAAAATTATATTCTTGTAGTTATAAAAAATTCTAAATGTGATAAAAATTAATTTTACCTTATTTTTGAAAAGTGTGGAAAAACTATATTATAAGAAAATGGTTATTATCTAAAAAAATATTTCTTTGAAACTATTATTATTTTATGTCAATTATATATATAACTATAATATTGATAATTTATTTAGTAAAATTCATACTCTCCATTTAAACAGTTGTGTGAAAAATATCATATTGAATAAAATATTTTACTAAAATTTCATGTTTCTTTTAAACATGGTGTTTAGTGTAATAATATCATGACATAGTGTTACGTGTAAGACAAAAAATCTTGTGTTTATTGTAAAAAAATATACATAGTATTCTATATAATTAATGATATTATATATATATAAATTATTTACAAATAAATATACAAAATAATTTTGGGGGTGTTATGTTATAATCTTGGCTTGGTGTTTTTTTCATACAAGCTAACAAATAAAAAGCAATATTTTTAAAATCATAGGTTGTTAAACATTTGATGAGTATCCGGTAATGAAACTCTTTTCATATAAGAATATAGATGTCCATGATTCAAAGGGATAAGTAGATCTGATTTTTATATCCACTATACCCTTTGTTCTTGAACAGATCAACGAAAACATGTTATGTTATTAGTATGAAATTTCTCTATGGGAAATATTATATGTCTGTGTGCCAATATTAGGATGATATATTTCCCATATATATTTTTTCATCTTAGTAGATGAGTATGGGATTCTACAAGCTAACAAAATGAGCTAATGAGTGAGTTTGATACTTATTGATGTATAATGTATTTATGATTGTAAAACATGTATCTTAATATCCATGTATAATACTAATGAGGATCAATAAAGAAGGAGGTATAATCTTCATGGTGAGTTGTTTTCACCTATATGTAGGTGAAAGATGATCATTAGAGGGCTACAAGGCTGCAGAATAATCTTCCTATTTTTGAGTGAAAATCTATTGACGTCATTATGGTTATTATGAGAGGATTAACCAGGATACCTTACAATAATGAAGATTTTTGTGTGACCATATATTTATTGATGATGGTATCCCACTAATTTAATATTATGGATACCATCCCTAATGAAGATTTTCGTATTCTGTATTTGTAATAGATAGTTCAATTTCATTGTGTTTCAGGTAGTATCATTTCTAACAGACATTTTCAATTCACTCCATGGTTCTAGAAGTGTCTTAATAAGGAATTGGGGTCATAGGTTCTTTTGAGTACTTATGATCATTTGAAGGCAGATTTCCAATCATAATAGACAATTTATATTCTAAAACATATTTTATAAGATTGTATTTTTTATTCTAGTGGTTTATTGGAGAAACTTTTAGCACTCGTCGAGTTCATATATAATAATCACTTCTATGAATGAATCAAAAAAACACCTTTTTAGGATTTTTTTGTGAGGCCACATTATTCTCCTCATTGTTGGTTATTGGTAGGTGACTTAGTAATTTTTTGACCTTTTCTCACGAAAGAAATTTATAATATGGTTCAGATGATCATGAGTTTTTGGTGACCATTCAATGTAGGGTGAAGTATTATATTGATAAGTAGAGATGATCTCTTGAGTTTTATGTTGGTCATTGTTCTTTGTTTCAGGTATATAAGATTTTAGTGAAACACGATATCATATAATTGGGAATACTAGAACCTTGGTATGTTTTTCAATTAAAAATAGTGGATTGTGTCAGCCCATTTTCATTCTAATTCCTCCTCCCACTATGCATTTGTGCAATACATGATGTGTTTCACATGAGTCAATATTAGGTATGTTAACATTAATCTTCTAATATATTAGATTTTGATGACATTAAGATTTCAATAGATAGATCTACTAAGGAGAAACCGATAAGGATTATTGATCATAGAGACAATTATCTAAGTGGAATTACAATAACTCTAGTTCTATTGGAGTGGAATCTTTGGATTGATGTAGAGGACAACTAGGATAGTGAATTTTATATGCGATCGTATTTTCAATAATTTTTCATTGTTCCCACATAGGTATAGTTATAATTTTCTAGCATGAGTTATTATGTGGTGGGGGTTGTGGTTTAGGATTATATTTTTTTCATGTATGTCTCTCTTTAATCATTGGTCGAACCACTATTAATTTTTGATTTATTTCATTACAAAATCATTGGCATCACGTCACATTCGATGATATAGAGCTTCTATTGGAGATAATGAAAAAACGTTCTTGGATGTATATATTTTTGAAATTATTATGTCTATATATAAATATATAAATATATTATGATTGTTTTTTGTGGATTTGGAAAGAATTGGAGGTTGTTCTTCTTCCTTCTGTAGAATATTTAAAGAGAACTATATTTTAGAAACTATCATGTGGTGAATATTATCCCCGACATGAATATTTTAAATTTATTTCATCATTAATTGGTTTAGAGAAACAGAGTTTACATACTATCAAATGAGTTCATGGTAGGAAATGGTTGAGTAGGGTTATTCTAATGCATGGTTATTTTTTTAACCTATCATATAGATAAAGAAATTATCATTGTGAATGGGATCCATGTCATGAATCTCTGAGGATCTGTAATTTTTAACAAGTCTTTAGAAATTTTCATCCCCTGTGAATCATCCTCTATCTTGATCTTTAGGGAAACTCTGTGTGAATATAGAGAAATTCCTTCCCATTTAGTCATCAAAATATAGTGGTTGATCTCAAGTGATTTATTTTTCTTTTATTTTTACCCTCTTCCAGTTCTTCTCCATTATCATGGTGGGAGATTGTGACCGTCCATGAATCAGGATTTTTTATTTATATTGTGTGAATAAGGGGTTTCTTTAAAATCGCTATTTCCTTCATTAAATTTTTATGTTAATATTGATATTTTATCTCCAGGTAAAGGTATGATATATATAATCACCGCCATTAATTTGTTTATATTGGTTTTAGTGCATGGAATGTATTAAATTGTGACCATAGAACATGATTGTAAACTATTAGAATAATTTGGGATGATTTATATCCATTTGGACTACCCTTGGATACATTTGGGATTAATTTTATTGTGAACAAACTTGTGGAAACCTCTTGTCTGAAACTACAATAAAATAATAATGAATTGGATAATGGATTCAAATTTTATTTATTATTAAAAGATTACATATGTGATATATGTTGATATATTCTAATTGGAACATGGATTTGTTTAATGTTATGAATGATTTTGATATATTATTTGGACATTGTGTGTCATATAAAATGATTGATTCTTAAGATGTAATTTAATGAATGAGTGGGTAATAAATAAAAGATTAATTGGATGAATTGACCATTTTGGATTTTTATATTGTGTTTTTTACTCGTCTTATGACAATTGTTCCCATTCATTCTAAAATTTCCATATACTGGGATTGACATAGTTTTTTTGACATGATTATGTAAATGGATTTTCCTAATTATGATAAATTATTATATAAAGTGAATGTCCAACTATTTGATGAAATACACATATAGAGGAGTTGTTATGGTTATAATGATATTATAATATAGAGGGATGTTTCATGCTTATTTGATTATTCCAGTGATTCTTTTGTTATAGGAATCATGTTTCTGATACATATTTAGAGATATTTAAAAATGATTTCGAAGAAGGTATATTGTTTTATCATACCAATTGCGTAATTAATACTCAATTATTAATTTGTTATATGAAATTATTATCAAATTGGTTCAATTTAGAAACTGTGGTGTCACCCTAATGTGTTTTACTAAAACCCTTTTCAAAACACCATTAATAACAAATTATATTAAATTAGTGCTATTTGGATAAGGAACAATTATTTTATTTTTTATTTTTTATTTTTATAGTGGATGGAGCTTGGAAAAATTATGAAATATGTATTTGGGAATGGTGTCTATTGTGTTTATTTTTTTGATCATGTTCTTTTAAATATACAAAATATAGCATATCAGTTAATTACATTCATTCCTCACGTAACTTGGTTCATTGACATTTGATTTACCATGTTTATTCTATATCACTATTTTAGTTGATGTAATATTCCCCTATTTTCAACACCATAATATTTTATTACATTCACTATATTTAATCTATGTACCAGGCTATATAGTCTCCCCACTATGTTTTCTATAACACCACTACTAGTTGAAAGCTTATAACATATGGGTAGATGTTTTGATGTCTAACCACAAGTTGAGGTTGGCCCCGTGAGAGAGTGCTGGATCTAGGTACATTATAAATATCATTATTAGACACTAATGATATTTAGAATGGGTATTCATAATATATTTGTTTCTCTATATAAGTCATTATATGGGTAATATCGCATACTATATTAACAGAGATTGTTATACTTATCTCTCATCAGAAAATAGTGATTTTTTTACCATATTCATATATTTCCCAGTGTATTCCTTCCCCAAAATTATGTTTTTCTTCTATGTTATAAAAAAAATTAAATTGAATAAAAATTAAAAAATTAAATTTTTAATAGTAAAATTTTATTATCCACCAATTATTCTAATATCACATTACACACAATATAAATTAATCAACAAAATTGGACAAATATCACAAAAATAAAATAATCATTTATCACAAGGATATCGATACAATATAAGAGAGATTCCAAAAGTCACCCAACAATTTAATCTGTCAAAATTAAACATGATTCAATAAAACATACCATATTTACCTTACCATCACCTAATTAAGCTATCCACATGGCTTATAGTGTGTTTTCAATCACCATGGGACGGTGAAAAGCGCCATGAAAATTAAACTAGAACATGGGAATAGTCTATCATCTACTAAATGAGTTGGACTCATCCACTAGAATATTGGGTAAATATTAATAATTGTAATTAAAAATATGATATACTAGTATGATGGAATAAAACATAATTAAAATAAAATGCATAAAATAACATAACTATAAGGCCCCTGCCTTAAACCGTACTTAATCTTGAGTTATTACAAGATTACACGTTGAGGATATTTTCAGGTTTAGAGTTTTGGAGAATTAGATCATAAAAACATGCATTACATTCCACATTAAAACAAAGTGGTTACATAAAGATATTATCCATTTTTCCCATCAACAGAAACATATTTAACATAAACATAGATTTGTTATTGACACTTCTTGACACTATCATCATATCATTTACCTTTCCCTTGACCTGTGAAAACATTTCAAAAGAACATGGGATGAGCATAAAAAGCTCAGTATGGGATATAAAAATATGGAAAGGAAACATGAGTTCATATATACATAAGAATTAAATCATACTTTACCCATAAAACATAAGCACTTTATCATACCTCATCAAATCATGAATAAATTATAGAAATCATAAGACATAAAGGTAACTTGAGGCATTCATAACATTCTTACGTAGGGAGTAACCCTCTTGGTTACGTTTGGAATACCCACCATAGTATATTACCTAAATCTCTTCGGAGAAACCTTAACGTTTCACTCCATTGCATTACCCAATGCATTGGAAAGCTATATCGGGCTCACTCGCCCTTAGTTTATCACAGAACCACCCGTCTTCATAATAATTCCCAAGAACCACAACATAATCGTATCACATAAAACATGCATAAAGGAAACATAACATTTCCACATTTCAATCACAATATATCAATGCAACATATTTATATAAAAACATTATGAAAAACATTTTCAATACCAAAATAAAAGAAAAGTAAAACATGGTATTTATTTTCCTTTTAAAAAGAAGGTATGGCTTGTAGAGGAAGCCGAAACTCAAATAAAGGTCACGGCGGCAGAGAAGTCATTCTCACCGCATATGTAGAACAAAAACATTCCCTATTGTTGTTTTGTAAAATTCTTCGTATAGAAAATATTCCTTTTGGATAAAAGTAAAAGTCAAAGGGGTTTATACACCGTATAAAAGAAAGTTGTGTATAAAATAAAATATGCCTCAATGAAAGGAGATTGACACGAAGTCCCATACCTCGGGTCCAACATGACTCGATCGTTCTTTAATGTCATGAATAATAAACTTGAGTTAATTTCTACATTCTTAAGAACCTTTTTCAAGTTCATTATTCATTTTATATCACTTATTTCCATGTCATGAACACTATGTAACTATTATAGTTAATAACAGTCGTTTTAACGATCATTGGTACTTGAGTCAGAATATGCTCTTTATAATTACAAGTTGTTCATGTATCCACTATATACAGAGTTATACTCATGATTTATATATCATATACATCATATATATCCAGTATATACATGCATTTATAATATTACATAACGTTTATAGGTAAGAAATGAAATGCACCGTTCATGGAAACGGTAAGCCGTACGTACGCATGAACGCTACTTTCATTTCTATTTCATATTTTTATGGAATGGAATCATAATGATATAAAGGTATATTATAATTATAATATAATATAATATATTTTACCATTAACTAAATCCTTTATACGTCCCACATATGGCATTAACGAAATCAAATCACTTTGAGGGGGCGGTAGTCCGCATTTCCTTAAATGAAGATATCATGTTTACCCATAATGGAAACCATAAAGGTATTCCCAAAATGAAAAATACAGAAGCTTAAGGAAAACATAAACATATTATATATCATATATAAATATAGTGACATCTTAATGGCCACATTTGAAGGTGTTAGAAGAATGTTGAACAATCATCGTTTCGGGAGGCATAAATTCGCCATCCATGGAAACAATATGTTCTTTAACTATTAGATGTAGGTGTGTATATGTGTAGCTCGAATACTTCTTTAAAAACATACTAGTATATTTAAGATACTTTATTTGTTACAAATGAAATGAATTAAAAGAGTTTAGGGAGTTGGAGAAGCAAAATTAAACAAAAGGACTCAAGTGAAGATATTACCATAAAATAAGGTAACTCCCTTTGGTTTGAGCTCAAAGGCTTCCTTGGGAAGACTTCTGCGCAAAGTGATGCTTCAAGGAGTAAGAGAGGGATGTGGAGAGATAAAATGGGCAGGGGTTAGCCGGGCCAAAGGCTTTGGAAGTGCGGGTAAGGTGGTAGAGGTGGGGGCCTTTTTTAAGAGGATAGGAGAGACACTCTTGGAAAGTAAAGAAATGTTACTTTATTTGAAAATGAGTTTCGGATTTAAAAGGTCCCAATTTGATATAATTCGAGGATAAGGTGATAAGGGTTCGAAATAAACCCACCCAATAGGTTTTGGAAAATTTTAGTTCATAGATGTTATATTATCTTTTCATTTTATTTAAATCCTTTATTAATGAGGTAATCACTGCATCATTATGATGTCACAAATAATTTTATTTATTTAATGTATAAGAATTATAAAAAAATACTATGATGTAGGAAATATTTTTATCTTTCAAATGAATATTTATAGTCCAATATATGACTTGTGTAATTCCATTTAAAAATTGTTTTAGTAAAACATCTCATGTTTGTGTCATTTTTACTTTTACATTAATGAAAAAGTTATTTATGTCATTTCCCAACCAAAGTGTCTCCATGGGGTCCCCAAGTTTACCCATGGATTGTCTTGGTCTTACATGACACATCCAATAATGGTAGGACATGTTTCAAGCTCATATCATATTATTAAAACATTATTTTTACCTTAAACTACACTAATTACCTCTAATCACGATTAAAAACTTAATAAGTTACTATTCACAAAAATTTTATTTTAATCACATTGAACCACATTTTAATTCATAATTACAACCATGTATGTCAGATTTTAGAAATTCAAAACACAAAGGTGGTAAAATTTCATTTAAATGGAAAATCAATTTTTATAAGTGCCACTTAGTGGTTTCACTATTCATCAAAAATTGAAGTTTTTCTGAAAAATACCAAAACTTCACCCAAAGATATATTTGATATTCTGAATTCAAAAATAATTACTATTTTAAAAAATTCAAAACATATTAGTTACATTAATTAATTTAATAATTAAATACCGTTGTCATGTCAAATAGCGTGTTTTTATGAAACAATATATATCAAAAGACTGACACTAGTTTAAGTCCAATTTCAATGTGAAATTAATTCCAATGTCCACCATTGAATTAAATGGTAAAAATATATTCTATATTAACTTTAAAACCAATAAAAAATATAATTATAAATATATAATAAATTAGATTAAAAAGTGGATTTGAATTAAAATACAACACTTTTTACTATTCCTTAAAAAAATGAACATTATCAGAAAAATACCAAAAATTTATCAAAAGTAAATTTCAATGTCCCAATCAAAAAGAATAAGTTTATTTTGACAAATATAGCTTATAAAATTATCAAAACATAGATTTAAAAATGTTTCAACATCAACATGCGTTAAAACAATCTTTTAAATATACTAGAGTATTCCATGCTTTAGGTTGGATTTATTCTCATTTTAAGCCTCAAAAACACTATCCAATTCATAAATAGACATAGATAAAAATATCTATAATTCATTACTTACTTGGGATGTTACATCCTTCCCCCTTTAGAAAATTGCATCCCTACAATTTATTTACTTATCGAATAAGTGGGGGTATCTATCCCTCATAGCATTTTCAGATTCCCATGTTGCATCTTAAATCATGTGGGTTTTCCACAAAACCATTACCCGATTAATCACCTTATTCCGTAACAGTTGCCCCCTATGGTCATGAATCTGGTCCGATTGTTCCTCGTAAGATAGGTTCTCTTCCAGATGAACTACCTCTGGACTCAAAACATGGGATGGATCTAGCATATACTTTCTCAACATCGAAACATGAGAAACAGTGTGTACCTGAGATAAAATTGGAGGTAAAGCCACTCGGTAAGCAACCAATCCACCTCTCTCCAGAATTTCATATGGTCCAATGAACCTCGGACTCAACTTTAATTTCTTACCAAATTTCATCACACTTTTCCATGGTGAAACTTTCAGAAAAACATGATCACCTACCTCAAAAGAGAGATCCTTCCTCCTATTGTCCGCATAACTCTTCTGCCTGCTCTGAGCTGTTCACATGTGTTTCTGTATCAACTAAACTTTTTCTACCAACTCTTCTACCAATTCCGGTACCATCAGCTTCCCTTCACCAACTTCATTCCAGAAAGCTGGAGTTCGACACCGCTTCCCATATAATGCCTCAAACAGAGCCATCTGTATACTGGAATGAAAATTGTTATTATATGAAAACTCAACCGAAGACATATGTTGGTCCCAACTTCCCTGATAATCCATCGAATAAGCACGTAGCATATCTTCCAAAGTATGAATTGTTCGTTCTGACTTCCCATCTGATTGAGGATGAAAAGCTGTACTAAAATTTAATTCAGTATCCAACGACTTTTGAAGGCCTTTCCAAAAGTTAGAAGTAAATCTGGGATCACGATCAGATACAACGGAGAGGGGAACTTCATGAAACCTGACTATCACTTTATGGCACAATCGGGAAAGTTGATCTAGAGAGAAAGTATATCGAATAAGAAGGAAATGAGAAGATTTAGTCAACTGATCAACAATAACCTAGATTGCATTATTACCTCTAGATGTCTTCGGTAATCCCACAACAATGTCCATGGATAAGTTATTCCATTTCCACTCTAACATTGGTAGAGGCTGAATCATCCCTTTCAGTAATTGCCGCACTACTTTAACCTGTTGACAAGTCCAACACTTCACAGTAAAATCAACAATATCTCTTTTCATTCCATCCCACCAGTAATACTCCCAAAGATCTCTATACATTTTAATACTGCCAGGATGATCTAAAAATAGAGAACTATGAGCTTCACATAACAACTATCTCTTCAACTGTGAATCACAAGGCACACATAATCTCTTCCCAAACCTCAAAACACAATCATTATCAATGTTGAATTCAGGAAACTTACCCTTCTGAACCAGCTCTACCTTTTTCTGCAACTCACTGTCTTTCTTTTGTGCTTGCTTGATTCTGTCTGATAGAGATGATCTCACTAACACCTGAAACAAAACAGAAGAACTTCTTGCCCCATCAACTTCTATGCCAAAGTTCATCAAATCCTTAACCAAAGGATCACGTTCCAAATGCAACATTGTTAATGATGCATTAATTTTTTGACTCAAAGCTTCGACCACTTTATTTGATTTTCCCGGATGGTAATGAACTGTACAATCATAATCCTTGATTAATTTTAGCCATCTCCTCTATCTCATGTTCAATTATTTCTGAGTGAATATATACTTTAAAATTTTGTGATCGGTATATATTTCACACATTACACCATACAAATGATGCCTCCAAATTTTGAAAGCAAAAACAACAACAGCTAATTCCAAATCATGTGTAGGGTAATTTACCTCATGAGTTTTCAATTATCGTGAAGCATAAGTAATTACCTAATCATTCTGCATTAGGACACAACCAATTCCTTTCAATGAAGCATCATTGTAGATAACAAACTCACCATTCCTGGAAGGTAGTGCCAAAACTAGAGCATTCACGAATCTTCTTTTCAGTTCCTCAAAACAATCACCACATTCATGTGTCCAGATAAACATAACACCCTTCCGAGTTATCTTAGACATTGGACTAGATTAACATGATAAATTTCAAACAAACCTTCAGTAATAGCCTATCAAACCAAGGAAGCTATGAATCTCAGTTACATTTGTGGGTCTTGGACATTCATCCACAACCATTGTTTTAGCAGGATCAACAGGTATCCCCTCTTTAGAAACAATGTGACCAAGGAAAGAAAATCGTTGCAACCAAAACTCACACTTACTGAATTTCCCATACAATTTATTTTCTTTTAAGGTTTGCAAGATAACCCTTAAATGTCTTTCATTCTCCTCTTTACTTTTAGAAAACACCAAAATACCATCAATGAAAAAAACCACAAACTTATCCAAGAACTCATGGAAAATTCTATTCATTAAGTCCACGAATACAACAGGTGCATTGGTTAGCCCAAAAGTCATTACAAAAAATTCATAATGGCCATATCTTGTACGGAACGCGGTCTTCGGAATATCTGCATACTTTACCTTCAACTGATGGTACCCCGATCTTAGGTCAATCTTTGAAAAATACTGAGCTCCCTGGAGCTGATCAAACAAATCATAGATATGAGGCAAAGGATATTTGTTCTTAACAGTGATGTTATTCAAGGATCTATAATCAATACAATGTCTCATAGAACCATCTTTCTTTTTAACAAATATAACAGGAGCACCACATGCTGATGTGCTAGGTCGAATGAAACCTTTCTCTAATAAATCGTGTAATAGCTCCTTCAACTCTAAAAGTTCAATTGGAGCCATTCGATAAGGGAGTTTTATAATTGGATTAGCATTAGGAACTATTTCAACAGTAAACTCAACTTCCCGATCTGGTATTATTCCATGCAACTCATCAGGAAAAACATCAGGATACTCATTTACCACAGGCACATCATTAATCTGAACAGTTCCCTTATTTTCAACAATTTTTGCAAGGTGACATTCATTTCTATATTTTATAAGTTTCTCGGCCTCTTGATATGTTATCAAAAGTAAGGGTTCATTCTTCTACAGAAACTAAAAGTCTTTCTGATAAGTAACTTCTTTATCTCTACAGTCAATCTTATCATGGTAAATAGAAATCCAATCCATACCCAGGATAACATCAAACTCTACTAGAGGTAAAACAATAAGGTTTGCAAGTAGGTTATTTCCATGTATAAATATAGGATGATTCTTATAAATTCTTTTTGCCTTAACATTTCCCCCAGGTGGTTTTACCACAAGTTCAGAGTCATTTCTTGAGTTGGTATTCCCATTTTACTATAAAAGTTTTCAGAGATGAAGTAATGTGTAGACCCCGAATCAAACAACACACTGGCATAATCTAAAAAAACAAACAAAGTACCTGATACAACTTCATTTGATGGCCCGACATCTGCTGAAGTAGTTGAAAAGGATTTCACCACACCTTTCTGCTTGTAGTCTAACTACTTCCCATCACTCAAGCTATTTTTCGGACACTCGTTTTCATAGTGACCCATCTCATTGCACTTAAAACATTTCACAAACTATAAATCGAATTTGGACTTACCATCAACTTGATCTTCTTCAGTGCAATCACGAGCCTTTTGTCCCATCTTACCATATCGGTAGCACTTCCCAGAATTCAGAAGACATTCCCCAGCATGCCTTTTACCACATTTATCACAAACTAGAAACTTAGTTTTCTTACCGTCAGACCTTTTTGAAGAATTCTTTCCTTTCTCCTGCCACCTCGGTCTCTTCTTCTGATGGTTGTTATAGAACACATGATCATCGGCAAACTCCATTTTGACCTTCTCAGCACATCAAACAAGCTTTTCATAACTATTAAACTCACGATAAGCTAAAGACCTTCGATATTTTGGCTTTAATCCTGGGTAAAAATGATTTATTTTACTATCAAGGTCTCGGATAAAATATGGAGCATACCATGACAATCAAGTGAACCTTTCTTCATAGGCAGCCACTGAGTCTTCCTCCGTCCTCAATTCCAAGAATTGTTTTTCCATCCTAAGTCAAACAGCCTTAGGAAAATACATCTCAAGATATATACCTTTGAATTCATCCCAGTCGAGAGCATCAATCTCATCCGCGTCCCTGATATTTTTAACCATCGACCACCAATAATATGCTTCACCCTCCAAATGATAAATAGCAAGACTATCCTTTTGATTGTTTGAACACCCCATGACAACGAAAATCTTCTCCAGTGCTTTAATCCACCCTTAAGATAGCATATGGTCAGATGATCCTCTGAATGATGGGTGATGTTGCCTCATAAAATGTTCAACCACTGACATGTTCCTCTGCGGTTGATCTGGCTGATCTCGTGCATGGATACCACCACCATTTATCGCCTGATTCAATTGTTCCATTACTGCAAAAAACTGTTCAGTTCCAATTCCGACCATCTCAGGATGCTGATTCGGAAGGTTATTTTTTTCTGTATTCCTTCCTAGCACTGCTTCCTTGTTTCCTCTATGGAAAACCATTCTGAACAAACATGTCTTAGATGAAGCAACATGCTAATTTTGAAATGCTTTATCATTTCAATTTTATCATAAAAAAATATTTTTGGATAATCATTTAATAAAATTATAACTCCTAAAGTTATCTAAACTGACCTCTGATACCAACTATAAGGCCCATGCCTTAAACCGTACTTAATCTTGAGTTATTTCAATATTACACGTTGATGATCTTTTCAGGTTTAGAGTTTTAGAGAGTTAGATCATAAAAACATGAATTACATTCCACATTAAAACAAAGTGGTTACATAAAGATATTATCCATTTTTACCATGAACGAAAACATATTTAACATAAACATGGATTCTTTCTTGACACTTCTTGACACTATCATCATATCATGTACCTTTCCCTTGACCTGTGAAAACATTTCAAAAAAACTTGGGATGTGCATAAAAAGCTCAGTATGATATAAAAATATGGAAAGGAAACATGAGTTCATATATACTTAATAATGAAATCTTACATTACCCATAAAACATAATAACTTTATCATACCTCATCAAATCATGAATAAATCATAGAAATCATAAGACATAAAGGTAAATTGAGGCATTCATAACATTCTTACTTAGGGAGTAACCCTCTTGGTTATGTCTGGAATACCCACCCCAATATATTCCCTAAATCTCTTCAGAGAAACCTTAACGTTTCACTCATTCACATTACCCAATGCATTGGAGAGCTATATCGGGCTCACCTGCCCTTAGTTTATCACGGAACCACCCGTCTTCATAATAATGCCCAAGAACCACAACATAATCGTATCACATAAAACTAGTATAAAGGAAACATAACATTTCCAAATTTCAATCACAAGATATCAATACAACACATTGATATAAAAACATTATGAAAACCATTTTCAATACCAAAATAAATGAAAAGTAAAACATGGTATTTATTTTTCTATTAAAAAGAAGGTATGGCTTGTAGAGGATGTCGAAACTCAAAAAAGGTCACAGCGGCAGAGAAGTCGTTCTCGCCGCATATGTACGACAAAAACATTCCCTTTTGTCATTTTTTAAAACGCTTCATATAGATACGATTCCTTTTGGATAAACATAAAAGTCAAAGGGGTTTATACAACATATAAAAGAAAGTTGTTCATAAAATAAAATATGCCTCAATGAAAGGAGATTGAGACGAAGTCCCATACCTCGGGTCCGACTTGACTCGATCATTCTTTAATGTCATGAATAATAAAATTGAGTTAATTTATACTTGCGTAAGAACCTTCTTTAAGTTCATTATTCCTTTTATATCAATTATTACCATGTAATGAACACTATGTAATTATTTTAATTAATAACGGTCGTTTTAACGATCATTGGTACTTGAGTCAAAATATGCTCTTAATAATTAAAAGTTGTTTATGTATCCATTATATCCAGAGTTATACTCATGATTTATATATCATATAAATCATATATATCCAGTATATACATGCATTTATAATATTACATAACATTTAGAGGAAAGAAATGAAATGCACCGTTCATGGAGACCGTAAGCCGAACGTACGCATGAATGCTACTTTCATTTCTATTTCGTATTTTTATGGAATGGAATAATAATTATTTAATGGTATATTATAATTCTAGTATAATATAATATATTTTACCATTAATTAAATCCTTTATACATCCCACATATGGCATTAACGAAATCAAATCACTTTGAGGGGGCGGTAGTACGCACTACCTTAAATGAAGATATCGCGTTTACCCATAATGGAAACCATAAAGGAATTCCCAAAATAATAAATAAATAAGCATAAGGAAAACCTAAAAATATTATATATCATATATAAATATAGTGACATCTTAATTGCCACCTTTGAAGGTGTTAGAAGAATGTTGAACAATCATCGTTTTGGGAGGCATAAATTCGCCATCCACGGAAACAGTATGTTCTTTAACCATTAGATGTAGGTGAGTGTAAGTGTAGCTAGAATCATTCTTATAAAAACATCCTAGTATATTTAAGATACTGGATTTTTTACAAAAGAAATGAATAAAAAGAGTTTAGGGTGATGGAGAAGCAATATAAAACAAAAGGACTCATGTGAAGATATTACCTTAAAAACGGGTAACTCCCTTTAGTTTGAGCTCAAAGGCTTCCTTGGGAAGACTTATTCCCAATGTGATGCTTCAAGGAGTTAGAGAGGGATATGTAGAGACAAAATGGGCAGGTTTTAGCTGATCCAAATGCTTTGGAAGTGTGGGTAAGGTGGTAGAGGTGGGGGGCTTTTATAAGATGAGAGGAGGGGCACTCTTGGAAAGTAAAGAAATCTTATTTTATTTGAAAATGATTTTCGGATTTAAAAGGTCCCACATTAATATAATTCGAGGATAAGGTGATAAGGGATAGAAATATACCCACCCAATAGATTTTGGACAAGTGTAGGTAATATATTGTACATTATCTTTTCATTTTATTTAAATCCTTTATTAATGAGGTAATCGCTGCATCATTATGATGTCACAAATAATTTTATTTATTTAATATATAAGAATTATAAAACAAAATACTATGATGTAAGAAATATTATTATCTTTCCAATGAATATTTATAGTAAAAAATCTGACTTGTATAACCCCATTTAAAAATTGTTTTAGTAAAACATCTCATGTTTGTGTCATTTTAACTTTTACATTAAATAAAAAGTTATTTATGTCATTTCCAAACCAAATTTGCCCCATGGGGTCCCCAAGTTGACCCATGGATTTTTTGGGTCGTTCTTGACACATCCAATGAGGGTAGGACATGTGTCAAGCTCATATCATATTATTAAAACATTATTTTTACCCTAAACTACACTAATTACCTCTAATCGTGATTATAAACTTAATAAGTTACTATTCACCAAAAAATTTATTTTAATCCCATTGAACAACATTTTACTTAATAATGACAACCATGTATTTCGGATTTTGGAAATTCAAAACACAAAGGTTGTACAATTTCATTTAAATGGAAAATCAGTTTTTATAAGTACCACTTAGTGGTTTCACTATTCATAAAAAACTGATGTTTTTCAGAAAAATACCAAAACATCACCCAAATCTATATTTGATATTCCGAATTAAAAAATGATGTTTATTTTACAAAATTCAAAACATATTAGTTACATTAATTAATTTAATAATTAATTCCCGATGTCATGTTGAATAGCGTGTTTTTATGAAACAATATATATCAAAAGATTGACACTAGTTTAAGTCCAATTTCAATGTGAAATTAATTCCAATGTCCACCATTGGATTAAATGGTAAAAATATATTCTATTTAAAATTTAAAACCAATCAAAAAGATAATTATAACTATATAAAAAATTATATTAAAAAGTGGTTTGGAATTAAAATACAACACTTTTCACTATTCCTTAAAAAAAGGAACATTATCAGAAAAATACCAAAAATTTATCCAAAGTGAATTTCAATGTCCCAATCATAATGAATATGTTTATTTTGACAAATATAGCTTATAAAATTGTCAAAAAATATATTTAAAAGTGTTTCTCCATTAAAAGGTGGTAAAACAATCTTTTAAAAATACTAGAGTATTCCATGCTTTACGTTGGATTTATTCTCATTTTAATCCTGAAAAACACTATCCAATTCATAAATAGACATAGATAAAAATATCTATAATTCATTACTTAATTGGGATGTTACAATAACATAGGCATGTTATCTTAAAACAAATGCCCAAAAAATGAAATGATTGGTCGTAATGATAAATAATTTATGAAGTATAACCCAATGATAAAAAACATAAAAAAAGATTCCACATCATTCCATCCTTGCATGATCACACATCCCCTAAAAACACAGGATAATTTTAATCAAGAAGATCCACCCCAATACATTATTCCCTTTCAATTTCCAGTTTACAATAAAATGAAATCTATTAAAATCCAAAAAAGGTACCATGTTGGGTGTGAATAAAAAACACTAGTAGGATACCAAAATGAATCGACATTTGGATTTCACCGACGTAACGATGACCCAGTTTTAAAATATTTTCAAATCTAATCCTCTTTTAAAATAATAATTTTCATATTATAACATGAAAATATATTTTGTATTAATTTTTAGATACAAAAAAAATTAATTCTCTAAAATAAGTCCATATATCGATCTAATAAAATAAAAATGACAAAATGAAAAACATGATCAACATTTCAAAAATAGAATATTATCATATAACTATAAAAATTTCATATAAAAATGATGCCATAATAATACTATTTATTTCAAGTTTTTACCTTCAACATTCAGGAACACTGTTACCTCATTGAATGATATGTACAACTATATATATTAATGTAAGAATTAGTATAATGGTGTCACAAATTCCAAACCATGAGACATTAATCCCGCATTATTTCATAAGGATGACCTGTCACCCATCCTTTTTACTAAAATTTATCATGAATATCACCATAAAATTGTCAGAGAAAATAGTCAAATGAGATTGATTTATCATGGAAAACCTTATTCTAAACATAAATTACAAGACCTAGATTCTCCTAAAATGGTGGAAACATGTTGTAACACAAATCCCATACACTGCAGTACAAGTGAATTTTCTGGATGATATATCATCAACTAGGTGACATATAATATCTCTTGAATCTATGTAATATGTAAGATCATCTCCAAGTGGTAGTCTACCATCCCATGATCTTCCAAAAAACAACATGACATATTGGGGAACCAACATACCATTCTTTACTAGGTAATAATGAACCACCTTAGCTAATGGTCACATAAACACATGATCACAAACCCAAAATACCAATGCTTGATGATGGTTATCGTAAAACATCTATTGAATCTGTTATATCTCTGGATATTTCTGAATTACCACCCCATTCATAGTCATCTAAAGGAATTGTGTCCATCCGACCAATGAACCCTCATACACCTCAGTTCATTATAATAGGGACTGGTAGGGCTACTCATATAACACCTCAAATAAGTCAATCCAGATCTATCTCTGATAAATATTATTATATTCAAACTAGTGTAAAAATAGATGATGTTTATATGAAACACTAAAATAAATAAAACTCACCAAAAACATATCATTGAGAATAATGAGTTATTCCTCAAAGTGGACATCAATTTACCGATGATATGTGGTGCTCATCATCAACTGATTGCCCAAATCATCTAATAGACACTTCCAAAAACATGATATAAAATGGATTTCCTAGTCTGACACAATTTTTTAGTGTACCATATGAATCAAAACAACCTCTCCAACATACAAGCATTTGTGGTCCACTGTATTTTTATTCTCTTTGATAGGTGGAATATGGACCAATTTCCCCAGAGGATTGACAATTGCCCTTATGTAATATTCCCCACATAGTGCACATTTCAGCATAATCATGAAATTCAAATAGATCTCATCTAATAACAATACTGGAATATGATTTCTCTTAATGAACACAGATTGTAACTGATGATTATTTTGTTTCTTCTTATACACTAAGAATCTAAAAATGATTTCTACCACATCATGTCTCATTTGGCACCACCAATAATATCCCATTAAATCATAGACCTTAATGGTCAACCGATAGTGAAAATACTAACTACAATGTTTCATCCACTCTATCACTTCCCTCATTATAATAAATTGAATAACCAAACACTTCTTGAAGAGACAGAACCCACCAGTATATCAAGACCAATTACTCGAGGACTCCCCATCATTTTATTCATTGTTGGTTGTATTGAAATATGATTCTAAAACCATACTATTCCTCAAATAATCAATGGTATTTTGTGTAATATTCAAAATGGAATAGAATACATGACCACCATCCCCATAATTTTTTCTTTTTTATGTAATAAAGGTCATCAAACCCCGCTCATCCATTTATTCCAAAATATCCTACAATGGAATGTTCCTAATGAAAACATCGCTGAGCACATTCTACATTCAATGAATTTACATAACAACTAATTGAGTATTCAATATGTACTCCACCCAGTTCATATCATATATACATTGATACCATAGTTTTTTTCATTATTAATAAATCATTTTAATGATAAACAACATAAATCAATTCACAACTAGGATACAATGTTTTGTTTCGTCATAAATTTAGGCTATACCTAACATTTAATAAATAACACATAAAAATTTAGTTAATTTATTCTTCTCTATATTCATATAGGCTTTATTATTCTCCTTAGTAAATGAAATAACATGAGGGTATACATCAAAATTGGGTGACATAAAATCCTAGTAAGAGGAGAGATAATAACATGAAACAATATAACATGGGGTATGCATAATCATCATTATCATAATCATGAGAGGAAAATTTAGAAAATGAAATGGATTGTATCAATGCATAAAAATGAGACATCATGCCTTTAAGGTAAAATACCAGACATAATTGTGAACAAATATAACATCAATTTCCCACATATTTAAATTTTATAATGAGATACATTTATTTAAACACTACATTGGAAAGATATATAAATCTTCGAGCACCCATCCTATGATAACAATTAAATTTCACTATATAATTTTGGTCTCTCCTATCACATCATACTATTTACATTATCAAGCATGCCACAAAGAACATATATCAATCTTAATCATAATGTAACCCATCAGATTGAATGTGATTATTATCATAAATCATACATTTATAAACATTGGTCTTCCAAATTAACGAGGATAAAAAATACATGATATTATAATCATAAACCTTGAGGGAAGAATAAAAAATATTTAGAAGTAAAGCGAGTGTTTCTTCTAAAAAAAATTCATTGGGAAAACGTTTTTTTCAAACAAACTCAAGTAGAAAGAATTTATATCCTAGAAAAGGTAATATAATGATGAAGATATTATATTTATGGAATATCTATACTAAAAATTGGGTGAAAGAGGGATACCCCAAGGAAAGAGAGGTGAGTTCATGAATTCCCCATACGTTAATTCCAGATTAATATAATCTATTTTTCACCTCCCTAATAATAATCATATATTTATTAAATCATTGATAAAATAGTGAATTATTTTTATTTTACAAAAATTATTTTCAATTTTATTCTTTGGATTAAATTACATAATTTCCTTTTAAAAAATTGAATCATTTTGATATCATATTTTAATTCTAAATTTCCCGCCTTGCAAAGATTTTACTATTTTATTAAATGTAACTTATATATTAGTCTTATTTATAACAAAATAATATAATACATGAAATTTTATATTAATATATTATATGTAATTTATACTATCCATGCATGAAAGTAGAAAAAATAATATTCTTAGATACTTATCTGATGCAGGTTAATCGACCTTGAATGGGGCGTTGATGAAAGAGAGAGAAAGGGAAATTTGACAATTATATTTGTCAATAATATGATAATTAATGTAGGTTAACATCATTGATATAATTTTATCTTACTTTTTAACCAATCTTTTAGCATATAGTTTTGAAAGGGATTGTGTAGAAAAACAAAGGATGAAAATAGAGAAGATTTAATTGAGAATTACTCACTCCTCGGTGTAAATTCTCTTGCAAGAAAATATAACTCTATTGGTGATTAGAGTTGGAGGGATCTAGAACATCCCATGTATTATAAGAGGCGTTTGATGAAGTATTTGGGCATATAATAGGATTATGAAGGAATGGTTGGAGTGGTTTTCAAAGGGGAAGGAGATATTGTATTTATTCTTAAGGAGGGGGATATTTTTAGAATAAAATATTAAATAAATTAATATCTCATTGATTATAGTTATAATATTAGTATTTTTGAGAATATAAATCATATATTAATATAATATAATTCTTTTTAGACTTTTAAATTATATTTATAATTCTAATCAATTAATTTGTTAAAAGGAATGTGAAAAGAATTAGAAAATGATATTTAAAGTAATCAATTTTGACTTTAGTTTTTTCAAAGATATTTTATGGTTTGGAAATTGTGTTGTTTTTATTTTAATGAACCATTTTGATATTAAATAATATATGGACGAACCTAATGGTCTCTAAAATATTATATCACCATTACATCCTCAATTATGTAAATTATGAAAAAAACGTTATGTGAAAAACAATATTTTTACTATTCACTAGAAAATAGAAGTATTTCAAAAACAAAAAAATAACCCCGGGAGAATTTTTATATGATTATTTAAAAATGGATTCCATTTTAGGAAAATAATTTTCTAAATAAGATAAATTTATTTTACAATTAAATTAATAATTATGTTGGAAAAAATATCGATTTTAAATTTACTACTAGCCTTATAATGATCTAAAAACTACTTATCATCTATTTAAATTATTATAAAATAATAAGAAATAAGAAAAATAGTTTATAAAAACATTTTATGAAAATAGATTTTTTAAAACTATTAAATTAGTCATAAAATTGTAATTAAATATTTATGGCATATTAAAATGACAACACTTAATTAATAATTTTTATACTATTAACATACATATAATATGATGTTATTATGTCATATTTTCACTTACTAGATGCCAAAAACAATTTATACTTTAATGGGTAAGGTTACTATTCATTTTTCTTATTTACTATTCATAAGGTTCATATTACTATTTCTATGGTCATGTTATTATTTCATCAATATTGGTTCTTTAACTTCTAGAAATAGTTATTTTTTCACTAATTACCCACTTAGAAAGATTTCAGTATTGTCTCTAAGTGATTTTATGTGCTAAAATAAAGGAGAAATAAATGATTGGGTGGTTATATGCTTCCCCTATTTTGAAATTTCTCGATCAAAATTTTGATTTATATAAACTTGTGTGGGTATATATCCTTTATAACATACTCAGGTTCCCAAGATGCTTCTTCTTACTTATGGTTCTCCACACCACATTAAAAAGGTGGGTTGTCAAGTTGTGAATAACCTCATATCTCATTTTATGATTTTGTACAGTCTTCCCCTCATAAGATAAATCATCTTCAAGATGTACCACCATTACGTTCGGTACATCTATGAGATCTAGTATTTTCTTCCTCAGGAGAGATTCATGAACATATCATGATCGTGATACATATTTAGAGGAAGTGAAAGGTGATAGGACACATTTCCTTTACGATCAAAGATCTCAAAGTTTCCTGTGTACCTTGGTCTTAGAATCCTTTTTTTTCAAACCATGTGACTCTCTTCCATGGTGATATTAAATGTAAGACATCCAGTACAACATTGAACTTCAATAACCTTCGACAATCGTCAGAAAAACTCTTCTGCTAAATTTGAGAATAATTTCTCTGCTGTTGGATGGAATAAACCTCTATGTCATCTCACGTACCATATCAGGTTCGTGTACCTTTCATTCACTATCTTCATCCGAATAGGTGGGAGTTCCAATTCACTTTATATACATGGAATCATAGGGATCCATCTTAATTAATGATTAGAATCTAGTATTATATGATAACAAATACCATGGTAAATGATGATGCCATCCACATTTTAATTCCACATAGAATTATCATAGAATATATTAAAATATCTAAATATTATATCAGATTGGCCATCAATTTTGGGATGATAGGACATGATAAAATTAAATTCATTACTCAAATAATGTCAAAGACTCCACCAGAATATTGATGTTAACCTAGTGTAATGATTAAAGAAAATAGAGAGTGGAATCCCGTACAGTCTCACCCATTAATTCACATATATCATTTCAATTTGTTCAAGTAAGGGATCTTCCTGAATGGTGTTAAGTATTGGTGAGTCAATCAACCACAACCCATATCTCATTATTTCATTTTTATATCATTTTGAGACACATGGAAAATTCAATATTGACATTATCACATTCTATATGGGAATATGAAATGGTTACATCATCCCATTGGAATTCTATAAATTTTCATTTTCATTATTATATATGATACACATTGAGATACACTTTGTAATATTCTAATTAATGTTACCCCACCAGAAGTGTTCCCAAAGATCATGATACATATTGATACTAAAAAGATAGATAAAGAATTTTAAGCTATGTGAATTATCCAATGGGTCGTTATTTTGCCTTGGATATGAAGCTACACAAGGGCTAATTCTAAACTAAACCACACTGTCATTATCTACATGGATCTCTTGTGTCATCCCTTCCATTTTTTAATTCACCTTCTTTGGAAACATAATATCTTCCCTCATTGACTCATTAATCTTTTATTGGATAGATGGTTTGGAAACTGGATGGGGAAGGAATTATTTATTAACTGAAATTATTATTTCAAAATCATTCCCATTCATATGAATGAATATGGGGTCTTTCTCAATCTACATCATGGAAAGAGTTGCGGTATCTTTTCTTTAATTGCTTTAGCTACCCTGTTTTTCTTAATGAGATGATAATGAATAGAGGAATCATAGTTTATGATTGTCTTTAACAATATCCATTAACCAATGTTGATCCCCTTTTTTGAATATATATATTCAGATCTTTTGAATGGTATATATATCACAATACTCACCATACAGTTCGTGCCTCCATATTTTCAAGGATACAATCACAACTACTATGTTCAGATCATGTTCCATGTAGTTATTCTTATGGATCTTCAACTTTCATGAGGCGTAGGATATCATATTATAATTTTTCATGATTATACTACCTGATCCATACATTGAATAATCACTGTTTATCATAATATTTTCTCCACTCATTAGTAATGTGAGTATAGGTGTATTGAATGGCCTTCAATTTATCTCCTCTAATATTTCAACACATTTATCAATCTAGACGTACATTACCCCTTTCCTTATTATCAATGTTATCGGTCTATAAAATCATAAAAAATTACTCCAAAAAATGTTTGTGGAACCTTTCTAAAATATTAAAACTATATATTTTCAAGACACTATAGTTTTTCGTACATTCCTTAATTTCTATTGTTTTTGGATTTTCCATATAAATTTCATTACTTATTATCAAATGTCCCAATAATTTGACTTGCTACATCCAAATTTCAAACTCTTTGAACTTGGCGTACAACATCAACTTAATTAATGTTTCCAACACAAGCCATATAAGTTCTTCATGTTCATATCTCTTGGAGTAGATGAGAATATCATCGATAAACACAACCAAATGTTTTTGAGGTAATGTCTAAAGACTTTATTAATCAAATACATGAAGATCTCATGGAATTATTAATTCCTAATGGCATCACCAAAAACACATAGTTTCCATACCCTCTATGGGAGGAAATATTTTAAATATCTTACTACTTCTACATTACTAGATGATATATAGAATTTAGATTCACCTTTGTGAAGTACTATGCTCCTCACAATTGAACAAACGAGTCATCAATCAATAGAAGTTGATACATTTAATTTATTGTGATATTGTTGAGTTATTGATAATTGATTCAAAACAACATCGATCAATCCTTCTTCTTGATAATGAACACAAGAACAAACTAATGTGATGAAATAGAAATTGTGTACCCATTGTAGAAATTCTCAAAATAAACATCATTAAATCATCTAGTTTGATAGAAGACATCCTATATTGAAATTTGAGATTGGAGTATATTTAGGTATGGGTTCTACTAATAACTATACCACACATTCATGGGTATGTCATAGTAACTCTTCTAGAAATACACCACTATATTACCTCATGATATGAATTTCTATTTGTGTACACTTTCATTTGACTCAACATTTGGATGGAGATATTCTTCTTTATAGGGAATCAACTCCCACACCATTGCTGTATTTTGAAAATTGCATTCATGGTCTTTTTTTTATTTTATAAGTTAATTTGAGGGTTTAGAATATGAAAATATATTTAATTTTCTAAAATTATTATATATAATCTATATAATGAAAGCCATTCCATTCCCAATATATCATCGAATTCCACCATGGAATGTATCATGAGATTTTCTGGAAGAATCATCCCACATATTCCAACAAGAGAAGAGTCCAATATATTGGTTGAAATGATTTAACCACTATGTGTTTTTATGTATATCTATACATCCAAGATTCGGGGATTATATTCAATAGTTCTTGAAAACATGCATGATATAAATGAATGTGTAAGAACTATTGAAAATAAGATTTTTTCAATTCATGAATGAATAAGACGTGTGCATTCTATGACGTAATTTAATAACTCCATTTAAATAGTAGTGATGGCATAATCATTCCCTTAGTTTTTTTGGGTGGATAATGATGCTGATTCCTCTTGAGAACATGTGTTCTAGTGTGATGTCCTTCATAGTGACCTTACTCCCTATTATTATACACTTGGACCATGTGAGGGTATTTCCATTCCTTGCTCACATTCTCCTTCTTTATCGTGTCTTTTTGACATTCCCGATCATGGTGGAATTCTATCCCAAACATCATGATATTCCCTGTCCCTTTGAGAAAATTCCCAGGATGTTTCTACCCACATTTAATACATGTGGGAGGTTTCATTTTCACTCCACCATTATCATTAGATCATCCATTATGAAACTCCATCTATCATTTCTCATTTCAATATCCATGGGACTAATCATTGAACTCTATCTACACTTTAAGAGAACATTAAACCACATCTTCATAACTACCAATGTCTCAAATTTCTATGGCCATTAGAATGTGTGGTTTTAATCCAATAAATAATCTATCAAATTTTCTATAATTGTTGATAACAAAATCTGAATCATACCTTGTACGTCGTGTGAAATTCTCTTCATATGTCATGATAGGTTATACATCATTTTTTCTCTTAAGTATTAATTATATCTTCATAATTGTATGATGAATTTGAGGGAAACAATTGTTAAGACTTGTTATCTTGATGTACCCCCAATCGATTTGTTCACTTTATTCCATCGGATTGGTGTTCTTGATCAGTGTCCACCACTGTTCAGCTTATCCATCTAGATAGTAAACATCCAGAGTTAACTTTTCTATCTCATAAAATTAAAGAACATAAATGATTATCTTCATTGAGTTGACCCACTATTCCATATCTATTTGATAAGAATACCCACTGAACACCAGTTGTCTTACCGTAGAAAACACTCGATAACGAGTGCTTCCCTCCTTGGTGAAGGAGAAAGTAACAAATTATTTTGGTTATTGGTCATAACCTGAGAGACCTGGATAGGAATCACCGTGATGATTTGAAATCCACCTCCCAAATCATTGGGGATGTGATTTGTGCAATCATCGCACTGTCCCTCTGATGGGTTATTGGCCTTGTTAATCCTGGTTCCCACAATTTTCTAGAATTGAAAATTTTAGAAAAAACAAAAGATAACCTGTTATTTAATATATTCAAAAATAGTTTCTTGTGAAATCCATATGTTTATAAAATAATATTGTGTTCCTATAGATACTTAGTCACATACTATGGGATTTCACTAATGTTCTCTAATCCTAATTCCCAAATTATCAAAACATTTCTATGATACAAACTATTGTGACCCTACATTTAGTACATAATTTGTAAATAATTCTAACCATAAAAAACATAAAATTATTACAGAAATATGATCCAAAGATTAATTGTCTTCAGAAACAAGGATATACATAACATTTATAAAATAAAACTTAATTATTTATTTAATTCCTTCTTCTCTATATTCTTATTGGCCATATGATTTTTCTTTGTACAAGTAATCACATTTGGATATACAAAACAAATGTGTGAGATAAAATCCTAATAAGAGGAAAGATAAGAACATAAAACAATATTACATGGAGTGATCATAATCATCATCATCATAATCATCTAAGAAAACAACAGGTATGGCATTTAATATAGCAGTGGAGAAGAACAGAACATCATGTCTTAGTTGACATCTACCACACACAGTTTTGAAGAAATATAGAATCATGTTCAAACATATTTCACATCACTCATGAGATAAATAACTTTACCCAATTCTAATGAGAACTATATAATTTTGGGTGCTCCTGTCTCATCATAACAATTTCATTAGACTATATAATTCTGGGTGCACCCAACACATCATATCATTTACATTATCATGCATTCCATAGATAATGTATATCAATAATGGAAATAATGTACCCCATATAATGTAATGGGATAGTTTTAATAAATCATAAATTCGTAATCATTGGGTTCCCTTATTAGAGAGGTAATACCATATTTGATATGTGAATCATAAATATCAAGGGAAGAAGAAACAATCTCGAGAAGTAAATGGTGTGTTTTTTTGAAAGAAAAGATCTTTTGGACAATATTGTTTTTTTTCATAAACACAAGTATAATTCATATATATCCCATAAAGGAATGACTATGATGATAAAATTATATTTATGGAATATCTATAAAAAAATTGGGTGAATGGGAGAATATCCAAAGAAATAGAGCTGGGTTTGAGAATTCCCCATAAATTAATTCCCACATAATTTTGTCTCTTTTCCACATCATGAATAATAAATGATTCATTATTAAAATAATGATCTAGAAGTTAATTATATTAATTTATTAAAAATATTTATCAATTAAATTAATTGTATTATATTTCTTAATTTCTAATGATGAAATTGAAGTATTTTGATATAATATTTTTCTTATAAATTTCCCATCTTTTAATGATTTTACAGTTTTTTTAAATTTAATTTATAAATTAGTATATTTATTTCCACATTCATAGAACAAATCTAATTTTATATTAATATATTTTATATATTTTATATTTTACCTTCATTATGGTTTTTCGAAGAATTTTCTTGGAAATTTCTTCATTGGTGGTTAACCGAATGTTAACAGGACATTGTCGAAATTGTTGGAAAGGGAATTATGAAATTTATATTTTTTATTAATATGAAAATTAATGTAGGATATCATATTTTATATGATTAAAACTTACTTTATAATATATTTTTTAGTGTATGGCTTTGATAGGGAGGGGGTAATAATAAAAAATTGAAGAAAATAGTAAATATTTAGTAGAGACATACTCTCTCCTCGGTGAAAATTCTCTTGCAAAATACTATACCATCCTTGGTGAATGGTGTTCGAGGGCTCCAAAAAGACCCTTTGTATACAAAGAGGCCAGATAGGAAGAATCTGTGAATAGATTATTCTTTTTAATGTATGGGTGGAGTTGTTTTCCAAGGGGATGCAGAGGGGATATTTAAACATGAGGTGGGTGAATTTTTAGAATAATGTATTAATAGAATTATTTACCAAAGGGTAAACATGTAAGAGAATATTTTTGAAAGTGTAAATAATAAATTATTATAATAATATTATTTTTACACAATAAATTATATTTATTATTAGAATTAATTAATTAATTAATTAGAATCAGAAGTGGAACAGAAAAGTGTATTTTAATGAATTACTTATGACTTAGTGTTTTGGAATTTTCATTTACGGTTCAGATATTTAGTTTATAATATTTTAAAGAATCTTTTTTTTAAATTAAATAATCCATGTCTTATCCTAATGTTCTATAATGTTTTATGTTACCATTACCTCATGAATGACATAATTTAAGATATAATGTTTATGTGAACAACTACATTTTTACTATTCACCCAAATTTTTTTTTTATTTTATAACATTATCAAAAAACACTCAAGGAAAAAAATGTATTGATGATTAAAAAAATAGTAACCATATGAGGATAGTATTATTATAATTATGATAATTTTTTTTAAATTAATTTACTCATTTGTTTGAAAAAAATTACCGATTTAAAAAGTATAACTGATTTTATAATGATTTTAAAAATTACATAAGGTTTAAAAAAATTGTCATAATATATTAAGACATCCAAAATATTAATTTTAATCAAATTTTATGGAAATAAATTTTTTCATGAAATTACTTAATTAATCATACATTTAAAAAATATTTATGACTTACTAAAATTCCAAAAATAAAATTATAATTTTTAGAATATTTTATATCTTATAATATGATATATTTATATCAAATTTTTATTTTTACAATTCCAAAATTTTATTTATACATTAATTGTTGAGGTTACTATTTATTTGTCTACCTTACTATCCAAATGGGTCATATTACAATTGTTAAGGTCAACTCACAATTTAATTAGTATAGGTTACTTATTTTCTATAAACACTTATTATTTAATGAATTATTCATTTATAAATATTTTTACTGTTCTTTGTGATTATATGTGCTACAAGAAGAGAGAAATTATTGTTTGGTCATTATTGTAGATTTAGGTCCTTCTGATTGAAAATTTTAATTAGTATGTTATTATCCTAACACTCATTAATACATTATTTGAATACAGAATTTCCCATTGTATTTGAGGAATTCATAAAAAATTATAATTTTAGGTCATGGGAGTAATTATTCTCATATAGTCATATATTCCATTAGCCATATGATACCACATGGTTATACTACATCAGAAAAATATATGTAACCCACACACAAATCATCTAATGATGCAAAAAAAAATGTCACTAACCCAGGTAGAATCAAAATAGCTTCAAATGTCAAATTGGTCTACAAATACTCAAAATAACTATGGTGTTTATAATTTAATTGAATATTTTACCATCCCCTTTTTAAATCCATGATGGTTGATGATATCATGAAGATGACATGAAAATGAAATATAGGATACTTTGGCAATCCCATAAATCGACATATCTTATCCTAATTCTAGGGATGCACGTAATGCATGACTTCTCTAATGTTTTAATGAACCATAGAAACACCATCCTTAGGAATCACTTGGCCTAGAATCCTCAATTCATGAATCCAAAACAAAATCATGGGAAACATTGAATATATGCGTTACTATCACAAGAAAACCAAAATGGCTGCTAGAAGGTGATTATGACCCTTATCCCTCTTGGAATATTCCATGATGTCTTCTAAAAATATGAAAATGATGGTGACTAAAAAGTGTTGAAATATCAATTTCATTGGTTCCATGAATGTAGTTGGAGCATTGGTAAGACCAAATAGAATAAATAAATAAATAAAATTTCTATACCATCTTCAAAATTCTACCATTGGAACATATGTTTCATAATCTTCAACTGGTGGTAAAGTATTATATAATTAATCAATGGAATAAAATGACCCATCTAATAAATTTTTTCAATGGACCATCATTGTTTGACCTAACCCATCACTCGAATCCGCCAAACACATTGCTTGATGTGTGTTTTCATTTTCCATGGGCATGGGACAATCACCTGTAATAACTAATTATCATTTGGGAATGGATTCACCACTCGTAAACATGTATGAAAAATATATAAAAATATGATACCCATATTAATAATAATAGTCATTATCAGATGATAAACCTATTTTATATGTAAATTCATACATCAAATACAATGAATTATATAACAGATCATATACATGGTATCTCAAAATACAAACACAAAAACTAAAATGTAATTTCACAATGGGAAAAAGTCCTAGATAGAACACAATTGGTACAAAATTTCAAAAACAATCACTTGAGTCAAACGATGTGGATCAACCTCACTTTCCAAAAAAACATGATATTAATTAAGTATATTAACCCTGGTATATGGTTAGATTTCCATTACATATGTCCTTCAAAATGACATTTGTAAACCCCCAAAATTTTCCCATGTAGTGTGTGAGGAAGAAAACCTAGTTGGACACCACCAAGAACCTATCTAATGATTTTAACCACATAACCATTAAATGAATTTTAAAACATTTCGACATCTAACCAATTATAAAATATACCATTTTGAAATATACCATTAAAATCACATTGGATTTCACTATTAGTGACATAACATTCATTTCTAAAACAATTTCCAAACATGGCCAAAATAAATAATCAAGGCCACAATGAAAATCATACCCAACATAATAAAGAAGTCATAATATCATATGATCAAAAAAATGGAAAATGTACATGATGGAATAATAAATCACATAATATCAAAATTTTAATAATTAATTTCATAAACCCTATTAATCAATGCTGGTAGGGTATTATTCACATAGAGATTTCACATTTAGGGCTATTATGTGCTCATAAATAGTATTTCTCTGTTGATATTTAATCTAATCTATCATGGTCGTCCTTAAACCCAAATCTAATTGATCAGATGATATTTTGGTATCCAAAATGGATGGACATAAGGTCTTTCTATCCAAGGCCTCTTATAGTCCCTTATAAAAAATAGAGGCAATTATAGTCCTTCCACATTTGGATCAAACATTCCTTGGGACAAAAAACTTTCTCACAACCAATTTAATCCATGTTTATCCCCATAACAAAAAGTAAGAAATGGTTCCTATATTTCTCAATCAATGATATGATCCATTTCCCAATAATATATTAAAATTATAAACAAATATCCATAACAACATAACATAATTTTTAAAAATACTTTAATAATAAATTTTGGAATCACAAAATATAATTGATAAATTTTATCACACAATTAGTGAGCATATAAGACACACCCATTTCAAAACCACACATTGAACCCAAAAATAACCATTATAATCGCTAAAATATTATATATGTAATGATCACCCTGAATAAATTATTTAATATAAATTTTAAAAAAATAAAAGGAAATTATATAGTTTAATTCAAACCAGGTAAACCCCCATTAACAGACAAAGTGACCATGATTTTTTTCTAAAGATCCTCACCTCCAATGAAAACCACTAGTATTTTCTAGAACAATTACCTTCACAAATAATACATAATAAATGAAAAAGACTCATATTAGATACCATATATTTTTAAAACATACTTAATTGGGTTGCATGCATCCATATAAATTTAATAAAAAACAATAGAATGAGAAGATGTAAAAGAAATCAAATAGATATCAACATGGATTAAGAAAAAAAATTATTGAGGAAATCCACAATGGGAGGAGGGGGAGATATCCAACACTAAGGAAAAAATGATGAATGTGATGGGGGGAGAAATATCACCAAGTTCATATAAAAACTCAAAAAAATTATTTGTAAATTTAATATTTTTAATTATTATTAGAGGTTCTTATGATTTAGCCCCACATTTCGAAATATATTTCCCTAACTATACTAGTTATAATACCTAATGATTGTGGGTTACATATTATCTTATAGGGTTTCACATGATTATAAAAACTATTTTCAAACCATGTAAAGCCACACTATAAAAAACATCAACACCCCTCGCCTGGATGCCGCACAATTTATAGAAGACAACAATAACCATGTTCTACTTTGTTACTTCCAAAAATCAACATCTTTTGAACCATAGAACATAAGATAACTAATAACACAAGCAGTGGTATTTATATCTTATATTAATATGAACTTGTGACCCGGAATGTGACAGACATGTATAAATCGTAAACCATATCTATCCCATAAACATGTGTTATCTTGTAACTATATCCAAATATATATACCCTTACACAAAATAAGTACCCGGGTTATTGAAACAACTTAATATATGATTATAAATAATTATTTCTAAAATACTAAAAATTAATTGTCACGACCCGTCGTCGGGGCCCGTTCTGTTACTACCACAAGCCCTCCTTCCATAGGCCAAGGTTTGGCGACTAGCACCACGGTGTAAATCCCAATAACTGGGAAGGCATTGCCTTTATAAAAGTAACAAAACACCACAGAGTACAAGCAGAAGTAAACACTATGTAAACTGAGTAAAATAGAAGTGCTGAAAGTAAAAGGGGCCAGAAATACAAGCCCAACTGTAAAGTACAATTTAAGACAAAATGGCAGGAAGGTGTCAAGCTGCTCTTAGATCATCCTCCGGAGTCCCTACCTGAAGGGTAGGTACAGATGACCATCTCATCTCCGGGTACCGTCTCGTCGTAACGTCCACCTCCAGGTTCCGTCTCGTCGTCACGTCCACCTCCGAGTACCGTCTCGTCATCACTTCCACTTCCGGGTACCGTCTCGTCGTGAGGACCTCCTCTGGGTAACGTCTCGTCGTCACGTCCACCTCCAAGTACCGACTCGCTCAACAAGCCTTAGTCTCGACCATCGCTGATCGTCGTCTGCATCCAACACAACGAAGTGCGGGCATATCCCGTGCAGGGGTGAGTATAACGATACTCAGTAGGGACCCCGAGACCCCTGATGGTCTCCCAAAATCCACAAAGGATAAACCACAAAGGATAAGATACAATCATGAAGTAACATCTGACACTGCTTAGGTATATGCCCATACATATACCTAAGTCACCAATTCTCATTCGGCTCCAACATCCGAGCTCAAGTACAACCCAGTCCACACAGGAAAGAAAAACGTAATCCACATAGGATAGCACAACTCAATCCACAAGGATAGAAAATTTAATCAACATAGGATAGCTCAACACAATCCGAAAGGATAGCACACCGTAATCCACATTGGATAGCTCAACAAAATCTTCAAAGGATAGAAAAACGTAATCCACACAGCATAGCTCAACACAATCCACAAAGGATAGAAAAACGTATTCCACATACGATAGCTCAACAAAAATCTACCAAGGATAGAAAAACGTAATCCACATAGGATAGCTGAACACAAACCAAAAGGATAGAAAAACGTAATCCACATAGGATAGCTCAACCCAATCCACAAAGGATAACAAAACGTAATCCACATAGGATAGCTCAACACAATCCACAAAGGATAACAAAACGTAATCCACATAGGACATCTCTACACAAATATTCTTAGGTATATGCCCATACATATACCAAAGTTATCAAGTAAGCCATCTCAACCATGAGGAAACACTAGCATCATTGACTCAGCTCAAACCGGTATTTTCATTATCGAAACTGTAACTGTTGAAGAGACCCGTCTCTAGAGTGTACAGTGGTCCTGTCACGACTCCGAGGTACTGCTCACTAACCTAAGACTGCTGAGGTACTCCTCCTGTCGAGTACCGCGGGCCTGCCACCTCACATAGTAGTGCTTCCTGGCCGGGTCTGCCACCCAAACACAGTAGTGCTCCCCCCTCATAGCCTACTGAGGTACTCCTCCTGCCGAGTACCACAGGTCTTCCACCTCACATAGTAGTGCTCCTCCACTGTGGGTCTGCCACCTCACAAAGTAGTGCTCCCCACTGGGCTACGTAAGTCACTCCGAATCGAATCGGACAAGCAGTCTTCAGGTCTCAGCCGGCTACACGGTCTTCGTACTCTATACGATCTTATCTAGGAGGGTCCGCTCCACGAGCTACAAGTCGATACTCCAAATATCTCAAAGTCCCACGAAGAATTATCTCAAAGGACCGCCTCGTCATAGGGATCTCAACACAATGGACAGCGCGTCAATCGGACGCCCGGTCTGTGAGTTATTAGCCTTTTCGTCCAACGGGCCCGGTTGGTTTCGTGAGCGAACCAATCCTGGACATATCTCAACTGTACCCCGAACTCTCATAGGGAATACTCATAGGGACCGTTTCTCAACGAGATCACCAACGCCGCTGACGGTTCGTCAAACAGACGTCCTGTCTGAAAGATGTCAGCTTTTCCTTTCCAGGTGCCTGGTTGGATTTTGGGTACAATCCAACCCAGACCAAATCCAACTGCGTTCAAAACTTGGGTGGAGTATGCCAAATGTTCCATCTCATCACGAGGAATTCAACGAAACAGATGGCGCGTCAATCGGACACCCGGTCTGTTAGATATTGGATTTTTCGTTTCAGGGGCCCAGTTTTTTTTAAAGGAAAAACCAACCCGACCGCACTCCACATGCGTCAAAACCACGGTCCGAGTATGCCAAATGTTCCGTATCACTTAGAGGAATCCAACAAAGTTGACGGCACGTCAATCGGACGTCCGGAGCTCATGATATTAGCGTTTCCGCTCCGAGGGCCCAGTTGGTTTCGTGTAGGAACCAACCCGGTCGAACCCAAAGTAATCCGAAACGTTGAGTGTAATATACCGAAACGACCGCCTCGATCCAAGGATCGTGATGCCTCTGACGGCACATTATTTGGAGGTCCGTACATCATGTTACAAGCAAAATACCAAAAAGGTCCGGAAACGGGCAGTCCGGGCCCGGGCCGACCCCCCCCCCCCCCCCCTGGGTGGGCCCGAACCGGGTCGACCCAAACCGAGTCGACCTGACCCGGGTTCGACCCGGAGGGACCGGGTCCGGTTCGGCCGGGGCGCGGCCCTGCCCGGCCGGCCGGCCTGGCTCGGCTCGGCCGAGCGGCCGAGCAGCGCGTGGGGGGCTTGCTGCCCCCACGTGACAGAACCGCGGCCCCCGTGGAGGGGGGGGGGGGGGTTAACGGGCGCGGCTTAAGCCGCGTCCCTCGTGTGAGCCGGACCCGCGCGGCAGCGGGTCTGCCGGCCATCGCCGTCGCGGCTTCAGACGTGGCGGCCCTGTCCGGCGGCGCGCCGAGGCGCTGCCTGTGGCTTCCGCGGACAACCGGAGCCGCTCTGGTGGTCCAATTTCCTTCTCGTCTGCGCTGCTGCTCCTCCCGGGTCCCGTTCTTCACTGCGGAATCATAAAGTTGACTCTACGGCACGTTTCATCTTCGCCTGCATAATCCGCACAACAACGAAGAACTGTGGAGGGTTTTCAGGCTGTGTTTGTTTGGCCCGCACCCTCCGCGTTAGATGATACAAACGGTAAGATAATTAACACATGGAAAACAAACAAGTTACAATTTTAATAAATTAAAATTGTACTTATGATCCGAGTTCATTATTTTAGATGAACAACCATGGGAATAAAATATTATTTTCAAACAAATTCCCTACCTCGCCGTCGCAGTCGGATGCGAGGTCGTCGCGGAATTGACCGTCGCAGAAGGAGGTGATCATCGCACCGCGGAAGGGCGTCGCGTCGTCACGGAAGGGCGTCACGTCGACGATCTCCGAGGATCAAGAACATACAGATTTAATTTTTTAATAATTAATTCCCTATTGAGTTATAATCCACAAAGGAAAAAAATTAAAATACCTCCATCCCCTACCTTGTCGTTGTCGAACGAAGGTTGTCGCGGGGTTGGATCGTCGCGGAAGAAGCGTCGTGGAGGGAGAATCGTCGACATCGCAGTACAAGGCTTCGCGTCTTCGATCTCCGCAGGTTCAGTGTTCTTCGTCAGAGGCCGGTGTTCTTCACATTCTTCACGTTCTTCGCGTTCTTCTCGTTGTTCGTGAAGGAGGATGAAGGCACAAAAGGTTTTGTCAAATCCCTTGAACGTAAAACACATATGAAGAAGAATGTTGGTCTTATTTAATTACATTCCAACAAACGAAAAAAAACTAAGTAAAGTAACGACCCATTAATTCAACGAAAAGAAAACAACCCAATTAAAAGGAGCGTTTAATAGATTAAGAAACTCCCAAGTTGACTTTCAATTAATAGGGGTTTTCGCGGGTGCGTTACTTAGCGGAAAAGAAACGGCGGTGCTCGTGTGGGACCCACCTCAAAAATATCCTACCAAGGGGGTAGGATATTTTTGGATAGCACCCTCTCCGTATCAACTCTGCTTAAGCAGCTATAAGTGGCTTTCAAGTGGCATTAAGTGAAATTAAAATAAAATTTGTCGTACAAATTATTTTATTTTTTTTCTTTAAGCCCAAAAATTAAAAACCACACCCGAGAAAACGCAACTTCGGAAGAGGCATTTCTAAGAAGAAACTGGCACTGCCATTCCATCGATGCCCTCAGAATGCGATTCCGGGCACCCGTTCAAATGTTAGAAAACCCCACTCCTTCGTTCACTTAACGTACCCGAGCCAAACTTCCGAAAATGATTCCGGGCACACCGGGCCTCGGAATCAGGTGCCGTCAGAAGCTGCGTCCTTGTAATATTCCAAAGAAAATTAAGAAAAAAAAATTCCTTGAATTTTACGGGTCATTACATTACTCCCACCACAGGGCTTTATGTCCCCGTAAAGCTTCAACACAAACTTAGGGATACAAAGGCGGTACTGAGCATGCATCCGAGCCTTCTGCTCCTAAGTGCTCACTTGGAGGTTCCCGAGCTGCCATCTGAAGCACACTAGAGTAATCAATCGTCCATGTAGGACCCTCTCCTGTCGATCCTCGATCTCCACTGGGACCTCCGCAAACGTCGCCCCATCATCAAAAACTAGCTCCCCATGGGAAAGATTTGCGTCGGGTCGTGCACGTATCCTATCAGCTGAGATACGTGGAAGACGTCATGCACCTGGTGTAACTGAGGTGGTAGAGCCAGGCGATAAACCACCTCGCAAATCTTGGTGAGGACCTGGAAGGGTCTAATGAAGCATGGAGACAACTCGCCGCCTCGGCCAAAACTCCGTACTCATGTCGAGGTAAGACCTGTAGGGAAACGTGGTCGCCATCCTTGAACTCCAGTGGCCTCCGCCTCCTGTCAGTACAGGACTACGGTCAGCTCTGAGCTATACTCATCCGCTCCTGGATGACCTGGACCTACTCTGTCGTTGCCTGGACCATCTCGGATCCCACAAGGAGCTGCTAAGATTTCTTCTTTGCCAATAAGAGAAATCTGGTCTCATCCCCTGGATAAACCACTTACTTGGCATAATACAGTCAATCCCGACATAGATGATACTAATCCATACCAAGGATGACATCGTAAGGCCTCGACGCTACTACCAAGAGATCTGACCATTACTCTCGCCTCCAAGGGTTGAGTCACACTGTCGGCATCAGTGTGTGGTAACTGGGTCTCCTCCAGTAGGTATCTCACAAGTGAGGGTCAAGTCAATAGTTTAAAATGGAACCTCCTAGTAACAACACGAAAGTGGACAGGAAAGAAAACATCACAAAGGTATGCATCTTTTATTATTGCAGCTCATAATACAAAGACACTACGACAATAAGGAAATAGAAGTACAAAAGACGTAACCACTAGTTCCGCTCCTGTCCACCTGCTCCCAGAGCTCCATGATTGAAGGTATCAGCTGCCTGAAGCTGAGCTCTCCCATGTCAACCAACTCCCTGCGGTCTGGGTGGACCTCCTGGTGGTGGTGGTGGCAACTCCCCGAAGCGTGGGCCACCTCCTGCTGCATGGACAACTCCTCTTCCATGGCCGCCTGATCCTTACCATCCGCCCTGATCGAACCTCTGCCTCTACCTGGGAGGTTATTCATTTAACTACTGTTCATCTACATGGTGGGTCGGACCGTCACATGCCATGTGACCAATCCCGCCACAGGAGTAACACTGGCTGGAAGGTCTGGCTCTGCCACTCCCCCTGGTGCCTCGCACTACTGACCCTGAGTTGCGCGGTCGACCACCTGTAGGTCTGGTCCCCTTGGACCTCTGCGTCATCTGTCTACGGCCTGCTGCAGAAGACTATGCCGCATGCTGGCTAGTGGTAGGTCATGCTACTAGAGACTGCTCAGTAAGGAAACTCTCCACTAAGAGGGCTCGCTCCAACACCCCTGATTGCGTCAGAATGCTGAGAGGAACAACAGATGCTCTAATCTATCTCCTGAGTCCCTGCTCGAAGGTTCGGGCCCTGAAGAACGGGTCCCGTACCATATCTATAGAGTAGCACGAGAGGTCTGTAAACCTCCCTGAATACTGCGCCACTGTCTTGTTCCCTGCTGCAGCTAAAGTAGCTTCTGTATACGCACCGCTCGAAGGGTGGCTGGTATAAACTCTGCCGGGAACAGGCTCTCGATGTCTGCCCATAGAAGAGACGCCTCGTCAGGAATCTGAAGCTTCAGGCTCCACCATCTGCCTGCTGCTTCCTGAAGAAGGCTGGCAGCAAGGATCACTATAAAGTCTGCTGGCGTCCCCACTAGCCTGAAGACTCCCACCACAGCATCCATCCAATCCTCAGCCGCCTGCGGGTCCGTCCCTCCCTGGAACCTAGGTGGCCTCTGGCGCTGGAACTCGTGCAGTGCGCTCAAGCGATGTAAATCTTCTGCTGCTAGGGCTGGTGGCATCGGTGGCCCAATGAGTAGTAGTACCACTGGTGCCTCCACTAGTGCCTCAACTAGGATAGGGCCCTGTACTAAGGCCTCGTCGCTCGGTGCGCTGTCAGTACGTACCACTCTCGGCGCTCTAGATGGTCGTCCACGGGGAGGCATCCTGCAAAAAACAACGTGATACGGTCAAATGATATATACCTGGTGAGCTGACCTGGTTTGAGCGGGCCATTAAAAAATTATGGAAACACACACGCAATCAATGTTTTCGTGCACAAGTCAGAAATCAGTTGTCCGGGTCCTGGTGTATGGATACGCCATCCGCCCGCACCAACACTGGACTCCCTGGACTGATAACCACACTCAATACTCCTAACACTATTGCTTCACTAGAAAAAGATCAGAGTCCTGAGTTCTGCGGTAGAACCCAACTCCTCTGATACCAATTTGTCACGACCCGTCCTCGGGGCCCGTGTCGTGACTACCCCAAGCCCTCCTTCCATAAGCTAGTGGGTGGTGACTTTCACCAAGGCGTAAATCCCGATAACTGGGAAGGAATTTCCTTTATAAAATTAACAAAACACCACAGAGTACGAGCGGAAGTAAACACTAAGTAAACTGAGTACAACAGAAGTGCTGAAAGTAAAAGGGGCCAGAAATACGAGCCAAACTGTAAAGTACCAGAAAAGAAAAAATGGCAGGAAGGTGTCAAGCTGCTCTTGGATCGTCCTCCAGAGTCCCTACCTGAAGGGTAGGTACAGATGGCCACCTCAGATCCGAGTACCGTCTCATCGTAACGTCCACCTCTGAGTTCCGTCTCGTCGTCACGTCCACCTCCGAGTACCGTCTCATCGTCACGTCGACCTCCGGGTACCGTCTCGTCGTGAGGTCCTCCTCCAGGTAATGTCTCGTCGTCACGTCCACCTCCGGGTACCGACTCGCTCTACAAGCCTTAGTCTCGACCATCGCTGATCGTCGTATGCATCCAACACAACGAAGTGCGGGCATAGCCCATGCAGGGGTGAGTATAACGATACTCAGTAGGGACCCCGAGACCCCCAAGGGTCTCTCAAAATCCACAAAGGATAAACCACAAAGGATAAGATACAATCACGAAGTAACATCCGACACTGCTTAGGTATATGCCCATACATATACCTAAGTCACCAATTCTCGTTCGACTCCTACATCTGAACTCAAGTACAACCCAGTCCACACAGGAAAGAAAAACGTAATCCACATAGGATAGCACAACTCAATCCAAAATGATAGCAAATATAATCCACATAGGATATCTCAAAACAATCCAAAAGGATAGAAAAACGTAATCCTCATAGGATAGCTCAACAAAATCCTCAAAGGATAGAAAAACGTAATCCACACAGGATTTCTCAACACAATCCACAAAGGATAGAAAAACGTAATCCACAGAGGACAGGTCAACACAAATCCACAAAGGATATCAAAACGTAATCCACAAAGGATAGCTCAACAAAATACAAAAGGATAGCAAAATGTAATCCACATAGGATAGTTCAACACAATCCACAAAGGATAGCAAAAAATAATCCACACAGGATAGCTCAACACAGTCCACAAAGGATAACAAAACGTAATCCACATAGGATAGCTCAACACAAATCTTTTTAGGTATATTCCCATACAAGTACCGAAGTTATCAAGTAACCCATCTCAATCATGAGGTAACACTAGGATCATTGACTCAGCTCAAACCGGGATTTTCATTTTCGAAACCGTAACTGCTGAAGAGCCCCATCTCTAGAGTGTACAGTGGTCCTATCACGACTCCGAGGTACTTCTCACTAACCTATGACTGCTGAGGTACTCCTCCTGTCGAGTACCGCGGGCCTACCACCTCACATAGTAGTGCTTCCCGCCGGGGTCGGCCACCCAAAGACAGTAGTGCTCCCCCCTCATAGCCTACTGAGGTACTCCTCCTACCGAGTACCGCGGGTTTGCCACCTCACATAGTAGTGCTTCTCCGCTGTGGGTCTGCCACCTCACAAAGTAGTGCTCCCCACTGGGCTACGTAAGTCACTCCGAATCGAATCAAACAAGCAGTCTTCAGGTCTCAGCTGGCTACACGGTCTCCGTACTCTATACGCTCATCTCTGGTAGGGTCCGCTCCATGAGCTACAAGTCGATACTCCAAGTATCTCAAAGTCCCATGAAGAAGTATCTCAAAGGACCACCTCGTCATAGGGGTCTCAACACAAGGGACGGGGCGTCAATCGGACGCCCGGTCTGTGAGTTATTAGACTTTTCGTCCCTGGGGCCCTGTTGGTTTCGTGAGCGAACCAATCCCATCCATATCTCAACTGTACCCCGAACTCTCGTAGGGTATACTCATAGTGACCGTTTCTCAACGAGATCACCAACGCCACTGACAGTTCGTCAAACGGACGTCCTGTCTGAAGGATATAAGCTTTTCTGTTCGAGGGGCCCGGTTGGATTTCAGGTACAATCCAACCCGGCCCAAATCCAACTGCATCCAAAACTCGAGCGGAGTTTGTCAAAATTTCCGTCTCATCATGAGGAATTCAACGAAGCAGAAGGCGCGTCAATCGAACACCCGGTCTGTTAGTTATTGGCTTTTTCGTTCGAGGGGCCCGGTTGGTTTTTAAGGAAAAACCAACCCGACCGCACTCCACCTGCGTCCAAACCTCCGGCGGAGTATGCCAAAAGTTCCGTCTCACTTAGAGGAATCCAAAAAAGTCGACGAAACGTCAATCGGACGTCCAGAACTCAAGATATGAGCGTTTCCGCTCCGAGGGCCCGATTGGTTTTGGGTACGAACCAACTCGGCCGAACCCAAAGTAATCCGAAACCTTTAGTGTAATATACCGAAACGACCGTCTCCATCCAAGGATCACGTTGCCGTTGACGGTGCGTCGTTTGGAGGCCCGCAACTCAAGTTACGGGAAAAATACTCAAAAGGTCCGGAAACGGGGGCACCGGGCCCGGGCCGACCTGGCCCGACCCCCCTGGGTCGGCCCGAACCGAGTCGACCCGAACCTTGTCGACCCGACCCGGCCAGACAGGGTCCGGTCCGGCCAGGGCGCGGGCTGGCTCGGCTCGGCCGAGCGGCCGAGCAGGGCGCGGGGGGCTTACTGCCCCCGCGTGACAGAACCGCGGCCCCCACATGGGGGGGTGGGGGGGGGGGGGCGCCTGGGTCAACGGACGCGGCTTAAGCCGCGTCCCGCATGTGAGCAGGACCCGCACGACCGCGACGGCCCTTTCCGGCGGCGTGTCGGGGCGCCGTCGCCTCCGGCCGCCGGAGCCGCTCCGGTGGTCCGATTTTCTTCCCGTCTGCGCCGCTGCTCCTCCCGAGTCCCGTTCTTCACTGAGGAATCATCAAGTTGCCTTTGCGGAACGTTTCTTCGTCACCCGCCAAATCCGCACATCAATGAAGAACTACAAAGGGTTGTCGGGCCGTGTTTGTTTGGCCCGCACCCTCCGCGTTAGATGATACAAACGAGAAGATAATTAACACATGGAAAACAAACAAGTTACAATTTTAATAAATTAAAATTGTACTTATGATCCGGGTTCATTATTTTAGATGAACAGGCATGGGAAAAAAATATTATTTTCAATCAAATTCCCTACCTCGTTGTCGCTGTCAGATGCAAGGTCGTCGCGGAATTGACCATCACGGAAGGAGGTGATCGTCACACCGCGGAAGGGCGTCACGTCGTCGCGGAAGGGCATCATGTCGATGATCTCCGAGGATCAAGAACATACAGATTTAATTTTTTAATAATTAAATCCATATTGAGTTATAATCCACAAAGGAAAAAAAATTAAAGGACCACAATCCCCTACCTTGTCGTTGTCGAACGAAGGTTGTCGCGGGGTTGGATCATCGCGGAAGAAGCGTCGCGGAGGGAGAATCGTTGGGGTCGTGGTACAAGGCTTTGCATCGTCGATCTCCGCAGGTTCGGCGTTCTACTTTGGAGGCCGGTGTTCTTCGCGTTCTTCGTGTTCTTCGCGTTCTTCACGTTATTCGCGAAGGAGGATGAAGGAACAAAAGGTTTTGTCAAATCCTCTCAACGTACAACACATAAGAAGAAGAAAGTTGGTCTTATTTTATTACATGCCAACAAACGAAAAAAACTAGGTTAAGTAATGACCCATTAATTCAACGAAAAGAAAACCACCCAATTAAAAGGAGCGTTTAATAGATTAAGAAACACTCCAGTTGACGTTCAATTAATAGGGTTTTCGCGGGTGCGTTACATATCGGAAAAGAAACGGTGGGTCTCGTGCAGGCCCCACCTCACAAATATCCTACCAAGGGGGTAAGATATTTTTGGATAGCACCCTATTTGTATCAACTCCGCTTAAGCAGTTTTAAGTGGCTTTCAAGTGGCTTTAAGTGAAATTAAAATAAGGTATGTCGTACAAATTATTTTATTTCTTATCTTTAAGCCCAAAAAATAAAAACCACACTCGAGAAAATGAAACACCGGAAGAGGCGTTTCTAAACAAAAACTGGCGCTACGATTCCATCGGTGCCCTCAGAATTCAATTTCGGGCACCAGTTCAAAAGTTAGAAAATCCCGCTCGTTCGTTCACTGAACGTACCCGAGCCAAACTTCCAAAAATGATTCCGAGCACACCGGGCCTCGGAATCAGGTGCCGTCAGAAACTGCGTCCTTGTAAAATTCCAAAGAAAATTAAGAAAAAAAATTTATATGAATTTTACGGGTCTTTACATTAATCCATATATATTTTTAATATCCCTCAATAACATCATGAACATAAAAAAATATCATTTATAGAAATAACATCAGTAAATAAACCAACTATGTGCCTCAAGATATAAATTTTGTTAAAATATTGTCCTAATTATCATATGTAAAATGAGGAAAATATGTTTTATATTACTAAAATAATATAATTAGATTATTCAATTTAAATATACTCTATTTATTATAATAAAATGTGGGTTTTGTACACATTCATTATGTAGCTACATCATTTTGACCTGGTTTCAACCAAATACCTAAACCAAAATTGTTATGGTAATATACTAAAGAGTAAGAATACATGAATATAAAACATAAATACTAGGATATATTCTCTACATACACATTAATTTATAAAAATTGTACATTATCAGAAATGATAAATTGAATAAATCTAATGGTTATAACAAGATTACATTAATTTTTTGTTCTGTCATTATTATTATCCACAATATTTATATAATTACAAAATAAAGCCCTCATAATTTATTGTATCAAGTATAAAATCAACCACCTAATATACTACACTAGTATCTAAAAAACACTATAATCTTAATCCCACTCACAATACATCAGGGTGATGATCAAGTTAGTGCTCTTCTATCACTTATCAAGGTGATTTCCCATTCTGGAATTTTTTCCACAGCATTATACAATATAAAAAACCTATAGAGGGAAGTATTTCATATAGGAACACATTCTTAGTAAATTAAAATAATTTCAATACATTATCCTATACATTGAAATGTGTATAGGGTATTTATAATGGTTCTCAAATCTAAAATAATAAATTTACTAAACTAATCCCCAAAATTTTTATTCATCGCTCTTATCTTATTTGATTCATTCCAAGATACAATAACATAAATAGTATAATATTCTCATTATTTATTTTATAAATCTTAAAATTAGCTACACTAGTTGAGGAATGATAGGATGAGTGACATGGAGATTATCTATATAAATTACTTGCTTTACAAAACAATAAATATTTTTTCAATAATCATTCTAATCAAGACCATTTGTAAATATCTTACAGGGTAGAACATTATCAATGTCAAAGGAATGCAAATATAATAAATGATCTAGTTCAAATGAGTTATTATAGTAAAATAGATAATAAATTATTATATCATAAAAAGGATGGAGAACATGTGTATGAAATAAATATCATAATAAAATATCAAAATACCATCGATGATAATTATAAATCACATTCAACGCACATGAAATCATAAAGTGATAAAATTCAAAAAAGATAAGTATTTATAGAAACACATAACAACAATCATAAACATGTGACCACAACTTAAATTTACTAAATAATTTAAAAATAATGATTAATCATGAAAACCTGAAATTTCTTTGATATGAAATGAATCTTGAAATATTTTCATAATGGGATACAAAACATTTGATCGTCGAAAAACATGATCATATGATAATAAAAATAGAACAAAATCTGTTACCTTCTTGGGATTGAGATAATACAATATTGTACCCCTGGGATTGGGATAAAACCTCATGTATAACCCGTTGAATAAAGAATTATACTAATATATACCAATTAGGCTTTAATAAATCCTCCCTTACAACCCATTACATGGTGTATATCATTCAACGATCCCATTTGGAATCAGATAAATAATCATGTGTACTCAATTTGTTGTGATAAATCCTTCCATGAACCATTTATATTGGGACACATATTTTCATCTATGTGTTGTATTTGGATAAATACTCTCATGAACATAATTGGTTTGGGATAAATCCACATGTGTAACCATTAACTGGAGACATAATAAAAAACCATTGCATTTTAGAGTGATATTGGATTTCACATATCCTAATCCTTATACATGAATTCCTCAAACATTGTGATATTATTTGAAATATTGTTTTTCTAAATAATTTTATCATTTTGATATTTTTCATTTCACATATCAATAAATATTTATTATTTTGATAGGAAGATCAAATTATGTCCTACATTATATGAAAAACCTTGTTAATTATTTTCCACATGTAATAGTTATATTATCTTATTGAACATGAAACCATATTTGGTTATGTGGAACATAGAATGGAGAGTTCCTTCGATAACATACAGTGCACACAATACCGAGTCCTACCTAGCTAAAATATATTATTAATATTTTTAAAGAATTATTATTATATTAATACCGTAGACATTATAATAGAATATATTAGTAAAACTAAATAATTTATGAATCTATTATTTACACATGTATATATGAATAAATAGTTGGTGACCAATTAACTAGATATGAAAATTAACAATTTTGGAAATATTGGAAATATTTGTTTTGGAAAATATATTTATGAAATAAAAAAAGTTTTAACTAAATTATTTAATTAAAATCATTTCAATATATTTTAATGGAAATTATTAAATTATAATAAATCGAAAATTTAACATTAATCTTACATGTTTTCTTGAATCTTGAGAAGAATTATTCCAATTTTATGAAAAAATGTGTAATTTTCTAAAAGGTAAATTTATTTCTTTTTAATGATGAAAATATTTTAATCTAATTATTAAACTATTATAATTTCAATTTTAAAATGTAATATTCCTCTATTAATTTTGAATACATATATTTACCCTAGGTGAATTTTCAGTACTTTTCTAAGAAGTGTTTTTTGATTATTATTCCAAACACTGAATTTTAATTCACACCATTGTTTTTATCTAATATATTTATATATTTTAATAATATAATAATTATATTATTATGTGTAATTATAAATAATTTTAATAATTTATTCCAATTATGGTCATTATAACAAATTTCACATTGAAATTAGATATAAAATTATTTCAATCTTTTAGAATTTCTTCCATTAAAAACTCATCATCTCATCCGATCTGCAAGATTAATTTTAATTAATTCCTGCAACTTCTTTGTATCGAATTTTAAAAAATAGATTTCCTTATTTAAATAAGAATAAATTATAATTTCTAATAAGTTTTTGTAATTTTTTCTTCAAAAAACAAGAGTAATGGTAATTAAAATTAATTACAATTATTAAGGTAAAAATGAGGTAACATAATGCTTAAACATAAATCTTATGAGGCCAAGTGACCAAGATTCTCTTTTAAAATCCTTTGGAGATAAATATTTAGATAAATTTACTCTTTTATAGGATTTGGACCATTATAGAAGACAAAATATATATTGGAGACCTATCATTTTTTTATTTCTTTTATTTTCAAGAATTCAACTCCTTGTCCAACATAAAAGGGTACTCTCCCCTCACATATTCACACCTCTCATGCCCTTTAAGATTTCACAAAAGAAAACAAAAATCCTAAATATTACCTCATAATCTTCCTAAAATCCTACCATTTGGAATACATCAATTCATGGAGTCCCTTTGGTCCAAACCATGTGGTGTTTCCCAATGAATAGAAAACATCTTTCCTCAATCTATTTTAATTTATTTCCATTCTCCACCCAAAAAATCTTATATTTTTATTAAATAAATGCAAAATTATACTCAATATACATATTTTTTTGATATACTAATGGTTTTACATAAAATTGAACACAATTTAATAAAAATTTTAAGAGACATAATGCACGTTTCTATAGTGGAATAAACCCTCACCAAATGATGTTGTTTGATTTTTTAATTACTACCTCTCATGGTTGTAAATTATGATGGAAATAATGTATTTATATTATACATATGATATTAATGATTTATTTATTATTATTTATTTTATTATAAAAATTATTTCTTATAGATTTCCATTTTTATGTCAAGTAGCTTCATTTTTGGATTAGGGACTAATACCGCCTCAACACGGTGTGATTCATTCACACAATAGGTAGAATTTTTTAAGGATGGTTTTAGTAAAATAAAATGATATATATGAAATAATAATTTTATTGAAATTAATATACATATATATATAGAAACATTTATATCATTTACTTACATTAATTAAATATGAAAATAATCTAGAAACAATGTTCATACGTTTGTAGGTCCTATCATCTCCATGTATGGTGTATTGAATATAATATTTCATAAATTTCTATAAAATTATAAATATATAAATATATATACAAATTATATATGAAATTTACATCATGTTTTGTATTCCAAAAATAACAAAATCATTATCTGTGTAAGAGGATCAAGAATAACAAGTCGCTACATATATGAATGACAAAGTGGTTATTACCCCCAATGAATCATTAACATAAATTTTTTAATAAATACATAATATAAAGTAATAATAAAAAATTTATTTTTTATACATAATAAAATGTTTATTATTAATATTTATGAAAAACATATTATTGTTATATGTGATTTTTGAACATGTATGAAGTAATTCAAGTCATAAGGTAAGGGTTTTCTAATCTCCATTTTCATATCCTTGAGATAGATTCTGTATTCTGCACTTGTTTCATTTATGTTGTGTATATAATTCCCTAATACGTGTTATATAATTAATTACATTTAATTAATGATATATTAGGATACTATTTATGTTATGTTTTCATGGGGATCTAAATTATAATGTTACTCATAAAGTAAGGGGATTTTTTATCTCAGTATTATTTCTATGAGACTTATTCCTTACAAACTATTTATTTATTTTTTGTGGGGTATAGAATACATATTAATGTATTCAATGATTCAAATAAATAAATTTATGGGTTCAAAAATATCCATTTTTCTCTATATTTCATGGTATTTACGGGTTATTAAATTAGAAAAGTAAATTTTTCTCAATATTACATTATTTAGACACATGATATATCATGCACCTATATTATTTTACGAGGAATATATATTTACCTATGACATTTTATGTCATGAAATTTTTTCCTTTCATGATATTATAAGTTTCATGTCATGCTATTATATCATTGATATCTTGAATTAATGTTACTAAAGGGATAACATTTTATTGTAACAAACTGATTTTTTATCAGGATTAATTATTACTATGAATAAATTAAAGAATTACAATGATCTGAATCATAGTAAAACTCCTGATTTTTATTCTCCAATAGTTATTTATGATATATCTATATAATTGTTCCATATTTTAACTTTTTTTTAATTAATAGGATTAATAAAATGTGTTATAATGTTTGATATTATCTTTATATTTAGTAGGTTTTTTATTTTATTCATAATCGTTGTATTCTAATAATTTTATTCCAAAAAATAGTATAAAAACTCTTCAACCCAACTTCAATGAAAATTATATTAATTAAGTGATATAAGATTAAATTGTTTTGAAATGGTTTTCAAATATTCCATTAAATGTTTTCAATGTATTTTTCAAGAAATTATTTTTCAAAATGTTTTCATGATTTACTTATAAGAATTAATGTTATTTTTAAGGAAAAATTATTCCAAATGATTACATGAATTATTAATTTGGTTTTAAATTATATTTATAGTAATATTTTTAAAAATTAGTTTATAAATTTTCACTATGCTTTAAATTTATATTAAATGAAAATGTTTTTAAGTATGATTAAAATTTTTTATTCTATGTTTTAAATTCATTTGTAATGGAAATTGAATTCAAAACATTTACAAACATCCATTATACAAATTTAGTTCAATTAAAAAAAGCTTTCTAAAATCATGATGTTTTTAAAAAGTTGATTTCAAAGTGGAAAATTTATTTTCATCATGAAATATAATAAATGAAAATTCAAAACATTATTAATAATAATGGTTTTTTAAATGATTTAATAAAATGTGTTTTGTAAGAATAGCTATTTTCCTAACGAAATTTTCAATATTATTGTACAAAATCCATATAAATCTAATATGATACAAATTTTTTCCATTTCTGATTCAATAATGATATTATCCAAGAATACAATTCATATTCTTCCTTAAATGGTTTATGTTTCGATAAAATAATTATTATGACACACATTTCTCTTACATGGGTTATATGATTTTGAAAACCACTTCATACCAATGGTTATTCTTTGTTGAAGTCATTATGAGAACTATAACTATTCTATATTTAATGATAGGATGTAATTATTATGATTCCAATTTCATTTCGTGAGTTATGATATGATGTTAATGAAAACCATCTCATTTTTATGGGTCATTATATAATGATAGTATCATTCTCCAATGGAAAATGTACATATGGTTATATAATGTGTTTAATGGTACCTATATCACACTATAATTCATTGGTTAAAGATTTAAATCTCTTGAGATAATGATCATAAATAATTTTATGACCATTATCCAAAATGGGGATCAAGTTTTTATTGATCCAAAAATTGAAATGATTGTGTCCAAATCTACTATGGGATTACGGGGAAACTCGATTTACTATGTGTAAATGGGGATGCCCAATCCACTATGTAATGATGGGGAAATGAAATCAACTATGGGACTATGTGGTAGCATAATACACTAAATAAATATAGGTAAAATTTATTCCTTATTAGTAAAGGACTACAATACGGGCTAGTGATGTGTCCCTCTGTGTAGGTGTAGTCCTGATTAGGTCCTCTAATATGTACGAGAAATGAGGATTGACTTAAGGGGCCTATTTTCATATACTTATGAATATTAGAAAAGTTCATGTCTTATGCCTATGATACGATCACATGGATTAAGGTCATGATTGTTTTATTAATAAGGTCTTACAAACAAAAGTCCTTATGCCATCTCTCGTGATAATGATCTTTGATTTGTAGGGTATGATATTATAATGTTATTATAATGCTGTGATACAATTATGATCATTTGATTCTTATGAATTAATTTAGTTTACCTTTTTTAGGCATTCATTCTCACCCCATTTTTATGTATCCTTCCCCCATGTTATGAAAAGAGGTTTTATGTGTGAGTTATAATGGGGGTGATCATTAAGGGGGATGCTAAAGTTCATTAGAAGATTAAAATAATGTCTTCCATAACTCTGAAGACACTAAAATATTATGGTCATCATGAATTTACTTTTTTAATGTGTGGAATATTGATCTATGTTTATGTAATATCTATGTATGTTATGTTTGTGTCTCTATAATTCCTCTATCATCAATTATAGTAAAAATATTTTAATGATACATTGGAAAATGAATTGGTTTTCTAAATAATCCCAAAATATATCATAACATTAACATAAATTAAGATTGGTAATCAATAAATATAATTTATCAAAATTAATATTATGATAATAAATTATCAACGATTATTAGAACATCATATCATGAGAGGTAAATCATGGAGGCTAAATAAAACCAAAAATAAATTTTTTTACTAAAATATTTTAACCCTTTTATTAGTATATTGTTTTTGAACAATATTAAAATTATTGATGAAAATTAAAATACATTATTTATTGAAAATGTTATTATAAATATATTTAAAACAAATATTTGTGATAAAATAAGATTTTGAATGATATAGTGTATTCAAAAATGAATTTGAAAATTCATTGAAAACATTTTCTTATTATGTAATAATATATAAATGTTGAATAGAAAAAAAATGAAAAATTTAATTGAAATTAAAATCCAAACATTTACTTAAAAAAAATAAATATTGAACCAAAAATTGATATAAATGTATTCAAAAGAAAAATAGTTGTGGATGACCGCTATTTTATTTCATTATGATGTTGAAACCTTATAATCATTTTTAAATAACCATATTTTAATTCCATGGAACATAAATGTTTTTAAAATGTAAAATTTAATATGTTGTGAGTATAAATTGATGATTATAAAAAATATCCCAAGGAGAAAATATAAAAGAAGAACTAAACTGATTGGTTATATTAATTTACTATATAGATTGTCAAATTTGATAAACGTTTTATGTTGGTGGTATTTGATAATAAAACCATACTTCTTGAGTATTATATTAATCAAAATCCTTTAATTTGAATTTAAAAGAAATTTTTTATAGAATTCCACGAATGATGAATTTTTTTTATGATGTAATATATCATATTGAAAGTATAGAAAAACATAAATAAAAATATTTAGATTGTATAAATAATTTTTCAATGATGAAAATGTGTGATGAAAATCCCATGCTTTGATTCATTTCAAATTAAATCATACTCTAACCGCATTGGTTCATTATTTTTCCTAGTTTGATTCTTTTAAATCAGAGGGGTCAAGTTAGCTATGTGTTCCAAGAGGATTATGGTTGTGGGTGGTAGTTTTAGAATGAAAAATATAGTATATATACATGGAGGATTTTGAATTATATGTATATCTTTTCTGAGTGGTAGGGTGTCCTTTTATAATTTGAGAAAAGGGAAAATATAGGAAATACTCATAAATTATCTATTATTCTTGACACTATTCAATGCTCTATAACTGTAACGATTCAAAATTATTTATTTTGGGGTGTCTTTGTGTCACGAACATAATAAAAATTTCTTACCATAAATTTATTAAACATGTTATATGGTTCATAACATTATATAATCCAATTCTCTATTTTAATATTTTATCTTGGTATCTTGTTTTTAACTTTGTGATATTCTATTTTATTAGAAATATATCATTACCCATATGTTGAAATATTGTTGAGATGTAATTAATTTGTAAATATATTTAATATAATTATATTTCATAATGTTATAATGTTATTATTAAATTTAAACAAATAATGTGTATAAAAAATCATTTTTAAGGAAAAATTAATTTTTATCATATTATATTTCTAAATTTTTAGCATTCATTAACAATTGAATAAGATTTAAAATAATTATTTATGATTATAAACATTTTATTAGAGTCATATTTTTATATTTTACTATTTAATTTATTTATATAAATCGTAAATATTAATGAAACATTATTTTTAAAATAATCAATTCACCATTATCATGATAGTTATCCATAATCTAAAAAATCATAATTTTATAACTAATATTAAATTCATCATACTAAAAAGTATTAAATTAAAATATTAATCATGAAAATTAATTTAAAAAATTAGAAATATATTTTTGGGGAAATTAAACTCAACATTATCTTATCACACTCATAAACAAGGATCAATGTGGTTTTAAAAATTGAGAGGGGGGTACCAATTTAAAATTGAAGTTAGTGGAACTTTTCTAATTAATCAAAATAGTAAATTATAATAAATTCACTCCAAATAAAAATTAATTAAAATGGATAGATATTAAATGATATAGTATCATATGGTTTAAATCCCATTGTAAACTGGATTATGTTGAAAAAAATGAGTCATTTTAGAACAAATCATTTTTATTAACCCTTATTTATCTAATTTTAATCTTAATAATGCTAACATCATTTTTTATATTAGAGAGTTATAAATTTTTACTTATAGGTGGGATGTTATACCATAAAAACATATAATATCCCGTATCAATATTTCATTAATTTTTTAAAAATATAATTATAATGTTATAATTAAAATATAATTCTTTAAATAAATAATAATATCTCATATACATATTTTATATTAATGAAATATTATAAAATAATTATTTTATATGAAATTTCTCATTTTTTTATCAATTTTGTTTTTCCATTAAACTATGAAATATATTTTTTCATTTTGTAATAATTTAAGGTAATTATATTATAAATGAAAATATAAATAATTTCGATTATGAAATATAATTTAATTATTCAAAAAATTACTTTTAATATTCATTCGTAAATATTTTTTTCACTCATTGAATTTATTATGATTATTTATGACTATGATTGTAACATGTTTTAAAATTCATTGATTTAAAAAATATCTCATTCTCGTTGAAAAGTTTCGATTAAACTAATCAGACATGAGAGTTGGGTGATGAGGGTCGGATAAAATTCATAAAAATAATTTTTTTTCATGTTATGACTAATTGTTTACACATATAATTTGGTTTTAACACTTCATTTTCACTTTTTAAATGAGTAATGACAATAAATGTTTTTACGCATTGAGGGTGGATATAGTTTCCATAAATTAAAAAATAGATCATAAATAAAAAAAGGATTATATTATAAAATGTATCATCTTATATTGTCTAAATTTAATTTTTTTATTGATTTTATGTAATTTATTTATTTTTCCTTTTAATATCATTAATGTTAATTTTATGAAATACTCATTAATTTGACAATAATAGTAGGAAGAAAACATGTAAAATTATAAATAAATTTATTATTATAAATTTATTATCTCACATTAAAGAAAAAAATTATTGTAAAAATATAATTTTCTTAAAATATACCACAATTGGGATATTTAATATCTCTAATACGATTTCTCCATTATATTTATAATTACTTTATCTTTATGGTAAATGAATAAAAAAATATGTTTTTATTCACTAACAATTCAAATTAAATTATGATTTCAATGATACAACGCATATAATCCTACAAAAGTTTTTGTAACTAAACATATCCACTTATTGTATGTATATTGGAAAAATTATAGTCGTTAAAACAATATTGAGTTAGGATTTACTTTTCATTAACAAAATTATTAGAAAGGTAATAATCAAATCTAAGTAGATGAAAATATACATATAAATAAATCAAGTATCTTCATTTTCCTAATGGACTCATCCAATAAGATTTATACATGTTTTAAGGATAACTTATAACACTTAAAATTTTAATTTAAACCATTAACTACAATATTTACCCTTTACCATTGAAATAAAAAATACTACGGTTGTAATCTATTTTGACTAAAAATAAAAGTGCTTAATTTTAAAATATTTTTCATCTAACTTTAAATATGGATTTTATTTTTCTCAAATCAAAACAATGAAGTAGCAAAATATTATTTAAAATAATATATATATTGTGATGAATAAGTGTTTCTCAAAATAGTAAAATTTAAAAATATAAAACCAATTTATATTATAATAATTTATAAAATTATTTTAAAAATACATTTTGTAGTTAATAAAAATTTATTTTTACTAACTTATTTCAAAAAATAATAGAATATAGGTCACTAGAATAAATATACTCCATTTAATAAAAATCAGTATTTCTAAGTAATTATTAGTGAATCGATCTTTTCATAAAAATCCAAATAATCTATCCTAATGTAATACAAAGCGTTTAATTAAAAAATAAAATTAAACTCATTTTATAAAATTTCCATTAATTATATTTAAACTTATAAGACTCTTGAAAATAAAATATTTTTTGAACAAAATGTTGATTTGAATTATCAGTTGACATTACATAAAATCAATTTCTTTCTTATAATGAATTAATTAATTAATTAGAATGAGTGGGAAAATTATATCTTCCATAATATAGAAAATAATAATCATACATTAAAATTTTACTTCAAAGTTATAATAGTAACATAGTAATATTTCATTGCTTGTATAAGCTTTGTGATGGTATTAATGAATGATTTTAAGGAAATAATCGATAATTAAATAAAAATTTATTACAAATAATTCCATGTTGTTACATTCTCCCAAAACACCCATAATATATTGAATCCTCATAATTTTTGACTTCTTCATGGTAATTACTACTATGAATTATAAAAACTACATTATAGAAACCCATATTGAAAATGGGATTAATAGAAAATCATCACGAATTAAATTTAAAGAAATTTTTTATGGTCATCTAGAATAACACAGTCTATATTTCTAAAATATAGTGGAATCTGAAAATTTGAATATATAATAAAAAAACCCACGTCAATATTTAAATTTATAGCAATAATGGTCATGGGTTTAATGGACATTTCAAAATCAGAAATATTTAATAGGTTAGAAGACTATTGATTTCATATTATGAAAAAAAATTAAAAAAAATTAAAAACATTTTTCGTAATGATTGGGAATTTGTTTTCTAACATAGAAGAAGAAAATAATAATGTATACTTACTTGATATATGTAAATTAATACTTCAATCAATTTCTAGGACATGCTCATATTTTTCTCTACAAGATCAATATTCAAGATGAATTTTTCATTTCAAATATTATAAAAAACTTATACAGATACCATAACTCCATAAAATGATGAAAATTTGCTCCCCATAATCATATAAATTAACAAAAACTGAAAGTTTTACAAAAAGATAAGATAATTCAGAAATATAGCATACCATCATATGAACAAATAATACATTAATCAAAATTCATTAAAAAAACTCAACGGTTAATCAATATCAATCAATAAATAACGATCCTCAGAGTAGATTAAAATATTTTTTACATGTTTAACTCCAAGAGACAATAATTACTGGATGTTATATCTGTATGAATTCAATTTAACATTAATATAAAATCATCAGTATTCACTCATGATGTCCAATACCAAAAAATTATATTCCTAAATCATATAGTCTCTAGGAGATATTTATCATTATAAAAAATATATAAACTTATATCCCAATTAATGACAATAAAATTATTATTAATTAATGTATTAAACTAAATGGTTATCTTTTTCCATTCATATGAAACCCCAAAATTATAATATAATTAATCTAAAATAATTGATTCCATTAAACCAAAGGGATATATATTACTCAATGGAATAACACACCTATCAAAATATCACTAGTCACCTCAAAATTACATTACACAAAATACAATAAAGATATATAATGATTTTATATCATGATTAGCCTTAGTATAAATAATACATTATTGTATCTATAATTCATAATTTATTATCAAATTAAATTATAAATTCTTAAAAAATTATCACAATACTAAATCATAAATTATGTTCACATAAAATAGAATACATTCCATAAATCTAAAAATTCAATAAAATTTATAAATGAGAAAATAAATATCTATTTTATAAAATCAAAATATAATTTTAATGTTACTTATACTATCAATTTCGATCATATCATAATACTAAAAATAAATAATACCTTACCCCTAAATCATTTTTTCATAGTTATTATTAATTTTCAACATATACTTTCAAATCCATATAGAAAATAATGTGGATAAATCCATAAATTCATTCATGATTCTAATAAATATAATATCATTAGTTAGATAATTATCGATCATTAATATTCAATGAAAATACATAAATTATTCAATCATTAAACTTTATTTATATACAATTAACTTTTCATATTCATATTATTCAATAATACATCATTCAAACATTATGAAATTTGCATCACGTATTTAGATTAATAATCCCAAATATAACAATTAATAATATTTTTAATATATTTAATACCTTTTAAAACTATCATCAAATTCAAATTTTATTTATAGTCTATTTAAATCATTTTATATAACTATTTATCATTCAATGATGTTGATTCTATTATATGACATTCCCCTAGGACATTTATTTTCATAATATCAATACCTTAAAAATATACAACAATCAACGGTTGATGATTCCATCAGGAGACTGCAATTCTCATTAATTTAATTAACAAAACATTTCATTTTTCTCATCAATTACATTATTTTCATTCTTATTTTCTATAATCAAAATTTGATCCAGTTTATTAGAGATAACAACATGAGTACTTCTTCCAAAATTGGGGAAAAGTAATAAGTAGAATACTCTTTCCTCCGATTTCTTTAGGAATATTCATATTTTTTAATAAGATTGTCAGTATAGTCACTGATTTAGATATATTGAGTCATAAAATAAGATATATTATTATGAATAATTACATGGTTACATAGATCGGGCCTATATCGATTTGGATAATCATTATAAATATTATTTCATTTTATATCATCAGTAAAATAAAAGCCCCTTATTTTATCCACGGTCTAAAACCAACAGGGATAATGTTATGAAAAATAATTATAGTGTGGAATAATTAAAGGAATTTATAGAATTACTAAATCCTCCCATAGTTTTATTTTAAACCTTAGGAGATTCATGATCATTACTAATACATTAGTATTTTATAGTATTCATAGATATATTCCAATGGATTTTAATAATGCTTTATCATCCTTATTTTGAATGTTTTACTATACTTTACATTGAGATCTACTATAGAGACCGATATTTGAAAGAATGATATTATATCATAATTGATGAATATTCACTACATAAAAATGTAGTCCATGAATGAATTATACAGGTCATGTCACATTAGAAACATGGAATAATTAAATAATTATCTAATGATATATACATCATACCCCACTTATTTATTTTAAACTATACCCTTCTAAAAATATCATACGTTATATAGTTTTTATATCCTATAGAAAAAAACATAATAAAAGGAGGATTAGTGATACTTAATATAGGAAAATGATGTGTCAATGATCACATAATAATGAAAAGTGAAAATGTCTATAATAACATTATCATAGTTTTCTAACTGAATAACCATCATATAATATTTTATAACAATATTTAATAGAATATTTGTTTTAGTTATTAATATATGAAGAATAAAGTAATCAATGAACATAATCCATATGAGCGTAATTTTGGCATAATACATGGAAATATGGCATACAAATAAAAATGGAAATTAATTTCCCAATTAATAAAAAATAATTTCTAAGACTATCATAGAGAATGGTCTTAAATTTCTAAACTATTATCGTCATAAATTTTCACTCTCTTGACTATCATAGTGGAAATCACTCCGTATTCAAATGGGGATTCTCCCCATTGTAGTTCGGTATATCTCATGAGATATGTATATTAACCAAATTATTTGAAGGGAGACAAATTTTCCACCAATAATATAAAAACAATTCATACACAAGTGTTTCCTAGGATAATAAATCATGCATCTTATCATAAATCATCAAAAGATATGGGTTTTAAAATCATTTTATTTATGCATAACCCATAATATATATATATTTTTCATAAAAATTGTGTTATAATATACACAAAAAATTTATAGAATTAATAATGATAGCATCATTGGGTTCATTTCCTATTAAAATCTTATATAAAATCAATGGATATCAACTAACATGTAAAATTATTTTTAAAAGGACATTTGGATCTTTTATTGTCGAATATAACATTCCCAATTTGAAAAAAATATTTATAAATGTTGAGAAACTATGAATAGAAAAATATTCTTTCACTAAAACCATTTAATATTTAATGGAATATTTAATTTTAATATTATTCTGTTAGGATGGTGATTCCAATCATTTCATATCATATTTTTATATAATTTTCTCTCACACTATTGTAAATCTGCTAAAATGTACATATTTTTGAAAATAAGAATAAGAATCATTAAAAAAAATTTGATTAATAAAAAAATTGGAAAAATTTCATTAATAAATATTTTTAGTATAGTAGATCTATTCCTTATACAGTCTTATAAAAAATAATTATATTGAAAAAAATTATTCGTAATTGATACCTATGAAAAAGCAATCCCGAATATAAATGAAATTAAAAAATAAAACCCATTCCAAATTGATTTATTTTGGATCACAAGACCCATGAATTAAGTAACCTGTTATTAATATTTATATACTATTAAATTTAATATTAATAATAATAAAATACATTCTTATGTAGTACACACAAATAAATGTAAATATATGGGAAATATGTAATGTATCTCGTGGAAATAAATGTGAGCTGAACACCCCTTACCTCATGTTTCCATTTAAACGAATATACTCTAAAATATTTTATAATAAATCTTTAACAATCATAATTATATTATACATTAATTTTAAAATATATAAATAACATATGATCAATTTTCAACATTTTCACACCCCCTTTTATTAATAATTAAATAATAAAATATCATTTCAGTTATGTGATAATTATATAATGAGTATATCATGATATACTTACAATATCCTGAGTATTTCTGTTATGTTATTCTGGTACATGTATATTAATCTTAAATCCTTTACCTAGATAATATAATAATTATATAAATATGATTTAAATATTAATTATGTACATATTATGATTAATATTAAAATGAAACATAAATAAAAATTAATTATATTGTTCACGGGGACAATTGGTCATATATACACATGAACGATGATTTCATTTTTTAATAGATTGAAATATAGAAATGAATATAGAAACTAAATGTTTTAATCATTATATTGTTATATATAATATATTTATTCACAAAATATATTCCTAGTAAAATAAAATTAAATTGTAAACGAAAACTGAATTTCATTGATTTGTGGAGGTGGCAGTGAACACGTATGCACAAGTGTTTTTATTATTTTCCACAAATGTTTAAGGTAAGTAGGTAGATGTGATATTACGATTTCACATGTATTATAATGTCATTGATATAAGATATAAAAATTAAATAGATCCTAAAAACATCTATCTATTAGGGAAAAGAAAAAATAATTGTATCCCTATGTTGGTTTGTAAATACGTACGTACACATGACTGACAATTTTAATTCTCAACTGATTGAAATGGAGTGTACAATAGTAAATTTATAATAATAATTACAATTAATAGTATTTGGGATATTGATATTATTATATTATTATAGATATAATTAGATGACTTAATGAATAGTGTAATTGAATGTGGTTAGATAAGATGTCTACCTAAACATTGAAATAAATCTATTAGATATTCTATAAATGGATATTGGTATAGTTTATTGGGTAGAGAATAACCTCTAAAATGTGTATAGAAAATTTCTTAAGATTAATTGGAAGAGGCGGGTCATGTTGGAAGGTTCAGTGTGGTGTATATAATTTGGGGGGGGGAGGAGCCCTTCTATAAATAAATTGAGGGGTAGAATTAGATGTTCTCAAATGATTATGTTCTAATATATTCCATATCATTTAAAATGGACCAAAATGGCCAGGTATCAAAATATATGGTAGTATAGTTTTTTAGTCCCATTAACCAATATAATTTAAATATATTTTGGATTTATTTTAAAACATATCATTTGGATTAACCCTTAGTACAAAAATTATAATTTTAACCAAGGTAATAATGATTTTAGTATTATAGGGTTGAAATTTTTAATTATTATGTGAAAATTGTACAGTAAATAGAAATTAATGACATTTTATACCTTATCATTTACAAATTTTCATATTTTAGTATTTTTTTATTTCTATACATTCTAATAAAACATTATTTTGATAAAAATAATTACTGTAAATTTTGGTAGAATTTATTTCATTAAGCATATTATACATTAGAAATAGTTTTAATTTGAATTCAGTATTTTAAAATGATAAAAATTTGTTATAATGACCTATAAAATTCAGGAATGATTAATTTATTCACAAATTATTTCACTTTTTTTATTTAAAAATTCATTTATTTTATTTTCCCATTAACTTGAAATATACTACATTGGTCTCATGACGGTATTTACAATATTTATATAAAACTTAAAATATTTAAATAAGTTACCATTATAAATACAATTTTATTATTAACAAATTTAATTTTAACATTCATTAATTTCTATTTTTTTCTCTATGTTAACACAAAAATAATATCTAGAGAGAAAAGAGAGACATTTTGTATCTTTCTTTAATTTAAATAATATATAAGTCTTTTCCATGGTGTTGATTTTATTAAATAACATATATTCTATCCTATGATGATTATTCCCAATTTAAAATCATTATATAATATCATGAAAGGTTTTGAATATATGGTAACAGTTTTTTTTGGATTGATCCCTTCATTTTCAATTTTCATACTTACTATGATAATTTATTTTATTCATTTACGGTCAATTTTATTATATAAAATGAAATTAATGTCTACAAATAGACTTTGGTAAATATTATAAAACAAAAAATATACACTTTACACAATCAAATATTTTGATGAATTTTATATCTATTAGAAAAATATTATTTATTTTAAAATAACATTAACATCTATTATTAGAACAAATCATTACATTATATTAAATAATAACATGAAAATAAATAAAAGTTGAAATAATAACTCTAAAACATTTAATTTTCATCTATGAAATTCACATATCCATGTCATTATATTTTACTATATTACATTTACTATTTTCAAATAATTTATATTGTTTTTACTTAAATTTCAAATTTACTTCTTCAACTTCTTATAACGATTTAACATAATTAATTCTTCCCAAGGAGATAAAAACAAATTTATATTATGAATATTAATCATTTAGAATTAAAAATAATATTTATAAAAATATATACTATATGTTTTCCCAATTTTGTAAGTATTGTTGTTACTAATACCATAGTGGTACAATTTGTAGTATTATTTATATAAAAATTATAAAGTTAATACACACATCCATATGTCATAAAAGTTTATATAACATAATCATGAATTAGTGTGGACTATGTTGAATCTTACGATATTTCCTTTTAATGTTTTTTGGTCATTTTTTAGTATTTATTATTTAATTTTTATACCATTATTAGTTTATTTACCATTCACCATGGTATCAAAAATTGAAAAGACAGTATTCATTTTGACAAAAAAATAAAGGGACTTGTTGACAAAAAAGCAATCATTGTACTTCCAAATATAGAATTCATTCTATAAAATTCATTTCAAATAAATTTTAGAGTTAAATTTAAAATAAAATCATGTTATATGAAATAAAAAAGTGTTTTTCAAATGATAGACCATTTACGATAAAATTTTTTTAAATCTAAAATAATGATGAAAATAAATTTAAAAAACAATAATTTTATTATTTTAAAATAAAATGCAAAATTAGAAGTCTCAAATTATTACAAAAGAGTGTTAAAAAAGTAAAAAATAATTTTAATCAAAAATATATATTTCTCACCATTTGATGAAAATTAATACATTTCATAATGATAACAATATTTCATTCAATAAAAATATTTTAAATAAAAAATTCAAAAATGAAATTAATTTTTTTTTCTAAAATTTACATAAATTATAATATTTTCTCATAAAAAAACTAGATAACATATTTTTGAACGAAGCATATTTTTTATGAATAAAACCTCTTTAGTAAAAACTGAGTACATTCTTATGAAGCATTAATTATTAAATTAGCAATGTGTAAGAACATTATATATATTTTCTTAATTAATTAATATTATTCATTACTTCCAATTTAATATCAATTTCATAATTTCCACATAATAATATTTCTCTTTTTGTTAAAGCTTAATGAAACAAGTAACATAAGATATTGATGAATTAATTTTTAAATAAAACATTACATGTCTCAAAAAATTTGTGTAAGACACATTATTTATTATATAAAATGAATTGAAGAAGAAATAATCCTTGAATATATGTTTATGAAAATAGTGAAGACATTATCCTATTTAGAGTACATAAAATTACATGACAATATCCTCCTGACAAGACATTGAGCTACAATAGATCAACCCTACTGAATGAAAAAAATAATGGACCATTCGTAGTGAAAAAATTCATTTAACATATAATATGTGTGACGAAAAGGTTTAATTTGTTTTCAATAAATATGATTTTTTAGATAGCATAGGTCACATGAAACTCTGTGATTTATCATACCATAATATATTTTTAATATTTATATATAATGAATATCATTACGTTCTCAATGATAAACATATATATATGAATTAGAATAATGAAATTTAAAATATTATCAATACTGGTTTTCTATACTAAAACAATTGATTAAAATGCCAACGATTTATTATTGGATCTTTAAATTGTTCGAAAAAAGGTTTTTCTGAAAAAATGCCTTTTGATTTTTATTAATAATAAACTAATAATATAATATTTTACTCTTATAGAAAATTTGTTTTTAAATTTTTTAAAATACGAATATCACAATAAATTTTCATTACTTTTTATAATTCTATAAAATTAAAAACCATTCACTTAAAAGCGAGAAATAATATTTTTTTATAAAAATCATCTTTTTTGATTAATGAAATTGAAAATATCCCTATTATTAATATAAAATTACAAGTAATTAGCTTAGATATATAATTATTAATTTTTTTATCATTTTAATAAAATTTATAATATATTTTTATATAAAACATTATTATTTTAAGGAAGTATTCTCTTTCTAGAACCATTTTTTCAAAACTTCTACAGGAATAATTTTAAATTTAACTTTTATATAAATTTAAATGAATTATGGAAAAATATATTCCATTTTTTTAATAAGGAAAAAAATATTATATAATATGTACAAAAACTTTTAAAAAAATATCAATGGTAAAAAGATCATAAATTATATACTATGTTTAATGTTAATGAAAATTTAATAAGGGAAATAGTAAAATGATTAATGATTTAAATTACAAAAAAGACATAAAAAATTACTATTATAAGACCATATATTGACCCTTATTACCTTATTATTATTTTTATCTTCTTGGTGTACACTATCCAATGTAAATGACTAATTTAACAAATTTAAGTATTGAGAAAAGATAAAATTTCACCCACATGCATGAAAATTCCCTATATGTGATCATAATTGGAATACATCATGTAAATGAATATTAAAAATAACATTTAGAATAATTAATTTCATTTCATTATGGTTATATATTTTTCATTTTTAGTATGTATATGTTTAATTTAAAGAAATAAGTATCGCCAAAACAATAATTATGATTTTAAAATTTAATAAAATTAATTAAATGGAAAATATATAAATTGATTTAAATTGAATGAATTATTTTATTTTATAATTTATGTAGATAAATATGAAAAACATGAAAACCATGAATGAAGTATATTTTAATTCAATCTTGGTTTTGAATATAATAAATTCAAATTAAATAAATAGCCTCAAAATTAACCATATTATTAATTTAATTAAATTATTTAAAATTACTAAAAAAATTCATCAATAAATATAATTTCACATGTTTTAAATTGTCAAATTGTTTTCAATAATGGATGAATTTTCCTTAATAAATATATTGTATTAAAAAAGGTAAAAAAAATTTATTATTAGGGTAAATTATAAAAAGAATTTTTATAAATTAAATGGGGTTATATTAATATAGATATTGCACACACAAAAGATATTGGAATAAAAATTATACTTTTAGATACCACATATTTTTATTCATGTTATTAGATGATTTTACGAACAAATATACATTAAATACAAAACAAAGGATCTAAAAGTCTAGTGGATTTGGAAGACTATGTAGAGAGTTTGAAATGAACTATAAGAAACTCCTTTTACCAATCCCCATTATTATATCCAAACTCTTATTTAGATCAAACAACTTCATTGGATTACCAAGAAAATAAAAAAATGAAATTTACGAGCTAAAAATATTAGTAAGGGAGTAAACCATGAAACAAAACATATCACTTGAGTTGGAATGAATAAGAGGACAAAATACAATTCATTAACCATGAATAAAAATATAGTGTATTACAAAATAGAAAATGGAATAATATTATCATGGTGGAGTTGACATTTTGAATAAACAACTATTAGGAAATTGAAAAGATTAATGGAAAATTTTCAGGAGGATATCACATGGTGGAGGGAGTGCCATATAAGATTTGGTTTACTCCCTACATCATTACATAAAATTTCATGAGAGTAATAAATTTCCAATGCATTTTACTGCTATATTGACACATATATAATAACATTTACAAGGACATGTGTGCCTTAAAATGAAATGAATCATAGAAAAACTCAAAACATTTACACCAGGAAAGAAATAGGTTTCACAATCATATCATAATGAAAAAAATTAATAGTATGATAACTGTATAATGAATGAAATTATTAAATAATTATTTTAAATTGATAAAGAAAAAAATTTTAATAGATCATGAATAATTATTTCAATATAATGTGAATAATTTAAATATAGTGTTTAGGTAACTTTATAAAAGTGCAACTTTTGTGCAGTTTTTTGAATAAGAAGAATGATACCTTTAATAGGATAAAAACCTAATTATTTCAATCAATCCAATGATAATGTAATATATTTTTACATTATAAAGTCAGTGTTATTAGAAAATTATTTATGTATATGAACTGTTTATGCAGTGCACTAAGAAATTTGTATAAATATATATGTTCCCTTTAATCTAATTTTCATATATAATGGTATTGAGAATACATCCTTTTAAAAAATCATCTTCCATAAAATAATGATGAATTTTAAATTATATATATTATCGGTACCGTATATATAATATAAGAGAATTATATAATAAAAATTAAATGGGAATTTGAATAAATGAGAGAGAATGTGAGCATAACTTAAATGAAATTTGGATGTTTTGAGAGATCCCTTAAATTATGAATGATTTCATTAGTAAAATGATCGTAGTGACCCATATTGTAAAACTAGAATCATTAATTACTTAATTAAGAACACTTCAAATCTATAATTTCTTTATTAATATCTTATTATGTTTTTTTTCAATTTCAATGAGTTATAATGTTCAATTCATCATTGTGGGAGCATTCATTTCAGGGTTTCATGGTTGTTTTAGTAGTGTATAATTAAGAACGGTCTTTTAAAATGAAACTAGAACACTATAAGTATGATTATGTGTTATTAATTCAATTCTAGATGTATTAATCAACACATATGTTATTTTTTTAGAAATAGATACGGTTCTTTAAAACCACATCGTTATGTGGATTGTTCATTGTGACATTATTATGGACTACCAAAAAATAAATTCATTTTGTTTAATATTATATCTATATATTAAAACTATAACATGAAATGTATTCAAAATACATATTAAAATATCTTTAACCATAATATTAGTTTTATGACCAACCATGATGGCAATAATGGGAAATAAACACTCATTATCTTTAGAGATGATTAACCATCATTATTTTGAAAATTGATTCATTTCATCAAATAAAAGGTAATGAAAAATGTGATGGATATAAGATTTACCAGGATAAATATAAAATTAAATTATAAAAATGATATTGTAGTTACTATGATTTGATGGGTGAACGAGGATCAAAGAATGTAGAAGTAGAAAATATGTTAAAAGGGACATTTTTATAATTATTCCTCTTGAATGTCACAACCTTGAAGGAATAATTATAGAACATTTAATTGGTCATTGGATGATATAATCAACACATTGATGTTCTTAGACTGGAGAGGAATGGACTTGAATGTTTTTTTGAAAGTGTCAAGAACTAGATGGTGTGAGGAGAAAGGGTTGTGATAGGTGTATTAATATGGTGAGGAGAGGGGTGATTATTATATTTATTATTATTTTTCAATATTTTCATTTTTAATTATTATTGTGACTATATATAGAACAAATAAAGATTTTTGTTTAAAATAATAGGTTCTTACATCATCCATGAATGAAAAATTCATGTATTTGTCTAATTATGATAAATAGAATAAATAACCATATTTTACTATTGACCCGCAATACAACAATTTTATATAAATCATAAACAATTCACCCTGGCAATTTATTATTTTAACATTTTGATAAATGAAATCCAATTTTCTAAAATATCATTCCAAATATGACAGTGTACTATTTAAATTAAATCATTATTTAGTCTAGAAATATTGATTTAAATATTACTGTATATTTTTTGACCCTTTTGAAAAATTACTAATGGTATCCTAATATGATTGTGTAATTATAAAAACACAAATAATTAATTTATGATTCAATATTATGTAAATAAATTTAATTTCAAATTCTTAATAAATTATTATATTTAAATTAAATGATTTAAAATTTACAAAAATCAAATTCATAATTTATTATTTTACAAAAAAGTATTCTCTTGTTCCAAGATATAAAAATATAATATATTAATTTTATAAGTGAAGTAAATTTTATTTTATAAGTACAAATGATAGATTACTATTATAAAGATCATATTAATATTCCAAATGGTCAAATTACAATTCTAACAGTTATGTTACTATTCCATAGGTAACATTACTATTCCCATGGTCAGATTTATAACTATCATATATGTTCCAACCATACTATATATACATATTACTCCAATAATTCTTCATAAAATTCAATCTAATATCAGTTTTATTTATAATTCCATATTCAAAATCAATATTTTATTATGATCACATTGTTTTATTTCTACCGCATTGTTGATGTGTTAGGTCATTCTGGTGGATCGAGCACATCCAGACAATCCTATTGTAATTCGATGATTTTATAATTATTGTCCCACTATAATATTTGGAATTTTTATTGTTTTGTTTTCCAAATAATGTATCATTTTTTAATTATGATAATATATTTTTCATGTCACTTTTTTATGTATGTTATTTAAAATACATGACATAAATATAAGAATGTGAATTCCAATGATAAATGTATAGGTGATTACATTCTTCCCAAATTATGAAATTTCCCACCTAAGAATTCATTTCACAAAAGATGTTCAAAACAGGTGAGGCTACTTATCCTTCATCACTTCCACTTGTTCCCATATCTCTTATACTTATTTAGGGATCCACCACTCTAATATGAAATAAAGAGTAATCTTGTGGTGTATAAAATTATATCTATGGTCAAAGATCATCATCAACACCTCACCATAAGAGAAATAAATTTCTTTTTGAAAAACCTCTAAATTAAATAATTTTAGGGATATGATATTTACATCCATATGTGGGATACATGGAATATATCATATACATGAAACATGGTTCATTGAAGTGTTAGTTGACATGCAATGACGTTGCCACTATCAATAATCATAAAGGTGTTGATGTAATGGGATCTTATATTTCCCTTCATTTTATGTCTCATGAATCACATCCATAGAGTTATAAAATGTAATAACATATTTTCATCCTCAAACTCTATGTCTCAAAAATGATTGTATGCATAAATCATCTCACACCATTAGGAATCCCTAATGTGATGCTGAATAGCCCTCAACATTTCCACCATTTCCTCTACCATTTGGGTCTTATCATACTTTGTTCACCACTTAATTGTAAAATGTATGTGTTCTGTATCCTTTCCAATAATGGTATTCATATGGATATATATAGATATTTGAGTGGATTCTATTTTTATAAGAGAATTAAACTAGTTAAATATTTTGGATTCATTTCCATTTAATGTCATTCATGAATTATCTAAATATATATTTAATATTTTAATATTCAAATCAGAATAGACATCAGTCTGGGGGAGATAATCCATACTAATGTTTAGCACAATGATAAGTTTAGGATTAACACTTTTCTAGAACAAGAAGCAAAATCATGGATGTTGATAAGATATAATCTATATTATAACTCCCTGAAGATATACAAATTGTATGGTGTATATACATGAAATTTGATCAACTGATAATCCTCTCAAATTAATATAAATTGACTTGTCATTAAGTGATGATCCATAAGATCACATATAAAATTATTCCCACTATATTTCTTTAGATTATAACTATAAAAAAGGCTATTATGGTGTTTTAAAATTTCTATGTAAGTATGATTAATGGTTTAATCATCCCCTAAGAACTATTTCTTTCAACCATCTGTTTGTGACATATGAGGGACATTGTTTAATATTACATGATCTCCTTATTCATGTCGTCCCACCAATAGTGATCTCATAGATCTTATTTAATATGTTTTCCCCGTGGCTGGATAGAGAATCTAGAGCAATATGAATCATAATGAATCTACCACTTTATATCATTATTTGTTGGTATGAAAATGAATCACACAAATGTTTGTGTAATTATTCATCAATTTTAAAATTTGGGGATTCCCCTTTTTGATAACTTTGAACATCTTATGAATTTTAATTCCATCTTATTGAGAATCCTATATCTTCTATAAATGTGATCAATGTTATCACGAACCTACATCATTATGATGATGGAATTAAGGGAGATGTGTCGTCGTTTTCCTTCTTCAAGATGAGGAAAATATAATGACCACCGGGTCCCACATCCAGTAGGCCCCAAGCTGGTGACCAGCACCAACGGTGTAGAAATCTTACAATAAAAGAATGAATTACTCATTTTATAGTTCCCAGGAACAAGAGATAAGATGTATCTACATCACCAACTCTAGGGAATATATATGTAATCAAAGGTAAACCAAATTAAAACCCATATGCACTTATAAGTTGTAACTAATTCAAAATAAATTGTCCATAATGTAAACACCAAAATAAAATAAAAGCGGCGACATAACAACTATCCCCAACATCCGAGCTTTTAATGCATAGCATAGTCTATGTAGTCCTATTAGAATCCTGAAAGTAGATTTATATACATTTGGTAAGCTTTCACATACACCTTGTAAGGAAAAGAAAAATCTAGTCATGCTCAATAGGGATGAGTATAATAACACCCCAATGAGAAAATAACATAAACCAATAGAACCTATCGAGGTATATTAACCACCTATCCTCACCAAGACACACTAACCAAAAAATGATAATCATGTAATGTAATTAGTAATAAAGTCAATGATAGGGTACCCAATAACACTTCCCACTAGTTAACTACTCATCCCTAACGATGAACGCCCTAATCCTATAATGCTAATCCATAATCACCATTATCACAACCTGAAAAAATAGGGAATAAACCACATCCCACTAAAAAACACCTAGACCTCAACTATACCACACCATGTCAAAAAACTCCTGATCATCAAGCATAAGAAACTTGGGAAGCACAAAACAACTCATCCCGCTGACACCTTGAAATAATACCTATCCCATAGACACTGAGGCCTGAAAACCACACCAAATCCTACCTGAAGAGTCATGGGATACCAATGGATAATAGAGGAATAAGAGATGATCCAATAACTAGCCATCCATCCTCCCTCTGAGATGTTGGAAAAAACACCCTTCCCATAATAATCGGGGTGTTTGGAATGTAGTTCTCAACACAGGTGAGGTGCATATAAAAATCATAAGAAGATCATGTATATATATATAGAAACCACTTCGCTCGACCCATGGGTTCCCAAAAAAACAAACAAACGACAAAAAACATACCCTACTATCAACCCTACATGTATTTATCCCCACAAACAATTGTCACTTATGTAATGATAAAAGATAACTTCTTAACATTTAATCACCTTGGAACTATTATGAATTTACGAGTTATTCCATTCCAATCACATAAAATAAGAAGAAGAACACCTACAACCATTATCATGAGGCTTGGATCCACCAAACACACCACATAAGAAAACACACATCCAAATAAACAACATTACATTTAATCACTATTTAACACCAATTCGAGGCATTAAAAACAACAATCCTCATAGAAAGAGTGAAATATTAAACACTTCCAGCATCATTATTCAATGTCATCCCGACAAATACATCCTTCCATAAGAAACACCACAACATACTGCAAAACCTCACAACCTAACTCATCACAACCTAACCTGGTTTCCCCACAACATAACAACACCACGCCCATATACCTAAACATAGCACAACCTGAAACAGAATCCTCATATCCCAACAACTACCCAGATGTAGTCCCACTGAATAAAAAGTAAATCCATTGCACAATAAACAAATCTCTCACCAAGAGATTCCATTACAATACTCATACGACCCAAAACATCCACACTCCCAGCCCCCAAAACACAAGAACAGTATAAACACTTGTTCCAATATAACCATACATAGAACAAAATTACAGAAAAGGTGTATATTGATTTATAAATACTCATTATTTAGTTCCACTTTGATAATTCTAGGGTGATAAAAGAATAATGAGGCATCAATCATCTTCCTAGCCCCAAATTTATTTTTTTATTTTTATTTTAAAATAAGGATACAACTATATTCATAATGGGACATGAGTACATATTTATAAAATAATAAAAGTCCTCAATCATTATTTATTTCACATAAATCATAAGAGGGTTGAAACTGGACAAATTGCAAAAAAGTCGGAAATGTCACACCAATGAGTGAGTCACCGATTCAAGTAACTAATAGTGACTCACCGATAGTGACTCACTGAACTGAACTAATGATAGTGAGTCACCAACATGACCACCAATGCATGGATCACCAACATGAGTAATTGATGCCCAACCCACTAACTCCTGACCTACCAACACCCCAATAATTGATTCACGACCTACCGAAGTCCAACCTACCAATGAAAGACCTACTAATGCCCAACCTACCGATGCTGAGCCACTGATGCTAAAATACCAACATGTGCTACTAATACTGAGCAACTAACACTGATCTACAAAAGTAGATCCACCAACCCCCAGCCAACTGAATCTCGACTGACCAACCCCTGACCTACTGATTACCAAACAACCGATGCTAAGCTATATATCTAAGATACCAATGTTGAGCTATCGACACGAGCTAGCAATGTGGAACTACTGGTACTAAGAAACTAATGATGATATACCGATGATGAGCTACCGACGATAACCTATCGTTGTTGATCTACCAATTCTATTATACTAATGCAGTGCTGCCAATGAAAAAAACTAGAATTTTGGATAACTCTTGATATGAGCTACAATTTCCACCTAGAACACCTCAAACACAAGTTTTCACAAAGGAATAGACTGGTGGGGTCCGATCTATTACAACTATTGAATCATTATTTGAATGGAATGATTATTTTCTATCCATTATGATTCCATATCTATCCTTTTTTATATAAGAAGATTGGATCCGTGTAAATTCATATCATTGATAATGTAGCATGAGCATTTATTATTAGAGAATGAACCACATTATTTTAATTACATGGATGGTAATGGATTGATTAATAATAATCTATGATGATATCAAAAAATCATTTACGGTTCATATTACGATCCTTCCATGTGACAATATATTTTAGGACCTTATGATCAGTAGATATCTCATAATTACCCAAAAAGAGATAATGTCAACTAATTTTCAATGTAAATATCACATCCAAAAATGAATGATCATGTTTTGGGATATTTTTTCTCATATAAATGCTTCTAAATAGAGGAAAAGGATATAATTATTTCTTTTTTCATCAGAACAAAATCAAATTACTTCATTGATGGTTTTTTGTATACAAAAACTGGTTCCCCTGCTTTGGGTAGTATAATTTTTGGTGTTATGAAAAACCTAATTTTTAAAATAACTGAATCAATCTAAGAATTACATAAAATACAAAAAACATACTCTCATTCATGTAATTTTTATAAGTGTGTTTCAAAATAATGATAAAATCATCAAAACTACTCAATAATACCAATAAGAAAATAGAAAAAATGGATATTGTTACAGATGCTTGTCTTGTCCACTCCTCAATTTCCTTTATCATAGATGGTTCCAAAGATATAACTTTTTTTCTAATAACATGATCCAATAAAGAAACATAGTCTATTTAAACACAAAATTAATTTAAATTTCATAAAATTTATCCACTCATAGATTCTTTAGACCAATATTCAAATGAAATTCAATCTCATATTTGATCATGGAGTATGTCAGAATATCATCAATAAGATATACCAATATTTTTATTGGTAATATAAATTACTCTAATTGTAATTTTTAGGAAAATTATTATAGAATTAGTGTGACTAAATGGAATCAATATGAATTGATAGTGTCTATACCTCATTTTAATCAAGGTATTGAGAGCATTATCCTTATTCACATTAATTGTTGATATCCCAACTACAAGTGAAATGTAGTGAAATTAATGGCCCCATATATTTGATAAAATAATTAATATATACAAAGAATGATATGAAAATTATTTACCATAATTTTATTGGTGTCATTAACATAAAGATATTCCAAATGATATTAGAAATGAATTTTTGTGATGTTCAACCAATACCATTTGTCAGGATGAAGTGTAAATATTAAATGAAATAACTAACCCATTCAATGTTATCAAATGCAAGTCAACCATTAAATTTTGAGTTTTTTAATTAATTTTTCTATTAAAAATAAATGTGACAATTGAATTTAGATAAAGATAATGAAAAGTACATTTTTTATTCAATATTGAATAATCAATGTACATTCCCCCTTACCATTGTCCTGATCCACCTTTGTATTATTGATATCATATTCTCTTCCATGAAATATTTTATGTTTTTATCATAGATTGTCTCCAAAAATCCCGGGCATAGTGAATTAGGTCAAATAAGTGCAATGTTCCTTGTATCTAAATACTATTATATAGGCCAGTTGTTTCTCTTAACCTTCTTATAATATTATTCATTAGTGGGACACTTCATATCACTTCATAATTTATTATATTGGAGACCCTCCTTTCCAGATTTTATGAATCTATTTGATTCCTTTTCTATAGCTCCAAGGATTCTTCTTCCCAGTATTTTGACACATGGGATAATGTGTATTCATTTCACCATAGGATTTATATATTATTCTCCAATATTAAACTCTATTTATATATTTTTATCCATAATAAAATGAGTCCATTTAGAGTATATAGTCATTATCTCAATAATAAGGGAACAACAAAAAATTTCATCATAGAAATAAATGACTCAAATAAAAAAATATATTAATATAATTTCCTTTAATCCACAAAGGAAGTGGTCTACCATGCCTATAATGTTAATACATAATCTAGAAGAATATCGTGCAATCATTTTTTATTTTGCTCATTGGCCCTGATTGAATCATCTTACATTATCCTTAGTCTGATGAACTACATATCCATCTGAATAAATAGTGTTTGGGTAAAATATTTATTTTGAATTATTATTTTTAAATCCATCAAATTACATAGAATTTATTCAATTGTTATACATAATGTTCCTTTTCTGTGTCCACCACTAATTGGCTTCCCCATCAAAATCGTATTCCACCAACATAACCTTCTATTCATTTAAATGTGGGATTATTATAATATCTAATTAATATAGTCATTCCATTATTATTTGAATAATGTATATGAAGATCCACTAAATATATGAGGTCTTTCACACATATATGATTCAAAAACAACTCACACATTCTTAGGCTACGGAGTGTCCTGAACCAGATTCATGATATTATTAATAAGTTGATATTTTTGAACCATATATATCATGAAACATTGGGATCATTTTCCACCATATTTGGCATCTCATTAGGGAAATCAACACATTGACTACCACATTGCTTGTTTTCACGTGCTCTCTGATATCCATCATTTAACTAATAATATAAAAAAATATTGGTGGGGCTATATTACCTAGATGATGAGTATATAAAAACACAAAATTAAAAATATAAGTAAAAACATTTAAATGTAAATTATATATTATCAAATGAAACTATATGTTTCAATATTAGTTATCCATAGTAAAACAATTAATTTTATATTTTATTCTAATGTTTTCTAGTCATAATCCCAATATATATATACACAAAAAACCGATACAAACTATTGTTTATCTATCATTTTACCTATATTATTAAATAATTTTATGTATAAATACCCATGAAATACATTGTCACAAACCATCCCGGGTCAACCCTAAACCGGTCACCTGAGTCGGCCCACGACATGGCTCGAGAGGCATTCCTGATCCTCCCGGGCTGGTGCCAAGCGCGAAGGGAATCAACATAGTGACGATGGGAATGATTTCCACCAATATAAAAAAATAGCAGCGTAATATAATAATAATAATAATAAATCCTCGAAAAAAACCAAATAGAAAAACTAAATAAATACTAAAAATCAAAATTAACCAGGCTCGATGGCCACTAAACTCCACATGACCCCATGGGTCACTCTTCGATCCAATGACTCAACATCTCCCATGATAATCAAGATTAAATTGAAACCTACACCTGAGACTAAGAAAAACAATGAAGTATTGGTGTGAGTATTAAAACTCTGTAGGTATTCCCAAGCAATCTATTTCCAAATAATTCTCCTTTAAACAGAAGAATCATCAATTTCAGGACTAAACTAAAATATATAAAAGTAAAGATTTAAACATGTTACTCAAATGAAAAATACGAGTCATTATCCTTATTCATTTATCAAAACACAAATCAATATTTTAGTGAGACATTATCTTTTTCAAAGGGAAGGTGGTTTTTACAATTTGAATTTACATGAAGAGAATAAAGATCTTTTCTTTGAAAAAACAAGTTTTCATAATCCACATTAATACCACACATCACATTCAATTAAGAAAAAATTGCAATTGAAAACACTACAGTAGATTCACTACAAGGGTAATGGGAAATGTTCATACATACAAGTAAAACATATAACACTCATGCACTATGAATGTGTATACATAGGTGAACTCAAATGATCGAGAATAATCCCGAAGAAACCAATAAATGAGACCACATCTTCGTTGACCTATCACACATGATGAAATCAAAACACTAGGCCATCATTTCTCAGGCATGCCGAGGGAAAATCCCATAGCAATGAACCCAAACATATCGGCCCACTATGGGCCCCAGGTCAGTACCATAACCTACCAGTGCATCAATCATTCTCAGAATATTTTCTCAATATTCCAGGTTCCTATGTCTCGTCAATTTTCAAAGACGGTGGGCCTACCGATGCCTGAAGAGCATCAGATTACTATATATATAATAACAAATCACAACAGGAAACACCCAGAGTCACCACATGGAATATGTCCCTCTCCATTAATCCGTAGATTATAAGAGAGTCCTACATAGAAGACTCCCATAATATACAACTCAATTAACGAGAGGGGACCACATCCAAGGAATGTTTTATTGAGATAACTATACTTAAAAAACATCCATAACATCCTCAAATGGTGATTTTCTCATGGAAAAAAATTTCTTAATGAATCAAACGCACACCATTTTGGATTGCAGGAACGCACATGGAATCCCATTTAAGGAACCCAATTTACCACATTAAATCTGATGCACATTAATGAGGGACAAAGAGGAATTTCTAGAAACACTAATAAGTGAATTTAATAAAATAGTTTAATGAAATTAAAATACACATAGGGTATTATTTTATTCCCCAATAAGCAATTATTCTAAAAATAGAAAATATATAAAATTAAATAAATGTTTAAATGAATGAAAAAAATAATTATTTAATTCAAAGGATAATTCATAGGGAATCCTACCTCAAATAGGCGATGGACCAAGACGAACAACTCGGCACCCGACAACTTTGACGAAGACATACCCCGAATTGTACAGACATACACCCCTATAAGTATATATACCCCTTAATCCAATACACATATTCCCTTCTCAATGAAGGAATATATGCAGGAAGGATTTATATATATAGGTATACATACCTATGTATGTGTGTACAACCCTTTAAGAAGACCCCAAACAATATAATTAACCCAAAATAGAATCTATGATTACTAAAAACACTAAATAAAATTGTAAAAAACTAATGGGTGGAAGAAATCATCCAAAGACATGGCCCATTCCCCTTGGTAAAACCTTACACAAACCAAGATCATTTTAAAATAACGACATTCACCATTCAAAACCATATACAATTGAAATTGAAAAAATACAAATCATGTTCACATGTCAGATATTTCATTTTCCTTCAAAAAATCTTTCCAAAACCATCCGTACATAAGTTCCCTTCAAACAAGTTTCACACCAACCAAACAACCCTAAAAAAATTCCCTTGAAATTAAACTCTAATACACTCACACAAAACATTACCAATATTTGATTCAAAATCCGAACCCAATACATGAGCATGTGACACCCTTCAAAAACATATTTCGCATTACTCAAATAGTATAATAATCCATTTAAACTATTTATAAAAACCTTTTCTTGAATCAAAACAAGAATTTACACCAAAATTACACACACTTTACCAACTAATTACCTAGAAAGCCCGTTTAAATAATTTAGAAAATATAAAATTCATTTGTAAAAATAAACAACAAGGTGAACATTCCAAAACTACTCCTTTCTTCAATAAAAACTCATTTTGAACCAAAACTCGCCTCAACTGCCATTGATAATATAATTGTCACATTTCAAATAAGGTATAAAACAATTTCTATAAAACATTACAATACAATATCACAACAAATAATCATTTATTTTGAAAAAACTCATTTCCAACCCATAAACATGTATGAACACATCCAATTTTAACTTCTATCTACGCAAATAACATTTTGAACACAATAAAAATAACTAAACAAATAAGAGGGTAAAATAAATCAACCTCAAACGATGGTAGATGAACTTGAATAAACTGAGATGCTTCACCTTCGGCGGTGGATGTTGAAATCCACAAGTGGATGACCCCTAAGATGCACCAGACACCCTATAAATGGAATAAATCAACAAAACCTTGTCAACCCATGACCTATGGTTTGACCGAGCCAAAAACAGAAGGGGTTACCTATCCAATTGGGTGTTAGTGTGTTCGTGCAAGGGAGAGGAGGCCGCCGGAGGGAGAGGGCATGGAGAGGGAGGTTATCTTAGAGGAGGAAGAGAGGGATGAGGTCTAAGAGGGTTGATGGTCTTTATGTGAATGGAGGAATGGGCAGGGGGCTCGGCGTCGCGAGACCAGAGTAAGGGGTGATTGGCCACATTGCGAGGCATGTGGGGTGTAAATTAAGTTTTAATTTTTTTTTATTTAATAAATTCTATTTTAATTCTAATTAAATTGATTTTATTAGAATAAAGAAAACTCACAAATTAATAATGTTTAATTGAAACTCAAGACTAATTAATATAATCTCAAATATCAGGTCGGGATGTGACATTTCTCCCCACCATGACACTTTCGACCCTTAAAATGTACCAATATATTATGTTGATCAAAACCAAATCAAGAATGATTTACATCCAAGGAAAAACCTGAAAACACGAAGATCAAACAACCAACAGTCACTTTAATTCAGATCTCGAAACTACGGATTCTCAAAAAGAAACCTTGAGACCACCATCAAAATAATCACACATCCACGAAAGACATCACATAAGACCACAAAGTTCAAACAACAATTAATAGATGATGGTGAATACTCTCTCTCTTATAAAAACAATCCATAAAGGTAAAACCCAACAACTAACACAAAAAACTATTAAAGAAACCAGTCATGGCCTGTTCATGATCTAATCTAGCATCCATTACCCGACCCACTATCCATGCCAACCAACTACTACAGTCATGGACGATTAGAGCAGAAACAAAGAAAGGCTCAGCCGAGAACACATGGAAGATGGATTCTTCAAGATTTCATCCCATGGTGGCCTCCCCACCATATTAGGATTCCAAAAAAAACAATGAGTTTTCAAGCCATAATAATTCTCAAATCCTATCAAAAACTACGAAAACACATTCCGAACAATACATGAGACTACAAGAACCACCATTCTACATTTACATCATTAAAAACACTAAAAAATCATTACCATTAAGAAAAGTTTCCAAAAGTACATCCAACATAATTCTTCACACCCAAAAGAATACAACACCACATATTACATGAATTACAGTAATAAAATCATTCACAAAAAAAAGATTCTAATTGAGCTTGAGCCAGCACTAAATTCATTCAACTGAGGTTGAATATTCTCCAATGTAGTGGATCTGGACCCATGTCACTTCCTAAAACAACCCTAGAAAACCATTTCAAATGGACTAAATGGCAACATATATTAAAAATCATAGGCACTTCACGACATGAAAACTTCAAATGCCCCTTATTCCCACACTAAAAAAAACCAGGGCATCCACTTGGATGAATCTGGTGATGTGGAAAACAACAGCCTTTTGTGCCTCTTCTCAACTGACCATAAAACTACTAAATCAGCTTTGACTTAAACAGACCACCTCACGACATCTTAATAATCATCCATGTACGATGATCCACCTAGGAGGAATTTTGATTGGAGACCCCTCTCAATGTATTAGGTTTCCAAAAATTCATCCCCGACAAGGATTCAGAGATATGAAACCAACACGACAAAGATATTATCATACTCCAACACCATTGAATTTCATTTCTCAAGACAAGACAACCTATACCACAATAGTATCTTCATTTCATCGGAGAAATACTATTGGATGAATAAGGCTTTAGTGAATTCCCAAGAGTAATTTTTCTACGATTATGTATCATGAACAGATTTCCTCCATTCCAGAATTAATCCTTCTAACGTGAAGGTGGAAATCTCAAACATGAGAGGTTAGGGACATTCAAGCTGAAAAATGTTCTCATAGATTTTTTGCATCCATTACTCATCTTTCCATAGTTTCGGTTTCCCTTAGAAATGAGGAGGGTTCGACTCTTTGAAACTCTGGACAAACTCCTGATATTGAGAACCACCAGGATCCATATCCAAAATGGACAAAACAAAGGTATGAAACACGACATTATCAACTGAAAGGAATGCGGGGAAAGCACTACCCATGGATGCTTCTCAAAATCCCTTAGAACCTAGTGGGGATGAATCATGAAAACAGGGAGCACAAAACCAAATCAAAACATATCACAAATCAAGATTCCATATCTCATTTTCAAATCAACTAGCTAACTCAAAACAAGTTTTCAATCCCACCTCCATCACACCAAAGAAAATGTCCAAAAATAAAAGCACAAAAAAAGGAAACATCACAAACTAAAAACCTTTTAAAGCATTGAAATCCACTTTTTTGAAGAACCTTTTTAGAAAACATAACAATCTGTATGAACCAATCACTCAATATAGGAATTCCCTTAAAGGTCACATATATACACTATTGTGATTGCTTAAGGACTCACCCTTAAATATCAATAACCATATACTCGCCACATAAATACATCCATATACATATATGTGATCACTCTTAGGAATACCTAGAGTTAGATAAAAAAACATTATCACTTTCAAAACCACTTTAAAAATAGCCCAAAAAATTTAAATACCACACATTATAATCAATGAAATATATTTTCAAATTCCATATTCACATTCCAATTTCACATTTTACAAAACCTTTCAAAATCCTCAAAATCCTTTTCCTAAATTGGTCCAATTTTCAAACAACTCATTTCACTCATAATAGATTCATTATTTTGGTTTTCGAAATCCAATTTGAACAATCCAATCCTCATTAGGTCAAACCAAACATCATTTTAAAATTTAAACAAGACACCCCAAAACCATCCAAGTCACCATTATGTAAAATCTAAAGAGAACTACCATTCAAAAGATCAAAAATATAAAAATAAAAAACGATCCAAAACAATATAATGGGGTAAACTAGTGTCAATGGGTGAGTAGGACATATGGTTGGTGGCCATATGCCAATCAAAACACCATCACAGAGGGTCTTTTAGGATCACGTCCCCAACTCCAAATGGCTTGCTCGACCCTGTGAGTTCATTGAGACTATTTGGCTGACTATCATTTCATTTTTCCAAATATGAAGAAACCCACAAGAACAAAATAATCCATGAAAACCCAAATTCACATGGTAACTCAAGGTTAGGACTAGAATGTGTTGGCAAGACAATCCCCAGAACCTACACCACATGCTCTGAAGGTCCTACACCATATACCTTGAAAACAAAAATAAAAAAGGTCACTCTGAATGCTAGGTAATATAGAGAACCTACCATATGATAACATTTTGACGTGAACCAAGCCGGATTGACCCTTAACTGATCACCTGAGTTAGCCTGTGACAAGGCCTGCGAGGCGTTCAGCATGCGACACGGCCCAAGAAGCATTTTCGATCCACCATGGATGGAGGAAAGATACATGGGAATCGATAGAGTGTATATGGGAATTATTTCACCCAAAATAAAAAAACATATACAGTGAAAATATTAATATTTATAGAGCAGCCTAAAAATAAATAAACTGAACAAAACAATTATGCAAGATCATAAAAGAAAAACTAACCAGACCTGATGACCACTAACCTCCACATGACACCATGGGTAACTATCTGATACTAAGACTCAACATCTCCAATGATGATCGATATCAAACTGAAACCTTCACCTGAGAATAATAAAAATAACAAATTATAGGCATGACTATTAAAACATAGTATGTTTTCCCAAGAAATACTTTTACAAATGAATTTCCTTTAAAGAAAAGAATCTTTAATTTCTTGATTGAACTATAATATAAAATACTAAGTCATTATACCTATTACTCAAGATAAAAGTATGAGTCCTTTCCATTATTCATTTCTCGAAACAAATATCAATATTTTTGTGAGACATTAGCATTTTCAAAGGGATGGTTATGTTTATAATTTAAATTTTTACAATGAGAATAAAACACATTTCATTAAAAAAATATGTATTCATAAGCCACATTAAAACAACACAAAACTTTCTAGTAAGAAAACATTGCACATGAAAACACTGTAGTAGTTTCACTACAAGGGAAATATAATGAATTCATACATACAAGTAACATATTTAACACTCAAGAACTAAGAACAAGTAAAAATAGGTGAAACCAATAGATCGAGAATAATCCAGAAGACACCAATACATGAGACCTCATCTTCATTCACATGTGACACACGATGAAATAAAAACACTCAAAATGCTCGGCCATCCATTCTCAGGATGAACGAGGGAAAATCCAACAACAATGAACCCAAACATATATGTCTCCTATGGGCCACTGGTCAGTTCCATTACCTACCAGTGCAAAAATCACACTCTGAATATTCTCTCAATATTCCAGGTTCCTATGTCTCGTGTATTTAAAAAGAGTTCAAGCCTACCGATTCCATTCAAGCATCTAATCACAATATATTTAATAATAATGAACAACATGAAACACCCCGAGTCACCCCGTGGAATATTTCCATCCCCATTCTTTTATTGATTATAAAGGACTCCTACACGGTAGAATCCCAAAATATAAAACTCAACCATTGAGAGGGGACCACATCCAAGGAGAGTTACGTAGAGGTAATTAGATTTAAAAATATTCCAAATGGAACTCACACGGTTTTATTCTTATGCTAAACCATTTCATAATGAATCGCACAAACAATTTTTGAAATCCATGAATTCACATGGAAACCAATTTACGAAACCTAATTCGACACTATAAATCTAAATAAATTTATGAGGTCCAAAGGGGATTTCCCAAAACACTAATAATGACATTTAATAAAACAGTTTCTTGAAATTGATATACACATAGGGTATTAATTTATTTTATAATAAGTAGTTATTCTACAAAAAAAATTCTTCACATTAAATAATGTTATGAAATAAATAAACAAATAATTCATTAATATAAAGTAAATGAATAGGGAAACCTAATTCAAAAATGGAGTAGACCATGATAAACAACTCGTCACCCAATAACTTTGATGATGAACACCACAAAATTGTGCACACATATACCACTATATATATATCCTTTAATCCAATACCCATATTCCATGTAACATGAAGGAATATATGCAAGGATGATTTTGGTATATATAGGTTTATGTACCTTTGTATGTTTGTACAACCCTTCGAGAAGAAACTGAACTATCTAATTAACCCAAATGTGAATCAATCATTAACAAGAAAATATATATAAAATTGAAACAATAAAAACCGGTAGAATGAATCAACCAAATCCATTGGACAAGCCCCTTTTTAAAACCTTACAAAGACCAATATCATTTTAAAAACATGACTTTCACCATTCAAAACCATATATAATAGATATTGAAAAATAAAAATCAAGTTCACATGTTGAATATTTAATTTTACTTCAAAAACTCTTTCCAAAATAATTTGCACCATATGTTCCCGTAAATCAAGGTTCACGCCCAACAAACAACCCTAAAAAAATTCTCAGGAAATTCCACAACAAGATACTCACACAAAACATAACCAAATCTTGATACAAAAACCGAACCCAATAAACGAGCTAATCACTCCCTTAAAAATGTATTTTACATAACTCAACTAATATTATAATCAATTTACACATTTTATAAAAATATTTTCAATAAGAAAACTATAATTTACACCTAAAGTACACAAAATTTCTCAACCAATTCTTCAGAAAGCCCATTTTAATAATTAATCAAATCTAAAATTCATATGAAAAGATACATGACAAGGCGTACATGCCAAAAAAATCCCTTATTCCATAAATACTCATTTTCAACTAAAAATCACATCAACTTACATTAAGAATATAAATTTGACATTGCAAATATGGCATAAAATACCTTTCATGAAACATTAAAATACAACATCACAACACATAATCATTTATTTGAAAAAAATACATTTCAATCCCATAAACATGTTATAAAATTACCATGTCACACTACAAACTACCCAAATAAAATTTAGAAAACAATAAAATTGACTTATGAAATAAGAGGGTAAATGAAATCAACCAGAAAACGATGAAAAATGAACCAGAATGAATTAGATGCTTCACCTTGAGTGGAAGACACCGAAATCTGCTTGAGGAAGACATGCATAACCCAACACACACCCTATAAATGGAAGAAATAAACAAAACCTAGTCAACCCATGACATAGGTTTTAGAAGAGACAAAAAACGAGGAGTTACCATTCCAATGGTGTGTCTGTGAGGTCGCCCAAGGGATTGGAGGTCACCGGAGGGAGAGGCCATGGAGAGGGAGGTTTTTTAGAAGGAGGAAGCAAGGGAGGAGGTCTGGGTGGGGTGGGAATTGTTGTGTGAATGGAGGAAGGGGGATTTCTATCGCAAGACCAGGGGGTTCGGCTGCATCGTGAGGTAGGGGGGTTACATTTAGTATTCATTTTTTTGTTTTTTAATTGATTCTATATTAATTATAATTCAATTTATTTAATTTAAAAATGAAAAAAATTTATTTGAAAATCATGAATAAATAAAATAATTGTGAATGTCGGGTCAGGATCTGACATACAAACACAGAATGAAAACATTTAGTTTATTTAGAATACTACGTACATAATTAGAAAACATGAAATAATAATATAATATAATGTTATAATTCCCCATAATGATTTACTAACATCCTTTTTCCCCTAAAATATCATTGGGTAACCGTGGAAAAACATTGTTGAAATTGATGTTCAAAAAGTCATTGTAAGGGCCTCAATAGAAGAAATTGATAGCCCATTAGTTACAATTAATAAAATGATAAAATAAAATTCTTGGATCATTTAAAAAAATATTCTTACTATATAGAACATGGAATCAAATTATCAAGGAGATATAAGACTATGGAAGAAAAATATATCTTTACACAAACATGAGTCATGTCTAATAACCATGATTATATCACATGGTGGAAAGAGTCCCATAATGGAATTGGTTTTCACCCTAGTCCCACAAATAATATATCTTGAGAGTAAAGCATTTCCAATTTCATTGAATCTCTATCAAGATGTACCCATCATTATATATACATGAATATTTTTCTCTTACAAATAAATTAATCTAATGTAATATTCATAAGTCCTACCCAAGGAAGGAAATGGATTTTTTAATCATGCCATAAGGAATAAACAATGTTCATATGATAATGGTGTCGTTGAATGAATTAGTTAAATCCTTAATGGGAAATAATTAAAGGAAATTAATAATATACCATGAATATTGATTCCCGTCTAATTTGACTACATGAAAATATATTTTTAATTATATTCATAATCTATCCAAATTAGTGAGGTTTTAGGGGTCTAAATTTGGAGTCCATAAAGGGGATAAAGGTATAATTAATTCCATATAAATAGAAATGAAATAAAAAATATTAAGAAAAAATGATTTATTTTATAATATATTGTGTGGATAAAAATAGTTTATTAAATGTACTTGAAAATTGAAAAGTAGCAATTAATATAACTTTAATTGGGTTTTATTATCAATATAAATTGAGATGAAAACTATATAAAACATTTTCCTCATAAAATATAGATTAATTGATTTAGATATACGTATTTGGAAAATATTTAGAAAATAATGTACAATTAAATTTGAATAAAGAAGAGATAAATTGATGAAAATATAGATAGAGAGAGTGTGCTTATCCCAAATGAAATATATAGGTTTAGATATATCACTTACCTTATATGTGAATGTGTTATGCACTTTTATATAATATATTGGATAATAAAAATAGAGTAATTAATTATATTAATATCATTTTACATCTACTCTTTTTTTTGAAATTAATATATATAAATTTTGATGACCGATAACATTCAAATAAATCATTTTGTATCGTTGATTTTATGGTTTCATTGGTGGTTCATTTGTGTATTATTTTTTTTATTATAATCAATTGAATGTAATAACAAGTAATTTTAAAGAAATTGTATTCATGTAATTAAATAAGTATTAATGGTCCCATATATCATTATTTTCTAACATGGATATTGTTATTTGAGTACAAATGATATCAATGTGTAGATAGTTCATTTAGTTTGTATTACAAATAATTAAAAACATTTATCATTTTCATTTATATAACATATAAATATTGGTTCAAGAACATGAAAAAACTTTTCATAAACTCATTTAATAACTATTTAACCATAATACAAGTTTTGAGACCTACCTTTATAGAGGCTATGGAAAACAAATAGTCTTTATTCCTAGAGTTGGTAAACCTCCATTTTTTGGAAAATGGTTTCATTTCATTTAATAAGAGAAAATTATAAAATAGATTGATATATTATTTCAAATTGTAAATATAATATTAAATTATAATCATTATAATAGAGTTATTATGATTATTTTGTTGAGGATAGGATAAGGTATATGAAAAAATATGTTAGAAGTGATAGTTTGATAATGTAACCTATATAATAACAAATACATGATAGACTGCACAAGGAACATGGAGTCGGTTTATTATTTATAAAAATAGAACATGGACCTAGGGGGAGTGGGGATGTCAGGTTTTCATTGATATTGGGTATGATTCAAGGATAAGATGGTCCCTTGAGAATGTGGCTTGAGGGGTGTTATTCATAAGGGATGGATATATGTGTTTTAATATTATTATATTAATTAGATTATTAATTTTTTACAATAATATAAAAATAATAGAATATCATGACTATATATTTTAAATGGTTCTTATTAGTCCTAAATATTTTTTTATTACATTATCCATTAATAAAAAATCTTGTATTTTTCTTATACTATTGAATACCATAAATTACCAAATATCAATATTCTCCCAAAGATGATCTATTTCATTAAAATCCCAAAAATTCTTCGAAAACACATTTAGACTTCTATTTTCAATAAAAAAATATAATTCATTAATAATAAATTCAATATATGAGAAATTATTTTTTATATAAAATCATCATTTGTTCGAAAAATATTAATTTGAATATTAAAATTAATTATTTAACCCTTTTAAAGATTACTTATGGTCTCATAACAATTTATTTTAACTATATAATATATAATATTAGTTTATGAATCCATTTTGGGAAAATAAATCTTTTATTAATTCATTATATTTAATATAAAAGTGTCAACATAATAGTTACATTTTGTGAAATATAAAATTTTAAATTATTAATTTCAAAACATTTATACACGTGTAACATGATTTAAAATAATCATAATTTCATTTTATAAGATTTATATATAATATTGTACTCTTCTATAGGAGTGTTTACTATTATAATTGACAGATTACTATTCATAACCATCAAATTTCTATTACAATTGTTAAGATAATATTCTAATTGTTAGATTACTATTCAAATTGTCAGATTTTTAATATCCATATGGGTTACCTATTTCTAATAAATACATATTATTCCATTAAATTTTCTTGAATTATATTATCTACCATGTTTATATATACATTCATCTTTAAAATAAAAAAATTATTATCAACATGATGTATTATTTCTATAGTTTTGTTCATGAGCGTGATCATTCTAGTGGATTTACCATATCCAAATTGTTATATAAGAATTCAATTATTTTATATTTATTTTAATAAAAAAGTATTTGTGATTTATTTGGTTTAAATGATGAGTAATACATTATTATTAAATTATTAGAATATTGTTTTTTTGGTTTCTCAATCTGATGAATGCGCTTTATACTATATGAAATAATTATAATAAGGGAAATATGATTGGAAATATTTTTTGTCTTTACAATGATTATTATATATAACCCATGGATAATAAATTATTTTTTGATCACACACATATCCTTCTATAGTTTACAAATTACCTAGGTAAAAAGACTAGTTAACAATGTAAAAACTAAAATGGTAAAAGTAAGGAGTCATATATGTTAAGGAACAACATGATTTAAAAATGTGTTTTTTAGAGTTTCTTCTAAAAAATAAATTCCATGATATAATTTTGAAATAGTATTGGGATGCACTTGAGGTTAGATTGACTTCACATTATTGATTAAATTTAGTTAATTCCAGATATACAACTCTGCTTCCATTATAAAAGGTCTCCATTACCTATCACTACTTCAAACCTCATAAAACATTTGGCATGAAAAAACAAATCAAAAATAAATAACTAACATAATTATCCATTATATATAACTTTTTGTCAGTCTAAGATCCCCATCTATAGATTCTTAATAATATAATAAAAGTTTGTTTTTTTTGCCATGGTAATTCCCTTTAAAATAAACATTATTTTTTTTCATCACATACAACATCCATTAATATCCTAAAAACTCCCACATAAGAACGAAATTATTTTTCATTTATTGAGATATATTATGTTTACTGATTAACCTATATACATGTCATCATCATTCAAATGAGAAATGAAACTTTCAATCATATTTAATGAAAATTAATGTGTTGAAAAAAAAAATTTTATTCCCATCACTACCCATTAAATATGGATATAATGATGGTTATAATGATAATATATAAAAGTAATTTTTTTAATATTTATTCAATTATTATATTGGTCGTATCTTCTAACATTTCATTCAATTGAAAACAAGTAACATCCCTCGTGTTTACGGCGAACTATCACCTCGATAACAGATGTTATGTGTTTTCAAAAAATTTTATTTTCTTGGATGGTAATAAGTATATATTAAGTGAATATATTTAATTTTATTAAAATATAATTATCCTAATTAATTTTTTTATCACATATACATTTGTGGTTTTCATATCATGGTTTATATGATAACGATGCTCATGTGTACGATGGACTACCACCTCACAAAATGACATGATTAATTTTTTTATAATGTTATAAATTGAATGTAACTAGTATAAGTTAAATATAAATATAAAATATATTTTAATGAAAATACATTCATTAATATTAAGAAATAATTTACCATTATTTCATTTCATCCATTAAGAATGTATAAACTATGTTCATGCATGCATATGACCTGTCGTCTCCTTCAGTTGTGCATTTAATTTTCTATACTTAACTCAATTGAATTACTATAGATAAATAAGTAATCAATATATTTGATATTTTTGTCATGGAAAACAAAGCATTTAAAACCATAAACATTATATTAACAAGAAATGTTTTATAAAAGGATAATGAATGGTCATAACTAATTCATAAGTGTAATTATATATATATATATATATAATTGTGGGTTATAATATATATACATATATATACTAAATATATATTTAATAATCGATAGGTTCAAATGTGTACTAAATATGTCAAGAAAAAATGCAAGGGATTTTTCCTCAATTTTCATTCTTGGGGATATATGTTGGGTAATGAACAAATCATGTTTTATGAGGTGTATATAAAGACAAAATTATATGAAAAATATTGAAATAATTTATTCTAATAATATTTTAGGTATCATTTAATATTATTCGTTCATGGTCCTAAAAAATGAAAATTTCTAATGATGTATGGGTTTTATGATACAATATCATCGTTTAACATGATTATTTATTTGTTTCCTTCCGAGGAATAAATGTGATAATCCATAACACAAGATACACTTTAATTTTAAAATAATATTGTAATTAATGTACATTAAATTTTCCAATCATTTTTATCCCTTTATGAACGTAATATTTGGGAAGAATGATTTTAATAAAATGTGTGTTATTAGTCTCTTCGATCAAAAACCCTTTTATTCTTCCATATCCATATTTTATAATCAAATTATTAATTTTTGAATATTATACCAAGGATATATTACATAGATTATTACATATTTATTAAATTTTAAAAATATTTTTCATTATAATCCTCATATCATTTTATATAATATGATCATTTTCTTTTTAATGAAAATGTGAATGAAAAAATAGTTTTAAAATATATGACATGAATTTTATTTTCCCCCATCACGATAAAAACATTTTTTAATTAATCCTTTAATTGTTTTAATTTTTATACTAAGGAAATGGGTTTTCTAAATGATTTTATAATCTCTTACCGATATTAAATTTAAAATATATTTTTTCATAATGAAATATTTAAAATGATCATAAACCTTATTTAATATGTTTTAATGTTTTTAGCAACTAATATAGAATTTATAATATTTAAATTATTATAAAAGTGTTTTTTAATGTTAAAATTATATTTTCATATATAAATGATACATGTAATATTTGAAAATAATTGTTCATTTAATATTAAATCCATTGGTGTTAAAAAATGATATACTATTAATAAGGATAAATGATAAAATTGTTATATTTTAACAAGATGGTAAATATTTACGTTGATGGGATGATTATAAAACTTTTTTTAATGTGTAATAAAGTATTAAATTAATGTATCTTTGAGGATTGTCATCAACTTTAATTGGTTTATGATATTATTGTATGGTAATTTTTTATGATAATATGAAATACAATAGTATGTTTTTAAAAATGAGAGGGATGATACCTACATATCCCTACAATGAATTGTATAATGATTTGGATATCATTAGATAAAAAAGGCAAACCAGTTGATGGGATTAATCCACTATATTAAATAGGTGAGTCTGAATCAACTATGGTAAATATGTTTGTTATGATACACTATGAGAAATAAGTTATAAGTCTGGATCCAGTATTTATATTTTCATGGTAGTTTACCATGATTTTTAAATTTTTTCCTATATTTATGATTGTGAAACACCATTATTATTTGATATTATTGTTCATGATATATTAATGATTATTTCCCAAACTAATGTTCTATATTCTATGAAATGAAATAGTTATATGCCATGTATCATATTAATGATATATGATTGGTTGGATGTGAAATTTAAATATTATACCCATAATCACATTATGTTATTATTATCTAATTATTTATTATTACCCATGATTGATACATCCAATGTATACCCATACTGGCCATCTCATCTCAACAATTGTTATGTTTCATTCTACATGTCATGTAGAGAGGTGTAATTTGGGTAACATTAAGAAGAGAATAATGTAAGAAGATCATTAAGGGATAATTTCATGACATTTAATGAAATAAATATATTGTGTTTCTAATATCATAATAAACCAAACTATTATTTTCCATGGGAATGATTTTATGAAATTTATTGAACATTTATCAAAGAAGATGATATATTAATGTAATAATGAATTGTTCTATGTTGGTTATGTTAGAGATAATATTTTGTAAAAGGATGGAGATTTTGATTTTAAAAACATAAGTGTCAACCATAGGGACCAATATATGTAATGGAAATCATATTAATGATTTTAAAGGAATGCTATTATGTGGGTTTCCTTGCAATACATAACTATTTGGATACTAATAAAGTATGTAGTTGTATAATAGGGGTATGAATTTGAATTTATAATGAAAATGGTGCATTGATATAGACAATATAATTACCCAATACATAAAAACATTCCTTACTATTCCCATGGATTGAAAATCCTATGGGATATGCTATTGAAATTCAAAAACACATTATGAATAAATACGAAGTATTTAACTTGATGATAAAAATTAATGCTCTTGGATAAGTATATGATTCCATAGAATAAAAATTTAATACCATGACTTAGAATTCCTAAAAATGAGTTTTCATGATTATGTTGTTTACCACTATGAATATTGTTTCACACAATAGGATTATTTTTCTTATTCAATGTCATAGAGTAAAAGGAATTTTCATAATCTTTGATCTGATAAACAATATTCATAAGAGAAATCAAACTAGATTCAATATCGAGTAATGAATAATGTGATTACATCTAATATGTAATCATGATATATGATTAACAATTTGAAACTTAACCAACAATCACCCTCCCCAAGGATTTTATAGATAGATTTTATTAAGTGTTTGGGGGGTGGATAACATGTATAAATAGAGATATAGATTCTAATATTTCAGTAAAGTGTTAAGAATAAAAACAAGGAATGTGTCTATGAAATGAGAAGATGTTTTAGGTGTAGAATAGAAAGAAATATATTAAGTGAATTATTAAGAAAAATGAAAATTTCAGATAATAAAATTAATGAAAACATTGGTTTCATAAATTCATACAAAATAGTTAAATGTTATAAATGTAGAGAGTAAAGGAGATATAAAAATCAATGTCCTAGGGGTGTATCTCAAGAAGAGGATAATAAAGTTAGAAAAAGAAAATATATATTTGTTAATGATGAATTTAAAAAAAAGAAATATTTATTTAATGAGTTATTTAGGAATTAGATCCTGAATAATAGTTAATGAATTACCAATAATCTAGAATTAATGACGTTTTTATGTATTGGAATTCATGAATTTGGAAAAAATTATTATTATTCAGTATAATTTTATTGTTTTGTATTTTTATGAATATGTTAATTTTTATTGAAGTCCCAGAAAATATTTTTTTAGAAAGGTTATATTTTAATTAAAAAATGGTTATGGGGAGATAACCCCTAACACGATCTTGATGGTCAGGCAATTTTATTAGGATAAAAATATATTGGATATTAAAATTTTAAATTTTATTGAATTTATTTCCTTGGAAATTATTATTTATTTCATGAAAATGTTTTTTATGTTATCATTGATGGATTATAAAATGAATATAGATTTAAATAATATATTCTAAAATATATGATTTTATTTAAGTAATAGTGACATATTTAATTGTTAATATAATATATGTTTTAATTATAGTTTTATAATTATTTATGACATTTCCATGTTTTAGGAGTATTTATTATAATGTATTCTAATATTTTTGTGACACATAAAGATCTCGATACAGTTTTTATAATTATTAATAGGTTTATTTTTGAAATAAATTAGCCATAATTATACAATTTTGAATTTCAATTTTGGTCAATCATGGAGGAAGAAAAAGGTTAAAAATTCATGGATTTAATTATATTTAAAATTGTATGTTATTGGATAACATATTCTGACCATTTTGGCTTTGGTTAATTTTATTTGATATATGGGTCGACTTATGTAAATTATTATTATATTATTCCACATTGAATGAAAAATTCATCAAGAATATTCATTTCATAGTGTAATATTTGAAGTGAATATTAATAAATATAAAACAAATAATGATATTTTTCTTATGATATAGTGAAATGTTAAGCCCAAGATATATATATATATATATATTAAAATTCTTGATCATATTAGGACTATAACTTATTAACACAAGATTCCAATGAATTTATCCCATGTTCATGATGGGTTTTATATATATTTCCTTTGTAAGTTCATATTTGACCATTTTCATGAAATGATCTCATAGGTCATACCCTTAGGAATTAAAATTTTTTAGGATCATTATATGGGGATTCTATAAAATAGATTGAATGATATATGAAACAATAACACCTTTCAAGTCTATTTTTTATAAAAATCAAAAGATAGAGGAATTTACATGTGAAACATAAAATGTAATATGGAAAAATAATTATCAATTTTCTATATAAATGTGAACTACATTTTATTGTTTAATTAATTTAATGAGATGTACAATTTAACACTATGAGAGTTGATGATTTTTTTCCAATAAATTAATTTTTCCCAATATATTACCTTACACACAATACTGAGTTTTAATGAGCCATGATATATTATAAATATTATTATTTAAAAAAATTAATATAAAATAAAAATTAAAAATTAATATATCAATATTAATAAATACTATTATAATATTATTTATTATTTCTTTATAAAAGTAATATGTACATATATAAGTCATATTTTATTTTTATTAAATTATTAATATAATTTATAAACACTATTTTCCCAAAAAATGATTTTTTATTGATATTTTGAATAAATAATAGTTGTAGTTATTGAAAATATTGATTTTTTTGAATAAATTCATTATTTAAATATACATATCAAAATTATTATTGAGTTATTTTTTAGAATAATTTGAAATGATTTAGTTTCTATCAATACTAAAATTTAATGATATTTCTCAAAAGAGGATTTTCATTTTAGGTTTTCTAAAATTTCAAAATTTGAAATTTTTTAAGAGATAAAACATTCAAATAATATATTTATTAAAAAAATTTATTTGATTAAAAAATTTCATATACAATTATGATATAAAACCATTTTAATCATTTTTATATTTTTACTTTTGAAAACCCCAATTTGGAATGTCTACATTTTAGAATTTATATTATTTTCCACCATTTATAATATTTGAAATTTAAAAAAGTTTTCAATATTATTAATTAGAATTATAATTAATATACAAAAATTTGAGCATGATTTTTTTTTTCAAAATTAATATTTAAAAAATAATAATTAGTTAACATGGTTAAAGGTAAACATCATTTAACATTTCAGAAAACTAAATAGGATAAAGGAAAAAATAAATAAAAAACATGTTATATTATTACTAGATATCCATATTTTGCCTTTATATTCTTTTTAATGACATTTAAGTACTTTTGGGACACTTTTCCATTAAGGTGAACAATATAATAATTTAGCTATAGAAAAAAATTTCACAGAATTGTTTTTAATTTTAAATATGATTTATCACAGGGAAAAATATGTGAATTAATATATACTGTAATTTTTGTAATAATAACAATATATTTAAATGGTTTTTATATTTCTAATTTTTATTAATTATATAATCACATAAATTTATTAAGCATCAACAGCAAAATAAGTGTTAAATAAAATTGAAAAATGAAATAAATGATATTGAACATATTAAAATATATATATATTGAATGAATTTTTATATTAAAATTCCTTTTTTACACTAATATGAAATTTTAGGAATATTTTTAAATAATATAATAAAATTTAATAATTTTCTTGATATTTAAAATTTCATTTAAATGATTAATTTCTAAATTTTTATTATTGATATTTCATAACAAATAATATTTCTTAAATGATATAAAATATAAAATACAAATATTATCCAAATTTATTTATAAATATTAAAAATTAAAAATATCATATAATCATGAGAAAATAATTTTTTTATAATAATTACATTGATTACTAATTTGTAATAACATTGTTACTATGATAAACGGTATAAAGAAGTTCTTTGTGTTCCATGAGCTTGTGTTAAAAGTTACTTTCCAAAAATATATGATATTTATTTATTATATAGGATTGAAAATTTATTAGTAATGGGTACAAATAATATATGTATGATAATTTATAAAGATTCTAATGTCATTAATTACCTAGGTAAAGGAAATTATTGTTGAAGTGAATACTAAATTGGTAAATGTAAGAAAACATGCATGGTAAGGAACAACATGTTGAATTGTTTTCCTATGGTTGAAGGGTGGAATGAAATTATATTCTATGAAATAATTTTATTATCTATATTATTGGCACTTTTTTATGATATTTACTTCATAATATTGAATAGGCATTGATATTTACAGAAAATATCATTACTCCTCACTTATAATTAGAAACTATCTACCCCTCATGTCATCAGACGACCACATCCACAAGGCAAGAACAACACATGAAATAATCCCTCCGTAATATCCTTATTAATTTTATAATTTTATTTTCATCCCAAAATCGTATCCTTTGGTTACCTAACAAGATATCTAAACGGGCATTTTCTACAAGTTATTAAGTATCTTCAATATACTATTTCATTTTTTACATAATCAATTAATACCTATATTCATATTAAAATAAAGAAAATATAATAAAAAATATTCTAACATATAAATATATTTAATAATGTTCATGGAAAATATATATCCATTTCCTATTACATAAAACGAAAAATGTAAATTTCAAACTTGTTTGTGGAGAACTACTGTCTTGCGCGATGTTTTTATTCATTTTCCATCCCTATCTCTTGTGGATGGATATAATGTATTATTAAATGAATATATTTTATATTTTTGGTAATTATTATTACTAGGTAATTATAATTTTACTTATATATTATTAAATTCCCACACAATGTAAAAAATAATGTTTCATGTGTGTACGATGGACCACCACCTCATGAACCAATGTTATTTGAATTTCTTACATAAAATTTTCATGGGTGATGACAAGGATAGATTAAACTAATTTTTATGATATCATTGAAATAATTATAAAAATAGAATTATTTTATCCTTTATACAATCATTATTTCAATTTTTTGGGTTATATGATAATGTCTCTAATGTTTCTAGCACACCACAACATCACATAATGATGTGATCTATTTCTTTTTTTACTAATTATTATCATGTATTTTAATAAGGATAGATTAAAAGAAAATATTTTTTGTGTGTGTCTTAAAAAAATATCCTATAATGGTAATATATATGATGTCTATTAATGATATTAATATCTTTTATAACACTATATATATTATAGAATAATAATCAATGTAAATGACTGAAGACAAATTCATAACATACAAACAAACAATTACAATTGGAAATATGATTTTCACATGAAATTATTTTTATATTTATAATAAATGGTTATATATAAACCATATATGGTATGATATATATTTTATTGATTCTATGATACATATATAGAAATCAACATTTAATATAAATTGGGGATGTATTTTTATAATGTAAGTTGAGACACAAAGTAATAGATTCTTCATCAAACTTTATTATCTTCTATAGACATTCCATATTCACCATTTGTTATTAATATTTTGATTATATACTACACATGATTATAATTTATGTCCATTCTAATTTAAATTATGTGTAATAACATATCTATTTTAGTATACCTCTTTCAATGTGTTTACAGTTAAAAATATATTAAAGTGAAAATCTATTTTTGTCTAAACATTCATTTTTTTAAACATGTTGGGATTTAAACCAATCATATATTATGTGATTTATATATAATTAATTTGATGATTAATATAATGAACTTATTTATTCTCATGATATTTTAAGTTACTTTTAATGATACTCTTTCATGGGACATACTATTAAAAGTTACCGATGTTATAATGGATTTTAGATATAATCTCTTCATTTATCAAGATTTAATATTTATATTATTTTGATAAAAATCCCATTATCGATTTATTTAGACACAATTGAATGATATTTTCCTTTCGTCCTGTCATGATATTACATTTACACCCATTATTTTCCTCTCTTTTTCAATGAAGAAAAAATTGAGTCTTTTTAACAAAAGACATCATTATTTCCCTCTATGGATGAAAAACCATAATCTTATTCCATATTCATGTCTTATAAAATTTTTTTCAATTTTTTTAATATTTTCCAAATTTTATATTAATTAAATTATTACCCATACAGTTCATTGTAAAAAATGGTTAAAAAGAAATCATCATTTGGTTTTCCAAAGAAATTCCCTTTATCTCTTACTAAAAATGATTAAATAATCATAACACTAATGTGTAAAACATGAAAAGTATTTTTTTTCAATCTTAACAAAACCTTTTCTTTAAAGAGATATATTTTGATTATTTATAAATTATTAACGGACAATAATTTAATAAAACATTATGAAGTTGTAGTTATTTAATTATGGAATGTTTATTTCCATAACGAAATATTTTAAATTATTTTAAATAATATTCATATATTACAAATTATATTATTATAAGAATAATAATGTTTATTTTTTTAATTTCGTAAGGTGTGTTTTTAAATGTGGAGACATTATTCACAACAGAAATGTTCGATGTAATATTTCATAGTAATTTTTTAACTATGGTGATATAATTTGATTTTTTATAGTTAGTATTAAATATAATATTGAAATAAAACATCCATATTCTTTCTCTATATTTTTAATGTTTATATTCATGATATTTTATGAAACCCATTTGTTTTTCATTGTCTCTGCTATGGTGATTTGATAAAATTATTATGAGTCCCATGTTATTTTCATGGGTTATGATATAATGTTATGATGAATATTTTATAATACTGTGGGGCACATAAATATGGTTTTTATTATATGATAAGTATTTCTAATATATCGATCTGATAAATTTGGTGATAGTTTATTTCTTATGAGAAAAAAAATGTGGAAAATGTCAATGGGATTAATCCATTTTCTGAATTGGTGAGTTCTGACCCACTATGGGAAATATTTGACAATTCAATATCAACTACAATAATAGACTTGTAAGTTAACAATTACATATGAATTTCTATATTTATGTTGTTTAAACACACATATATGACATAAAAATATTTTTTAAGATAGATTTATGATGATTTATTACTCTTATGGGCCACGATTTATGAAATGATAATGTTTTATTCCTTGTCTCCTGATTATTATCAATTATATTTTGGAATTAAAATCCTATTTTAATATCATTATCCAATTCCAATATGGTTATATTTTTTTATAAGATCATAGATTGATATATCTATTATTTACCCTTTTGGACCATTTTAGGTAACACTTTCTTAAGTTAACTTCATTATATAATAAAAAATGGCTTTGTTAGGGCATCCCAAAGAGGAGTAATCTATGAGAATATCATTGTGGGAGATGTTTATGATATTTCATGAAATAATAAGGTTGTGTTTCTTGTCATTAATTAAATGATAATGATATGGTCCTAAATCATCTGACTATGAAATATATTGAACAAACATCTAAATATATGTGATATTTATGTATTACAATCATTGTTAATTATAAAAGGAATTCCATTCTTCACTAAATTGTTATATTAAACAGAGATTCAACCATTTTCCTATGTGGGAAACCCTAAATTCCATATATATCAACGCAGTTGAATATTGTAAAACTGAATGATAATATCCTCCCAACATGACATTAAACAGTAGAGGAACACCAATAATGTATTATTTTAATTTCTAAATATACATTTTCACAATTTAGTGAGAATAAATGTGAAAACTTTTTTACTAGTTAGATGATATAAAAATGAAAAAAAATCCCCCATGTATTTTTTACTATTATATTGGACTGTCTACGTTTTTCGATAAAAAACATTTCAGAATCATTATCCATATGTGTATGAAATTCAAAATGAAATTTCTACATCTAAATATCATGATATATATGTACATAAAATACCTATTCCAACATGATGTAAAAATATATATATGATCATTAATAATATGGGATGTTAAAATATATAACAACAGTAGTCAATCTTGTGTTACCAATTAAAGGAACATTATTCGTCCCGGTTGAACGATGTTAAATGACATAACATCCATTTTATTTAGTTAATTAACTCAAAAGTAACCTTAATAATCCTATTTCCATGATCTATAATCTCATGATATTTTCCTCCCATCAAGTCCAAAAACTACCTTGGTTTATCCTAAAATAACATTATTAAAATATTAATTATTTTCCTCAGTTCCAAAACATAAAAAGACTAACTATTATCCATGATGAATGTTGTAAAAAATTATGATAAATCATCCCAATATTATTTAAAATCATAAATAGCAATCATTGATACATGATATTAAACACAATAACATCCTTTGTCTATTATTAATTATGATACGATTTTCATCATTCATCCCAACTCAATTAAATTAATTTGATTAGCCTTATAGGTTTTATATTGATTACCATAAAAACTATCATCTATATCCCCAATGAAATATATTATACTACCCAAAAAAATTTCATGAGCTATTGCCATTAAAATATTGTTCATATGATCCAACTAACTAAACAAATTATACAAAGAAAATAGGGATAAAATTATTCCATGTAATGAATTCTCATAAAATTCATGATACACGTTTAGATCAAAACTTCCCATCCTGATTGGTGCAAAATTATTTTTTCCATATCCATTATAATATTTCATCCATGATTTTGATCATATTAATCCCATTAACCATCAATCATCCTCTATAAGGTTTTAGTTCATGGATATTATTTCCAATTGGGATCCCATTGGATGATGGTTCAATGTCTAAATTATACCACATCCATCTATATGCATACACCCTGATTAATTTATCTTCATATCTGAAATAACAACCCAATATAGTCATCACATTTCCTAAATTAGATTCCTCCATCCTAGGAGCATATCATAGAAGGTACATCTAAGATATTATGGAACTATACCTAATTATTCCAATATGGTTCTCTACCAACCCTATGAAATATATCTCATAACTCCTTAACTCAAACTGCAATATCCAATTTATGTTTCTTCATTATCCATGTTCTCATATTGAATTTTGACACCTTTAGTGTAACCATTTGGTGAAATTTTATACATTATAGTTTGTTTATTTCAGTATTGTTTATAGTGATAGATACAACATTTCATTCACATCCCATTGATTTTGTTCCAAATATTTAACATAATGAAAAATATATTTTATGGAAGTTATTCTATCATCCAAATAGGGAATAAAAAAGTATTCAAAGATATAATTTATCATTTCAACGGTACGATTTATATTTTTAAGTCCTACCAAAAATGAAAAGATCAACAAAGATTACTTTTCAAATGAAATTTCCATTCACTATTCCACAAAAAACGACAATAAATATCATAATTCAACAATATTAACTATACCTCAATAAACATAATAGTTATTGGTTGTTTCAAAATTTTTCCTATAAGAATAATTGGTCCTTAATGTAAACATAGGGGTCAAATATAGATGGGCAGAATAGGAAACATATAGTCACTAAACTGTAATGGTTATTTATCTTTGAAGTGTCCAACATGGGTTCAAATTGATTGGGTATAATAATAATAAATTACTAAATAAAATGGATTTTTTTGTAAAACTATATATATAATTATATTATTGTAAACTTTTAAATAATTTGAATCTGTTCTAGTTTTTCGCTTGGGTTGGATTTGAATAATTTATTATCATAGAAATATTAACATCACTAATTAATGATATATCCAAAAATGAGATAATTCCACAAAACTATTCCCTAAATTAATTTATAAAAAACTCCATTGATAATCAAAATTATATTAGATGATCATATTTAAGAGAACTCCAAGAAATTGGATAATTATAGTACTCAAAATGTGTCATCTATAATGTTTAGTGAAGGCGAAGATGAAAAAAAAGTCATCAAATGGAAATCTTAAGGTAATTAACTAATTAAAATATTAACGAACATGAAATAACATACAATCCAACCCCTAATACTCCATTGGATCAAACTATTACAAAATTATCCCTCCATTTATGCAAATATCTTAATGGAAGTGATGTCTCGACTTAAAAATGTGGAATTGAACAAGAAAATCAATTAAATAAACATCACTCCATGATTGTGTGATAAATTTTACAGAAGATATTTTCAATAAAATCCCTTTCTAAGTAAATGGTACAACATGATATGAATAAAAAATATGAACTAACAAAAATAATATTAAGAAGAAATTTTATTATTAAATTATCGTGAATTAAAAACATGCACGGGAAAAAGTGAAGATGCGATTACAAAATGAAAACATAAAATTACAATTGAAAGAAAAATTAGTTGATTCCTCAATCCCATAAATAAAATATACTTATATATAAATTTTTTTATTCAACGGGTTTCCACCCAATATTACATTCCTTTCCCATTAATTAAGAGTTTCAGAAAGAGGGTGATGAATAAAATTAATTTTGACGTGTTAATGTTGACAAAAAAATTGGGTAAGATTCACCCCCTTTTGAGAGTGACATTGTAACATGATATGGCAGTATCTAATGTTGATGTATGAGAGAAATATATTCTCCATGGTATCCTATAAAATATTTAAAAATTTCATAATAATTGGGTTATTCATGAAGTTGTTATGTTCTAAATGATTTGCTTCTTTTTTGCACCTTTCAGTTGTGTCCCATATTTTAAATATCAACATCAGATCCCTGGATCTCCTAGAAAAATTCAGTTTTAGCTCTGTCCTTTTCTTAATTACATGATCCCCATAATTTTATCATTATAATGTTAAAATTTTATCTTAATGGGGTTTGAAATTTTGGCCCCACTTGTTTTTGATGGGCCTATGGACCATTATGCTATGTCTAGGTATATCCAAATTTATTTCCAAAAGAATCGATCTTACATTGAGATTAATCAACCTAAAAGAAAAAACAGTGCAATGAATTTGATCAATAATATCCCAGAATATATAATTAAAATAATGAATATAATATAGTGCAGAGTAAGATGTTTAATTGGTCCCCAATTGACATTGTAATCATTAATTTCAAAATGATGTGAAATGCGGTACAATTTATGAATTGGACTAATTTTTTTAATGGAAATTTAATCTAAAAATATTTAGATATAACCAATTAATAAGAACATATATCATTGTCTAATCAGACCCTAACTTGTGTCATTCTTTTTCAATGTAAATTTATCATAAAAATATTAAATTGAAATCCCTTTTTAGTGAAAAGTTTAATATAAATTTCTCATAAAAAATCATTATAAAAATTCAAAAACCCATAATATATCTTTTAACATGATATATTTTCATAAAAATGTAATTCCCTAACCCTAGTTACCAAGAGTCAGTGAATTATTATATAACAATGGCATGATCACAAAATATTATGTCTCGAATGACTGATTAGTTTAGTAGCCATGGAAATACTAGATACATTTAAAAGTGTTACATTACATTATAAAATGAAAAACTACAACCACATTGTCCCCATAGACCACACTCACATACCCTCAGACTATCCCTATAGGTTAGTCATAAAATACTTCATCCCATCCTGGGAAAAATAAAACTATGAAAGGGGTGAGCTCTGATTCTCAGTAAAGATGACAATATAGAGGAAACATTAATAAATTAGCATTAACATTTAAGGCAATGTATATGATAATAAAATGACTTTTACACTTAAACCTCATCACAATTTTGAAAACATGAATAAAATAATTCCATTTACTTATTCACATGGATATTCTATTAGTCGAATAATCACATTGAATATCAATAGCCACTTTTATAATGATGGAAAGCATAATGCCAAACGTTCATAAACAATTAGTCAAGGGCTTATGCAAAGACTAAAAATAAGATTTTTTCAAGGCCTTGTGCCAAGATACCAGTTTGTCTCATGAGACCTACCGATGCATTGAGGAGCTATAGTGGGCTCTAACTATCACTTATTATGTCTAATGAATTTCTCATATAAAATGGTTTAAACATAATGTAAACATTTATTATAAAACTAGTATACAAACTGTCAATAATTTAAAAATAAACCATTAATCGGGTAAAAATAACACATCGACAGTCAAAAAACTCACAAAACCTTCAATACAATATAGATGTTTTTTATTATAATAAATAAACATAAAAAAAATCCATCAAAGGATATTGATATAGATGAAATGATAACTATTTGAGAGAAATATCTATTTCTTCATTTGAAATCATTTAAAAGTAACATAATTATAAAATAAAACATTTATTTTGAATATATACTTTTAAAGATGTAATGGAATCCTCAATGATGTTATAATAGTGGAAAATAGCCGCTCCCGCTGTTTATGTTAAAAAACATTCCTACCTTTTATTTTGTCGAAATGGTTATAAAGGACCTTGATTGGAAAACGACAGAAAGGTTCCATTATAAAAATATGATAAAAAGTAAAAGAAGGGTATAAATGATTTTAACCCATTTCCTATTATATAGTAAAAATGTTTTGAAATTCATTTTTAAGAAACACATATGTGGATGATAAGGAGGTCCCAGTAGATACTCACGTATAAAACAACCTCGGATAATAAAGAGATTGTTAAATAAACCCTTACCTTGTATATTTACTTGGTTAAGGATATGTTAACCTCATGTATAATATATAAATCATATTTATTAAATTATACAAGAACCATATACTTAAATATGATATCATATATGATCTTATAATATTTCTTTGTTAGTAATATTTTAGTAATATCGTCGTTTCAGGTGTTAAATGATTTGTTTTTGGTTTATAAGAATTATTAAGTAAGCCATATTTGTTATGGATAGAATGTATTTGATTAATATCCTGAATTATATCAAGTCTTTAAACATTATTTGTAATCATCAAATGAAAATTAGTCTTGAATAGATTTTATGGGCAATGAATCACATCATGTTCGTGGAGATGGTAATATGTACGTACGCACAAGTGGAAATATCATCATTTTGATTTTAAAATAATATATAATTAGATGGTATATCATATATAAAGAATCAATATCATGTTATATTTAATAATTAAATCAGTTATACTCATTATTACACACAATCAAATGATGAACTGTTTGATTAACAAACATCACCACGACGAGGAGACGGTAAGTCATGCGTACCAAATTATGGTGACTTTGTCATTCATAAGATTGATACAAAAAACAATATGGTTTACCCATTTTTATAATAACATAAAAATATATAGAATATACCGGAGTTATTATTTTATAATTGAAACAACAAGGAGATAGGAAGTGGATGAAGAAATGAACATGATAGAGGTGATGAAATATTTACCTCTTTTTCGAATTCTTCCATTTGATTTGGTAAAAAAGGCTCCATAAGATTGCTTTATGACTAATATAATTCCTCTAGGATTATGTGGGGATAGTTGGGAGGAAATTTGGGCCGGGGTTTGCTGATCCAAAAGGATTTTAAGGTATGAATTTGAGAGAAGGGGAAGTGCGCTTTTATTTGATGGGCGAGAGGAACCTTTGAAAAAAGAAAATATATTATTTTATAATAAATTTATATTCGGTTTAGAACGGCCCCAGATTGATTTATTTAGATTATATGGTTATTAAGTGTATCAAGTATCTCAAAAAATAGGTTTTAGATAGGTTTATGTCACTATATTAACCTTATCATTTAGATTTTAACTCTTAGTTAAATAGTTTGACACTTACAATGTATCTTTGTATTTTTATATTATAAGTTTAATAAATATACTATAAATTGCAAAAATAAACCCAAGTGGTTAATTAATGATATCCCTATAATTATATAATTCCATTTTCCAAACCATATATTTTTAGGAATACAATATGAATTAATAATATACTATTTCATTTAAAAACTCTTTTATGCCAATTTTGGAACTCTTTAATAATTTATTTTTGATAAATTCATAAAAAAAATATTAAATCATAATAAATTCATTTAATAAATACTATCTTGACATATTAACCTAGAAAATTATTTTATGATATCAGAATGTACATATTATATTTATTTTAAAATTAATAAAACCATTTATTGGATTCTTTCATTAATAAGGAAAATACTGCATCATCATTGTGTCATAAATAAATTTAATTATTCAATGTCTAAAAATTATAAATAGAATAAAAATATTTAGGAAATATTCTTATATTTTTATTTATATTTTATATTCTAAGAGATAAAATATATATCCCTTGGAAAAAATTGTTTAACTTAAAGATATATGCTTATGTCATTTTTGTATTTACTTTAACTTAATTAAAATAATGTGTCATTATCACTTACAAGTTGCACCATGGGGTCCCAAAATCGACCAAAGGATACAAATGGTCGTACATGTATCATCCAATATGGTTAAGACACATGTTAGGGTAATTTAATATTATTATAATAATATTTTTTACCGTTATTTACCGAATTTACATTTTAACCATGGTAAATAAATTATTTAATGAAGTAATTAGTCAACATGTATAAATATAAAAGTTACCTATTTACACAATTTGGACCTCATGATTCTAAATATGGAATCCATTTTTCTAAATTCAAAACATAGAAGTGGCAGAACTAAATTTAAAATTAATTCTTGTTTTCAAAACAAAAACCGCGTCTTTAAGAAATAATAATTAGCAAAATATTGACACTTGTTTATGTCCAGTTTAAATGTGAAATTACATCAAATGACCAACATTGGATTAAATTGTAAAAATATAATCTAATTATACATTAAATCGATTCAATATTATAATTTATCTTTACAAATTATTTTTATAAAAAATGTTGTTTTTCAAAAAAAAATTATTATTTTTCACTATTCATAAAAAACTTAATGTTTTCAGAAAAATACCAAGAACTCACTCTAATATAATTTTTAAATTTAAAATCCAAAAATTGAAGTAGAATTTGAAAATTAATATTTGTAAAACTTCAAAAAGTGGGAATTACTATTCATAACGGATACATTGATTGGTCGTGATGTGTATGAATCTCGAAGTTGCATACAATGCAAGCTATTGCATTATTTAAAGGGAAATGTACCATGGAAGCTTGTGGTGTTACATTATCCTCTCCATCAAACAATTTCATCCCCAATATATCTAAAGTATTATTGGGTAAATATATTTGGGTGCTTATTTATCATAAGTTCCTTGAGTTCGCATGTGGCCTCTTCCATCTTTTGGTTTGTCCATAGAACGTTTACATGACGAGTCATCCAGTTTCTCAATACGTGTTATCTTGTATCATGAATCTTAACAGGATATTTGAAATAAGATAGATCAGGTTCCAAATCTAATTCCTCATTGGTGAGTAAATTCATTTGATCAGGCATGTATATTCTCAACAGTGATATGTAGAGCACATCATGAACATCGGAGAGAATTGGCTGCATTGCCAAACGGTATGCTACAACCCTAATTCGTTCTAGAATTTTGAAATGTCCGATGTACCTGGGACACAATTTACCCTTCTTAACGAAACATATAACACATTTACATGGAGATACCATTACGAAAACATGATCTCATATTTGAAATTCCAAATCATTCCTTCGGTTATCGGCATAGCTCTTCGGCATAATTTGAGATTCTTTGATGTGGGTTTGGATTATATTCACATTTTCCATCATTTCCTCAACATGTTATGCACATATGAGTGTTCGTTAAACAATATCATACGAACATGTTGGTCTGCGAAAACTCTTTCCATATAACACTTTATATGGTGCTATCTGAATAATTGAATGGAGCTTATTATTATAGGAAAATTCTACCAGAGGTAAATATTTATCCCACAAAACATAAAATTAATGTGAGAAAGATCTAAACATATAATAAATTGGTTGAATATTTTGTTCAGATTTTCCATCATTTTGAGGGTATTAGGAAGTTCTCAAACAAATTTTAGCATTTAGGGCCTTCTGAAAACTTATCCAGAATCGTGATGTAAAAACATAGATCTGGATCCGATACAATCGATAGTTGTACTCCATGAAGTATTACATCTTCATTAATATATAGTCTTTGTAGACGTTCAAGTGGAAAATCTTTCCTCATAGTAAGAAAATGTGATGACTTGGTAAGAGGATCAACAGTGACTCATAATGAATCATTCCTTCTAGGATTCATTGGTATCCCCATGACAAAGTCATTCATAATATCATCCCATTTCCGCTCAGGTATGGGAAGATGTTTCTTGACTCCTCTAAGATGTTGTCTTCTAGATTTGACTTGTTGACAAACCATACATCACAACACAAATTCTGTAATATCCCTCTTCATGTTGTCCCAACAAAAATGTTTCTTCAAATCTCTATTCATATTAGTGCTACCGGGGAGTATAGGGAAATTAGAGATATGGGAATATTCCAAAATTTACATTTTTAAATATGGTACGTCCGGAACCCAAAGTCTCCTACCAAATTTCAATATTCAATTTTAATATATGAAGTCACTCAATATCCCATCATTCACAACTTTATTCTTCTTTTGAAACTCCTCATCATCAGCCAGATAAATTTTTATCCTTTCTAGTAAAGATGGTTTGGAAACCATTTGAAAAAGTATTGATGCATCACCATCCTTGATTATTTCAATATCCATTTTCACAAATCCATGTAAATTAGATCCATTACAACTCTCATATAGTTTAAAACTCCATGATCATTTCTTCTCAAAGAATCTCCCTCCTTATTTTCCTTCCCTGAGTGGTAGTGTATAGTGAAATCATAATCCTTCAGTAGTTCAAGACATCTTATTTGTCTCTTGTTGAGTTCCGTCTAGGAGAAAATAAACTTCAAACTTGTATGATCGGTATATACCTCAAATTTTTACCTAAGATAGTGTCTCCATATCTCCAAATAATTGATTTCAGCTACTAACTAAAGATCAGGAGTGGGATAGTTTTTCTCATGAATTTTCAGCTGTAGTGATGCATTGGCAATACCTATATCATTCTGCAGAAGCACACAACCAATTCCTTTCCTTGAAGCATCAGTATAATTAATAAACCCATAATTCCTAGATGGTTTAGTCAATATAGAAGCATTGACTAATCATCCATTCAGTTCTTCAATGCATTCTTCACAGTATTACTTTCAAACATATTTAACCCCTTTACATGTGAATTTTGTTAATGGTTTAGCCAAATAAGGAAAATTCTGGATGAAGCATTGATAAAAACCTACTCAACTAATCAAACCATGTACCTCAGTTATATTCGTCGATGATTTAAATTCTTGTATTTTTCTTATCATTGATGGATAAATAGAGATTCTATCCTTAGCGACAATATGGCCCTAAAAATAAATCTCATGAAGCCAGAATTCACACTTGCTGAACAGCCTGAATAATTCATTTCTTCTAAGAATTTTCATAATGGTGCGCAAGTAATTTTCATGATCATTATAGAATTTGGAGCATTCCAGGATATCATCAATAAATACCACTACAAATTCATCATGATATTCATTGAAAACACTATTTATTAGATCCATGAAAATAGAGGATGCATTTGTCATCCAAAAAGGCATTATTGTACACTCGTAATGCCCATACCTGGTTCAAAATGTTATTTTCATAAATTCTTCCTTCATCACACACAACTGATGATATCCATATCGTTGGTCTATCATTGAAAAATATTGAGCTCCATGAATTTGGTCGAATTAGTCATCAATGTGAGGTAGGGGATAATTGTTCATTATTGTTATAAAATTTTTCTACTTGTAGTCAATGCACTACCTCATAGACCAGTCTTTAATCTTATCAAAAATTACGGGGGATCCCCTGGAGAAACACTACGGTGAATAAATCCTTTATTACTCAACTCCTCTAGTTGTTTTTTAGTTCCAATAATTCCAACGTGGACATTCAATAAGGGGTATTCAATGTGGGCATTAATCCAAGAATTAAGTAAATGGAAGAATCAATTTCCCATTTAGGAGGATATCTAGGTAAATCTTCTAGAAACACAACAAAATATTCGTATACATTATGTACATCCTATATAATAACATTCTGTTCCTCACCCATAGTTATATCATTCTCTTCCTCCCCAATAAATGAATTTAGTTGAGCTACTAGGTGTGGATCTAGAAAAGAATCAGATGGTGACGTTTCTAATCTAAATATATGGTACTCATTAACATCATTGAAAATTGTAACCCCCTTCTTCTTACAATAAATTTGCACATCATGGTCCAAAATCCAATCCATACCAAGGATAATATCAAATTCAATCATGGGTTTGTTGATGAGATCAACAGCTAGATAACGTTTATATTCATTAATGGGAAATGATTTAAAAAACATTATTGTAATAATACATCCCTTAGGAGTTTTTACTCACAACAACCTTGTTAAATATAATTGAAAATATACAATTTTCATAGAAAACGGGGAAGATATGAAAAACTGTGATGATCCAGAATCAAATAAAGTATTTTCTAAACATGAGGAAACCATTAAATTACATGACACCATGTATTTCGGAGTTTGAACCTTACCTGTAGTAATATTATTAGCTTGTTCGTGATCGTTTGACATTTTTTGAGTTAATTTTCTTGGGTGATTAGGAAATTCATTTTCATAATGCCCCCTTTCTCTAAAATTTTAGCATTCAACATTGACAACCTCTTTCTTCCCATTGCAATCATGATTTTTGTTGCCTTATTCACCACAGGTGTAATAGACACCCATTCCCTTTAGGAATGTACCAAGGTTTTTCTTCCCACATTTAGTCCAGGATGGATATTCAACTATTACCTTCTACCACTTATTTCAATTTCTAGAGTGTTCATCATATCTCTTATTCAATTTGTTTTCTTTAATGTTGTAAGACTTCGAGAATTCCTTTTCTGTCATGATAGCACATGATAAAATATCTTCATATGACGAGAAGGATTGTGAGACTAATGATTGGGGGACAAATGGTTTTAGCCAATCAAATAAATGATCAATACTAATTGTTTGGTAATGTATATAATCTGCAACATTCCATACTAACCTTGTAAAGTTAGCTTCATACTTCGCGACTTTCTCATCCTCTTTTTTCCTTAGACTCATAAATTGTCTTTCCAAATACGATCGATGTTCACGATGAATGAATTTTTCTAAGAAAATCTCTTTAATCTCTCTCCACTCCATAGTTGATACTTTTTCATCATCCTTTGTATTTTGTATTAATGTCCACCATTTAACAGAATATCCCATGAGGTGATAAAATTCCCGAAACACTTTTACCCTTTTACTATTACCCAAACACAAAATATTTTCCCAAATTAACTTTTCCATTTCCCAAATACAAATGGATTTGTACCCCCATTGAATTTTAGTGGTTGTTGCCACATGATGTGATATATTATTGTTCCACCACATTGTGGGTCAAGGTGCTCTATACGAGTAATGTTATTATACATAACCTCAGTGAGTTGTCCTAGTATGATGATAAGGTGATCATCACCAGTTGCATCACCAGCTTCACTATAAGTATCTTGAGTTGGAGGGAAATCCCTATATAGAATAAGTGCATTAATACAGTTTCCATTCCCTCCACTAGGCGCCATTTCTAAACATTGTCATACAGTAGATTACTTTATCAATTTCAATACTCTATTGAATACTCTTAAAGAAATTATAAAAAATTGAACTGTTTGTGGATACAATCCAAAGTCATAAAAAATTTCATTGAGGAGGAATATACTCAAAAATACTTTATAATGGTTTGTAATGAAAATGAGAATTATCCTAAGAAATTCTCTATGGAGTGTCATAACCGAGATTGCAGCAAGGCCCGTTGTCGTGCACCACTTCTCGTTCGTGTCTAGATCAAAGATGTGTTTTTGGGTTTTACACCTAGGTACATCTGTGCCAGAGCCACCTCTACCTTCTCGTATTTGGAAATGGATGTATTTCTTAGAAAACTCACAAAATATCTACATTAAATTTTTTAGATGTTCTTCTATAATAACCCTCAATGTTAATCATAGGGTAACATTCCCTAATCAGAGTTTATCTAAATCTAATTTCCATGGATTGTACTAAACGCCCACTCATACCAACTGTAACCCCCGATCATAGTTACACTGATTCAATGCATTATTACATAAACTTTTCATGATCACAAAAGATCATGTCTCCAAAGACAAATTAGTTATGTAGCCTTGGAAATACTAGATACATTCATAAGTGTTATAATTAATTATAAAATGAAAAACAACATCAACATTGTTCGGATGGACCACAACCATATCCTTTCAGTCTATATCTGTTTGACAGTCATAAAATACATCTTCACATCCTAGGAACAATAAAACCATGAAAGGGGTGAGGTCAGATGTTTAGTAGGGATAAAAATATAGTAGAATATTTCATAAATATGCCTCAATATTTAAGGCAACGTATACGAATAAAACAAATTACTCTAATACTTAAACATCATCATAATATGGAAAATATGAATCAAAATAATGCAATTTTATTTTTCACATAGATATTCTACTAGTTGAATAATCTCATGCAATATCAATGGAAACATTAATAATGATGGAATGCATAATGACAGATATTCATAACAACATAGTCAAGGCCTTGTGCCAAGAATAAAAATAAGATTTTGTAAATTCCTTATTCTAAGACACTATATTGTCTCATTATACCTATCGATGCGTCAATGAGCTATAGTAGGCTCTACCTGTTACTTACTATGTTCAATGCATTCCTCTTATAAAAAGGTGTAATCATAACATAAACATTCATATTAAAACAGACATACAAAATGTCAATGCATTAACCATAAACCATTAATGGTGTAAAAATAACACATCCATATTCAAAAATATCACAAAACCTTCAACATAAAATGGATGTTTTGTATCTTAGTAAATCAACATTAAAGAAATCCATAAAAGGATATTGATATAGAGGAAATCAAAACTATTTGAGGGAAATATCTCTTTCTTCATTTGGAATCATTTTAAAGTAACATAATAATAAAAGAAAAAATTCATTTTGAAAATATTCTTATAATATTGTAAGGAATGCTTTGATGATGTTATAATGGTAGAAAATAGCCTCCTCTGCCATAAAAGTTAAAAAACATTCTTACATTAATTTTTCTGAAAAGGATATAAAGGACACTGTTTGGAAAATAGAAGAGTGATTCCTTTATAAAAATATTATAAAAAGTAAAATAAGGGAATAAATGAATTTTACCAATTCTCTATTATATATATATTTTTGAATACATTTATATGAAACACAAATGTGGATGATAAATAGGTCCTAGTAGATACTCACATATAAAACCACCTCGGATAAAAAGAGATTCTAAAATTAACCATTACCTTGTACTTTTATTAAGTCTACTTTATATTAAACTCATGTATAATATTTAAATCATAGTTATTAAATAATACAATAACCATATACATAAATTTGATATCATATATTATCTTCGAATATTTCTTTGTTAATTATATTTTAGTATTATCATCGTTTTGCGTTTTAACTGATTCGTTTTTCTTTATATGATTTGTTACATAAGCTGTATTTGTTATGGATAGGATGTATTTGATTAATATAAAGAATTATATCAATTCTATAAATATTTTTATAATCATCAAATGAAAATTTTTCTTGAATGGATATGATGGAGAATGAATCTCATCACATTTGTGGAGACGGTAATCCATACGTATGAATGAGTGAAAATATTCATCATTTGATATTAAAATCATATATAATTGGATTTTATATCATATATACATAATCATTATCATGTTATATTAAATATTTACAACATTTTTACTCATTATTACATCCATACAAATGATGAAGTGTATGAATAACAAACATCACCATGAGGTGGAGACGGTAAGCCGTATGTACGCACGTATGATGACATTATCATTTATATGATGGATAGAACAACAAATATGGCTGTAACATTTTTATAATAACATAAATATATATAGAATATACTTTATTTAATATTTTAGAATGGAAAAAACAAAAAAAGTTGAAGCGGAAGAAGAAAATAACTTGAAATATGTGATGAAATTTTTACCTCTTCTTTTGGTTATTCCATTTTATTTGATCAAAATGGAACCATAGGACAACATTATAACTAATGGAAGGCCTATAGGATAAAGGTAAGACATTTGGAAGGATATTTGGGCCGGGTTTCTCCTAGGAAAAAGCCTTTGGTGGGGTTAATTTTTATATAAGGGGATGTGCCCTTTAATAAGAGGGGTGGGGGCATCTTTGGAAAATCATAAAATATTATTTCATAATAAATTCATATTCTTTTGATAATTGCTCAAAATAGATTTATTTCTAGAATAAGGTGGGGGTGGGTCAAAATTATCTCAACCAATAGGTTTTATACTGGTTTATTTCACCATATTGACCATATTTTTTAGATTTAACTCTTAGTTAAATAGTTTGACATTTACCATGTCTCTGTATTTTTATATGATATTGTTAATAATATTACACTAAACTACCAAGAGAACCCCAAGTGGTACATTAATGATATACCAATTATTATATAATTCTTTTGGCCAAAGCTTATATTTTTATGAATTATATATCAATTAATAATATAATATTTGTTTTAAAAACTCTTTTATGTCAATTTTGAAAATATTTAATAATTTTTTTTTAAAGTCATAAAAAAAATATTAATTAGAAATAAATTCATTTAATCAATAATAAAATGTCATATTAACCTAAATAAATCTTGGATGACCTCAAAACTTTCAAATTATAATTATTTTATCATTTATAATACAATTTATTTGATTCTTTCATTAATAAGGAAAATACCGCATCATCATAGTGTCATAAATAAAGATAATTATTCAATTCCAAAAAATTATAAAAAAAATAAAATTATATAGGAATTATTTTTAGTTTTGTAATGAATTTATATAGTGGAAGGGATAACATATAATACACAATGTAATCTTTTTTACTGAAATATATATGCTTTTGTCGTTTTTTATATACTTTAACTTAATTAATATAAAGAGTCATTATCACTTACAAGTGGCTACATAGGGTCCCCAAATCAACCCAATGATGACCATGGTCAGACATTTATTATCCAATAGGGTTACTACATGTGTTATGGTAATTTAATATTATTATAATATTAATTGTTTACCACTATTTACCAGATTTACCCTATATCCATGGTAACTAAAACATTTACCGAAATAATTAATCAAAATTTCTAATAATAAAAGTTATCTTTTTACACAATTTGTACCCACTGATTCTAAATATAGAATCCATTTTTTGAAAATCAAAACATTGAAGTGGCCTAAATTAATTTAAAATTAATTCTCGTTGTCAAAACAAAATAGCGTGTTTTAAAGAAATAATAATTATCAAAAGATTGACACTTGTTTATATTCAGTTTAAATGAGAAATCACATAAAATAACCAACATTGGATTAAATGGTAACAATATAATTAAATATAATTTAAACCCCTTAAATGGTATAATTTATCACTATAAATTTTTTTGACTAAAATAGTTCTTTTTAATTAAAAATTATTATTTTCACTATTTATCAAAAACTGAATGTTTTCAGAAAAATTAAAAAAATTCACCCCAAGCTAATTTCGATATTCCAAAATCAAAAATGAATTCCAATTTGAATAATAAAATTAATTATATTTCAAAAAATGGGTATTAATATTTATAAGGACTATACTGATTGGTCGTGGGGTATTAGAATCTTGATGTTTCGTATAATGCAAAACTATTTCATTATTCAAATGGAAACGTTCCATGGAAGTTTGGGTTTTTACAAAGAATATCAAAATCCCAAGAAAATAATTTTTTTTAAAACATAGTATCATCACATTTCATCTAATTTCAATTAAGGATGACTTTGTGTTCTGTACCAGAAATAAAATATCCACATTTTCGTATTTACGGTGAAAATTGAAGTGGTATTCATGAATAAAATTAATTCATAAGATTAGTGTCCAAGGTATTTTTTAGGTATTTTTTTTGTTTTTTTACATTTTTAAAACTTTTATTGATATGAAAAAGAAAAAATATGGGAATGAAAACTATGGAATCATGATTACCACATTATGAATTCCACATGTATTGTAAATTACATGGTCTAAAATAGAGATGTAAAGAATAAATATATGACATACAACTATAAGGAATCAATTCCTTAGTGTCGGATGATTCACATTTGTTCAAAACATTTCATTAAGTGTTACATTTTTTATTTTTTAGATTGTAAAATTAAAATAAATGTGGCCCCAAAACAATAGATATGATGATAGAGACCCGTGAACAAAAAAATACATCCAAAATATAACTGATGTTTGTTATGAAATTTTGATGAAATAGAAAAAATGTTATCACTGAAAAATCACATCGGACAACAGAATTTATCAAAAAATATTTTCGTTAAAATAAACATGCATTAAACAAATAATCAAATAATTAATAATAATATCATATTTATTTTTCATGATTCAAAATTTAAATTAATTCATTTAAGGATAATGCATTGACATTTATTAAAATATAATTTTCTATCATAAAAGAAGAATTTTTTTTCATAATATATGATTTTCAATCCCCACAAAAACTAATAAAATTTCTATTAGTTTTGAAAGAAAACCAAAGAAAGATCTTATAGGTGTGAAGAAAGATGGTGAGATGCAAATTGAAAACAATTCATGGAAAAACCCATCTATTTTGAAGTGAAAACGCCTCAATTAGAAATTAATTGCTTTGGATTCATGTCACCTGTAGACTCCTTGAAAAATATTGAAATACGGGTTTTATCATTATAAGGAAGGGGATTTATTTTGAAATACTAAAATTATATAAAAACAAAATTTGATACCAAAATATAGTAAATATCATTGGAAAACCCAAGTGGGTTCCCCTAAGAAAGAACACAAAAACACACCAATGAAAAAAAAACAGGGCAGAAGCTGGGTCTCCTCCCTAAAAGAGATTATTTCAATGTTGATAACTTAACCTAGACTACCAAAATTTTCCAACACCAACTTTCAACATTTTTGGGACCCCATTTATCAAAACCTCTATAATATTGCGAGTTATTCTTGGATGAATTTTTTTTTCATTTAATGTCTTATTTTAAACAATAATTTGGAGAATCCAAGTAATATAAAAAACATGTGATTCAGTTTTTTTGTCACCTTTATTATGTCATGAATGGTAATTCAAACATTTTTTGTTTACATATATGAATAACATACATGTTCATGGTCTTGTTAATTAGCTAATAAGGGATTCTAGAGTGGGGTATGAAGAAAAATAATTTCTATTTAGAGATGCTATAAATTTTATAATGAGGAATAGAAATTTAAATCAAAATCATATTCATCCCCATTTTTTTGAAAAAAAAAAGTTCATTTTGAAAATATGATTTATTTAAAAAATTAGATAATTGAATTTCCTGAGTGGGTACATAATCAATGTTTCTGATCTCTTCCAATGGATTAGGGATTTTTGGTATAAAAAATTCATCAATGGGGATAAATACACAACACGTAATACATAGTGCAATATTTCATTGTATTAAATTACCCTAGATTAAAAATTTGGTTCTTTAGTAAATTAAAGATAGTTATATGGGTAACGTGATTCTTTTATCAATGGTAAGGTCAGGGAAAAAAGAGTGGGATTGGGTTCTATAACTATTTCATAGCTTTGTAATTGATCTCTCAACGATGATACTTCCTAAATAATTTTATTGATTTGATCACACAATATTTTGATTAGTTTATGGGTATTAGGCTTGATAAGATTTTTGAAATCATGTAATTCATTATGATTGGTCTCTTCCACAATCCTTGAGAGGGTTGGAAATTGTTTTTAAAAACATCCATCGTCCCATTGATTGTACATCACATCATGTATGTGATAATCATACATTTTTTCGAAGAAATTACCTAGGTGAATAGAACACCAATTTTGAATTTTTATTTGATTCAAAAATGTGTTTATAATGGTGTAATGTTATTTATATAGTCGATTAGTGTGGATATATATTGTTATTTGGGATTTTTTGGGAGACACATAAAAAGAACGTATAAATGATAAGAGTTATTGGGGTGATAAAAGAGAAAAGGGGGATAATATAATGAGTATACCTATGTTTAATTACATGGGACCCTCAAAATGGTTAAAAAATTTGGTTTCACCCTAATTTACCTTATAGGTATAAGAAATCATTGTTGTATATATAGGGTTCGAATCCCATCATATCGATGAAGAAACTTATAGACACTATGATTTGATGGATATTTAGTTATGAAGTGCCCATACTAGGTACATATTATTATAGTTGAATAAAACTAAATTACATAATAGAATGTATTGTATGGGATATATAAATATCTAGTGATATTAATGTAAAAAATTAATGTAAATTAATAGATAACATGTTTTCAGTAGGGTTAGATTAGATGAATTTGTTTTCGTAAAAAGTCCCAGATCACTAATTCATGATGTATCATAAAAATGATGTAATTCCAAAAAAATCATTAATTTTTGACCAACATAATACCTATTTTAATCATGAATTAATTTATAAGATCATATCGAATAGAGCTCTATGAAATTATATCAAACTAGTAATCAAAATCTATCATTGTTAATGTCGTAAAGGTGAAGAAGAAAATAACTCATAAAAATGAAATAATAAAATAAATAACATATTAAAATTTTAAAAATAAATAAATAAATTCATATGAAACCGATGTGACTCCCTATGATAAATCAAGAAAAGGGGTTTCTATATATTGATTAAAAATGTTATTGGAAGAGCGAAGTCAACATAAATAGGTGGAATTGAAGAGGGATATACAATGAAATAAACCGCACTCCACAAGTGTGTCACAATTTTCACAGTAAATGTTGTTAATAAAATCAATCCCTCTTGAAATATAATCAAAATGATATGATTATGAAATAATATAATAATAATAATAACAAAGATATTAAATTTTACTTTGAAATTAATGTGAATGAAAAAGGAATATTGTAAAAATGATGACGTGATTACGAAATGAAAACATAAAATTAAAATTAAATGGAAAACTTTGGATAACTCTATCCTTTGACCACAATCACCTTATATATGAATATTATGATCTCCATATTGACCCCCTAATAGTAAATTTATTCCCCATTAATTTGGAGAGTCAAAAAGAGGGTGAGAAATAAAAGAAATTTCGACTGTTCAATGTTGATTTGAAAATTCTACTATATTCGTACCCCATATGGACATTTCACTTTGTAACTAAATATAAGGACAAGTCATTATTATATAAAATAGTCTTGATTTTTTTCAAGAAATCACTTCATTTCACAGTGAGGATCATTTAATGTTTAGAGATTTAGGGAAAAGGGACATAATAAATTCATAAAATTACACATTAATACATAGTGGATACCATAAAAACCATATTCCATTCTTGAAAAATATAATCATTTTCATAGAATAAATTATTTCGTTGAAAAATAAATAAAAATTAAATTTGGATTCATTCTTTGTCAAACACATCCTTAAAAACTGTGAAAATAATTTAAAAACATGGGATGATCAAAAAATCATAGTAAGTTATATAAAAAGAAGGAAAGAACACATTATTACATGAGTACCTGTAACATATGAAGTTATTTTCAAAAGGTATACTTATCAATTGTATATATTTATACTGACTTTGTAAAACATGATATTTCAACAAGATTCCCACAAATACATAAGAACATATTTAGAACCATAAAAGTATTTTTTATTATTACTTACATAATCATGTAACCCTCTCAGATACCTTATGATATGTTACCCTCATGACTACCTACCAATTTGTGTAAACATCACAGTTACACATGGAATAACCATACGGATGACCTCAAAAATACACCTACCCAATGCATTTTAGGGAGATATAGGTCTCATCCATCATCATAAACAACGACCAAGATTCAATACATAATAATACAAGAAGAATAAAAACATAAAATCATTTATTTTGAATTTTGTGAAAGAAAATTATAAAGGATCATTTTGGAAGAAAATCCAGTTATAAATATCATTCATTTAAAAAAACATAATAGAGTGCATGTAATATGTTTATACACCATAAATACACATAATTAAACATAACATAAATAGAACCCATCACACAATCAATTTTAATAACACAAAAATAATGAAGTAGAATGTTAACCAAAAGAATGGAAATCGGGTTAAGAATTCCCTTACCTCAGTTTGTCTTTCTCCAAACATGTCTAAAATGCTTCGTCATCACTTCTCATTGAGATCCCTCTTAAATCCTTTTGTTTTGGCCTTTTTATGAGACTTGAATCTCTACTATGTGGTGAAGATCCTTAAAGGGGGTATTGGGAAAAACATTGGTAAGGGTCATGGCTTGAGAGGAGAGGGAGGAAGAGGGGAATGAGGGTTGTATTTTTAGTGGAGGGGAGGGGGTATTTTTCATTATTTTATTAATTATTATAATATTTTTGCTCAAGACAATGAATAGTATTCATTCATGTGACCCTTAATAGTAATAATGTCATATGATTTCGAACCAAGTGGGCATACATCATTCTTTCATCACCTATGTTGCAGTAAATCATGTATTGAACATTTATCATATTTAAATGAATTTTACTATTCATCAACAATTATAGAATTTTAGAAAAATATCATTACTTAACCCTTACTATTTCTCGACATGAATAATTCAAAAATAAATTAAAATTTTTAAAAATAATTTTATAAATATTCCTATTTTACTTTAAAATTGAATAATAAAGTAAAAAAATAAACAGTTTTAATTCTATAACGACCTTTATATCACATTGAAAAATTAACCTGGATGCCATTATCTTAAAGCCGTATGAAATAAAAATAATAAATAAATTTAATATTCATTAGGTCCATATTACTATTCATAATAATATTCAAAGGGGTATGTTACTATTAACCTAAAACAAAAGTTGGTTTCATCAGTGTCCAAATAACCTACTAAACACAAATGTAGATGACCATTTTTCAAAATTCAAAGCATTGAAGAGGAAAAATACTTTATGAAGGCTAGTTATAAATATCTAAATAAATTTTTTTTCATGAAATTCCATTTTTTTTAAAAACCTTTGGGGTGTTATATTATCCCAACCTATTGATAATTGCATCCTTACAAATTTATATACTAATTAAACAAGTGAGTGTACCTTTTCTGATAGCATTTTCATACTCCCGTGTTACTTATTCTACCATGTGGTTTCTCCAAAAAACTTTTACCTAGTGGATTAACCTATTCTGTAATACATGTTCCCTTCAATCAAGAATTTGAACACGTTTTTCTTCATTAGATAGGATCTCTTCCAGGTGAACTGCTTCTAGGCTCAAGAAATGTGTTGAATCTGCCACATATATTCACAACATCGCAACATGAAAAACATTGTGTACCTGAGGCAATCTCAAAGGAAAAACTACTTTGTATGAATCAATTCCTTCTTTTTAAAGAATTTCAAAAGTACCCATGAACCACAGACATAACTTCCCATTCTTATCGAAACACATCACACTTTTCCAAGGTGAAATTTTAAGGAAAACATGGTCACCAACCTTGAAAGAGAAGTCATTCCTTCTGTTATCTGCATAACGTTTCTACCTACATGGAGTTATCTTCATGTATTTTTCTACCATTTTCACTTTCTCAGCCACATCCTATACTAATTATGGCCCCATAAACATTCTTTCACCAACGTCGTCCCAAAAAGGTAGAGCCCGACATCCCTTTCCATACAATGACCCAAAAGGTTCCATCTATATACTTGATTGTAAACTATTATTATAAAAAAATAACTATTGAATGCCGATGATCCCAAACTCCTTGATAGTCCATTGAACAAGTTTGAATCATATCCTCCAATGTATTAATCTTTTGTTCAGATTTCCTATCAGATAAATGATGAAAAGCTGTACCGAAACTTAATTATGTTCCTAATGAATTATTATGTCCCTTCCAATAGTTATAAGTGAACATGGGATTCTAGTTAGACACAATGTAAAAAGAAAAAACATGTATCATGAAAATCTCTTTGAGGTATGATCGAGAAAGATGATCCAAATACATTATATCTCGATTAGAAAGAAAATGTGATGATTTTTCCAATTGATCAACAATAAACCAAATCACATAGTTTTCTCGAGAAGTCCTTTGTAGTCCCACTCTAAACACCATGGATACATTCTCTAATTTCCAGTCTGGAACTGGAAAAAGCCGAAGCATCCCCTTTGGTAACTTTTTCTCTCCTTTAACCGGTTTAAATGACAAGAAAATAATAGTAAAATTAGAAATATCACTTTTTATTCCATCCCACCAACAATACATATGAAGGTCTATGTACATCATAGTGCTGCCAGGATGAACCAAAAATGGTGAACTATGAGATTTACACAACAAATCATTCTTCAACTGAGATAAATAGGTCACAAAAACCCATTATAAAAATCTTAAAACATATTCATTATATATGTTAAATTTTGGGAACTAACCCATTTTAACCAATTCTCCCTTTTTTATAGCACATGGTCTTCCTTCTATGCTTGCTTAATTATGTTTGACAAAGATGAATGAACTGAAACCTAAAACAAAAAAGATGTTATCTCTTCCCCAATAAATTCTAATCCAATATTAATAAAATCATTAATCAAAGGATGATGTTCAAAATGTAACATGGTTAATGATGCATGCTATTTTCGACTCAAGAAAACTGTAGATTTTTTTCTTTTCCTGGATGGTAATTGATCATGAAATCATAATCCATTATCATTTAAAGCCATCTTATCTGCAATATGATTAATTCTAGATAAGTTAATATATTCATAAAACTTTTATAGTCAGTATATATTCAAGATTTTGATCCGTAGAAATGATGCCTCCAAATTTTCAATGAAAAAAAACATAGCTGCCAATTCCAATTCATGTGTGGGATAATTTAACACATGAGGTTTATGTTTTCATGGTTTATAAGCAATATCCTGATCATTTTGCATCCAAACACATCCATTTCCCTTCAAAGAAGAATCACTGTTGGTGCAAACTCATCATTTCAAGAATCCAAGGACAAAACATGGAGCATTAAACAATCACTTCAACAGTTCATGAAAACAAAAATAACATTTATCTTTCCAAACAAATTTAACCCCTTTCTGTGTTTACATAGTAATAGGGCTATATAACTATTAAAAGTTCTTAACAAAACACCGATAATAACCTACTAATTCATGAAAACTATGAATCTCTATAACATTTGTTGGTTGAGGCCATTCATCAACAACTTTTTTGGCAGGATCAATTATTATTCAATCCTTATTTATAATGCTCCCATGAAAATATATATGTTGTAACCAAAAATCCCACATTTCTAATTTTCTATAATGTTTCTTTTATTTTCTGGTTTCTAGAACAACCCATCAATGTATTCATGATCCTTCTTATTTTTAGAAAATACTAGAATTACATCTTTAAATACAACCACCAACATATCCAAGAATTCATTAAATACTCTATTTATAAGATTCATGAATAAAAAAAGGGAATTATTTAACCCAAATGGCATAACAACAAATTTATAATGGCCATATATTGTACAAAATGCTATTTTTAGAATATCATCCCCCTCCACCTTTATCTGATGGTATCTGGATATCAATTCAATCTTAGAAAAGCACTGCTTTCCCTGGAGCAGATCAAACAAGTCATCTATATGAGTCAATGGATTCTTGTTTATAATAGTGATGTTATTCGATGCTCTATAATCAATGAAAATTCTCATAGAACTATCTCTCTTTTAATAAAACATGAGCACCCTATGGTGATGTTCTAGGATGAATTAAGCCTTTCTGAAGAAAATATTGCAACTAATTTTTCAATTCAATAAGTTCTATTTGAGTTATATGATATTGAGGTTGCAAAATTGGCTTTGCAGTAGGAACTAAGTCAATTGTGAATTAGAGTTCTAGATTAGGTATGACACCAGGTAACTCATCAGGGAAAACATCAATGTATTCATTTACCACTAGATCATCATTAATCCAAACTGTTCCCTTGTTTTCAACAATAGAAAAAGATAAGTTTTATTTCAATATTTTAAAAGATTATCAAATTTTCTATGTGTTTTCAATTGAATTGTTTCATTCTTTTATAAAAACTAAAACACATTCTTAAAAACAACTTCTTTACCTCTATAGTCCATAACAACATGATAAATAAAAAGCCAAACCATTCCCAGAATAACATCAAACTTTACTAAGGGAAAAACAACATAGTTTAGATGTAATGTATTTCCGGTGACCATAATAGAAATATTATTTTAATTCCTCCTTCCTATAATATTTCCCCCAAGTGTTTTAATAACATGTTCTAATTTCACTTGTTGAGGAGATATTTCCAATTTACCCAAAAATTATTTAGATACGAACGAATGTGTACACCCCATATCAAGAAAACCATTAGAATATATGATAAAAAAACAAAGTACATGATATGAATTCATTGGATGGACCATAATCTATTGACATGGAATTGATGGATCTCACTACACATTTCTTCTTACAGTATTGCTTCTATGCATCATTCATATATCCCTTTGGGCATGCATTTTCATAATGTACCAAATCACTAAATTTAAAACACATTACATTTTTCTTATCATGATTCATCTTTGGATCATTTTTGTTGAAATCACAAGTCATATGTCCAAATACCACATTTAAAACACTTCCATGTTTTGGTAAGACATTCCCCAGTGTTCTTCTTGCAACACCTTTTAAAAACTGGAAACTATATTTTCATACCATAATATTTATTTTTTTATTATATCCCACCATATTCCATATGTAAATCTTCTTCTCCTTGATTCCAAAGTGAATGTGATCATCATCACACTCCATGTCTACAATCTCATAAAATAAGAAAAGTTTCTCCTAAATTTTGAATTCACATGAGGCCAACTCCATTTGATACCTTGGATTCAGTCATGAGTAAAAGCGGTTGAATTTTCTATCAATATCCATGCAAATATTTGAAGCATATATCACCAGTCGGGTGATGTTAACATCATACTTGACCATTTAATCTTCCTCCTTATGTTTCAATTTAAGTAATTTCTTCTCCATCCTATGTTGCACCACCTTAGGAAAATATTTTTTAAGGAACAAACTTTTAAATTCATCACACTATAAGGCATCAATATGCACTATGTCTTGGATATTCTATACTATTGAACACCCCTATGTAGCTTCACCTTCAAGATGATAAATGGAATGACTTACCTTTGGATTTTATAAACATCCCATAACATCAAGTATCTTTTCAAGTGCTTTAATCCATCCTTCATCCACTACTAGGTCAGAAGATCCATTGAAAGCCAGAGAGTGTTGTCTCATAAAATGTTCAACAATTTTCAGGATACATTGTGGTACATATTTTGTTCTTATGCATGGATACCCACACCATTTATTTCCTACGTTAGCTAAGATATTACTATCCCAACTTGCTCGGTTCCAATGTGTAGCATTCTTGGTAGCAGATTTGGAAGGATGTCATTCTGTCATTGCCTATCCCCTTCAGCTTCCATATTTAACCTATGGATAACCATTCTAAACAAACATATCATAGACTAAGCAACATGGAAATATTTAAATTTTATATCATTCCAAGTTAACCCTATAGTAAAATAATTATTTATGGTAAAATAATATCATTTTCCTAACCATTAATGTTATCTATACCATCCTCTGATCCCAACAATAACGACCTGACCTTATTACATTGCATAATCCTTATTTTAGTCAATAAATCAGTTCCTTTGACATTAAAAATGTTTTCATGTTTAGAGATGTAGTGAAAATGGACATAATAAATTCATAAAATTACACATTATTACAGTGTGGATACCATAAAATTATTATTCTTTTCATGCAAAATATTAAATATTTCACATAAAACATGATTTAAATTACTAATCAGAAAAAGTTGAACATGGATTCCTTCATGTTCTTACATATCCTTAGAACCTGTGAAAATTATTTAAAAACATGGGATGAGAAAAAAAACTCATTATGGGATATAAAAAGAAGGAAAGAACACATTAGTCCCTGAATACGTGTAACGTATGAATTCATTTTGAAAATACATAATTTTCATGTGTATATATATACTTACTTTGTGAAACATGATATTTCCACAGGATTCCCAAAATACATAAGAACATACGTAAAACCATAGTTGTTTCTTGGGGAATTACTTACATAATCTTGCAACCCTCTCAGCTACCTTATCATTTCTAACCCACACGACTACATTACAATTTGTGTAAACATCACAGTTACACTTGAATAACTGTATGACCGACCTCCAACTTACACATACCCAATGCATTGGAGGGAGATATAGGTCCCACACTTCATCATAAATAATGCCAATGATCCAGAAAATAACCATACAACTTGAATAATATAATAAAAACCTGACTTTTTAATTTTGTAAAACAAAATTTTATAAGAGGATTTTAAAAGAAAATCTAGTTATAAATATCATAAAAATGAAGAGAGACTATATAATGTTGATGGAATATGTATATAAAATGTAAATACACATAATTGAACATAATATTAACATAAACCACAAAAATAATTTAAATAACACATAAATAATTAAGTAGAATGTTAACCCAAAGATTAGAAATCAGGTTATGAATTCCCTTACCTCATTTTGTCTTACATAAAACCTATATGAACCTCCTCTTGATATCTTCTACTTGAGATCCCATTTAAGGATTTGGGTTTTGGCCTTTTGGTGAGACCAAATGATCTAGGACGTGGGGAAGATACTTGGAAAGAGTATTGGGTTAATAATAGGTAAGGCTCATGGCATGAGAGGTGTGGGAGGAAGAGGGGAATGAGGGTGGAATTTATAGTGGAGGGGAGGGGGTATTAGTCATTATTCTAATCATTATTATAATATTATTGCTCAACAATATGAATAGTATTCATTCATGTGAACCTAAATAGTAATAATTTCATGTGAGTTCGCACCAAATGGGTTTAAATCAGCCTTTGATCACATATGATGTAGTAAATCAATTATTTTGCATCTATCGTATTTTATAGTATTTTACAATTCATCAAAAATTCTAACATTTTAGCAAAATCCAAAAAATTCACCCTTACAATTTCTGGATGTCTAGATTTCAAAAATGAAATCCATTTTTTTTAAATAATATTATAATTATTATTAATTTAATATTTAAATAAAATAATACTTAATTAGAAAATTGATAGTTTTAATTCTATAACTACATTTAAATCACATTGAAAAATTAACCAGGATGTCATCATCTGAAATCCTTATTAAAATAAAATAATAATAAAATTTACTATTCATTAGGGCCTATTACTATTCATTTTACTATTCATAATGGTATGTTACTATTCACAAAAATACAAGTTGGTTCCATCGTACTCCAAATAACCTACTGAACAGAAATATAGATGACCGTTTTTCAAAATTAAAAAAATGTAGAAAAATTATGTTTAAAGGCTAGTTATAAATATCTATTGAAAACAAAGCTCCATCCATATAAATTTATTTTTCAAAATCCTAGGGGTGTTTTACAGAATATGTCTGAATATGATGGGGTTGTATAAGAAATATATATTTTTCCTTGTTTATTATAATATATTTCCATAATTTAAGCCAAATATGCATTCTGTTCAGATGTTGTCATCCAAATGAATGGATTCTTTTATCGACCCCCAGATCTGGCCCCTTATATAAATTACAACATTAGATCCCATGATATCATTAATAAATTAATTTTTGGCAATTTTAATAGTTTAATGAAATTATTCTCATAATTTATTCGTTCTAAAGTTAAAATTTGAGCATCATTGGGCATGAACTGTGGGCCCCACAATTGTTGGTGAGCCTAAATCCCATTATTCATTGTCCATGAAATTCTTTATTCATTTCCAAAAAATATCCATCCTCCATAGGGATTTATCAATATGTCCTAAAAGAAAAAATATTCCATTATATGATTTAAATCATATCCTATAATATGAAATTAAAATTATGAATATAATGTATTCCACAAGAAGATGATAAAGTATGACCCAACTGACACATTATACATTAATTGAAAAATGACATGAAATGAAGTTCGTTTTATGAAATGGAATAAAATTGGTTTTTATTGAAATATGAACATATAAATATTATTATAGAGACAAGTAATATTATAATCATTTATTGGATAATATGTTATAATTTTTAGTATAATATTATTTACTATCCATCCATTTTACTAGTATGAAAACATTAAATTTTACAACATATATTACTTTCTATACCACATTAAACTATGTCATATACATAATTATCACATAACATTTAAATATTCCGCACATAATCCTATCCTTATGAAATTAATCTATGGTCATATATCCTATACACAAGACACTAAACTGCAAAAAAATTAGTTTTAGATTCCTGAATAGATATAAAATGTCTACCATCTTTCTGAATATTATTTAAATTAAATAAAATGACCATCAACCCCACATAATAATGAGTACTCTTGGTGGAAAAAATTATATGTTACAATATCCATGAATATTTGTATTCTACCATTCATCATTAATAAACTATATGTGGCATGATTCCCATTTAATATGATATGTAGTGATGTATGTATTTAGTAACCCAATACTCTTCACTGATACCTATTAGGATTACCGTTTTGGAAAATAATTTGACTCTTGATCATCGATATGGCTGAACTATTTTCTTAAATGCAGGAGTGTGTACGATCCAAAATCATTAATTTTTTTTTTCAAAAACACCAATTCAAAAATAATCCATACTTTGTTTCTTCCTCATTTGAATCATTATAGTCTATATTTTTTTAATTTTCTTGACTACAATCATATGAGATGTGCTAAATTTGATTACCCCAAATTTAGGGAACATTACCTAATTTTATTATGGAGAAATGAGTTTTATCCCACATACAAGAAATGGTCTATGTTAATGATTTTTTTCTCCACATCCTTAATGATATAGTTGTATGACCTTCCCAGTCAAAAATTGTTAGAATTTTTAATCTAAAATATTTTAGTATACTTTAGACGAAAAAAATTTAATGAATTATTTTATTCATCTATAAATTTTTTTATAATGTATTAATTTTAAATATTTCATAATTACCCTTTCTTACATCATCCTATGTTGAGAAAAAGCAGCAGGTTTAACTTGAATCTCCAGGATAGAGATTCTGTTTTCATGTATTGTTTTCTCTCATGTGACAAGTTATGTCTCACTAAAATCTAAGATTAATCTATAGAGATGAACTAATGTAGTCCTATGAGTCATTGTAAGTTTCCTCTGAAACCATTTATGGCTACAAAAGCTCCCTTGTTCTTACGCACTATTATATGAATCCGAACCATATTATATTTTTATCTCATTCTGAGAAATTTTTTGATAAAGGTTGCCAATTATTACCTAAAATATAATCGTGGTCAAAAAATTCATTCATTGATTTTTAACACAACTAGAACACCTACATAGTCTAAATATCATGAACATAATTTTTTTTGAATCCCATAATAAAGAGTTCGTATAGAACATGGATATGTTTCAGTCCATCAACATAAGGTTAATGTCCAATTTCATAGCACATGAATTCGTTGATAATGTACCTTGGTCCAAACTAAAAAACCATAATCCAATTTTTTATTAGTGTTTAATCTCCATGACCTTTTACTATATTGGATAGACCACGCTCTAGGATAACAAAATTGTATTACATGCTGGTCTATACATTATGTTGGTAAAATTGTATCACTAATTATATTTAATGTTGTGTTACCTTAAACCAAAAACTCTAGTGGTATGACTGGAATTAAACAAAAACTAAAAAAAAATTATGAAAAGGCACAACATGCTAAAATCATACAAATGGGGAATGGAGAATAACTTGGGACTCTTCTCACCAAGTAACCTGTCAATGGATAGATAAAAAGTTAAAGAATGAATATAAAATTTTAAAATTGTGTGGGGTTTATTATTTATATATTGGAAATTAAATTTAATAATATATTAACAATAAAATATTAGAAAATTGTTATAGAATATCATTCACCTTTTTCCCATTAAGGAGTTTCTCCACAATGAATGAAAATATAAACCTCACATTTGATTCATTTTCCCACCATTCTATTTATGTTACATACAGACACAGTAATATAATGTCATATTAAAAACTAGTAATCCCCACTCATGTCCTTATTTTAAGATATTAAAATACATGATCATAGTCCATAAATATTTACCTTAAACAGTTCCATGCACATATTGAGGATATATATGATGATTGAAAACTCTTATTTCCTTATTCACATCAGGAAGTACTTAATTATTTTGATAAAAGAACAATATGAATCAATATAATTTATCAATGTAAAGGAAACATGAAATATTATAAGGCCCCTCTAATTTTTCCTCTATGTTTGAATTTAATCTCTATATTCAATGTTTATTTATTATAACTATTAACATAATTCCCTAAAAAACTTATCAAATACCTCAATATATCATGACCGGCAATTCAATTTTACAAAATTAAACTAAATAATCCATTACTCTATTGATACAACTCATAAATTTAATTAATAACTTCAAATTTTAATATGTTGTAAACTATATAACTGGTTCACTATTCCCACCAAAGTTGATAAACCCATCAATTTGGTGACCATTATTCAACTATATAAATTTTAATAACTATAAAATAATTTATTACCACTTGTATAATTATGTAATGAACAACAACCCTTTAATCATGGTGCCAACATACATAATCCTTATTTAGTTTATGTAATCACCCATTCCCATCCATAGTTACCAAAAACCTTTTATTAAGATCCTTTCATTTACAGAGAGATAACATGAATCCCCTTATGTTTACCTATAATCAATGCTAATATTCCACATATTTTATCTAAATCTCATTGTTGTGTGAAAAAATGAGTTTTAAATACTAACCAATCATCTATTTTGATTACTTTCCAATATTAAGATATCCCATTATTTGTATCATCATCATCCTTTATGTAAAAATATGATCCCACACCATAAATGTGAATGGACTAAATGTTATCACTACATATTTAGGAACAACACTATAGTGGAAATCCATTATTATGTGGTTGTTCACATATGATGAAAATGGTAAATATTCAATATGTGTTTTTTCTAAATTCATCAATAATGGTGTTTTTGATTGACATTTCTTGCTAAAAATTACCCAATAATCATCTACAACCCCTTACCGATCCCCATTCTGATTCATGTTGTCGAAATCATAATTTAATTCACGAAATTTCATTTCTCATCTTTTAATCCAATAAAATACATATTACCCTGAATATAGAATCATACACATTGAAAAATCTTATTGTTCTTTCGTTGTATTACCTCAAATAAACTCTATTATTTCAAGACATTCCTAATGAATAATAATCATTATAACCCCATCCTTTTTCCCATATTTTTATGTATTGATATGAATTGATAATAATATTGTACTGATTATTTCCCACACTTCACCATGGATCTAATGGAATTATGAGTTTCTGTCGATTTTTTCCCAAACAAAGGAGGTTTTTTAATCTATTTTTTAGGAATCCATCATTTTCATTGAAATAGAAATCTAAATTGTAGAAAACCCTTCTTATAGTTTATATATTTGATTTACACCCATTATATGTATTAATGAACTTTTAGCAATGTTTTAGGTATTATTATACATTTATTTATGAGAACAAGATATTATAAAAAATAAAAAACCCTAGAAAATGAAGCTTTACAATAAAGTATTTGAATCTATAGTAAATATGATGACATATTCCATTGATAAAACCATTGGACATCTTTTTAGAATTTTTTCAAACAATGTTTTCTTTTAATAAATGGTTAAATATTCTCACTATCAATTTCAATGATCCATGAAAACAAACATATTGCATAACCCATGATTTATGATGAAAATAAAAAATATATCATAATCACTTTGTTGATGTATCATGGACATAGACTATATGAATATTTACCCAATAAGCTTGTTTTTTGGTTGTTATAAAAACAAAATCTTACCATTTTATATCCACATTATAATATAAAAAATTTACATCACAACATATATATGAGAAAATTAACATTCGAGATACTCTTTAACCACATTTGACATCATTCCCCCAATTATGTAATTTTCTACTACTACATAAAATTTGTAAATAATATGTCAATTCATTAGTATTTCATGGGATCCATAGTCCCACATGGATCCCTTATCACAATTCCAACTATAATTTATTCTTGTTCTCTAACTTACATCAACACTAGAACTTTTTATGTCATACTATAGTCCCATATATCACACTAGGGAGGTGTGGAACCTAGATAAATGTAGAATCTATTTTATTAACCCAAATACCATCCACTTTAAAATTGAATTCATTTAGAAACCATACATTGTATATTTATAACCCCATTTAGATTCCATATGGCATTGTTGAGAGTTTTTAGTGTCTCTTCTAGTCTTACTACCCCATATATATAGGGCATCCTATATCCAAGCATAATCCAAAAAAGAAAAAATTTACTACGATGATATCAATCTTTGAGATTCGAATTCACCCCAACCCAACAGGTCCCAATATATTTTATTTCCATATAAATATTTCATGAAAAAATATAGTTCCATATTATAATAATTCTTGAACATTATTGACTCACAACCCATTCATGGACAACACACATTAGATGACTTCATAAGAAACTGAAAGCTACAGTGTGAAAAAAATATTAATAATGCATTAAAAAGGGTTTTCACCATCACCCCCGATGTTACAATTATAGAATCCATATTACTAGTAATTTAAATTGTCTACACCATCCAAATAATTCTCTTCCTCACAAATCCCTTCATAAGTGACACAAATTAACTTAGTTATAACACTTCAAAATTCTAATAGACGAATTCCTCTATATAAGTAAAAATAATTAGAGCTTCCTCCAAATGCACCACTAAACGAAAAGAAACTATGATAATTTTATATTTTAAAAAAGATAATCTTATAATTATTTTTAATTCAATTAATTAACCATTTTAAAAATTTTATCTATGTAGATAACAATGGATTAATATAAAATTAATTATATTCATTTTTTTCAGAAAATGAAAATTTAGATTATTTATTATTCAGAATGTTTTTTAATAAAATATATAAATAAATTTGAAACAAATTCCTATTTTAGGAACAATATTGTAAGAGATAAAATATGGTTGACAATAATAATTTCCCAACAATATTGTATGTCAATAATTATATTTAAATAAAAATAACTATATTTATAAATTTAATATTTCTGTTTCAAATAAAAATTATATTTTATTTTATAATTTTTTAAAATAAATAAAAAATTTTGGTTTTTCAAATTAATTAGAATCTTATGATTTTTTAAGCCGCCATATTATAATTAAATTTGTATAACTTTTTTTTATTTTTCAAAAACATTTCGGTTTTATTCAAAAAACCTGATTGTCATCAATTTTAAAAAACTATGATGTTATCAATATAAATTAATGATATAAATAATTAAAAATCAATAGGGTGATAAGATATTAATATATGTAATATTTTTATACATTTTAAAATATTAAATAATGTGGTAATTTCTATAACAATCATTTTTAAAATGAAATAAAAATATTAGATATTATTGTATTTAAATAATGTAATTTTAAGAGATATTCATCATTGGAATTACATGAATGAAATATAAAATTTTTTAGTTTCAGAATTAATAAATTAATACATTGAGAGTAAATTTCAAAGAAAATATGATCTCATATGTAAATTTAAATCATAAAACCGTTATTTCCCTAAAATCTGTTATTATGCAATTATGTGTACATAATTTAAAATTAACCCATAAAATATAATTATATATAATTTGAGAAAATTATATGAAACATTTAAATATGATTTTTCAAAATAGGTAAAAAATTTATCATTGTCTCTGTCATTACAATTGAGTATGAATGTCACTAAATAATTATAATAGAAAACACAAATATGGGTAAAAGCTAAAATTTTAGAAACATATCATGATAACCCTCATATAGATCTAATAATTTTTATTCATTCAATTATTTTTACCCCCAATATTTATTATAAAACATTTTTTCTAATTTTTTATCCATTCATACTTTAGTAATATCACTACATTATATATATATTTGGATTACTCCAGAAACTATATAATTCTCAATTATAAATGAACAATATACCCTCTACTTCATGACTCAAAACAACTTATAAAATTTATATAAATCACATAAATTTATTCCACCATGAATACTATACATCATTAAAATGGTTCTTTGATCATTATTTAGATAAAGCATTCATTACCCTAGATAATTCTGATGAAATATGATGTTCTTACTGTGAGTATTATAAATGGCATGGTTTTACCTATAAAATATATGATCTATGATTTATTATATATACAATAATTTATTTTAATTAGTATAATTTATCATATTTTCTGTTGGTAAATTAATATTTTTACTATTCATTATTCATATACCCCATCCATAATGAAAAAGATATTTGTTTTTTCATTTTGTAGTCTATCTTTCAAAAATCAGAATGTTTGTTTTCCTAATTTCAATCGATCAAAAAAATATAATTACTATTTAAATTTTTAGATATGAGTATTTTGATACGATTTTGGTTATTTCATGATTTTATAACAATTTAATGATATAACCAACAAAAAATTCTTTAATTTATTAATTTAAAATATGCATACAAAGAGGAAAATAATTTATTTAAATTGTTTATATTCTGAAATACATTGTGTATACATAAAAATCCTTATAATAATGATATATTATGCAAGTAAACATTAATTTGGATCATTATGCTTTTTGGTAGTGATATTACCAGAAAACAACTTTAAAATAATTCAGAAAATCAGTTCATGTTAATTTTTTGGTTTTTTTAACAATATAAATAGAAACCAAACATAATTTATATAATCAATGAAAATAGAAAAATAATTAATCATATTATATGATTTAATTGTATAAATATTTCTTTTTTCTATTTTTTGGATATATGATATCTTCATATAAAACATTAATATATAATACACACTTTTATCAAAAAATATTACCAAATCAAACATATTATTTAATGTTCAATGATATTGTATAAAATTATAATTTAATTAATTTAAAACACAATAAATATTTATAAATCATTAATATAATTATATTAAATTAAATAAAAAAGATTAACATATAATAAATTGTTAATAACGAAATCACTATTATGATATTATACAAAATATCAAAATAAGATACACTCGGTGTGGAAAATATGAACAATGTATATAGTTAATGAATACGTACTTAAAATATAATTGAAAATATATATGTGGAATTTTATGAATTTATTTATTAATATTACTCTATTTATGAAAATTGATGTTAATATATGTTCATGGAATTCATAAAACGATGTTGGTTTTTTCATATTAATTTCCATTCATTGAGACATGTAATGATATTATAGAAATATTTTTATTTAAAAAGTATTTATAAAAAAAATTAGATATATTATAATTAATCAATTTTATTTTATTACACATAAATATATATTTACTTTTTTTACTCTTAAATGGTATTTACCCAAATGTTGACAATGTGATCAAGGTTATTTATATGAAATTCCACTTATGGAGAAATGTTTTTTATTATAATCCAAATTTTTTTTCTATATAAAAATAATATTTCAGATATAATTTAATTATTTATATTTTAATAATGGTCTTTTATGTTTTACTAGAAGACCCCTCTTTTACTAGGCTTTTATTTTAATGTTTCCAATGTCGTAAATGTTTACTATGTCTCATATATAATTCAATGTGACATAATAATATTGTGTGCACCACACTTTAAATATATTTAATATTCAAGGAACATATGTGTATAAATATATCATACTCATATAATTCATGGGATTTACTATCGAAGTAACTTACCATTATTCTAATGGCTATTAATTTAGTTGTTTCCTAATTACTATGAATTTTTATAAACTAAATTATCATTCTTTGAGTTATGATCATTATCTTAAACATACTTCATATAGGTAAGTAAATACTATAATTTAATTATATTTTATTTATTTATCCCACTTATTCATAGGTATATACTTTCTAACAATATAATAGAATTTATGAATAATATTAATTTCTCATGTTATGTTATTTTACATCTGAAAACCTACATTTTTGGAATATGATCATTTTATTATTATATTCAAATAGCTATATAATAATTTAAAAATATAGTATGAATAAAAAATTTGTAATAATCTATAGTATATGATTTACTCCAGGAAATTATGTAACTATATTGATATGGTGAAACCTATTGTAATTATGTATATTTTTTTCAATAAGGATTATTTTTTTCCAAATTCATTATGTATTGAAGTGACCATCCACATTTTTATCAAATTTGGTTTTAACTTATTGAATTGAATTGAAACACTGTGATATTATTAATTAATCTCATTAGTATATCATATATATATAAATTGTATTTTTAATTTTACATAGTGGACTATTTTTAGTGATATTTATGTAATGTAATGAAAAGCCCTATAAAATATTTTGGTTAATGCATTGGGATTTAGTAGGAGGAGGGGGGAACTATATCTATCCACAATACATTGATAGACCATATAACAAAATTTGTTTGGATATTTATTGTGTGCTTCTATATTTGAAAATATGATTTGATAGAAGTCCCAATGGATTGAAAATGTATTGTCACGAGGTCTGGACTATTGGTATTTGATGTTACACATTATGCAACCATCGATAAGATATGAATATTTTATATATCTATGATTTTATTTATTTTTATTTATTAATAATAAAATATATCTCATGCTGAATATAAATTCACCTGTTTCACTTATTCCTTACATAAAATTTATTTCATTCATGATCCATGATTTCATTATTTATAGGATTCCCTTTTATAATGCATGATCAGAAACATTTCTTATGTTTCTATTGATATTCATAATAAAAGATAAACTCATACATGATGATAAGGATAACATGTTTAGAATAATTAATTAGAGTTGGTTATAATTTATCCATAATTATGCTGTTTTTTATAAATAATGTAATAAATATATATTATTTGAGTAATAAAAGGGAATTGGAAGTTTATGATGTGTCCTTATTATTTAATTATAAAAACCTAAAAATCCAAATGATGTAACAAGTTTATTAATCTTTATATATATTCAAATTATTTGTGGTTATATATTGTCCTTTACAACTGGTATAAATGAAAATAAGTAATATATGTGAATATGAGATGATTATCTAGGAGTGTGGGTCTACATGTTCACAGTTAGTATTAAGATAAATTATTAGGTTAAAATGTGATATTAGACTATTTTTGATCATTTTACTATTAATAGAAAAAGGTTGGTCAAATTTTCAATGGGGTTGATAAAACATTGATATATAATATGATATAATTTTAAGAAAACAATTCCTTTTTATTTGGGGATTTGGATGATAGATTTTTTGTAAATACCTTTGAATACATCAATGAATTTGACAGAATGTTTTATTTTTGGTAAAAGTGAGATTATTAATGTTTTTATATGTAATTCTTCCAATTTTTCATATTTTTATAGGACTATTTTTGTCTTTGAACATTTCAATATAAGGATTGATTATCTCTTTATGTCATTGAAGTCATTTGGGTTCCCCCATACCCCCTAAGAGGAATCACATCTTTAAAAAAATTTAGTTTTCTGTCTTGATAATCCCATGAATGCGAGGCTAGACCTCATATATAGGATTGGGAAATCAACATGAATTGGTTGGTGGATATTTTACTCAGTTATAAATTTTATTCATGTTGAGTGGATCTAGTATAGAAAATCTTGCTACGATCTGTTGGGGTATATGGTTCTATTAATCAAATTATCATTATGATCCAATATGAATGATTTATAAATAGTGGTAACTAATATGGATTGGGAACCTAATAAAAATGAATATTGATAAATAGGGATTTAAAAATGAATTTCATTGATTGATAAAATTTATAACATATTAAAAAAAATTCCTTCAAATGAAAAAATATTATAACTGTTGTTTTCATATTTAATTTTTTTGATATTATCATAACCATTTATTATTTGTTATTGAAACGACACCCCAATAATGAAGATGATAGATATATGTTCCTATAATACTCTTTGTTTTATAAATAAATATATATTATATCAAAATGGTAGAGAGTCTCTTTATTTTGAATTTTTAATAGAACATCTGAGTTTCCTTGCGTTGCATTGTGTATTGAGATCGATAGGTTAATATATATTATGTTATGATTCTTATATTTTTTTTCGATAGTGAAAGGTATATATCATTTATATTTTCGTTAATTATAAACATCACATGGATTATATTAAACATTAATGCATTATTATTCAGTATATTTTCGTTAATTCTATGAAATCATATAATATTTAAAATCAATAAGCAAATAAATTTATTTTCTAATTGGTTTACGTTTTCTAGATAATATTGTAGATGAAGACATGGTTTTTGTAACGCCATGAACCCACAAATATAGATTCTATTCTAAAACATGTTTTTTCTTTTTTTATGGATAACCTAAAATTATAAAATGGATTATACATTTTAGGATCATTTAGGGTCTTCGGTTTAGATTATTAGACAATCTATATCTTAAATCATACTTTACAAAAATTAATTACAAGTTAACTAATTGGTTTTATCTACACTATCACCTTAACCATCCTTTGAACATCTATGGAATCAAGTGAAAAAAATTTTAAATACATGGGGTGAGAATAAAAAGAATAGTAAGGGAATAATAATTACAATAAATTATAGAACATGGGTTATAACGCATGATATAATGTTATAAAAATGCATGAACCATGATGGAACATATCAAATAATAACATATGACACATTGGATCATTATAATGTGGAATCTATATAAAACATGATTTTTTCACATGTAAAGTCTCATTGAACATAAAGTATCATGAGTAATGGAAAACCTCCAAGACCATTGCACATGGAGAATTAATTAAGGCTAACCGCCTGTATTGTTTCACATGGAACACGAGTCAAAGATAAACATCAAAACCATTGTACATAACATCTCAAGAGACTAAAAATTATCCGATGCATTGGAGCACTATCTAGGAACAACCATAATAAAATGTTCATGAATATTCATTCCACATAAATAATCATACAAAATCAATCATACATAAACAAAAGGGTTCTCTTAGAAATAAATGGGTATCACAAGTATGTTATAATGTATTGCCAATGAGAATATAAAACATTGTTCATTAAAGGATGGAATTTGATAAATAATGGAAAATAATATGGTGAAATAGGAAAATATAATTATAATTGATGACAAATTTAACTGGAAATCCGTAAAATAGTATTAAAGAATCATTATAATTAAAAAAATTAATGTGGTTTAAAGAAAGTTTGAATGATAATTTAAAATATAAAAAAGAATAAAATTTTATATAAAAATACATGAGAACCAGGAATTTTTTCAAAAAAAATTATTATTATATTATGAAAACAGTTTCATAAAACAAATTATATAGTGAAATTGTAATTGACTATGAATTCAGAATGTTTTCTTAATACAAACAATTTTTTCTGGAAGAATTTAGTATGGATCCTTTTAAAATCAAGTCTATCCCTGAAAAATATGTATGAGTTGAAATTGAAAAATGATTCAGAACATATAAAAAACTCATAATATTTTCAGAAAATGAAATTGTAATTTCATTTTTGTAACGAGAGAATAAGAATATCCTAATGGAATAATGGAGGTTCGGGTAGACTCCATTTCCTTAAGTCTAAAAGTGTTTTACACATGATCTCATTGTCCTGGATAATAAAATTACATTCACTAATTAATATTTCTAGAGCCTATTATATATTTAATTTATTTATCATAATTTTATTATGTACAATCTAAAATTTTGGATAAGTTATAGTGTTCAATTTTATTGTTTAAAGGTGCTCATTTTCATAGTTTTATTGATCGGTTCACTTATAATAGAGTATGGATGTTATTTTAAAATGGTAATTGTTTTAAAGATGTATAATTACATTTTTTTCATTAAAATTAATAAGATAAAATGGTTATATAATTAATTTTATTATTTGGGATGAGGATGAATCATTTTATAAAATTTTAAAGCTAATCTCATAGATTATTTGGTGTGGTTTCTCTAACAACTAAGTTTTTTTGGTTTATAATTTTCCATAATGTGTTTTTTATGATTAAAAAAGATTACATAAGATGAAATACATATATTATGATCTGTTTTATCCTTAAAAATAATTTCCAGTCCTGCAATGAAGATGGTTAAAGATATTGAAAACCCGTCATGTATGAATTTGATAAATTAACACATCTCAGATAATGTTTCTCATTTTTCGTTTAAATTTATGAGATTTAGGAAATATGATGAATAATTCAATTATAATAACAAAATTATAGTATATTCAAATTAATGGATTTAAAATAAATATTTTATATAGGATTTTAGGAGATAAAATGATGGAACACGAAAAGAAAATTATAGAAAATGAAAGTGGTATTTACCTCTGGATCTCTTCTCCATGAGATCATTCTTAAAGACATTGGTGTTGGCCTGGGGTCATACCATTATATCATGGATGTGGGGATTATCCATGGAAATATGATTCAGAAGAATATAGACATTTTTCACTGCTTGAGGGTTTTGAGAGAATTATGGGGTGATGATTGTATTACATGTGGAGGATATGAGGGTTCTTCTATTATTCTTATCATTATTTTGTAATTTTTCTCAAGACCAGAAATAATGATGTTTCATGGGACCGAAAATAGTAATAACTGAATTTCAGTTCGAACAAATGGCCTTTTACATCATCCAATACTTATTCATTATGAATAAATTCATTCATTTAGCATATTTTGTAAATTATCGAATTTCACTATTCATAATAAAACATGTATTTGTAAAAAATCATACAAATTCACAAAAACCATTTTTCAAATTGTAGAATAAAAAAATGGAATCCAAGTTATAAAAATAAATTTATGAAAATATGAAATTTAATTTTTAAATAAAATCATAATTTATTTGAAGAAACACATTTAAAATTATAACTGATTTTATAACACCATTGAAAATAAATCAATGTATCATAAAAATATATTATAAAAATAAGAAAATTTTAATTTATGATTATAATTTATTAAATTAAATTACCATTATAATTATTAAATTAATCATTAAATTAAAATAAAATATTAATGACTTAAAAACCAACACTTATACTATGATCAAATTATTTCTTATAAGATGACTAAATATTATTTTTATATTCTTGGAAGAGGTTAGTATTCAGTAGGATGATTTAATATTCCTTGTTGTACCTTATTATTCTTAATGGTACATTACTATCTATAATAATATGGAAATATTCACCCAAAATTAAGTTGATCAAATCAGAATCCAAATAAAATACTAATAGCAAGAGTGTAAGTCCATTTTTCAAAATTCAATTCATTGAAGTGGAAAATATTATGTTTATCTTCTAGGATATAAGGTTTACATCGTATTAATTATTTAATTTAAGAACATTGTGTCCACTCTTAAAGTATCAGAATGTTTCAATATATGAACCTTAAATTAATTTCATTGTAATAATTAATTCATTGTACTTGTAATTTTGAATTTACTTGTTGATAATTATGATAAACTATTTTATTTTTTTAATTAATTATCTATAAGAGAAAAATTAAGTATTACCACTAAAAGTTATATACGAAAATGAAAATGTCTAATCTCCAATGATTTTTAGATCGTTCCTCGGATTCAAACTTAAATTCCCTAAACATTCACTTCAAAATTTATTTTTAAATTATGGTGTGGATATTTTAATAAAGGATAAAAAATGAAAATACATTATACATCTGAGGACCATTTCTATTCACGGTTTTGGAGGATTATACATACATGTAATTAAATCAAATTATCCAAAAAATAATTTTTAAATATATAATTTGTTTCATCTACACAAGATTCATCACCATCCATTGAAATTATATGGAATCATCTGAAAAATCTTTTAAAAACATGGGATGAGATTAAATTATTCAGTATGAAAATAATAAAAAGAATTCATCTTAACACTTGGGTTATAAGCCATGAAAAATGATATAAAAAAGCATGAAACATGAATAAACATATAGAATCATAAAATATAACACCTGATATCATATAAATAGGGAATTATAATAATGTGTCTGTAACATAAAACAATAATTTTTGAATGATTCAGGGATCGTTTCACATAGAAGAGCATGAGTAAAGGCTAACCACCTTAACCACTACTCATAAAGCATGAGTTAAGGATAACAAACAAGAACATTTAACATAACATACCATAAGACTAATCCTCACCCAATGAATTGGAGTTATATCTAAGAAAACACATCATAAAATATTCATAAATATGCTTTCCACATAAATTGTCATACTTAATCAATCATACATAATCATAAGGTTACCCATGGAATGAAATCGGTATCATAGTCATTACAAAAAGAATAACCAAAAGGAATATTAGAAAAGTGTCTATTATGGAAAGAAATTAGATAATTCATGGAAAATAATAAGGTATCATATTAATATATATTGATATATGATTTTAAATTTATGTGATAACATGTAAATAGTGTATTTATGAATCTTTAGTATTAAAACATTTGAATATAATTTAAGGAAAATAACCAAGATCATTTAAACAAGAAAATGGTGTAATATTTTATATAAAACCAGAAGTTAAGAAAGAATGTTTTCATAAAAACATATTATTTTATAAAACAACTATGGATTACATATGATGATAGAATTCACCTGAAATTGAGTAACAATTCTCCAATATTATTTAATATGGACTTGATTTTCAAGAAGAATTTGTTAGGGACACATTTAAAAACATACATATCCCTAAAAAATACGGAATAGTGGATCTTGAAACATGAGTTGTAAAATATAAAAATCATTCGTAATATGTTCATAATAAATAAATGGGAATTTTATTTGGTTAAAGAGAGAGTATGAACAACCTAAAGGAATAAAGGAGGTTCGAGTAGAATCCCTTACCATAAGTCCCAAGGTGTAATTATCATGATCCTAATGACATGTATAATCAAATTATATTCTTTAATTACCATTTAAATAACCTATTTTACATATAATTGATTTATCATGGTTTTATTAAGTTCATTCTTATAATTTATTATGAGTTAAAATGTTTAATTTTATCATTTGGAAGAGGATGTTTTATTAATTTTCATGACTAGTTAGCATGTATATGAGTATGCAAGTGCATGAAAAAGTGGTATGGTTTCCCAAAAGTGAAATTATAATATAAAAATTAATTTAGATAAGATTAAATGGTTATATATTTAGTTTTATTAAATGTCATCTTGATGAATCATTAAGTTAAATTTTAATGATAATCACTTGGATTATTTTGATTGGTTTCGCTCACAACAAGCATGTTTTTATTTATAATTTCAAATCATCTATCAATGAATTTTAAATAAAATTAAACAATATCAGATACATATATTATGAACTAGTTTAACCAAAAATATTTTTCCATGACAATCTATGAAGATGGTAAATGAAATTAAAACCCCATCATCCATGAATGTGATAAATTAACACATATCGGGTGGTGTTTCCCATTTTTAGTATAAAAGGAGTGGAAGTAGGTATAATAAATAATTATTCCATCATAATAAAAATTTTAAATTATATTTAATTTTTATGATTTATCATTCCATTTTTATGAGGAAGGTGAGGAAGGAAAATAATGAACCCTAAAAAGAAAATAAAATGAAAAGAAAATGGATTTTAACCTCCTGAGCTCCTCTCCTTGAGATCCTTCTTAAGGAATTTCGTTTTGGACTTTGGGGGAATCAAGATGTTCTTGGACTTGGGTAAGATTATTGGGAATGGTACAATATAGAATTTAGTAAATTATAAAATCTTGATAAGTATGATAGGAAGACGGTTTGAGGGGTGGTATTTTGAGTGGAGGGGATGATGGTTTTTCAATTATTTTCAGAATTGTATTATTATTTTTCTAATGAAAATATATTTTCTTGTTTTTTTAGAAAAAAATTATTATTTTCATGTTATTTATAATTAATTCCCATTTATATCATTCATGATAGAATCATGAGGCATAAATTCATTTATTTAGCATCTTTCGTAAATTATCAAATTTCACTATTCACAAAATTTTCAATAATTTCTAAACAATCCCAAATATTCACCCTAAAAATTTTTCAATGTGTTTAATTCAAAAATTAACTCCATTTTTTCATAAATAATTATATAAATAATTGAAATTGAATATTAAAATAAAATCATAATATATTTGATAAATAATAATTTTAAAACTATAAATGAATATATTAAACCTCTACATGTTAATCAGGGTCTCAAAAAATTACCTTTAAACATAATAAATAATAATTTAATATTATATATAATAAAAACACATTATATTTATAAAAATAAACATAAAATTAAAATTATTTATTTATGACTAAAAGAAACACAGTCACTTATATTATGATCATATTAGAACATATACAATGAATAAATTTTAATTATCCATTCATTAGTGAGGATTTTATTCATTTGGATAATTTAATATTCATAAGGGTACATTAATATTCATAAGGGTACATTACAATCTGTATGGTTATGTTACTATTCAAAAAAAATATGTTTGTCCTATTAGACTCCAAATAACTTTCCTCTCAAAATCGTGTATGTCTATTTTTCAAAATTTAATTCAAAAATGGATAAATTATGTTTAAATATTAGGATATAAAGGATACATAGTATTTTTCAGTTCACTTTAGCACATATTTTTTCCTATTAACTATATATATGTTGTAGTTTTGGTTTAAATAACATCTATGTTTAGCACATCGTTGAATATGAAATAATAAAGGTCTCATTATTTAAAAAATGAAGTAATATATATGTTTCATTATGATTGATAATTGATTAATCATAGTTTTTTGATTGGTTTGTAATTTTTTTTATACTATGATATAAATTGTATATTGATTTTCTTTAGGAAATAATAGATAAAACCATTTTATGGTTGAAGAGACAATTAATATTTTGATGAATCTATATCTATGATGTGGTATACTAATGATGAGATTCAGATGGAAATATAATTTTATGATGTTGAATGTATATGATTATGGTTTTTAAATATATTTTTATTTGATAGTATGGATGATTAATTTATTATTTGGAGGAATATGATGCATTTTTTGAGGTTAAATTTCAAATATTACTAATTTTTATTGTTTTTTGGAAATTTACTAGTGTTTTGGGATTACTAGTTTATGTAGTAGGAAAATAAGGAATAGATAAACCAACATAATTAAGCATTAGTTTAATTAATAATGTTATATTATAATTCAATATATCGTGTAATTTCTACTAGTTTAGAGATATGTTTCATAATATATACAAATTTAAGGGAATATGAGAAGACATAAAAATTTTATTTCTAATTTTAGGTGTGTTGGGCATCATAAGACTCAATTTTCCCATCCTTGTAAAAATGATAAAAATTGGACCAAAACCCTTATGAAAATTGAAAACCCTATAATAACCATAATAATGAATTAGTTAGTGAGTCTTAACTAATTTTTTTATAGTTTCTTATATCATTTATGTTATAAAAAGTAATGGATGTTGGGTATTAAATAAATATTATATTTTTATGATTTTCATATAAATAATATTAGGAGATTCTAAGAATTTATTCCTTATTAATACAGATTTATATACCATTTTATATTTATATATGAATTTCCAAATGGGTTTTCTATCCTTGTAAATCATTTACAATGTATTATATATATATATATCTCAATCAACATAAAAATTAATCACATGATCATTTTACAGTGTATTGTGAATTTGAAGGACCCGACATTAAAACATTACATATTCATGAATTAAATGAATAATTAACAATGAGTATCATTTCGGTTTTAGAGTTTTTGAAAATTAGGACAAAACTAATTCATCTCAAAATATTACAAAGTAAACACTTCTACTCAGTTTCCATTTTTTCATAACATAAGATCTCTTAAAATGAAACATGTCTAGTTCCATGTTCTATATAGCATGTCTTTCCATGATATCATCCTTGACCCTTTTCATCTTTCCGTCCCGTGGAATGAATTTCAAAAACATGGGATGAGCATAAAGATCTCTATAAGGGTTACAAAACAAGGAATGAAACCATTAGATCATAAATATATATATATATATAACATATGCTTTTTAACAAACCTCATGAAATCATAAAATTTGTGAAATACACAGATAAATCATAAATCATAAGGGTTACTTAAGTCATAAATAACATACTGACATTTTAGCTATCAAAGCTCTATAGGGAGTCACATTCGGAATACCCATAATTGTAATTCCCAAAATCTCTTAGGAGAAGAATTAACATTTACCTCTATCACATTACCCAATGCATCAGAGAGCTATCTCGGGCTCACCCACCCTAGATTTATCATGGAACCACCCATATACATAACATTGACCATGAACCATAACATAATCATAACACAGAACTTATGAATAAAAAAAGATAACATTCCCACGTTTCAATAAACATATAACATCTAACGATATTGAAACAATTAATCCATTATAAAAACCATTTTCAATACCAAAATACGTAAATATTGTATATGGTATTTATTTTCCATTTAAAAACATTACAACTTGTTATGGAAGCCAAAGATCAAATAATACTCATAGTGGTGGAAAAGGTCATTGTCACCGCATACGTAAAAAAAGAAACATTAATTTTTTTCGTTTATTTAAACACATTTTAGAGAAAATATTCCCTTAGAATTACATGAAAATTCAAAATGGTTTTATACACCGTATAAAAGAAACTCGTGTATAAATCTATAGATGCCTCAATGAAAGGATATTGATATGAAGTCCCATACAAAGATGGTATCCTTAGATTTAAGATAAATGAATTACATAATTATGTGTGAAAAATACAAATACACCCAATATAAGGGGATATTATGTTTAAAAAAATAGGTAATTAACACATATTCATAGTACGACATAATCAAGATGTTGAGGTTTAACCCAATGAATTGAAATTAGGTAAAGAATTTCCATTACAAAAATTTTTCATCATAATGGCGTCAATTTAAAATTAAGAAAATGAGTTTATGAGAGATAAAAAATAGTATCTCATCACTTGGACATAAAATTTACAGTAATAAGGATATATAAGAACATATCCAAATATATGAAGATGTAAATTAAAATACCTAACAAAAAGTAGTCTTTTAAAAAGAGGAGGGTGAAAGGTTCACTTACCGATTTGGTTACTTACGAAACATACAACCCGTGAAAGAAAGACAATACAATGTTTATGTAAATATCCTTAAATGATATTATATTACACAAATAATATAATGATGGGAATTTCAGACACTACTCAAAGGAGATAGTGACATATATAGCATTAATCTCACAGGAATAAAAGTGAGATGAAAACCCCCTACCTCGTCTTAATCAATCGAGTCTTATGACCAAAAGAAAATTAACAAAAAATGAATCACATAACACAATGAGTATAAATAGAATCATGATATTATATATGGAATATATGTAAACAATACACTAAATTCAATAAATAAGTGGCGAACAATGGAAATCTCACAGAATTAAAAGTGAGATAAGTAATCCCCTTACCAAGTGTCTGACTTGACACGCTCGTATATTCCTTGTTCATCTTGAATGATAAACATAAATTAATTTATATTTGATTAATAGTAGTATTCATGTTTATTATTCCTTTTACATCACTTTTTACCTTTCTATCACAATTATTTAATTATTTGAGTTCATAATGGACATTTTGTCGATGTTTGGAACATGATTAAAAAATAAACATGTTATAGTTATAAATTTTCCATGTAGTCAAGTGTCCATTTTCTCCAAAATGATATTAATAATTTTGATGTAATATATATCATATATATTCATTATATTTATGTAATTATAATAGTACATAACATTTGGAGATATGAAATGAAATGCCCCGTTCATGGTGATAGTAAGCCGTACGTACTAATGAACGCTACATTCATTTTTATTTCATAATTTAATGAAATAAAAACATAATTATAATTTGGTATATTATCATTAAATTATAATATATATGTTATATATGTTACATATTTTCATAAATTCTATCCTTTTTACGTTCCACGAATGGCATGAACAAGTCATATCACTTTGAGGGGGCTGTAGTTCGCACTTCCTAAAATGAAATTATCCCGTTTACCCATTATGGAAACCATACAGGTATGACAAACATGAAAAATACATAATCATAAGGAAAAAATAAGAATAATATATATCATATATAAATATTTTGAAACCTTATTGGCCACCATGAGAGGTGGTAGGATAAGATAAAACAATCATCATTTAGTGAGGCAGTAATTCGACATCCACAGAAACAATATGTTTTTAAACCATTAGACGGAGGTGCATGGAAGTGTACGTATAATAATTATCATAACAACATCCTAGTATATTTAGTATAATGTTTTTGTTATTGGATCAAATAATAAGAAGATACTGGTGAGTGAAGAAGGAAAATAAAAGAAATAAACTCGAGATAAGATATTACCTCTATATCAGGTTACTCTTTTTGATTTGAGCCAGAGGATTCGTTGGAAAGACATCTGCACAAAGTGTGTCTTCTAGGAGTAAGATAAGAATGTGGAGAGATAATATGAGGATTTTTTGGACGATCCAAAGTCTTGAGATGTGTGGGTAAGCGGGTAGATGTGGGGACCTTTTATAAGAGGGAGGATGGTCACTTTTAGAAAGTCTTGAAATGTTACTTTATTATAAAATGAATTTCTAATTTTAAAGGTCCCACAATTATATATTTTAAAGATAAGGTGATAAGGTTTTTAAATCCACCAATAAAATAGGTTTTAGGCCAGTATATGGCTTAGATTTTAGCTTATCATTTTGTTTTATTTAAATCGTTCATTAATGAGGTAATCACTACATCATCATGGGGTCATATATAAATTTATTTTTTTAATGTCTACAATTTTTTATAAAAAATTATATGAGTTAGGAAATAGTTTTCTATTTTTAATAAATATTTATAGTCTTAGATATTATTTATGTAAACAAAATTAAAATTTTTTTACATAAGATATACAAACATTTTCTATATTTCTCTTCTTTTAAAAAATAATGTCATAAATGTCACTATAACACCCATGTGACAACATGGGCCCTCAGGATTGGTAAAAATAATCCCATGGTTGGGCATGACTCAAAATATAGTTTTTATAAATATTTTGGGGTCACTTTATATTATTATGATATTATTGTATTACCCTTAACTACCCAATAATTAATCAGGATAATTAAAGATAATTACCGTTGTTACTCTTCATAATGAAAAAATAAAAAAGAGTCTTAATTACATAATTTGGACCTTATGATTCAAAATATGGAAACCATTTTATAAAATTTAAAAAATAGAAATTTATGTAATTCATTTAAAAATAATTCCCACTGTCAAAACCAAAGATGAGTTTTTAAGAAGTAAAATCTATCAAAAGATTGATTTGTTTTTACGTCCAATTTAAAAGTGATATTACTTCCACTGAACAAAATTATATTAAATTATAAAAAAATATTTAAATTACACCTTTAACCCAATTAAAATGACAATCTATCCATATAAAAAAATTTGATGAAAAGGTAGTTTTGAATTAAAAAACTATATTTTTTAGTATCCATTAAAAAATGAACACTATCAGAATAATACCAAAAAATAACCCAAATATATATTTGATATAACAAATTCAAAAATGAAGTCCATTTTAAGAAATTAAAAACATATAAGTTTCATTAATAAATTATATAGTTAATTCCTGCTGTCAAATCAATTTTCATGTTTTTATGAAACAAAATTTATCAAAAGATTGACACTTGTTTATGTCCATTTTCATAGTGAAATTATTTCTAATGACCAACATTGGATTAAATGAAAAAATATATATTATAATTACACTTTTAAACTTATTAAAAAGATAATATAACCATAGAAATAAATTTGATTAAAAAGATGTTTTGAATTTAAATACAACATTTCTTACTATTAATTAAAAAATGAACTTTATCGGATAATTAACAAAAATTCACACAAAGTAAATTTTGATGTCCTGATTCTCAAGAAGGATTTAATGTTTTCAAATATAAAATATAAAATTGAAAAAATTTAGATTTAAGAAGGGTTCACCATCAAAATAGTAGTTAATCGGCCTTTTAAAGAATATTAGAATATTTATTCATAAAAATGGATTAAATTTCATTTTAAGCCTCTATGATTTATTGGGTAATTGATAAAATATTTAACAGACATGTATAATCATTTTTTAGTTTGTTCTGTATATTCCCGACATTACAATGGCTAGGCGTTAACTATCATTTAAAATAATAATATTATAGTATTAGTGTGCCACATAAGGTTTCAATGAAACCTGTTGTTGCGTGTCAGGTATGCCATTAATTTTTGAATACCCTTTAAAATTTAATATTTAATTAATAAATAATTAAATTTCACATTCTTTATTTTCCTGGTATGTTAAATTCTTCCCCCTTTTTGAGAATTGCGTCCTCAAATGTTTAAAAATGGGCTCTGAAACATCATTGAAAGCTCCACATCGGTAATATAGTCAATAAAACTATCAATTTAAAAAAAAAAGAGAAGTAAAAAAGGTCACCTGAGACAATAGATACTAGGATTCCATGAAAATTTGGATACGTAGGAGAAAACAAACCATCATGTTCTAATGGAGAGTGATAGAAAACATGTTTAGGAGAAATTTAACCTCCATAAAATCACAAACTTGTGATGGGTTAAATAGTATTTGATTCCCCAATATAAAAATTTAACAGAATATGTTTTTGTTTAAAGTTAAATTTCATTGAGAAAGTAATTTATGTGTTTAACTAAAACAAAAGGAATCATTCTTACATATAATATAGACTTTCATATTTTACTAGATTTCTAACACAAACCCACATTTTCTCCAAAAGACGAGTATTTAAGATGAAATTTTCATAATAAGAGCACTATAATAAACTTCTAGAGAATAACCTAATCCAGAAAAGAAAACTATATATTTCCCATGTCTTTATACCTAAAAAAAATCCAAAATGGTTAGTACAGGATCAGATAATCCCCAAAAGGATAATCTATTACAAAAAGAAACACTACTCTTAATCTCCAAAAATTGTCAAACAATACCAAAAGATCAAAAAAGGCCATTCAATACAAAATTTCCCTTAAAATTATTCAAAATAAAACAAACTATGATTGAAACCCAAATATCTAATGTATTTAATCACATAATATTCCCAAATATGTCTTATCATTTATCTCCAGAAAACATTAGTTTCTCTTAAAGTCATGCATTGAAATGTAATTCACCTAATCACGTATCCTCTATGATAGGTTAATCATTTCCCTAGATATACCAAAATAAACTTATTCTTTATTCATAAAATCATCTAACTAAAAATAATTAGTCAAACTTAACAGGGACTTCACGTAGTCTATAGTGGGCAATAAATACTTGGCACACATTGGTTGTGGTATCGATTCATATAGCTCCATCTGACATGATGGTTTGTGAACGGCCTGTGTGTTGTCCCTTCTCAAAAACTATCTAATTTTATAACATTACCATAAATAGTTAAATTCATCAAAAAAAACCTAACATATTTTTACCATGAAGGTGATCTAATAAAATTCAAATTTCATCCCAAAATGTATTAACCAGTAATTTCCTCAAATTAAAGGACCTTATAATCGAAAATGGTTCTTTATAACTATATCCACCAAAGGAAAAAATATTTATTCATTTAAGAAAATTCTCATATATCAGACATCAGGGTTACACATACTATAGAAATTATTCTAATGTAATCTCACCATCAAAAGAGCCTTAATACTTTTATGAATTTCACCATTCCAAAATCTACCATAACTCTTGAATTCCTTATATGTTGACTTCTTACTCATTCAACATTCATCATGATCCATTAACCATTCATTTTTAACTTATTCTGAAATAATTATTTCCTAAAAAAAATTCATGAATCATTTCCAAATATTTAATAATAGGAAAACATATGTTAATAAATAATCCATAACATTCTTTGGTCATTGTTAGTTTCTTCATCCTCAATCGGAATAGAATTATGTGTTGGTAAACAAATATTTGTATGATCCTGGAGATCCCATTATTGAAAATTCATCGTAGGACATCTGTTTGTATAATGACCACGATAAAACTTTTAAAACATTTGAATGATCCCTCTGAATGAACTTCCTTCCATTTTTAGAGTCTACTAGATTATTTATTTTTACGTGGAAGGTTCTTGCGTTATGACCTTCATTTCCACATCTATAGCATCTTTCTATCCCTTTGAAACATTTTCCTAGGTGTTTCTTTCCACATCCTTGATACATAGGTTTTTGAAGATACTTATCTTTATAATTATTACATGATCTTCAGTAAGGATTGGTTTCTCACATATATGATGTCTTATAAAAAGTACTAAGGTTCAGGTGGTCAATAATGAATCTATATTTTTGGTTGAGAATTACCAAAATAGTTCTCATTGCATCTCCCATATCATTCAATTTCTCGTTTATAAAACCATCACAGTTTTCTTCACATCCAATGTTACTTTGGTTCCTGCTAGATCCAACCATTTACTAAATCCAAAATGGTTAGTGTTAGTATATCTACAAAATCATCATATAATATCTTATTAAGAGGGTAAATACTATGATAAAATTATTCATTTTATCTTAAACTCAATCATTTTTTTAAAAAACTATGACTGTTTCAGAAATCCTAACCATTAGGGTAATTTCACATATGCTTAAAGAATAACCTAACCTCTAAAGCTATCTAAACTAACCTCGGATTCCAACTATAAGGACTCGCACCTATAAAATTATATAATTTTTAATTAAAAGAATAATTCACATTGAGGATCTTTTCAGGTATATATTTTTAAATATTTTGGACATAACAATTACATCTCAAAAGATTACAAAGTTGACACTTCTACTTAGTTTAAATTTATTTCATAATATGAAAACTATTAAAATGAAACTTTCCTGGTTCCATGTTTTACATATCATTTCCTTCCATGATCCCATCATTGACCCTATTCATCCATAATTCATGTGGAAAAAATTTCAAAAAATTGGGATGATCATAAAAATATCAGTAATGGTTATAAAACCTGGAATGAAAACATTAGATCATTAATATATACATAACATAATCTTTTTAAAATAACTCATGAAATCATATGATATGTGAAATACACCTAGAAATCATAAATCCTAAGGGTATCTTAAGGAACACATAACATACTGAAATTGTTGCTATCACAACTACATAGGGAGTCATATTCGGAATACCCATCACAATATATTCCCTAAATCTGTTAGGAGAAACATTGACATTTACCTCTGTCACGTTACCCAATGCATTAGAGAGATATCTCAGGCTCACCCTCCCTAGGTTTATCACGGAACCACATGTATACATAACAATGGAAAAGAATCATAACATAATCATGACGCATAACTTTAGAATAAAGGAAGGATAACATTGCCACATTGCAATAACAATATAACATTTTATTATATTAAAAAAATGAATCAATTTTAAAAATAATTTTCAACACCAAAATAAGTAAAAATAGTTTGTTGTATTTATTTTTCCTTAAAAAACATTATGGATTATTAAGGAAGCCAAAGATCAAATAATACGCGCGGTGGCGGAAAAGGTCTTTGTCGCCACTTACATAAAAAAAGAAACATTTATATTTGTCATTTAGTAAAATGATTCGTAGAGAAAATATTTCATTTTAATGAAAATAAAGGTCAAAAGGGTATTATACACCATGTAATCGAAAGTCTTGTATAAATTAATGTATGCCTTAATGAAAGGAAATTAAGACGAAGTCTAGTACAAAGACGATATCCTTAGATTAATGATAAATCAATTACATAATTATGTGTGAAAAATATAAATACACCCAATATAAGTGGATATTAATTGTAAAATAAAAATATTTCATTAACACATATTCATAGCATGACATAATCAATAATTAGGGGTTTAACACAATGAATTGAAAATGGGTAATGAAGTTCCATTTCAGAAATTTGATAGCCTAACAGAGTCACTTTAAAATTCAGAAAATGAGTTGATGATAGATAAAAAATGGTTTATCATCACATGGACATAATTGTATGACCAATAAGGATATATAATAACATATCCCAAAATAATAAGATGTAAATTATTATACCTAACAAAAATAATTCTTTTAAAAAGAGGAGGGTGAAAGGTTCCCTTACCAATTTGTTAACTTACGAAACATACACCCCTTGAAAGAAGGACGATATAATTTTGATGTAAATACCCAAAAATGAAAGTATATTACATAAAAACTAGAATCATTGTAATTACATACAACACTCAAAGAAGATAGTGACAAATATAGAATGAGTCACATGGGAATAAAAGTGAGATGAAAACCCCTTACCTTGTTGTAATCAATCGAGTGGTATGACCAAAAGATAAAACAAACTAGATAAATAACATAACACCATGAATATAAAGAGAATCATTATAATATCTATGGAATGGAAGTACACAATACCCCACATGCAATAAATAATTTCCAAACAATGGATATCTCATGGAATTCAATGTGAGATAAGAAATCCCCTTACCACGTGTCCGACATGACTCCCTCGAATGTTCTATGTACATCATAAATAATAAAAATAAATTAATTTATAATTGATTAATATTATTTTTAATGTTTATTATTCCTTTTATATCACTTATTACCTTTTTATCACAATTTTTTAATTATTTGTGTTAATAATTGATATTTTCTCGATGATCGGAACTTGTGTCAAAAATAAACTTGTTATAGTTATAAAATTTCCATGTGATCAAGTGTCCATTATCTCTAGAATAATACTAATAATTTAGATGTAATATATATCATTTATATCCATTATATGTATGTAATTATATTAGTACATAACATTTGGAGATAATAAATGAAATGCATCGTTTATGGAGATGGTAATCCGTACGTACGCATGAACGGTAATTTAATTTTTATTTCATACAATAATTGAATTAAAACATAATGATACTAAGGTATATTATGATTAATATATAATATATATATTATATGTGTCACATAATATCATAAATTCTATCCTTTATACGTTCCACGTATTTCATTAACGAGTCATATCACTTTGATGGGGCGGTAGTCCGCACTTCCAAAAATGAAATTATCTCTTTTACCCATTATGGAAACGATAAAGAAATGTCATAAATGAAAAATAAAGAAGCATACGTAATACATAAAAATAATATATATCATATATAAATATAGTGATATATTATTGGCCTCCATGAGAGGTCGTAGGAGAAGATTGGACATTCATCGTTTCATGAGGCAGTAATTCGCCACCCAACGAAACAGTATGTTCTTTAACCGTTAGATGATGGTGTGTGTAATTGTATGTAGAATCCCTATCATAACAACATCCTAGTATATTTAGTATAATGTTGTTATTATGGGATCGAATAATAAGAAGATATTTGTGAGTGAATAAGGAAAATAAAAAAATGAAACTCAAGGGAAGACATTACCTCTAAATCATGTAACTCTTTTTGATATGAGCCAATGGTTTCCTTGGAAAGAATTCTGCCAAAACTGAGGATTCTAGGAGTAATATTGGGATTTGGAGAGATTATATAAGAATACAATGGATGATCCAAGGGATTCAGAGGTGTGGGTAAGGGGGTAGAGGTGGGGGCTTTTTATAAGAGGGAGGAGGGACACTTTTGGAAAGTCATGAAATGATACATTATTATAAAATGATTTTCAGGATTTAATGGTCCGAAAATGATATTTTTGAGGATAAGGTGATAAGGGTTCAAAATCAACCAATCCAATAGGTTTTCAATAACTATATTTCTTAGAATTTACCTTATCTTTTCATTATATTTAAATCGTTCATTAATGAGGTAATCACTGCATCATCATGGTGTCATAAATAAATTTATTTATATAATTTCGAAAAATTATAAAAAAATACCATAACATAGGAAATATTTTTAGATTTACAATGACTATTTATAGTCTAAGATATAATTTATTTAAAAAAAATTAAATTGTTTTACTTAGGATATACAAACCATTGTTATATTTCTCTTATTTTTAAAAATAATGTCATAAATGTCACTATCAAACACATGTGAGTCCATGGCCCCTCAAGCTTGGTAAGAAGCTTCCCACAGTTTTAAATGACCCAAAAAAGAGTATTTCAACACATTTTGGGGTCATTTTATATTATTATGATATTATTTTATTACCCTTAACTACCCGATAATTAATCACATTAATTAAAGATAATTGTCGTCATTACTATTCAGAATGTCCAAAAAAAGAGTATTTATTACATATTTTAGACCTCATGATTCCAAATAGGGAATAAATTTTATCCAATTATAAACACAAAATCTGAAGTAATTAATTTAAAAATAATTCCCATTGTCAAAACCAAGGGTGAGTATTTAAGAGATAAAATCTTTCAAAAGATTGATTTGTTTTTACATCCAATTTAAAAGTGAAATTACATCCACTGAACAAAATTGTATTAAATGATAAAAACATTATTAAATTACACCTTAAAACCAATTAAAATTAAAATCTAGCAATATAAATAAATTTTATGAAAAGGATATTTTGAATTAAATGATGTATTTTTTACTATTTATTAAAAATGAACATTATCAGAAAAATACCAAAAATTCACCCTAAACTATATTTCATATTCCAAATACAAAAAATATGTCAATTTTACCAAATTAAAAATATAGATGTTTCATTAATAAATTATATAGTTAATTCCTGCTGTCAAAATAAATAGCGTGTTTTTTAGAAACAATATCTATTAAAAGATTGATACTTCTTTATGTCCATTTTAAAAGTAAAATTAATTCTAATGACCACCATTGGAAGAAATTGTAAAAATATATTCTAATTACACTTTAAAACAAATTAAAAATATAATATACCCATATAAATAAATTATATTAAAATGAGGTTTTGAATTAAACTACACCATTTTCCACTATTCATAAAAAATATACTTTATAGGAAAAATAACAAAAATTCAGACAACGTAAAATTTGATATCCCGATTCTAAAGAAGGATTTTTTTGTCATATATAAAATATAAAATTGGAAAAAAGTATATATAAAAAGGTTTCTCCATCAAAAAGGCGGTTAATAGACCTTTTAATGAATATGATAATATTTATAAACAAAATTGGATTTATTCGCATTTTAAGCCTCTATCAATTATTGTGTATTTATTAAAATATTTCAAAAACATATATAATCATTTTTTAGTTAGTTCTGTTCATTCCTGCTATTACAATGGCTAGGTGTTAACTACCATTTAAAATAATATTATTTTACTATAGTTTTCCACATATGGTTTCAAAGAAACCCATTGTTGTGTGTCAGTTAAGACATTGAATATTGAATCCATTTTAAAATTTAATATTTAATTAAAATATATTAAAATTTCATATTATTTATTTTTCTAGGATGTTATAGATGTTCTGAGTTCCCCTAGAAATTATTGTATTATTATGATTCAAAATGTAGTGAGGTAATTTTATAAAAGGGTGTAAATGTAACAACTTGAAATTAAAATATATGATTACCTTTATTTATGTAAATGAATTCCATAACATTGCCTATATGTACTATTTTCAAAGATGAGGAAAATTCAAGTAAACTTTTTTTACTTATTTACATTGGAATTTTACAAGTTTTCAGTTTCTCACGGCACCTAATTCTAAGGACTGATGTGCCCGGAATCAATTTCTGATGTTTATCATGGGTACGTTCAGTGAAGAAACTAGAGGATTTTTCTACCATGTTAATCAGTTATCGGAATCGGACATTGAGGGCACTGATGAAACCGCAGTGCCGGTAATTTCTTAGGAGGACCTTTTCCGAAGGAGCATTTTCTCGGGGGGAGTTGTTTTAAAAAAGTGTTTTACTTTAAGAGTGAAATAAAATATGTGTAACAAATCTTAATTCTTTTCTATGTGGTTATAACCTATGTGTGGAAGTTGGCATGGGTCCCACTAGGTTGCTAACTTCTTTTGAGAGGTTATAGGAGAGGTGGGTCCCACACGAGCCCCCACCCCTTCAAATTCCTTTAACTCCCCTTAATGTGAGTAACCCTTCTCTCTCTCTCTCTCCCTCATTAATCTTGCCAACTTAGAACTTCATTTAATTTGACAAATCAAGATATTTTAATTAAATGTTTTAGTTTTGAGTTTTTGAAATGTCTGGCTTGAGTAATAAAATAAGATGTGTCTTATATTATTTGGGTTGATCATGTTGTGTTATGTTTTTGCGGAGAGTTCTAGTTTTTTAAGAGCTTTATCCTCCCACAAAGAACTCAATCCTCTTCGTTGAAGAACGCGAAGAATGTCGGCGCCATCCCCGACTTCATTTTTCTCGACGATTGACGAAGCGAGGCCGTCATCCCGCGACAACTTCAACAGAACAGTGGAGCTTTCCCTTCCTTTGTTAAGCGATCAACCTTCTAGAATCAAGTTAGGGGATTAATTTTAGAATGATATTTTTCCCATGATTGTTTTCCTTCTAAAACAATGAACACGGATCAACTAATTATTATGTAGATCCGTGGAAGTTTTTGATTGCGGGTTAGGAATATTTGATTATGGAGAAAAACATTGGGGTTATGATTTTAGAATGTTAATATTCTCGTGACTGTTCCCTTCAAAACAAGGAATGTGAATCAACTCTTTATCAAGTTGATCCATGAATGTTATTATTTGCGGGACAAGATTATTTATTTACAGGTGTGTTGTTGGGAACTAGATTTAGTTTTAGTTTATTAAATTTCAGCCTTATTAAGTTGTGGGAATCATGTGTTTTCTTGTGTCAATTTATAACACCTAAAAGGGGGGGTGAACAAACACGGCCCGACAACCCTCTGCAGATTGTTTGTTGATGTGCGGATTGACGATCGACGTCGCAATGGGCCGCAATAGCGTTTTGAAGACTCCGTAGTGAAGTTTTGGTCATGTAATGACCTTCGGTGCAGATGGTGGCCAAAACGGACCACTGATACGTGTCCGGTCGTCCGCAGAAAGTGGCTGCGGCGCACCACCCTGGTGTGGTGGCCCCAATGACTGGCTGCAGTGGCGCACCACCGGAGAAGACCGCTGCGGGGGACCAGAACGGAAAAGCCATTCCGGAAGTTGGGGGGCACACCATTGAAGTCGCGCCGGTTCGCGGGTCAACTGGGGGGAACAACACACCCCCCCTTCCGTTCAGCTTAGCCACGTGTCGAGCAGCGGCCCGCGGTGGGCCGGACCGCCCATGTTGGGCCAGACCGCCTGAACTGGGCCGGGCCACCCGCGCTGGGCTAGGCCACCGCGCTGGGCAAGGCTACACCGGCTAGGCCGAACCACACCTGCCGGGCTGGGATCCACCGTAACGGGCAGGACCCAGACCTGGTTTGGTCCTACCCAGGGGGTACTGGGCCGGGTCAGACCGGGCCCAGACCCCCTATTTTCAGGCAGTTTCGTTCAAACGACCATAACTTGGGTTACAGACCTCCGTTCGAAGCACTGTCTATTGCGTTGGGATACTTGGATTGAGTCGGTCGTTTCAGTATATTACACTCAAGGTTTCAAATAATTTGGGTACGGCCGGGTTGGTTCGACCCCAAAACCATCAAGGCCCTTGGAGCGGAAAATCTTATAACATGAGTTCCAGACGTCCGATTGAAGTGTCGTCGACTTTTTTAGATTAATTTAGGTGAGATGGATATTTTGGAAAACATCAACTGAGGATTGGATGCAGTTGGAATATGGTGGGGTTGGATTGTACCTGAAATCCAACAGGGCCCCTGGAACTGAAAAGCCTATAACTTTTAGACCGGACATCCGTTTGACGAACCGTCAGTAGCATTGGGATCAAATTGGAAAAAGGGCCCTTTGAGTATACCCTATTTGAGTTTAGGGTATAGTTTAGATTCAGCCATCTTGGTTCGTACACGAAACCAACCGGGCCCCCGGGGCTAAAAGGCTAATAACTCACAGACCGAGCGTCTGATCGATGCGCCGTCTTTTACGTTGAAACCCCTATGACGAGGCATTCCTTTGAGATATTTCTTCATGTGAATTTTTTATAATTGGAGAATCGACCAGTTGCTCATGGAGAGGACCCTCCTGAGGACAAGCGTACGAAGTTTGGAGACCGTGTAGCTTGCTGGGACCTGAAGACTGCTTGTCTGATTTGAATCAGAGTGACTTGTAAAGCCCAGTGGGGAGCACTACTGTGTTTGGGTGGTAGAACCATGGAAGGAAGAACTAATGTGTTTGGGTGGTTGACCTGAGGTACTCGACAGGAGGATTATCTCTGCCGGATATTGGGGGGGGGGTGCACTACTGTGTTTGGGTGGAAGACCTCGGCGGGAAGCACTACTGTGTTTGGGTGGCTGACTCGTGGTACTCAACAAGAGGATTACCTCAGTAGTATTAGGTTTGTGAGCAGTGCCTTGGAGTCATGATAGGTTCATTGTACTCTTCAGAGACGGAGCTCTTCAGTAGTTGCGGTTTCGATAATGAAAATCCTGGTTTGAGCTGAGACATTGACTTTTCTGTTTCCCTCATGACTGAGATGGGTTACTAGATAACTTACGTATGTGTATAGGCATATACCTATGTAGTGGTTATCCATCAACTTCATATCTATGTGATAGGTCGTGGATGAGATGGGTTACATGGTAACATAGGTATAAGTATGGGCTTATACCTAAACAAGGGATATCCATTGAAGACTTTCGTTCTATTTATCCTTGTTGGATTTAGTGAGACCTTGAGGGTCTCGGTTTCCCTAATGAGTATCATATACTCACCCCTGCACGGGCTATGCCCGCACCTCGTTGTGTTGGTTGCAGACGATGAACATCACTGATCTTGGTTGAGGCTTGTAGAGCTGGATGGTACACGGAGGTGGATCTCACGACAAGTCGGTACCCATAGGTGGATCTCACGATGAGTCGGTACCCGGAGGAGACGGACGGACGTGGAGTGCTAAGGAGGACCAATGTACCTACCCATTAGGTTGGAAGCCAGATTACGTTCTAGGAGCTGCATGTCACCTTTTAGATATTGTCATTTGTGTTGTACTATACATTCAGTTGTAGTTGTACCTTTATTTGGGATTGTATATCTGGACCCTTGTACTTTCTGCACATTTGTTTTACTGCTTTACTTAGTGTATCTTCTTCTTGTACTCTTTTAGTGTGTGTTTTCATTTCAGAAATTCAATGCAATTTATTTTATTTGGATTTATGCCTTTGGTACTAGTCGCCAGCCCTTGGCCTATGGAAGCCGGGCTTGGGGTAGTCACGGCATGGGCCCCGAGGACGGGTCATCACTCATTGGTATCAGAGGAGTCGGTTCTACCATATAACCTATAACTATAATATTTCTTTTCAGTGAAGCAATACTATTAAGGGTACCGAGTGTGGTTTTCAGTTCAGGGAGACCAGTGTTGGTGCAGACGTCCGATGTATCCACACACCAGGACCCTGACCTCTGATTATTTACTCAATGCATAAAAACACTAATTGATTGTTTGTTTTCAATGGTTTCCTCATAAAAAAGATCAAACTAGGTCATCTCACCAGGTATAATCATTTGACCATGTCACATCTATTTCTTTCAGGATGCCTTTCCATGGAAGATTAGTAAGAGCCACGAGAGATGTACGTACTGACAGCCTGTTGAGCGACGAGGCCTCGGTATAGGTCCCTCTTTCAGTTGAGGTACCAGTTGAGGCACGAGCGGTACTTCCATACATTGGGCCACTGATTCCACCACCCCCAGTAGCTGGTGATCCACGTCACTTGAGCACACTGCACGAGTTCCAGTGCTAGAGTCCACCTGGGTTTCGGGGAGAGACGGACCCACATGTGGCTGCAGATTGGCTGGAGGCTATAGTGAGAGTCTTCAGGATAATAGGTACACCTGCGGACTTCATGGTGATCATTTCTGCCAACCTCTATCAGGAAACAATAGGCAGATGGTAGAGCGGATTCTCCAGTTTTGCAATGAGATTACCTTCACATGGGGAGACTTCAAGACCTTCTTCATTGTGGAGTTTATACTAGTGACTCTACACCCCGAGCGTTTTCAGGAGCCATTGTCTTTGTCGTAGGATTTTCCATCAGTAGCCGAGTCATCTGTAGGTAGTGGAAAGAGGATGCAGGGGTCCATGAGGACCAGACCAGCAGATGGGAGACCTCAGTATAAAGGTTTGGTTGGGTGAAGAACATGAAACATAGCCATCTATACGAGCAGTGGGAAGTGTTATGCATGCGGCAGGAAGGGTCACACATCACGTGACTGTCCGAAACCCCACATAGTTAATCTGCAAGCATTAGAGGAACCACCGAGACAGAAGCAGTGACGGGTGCTTGAGCAACAACCGAGATGTGGACAAGGCTGTAGAGCTCTGGAAACAGGTGGACAGGTGTGTAACTAGTAGATTCATTTGGTTCCTTTTACTTATAGTTCCATGTTGATGTTGTATTTGTGTCTTTGTACTTCGAGCTAAATTTATAAAAGACACTTAACTTTGTGATGTTTGTTTTCATGTTCATTTGTTTGGTTGATACTGAGAGGTCCCTGTTAAAACTGTTGACATGACCCTCACATTTGAGATTTCTACTGGTGGAGACCCAGTGACCTCACACTGATGTCGACAGTGTGACTCGACCCTTTGAGGCGAGAATGACAGTTGGATCTCATGGTAGTACCGTCGAGGCCTTAAGACGTCATCCATGGAATGAATGCATCATTCTTTTTAGGATTTACTGTATTATGCAATGAGCGTGGTTCATCCAGGGGATGAGACCAAGTTTCTCCTCTCGGCAAAGGGGAAATCATAGAAGCTATTTCAAATCATAGGCGGAGAAGGTGCATATCATCCTAGAGTTGATGAAGACTACACAATGCAGTATGAAACAAGAAACTGGTGCTAGTCTCAGAGACTCGGGCATGTAAAATGTTTCAATAAGAGGATGCGTTAAGGACAGATGAGTCAGCGGAGTAGTAGACGTGGAGGCAGAGCTAGGAGAGAAGCATTGGGTGGTGTACATTTCAACATGTTACCACCACCAACCTTTGTTATCCCCGCCAGGTTTAGGGAGCCGGGGGGTAGGGAAAATTAGTAGTTTCATGCGGTCAAGGAGTGTGACCCAATGGCTCTAAGAATGATTCGAGGGACAGTCTATATCCACTACAAGATTCCATAGTAATAGAAGTTGATATTAATCATTCCTTCCTTCCATGAATATTGTACCAGACCTAGATTTTCCGGTAGGCCATAGATAAGACCCTCACGTCTGTTGATACCTTTGGGAGGAGACTCGATAATCACACATACGCCGATAGTGTGATTTGACCCTCATGGAGAGAGTTTCTGTTGGAATATCTTGGTGGAAGCATCGAGGCATTACGACGTTGTTCTGAGTCTGAATTGGATCCATAGATCATACATAGATTGACTGTTTTAGGAAAAAAGAATGTGGTTTATCTACAATTTTGGGATGGTTTTTACATGGTCGACGAAAAAAACCCCAAGAAACACAAGGTAAACTCATGAATGGGAGGGTGTGGTCAATCACTCTTGAGTTAGTCAATCTTACCCTCATGGAAGCTGGAGTTTTGAGTTTTAGTCTAATAATTAAATAGTGGCCTCTAGTGTTCGAGGATGGCGACCTTATTCTTATATGGGTCTCACCTCGAAGAGGTGTACGGAGATGTGGCTGAGGCATCAATTAATCTCCGAGGTTCAACAGACCTTTCTAGGTCCTCAGCAGGGTAGGCGAGGTGGTTTACTTCTTGGCCATTCCACCTCAGTTGCACTGAGTTCATGATGTCATCCATATACCTCAGCTGAGATGATATGTGCATGATCCTTCACATCATCGAGCACAGGGATATGTGCATGATCCTTCACATCATCGACCACAGGGAGTTGGACGTTGATGATAGGGTGACATGAAAGGAGGTTTTAGTGGAGATTGAGGATCCACATGTGTAGGTACTACATGGATGGTCGATTCCTCAAGTGCGCATTCACGGGTATCTTAATAACCACCAGGAGAACACATGGGAGCAAAGGACATAGATACGTTCTCAGTACCACATTGTTTTCCATAGTGTGTGTTGAAGCTTTATGGGGACGTAAATCCCTGATGTGGGAGTAATGTAAAGACCTGGAAATTTCAAGGAATTTTTTTTCTTAATTACATTGGAATTTTACGAGTCTGTAGTTTCTGAGAGCACCTGATTTTGAGCCCCGGTGTGCCCGAAGTCAATTTCTGACACTTACCTTGTGTACGTTCAGTGAATGAACGAGTGGGTTTTTCTATCTTTTCAACCAGTGATCAGAATCAAAATCTGAGGGAACCGATGAAACCTTTCCACTATTAATTTCATAGGAGGACCTTTTTTGAGGTTGCATTTTCTCTAGAGGAGATTTAAAAAAAATGGTTTACATGAAGAGTGAAATAAAATATGTGTTACAAATTTTATTTCTTTTCAAATTTGTTATAACCTATGTGTGGAAGTTGGGATAGGACCCACTAGGTTTCTACCTTCTCTGAAGAGGTTAAAGGAGAGGTGGGGCCCACACAATCCCCCACCCCTTCAAATTACATTAACTCCCATTAATCTGAGAAACTCTTCTCTCTCTCTCCCTCGTTAATCTTGCCAACTTAGCACTTCATTTAATTTGACAACTTAGGTTCTTTTAATTAAATGGTTTAGTTTTGAGTTTTTGAAATGTATGGATTGAGTAATAAAATAAGGGGTGTCTTATTTTATTTAGTTTGAGCTTGTTGTGTTATGTATTTGGGTAGAGTTCTAGTTTTTGAAGATCTTCATCCTCCTGCAAAGAACTCCATCCTCTTTGTTGAAGAACGCGAAGAACGTTGGCGCCAACCCCGACATACTTTTTCTCGATGATTGGAGAAGCGAATACGTCATCCCGCGACAACGTCAATAAAACATTGGAGATTTCCCTTCCTTTGTCAAGCGATCATCCTTCTAGAATTGAGGTAGGGGATTAATTTGAGAATGATATTTTTCCCATTATTTTTTTTCGTCTTAAACATAGAACACAGATCAACTCATTATTAAGTTGATCCACAGAAGTTTTTGTTTGCGGGATGGAAATATTTGATTGCAGGGAACAATGTCAAGGGTTTGATTTAAAATGTTGATATTCCCATGATTGTTCCCTTCTATTCAAGGAACATGGATCCACTCTTTATCCAGTTGATCCACGCACGTTATTATTTGTGGGACAAGAATATTTATTTACGGGTGTGTTGTTTGGAACTAGGTTTAGTTTTAGTTGATTAAATTTGAGCCTTTTTAAGTTGTTGAAATCATGTTTTTTTGTCAATTGATAACACCAAACTCGGGGGGAACGGGCCGAACAAACACAGCCCGACAACCCTCGACATATTGTTTGTTGATGTGTGGATTGATGGGCAATGACGAAACGGGCCGCAATTGCGTTTTGAAGACTCTGCAGAGAAGTTTGGTTCCCGTAATGACATTAGGCGTAGACGACAGCCGAAACGGACCACTGGTACACATCCGGTGGTCTGCGGAGAGGTACAGTAGCATGCCACCCCAGCGCGGCAGCACCGACGACCGGTGGCTGCAGTGTGCCACCGGAGAAGACCGCTGAGGCTGAGCCGTGGCGGACCGCAACGGCAACGCTGTTCCGGATGGGCGGGGCAGTATTAAAGACACACCGGTTCTCTGGTAAACTGGGGGAAACAGATCCCCCCCCCCATTTCGGTCTAGTTCATCCCCGTGCCGAGCCGCATCCCATGTCGGGCCGGACCGCCCGCGTCGGGCCGGAGTGCCCGCGCTGGGTCGGCCGCCCGCGCTGGGTCGGGCCGCCGCAATGGGCCGGGCCGTGCCAGCCGGGACGGACCGCGCCCTAATGGGCTGGACCTGGACCCGGGTCAGGCCGACCAGGTTCAGGCCGACCCAGGGGGTACCGGGCCGGGTCGGACTGGGCCCAGACCCCCTATTTTCTGGTAGTTTCGTTAAAACACCCATAACTTGTGCTACGAAGCTCAGATCGATGCACTGTCAGTTGTGTTGGAATCCATGGATTGAGACAGTTGTTTATGTATATTAAACTCAAGGTTTCATAGTACATTGTGTACTACCGGGTTGGTTCAAACCTGAAACCAACTTGGCCCTACGAGCGGAAATGCTTATAACATGAGTTCTGTACATCCGATTGATGTGCCATCGACTTTGTTGGATTACATTCGGTGAGACAAATATTTTGGAAAACTTCACCTCAGGTTTGAACATAGTTGGAACATGACCGGGTTGGATTGTACCCGAAATCCAACCAGGCCCCTGGAACGGATAAACCGATAACTTTCAGACCAGACGTCCATTTGACGAACCGTCAGCGGCATTGGTGATCATGTTGAGATATGGTCCCTTTGAGTATACCCTATGTGAGTTCGTGGTATAGTTGAGATATGGCATGGTTGTTTTGTAAATGAAACCAACTGGGCCCCCAATACTAAAAGGCTAATAACTCACAGACCCAGTGTTCGATCGATGCGACGTCTGTTGTTTTGAGGCCTCTATGATGAGGTGGTCCTTTGAGATAATTCTTAGTGAAACTTTTTGATCCTTGGAGTATCAAACATAAGATCTTGGAGTAGACCCTCCCAGAGGCGAGTGTACATAGTACAACGATCGTGTAGCTAGCTGAGACCTAAAGACTGCTTGTCTGATTCGAGTCAGAGTGAATTGTATTGCCCAGTGGTGAGCGCTACTATGTTTGAGTGGCAGACCAACGGCGGGGAGCACTACTATGTTTGGGTGGAAGAACCATGGTACTCAACAGAAGGAGTACCTCTGCTGGCTATTACCGGGGGTGCACTACTGTGTTTGGGTGGCAGACCCCGACAAAAAGCACTACTATGTTTGGGTGGCTGACCCGCCATACTCGACAGGAGGAGTAACTCAGTAGTCTTAGGTTAGTGAGCAGTGCCTCAGACTTGGTAAAGGTTCACTATAGTCGCCAGAGACGGAGCACTTCAGCAGTTTCGGTTTCAATAATGGAAATCCAAGTTTGAGCTGAGTCATTGACCTTTGTGTTTTCCATATGATTGAGATGGGTTACTAAATAAATAAGTATATGAATGGGAATATACCTATATAGTGGTTATCCGTCAACTTCATATCTGTGTGATACCTCATGGTTGAGATGAGTTACTTGGTAACTTAGGTTAATTATGGGCTTATACCTAAGTAAGGTTTATCCATTGAAGATATTCTTTGTGTTTATCCTTCTTGGATTTAGTGAGACCTTGAGGGTCCTAGGGTCCCTACTGAGTATTTTATACTCACCCCTGCACGGTATATGCCCGTATATCATTGTGTTGGTTGCAGACGACGAACATCACTGATCGTGGTTGAGGATTCTAGAGTTGGACGGTACCCGGAGGTGGATCTCACGACGAGTCTGTACCCGGAGGAGACTGACAGACGTGGAGTGTTGAGGAGGACATCTGTACCTACCCTTCAGGTAGGAAGCTGAAGGACATTCAAGGAGCTTCTTGTCACCTTTCAGTTGTTGTCCTTTGAGTTGTACTTTACATTTATTGTAGTTGTACCTTTGTTTTGGTCATGTATTTCAGACCCATTGTACTTTCAACATGTTTGTTTTACTGCTTTACTTAGTATAGATTCTTCTTATACTAATTTAGTTTGTGTTTTTGTTTTATAAAGGCAATGACTTCCCTTTTATTGGGATTTATGCCTTTGGTGCTAGTCACCAGCCCCTGGCCTATGGAAGGCTTGCTTAGGGTAGTCACAGCCTGGGCCCCGGGGATGGGTCGTGACACTATTAAACAAAATAACAATTTTTCTAGACGAGGATTCACCTAGCTATTAATTGGTTAGAATATATTGACATAAAATGCCTATATATTATATGGATATAAAAAATTATATATTTAATATGAATGAAATTAAATTAGAATATCTAAAATGAGTGAGAATATAATTTATTTTTAAAATTTATTTCCCTATAAGAATTTCTCTAAGGTGATATAATTTTTTTACTGAAACATCTAATTAATAATAAATAATTCTTGGGGATAACGATTTGGAAAACTAATATAGTTATTAAATTATAGGATATCTAAATAATAATAGTTATTTTTTTTTAATAAAAATCCAGTTTTTATTTTAAAAATTTTTCCAATAATATTAAGTATTTTTTGTAATAAATTTTTAGTTTTTTAACATCAAAATAAATTAAATAATTTTAAGAATATAATTTCTCAAAATATACACAATATTGTTTAAGTAATTGTTTTTTTGTAAAAAATTACCACTTTCAAGATACTTTTAATTTATAAGAATTTTTCTATATAAAATAATTTCATATAGGATTGAAAAATAATAATGTGATAACATATAAATATAATGAAATATATTATACATTTTAATATGATATTATTGTTTATAAATTAAATTTATTAAAATTTTAGAACTAAATTAAAATGATAACATAATAAAAAATTTCATTTCACACATTTCATTACATAAATTAATTTTAATTGTTGTATGTTTTTCTATTTTATTAAAGATACCCCTAGTGTTTATTTTATTTATAATAAATAAATTCATTTCTTAAAGTTAGTATCTAGGATATTTATAACTTAAATATGAATTTAATACTAAAATAACTTTTAAAACAACTATCAATCAATTAATTGTATATTTTTTTAATTTTAAATTTTGAATCATTAGATTTTTTTGGAAAAATGATATTCCAATTAATAATATGATGTATCATATTACATAAAAATATAAATATTAGTCATGTTCATTAAAACTAATTAATAAGCGTTTAATATGATTACAATGTCAAAAATAATCAAATGAAAAATCTAGAAAGATAAAACAAATAGACGTAATACACTCAACATTTTATTAAAAGGGAAGTATTCAGGGTTTTTTTATTACCAAAAATCAATTTACTCTCAAAATTTCAATAATTTTGTGAATTTTACATGTGGTAGTTAACCACAATTTATTAAAAATGAAAGGGTTTCTCCCATTACTACCATTATGCTATCATATATTAATATAAAATCCACACCACAACAAGTCCCAAATAATCATTAACTTTTCATTTTAAATATTACCGTATTTGTCTTACAATAGCATTTTATGACATTATAATGATACCATCCCCCATAATTCATCACAAGGAATTTATTTCTAAGGAGAAATCGAAGGAATATTCATGTACCCAATAAATGTATCGTGAACAACATAATTTTTCCTTTTATTTTAATTATTAAAATAAATTTCATACAATTTAATAGAATAATATTATTATCATTTATTTTTATAATGTTAATTAATTATGTGAATTGTCAATATTTATTCATATACAACATCCTTTAAGAATAATAGAACCGACATTCATGTGTTGTGTGGACTAATTTCATTATGACGTAATGTGTTTCAATTTCCATGACCACCATCAAATGATAAATATAAGGATGATATTAAATTATGAATAATTATATTATCATTATTTATAATTCTTAAGTTAAAATGTTAATGAACTGTTAAATAATTTATCAACAGATGACCATTGCAATCATAACCATTTAAAATAAGCATAATAAGTGAATTATAATTCTTAAAAATGTATAATGTTTTTTTATACATTAAATATTCATCTATTTCCTTATAATTATGATATATTTAGTTAATATAATCTAAATAATAATATTATGATTGTTTTATAATGATATTTCTTCAAAACCACCAAATAATAATTCCCCATAAGAGGGTATGATTATATTTGGGAATATATGACCACATAATTTAACAATACTATGAATTTATATCATTAATTACTATGGGAACATAATTAATAAAAATAATAATATTTAAAGTGTGAATATTTTTTTCTCATTGACGAAATATTTAGTTCACAAACTATCAAAACAAACGTCAATATTCAAGAATCACTGGAAGATACTGGTTATTAATTTGATCATCAAGGAAAATGAATAAAAATGTCACTAATAGAATTTTAGTGTTCACAAATAATCATAAATCACCCCTTATAGAAATTTTAGATATCCATTAATTATAAAACATTAATAAATAATGGTCATAGACAATAACATTATGAAACTAGAATAGAAGATCAAAACTAAAAACACTATATGTAGAAAATTAGTAGAATTCAATCATTTAATTACTATTTATTAAAAATGAATATTAAAATAGGTATTGGTGAGGATATGTATTGTGTAATTATTATGAAATTTTTTATACTATAGGTTAAATAACAGTCATGGTATTCAATATAAGGGTTAAGGGTTTTCATATAAATTACACATCATTAAGAGAATTATTTCAGTTTTTGAAATTTTTTAATTATCATTGTGTGTTTTAATATAATTTGAGTTAATTTTTTTAGAATTCAATTTTTTTAATTTCTTAGAAGAATATATTTACTATATTATATAATTTGTTTTGATCTAAATGTTAGTAAATGAGTAATGGTTTATCATCTCAAAATCATATTTCGAGACATGTTTGTTGTTATTCATAAAATATAAATTATGTGGTTTATATATATACAATATATTTTATAATGTGGTGAACTGAATTTTAATAATTATAATTTTATTAAAATAAAATCCATCTCATTCAGGGGGTTTTTTAGCTGATTATTAATTTACAAGGGTTTTCATAGACATAGTTTAGATTCCTTGAGATAAATTTTATTAACAGCATGATTTATTTGTGTTGTGTTTTACCCCCAATGGAAATGTATTTATCATATATTATTTTTCATTTAATTAAATAGAAATACAATATTCCCCTTTTAATGTATCCAATGAGACATATTTTCCTTAGTAGTGATGAAAAATAGAAACTCAATTTCGTCCATGTAGTTAAGATTATTTAGTTAAAAATAATTCATAAAAATTTATAAATTCATAACTTTTAATGAATAATGCAGAACTACATCATTTATATATATTAATATTCATTCCCAACACATGATATCCTTGAAAATATTTATCACATCATGGGATATGTCATATTAATAAAATCCAAATTCATTCTCTCGATGGTTTATGATCATGTTAGTCCATTTTTGAGATCCTTTTATACCCATTCCAATTTATTATATGAAAATAATTTCTTACATAATTCAAACTAGACAATGTTTAACTGGAAAAAATATGTTATATTTATATTGGGAAATATATTGGACATATATATTTTTATTCTATTATGAATAATTATATCTAAATTACCAATGTATTGGTTTGACCATCCACCTTATCACATAGTTTTTATTATGAATATGTTATCACTTTTACTCTCATGGTAGAAAATATTCTATTTCTATATGTTTATTGAATCATAAGAATCATGATCACTTATTTTTATTAATTATTATTCATTATATATATAACAATATTTTAATTTAATAATATGTTCTTAATAGAATGTATGAAATGCATTGTTTACTAATATGTAATAGTCATTAGTTCTATTATGGTGATGGGTGGGACTAAGAATTATATATGACCATGATGCATTTAAGTGTCAGAAGACTACTCTGGGTATTTTTTGTTTTCCTAAAAATTTTATAAAACAAATTAGACATTAGTATCAATGAAAATTAAATCTATTTTCAAATTACCATTAAAAATTGCTTAAAATTATTCATTACATATTTATGTGGTCAATAGTATTCATATCTATGTTTTCATTTACTATAATATATATAACATCCATATAGTTTAATGTTGTGATTTAATTAATGTAGTTTTTCAATTCCTATAAAAATATTTATTTTTTTTATCTCATTATTTTTATGAATATATGAATCCATTTCCAAGATCATGAGATTATTTCATTCTTATAATTCCCTTCACATGTTTCTGAAAAATAGTAGAGATGAAAATTGTTAATTGGATTGATCTTGTGGAAGAATATATGGGATATAATGAAGGATTATCAATATCTTGGTTTTCTCATGTATATAACAAATAAAATTTTTATTAGTTTAGGAATAAATGGGAATATTTGATTACGATGTTTCAATACACACTAATTCCCTAATCCTAAGAGGATACTTTGAATGTAAGAGATTCGATAATTTGTACAAATTTTTTAATTATGTATCAAAATTAATAGTCTTTTATAGCAGGTATCAGATATAATAAGTAATGTATATTATAATGATCATCATATCAATAAATGTAGATATAAGAACATACATTATCACTCTCACTAAATTTTCATTAAAAACTAATTAGACCCTATATTATTCATTTTTATGCCATATGGTATATTTCCTTGTCGAATTTGACATGATGTTTTATGAATAAGTGGTCACCTCACATTAACATGCTCTAGAATGGAATGAAGAATCATTCAGACCAAAAACAATAAAACCTAGTCACACAATATTGACCTTAGTAAACTTCAATTCCCATATCATTTACAAAATTATAATGGATGATTTTAGATTTTGGATTTTCAATTGTTTTTATAACCACTATTATTTATATTTATTCATTCTAGTCCAAACCATGTAGTATAAAAACAATGTATTCATAGTATTATTTAGATGAGGACAATCTGAATTTTGTCATCTATCACTCATGACTTATAATGTCCTGATAATTTATTCCTCCCATGAGTTGAAAACCCCCATTTGGACATGGAATCATAGTTTGACTCCTAGTAAAACTATATTCAATGTATTTCCCATGTTGAGGGATACATAGTTATGTCTATAAACCCTTTACAATATCCTTACAAAAGAATATTATGTCACATTTTTATTCAATTTTTTGATACATGAGAAACTAATGTTAAACATATAACTAGCTCAATTCCATGAAGATGACACTTTCACTGCACATGAGTTAGATAATTAAAATATAAACATATAATTATTCACTCTAGTGGATGTCATGGTTAGATTCCAACATGGGTAATTGTTTTAGAGAATGTTATGAAATCCCACAAATATTCTATTTACATATATGGAGTATATTTTATCGTGAATCGTATCCTTAAATTTAATCACTAATTATTTTTGAGACGATTTATGTTTCCATAAGACCATGATGATTCATTTCGTTCATGTTTCTATTGTCTTACCCAATTTATTATGCTATTATAATCTCATAAATTTTGGCACTATAACCCCATTATCACTAGTCCCATGTTCATGACCCCATAATCATAAAGTGTTATATATTGTTCTATATGGAAGACTCTAAAGTTCGTCAACAATATTTCATATAGAATGAAATTAAACAGCATAACCATATATTTTATGTTACAAGAATCTAATCCATAATTCCCACACTAGTCCCAGATGGATAAACATGAATGAAAAAATACAACAACATTAGCTCAAAAAATATTACATTATGTAACCCATGGTCCAAACTGATTGACCAGAGAAGGCACAATCCATTTTTCATTCTGGACAATTGTAAATCATTAGAAACATATTAGTAAATTATATGAGAATATAAAATAATAATTCATGTATATTTTTAATCTCCCTAATATTGTAGAATATTTTAATATTAATAAAATTTATATTATTAAGATTTAGTGGGGTTTTCTCCATTACCTCTTAATCCATCTATCCTAGGAACATTCCTGAGAGGATTCACACATTTCACTAAAATATGTACCCTATGGGGACAACACAAATCTAAAATTTTATATCCATACTTAAAGGGAATATGTATCAAAGGTAAAAAATATAATATTACATTCCTGGAGCCCATTGTATTATAATGTTCGATGTAAATAATTAAAAAAAAATCACTTCCTCAATCCATTGAAACTAATTTGATATGTCATAAGTCACCCCTCCCAACCTCCAATTTTCTCATGTTATTTAATAATACCCTTGGGATTATTCCCTCACTAATATGGCCTTATTGTATGGATCTAAAATCAAGGATTCACATCATAAAATATCCAAATCATCATGGGTTTCTTGTACATATTGGTTATCATTCTGATCCAGACCCATATAACCCATTTCTAGAACTATTATATAAATTAATGACATTCTATTGTATATTATTTCTCATTGTGATCATTAATAATGAGGTCATAGAAATTTCGAGTTCATCGATTAATTTTTTATGATAGAGATGCATAGGAAATTATTATATAGTGTTCTTCAATACTTAAAACCAAATATCATCCATCCCCCCATCCTCATCATCGAATGACTACATTCTAATGCAGAGTGATATTTTTTACACTGAAAAATGCATCTTAGAATGATTGGAGGCCAGAAACCCATTTTTAGCTTTTTAATGGAATACTGTGGATTCAAAATACATGTTTTTATAATTTTCAAAATATTGGTTGTGTTGTATCTCTTTTTATGTTTAAAATATAGTTATTATTGAAACCTAAATGTTATCACTAATATATTATTTTTATCTATTTGTAATAATTCCATTAGAAATTATCTAGATGTTTACAGTCAATAAATTCTCAAAATTATAAAGAACCAACACTATATTATAAACATATTTTAGTGATTTTTGAAACGTGAAAATTCATAAAAATGTTAAATCATAGTGAACTGATTAATCTAAAAAAAAATTCACATTTAAATATCACCTTTTCCGACTAGTTTCTATGTATTCTATTAATTTTATAATTCCACGCTCTTGGTGAAGGTAATTAGATTATGGGATTCAGTAATCCTCTCTCATTGAATCCAAATGATGATAATTTTTTTTGATGAACCTGAAATAATTATTTTATTACACTTTATTGTGTATTATATGAATTCCCCAAAATCTAAAACTTCGTTAAATTTATTATTATTGAATCATGAATCATTCTCATAATATATCCACTATCATTAAATAAATTCCTTATAGGTTCTTTAATATGATCTACAAATTTCTTACCTAACTAGTATTACATTGTCATAAAACATTTATGAAACATTATAAAATCACTCATCATGAATGAATCTATGAATTTAGAAAACATACAATTCAATGAATTTAGAAAACAACAATATTTTAATTAAGGATATTCATTTTCTCAGAAATTTTAATATATTTACCTCATAAATATTACGTATAACAATAATGATTAACAAAACCCATACTGTGGGGTCACATTTTATACCTCTATTCATTATATATAGTGTTTTTGAATATTTTATTCTAATAATATATAATATAAAGTCCTCGGAATATGACATATATATTCCCCACACATAACCCTAAGGCACATTTGTATCACATGGGATGGATCATGGGTATTCCCCCACTCAAACCCATATCATCACCACTGTTCATAACATTTATCATCCTTCCCCTAAAATGATCAACTAAAAAACATTTATCATTTCAAAATGAAAATATAATCGATGCTAAACATCCTAGATAAAATTAATTGAACATCAAAAAATTACATCCAAGATATATGATTTTAAATTAATATCATAATATCCTTGACATGTTATGATAAATGAAGATGGGTTATATACGATTAACATAGGTTACATGATTGATATCACATGATTTCTCATCTGAGAACAATATGATTATTTTATATAATATTTTGGTGCCTCATTTTAAGATAATGATATTAATCTATCCATAATAGGAAGAACACTCATATTATATTTCATCATAAATTTTTATCCATAGATAAATAATAATATTACACTTCTATATTTCTGAATAATTACATTTATAATACATAAAATCACTATAGTAGAAGGATTATATATTACCTACTCATACCTTAACATTTACTTTGTAGAACTATGGATATAAACACATGTGTGTTCTCCCTCATATGTTGTTTTTATTTTGAACATCGAAGAAAATAATCTAACATAATCCCTATGTATATTTCATCTACATAAAATCACCTGGCAACAAAATCATGTAATATATGATTATATAACTGAATATCCTCATTAGAAACATGGAATAATAGATTTGTGATCCCCACACACAAAATTTTATACCATATTTGTAGTATCATATAATATAATTTTATTTCTTCGAACATCATACTTCATCCAAAAACTCATGTTACCCATTGTTCATATATAATGATGTTAGAATAAATTAGAATGTAATTAGTTCAAGTCCTTAATCTGTATACTTATGTTATATGATAAATATGGAATTCCAATCATTATTGAAATTATATTTCTCACATGATTGGCTTGATTTACAACCCATGAAGAACATGACACGATACTTGAAGCCTGTATAGAACATCGATTCATATTTTACACACCATAAATGTTTTTATTCAATTAATGACATAATAATCCTTATCATAATTAATAAAAATATATATTTGGATCATGAGATATGATATTAAATTTTTTAATCAAATAATTTTAGTTTTTATTATACCCTTCATGAATTATTTGATGGATTACTCATCAACTTATAATCCCAATAACATTATATATATTATTCCACAATAAAACATGATGGCCTATGTGATGAGCTTGTGTTGGCAACAACAACTGAATTTCAGGTATCTAAAATTCACTCCATCTTCCCACTATTGATAATGTCTCCAAACATCTATTATCTCTTTAAAGAATATAAAATATCCCACAATTGAAATAAGTATACATAACTATATTTTGTTGTAATAAAAGATTTTAACCTGATCCTAGTATAGTTCCTGATAGATATATAACAGGGGTGTCCCCTAGTGGAATATATATCTATGGGTTCTTCTTCTATACAGAAAATTGTGAGTACCTCATTCAGTTTTAAAATATTTACATGACTTATATATAATTATTAATTATGGGAATAAGCCACCGAATAAAATTTTCACTTTTGAGTATCCCCAATGGAAATTAAACTATGAACACCCCACATGAAATAAATATGTACCAATACTTGTACTATATTTATGTATACATGATGTTTTATCTCCATTATAATTAATATCACGATATCCATGACATGAATTATTACTTTTGAAACTATTTGGTGCATGAAAAATAAAACCCCACGATTCCAAGACAAGGGATCCATATGTGGTGAGATTAAGAAGTATATTTAATGGGTACATGTTCCCTTGTGTGAATAAATTTTTTATGATCCATATGTGCTTCCTCATGTGATGTGAATGAGATTCAAATTTTTACAAGAATAAGAACAATATTTTATTAACAAATGTATCTAATTTTCTTCCTTTGGTAGTCATCCAATTAGTATTATGATATATGATATACACCATAAGCACTGGGTGAGAATCTAAGGAATACTTATTAAAGGAGTGTAAGATTAATTCAATTGTATAAACTAGATAAATAAATAAAAATTATAATAAATATGGTGTGATTATTATAGGATTATTTAGGAGACAATAGTCTACTTCATCACACAACCAACAAATGTTTCCACGTGGTGATCAATAGATGCATCATGTCTTGTCACTAAGAATACATATCTGATGAGGATAATATTATCTATGAATCTCTAATGATGATGATTTTTTCGTATTCCCAAAATTGCCTATGTCATCATCATCTCAAACCACATGTAACCTCATTATTATGGATTCATGGATCCTAATTAACCAATTTATAGTAGTAGATGGAATGGAGAATTATATATCATTGAAGGTGTTTTCATCTGTATTTTTGGACCATAATATTCAAAAAACCCCAAGGCAAAATTCATAGAATAATGTGTTTATATACCATCATATCATTTTGATCCATGATCTAATATTATTAACCATGATGGTAGATGTTTCCTAACATTGTAGGAATATGTATTAATGAATCTTGATCACAAAGTGTCTATAGACATTTATCTCGATGAGAATCTATAATACAAAGGATGATTCTAAAAACAATATTTTTTTGGACCAGATGTCTATATACATTATATTCTCCAAAAAAATTCCATCTAAAATCACTATTTTACCTTTACAAAATATAATATTCCATTTTCATTTTAAAATATCAATATATAAATTTTTTAGTCGATTTTAGTATAAACAATTTTCTAAAAGAAATGGGTTAATATATAAATTGTATACCTACTTAAACATGTAATTGAATCATGGTAGTTAATGGTAATATGAAATATGGAAGATGAGTCCAAAGGGATACTTTAAAAACTATCCCATTCAAACAATTAAAATGAATCTCAATATGACCCATTAAAAAAATTCCTTTATAGACCATTGTAAATAAACTAAATGAATAATGTAAAAAATTAATTTAACAAAAAAAAATAAAAGTTAATAGATACTTTTTTTAACATAATATATATTGTAGATAATGATTTGAATATAAAACATTAATGAATAAATTTTAAAATCCCAAACTATTTTACCAATTCCTTTAGTATGTAGCTCAACCATCTTATGTTATAAATGTTTTTTGTTTATAAATTATTAGGAACAATTAAAAAAAATTTAAAATTTTATTATTCAATTTTATTCATTCATTTCCATGTTTTATTTATTGTGTCAATCAATTATGTTCATGTTAATTTTTTTGTGGTCATTTGATTCATAATTTAGAAAACATCATTTGTTGAAAAATAAAGATAACAGAATTCAAGGTTAAATTATAATGAAAATCATAAAAATTAATTAATTAATATAATAATAAAAAAATATAATTTAAAATTTTGTAATGTATAATCTAATTAAAAATGACTCGTGTTGATTCTTTAAGTCCATAGTCTTCAGGTTCAAATGGCAGAGATTTCCATTATTTGAAAAAGTATTAATAAATTGATATAGATTATTATTTACCATTAAAAATTACATTTATTTTATATGTATCATATTTAATCAAAAATTATATCCCAATAAAAATATTTTTTATATGGTAAATAAATATAAAATGCATCACTTCATTAATATGGTAGTATCCATTCATGCGTTTCAAATGTTTTCCTTTTTGTTGTAGATTAGATTGTAAGAAGTAATTTATACATTATTGTTACATAATAATAAAAATTTAATTAATGTAATTTATATTCATTTAATCCATATTTAAATGTTGAAATATGTTTTGATGATGTTGAATTGAATACATCACTTCATTGTGGCGTTAATCTGCATTTAATCCAATAAGATTATTTTCATTTTCTAAATAATGTGATTTAAGTAAAAAAGGGTTATTACATCAATATAATATCATTATATTATAGTGAGTGTACTAATTTACTTATTTATATTTGTTTTGAATATAATTTAATATCATAACACTAGGTATACAAACAAACAATGTCTACTAAGAATCACCCATCCTCCAAATATATAATCTACTCTCATAAAACTTATGTCCTCACATATTAGTCCTTGATGAAAAATCATGCATCTAGCATAATTTAATGGACATCATAAAAATGATTTTACTATAAATATATTGATATAGGGTTCTCATTGTGTGTGATAAAAGGGATAGAGTTGTGTCCCTTTTATATGTTACGGGCGTCCCAATCTTTTAAAAACAATAGACTTCAAATTATAAAACATGAAACTCAAAAATAAAATGAAAACATATATACCAACATTTCAATGATAAAAATAGTTATTTCTAAAATCACTTATCCAATGAGATTTTTGAAATTTCACTATGACACAATAAATCAAGTTCCTTTTATTTTAACACATCAATGCTATTTTTTCAAAAAATTATCTAATAAATCTTTACATGTGTAATAAATTAACATTATGAGAACATGGTCAATAGTTCACAATTTAGAAATGAGGAACACCATTTATACATTTATTTTATTTGAATATATTTATAGATATGGAAATAATTTATTTAAATATATTTACACCTAAGGAAAAAATAAAATATTAGTAAAATTCTTTTTTAAGGATTAAAATGTATTATATTTAAATAATGTATATTGTTAATTATAATTGATTTTTTAAAATATTAATTAAAAATATTTGGTCATGTTTCCTTGAAATCAATTCACAAAATAATGAAATATTTTCACTAATTTATTTAATTAATATTATATTTAAATTTTTATAAGAATAAATGTTGTAGGCAAACATAAAATTTTGTCAAAATTGATGTATGAAATAGAAAAAAAATATAAAATATTTTAAAAAATATATAATTTATTTATGGTATATATAACTATTTTATTAGAAATTATATTAAAATGTAAACCATTAAATATTAAAATTGGATGTATTTAAAATATATATATTTTTAAATATTATAAAAAAATAAAAAGTTTTATAAAAATATCCAAAATTCACAATAATTATTTTTTTCTAATTATTGGGTGAAAATTGATTATAATTTAATAAATTAAAAAAATATTTCATTCAATTTTTTCAAAAACAATTACAGAGATTATAATAAAAAACTAATTTAATTAAAAAAATAAATATTTAATCCATATGTGTTTTTAATATTATTTTATATCATTTAAATTTTAAATAAATGATAATATAATTTTTTTAAAAATGTTTTGTTTTATTATTAAAATCCCTTTAATGTTATACATTTTCATCAATACCGAAAACATGAATAATATATTCAAAAATACAATTAAATTAATGTTATATTTGTAATGGTAAATAGTTTCAAATATTATTTCATGGAGTGTAATTAATAAAATTTATAAAATAAAATTAATTTTCTGTAATAAGAATTTTTAATTTTTATTATATTCTTGTGTTTTGAATGAATAGTATCAGTAATGATATTTTACATTAATGATATTTCATGGTTCATTTTAGTTTGGGTTTTCATTTGATATATGTAATTTAATAATAATATCAAAATGTTAATTACATAAAAAATATCTCAAGTGGCAGATAACATTCAATAATTAATCACAAAAAGAACATATTATCCCCAAGTAAATCTAAAAAAAATCCTTTTTAAAATTTTTCACAAATATCAATCATTGATTTTACATGTAATTCACATATTTATTTTAAAAACCCATATATAATAGTATATTTATATATACATAAAAAAGTAATAAAATATTTAACATATAGCTTTTTATTAATATATTGTTAAATGTTATATATATTATTGAATATTAAATTTTACATCTATTTTTAATTGGTGAAAATTTAAAAATATATAATGTAGAATCATCTAGGGATGAATATTATATAGTAGGAAAGTGTTATAAAATAACAATTGGTGTGGTGGAATCAAGATATTTACATTAAAATTGATACTTTATAGCCATATAGAATTCACTGGGAAATAACTACATTCATTTACATTATGTAAAGCAACATATTGTCATTTCAAAATTGTGGGATTCATGGTTTTGGTCGACCATAATTTTCGTTACGGTTGGGCCTTGATCATTATATATAATTAACTTAATGGCCTTAGTGGGTACATTGATTAATGACAAACAAGTATTAGATGAAACCAATCATCCATGAAATATCTATCATATTTTATAAAATACAACTAAAAGTGACACACATCTTGTCAATTTTTAAAAATGAATTAAATTATACTTCTATTTGGGCATGTTTATGGATTCCCATGATTCAAAATCATTGTTTAATCATTGATTATATTTAGTCAATTTCGATCAATTTATAATTATATTTTGATTCAATTTATCTTATCGATAATAATATGCCATTACATTAAGAAAATATTTGTTAAGAAACAATATTTATAAGATTCATCTTAATATGAATGGTTTTTTTATTCATAATTGAATTCAGTGACGTTTTATTGTATGAGAGGTCATTTGAACTCATGACTAAACAATCCTTCCTAAATATTTTTTTAAAAAAATTAAGGCTGTTGTGAATTTAGGTGTGTGATTTTTCATAATATTATTTTACCATGAATATAAATAAGATAAGGTGAGACACAATTTATATTGTAAATACCACATATTTTATTTTATATTGAGATAGGTCTAACACTTATAGTTGTATATATAGTATATAAAATTAGATATATATAAATGTTGAAAAGTAGTGATATTACGGTTAATGTTCATAGTTTTCTCTATTTACATTATATCCACATATATACCTGTAGTTTTTATAAGAATGAAATTAGAAATATAAATGAATTAACTTACTGTGGGATTTCCATTTATATAGTAGTAAGGATCACCAGTGTGGGATCATTTAAAGATGATTCTTAATGCATTTGGAATGGGTTGTTGGATGTCCAAGAATTTAATAGAAGGGAGATGGTTTCTGTAGTATTTATTATGCCTTTATTATTCATGGTGGCTTTCCCATGACTCTAGAAAGGTATATATAGTGTTGTATTGGTCATATATATCTTAGGAATCATAGTTATACATTTATTCACTGTATTGAATATTGGGCCATCGCATTGGAGAAAGGGTTAAGTTGAAGCTAACAATATTGATTCTCTTGTGGTTTAGTTCCTCAAATTAGATACTGATCGAATTTCTTGGTAATATGATCACATTTTTTAAAGTAATATATATTGGATAATCATAGATCATAAAATATAATGTATTTTTAAATAACGAATTAATATTTTTTAAATCAATAATTTTTAAAAAATTCTAATGATGATATGTGTCATTATTTTTTATCATAAAATTTCATTTATTGTTGGGAAAAAATTCTAATTTATGTTTATATATTTTATCTATTTATATTCATATTGTGAATATATTGTCTCATATTAAATGATAATGTTTGGTGAAATCATCTATGTGATAGATTATCCAATGCACATCTATGATCTAGATTATTTCTACTACCAAGAACTGTATTATATATATCTTTTAATAATAATGTTTTTTATTATTTTTATGTCATATTAAGGTAGCTATATGTAATACCACCGTTAGTATAATAGTGTTATTATAATGAATTCATTTGGTATAGTACATGATAAAGTCTTTTGAAGTTTTCCATTTCTATTTACCCTGATAATGCACAATTTTTAGGATGTGATTATATATTATTGATCATTATTTCATTAATATATGGAAAAAGATATCATACTTCACCTAATTTTGTGTTTACTATAAATATTGATAAATTTTATGTATGTTAGAAAAACTATGCCGACTATGAAGAACCTACAACTTATGGATAATGACATCATGTGTCTCAATGAAATATCCCAATATTTTATTTCCAGGATTTTAGATAGTAGACTATGAATTTTAATTGATTGAATGATGTTGAAATTTGTTAAATTATAAATATTTAAAAGATTCCATATAATGGTGTGTTTTTATTTAAATTTAGGGATCCTTATGGATTACTATAATTATATTGTGTTTAAGAATTCACTGATTGTAGGTAATACTAAAAGATATACCGAAGAAACTATTTTTATGGGGAATTAATTTAATCGGTCTCTTATGAGGTCAGTTCGTTTTACCAAACTATTTATAGTGTTTATGGCTACCATGAACTAGATTATTCATCCATTCCAAGATGTTTTTTCATAGTGCGTATTGTTTTTATTTTTTTATATCCAATTCCCCCTGATAAATAGATGGAATAAATGCGGATTAAATAAACTATGAAATAATAACTCTTCTTTATTAAATATTTACATGGTTTCAATTCATGATTCATTAGGTACACATTATCATTCATTGGTATAAAAATGTATAATTTCAGGAGATGAACTAAATATAGATGTAATAATGGCTTTAAAATTACCAAATATTAATTTGATATCAAGATCATATTTAGACAATCTTAGTGATAGATTATTTGAATGGACCTCTGTTTATTCTAATCTAGAATGGGGTGAAATTTTGTTTGTAAACCTATTAGAAACATGATTTTAATGTTTTTAAATGATGGTTTATTTTAGCTATATTACTGAGCCTATTGAATACATAAAAATGCTATTAAATATTCAATAATGTATTTGAAATGTTTTGATGTTGTTTTTTCATATTGTTATATTTTTTGATCACTTATGGGTCTTGAATGTCATAACCCCAAAAGGATAACTATCCTAATTATTTTCTTAAAACAATTTTGGATTATCAAATTTAATATTTGAGTAATTTTCTATTTAGTGACTATATATTTGTATTGGTACCACAATTTATATACTAATAAATAATCTAGTAAATCTACTTGAACTAGTGATAATTATATGACAATTAATACGTAGATGTTATTGATTTTAAATTTAAATATGCACCATGGAAAGGGAATTTCATTGAAGAATATATCATTATGAGGATATTTGATCAAGTGTTTCATGTTCCAGTTGGGTAATAAAAAATCTTCAAATTTTTCATAATAATCAAATTTATGTGTAAGAGGATGAATACAAAGTTACACTTTCCAGAATGGTCATTAATTCCACACATATAAATTTGGTAATGTAAAAAAGTGTACATAATTAAATATGGTTCAAAATGTAAAAAGGTCTCAGAAATGAAGTCGTAATAATGGTTTCCTAGAATGGTTATTTATTTCGTAGTTTTTTTATATAATGATATATATATATATCTATATAATGGAAAAATAATATTGACAATGCAGGTATATGGACACTATCAAATGGTAATTTATTAGTGTGATGTTTTCAAAACTGATATAATTCTCACAATATAATAGATCCTATGGTGTCATAATTTAATATTTATGACAGATTACATAGTGATGATTTGATCAAAATTCATCTTCATTTTGGTGACCTAGTGACCATATGTGATGATAATTCTATTTGGAAGGATTATTTCTGTTGCAAGATGTTCGAATAATAATATTATTGGTTCAAAATTTATATTTTACAATGTATTATTAGAATATATTGAAGAACGATATATGATGAAATTTAACCCAAATAACAATGTATCTCCCACAGAAATATATGAGGTTTCATAAGATGATATATAGATATTTAGATATAATAATTGTGAATATGTATGATTTTTATAGTCTCTATGATGAGTATATGACCTAATCAGATATTTAATTATAACAATTTATTTTCGGAATTGAACAATAAGTCACCATTGAATTAATTAATGGAAAACCACATTCCAAACCCTTATAATAGATAGATTTTGGAATGTCAATAATTTTAAGTTTACACATGGTACAATATCATGTAGAGTGGGTGCAAATTATATTGATAAGTGAGGTTTACAATAAAATAATGATGTTGTCATTTTATATAGAGATGTTGATGGAAATAATATTTCCTAGATGTTTACATTTTAATATGTGTATCCCAAAAATTAGTACATTGGTATTTTATGAATTATTTAAATTACATTACACATTTTGTTTTAATTATAAAAATTATATATCATATTAATCTAGTGGATTAAAAAATCTATTCTAGAAGACACAGAATTAGAATCTCTCATTCCATGGATAATATTTAAATAATTACAATACATACATGTCAGCGATGAATGTTAGTGATGTTGATGAGTTTTACTTGGATGTGTTATTTGTGGTGATATTTATAAAAGCCGTTGATAGAATATTTAATGTACAATGATATTTGATTGTTTTTTTCCTTCATAGGTTTTTAGGAATTGTTAGGGACTCATTGTGTAATTAATATAGTTACATTTGAATTTGTTCAATTTAAGTGTTAGTAAATTATCCTATGATTGCTATATATACTTTTTTGTAGATAATATCATGGGGGTTTGAGAGTTTATAACAACATTATAAATTTATTCTCTAGTTATTTTAAATAACATTGAATATTTTATAGAGTATTGTGTTTTGGTTTTTTTGTTGTATAAACATGATTGGGTAAACTAACCTTGTTTGAATCTTAGGGGAATTAATGGATTTTGACTAAAATGTGTACTCTCTGTGGATGAAGAAAGCCACTAATGATCCATAGAGGAAAAACTTTTTGGGGAAAATACCATGGATGGGGTGGGTATTGAGTTTCTGGAACACAAGGAATTTAAAGTTCAAGTTATTTAAAATTTCATATATTATTTTATATTCTGATGCATTTTCATTTTTGGAACTATTGATGGTCATATTTGGTTAGGATGGTAGTGGTAAATATTACTTTTGTGATTTTACCACTAGGATAAGTAATAATTTAGTGTTATAAGTTATTTTTGTCTAGGTTAGGGAAGGATATTTATATAAATCAATGTGTTACAATGTGATATACTCTAGAACATGACTATTGTCAAAGGAGGATAATGACGACACATTAATGGTGTGTCGTATTGTAGAAAAGTTTATTTTTATAGGGGGCTGATATTATGTATTCAATAAGAACATAATGAAGTGTGGAAATGGTAATTATAATTTATTAGAGCCTTTTGGGTAATATAAAAATCCATTCTTTATATAGTTTTATTGTTATATTTTGAATAAAATTAACTAAAACATTCATTGAACCATTCACCTCACCCCTACAATACATGAGGAAAATATGCCAAATCTTTCGTTCTATGGATTCAAATATTTCTAAATCAGAATATACTTCTTAATTAATGATATTTTTATTATAGTACATCAGTTTGGATATATCTCACCCTGTCACAACCCAAAATCAATGATTCACTCACTATATATATATATATTTCTTATAAAATATATAATATTAAGGGTTTAGGAATAAATAAATTATTTTTCATGGAAAATATTTGATCACAGAAAATGGATTGTAAAATCCAAATTGCATTATTTAAAAATTAATTACCATGCAATGAAATTCATATGTGGTTTTATTTGATATAATGGTTCAAGGTGAAATAATTTTTCAAACAAAATATTTATTAATTAGTGTGAAATGGTTTTTAAAAATAATGTAATTATACAAATATAGGGTGTATTATGTAGACATGGAATTTAATTAATGAAACCAATTGATTTAAAATTGATTTAGGTTGGGTTAATGTGTTTTTATTTGTGGGATTTGGGTGATATTTTTATCATTTCTTATGTTTTTGTGTGTAAACATGTTTTGGAATATGGGAATGGGTGATCAATTATTTTAATCGAGATGGTGTAGTGTTCATAATAATTCTATATATGAGTGGACAAGATATGTTCAGTTTCCTATAACATAAGTGATACCCTTATGCTATAGTTAAATATGGTTTGTCATGCTAGAGCTTTATGTCGTCCCTGTTTTATTGTAGGAATGTCTATTAAATCAACTGACTATTAATCATTTCATGGAATATCTAGTGTTTTGGTCTTATAATGAGTGATTGGATATTTCATAAGAAAACCCAATGATTATATATATAATTATAGGAAACTTACGAACTCATTGCTGAGTTGGTTAAACAATTTTATGGGGTTACGTAATAGAAATATAAATGAATTTCACTTGTCATATGAATAGTGAAAGTGATATCCTTTGGTTACATGGTGTTGATATTGTACATAATATGGTAATATTCATTAATTTATAATGTACTTCTATTTTTTTGTGATATACAAAAATATTAAGATAAATATTCGTATGCCATAGAAGAAAATATTTCATTGTTAAACATAATGGTTGTATTTATATGAGATAATTATGAACATTGGTGTATGTTTTCTATTTTATTTTTTTATTTTAGTGTTTATGCATTAAAATATCTTTTAAATTCACATTGAGGCTGCATTAGTGGCATTCAAGACATTTCCTTACACTCAAATATGATCCCATATTATTTATTTCCATAACATCTATAAAATATAAATATTTTGTGTATCTGAAATGGAATACACCAAATCAATAATAAATATTTATGATCACACTAATAGTATATTCCTTCATTATTTGTGGTAGGTGGACAAATATCCTTGTAGTATAATAACATAGTGTTGTGAATTTAGAAAGGGATTTTTCGTAGGTTTATCTATTCATGAAAAAAAGTGAACCCATCCCCAATGACATGAAACCAAAATTATGATTCAATCATATTGATCACTATTAACATTTCCTATTTAGATTTATTATTTATCATCAAAAAGGTAATTTTTATATTTAAATTTCATACATAACTTCTAAAATAATCATCTAGTAATCTCCATTCCCTCTAAAACTGTTTTTCACATTCTCCCATTGAAAATTCTCAAAAAAATATAATGCTATTGTAATAAATAAACATTTAAATGTTAATAAACCTATTAAATGACTGAAATATTGTAATATATTTGGTTATATAGGAGTCTTTAATATTGATCCCTAGGATTCTTTATGTTTCTTCCTTGATGGTAATATGATGGCACACTAGATATGATGGATTTAACTCCTAGTTTAAATGTGAAAAATAATTATTAAATCATGATATTTCTTTAATGATATTATAGGGACATATTCAGAATGAAAAAAAAATTAATGGGGTCTCTCTATACATGATGTTTATTTTTATGATTAATAATGTATACACATTAATATTTTATTGGATTCCTTAGTTCAGTCATATAGATTAGGCTGAAGAAGGTTATATTTGATGTAATCCATTTAAAAACTAGCACATAAGTGTGATTCAAGTATTTACATATTTATTTGAATCCACTTATGAAAGGACACTATTCCCATAATATTGGGATAACTATATTGATCTACAAATCGTGGGTGCTGGACTACTGGGATAATACCACACACCATGATTGGGATGTCATTTGTACCCATGAAGACTAAATTATTGATGGTATAAATAGAGGGAATTGTATAGATATTGATTGTTGATTTATTTTTTAATTATACTGTGTGGTAATATACAACTCATCATATTTGTGTGATTATAGTGGTAGTTATTTTTTTCCCATTTTTAGTTTTTCTAAAATGTAGTATATTCTTATAAAACATGATCCTCATGCACTCTTTTTGTATAGGTACATGACATCATGATAATCGTGTTCATTTGTTTCCTATTATTTATTCAGATTCCTCTCATGGGATATTTATCATTGATGATGTTTATTTATTATACCTATCATTTTATATTTCATGTTACTGCTTTTTCTAAAACATGTTACTTGTCCTATTTTTATACTATAATAATATTTTATATATTATTGTATATATTTGATGTTGTGTTCCACATTGATCTATGAGGTAAGAGTATCCATAAGGGAACACCCTAGTCTATCAGAACATTTTGAAATCTACTGGAATATGAGTAGGTGATGATAATGTATTGTTATTGACCATATAATGGCACCATTATGTTGTATCTTAGAAGGACTCTACAAACTATAATTCAGGATTCTTATCTTTTTTCAAAATATTTTGGTATAATACATCAAACTATTAGTGTTGGTGTTGGATAATGAGACATCTCTATGTAGAAACATACCCATATATTCGAAAACTCATATTTCCATGGATTGCAAAATATTATTTTATATTATGATTCTTACAATGTCATATATTTCAACGTTGGGTGATTCTATTTTAATGATGTTATTATTATCAATACTATTATTATGGGCCATTCTACACTATCCCAATGAAATGTGATTGTATTAATTTATGCATCATAAAAGGAACCAAAAGATTTAATTATTAAACATGAATCCATTTCATAACTATGTTTTAGAATTAATTTCCTTTATTGCTCAATCTTGAGTGGCTACTTTTCTCTTTTTTTCTACAATGTTCCAGTGTTTCTTAACCAATGAAATAATTTTATCAACTAAATTGCCTATGTTAATATAAATGTTGTTTACCCATGTTAGTTGATAACGACACATTAATTAACCAATTATTACTTACTGATTGATTTCATTGATGTATTCCCACTAAAATTTATGAATCATGAACATTTATAAAATGGGAATGGATGTTCACTCAATAAAACCACTATTTAGTTATTATTGTATTTTTATATCAGATGAGAGAGAATCCAATTGTAACATGGTTTGATGAATCTATTTTATAGTGATCATGGGATTTTAACATTTGAATAGGTGATGTAAATATCTGGAACACGATATCTATTTGCATATACATAAATGAAAACATAAATGAATTAATGTTTTTGAATAAACATGTTAATATTTGGTGATTATTTAAAATTCATAGTAGATGGTATTTTCCCTTATTCTAATAATTAATCATTCATGGTATTGGAACCTCTGATGTCTTATATGAGACATTGACCCTATCCCAACACTGGTAAGGGGAAGTAGGAGGTGTCACATGTGATCCTTCTAAAAGAATTTCTCTATCACCTAGACTTGGATCCAATAGTGGGATGAGGGTTGGGATTGGCTTATAAGAAGTCCTTATGCATGTTCCATTATTTTTCTATTTCCCTATTAAATATAAATCCAATATTAAATGTTAATATAGATATTATAGTGTTATTGTAACTCAGTATACTAATTTCATATGCTATTTAAGTGGTGATTATCTTTCTACAAATTTTTAAGGAACTAGGCCACACATAGTACCTACTAAATTTCTACCCATGGTGCCTCTTATAGATGCAGCATTAGGGGCCGACTCTAATCTCCTTCACAATTTCTCCTAGTTTATGCAGTCTGTTTAGGGTTCTCTAAACCCTACCCATTCTATGGTAGAGCTGACATGGTATTTCTAGCATCATCATCCACTCACCTTTATAGGGTATTATGGAACATATGCATATGAATCATGGTTAAAATCCTTTGATACTATTAGTAAACATATTTATATTCCTTCAAATAAGATGGTCAATATCACTACATACTTGTTACAATATTCCATTAAGATATGGGGGGACACCATCTCTTTGGTTGATCATCATCGGTTTGTGGAATAGGAAGAATTCAGGAAAACTTATATGTTCAATTATTTATGTACACTCTGAGAGAGAATGATGTTATAGAGTTTATGAAAATTTAGTTGGAAACATTGATAATTCTCGGGTATTCTTGTCACATCACGTAACATAATAATGTCCCTATGTATCTATCTAATGATGAGTTGATGACTATTATGATATTTTAGGAAGATATTGTGCACTTTATATGATCTGAAGTGATCATATTTCAGTTTTCATCAATATAATAGATAGTTAAGCAAGCCATCATTAGATAAGTGAACCTCAAAGAAGCTGAAAATGTTAGCTAGGTCTGTTCATTTCTGAGTTAGGTAGATGGTTTCATATTGTAGTATGATGTACCATTTTTAAGGTTCAATTGGGTGTAGTTTCATCCATGAGAGACACATAAGAAATCATTTGATGTTCCACCAATGTGGAATGTTGGTCCATAAGTATACATGGAGCAAAAGGAGGAAGATCGATTTCTGAACCTACAGTGGGATGGGAATCCTGTAGTGATTATACTAATTATTACATCCATCTTTTACTAAAATTATATCTGTACCAACACCTATTTCTCATACAAGATCGATGACTCCATTTCAAACAGTGTGTTGGTATTCTATTATAATATCATGCTTAGGAGGAGGCCATAGGCTATGTAGTCAGGACTGAAAGGCTCAATGGTAGTATTGTGGACCTGATTAGGCTAGGAAGGAAGTATACCAGGGCTAAAATTTATTCAACTTCAATGCAGTGTATCCTAATCCCAAGGACCATATTCTAATGTATTATATAGTACATGTAAATTATTTGGATGCCTCTATTTTAGTTTATGTCCTCTTTGATATTGGTTCTTCCCACAATATTCACTTTGTAGAAACTATGTGAATTATAGGATTATTAATAGATTAATATAGTGGTTTGATGACTCTTAACACACCTCTAGGACTCAGATCATGGAATATATTACAGTGTAAGGGGTTATTCCTTGAGATAGGTGTGTTCAATTTCCAAGGGGTTTCTATTGTCCATGAGATCACTAACATCGTTATCAGTCTTGGTATGGACTAGTATGTGGTTTATCATGTCTATTGGTATTTCAAACATTAGTGTCTATCATTTATATCATCTGAGGGTAAGATATGTATATAACGGTGAATTGGATATTTATGGAAGTCGAACTGGACTTGAGAATCCAGAGAGAGGCTGGATGATATCCTATATGGTTTGTATAATTATTAGCGATATGAGATTTTTTATTATGGAATTACCTTATGTTATGGTTCATTATAGGGATGTATCCCTTGAGGATTTCATCAATTTACCACAAGATAGAAAGGTGAATATAATAATATATTTAGTGTCATGTATGGATGTCATTTACATTCTTCCTTATTGGAAGGCACGTAAGGATATCCATGAACACAAGAAATAAATGGAAAATCTATTGTAAAAGAGATTTATCCAAACTAGGACATCACCATTGGATTAAAAAGTTCTTTTTGATAATAAGGAAGATAAATCCGTTAGATTTTGAGTGTAGAAAACTGACTAAATCAAATAAAATAGAATAATAGGTAACCACTACCTCTTCTTGATGACGTCTTTCACTAAATTTGAGGAGTGATTATTTTTTCCAAGATTTATTTTTGGTTTGGCTACAATCAGGTGAATGTGAGATGATCATACATACCATATTTGTCATTATAGAGTATATATGACTAGAATAATTATATTGTATGAAATTAGTTCTTATAAATGAACAAACACACTATAGTTTTCAGATGAATTGAGGTTTACACTCGTAACTGGAATCATTTGAGGTAGATTCTATAGAATAAATCTTACTGTATTATTGCACAACACATGACCATAAAGACCATCATGAGATAATTATGAATACATTGATTGAATAATATCTACATGTGAAGCTCATAAAATTCATGTTTTTGATCAGTGGTGTCCACTACTTGTGTTATATTATTTAACAGGCAAGTATATATGTTGAACCAAAGAAGGTTTGTGTTGTGGTTTCCTAGAAACATCCCAGGAATTCGTTTTCCATACATAGATTCCAAGGGTTATAGTGATATTACAGGTGGTTAATCAATGATTTTATTACTTAGTAGAACCCCTTATAGGCCTGAAAATGTAAGGTTTGAAATAAATCTTGTTGGAATAATGGATGATAGCATTTAAAGAGATAAAGGGAAGACACAATTTAGTTCCAATACTAGTTATCCTATAACCATGAAGTAGTAGTACTATATTCTATACTTTTTCATGGGTTAGATTATATGAAGTTCTAATATAGGTTGATTTGGTTGAAGCTTGTGGATCAATTCAGCTGATGCCTTATGAGTGGAATGACACTACAAATGACCTTGATCTAGCTATTTGTTCCATGACATTTTTTTGGATGAATTATCTTTTGGGAGAGTGATTTTTTATATGGATCAAATATATCTAAAACAAAAATCCACATAACAAGACATCAATATGAGGTTTCATAGGTGGGTTGAGAACATATATTTGTTTAATTCAGTGATTTCTTATATACATGTTATGGAAAATGTTTTGGAAAAATTAATTATAAGGCATACTCAAGTTCAAACAATCCACGAGGCTAGTAGTGAGTTAGAGATTATTGTTTTATTTTATAAGATGAACCCGAAGGATCAAGATCGTCACATGAAACTAGTTTTCTTAGTTCTAATGGTAAAATCCTATATTATATAGTGAGTGTTGATACAACAACTATGTGGTAGGTATTGATTCTAGAGTGACAACACACAACCTAGTTGGGTTATTGATTTAGATATATCCTTCTTTTCCATGGGAGTTTTTGGGTTCCTTTATAAATATAGAAAGATTTGATATTCTTTTATAACCTCCATCCATTTCTATGTGGAAAGAGAATTCAATCACTATGGATTTTTAGAGAGGCACTAACATCTCCATAATGATCTAATGTCGGGTGGGAAATCATTAATACGGTTAACAAATGTTTCAAAATCAATACCAATCAAATATAATATCTATGTTTTTTTAACATTGGAGGCTATGAATATGGAAAAAATTTAACCTTTATGGTGTTTATTGTTCTGTGATATTGGATAGAGAAGCTTGATTTATGTCACAATTTTGGAAAGTGTTGGAAATGATTCTGGGTTCACAAGTACTCTATAATACAAAATATATTACCCAATCCATATGATCATCTATGTAGAAACTACATGAGTTAGAGGAAATGCTCTGAGATTCAATCCTTAATTATGTATGACATGGGAAAAGTACATAATTATTATTGAGCTTCCCTGCAAAATAGATTTCAGGGAATAATTCATATGGATTTGAATAAGGCTTATCATGATATGATGTACAGTTTACCTTTATACATGGTAGAGGTATGATTTTCTTTTATACTAAGTCATCATCTGGATCATGGGAAATAATAGAATCTACTGATGATTTAGAAGCACATGGAAAACTTATTCTCTATAAAGAGTTCTTATTCTGATCATCACCATCAACTTATGGAGTTCAGGGTGTGATTTCAGGCATTTCAATTTTTTTCCATGTTTAGTTAATAAAATATTTTGGGGATATAATAAAATATCACAATGATATGTTGGGAAGAAATATAATTGGTTATAGATACCTCATAGATATCATGACACAAACGACATCATCTATGTATCACAACTTTTTCAGTATCCTGATAACCTATCATATTCATTATAAATTATGGATATAGATAGAGATATAAATGATTCCATTAAGGATTATTCAATATATATCATTGATCATGGAATAAAGGATATTAAAGGTATGAAATCACCATGTACATGGTGAAATGTCTTGAAAAACTCATTTTGGATGAGAACAAAGAGAGAAGAAATAATGTGTTTTCACAATGGAAAGATCTGTACTTGAATGGAATCTTAACACCATATAATGTGATACACGATGACTATTATTCATATGTATGTGATGTAGAAACATCCAAACATTTCTTAAATGTATAGACCATTGTTTTTTGTCATCAATTCCTTAGTATGACCTCTTCAACTATTTCGTAATGGTGTCTTATAGAACACTAGTGTTTCCATGGATCATTCAGATGCAGATCATCAATGTTGAAAAATTATGAATAATCTACATTGTCATTATAATTTGTTAAACCTAAATTGAACAGTTTATATAACCCTCTACTGTGAGATAGTTGGAATTTAGGATCTATATGGTTCTTCTAAAATTGTTAATAGAGAACCACAACCCCTGGAAAGTTTTCTCAATAAATTTATTGAGGCATTTTTTCAGGTATAAGCATCATTAACAAAATTGTGTGACTAGATACTAAGTTGGTCATATTTGGGAAGTGGTATTGTGTGAGGTAAGCACACGTTTTGGCCAATAGTGTAGCCAAACCATGCAACCCTATCTATGTGGTAGAATTTATAGTTTTTTTAATTAATAATTAAAACCTAAAACCAATTTTCTACCTTATCTTGTCATGTGATTGTCTCTACATCATTGTACAATGGTTTTCTCCCTGTCCTAATCAAGGTATCACTTTAATACTTACTTTAGAGCTCTCAATATATCACTATCAGGTGTATTGGAATGATTGATGTATGATCTACAATCCTTATAATCCCATTGAGGGTTTCTCCTCATTTATATTGTGAGACATTTTTGGGGATAAAGTTTCCTCATTCGTAAGGAATTTTCAATCTCATCCAAAACTCACATTCAGGCTCAATTTAGTGGTAGAAAATGGATGACGAGTCTTCTAGAACGACAATGTAGGTTGTTTAGTTATTTCCCACTAATGTTTAACATTTATATTACTACCTATTATCTAGAACACCAGATTCACTAGGATATTCATCTATGATTGTAAATACGCTAATTGAAATTGATTTTCATGTCATTTGTGATAATATCCTATGATTAAAACCATCATTTGGTTGTTCACCTTATTAAAAACCACCCCTTATATCTTCCATCCAAAACCTCATTGTTTACCTTACCATATGATTTATGAACTATCTTGTTATGTCTATTTCACCTGTAATAAATTCTTGAATTAATGAATTTAATTAAAAATAACATTAGGCCATAAAATGTACCATTCTCTTGATGATTATGATAATAATTCATTTATCCTTATTATTTTTTTATGAATTAAAATATGAGAATTATTCCTTATTTATCTTTTTATTCATGTTGTTTAGGTTCATTCTGTGTACCTTATACCATGTGCATTATACCATATTGATGTTATGTGATATTTATTTCTATTATCCAATTACATATATGTTTGGAGAGAACATGAGTACATATATAATGAAATTATGAATATAAATTTTATTCAATGGTTCCCAATCTAATGGAAATACGTATAGAGACACTTCTATTTCATTCAATTGGATATCTAGGAAGAGTATTCAAAATCATTAGTGACACTAGTTCTCCACAGCAACATCCATGAATAGGGTCTTTAGAAAGATGGTTATGAAATTCCACGAGTGATACCCTGTACCCTATGAATCATAATGAGCACGGTCCAAGAGATTACCATACCTATGGTGATTTGAGGGAAGATATTATTCTTATCATTGGATGGGATTTCTGGTGTTGGATATATCATAGGATCTTATTGCAACCCCTGGGAATTTATATTGATCAACTTGGATGGGATCAAGATTCCATTCTATATTTTCTGGATTTCATTCTTGGTTTATTTATGATGATTAATTATTAAATATTGAGAATTTTTTATTGATAAAATCTCGGAGTTTCCTCCATGAAAATAACATGAATTGGGTCAGTCCACACTTTATGTGAAATTTATGATGACCTATATACCGAAATTATTACATTTAATTTTTTAATTTGTCTATACATTCACCATAGGACAGTGTAGTTATAATCAGTCATGTATTAGTTTAGGAACACAGATTGAAGCGTGATAAATTTATCTTATTAATACATTCCATGAACACTTATCATCACAATATTCACATTATACAACAAAAACTGTATTGGACTAGAGTATGATGGTGGTGGCCTATAAGGATTATATCTCACATCCTTATTTTTAAACCTATGATATCCATTCAGACTTCTTGATTGATTGTATAAAAAAGGGCGGATTCAAGCTTCCAATGCATGATTTAATTTTATATGATAGAGTATTGGATCAGAGGACTAAGCCTATGATCACGATGGTAGTGGTAGTTTTTTATTTTATTATTTCTATAGTATGTGGTATATTGTCGTTTCCCTTTAACCATGTTTAAGAAATTTTTATACCTACATAAAATCGTGATCATCATTATAATTTATTTTCTATTTTTTATTCATATTCTAATATTTTTTTATTTATCATGGAAGATATTTATATATTATATGTGCTACTGTCTATGCCTTCCTACATCTTCCACTTTTGTGTGTAACTAGACCTATTGTTATTGTTTTTTCTTCTACTGTTTCTCACTATTCATATTCTACACTATGTTTTACACTGATATATGATGGAATTTTCTCACGCTGGATACACTATAGGCCCTAACTACTTTTCAAAAACCTCAGGCATATTGAGAGGCATGCTTGGGGCCTTGAGGAAGACCATCTCATGGAACTACAATGTGGCTTCGGGGCAAGAATTCTTTAGGGTTTCCTCATGTGATGATATTGGGATTACTACTAACATAATTAAATAAAAACCATACACAATTATTCATAATCTATAGTATAATATGTAAATCACAATTAATAATCCCCGAACATCCAATTTCATTATCCCCTATCACAAAAAAAAAATCATTTATCTATCATGATATGAAGCATGATGTGATAATATTATATGGACTAAACTATGATATAGACTGATTTGAGTTGTGATCCTTATATACAAACATGGTATGTATGAATTCTCTCATATCTTCAATCCTAATATACCATAAGTAATTTAACCCAGATGTAATATTGACCATAAGGTAAAATTTACAACTCAAAAATAAGAATCACAATTCATATCAACTCACATAAATAGTATATTACTCTAAACCATGAAAAGTTCAATAGAGTATTGTGAACCTCGGACCATTAAAATCCATAATCCCTTATTGATTTGAATGATCCCAAGATACCAATTTGTGTCTTACCAAATATGTGAGAATTTTACTTGAGTTGTTACACTCCATTATAATTTTAAATCTCAATCTCCATTTGATGACAGTGATTTTAGTAGTGTTTATCTATTAATTAATTTTCTACAAAAAATGTGTCAAATTGGTTACCATGGGGTTTACTCATGAAGAGGTTGTAGGATAAGCTGTCATACTATCACTTTGTTAATTTTTTTGGTTAAGGATAAATCTTATTATTTTGATTTGAAATGAGTTTACGTAAATTAAATTAATGTAATTAAGAAAAAATAAACTAATATATGTATGATATTAGAAATCAGAATCAAACCTAACTGAAATGGACAAGATAAATAAGAAAGTTGTGGACAAACTATGATCTCCAAAAACTTCATTTGTCTTTTTCTACTAATTTAATCCAATTTTGTTATCATGTGTATAAAATGATACCACAAGTTATAAACATATATTGACCATAAATGATATCGATATCTCATGTATGTGGTTTTATTCACATATGAATGTGATTTGATTCCAAATGACATCCATGAAATCGAAACTAGTTTAACTTATTGTGCTAAAGGGGAAAACCTCGTACAATGAATTTCAAATAAAATGAATACTATTTTAAAATCATATGTATGTACTCATTCCAAAATATTTAAAATAATTTTATATTGAGAGATAATAAAACCTCATTCATTTCGGGAAAAAAATACCATGATAATTTAAATGAAAATTTGTCAAAATGAAAATCCCAATCTCAAAAGTGGAAATGTCTTCAGAACTTTATTTCCCACAACTACATGGAGTTTATCCCATAATTCCTTTATCACATCATATAATACTCAAATAATACATCATTCTTTCTCATTCACAAAAATATTACTCAATAAAACAATCTCCTCAAAGGAAGGTTGGGTAGAAAATATAAAGGAAAAGGGAGTGGCCAGGGGGCTCTCGTGAATGTGTTTCCCTAAAAGTCACTCAAATATTGACCTACATCAAGCTGAATCAACCTGACTTTTCATCATCTATTTTTTCAACAATTATTATCACTTTCCAACAAAAAAATTTTACATTCATTGGGAATGTTTTGAAAATTCTATCCCAAAATTACCGAAACATATTTTAATGTATGAAGTTACACTTCATAATCCCCTAATATCACATCCCTAAAGACCATTTTAATGACATAATATATAACCTGAATTTATTATCGAATTTTCAATTATACCACTCTATCATTTATAGGTGGAATAATCTGATTTTGGAATCGTTGGTATGAGTGATGCCACATTTATTTATTGATAATCAATTTTTTCTAAAAACTAGTTTATTCAATATAAATTAATTTTTGGAATCCCAATGTTTGATTCATCAGATGGCCTAGTAAAAATGTTTCTATTCCCAAATTTATAGGTTTACTAAAGCAAAATAACATTTAAAATGATATTAGTTGAGAAAAGGATATGACTAATAAAACAAATGGATGAATTTTTTTTCAAATTCCAGAATAAGGGCATTTTCACAATTAAGAACATGACACATTAAAATTTCAATAATGATGCATATTCACATAAAATTAAATGTTTTATGTCTTAATGTAATTGAAATTAAAATAAAATGAATTGAAAAGATCACCTCTTTCAATTCCCCCATACATAGTGCATGGAATTCGAAGAAGTTACACCCTCAAAAACAATTTCCATTGAAAATTGAAAACATGCAAATGAAAATATGAAACTAAAAATATAGTCACTAAACATGTCATCAATAATAAATATATTAAATTCAAGATTATTTATTACCTTCATCCATTACATTCCCATTTCATTGATTCCTTTATGAAATATTATTCCTACCTCACTATTTTTATCGACAAATGCTATATATTTTTGATAAATGATTTCCTCATCCAAAAAAATGACAAGGTCACCATGGGATTAAAAAATTTGGTAATCTCCACACAATTGTGTCAATGAAATGGATCCATAATTGGGACATAGAAATGGACGTTATGAATTTTTGAGGTTGGTGGGTTTTATAATGTGAAAAAATATGACATAGAATTAGATGGATGGTCTCTTTTACAATGAAAAATTGCATGATCCATGTTTTTACATAACAATGGTCATCTAATATTTTTTAATGCCATAAAATCTGATCCAAAAATATATAAAAGTTTAATACCCTAGAGGCACAAAACATCTAAAAATGAATGTAAGTAGAATAATTATCTCTTCTCAAAATAATAGATTTTATTTCAATGTTCTAGATGTGAAAAACTTTAGATTTTTGGGATCTCTATAATGGAAAACCTATATTTTCCATGAAATTTTATTTTTGGTAATATCTTTCAGTAATGAATGTTTATCATCATGAAAATATCATTATAATAAGTATTTCAACCAAACATAGCACCAAATGATGTAACACACCACATTGAAGATCCACATAATTAATGATTTACTAAATTAATTCAATGTACTTCATGAGCTGGTTATATAGGGAAACTGGCTCATAATGCGGATATCTAAAAAGAGGTACATGGATAATAAGGGCTCGCAATGGTAAAATGTAAAATATGGGATAAAATATAAATGGATTCCCCAAAAAATGGGTTATTCAATCATAAATAATTTACCTAAATCATGTTAAATAATCTTACTTTAAATTTCACAACATTTGGAAGAAAATTTAATGTTATTTTTAAAAAAATATTTTTTTGGTTCACTAAATAAGTTGTGTGAATTTGAATTAGGCTCAAAATTGTTTCAAAAATATAATGGCCAAGGGATTTTCAATATAGGAGCGAAATAATGGAAATTAACTCAAAATTGAATAGTCTTTTTCGTGAATATACACAATATGGATCCAGAATCAAGCACATTTCAAAAATCATTTATGTTCAGTTCTATGAATCAAGTTGCTTTCTTCCATTAAACAAAATTTTCAATTTAAATAAGATATTAATTTTATGATCATAATTATTAACACCAAATTTGAAATAAATCAAATATAAATTGAAAAAAAACAAAAACAAATCCTAATCTAACACAATGTTCCTACCCCTTAATTATTTCATAATGTTTCTTAATTTTTCATTGCTAATATGTGAAAATAAAATAAAAAATATATAAGATGAAAAAATATAGTAGGAAAATACAGAACCCATTTTTTATTGAGTAGTAAAAGCCTTGAGCAAGCCTCCCAAAATCTCTAATATGGAAACCTACATGACAAATACAAATGTATTAATATTTTACTAATGAAATTGACATAAAAATGCAGACAATAATAAGTGTATAGTGATTTTTTTATGATCCCCCACGTTGGATGTAGGATTTCACTACCCCTAGTTAGGAAATTCTAGAAGATCATCCCCAATCTAAAATTGGTTGTAATTTAATCCTCATGAAATGTCAAAAATGAACATTTTCCAATCTTCTTTATCTCAAATGTATAGTATATGTTCTAAAAATCAGATATCATCGTATTCACCTTAATTAATTTGATGTTAATATGATTTATTTTAAGAATGTATAAAAAAATATGCAATTTCCCAAGAATTTAGCCCAACAAAAAACATGAATTTTGTTGATTTTTAATTTTAGGATGTGGTTCATCTTCATAAAAATGTTCTCAGACAATTTAATCTTAAGACAACATATTGGTACCACCATCCTCATCTAAACTATTGTACTTCTTATAATGACACACAATTCATTCATCTATTTCACCTTCCAAATCAATTGAAAAATCCATCATCTAAGATGAAATGGTAAAAAATCTAGGTCTAGAGATGTTTTTTGAAAATTATTTTCAAAATAATAAAGAAAAATTAAATCATGAATTGATTTTTCACCTTGTGGTTTCATAGGTACAAAATCATTCATCGAGTAAAAAATAGTTGTATTGAATGTGGGACACAACACTTGTTCCTCCATATGATCTTCAAAAATTAATGAATCAACATTATACTAATATTATTACAAATATTCAACCAAAGGATCTTAATTTTCAATCTCAACGGGTAGTATATCACACTAAATTTCACTTTCAACAAGTTCATCAAAATTATTTTCCGAAGAGTATTGATTCCCAAAATACAAATAAATTTGGGAATAAATTACTATATATTCCTTCAAATATCAATAAAGAGATTACAATCAATTTCTAAATCATCTAGAAATAGTTCATTAATATGTAAATTGGGTGTGACATGATTTCCCATTTCATGAGAATCATTTTGTGCATTTGGTTCTTCCACATCTTTTAATTCATTAGTATGAATTCCAATTTTTTGATTAATTATTTAATATATTATTTAATATATAAATTCAAAATTTATATTTCAATATTATTTTTCAAATTGAAATATTAATAATTGATCTTGTCTAGCGTGCACATATTTTTCAAAATTATTCAGTGAATAAATGTTATCGATGTGAAGATCCATGTTTTGGTTTTTTAAGATTAATATTTAGGGGTTAGAATCCTACAATTTCAAAAAAAATCAACAAAAACATTGGAAACATATCTGGAAACAAATCCAAGTTGATGATGGAGATTTCAGTCACATTTCTTGAGTAAATAATTTTGACCATAGAATGTTGCATAGTGGGGATTGTGGGGTTGACTCGTAAAGAGGTTGTAGGCAAATATTTTGATCTATTACATCGTAAAAAAATGTTGATCATGATAATTCTTTAGTTTTTAATTTTAAATGAGATAATATAATTTGAATTGAAGGATAACAGATTAAAAAAATAATTATATCTTATTTGTTTAAAATAAAAGGAATACTAGACTGAAAATGACAAGACAAATATGGTACCAGTGGACTAACGATGATCCTCACACACACAATTTATCTCCATTTAACAATTTACTCCAATTAAATTATCTTTTGTATAACTAATGACATCAGTTTTGACACATATGTTGACCATAAACCATATAGAATCTTAATATAAAGTTCTCTATCCATATTAAAAAAGTGATCGAATTGCCCGAAAACATTTGACCAATTGAAACAAGTTAAGCATTTTATGCTCAATGAAGAGACCTCACCCAATTAAGGAGAGAAAAAAGGAAAATATTTTTGAATCATAAAATGATAAAAAGTACAGAAATCAATTTTATAAAATGAAATCTCGAAATAATGAAACCTCTTCCTATCAATAAAAAAATTTGAAGGATAATTAAAATGAAAATAATTTACAATGAAAATAAAAATATCATAAAGAGAAGTGTCTTCAGATATTAACTGCCCACCAATTGTTAAAGATTATCCTTTATTGGCTTAAACATATCATGAAATAATCCTCATTTAAAATTTACCCTCTCTAAAAACTCACCATACCTAAATAAAACAATCATTTTAAATTAAAAAAAATGTAGAAAATAGAAAGTAAAAGGGTGTGGCTAGTGTGTTTTCAAGAAAGTGTATGCTAAATGTCAACTCAATATTTTAATTCCATCCAGCTAAATCAGGCTATATTTTATTCATAAATTTTGTTCGTACAAGAATTATATTTTCTTCTACAAAATTTAATTTTTTTTATTTGTTTTGAATAAATTATCCCAGAAATACTGAAACATGTTTTCTTGTTTGATGTTACTCTTCATCATCCCCAGATATCACATGCCCAAAGACCATCATAATGAAAAAATTGATGCCATTTATACATCATGGATATAAGGCTTTGAGTAATCTGAATACTAATAAAATAATAATCTCATTTTGAAACTTGTTTCCCATTTTATGCCTAATGTATTGTAAGATACACAATTATCTCTAATAAATAGTTTTATAATACGAATTATATTTTTAGACCTACAAATTGTAAATTGATTACATATCCTTGTTATAGGAAGTGAGTCACAAACGAATTGTTTAGCTATATAAAATAATTAAAAATTACAGTAGTATAGAAAATGTTATGCTTGATATATTAAACTAATGAGAAACTGTTAAAATTTGAGAATAAATTAATATTCACAATAATATTGAAAACCGATCAAAATGGAAAACAAAATGAAATTTCACATTATATATCAAATAGTTGGGGTTAATTAATTGATATTAAAATACAGTATATTAAAAAATCAATATCTACCACCAAAAAACAATATTAAATTTATGATTGACACTTATTTGAACAGAATACTTTGGACCATCGACAATAGAATCTAAATAAATGATATCGTGATACATATTTTTCAATATATGATTTACCCTTATGTGAAAAGAATAAATTCTACCATTCCAAATAGTTTATAAATTTGTGATACTATATCACATATCATTAAAAGTAAAACCCATCATGATCCATCTAAAAAATTCCTTTCAGGATGAGGCTAGAATACATTTTTTTATGTGACTCAGAATCATATAGAGAAAAAATATTATATTTCATCCCTTTCATTCCCTAAAAATAATATTTTTAATATTTTCTTTGGAGATCACCGGATTCCATCCCTATGGCTATTGGTTTTATAATTTGATATTTGGAATATTATTTGGACAAACAATACCATTTTTGTCAATGAAATTACAGGATTCACCTTGCGTTATGGGAACAAGAATCCTGAGAGAATTATCCCTAGATTCCATACACACAGAATGATGGTTTGATCAGTGCTATAATGATTTTACATGGGTGTATTAACATTACTGAATTATTCCCTGGAAATTATATTCCCTCACAATGTCCAATGACTAATAATATTACATATGAAAAATAATCCCATCATCATCATCAGCATCAGCTACAACTTTTGGTAGAAAATTTATTATTGAAGTATGTGACATAATTAACCAATGAAAAATATAATATTTTTTCAAGCAATAAGATTCATGAAAATGTTGTATGTATATATGGTATCCAAGGATTTAGAGAAAATATCTACTGAGTAATCGATGTAAGGAAGAGATGATGTTCCATCATCCTATATAGATCATAGATTATACATCATTAACCATAGTGGAGATGGATTAATTCATTTAAATCGTGGTAATATGGTTTCCCAAGGGATAAATACTGACCCATTGATGCAATTTCACATGTGAATACTCCCCCTGATGGAAGCCTTTAAAAATACTTATGAACATTAAATAAATTTTATTATCAAATAATGTTATTCAATGATAATTATGAAAAATGACATATTACAATACCATCTCGATTCACAATAAAAAAAGGAATTTTAAATTAAAAAATTAGTATATCTAACATTAGAAAAGATGCTCAATATATGAAATGATTACATGAAACATTTATTAGATGAATATACATTAAATTTTATAAATAATATATATATTATGATCACTTTATGGTGTGAATAAACATAATGAATAAAATGTTATATTTATTTAAAGGCTTCTCACACCATCATAATTTCATAAATTATTAAAAATCCTCACCAACCTCATTCATCTTCATATATATCAACCTTAATCAAAATTAAAATAATAAATAAACCCATTAACTATTTTACATAATACAAATTATAATTCCAAGGATGATGATAAATCTATTTGATTATAATAATATTAAAACATCTCATTCCACTCATTTGTTTCAGATTTTATTAGTGTCAATATTATGGAATATAAAAATGGTGAATAATATTAAAGCATCACAAATATCTGAATATACCATGAAAAAAATCATATTTTATATTCAAATTTAATTATATACTAATGAAAAATAAAAATTAACTTATCTAAAATAATTTAATTTCCGGAATATGAATACATTCCACCAATGGAATCAATTTGTAGAAAAAAATATTATTATAATATAGTATAACACTATTGTATTTTTATATTTTTTAATATATGATTATGGTTTTCATGCTATTTGAATTATGATTTTGGAAAGTTAAATAAATCAACCATATGTAATAAATAATATTTAATTATATTTGAGAGAAGATGTCCATAATTTAGAAAATAATATAAAAATAAGCATTAACTAAAAATAACTTGACAAAATTTTTATAATTTTTATGATAAAAGAATCATATTTATATTGAATTTCTCCATCACCATTATCACATCATATCCTGATTTCAAATACATCATTAATAAATAACTATAATAATTCACTTAATCAAATATAATTTGACTATATTTAAAAAGGTATATAATTTTAACTAATTTATTATCAAGTTGGTGATGTGCTACCAGGAAAAATATTTCCTCCACTTTGATATAAAATAATTGTTATCAAAAGAGAAATAATTTTTTAAATAAATCACTACTAAAAATAATTATGCATGAATAGTACCTCTAAAAAATAATATAAATATATATATTAAATTTACCAAATAAAATTATAAACATTTTATGAATAATAGAAGTATAAATTGCCAAAAATTAATTTTATGGTTGACAGAATATGTCCTTGGTAAACGGGGTATTGGAAGATAAGTATTTTTTTATTTAAAATAAATTTTCATACATAAATAATAACATTACAAAATAATAATACATTATTTAGAATCGAGGGGACAAAATTTTAAAAAGAATAGAAATATAATATACTAATTTTATAATGTAATTGACCATTTCTTCATAATTTAAACATAATATGTCATCTTTTAAACATATCCCAAGATAATCTTTTCTACATTCCTCGAAGATGAAGGTATACAAATGTGGTATGATCAAACACAATATATGTAATAAAAAAAATCAAATTCTTTCCTAGGATAAGTCTATAAGAATATAATAATGAGTAAGATGGATATAAATCATATATTTAATGAACATGGATTCATAAAAATGGTTCATATGGGAAATTATTTGAACAAATAATCCCATATGACCAAAGATATAAAATTTCATATACTCTATGAAATAATTAGATATAAATCATGATCTATTTAGCATAACATAAACAAATATTTAAGGAGTGTATCGAAACATTAATTATAAAAATTTAACAATATTGATCAAGAATCCCCACCCATTTCCTATAGTTGATCAGATATCAAAAATTGATTCCTAGAGAAGATAATGCTTCAATATTAGTTTCTAATTGTAGATCAAGAAACATTATATGTTTCACCACTATCGCATTATATTTAAAACATTATGGGAATCACTTGAGGGATATATATGGCCCACATGTTCTATATTGTTTACCAAGAAACATTATTTCCATAAGATATACATCTAAAAGTGGCTTCATTTAAACTGAATAATAACATTTGTTACCAAAATAAATTTCAAAAGGAAATAATATTATAAAATGATCAGTATAAAATCATATTAAAATAATTTTCATAAAATAGAAACTTCATAAAATATTTTTTAGTTTTATTTATAATAAAAAAAATCATGGAATATATGTCCCTTATGATAGCATCAGGAAAATGGAAGACAAAATGTAAAAGAGATTAAAAAATGCATATTACTAAAAGTACTTTTTGAAGATTCCATAAATTGGTATATATTTTGAATTTGATATAATAACATAGAAAATTATAGTACTAATGAAACATGGAATTGTAGGAAAAATCCATTATATTGAAATAAATAAATAATTGGATAGGGATTATTAAGAAAATGTTATGATAAGGTGGAAAAGAAAATAGTACATCGAATTGAAATTGGAGTAAGAAATTTTTTCCAAAGAGGAATCATCGAGGAAAAATATGAAAATTTCGATAACATTATAATTTTAAACATTAATGGTTTAAATTCAAAAGGAATATTATAACATAACGTAGAAACAAAATACATTTTCCACGTACGGGGTGAAACTAACACAATAAGTGTATACAACAATATGTGTGTTATTATAGAAATAAAATATTTAGTTTCATTAAATATCATTAATAAAAATGTATAATGACCATATTTATATGTTATTATTTTTTTGAATTAGTTTTTGGATAGTTTTAATAATAACCCTAATAGAAAATAATTAGTTTCTATTAAATAAATGAATTCTTCCTTTTATTATGTTTTTTTAGGGGGTTAGTTTTACAATAATCGATAATTGGTATTATTACATATAGAACATACAACATATAGTTCCATTATATTATTAAAATAATAAATAAAATATAAATTCACTGAAACCATTTTTGGATTCCTCCATAGAATGTAGTGATTAAAATATAAACATGTCATTCCTAAAAACAATAGAGATAACAAGTATACAAGAAATGTTTTCATTTTTTTCAATTGAATTTGAACAAAATATTTAGTAGATATACTAATAAAATAATAATTTATCATAATATTATTTACATTGAGGTAATTTCAAAAATATTATTCTGAGGGAGTTGGAAGAGGACGTACGAGAATGATTGTAAAAAGATAGTGAGGTGTAGGTAACTATCTAGTTTAAAATTTAAAACTTCTAATTATTTATCCTTTGGAAATTAAATAAATTGAGGATATTTGTTTAGGATAGTGTTATAAAATCTTATAGAGGATCATTAAGATATATAGATTTGGAATATTTTCTTTTTATTTCATTACTACTCATGGGATGTTGAAAATGGGAGATGTGAAATCCTTTTCCACATGAAAAAGATGAAAATATATTAGAATTGAATTATAGGAAAGGGATAAGAGGAATATTTCCTAATAGATTGGTTATTTATTTTGGGAAATTATGGAGATTCATCTAGGTATGTCATTCCACTGTAAAAAAAATTTATTATAGAGGGTTTATGTGAGAAATTGATTTAATAAAATAAAACTAGGATTAGATATCCCATTTTAAAACTAATTAATCATGATTAAATATTAAAAATTTTTATTATATTGTAAATAAAATAATTTTATTACCCATTATTCTAATTTTCATTCTGAGTATTTGAAATTTTGATACTACTTAATATAAATAATTTTTTTAAATGACACAATTACCTTTTTATTTAAAACATATAATGTTTTGGGGAATTATTTTTGTAATGAAATTCGAAAGTTATAATCATTAACTGTTCATAATTTTATATAAAATTTATTAAAATTTAAATATCTATTCAATAATTTTTATAATTTAATAAACATAATTTTAGAGTATTAATTTCAAATAGATCCATATAAAAAAAATCACAATATTAGTGAATGTATCATTTAATAAAAAATATTTTTGTTGTACATAATAATATTTATATTAGTATAATTATTCCAAAAAATATAAATGAAAAAATTAAATAATTATAAAATTTGGATAATAAATATTTAAATAATTTTAAATGATATTGGTTCATAAATGTGATGACAATAAATTTTAATATAAAAAAAAATTGTAATAAAAATAGTAATTAGTAAAATATGACTCATAATTAAAAATCAGTTTATATAATTTTTCACAAGTATAATCATGATTCGTTCAATATATAACATTAACTATAAGATAATTATTTATTAAGTAAAATGTATCAATAATATTACAAATAACATTTAAATGAAATAATTATATAAAATGAACTATATTTTTAATAAAATTACACTTTTCTATTTAAAAAATAAAAATTTCTATTATGTTCTAAACAATTCATCTTTAGATTAAATTTCAATAATTTGTCTAATTAATAATTTAATTATATAATAATCCTATTCAAAATGCTATAAATTTAATTTTTCAATTAAAATTTAAAAATATATAGTAATATGTTTTGTTGGATATAGGCTTTTATTTTTATAAATAATCGTTTTCATATAATGTACTAGAAAATATACTATATATATCATATTAGTACAAAAACTATATTTTATATGATTCTATTATAATGAACATATTTACTTGAAATACAATAGAAATTTCAAGAAAATATAAATTTATAGCATAATGTGAATTAAGTAAGAATACATTAAGGAAAGTATAATTATTAACTATATTAATATATATAAATTTATTTTTTACATATCGATATAGTCATAATATAAACATAAATAAACCATTAACACATTTTTAGAAGACTAATGAATTTAATGATATCTATTCCTTTTTCAAGTGGAATTTTATTTACCATGAATGATGTGATAACCTCTATATTCATGAACATCTCTTTTTTTAGATTTTTATTAGATTATAAATTGTATAATTTTATTTAGAGCATTGAATACCATATAATTGTTACATTCTCATTTTAGCTATGAAAAATATGAATTAAAAGGAAGGTATTATCTTCATTATAAGAATTCATTATACATTAATTATTTAGTTTTTAATAGTTATTACAAGTTATACATTTTAATTTAATGGTTAATTTCTTAACAGATATATTAAATACTAAATCATATATAACATTTTTTAGTTTGAAATTGATTTTAAATTATTCTATTTTAAATATTATTTATTTAATTAGAATATACATTGAAATCACCGGTCCTTACATCACACCACTAAGATATTAAATCATAACATTCTTAATTATTACTTTTTTATTATTTTACAAAATGTTTTTGATATGTTAATTTGAGAATTAACTTTCTAAGAATTTATTAATAAAATATAATCAATTATAAATATTTTAATCTCATTGTTTTGTTTCTTTATAACCATTTTATTTAAATAGATCTGGTAGTTTTATGTTATGAACTATTTTATCATTACTTCATTTTGAGGTCATATAGGCTGTTGCATAATAACATAAATTTGATTGAGTTATTGAAATGAAACTCTGTATTTTCATAATAGATTAACTAGACAATCCTTCCACTCAACCCTTGGGAAAAATAAAAGAGGTAGTGTTGGGGGAATGACATGGTCAAAGGATGAAGTTGAATATAATGATTCTATGCTATATTAGGCTCGATGAGAACATATCTGTAACTAACCATGTGTTCAATAGATAGTAATTATTTTAAATTGTGCAAAAAACATTCACCATTAACCCTAGATGTGAATGTAGCTTCTAGAGAAATTATAATATATCTATATTCAAATAAATTTAATCTATATAATTGCTTGTGGTTATAAATTTGATCAAAAAAATTATGAAATATACAAATATATATATATATATTTTTCCTCATCAATATATATTATTGTCAAATATTTGGAAAATAATAAATCATATTTGTCTTGGGGTGAGTTTTTTAGTTTTTTTTGAAAATATTAATTTTTCATTGAATAGTGAAAATTGTCGATTATTCTAAAAATATCAATTCATTTCAGTAAATTATTTAATTCATATTAACAATTATTTTTTTATGTATCAAATGTTCTAATTTTCTATATTTTACCCACAAAATTTAGTTTGAATAACGTCTAACTAAGTGTTTTTATGAAATATATTTTAAAGAGAAAAAAAGTTCAAATTTTTAATTATTTCAAATTAACCATATATAGGTTTTTTATTAAATTTTGTGATTAAAAATCAATTAGTTTAGTTGATATTAATAAATTATTACAATGAGAAATTGAGTTGATATAAAATTATATAAGGATTTTAAAATACAATAAACGAAAACCCACATCTTTAAACATCTACGGGAATTTTTTAAAGTAAACAATTTTCACTATTAGTAATTTTTTTCTTAAAAAAGTGTAATTTTATACGTTTTAATTTATATATTATTTTAGTTAAATTTTTTTTTCTTTTTCTAAAAAATAATTTTTTAAAAAATAGGGAAATATATATAATTTAAAATAAAAGTAACTTTTTAGTAAAATTATTTATAATAAAAAAAATATAATTTAAATTGTATTAAATTTAAATAATGTCAACAATATATATTTTAAACCTATTTAAGTCATTTTAACATATATAATATTGATATTGGATATGAAAACTATGGAAGCATCCAAAAATTTTCTCATTGAACAACCCCTCAATCATTGTGTTTGTAGGATAAATATTAAAATATATTTTACAACAAACATGAATTAAATTTGGAAAAATCGATTTTATATTTTTAATACGAATCATTTATATTATTTAATGCGTTCAAATAAATTATATACATAATTTAATAGTAAAAATTATTAAAATTTATTTACTATTGTAAATAGAAAAATGTGTTTATCATGGGTCAATTTAAAATGACAAGGTTTATAATAGTTCAAAAACATTAAAAAATATATTGGATGTCCATTTTTCATAATTATCCAATATATTTAATATAATTATCCATAATTGTTTCATTATTTCTAGAAAAAAAAGGGTTTAATTAATTCTTTTAAAAAAATTAAACTGTCCTACTCACCTCACATATAAAAGGCCACCCCAGGCATCCCAATAAACTCATCAAAAACAAATTTTATCATCCAATAATGAAACAAATAACATCTCTTATTCCCAAAAAAATATCACATTATCATTATATTTTCATAAATATATCCATGTAAGTCCTTTTGTGAAACCTAAAATAAGTTACCCGAAGAAGTGGATACATTCATCAACCATAATTTTTATTCTACTTCTTCCAAAACATAATTAAAATCCTATTAAACTATTATTCCATAATATTTTAAGTATATTAAATAGTTTAATATTTTATTATATTAATTAAATAACAATTATCATTCCCTGCATCCATCAAATTTATTTCAAAATCATTATTTATGAGTACTTCGGTCTACCGCCTCACAGACTGATGTTATTCATTTTTTCCATTTACACAACTCATTAGTTTGTATGATTATAAATATAAATTATATATATGAAACGTATTCCATAATTGAACCTCTATAATAGTTATAAAGATATACATTTTTTACATTTCATTTAGTAGGGGACATTATAAAGCACTCCTGGTTGTGACGGACTACCGCCTCTCAAAGTGACATGAATCATCTGTCACTAACTCATTAGGTGAAATAAAAAATGATTGAAATGAATACATGTGATATAAATGACAAAAATATTGTATTCATTTAACATTTTCCATTATTAAAATTTAATATATCATTTCTATTTTTATAAGAAAAAATTTTATCACTATTCTGGTATGTTAGGACTACCACTATCATGTAATGATTTGACACTGTTTTCAACTGAAAATAATTTCAATTATATATATCATCGTACCTGATTATATAATATGGAATATTTTATAATGAGATAAATATATAATGAAATAATTTCAAATACCTATTTTCAATAAAATAAATTGGAAAATGGAATCATTACTCTTGAGTACTATAACATATCATCTCTATTACTTTAATATATATAATTTCACATATAACCAGTCATTATGGGTTATAAAATTATAATTTATGCTTAATAATGGTATTTATTTCATTATATTATTATCCGGATTATATAAAATTATAATATGCATTTGAACAAAATATATTACAACAAATCAAAAATGAAAAAACACAGAAATTAACACCTGATTCAATGAAAATAACTAATGATTAAAAAAATGATTTATATGATGTTGTAAAAATAATAAATTATATTATAAATATAAATAGTTCTTCTTAGTATGTTAATGAAAGGTTTAGAACCCCTCTATATCTGTTTAATTCACATACAACCAAATAGAGTTGTGAGGAATGTTATTTCTTGTCTTTCATTTATTTATAAGAGACATATAAAAATTCACCACTCATTTAAATTATATCACATATAAACTAATACATTGATAATATTTATTTAATACCATTATATTAATTAAAATTTCAGTTTCATTTCATTATATTTTTTTGGGGAATATAACTCAAAATATAACTAAATCGATAAGTGATTTTTTTTATCAATTTTTATTCTATGAGACTTATTCATATTATGAAGATATCTTATTTTTTATTGTGTATATATATCCCATTACTGATGAAATATTAGGAATTTATTTTTCAACCTAATATTTTAGTATTACATGAATTTTATCCTTTCACGGGGATTACAATTCAAATTCACTAGGTTTTAAGAGATTTATGTTACTATATCCTTGATTGTTATGATTCATTATAAATATGATTCCAATAAGGAATGGGTTTTATCTATATGTCATGGATTATCATGTATTTTCATTTAATATTGTAATTAATTATTTTATTAATTAATAATATCACTTTTCTCCCATTAGTAAATAAGATAATTGATAATATTTTTTAATAAGAATCATCAATATTTTTCACTTAGGCCGAATTACTATTTTTTATCTAAAACCCTATTTTCTAAATATTTTTAAATTTTTTTTCACATAAATCATTAAATTATTTATTAAATACAATTTTACCCATGGATGTACTTACTACAAAATAATTTTAATTGAATAATCATTTGACATTCTAAAAAAAATATCTTTTGGATTTTACTAAAAATTTCAAAGGAATCCTTGATTTAACGTGTCAGTTATGAATTTAATTTTACACCAGAAAGAAAAATATCATAATTATTTTAAAAAAAATTATCTTCTTAAATATATTTTAATGGAAATTTATTTTAAAAAATTATAAGTTTTTTTCAATTGGAAAGGATATTTCCAACATGAAATGTATCATATGGGCTATAAATATTACATCATAACATTCTTTGCGGGTTTGCAAGGAAAATTATTTTCACAATATATTGTGAATTTTTATATAATACATTTTTTTACAAAAATGAGAATATCCTCAAAAATCATAATTATCTTCTAAAGAAATTTCTATTTAACATGGTGAATAACACTTATTGTTACTTTCTCTCCTATAAGGTTATCATATAAATATTTAATAAAAAAATTTCCTTCGAATAGATTATAATTGTTATAATTAAATTTCAATATATATTGTTTCATTTCTATGGGTTTATCATGTTTCAATGATATTTTTGTGGAATACATATAAATTTTATGGTTTAATATTGTTTTAACAAGATATTTATGGAAGTCATTTTTTTCCCATGGGTAATCTAAGATTCAAATAAATTTTCATGGAACCCATTTCTTCTCTATGGGATAACCGTGTTATAAATGAAATAATGATTATTTTTAGGACTTTTATGAATAAATGTATGTTTTATTTAATTATATATGGTTCCCCCACTATTATATGATACGTTGGTATAGATTGTGTAGGATGATCCAGTTATAGATTATATAATGGGTGTGCCAAGATAAAACTCTATTTCATTGGGTAATGATAATGCTCTATAGATATGTATAATTGAGTCAACTGTTTGGATATTCCATTTGTTATAATTATATAGTATTTTAGAATGTAATTTATTAATATACTGTTCGATGATACAAAAAAACATTTTATCTATTATTTCTATGACTTTATAATGTCTTCCTTGATCAATATTTTTATACCATCGCTCATGAATATTCATTTTTATGATTCATTACATTGTTAAATCATCATTACATGTTTTAAAATTTTCTATAAATGTATTTATAAGTATAAGTTATTTAATGATTAATTAACACATTTGATTATAATTTCATACCATTATTTTCTTCATATACTTAATAATGATGTTCAACTATTAATGATTATTTTTATCCTTACTATGAATTTGATGTCACCCTTCTTATTTTATCTTTTCTCAATGTTATATGGTATAGTGTGAAATTATATATTTATACTTGGGTTTCATACAGTTATTTCTCAATAACTATTATGCAATATGAAAAGATAAGGATAGTCACATTGATAACCTCCTGAATAATTTTGAATCATTCAGATAATAGTTTTAGATCATACAATAAAACTGAAAACCCAAATTCTCATTTAGAGTATAGGTTATCCAATTTTCCATTCTTATGTTTAATGTTTTTTATTGTGAAAGTTGTTTCACCTCCATTCACATAAAATCAGGAAATGTAATGATTATTTTTTAAGAACTAGATATTGTAATGTAGGTTTTGGGTTTTGGTAGCTAGAGTATGTGGTTTTTTTAGATAACATTTTATATAAGAATTATTTCATGTTAATCGGTATTTTGTGTTATGGATACCATAATAATATTACAAGATTAAATGTGTTAAAAATTTAAAAGTATTATACACAAATTTTAGGATTTATATGATGATATGATGTATTTATTAACAAATTTTATGAGACATATACTACTATAAAATCATGTGTAAATACATTTCTTAATTAGATTATGGAAATTTTGTTTTGAGTTAACATAATTTTTTTTGAAAACCATTAAATTAAACATTGTATTTTATGTTGTAAACAAAATATAATTTTATCGATAACCAAAGAATAAATTAGTGATTATGTATCATTGTGATTACAGTTATTTTAGAAGTACATTGCTATATCGTTGAGCTTGAAATAAAAGATTCCTCAAATTAAATTTGATGTTAAAACATCATTTAATTATTATGTAATTGATGATATTTTGGATATAGGGCAATGGAATTACATTTAATAAAATTTTATTATTATAGTTCAATTTTAAGGATTAATGTATCATATGATGGTTTGTTTATTTATGGAATGATCATATCATTTTAAAACCATTTTCAGATTTTTTATTATCTAAATATAGAAATAATATAATTTTTTCCCTTTTATGGTTATATGGACGTTAAATCATTATATTAGTGAGTCATGTAAGAATAATTATTATGGAATAATCATTTTGGGACAAAATGGGTTAAATATTATTATAAATTGAAAAATATATCGAATGATACTCATCATGTAGGTCAAATCACTTGTTTACTTAGTTTGGATGGAAAATAATTCCTTAGATCAATTAAATTATTGATGTCGGATAAATTTTATCATAATGTAGTCATATATGGTTCATCAAATGGTATTTTTGATCATCACCTATTTGTAGCATTGTGGCCCTAAACATACTATTGAACATTCACTAACATTTTAACAATGAATATAATATTTATCTATAATTATTTATTCTTTTTAACAATTCCATAACTAAACATTCCACTTATGTTAACTTATTTGGAAACATAGTTCCTTGTTATTACATAAGTACTTTGTACATCCAACTATAACTTATCAATAATATTTTTTAATAACCTGTTTTTCGATGTGGTTTTACAAAAAATGTATTTTCAAATGGAAATAATTGGATTTCTTCTATAATGTTCAAACTACGAGGATGCATTTTATTAAAGGGGTGAGGATATGACACACAACGTTTTTAAAAGAAAAAAATAATGTCTGAATTGGTAAATGAAATGAAACATTTTCAATATATAAGAATTAAACTCCCAATGAAATTAATATTTTTTTAAATAAATTATATTATTTGGTTAGGTTCTAGTACAATAACAAAAATATTTTAATGTTTGAAAATGTATTCAATATCAAATGCCAAGTTTAAACATCTGAAGATATATTTAATCATTAAAACCTAGATATTAAATTGATTTGTATGAGTATTAATACATAAATTTTGAAATATATAAATATATATAAAATTTTCTTAATATATTAATTATTTATAAATATTTAGTAAATATTATATCTATTTTTGGAAGGTGATTTTATTCATCAATAATATATTTTCTTCAAAATTATTTTTTACTAATAATCATGGAAAACAATTCATCACTTTCTGGAACCTTTAATAAAAATTTATAATAAATTTAACTTCATTATTTGGTATCTTAATATAAAAATATACTTTTAATGAAATTTTGGAATTCATCAAATTTGTATGTGAATAGTGAATAATACAGATTGGTACAAAAAACCTTATTCCCAATAAATTATGTAACATAAATGGTACATCATGTTCTAATGTAAAATAAGAATTTTTTTCATATATTTACCCCATCATATTTATTTTAATCAACATTATATTTTATTTTTCTATAACTTTATTTATGTTTTTAAAAATGATAATTTTTTCAAAATATAGTTCATTTTCAAAATGGTAATATTTTTTATATAAATAATATTTTTCTTATGGAGGAATTTTTTATAAGAAATTTATAAATTTTATATTAGAAAATAATAATTGATAATCAATAAATAGATTATTTTTAGACATTGAGTTAATATAAAATCATCTTCTGATAGAAAAATACATTTCTTGGAAAAGAGCATTTTCATTTCATATATGGGAATTTTTAAATTTATATATTTTCATAATTTTATAAAATATTTATGTATAAAAAATAATTTATATTATTCAACATGAAAATTTAATACATTTATATTTTCAGTATTTTCATAAAATATTAATTTTTTAGGAAGAGTTAAAATCAATGAATTTTAAATAAAATCTTCCTTTTTCATTTAAATGTTTTATAAAGAGAAATTATATTTAAAAATGTTTTTTATGTAAAAATAGTTCAATTACATATCTATGAATCCTATTTAGGTCATTAGAATAGATTTCAAATTTAAATTGAATATAAAATAATTGTAATCTTATAACACATCCTATAGGAAAAACCCACTTCCTTATAACATAATTGTGATTAATTATAATTATAATTATTATAAATCATTGTATTAAATTTGGGAAATGGATTAAATATTTTGAATCATAATTATTTATATTTTCATAATAATTAATAACTAATTTATTAGTAACAAGAATAGTTAAAATAGAAAAAATTATTTCCCCCGATTAATAAAAATATGGTTTTACCAGGAGGATAAACAAAAACAAAAATTATAAAAATTATAAATAATGTTAAAAATATATTGGATATAAAATTTTTTACATTGTTTCATATATGATATATTATTTAAAGTTTTGGGAGGCTTGTGGATATTGACCACCATTTTATCACAGGGGATGCAATGTATATGAAGAGTACAACAATTGTGTAAGGGAGGTGAAGAGAACCATATGTAATTAAAGGAAAAAACCTAATAATTACCAATGTCTTCCAAGCCCACAAACTAAAAGGGTTAGGCAGCCCAATGACCCCCGCAGCACTGAAGAACTACCCACCCTTATATGGGGTACCATTTATGGGTACCTGTGCTAGGTGTCACAATCAACCAGGGTCCGATGATTTCGTATAAATATGATCCTTGGGCTCCACATTTGAATGACTGAAAAAATAGAATATCCATCCAACATATAGTTTCACACCCCCTTTAATAAGGTGTTTTAAAATCCATCATCTAGTCTACTACCACCCGATTAATTAGGGAATTATTTGACATATTAGGATTAATGTCCCTCCAGGGACTGAATCACAAGGCACCGACATGAGGACCCTTTTCCTATAGTCAACAAACTCTAACATGATTTCCCATTCCACTTCTTGGGATCTATGAAATACTATATTAGGGACAACTGAGGAGACCCTTGGATCTTTTTTCAAGGCATCACCCACATTTTATTTCCAAGGTGTACCATCACTAAAGAAACCTCTATCTCTGGCAGTCCTACCGCCTCTTTAAAGAACTACCAACTAATACATGGCATTATGTGAAGCACCCCATGATCTCGAAACCTTGAAAAGTGAAATATAAATTTCATTGGATCTTTTAGGCCATAAAAGGAAGTTATCACATTTAATTAGATCCCTATTCAATGAGGGTGGTGTGGGGATGATGGTCTTTAAATTGTTTTCTCCACAGAAAATTATAAAAATGTAATGGCGTGGATGGTTACACAAAATCAGGTCCCCATTCCGATATGAATTTTATTTGTTAGAGTTTTCCATTACTTGTCCCACCTGACAGGTAGGGTACTCAGGGTGTAGGAATATTTGTATCAACACACTCATTGGGACCACGATCTTAAAAATTGTTTAACGATAATCCCAATATCAGATATAAGAGATATTATTATGGTCTTCCATCATCATCTATATATAGAGTGAACTATGATTCTAGGCGGGGATATAGAGGATCACAATTTCATTTCACATGTAGGTACATTGATTTGTCCTCATATCCTCTCTTGGTGTTAGGAGATGGGAATACCTACATGAATTAGACATTATTATATAATTAATGACCTATAATATTTTATTCCATCCTTATTCTCCTTACCCATGAGTGGTATCCTAAAGGGTATTCAGATGTGACAATCCAGGGTAAAATTATGGGAGGAATTGGGAACACCAAATCCCCTTGTGGTTCTTCTTCTTTAGAGAGTCACTCATCCACCAGTTGAAAAAGAAGAATTTTTTATTTCCGTTATCTACCACTTCCTTCTGTTTCTCACAACAGCCATGACTCACATGGTATTAAATGTTTATGGTTATCACAACATTGACATTATTGAAAAAAAATACATCATTTTAGTTATAATCTCCATACTAACTACATTAATCATATTTGGTATAATCTCAAACCATACTCATTCAAAGGGTAATCATCATTAGGTGTATGCCCCCATCAAACTAATCTATGTGGGATTTGATTCCCATACAAATGGGATACGTTAGAAGCCCCCATGGGGTCAAATCCCAACAATCAAAACTAACCCTTGTTCTCACTAGTGGAAATTACTAATAGTGATATAAATAGCTTATGAGGTCATATCCCTTCTCGGTTTTATGGGATACTTCAGCATAACTTCCATACCAGAGATCATATAGGGAACATTTTCCTATATTAAATTTCCATGTGATGTTAATCTTCCCAAGTCAGTCCTCATCACATGAAATTTAATGTTATTATTTTTCCATTAATTAGGACTAATCTATGTAGGTTCTAATTCATTTAACCTTGATATGTAGGAATCCATTCTTATATGCCTGATCACAACAATAATGAAATTTACATCTCCCATGATGATGATACAATCTAGAGCACAATATTGTGATGCAAAAACACATTTTCGTAACAATAAAATTAATAAATTTATAAAATTTTAAAAAATTGGTTCCAATAATGAATAACCACAAATAGATATATATGATTTTAAGTTCCATTAAGGAAATTATATTATTTTTAATTCATTGTTTGACCCAAATCATACATATATGTTAATAGTGAATTTCAGAACATATTATAAATGATTAAGATAGTCATAAGGTAGGATGTAATCCCCTAAAATTCATATTATGGGCCAAACCACCCATGATATCAACCAATGTGACATATTATGTGCCATTTGCCTAGTTACCAAATGAGGGCATACCTTTGGGAAGATGGTCCATGAGTTATGATGTATATAAAATCTATTTTCTGATTTGAATTCTATAAATAGACCCATCTAGAATGATCCTAAAAGGGATGTGGATGCAAGTTTAAAATGTGAATGTTTATCTAAAAACACCATAAAAATACATTATAACTACATTTTGATGTTGAAGAAGATCAAAATGTAGTACCTTATGTATATCCTTAACAAATATCTTGGTATAACCAACCTATCCGGTTCCATTTACTCTCAAAATGATTGATGTCCAAACAAAACAATCAGTTTTCAATGTTTTTGTTTAATGAGATTATTCTTTGATATGGTCTTATTGTTTATTTTTGTCACCAATATTAATACAACATTAGAGAAGGAAACAAAGAAACCAATTTTGTCACACCAAATCTCACATGTGTATGCCTTATGTATTTCTCATATTGGGGCCATGTCTATATAGTGTAAACCATCACCATCCCATTATCTTTAACACTAGGACCTAATTGATCTAATCTATGTGTATTTCCAAAACCGTACAATGACGACCCTAGAGGCTGCCTGATAGTCCCTATAGCTCACAAATATCTTTCATTCATCCACAATGAGATGAACGATTATGAAAAATCATACAAATCCAATCACCATCTCCAATGGAATCCAGATCTAATTCCGTGAACATAATAGCCTGGTCCCCCTTATCACAGGGAGATTGATCAATATGTTAAACAAGGATTATTTTAGAGAAAAAATGGATACTTTCCAAGGGATCCATCCAGTAACCACTAAATAGAATTACATGTATAATTAAACCATCACTATGAAGAGGGGTATATCCATGATTGTACAACATAGGTCATCCAAAGCTTGTAACAAAATATTTCCCTTAGAGGACAATGAATGGTCAACAGGGAACAATGCCACCACTCTTACCCTACTATATTGGCCCGAAATTTTTTTTTTAGAAAAATGCATGTATGGATAAACACATAAACTCACTAATAAATACTACTTTAAATATCATCTAAAATCATCCATAGATTCCATCCAACAAAATTAGAAGAAAATAGTGAACATACACATACAAAACCCCCATGAAAAGAAACCAGTAGTAAAATTCTAACGAAATCACTAAAGAAGAACAAACACCTACCCAAATCAAAGAAGAATACTAGAATAATATTTTTCCAATTCCCAAATAATACAACCAACAAAAGATAAAAAAAATTCAAGCACAAACACCTTCTTATACCCATAAATCCCACTAGTCAAAGTCGGCACAAAATAATGAGCAAAAAACAAACACAAACACACATCAACCAAACATGCCAGTAGACTTATCTAGATATGTCCAAGGAAACCACTTGATAATTATTGGATAAAACCCATGAGAATAGTCACACATAACCCTACATTTATCAATCCATAAAGTACTCATGCCTGGGTTATTCAGAGAAATCATCCATATTGTTCTATAAATAATATGTGGGGAGACCCAAATCAATACAACCACACAAGAGTATTATTACTATCATATGGTAAGAAATGAAATACATGAGTATCCACACACCCATGATCCAGATATGTTATGTTAATATATCATATATCAAGTCACTATATATTTTTATCACATATATAATATCATGATCCTACTCAACCATTATCAAATTACGTGGAAATTAGTTGTAATAACCAAAATTATTTCAATGAAATTTACCTTCTTAAACTTATGTCATAAAATCACATGAATGCATAACATAATGAACTAATATGTGAAAAGTGACCTTTAAAAATATGTATTTCACTTCTATGTTTGGATTTTGAAAATATGACACACATAGTTGTGTTCAAGATGATTTTGGGAGTCTAATAGAACAAACTTGTGTTTTTGGTGAATAATAACATACACTTATGAATAGTAAAATGAATAGTAATATGACCCTTTTGAAAAGTAAATAATATTATTATTCTATTTTCCTAAGGAAATAAGATAATGAGATCCTAATTAATTTTTCCGTGAGAAATAAAACTAAGTGCACCTTTAAGATTATTATTTTTTAAATTAACTATGATTATATTGAAAAATTAAATTAATAATATTTAGAAAATTAATTTTAAAAAATGGACTTCATTTCTGAATTCTACACATTGAAAAATGGTTAGGGTATGTTTTTGTTAATTTTCTGAAAAACTAAAATTTTTTATGAATAGCGAAATACGGTAAAATTCTGAATATACAATTTAAAAGTTAAATACACTATTCCTGACATCACAAGTGATGAAAGGCCACTTGGCTAAAAATAACATGAACATAATACTATTTGGGGTCACATTAAAGAAAACTATTGGATGTTTTGGGGAAAATAATAAGATAATAAATTAAATATTCAAAATTACCCCTCCCCTCCACTATGAAAACCACCCTTCAAACCCTCATTTCTTCACACTCCCAATATCCAAATATTATGTAAACTATGCCCACAAAAACATCACAATCCTCTATCCCACACCCAAGAGCTTCTGGTCACATCAAAAGGCAAAGGCCATCTTCTTTGAAAAGGATCTCAGGAGGAATATTCAAGAGGTAATTTCTCTCCCTCTCCTCCATTAATTTCCTATCAAGTTCAAGTTCTTTTCATGATCTCTCCCATACTATCTTCATCCAAATGGTATTGTAACTCCATTATTGTGCATATAATTTAATATTATGATTCTAATGGGAAATTATATTATCCAACCCTCTTTCCCTCTTCCTTTTATTTTATTAAAGAGAATGTTGTTCTAGAGATGTTAATTTATCACTTTCAAGAAGGACATGCATTCTTCATCCAATTCTACCTTCAGATCTGGTCATGAAGGCATTTTTATGGTTGATCTAGAATATTTTATGTGTATTATCTCCTATTTCACGTTCTGAAACTAACGTATGACCATTTTTCTAGTGATAAAATAAAACATGTCCATTATGACTGAAAAATCACGCAAATTATCCCAAATAATAATCAATTAATTATCATCTAATGATTATTCCAGATGGATCTAATATTATTCATTATAAGATCATTCATACTCATATATTCTAATTAATATCTTGTAATATCAGTTCTGGATGGTTACCCATGGTCTTCCAGAACGTCAATTTATAAATACAAGTGAACCACCAAAGAAAAACCATAAAAACAAACATCCCCGGAAAATGTTTTTAAACACTATAAGTCATCCAAAGGAACAGAATATGAAATAATTAAACCCTAATTATCTCTATTAATGTACACATGGTTATGTATTTCTAATTAATGAATATAATGTCATTATACAGGACATTAAAGAGAAGTAAGTATTCAGATACAGAGTAAGGGGAAATTCTCGAACACAACTTTCATGCTTCGGGTTTCCCTCTTTCACTCCATTTTTATATGGTTACTCCATAAAGAACATTTCTTCTTATTTATCTTACCTTTTCTTGGATATACATGTTTTCTAATAATGTTTACTTCAAACAAATTTTTTTCCAAAATAACTCTTCTTTTAAGAACTCAACTTTTACATCTCATTCATGGATGATGGTTCTTGTATCAAGTATGTTGTTCCCTCTTTCATTTGGCAACCCAAATCTGATGAATGTATTATTATGAGATGAAACCCATTCCATTACATTGGTTAGTTATGTTCACTTTTGATATGTGGTCAATGTGTCAATAATGATAATGATGATGTTATGATGTGATGGGTGCGCCTGGAATTATATAGCACAATATGAATGTTTCAAAGTGATAGGTGTGCCTGGAATGAAACGGCACTCCAATGCATTTGGTAAAGTGATGAATACCATGAGTAAATATGAAATGATGTTTGAACTAGATTCTAGCTTTGTTTACAATTACTTGTGGTAGTTAACCACTAAAACCTGATGTTTCATTTTTATGCATTACCACTTTTCACGTACTTTATTTATGATCCTCTCATGTTCATGATTTGTTTGCCTATGTCATGGTTATTGTCACCCCATGCTATATAATTCATATCTAACCTCTTACTGGGATTTTATCTCACCACTTTTAATGCATATCCTCAGGTGGCTACATATACTAAGGATTAGACAAGTGACAATAAGAATCTAGAGAAGAAGAAATTAAATAAATGTTTATGCTTGATGTTGTAATTGCAATGTATGGTTTTAGTTTACCCAAGACACTAATCCTTTGGATCCTATATTTGTAATAATATTATTTTTTACCATTAAAATGATGTAATAGTAATGTAAAATGGTCAATATGTTATAGTTTGTATCAGAGGAATGATTTAGTTAATTTGGGAAATAGGATTAGTGAACCCTAGAGAAAACCTCTATCATGCGACTAAGTACAAGTAAGCACACACGATAATCTACATAGCGATACCATATGTTATGTTTTTGGTAAAAATTATTTAAATGAATAAGTTATTCATGAATTTTTTAATTATGTTTTTTTCTAACCATTTATATTTTATAAAATGGTGGGAACCAAGAGAAATAAGGCCAACAACTCGTGTGAGGGCTAATGCAACGATTTCCCGAACGACATCCCCAATTATTTGGGAGGTGGAGTTCCAAACATCATGGCGATGATTACCCAATTATCATAGGTTCTGTACAATAACCATAATAATGGGGAGCATCCTTCTTCATCAAATATGGACAATTGGCTATCGAATGTTTTATGCACCAACGACCACTGACGTTTTGTGGATCTTCTGATCCACTTGTTGAGGAATAGTGGGTCAATTACATGGAGATGATCTTTTTTTCTTAACTAATCTGAGATGGAGAAGGTTACTCTATCCGTTTATCATCTAGATGGAGAAGCCAATCAATGATGGGCTTTGATTAAGAACCCCAATCCAGGGAGGAATTGAAGAGATGGAATGGAAAGGAATTAATATAATGTTTCTATATAAGTATTTCCCACAAAATCTTCGCACGAATATGGAGAGAGAATTCATAGAGCTCAAGCCAAAACAAGGATAAATTGTCACAACATATGAAGCGAATTTTACAAAGATAGCAAGGTATGATTATGGTTTTGTTATTAACAATGATTGCAAAATTGGTAGATTATTTAGTGGATTAAAGCCACACCTTCGAAAGGCTTTTGAAATCTAAGACTTTGGTGTTTTGAAGAAGTAGTTCGATGTGCTCTTGAAGTGGAGATGGAGTTTGGAGAATGGTCCCATTTCTATGGGGATAAGAAAAGAATGATGGAGTTTCAAGCTGGTGGATCTAATGACAAAGGTAGGAAGAAAAATCAATGACCCATATGCCCAAAATGTGGGATGTTTCACCATGGGAACTACCTCAAAGGGATGGGGAAATGCTTCAATTGTGGGAAAGAAGAACACCATGGCCAAAAGTGTTAAATATACATGAAAAGTAAAGAGAATGTAGCTGATAAAAGGAGAGAACCACCCATGGTTCAATGATACAACTATATGGAGCTAGGGAACTATGAAAACTAGTGCACTAAACCTCGAGCTATCGAGGGTAATCGGTATTAACAGCCACTGAAGCTAAAGGAACAAAGGAAGTCTTATTCCATCACTACTACAGAGGTGGAGCATGAAAATGAAGTCATACATGGTACACTTCTTATTCACTAATGAATAGATAAAGTCTTATTCGATCCTAGTTCTACAAATTTTTTTACTTCTTTCAAGTTTTCTAGAACTATAGAATCGAAGCCCCAATACCTTGAGGTAGAGATATCTATAAAAACACCATGTGGTGGAATCATGGAAACCCATGTGTTTGACACTTCTTATGTAGGCGTATGTGGGATCATTCTTCTGTAAAATCTTGTAATCCTTCCCTTAGTGGAATTCGACGTTACAATGGGAATGGATTGGCTCTTGTTATATAGAGCACACATAAACAGACATGAAACAAAAATATATTTTCATATTCAAAACCATCCCATGATACTCTACAAAAGAAATTATGATCATGAATCTCCATTGAAAATTCCTCCAATGGTGTGGGTTTTGATTCCCTATGAAGAATAATACCTTTCCCAAATGGTTGAGTCGATGGAAGGTTCCATCCTTGAGAAAATCCCCATCGTGATAGAATATTGTGATGTATTTTCGGAAGATTTACCCTGAATTCCATCGGATCATGAGGTAGAGTTCTCAATTGAACTCATACCTGGAGCTACTCCTATATCGATGTGTCCCTATAGGATGGTTCTTATCCAACATGAGAAGTTAATGAAGCATCTACAAGAGCATCTAGACAAAGGGTTCATATGACATAGTGCACCACCTTGGGGTGCACTAGTGCTATTTGTGAAGAAGAAGGATGGAAAAATAAGGCTTTGTATCGATTATCGGGAACTCAACAAGATAACCATGAAGAAAAAGTATCCTCTCCCAAGGATTGATGACCTGTTTGACCAGTTATGAAGTGATCAACACTTATCAAAGGTGGATCTTTGTTCTAGACAACATCAAGAAATGGTGAATATGGAATATATTCAAAAGACCGCCTTCCGTAAAATGTATGGGCCTTATGAGTTTTTGGTGATTCCATTCAAATTTACTAATGCCCCTCCAATCATCATGTATTTTATGAATAGAGTCTTTAGACATTACCTCAACAAATTTGTGGTAGTGTTTATTAATGATATTCTCATCTTCTCCAATTGAATGGAGGAACATGAAGAACATCTAAGACTTGTGTTGGCGACATTGACAAAGGAGAAGTTGTAAGCCAAGTTCAGCAAGTATGACTTTAGGATGAATCAAGTCACGTTCATGGGACATGTGATCACATGTGATGGAATTTCTTTGGATCCTTCAAAGACAATGGAGATTGAGGAATGGCCCAGGCCCTCTAGTGTCATCGAAATCTGTAGTTTTCATGGATTTTCTTGGGTACTACAGGCATTTTGTGTGAAACATCTCATGATTGTCAAGCCCACTAACTAAGTAAACAAGGAAAGGGGTAATGTATGTCTGGGCGGAAGAATGTGATGGATGCTTCAAGGAGAAAAAGTGATGGCTGATCACATCACCTATACTCACACAACAGAAAAGTGGAAAATCTTTTGTGATATACAGTGATTCTTAAAAGAATGGCTTGGGTAGTGTACTAATGAAAAATGATAATGTGATATCCTATGTCTCATGACAGTTGATGATCCATGAGAAGAACTTCCCGATGTATGATCTAGAGCTGGCATCCGTGATTTTTTCATTGAAAATCTGGTGGCACTACCTTTATGGTGAGAAGTTTGACATATACACCGACCATGACAGCCTAATGTATATATTCACAAAAATGGAGCTCAACATGTGTCAAAGCATATGGTTAGAGATAATCAAGGATTGATATTTATCTGTTCACTATCATCCTTGAAAGACGAACAAGGTAGATGATGCTCTAAGAAGAAAAAAAAATGCTATTCTATCTTTGATGAGGACTAAGAAAGACCATATCTTCATGGATAGGATATGAATAGATTTGGAAATCAGAATTTCATGGGATAAATCCTACCTTGCCCAAATGATTGCAGAACCATCCATCCAGGAGAAGATTAAGGAATCAAAAATGGATGATGTGGAGATTCAAAAGAGGGATAATGCAGTAATATAAGGGAAACTGCAACACTTCCATATCGACGATGATGGTGTGATTCCGTTTGTAATGCGCCTTTGTGTGCCTTCATCACCTGAGATAAAGAAGGATCTATTGGACAATGCACATAGCTCAACATTCTCTAAATATCCTTGGAGTACTAAGAAGTACCATGATCCTTGAGAACACTTTTGGTGGGATAACATGAAGAACAAGATTTCGGAATATATATCAAGGTGCTTGGTATGTCAACATGTTAAATATGAGCATAAAAAGTCCAAAGGTATGTTACAGCCGTTGCCTATACCCACGTTTGAATGGGAAAATGTTACTGTGGACATTGTCACAGGTCTCCCGAAGATGTCAAAGGGAAATACTACGATATTGATTGTGTTTGACCCACTCACCAAGACATCCCATTTCATCACTATTTGGGAATATATCGTGATTGAATAGCTTGCAAAGATATATGTGAAAGAAGTGGTGAGATTGCACGGTGTTCCACTCTCAATTGTCTCTGACCGTGATCCGAGGATCACATCTAAATTCTGGAGGATCCTTCAACATGATTTGAGAACTAAATTAAATTTCAGCACGACCTATCACCCCCAAACTGGTGGCCAATCTGAAATGACTAGTTAGATTCTTGATGATATGCTTAGAGCCTACAGTCTAGAATTCAAAGGTGGATGGGATCATCATCTCCCATTGGTTGAGTTCTCAATGAAAAATAGCTTCCAATCGAGTATTCAGATGGATCCATATGAAGCACTGTGTGGAATGCGATGTAGAACTCCAACCTGTTAGGATGAAGTTAGAGAAATAAAGCTACTTAGACCAGATCTTGTTCAAGATATGAGAGAGAAGATTCAAGTCATCTGAAGTGCCCAGATCAGTGTGAATCACTGAGAGGGGGAGGGGGTGAGTCAGTGATCCTTTAAAACTTTTTACTAATTGATTAAGAATCAATTAGTAAAAAGTTTTAAAGGATCAATGATTCACCCCCTCCCCCTCTCAGTGATTCACACTGATCTGGGCACTTCAATTGGTATCAGAGGGAGGTTACCTCTAAAAGATCCAAGGGAGTCTATATGGAGTGCAGATTTGAGGAAATGAAAGAACAACCTCAAATGGAGATATCTGCCAAGACTCTGAAAAACAGAATGAAAAAACAGGCAAAGAAGATGAGGAAGAAGGTTGCTGCAATCAGAGAAACTCCTTCTATGGAAAGAAATGTGAAAGTCACATCAGATGACAATTCCTTTTATCATTCTTCTGATGAAGCCTGCTCTAGCTGTGATGAAGATGGAAGGAACAATGATCTTCTAAATGCAATCAAATATCTTCAGAAGAGAGTCCCCAAGGAAATTGCAATGTGTATAGCTACAAGCCTCCTTGATCTTCAAGAAGAAAAATTACAGCTAGAAGATGAAGCCAATTCTCTGGAAGTCCAATTGGCAAAAAGGGTTGGCATAACCAACACTCTCAGAAAGCTGGTAAATGCCAAAGATGAAACAGTATCTCTTTGCAATGAAAGATATGAAGACACTGCTGAAGAATTGCAGAGAAGCCTTTCTGAGAAAGAATTCTTTAAGACTGTGGTCAAAGAAGTTTTCCATGCACTGGAAAAGAGGCACAAAGTGTCAATGGTTGTCAAAGATTCTCAACTAGAAGACAAAGTCAAAAGGGTGAAGGAGCTGGACAACTCATTTCTTGAAATGAATAAGGTGCATGAAGACCAGATAAATCAGCTGGAAGAGAATTGGGAAGGAAAGCTAAGAACTATTGATGATGAGAAGAACTCCCTCAATATGAAATGCTTAGAACTAGAGGTGATATTGAAAAATCAGCAATCACCCAAAGCTGAAGCCTCCCAGTCAGCTGAAAGGATAAATGTTGCTACTCAAGTATGCATTGAGCAGGATGATTCTAAAAGAAAGACATCCTCTAATAAAAGGGCAACAACTTCTAAAAGGAAGGTACCATCCATACCATCTTGTACTGATGCTTCTAATTGTGTTTCCACAAAAAGTGCAGGATGGAAGAATAATTCCAAACAAATATGGATGAAGACAGTAAAGAAGCAGAGCTCTCCTGAAACAGCACAACAGGTCAAGAAAAGTACCCTACAATCAGAAGGACTGAAGAGGTCAAGATTCGTGGGACAATGCTGGTGTTGTAACAAGTATGGGCATTGTGCAAAGGATTGTTGGTACAATCCACTGAATGGCAAAGCACAGAGGAAGCCCATGCCTAGGGGGAGCAAGCCAGAAGAAAATAAGCAACATCCACAGGTCCAGAAACATCTGTTTACTGCAAATAGACTTGGATTACTTGACAACATCTGGGATGATTGCAAAAGTGGTCAAAAAGATACATGTCAATCTCCAACTGTATCCAGAGCTCAGAAGAAGAAAAGATCACAGAACCTGGCTCAGAAAGAATCCTTGGGATGCAAGAAGAAGAAAGCTGAAAAAGCTCCCAAGAAGATGTTGAAGAATGAAGAGAAGTCCTTGGAATTGAAATCCAAGAAGGGTGATGCATCCAGAAGGACCACCAAGAAATGCTTCTACTGTGGAAAGAAAGGACACATCATGGACCTTTGTAAAGAAGCCATGAAACTAAATAGAAGCAGACTGAACTCTAAAAGACAATCAATCCAGAAGAAGAAGGGATTTATTGAAAATAAGTTGCCTAAGAGAGGTAGCTTAGCAGCATCCAAAGTACCATGTGGAACTTCCAAAACTGAGGCCACTCTTCCAAATGATTTACTTGTCATATGGCCACATCAGTTGCAACTTGCCAGAGAACTACAAAGAGCTGAAGATGAAGCTCTGGCAATTGCTAAAGCAAAAGGGAAGAAGAAGGTTTCACATGAAGATGGTTTGAGAACCACACCAGCACAATCATCAATGAAGATCAAATGTGCAAGTGTGAAGAATGGTGAAAATGGGACATCTCGGTTGAGAGAATCTTCTCAACCTTGTTGTTCACATTGATGAACCAAGGAGGTTCCATCTTATTCCCTTATACTTCTGGTATTTACATGTGCTGACATTGCAGGGAATTGAAGATGATGATCATTCTCATCTGGAGGATGGTTTGGACAGAATGGAGTGCACCCCTTGAGGGGGAGCCAATCTGGAGAAGATGATATTCTTAGATTAATACCATCTTGAGAAAAGTGAAGGTATTCCAATCATACTTTCATCCCTTGTTTCTTAATTGAGTTTATCTTGTCAATTAAGGGGGAGTATGAATTGAAGACAAATGGATGAAAGGGGGAGCATTATCTTTGCACTTGAACTTTCTAATGTGTTTAGTGAAGTATGTGCAGGATTTAGCAATTCATTGTTATATCTGAAAAAATTTCAAACCCCTAAGCATGATCTCACATGTGTAGAGAATTATGGACAGCTTTGAATTCCTTGGTCATATCACTCTTGTTTTCTACACCGGGTTTGCCCAAGTAGACTTAGAGTTGATTTACTAAAGGTTCATTGCTCAAGTGAACATGTGACATCATCCCTCTCTTAGTGATTTTGAAGAAAATGCTTTTATAAGGGAGGAAGATATTTGTGAAAGTGAACCACACCACACCTTTGCATTTGATTGCCAATAAGGGGGAGAAAATATTGGCACACATATTGACCCATTCATATGTGCTGAAGTGGTGTATTGACAAAAAATACAAAGGGGGAGATTGAAGTGCACTGTGTTGCATTTGTTGTCAATGAGACATGTTCTTGTCTTAGAATGAATGGATGTCAAGAATTGTCAAGATGTGAATGCCAAAGGTTTTGATGGTGTTGGTGATTAAGGAGAATGGCCATGGAACTTATAGGAATGTCACTTAGGAGATTCACTAAGTGGCATTGGAGAATATGGTTGAAACATTCTCCATGGAAATCTGACGATTGTTGAGCTGTTCTTTAAGTTCATAGAACTTGTATCAACTGGATACAAAGTCACAACTTGATTAGAAGACCATGCATTGTACTGACAATGCATGAGGAGTTGAAGAGATCCATCCAAAACTTCTAAGTGGATGAAGTGGATTAATAAAGTCCATGCACTATCACTTAGTGCATGAGAATTTGAAGAAGTTCCAATTTGATCTCTGATTAAATCAACAAAGAGAATAGAAGAAGTTATTTGATTCAGGAGTTCGGTTGAAGATGAAAAACCTTCAAGAAGTCCCTCCTAAGTATTGAACACATATGGAAGAGGAGATGAAGAAGATTAAGAAGAAACCGTTTGAAATTCCATTCATAAGTGATGAATACATGTTGAAGATAATGGAGGAATTTCAAAATGAAGAAGAAGAAAGGAAGAAGGATAAATGAGGAAGAAGGCTTGAAGTGGCACTTGGCATTTGGCATGTTTTTTATGGAGAAGAACTTTGTATTTTACAAAGTCCTATTCTGTACCTTTGCCAAAAAATTGGCCAGCCAAGGCACCTTGGGGGGTTCAACCCCAAGGCATGGGCACTAGGGCACCACGCCCGGGGGAACCCCGTGGGGCGAGCCAGGGCGGCAGGGCGCACCCAAGGACACCGCAAGGGCGCCAGGGGCACGCCCGGAGGAGCGCAGTGTGCATAGTGGGCGCCAGTGGCGCGCCCGCAGGGAGCATAGTGGGCGCTAGAACCGCGCCCGCGAGGAGCAGAGGGTGGGCGCAAGAGCGCGCCCGCTAAAGAACTCGGTGCGGGGCGGCACCGAGAGGGGAGGAGATTCAACTGGCGGGTTGAGGGAGCGCCAGGCTTATAAAGCGCGGAAAAACCGGCCGCAGATTCGATGTGGGACGCGCATTTTTCACCCGGAGCGCATCCTGGCCGTCCGACTCATCGCGCGGCTGATCACTGCCGCTCATCGCATCCCGCGCGAGATCTCCTGATCGCGGCCGTCCGAGGATATTCAAACGCCTGATCCGACGGCCGAGAGCTCGTCTCCTTCCTCGAGCTCGACCGAGGACACCTCGAAGCCACCCGCGACATCGCCTGAACCAGAGGCCATCCGACCACCGGTTTTTGAGTTCCCGGCCAACATTTCCAACGCCGAAGGCTCTATTGAGCTCGTCTGGACCTACCGAACACGATCATGCATAAAACTATACATGCATGCAAAAAATGAGGAGATTTCGTGATCGGCCGAGGCAAACGAAGCTGCCGAGGCCACGTGGAGAGCATGCTTTGCATGCATGAGCCTAAACAGAGGCCGTGCATGCGTTCTAAGTCGCATGCACGTGAAGAAGGCCGATAAATAAGGGAGCCCGCGTCAAACCGAGAATAAAACGCAAAACTTTGGAAAGATTTTGAAGATCCGAAATCTTCGGTGATTCAAGATTTTGAACGCGGATGATCAAAGGCATTCCTCTGCCTATATAAGGAGAGCTCGTGGCTCTCATTGAGGTTGCTGATTTTTTTGAAGATCCGGAGTCCCGCGGAGCACTCTCTGCCTCGCGAAGCCGAAGCCCCGCGCATCCCACTTGCGCGGCTATTGTTCTCGGTGCCATCTGAGGCCCGAAGGAGTCCCTTTTGCGCATCCCTTGCGCGAAAGGAGTGAAGGGGAGACCCCTGCGCACTAATCCTTGCGCGGCAGGAAGAACCCAGGGCCGCGGCACTCTGCGCGCCCACGGTTGAAGCCCGAGGTGCTTTGCACCCGAGGTCTTGCACGCCCCTGTGCCGTGCTCCTTGCGCGCTCGAAGGCTTGCACACCCGTGGCTTGTGCCTTGCACGTGTGCGCCTTGTGGCTTAAGCCCACCACACCTTGCGCGGCTGCCCCTTGTACCAAGACACCTTGCGCGCCTCCTTTGAGATCAAGGCAGTATACCACACACATTTTGTGTGTGTGTGAAGTGAAGGAGTTCGGGTTGTGTTTTACACACATTGTGTGTGCCAAAGAAGGCCGAAGCCTTGCGCGGCAGTGGAGAAGAGGAGAAGCACATGGGCGGTGTGTGTGCAAAGTGGACATGAACACACCTTGGCCGACACTTGCACTCTGTGTGTGCATTTGAAGAAAAGTCAGTAGCCTTGTGTGTGTGCTAAGTGAACAAGAAGACCACAACTAAACCTAAGTTAGTGTGTGTCAAAGAAAGAAGAGGTAATAGCCAAGATTGTGTGTGCAAAGTACAAATACACCCTACGGGCATTTTTGTGTGCAAGATAATGTGAAAGGCCAAGTGTGTGCCAAGTGGTTAGAAGACCACACTCATTAAGTGTGTGTATAAAGTGAGGAAGAAGTTGGCCGAAGCCTAGGTGTGTGCACAAGAAGGGAAGAAGGCCATAGGCATTTGTGTGTGCAAAAGAACTAAAAGGCCGAACCTAGTGTGTGCACTAAAAGTGTAAACACCTAGAAGTAAAATAAGGAGTGACCCACACTAAAGTAGAACACACTCTAAGTGTGTAAACAAATTGGTTAAAGTGTGTGAAGGAGAAAGAAGGTGTGTGTGATATATTTGATTACACCCTTTGTGGGTTTGTTGCACCAAGAGAAAGAGGAGAGTGCATGCATGAATGCATGCACGTGCACACGTGAAGAAAGCCAAATCAGTGGTGTGCATCTGAGACTGGACCAGACTGAAGTTAAAGACATCATTTGTCTGAGTATTCAGTAGTTGGAGAGAAGCCAGGTCATCCTCAGAAGAAGGAGATAAATCCTGAGCAAGACGAGAAGACCTGATCAACTAAAGTGATCAGAGGTACCGAGCAAGGCCAGCTGCCTTTATCCCAGGCTGTTGAAGTTACTTGAAGAACTTAAAGTGAAGAAGAGCTACTCGTGCGACTCGAGGAGCCAAGAGAAGACCCTGTGGGACTCAGGGAGAAGAAGTCTTCAGTGGGATTCTGGAGCAGGCCAGTGGGACTCTGGTAACACTGTGTGAAGCAGTATAAAGACCCTCCTGTGGGACTCAGGAGAGATACAGTGGGACTCTGTATCGACCATTGTAATTTTAACAGGTTATAATGGAGAATCCATGCTGGGAGAGCATGGAAAGGATGTAGGCCTTTGGTGCCGAACCTTGTAAATCCTTGTGTCCAGTGCCTTTACATTTACTGCATCATTCGTGGAAAGGTGAGAGATACAAGAAGAGTGGATCGAGGCTTTAACCAGCCATAGAGGTTTAATTGATTAAGAATCAATTAGTAAAAAGTTTTAAAGGATCACTGATTGATTCTTAATCAATTAATCCTCTATGGCTGGTTAAAGCCTCGATCCACTCTTCTTGTATCTCTCACCTTTCCACGAATGATGCAGTAAATGTAAAGGCACTGGACACAAGGATTTACAAGGTTCGGCACCAAAGGCCTACATCCTTGCCATGCTCTCCCAGCATGGATTCTCCATTATAACCTGTTAAAATTACAATGGTCGATACAGAGTCCCACTGTATCTCTCCTGAGTCCCACAGGAGGGTCTTTATACTGCTTCACACAGTGTTACCAGAGTCCCACTGGCCTGCTCCAGAATCCCACTGAAGACTTCTTCTCCCTGAGTACCACAGGGTCTTCTCCTGGCTCCTCGAGTCGCACGAGTAGCTCTTCTTCACTTTAAGTTCTTCAAGTAACTTCAACAGCCTGGGATAAAGGCTGCTGGCCTTTCTCGGTACCTCTGATCACTTCAGTTGATCAGGTCTTCTCGTCTTGCTCAGGATTTATCTCCTTCTTCTGAGGATGACCTGGCTTCTCTCCAACTACTGAATACTCAGACAAATGATGTCTTTAACTTCAGTCTGGTCCAGTCTCAGATGCACACCACTGATTTGGCTTTCTTCACGTGTGAACGTGCATGCATGCATGCATGCACTCTCCTCTTTCTCTTGGTGCAATAAACCCACAAAGGGTGTAATAAAATATATCACACACACCTTCTTTCTCCTTCACACACTTTAACCAATTTGTTTACACACTTAGAGTGTGTTCTACTTTAGTGTGGGTCACTCCTTATTTTACTTCTTGGTGTTTACACTTTTAGCGCACACACTAGGTTCGGCCTTTTAGTTCTTTTGCACACACAAATGCCTATGGCCTTCTTCCCTTCTTGTGCACACACCTTGGCTTCGGCCAACTTCTTGCTCACTTTATACACACACTTAATGAGTGTGGTCTTCTAACCACTTGGCACACACTTGGCCTTTCACTTTATCTTGCACACAAAAATGCCCGTAGGGTGTATTTGTACTTTGCACACACAATCTTGGCTATGACCTCTTCTTTCTTTGACACACACTAACTTAGGTTTAGTTGTGGTCTTCTTGTTCACTTAGCACACACACAAGGCTACTGCCTTTTCTTCAAATGCACACACAGAGTGCAAGTCTCGGCCAAGGTGTGTTCATGTCCACTTTGCACACACACCGCCCATGTGCTTCTCCTCTTCTCCACTGCCGCGCAAGGCTTCGGCCTTCTTTGGCACACACAATGTGTGTAAAACACAACCCGAACTCCTTCACTTCACACACACACAAAATGAGTGTGGTATACTGCCTTGATCTCAAAGGAGGCGCGCAAGGTGTCTTGGTACAAGGGGCAGCCGCGCAAGGTGTGGTGGGCTTAAGCCACAAGGCGCACACGTGCAAGGCACAAGCCACGGTTGTGCAATCCTTCGAGCGCGCAAGGAGCACGGCACAGGGGCGTGCAAGACCTCGGGTGCAAAGCACCTCGGGCTTCAACCGTGGGCGCGCAGAGTGCCGCGGCCCTGGGTTCTTCCTGTCGCGCAAGGATTAGCGCGCAGGGGTCTCCCCTTCACTTCTTTCGCGCAAGGGATGCGCAAAAGGGACTCCTTCGGGCCTCAGATGGCACCGAGAACAATAGCCGCGCAAGTGGGATGCGCGGGGCTTCGGCTTCGCGAGGCAGAGAGTGCTCCGCGGGACTCCGGATCTTCAAAAAAATCAGCAACCTCAATGAGAGCCACGAGCTCTCCTTATATAGGCAGAGGAATGCCTTTGATCATCCGCGTTCAAAATCTTGAATCACCGAAGATTTCGGATCTTCAAAATCTTTCCAAAGTTTTGAGTTTTATTCTCGGTTTGACGCGGGCTCCCTTATTTATCGGCCTTCTTCACGTGCATGCGACTTAGAACGCATGCACGGCCTCTGTTTAGGCTCATGCATGCAAAGAATTCTCTCCACGTGGCCTCGGCAGCTTCGTTTGCCTCGGCCGATCACGATATCTCCTCATTTGTTGCATGCATGTATAGTTTTATGCATGATCGTGTTCGGTAGGTCCAGACGAGCTCAATAGAGCCTTCGGCGTTGGAAATGTTGTCCGGGAACTCAAAAACCGGTGGTCGGATGGCCTCTGGTTCAGGCGATGTCGCGGGTGGCTTCAAGGTGTCCTCGGCCGAGCTCGAGGAAGGAGACGAGCTCTCGGCCGTCGGATCAGGCGTTTGAATATCCTCGGACGGCCGCGATCAGGAGATCTCGCGCGGGATGCGATGAGCGGCTGTGATCAGCCGCGCGATGAGTCGGACGGCCAGGATGCGCTCTGGGTGAAAAATGCGCGTCCCACATCGAATCTGCGGCCGGTTTTTCCGCGCTTTATAAGCCTGGCGCTCCCTCAACCCGCCAGTTGAATCTCCTCCCCTCTCGGTGCCGCCCCGCACCGAGTTCTTTAGCGGGCGCGCTCTTGCGCCCACCCTCTGCTCCTCGCGGGCGCGGTTCTAGCGCCCACTATGCTCCCTGCGGGCGCGCCACTGGCGCCCACTATGCACACTGCGCTCCTCTGGGCGTGCCCCTGGCGCCCTTGCGGTGTCCTTGGGTGCGCCCTGCCGCCCTGGCTCGCCCCACGGGGTTCCCCCGGGCATGGTGCCCTAGTGCCCATGCCTTGGGGTTGAACCCCCCAAGGTGCCTTGGCTGGCCAATTTTTTGGCAAAGGTACAGAATAGGACTTTGTAAAATACAAAGTTATTCTCCATATAAAACATGCCAAATGCCAAGTGCCACTTCAAGCCTTCTTCCTCATTTATCCTTCTTCCTTTCTTCTTCTTCATTTTGAAATTCCTCCATTATCTTCAACATGTATTCATCACTTATGAATGGAATTTCAAACGGTTTCTTCTTAATCTTCTTCATCTCCTCTTCCATATGTGTTCAATACTTAGGAGGGACTTCTTGAAGGTTTTTCATCTTCAACCGAACTCCTGAATTAAATAACTTCTTCAATTCTCTTTGTTGATTTAATCAGAGATCAAATTGGAACTTCTTCAAATTCTCATGCACTAAGTGATAGTGCATGGACTTTATTAATCCACTTCATCCACTTAGAAGTTGTGGATGGATCTCTTCAACTCCTCATGCATTGTCAGTACAATGCATGGTCTTCTAATCATGTTGTGACTTTGTATCCAGTTGATACAAGTTCTATGAACTTAAAGAACAGCTCAACAATCGTCAGATTTCCATGGAGAATGTTTCAACCATATTCTCCAATGCCACTTAGTGAATCTCCTAAGTGACATTCCTCTAAGTTCCATGGCCATTCTCCTTCATCACCAACACCATCACAACCTTTGGCATTCACATCTTGACAATTCTTGACATCCATTCATTCTAAGACAAGAACATGTCTCATTGACAACAAATGAAACACAGTGCACTTCATCATCCAGAAACACATCAAAGCTTCTCAAAGTCAGAAAAAGTGCTTTGCTGACAACCATCAATGGGACTTCGAGTATGTTGTTAGAGATAAAGTCTTCCTTCGAATATCCCCAAGGAAGAGAGTCATGCGATTTGGGAAGAATGGGAAGCTAATCCCAAGGTACTTTGGCCCCTTTGAGATCCTTGACCGCATAAGTGTCGGGGCCTATCAGCTTGCACTTCCACCAAATATGGCTTGAGTTCATGGTTTTTTTAACGTATCACTCCTGAGGCAGTACATACCTAATCCCTCACATGTATTAAACTAATAGGTGGTGCTTCTGGAAGATGTTCTCTCCTAGGAAGAGCATCCAGTAAAGATTCTCGACCGAAGTGATAAGGTTCTACACAACAAGGCAACCAACCTTGTCAAATTGTTGTGGGGGAACCATATGTTTGATGATGAAACTTGGGAACTGGAAGAGGAGATGAAGGAGAAGCATCCTCACCTGTTTATGTAGAATGAAATTTCGGGGGCGAAATTTCTTAATGGTGGAAGAATGTAACGACCCAAAGTTTTATAATGAAATTTAACTTATTAAAATTATGTCATAAAATCACATGAATGAACAACTTAATGATATACTAAGTTATATTTTACCATTAAACATATGTTTGTCACTTCTGTGTTTGTATTTTGAAAACCCTATATACACGGTTGTGTTCAAAATGATTTTTGGAGCCTAATAGAACAAACTTGGTTTTTGGTGAATAGTAACATACCCCTATGAATAGTAAAATGAATAGTAATATGACCCATATGAATAATAAATAATATTATTATTTTATGTTCCTAAGGAAATATGATAATTAGATCTTAATTAATTTTTTAATGAGAAATAAAACTAAGATCACCATTAAGATTGTTATTTTTTGAATTAACTATGAAATTCATTAAAAATTAAATTGATAATATTTGGAAAATTAATTTTTAAAAATGGACTTCATTATTTAATTCTCCACATTTAAAATTGGTTAGGGTGATTTTTTTGTATTTTTCTAAAAATCTCAAATTTTTTATGAATAGTGAAATACGGTAAAATACCGTATATACAATTTAACAGGGAAATACACTATTCCTGACATCTATAGTGATGCAAGACCATATGGTTCTAACTCATTGAAATTATTACTATTAGTGGTCAAATGAAAAAATACTATTGGTTGTCTTGAGAGAAATAATAAATTAATGAATTAAATATTCAAAATTTACCCTTCCCCTTCACTATAAAAACCACACTTCACACCCTCATTTCTTCACACCTCTCAAGCTCCAATCCTTCTCTAAACTCATCCCAAACACCTTCCCTAGACCCTCTCCCACGTCTAAGAGCTACTGGTATTATCAAATTACCAATCCTAGCTTCCTTACGGAGTATCTCAATAGGAAGATTCAAGAGGTAATTTCTCTCCTCTTCTCCATTAATTTCCTTTCATGTTCATGTTCATTTTATGATATCTACCCACATATCTTCATCCAAATGGTATTTTAACTACAGTATTATAAATATAATTACATTTTATGATTCTAATGGGATATTATATTATCCAACTTCCTTTCCCTCTTCCTTTTATTTTCTTAAAGAGAATGTTGTTTGAGATGTGTTAATTTATCACCTTCAAGAACGACTTTTGTTCTACTTCCATTTCTACCTTCAGATCTGGTCATTAATACATTATTATGGTTTAACTAGAATATGTAATATATATTATCTCATATTTTATGTTCTGGAACAATATTATGACCATATTTCTTATGATAAAAAAAAGTCCATTATGATCGAAAAATCACACAAATTAACCCAAATAATCATCATTTAATTCTCATCTAATTATTCATCCACAAAGATCTAATATAAATCATTATAATATCATTAAGTCTCCTATAATCTCATTAATAACATGTAATATCTGTTCTCAATGTTTACCAAGGTTCTACCTGAATATCAATTTATGAGTACAAGTGAACCACCCAAGAAAAACCATAAAAAAAACTTCCTCGAACAATTTTTTTAAAAGAAAAACAGTATTACAAAGGAACATAATATGTCATAATGAAATGAGAATGAACCCTATTAATGCACACATGGTTATTGATTTTTAATTAATGAATAAAATTTCATTATACAGGACATTAATGAGAAAGAATCATTCAGATAAAAGGTAAGGGGAAATTCCAGAACCCAACATTCATTCTTCTAGTTCTCCCTCTTTCACTCCATTTTTGATATGGTTAATTCGTAAAGATAATTTCATCATATTTAAATTACCTTTTATAGGATATAAATTTTTTCTAATGATGTTTATGTAAAACCCAATTTTTCCCAAAAGAACTCTTCTTTTAAGAACACATCTTTTACATCTCATTCATGTTTGATGGTTCTTGTATCAAGTACATTGTTCCCTATTTCTTTTGGGAACCCAAATCTTATGAATGTATTTTTATGAGATGAAACCCATTCCTTTACAGGTGTTATTTATGTTCACATATGATATGTGTTCTATGTGTAAATCATGATAATAATAATGTTATGATGTGGCACGTGCGCCCGGAATTATATAGCGCAATATGAATGTTTCAAAGTGACGGGAGTGCCAGGACTTATACATTGCTATAACACATTGGGTAAAGTGATGAATCTCATGATAAAATGTGAAATTATGTGTGAAAACTATTATATCTTTCTTTTCATGTATGTGTGGTAGTTAACCACTAAACCATGATGTTTCATTTTTATGCATTGCCACGTTTTATGTTTTTTAATTATGTTCCTCTTTTGCTCATGATTTTTTTACCTTTGTCCTGATTATGGTCACCCCATGATATATTCTTCTTATCTGTCTTCTTATTGGACTTTTAGTTCACTATATTTAATGTATATTCTTATGAGGATACATATACTAAGGAGAGGAAAAGTGAAAATAAGAAGCTAGAAAAGAAGAAATTAAATAAATGTTTATGCTTGATGTTGTAATTGCTATGTATGGTCCTTGATTTCCCTAGAATGTAAATCATTGGATCCTTTTTGTGTAATATTATTATGTTTTTTACCATTAAAATGTAGTAATAGTAATGTAATAAATGGTTGAGATGTAATATTAGTAGTACTTCATAATGTCCTTTCCATACACTCCCCTACAAAGTATTACTTCCTGTTAATTATTGGATCAATATCGATAGCCCATCACATGATGTGAGTGATGAAATCACTATGTGTGTCTAGTAGATCAATATACATGATATTATTTCACTTGTTGTCCTCCACCCTGATCATCCTCCCAAGGGTATATGTTTTAGGAATATTGATTTTGTTTCACATTAATCCATAATGTTATTTATCCCCCTAATGAAAATTTCCAAGAATGTTCTTCTGATGTTGTGTTTCACATAATCAAAAGGGCTATCCTATTGGAAATTTAATGATGATAGGATCCTCATATCATGATACACTATAAAAACTAACTCTATTACTAGTTTATTCACTATCAATGATCTGTGAAATCCTATTTCATCCCATAGATAGAAAAATGTGATGACTATTCTACAAACCACCCATGAATAGTCTGCCTTTCAAAATGATAGATGATTTTCATAACAATATTTCATTTTATATAATGAATAATGGAAAAGTTGAAATTATTTGGACTAATTTGAGGACCCTTTACAAAAATATGATGAATACTTATTGAACATGATGAAATATATTTCTGAAGAGGACATACTAGTCATGTATTTTCCTTTAGGAATTCTTTTGTATAACATTCAATTATAATTTTCATGAAATGGTGTGCACAAAATCATCCTAAATATATTGAACACTCTTCATCAATTAGTATATAAGGAATTTCCCTATGATGAGTATCAAATAAACATCAAGGTAATATATGGGATACAATTCCAAATTGTCTTTGTGGCTCTTCTAGATACAAAACATCTAAAAATTGGATAACAAGAACGATATCTTCGGATTAAAGGTCTACATTAATTAAAATAATTAAGTATGAAAATAAAAAATACCAAACCACATTTTCATAATAGTATATTTTTTTAACACGAATCATCAAAAATCACTATAATCCACAATTAGTAATTTTAGACTTATATGGAATCATAAAATTTCATTACATTAGGCCATATTAAATAAATAGAATCAATTAAAAAAATTATGATATGAACAATAACAATAATACATTATTTACTCCACGTGAAATAATGGTAGATGATAGAAATCCATTGAATGTTGTTTTCATCAACCTTCTAAAAATATCAAGCACACTGGTCTATTAAAGGATTTCAATTGAAAAATACATCATTTGTCATAGATTGTGAAACTATAATTTGAAGATGGTGGTTTAACATAAAATATAACGATTCACCCATTCAATGTTCCAACATGAACTTGATAATTTAGAAAGGCTAGTGTGGTAGTAGATTACATTATAATCGAGATGCAACCAAAACCAATAAGGGATGGGGGATTTTTAACAATCATATTTATGTTAGTAAACCAATTTCAAATAGTTGTGTTAGTGAAATGGTAACATCACCATCCCTCATATATTTGGTTTTTTACCTCAACAACTTCATCTTTAGAAAAAATATGTCTTCTCCTAATTAATGAATTATATAGAATGAATCCTCCTTGTTTGTCTCACATCGTGAATAGGTATCCGAATAGATATCATGCCTAAACTAAATGTCTAGATATTCCCATAAGATTACCATATGTCAAAATTCTCCAAGAGAAATAGAAAAAGATAGGACAAAGCATTAGGAAGGGTTGAAATAGAATCAGTCTCACAAAGAGACTGTTGATGTGCCTGAAATTTGATATGCATATTTAAATTCCAATAACTACACGCATACAGACTCTACAAATCCCGAGTCAGTACAATGGAGTTTGAGGATGATGTTATAGTTTATAATGTGGTACACACTAAAATGTTTGAAAGAGGTTTTCATACCTGTAACCAGAGACATACCTTGAATTTTGTAATTCCAAAATCCATTCTATCATTATATCCTCATAGAGTATCCACCAAAAAATGACAGGGTTATGTTTGTACATCGCCCAAATCATGAAGTGGATCATCCCCTTACACTATAAGATAAATTTTCCCATCATGAGTAAAATATAAAGGAATTGAGAGTACACAGCATAGAACTATTTTGAGGAATAATTCTTACAGTATAAGGTCCATAAATCGAGCCTCAATACACTCTCCAAACTAAATCCAGATAACGAACAAGGTTTGATGCATGAATCAAAATGGATAAGAATAAACTACTCAATTTGGGTACTATAATCAAATTTAGTTTTATCCCATAGTAACTGATTTTGAGTTCCCTCAATTGGGAACACGACTAGAATAGGTCAAACATTATCTTTATAGATGTATCCCTATTGGGTAACTATGATAAATACGAGTAGGGATGCCACAATTTTCCCTACCTTACACTACCACTGTTTAAGACCTTGAAAATTCATACAATCCTCAGGGGATCATCCATACTATAAATTCACTAATAGATTGAGTTGAATCTATGAATGAGTGGTATGCACCCAGGTAATTGGATCTAAATCCTTACCATGAGTGGAATGTTCCGACTCTTCCCTCACCAATCTTTGGGAAACCTATAATTCCTATATTCAATGGAATAAGGGATCCTAAAAAAATAATGGTCAAATTTAATGTCCTATAGTAATCCCATGTTTGGGACACCATCAAAAAAGGAACCATTCAGACTCAAATGCTTTTTGGGAATAATATCAAGGATAGGCTTTTTATGTTATACTGGCATACCAATTTTGTCAACTATATGATAATAATAACTCAACATGAATATTCCTATCTAATTCATCTCCACACTATAAAATAAAATAGTCTTCATCCTATTAATCTAATACTATAGTGAGAATTAGAGGATTTTTTATTTATTTTCACAGTGAATGGGGTTGGCATACTCCTAAATCCTACTCATCCCCATGAATATTTGTTTTCCATATGTATAGAAAATATTCATGATGTGTTTCAATGAGATCTCATCCCTATAATATATACCAATAGATTTCATGATATTGTTGAAATTTTTCAGAGAATAGAAGACTCTAACATACAAACCAAACTTGTGTCCTAGTTATTTCCTTCTGCCCAAGGAAAGTGAATGGGGAAATAAAAGGCATCCATTATTACACAAAATATGACCGCTACACCTGATCCAGTTACAAATTCCATGTCATATCATCTATCTACCCTCCTAAGAGGTAGATATAATTCCCTTCTCCTCAGGACATGAAAAAGGATACGAGGTGAAAAAAATTTGAGGAGATGGATAATATTATATATTCGTTCTAAATGCACCGAAACCATGGAAACCAAATCTATGATTTAGATAACACCTTGATCAAGTTTCCAAATACCCTGAAACCTAAACATAATGGTCAAAATGATATCATAAACTCATTAACTATTTATTGGGCTTTTGGTAACAATATATAGGAATTGTTTCATATCAAATGAATCTATATGATGATGTGTCACTTTGGGAAATAGATGTATAGGAAGCCACAAACGGAAGTAGGATACCTTTTTTCCATCGATATGGAGGTGGAGATTGAATAGTAGTAAGATAAAAGTTACGATAAATACAATTTTAGTCACTATATGGTGAGAAATATGATCATCCATACTCATTCTATCCTCCATGCATTGTTGAATAAACCATAAATGCATCAAACACTTCCTCTATGGATGAACTATAATAAATAGTTTTACATGCCACTAATCCATGATATATCATGGTTGAACTAACATGAATCAATATGAAGAAGATGAACCAATACCATGGGTGATTTTTTTTCATTGAAACATTATAAAATTATGGTCATAGTCCTACAGAAATGAGTGTTTCCATCACTAAATGGATCCAAAAGTGGTAATCAACTAGATGGAGTCCTTGTTAGAAGAGAAGTTAATCCGTATTTACATTAATGGTATTCACTTAATGGATCCTTTCTTAAACAATTAATTTGACTATGATCGTGTATTACCTAAAAATGATTGTGTAATTAGGCGGTGCATCTTCTTTATCATTGGATTAGTGGGATGGCCTGGTCATAGAATAAGTCAATACTCCATCCTTGTACTCTCTTGTATAGTTTCCATAGAGAAACCTTATTGGACAACCATATAATGATCTTTTTTGGGCGATCAAAAGATCCCACATACATTCTATATTTTTTCCATAATCATGAGTAATGAATGATTTACTAGAGGAGATGTTGTCACTTAATCAACCACGGTGCACTAGCAGACAATGCTAACGAAACCCACTAAAAACAACAATTCCTTCAACTTTTGTTTTAGAGGCCAATCTATGTAGTGAAAGTAAATCAGTTCTAAAACTACCTAAAAAATGGAATCCCTATTTTATAATGTATTTAACATTATCCAATAGTTAGAAATCATAAATAAAAGATCCCTTGTGGTGTCAAATGTATTCATCGTGGATGATTCAAGTCTATCAACAAACATATAAGAATCACCTGTAGAAATATTTTCATGACCTCAAAAATTTATTTACATTATTTCAAAATTCATAGTATTTCATTCATAGAATGTTAAAATGAAATGCCACATGATAATATTATTCATTGAAATGTAAAAATGTTCCATTCTAAGAGGACACATCATACCTTTGTATGTTTTTGGATTGATTAATTGCATTGATAGGTAAAATTGTTAAAACAAATTGGATCATGTGTCAACTATATTCTAATATAAAAACTTAATAAACCATGCTACAAAATCTCCAAATTGTCCCCCCTACACTATAATAATACATGGTTATAAAAAGAGTGAGATGATTTATCTTGGAGAGAAAAAAATTCAGATTCAATTTGGGGATCCCATATCCAAATCATAAGTCATTATTATATGAGAAGAAATGAACTTCATCAATTTTCTAAGAAAATATTGGTTACATTAGCAACCTTTGATTCACCCATAATACCATAAATGCCACAATTATTTCATTAAGGAAAAAATTAGTACATTTCATTGTTCTAAATACCCATTTAAATTCCTCAAATAATAATACATTGATGCGAGATTATATAAAAGGGAGGAGAATCGTCCAATGATTGAATGTATTTCCCAAATAAATGCCATAAAATGTCTTCAGATGACCAAGTATAATCGGATCATGTAGCTATGTGTAATGTATGGGATGAACAACAATTAGATAAAATTATTGGGTATGAATTAAGACAAATCTTTTGTGGCTTCAAGGATGTAAATCGTTAAAAACAATCCTGAAAAACATGAGAGAGGTCTTTGACTCTCTAGACAGTTGTAAACTCCCATGGATTAATTCTCTCATTTAATCTGAAAAACATCAAGAAATACCTTCTTTGTTAGATATGTCATATTTTGTTGCTAAATTGGTTAAAATAAATTAGGATTCACATTCTTTATCCTTCACCACCACTTAGAGCTTCAATGTGGACCTGCATCATTAGCCTAGACCGAATTATTTACATTGTCATCTAAATATCATCAAAATATAAAATCCCATCACAAATATAGAGAAATACCTTCATTACCTATATCCCATTAGAATAAATAAAATAAATGTTAATGGATGTGTTCCATTATTAAAAATATATTTCAAACCAATTCCATGAACATTCATGAAATTATGTAGGTTAATCCCTTCAAGAATCTCACTGGAAAGTATGTTATGATCATCAATAATATTGATGGTTTGTGTCTGAATATGGGAACATGGTTAGAGGCTTCCATGATATCAATCACAACCACTAATACTACCAATAATGGAGAGGTCAAAGACTATCCCAAAAGTTATGAATGCCCAATAATAATTTCACCCGTCCCACACATTAAATAATGAAAAATCCATTCCACAAAATCTAATTAAGAAGTGGATTCGTCATCATAGTGAGAAGATGAGGATTATAATTCATTATCACAAACACCCCTTCAGCTCATCAAATCAGACTCGCACCATTAGTCATGTGGGAATTATTTTCCTAATCATTATAAAATCATAAAATTATCAAATCACCACACAATTACAAAGATATCCTTTCATTACAAACGTTCCTTCAAAAAAATATGTGCAGGAGGAAGTGGAATATGAAGAAGTATTTAGGTATTTCCTTCTATAATTTGAGGATGGTTCCCCTACACACATTGATGAACTCAGAGAGATAAATCATGGCTTAGAGGAAGATACATTACCCACTCTGATAAGTGAATCATTTTTTATTTAGTTCTATGGGGAATACACATCCTTCCTGAAAAAAACTTGATATGTTCTTAAAGTATTAAAAGAATTTTATTTCTCGCGAACTAGAGGTGGGAACTCAAAACATGGTATTTTTTAAAAAGCAACAGGGATATAATCATATTTTTAGAATGAAAAACTCTACTCAAACCTCAAAATCTGAAGCTAATTTTTAAATTATATTCAAGGATTAATCCATTCGGGTTGATTAGTATAAAAAAGGATTACCATCATCAATGCTTTAAAGAAGGATCATGTGATATTTATGGACTACATTAGTATTAAATATGTCAACTAGCACTATCTGAAATTTGATGTACCCTTTACTATCACAAAGAAAATAATTGATGTATTAACTTGTTTTCATGACCTATCTATGGATGCCTATTTAAGGTACAACCAAATTAATATGTATAAAAATAAATAAATTCTATGTCCTTCATACTACACTTTGAATAATCTGATATCAGTTTAATTCCATTTGTTCAATGAAATATGGTGGTAAATACAAATAGGATATGCATCACATATTTAAACCCTTCATCAAGAAGATTTTGGAATGATTTTTTAATGTCCTTGCAGTTATATACCAATATCGCAATATACAATAGTGTAATTCTGATACCATATTAAACAAACAATTATGAAATCATAGGAAAATTATGATATGCATGATATGTTCGTTCTACAATACCTAAGAAAATTTTTACACTTTATTCATATGAAATAGTGGAATAGATGTTAATACAGAGAATAAAAAGGATATATAGGGTGTTCACACATAAAAAAATTAAAAAAATTATTAGATTTCATGGATTATTCCTCTATATTAATTGCCTTATATTGTCATTCTTGTTTGGAAATATGTTCCCTCACTAAGATAATAAAAATGGGGGTTTCATATTAATGGAAAAATGACTATTAAAATTCATTTGACATACTCCATAATTATCACTTGAGTCTACCAGTGGTAATGACACCCATTGAAGGGAAGTAATCCATTTTATTTGGGAAATACCTAGTGTGGTCACTTAGTGATTTCATTATACATTGGAACAACACTGGGAATGAGAAAAACTTTTTTAACCTAGTCAATCCCAACATTACAATTAGACTTGTTATTTAGATATCAGGGGGAGCTATCTAACATTAATGTTTAGGGTTCAAAAATTGTTTCACTACATTGAGCACCATTATGTCAATTTTATCCACTTCTAATAAACCACTAAAATATATCCACATCTATAATAAATTTATAATAATTTTCTAAATATGGGTTGAAATACTCAATAAATTTGATATAAATTTTGTACCTCATAAAGTAGTGAAATAATAGGCAATACACCTTTTTGATGAACATATATCTGTAGAAAAAATTTCTTAAAATAATGAATTTCAAGATGATGGGATATTTTCTATTTGTAATTGACCACAAACATGGAAAATATATATTAACATTACATCCATGAGGACAAGGATGAAGATAATTGATGTCCCTAATCATAAATTCATCGGTTGAAGACAGTAACTATATCTCAAGGAATGATAGTCCTAGCTTACACCTTTGTATTGTAATTATTCTTTATAAATCATGAAAGATAATATGATTCCCTCATAATTGTACAAAAAATATCACTCCAAATACAAGTGGGAAACCTAGAGGTGAAAGGCTTAATAATGTCAGTAATCAACTAGATAAATGGAGTTATAAAAAAGAAAATGATTGTCTATCACTCTTATTGTCTATAAATTAGGGTAAATGGAAGAATTATCCTTCGAAAAAATTGCATCACATCCCAAAATCACATAATTTCCAAGAAGATTAATTGGGAAATGTAGCTGGGTCTTCTACTGATCTACATTGGGACACAATAGTAATCATCATTGCACATTATCAAATAGTTTCACCTTTTTCTCATTTAATAATAAAATAGTTCAATAAATTCATATCTATACCTGAACCATATGGTCAAACCAATGGGTCGATGATACCCATCATGGACTACCTTCAAAATGGAGTACTCCCATTGATTGAAGCCTATAATGGAAAGATCCTAAGATGAGAATATTTTTACTCTATGTTGAAAAAATAATAATAATTTCCTCTATAATTGGGGAATTATTAGGTCCTTATGATGTGAATTGATTAATAGGATACCAATTGTATATTCAAATTAGATCACACTAGATTCTACAATGCCCATTGGTTAGGTATCCGACATTCCCATCAATGCTGGAGATTGCGTACAACATTACCACTATGAAAAAATATTTCACAAAATTGACATGGTTGTTTGATTCAAGAAACTTTCGTGAAAAACATCATCTATCAACAATTTAAATTTCTATATGCATCTAAATAATCCTAGTCATTTACATTGAGGGGAAGGGTTATTTTAGGGACTTAACCTCAAGATATGATAAGGAAGGTCAAATAAATCCTAAATTATACTATCTTATTATCAATATTAGATGATGAAATACCATAAAATAATTTAGTTCTAAATGTTTTTTCATATTCTTACTTCCCAAACATCATTAGCAGATTTAGTTTCAATCATAAAATACTGACATACAAAGACAATATTTTCTGTTCTACTGAGTTGGATATGCTTTACCATGAGTGTGTTATCCATTAAAACAACTATTCCCCTATCATGTAATGACCAATTGATATATAGAGACCGTCAATAGTACCCTTTAAAACATACATAATATGATGGTGGATTAGGTAACTATGTCATGTCCTGATATACTCATGAATTCCTTGTTTGAAAACCCAACTAGGTATTATTCCACCACATGGGAAACCCCATGTTACCTTGTAGAAGGAATAAAAGTAGTTCTACACATTGAGATCAGATTTACATTTCTCTACATTTTCATATATAGATGGTAAATCACATAAATGACTGGAAATTTTATAGTGAGTTGATCATAGAATAAATAATAACATCCAAAACATGTAGGTCCATCCAAATTTGATTGAGTTCGAATGTAAGAAGAATTTATTCATATGTTCATTCCTCTAATTAGAACATGTAATGGTCTTTAGGGAACCTATGATAGATGATAAGAATACTCAAATGCTTGATCTAGACTTTGAGGGACCATATTCTGTTCACAATGCCACCTCTAGAAGATAATATTCTTTCCTCTCGATGGATTAAAGTTCATTAATTCCCCCAAAAAATCGAGTATTCATAAAATGTACATCATTTGAAAAAATAAACATGTATCTGCTACACGAGATTATAATTTTTAGTCTGTATTTTTCAAATAAATTTCAAAGTAATCACATTTCATCAATATAAAACGATGATAAAAACATAACACAAGTTTCCCAAACATAAGAATTAAAAATATAGAAAAACGTTTTTTCCATATAACATTATAAAACATGGTTTATGTCTACTGTGTATGAATTTAAACTATATAACCCAAAGAAAAATTCAAAATTTATTATTCAATATGAAAATATATTTTCCACTTGACCTCAAACTACATGGTTCAGATCCTTGTCTCACAAAATTAATCATTAATACAATTCAATATATGTTTGATAGGGCCACAAAATTTGGTGTTGAAACCCCCCAAACCATTTATTCAAGGATTATATATGGCCTCATTCTCATTCACATTATACATGAAATGAATCCTTGTACTCCAATCCTAGGTCCATCCACACAAAAAATAACCCCTCCTTATATGCATGCCAAACCATCATAAAGAAACATTTTGAAAACTATATAATACTTTTTTTATTATAATTAGTTATGTATCAATTAATAAATAATACATTATTTCCTAGCCACCACAAAATCGAAATTTACTTATCCTTCAGTTGTTTTAACATTGTGTTGTCGTAAAAATATTTTTCCTTCACAAAGAGAATAGATCACGTAGTATTATGAGTTTTGTTTAAAATGTTTTCTTTCATGAAATGTAATTATCAACTCACATCAAGGATACTACAATACTAGTTGTATAATGGAAAAATTTACATCATATGACTTTTACCAACTAAATTTGAACATCATAGTTTCTTGAGAATAATGTATGTCTGGATTCTAATTTCCACAAGTTATATAGTGACTCATGGATCAATTATCCTCTTCTCACCACAATATATCTTTTTCACGTTTAATCTCCTTAGTCCGTAGTGGATTACATTAAACTAAATGGTCGATGACCATGTTGTATGACATTATACTACATGGTTCTCCAAGAACATTATATTTATTTAGACTAAGTAATGTGAGATATGTATGAAATCCTAGACCTTATGTGCTAGTCCTAGCCACAGGGTAGTAGATAATGCCCCTTCCTGCATAAATGCAATGATATATTCATGAGTCCTTAATTTTGGATTCTACATTCAATGGTCCACCTTAGAAACCGAGATGTCCCATATTACTTATGATTTTAATGAATGAAAGGTAATATACACATCTTGTGAAATGTATACCCAATTTATTCCATTATTGTCAAATATCTTCTTTCCACATGGCATACCTATAATCGTAGAATCCTTTAGATCATATTAATCAACCTCAAACATTCAACAAAAGAATGTCTGATACTTCATAACACATCAATTTTCCTATATATTATCATTATCAAATTGGATTTGAAAATTTTCATCCAGAAAATGGTAATGTCAACAAATGGAATCCACTTTTTAACTACAGTGTATCATCCTCTTTATGATGTTGAGTATATCGAACAAAAAAATTGTTTTTCAACCATTGACAACTTCTTCCTCCATAGATTCGTCTTTTATCCTGATTATAAAAAATGTAATCACGTTGGAACCCACCATTCGGCCATGGTCCATGGTCATCCCTCATATAATTGTCAAATGAAAATTCTCTTAATTTGAGAACCATAAGAAATTGGTTTACAATTTCCTCCCTCACTTCAAATGTATTTCAAAACATACATAACATCTTTAAATCATAATAGTGATTCCTTATATATTATAATTATTCAAGTTATATGACCGAAAACTAAAAGACAGTATATCATACTTATTTCATAATGTTAAAATGCACAATTAATTTCATATAAATCAGGTTAAACTACAAAGTTTTCATCCCACTTATATGATATTAAAATTTACCCTTTTATCATTTCATAAAATTTAACATCATGGTATCCTATGAACTACACATGCCTTGATTAGTAGTCAAATTATATATATAGTTACACCAAAATACTATATCTTCATCCAAGCCATAAGAAAAACCCCTTCTATGTAGATGAGAATGACATGAATAAAGAAACATTTCCCTCCATTACATTGTTATTATAGTATGTAATTAAAATTCATTACTCCATATCATTATTAATGCAATCCAAAATCTACATATTGGGATAACCAAAAATACATATGCTTTCTTTAGTCATCATAAAATTAATATATGATACCTAAGGACATCTCTATCATAACTACATTGTATCACAACCCTATTAGATTTTTTGATGTTCTCCCAATAAACATGTATATAAAACCATGGATGTCATTTTTTGACTATGTAGTAACACTCTGAAATTTACTTTTCGTAATATCAACTAAAAAATGGGGTATTCATGTAGTGGAACATTTTAGATCAAGAGAATACTATTCTAACTTGTTAATACATAAATAAATTATTAATGTTTTTTACATATCCTATATCACTCAACGTATCCAAAAGCCCCCATATTAAAATTTACAAAACCCAATTCATCTATGAACCTTGTGGTAAACTATCAGTCTGATCACCATGGATTTCCCATATATAATTATTTCTATCATAGTTTAAAGATGTTAAATTCTATCACAAAATTTAATTGTTTTATGAAATTTAACTATATAAAGTAATATTGTACTAATAATATTATAAAAACTATATAACAACAACCTCACCATAAGATGTTATAATTTATAGTTCATGCCTTGGTGGCACAATATCAAATTGAATTAAACTTAAATACTTATTATATTGGGGCCTTGACCCCATTAAATTAGTAATTTAGTCAATTTACCCTACTTTACCCAATAAAAATTTGTTTTGGAGTGGTTTACCTTTATTGGAGTACCAATACAGATACCCTCTTCATTAATAGACACCTTCAAATTGAAAACCACCCTTTATGGTTTTGTGAAATCCAGATATTCACAAACATTTTGACCTTTCGTAGAAGAATTATGAAATTTCTATGGATTATTTTGTTTGACTCTTTAGGAATACACACTAGTGGAATTTGAATATATTTTCTAAAAAATTACATGGATTGTCATACATATTATTAAATTTTTTGGAATTGAATTAATAATCCTTGGTTATATTTTTATAAAATCACATAAAAATGGGATTTCAATGGGAGTCATTTTGAACCTTAGTAGATACATTCAATATTCCTATAATACCTATTAATATCATTTCAGATACCTCTTTATAATTGTGGTCAATGGATATTTCTCACATAAATGTCTTATATCATGTTTCATATCGAAGAATCAAAAAAATAGGAAACAAAATTCCCCTAAAATTATCTAATGAATGTCGAGATTTTATATGTTTACACACCATATTTGGGTTTACATTCAAAAAACATGGTGGCTGTTGTTTGACATAAAATACCATTAACATTAATCTAGATTTTAAAAAATTAAACTCCCACTAAATGAGTCACATTACTCCTCACATTGAAATCCCATAATAGGAACCCTAGTTAATAGTAGAATATCAATTCAGTAATCCTATTCACTATATGTGTGTCGCATGAATCAAGAAATGGAATGATAAAATGGAAAAGGTAGTTTGGATGAATACATGAAATGGGAGGACTAATAAAAATTGATTCCTTTCCCGCTATATATTTATTATAGAAATTAGAAAAATATTTTAGAGATAAATAAATATGTGAGATATTATTAAGGTTTTTGATATATTTTTAGAATCATTAAATATATGATTTCATGTAATCATATAATTAGTGTATTTTCTATTTTTACCACACACATATTTTTGTAACTATAATATGATGATTTTCAATCAATTGATTCATTTTCAATGATACATTTTGATTATAAAGAGGTTTTGAATATGTGAAATAAAATATTGGAAGAAGAAATAATTATCATATATGTTTTCAAAAAAATATGAATGTCCACATTTCGGGGTCTCTATAATTTTTTTAAAGGTTCTCGTTGATGTATTCCATGAGCTTCTGAACTCTATACCATGCATTATTTGTATAATTTCGGTACCCAACTAGTTTTGTGATAATTTCCAATTAATCACGACAGAGCTTTTATTTCTCTAAAACAACATATTTCTCACTGTATAATAATACCCACTCCATTTAATGGTGTATTTGGGAAATAATTTCCCATATAGAATTTAGTTCTTCATGGAGGGGAAATATTTTGTAATATTTCTTTACATGATTTTTCTAAGGATCCTCCAGTTCTCTAGAATGATTTATCTATTACTTGGAAACAACATACCTAAAATCATAAAATGGAAATTCCAACTCTGCCTCTTCCCACTATGACCTTCAACCATCCTCCCTACAATGGAGGCTTGAAATTATATCATGATAGACAAGTGATAATTTTACCAACAATAAATCAGAAAGAAAAAAAACTATGTAAGTCATTAAAGTCTCAACTAAATACATTCACTAGTTATATCCATATTTGTATTCTATATCTCTCACCAAAAGATGTGTTATATTATGAGAAAAACATCATGTATCTCCAAGAGTAACTTAGATCCACTCTCAAAAGGAGAGATGTGTAATGGGATTTGTTCACTCAATGAGTCTTCTTATTCCAGAACCTTAAAGAGAACATCAGTTTCATATGAAAGTATTGAATGAACTGGTACAAAATCCCTAGTGTCATACACATCAATTGATCTAGATGAAACTAGATGATAGGTTACACCCATAATATAAACGGGTGAGGGGGTTAAAATATGTATTTTAGAGAAGAATTCTATGCAGTTGATATCTCTATCCCATTATAAGATTGACTCTTTGAATTAGTTTATCCCTAGTACAACACGCCTAACCATTCTAGGTACAACACACTTATTACAGAATTTACTATATATTTATTTCAAAAAATGGGATCATGGTTTCTTAAGAATCTCGTATTTTAGGGTCTATATCCATTACTCCCTCGGAAATAGGATATATAAATATTCATTCCTTTAAAATTAATTTCCATGTAAATATTACCTATATAGAAATATATACTAGTTGAGCTCTGATGAGGGACATCAAATTAAAATAGTCCTATTATGATTTAAAAAACCCCAAGATTCTAAGATCTCATTTCCATACAATAATACAAAAAAACTCTTAGATCCCCCTATTTTAGAAAAAATATTAATGATATAATCATATCATGATGGTCTGTTACTTAATTCATGATTGGATTATATAAGTCCAAATATCTCAGAACATCCTCGGTAGTATGGGTATATAATACAGGAGTCTTAGGTCCCATATTATCTAAACATTTAATTTAATATATAAACATATTATTAGTCCTAGAACCAATGATCACTGTAGGGTCAATATCACCCATGATACCATCAAAATTTTAACGCCCCTAGATTTTCTAAACTGATTTTTTTTCAATTTAATTTAATCGTCTGATATTTTTACTTCATGCAACATTGAATATATAATTTCTTTGTTCTATAAATTCAATAATTATGGATTATGATAAATAAATGACCAAGGGATGCATGCACTACCAACAACACCATCATATATTGTGTTACACACAACACTGAGTTTCTATGAAAAAACACTTTACTATTATAATTTTTAAAATAATATTGTTATTTCATAGATGTTAAACATGTAATATGAATAGAAAAAATACTTTATTAATATTAGTTATAATGGATTTTGTCATGAAATAATGAAAATAATAATAAAATTTATTTCATTGATATAATGACCTTCATTTCTGGGAAGCTTCCTATGATTTTTTACAGGGTTTTATGTAAATTAAAATGGATTCCTAATGTTTATTGAGATAATTTTTAATTCATATTGTGAAAACAGAATGATTTCAAATATATTTATGTTTAAAAAGTGTTATAAATTATCTTTAAAGGTTCCATTATATGTTTTCAAGGACATTTTCATAGAATAAGGTTTTCATATGTGGTTGATGATATTAGAATTGTTTTTCAATGATGAAATTGAATTTTACAATGGAAATGATTTAAATGATATTGTGGACATACATGATTGGATTTCAATGCGTTTTCAATGAGTTTTTTTTATATGTTTTATTCCTTAAAAAACTTATTTTCAATGAAATTACATATTACATAATAAATGATTCATTTTATCATTCAAAACTATTCTCAAACTAAAATGACATAAATTTGAATAGTTTAGGTTCTACTAGGGATATGATCTACGGACACCCTTCCCATTATTTCTATGAATTGTTGATGATTAAGATTTTTTTTTCTGAAACCCATTTCTATTCTATGGGTTATACCATTACAAAACACATATGATACCCAGATTGATTCAGTGGAATTAATTTATAGATTTTTAATGAAACATATATCTATTTCATAGGATATGATATTATGAAATGCTTAAGATACTATTAGCATTTCAAGGATTATAAAATATTGAATAGTTATAATATTGTGGAACCTCTATGTATGATTTCATAATGTCATGGGTGGACAAATATCACCCTCTTATTCATTGTAAAATGATATATATATGTTGAGAAAATGATGGGAGAAAATTAGAATCATTTGATTCATATCGGAAACTATGTGTTTCAGGATCCACAATTGGAAATAGGTGTTTCGTGGTCTATAATGAGAAAAATCTATGTCCTAGTGCATCATCGAAAATATTTGTGTCTTAATCTAAAATGTGAAATAGGTGTGTCATGATCGAAATAGGGGATATTTCGGGACCATTATCTATTATGTTGATATTCTTGGTGTTTAACATTTACATAAGAAATTGTTTTCTATAGATATAAATTTTCAACACTTAATGACATGAACTTAGGGTTCATGATTAACTCTTTATGATTTGTCACCGTTATGATTCTTGTACTATGGAATTAAAATCATTATTCCATGACACATGTATATGATATATTATATGTTTGATATAATCCAAATTTTATCCTAATGTTTTATTACAGATATATTCATTTTATGCATACCTATCACATTTATTTACCTTTATTGAGAATCTAATATCACCCTTTATTATGATCTCTTTCCTTAGGTTATGATGAAATTTTTTATGTATTATTACGTAAGGGGGTGATCAATATGCATGAATTTTGATATCACTCAACAATTTTGAGGATATCATTTTTTATGTTTCCAAAGATAATAAACCATTATACTCATTAGGAAAGAATTTTTTATACAGTGGAATATTCATCTAAAATGATGTAATATCTTTATATGATGTGACTTTTTTTCAATAGTATGTATATAAGGAAATATTTAATCAACTATCAAAAACTATAATGAGATATCATCAGTGATAAACCTAGGGATATTTATAAGGATATAGATTGTATTGTTTTTTAGAAAAATCCTAACATGTCATAGATTTAAAATTAGGAGACATTATTAAGGCATTCAATTAATAATGTTTCATGATTATATTGATTTATTTTATGATAAGTATTTCTGACACTATTCTATTAGATTTTAATAAATTTATGGATATATAGTAAACATTGTTATCATTGAATGTTTCAGGTGTAGAATTTATGGGAATTGTGAAAATTAATTTCCTTTGTCGAAATATTGTAATGAATATTAGTAATTTGGTACGGGTACTGGTAATAATATTTAAGATAAAGGGACTTCATACAAGAGGTGGATGGTATAGGATTATAATAGAGTATTGTATACATTAATCATATAAAGCATTATTTTGGTTAGATATAAGATCCAAATAAATAAAATTTAAATTTTATATTCTATGAATGTGATATTATTGAATAAAATGAAGAAGCATGAGTAATTTATTAATAATAACAGATGATAATGAAAGTGTATATGTTTTTGATTTCATATATTATGTAATATGAATCCTAAAATATATAAGTATTTGAGAATAAATATTTTATTATGGATTCTAAAGGATAGGTTGAATGGTGTTAAAGAAATATAAAATTTATTTATTGTAATGGTGATATTTTGATTATGTTAAGGTAAATCACAATGTGTTCAAAATATTGAGAATTATGTGTTTATCATGGATAAAAAACATTTAATATGGATAAATCATGTTGGAATATTCCAATTACTATGGTAATTGTAATTTATATGTTGAAACAGTGGTCTATTTTAGCATAGATGAATTTTAGAACATGAAGGATTTATGAAATTTGAAATGTAATCTTTTGAATAAGGAATCACTCCCATTTTCTAAAATGATATATTGTAATATAGGTTATTACCATTAGTTAAGGGAATATAAAATGAAGCTATTAACATGTTTGGAATGTTAAAACCCAGAGCTAAATTATGATATATTGAGGATCAATGTTAAGTTGGCTTAGTGGTCTTATATCATTTTTTTTGCTTTCATCTTTTGGAAGGGGTATAAGGGTAACGATTTATGGGATAATTTCTTATAAACCTTAGAGTGGGTTTTAAAATTTAATGTTTTATATCTACATGTGATTTTTTATTCATGTGGGATAATTTGTGTTAAAGGTTTTACTGTGAATCTATCTAATGAATGATAGAATGACTTATCATTCGACCTCATCATATGTTATTACATTTGGGTAGAACAATTTACCATTATTTCATAGAATAAGGTATAAATTTGAAATTGTCTAAGTAACAATATATGGAGAAATTTTAATGAAATCAATTCAGTATGTCTTCTCATGAATATTATTCAACTTTAGAAAAAGGGACATGAAATAAAATATTTCCACATTATACTTATTTTATATTACTTCATTTTACTTTTTTAGGATTCATTGGATGATGTATTTTTGATCACCAACTTTCTTCTATTTATTGCCATTTTCACTCTATAATAGGAAATGATAGCTATATTTCTCTTCCATTTCAATTATTTAGTAAAACAATATGTTATCCAATGTGGAATCCTAGATATGAGTAACATTAGAAAACTATTATACTTCCAACATTCCCTTTTTAAAGGACGTTTTAGTATTAATTTTTATGATTTGGATTTAAAAGAAACTATAATTATAGTCTTAAATAATTGATTAACCAGCTGAATTTTGAGAGTGAAATCCATTTTATGGGGGTCTATTTTAATAACCTTGGATTTTGTGATTTTTATTCAAATTAGATTAAAAATTTAAATATTTTTCACGACACTAAATATAGATTTTTTAAACGAAAGCACTATGATTAGATAAAATTATATGGAAAACCATGTTAATATTGTACTAAAAAAATTATATTAACCTAAGTTACAGAAAACACTATGTTTGTATTTTGTTACTCAGAATTTTGAGTTCCATCGATAGGATGTGTTACTTGCAATGTAAATTTTAAATGAATGATAATATAAAATTAATGTCAGTATAAAAATATTATTTTAGATTACACCCAGTCATTAGAATATAATTTATAAATAGTATTAACTATATTAGGAAATTATTATTTATACAAGTATATAAAAACGAATTATTTTTATATCAATTTCATATATTTGAATGTTATATCTATTTTAGTATAAATAATTTTCTTTTGAATGGAAATTGTTTCTCTATGTACAAACACAATCTTATCTAAATAAAAACTAAAACCCACTATTGATTAATTTTTTCAATTAAATATATATATTATATAGTTAAGATATATTTTTGATACTCATCCAATATGTTTGATAAATATAAGATAAGAATAAATACAATTTTATGAATAAAATGATTTAATTCGCCTAAAAGGTAATTTTACAACCTTTTAAATATTTTCTTATTTTAAAAATAATTATTGAATAATTTTTAATTTATATATTAAAAAATTAACATATATTTTTAATGTATATTATAAATATTTACATTGGGTGTATTTTATTATATATTTCATATTCATATGAATAACAGAATATAATAAATTTTAATTGAAGACATATTATATTCTAATTTATTTATAGATTAAAAATATATTTCAATTTGGTTTTAAATTACATTTATATAAACTATATATAAATTAATCCACTTTATTTCATTGGAATAAATTCTTCATTTATTATTGATATAATAACATTTCAAATTGTAGAAATGTTTTACCTTCAAGGCTCGTCATCTCATCAAATATCCAAGATTAATTTTAATTTAATTTCTTACACTCATTGTATTTGAATTTGGAAAATTGGACTAAATAATCATTCAATGAAAAATTTATAATGTATAATATTTTCAACATAAGTTTTTTAAAAAAAAACTAGAAAATCAAAAAAAAAAATTAACTATGATTAAGGTAAAAATGAGTTTATTTAGTGGTTACTGTATAAAATAATGGAAAAAATACCCTAGACACATTTCCAAATATAATTCCCTTGAAATATTTACTTCATATCCACCCTTTTATAAAAAACTGTCAAATAATTGTTGTAAATTAGGAAATAGATACATCTTAATAGTGATTATATTTTTATATTTAGAAGAATTCCACTCCTCTTCGACAATAAAAAGGAAGTACCCCCCCCCCCACATCATCAAACTTATCAATAAATTTTGATCATAAAAAATTCCCAAGTATTCTTAAAACACACCTCCTATAATTATAAAATCCTTCAATTGAGATTAAATCCAACTAAATAATTTCTGTACTGAAAAAAGAAAGAGTTACCTTAAAAGGGGTATCATTTTTTAATTTTAATTTTAATTTTATTTAATTGTCATAACAATCATTTATTATTTATCTATGGTCATATAATACCATCATCAAACTGAAAATAATATTATATTGTATTCATGGGATTTTACCTACACATACAAACATGCCCGTCAAAAAGGTAATGAACTTACTGTTTGTATGTAGGGAAGATAACCACCCTGTGAAAATTGTCGTTCATTTTTCCTTTACCATATCTATTAATTAATAATTATGATAAACATGATGTTTTAATATGATAATAATGGCATATTTATTATTATTATTTTTAATATAAAAAACATAATGACATGTTATCCATTTTTTAAACATGATTACTCTATTTGTGAACAAGTGATCTACCGCCTCCTCAATGTGATTTGAATAGTCAAAATTTATAAGGAATATATCAAAGATGATTTTTGTAATCATATATACAATATATGAAATATTTATTTACGATAATTTTAATATATATCTTTATTTTATTTTATTGGTTCAATATGATAATAAAGTAGAAACATCTTTTATGCGCACGTACACCTTACTGTTTCCGTGAATGATGTATTCCATTTCATATTTCTATAATTTATAGATTGTTATAAATATATATATAATGAATACATATTGTATTTATAAAATTTATTATATAATTTAAGTAACTAAATATTCATATATATATGTGTATCAATAATAAAGTTTCTAATCATAAAGGAAAAAACCGTATATTAAAGGAAACATACCATTAAAATGGAAGTATTAATAAATAGGTAATATAATGTAAAAGTAAATTCAAATATTTTATTAAATATTATAATATAGTAATTTTTAGATTTATAATAAACTTATATTAATTATAAATTATGTTTTATCGTGGTAGAAGAATATGAATACATAAGGTAAGGGTTTTCCCATGTGACATGTATTTCTTCTAGATATATGTTATATTAAAAAATTATTATTATTTGGATGTATATATAATTTCGTAATACAAATAATATCATTAAATTAATTTATCAAATAAATTAAAATCACTAAATTATCCTATTTCTTTCTTAGATCTCATGATTCAAAAGTTACTCTTGTACTATGTGGATTTCTTGGGTCACTTTTATTAATGCATGACATATACCTTATTAACCAAAATATTATTTTTTGAAGTGTTTATACTGAACATGAATTTAGTTTATGGTTTTAATATATAATTTTTTAGATATTTCCATATCAATTTTTTTATATCTCTTTCATGGTGTTTATGGCTCAAATGTTACCAAAGCGGTAATGAAATTTTCTCTAAATTTTCCAACCTTAAGACATGTGCCATGTTATGCACATATATTACTCCATGATGTGTATATACATTCATTTTAAATTTTTTTCACTAATATATTATTTTTAAAGTATTTTAAAATTCATGTAATGTTATTCTCTCATAGGGATTATGATACAATGTTAACAAAGAAGAAAAATTTTAATGCATCAATCTCGTCATTTTTCATTATTTTTTACAATTATGAATCCATCGATGAAAACATAATATCTATCTCCTAAAATGTATCACTATTTTTTTATCTCTAATGTTTCATAATGTAATAATCTATTGGTATAGTTTTTTACATTACATTGACCTTAGTATTCTTATGAATTGTTTTATGAAATTCTGACTTTATTTATCTTTTTATTCAAAAATATTTTTCCCTAAAATTCATTATTCGATGAAAATATTTCCAAATTTAATTTACCCAGATATTTACAAAAAAAATTACCATTTTTCATCATTATAATGACAAAAATAAAAAAAATCGATTATTCTTATTGTGTTCCAGTCAGTACACAATTCCATACCTTTTATATTGAAAAATAAATGTTTAGCATGTACAGATTTACACTTCATCAAGACCTTAATTTCCTTAATGCTTCATATGAATGTATTCAAAAACTTTTAAATCAAAATTGTTAAATAATATAATATAAATTTAATGTTTAATTGTGGTTTTCAATGAAAAATGATTTCAATATATTTATAATGTTTAAAAAGTGTTTTAAATTTTTTTAAATGATTCCATTATATGTTTTTAATGATTTTTCAAATAAAAATGTTCTAAAAAATGAATTATGATTTAAAATGTTTTTATGTGTAAATACTATTTTCCTCCAGAAATATTTTTTGTTATTTCTAATTTGAATTTTATATGTTTCTTTGTGGGACACCAAAGAAAATAATTTTGATGATTTAGTATTCCTTAAAAACTGAATTTAAAAGATATGTAATTTTCCATAATATATGCCAGAAGATATCTTTAATATTGCTTGTTTACCTAAATAACACCCTATGACATAGTTTATGACTTATTTGAGATATGATCTATGGACAAAATTCATATTTTTTATCATATATGTTTATTATTATTAAAAAATGTTGTTTATGAAACTCATTTATCTTTGATGGTTTTTACCATGACAATACACTTATGAATCCTGTTTCCTTTCATGGTTCAGTCTATGATGAATTGATTATAAAAAATAAATAGTTTAAATAGTTTACGATTTAATAAAATTTTTATGATATCCATTTCATTTCATGGGTTATGATATGATGAATTGATAGGATATTTTGGTACATGTTAGTATGATTTCATTATTTAAGGGGTTGGAATTATATCTCCCACTAATACAATGGGTACGTATTTATATCTCATGAGATAATGATGGGAATCAAATTGATGATCTTGATAGACAAGGGTAAGTATGGGGTTTTGGATCCAAAATGGGAAATATGTTTGTTTATAACTGCAATGGGTTACAACTGTGTCATAATACTAAATGTAAAACACGTGTGTCCATATCCAAAATGGGAAATATGTGCATCATGATTTAAGAAGGATAAGTAGGTGTGTCCTTATCCAATAATTTGATGGTATTCTAAGATAACCGTATCAAATGAAATGTTTTTATATATTAATAATTTTTACACACGTTTATGACATGAGATTATGGTTCATGGTTAATGTATAATGAAATTCAACATTACGATTCATGTATTATGAACATTCAATCAGTAATACATGAATCATGTATACGGTCATTGATATATAAGGTATATTATTAAAATGTTATTCCTATGTTATTATTAACATAATATCATGTTGTTCCTACATATCACCATTATTTTCTGTTACTAATCATACATGATCTCCCTTTCTTATGTTTCATTTCCCTAGGGTTTGAAGAAAAGTTATATGTATGTGTACTTAATGGGAGGATATTTATGAGATACATTACATACCATTCACCAATTTAGGAGATATTATTGTCCATGATTCCAAATATAGTAATCTATTATGCTTCTTGGGACTTTCTTTTTCTAATTTGTTTAATATACATCTTAAATTAAGAAATATCCATGTTGGTTAAACTCAAGTCTCTATAAAATCCTTTATAGTTATTAAAAATTAATAAATGATTTATTGAATAAAATTATACAAGATACCTCCTAAATGGCCAATATGTCAAGTAAATTTTTTAATTATGTACATTACAATATATTTTTAACATGGGAAACAACAAAATTATTGAAAACCAACAAAACAAGCTTCTAGAATTTAATGGATTTTGAAAACTACATAGGATAACCATGTTAAAAATAATAAAGGGGTGAGTTATAAATTCTATTAAGGAAATATACAAGGAATAACATGACTTTGACAATACATTTTATAAAATAGACATATTAGTGGGACCTAACAAGGAACATTAAAAATAAGGCATGATGTAACATGATAATCATAATATATGAAATATGGATACAATATTAAAAAAACATCATAATGATAGTTACATGATTAAATAGAAATACATCATAGTGGAAAAGTCCCATTAAGGATTCATGATCACTCATTTTTCAAAATTTATATATCATTGTATTAAACATGACCTAATAGAGTATAGATATATAATGTTGTGTGAACTCATTACATATATTTTATTCTCATGCCTATATGTTCTATATAGATCATTCAACATTGATTCATAAAACATCATATTTTATTACATCAAAACAGAATATAGAATAAATACACCTAAGTTTCCAACCATGAATAATATGTGTATAATGGTGAAAATATTTGAGAGGAAATGGGTATGGTACTCACAACAGAATTGTTTTGAATAAAAAAATCATTATGAAATTTCGACAGCAAAGCAACATTACATTGAATTTAATAAAATTTTATGATGGGAGATAAATGGGTATCTCATAATTAATAAATCATATAGTATGTCATAGGGACATGGAAACAAATTTTAGTTCATTACGAATTACAAATAGATGTTATAAGACGATCAATAACCATTAATAATGAAAATTCCACTTTCAAATTTTAGGAATGGTAATGGGTGTACATAAAGGAGCATGTAATGAATAATAAGGGTGACTGGGGGAAATTATTATTTATAAATAAAATAAAATTTAAATGGAATATTGAATAACATAGGTAAAAAATAAAAATTATAATATATGGATTATATCATAAAGGATGTGCTTAAATGAAAATGGGAAGAGAGAAATCACTTATTTAATTTCAACATAGTAACATCTTATATAAAATTAAAAATGAGGGAAAAAATATATATCACTAAAATGATATTATTTGGACAGAATGAGTTTTTTATAAATAAATTCAATAAAATAAATTGAAATTATCAAGTAAAATTACAAAAAAGGTTCTTGAATTGAAAGGAGGAGAGGAATTCTCCTTAGTCGATTGTGTAAATCCAAATGCTTGGGAGAGGCCTATTGAATAATTGGGGGTTATATCTGAGGACTACAGTGAGTTTAGGTTAAATTATGTTTGTGATACAACTACTTTTCATAAATTTATCTTGGGGAATTGGTTGATTTATATATGAAAAGAGGGGGATATCATTATTATTTTGGATATCGACCCATCATAATGAAATATTTTTAAAAAAAGAGAAAAACCAACCCATGGAATCTTTTAAGGGTTTCTACAAATGATAGCATATTTTATTATTTTATATGTTAGGTGATAGTATTATAATAATTATTCCCTTTATTTTTATAAATTGGCTCAAACTTTTAAGGAAATGATATTAAACCCCAAAAAATATTAATGGTTTTGATGGATTTATAAAGGATTTATAAAATTATTAAAATAAAGATAAAATCGCATTATTTTATAAGGAATGAATATATCTGGTAATGTATAACCTTTATTGTAATTAATACCTCACTTTTGTGTCATTATGATGTAAATATATACAATGTATATTTATACGATATTTAATTTTGAAATGAAAATTCGGTTGTGTAATATCATTATAAAAAATTATTCCTCAATTAACATTAACATTATCATTAAAAAAATAATATCATTTTAATATAAATATTTTTTTAAATATTTGAATTATCAATATAAAAATAATATAGACAATAATTATGAAATTATTGGTTTTTGACAATATACATTTTCAAACCCTAATACAGTTTTTGAGTTATTTTATTAAAATAAAAATCATATATATCATAACAATAATAATATTAAAATATATTCATAATTACATAACAAATAATTTACTTATTTATATTTTAAGGATCTTGATATATATTCCTTTAACACACAATAAAATTCCATCAGGGTATGGTATATGATGGCTGTAAGTTCACGTGGTGGTTAGACTAAAATGGTTTGGATAGTGATCTTGAGGATCTTGAATATTACCATAAACAGTTACTATCATTCTTCAATTGTAGTATCATATGGCCAAAATGGTCATGGGAAGAAAAATTAAAATAATATCTCTCTTATAAGAATTGATAAATTGAATTCATATGGTACATTCCTACTAGTTTAGGACATCATTTCCTTTTTTTGTGTCAATTGGATTTATAAAAACACTATATTTTTACTAATCATGTTATTGATGTTTAAAATATATATTTTCAATAGTAATTATTCATTATGATAATTTAAATCCAATTATATATAATTAAACAAAATAACATCATCATTTTTATATAACCATATTACTAAAAAGACAATTAACTAGAATGATTGGGTAGATATTATATATAATAATTTATGTCTTTTAAATCATCTAATCATAAAAAATTTCCCCCTCTAAATATTCCTTTCATTTAATAAAACAGATGAGGGTATATCAACTTTATCACCTCATATGGTTCCCATGTTACATCTTGAATCCTTTGGTTCCTCCAAAAATATATTGGAAAAAATAATTGTATTAATTCATAGAACTTATTCTCTATTATCAAAGAACATCATGATATTTTCCTTATAGGTAAGGTAATTATTCAATGATACTACCTGTGGAAAAATTATATGTTAGGGGATTGGTATGATCATTCTGAAGATAACGACATTACATACATCATTTACTTGAGACAGATTTGGTGGGAGTCTTAGTCAGTATGACACTGATGGGATAAATGATATTAAATGGGATAAGAAAACATAGAATACAACTAAACATCTTCTAAAATTTGTTAAATTATTCTATGGAGATTCTAAGTGGAATAATATGTATCCACTATCAAAATATAGGTCTCATCGATGATTGTCACGATAACTATTCCATCAACTCTAAGAATCATTGATGTTATACTGAATGGTCTTCACATATTACACCATTTCCTCAACCATATATGGACCTAGAAGTTTCTATTCCCCATCTAACTCCCAACATGTAGGTTTTCAATAGCTCTTCTCAAAATGGGCTTCATTGTCATCCATTTGGATACTCGAGTTCAATATGTTGTTGTATGAGAATTCAACCAAAGTATGATATTTTCCCCATCCTCCATTTATGTCCATAGAACATGATTGGAAAATGTCTTCATGTGTCATAATTTTACGTTCAAATTGGCCATTAGTTTGAGGATGATATGTTGTAATGAATTTTAACTCACTGTTTAGAAATGTTGGATTCATTTCCAAAACTTGGAGGTGAATCTCGAATCTCGGTAGGATATTTTCGAATGTGGTAATCCATGATGTGATAAGACATATCAGGTGTATATCTATGAAGGTTGATCCAGTGAGATGTCCCCATGAGTTGTGATAAAGATAACCGACTTTACATGATGTTCCACAATAACCCATATATCATTGTTTCCCATGTTTTATTCGGAAGTAAGGTGACAATGTCTATAGTGATGTTATCCCAAATAAATATTGGAATGGGTATTGGTTGAATAATCCAATTATACTTATAATATTTTACCTTTATATGATCTCAAACCACACACATTGATGTTTATTTAATCATCTCCTTCATAAAATTTTCCAACAAATTGTGATCAGGGTGATCTTGATAAATCATGGTGCTTCATGGGAGAATGGAGAATGTTGAACTATGTGCATCATCGAATTGATCATTCTACAAATTTTTATTTTACGGAACACATATTCATTACACAAATAAAAAAATACCTTTATCATCAATGTTAATCTCAAAGGATTTACTATTTCTCATGGAATCCCCCATCAAAAAAATTTCTATATAATTTCATTGCACATCCTTTATTTTCTCCATGTGAGATGGTAGAGAAATAAATTTTCAATGGATTAATTATAATCCATCATTAATGTTTCCCATGTACACCCAATGCCTATTTTATTAGATTGGATCCTTCTAAATTCTCATCATTGAAAAATATGTAGTATATTTCAACATAGCTCCTCCACATCCTTATTTTCCATATCATGATGATAGGATATTGAGATGTTCTAGTTCATGATGAGCTTCAACCATATTTAGTAGATTATATTATGCTATTTTTTTTGAATATATATTTGAGGATCCTTTGATCCGAATATATCCAACACATGACTCCGAAAAGATAATGGAACCATATTTTCAGTGAAAGTATCATATCTTCCAAAACCCGATCATGCATGGGATAGTTTTTCTCAAGAATTTAAAATTTCCATAAGGCATATGATAGACTTTATCAATTTTTCTTTAGTAAACATCCTAATACATTCTTTTAAGAGTCTCAACCTAACTATCATCCATGTTATCTTTGTAATAAGATCAATACATAAACATAAATTTATCACAAATAAGTGATAATACCTAGCTATCTAAAGGAAACTACATATATAATTCAATGATTTTAGCCTCATACATAATTAAATTTTATATATCATTTAAGGGAATATATATATCCCATTTATTGTGATGGTATTCCCCGTGAAATTTAATCCCTATAACCAAAACTGATATTTGATGTATATGGTGAAAAAACTTTTATATTTATTGGGTCTTTATTTTAGTTCTCATAAACTCCTCATTGTCCTCCATTATTTTAATGTATAAAAAAATATCAGTAACAAATAATTCAATAAATTTTCTACAGAAATATTTCAATAATATATTTATTAATCTCCATGAAATTTTTTGGAGCATTATTGAGTTTGAAATCCATCACAATGAACTCATGGTGGGCATACCATATATGAAAAGTTGACACAGGGATAAGTTTCTTATTCACTATTACATGATAAAATCATGACTGAACATCCATATTGGTGATTTTTTGTGTTCTATATATATGATTGAAAAACGAATTAATCTAAGGTAGTATTAATTTTTTATTAATCTTTATCTTTTAATCTCATGATTATCAATGCATTGTCATACTAAAGCATCCTTCTTTATGGTGAAGAGGACTAGTGCAGCCCATTGTGAAACACTTAGTTTTGTAAACCATTTATCCTGATTCTCCTATAGTATTTTCTTTTATATCCATACATTCCACAATAACTATTTTATATAATGTATTGGGTAATTTTAATTTTGTAGCTATTATCCTAATTTAATATTCATCCTCTCCAATAAGAGGAAGAATATAAATTTCATCATGAAACACATTAGTGTATTTAATCACAATTTTCATGTATAATATGATGATTCTTCCCTTATACTCAAAAATTTGAACTAGATAAACATTATCATAATGATAAAATATACATTCTAGACATGTTGTTGATAATTTAGATTCATCCTTCACCGTGAACATGTATATAATCGGAGGATGGATCTAGACATGAAGAGTGATTTCCTTCTCCAAAAAAATTATATCTTCTCTATATAGGTAAATCCAATTCAATACCAGAATTGAATGAAATTACTCTAAATAGACTATGAAAGGGTCTTTTTTTGGAATTTCATCCAATAAAAATTGATGGGGGAGGAGTTTATGTGTTAAATTCAATTATTTTACCATTTTTTTTTATTGACAGTTTTACCTTCATGCAATGTGGCGATTTTTGTTTAGTTTTACTAAACATTTATTATATAAAGGAATGAATAAAACTATAATAAAAAATTACATTCACTATTCTGGAAAGAATAACTAGTGTACCTATCACCACATTATTGTGGGGATCCACCTTAGTGGTTCTGATGGTGAAATCTTATTTTTTATGCCTTCGAGGATGTTGGTTGAATTTCAAAACCCTTAAATTATGCAATTGGCTTGTAATGTTACATGGTTCCACTACGTTTAAGATATGAAAAAATAAATAAGGGCTAATTGAAGAATTCTAGTACTCTCCCGCATAGGTGGTATTCTCCTCTCTAAAATTTTAAACATGTTGTGCCTCCTTCCTTCAACTAAGGAATTTATTATTTCCCATTAAGATATTTCTAGTGTGATTCTTCCAACACATTTGACAAGTGGAATTATGAAATATCATTACACCATTAGAATTCTCCATATTTCCTCAACATTTAAAATCCACATTAATCTTATTATATTGTGATAATATTGATATTTTTCAATATATATTTCAACATTGAGGGAACATATTATAGTTTAATAATATCTATCAATGTCTCAAATTTCCAGGGATTACCATAGAGTAGGTATTATACACCCAAACATGTTTTCAACAATGAATTCAGAGGTATAAACAAAACTGAAGGTATATCATGCTTGTATTCCGTTGTTTTCTTCGTACTTACTAATATATTTGTTATCATTTTTCATAATGGTAATGGTATAGCATTGAATTTTGAATTTGAGAGTGAGATGAATGTATTTATCGTAAATAATTTTTCAAATTCATTCTACTCCAACACTTAATCAAATTCCTCACACTTCATATTATTTATCAATGTCCACCACTGTTCACCTTTTTCTTCTATATGATAATAATATAGTATACCATTCTATTTCTCATCACATTTTATGATGGATGACATATAATCAAGGTATTTGATCCATTGTTCAATGATTAATGTATTAATTGATCCATTTAATGTAAAAGGACATTTTTAAATGAAGATCTCAATAATAGTATTTTGTATAATAGAGGGGTTAGGGAAAACATATATATTATGGATTTTCATTAGAACGTGATTCAGCTAAGAATATATCATACTAATATTTGTTATTCCAACTCCCATGAGGTTGAGGATCTCATTGGGGTTTTAATTACATTACATTTTTAATTTATTGTTTACCCAATTTAGTTTATTTCTATCAATCATAGTGAAAAAAGTGAAATTATGGATGATTATTTTAAACTATTTAACCCATAATGTGTAATCTAATGACATTAAAGAATAAATTATAAATTACATGTATTTCATTAAATTATGAATTTCAACTCTTCAAAAATATTTTATGTGTGATATATTTCTTAATGTATATTCAATTGTGTATGTTTTCCATTAATTAAGTATCATAATGGGATAATTAATTTAATAAATTATATCTCTTTGGACTGTCAAGACAAGTGTGTAGTAAGTCCATTTCTCATGTACTATTTTACACAGAGTCAATCCCAAGAAACCTTGTCAGAGTTGTTACGCCTAGGTACATATATTCCAAAACAATGTCAATTTACTGGTTCCTTATAGGGTTTTATTAGATCACTTAATCCATTCATTCAAAAATTTATGGATTTTTTATCATAGTGTTATAAATAAATACTTTTTTAGAGATTTCAAATTCAATTCCAAAATATAAATAAACAGTTTCTCCAATACCAATGATAACAAACCTTGTATTTCTTACAGATTAATTCATGACATATTACATAAAATTACACATCATATAACAAAACATATAATTATTTTTAATGTAATTTTGAAATAGTTTCAAGAACTAAAATTTTGAAATTGGGTTGCAACAAAATTATTGAAATCATACATAACATGCTTCTAGAATTCCATGGCTTTTTAAAAATGCACAGAATAACATATAAAAAAACATAAGAAATGGGTGAGCTGTAAAGCCCAGTAAGTAAATTAATAAGGAATAAAATGAAGAAGATAATACATGTTAGACAATAGAAATATAAAAGGGTCTAAAAATGGATCATGACTAACAAGGATTGATATAACATGATAATGATTATATGCGAAATGTGGAAACAACATACAACAATGCCACATAAAAGTATGTTGATGCTAGGATACCAATACTTCATTGTGGATAAATTAACATAATGAAATCAATTTCACTACCTATTCTATGATGATAAATAAATTTGGAAAACACTACCCAATTCATTGGAGTGCTAGATAATTCTAGGTGCACCTCACACCATCATTTCATTCTCATGATTATGTTTTCCACATAGATGATAAACGATGGATTCAATCATCATCATATTTTCATCCCTGATAATGAAGTATGGAATACATATATGTATGTACCTAAAATATAATTATATTTCTATAATGGTGTACTCTATTAATATTAATTGATTATGGTATTCAATAAATAGTTTTTTTGGTAAGGAAAATCACAATCAAATTTCTGGTGCATAAAAACGTTATTTAAAAATTGATAAAATGAATGATGAAAGTGAAATAGGTATCCATTAATTTGGATATAAAATGATTATTAATAGGATAAGGGAAATAAATCTTTGAAAATTATGAATTGGAAATGTAATTCATATGAACCTGAATACCCATTAATAAAGAGAAAACCACTTAGAATTGTTTTCCATTACAACAATCGTACATAATGGACCGTGGGAGGCATAATGAGAGTGAAATGGGGTATCACAATTTATAAATAAAATTAATAGTTTAGGTAATATGTAACTACAGATTAAAACAGTGTAAAAAATTAATCCAAGGATAATACAATATTGGATGTTCCTGAATGGAAAAGATAAAAGAGAAATCCATTATGGAATTTTTTCCTAGTAATGTCTTAGTTAAAGGTCAAAATGAGTGATAAAAAATGATATATAATTAAAATTACAACCATTTGATAGTAGGGGATGTTTATAAATAAAATAAGAAATTAATATTTTCAATTAAGAAAAAAAAATCCCCTGAATGTGCTTGAATTGAAAGGATTTGAAGGTCACTAACTTGAGTGGGTGAATACAAATTCTTGAGAGGGGATTCATGAAATCGTGGAGAATCATGGTAGGAATATAAAGAGTGGGGTATAGAATATAGATATATTATAAGGATTTTTCGTCAGGGTCAGTAGGATATTGGAGTGGTTTATATAAAAAAGTGGTGGTATTTCTTCAATATTTATGTTTTTGACTATACATAATAAAATAAGAAAACAAAACCATGGGCTAGGTTTTTCAAATAGTTTCTACCTAATTATAGTGGATTCTATTATTTTATTAGATTAGTGGGAAACACAATTGAATAATGTCATTTTTTATGTGGAGTATGGTCACACTCTAAAAGAAATGATTTTAAAACCATAAAATATATTATTTTTATTTAATGATTCATGAATGATTTATAATAATAAATAAATAAAAATAAAGCAAGTTTTTTAAAATGGAAATCATTTATTTTTTGTTTGATACCATTTATTATTTCTATTACCGTACTTTTGGGTTGATATGATGTCATAATTCATAATGTATATTTATACGACATTTTATTTTTTCCCGAAACTTTTAGCAGCTTATAAAATTATGAATGACTTTTTATTGGGTAATTTCAATGATCTGATTCTAAAAATAATATAAATTTTATCAAATTAATATTACAATATATTAACATTGTCACTTTAAAAAATAATCATTTATTATGCAATATTAGGGTTTTGAAAATATTAGTTGTCGAACACTTATGAAAATTTCATTTGGCATCATAAAACATATATGATAATTTATATCTGATAAAAAATATTTAATAATAAAATTGAATAATTATTTCTTTAAAATATAAATTTATTCATATGTTCATTAATTAAATTTTAATAACCACCAAAAATATAATTTTTTCTATATTGAATCAACATAAATGTCATTTATAGAGTAACAATAATAAGATGAATATATATTCATTATTATATACAAAATAATTTTCATAATCATGTTACTAGTTTCTTGATTCATATCAATATAATACATTAGATAAACCCCCTAGTGTAAGTTATTCCATGAAGGGACATTCATGGGGTGGTTCAGGGAACGTCGTTTTTGAAATCATCTCGCAGAGCATGATTGTATCCTATATACCATTTCACTCATGCATCTGTTCTGGGATCTCAGGGTGGGATTGGTCAAGGGAAAAAGACTAGAAATTATATCTCCCTCAAAATCATAAATAATTGTGCGTCTTAATTTATTATGATATTGGTTGTTGAGATCACATCCTTTGTATGTGTCAATTTTATTTTTTTAAAACCGAATACTTATAGTAATAATACGATCATAATTAAACAGTTATATTATAAATGATAATGATAATCAAGGGTCTTTGGATTCCAATTTGATATAATAAGAGAATTTAATTTCATGTGTTTTCTATATCTAAATTACTTAATAATTTATTAGATAAAAACAAAAGGGGAATTTGTCTTTATAACAATTTGGGTCACTAAAATGTCTATATAAATTCCCCTAGACATTGTATCCTAATTAAGGGCTGAACTCAAATGAATGGTCATAAAAAAATAAACATATCAATATTGTAACCTTGGTGGGATAAAAAGGATACGATAAATCATAAGTATGAGTGAAATTTGAGACATAATGAATATTGTATCATGATGGAGATAAAAAAGGATAACAAATAATACCATATTTTCAACCATAAAAAATTTGTTTTAGACTATGATAAAATATAATTTATAAATGAAAAATGCTTTATATCCTACATTACAACTAATATCACATTTTCTATTGAGAATCACCACTGGTTTTATTATTATCTCATGATATGGAAATTATTACCCTATGAGTGTTAAGGATATATAAGTAAAACCTATTATATAATGATTTACCGAACACTTGTGAATAATAAGAAAACACCAATTAATCACAACATCAAAACCCAGGAATAATATTAGGAATCACATAACATTTAAAATTATATCAAAAAAATATACAAATGAACTATTATGATTTATAAGAAAATAAATCACCCCAAAATAGATGATCATATGTTTTTAAGAGTGATTTTTATACATAATATCATGGAAATTAATCCTTGTTGATTTGAAGACAAAAATTGAATCCAAATTATAAAATGGGTAAAAAAGATTATATTTAAATTGAAATTATGATAATCACATGAGATATTTATTATTTTAGATTTTAAATAAGAATGGATAAAATTTTTATTGTGGTTAAACATGGAATTGATTAAATGATCCATTTAAGTGTTAAAAAACATATCTGGTTTAGAATTATTAAAAAACATGATATAATTTTATGGAAATAAAAACAATTAATCGAATGGTAATTGGATTACGAAATAAATTTCAAGAGAGAGAAACTGCTTCATCATATTGAAAATTGGATGACTGGATATTGTGAATCTTAGGAATTTGTGTTATATATGTAACTTAGAAATAAAATTAAAGAGATATGTGTTATCAAAGTCCATTACATTTAATTTTGATAACCATGGAAGATAATTAACAAAATGATTATAAGAAATATCCAACATAGACACTTTTTTTACATCCATATTCTTATATGGAATATTATATAAAATTCAATTTTTTAAATTATCGGCAAGGATAATAGGTACTTGTTATCTATTATATGTATCATGTGTGTGTAATATGGATCATTTTTTACTATTTTCATAATTTTAGGTGTTTTTATTTATTACAATCTAAATGTTATTCATTTCTAGATCATACAATGTAGTATAATTAATACATCTAGAATACTTTTTAAGTTTATAATTTTACTATATGATTGTTTATTTTATCGTTTATATAGAAAAAAATTTGGAAATTAGGATTCAATGATTTTTAATGATAATATTTTAGTAACGTTGTTTTTTAATTAATTTTTTATATTACCAATACTAAACTGAATATAATAATAATTTAATTTAATATTATTATATCAAGTATATATGTCCACTATTTGTTGAATTTTATGTCATATTCATATAAATTTTTAATCATATGCTGTAAGATAATGGAAAAATATTGGTATTATTGTGGCTATGGATGAGTTACATGGTTATAATATAACAATGAAAATTAATACTGAAGTTATATAGATTTTTTTCGGTTATTATACCAAATTAAAGAGATTTATAAGAATACGGTACATGAAAAATATATTTTCGCATCCAAATATATCACTTTTTCCTCTACATATGTTTTTAGGTGGTTTGTTTTACTATGAACCATTATTTATAATATTACATATAAAATAATAAATTTATATTTTTATAATATAATTAACGATCTTGATAGAATATCTATATAGAAATCCTATTTATAAAAAACTAAATGATATGTGGTGAAAAAAATGAAACATTACAGTCATGGAGGTGATGGTCCACATATTTACATGAGTAATGATTTATTTTATAATTTTTCTTATAGGGGAAATTATAAGAATCATAAAATCAATATAAAATTTATTTTTTATTATTTATGTTAATTAAGAGATATATATATATGGATTAAAGAGGTTGGGTGGATGTTTAATTTTAATACTAATGAATATAGTTTGAATACTAGGTGGTCGATATAATGAAAAATTGGAACTTATATATATTCATTAATTACAAATGATCTAGTTTAGAAAGAAAATTTGTATTTAAGGAACAATACCTGTAGAATGTATCTAAAAAAATTAAATTAGGATTTTTATTGAATATTACTAATAGAAAGATTGTATTTTATAAGGTGGATGTGAATTCCATTTTATAAGTGAAAGATTAGGGGAAAACATTTGAAAAAATGATATGAAATTTGTATGAATGGAATTAAATGCAATTAAGATGAGTTAGGTGAGGGAAATTCATGGGGTAATATCTCAAAATTACATTCCAATGTATCAATTGTATACATGATGGATAATGTTTCAATGTGAAATAGTAAAATTCATGCCACAATATATTACCCAATTTAATAATTATAAATCTTGAACAAGTGATGCTATTTTTTTTATAATTTTATCAATAAAAATATAAAATTTCCATATATAAACAATTTTTAAATGATTAGTAAAAATTATAACTCCATTAACTCGAAATGAATATCAATATATGAGATAATATTTCTTTTAAATAAACACATATAATTTTTTGAAAAAAGATATAAAAAATGAAATTTTAATAAAGAGGTGTTCATAATATAATTTAACATTGAAAATGAATTAAATGAGTGTTAATTAATTTCTATATTTCTATAAACATAATATTAATTTATTCTTAATAATAGATTTTTTTAATTATTAATATTATTGATGAAATTATATCCTTTTTAAAAATGAAACAATTATCATGGTAACTAATTTTACATTTAATATTGTTTTGTTAAAAATATAATTGATTACATTAACTATTAGAAAAGAATTATTAAATATATTAATAAAAAAGTATGGGGTTAAATTTATAAAATATAAAATAATATATTTTATAATAATAATTTTATAGTATGTTAAATAATGTTTTTTGATAAAAAAATTACATCAATTTTAAAACATTATGAATAAGATTATAAATTTGATTCAATATTTTTAAAAGTTATTATATAATTTACGATTATGTATTATTTTATTAGATATATTTTTGAAATTCAAATTTTCTATAAACAAATAATTTTGTAAAAGGCTTGGTATTTATAATAACAATATATTTAATTATTCATGACAATGCTATTTTTTAGAAAATTTCTCAATAAAAAATTTGTAGTTATTATTTCAATGAAAAAATCATATTTGAATATAAATTTTATAATTATATTATAAAAAATATTTTTTTATTTAAGAATATAATATAGGGTGAAAAGTTGTATCATATGTAATAGAATTCTTGTATGTTCAATATTATATTCACTATAAATTTATAATTTTAAGAAGCCAAATTTTCTTTTCAGGTATGTTTCTCTTTTCTGGTAGTTTATGAGAAAAAAAGTGTTTCTTGAAATTTTAGAATTACACGCCTTTTATATATATGTACATTCCGTGTAATCTGTTGTTGTGGGTAGTTGTGTGCTGGCTATGGAACGGGTGAGCACCCGATCTTGTGCAGTGACACGAAGGCCAACTACTGCTGGTGCTGGTAAAGGAATGTACATGTCATGCACTTTCTTTTTTCATTAAACAGACTAGGGTTTTGTTTAATTAGTAGAAGACACTTCTTCTTCATCCGTCTCATCTAGAAGAATCCGTACGACCATGTATCTTCTCTGACCCCCTAACTCACCATCTGTTCTCTAAGTCAACCATCGTCTATTGCATTGGAATCACATCGGTGAGTTCTCCCTTATTCTTAAACATCTTCTCTTTATTTCTCCTCTATCACGAGTTATCCACAGCTGAACATTTTTAGCATTTATGTAGATCATTGACAATGTAGGGAAATTCAAGGCCTATGGTTCACATATATTGTTCATTCAAAAGTGAGGTTGGTGGTTTGTTCTTTTATATAGATACTCTTTGAATTTTATGTGAAAAAGATCCCAATACCCATGAATGTGGTATTGCATGTTTATGGTTTTTAGCCCCATTATTTCCTATTATGCCCTCTTTTTTTGGATAACGGTTATTTGATTATGAATAGGGTTAATTATTCCCTGCTATAGAAGTTTTTCCCATGTTTTCTTGCTTTGGATGTTTGGATAACCTTGCCTTTTATGCCACATTGCATTTGATGTCAGTTATTGGTAGGGTTGAGTTATTTATCTGTCATTCTATACTATGTTGTAGATTGTTTAGAAAATTAGTTCATGAGGTTTGCTTCAGTTTACATGTATCCTTTTACAGGATTGACTTACATCGGGCTGTGGGATCCTGGTGTGGTAGGCCAAAGGGAGAAATAACCTTGAGGGAATCTCCAGTGTTTCTGTTAACATTTAGATTACTGGACCATAAGGGAGATGGATGTATGTGCACCCTCAGAGTGTTTTAGCTCCCCAATGAAGGTCACATGGGGAATTGGACGTTCAGTGCTTCCAATGAGTGCCTATTATTCACTAATACGAGACTATATGGGGAATTGATGGGGAATGATTCCTCAGAGAGTCTATGTGAATGCTGAACAAGAGGGGTTAGGCTATTTGTTCTTCCCAGAGTGTTTCATGTCTTGTTTGGTTGAACCATAGGGGTTAGGATGTGAGTACTTTCCAGAGTGTTACTGTTTGGTAATTATCTGCTTACATGGTATATGAAATTGAATGGATTTTAATATGAATGATTTTTTCATTTGAGAATATCCTTGTTTACTTCTTCTCTTTGCTTATTTCCTAACATATATGTTCACTAATTGTTAGGAACAAATCATTGGGTGTATAGATACTACTATTAGTCTAGATACCCGTTTTGGTCATGATTTTGAAACCAAAAGATTATATTATTGTAGGTATAGATAAGAAAAGTTCCCTGCTACTTCAGCACTTTATTGCAATGGAGCGGGAGCGCATCAGACAAAGATGTGGCTAATGTTGCTGTGGTGCTGTTTATCTGTTTTCATTTGTACTTTGGATTCGTACTTTATTCCAGCATTGTGACTTGTTTAGATTCTTTCATAGACATATGAATCGTGCATCATTTATATATGTGTCATTTTGTTTATTTATTCAGACGTCTGATGTATACATTTTTATAGAATTATTAATGCTTCAATTATAATTATTTGTTTGGTTCAGCTGTGTTACTCTGAAAATGAGGTAATAGTTTCCAAACAATCACAGTTATGCCCCTCACTACTAGTCGGTAGTCACTAGCATTAATGGAAATGCTCTTGAGGCCATGTTACCAACCAATTACGGGGCGCCTCTAGGCGGCTCTCAGAATTGGGATGTTACAAAGTGGTATCCAATGAATTCCTTTCTTCGTGACCAATTATTTGTAGCCTATATGTAAGGATAGGATGGAATAGGTACTTGGTAATAAGTTGTTCCCAGGAGTAGCTAACTCAATTATAGTGAAAAAATAATATTCCTCGTTATTGAAATTTTTCGGGGTTTTCAATTATTAGATTTTATTTGATTTTTCCATTTGGTGATTCACATGTATTATGTCATTATTGTCGATGTTATTAAGGTTATTTTTTTGTTCAAACCCAATGAGATGAGGGTATGCCATCTCATTCATCATATATGCAGTTGCTAGAAATAACAAGTGATGCATTCTTGTCATGCCATTTAGGGTGAATTTGTGATTGAATGTAGCTGGGATAGATGTTGTGATAGATATGCATGTAGTTGTGAAAGATTCCTAGATAGAATACATGTTTTTTGATTGAGTATTAAATTGCTAAAGGATATGTTTGAAAGAAAACCAAACAATGTTTCTTGAAGTGTTATGGGCCCTCATAGATCGGAATTTAGTAGATCATTGCATTATCATTCTTATATATGATAGGTATGTGATGTAAAAAATTTATTCGTGTGGATTGTGGGCCCCACAGATGGGAAATTGGCACTTTAATGTTTGTATCTATGAATTTTGGGCTTCTGAGTTGTTTCAGAGGTGTACCATCTGGAAAAACCCAGAATGCATGATGAGTAATGATGAATAAAAGCCGTGTGTCAATCTTTTTGGGAAAGAACTGTTTTCCTTAAGTACATGTTGTTTATTGTATGTACACGCCATGTATCATCTACTTGTGTCACTAGTTGTGTGGGATGAGACATGGGATTGTGGAAATCATGGTGGCACATGTCATGTACTGGAAAAAACATCTTGTTGTGTAGATGATGAGTCCACCAGTGTGACTAACGACATTAATGGATAAGAACTCTGGTTATACATGTCGGGATATGATTGAAATCAATGTGTAGTTTAACCCATGTATCTGATCATGCAAATGACAATATGGATCAGTGAAATCTTTTAATTTCACGTTGTGTCTATCAGAAACATGCTATGTAGGGTGTGCCTTGTAACCATCATTGTGACTAACAACACAGGTCATCATTGTTTGTCTCATACACGCTATTTTTGGCCCTAACACACCATGTAGTCTTTCTCTAGTATAATCTTGTGGCTTATCAATGTGAGGGAACTCAGGTAGGGGGGAGAGGATTCAAGCACAATCCTTGTGTTAAGACAACACACTGTGTATTTGGGGTGTTACAAGACCAATTTTGAGAGAATGACGCACCCATGTGATGGCTTAAGGGATCACACCATGTTGGGTTCATACACACAGTGCATCCATGGTTAGAAAAACATGAATGCTTTATTTCTCCTGTTCCATTTTTTCACTTATATGATTTCAGTACCTGATAATATTAATCTAAGGTTTGTGCTTAAACTTGCAGAGTCATTCCACCCAAAGGTCCTCTGGTTGTATGACAGTTCCAAGGCTGTGATCAGACATCAGATATGGCTAATCAGGGTCTACCAGTAGATCCTCAAGTCATGCTTGTCTTGGAACCATCCATTATTATGGACACATGTATTGATGCATAGTTTTGAGAGGGCTTAATGAGGTTCATCCAGAATTTCTTTGGAGAACCATGTTATGCTCCTTCTATTGGTTTTCCAGTAGCATTATCCTCCAACTTTCATGGAGGAAGGTGGACCTCATGCTGTAGAGTCATGTTTAGAAGCCATTCTTTTTACTGTTGAGCATCTGGAGACGCCACTGTAGAGGAGGCTGAATATCTCTACATACATGTTATGCAAATCCACCATGAGATAATGGGATGTGATCACAAAGGAAGTACAGTAGAAGTTTATGGCATGGGATGAGTTCCAGTGATCCTTCTATGACTAATTCTACCCGAAGATCTTGATGGCCAATCGAGCCCGAGAGTTCATGAGTCTGGAGCAGGTTACTCTTTCTATTATGGAGTATTCTTCTCTCTTTACAAAGCTTCAGCACTTCGTGCCCATTCGAGGAGGTGATCAGTAATAACAGGCAATGAATTTTGAGGGTGGTCTCAAGCACGACATCTGATCTCAGGTGATCACATTCAAGTTGAATTCCATCACTTTGAGAGTCAACCGGGGGCAGATCATGGTGCAAAGTCTGAGAGATCCTGGTGTGGTAATCTGGAGAAGTTTGACATCTGGTGTTGGTATCCCTCCTACTGATTATAGGAAGCATCGTAGGGAGTCTACACGTGGAGATCTGAGGAGGCGAGAGACTTCTTCTCAAAGCCACCTGGTGTGCTACCAATGAAGGGAGTGATGGAATATGAGAACACATTATCTGAGAGACCCATTGGAGTGGCGATCAAGTGGCAATATGGTCCGTCTTCAGTGCTTCTGTCAATTCTTCTCACCAGTAGCTGGTAGAATGGGTTATTCTAGGACTCTGCATTCATGATCAGCACGGCCAGTTTCCCATCAACCTTGGAACTGGAGTTCTTTCATCTGAACAAGATGAGTTGGAGGTCAAGGCCATGTTATCCAATCCCTAGGATTTCAGAGACAACAGGGTGGATCAGCTCAGGGTGGTCAGGCAAGGTCGAAGGGTCGTGCTGTAGGTCAGACTTTTGTAGTGGAGCAGACCCAACAATAGTAGGATCTCAAAACCTCTACAGTTAATGGTACGATTCTAGTATCCATAGTTTTAGCTTATGCATGTTTCGATATAAGGACTTGTCATTTCTTTATATCATTTGATGTTGTGGAGATCCTTGGGCTCTGTATATTTTCTTCTGCTGATATCATGATGTAAGACACTACATTGGCGAAACGAATGGCTAGTGTATGTTAGTGTAAAGAGATCTCTCTCAAGGTTGGTGGGTGTCACTTATTATGGTACCTCTATGCCCTAGAGACAAAAGGCTATGACGTTACTCTCATAATGGACTATTCAGTTCCATAAAAGGAAGTTGTCGACTGTTATCATTTGAGGGTGAGATTCACATCACCAGATTGCATATTCATATTAAATAAGGTTTATTGGGATGTCTAGGAGACTATAGAGAGACCTAAGAAACATGCGTTGGGAAATGTTACATCCTAGATTTATATTCTATATCTGGATGACTATGGGACATCACATTTGGGATTTCTTCTAGTGGTGGATTGTTTCAGGGATATCATTCCAAAAAAACTTTTCATGTTTTCCTATGGAAAAAGCGGTAGACATTTCTATTGAGCATGTGCTTGGAGAAGCACCAAATGTGTATTCCTCCTTTTAGGATGCCTACATTGTATTTTTAAGAGATGAATAAGAAGTTTAAGTAGTTGCTGGAAAAGGATTTCATCTAACACAATAATTCTCCTTGGGGTTCGCTTGTCCTATTTGTGACACAGGAAGAGGGTAACCTCAAACTTTTTCTAGATTATCAGATGTTGAACCAATAGAAAGTCAAGAACTGATATCCCATTCCCATTCCTGATATAACATCCCGCCTTTTTATCACATAAACATTCATTACATTATACCAAATTGAGGATCTGTAAGGTTTTGTGCCTTGGACACCAGGATCATAAAACATGAAAACTTAAAACATTCTTTTTAACCACTTGAAAGGCTTCTCCTTATGTTCATCCTTGGTTCATTACTACATCTCATAACCTGGGGACATACATCAAAATAAAGGGTGAGAAGAAGGCTTAGAAAGGGAAACAAGGGAAACATTTAACATGTGAACTTGAGATACATCAATAAAGTCACGAAGAAGAACTTTAAGGAATGAGAAAGAAATAATGAGGCATATCATAAAAAATAACTTATTTAATAAATTGAATATGTGGCTACATCATTTAACATAGGAAATAATTTCCGTTTCACCATGGTTCATCCACAAGGTGTCATTAAAAATTACCATGGTTATTCACAAAGGTGTTGTTAAAAATGGTCACATCTAGAGATTAAGTCTTTACCCAATGCCTTGGAGCGCTATCAGGGCACACCATTAAATTTATATTTATTATCTTGTAAGACACATATATCATCATCAAACATTTCATAACCAACCCATATAGCATAAAATAAATGGGTTTCATTTCGTAGTCATCACATTTTAAAAACTGCTATAAAGACGTGATCATTATGTCACTTTAAACCCACAGAAAAAGGAAAGAGGGTCTCATGTATGTAAATCCCAGAATTAAAATAGAAAATTTTTATATATACTTTAATACCCATGTATAATTAAGATCCTTGAGTATTCACTTAATAAAATAAAATTATTTTAGAAAATGTAAAAGACATTTTTAGACGAAAATTCTACAGCATAACGGTTATTATTCAAGGTTATAGAAAACATTGAAAAGAGAGGGGAAATTTGTCACCCACTAATAAATAATACATAAAATAGTAGGGTAACAGAATATAAAGGATTTAAGAACATGTTAATTAAATTTGAATGATATACCCTATGAAATGATGAAATTAAAAAAAAGATAAAAAATAAGATTTCCCTTATGAAAATTCGACAGCCTAATGGCGTCACTTAAAACATCAAAAAATTTAATTGAAGGGATAAAATAGGGTATCTCATAATATGAAAATAAATTATCAGTATGATATTTATATATATAATACCCCAACAATATAAAATCGAACATCAATGACTTGACAAGAAAATAGAAGTTGAAATTGAGAAGGGTGAAAGAATCCGTTAAAAACAAATTTCAGCTGCCTAACGGCGCCACATAAAAATTCATAAAACGAAATTATGAGAGTAAGAGAGGATATTTAATCATATACAACATTAAAAGGGTAGTAATAGGAATTTAAATGAACATCATCCAACATAATAACATGGAGCATAAAAGAAATGACTTAAAAGAGAGTATTTGAAAAGAAAGAGAGAGGTTGGATCCCTTGCCTCAAAACATAACTCATAAAACTCAAAGGTTGAGACCTTGAGGGCATGGGGGAACCATGGGAGGTCCCTTTGTGACTAAATGAGACTAAAAAATCGTTGGGGAGAGTTGGGAGTGAAAAATAAAGGAGGAAAGGGTCAGTATTTATAGGGAAAGTGAAGGGACAAGTCAATAATGGCCAAGGGGCACCTCATTGGTGGTATTGGAAAAACCATGGGATTACCCATGGTATTTTCCCATTTTATTTGCCACTTAGGACACCTAATACCTTATATTACTATTCATAAGTCGACCATATTTATTACATAATTAATAAATCATTTAATGATGTCATTAAACACCTGTAACTCAAAAACAGTATTTTAACTATTCATCGAAAATTCAACTTTCTCGGAAAGTTCCACTAATTTAACCTTAACAAATTATCGATGCTCTAATTTCAAAAATGAACACCATTTTATAAAAATAGTTTTATAAATATTTTTAATTTAATTTTTAATTAATAAACACTATTCAGGTAAAAAAACTAAAACTTGAATAATAATTTCTAAAATAGTTATTTACCATTTTTATGGAATCACATTACTTAATGAAGGTTCCTAGATTATATTAATACTTTATTTAAGTGAGATTAATAATCGATTTAGTCACATTACTAATCCTAGGTATAAAATCATTATTCGTAATTTAATATTCATCAGTAATTATGTTTATCTTATTAGACACTAAATTTCATACTGAACATTATTATAAAAGACCATTTTATGAAAATCATTACACATAATTTATTATTTATGGTTTACGTAAATATTTTCAAATATCCATATTCTATAATTATTCAAAGATATACATATTATATTTATTTGGACATTTGAAAATTCATAAACTTCATCATAAGAGGAAATCAAATTTTTTTAATTTAAATCAATGGATTACAAAAGGCTGTTATGGTCTCGTTACATATCCCCTTATAACACCAGCATATTACCTATGTGTAAGGTGTGCTATGGTGATAGAATCTAGGAGAGGCTCAGATAACATTTCCCTAGTAGTAATCTACAGTAACTTGAACTTCTCCCATAGGAGATTCTATTCACGCTTGACATGCTGGAGTTCAGCTTGGCCTTGGTCAAAAGCAATGCCCAAATATGCCACCTCCATCCCAATCTCTGATATGTGGGCTTTATATGGTTCGAGTATACTGGATGAATCCATCGACTCTTCATTCTGAATTTACAATTAACATCTCTATTAAATCGATCAAGAGTAAATAAAAATACCATTCAAAAATTTTGGGTCGTTACAACTGATGATCTCGTTGATCGGCTTCGAGGAGCTTGGGTATTCCCGAAGATTTACATGAGATTCGGTTATCATTAGTTGCGCATTAGACCATCATATATACCTCATACAAAATTCCACAGTAGTTATGGTCTATAAGAGTATGTGGTTATGCCTTTTGGTCTCATGACCTACCACACGTTTTCATGGAACTAATGAAACGAGTGTTACATCTTTACTTTGATTCTGTTGTGGTAGTCTTCATGGATGATATCTTGGTGTACTCTCACACTCGACAGGACCAACACATTGTTGAGTCAAAAGTTCTCTTTTGACATCTATTTTTTTTGGAAATCACAAATGCTTTTTCAATCATATCATACTGACTCTGTTTATCGTATCGTACGATACTGATCGTACTGACCTTGCTAATCGTGCTGATCAAGCTGATCGTACTGATCATGCTGATCGTACTGACCTTGTAAATCGTACTGATCATAATGATCGTACTGGCCATATCGTATCGTACAATACTGATCGTTCTGACCATGTCAATCGGACAATGCTGATCATAATGAATATGTAAATTGTATTGACTCTGTTACTCATAACATTCATTACATGCTTGTATAAATACTTTGTTAAAAACACATGTTTCATATGAATCGTACTATTGTTTTTCATTTCTATATATCTTGTGTTCTAACAAAAACGATGTCGTTGAGTAACTTAGAAACTAATCAAAACGATGTCGTGATTTCTGTTTCAATATGACTGTTGGAGGAAATATGACCATTGGAAACTGAGGCCTATAAATAGGAGGTCATTTGAAGCTGAAGAAAGTGAATGAAGAGAACAAATGAACGAAGAGACTTTGCTCGATCAAAATTCTTGAGAGAGAAACTGTGACCTCTCTCATCTGCTTTGTGCGTCCGATCATCGTATCGAGGGATTTCAAGTAATTGAAAGATAGAGGTGCTGATTACCTACAATATCGAGGGCTTCAAGGGATAGGCAGACAGATGTGACGATCATCGTATTGAGGGCTGCCAGGGATAGGCATACAGACATGCCGATCATCGTATCGAGGGTTGCCGGGGATAGGCAGACAGACGTGCCGATCATCGTATCGAGGGCTCACCAAGGTGTTGGTGAGACAGACCTTTTATCCTTGGTGAAAGGATAACCCTTCTCTTTGGGTTAAAAGAATTGTAATACTTTTACATTTCAGCTGCTACCTGTATTAGAAAAGAAATTGTTTTTGTTTCCTTTCTATATCTTTTACTTTTGTAATTGTTTCAATTACATCCATTCTATTACATATTGTATTGATTGGTTCTATACGCTTTAAGTTAGAATCATTCATCTTTATATTACTCTGACTATTGTGTTCATCTTGAATACAATTTTATTACATTTAAATTAGTATTACATTACATCATATCTTTTATATTGAATACAATTGTGGGTGTTTGTATTTGTACTAGTTTAAGATCATTTAAACTAATCTCTTAAGTGTTTAAACTCAAAGATTTTTAAACCTACAATTCACCCCCCTCTTGTTTTATTTTATCTAACATACATATACATCTACTAATTCGATCCAACAATTGGTATCAGAGGAGGTTTTCCATTGATTTGTATTACTTGTTTTGTTTCTTTCATATTTTTTAAATACTTACTACACTAACGTGTGGAGTGGAAAAGTTTTTGTTGTATTAGATGGCAGTAATAAATATTGGATCAATAGACAATCTAAATCCTTCTAGACCACCCATTTTTTATGGGAATGACTATGAGTATTGGAGAGATCGTATGAATACGTTCGTTATCAATACTAGTGTAGACAATTTTATTATGCTTACTGGAGGTTATGAAATTTCTGACAAAGAACTCAGTACTTTCACTAACCAAGAGAAGCAAGAATATAAACTGAATTACAAGGTACGCAATACTTTATTATGTTATATGACCAGGAATAAATATAGTCAGATATCTTCATGTGAAGCATCCAATTGTATTTGGAAGAAATTAGAAGTCACTCATTTTGGTACATCCAAAGTTATAGAAACAAGGAGAGCAATGCTTCGAACAGAGTATCATGGATTTGTTTTCCCTTACGGAGAGCCAGTATGTAAAGTGCAACAACGGTTTATGACAATTGTCAACAGTTTACAATCTATGGGAGAAAAAGGAATTGATGATGAAGCTCTATTTGATAAGATTATAGATATAATTCCAAATGAATGGGAGTCAAAAAGGGCAACTAATGATGAAAACAAAAAATTATCCCAGACTACTCTTGATGAACTTTTTGGAACTCTCTTACAGCACGAAACAAGAATGAAAATAGATGCTGATTTCAACAAAAAGAAGAATGGAAATGGGAGTGTAGCTTTTACATCTAAAGCTAAAACACCTGAAAGGATTACAAGATCCAAAGACAAGAAAGATATTATATCTGATTCAAGTGATTGTGATCTTTCAGAAAATGAGTTAGCCAATATTGCACGAAGGATGAACAATATTGTAGGAGATAAATATTTCCAATACAGATTCAAAAAGAAAGATAGAATGGACAAAAGAGATTCAAAGGTAACATGTTATGAATTTATGAAAGTTGGGCATATAAGGCCTGATTGTCCTTTACTAAAGAGAAAATACAGAAAGGAACAACACTCTGAAAGAAACAAGAAAAAGTACTACAATTCAATTACAAAGAAAGTATTGAAGGCAAATGATACTTGGAGTGAAAGTGGTAGATATTCCTCAGATGAATCTTCAGAATATGAGTCCTCAGGACAAAGGAATATTGGACTTATTGCCAGATTACCAATTGAAAATCATTGTCTCATGGAAAAGGTACATAATGCTGAAGCTATTACAAATGTTTCTTTAAATGCAAATTATACTGATAATAGATACTATGAATCTTAAATGATGAATCTTCATCATCAGAAGATGATACGTTACCTTCTTTTGAATAAGTATCCATATTTTCTAAATTGCTTGAGAATGAAAATTCCAAACTCAAGAAGAAGCTTGAGAAAGAAAACTCTAGAATTTCAGTTTTAACTAAAGAAGTGTCAGATCTTTCTAAGGATCTTGATATAAAAACATCTGATTTTGAAAGTGTTTTAAAAACCCTTAAGAAAGTTAAATCTGAAAAATATGAACTTTCTAAGGACCTTGAAAATGTGATTTAAAAGAAAAATGTTTTAGAGTGTAACTCAAGCTCAAAATCAAATGTTTTGGAAGATAAAAACATAGTTTTAAAACTAAATTCATAAATTTTGTCTTTGAAAAAATGTTTGTCAAACATTAATCATGGCAAAGAAAACTTTGACAAAATGTATTCCCAAATCAGGCCTTTGAGAAATCATTTTGGACTTGGTTTTACGTTTACCATACCTATCTTTAGTAATAATTATTTTGTTCCTCAAAATACCCTGTTTTGTTCTAAGTGCCAATGTGGTGGACACTGGAGAAGATATTTTTCTCTTAACAAAATTCAATCTATAGGGTTTCATAAAGATCATTTTGCAAAACAAATGTGGATTCTTAAAATTCTTTTATCTAACCCTTTTGGATCCAAACAAGTTTGGATTCCGAAAAACTAATTGTTTCTTTTTCAGGAAAAAGAGAAGAGTACCAACAAGAATACTTGGTACATGGATAGTGGTTGTTCTCGACATATAACCGGAAACAAATATTTCTTTGAAAAGGTTATCAAAACAAAAGGTGGAAAAGTTACCTTTAGAGATAATGATCAAGGAAAGAGTTTTGGTATAGGTAATATTTTTTTTCTTGGACAAATTCTTATTTCAAATGTTTTTTATGTTAAAGGTATTAGGCAAAATCTCATCAGCATAAGTCAATTGTGTGATGAAGGTTACCTTGTGAATTTTAGAAATGATATGTGTCTAGTTCAAAATTCCATGGATGAGTTTATTCTATCTGCCCATAGGCAAGAGAATGTATACACTATTAACATAGAAGTCCTTAGAATCCAAATCTTACCTTGCTTAAGTGCAATAGAAGACCAATCTTGGTTATGGCATAGAAGACTAGGACACTGTAATCCGAGAAACCTTAGTAAACTCTCAAAGAAAAGACTTGTAAAGGGACTACCAGATCTTAGATATGGTTCTTCAAAAGTCTGTGACCCTTGTAAATTTGGAAAGCAACATAAAACTATCTTTAAATCAAATAATGATGTTTAAACTTCTAATGCTCTACATCTAGTACATATGGATCTTTTTGGTCCTACACAAACTAGAAGTATTGGAGGAAAATACTATGTATTTGTTTTAGTTAATGACTTTACTAGATTTACAAGGGTCTATATTTTAGCAAAGAAATCTTAAGCCTTTTCTTTTTTCAAAACTTTTAGAGCCCATGTTTAAAATGAGAAAAACCTACCATTAATAACTATTCATAGTGATCATGGTGGTGAATTTCAAAATTCAGATTTTGAATATTTTTGTAGTAAGAATGGTATTACTCAGAATTTCTCAGCTCCAAAAACAATTCATCAAAATGGTGTTGTTGAAAGAATAAATCGTATTCTTAAGGAAATGACTAGAACCATATTGAGTGAATACTCAATTGCTAATCACTTTTGGGCCGATGCTGTAAGTACTGCTTGCTATACTATAAATCGTGTTTTAACCAGACCTTTTCTTAATAAAACTCCTTATGAGTTATGGACCAGCTGAAAACCTAGAGTTTCATTCTTCAAAGATTTTGGGTGAAAAGTATTCATTCTATATAAAAAAAGATAATCTTCACAAATTCGCAGCTAAATATGATGAAGGAATATTTCTAGGCTACTCCACAACATCTAAGGCTTATAGAGTCTTCAATAAAAACACTTGTACTGTTGAGGAAATAGTACATGTAATATTTGATGAAACTGATCCATTTGTTTTTAAACCATCCAAACCTACATCCTTAGATGTGTTTTCAAAAACTGTTTACCAACCATTGATATAGGAATCCTCTGATAAGGAAAATGTCCAAGAATGTTTTCCTGAAACATTTACTCCTGAAGATTTTCTACCATGTGTTTCTAAACAGGTTTTACAAAACCCAAATCAATTGTTTCTTAGGAATCATCCCAGTGATAATATCATTGGTGATGTAAATCAACCGGTATGAACCAGAAATTCCTTAAGAAATGAAATAGAACATCTTGCTTTTCATTCCCAATTTGAACCTAAAAGTCCAAGTGACGCCTTAGGCGATGAAGATTGGATCAAAGCAATGCAAGATGAACTAAATGAATTTGAAAGGAATCATGTCTGGACTTTAGTTGATAGACCTAAAGAAACAACAGTAATTGGTGTAAAATGGGTTTTCAAAAACAAATGTGATGAAAATGGAATCATTGTAATAAATAAAGCAAGACTTGTTGCTAAGGGCTATAATCAATAAGAGGGAATAGACTATGAAGAAACATATTCTCCTGTATCCAGACATGAATCTATTTGTATTTTATTATCCTTTGCAGCATATTTCAATTTCAAACTATTTCAAATGGATGTAAAATTTTCTTTTCTAGATGGTTTTGTTCAAGAAGATGTTTTTGTCGATCAAACTCCTGGTTTTCATGACCCAAAACATCCTGATCATGTTTTTAAACTTACCAAGGCTCTATATGGTCTTAAACAAGACCCTAGAGCATGGTATGATAGAATTACAAGATTTCTTTTACAAAACAATTATACAAAAGGTACAACAGATCCAACCCTTTTTATAAAAGTGGAAAACAAAAATGTTTTGATTGTTCAAATCTATGTTGATGACATCATATTCGGATCAACTCAGAAATCATTAACTGATTATTTTGCATATTTAATGAAATCTGAGTTTGAAATGAGTATGATGGGTGAGTTAACATACTTTTTAGGTTTTCAAATTTCTCAAAAACCAGAAGGAACATATATATCTCAACATAAGTATGTAAAATATTTACTCAAAAAGTATGGATATGACAAAACTAAAAGTATTAGCACTCAAAGTGGTACCTCAAATACACTTGATCTTAAAGAAACTGTGAAACCAGTAGATCAAACAATATTTAGAGGTATGATAGGGAGTTTGTTATATTTGACAGCTAGTCGACCAGACTTAATGTTTTCTGTATGATTATGTGCAAGAAATCAATCTAATCCAAAAGATTCTCATTTAAAAGCCGTAAAGAGAATCTTTCGGTATTTAAAAGGAACTATGGATTTAGGTCTCTTTTATTCTTCTAGAAATGATTTTGTTTTAAAAAGTTTTTTAGATGTTGACTTTGGAGGTTGTAGAATGGATAGAAAAAGTACATCTAGAACATGTCATTTCTTAGGAGATTCTCTAGTTTCTTGGTCCTGCAAGAAACAACACTCAGTATCACTATCCACTGCTGAAGCTGAATATGTAGCAGCTGGAAGTTGTTGTGCTCAAGTATTGTGGATGCAACACACACTCACGGACTATGGATTGAGTTTCTCCAAAACTCAAATTCTTTGTGATAATACATGTTCCATAGCTCTTAGTAAAAACCCAGCACACAACTCTCGTGAAAAACACATAGATGTTAGGCATCACTTTCTTAGAGATCACACACAAAAAGGAGATATTGTTTTACAATTCATCGGAATGCAAGAACAACTTGCTGACATTTTTACAAAACCACTACCTTCCGAAAGATTTGAATTTATAAAACAGAAGCTAGGAATGATTATAGTAAAATAATTATTCATATCTAATTCTTTTTTTACATCTCTCCTAACATTAAAAAACTCCTCGTAGAAAGGGGGATAAAAATTCTTTCTGTGTTTCTCACTTTATTTCATCTTATCTTATGTTTTTCTTATAGGTATATGTTTTCTGTCTATCGTATTGACAGTTTTAGATTTATTTTTCCTGTTTATCATAATGTTTTTCTTTTCCATCGTATTGTCCGTTGATGGTATTGAATTTCTTTTTTATCGTACTGTCCATTGATGGTATTGAATTTGTTTTCCATCGTATCATCCGTTGATGGTAACAATATTCTTTTCCATCGTATCGTCCATTGATGGTTTTGAATTTCTTTTCCATCGTATCAACCGATCATAGTAATGAATTTCTTTTCCATCGAATCGGCCAATCATGGCAATGAGTTTCTTTTCCATCGTTTCGACCGATCATGGTAATGAATTTCTTTTCCATCATATCGACCGATCATGGTAATGAACTTCTTTTCCATCGTATCAACCGATCATGGTAACGAGATTGTTTTCCATCGGCTTGTCAGTTCATGGTAATGACTTTCTTTCCCATCGGTATGATTTTTTTTGTACGATTCTGTTTGTCTTTTAGATTTTTTTATCTTTTGAACTACTAAAACCAACAATCACCTTGCGATCTCCAGCAAGTACTTTCCATTTTTTCTTTCTTTGTTTTAATCCTAACCATTGATTTTTTTTCCTCTAATCTGGACCGTAGAAGATCAAATGCCACCACATTATCGCCTATAAATAGCCCCCTTCCCTCCCCAAACCCACATTGATTTTTCAGGTTTTGAGGCGAAGCTCTGCTCCACTACTTTAAGACATCGTACGATCTTTCATCGGGAGCATCCTTATGTCTCAGTCTTCTGCCAACACTCCTGCTGATATTTCTTCAAAGGCTTTTTCATAAAAAGACATTTTAAGAGAAAGGTTAGTCTCCCGAGACTTCTATGATTCATATGATTCTTCTATCAAAAGGATTATCTTGTTTTATGGATGGGAGCATCTGTGTGTTGAAAGGCCTGTCTGTCAAGATCCGGTTCTCATTGATGAAGTTTGTCAGTTTTACAAAACCATATCTTTTGACAAAGACATGACTATTAATTTCGCTATGTATGATAGAAAGTTATCCATGTCTATGAAACAATAGGCTCATTTTCTGAATTTCCCAACAGAAGGGGATTCTTTCTGTCAATCTCATAAACTACCAGAGGAAGTTGGTACATTTAATAGAGAAAGTGCTGAAAAGTCTTTGTTTGTTATTAATGAAAAGAAAAGGAAACTATCTCATCTTTCTCCGGACAATCGGTTTGTCACTTTATGGATGCAAGGTTTTCTTATCCCAAGGAAAGGAGATAGAGAAACTTTGAAAGATTCTGATATATTCATGTTGGACTATCTTGTCAACATGAGAAAAGTAAATCTCATGGGTTATGTTTTCGAAACAATTAAGAATGTGAATTCAGGGGAAATCAAATCTCATTTGATTATGTATCAAGCTATCCTAATGAAGTTTAATCTCGAAAGAATGAAGTTTTGTAACATTCCTTTGAGAGGAAACCCCATAGATTTGAAGCCCTATTGGATTAGCAAAAGTAAAATGAAGAAGTTGAATGTTTGTTTTGATAATAATTCAAAAAATTTGTCAATGATGTAGAAGCTGAATTGGCTCAGAATCAATCGGCACCTATGCCAGCCAAAGACATTCAATCCACTGGTTTTAATCAAAAGTCTGATCCGCAAACCAGTTCAATGCCCAAGAAGAAGCCAAAGTACAGTAAGGAGGTTGCAGCCAAGTGGAGAAAGGATAAGGAAGAAAGAAAGGAAGGTGATCCAAAATTTGGTCTTGACCCGGCTGAGGCTTTTGCAGAACGAATAAGCGTAGAATAAACCCTTAATGCTAAAAAGAAGAAGAAGGTTATTTTGAAAAGAAAGGCTCAGGACATTGATGTCTCTAAAATCTTGAAAGTAGTAGAGGAAGCCAGTGCTCAACTTACCACAGAATTACATCAAGTGCCTATCGTACAGACTCTTCCTGAAATAGAAAACGGAAAACAAATTATGGAAGACATTAAAGAAGTCGAAGAGGTAGGAGATTTTCTTTTAGAATTTCTTCAGAGTTCAAAAAAGAGAAGGGAGGAATCGGTTCAGAAGCAAAGTGAAGGTGTCCAACAAACCCCTCATGCCGATCAAGCTCCTTTTGAAGTTTCCGAAACTCCAGATAGAGTTCCATCTCCAGGAAAGCAAGGTGCTCAATCCTCTCACACTAATAAAGTTGTTGTCACCAGTGATAAAGTAGAAGAAAGAAAGAAGATAGAAAAAGAAAAAGTAAAATAGCCAGCTGTAGACTCAAGCCGATCAAATGCTTTGCCTTCGTACGATGAAGATAACGATTCAGAACAAACCATCTCTCTCAAAAATAGTGATTACATTGTACATGTTTTGAGAATAGTTGAGAAGACTATCCCCTATTTACCGAGGCTGGAAGGGAAGAATGATTTTATTACTGAAAATCAAATGAAGAAGTTTGGCTCTGTAAAAGAATTAAGAAATAATGACTTATCAGTTGAAGCCAATTTGAAATTTCTTTCAGAAAGTTCGATTGCTCATATGAAAGCCTGTAAAAAGATGACCAAATGGTCGTACAAAACAGAGAGCTCAATCAATGACCATGAGATAGCAATTGAATATATAAGAAGGTTTTCAAATGAGCTTTCAATTTCATTCAATAAGATTGACAATGAAACGGTTGAAAGGTTGAATCTTTTGTCTTCTCAAAGAGCCGATGTTCTCTCAGTTAAAGACCTGCAGGACAGGATGAATGCTTTCCAATCCGAATTCCCAAAGGTCTCATATTTCAAGGATGAAATGGTTCTTTTGAGGAAACAAAACTCTGTGTTATCCAAAGATAACAAGAATCTGCATGACAGAATTGATACCCTTGAAGAAGTAATCAGAGTCCAGGAGGAGACTATCAGAAATCATAATCAGATCTTTGAAGACCAACAAGAGCTTCTCAGAACTCAGGGTTAATCAATTTCTGAAGACAAGAAGGAAATCAAGAAGATGAATACAATTCTCCATGAACTCATAAAGAAGGAAAAATAAATAGAAAACAAATGATTGTTGTACTTGTTTTTCTCTGGGAACAGTATTTGTTTTGTAATAACATTTATGAATCATTTCTTATGTCCTGCAATGTATTTTTTTCTCTAACTCTTTTAGGCAACTCAACGTACCCCCATTCATTTTGTAAACCATGAAGGGGGAGAATGTTTAATAAAGGGGGAGAATGTTTCATAAAGGGGTAGAATGATTTTCAAAGGGAGTTTGGATGCTTCGAAACCAAAGAAAAATTATGAATACAATCCTTAGGAAATTACACCTAAGGGGGAGTTAGTTGTATTCAATTTCTTTTTTAGAAGAGTTTTTAATAAATCAGGGGGAGATAAGTATTTACTGATACATTTACTTTGTGTGTTGTGCTTTCCAAAAAGGGGGAGATTGTTGAGTCAAAAGTTCTCTTTTGACTTCTATATTTTGTTTTCGAAATCACAAATGCTTTTTCAATCATATAGTACTGACTCGGTTTATTGTATCGTATGATACTGATCATACTGACCTTGCTGATCATACTGATCAAGCTGATCGTACTAATCATGCTGATCGTCCTGACCTTGTTTATCGTACTGATCATAATGATCGTACTGACCATATCCTATCGTACAATACTGATCGTTCTGACCATGTCAATCGTACAATGATGATCATACTGAATATGTAAATTTTATTGACTCTGTTACTCATAACTTTCATTACATGCTTGTTTCAATACGTTGTTAGAAACACTTGTTTCATATGAATCGTACTATTGTTTTTCATTTCTATATATCTTATGTTCCAACAAAAATGATGTCGTTGAGTTAGTTAGAACCTAATAAAAAAGATGTCGTGATTTCTGTTTCAATATGACCATTGGAGGCAATATGACCATTGGAACCTGAGGCCTATAAATATGAGTTCATTTGAAGTTGAAGAAAGTGAATGAATAGAAAAAATTAATGAAGAGACTTTGCTCGATCAAAATTCTAGAGAGAGACACTGTGACTTCTCTCATCTTCTTTGTGCGTCTGATCATCGTATCGAGGGCTTTCAAGTAATTGAATGACAGGGGTGCCGATTACCTACAAAATCGAGGGCTACCAGGTATAGGTAGATAGACGTGCCGATCATCGTATCGAGGGCTGCCAGGGATAGGCAGACAGACGTGCCGATCATCGTATCGAGGGCTGCCGGGGATAGGCAGACAGACTTGCCGATCATTGTATTGAGGGCTCACCAAGGTGTTGGTCAGACAGACCTTTTATCCTAGGTGAAAGGATAACCCTTCTCTTTGGGTTAAAAGAATTGTAATACTTTTACATTTCCACTGCTATCTGTATTAGAAATAAAATTTATTTTGTTTCCATTCTATATATTTTACTTTTGTAATTGTTTCAATTACATCCATTCTATTTCATATTGTATTGATTGGTTCTATACGCTTTAAGGTAGAATCATTCATCTTTATATTACTCTGACTATTTTGTTCATCTTGAATACAATTGTATTACATTTCAATTAGTATTACATTACATCATATCTTTTATATTCAATACAATTGTGGGTGTTTGTATTTGTATTAGTTTAAGATCATTTAAACTAATCTCTTAAGTGTTTAAACTCAAAGATTTGTAATCCTACAATTCACCCCCCCTCTTGTATTATTCCATCTAACATACATATAAATCTACTTATTCGATCCAACACACACACATCTTGAGATCATTTTGAGTACACTAATAGGGAAATTTTTATATGGTATTCTATCAAATTTCCACTTTTGGATGGACCAAATACACTTCTTGGGTCATGTTATATCAGAGGCAAGAGTATTAGTAGACCTAGAGAAAGTGAGATTAGTAGATTCCTGGGAGTAGCCGAAGAACATCATTGAGGTGAAGAGTTCACTAGGGATGGTTAGATACAACAGATGTCTCATACATGACTTTTCACGCTTAGCTGCACAATTGACAGGTCTGACTAAAATGGGTGTGAAGTAATTGTGGTCAGATTATTGTGAGTCAATCATTCAAAAGATAAAAGAGAGGTTGACTTCAGCACTGATACTAGTTTTTCCATAGCCGATCAAGAGATATAATGTGAAAAATGAAGCATCAGGTTTCGAGATGGGAGTTGTTCATATGCTGGTGGAAATGGTCATAGCGTATGGTTCTTGGTAGTTGAGACTAGATGAGAGGAACAACACGCCACACGATCTCATGTTGGTAGCTATTTTTCATGATTTATGCTATTTGAGACATTATCATCAGGGAGAGCATTTTTTTGTTTTCTACAATAAAAAATGTATCAATTATATATTCAATCAGCATGACCTGAATTACAGATATTGAATTTGGGTTGAGTACATTCAGTCTGTCGATTTTGAGTTTGCCTATATACTTGGAAAAGAAAATGATGTGCCTAATGCGTTGAGCAGGAGGACTCAGAAATCGGTAGTTATAGAGGCCATACATGAGTGTAAGCTTATGTATCTATTCTCTATGATGCATTTGGAGGTGCACGATAGATAGGGGCAGATGTTTCTTTCTTCTGTAGATGTTTCCTCTACTCTACATGATCGAGTGCGAATGAGGAATCTATCAAATTATGATGTTGTAGTTTTATAGGAGAGCGTGTCAGGAGAGGACCTTATTGCTGGAAGGACCATAGGAGAGGTTGTTATCTTTCATTTTCATGGGCGTGTATGTGTGATAGAAGACATACGTTTGGAGCCTTTTGCAGGACATTCATTGCTCAGTTTGGGCAGTTTATCCGGGTGTCACCAAGAGGTATCGTTATTTACAGCGTTAGTATTGGTCGCGAGGTATGAAGATAGATTTTTCTAGTTTTGTCATGATGTGTTCCACATATCATCAGGTGAAGGCAGAGAATCATCGAACAACATGGATTTTTCAGTAGTTACCCATTCCCTAGTGGAAGTGGAATTTTGTCACTATGGATTTCGTGATAGGTTTTCTAAGGTCTCCTCAAAGGAATGGAGAATTGTGGTTGGTCCTTAACAGACTCTCAAAAGATTATCAATACTTTCTGATCCAGGAGAGAATCATTTTTTATGAGCTAGGTAGATTTTACATTTGAGAGATTGTATCTCTACATGGGGTTACACATTCCATTGTTTCTGATAGGGATACACGTTTTAGTTCTTGGGTCTTGCATGGTAGATATAGAGATTTGTGTACATATTTACTTTTGAGAACAACACACCAGCCTCCAAAAGAATGCCAATCTGAGAGTATAATTCAGGTGCTTGAGGACATTCTTCTACCATGCATCTTGGATTTTTGAGGTTCTTAGGAGAAACATATACCTTTTATGGAGTTTTTCTATAATAATAGTTATCAGAAACTATTCAGAAGTCACATTAGGAGGCTTTGTACAGTTGGTAATGCTGAACACCATTATTTTGGTTGGAGGCAGGAGAGGCAGCTTTGCTGGGACCTCAAATTGTCTAGGAGACCACCATGTAGATAGAGTAAATTCGGATGAGGATTGCTACTGCATGGTCATGACAGATGTATTTTATTGATCAATGAAGATGACCTCTAGAGTATGTGGTCATAGATTATATTTTCATATGTGTCACACTAAGGTTGGGACACATAAGGATCAAAAAACATGGTATGTTTTCGTTAAGTAATGTCGGGCCTTTTGAGGTTTTGGAGATATTTGGGCCAGTTTCCTTTTCGTTGTATTTACCTTAGAGGTGTCGGGATATTTCTGACGTCTTCCATGGTTCCATGCATCGATGTTACTTCTCATACCCATCTTATGTTTTCCATCCTGATGAGGTTTATCATGAGGTGGGTGAAACATTCAAGGAGCGTCCTACCAGGATCGTTGATTGAAGTTCAATGGTTCTTCGTGGCCTGTCTATTCCTCTGGTATAAGCGCTATGATAACACGAGATAGTACTAGAAGGGACATGGGAGAGGGGGGATGGTGTATGATTGCAGTGGATGAAGTTGTTCATGGATTCTTCTTCTACACAACCTTGCAAGGAAAATTTGGGGAAAAATATCTTTAAGTGGGGAATTTTGTAAGATCCCAGATATTTTGTTTAGATATGATTCACATTTCTGGTTTTTTTTGACAAAAATAGGAGTTTCTATAAATTTTAGAAGTACATGGAATGTACTTATATGTACATGTCGTGTACTTCGTTGTCGCAGGTAGTTGTGTGCTAGCTTTGTAACGATCGAGCACATGGTCAGGTGCGGTGACCTAAAGGCCTCCTTATGTGTGGTATGGTAAAGGAAATTACACATAATTTACTTTAGTTTTTTTTTCATTAAAAGGAGTGGTTCACATCTAATTGTAAGAAATAGTTTCTTCTTTGTCCGACATGTCTAGGAGAATCCCTACAACTATAGATTTTTTCTGAGCCCCTGACTTTCCATCTGTTCTCTAAATTGACCGTCGTCAATTACATTGGAATCACATTGGCATGTTCTCCTTTCTTATTGAACAACATATCCTGATTTCTCTTCTCCCACCAGTTATCCTTAGTTGAACAATTTTCGTGTTTTTATAGATCTACAACATTTTTGGGCGATTCAAGGCCTAAGGTTCATGTATATCGTCCGTACGATGCCGAGGTAGGTGGTTTGTGGATTTCCGTAGATAGTATTTGTATTATATGTGAAAAATATCCCAATACCCAAGAATGGGGTAATGCGTGTATATGATTGTTTTCCATATTATTGTCTCTTAGACAATTTTTGTTTTGATATAGGTTATTTGTTTATGAATAGGGTTAATTGTTCCATTTTATGGTGGTTTTTCCCATTTTTTATTTCTTTGGCCGTTTGGCCTACCTTGCATGTTTGGATACATTGCTTTCAATAACATGTATTGTTAGGATGGAGTTATTGTTTTCAGTTATGTTTTGATATGAAATAGATTATTTATCTATGTTTTCATTTAGGTTTACATTGGATACCATGTATAATTTTTCACGATTGAGTTACACAGGGCTATGTGATCCTACTGTAGTAGACCATAGGGAGAATTAATATTGAGGGCTTCTCAAGAGTGTCTCTTTACTTTTACGTTGTGAGACAATAAGTGTTATAGACGTATGTGCTCCCTCAATGTGTATGTAGTTCCTCGATGTGGGCCAGTGATGGAATGGAATTTTGAGTGCTTTTTTAGAGTGCCTATTAGTTTCGAATATGAGACAATAGGTGGAATTTACTGTTAGTGCTTCCTCAGAGATTCTATGATAAAGAAGAACCAGAGGGGTTGGACTGTGTGTTCTTTCCAGAGGATTGCATTTTTTGTTTGGTTGAACGAGAGTTGTTAAGCTGTGAGTACTACCTAGAGGATTACATGTTATTGATTATGTATGGACAAGGTATATGAAATTGAATGCATTGGAAAATTAAGGATTCATTGCTTTTACGTACTTCCTTGTTTACTACTTGCCTTTGTTTTTTCCCTTCCATATATATTTACTAACTATTTGGCACAGAACATTGGGTGGTTTCCTACTTGGATTAGTCTAACACGCTATTTGGGTTAAGCTTTTGTGCCCAGATAGAGTATATTTTTGAATTTATAGATATGGTAAAGTACCCTTCTACATCATGTACTTGATTGTTGTGGAGCTGGAGAGCATGGGACAAAGATGATGCTTGCGATGCTATGGATTTGTTAATCTGTTTTCTTTTGTACATTGGTTTTTTACTATATTCCATCATTGTGACTTGTTTGGATTCTTTCCTAGACATATGTATCATGCATCATTTATATATATGATCTAGTTGTTTATTTATTCAGTCATCCACTGTTTACTATTTTAAGGATTTATTACTGCTTCTACTATTATTATTTGTTTGTTTATGCTATGTTACATGGCTGATGAGGGCATAGTTTCCAAACTATCACACCCAAGGCCCTCACTACTAGTCGGCAGCCACTGGAATTTGGGGTAATTCATTTAAGGCCATGTGACCAATCGGGTACGGGGCCCCTCTTTGTAGCTTCATGAACCAGGACGTTACAATTAATAGTATATTGTTAAATTTATTTTCATAAAAAAATTGATATCATGATATTATTCGAGGATAATAATAATAATACTTTGATAGAAAATTAAAATTTGAAGAATTTTTTCTTAAAGGTAATTTATATGAAATTAACATAATGAATTTATAGAAAACAAAACTTTCCAATAAATTTAAATAGTATATTAATTGTTTATATACAAATAATTATTAATTACATTATTCCTTATTATACCTATTTAACAACTAATATTATGTATTTTATGTTGTATTTTATGGGATGGTTAATATATATTGGATATTATGGTAATCTCTAAGAGTCTAGACTAATCACACTTATATATTTTCCTAATGTTTAATTACTCGATTTTGAATTTGTATTATTTATGGGAAACCCTAACAACAAAAGATACAATTAAATGTAAAAAAAAATTGATTCAAATGGGACACTACTAATTTTCAAATAAATTTCTACTTATATTATTAATATATTTTGTAACGTGTTTACTACTATTTATTCATGCTAATTTGATGAGAAAGTAATTGTGGTCATTCAAATAATTAAAAAATATATCAGTATTTATGAATTTGGATTTATATAATATTTGAGACATGATAATAAAAATATTCTTTATATAAGGGGAATATGTAGTAAAATAGTGGCTCGTTACATGAATCTATTCTTGGTATTCTTCAATGATAGCATGAAACCAAATTTAACACCATTATTTTAATTTCATTAGTACTATTTTGGATCAATTGAAGAAAATCCTATATTAGTGAAAATTAGGTAATTAAAAACATGAATTAATGAAAAATATGATAATAAATAAGAAATATTATTATTATTAAATAAATGAAAAATTATTAATATAATAGTCAATATGATCCTTATATTATGGACCTATTTTTAACCTAAAAATGAGAGTAAATTTGTTATTTAAATAGTCTAAAATCAGCCAATTATATTTCAATATAATTTTTTTTAATAAATATGATGCCATTGGAATTCTTATCAAACTATTTAGACTGTGGGTATAAAAATATTTGGGAAATAATATAAAACATCTGAAAAAATAAATTTTTTATTAGTTATACATATACAAATTATTTCATTGTAACCATATCATAAAATTTTAGGATCAACAAATATTAAATTAGATTATTTCTACATAAAACTTTTTTCAGTCTATAGAGACCATTAATTGTTGTTCTACAGTGATTTTGTACCCCTAAAACTATTGATTTTGATATAATATAGTGTTACTGAATGTCAACATCTTTGGTCAATGCAATGAATTTATAAATTTATCCATCACCATACATGATTTATATATCTTATATAAAAAAATTTAATCCACGTGATGATAATAAAAAATATGCAGTTATTCATTATCAATAGAGATTAAATAATAGAAAAATGTTTTTACGAAAATATTTATAATAAAGTGTATATGAACACAATTCTTAAAACCTTATTGTTCCATTCCTAAAATTACATTTTTTATATTTTTATCTTCTAGAAACATCCCCAAATGATATTATTTTATAACAAAAAAATTCCAAGAGAATATTTATAAACACAATCAAATAAAAAATGTAGTTATATTATGATCTATAATATTATTTGGTTTTCCATAAAAACCATATTTTCTACCTTAGTAATGTTCAAAAATGATCAGAAACAATATTTTACATGATCAAATACTATGAATAAAAATTAAATAATTCAACCAATATATGTTAAATTTATAAAAAATTGATGATAATTTAAAAAATATGTGATGATATAAAGATAACCATGAATGGTCATTATTTCAACTATTAAATATTATACCTCTCATGATTTTATTAACTGTAAAACTATAAATATATATTTTGGGATTTTTTTAAAACCCAAACCTTAAATAAACATTTTCTATTATTTAAAATATCCCTATCATTATTATTTATATTTTAGTCCTTATATAATTAATAATGAAAATTAAACTTTGAATAATATCTATAATGTGTTGAGATAATAAATTAAGGTATTCCACTCTACTAAATATTCAAAAAAATAATTCCATCAATCAAACCAGTTTAAAATGGAATTATCCCAATATAGTATCAATTTTTAATTCAATATCCATTTATTATCCTTGTTGTACTACTATCTAACCATTTTCATTTAAAAAAATTGTGTCCAGGTTTTTTGGGAAATCTATCATGGTAGGATCACCATATAATCAATATGTGTTTTCTTTGAGAAATTATAATAATTAAAAATCAAAAATTGACCTATTATTTATAAAATATTTCCTTAATTAGATGTTTACTAGAAGAAAAAATATAATATAGATATAATGAAAAATGAAATACCATTAATTCAAAATAATTTCAATTCTATATTACTACCAAACAATTAACATTCAAAAGGAAAACATTCAATAGAATAATCATTATTATTATGTTAATAAATTAAGCACATTCAATAAAAATTATATAATAACATTCAACTTTTTTTAATAAATGAATAATTTGAATAATTTATGAAACAAATATTGGTTATTCATATTATTTATAGAAAACAATAGATTCATTTTTCATGCATTATAATAATGTATTTAAATGGTGATTTTTTGATATCATTTCACTATAAATCTCCAATGATTATATTTTTTAATTTAAAATGGGTAATATGTACATTATATTAGTTGTATTATTTTGACAATCACACCTCAATGTAACCCAAAAATTACCTTGGAAAAAATATATAACCTTGTTTGGATAATAATTTATCACACATGAAAAACAAAATGATTCCCATTAATGGATTACAAGTATTTTGATCATTTCATTACAAGGATTACCTGAACTATTGCTAAAATATCATAAAAATAGTAAAATTAAACCAAATAATTATATTTGTAGTTTTTATTAGATGAAAATAATCATTTAATTGGATTGAAAGATAAATATGATGTTATAGAATAATTATTAATAATTGAATACAATTTTATAAAACCCACATATTATAGTATATTGACATTATTTTATGTAAAATTTAATTCCTTCTATGTGTGTGGGAAGTTTCTAGAGTCTATTTCAGTGGTTTATATGTTGTTTTAGAGGTGCAGAGTTTGATCATTGTTAGTAAAAATAGTGCACCATCTCTAATTATCCATTAAATAAGTATAAGATTTACTGGGATGCAAATGAATTTCCAAACCTATGTGATTGCCCATGGAAAATCATGTAATAGGTTATTGATGGATAATCATGGTTGGTACATGGTTAATCATACTATTCCATCAAAATGTCTGAGGAATTGACAAAAAATTGTTCCACAACACTGTTGGATCATTGATTGACTAACCATATTGGATAACTATGATACTACATAGGGGGTCCTAGTAACTTGTTTGTGGATGGTGAGTTATTTGAAAAACCATGTGGAATTTAGAAAATTTAATAAAAAAATGTTAACTTAATTCTTCTCAATGTTTTCCTGCTTCACGAGTCTCATATTTTATCATGTTTTCAAATTTATCATCCATCCAGGTTTACCAATACTATATCTTTCTATTCATAATTTTCTTTTGGTATAATCATTGTTAGTTGGAGATAAGGAATCATTTCCATGCCCATTATAATTCTATATTTATTAGATATACTTTTTCATTATCATCCATAGTGTGTAATATCCATTCTATAATTGTTAGATATATGATATATATGTGAATAATTATGGGATCTCATTGGATAAATTAAAAGGAATATGTTTTGAACCATGATCATGATTTTCAATGTCTGTTCATCATTTGTTATCTCCATTGTTAGGTATGCTTCCTCTCTCTAAACTCCATTATTATATAAAATCATGGATTAGTATATTTTTAGATCATATTCATTTATTTTTTAATTGATCAATTTTTTGAGTTAATGGGGGAAGAAATTTTGGATTATGTATTAGGGAAACGAAAAATGAATGGATTTCTAAAAACACCAATTTCATATAATATTTATTTTTTTGTTTTAATTAAGGAATAATTTTTTATGAAATGATTTATGTTGATGAAATTTTATAGGTTAAATGTAATGGCATAAAATTTTAGATAATATTTTTGGTCTTTGTTCATGTAGATCAGTAATGTCTGAAATTCCTCTATATACTAATGATGTATTATGTTCATTGAGTTGTACTAGATATGGGGATACCCAAATTGTTTAAATGTTGATGGGTAGGCATGGGTAATAATTGGAATGGCTATTTACAATATGAATGTCTAGAGGGAATATTTATTATGGGTTTTTCACCTTGATTAATCTATGTATTTATTAAAAATATATAAATATTTGATAGCTTATTTATACAAATTTGTTAACATTTTCATTTCCTAGTGGCATGTGTTGGGAATTCATTGTTTGATTCCTTATGAGTTTATTATCAAAATATTAATGGGAGTTTTATTATTTAGGGATTTCAAATTCCAGGACACCAGAAAGGGGAATATATCTTAATACAATTGTGAAAAATACTGATACCTTTGGAAATGTATATGTAGTAAGATATTGTATCATGGTAAACTATTATATTGGTTCTTTTCTTTTTTATTTCATTGTACCAAGCTTCATTTGTGTGTTTATGATATAATAAAATGTCTTTCTTCACTATGATATATTTTTTATTTGTTGTAATATGGTTTTTGTTTTAATTTTTTCATTCATGTATCATAGAGGATGATCGGATGTTTATAATACTTGATTTTTGGTTTTTGGTTTTTCTATTCAAACTACACCAAAAAATAATCCAATGAAATTAGAATACATTTCTAGCCTTTTTTATTGATGATATGACCTAATGTTAGTGGTACTATATCACTTCATAGTTTAAATAGTCTAGGTGGGATACTAAAAATTTTATCAGAGATTATACTGAACTTGCGGTCAAATCACAATCCACATTAAATAGAATCTAAAACCCATGAATAATGTTAATTTCATATGTTTTCAATAATAAAAATTTTGGGAAGGACTTATAATTGGCCAAGCGACTCCCAGAATTATATCATAGATATAAATATCATGAATAGAGAAATCCGAAATTCAATTATGATCCAATAAATTTTTTGATACTATTGTATATTTAATGTCTCAAACTCCCATGATAACATATCTGATGTTAGGATCAATATAAAAAGAAAAAATCAAACATATAAACCCATATTATCCATGATAAAGAGATAACAAAATAGTGGGATACACCCATTTTGAATAGGGAATTAATATACTCAAAAAAATAATAAAAATTTTCACCATTAAAAGACTATTTTGATCATCGATTATCATCTTCAAGAAAATATAATGTTGATTAATTGCTCTTCCATATTCACTAGTTCCATTTTAGGGATTCATAACTTATGGATTCATGGTTTTACTAGAATCAATTATACATTATATTTTCAAAGGATTGAAATTGTCTTGATGAGATCTTCATACTAAAGAATAATATGTCATAGATAACTGTGATTTATATAATGGAATTAATTTTAAATGTATTATTTTTTGATATTATATGAAATTATTTCGATAAAATTCTCCTAGATATTCTTTTATTTAATTTTTCATTGTTCTGGAAATAAATCTTTGAACTATATTAAATATACTAATAACATTCGTCGATTGTTTTTCTGAACAAGTGAAATAAATTCTAAATGTGATCTTTAATAATAAATAAATGGGGGCTATTGTTTTTTGGATTATGGGTATTACCCAAACAATTAAATAATCATTTTCTATGGATGGAATTTGTGAGAACATATTCATAGGCACTATAATATTAAATAAAATTAACTATTCAATTAATTTTATTGGATTGAATGGACTAATTCATATAAAAATAAATGTATTTTTGGTATCTCTCATGGTTTTTTTAAAAATCACAGTGACCATGAGACAAATATAGGAAAGTGTTCTTGGAGAGCAATGATGGATTATACTAGGGTCATGGATCATGTAACACCCCAAGATTTCATGGTATGTTATTTCTTTAATGTAACTTAGTAGCTTGTGTTGTACGCAACATGGAGTTTTAACACACCACGTCGAATTAAACTAGCCATTATGAAGAGTAATACCCACTCTATTAAATGTTTGTAATTTTTTTTAGAATGGAAATCTTTTTTGAATTTGAAATATCGAAATTTCCTTGGGGTGAATTTTTGGTTTTTTTCTGAACACGTCAATTTTCTGATGAATACTGAAAATCAAGGCGTTATTGGTTAGAACTGACTTTTTATATAAATAACTACTTATTAAATTCAAAATTTATATTAAGTAAAAATAGATACATAATACCTATATAAGTTAAATGTAATTCATTGGAGTCATTTTCTAATAAGTTTAGATATATATAATATTATTGATGTTTTTACTGTCTTTTACCCATATGAGCATTTGCAGATTGGTATAAACATAATTTTATCACTTATGTGAATTAAAATTCAAAAATCTAAGAGACATGGTTGATATCAGTAACTAAAATTTGTTTCAATAAGATGAAAATATTTTTTGGGGAATATTAACTTTTGAATTTTATTTACCACGGTTAAAAGTAAATCATGTAATTCAAGGTAAAAGTGATATTATTATTACCCTAAAACATTTCCTAAAACTGTTGGATATTTCCATTTATACCAAGAAAATAAATTAGGAATAAAATATGATACATTATTTCTACTTGGATTAGATTAAGATGTTTATTATTATTTTATTTAAAGTATAGTTAAAAGTGTTAATTTCAAAGTTCAATAAATATCCCATTTTAAGATAGGGTTATACATAAAGTGAATTTGCATATAAATATTAATTATAATTCTGAAAATATTTCATACATAATTATATTTTATTTATATTTTTTAGAATTTAAATAATATTATTTATTTATCATGCAATGATGATGTAGTATTTACCATATTAATTATATATTAAAATAATTGATGTTATAAATATCCAAATAAATATAAATTGATACTTATGATGAAATATACAAATTTTATTGGTTAATAGAACATTTTAGGATTGACTTAATTAACATTGTTTGATGTAATCATGATGTTTTGATTTTCACACAAAACAAAACCAAATAGTGTCAATATTGACATAATTATGTTTTTAAAAAAAATTCTATATTATTAATTGATATTATATTACTAAAAATCTAATGATTGTCCAAAGTTCTTAGATAAAGTTATATATATCAACAATTAATACAGTTGGGGTTCTTTTGTTAGTTTATTGTATATTTATTAACCATATAAAATAAATATACAAAGAGTCATGGTAAATGTCAAACTATTTATCTAAGAGTTAAATCTAAATGATAAGGTTAATATTGTGAACTAATCCTATATAAAACCTATTGGTTGAATGTATTTCTACGCATAAACACCATATACTCGAAAGCAATCATTTTTATCCAATATAAACCGAATATTAATTCTTATAAAAAAATATTTCAATCCTTTTCTAATGTTCCCCTCATCCCTATAATAAAAGGTCACTCCACATTATCTCATATTCACACCTCCAAACCTTATGTCTCTGCCAACCCCTAAACAAATATCCGCTCAACTATCCTCCCATCATCCTAGAGGCCATACTGGGGTCAGAAATATAACTTATGCTGCCCTTTTGATCAAATCAAAAGGAAGAACCCAAAGAAGTGGAAAATATTTCATCACCTCTTTCATGTTGTTCTCTCCTTCCACATCCACTCTATTTGTTGTTTCCATTATAAAATAATAACTCAAGTATCTTATAGATACTCCAATGTTATTATAAAAATGGGAAAACAATATTCATTATTTTATCCATCATATGACTAAAAATGTCACCGTACGTGTGTACGTATGGCTTACCGTCTCCATGTCGTGGTGTTATTCTTATTCAATACATTATTTTTTTGGATGGTTATAATAATGATTTATAATTGAGGTAAATAATAAATATAACATGATAATAATTCTGTATATATGATATACTATATATTTACATATGATTTTAATATCAAAAGAATGATATTGTAGTTTGTGCGTACGTACAGATTACCGTCTCCACGAACGCGATGAGACTCATTTCCCCATCATAACCATCCAAAACATAATTTTCATTTGATTATTATAAATAATATTTAAAGACATGATATAATTCTGGAAATGAATAATATAAATCCTATCCATAACTAACATGGCTTACGTAATCAAGCATATAAAAAAACGAATCAGATAACTCCTGAGACAATGATACTACTGAAATATCATTTACAAAGAAATATTAGAAGAACATATATGATATAATATTAATGTATATGGTTATTTTATAATTTAGTAACAATTTTTTAACTATTATTCATGGGTTAGAATACCCTCGATTCATGAAAAGTACAAGGCAAGGGGTTTTCATCTCACTTTAAATTTCATGAGATTTCCATTATTCACCACTTATTTATTGCATGTCGTGTACTGTGTACTTCAAATTGATATATATATATATATATATATTATCATGATTCTATTTATATTCATGGTATTTTGTGATTAATTTTCTGGTTATTAACTTTTGGTCATATGACTCGATTGATTACAACATGGTAAGGGGATTCTTATCTCACTCATAATTTCGTTACATTTACATTGTTCTCCACTTATTTATTTCATGTGGTGTATTTTTTACTATCCATGATTGTATTATTGGTGTGATATACTTTAATTTATGGGTATTTACATCTTCATTGTATGATCTTTCTTTCAGGGGGTGTATGTTTCATGAGTTACCAAATCGGTAACAGAATTTCAAATTTTAATTTCCACTCATTGGGCTTTACACATAACTCATTGATTATTTTACTCCATGATTATGTGTGAAATCAGTATTTTTTATTTATGTAGTAATTTCTACTACCCATTGTGTGGATATAATTTTTATACACATAATAACTCCATTGATAATTTCTCAAGTCATTGATTTTAACATGATAAGAGTAATCTATTGTTAATTTCTATTAAATGAGTTTAACATCCAAGTCAATGGTATTGAATTTTCAAGAATATATGTGAATGTAATCAGATTGATTTACACTTAATATCCAATCATATTGGGTGTATTTATATTTTTCACACATAATTATGTCATTGAAGTATCCTTAACCTAAGGATATAGGATTTATAAGGGATTTCATCTCATTTTACATTACATTGAGACTTATTTGTTTCTATACACCAATTCACAATTATATGTATTATATAATACAATTTGACATAGTATATCATGATTCCCTTTATTAGCATGATATTATAATGTGTTTATTACCACAATTATTTGTATTCAAGTGACTCTCTTTTGGTTAGGGACTCTAACTAAAATATCATTTTAAATGTTTTAAAGATTTATTCTTCTTAATCATTATCAGTAATCTCCATGTTTTAAAAATAATTTTAAGGATTTATTTATATGTACATTAATGTTTTAAAATTACAATTTCATTTATAAGCCTCATAGTGGTATGGGGCACTTTGATTCATAAATATATTTTAAAGATATTCTTGTTAAATAGTGAGACATTTAATTGCTTTCAAGAAAAAGGCAGATATTTCTATCAAATAGTTTTGAGTATTATTTTCATATATGTTAATATCCTTAATTATTATTTATTGAGGTTAATTTATTATCATAAAATCTTAAATATTGTATTTAATGAGTTATGTTTGATTGTGTATGTTCTATTTTCATACCATTCATGGTTTGTGGTTAAATTATTTTACTTTTATATGATAGTTTTAGTACGAATATGTCAATTATGTTTCATCCTTTTCATATGTGGAATGAATTGGACACAGTAAGTGATGGGTGGTTCCCACTATAGCTTGTCGATTCATCGATAGGTCTCATGAGACAAACTAGTGTCTTGGCACAAGACCTTGACAAAATCTTATTTTCAGTCATGGCACGAGGCATTTCTTGTGTGTTTATGATGTCCGGTATTACAAATTCCATAATAATGAAATTTTAAATTCATATTACATGTGATTATTCGACTAGTATAATATCCATGTGAATAAGTAAATGTCATTATTTTGATTTACATTTTTCATACTATGATGGAATTTAGGTATAAAAGGCTTTTGGTTTAGTCTTATACATTGCCTTAAATGTTTATTCATATTTATTAATGTCTCTGGTATATTTTTATCTTTACTGAGAATATAAGATCACCCATTTTTATTTTTTATTTTTTCCATGATGCAATGAAGTATATTACAATTAACCTGCATGATAGTTTAATGGAAATGAATGTGGTCAAATGAGACAATGTTGTTGTTGATTTTAATTTTCTAATGCAATGTAAAAATTAAGAATGTATCTAGTACTTCCAAGGATAATAAAATGATTTGTCTTCTGGAATATGATTTCCTTGTATCATGCAAATTTTATGTAATAATGCACCGACTCTGGGTAACTAGGGTCGGGGCGTTACAGTTGGTATCAAAGAAATTTATGTAATAACCATGAAAACTAGATTTAGAAGATAACTGATTAGAAAACACTACCTAAGATATACTTTGAGAATTAGTATATAAGAATATCTAAAAAAATTCGTAATGTAAATATTTTGTGAGTTTTCCAAGAAATAAATCCATTTCTGGATACGACCAAGTAGAGGTGGCTCTGGCACAGATGTACCTTGGCATAAATACTCTGACAAGGAGTTTCGGGCTTGACATGGGGTATCCTGTTACTCGACAACATTTCATGCTACACTCTTGGTTATGACACTACCAGGGGATCTGCTTAAGATAATTCACATTTTCATTACAAAACAATTTGAAGGATTTTATTATAAGATGAGAATAAAAAACGTTGGTTAATACTAAGGTGTTTTATATTGAAAATAAGGTGTTATGATATTCTCTAAATTATTTTATGACTCAAATTATGCATTATTGTGTTAGTCAATGGCTGGATTCCAAATAAGTCATAGTAACATTGAACGTGATGTACAAGGTGGGAACAATGGTGGAAATGTGAAATGAAATGGAATGTTGATATGTGTAAAAGATATCATGTTCATACTTATTCAGTTTTCACAAAATATGATCAACAACATATATATTACCCAACTCCTGGTCTCAATAAATATGAGAAATGTTGTGAATGATAAGAGCTCCAGTAGGGAATACCACAGAGAAATGATAGCTCAATTTCCATCATGCATGAAATGTTGAAGCAGAGACCTAGGAAAGTGTCTCAATGGAATAATGAAATTCCTTATTTGTGGGAAAGAAGGACATAAAGTAAAGAACTGCCAAGAAAAAATGAAGAGCACAATGGGAGAAAAAATATAATCCCAAGAATCCATGTACAATAATTTTCCTTAAATGTAGAGGACATTGGCATCACCCAAGTCAATGCCCTATTCTATAGGATCACCTCTTCGTCATGGAAGAACCTATGTGGAAATAAATGTATGGATAAATGTTTAAAATTATTTGTGCTCTTTTTTGATGAGATTACGTTGGAAGAATTTTCTATTGTGTGTGTAACGTTTCTGTTTGTTATGTGAAAATTCAATTCGAGGAAGAATTATCTTTTATTTTGTGGATATATTTATAAATAATTATTCATTTTTATATGATCTTTGATTTGAGTAAATTATATGTCATTAATTTTTGGGATATAATTTAATATATGGGATAACATTGCTTGTTAAATTATGTTATGGTTATTTTGAGGAATTCATCTCATTTTGGAAATGTTATATAATATAATTTTTGAAAAAGGGCAACACGTAGACCGTTTGAAAACTCGTTGCATCGGAAAATGAAATGGGAATCGAACCCACAACCAATGTGTGACTGTGATTTATCACTTACCACTGGACTACAGGAAGTCCCTAGAGAGTGAGATAATTCTTTTTAGTTAAGTGATTATATTGATCAATAATAATTTGATTTGGTATCTTATGTGTTATTTTATGGATATCTTTAGTGTAGTTAAATGTTATGGTGATTAAGTTATAATTGTTATTTTGGAAGACCTTCTCTCTATTGGAAACACTATATGCCTATGGAAAATAGAATACTATGGGACTTAATTTGAGGAGTAATGGTTGATTTTTATCTATGTTTTTGTAGTGTATTTATATTTCTTTGTGTTATTTATGGAAACGATTAACCTATCATAGTGACTATGTAATTTAGTTAGTTAAATTTCCATATGTGACATTAAGAGATGTCGATCTTATTTGGAGATAAAATTTAACATGAAATACAACATAATCATATTCTTATAGGTATTTTGTTTCAATATTAGTTTGGAATACATTGAAGGATTTTAAGAACAATTATTTATTTAATTTTATTTATTGAACTTTGTGTATTGTTGGTTTAATATTAGAAATTATGATTAGTATTTCTTTCTCTAAATGATTATCCTTTTTAGGAACCATCTGATCTTGAACTAACCATTTTGTTTTTGTTTAATCTCCAAAGACATGGGAAAAATATAGCTTATCATTTGTGGATCATGTGATTCTCTAGAAGATGATTCTAGCGCTTTAGGTGTGACCAAGACATCTTGAATACTCATCGTTTAAAAAAAGATGAGTTAGTGGTAGAAATTTATTAATGGATGAAACAATACATAAAAATTTAGTATATCACTAAATTTTCTTCGTCATTCTCATAAGTAAATTCCTCAAATTTCTTAAAAGGAACATAAAACAAAAAAAACATTGTCCGTTAATTTTCATAATGGGAAACTAACGACTATTTATCACATCACAATTTTTTGGTTTTCTTGTTGTTAAATTGCTCCTAATCATGTTTTTATATCACTCTCTATTAGAAAAAGACACTAAATTTGTTTTACATATCCATGTTATCCTACATGGAATCCTAGTATAGGTTATCTCGGGTTTGTACTTCTCATACTTTCCTATAATGTGATAGTTTTATTGACTCTTTTTCTGATGTGGGACATTCAATGATGTTCCCATGCCCAATTTTAAAATTGTGAAGATTCAATTTCCAAAAGGGGGGTAGAAATTAACACCCCATGATTTCATATATTGTTATTTTCCTTGAAGTAATTCAGTAGCTTGCGTTGTACACAACATGGAGTATTAACTCACCATGACCAATCAAACTAGACGTTATGAATAGTAATACCCATTGTTTAATTTTTTTAAAATTTTATTTTTCAAAATGTACTTCATTATTGAATTTGGAAAATCGAAATTAGCTTAGGGTGAATATTTTTTATTTTTATAAAAGCATTCAATTTTTGATGAATAGTAAAAACACTACATTATTGGTTAAAACTAAAATTTTATTTAAATAATTATTTATTTTATTTCAATTTATATTATGTTAAAATAAATACATTATACCCATATAAGTTCAATGTAATTTATTCGAGTCATTTTATAATAAGTTTAGATATATAAAATTTTATTGAACTTTTTACCGTCTTTTACCCACCTCCTAAGAGCATTTGAAAATTTTCATAAAACACAATTTTACCACTTCTATGAAATAAACTTTTAAAATTCAAGAGACATAGTTTATATCTGTAAGTAAAATGTGGTTCAATAAGATTAAAATAATTTTTGGTGAATAGTAACATTTGACTATTTAGCACGGTTAAAAGTAAATAGGGTAATTAATGGCCAAAATGATATTATTATTACCCTATCACATGTCTCAATTCTATAGGATAAATTTATTTCAACAAAATACAAGAATAGGTATAAAATATGATCTTTTAGGTCCACATGGAATAAATTAGGACATTTATAATTATTTAATTTAAAGAAGAGTTAAAAGTGTTAAATTCAAAGTACAATAACTAAACCATTTTTAAAATATGGTTATATAAAAGATGAATTTGACTATAAAGATTCATTATAAAGATTAAATGATTTCCTAAATAATGGTATTTTATTTATATTATTTAGACATTAAATAATATAATTTATTTATGACACAATGATGATGCAATAATTAAATTGTTAATGAAATCTTAAAATAATTGATGTTATAAAAAACCAAATAAATTTAAATTGAGTCTTATGATGAATTCCACTTATTTTGTAGGTTAATATAACATGTTAGGATTTCCGTAATTAACATTTATCGAATTAATCATGTTGTTATGAATTTTACAAAATCAAAATACCAAATAGTGTCTAAATTGACATAATTGAGTTTTAAAAACAAATATTATATTATTAATTGATATAATATTCTGAAAAATCAATGGATTGGCCAAAAAACATATATAAAGTCATATGTATAAATAATGAATTACATGGTGTTCTCTTTTCAGTTTCTAGTATGTTAATTAAACATATAATATTAAAATACACAGGAAAATGGTAAATTTCAAACTATTTAACTACGAGGTAAATATAAATGATAAGGTTAATATGGTGACCTAAACCTATCTAAAACCAATATGTTGAAAGGATTTCGACCCATTTTTAACTTATACTATAAATAAATCATTTTTGAGACATTATTAACTGAATATGAATTTATTATAAAACAATATTTCAATTTCTTCCTAAGCTGCCCCTCACCTCTGTAATAAAAGGGAACTCCACCTTCACAAAAATTCACACCTCTGAAGCAATTTGGATGGGCCATACCCAGACAAAATATCCTCTCATATATCCTCCCTTCATCTTAGAGTCCTTAATTTGGTCATAATTCCATCCTACAGAGCCCTTTTGATAAAATCAAATGGAATAACCTAAAGAAGAGGTAAATATTTCATCAGTTTTGTAATGTTCATTTACTCTTCCAATTACACTTTCATTGTTGATTCCATTATAAAATAATAACTACACTATATTCAGTATAATGTGATGTTGTTATAAAATGGGTACAACCATATTCATTATTCTATCCATCATATGAATCACAATATCACCATACGTGTATATGTACGACCTACCGTCTCCACGCCGCGGTGCAATTTTTATTAAATACATTTTTTTATTGTATGGGTATAATAATGTATATAATTGATTTAAATAATAAACCTAACATGTTATATATTAAATTTCTTCTATTTACATATGATTTTAATATCAAAAGAATGATATTTTCACTCGTGCGTACCTAAAGATTACCATATCGACGAACGCGATGAGATTCATTTCCCCATCACATCCATTCCAAAATAATTTTCATTTATTTATTAGAAACAATTTTTAAATAACTGATATCATTAAGGATATTAATAAGGTACATCCTATCCCTAACACACATGGCTTACGTAACCAAGCATATAATGGAAAACAAATCAGTTACCTCCCAAGACAATGATACTAGTGAAATATCATTAACAAATAAATAATATAAGAATATATATGATATAATATTAATTTATATAGTTATTGAATAATGTAATAAAAATTACTTAACTATTATTGAAGAGGTTAATGTACCCTTGTGTAAGGAAAAATACAAGGTTAGGGGTTTTCATGTCACTTTTAATTTCACGTGATTTCCATTGTTCAAAAACTATTTATTGCTTGTGGTGTGTTGTGTGCTGCCAATTGATATATATTATCCAGATTCTATTAATATTCATGGTATTTTGTGTTTAATTTTTTGGTTATTATCTTTTTGTCTTATGACATGATTGATTACAACGTGGTAAGGGGATTCTTATCTCACTCTTAATTTCGTGAGATTTTCATTGTTCACCAATTATTTATTGCATGTGTTGTATTATGTACTTACAATGATTGTATTGTTAGTGTAATATACTTCAATTTATGGGAAATTACATCTTCATTATATGATCCTTCCTTCATGGGGTGTATCTTTCATGAGTTACCAAATCGGTAAGAGAATTTCAAATTTCAATTTCCACTCATTGGGCTTTACGCATAATTAATTGATTATTTTAATCCAAGATTATGTGTGGAATCACTATATATTATTTATGAAGTAATTTACACTAGCCTTTGTGTCTACATAATTTTGATACACATAATCTCTCCCTTGATAATTTCTCTTGTCATTGATATGAACTTCATAAGAGTAATCTTATCTAAATTTCCATTCACTGAGTTAAACATCCAAGTAATTGGTGTTGTATTTACAAGAATATGTTTGAATGTTCTCTGATTGATTTACACTGAATATCCAATCAAATTGGGTGTATTTCTAGTTTTCACAAAAAATTAGTTCCTTGATTTATCCTTAGCCTAAGGATATAGTCTTTAAAAAGGATTTCATTCCAACTTACATTCCATTGACACTTATTTGTTGCTATACGCCAATTAACTTTTATATGATGTATATAATGTACTTTGACACAGTGTATCAAGAATCCCTTTACTAATATTATATTATTAAATGTTGATTACATCAATTATTTTAATTCATGTTTATCTATTTTGGTTAGGAACACTAACTAAAATATCATTTTAAATGTTTTAAAGATTTATTCATCTAAATCATTTTCATTAACGTACATGTTTTAAAAATAGATAAAGGATTTATTTATATAGAAATTAATGTTTTAAAAATAAAATTCCTTTTTAATGTTTCAAGTGTTATGAGACACGTTTTAAAAAAATCTATTTTAAATGGCTTCATGATAAATAGTGAGACTTTTAAATATTTTCAATAAAAAGGGGTATATTTCTCTCAAATAGTTTTGATGCTTATTTTCGTCTATGTCAATATCCTTCATTATTCTCAATTGAGGTTAATTTATTATAATAAAATCTTCTATATTGTATTTAATGAGATATGATTGACTATAGATGTGCTGATTTTATACAATTCATAGTTTGTGGTTAAATTATTTTGAAATTTCATATTCTAGTTTTAGTACAATTTTCTAGATAATGATTCATCTTTTTCATATGAGGAAATCATTGGACTTATTAAGTGATGGGTGGAGCCCTCTATAGTTCCTCAATGCATCTGTAGGTCTCATGATACAAACTAGTGTCTTGCCACAAGGCCTTGACATAATTTTATTTGTATTCTTGGTACAAGGACTTCACATTGTGGTTATGATGTTCGGCCTTATGCATTCCATCATTTTGAAATTGGCTATTGATATTTCATGTTATTATTATAATAGTAGAATATAATTGTGAATATGTAAATGGGATTATTTCGAATTAAATTTTCCATATTATGATAGAGTTTAATATTAAAAGGATTTTGTTTTAGTCTTATACATTGCCTTAAATGTTTATGATTATTTATGAATGTTTCTGCCTTATTGTTATCCTTATTGAGCGTTTTATTTCACCCTTTTCTATGTTTTATGTTTTTCCCGGATTCAATGAATTTTTTTATAATTAACCTATAGGATAGTATAATGAAAATGAATGTGGTCAAAGGAGATAATGTTATTTTTGTTTTTTATTTTCTAATGTAATGTAAAAATTATGAATGTATCTAGTACATCCAAGGCTACTAAACTAATCCATGTTTTTGTACATGATTTCCTTGTAACATGAAAATGTTATGTAATAATGCACTTACTATGGGTAACTAGGGTCAGGGCCTTATAGATCATTATCGCAATGGAGGTTGTGGATTGCATTAAATATGGAAATGTAGATCTTTTACTAATCATAAAAAAATGAAAACATCATGTAGGTTTTTTATTTCTATTTACCATAATATTATTTAATCATAGATGAGTATGGATCTATTCCTTGAACATAATTGATACATGCAACTGTGGTAGTTAAAATTGGATTAAATTTTTTTATACATTTCATTAATTTTCCTATAAGTTTTCCATAATCTATGAAAACTTATAGAGATGAATTAATTATGGAATGGGATTATTTCACATTTTTAGGGATCTTGGGTTTCATCCCAATTTTCCTCGAATTTTCATCAAGGGTATTTAAAGTTTCTGTTTTTCTTTGATTTCCATATATTTAATCGTTACAAAACATCTATTTAGCATAAGAAATAAATATCAAAGTAACTAATTTTGATGGAGGTAATATTTTTTGGATTTGAAATGAAATTGGATGAATCCATGATGAATAATAACGGGCTAGAGTTATTCATTATTCCTATGAAATTAATTGTGTATATATATATAACGTGATTTGACATTTGTCGACCATATTTAAATCTTGAATTTATAATCTCTAGAGATGAGAGGTGTGACTGATCATGATTCAAGAGATTATAGATAGGATGGTTCTCCATGGACCTAGTGAATGACATGGATGTGGAACCATTAATTATGAGATATCCTAATATAAACAACATATATTTTTGATTACAGACCATGAGAGAACCCTAAGCTGCAGTGGTAGAGTTTTTTTATGTGTTAAGTATTACAATCCATGTGATATGATCACACACTATATGTGAGTCTTCTATGGTTCCCTACTATTTACCTTATATAATGCTTGTATATGACCTGAAGAACACATGCTTAGGCACACAATGTAATGTTCATGAGGTGTATTCTTTCAGGGGCAAAACCCTAGAGAAATATGATCAACTAGATCATCTAAACAAGGTCCTTAATGACCACTACTCACCGTGGGTTTCATTCATACATCATGAATATTGTGGTTTCCCATGCCTAGTGAGGTGCTACCACACTGGCTGAATTAAGGATAGTTATAAATGCTGTGTACTATCAGTACACACCATGTACCCACTTAATGGGGTTTTGTAACATTGTATTAATTTTCTAGACTAATCATGTTTGATTGTGTTCCCTTTTTCCATCACCATGAGGTTAAATTTTCATAGTACATACAAATTTTAGGATTTTGGACCCATATTAAGGACGACTCTCGTATAGATTTGATTGTTTACCTCAGTGAGACAGATATGTGATCCACTATCATCATTATACCATATGTTTCTGTTCTAGATATGGGGTTACCAATTTGATATTTTGGTCAACCATCTAGAAGGGTATATGAGTAGGATTTGTGATATCATTGGCATATGATGCCCAACACAATAGGTTGATCGATATTTGGTCTGTGGTGTCCAATGTTTCGATGCATGACCCCCTATCTATGTACAATGGTCTGTTAATACTATTATGATTTATTGGAAGGTGAAAATGATTGCATCCTCCTAAATGATCATTTTCTGTGATTTCAAGAATCAGGGAATGGGTTCTCCGTGAAATGGAATTTCATTGATGAAAATCATGTGGTGAGAAGATGATCGTGATTGCCAAGTGGCACATTTTATTTTGTACGTATATATTTTTAGTTTTCTAGTACAATATGTTTGTTATATCTTTTTGTTTCTATATTATTATGTATACATCATGTTTACTTTTTTGGTGGTTTCGTACTAGGTACTATTTTAATCACCTCTATCTATGGTTTTACCACACATTTCATATCATTAGTAGATGATGAAACTTTTGATGATTTCATTGGATGATGTAGAGAAGGTGGAGTATAGCTCTTTCTATAAAGACCGAGGTGACATTAATGAAAATTCATATTATTGTTTTCCTCCCACAAATAGAATGTTATATTAAATAACATTTTTATTGGGATAGTATTTAGACCCTTTATCACTTTCAATACTTCACTATCATAATATATTTTTAGGAATAAAGATGTATTTCTAATTTTATTATATTTTCTTACATTTCACACTTTTTTTAAAATTAAAATTTTTATATTTTTAAAAGTAAAATTGTAAAATTACTCCTTATTTTGGTACATTCATACTCATCACTATTTTCTAGTTCGTTAGCAGTTGGGGGTTTTATAGGGGTAGTCACATGATGGACCCTGATTGGATAGGAAACAAAAAGTGGTAATAGAGGTAGTAAATTATAATTTGGGATCAGTGTGAGTGTAATTTATTTAGGGAAATGGTGTTTATTTTTTTGAGTTTGGATTTTTAACTAGGGTGTCTAATTTTATATGGCGGCCAAAAAATCCTTAAACAAGGATATTGATAACCTTCCATTAAAAATTTTATATTTATACATTGGATTCATGTAGAACATTGGTACATGAAATATATTACAATGTGTTTGGTTATAAATGTCCATAATGAGCCAGATCCCCAGTTATATTCATTGGTAGTGCGACATCTTTATTTATATAAGGATGACTCCAAATAAATATTAAATATCCTATTACTCATTGGATAGGTACATTTATAAACCTGACATGGATTTCAATTATAATTTTCAACGTAGGATCAAAAAGGATATGTTATGATAATTACAATGTTGATGTCATAGATTTTTTGGGATACATTCAGCCAAAAAATCACTTGACTATGCATCCTACAATAGAATTACTTGATTTGTATCATGGATACATTTCATGTAACTAAAAAATAAAATTATATCCTTTTTTATCAAAACAGAATGGGGTTTTTATAAGATTTGAGATATATTAACTACATGATATTAAATTGGTCAACACATCATGAAATGTCCCATGAATAATTTTTATGTAGGAATCTAAAATAATTTTTATTCTATTCTTCCTCTAGGGTCACATAAACATTACCTAGAGCCTTCCCTATGTGATTTTGGGAGCAATACAACCCCTTTTGGTCTTATTTTTCGAGATTGATCCTCGTTATGGTTATTGTGTGACATACTTTTTAAGTGTTCTCTCTATTTATTACTCTCTTATCCATTTGATATTGATAGATCATATAGGGATTGATGGATCTCAACTCCATTATGTTGAATCTTTTTTCTTGGTTAAGTTGGTGGATCTTTTGAAGCATCATTATTAATGTTTGATGTAATTACAGGCATGTCATACCTAGATTCTGAGCTATGTGGATACACTTATAGCCGATGTTTGATAGACTATATTACTCAGGTTTTGTAAATTAATTTATAATTTAATTGTATGAAATTTTAAATGATTTTCAATGTGTGTTGGAATGATATTTAAATAAAAATGAGATTCAGTTGATTTTTGTTAAATGGAAGGAACATGGTTAATTATAGAACAATATGATGGTTAGGAAAATGATTACATGGTTTACCTTGGGTACTGGGTGGAAGGTTAAACTTGAGGTCTTTTTCAATCTTGGTGGATCACTTTATATGAGATCCTCTTATACTAGAGTATTGATTATTATGTATAGGTTCATATATGATATTGGTAAATCACACATTGGGGTGTATCCCTAGTTCTAGAGTGTAGATAATTTACATCAGGTACAGTAGTGTTGTAAGACACTGAGATTTTGTGAGTTATTTTTTTAATCAATTTAATCATTTTAAAAGTTTTAATTTCATGTAACACAAAAAATAGTTTATTTTCTATTAATTCACTATTTTTCTCATTTGTTTTACAAAACACCAAGTAATATTACACTACACACAAAAATAATTTTTATAATGATCTACCCAGAATAGAATGGTTAGAAAACATTACACGCATGGTTATCCTTCCTCAATAGATTGTGTAACACGCATGACTAAGTTGTACCAAACTATAATATAATATTAAAAATATTATTATAATGAGATATAACCAAGATTTTTTGTTGAATTTTATGAATATTTTTTAACAAATTATCGTAATACTTCGTTTAAAAAAATCTACGACGAATTCATCATTTTTCAAATAATTATAAATAAATGTGAAAAACATTTTAATGTAATGGAAGATATTATATTTATCGTCATTAATATATTATATCATTATGAATTAAATTAATTAAATTTATTTAGTTATATTATTGAAATATATATGTTATTATTTAAAAAAAATATTTTTTGTATTCATATAGTAGATTTAATATATATAAGATATGAACAACCCCAATTTTATGCTTAAAACACAATAATATCATTAACGCATTTTTTCCATATTTTAATGGGTAACCCAAATTAATTCCCATTTTTGGGATATATATTGAATTGATATGTCAAAATAACACACATCATTGAATGAATAACATAATAATATTTTTTATATTTTTTGTATTTTTCTATGTTGTTTAACTTTTTATGGAATACTAAATAAATTCAATTTTAATTAAAAACTAATAATAATAAAATTTGTATATAAAGATAAATTAAATTTTTATTTTGTTTAAATGTTTAATTATGTCCTATTTTTTAAAATAATACTTATTTTTGGAAATTGGTGTCAATTTTACATTGAAATTCGATATACAATGTTTGAAAATGTAAGATCATTATTACTTAAAACACGCATAGTGTCATTTCTACTATGGGATAAATTTTAATTTAGTTTTTTCACCCATATGACTGAAATTTTGAAAAATAAATTCCATATTTGGAATTAGAATAATTACTATTGTAGGAAAATTTCAACTTATATTTTACCATGAAATATCATTCAATGTAATTAAGATTATTTACAACCATTAGGGTATAATTAAGTTTAAATATGGACTAATAATTAAATTTATGACCCCGAATGACCAATTAACATTCTTATGATCCATTTGTTGTATATATTTATACTCTATAATCCATGTTGTTTACATTTAACCTTTATTAATCCACATGTTCCATTAAATATGTTGGTCGAATTCCCTCTTCAAATATTTCCAAGAGTCCCACTCCATCACCACTATAATAAGGACTCGTCTCCAAAAACATCAACACAGCTATTAACACCCATTGATTATATAAAATAAACTAAAATAAGTTTCCAATATCTCACCCATTATCCTAGAATAAACCCCTTTTGAACAATGTAATCGAATGAATACTTTTGGAACAAAATGGACGTAGTTTCCCGATTAAGAGGTAACATCTTCTCTCAAGATCCTTTCGTTTATTTTTTTCTCTAACTCCTCCACTATCCTCATTCAAATGAGGAATAAAAACAAAAGTATCATATATATATTTGGATGTTTTTATTAAATTTTTTAAATATATAATAATACCCTCCATCAGCTAATGGGTAACAAAAATATTGATAACATGTACAATAAACTACTACCTCAATAAAATATGGGTGTTAATTTTCCCGTTATATCCACTCATGGTGGACATTATGATGGTCACTCTATTTATATATTTCATATATTATTTTTATTATTTATTTATTATTTATTTAAATAATAATATAAACTTACTTATCATTTAGTGTACATAAGATAAGTTTGTTTGAGGAAGTGTTGACTATCGTTCCCTCAGAGCGATGTGATTCGTTCAAACACTACATGGAATGCATTAACGTTGGGTTTAGTGAAAATATATTTTTCATATAACTATATAATTATAAATTAATGATATATATATATATATTTCATTCATTCCTTCAATATGACAATGAAAATGAATTAATGTACATACATAAGTATGTATTATTATCTCGATGAATTTTGTATTCCATTTCATACTAATATATTATATAGCGCATTATAATAAAAATATAATTTATATTCATTATATTTATATTATCTTTTACATTCTATAATCATTATATATTTAATATGATAGAATATATAATTAAATAAGACACATTTGAAGAATAAATTGAATATTACCCAAATTGAATCCTTAACATATGATTATTAACAAGAGGGTAATATACGTTATAAAAAATCCATATATGGTATTATATATAATAATATGGTTCTGAGATAGATATATAATAAACCTATATTTATTATATATATGGATTTAATGAGTACAGAGAGTGTCAATACACAAGGTAAGGGACATTTCATCTCACTATTATTTTCTTGAGAAACATGCCTTATTTACCATTTAAATCTTTTATTTTGTGTATTTACATCCCAAAATGTATTATATGTATAGTATAAATAAATATATGGTTTACTATGTATCCATTATTTGATATTTCATTATTGGGGTTTTTGTTTCAATCATTACCAAATCCGTAAGATAGTTTGGATTCAATTCGCCTTATATGATAATCATGTTTGAGTATGAAACTAAATTATTTTCCGAGGTGTATATAATATCACTTCACATGTTATGTCATGAATAATATTTTTTCATGTTATTTTATATTTTTGTAATTCCATTTTCTTACATAGAGAGTGTGATCCCATTTTATTATGTAATATTACTTTATTGATTCAATATTATCTTTTTTGTGATTGGTAAGGACTATGATCCCATTAATGTAATCTTGAGATCCATATATCAGGAAAACTCATGAGTTTCCTTCATCTCAGTTATATCACGATATATTCACACATCGGTACAATTATTAAACAATTTGGTAGATAAGTTATTTAATAATGTGTTTTTATAAAAGCCTAACATTACTCTAAATTTGGTCGGAAATAAGGTCTCTATCAATAGAATGTTTTCTAAAAAGGGACACCATGAATGTTTTTATATTATCATATTATAATTAATATATATTTTCAATTTATTTGTTTTATGAATTTTTTTAAGGAATCATCGAGTCTCTTTTCGAACAATTCATTTTTCTACCTATTTTATTGTGCATAAGGAATATTATTTTTACCTATTATGACATGTATAGATTCACCCACTATTATATTAATGATTTTTCCATAGAATTTTTAACAGGATAATATTTATGAATTTTTTGTAAAATTATATTCAATGAACTAATTTTTTTAAAACATCAAGGTTTATTTATATGAATTTAAATTAATTTTTAAATAAATCACATTCAAAACAATTTGAAAATTTATTAATCAATTTTCGAAATGTTTTCAAACAAATTTTTAAAGGTTTTTAATTTTATTATGCAATTTTCAAGGAAAATGGTTTTAAAAACATTTTCAATAGTGTTTTATTATTTTTCAAGGAATAAATATTTCAAATTGATTATAAGTGTTCATTATATTTTTTTCAATGTATTTAGTATGATAATGATTTCAAAATGGTTTTATGTATTACAAATCATTATTCAACGATGATAAGATATTTTCATCAAGAAGAGTTTTTTTATGATACATCAAAAAAAAATTAATGTAAGACAAAATATTTTGATGTTACTCATACGATTCTAGGAAATTATCTAAAGGTTCCATTCATATTCCTTATCTAAATGTGTTATTCTTAATGTTGGGGTCTTTATGAAACATGTTTCTCATTAATGTGTCATGTTTTTATGAAATAAATTTCCCATTCATGAGATATATTTCTATAAAACACATTTCTCATTCACATGTTGTGCATGTTGTGAAATTATTACGAAACGTGTTTCTATTTTCTATAGGATATTATATGTTTAAATGATTATTATGCCCGTTTATATTAATGGGTTTGGATAAATATATTTATGATTATGTGGAAAATGTATTTATGATTTCAATATGATATAAATGGTACCTATATCTCCCACCAATTCATTTGGTAATCATTTATACGCCATGATATTGAATATGATTCTCTTGGTGGTGAACCATGACTACAAAGATGGACATGGGAGTGAACCATGACTACAAATATTGTATGAAGACTTAACTAATGTTACTACAATAGACATTGGAGTGAACCATGACTACCAATATGATATGGGTATTGATCCTGTAGAACAAATAAATTAATGGAATAAATCACTTATCTGCTAAAAGAAATCATATTATATTATTATGTGTATCCCACAATTCCATGATTTATTCCTCTATTTTTCTTTCATGTATTACGTTCATTATTTCTTTATCATTCATGTATTATGAACTACCATTATTTATTCTATTATTCACATGTATAATATTTGAAATGATGGGCATGATCTTCTATTTTCATGATCATGGCCTCATACACTTATTCTCAATATTATGCTTACATATCTCCCTTATTTACAATTACTGAGCATTTTAGGTCACAACATATTCTGTATCCTTACCTAGTATATGAAAATATGTATTATGTTTGATGTTTCTAGGAAGGATGAAAGTAATGAAGAACATAGTGGGGAATAATTTAGCTAACTTCTATGTCAATGATTATGTTTCCATGTTTCCAAAGGAACTAGACTAATACTGTCTTTTGGAATATATTTTTATAACGTTTTATGTATTCCTGAACTGTTCTGAAATGATAATTTATTACTATAATGTGTCACCATAGTTGGTATCAGAGAAAATTTTTAGTTAAACAATGGATGTTAGTATGAGGAAACCATAGTTAGAAACCTATGGATTTTTAATGTATTGGTTTGAGGATAATGAAATGGGTAGTAAAATTTCACAGAATTGATGTAAATGATATAGTTAGTGTATTCCTAGAAATAAATCTCATTATGGATACTACATGTGGATAGGGATATAGAATAGATGTACCTCTGTGTAATAACTCTGAAAATATGTTATGGGCTTGAATAAATGTAATATGGTACACAACAATGGGCCTTTCTACACACATAGAATGAATTTCTTAAGCTACATGCATTGGGATTTACCAAACTCTTCACAAACCATTATGAATAATTTAGATATATGATCACTATGAATAACCTAGGAAGAAACCATGGGGTCATATATTAAGGATTGTGTCCATATTTATACATCATAAAAGAAAACATTTCATGAAAATTTGGTTTGATTCTATGATATGTAATGCCCAAAATATGCTTCGGGTTTTAGACAATAGAGAGAACCAGAATGTACTGGATTAATGTTGATTGTGATGGACAAATTTATGATGTTAATTCCAGTGGGATGATCACTAGATTGAATGATTTTGTTGTGGGGCCTAATAATTTTTCATAAAATATAATAAAAAAAATTCATAAACCAACTCTTGGAATCAATAAGGAAGTGAAAGACAGAATTCACATTGAGTTTTTGATATTTTGACTATATAAGAATGAAACATTTGATTCCATCATATTAAAAATGTGTAAACAATCACTTATGTTATTTTCTTAGAGTAACACGATTATTTTTTTGATTGTGGACAATAATTAAAAAATGAATTTTACCACAAAGGGGAAAATGATATGTTTGGTTAACATAATGGATGAGAATATTTACTACCCCTTGTCAACATCAATTATTTGATTTTTTGAGTATGGAGGAAATAGTAATTATGAAACTCAATGTAACAATATGAATGATCTTGAAGGGAACTATCAAGGTGGTGTGTAACAGTTAAATTCTAGATGATGAATATACTATAAATGAAATTTTAAATAAAATTGATATTGTGTAATAGGATGAGTAATCCTTTTTAATGAATTATGGATGAACAAATACTTTTTTATATATTTGGTTTCAAAATTTATGTTAAATAAATGGTGGAATATACATGTTTTTTATACGTATTTTATTCTTAGTATTTACAAAATTATGTTGATCTTTTCCAATGGACTAGTGAACTGACATAATGAAAATGTGATATTCTAAATAAGGTATGGTAACTCATTATATGTTCTTTATATTAAGATAATGTTTTTATGAATAGGTAAATTTGATGGTTCTAATTACCTTTGATCTTGTTAAGGACTGGTTGATATTTAGGTAATTCTATCATTGCTTAAGATTAAAAAAATGGATTAAAGGAATAGATCCAATATACATTGGAGTAAGAAAACACACATGTTTTCCAAAAGGATTAATGGTAATTAAGGTTTTAATCATATTTTACCAGAATTTATGGTATGGGTATTCACATGTTTAGAGTGTTACAAACCTGTCGTACAGTGTGATATATGGGGGATAGAAGTAAAGTTGATTTCATGAAATTCAATATATATATTTTCATTTCAATATTTTCAGATGGTTTATATTGTGAACTATTCCTAGATATTTTCAGTTAATCTTGGTAGAAGAATTTATATATTAATATTATATTATAAACCTTTTCTAAAAGTCTATATAGTGATTCACCATTTTTCACGGATTCCAAACATATTTATTTTATAAATCCTATTAGTGTGTTTTTATAATTGGAGATCATGTATATTGGGTGAAAACCAATCATGTCTAGAAATCCCATGGCTTATGAACACATGACTGAAGGACTATAAGGGTTTCAAGGCTACCATTAGCCTATGTGATATATTGGTTAATGAATGATTTTTTTGAATGTATAATTATTCATGATTAAACAATATTGTTACATATTAAAATATTAATGTATTAACCACCATAACATTTATGAATAGTTATATATAAATAGACATCATTTTCAATCGTTTATGGGCCCTAATATATGCTAAAAGTTCATTTTAGTGCATCAAGCATCAATGTTAATATTTGGACATCCATTTCATCAAGAAATGTATGAAATGTAAATAGATTTAATGAAAACTAAAAAAAAGAATCATTTAATGTAAATATATCAATTATGTATATTTTCTTATATTCATTCTGATTAAATGAATTACTCAAATGAATGAAGTAATAAAGTAGTATAACATCAATTACCCAAATAATTCTCATGAGTGAAATAAAATTTATGGGTGTACCAAGTATCACCTTGAGTATTTCTATGTAATTTTTATGAATTTATTTAATATTTTTGATATTATACATTCACTCCAAACTATAATCAATTTATTTAATATTAAATAAAAATGATTGGATTTCATTATACATGATAACAAGTTATATTTAACTACATGGAACATAATTTTTAACATGTTGTTCAAGGAATATATGGTTTAGAGTACATCACAAATATGATTGTCCTTCCTCAATGTCCTGTGTAACACGTAAGACTGAATTTTACAAAACAATAATATATTATTAAATATTTTGTAATAATGAGATATAACATAGCTGTTATGTAGTTGTTATTAAATAGCATATAAAAATATGTGGTTTTCATAAATATTTGATTAATTCATTGTCACCAATTAAGTATAAATTAATATGAAAACCGAATATATATAAAGGAATCTATTATTATTGTGGTCAGAAATATCTTTTAGCTCAACAAATTCAATTGACTAAAATTAGTGTGGTATATTAATTTAATATATATGCTATATATTATGAAAATTTATATTCATTCAATATATTTGAAAGACATAGTATCTTAACATACCATATTTTATGCTAAAAAACCTTTATTCGTAATAAATCATTTTTATTTTTTTAATAGAAAAACCATTTTAAATAAAATTTTTGGAAATTATAGATATTTAGTATGTAAAATTTTAATTCATATTTGTAATAGTATGCTTAAATTTAGATTAGGTAAATATTTTTGAATTTTTCTGTGAAGATAAATTTTTTAATTAGTAGTGAAATATACTGAATTTTAGATCATAGCTACCTTTTCACATAATTTATTATTTATGATAAATTACATTTTCAATTGGTTATGATGAATAATTAGATCATATTTTTATCATTAAAACTAATTTTTATCATTATAACTATTTCATATAAAAATGGACATAAATATTTATCAAATTTAGGAAGATTTTAACTTTAAAAACGAGCAGTGTTATCCCGTTAATAGAATTAAATTTAAATAAATTTCTGCCAGTTGTGTGATTGTTATTTGGAGAAATAGATTGCATATATTAAATCATAATAATTTTTTATTTATAATAATTTCAACATTATATTTGACTAAAAAATATTATTGAATGTAATTAAAATTATTTTATATCGAATATTGGTAAATTATGCTTAACTAAGGACTAATCCTTAAACTTAAGGTGCAAAAAGAAAAAACAACATGTACATGTTCCATTTTATTTCCATATTTACACAAGATTTTCAATTTAATGTACATTTTATCATTATTGGATCCATAAGAAACATGAAAATCATGTTTGGAATTCGCGCTTCAAATTATTACAAGAGTTCCCCTCATCATCCATAATAAGAAGGTTTCATATCCACCAACTTTCTGAAAAATATCCTGACCCTTAGGTTATGTAAAATCTTCTAAAATAACCTCTAAAAATTCCACAAATCTTCAATTAATCCTCTCAGTGTGTATAATGAATTAAAAAAATTGATTTTGGCCCAAACCAAATGGAGTTACCTAATTAAGAGGTAGCGTCATCTCCTGATATCCTTTCTTTTATTTTATTTCTCCACCACCTCCACTCCCTTTACTCCATTAATGAATGAAAAACTAGTATCAAAAATATAATAATATTTTTTATAATATGGGTTCTACCTACACATACAGTCACCTCCATCAAATGTATAATGAACCAACTATTTATGTGTATTATGAAGTATTGCCTCACTAAATGATGCTTTTTCACTTTTACATTACAACATTTAATGTTCGAAAAAAATATTTAAAAAATATATATATATTTCATATATTTTATTCATTATTTCCTTAAGCTTCTATATTACATTTTTAACATACATACATAAATATATATATATTACTTTCCAATTTTTTAAATATAATAATTTCATTTTCAGGAAATGTGGACTACCACCCCCTCCAAGTAATGTGATTCATTAATACAAAACATTGATTTTATTAGGGATGGGTTTAGAAACATTATATGATATATGTAAAACTCTAATTAAATATTTATTGATATTAAATACATTTATACAGATCATTAATTTTCGTTATTTTATTCAATAGGATAATAAAAAATGAAACTACATTCAGGAGTACATATATCTTACCGTCTCCATGAATGGTGTATTACATTTTAAAAATAAATATTCTATAGATAATTATAATTGAAATATAAGAAATATAATGATATTTATATGAATATTTACAATCTAGAAGAATGATATATGAATAAGGACTTATGATATAAAAAATTAATACACATGTTATGGACAAAGAAGATATTTCTTAAAGTAAAACCATAAAATATGATGACTAAAAGATGCTAATATAAGGAAATAATAAATCCATATATGGTAATATATTTAATAAATTGTTTCTTTGATTTATTTATATTAAACATGTATTTATTATATAGGTGTTTTGAATGATTATAATGAGAGTCATGAAACATGGTATGGTAATTTTCATTTTTCATTTATTTTCATGAGATACATGACTTATTCACCACTCACATATATTATGAGTTTAATTTACAATCCAAGAATGTATTAAATTGAACTAATAAAAAGATATTTGTGTCTTTAAATATCCATTTTATGAACTTTTGTTGATGCTCCTTTTCATCACATTGTCAAAACGAATGGAATGGGAAATTCCTTAGCTTAAATTGATTCATCCTTTGAAGAAAACATAAAAAACTAACAAAGGAATGAACAAGGGTTGTTTTTCATCTGGGTCGCACATGTTCCCCCATAGTCATGAAGGTACACTTATGCGCCACTTAATGGTCGCGCAGGTGACTTGCGTGCCCTCATAGAATTTTCACCCAGGGTATTCTCCAGCCTATAAATACCCCTTGCCCCCCCATTGAAAGGATGAAAAATTCCAGAACCTCATATCTGAGCTCCCGGAACCCTAGTGTCTTCTCAAAGAATCTGAAAACATCTAAGGTATTATCTTACCTATAACAGAAGATCTAAATATGGGGAAGAAGGACTAAGGTTTGAAACTCATCAATACTTGTGCGCCTGAGTGGCCAGCCCTTAAGGGGAATGGCCACACTGGCACGCTGCCCTACTCCTCCACTAGAACTTGCACGCCAACCTTCCGGAAGCCCAGAGGGATATTACTAAGGGATTGAGCCAAGTCATTCCCAAGTATTACCCAAGGGATAATTGCCTTTCATGTACCCATTTGTCGCGCAAGTATACACGCGTGACCAAGACTTGCGCGCCCACGCAGTACCTGTGCACCCACCAGGACTTGCGCGCCCCTCTATTTTTGGGTGCCTCTACTGCCTATTTCAATTCAATTATTCCTATCCACCTACACTTTTCAAGATTAAGCCCTTAGAACTCTCTTTAATGCCATTTATGGCATGATTTATTGATTGGATTCCTTTTCTAAAAGGAATTCTGTGGAATGTCTCTCAAAACCTAGTGATGTACATTCCTTTATGTCGCCAAGGTAAGAGATTTCATTCTTTTCAACCTCATCCTTCAAGATGAGAGGATCCATAAACTAGGCCTCCTTTTTTAGGAGTAACCCCAGTCCCTGTTCTCTTAATTTTGGAATCCTCCTTAGGATTATGCCCAAAGTCTGTTTAATCTTGTCAACCTCCTTAAGAGTAAGCCCCAATCATAATTCCCATAACCTAGGTTTTCTTTTCAAAAGTAAACCCCAGTCTCAAAAATCCTTTAATATGGGAATCCTTTTTAGGAGTAAGCCCCAAGTCCTCTAAAATGGGCCTCCGTTTCAGGATTGTGTCATTGTTTAAGTCCCTCAACCTGGGCTTTCTTTTCAGCAGCAAGACCTAGTTATCAAAATTCCCAAATCTGGGCATCCTCATTAGGAGTAAGCCCGAATCATAATTCCTGTAACCTGGGTTTTCTTTCCAGGTGTAAACCCCAGTCTCAAAAATCCATTAATATGGGCATCCTCCTAGGATTAATACCCACGTACCTTAAACTTGGGCATCCTCATTAGGTGTAAGACCCAGTTCTCAAAGTCATTTAACCTGGGCCTCCTCCTTAGTAGTAATCCCAAGTCATAATTTCTAATAAACAGTCTTAATTTATATTTTGATATGGTCTTCCTTATTAGGAGTAACCCCAATAATAATTCACCTCCTAATTCGGGCATCTTCCATAGGAGTAAGCCACATGTTAGAGTATCCAAATCTCCATAAAGTACATATACCTTTATGGAACTTTTTCTAGGATTTCTTCCCTGATGTAAATCCTACTCTTTATCTTTTTGGGCAGTCATAATACATAAGCCCCACATTATTCATTATGATTGCTTCTGTCATGGCACAGTTGTCTGGTTTTACCAATACCTCTTTTTTCTCACACCGAGAATGCCTCACGTGAGCTTGGAGTGTAAAAGTAATTATGACATCTTTCATTGAGCCATCAATAATACTTAAACATCATATTCCCTAACTCGAACTATGTGGCTTTTGATTCCATTTTTAAATAAAGGATACGTAGGTAGCCCATCTGAGGGTATGATCCCAACTATGAAATAATCTATGTTTTTCTGAATGATAATAAACTTCAATTTCCCCCCTGAGTGGATTTAAAACCACTATGGTCATCATAATGACCATGAGACATTTATATAATTTATTAAAGGAAACCATTGAATAATAATATATAAACAAATATATATGATTCTCTATCGATGAAGAACCTTCAATACATATAATGGATTCTCTAAATTACCAAAATATAAATCATTGATTATCAGATATAAAGGAATGCTCATTTTATACATGGTAATTTAATAAGGATTCATAAACATGACTTAAATATATAAAGAGAGTCCCAGAGTAGACAATAATTCCCCTCTAAAAGGTTTGATGTTTCTGACCTCCCATCCTCTCAAAAAATTCCAATTCCTAAGACTCATTTTTTCACAACTATTGAGCACCTATCTTTGGAAAGTAGGTCCTAATAGATATGGAATCATTGGATGTTTCTGGTTCTACAAAAAACCACATTAGAAACTGATTGGATTGTTTGAACCTTAATTCAACGAGGTCATCCTCAATTCTAGAGGGAAAAAAAATTGTGAAATAGACATGAATCATTAACCATGTTAAAATGAGGTTTTTCTTATTTGTTAGGCCTTTATTTTTACTCAATGAGAGGTCCAATAATGAAATAAATAAACATATTTTCTCGTCCAAAAGATGTAGTTGCTGAACATAACATGATTATGTTTGTTATACCAAACATGCACTCTTTTCCAAGATCTTCGGCATTACCAAAATGGATTCTCATAAGTTCACTACCGTGAATACATCTGCTGTGAATACTTCTACAGTGAATTCCACTGCTGCTACTCCTGCTGGATCATAATACGCTCTGAGGATGATATCCCCTACTCAAAGTCTTAAATGCTGTGTATCAAATGTGATGGTAAATGAGTACCATGAAAACTGTACTATTACGACTCAGGAGGCCACCCAACATGACCTTAAAGTCAATAATTCACCCCGGTCATCCAGATAGCGACACCCATCGATCAAGAAGCAGGTGGTGCCAAGCACCATTTTCAACCGTTTCGGGTCGTTATCCCCGAATCACAATCACCAGTTCCTGCCATATTCCGGGGAGGTGAATGAGTAGTCCCCACATGCCCTTAATTCAAGAAGACAAGAGTACATCCCGAGGTCTCCCATAAACAATCGCTGCCAGAATCTTGTGACACTATGCCCTCAACATGATGAGGGCATCGTATCTAGGCTTTCACCTCAGTTTCCTCAAACCCGAGCGGGCAAGATGAATCGCCAGAGATGAAATTCGGTCAACAGTGAGCATGTTCTCATCTCTTCCATCTCCAGAGAAGTCCACCAACCTAACTTGGTGGAAACCAATGAGCTAGAACATATACCTTTCCATTTTAATTCCGCTGTCCAGCAGACTCATCTGGTAGCAGCACGCCAATCCCGCCAGGCAATTCTGTTGTAGTACTATAGATAGGAACAAACAACTGTTTATAAATCATTGGCTAGTCAGCAGACTCTTCTGACTACATATGATGGAGCTCGTCAACCACGTTCGGCGAAGTGCAATCAGAAGGCACATACACGTGCTAGTATTGATCAATCCTACCAACAGTCATGTTTGGTAGCACTCGGAGAAGTCATTCAGAAAGCTCTTGTGAAAAACAAGAGGTAGACTAAACTCTCTGCCCCTACACTTCAGTACATTCAGGATTCACTAATAGGAAAAAGATTACATTAGAAGTAACATACACCTACTGCAAGCACGGAATGGACGTACATCCTCGTACCGGCACCTGAAGTCACCAATCACATTCTTTCAATGGTGAAAGTGCAGAAGTAATTCCATGCTAATATTTTAGATGCCTTCCAGGATATTATAACAGCTTCGGCAGCATCTCAGGGAAGGACACATTAATCTCTCCCTACCAGTTGAGTGACAAATCAACAATTCACTCTGGAACAGACACACATAACTATTCCAGTCCAAGCGGGTTATGGGGTTTACTCCCCCAAATCATACGAACAACCAAAATTAGGCACATACACATGGTTTGAGTGGATATAATCAGCCTAACATGATCATTTCTCCAAGAGTGGGAACAAAAACTTACTAAACTCAGTAAGAAGAAATCTATGAAGAAGACCCGCCCAACACAGTCAAGAAATCAAGGGACCATCTGTGATAAGGAACTACTCAATGATGGAGTGCTTGAATCCCTCAGAAAATTATATGTTATATTCAAAGATTCTACTCTCTCAGTTCCCAATAGTGGGAGAATTAATTCTGAAGGTCTTCATCAGAAACTTCCTCGTGAAGGCTTGCTTCATGACAGTTAGATCGATCTCAAAGTTTCATCTTCAGATGAGAGCTATAATAACCCTCTGTGTGGCCAGAAGATCAAAGATCAAGAGGTCTCATCTTTTGTTGTAACCCATCATGGTGGTCCACCCCATAATGATGAATTTAGCTGTGAATTACCTCTCTACAGCAGTAATTCGCATTGTCTGGAAAAATTTTCATAAGATAATGTAGTGAAAATAAATCCCTCTTATCTTGAGGCACTTGAAAAAGTGAAGCTAGTCATGTTTGATGATTTACCATCCGCAAGTGAAATACTTTCTCAATCAGAAGATATCCCCGGGTTTAGGTCATTCTTCGAACCACCCCTGGTTCATTCATCTTCTAGTTTTATTAGTGGATTCTCTACCAGTCTTGTTGAATCCGATGAAGCAACAAGAAAGCACCAGCTCTTGTGTAAACATGTAGATGAATCTTCATTAAATAATAAAGAAGAAATATTGAACATGAGAAAACAACTGAAAATGGTGAAGTTCCATTCATGTTTTGGCCTTTGGTTGACTCTCAGTAAGACATTCCAGTGATTTTGACGGAAGATGGGATTCATGATATTCATCTCAACATGGAAAACTCTTTGTAAGTTGAAAAATAATGTATTATCTTATGATGGATACGAAAATCATGTTATGATAATAGAAGGGTTACAATGCCAAATTGACTTAGCATCTCTATCAGTCTCTCGATATCTGATGGCTGAAAAGCAGCAGAGAGCCCTTCAGCATTCATGCCTTGGCGCACTAAGAAGATTTCTCCAGTTAATTGACAATTCCCCATCAGGTATTAATGTTAGAGGATGGGGTGTTCATGGGGCATTACATTTCACTAATAAACAAAGACCACCAAAGGTGGTTTCAGGCAATGTTATCTCCCAGAATTGGCCATATCTGGCTGGTTTTGGGCAGAATCAATGGCTTTCCCAAGAACAACCCTTTACTAGTTCATCTCAAAGTCTAGAATACAGATAACAAGTTGTTGAATTAATCCATCATCAGGCTATCAATAATATTGAACATGACACTCGTATGGAGCAATCACATCATCAAGTGACAGAAGTTTCAGAAATCATCCAATGGTCTTTTGAACCGGGTTATAAAAGTGGATGTCGACAAATGAATCCACATAATTTCCAGACTAAGGTCCTCAAGATCAAGATAGATTTAATGAAATCTCATAAAGATCACGTCAAGAGCCACCCCCAACTTTCCAGACTAGGGACTCTTTTAAACCAACACTCAGAATCAACTAATAGGATTCAAGTAGTTGAGCGAGAACAGTAGGAATAGCCCCAATCCACTGGACTGGGGAATTTTTCAAATCCTCAATCCCTCCCTCAGATAAATTAGGTCTTCTCTCAATTAGGGAAGAATCCCCAAGAGGAATGAAGAGTCCAATTATCTGGAAATTCTATCCAAATTACGGTTCATCAAGAAGTTCCAGAGGGACAGAATCAAGAAAAGAAAATTTCTCATCTGTGACATGGAAGAAGAAAATATCATAGAAATACTAATAAAATGGATGCAATGCTTTATGAATCAATTAATGTCATCAATGTCGTTGTTTCTAGTCTACAAGTTGAGGCTCACTTTGAGGGATCAGATGAAGTGGTTCCTGCTCAAGAAGTTATACCCATAGACACAAATGAAGAAGGTGTGTGTACATGAAAACAAAGGCTTACCCAGAATCTGGGTGTTCCTTCAAGTAACCCACTCCCCCTCTCTAAAAGGTGTCCAACAAGGGGAAATGAATGAATAAGGTTACATACCCATTCTCTGGAGAAGGCTAATTTATCTCACTAGAGCAAAAGATTGTGCAACATGAGGAGGAAATGAAGGAATTAAAAGGATGAATGCAGAACTACTTCAGGTTATTCTTCCTCTTAAATGTGCAGGTGCCTATGAGTGAAGGGAATTCGTTTCCCCTACTGAAATGGATCAAGAATATCCTTCTCTATTAGTACATCCTCATAGGTCTAATCCTATAGTACATGTGCACAACAATCGGTAGTGCTGCCACCGGTTGCAATACCAGCTGCCATACCTTTCCAAGTACCAGTCAGTGCACCTGTTATGATCCAAGCTCAACCGGGTGTTTCTCAACAGTTAATAACTACTATTGAGTCATTTACTGCTCAGTTGGAGGCTATGGTGGGAAAACGTTCTCAAATCGAACCAAAAAAGAGAGGTTACCCTGAATGGGTTGATGATATTCTTCCACCATCAAATTTTTCAAGTACCACATTCCCAATATTTAATGATTCAGGAGACCCAGAGAAACACTTAACACATTTTGTTTCTCATTGTTATCCCATGAAGGGAACTCCTTAGAAACATGTGGTAGTTCAGCTTAGGTGTTATGTAATGTCATTACATGGACCTTCTTTTGTTTGGTACACAATCTTGAAATCCCATTCAATTACCGGATGAGAGGATCTTCTCAAAAAATTCTTCTTCAATTCATCTCCACATTGCAAAAGACAACAGTTTTTATCTTACAAATTGTAAGCAAAGGGAGAATGAAAGGGTCTTTGATTTCATTTCTTGCTGGAAGGTATCATCATATTCCCTAATATTAGCACTCCATCAAGAGTAATTGTTTCCAATCTACGTGAAAAATTTACATGATGAGTTGCGTACACCGTTGATACCTGTAAAATAGACAGGAGGGTTTTGAGACCTTACTACGATCACTCAGAAGATTGAATATTCTCTTACAAAGACTAAGGATATAACTCGTGTAATTCAATCAACTCAATGAAGGAGAATGGGTAGAGCAGAGACTGCTACAGTCATGCTTAAACAGGCACCTGTAAAAACTTCTACTTCAAAACCATCATCTTCCCAAAGGGTTCCACCTCTTGAGCGTCTACAACGGGGGACATTTCATCAAGACGATCAAAGAAATAAAATACTGAAACCTTTTGGGGAGTTAAAGAGAAAATTTTATTCTTTCTAAAATGAACATGTTCTTGGTTACTTCATTTCGGCCCTGGAAAAGAATTTGGTTTAGCTGCTGAGGCCCAAGAGGACAAATAATGAAGGAGGTGAAGACAGTCCCTATTATTTCCCATTTCATCAGATGTTGGGGCATCCCATTCAGGAGTGTTTTGTCTTCAAGGACCTCCTGGATAAAATGGTTGACTCAGGACAAATTAAATTGAAAGGTTCTTCAGCTCAGGTAGCATGTGTTACCACTACATATCAGGAGGAAGGAGGAGAGTGGCAAGAAGTCAAAAGAAAAAATGGGTATAAATATTATGATTGGATGGTCATAAAAACGATCAACCGAACTCATGCCATTTTGGAAACAATATTGAAGAAACCAATTACGTATTCTACTATAAATGCCACAGTGAAATATTCATCAAATGAAAAATCCTCAAAAGGGTAGCATAATTATGGGAAGGAAGGTGAATAAAAAAAAGATGAGTATGTGTCAAAGACTAAGATTTCTTTGACTCTGATAAATTTCATGACATCTACTTCAAATCCACGGGCACCACCCCACCAAATGGAACATCCTAAATTGGCCAGTCATGCAGAGTCTTCATCGGATGAAGAGTTAATCTTCTGTTCTGTTAATATGATTCACATACCAGATCCTTATTCCAATTCCAGTTTCGATTTCGATGATCATAAATTCCTTGTATCAAACAGAGGAATTAGAGGTAGTTCTAGGGGTCTGGTATACAGGGGAAGACGTGGATATCCAAGAATCCACTATTCCAATTCTACCCCTGATAAGACTGTGTATGTAGTAGAAACTCATGGCAGAGCCCTTCAGTGAGCTCAACAAGAACAAACAAGTTCATCCACCAATAGCAAATTGATTCCCAGTACAGTTATTCTGGAGGATCGATTGGGGGTTCCACCTTCATCTTCTCAACAATTAAATGGATCTAATCGGTCTAATCTTCCAAAGCCAAGAATATTGACAACTCCTTTACTGATACAAGATGAATCTAATTTTAAAGCATTAACATCCAATGTACCAGCTAAACCACATGTTACTCATGGGAAACACAGACCTTTGTATCTAATGTATGATGTATTGAAACACCTGTCCCATGTACTGGCCAATTTATCAATTATGGATGCTCTAAATTTGTCAAAGGATCTTCGGGAGGCACTCCTTGAGGCTTTTCCAAGTCCTATGGAGTTTGAAACTGAAATTGTTGCAGCTGAAGTCTACCATATAGAGAATAATCCTGTGGAATTCCATGCAGTGATATCGTTCACAGATGAAGATGAAGATAATGTCGTGCATGGGAATATTGTACCTTTGTACTTGTCTAGAAATGAAAATGGTATGGACATCCGAAGATCTTTCATTGATAATGGTTCAGGAGTCATCCTCATGCCCATTCATACACTTCGTTTATTAGGCCTCATGGAATCTGATTTATCTCCTTATACTATGATGTTACAAGGATATGATAAAAATGAACAAGAACCACTCGGCAATGTTACACTCAGAATTCAGTTTAGAGATCGTGTATCCAATTCATATTTCATGGTTGTTGATCAAGAATCAGCCTTCAACATCTTGCATGGAAGACCCTGTCTACATCAACATGCGGTTATCCCTTCATCATACCATCAATTTCTCAAGTATTGTTTCGATGGTCAGGTTGGGACATTGTATGGTGATAAGACCCCATTAAAGACATGTGAATCTCAATAAATTGAGGCGGAATTATATAATATGAAGGGAAAGGATAAATCCACAACAAGGGATATTACCAATGTTAATTCTCCATATGGTTTGGAAAAGATTCCAGTAAATCCATTTGCACATGCGAGTAAAGATTATGTGTTGCCTATCCGTCAACCTGACAGGATGGAATCAAATCCAAATACTCGTATGGAAACTTACATAATGTCAATTACAGCAATCAAGCTGGACATCATGTGAGAAATTGGTGATTCACCAATCAATGATGAAAGATCAAATGGAGATGTCTTTATTTCATCTGCTGAAATCCAGCAAGTCTATACATCACCAACTAGGCCAGAAGATGTGATAGCAATGTCAGAGTTGAACAATTACATTGATTCTCAATCAATCATATCCACTTTATTACCCAAGGAAGACCCTTCATCATCCATCTGGTCAGAAATGAAAGATTCTTCTTCAAGATGTTAAAATTTTAACATCTCTTCTTATAATGAATACTCTTCTTCATCATCTACTATGCAAGTAGAAACAGAAGAAATAATAGACGTTGAAGAATAAGAGGAAGATCTCAGGTATGATCCTCCATCATTTGAAGACGGTATCTCTACCACCATGGATCAACTCAGATAAATAAATCTATGTATAAAAGAAGATCCACACCATACATTAATCATTGCTTCCATGACTCTTTAAGAACAAGAGATTTATATTTCCTTTTTAAAGGAAAATAGAGACATGTTTGCTTCAAACTATACAGAGATGCTCGGGCTTGATCATGAGGATGCTACTCACCATTTGGGTTTACCAGAAGAACATCGAGGATTTAGGAAAGTTGTGAGGAGAACACACCCAACTTATGCTTCCAAAATTGAAGCTGGAGTGGAGAATCATATCAAAGATAACTTTGTCAAAGAAGTTAAATATCCCAAGTTGTTGGCTAATATTGTCCTTTGGACAACGAAAAATTGAAATATTAGAGATTTCATCGATTTTAGAGATATTAATTGGCATTGCCCTAAGGATGATTTTCCAGTTCTGGTTACATAACTTTTAATCGATGCAACAGTTGGCTATGAAGCACTTTCCTTCATGGATGGATATTCTAGATATAATCAAATCCAAATGGCTCCAGAAGATGAAGATTCCACAGCCTTCATATCCCATCAGGGTGTGTTTTGCTATCTGGTATTTCCCTTTGGCATAATGAATACAAGAACAACATATCAGCGTGCCAGGCATCATATATTCAAACCATTTTTAGGGATGTTTATAGAATGTTATGTGCAATATTTGTGGTCAAATCCAAAAAACATTCTAATAACTTGGCTGATTTTGACGTCATATTCCTCAATCTTCAACAACATAATTTGAAGATAAACCCCTTAAAATGTCCTTTTGGGGTAACCTCAATACATTTTCTCTAAATTTTTGTATGCCATCATGGTATCAAAGTCGATCCTAAGAAGACCAAGTCCATCCTTGGTATGTCACCTCCTTGAAATTTGAAATAATAGAGAGTACTTCAAGGACATTTAGCCTATATTTGGCGTTTCATCGCCAATTTGGCTGGAAAAATTGTAACCTTCACCAAATTGATGAAGAAGGGAGTCACATACCAGTGGACTAAAGAATGTCAAGAAGCATTCAATATTCTCAAGAAATACCTCTTGAGTCCACCGGTACTTATGTCACATTTTGAAGGAAGACCACTTATCCTCTACGTGACAACCATAAAGAGATCATTGGGTGCCTTTATTGCTCAGAAGAATGATGCTGGGAAGGAAAACAACCTCTATATCTCAGTCAGACTATGCCTGAAGCATAAACCTGATATTAAAGTATTGAGAAGTTCAACATGGCATTAGTCATTGCAGTTCAGAAGTTGAGACAATACCTTCAACATCACGAGGTCCAATTGGTATCATTTAATAACGCTGTAAAATTCATCCTTAGTCTTCCAATGCTAACAGGACGTCTGGCAAGGTGGGTAGTTCTTTTGTAGTATTTCGACATTCAATATTTGTCTAAAATGTCAATAAAGGGCCATAATCTGGCTGATTTCCTTGCTGAACATCCTTCATAAGAAGATACATCTTCATATATTGAACTCCCTGATGAGGAAATGTTCTCTATTCAGGATAGTCCTCAGGTATGAGAAATGTAATTTGATGCTGCTTCCAGAAGTCCAATAGGGAAGAAAATGGAAGATCCTAAAATCAACATGTTTGGGTTAGGAGTTGTTCTTATTTCCTCGAAAAAGGCAGTGTCACCCTATTCCTTCTTACTATTGGAAGGTGGTACTAATAATGAAGCAGAATATCAAGCTCTCATCGCAGGCTTGGAGTTGGCGCTTTAGGCACAAGTGAATCACTTATGGGTGAAAGGTGATTCAGACCTGGTAATCAAACAAGTCAATGGTGATTATGCAATCAGAAAAGAAGAATTGATACCTTTGTATTATTAAGTCAGAGAGTTAATGGAAGAATTTCTACAGAACCGACATTTTCTTATATCCCACGATCAAAAAATGCCCAAGCTGATGTACTAGCTAATATATTTACAGCTCTTGCTGATCCAAATGGGGACAAACCATCCATCACTATTTTCCATAGTCATACAATTTCACCTTCTGTTCGAACCAGAATAGTGGAGATCAATGAAATTAGAACCATTCTGGAACCGTATTGTCATACTACAGGATGGATGACACCTATCAGGGAATAACATAAAAATGGAACACTTCCACCTACTAGAGTCGGGAAAGATCAAATCCGGCGATGTGTGGTCAATTTTAGTCTTTATAATAGCCTAGATCACCTAGAGAAAATACTCTACAAGCATTGTTTTGATAGAATTATCTTCAGATGCATTGATGGTGAAGAGACAATGACTGTCATGAAAGAAGTACATGCATGAGTCTGTGGTGCCCACAATTCTGGACATAGACTTTCAGATCAAATTCTAAGTCTTGGGTACTTTTGTCCTTCAATTATACAGGATTGTGTTTATTTCATGATGAAGTGTCATTCATGACAGGTACATTCCATCTTCATTCATAAGTCCCCAGAATTGTTTCATACAGCTAAATACTCGTGGCCATTTTCCACATGGGGAATGGATGTGGTGGGACCTTACACTTTAGCTACAACAAAGCAGTTTAAGTATATTCTAACTGCTACTGACTTCTTTTCCAAATGGGTAGAGGCAATACCTCTCAAAGTAGTTAGTTCTAAAAGCATTGTTAGCTTCACCAAGTCTAACATCATTACCTGATTTGGTGTCCCTCATACCATATTGATGGAAAACAGCACCAAATTCTATTTATCCGAGGTGAAGAAGTCGTATCAAGAATATAGCATCAAATCCAATCATTCATCTCGGTACCATGCAGTGGACAATGGCCAGATAGAAGCCTTCAACAAGACTCTTTCAAACATACTTCAAAAGATGGTGGATAATGATAATAAGTCATGGACTGATAAACATTTTCATGCTTTATGGGCTTATCGGACCACCACCCGCACATCAACGCGGTCAACTCCATATACACTGATATATGGAACTGAAGCATTCTTTCCCATTGAAGTTCAATTACCATTGCTTAGAGTATCCATTTGTGATAAGTCATCTACATATGAAAAATCTCAAAAGAGATTTAATGAATTGGAACGGTTATATGAGAAATGATTGTGCACCCTACACCACTTGGAAGTCTACCAGAATCAAAGAGCATGAATTTTCATCAAAAAAATTCTTCTTCTTTCATTCATTCAGGGATAATTGGTATTGGTTCATAGAACTCCAATGATACCAGGAAAGAATACTCCCAAGCTTGAACCAAAATGGGAAGGACCATATTCAATATATAAGGTCTACTCTAATGGAGCAAATTCATTAATCTCAATGGATGGAGAACTCATCACCACTTCAACCAATTCCAGATTTCTAATGAAGTATTTTGTATAAACAAAATATACATCATTTACGGTCCCACATGACCTTAAACTGCATTGTCGTCCTACATTAAATTAAACTGCTCATCATGTCCATCATGTCATTAAACTGCACCATCTATAGTCCATGCATATGACCTTAAACTATTTGCATTACTCTCGTCCCACAGAACATTAAACTGTGTTCCATTCATCGTCCTTACTATATGACGTTAAACTATACAGTAATGGTCCATGCATATGACCTTAAACTATTCACATTTTCTTCCAACATGACACTAAACTGTATCATCCCTTTACATCCAACATGACGTTAAACTGTGAAAAAATACCATAATACATCCAACATGACGTTAAATTGTGTCCACTTTTTTCCTTACTACATAACATTAAACTGCCCAGTCCCCCCTTTTGTCCAACATGACATTAAACTGTATTGTCCTCATCATCCTAACTATATGACGCTAAACTGTACAGAAATCCCTTAATATGTCCTACATGACGTTACACTGTATTTCTCCCCTTCTACATGACACTAAACTGTACATCACCAATAGTCCTAACTAAAAGACATTAAAATGCATTGTCCCTTTATATGTCCTCCATGACATTAAACTATGCATCGTTAAGGTTGTTCATACCTCTTGTTTCTCACACCGTGTATGACTCATGTGATATTAGAGAAATCTTCAACCATAACACCCTCTTTGGGACGCTAACCACGTGTAGGTCCCAACACCAGTTTTTAGGTTGTTGTTTCCCAGAACAACTTGATCATTACTCATTCTTTAATCGAACTATGCAGACTTTGATCATTGCCTTCTATAAAGGGTATGTAGGCAACCTCCCAAGGTTCAGGCCAAAAAACCAATCTATTCACATTGGTTCAACTCCATCTCATATGATGTTGATTCGTGAAACCACCCCAGAATCAATATCTTTACATTGGTTCACATTCATCATTGCTATATGACGTTAAACTGTACAACAATTTTTGTCCGGTAAGACAATAGACTACAATATTCTTGGATAACCTCACCAGAGTGGGAATCATTATTTACATTGATTTTCAATTATGTTATATTCCTTAGACTACAGGTATACATGACAATGCCCTAACCTTTTATTTTGGGTCAAACGATCATTGCACTAAAGTCCCCTTTTCACCCTTAACATGTACAAATCAAATATGTATAGAGGGTATTTCTAGAACTAAGTGGGATTGATTTCCATTCTTATTGGATACGTAGGAACGTTAGAGTTTCCCTCGAATCTGGCCCCAAGTCTATGGGCCTAACCCCGAATTCCACTTTGGGTCCCATGGCTGAAAAGTCCTCATGAAAACACACACTATGTAATTCTTATAATGGTCCGAGATTTATGACCATAAACTATGATTTCTCATACTTTCATCCCCCAAGACTTTAAAATGTATTTCATGAACTATGTATGGCTTAATTTCCATCTTTATGGGATTTTTATTGAAGTACAATATTTCTATTCAGTACCCAGCCACAATGTGATTATCGTTAGCATTGATCTATATATCATTACATACATTGAACAATACCAATTTTTTTATGTTTCATAATCCTAACCTTAAATATTTTCTAATCTTCATAACCCTTTTCCTAACTTCTAATCACAAAATGTCCAAATTCTGAGAATTGTTTTGCCAGACCATGTAGTACTTGCCCTTAGGCGGCCTTGCATAAAAAGTCAACATAACTGACATGTCAGCCAACATATGCTATTATTTGACTATGCAGCCAATGCCCTTAGGCGGCCCTGTATAATTCAACCCCCTAATGGGTTTGTTAAATAATGGTAACTTCATTCATAGGACAAAAACCTCATTTCATCCTTAGTTGTCTTAACGACAATATGTATGGATCTGAAAAAATATCAATCCTTAATATATTCGCCTCATAATAATTTTCATGATCTGAAAGTATTCAAGTCCATGGATTATATTTTCCTTCCCTACACTTGGGTCAGACATTCATTGGAGTAACATTCATCCAGTTCTTAGAGAGACTTGTTTGGAAATATCTTCTCCACATTCATTACCTCTCTCTATACAGAAAACTCTTTGCTTTGGAAAAGTTGAATCCCAATAAACATGCACTAGCTTTTTAGCACTAGAAAAGTAAATTTCTGAAAGTTCTTTGGCCAAACTACGCAGCATGTTCCCTTACGCATCCCTGTATAAGTAATCTACATAACAGACCTGTCATCCAAAAGATGATATTATTTGACTCTACATCCAAGGCCCTTAGGTGGCCCTACATAATTCAACCCGTTAAAGGGTTTTTTAAATAATGGTAACTTCATTCTTGGGAACTACTTCTTCTAATTCATTTTATCCCTTTATCATATCATTCCTCTGAATGAAAATTTCTTAAGACATAGTTTACATTTTCTCCTCATAGATGGGTGTGGTATTATATTTCCAAATAAATTTTCATGGAATTCAGTCAGTTATAATTCATTCAGTCAAAGATATTTCAAACTTAAACATTAGCATTTTTATGTCCGACATGAATGTATTTAAACTGCCAATAAGAGAATACATGATCAAATGATTGAAGACTAACGTGTTTTTCATTGATTCACAGGATCTAGAAGGACATCCACATATTGGAGACTCTTCACCTTTTTCATGGAATTACAAGATACATTCAACAAAAACTCTTCTCTTTCCTCACAGAATCCCGAGCATCATCAGCAGTGACCTGGAATTCATGCATTCAACATGATACATTAAGAGATGCAGTGATACAAGCTCATCATAGAACAATTGTAAAAGGATTTTCTTGAGTGTGGTTTGAAAAAAATTTATGTTGATCAAACAGTTACTCTGTTTCTATCCAAGAGACATGGAAGATTGATAAATGGATTTGAGAATGGAGCATTGGAAGTAAAGATCCATTTGGAGAGAGTACTCTTTTCAAATATTGTTAAAATACCATGATAATATTCTTTCCACCAACTAGTAGCGGAACACATTTCAGCCCATCGGTTTCCCATTTTCATATTTTCAAGGAAATGGCATGGAGGAAAAATAAGAATGTTCACACCATTTTTGTTGATCTTAATGCACTTTATTACTGAAATAGAGGAGTAGCAGTGTATCTACATCTCAGGGATATAGTTCTTTTCCTCTGGAATGGTAACTTCTTGTAGATGTCCATGGCTATACGGAGGCGGGTGGATGCTCTGTGGGAAATTAAGATGATATTTCTTCATGTACATAAATAAATATGGGAGAGTGTTGTCGCAGATATCATAGTGATCATAGACAAAAATGTTCATCATGTCATTAATCCACTTTCTTTCCAGTTCATCAGCCATTCCGATTCTCTTAGGAGCCCTTGAATCTACCCAAAATTTAAACAAATTAACTCTTAAATGGGTTTCTTTTTCAGAAAATTTGTGAAGAAAATTTCGAAAAAATGACTAGGGAATTAAGGCATGCATGTCTAATATTGGTGTGCAGGTATGAATATGACGTGAATGTGTGGATGTTCCACGAATGTTTTTGGTGTGAAAGTATCACCGTGCAAGTCCAGATACCTTGACAGCAGGACGACTGCAAAGAAATACTGGAAAAGGGAGCAACATGCGTGGCGAATGTAACCTGTGAAGCGAGAGCTCGAAAATCTGAATTTTGGTGCTATGCACGAAAAATGATCACATATATATAGGTTAAGTCGCCCACCTACGTGCCTAAAGCCTGCATGCTCAAAACCCAGCGCAACTCACACCTGGGTGACGACAGTGGCACGCTAAAAACTTGTGCACCGTTTTCCCTTTGATTTTTGTCTTTTCCTTAGAGACATATCCTCATTTCATTCAGATCCCACTCTGAGGGGGGATTTTTTTTGACTCTCCTTTTCATCATATTATAGAAATGGATGGAAAGGGAAATTCCTTAGACTAAATTGATTCATCCTTTGAAGAAAACATTAAAAATTGACAAAGGCATGAAAAAGGGTTATTTATCATCTAGGTCGCGCAAGTTCCCTCATAGTCACGCAAGTACACAAGGATTCCTCTTAATGGTCACACAGGTGCTTGCCTACCCTCTTTGAATTTTCCCCCAGGGTCTTCTCCAGCCTATATATACCCCTGTGGGCCCCCACATTAAAGGGACTAAAAATTACAGAACCTTAGATTCGAGCTCCCGGCACCCAAGTCTCTTCTCAAAGCATCCAAAAACTTCTAAGGTATTTTAATTCCTATAAAAGAAGATCTAAAGAGTGGATGATGGCCGAATTGTTGAAAATCATCAACACATGCGCACTTTAGTGGCCATCCCTTAAGGGAAATGGCCACACTTGCGTGCCACCTAGCTCCTCCACCAGAACTTGCGCGACATCCTTCTGGAAGCCCCTAGCGTTAGTACTAAGGGATTGAGCCATGTCTCACCCATGTATTACCCAAAGGGTTAAAAGGAACGCAAGTACCCATATGTCGTGCAAGTATACTTGCGCGATTATGACTTGTGTTCCCATGAAGTACCTACCCACCCACCAGGACCTGCGCGCCCCTCTCTCATTTGGTGTCTCTCCTGCCTATTTCACTTCTCTTATGATTATCCACCTACCCTCTTCAAGATTAATCCCTCAGGACTCTCTTCAATTCCATTTATGGAATGATTTCTTTATAGGAATCCTTATTTGAAAGGAATTTTGTGGAATGTCTCTCAAAACATAGTGATGCACATATCATTATGTCACAAAGGTAAGAGATTTCATTCATTTCAACCTCATCCTTCAATATTAGAGGACCCATATCCTGGGCCTCTGTTTTTAGGAGTAAGCCCCAATCATAATTCCATTAACCAGGGTTTTCTTTTCCGGAGTAAACCCCAGTCTCAAAAATCCTTTAATATGGGCATCTCCCTTAGGAGGAAGCCCCGAGTCCTCTAATATGGGCCTCCTTTTTAGGAGTAAGACCTAGTCCAAGTCCCTCATATTGGGATTCCTTTTCAGGAGTAAGCCCTAGTCTTCAAAATTCCAAAATCTGGTCATCCTCCTTAGGAGTAAGCCCCAATCATAATTCCATTTAACCCGGGTTTCTATTTCAGGAGTATACCCTAGTCTCAAAAAACTTTTAATATGGGCATTTACCTTAGGAGTAATCCCCAAGTCCCTTAAACCTGGGCCTCCTCTTTAGGAGTAAGCCCCAGTTCTCAAAGTCATTAAACCTGGGCCTCCTCCTTATGAGTAAGCCCCTGTCATAATTTCTCTTAACCATTCTTAATTTACTTTTTGATTTGGGCTTACTCATCAGGAATAAAACCCAATCATAAGTCCCCTCTTAATTTGGGCATCTTCCTCAGGAGTAAGCCCCAAGTTAGAGTATCCAAATCTCCATAATGTACATATACTATTATTGTCCTTATTTCTGTATTTCTTCCCTGAAGTAACTCCTACACATCATCAATTTGGGAAGGCATACATACATAAGCCCCACATTATTCCTTATGATTATATCTTTCATGGCACAATTGTCTAGTTTTACCAATACCTCTTGTTTCTCACACCGAGCTTGACACATGTGAGCTTAGAGTGTAAATGTAATTATGACATCTTTCTTTGAGCCTTCAATCATACATAAACATCATATTCCGTTACTCAAAATACGGGGGTTCTGATTCCTTTTCTAAATAAAGGATACATAGGTAGCCCATTTAAGGGTACGATCTCAACAATGAAATAATCTATGTCCTTCTGAATGAAAATAAACTTCAAGTTCCCCACTGAGTTGTTTTAAAACCAGTATGGTCATCATAATGACCAAGAGACTTATATATAATGATTTAAAGGATACCATTATCTACGAATCTCTAAACAAATACAGATGATTCTCTATCAATGAAAGATCTCGAATACATATAAAAGATTCTACAAATTTCCAACATATCATTCTTTGATTGTCATTTATAAAGGAAATCCCATTTTATACTTGGTAATTTAATAAGTACTCATGAACATAACATAAATCTATAAAGAGAGCCCTAGAGTAGACAAAAATTCCCCTCCAAAAGGTATGATGAGTCCGACCTCCCATCATCTCGACCAATGCTAATTCCTAAGACTCATTGGTTCACAATTAATGAGAACTTACCTTTGGAAAGTAGATCCAAATAGATATAGAATTATTGGATGTTTCTGGTTGTATGAACTAACCTGTTAGAAAAAAATTGAAATGTTTGAACCATAAATCAACGAGTTCATCCCCAATTATAGAGGAAACAACTTTACTTCATGGGGATTAATTTTCAAATGATACAAAATTTGTAAGATGGTTTAGTCTCAATTCACTTTCTTTGATACTGATGTTTTTTTATGCACCTAACATATTTTTTAATGTTTATATACATCCCATTTACATGTTATATAATAAATTTCATTATTTTGATGATATTTTATGTTTAATGTAATTTTTTTTCATTCAAGGAGAACGTGATCACTTGTTACCTAGAAGTATGTTTTTATTGAAACAATCTCATTGTCTTTCATGATTGGTAATTCTTATGCTTTCTAGGATGAAATGTTTTGATCCATATCTCTAGAATGATCATGATGTTCCTTCTACCTGGTTATCCAATGATATATTCAAGTATCAATGTTGTTAGTTTACTATTTCTTACAAAATACAGTTATAAATGTGTTTTTCAGAAACCCTAACCTTACACGAAAATTAGTATTAAATTTTCCTTCCATAAAGACCATGTTTTTTAAAAATGGATTATATGAATATTCAACTATTTTTATATAATCATTAAAATAATTTTTTCACTTTTTCATCTTTTATTAGTTTTTTCAAAAGAAAATTATATTATCTTTCTGAAAATGGTGTTTATCTACATTTTTATCCTGAAAAATGAATGTTTTTTTTAACTCTTATAAAATATATATACATACACGCCATCAATTCAATGATTATAACATTATAAATTTAAATGGATTATATTTTTGTATGTGTTAAAAAATTATTTTTGTTGAAATTATGTTCTATAAATTTTAATTCTTCAATAATAAGTTTTCATGTAAAACAGTTTTAAAATAAATTTTAATATTTTGTTACATGCTTGAAAAGTTTTTTTCATTAAAATGGATTCAAAAAAATCAATCATACTTTATAAGTCTTCATATTAATTTAAATTATTTTTTTAAATGTTTTGAATCATAATTTAGATTTTTATAAGATAAATGATTTAAAAAAAATCCACGAATTTTTTTATGTTTTTAAGAAAAATATTTTTCTAAATTATATGAAGTATTATTTATATGATTTAAATGTATTTTCATTAAAAATATTTTTCAAATGGTTTTATGTAATAAAATTCCATTTTCAATGAAGAATTGATATTTTTATCAAGAAGTTTTTAATTATATATCAAAATTATTTTCCATCTTTGATCAAATCTGTTGATGTTACTCATGCCTTTCTATGGAATGATATAAATGATATATTAATATTCATTCTCGAAATGGGTAATTATTAATGTCTTGGAATTTATGAAACCTATTTCTATTTCATAGTTTTTTATTTTGGAAATATGTCTCTCTATTATTGGATATTTTTTTATGAAATATGTTTCTCATTCACGGATTTTGTTGTGATGATATAATAATGAAACCTATGAATTTTATCATAGATTATTATATGTTTACATATTTATGATACCCATTTGTTTTATTAGATTACGATATGAATATATATGATCGTGTGGAACATGAATTTTTGTTTTCACTAGGACATGGTTGCGACCTATATCTCTCCCCAATATATTTGATATTGATTTATACCACATAATAAAGACTAAGACGGCATTTAGTGTCATTCTGGACTACTAAGATGTCAATGGCAGCGAACATTGATTTTTGAAAACTGTATGAGGAGTTAAATCATGCTACTAAGATAGTCTAGTTGTAACACCCCAGGTAAATAAAGAATATGACATTTTTATATTTATCCATATTTGTGAATAAGATATTAATATTACTTTATAGGGTACGCTATGCTCGATAGCGTACCCAACACACAACAACGAGTTTCTTGGGAATATTACGTTGAACTCTAATAATAAAATAATATTATTTTAAATGGTAGTTAACGGCTAGCTGTTGTGATGGCAGGAATGAATAGAACTAACTAAAAAATGATTATATATGTTTGTCAAATATTTTTACTGTTTACAATAAATTTTAGAGGATTACAAATGTGTATGAATCCAATTTTTAGCGTAAACATTCTAATACTCTTTAAAGGGTCGATTAACCACCTTTTGTTGGTGAACCTCTTTTAAATCCACTTTTAGACAATTTTATGTGTTATATTTGACCAAATAAAATTCTTCTTTAGAATCGGGACATCAAAATTTACTTTTTCTAAATATTTTGTATTTTTCTAATAATGTTCATTTTTTAATGAATAGCGAAAAATGTTGTATTTTAATTCCAAACCACTTTTTAATATAATTTATTTATATGATTAGATTATCTTTTAAATTGGGGTTAAAGTGATATTAGAATATATTTTTACCATTTAATCCAATATTGGTCGTTGGAATTAATTTCACTTTGAAATCGGACTTAAACTAGTGTCAATATTTTGATACATTTTGTTTCATAAAAACAAGCTATTTGTTTTGACAGCGGGAATTATTTATTAAATTAATTAATTCAACTTACATGTTTTGAATTTTTTAAAATAGACATCATTTTTTAATTGGGAATATCAATTATAGCTTAGGGTGAATTTTTGGTAAAAACGTCAATTTTTTATGAATAGTGTTACCACTAAGTGGTACTTATAAAAACTGATTTTCTATTTAAATGAAATTTTGCCACCTTTGTGTTTTAAATTTCAAAAATCCGACATTCATGGTATTCATTATGATGTAAAATGTGGTTCAATTGGATTAAAATAATTTTTTGGTAAATAGTAACTTTTATGTTTTTAATCGCGATTAGAGGTAATTAGTGTAGTTTATGGTAAAAATAATGTTTTAATAATATGATATGAGCTTGACACATGTCCTACCATCATTGGATGTGTCATGGCCGACCCGGACAATCTATGGGTCAACTTGGGGACCCCATGGAGCCACTTTCGTTGGGAAATGACATAAATAACATTTCATTTATTGTTAAAGTAAAAACGACACAAACATGGGATGTTTTACAAAAAAAAATTAGATGGGGTTATACAAATCATATTTTTTCCATAAATATTAATTGGAAAGATAAAAATATTTCCTACTTCGTAGTATTTTCATATATTTTTTAGACATTAAATATATTAAATTATTTATGACATCATGATGATGCAGTGATGACCTCATTATTTAACGATTTAAATAAAATGGAAAGATAATGTAAAATCAAAGTCCTAAACATGTCCAAATCCTATTATATGGGTGTATTGCGAACCCTTATCAACTTATCCACTAATTATTTCAATTTGGGACCTTTTAAATCCAAAACTCATTTTCAAATAAAGTATCCTTTTATCACATTCCAAGAGTGCCCCTCCTCTCCCCTTATAAAAGGCCCCCACCTCTACCTCTTTACCCACACCTTCCAAGCCTTTGGCTCGGCCAAACCCTACCCATTTGGCCTCTACACATCCCTCTCTAACTCTTAGAAGCCTCAATTTGGTCAGAAGTCTTCCCAAGGAAGCCTTTGAGCTCAAACAAAAGGGAGTTACCCGATTCTAAGGTAATGTCTTCACTTGAGTCCTTTTGTTTTATTTTGCTTCTCTAACCCCCTAAACTATTTTTATTCATTTGTTTTGTAACAAATCCAGTATCTTAAATATACTAGGATGTTTTTATAATAAGTATTCGAGCTATAATTACACACACCTTCGTCTAATTGTTAAAGAACATACTGTTTCAGTGGTTGGTGATTTTCTGCCTCACGAAACGATGATTGTTCAATATTCTTTTAACACCTTTCATGGTGGCTATTATGATGTCACTAAATTTATATATGATACATGATATGTTTATTATTTCCTTAATCTTTTTTATTTTTCATTTATGGCATACCTTTTTGCCTTCCATTATGGGCATACGCAATATCTTCATTTTAGGAAGTGCGGACTACCGCCCCCTCAAAATGATTTGATTCGTTAATATCATATGTGGTACGTATAAAGGATATATTTAATGATATTATATATGATACCATAATTTAATTAAAATTCTATTATGTATCATTATGTTTTAATTCCATTAAATATGAAATAGAAATGGAAGTAGTGTTCATGCGTACGTACGTCTTAGAGTCTCCATGAATGGTGCATTTCATTTCTTAACTCTAAATGTTATGTAATATTATAAATTCATGAATATACTGGATATATATGATATATATGATATCTAAATAATGAATAAAATTCTGGATATAATGGATATTTTACCACATGAACAACTTGTAATTATAAAGAGTTTATTTTTGACTCACGTACCAATGATCGTTAAACGACCGTTATTAGCTTAAATAATAACATAGTGTTCATGACATGATAATAAGTGATAAAAAAAGAATAATAAACGTGGAAAATGTTCTTAGGGAAGTATAAATTAACTCATGTTTATTATTCAGGAGATTAAAGAACGATCGAGTCAAGTCAGACCCAAGGTAAGGGATCCAACCTCTATCTTTCTTTTTAAGTACACTCTTTTATGTCATTCCATTTAAGCTCATCTTTCTTATGATTGGTATGCTATTTTATATTACTCCTACTTTACTTTTTATGTTCATATTATGAGAGACCTATTTTCTCTCATCAAACCATTTTGGATGTTTTAAGTGGTGCCGTTAGGCTGCCGAGTTTTCGTAAGGGATTTTTCATCTCACTTTTATTCCCATGAGATTTATGCTACATTTTCCACAATTTCCATTGAGTGGTGTATGTACTGCCCATTATTTTTCTAATTGTGTCATATAAATTCATTTATGAGTATTTACATCAATTTTGTATTGTCTTTATTTCACGGGGTGCATGCTTCAAAAGTTACCCAAGTCGGTAAGGGAACCTTTCACCCTCCTCTTTTTAAAAGACTTATTTTGTTATCTAATTTAATTCACATACTATTATGTTGGGATATGTTATTATATATCCTTATTGATGTAAATTTTATGACCATGTAATGATATACCCTTTTTATATCTCATCAACTCTTTTTCTGAATTTTTAAGTGACGCCGTTAGGCTGTCGAATTTTTGCAAGGGAACTTCTTAACCCAATTTTGATTCTTTGGGATAAACTTGTACACCTTGATTATTTAGTTCTATGATTATGTGTGAATTTAATCTGATTTTTTTACACTTAATACCCACTTATATTTCGTGTATTCATTTGTCCAACATAATTATGTAACTGATTTATCATTAATCCAAGGATACCGTCTTTGTATGGGACTTCGTTTCAATCTCCTTTCATTGAGGCATATTTTGTTTTATACACAACTTTCTTTTATATGGTGTATACTTACTGATTTACCATTAATCCCAGGATACCGTCTTTTCTACAAAGTGTTTACTAAATGACAAAAGGGAATGTTTTTGTCATAAGTAAGCGGCGACAACGACTTCTCCTCCACCGTGACCATTATTTTAATTTCGGCTTCCTCTACAAGCCATACCCTCTTTTTAAAAGAAAAATAAATGCCATGTTTTACTTTTCTTTTATTTTGGTATTGAAAATGTTTTTCATAATGTTTTTATATCAATGTGTTGTATTGATATCTTTTTATTGAAAGATGGAAATGTTATGTTTCCTTTATGCATGTTTTATGTGATAAGATTACATTATGGTTCTTGTGCATTGTTATGAAGACGGGTGGTTCCGTGATAAACTAAGGGTGGGTGAGCCCTATATAGCTCTCCAATGCATTGGGTAACGCGAAGGATTGAAACGTTAAGGTTTCTCCGAAGAGATTTAGGGAATATACTATGGTGAGTATTCCAAACGTAACCAAGAGGGTTACTCCCTACGTAAGAATGTTATGAAAGCCTCAAGTTACCTTTTATGTCTTATGATTTTTATGATTTATTCATGATTTGATGAGGTATGTTAAAGTGCCTATGTTTTATGGGTAAAGTATGATTTCATGCTTTTGTATATATGAACTCATGTTTTTTTCCATATATTTATAACCCTTAATGAGCTTTTTATGCTCATCCCATGTTTTTCTTGAAATGTTTTTCACAGGTCAAGGGAATGGTACATGATATGATGATAGTGTCAAGGAGGTGTCAAGAAAGAATCCATGCATTATTTTTAAATATATTTCCATTAATGGAAAAAAATGAATACTTCCATTTATGTAACCACATTGTGTAAATGTGGAATGTTATGAAAGTTTTATGGTCTAATTCTATAAAACTATAAACATGAAAATATCCTCAATGTGTAATCTTGTAATAAATTAAGATTAAGTAAGGTTTAAGGTTGGGGCCTTATAGTTGGTATCAGAGGTCGGTTTAGATAACTTTAGAGGTTAGGGTATTCTTTAAGCATAAGTGACATTACCACAATGGTTAGGATTTCAGAAAGAGTCCTAGTTTTAGATAAAGTGAATGAGTAAGTATATATTTGTGTTTATCTTCCTCATTAGTACATGATGGTTTTGTTGATATACTCACACTGAACTTTTTGGTTTTAGTAAATGGATGGATCTAATAGGCACCAAAGTAACAGTGGATGTGAAGGAAACTGTGATAGTTTTTTGAGCAAGCAACTGAATGATATGGGAGCTGCAATGACAACTCTTGTGTTTATCATCAACCAACTATCTGGAGTCATGATTAACCACCTAAACCGTGGTGATTTCTATAAGGAATCATATATGAGAGAAACAAATCCCTACGGAACTACGGGTAATAATCATATAGGTATGTTTTCTAAAAAACCTATGTGTCATAGATGTGGAAAGAAACACCTAGGAAAATGTTTCAATGGGACAAAAATATGCTATAGATGTGGAAATTAAGGTCATAAATCAGGAACCTTCCATGGAAAAAGGAAGCATCCAGTTGACCAAAGGAAAGGGAAAAAAGTTCTTTCTGATGGATCAATTGAATGTTTTAAATGTGGTGTGCATGGTAATTATGAAAAAAAATGTCCTACGAAGAAGTTTCTTTAATGGGATCACCAAGATCATACAAATATTCATTTACCAATACCTAATGCCATTCTGATTGAGGATGAAGAAACTGACAATGACCAGTCAAAGGTATGGATTATTTCATAACTTTTGTTTTCCTATTTTGGAATCTTAGGAAATGATTCAGGATTTAGTTTGTAGGAATGAAGTATTTCAGAATAAGTTTGAAATGAATGGTTAATGGATCATGTAGAATTTTGAATGAGTAAGAAGTCAAAATATAAGGGATTCAAGAGTTATGGTGAAATTCTTAAGAGTATTAAGTCTCTTTTGATAATGGGGTTACAATAGAAGACTTTTTATAGTATGTGTAACCCTGATGTTTAATATATGAAAATTTTATTCAAGTAATAGTTGTCTGTTCTTTTGTGGACATAGTTATAAAGAACCATTTGGGTTTATATGATCCTTACTTTTGAGGTAATTATGGGTTACTATATGTTATGATGGAAGTGAAAGGCATGAGATAAAATTGAGGTTAAATTATGTTATGGTTATTTTTGATGATTTTATCTCTTTGTGGGGAATGATTTGAGAATTATATAGTTTTGGAAAAAGGACAACACGCAGACCATGTGACAACCCGTCACGTCGGACAAAGCTGCGGGAATCGAACCCACAACCAAAGTGCAACTGGTATTTATCGCCTACCACTAGACTACGTGAAGTCCCCGGTTATTTTGACTGATTCTTTTTAGTTTTATGATTTTATGAATTAAGAGTAAGTTGTTTTTTAGTTATCTATTGAAATATATTAACCTATCATGGAGGATATGTTATTAGGTTAATTAATTTTCAATACGAGACTTTAAGAGCAACTGATGTTGTTTGGAGATAAATGTTACGATTTAACATGGAGGACTATGTGACTAAATCCTTAAAATGTTTGGGTTTCAATCTTATATTTTTTTAATTTGTTGAATTTTATGGACAAATTTTTTATCGAATGGTCTTCGTTGAACTTTGGGTTTTTAATGGGACAAATTTTGGAGATTAAGAATCGGTTTTATTTTTATAAAGGATTATACTTTTCAGGATTATCTGATCTTGTACTAACCTTTTTGGTTTTGGTTTTGGTTAGAGTATAAAGACATGGGATGTATATAGATCTCTTTTATGGATTGGGTGATTCTCTAGAAGTTGATTATAGTACTCTTAATGTGAAAAATTCTTCTTAAATAGCCGTCTTTTGGAGAAAATATGAGTTTGTGTAAGGAATCTAATAAAAGTTGAAAGTCAACATGATAAGTGATTATGTTTCCTTATGAATAAATTCCTCAATAAAAAGTAACTAAAAACAAAAATTTTGTCTATTAGCTTTTCCTACTGCGGAATCGAATACCGTTTAACCCATCACAATTTTGTGATTTTCTTGTGGTTAACTTTATCCTAAACATGTTTTCTATCACGCTCCATCAGAACATGACTCTATGTTTTCTCCTCTATGTGCATGTTTTCCTACATGGAATCCTAGTATGGGTTAACTCGGGTGACCTCTGTACTTATCTTTCTTTATTTTTAAGTGATTGTTTTACCGACTCTTGTTCCAATGTGGGACTTTCAAGGATGTTTCCAAGCCCAATTTTAAAAGTGCGAGGACACAATTTCCAAAAGGGGGGAAGGATGTAACACCACAGGTAAATAAATAATATGACATTTTTATATTTATCCATATTTGTGAATAAAATATTAATATTACTTTAAAGGGGACGCTATGCTCGCTGGCATATGAAACACGCAGCAACGAGTTTCTTGGGAATCTTTTGTTGCACCCTAATAATAAAATAATATTATTTTAAATGGTAGTTAACGCCTAGATGTTGTGATGGTGGAAATGAATAGAACTAACTAAAAAATGATTATATATGTTTGTCAAATATTTTTACTTTTTACAATAAATGTTAGAGGATTACAAATGCGAATGAATCCAATTTTAAGCGTAAACATTGTAATATTTTTTAAACGGTCGATTAATAGCCTTTTGATGGTGAACCTCTTTTAAATCCACTTTTTTACAATTTTATGTGTTATATTTGACCAAATAAAATTCTCCTTTAGAATCGGGACATCAAAATTTACTTTGTGTAAATTTTTGGAATTTTTCCGATAAAGTTCATTATTTAATGAATAGTGAAAAATGTTGTATTTTAATTCAAAACCACGTTTTAATCTAATTTATTTATATTATTAGATTATCTTTTCAATTGGTTTTAAAGTAAAATTAGAATATATTTTTACCATTTAATCTAATAGTGGTCTTTGGAATTAATTTCACATTAAAATCAGACTTAAACTAGTGTCAATCTTTTGATACATTTTGTTTAATAAAAACACGCTATTTGTTTTGACAGCGGGAATTAATTATTAAATTAATTTATGAAACATATATGTTTTGAATTTTGTAAAATAGGCATCATTTTTGAATTTGGAATACCAAATATATCTTAGGGTGAATTTTTGGTAAAAACTTCAATTTTTGATGAATAGTGAAACCACTAAGTGGTACTTATAAAAACTAATTTTCAATTTAAATGAAATTTTGCCTCCCTTGTGTTTTGAATTTAAAAAATCCGACATAAATGGTTGTCATTAAGAAGTAAAATGTGGTTCAATGGGATTAAAATAATTTTTTGGTGAATAGTATCTTTTATGTTTTTAATCACGATTAGAGGTAATTAGTGTAGTTTAAGGTAAAAATAATGTTTTAATAATAAGAGATGAGCTTGGCACATGTCCTACCCTCATTGGATTGTCATGGCCGATCGATAAAATTCATGGGTCAACTTGGGGACCCCATGGAGCCACATTGGTTGGGAAATGACATAAATTACTTTGTATTTAATGTTAATGTAAAAATGACACAAACATGAGATGGTTTACTAAAACAATTTTCATATGGGGGTATACAAGTCAGAGTTCTGACCATTAATATTAATTGGAAATATAAAAGTAATTCCTACATCATAGTAATTTTTTTATATTTTTTATACATTAAATATATTAAATTACTTATGACATCATGATGATGAATCGATGACCTCATTATTTAACGATTTAAATAAAATGGAATGATAATGTAAAATATAAGAACTACACATGTCCAAAACCTATTGGATGGGTGGATTTAGAACCCTTATCACCTTATCCACGAATTATATCAATTTGGGACCTTTTAAATCCGAAAATCATTTTCAAATAAAGTATCCTTTTATCACTTTCCAAGAGTGCCCCTCCTCTCCCCTTATAAAAGGCCCCGACCTCTACCTCTTTACCCACACCTCCCAAGCCATTGGCTCGGCCAACCCCTGCCCATTTTGCCTATCCACATCCCTCTATAACTCTTAGATGCCTACCTTTGGTCACTAGTCTTCCCAAGAATGCCTTTGAGCTCAAACCAAAGGGAGTTACCCGATTTTAAGGTAATGTCTTCACTTGAGTCCTTTTGTTTTATTTTGCTTCTCCAAACCCCTAAAATATTTTTATTCATTTATTTTGTAACAAATATAGTATATTAAATATACTAGGATGTTGTTATAAGAATTATTCTTTCTACACTTACACACACCATCGTCTAATGGTTAAAGAACATAATATTTCTGTGGTTGGTGATTTTCTGCCTCATGAAACGATGATTGTTCAATATTTTTTTAACACCTTTAGTGGTGGAAATTATGATGTCACTGAATTTATATATGATACATGATATATTTATTATTTCTTTAATCTTCTGCATTTTTCATTTATGGCATACCTGTATGGCTTCCATTATGGGTATACGCAATATCTTCATTTTAGGAAGTGCGGAATACCGCCCCCTCAAAGTGATTTGATTCTTTAATACCATATGTGGTACGTATAAAGGATATATTTAAAGATAATATATATGATACCATAATTTAATTAAAATACTATTACGTATCATTATGTTTTAATTCCATTAAATATGAAATAGAAATGGAAGTAGCGTTCATGCGTACGTACGGTTTACCGTCTCCATGAACGGTGCATTTCATTTCTTTACTCTAAAAGTTATGTAATATTATAAATGCATGAATATACTGGATATACATGATATATATGATGTCTACATATTGAATAAAATTCTGTATATAATGGATATTTTACCACATGAAAAACATGTAATTATAAAGAGTATATTTTTGACTCAAGTACCAATGATCATTAAACAACCGTTATAAGCTTAAATAATAACATAGTGTTAATGACATGGTAATAAGTGATATAAAAGGAATAATAAACATGAAAAAGGTTCTTAAGGATGTAGAAATTAACTCATGTTTATTATTCAGGAGATTAAATAACGATCAAGTCAAGTCGGACCCGAGGTAAGGGTTCCAACCTCTCTCTTTCTTTTTAAGTACACTCTTTTATGTCATTACTTTTATGCTCATCTTTCTTATGATTGGGATGTACTTTTATATTACTCCTAATGTAACTATTATGTTCATATGATGATAGACCCTATTGTCTCTCATCAATCCATTTTGGAAGTTTTAAGTGGTGTTGTTAGGCTGCCGAGTTTTCATAAGGGATTTTTCATCTCACATTTATTCCCATGAGATTTATGCTACATTTTCCACAATTTCCATTGAGTGGTGTATGTACTGCCCATTATTTTACTCATTGTGTCATATACATTCATTTATGATTATTTACATCAATTTTTTATTTTCCTTATTTCACGGGGTGTATGCTTCGAAAGTTACCCAATTCGGTAAGGGAACCTTTCACCCTCCTCTTTTTTAGAGACTTATTTTGTTATGTCTTTTAATTGACATAATATTATTTTGGGATATGTTCTTATATATCCTTATTGATGTAAATTTTAAGACCAAGTTATGAGATACCCTTTTTATCTCTCATCAACTCTTTTTCTGAATTTTTAAGTGACGCCGTTAGGCTGTCGAATTTTTGCAAGGGAACTTCTTAACCCAATTTTGATTCTTTGGGATAAACTTGAACACCTTGATTATGTCGTTCTATGATTATGTGTGAATGTACTCGGATTTTTATACCCTTAATACCCACTTATATTTCTTGTATTCATTTGTCCCACATAATTATGTAACTGATTTATCCTTAATCCAAGGATACTGTCTTTGTATGGGGCTTCATCTCAATCTCCTTTCATTGAGGTATATTTTGTTTTATACACAACATTATTTTATACGGTGTATAAACCCCTTTGACTTTTACATTTATTCAAAAGGAATCTTTTTTCACGAAGCGTTTACTAAATAAAAAAAGGAATATTTTTGTAATACATATGCGGCGACAACGACTTCTCCACCTCCATGACCTTTATTTGAATTTTGGCTTCCTCTATAAGCCATACCCTCTTTTTAAAAGAAAAATAAATGCCATGTTTTAATTTTCTTTTATTTTGGTATTGAAAATGGTTTTCATAATTTTTTTTATCAATGTGTTGTATTGATATCTTGTTATTGAAAGTTGTAAATGTTATGTTTCCTTTATGCATGTTTTATGTGATAAGATTATGTTATGGTTCTTGGGCATTGTTATGAAGACGGGTGGTTCCGTGAGAAACTAAGGGCGGGTGAACCCGATATAGCTCTCCAATGTATTGGGTAACGCGAAGGAGTGAAACGTTAACGTTTCTCTGAAGGGATTTAGGGAATATACTGTGGTGGGTATTCCAAAAGTAACCAAGAGGGTTAATATCTACGTAAGAATGTTATGAATGCCTCCAGTTAACTTTTATGTCTTATGATTTCTATGATTTATTCATGATTTGAGGAGGTATGTTAAAGTGCCTATGTTATATGGGTAATGTATAATTTCATTCTTATGTATATATGAACTCATGTTTCCTTTCCATATTTTTATAACCCTTACTGAGCTTTTTATGCTCATCCCAAGTTTTTCTTGAAATGTTTTTCACCGGTCAAGGGAAAGGTACATGATATTATGATTGTGTCAAAGAATTATCAAGAAAGAATCCATGAATTATTTTTAAATATATTTCCATTGATGGAAAAAAATGAATACTATCTTTTATGTAACCACATTGTGTAAATATGGAATGTTATGAATGTTTTATGATCTAATTCCCTAAAACTCTAAACCTGAAAAGATCCGCATTGTGTAATCTTGTAATAACTCAAGATTAAGTAAGGTTTAAGGCTGGGGCCTTATACTTGGGAGTGAACCATGTCTTCCCATATGGTACGGTAACTAAACCCATACTACTAATATGGTCATGGAAGAAGTTACGTTGCTACTATGGAAATAAGAATATATGCTTTAGTGTTGTCCATAGTTTTATATTTTATTCCTATGTTATGATTTCCGAGCATATGATCTTTGTTTACTTAGGAATCATGCATTATGAACAACCATAATTTAGGCCATGATTCCTGTATATGATCTTTTATATGATGGGTATGGTCATATACTTTCATGATCATGTCCTCATAGCCTTATGATTTTGATTATGTGTTCATATAACCCTTATTTACCCATACATAGCATTTGAAATCACCGGTTTTATAGGATTCATTCCCTATATTATGAAGAAATGTATTGTTTTTTATTTGACTAATAAGGGGTTTATATTCATTAATATCCTACTGGGAGATAATGTAGCTCAAATATTTATTAGTTTTTAGGTTTCCATGGTTCCAAAGGGTCTAGTCTATTAAATTCCTTGTGCATCTATTTTTACAATGTTTCATGTATTCCAAAAATGAAATTTAATGTTAATTTATGAAAATAGAGGGTTTCTAAAATTTCATTGTTCATAAATTTTTTCTATGAGTAGTCTACTTCTTGACATGTTTTATTCATTGGTATTTTAATACCTATGCTACTACTAATATTTTTTATGCCTGGAATTTTTTCATTTTTTATCCTTGTTATAATTTTTGTTACCTGTTGATGATGATATGAAAAATGAGATTTGAAATTGATCAAACTAATTTTGTTTTAGAACTGTGCAAAAGGATAATTATTACAATGTTTTATATAAAAATTATATACTAATTATCTGGTCTTGTTTTATATTTAATGATCATACATGAATTTTTATAAAGAAGCTTCTTAAAGAGAATTGGGGTAGGATCATATTGATCCTGTAATAACACTCCATGTTCAACCCTTTTGGAAGTTTGTAGAAAATTTTATGACTTTAGATGTAGGGAAAAAATAGGTTCTAGGGTGAGGCACCATGTTTTGGTGTAAGTTGAGATGGATAGCTACTAGTGTGATGGTGGGTGGTTTCCCATACTATCACGTAGAGTAGTTGCATATTTACATTTTCTTTTCCACTTGGACAAATATCTTTGAGTTTTTAGTTACATAAGTGGTTGTTTTTTATGTTGTATTATCAAAATTATGGAGCATATATATATATATACATATCTATTTGTATTATTCTGTTTTTTTCTGGTTTGAGAGTGTATATATATTGAAATTTTCCTTGTTCAGGTTTTGTTGAATAATTCCATTGGTGTGTTTTTTGATTCGAGGGTGCTTACCAGCAGCCTGCGGGGATCGATAATTCCCTCTAGATAATTAAATAAATAGGTCGGGTGCTTGGTTTATGGGTAACATTCATTGGATAATTAAAATGTTGTATCAGATGAGGTCTCTCCCCAAGATTCATTGTCTTCAAACATCTGTTATACATGAGATAATATTGTTGGGACTTGATGGGTATGTTTTGTTATGTGCCAAACAATCTGTTTTCATAAACAATATAATATTTCCATGTAAATTTAGGATATTTCTATTTAGTTTTGGGTCTTGTTTTAAAATGTGATTTCTATTTATAGACATTATATTTTTAATTGATATTTACATTATTTTTTGATTGTTCCTTTTGTTTCAGTGGGTAGAAAAATGCCTTTATGATTCCATCTATGAGTTCCACAAGAGGGTGAAATTTATGATATTAATAAAATACACAAATAGAATAAAATATCATAGAGGCTATAGTATAAGAATTTCATGTTGTTGAATAGAACACACCATGAGTTCATAATGAATTTTTTGAGGTACATCATGGAGATAGAGGAGAGAATGACTAATCATGAGTTTTTTTCAAGAGATGATGGTATATATTAAATAAAAAAATTAACCTCAAGAGGTCAAGGACTGTATGAATAGGATAAATTAAATATTTTTATTTCTAGATATATTTCAATATATCAGGGTGATGTGTGCATCGTTCAAGATCAAGGGTACCTATAAGTGATGGTAGCATTCCATATTCATGGAATATAGAGATGTAAACTTATATTTAAAGGGTTTCCCAATAATGTTCCTCAAAAAAAATTTCTAGTTTCAATTATTCTATCCAAATCACTATATTTTCCCGCTTTATTGTAGGAAGATCATTTGGTGTTGGTGTACACTAATCGATTTCCAGAGCTTGTCATTTTTTCAACTATTTTGGTAACGATTGACTTGTTGAAGGATTAGAAGGATCTAAAGTGTTTGTGACCATAAATAATATTTCAAAAAATGTATATTAATTATTTATACCAAGTAATAGACAATAGAAAATGATATTATGTATGTGATGAATATGGAAGGAATTGTTGGCTTTTCCACCGTTTATCTTCCATCTAGTGGAATATCCAGTGGCACACATGGGAGGAAGAGGAAGTGTAAGGTTCATCTCCAGAGTGGTGGAGGTGGGTATCTATAATAAGAGGCCTCTAAAACATCTTTTATATATTTTATTTTAACTCTAACATGTTAACAATGTTACAATGTCAGACATGCCAAAGGTTCTTTTCCTAATCATGTGTAGATATGTGAGAATATTTGACGTGTATGTAATTTGAAATGCTTCTATCAGGATATGGATATGAATCATTATTGTTATGGATTATTGGCTGAAATGTGTTCTTCATTTATATTATAATATTAAAATAATATATCGTTTCATCCATAATCCTCATGAGTGAATCATAATCACAATGAAGATGAGTTTCTAGTAGAAGTTGAGTTAGGTTCAACAATAGTAAGAGGCACAATATTTATTGAGTTATGCATAACAATTAATTTATTTGATACTAGTTCCTCCTTAACATTTATTTATCCCAATTTTCTATATATCCATAAACATAAAATGAAAATCATTTAATTTTTCGTAGAGTTAACATACCCCTTGGTAGGTGGAAGGAGAAATGGTTTCATTGTCCTTCTTTTTTTAACAATATATGATACACTATGGATCAAGGATTTTATTATTCTAGATTTGGATGTTTTTGGATTCATCATCTATAAGGAAATTCTATTTTTTCATCTTGTTTGTGTGGATTTATATCATATGTGTGTTTCATTTCATTCTACCAATAAGAGTTCTAATATGTTTCATGGGTAGCGGGACCAGCTATTTTGGTTTGTAGTGCCTTCTTTCCCGGAACTCATGAGTTTTTTTCATACTATTACGGTTGAACCCAATGGTGTTTCATATATTTTTTATCTTCCCATTATTTTTGGGGACTATTTGATGTTTTGGTAGATGACTTATCTTGCATTCTTTTATAGATAGGGGTAGATATTACAGTTGACATGGATCCAAGGAAGAAATTGATATGGATAGATTCTTATCATATAGAACCAATGGAGTTTACTGAGAAAAATATTAGGTTGGATGACCTTTTAAAAAAGTTCATTTTCACCCTACTATTTCTACATGGGATTCCCCTATGCACTTTTTCAGGGTGGAATATGGTTCACTTCCATTTTCTGTGGACTATTAAAAGTTGAATTTAGCAATAGATAAGTCCATGCATCCCTTACCTTATATAGATGATTGTTCTTGATATATTAATGGGAGAAAAGTTGTTTTCAATTATTGATATTTAGATGGGAAAAAATAATCTTATATTTTCGATGTATGATATACCAAATAATATTTTATGGAGAATGTATTGCCATTATGAATGAATTGTCATTCCTTTAGGAATGATTAAACCTCTATAATTTTTATAGTTTTATTTAATTGATAATTCCACTAATATATTGACAATTTTTTTGGATGTCTATATGGCTGATGTTATGGTTTATTCAAAAATTGTGAATGAGCATTAACACCATACGATTTTGAATCATAGATAGAGGAAATGGGTATAATAACATAAAACATTTGAATTTGGAATCACCTACAGCTCAGGTAAGGGGAATTCCATTTCGGATGTATTGAGAATGAATATTTTGAACCAAAAAGGGAATGAATCATCAGAGGAGTAGATCATAATGGGTATTTAGTTACTGTTTTACATTAGAGTCTATGAATCTTGGGAATGGATCACACTAAACATTTTTTAGTTGACCTTCACACTTATTGAGTTGATTCTTCACGAACAACGTCTTAATGATGATATCTGAGGAAATAGAGAAACTAATTAAGGTGGGAAGACGGTTACTGAGTGGTCATTCTCCAAATAAGATTTTATTCTCTTCAAAAATAGTTTTTGGGTTCCATAGTTAGTATGGAGAGATGTAATGAGTGATTTACATAGTTCCTAGTGGTTAGTTCACCCATGAACCATGACTTTTTTCTATGACATGCGGTTGAAATTCTGGTGTCTTGATATGAGATGATACATTTCTGGGTTTGTATCTTGTTTCATTAAATTTCTATAGGTGAAAAATAAGAATTAGAAACCTTCAGGTTGGCAATAGACACTTCTAATTTCTCTTTGAATGTGGGATGAGATATATATGGACATTGGGGTTAGATTTCCACATATGTAGAAAAAAAATAATTTGATATGGATTGTGATGTATAAAATTATTAATTCAGTTCATATAATACCCATTTAGTGTACAAATAGTGATTAAGACATGGTAAATCTATATGTGAAAGAGAATATTATTTTTCATAGTGTTTATATGTTATGGTTTCTCATAGGGGAACCTGGGTTAAATTATATAATTTTGTAAATTACTTCAAGAGGTGTTTAGATCTCAAGTTCATTTGACTATGATATTCCATCAATCGTCATATTGAAGTAAATAAACAATTAAATAGATTCTTGAGGAAGTGACTTGTAGTTATCATCCAAACTATACTGGGGATTAGGAAGATAACTAGGTAATGGTTTAGTTTTCTTATAAAAATAGTTAGTAGTCCATGATAAGAAAGGATCATTTTGAGGACCTGTATGGATGATCTTATAAATATCTTTTTGTGGGTGAGTGATTGGTTAATGTACATTGATTAGGAAATGATTCTTTCTAGAGATGATTGTAATGAATCAGAATATTTTTTATATGATGTTGACGTAACAAAAAATGTATAAATCATGTGAGGATCATCCCTACATGACATCATATTATTTAGTTGGCAACCAATATTTATTGAATGGTTCACCATGTTAGAATAATCAATATGTTGTATGTAAAGGAAAACATTCTAACCGTTTTATGGGGATTTAAATGATGTGGGAAATTTGGTGATGTTTTATTGATGTTTGGAACTACGACCAATGATAATGTTGATAAATAATGTGTTTCATGTTTGTCATATTTGGAAGAATATATATGATCCATCTAATGTTCGGATCTCGCGTGATCTTGATATTGAGCCTAAATTCCCCATGACTGAGGATCCAGTCAATATAGACGATTCTAAAACGAAGTTACTTTGTTGAAGGATGATACAATTTGTTCAAGTGATATAGTGGCATGTTTCGGATTCACATGATATGTGGGAGGTTGAGTCACTGATGAAATTGTAATGACCTCATTTTTTAGCATGATAACATCTTCATAGGATTCTTATTGATTAATAGAATTTATGTTGGGGAGGTTGTAATATCCTATTACTCTTCTCATAGGAAATTTTTTAAAAATGTCATGGGATTCCTTTTTTATAGTCTGGGTATGGATGAGTATAAAATGATGGGATACCAGTAATGGTGATTCTAGAGATTTCTCAGAAATATCCAGTAAAAAAAATGATAATTCTCCATCCTTCATGAAAATTACATATTCTTCAATAGGGTTAGATTTTTTGTAACTCATATATAAAATTAAATCCATTTTAATCAATATTATACGGGTTTTCAATGATTTTGATACATATAAATTACACAATGTGTAATTGGGAAAATGTTATTTTAAAATCATATGGAATGTTTTTAGGTATGTAGTCTATATAATTGTTTTTTATCATCCTCGAAGATCCATTTATCAGGTCCTAGATTCTCCCTCGGGAAATTTTTGATGCCCTCTAACCCCTATGGGTCTTTTCATTTAGCATGTGATCCTCAATCTGGTCATTGTGTGACTACTGGGATTGTGTTCTCTTTGTTTCTTACACTTTTCTCACTTATAGTTTGATATATTATCTAGGTATTGGAGGATCTAAACTCAATGTTGCCAAATTATGATTATTTGTTTGAGTTCATCGATCTTACGCACCATCATTCATGTTAGTGTATCTCGTTGAGGTCATGTACAACCCGAGTTTTTAGGTTAGTGGTTCCATATCTAGCATACCTTCAACAAACAATATTGTCTCATGAATATAAATTGATTTATAAATAAAATTGAATGTAATAGGAATAATTTTGTGTTTGTATTGGAATGATAATTGAATAAAAATGGGGTTTCTAGTATAGTGATAAATGGAACAAAAATGGGTATTTCCAAAATATTGAGAAGATTGTGAAAACCACCACATTGGTTACGTTAGTTACATTGTGAATGGTTTATCTTTAGGCCATAATTGATTGAGGGGGATAAAATTATTGGTGTTCCATACATCATAATGTGAATATTATGGGATCTTAGTATGTTTTTTTGGTTGTGAATTCACTTTTTGTGGTTTTCTCTTAGTCATGTAGTGTAGATAATTGGATTTAGGTACCGTAGTGAACTATTCAATAATTTTTTGGTATGACTAGTGTGCTACCTAACCCGTTGTATTCCATGTTTTTATGATACCTATTATGATACTATTGTTTTTTACATCTTGTAATTTTAATGTTTTAGCCATGATATTCATATTTATTATTTGGAAATATGATATGTAAAATGTTCTTTGAAATTGAAATACATGTTATCATCCTAGAACAATGTAAAAAGGGATGTTTTACCATATTTTCTATAAAAAGTCTTTTTTATAATGATTCCATATTTTCTTTGAAATGAACATATGATAATTTTAATACATATACGTATTTTAGAGAATATTTTTGCGATCCTTTTTATCCAATTTTATGTAACACTGTGCACCCCTTTGGCGGTTCATAGAGAATTTTATTCAATGCAGCAAAAGGAAAATCACCAAAATGAGGTGCTGGCATTAAATGTTAGTTGAGTTTGGTAGTATGTTGTGAGATGGTTGGAGTTTTCCCTAATTATCACATGGAGTAGTTTCTTATTTTTAGGTTCCCTTGTAGTGGGACTTTTCTCTTTGATTTTGTAGCTACATTAGTTGTTGTTTTGTATCTGTAGTGTTCTTATAGTTTTGGAATATATATATATCATTATTTAACTATTTATTTCTATTCTGAGTATGTATATGTATTTCCATTTCATTCATTCTGGTTTGGATAAATCATTCCCTTGTTGTGTTTTTTGTTACTCGGGTTCCCATCACCAGTCCGTGGGGATCGAGAATGACCTTGTTGTATGTAACTGATTGGGTCATGTTCCATGTTTGAGAGTACACTGAGTTGGCTCATTAAAATATATATATATATATATAGAATCACAGTTTTTATCATGAATATGGTCATAAATAGGATAAGGGATTAGTAATGGGGAACTTACCATAGATAAAACATTTGGGTTGAATACCTTTTACACCACCATATGTTGATCAACATATAGTTCTATATGTGACCAGCGATTACAAATTTAGGATGTCTTCACTTAAAATATTTGATAGGTAGTAAAGGGCTCAATTTAAGGAGAATATACCCCCATGGTTCTACGGATTTTTTAGACATAATCAGTCACATTTTCAACCTTATGAGAATGGATACAACAAATATGGAGGTACTTGTAATGAGTATTATTCATGTTTCCTCTAGGTGATTGTGGAGAAAAATTACTCAATCAGAAGATGATACATATCAATCCTTTTCTATCATTTATCATCTCTTTCAAGAGTAATTTTATCGGAAAATGTTACGATCAATCTGTCAATAGGATATTCTACAGCTAAAGAATGGTAGCATGAATGTGGTTGAGTACTCAATGAGGTTTACATATCTCTTGTGATTCTCTAATGATATAGTTCAAGATTAATTTTACAACTATTGGACCATTGAGCATGGATTACATAGGGGAATAATTGAATCTGGGGTATCCCATTTCATTTCCATTTCTGTTGGGATTCTTGAGTTGGCCCTGGTGGTCGAGAGATTTATGGCATTATAGTAATCATTCTATGGTGTTGGTAGTGGGAAACTAGTTCGAGAGACTGTGAAAGAATGTAAAAGGATGAAGTATTTGGGATCAAAGTATTTGAACCACTATATGAGATAATCATAGTACACAAGGGTAGTGGGGCATGGCTATCACGATGAATATTATTATCTGATTAAGAGGATGTGTTTCTCATGAGATAGTCTGGGACATCAATCATGGGATTGTTTACCATGAGTTACAAATGATCAAGGTATGGTCGAGGAATCACTAAGATAGAGGTAGAAGAATGATTAATGCAGTATGAAGAGTGGATGTTGTGTTAGTGGGGATAACAAAGTAGGAGGTGGTGGTTTAAGGTTTTACCAACTACAAACACCACCCTGAGGTGGCCCATGCTAAGGTTTACGAGCTAGTGGATAGGGAGGCAGCAATTTCCAGGGATATAGAGGCATAAGAACTCAAGTATCAGGAAATTATAAATGGTAAAATCTATTTATTCTCTACATTATAGACAATATTTGATGTCATAGTTTCAATTACGTCCTTGTTTTCAATTTCTCTTGTTTGGATCATAGATATTCAGGTATATTAATTTGTTTTAACCTTTTTTTTGGAGAATCCAATAGGTGGATACTCGTCAATTGAGAAGTAATGACGGTAGTATGGTCTGAGGCATAGAGGATAGTTTTTTCTATGGGATCATATAATATTATCGATCAGGGCTTAAAATTTCATCCTATATATGGACTTGTTGTCCATATTTCATGACCAAATCCTATATTTCTGTTTGTGGATTCCGAATATCTGTAGTGGGAGAATTAGGTTTTGTCTTTGGGTTATAATGGAACACATTGTAGAATAGGACAAGATCATGGATATTCAATTGAAATATTTAAGCACTATTTAGAAATCATGACTCATGGTGGTAAAATTTTTTCATGTTTTTAGTTTTCTCTAGTGTTTTTAGAGTAAGATTTTTTATCAAATGTGTTTCTTGGATTACCTTCTAAATAGTGCTAGACTCTTTCATTAACATACAACCATGGGTGGCCCTGATATCTGAACTATCCTATTGAATGGATCCTGAAGAGCTTCATGTTATGAGGGTGGAATTTTATAACATATAAGAGAATCAAATTGTGAAACCTAGTGTTTCCACTTGGGAAACCATAGTGGCATTGAAAAATAAGGCATATAAGAGATTAATCATTAGTCTGGACTATCTGAACTCAAACTAATTAACTATGAAGAATATATATCATCTATCGTGGATTAATTCCCTACTTGAACAATTGAAAATGGTTCAATAGTTATTGAAGATTAAACATAGATCAAGATATCACCAACTATGAGTATGTGATAATTATATACCAAAGAAAACATTAATATGTAGATATTGTCACTATGAGTACTTGGTGATATCATTTGGGAAACATGAGATGGATAGTTTTTTCATCCATAAAATGGTAGATGGTGGTCTTTAATAATGAAATCATATTTTACTCATATTATTTGGTGGATCACATAAGACACCTATTTTAATGTCCCATTATTTTTGTAATTATTTTTAGTTATATGGAATTATTTTGAGATGGTGAAATTTGACGGCACATGGTTCTGTGGCCTGGAGTGTCGGAAATGACCATTCGAAAAATGATAAGATTTAAATAGCTTGCATGAGTGGTTTTCCTGAAAAATGTTGAGTAACTCATAAACGATTTTTCAGATCAATAGTCTGAGGGCACCTTTGCGTTTAAGATAGTGTGTTTACCATAGGTGCAACTTTTTATTAGTCATAACAGACATGCAGTGAAAAAACCAAAAAATGGAAAAACTGTAAATAAAATAGTTAAATAAAATTACTTTATTTTTCAAATTCTTATAACTCATGAATGAAGACTCGGATTTAAAATCTAATACCACTGCTAATATCGTGATGGTATTCTTTCCTTAGGAAGATCCTAACCTTTGCTGGCACGGGCCAATATTGGATGTCTATTTTTGGATGTTAAACAAATAATTCGGTAATAATTTTTTTATTTTTTAATACTTTTACATCTAAACTATACCTTTGATTGAAAATATGAGAGTACTGTTGGGTTTTTGGGGACGTGTTCCCTTAGGAAGAGGATAACCGCGATCGGCGCGGGCCTATGGTGAATGTTAATTATTTTTTATTTTTGTTATCCTATGTTCTATAAACATACGAGACATGATTTTTATATTTTTAACTAGTGCTCAGATTTAAAATATGAGGGCATAATAGATTTCACAACACTAGGAATCACATATGTGATGCATTATATTGACGAGATAGGTTAAGACAAAAAAGCTAATTTTTGGACATTGAAACTAATAATAATAATACACCATGACTTATTTTATTTTTTTCATTGTAACTAATGAGCGACGGTGGTAGGAATTCAGATTTAATAGTTTATTCAATGAATTGATCCTTTGTTTGTGTAACCTCTACATTGGTTGTTTTAATGGAACACTAATGTGATTCATTATTGAATCTCATTAATGATATGAAACATGTTTGGTTCCTCACCTTTATTTAAACAAGTCATCACCATGGGTTTGGTATACACACGAGAGGAACCTCTGAAAAAGATACATTAATAAATTCCTTCAAGTATAATGAAGATTCAACCCCTTATAGGATTCTCAATAGATAGAAAATAATTCCAATGAACACGCTAGGAACATGAACCCATATTCAACATCTTCACCATCTACCAACATATTCGTTTTGGGTGGTTTATTCAAAGATTATTATAGTTCTTCTAATTTTGATGATGGTTGAACAGATTCCATGTTTTAATTCAAGCGTGAAGGGTGTGGGAAAAAGGAAGAAGGATTGAACCCTCCACTTATCTTGGTATTGATGTAGTTCGTCATGGGAGACTGAGAAATATGGATGAAAGTTGATATATCGGTCCGCGTGGTGTAGGCACAGTCCCGAGAGGCCCATAGACTCAAACGAGAAAGAAAACGGACCACCAAAGATTCACTACTGGCCTCCCGAAGCATCGTTGGCACTACGACACATGAAACCGAAGGAGGAAGAGGTAGACTAGCACTAGTCGTGCGAAAGTGGTAGCTCCTAATGTTGTTATGGAAAATGAAGGGGTGGCCGACCAGCGGCAATTGCGTTGGATCTGGAAGGCATGCCATGGAGGATGGCTGCAGCTTGAAGTGGGAGTAGAAGCCAGACTTGCTCCTCAGTTCTGCATGAAACTGGTCCACATAGATCACCAAGGTGGAGTGATTCCAATCAGAGACTCTATTTGAAGTCCTTGAACGACTCAACCATTCGAGAGGGAAATAGAACCCCGCACAAGCTAGTTGGCTGTGCAGTTCAACGGCTAGGTATACCACGCCCAACTGGGTGGGCCAGGCTGAACCCGCGACCCAGCGGTCCTATCCCAGCAAGTTGGAATAGGATTAGAAGAACTAGGCTGAGCCCATCTGGTCGGGTCGGGTCGATCCAGCAAGGATTGTCCAGACCCAGAGCTTATTTGTACTAGTTTCACTTATATTACTATATATTCTAAAACAGGCGTCCGTTTGATGAACCGTATACAACACGAGAACCCATAGGATGAGGTGAACCTTTTTAGAAACTCCATGAGATTTTCATAGAAATTTATAGTACGTTCATGTTGGATTGTACCTGAATCCATCCAATCCCTCGGTACTAAAATGCCAATAACATACTAGTTGGGTGTGTGATTGATTCTTGTCAATTTCATTGGAATATTTATGATGAGGAGAATCATCATGTTAATTCTTCATGGGACATTCTGCTAATTAAAATAAAACTGATAGCTTGTGAAGTGAATCCTCCCAAAGTCAAGCATGTTAACTACAGGAATCATGTGGATGGATATGATGCAGATAATGAAGGGTGATCCTATGGGCGTTCGTAACTATCAATTCATTCTGGGTCATATCCAATGTGGTTCAGTGCTCAGCGATCCTCTGTGGTCAGTGTTTCCTGGTCCTATAAGGGTCAGATCCTGTGTGGGTCAACACTCAATGATCATGTGTGTTTTTGCGCATACCGATCAGGTGTAGTTTACATATTATGTGGTTAACACTCAAATATCCTATGGGTTAAGTGCATACCAATCCTAAATTGGTCAAATACTCTGTGGGTCATGGCTCAGCGATCTTGTGTAGGTCAGCACCTATCAATCCTGTGTGGTTCAATGATCATCGATCATGTGTGGGTCTATGCATACTGATCCTGTGTGGGTTAGAAGCAGAGCCTCTTTATAGAATAAGTTTATATAGCTTTACAACTAATAATATTAACATCTTTACATAAGTTATAAATGGTTTGAGATGTCTTTTTCTTGGTGCATTCTCATTGATTTTAGGATTTGTGGTTTTTACTTCGTGGAATTATGAGAGATCTTTGGGGGTTTAAAGGTCTCTACTGAGTATTTTTATACTCTCTACAGCATACAATTCACCCTCACCTATTTGTGTCTTGTGCTAATGACAAGATGCTTTTACTGAGACATGGGGAGCTAGGAATTTCTGGTGTATGAAAGTGTCTAGATGACATGAAGAGCCGCAGTGAAGTGCTATACCTATCATTCATGTAGGATCCTTGTCCGATGACCTTAAAAACTATTTTTCCATTTACATATACTTCCTCTTCAGTTTGGCTTATATTATGGACCCTTCTACTTTCATTACATACTTTTACATGTAGTTACGGTTTTTAGTTATGGTTGTACATTTGTTCTTCCATTGTGTTATACTTGTGTGCATTGTTCATATCGTTGTATTTACAGGATTTGAGGCCATGCCTTCCCATTTTAGGGATATTCATTTCTAGTGCTAGTCACCAACCCCTGTGATACAGAAGGCAATATTTGGGTACTCACTGCACAAGCCCTGGGGGTATGATCATGGAAAAGTGGAATCAAATGGGTTGGTTCTACCAAACGAACTAAGAGTATTTGTTTTCAGTGGAGTATGAGTGTTAAGTTTATTGAGTTTTTAGTTCAATTCAGGGATCCTAGACTGAATGTGGTGGCCGATATATCCATACATCAAGACCTTGAATTCTGATTATTAACATGGTACATGAAAACACTAGTTTCGTGTGTATTGAAAATGTTTTTTTATCTACATTGATTCATCACACCAGGTATGACCATTTGACCTTGATACATCATTATTCTCTTAAAAGACGCCTCCACGTAGGCAGCCAGCCAGGATTCTAGTGTGTTATCAAGAGGATGGTCCGCATAGTGATGTGGTTTTTGTAAAGGGATTGTTTCCTCGGATGGTAACTTTGGGTGGTGTTCCAGAAATACCACTTCCCATTGGAATCAGTTACTACTGGCGCTATAGCTAGAAGACACATATTAGACTAGTGACTTACATGAGTTTCAATGACAGATACCCATCATGTTTCGAGAACATCTTGACGTACAGTCCCCTAAGGACTGGTTTGAGGTGGTGAAGAAGTTCTCATACATCCATGGAACCATATGATCAGATGGTAGACCTAGTAGAGAGCCATCATTATAGATCAGCAGGAGATGAAAGCATTTAGATTACCCTGATCATACGATGAGGGGAATTTTTAGTGGATAAATCTTGATAACCTTGCATGGAGAATGTGTATCTTTCAATAAAAAGATATGGGGTTTGTGTTCCCAAGAGATTCTACAGCTTCAAAAATACGACATGTCAGTATCCGAGTCTTCATAGAGGTGTACTGACCATTCCAAGTACTCAATGAATACTATATGACCAGTGATTCAGAGCTGATACCTCTGATCGTGATGTGTTTTGGGACATACGAGCCAACACTATCCCTCTGTGCATTCCTAATTATGTGAGCATTCAAGATATAACATTTGTGGTTGAATGATTTTTGGATGAGTAGATACAACCAATGAATGTTTGCAGTGGGAAAGCAGTAAACTAATGTCATTCTCAGAGAAATGGACATGTTAAATGAATATGGATGAGTAAGTGATAGGGACAGATGAATCTGTAGTGTAGCATACATGGAAGAGGATCCAGGAGAGTAGTAGATGGTGGTATACATTACGACATGTTACAACCAGAACCCCAATGTGGACCCCACCGGGCTCAGGGAGATGTAGGATAGGGGAATAGAGTAGCTGGATGCAATCAAAGTGTATTACTAAAGAGATCCATTTGAGGTATGGTATGTGTCTACTACTATATGTTGTATTTATAAACATATGTTCTAATTATTACTTATTATCCCGTGTCATGTTCACGACCAATAGTTTATGGTTAAACAATTGACCTGACCCTTTAATCTAGATATATATATGGGGGGAAACTCAATAATCAAATATATGCAGATGATGTGATCTGGACCTTGTTGTGAGAGTTTCTATAGAATCCTCTTGGTTGTATAATTGAGGTCTTATGACATTAGATATGGTATTTACTGGACATCCATAGTTCATGCTCAGACTGCCTATTTTAGGAAAAAGGATGTGGTATATCTACAACATTGGATTGAGGATTTCCATGGTCAGTAAAAAAGGGATCCCAGAAAACACAGAAAAACTCATGCATAGTAGGGTGAAACATATCACTCGTGAGTTAGATTTCTATACCCTCATGGTAGCCAGTGTATTGAGTTTTCAGTTAAAAATAGTAGTGACCGAGTGCGGGAATATCATTAAATTTTTTTTCTAGATTTGAAACCCCGAGAGAGAGGGACTTATGCATTGTCTTGTACCCATGGAGGACACCGATATCTACCACTGCATATCAGATGGCTCCCATGGATCTCCATGAGATGAGAGTATATATAAGAGACTTATAGAGGAAGGGATTAGTTTGACCCCATGATTGAGGTTATGTTTATATTACCGACACATTAACCATGTTGCCTTGTAGAATCAGTACCTACTACCAAATGGTGGATGGGAACGTCAATCTGTTAAAATTTGTAACCATTATTGTTGTCGGAAAGCTTACTGTAGGATTTTCAGAAGTTGAGACATTGAAGATTATTGGATTTCCTCCAATACAATCACTTAAAAATAGTCTATACTCTAGGGAACGAGGATGTGGTTGAAGCCGTGCAAAGTAGGACGTCTGGATCACAACTGCTGATTGAGGAAACAGAACAACTAGTCCTGTTGTGATATACATCATGGATAATGACGGAACATATTATCTTCAGTCTGTGACTGTCTCTTACACACACCTTGAGTGATTTAGGGCAACACTGCTTGTGGATATTTACTGCAAGGTCGGACACGATTAGATGTCCTCGGGATAGGTTCCTAAAGGATATTTGATTGGTGGGGAGAACATAAATATTTTTAGAGTATTTTACATTGTTCTAGTGACATTGTAGGTTGAGGTGTTGATAGAATCCCATACATCCACTTTGGAGGTATATACTAGTTTGGATATGTGGTACCATTACCTCTGATGTCAGTACTGGTTGTTAGGGATGAAGGAAGTAGAAACATAGTTCGATTCCTAATTCCTCACTTGTCAGCACGTGAAAGTTGAGCATCAGGTTTCAGAACATTTGAGCACATCATTTACACCAGGACAGATGGTTAGAAGACGAAGACCAAACAGAACATGGACGACATTCTTCGTGATTGTGTCCCAAATTTTTGTTTTTACTAGGAAGACCACCTACCACTGGTAGAGTATGTGTAAAAAAATAGTTATCACTTCACTATTATCTTGACACCATTTGAGGTCCTATACTGGTGACCGTGCATATCACCTCCACATTGGAATGATCCAGGGTAGTCCACACTTATGGGTCTGTTATAGGTACTGTCTACCACTGAGATGTTTTTGACCATTTCGGAATGGATTAAGACAACGAAATGAAGGAAGAAGTATTATGATGATAGGAGATGAATACCATTGGAGTTTGAGGAGGGACGCCATGTCTCCACATAGGTCTCACCCCGACGAGGATTGTGGAGAATTGGCTAGGGTGGTAAGCTTCCTCCAAGGTTCATCAGACCTTCCATATTCTCATTAGAGTTTGTGAGGTGGTGTGCTGCCTAGATATCCCCCCTCAGATGTAGTGGGTGCATAATGTTTTCCATGTGTCATAGTGAGAATATGGATGCATGATCCATCACACGTTATCGGCTAGGGAAAGTTGGAATTTTTCAAGGGGGAGACATTTATTGAGTTCTCGGTGCTGATAGAGGATCTAACAGAGTAATTCCTTTGTGGACAGTTGTTCTATATGGAGTGAGTTTGGTAGCCTCACGAGAACCACAAGGAGAAAAAATGGGAGTAGGAGGCTCATATTCGTGCCCAATACCCTCATTTTTTTATTTTATATTGTTTTGGCTTTCATGGATGTAATTCCCTAAAGTGGGGAGACCTTAATGTATTGTAATATCCGAATAATTGTTTTAATTATATGTAATTGTATCTATATCTTTAAATATGACGGTACATGATTCCGAGGACCAAAGTGTCCAAAATGATCCATTGAAAAATGACATTATTTAAATAGTGATTGATTGGTTTTCCAGAAAAAGTGTAATAACTTATAAATGGGTTACCAGATTATAAATCGAAGGGAATCATTGCATTCATGATTGTGGGTTTAGTCTAAGATGGTCTTATGCTTAGTTGGTGAAGACCACCGTTGGGAAAACCTAAAAATGGTGTAACCCTAAATAAAATAATTAAATAAACTTATATTATTTTCCAAATTATTATAACCTCGGAAGGTGGCTCGGATTAAATGTTGGACACCACTACTTAGCTCGTGAGTGTCTTCTCTCCTTATGAAGATCCTAAAATTGGATGGCATGAGCCAATAATGGAAGTCAGTGTCTTTCAATAAATAAAATAATTATGTAACAATTATTTTTTTGTTAAATCCATTATCTTCTTAATGGTAACTCAGATAAAAATCTGTGTATACCATTGTGTTTGTGGGGAAGTCTTCCCCTGAGGAAGAGCCTAACATCGACGTGCACATGTCGAGGGTAAATGTAAATTATTTTTGATCTTTTTCATGGTACATTCTGTAAAGTTACAAGTGACAATTTATATCATTTGAACGGTGCTTGGATTAAAAATCCAAGGGTACCATTGAAATTGTAGTGCTGGAATTTTATTAGGAGAATCATAACATCAACTAGAAATGGTCAGATGAAAACCTTAATTTTTGGACTATAAAAATAATAATAAAATAACACCATGATTTTATTTTATTTCTTTCATTGTAGCTGATTAACTATATTGTAGATACCACAGAGTAAATAGGTTATTCAATGACTTGACCCTTTGGTTGGATAACCTCAATGTTGGTTGTTTTAATGGAGCACTAAATTGAAATAACTTACAGAATAGGATTCTGATTGATGTGTCTTTAGTTGTGTTGGAAGACTTATAACTAGGAAGATAATCAAATTAATATTTCCTGGGACATCATGCCGGTTGAAATATATCTAATGGATTGAGGATCAGATCCTCTCAGAATCATATGTTTGGTAATCCTGTGGGTGGCTGTGATGTGGAGAATAAAGGGTGATCCTGTGCGAGTTAGTACCTATCAATATTATGTGGGTCAGATCCTATATGGGTCAGCGCATACTGACCATGTGTGGTTCAGATCTGGTGTGGGTAAATGCTCAGTGATCCTCTGTGGGATAATGCATACCAGTCCTATGGGGGTCAGATCTTGTGTTGGTCAATGCTCAATGATCCTGTGTGGGTCAGCGCATATGGATCTTCTGTTGGTCAGATCTTGTTTGGTCCTATCGATCATATGTGGGTCAGCATTAAGCATTCATGTGTGGGTCAGCACATACCGAACCTGTGTGGGTTAGTAATAGAGTCTCTTGACAGAATAATATGATCGAGTTGTATGACTAATCATCTATATTTTTTACTTAAGTTATAACTGGTGGGAGATATCATTCTCATGTTTCTTTGTGATTGATAACATTCTTTGTGGCTTTTCTTATTTGGAATTATGAGATCTCTTCGAAGGTCTCAGGGCCCCTACTGAGTATTGTTAAACTCACCACTACACAGGCTTTGCCCGCACATTGTTTTGTCTTATGTATACAACATGCATCATTGACTAAGACATAGGGAGGTAGGACATGATGTTGTATAGAGGCGATGAGTTTACATGGCATGCTATAGTGATGAGCTCTAGCTACCCTTCATGAAGGATCTCCGACATATGCCCTTAGGAGCTATTTTTCCTTTTACATGTACATCAATTTCAGTTGGCCTTGTATTCTAGCCTGTTTTACTATCAGTACATACTATTACACTGTCTTGGTATTTTTAGTTGTGGTTGTAAATTTTTTCTTCTGGTTTGTTAACCTTGTATGTAGTGTTCCCTATCTATGTGTGTACATGTTTTGTGGAAATGACATCCCTTTTTAGGGATATACCTTTCCAGTTCTAGTCACCAACCACTTTCCTATGAATGGAGGGCTTGGGTAAGACATCGGAAGTGACCCAAGGGTCGGGTCGTGACACATTAGGATGGTCCTAGACACCCAATGAGAGAACAAACCTTAAAAGAATATCTCAAAGTTTTTATTTTGGATTATAGGTGTCCACTTCATCGGAAAAATCATCTAAGAGGTTAGAGTATGAGTGGAACCTACAATGGTTGGGGTATATATTTATTTAGAACCACACAAATGTTATATTTCATATCAGGGTTTATATGTTTTTTAAGGGTAATATTTGAGATTAAAATCTAATTTATCTGGAGTGGAAGGAAAGATGAAAGTTTTATTATAAATGTGGCATATTTTTAAGTGGATGTAAGGGTGCTGTCCATTCATTCAAGAGAATAGGAAGAGATTTAAGTCCACTCCCATCATGTTTATTCCAATGAAGGTTGTTGAGTATATAGTGTTCTACAATGAATTAGGGACTATACTTAGTTTTGTTTGGATGAATATGAAATAATTGAATATTAATGGCTAATGGAAATTGATACCACATTATCATAACTATGTAAGCCATAATATTGAGTTAGATGTGGATGTATTCTCACTGATGGTGTGGCAACACGACTTGATGGGAGATAAGATAATCATATACTATGATCATAAGAGTCTCAAGTATATATTCTCTCATAAAGATATCAATTACTGAGGGAGATGATGGCTAGAGTTCACCCATTACTATGACATTGAGATTGTATATATTCCAATGATGGGCAATGTGGTGTCATAGAATCCCAACATGATATGTCATTCTTCGTTGATGTTTGAGGCATCATATTACTTATCCTCATTGCAGTTTACTTTATTTAAAAAGGATGGTTATTCATATTTAGGTCGATGGTTGTTACCCCACCACATTTACAATGTGTTATTGATGCTCAACCTAGAGATTTAGTATGGTGGTCCAATCCATTTACACATGTTATTAATTGGTTTTAATATTAACTAACCATCATTTATAAACCAATGAATATAGCCTCTAGTGTCTTTGAATGATTAGATAACTAATTATAGATCCTGGAAATCAAACTAAAAAAACAATTTTTTAATACACATAATTAGCTCTAAAACCCCTTTGAGAACGTACATCTATATTGAATAACCTAGGGAAAACATGAAGAAAAGAATGGTCTAAAAAACCAAGTATGTGAATAAACATAATAATGATTTATATGACATGGGTTAAAAGGAATATCATGATGACATAAACATGCATAATCATATGGATGTATAATATAAAGAACATGGGATCATGTTATCATAGAATCCTAGTAATGTTCATGAATCATAAACCATGAAACATTCCTGATTCAATGTTCATTATCTGTATATGATCACAAGTCATGAAAACCCACAAAAACCATTTCACATGGAGAACGAGTTAATAAAATCTTGTAAGACTATTGCAAATGACGCCTCATGGAAGTAAATATTACCCAATGAATTGTAGTGATATGTAGGAACACCCATCATTACATTTTCAAGAATATTTTTCCATATAAATAATCATTCATAATAAACAAATCATTAATAGATGGGTTGCCCATGGAAGGAATTGCGTACCACAATATAGTTAAATGGGATGTCAAAAATAATTATCATAACGTTGTCCATGAAATAATACATTTAAATCATACATCTATATTAATGTGAGAAAAAATGAGTAAATAATGATAGGTTATGTTACACTAAATTGAAGAAATGAAATATGAGTTTTTAATAATCATAATTAATAAATAATTTTAGTGCGGTTGGAGGAAAATGATAAAGTGAATTTAAAATAGAATATAATATTATATTGGATAAAAAACAATGATCCAATGAATCTTTCAAAAATAAAATGAATTATTATATAAAATAATTGTTGAATAAAATAATTATGGAGTCCACGTGAAAACATTTATGAATTCAGGATGTTCATTTCAATCGAGGACGCTTATTAGGAAGAATTGAGAAGGGATCATTTGTAATACATGTATTTCACCATTAATATAGGACGTACTAACTTGGATACGTGAGATTGAAATAGATAGAAAAAAAATTAAAATATGTATAAAAAAATAAATATGTGTTTTATTTGGGTAATGTCAGTGAAATGGTATCCTGATGGAAAAATGGTGTTTCTGAAAGGATCCCTTACCCTGTGATTGAAATGGTTTTTCACATGTCATTAATATCCTAAATAATAAAAATAGATCCATTAAATATTTAATTGAAAAATATTGTTACATTTATTTTATTTATTATTACATTGTTATGTTCATTTATGTATTTTTTTATGAATAATGAAATACAATTTCATTACCCAAGAGTGTTTATTTCAATGGTTTTCATGATCAGTTCACCTGTATAAAAGTATGGAAGATCCTTTAAAGTGATGATATTATCCTGATTTGAGTTTATACATTATTAATGATATTACATTGGTTCAATTGTTCTAATATACAATTGTGTTTCATGGAATGAATATTTTTCATTACATAAATCATTATTGATAATGGTTTGGGTTAATTTTGGAAGTTTTAGATCACAATGAACTCATTTTGTTTTATTATTTAGTAACATGAATATATGTCACTTCCAAAACCTAAAAAGGGTTATAACATAAATTTTACAATTTTTTTGAAAACATATAATGTTTCTATGACCATCCATGGTGGAGGTAATGTAAATAGAAAATGTTTCATCCTTGAAGGCGATAAAACAACACATCATTAATGATGATTCCATTTTTAGAATAAAAGGTAGATGAGAAGGGGATTTCTGATCGATTATTACATTAGAATATAAAAATATTTTATATTTCAGGAACATTAGTCATCATACTATTTTAATAAGTGGAGGTGAGGAGAGAATAATAGAAGAAAATAACATGAAATGAAAATAAACAAGAACATAGAGAAAAAACAATTATAGTAATGGTATATGATATTAAGATATTATTTTATAAAACAATTTATAATTATAAAAAACATGCGAGGTGTGAGGAGATGTGGTCATTAGGGTGTTATTTTTAGGGGGGAATTGGGGTGTTTTCTAATTATTTTATTCATTATTTTATTATTTTTCTCAAGAAATGAAATAGTATGGATTCTTATGACTAAATTAAATGTTAATAAATGTAAATTTATATAATGTGGTAAATACATCTATGATGAATCAAGTAATAGTTAATGTAATTTATAGTGTATATATACCATTATTTACCATATAATAATATTCACAAGAAATTCAACAATGTTAGAAAAATAAAATATTCAACCTAAACACATTTTAAAATGTATTGTTAAAAACATTGACTCTATTTTAGGAAAATAATTTCCTAAATATTTGAATGATATGTTTTATCAAGAATCATTATTAATTTATGAAATGTAAATTTTAATAATATAAGATATTTTATAACACTTTGAACAAATACTCAAGGTTTCATAAAAATATTTTATAATAATAAAATAATATAACTTTTTTATGACTAATTTTTGTGAAAAATAAATTTTCAATTAAATAATTATATTATTTATAAAATTGATAAAAAAAAATTAATGTTTTATAAAATAAACACAAAATTTATCATTTTGAAAATATTTATTTAAATATAATTTTATATAATAATATTATATTTTAATTTATTAGATACATAAAAGTATATATATACTTTAAAGGGAGAGTTTACTATTATCATTTCTAGGATACATTACCTAATGTTTGGCATTAATATTAAATAGGTCATGTACCAATTTCAATTGTATAGGTTCCTTACCATCTTGAAATAACTTTTACCTCATTCATTACTTATTTTTAATGTTTTTATTGTGTTCTAAAATTTGTTTACTTTTATTTACACTATATATGAAAATAATATAATTGGAATATTTATTGTAAAAAATATGGATTGTTACAGTTTTTAACCCATATGAAATTTCACCTTTGAGATTTTTTACGTACTACATAGGTAGGGGTACATCTTCTACATCAATTCCTCCAATTCCTATTTTTCATCAACATTCATTTGGATCCTCCATATTACGCTTACTAGTTGAGTAGTAATGTTGTGTAGATCATTATCTCTATGTTCGAGGATCATCACTTTTTTCTCCTTGTAAGAATGATCAATTTTCATCTATACCACCACTAAATTCAGTACATGAAACAGACCTGATATGTATTTATACAAGAGGGATATGTGGAATATATCATGTACTTAAGACATGGTAGGTGGAAGTTCTCTTGTATATTCCATAGATCTAACACGATCAAAAATCATGAAGGGTCCAATGTACTTGGGACATATGTTTCCCTTCATAAAAAAGTTCACGATCCCCTTCCATGGAGATATATGGAGGAATACAATGAATCCAACAATATAAAATTGGGTCCCATGAAGATTTAATTTATAAATATAATATTAACTTTAAGTTTCCATGATAATTTTACTATTTGTTTTAACATTTTGTACAATTTTATCAACAATTTAAGGTCCTATAAGATTGGGTTCATGGACTTTATCTATCACACCTAGTTTTTTCTTTTCATGTATTGGTTTTAATCTGGTTAATTAAAAATATTGATTATTTTATTTAGTGTTTGATGATTTTAATTTTGAGTTATAAACATCAATATATTTCTAAGAATCCTACTTTGTGTCCCCATTTCTTTCATGGGTGTTTTTGTAGAATGTGTGGTTACTTCATGATTTGGGCCAACCGTGATCTGATTTCAAGATTTAAAAGCCATATTTTGTTCCTTTTATAAATACATTGTTTTTCAAAAAAAAAATCACCCATTACACTTACTACATTTCCTCCCCTGAAATATTCAAACCACAATGTCCTTTTAGACCCCTTTATAATTCATTATCATGGTGAATATGGGTTACTTATTTAATTTTTGGGCCAGCGTAGGGGCACATTTCAATTTTTTTAAAAAAAATAGATTGTTTATTTTATATCAATTTATGTTTTTAATATTTTTTGGAATTTACACCACCCAATAGAGACCAATATATATATTCACACCCCATTGTGTCATTTTTTCTTATTTAATGCTCATATTATTTGCGTATTAGGTAAAAACATTTTAATGTTTATCAAATCGTCCATATTTTCAAAAAGTAATTTGTATCATTCATAAATCTGTCAATTAGTACTCTTTTTACCCAAATTATATTTAAATATTTCATACATAACGTATGAGTATCTCTACAATGGTTCAAGCAATTCCTATATATCTATGGTTGTAGATCTAAAGTAATATGATGACTATTCTAGTATCAATTGTGTGATTTCTTCTCCTTTCACCTCCCTCTTCTTCCTCCTTCCATTATTTTATTTTTATTTCATCAATAATTTTCATTGAAGTCCTATGTTTATGTTTGGGAATGATTTTTTAGGGTTTTTATATTCACCTGGGAATTTTATTCATAGTTTTAGGGTTTATAAACCAGCAGTGGGTGATATCGGGTGTGTGTTTCCATTACGCCAAGGATTTGAGGTAGGATATCCCTTTCACTTATCATTATAACATAAGATTCATCATTTTATTATTGTTATAAAATGATATATATTATTATTACTGTTTTTCATCCTTTGTATAATTTTCGTGGTGTGCAATATGGTTATTTAAGCCTTGTATTGGGAAAGGCAGTGTGGTTTTGTCATAAAAGTGGACACCAAGGGTTTGTTTAAATGTTTTGTTATCCTTTTCACATAATTTGTGAGGTTTAGAAACTGTTTTATGGTATATTTAAGATGTTATAGTATCTTGAATAAAATATATATTGCAATTGGTTTTTATTCCTCATCATGTGCATAAAATAAATTGCCTTGTTTAATAGTGAATGTCATGTGTTCGGTAAATTGCCCGGTTGTCATTTAGGAGATAAGTGTGATTTAAAAATAATTTTTTGGATTTAAAAATGAATTGTATGAATTAAAAATGATATTATTTTGTCCATATATGGATTTCCCATGTGGAATTGGTTTTACAAACAAATAGGTTTTTGTTTACAAAATGTTTTGGCCCTAGTTTCAGGAAAATGGCCCATTTCACATCCTTATGAAAATGGATGTGTTTTTAATATATAACCTGAGTTTTATAAAGGAATTATGAAATAGTTTTTATGATTTATATAATTTGTATACACCTCATTAATTAGTGTTAAATTCATACCTTTTTCAAATTATTATTTTGATAAAATATTAAAGGCATGTTTGGCATTTTTTTATAAAAAAAATGGTTTCCATGATTATATCATGTTTTTTCTTTTGGGTACATTTTATAGTTCATGAAATTGGTTTATTAATTGGTTTTTGTAACACCCCAAGCATCCATGATATGCTTTTCTTTGAATAATAAAGTAGCATGTGTTATACGAAACTCCGAGCTCTAACACACTCCACAACCAATCAAACTAACCATTATGAATAGTAATACCAACATTTTGAAATTTAATGAATTTTATCTCTCAAAATGAAATTCATTTTTGGATTCGGAATATCAAATTTAGTGTTGTATGAAATTTAGTTATTTCTCGGATAACTTTTATATTTTGATGAATAGTGAAAATTACTTAATTTTAATTAAAAACAACTTTTTTAATCAAAATAATTAATAGTGATAAATTATGAATTTGAGTGGTTTTAAAGTATATTTAAAATATATTTCTACCATTTAATACAATGTAGTTCATTGTACATAATTTCACAATTAAACCAAACATAAATAAGTGTCAATATTTGGATAGTTATTGTATCTTAAAAACACGCATTGTGTTTTGACAACGGGACTTCATTTTAAATTAATTTATGCCACTTCTGTGTTTTGAATTTGTAAAAATGGATTCTATATTTGGAATCAGGTGTCAAAATTGTGTAAATAGGTAACTTTTATTTATATATATTTTGAATATTTACTTCGGTAAATATTTTATTTACCATGGTTAAAGGGTAAATCCGGTAAATATGGGTAAACAAATAGTATTATAATAATAATAAATTACCCTAAAACGTATCCAAAACTTATTGGTGGATACAAGTCCGACCATGGTCATCGTTGGGTCGATTTTGGGACCCCATGGAGCCACTTGTAGGTGATAGGGAAACATTATTATAATTAAGTTAATGTAAATAAAAAATGACCAAAGCATATATCTTTTAGAAAAACAATTTTTGCATAGGGTTATATATGTTACATTTTATAATACAAATATTCATTAGAAATATAAAATTATTTCCTACATAATTAAATTTTATTTATAATTTTTAGACATTGAAAAAGTAAAAATATATATGACACAATAATGATGTAATATTTTTATTATTAATGATAGAATCAAATAATTGGTATTATAAATTCTAAAATAAATATAATTTGTATGTTTTGATTACATACACGAATTTTATATGTTAGTGTTTTTTAAATGAATTTTGTTTGAATTAATAATGTTTTTATGTCTTTAACAAAAATCAATTTTTGACTCGTGTCAAAATTGAAATAAATGAGTTTTTAAAAAAATATTATATTATTAATTTATTTTCCATTCCTACAAATCTAAGGTTCAGCCCATGGACTGATGTAATTATTAGTGTATCATTAATGGTCCACTTGAGGGTTTCTTGGAGGTATATATTATATTTATTAACTATATAATATAAAAAACAATGTTACATGGTATGTGTTAAACTAATTAACCTTGTGTTAAAACAAAAAGATAAGGTTAAAATAATGACCCAAACATATCTAAAATATATTGGTTGAAATTATTTCAACCCTTACCCTCCATAAAATTTTAATAATCAACTTTTTATCCATTAGAAACCGAATATGATTTTATTTTAAAATAATACTTTAGGTTTTTTCTAAAGAGGCCCTCACCCCTCTAATAAAAGGGAACTCCCCCTTATCATTAATTCACACCTTCAAAGCCATTTGGAGTGGCTTACCTCTTCGAAAATATCCTACAAAAATCCATAACTTCATCCTAGAGGCCTTATAATGACCATAAAGCCAACCTAATGAGCCCTTTTTATCAAATCAAAAGGAAGAACCTGAAGAAGAGGTAACATCTTAACCACCCAATTTAAAGTTCCTTTCTTCTTCAACTCCTTCATTATTTTTTATTTCTATTCTAAAATAATAACATTATTATATTATATATATTGTGATGTTATTATATTTATTTAACAAACAAATTCATTATTCTATCCATCCCTTTAATGACATGTCAACATACGTGCGTACGTACGACCTACCGTTTCCACGTTGTGGTGTAATTGTTATTCAATATATTATTATTTTGATGGGTATAATAATGATTTTTACGTCATTTAAATAATAAATATAACATGATAATGATTCTTTCTATATAATATTTCATCCAATTATTTATTATTTTAATATAAAATGAATGATATTGTGAGTCGTGCGTATATACGGATTACCGTCTCCACAAACGCGTTGAAATTCATTCCCCATCGTATCCATTCAAGATTAAATTTTATTGGATGATTAAAAATAATATTTTTGGACTTGATATCATTATGGATATGAATAAGAAACAACCTATCCATAACAAAAATGGATTATGTAATATAATAGAAAAAGGAAAATGAATCCGTTAACACCCAAAACAACGATAATCCTAAGATGTTATTAACAAATAAATGCTAAAAGATCATATATGATATCATATTAATGTATATGATTATTTTATAATTTAATACAATTATTTAAACATTATAAAAGAAGTTAACCTACCCTCGACCAAGGAAAATTACAATTTAAGGGTTTATTTCACAATCTCTTCATTATTCGAGGTTGTTTATACCTAATTATCTACTGGGACCTCTTTATCATCCACATCCATTTTTCTTAAAAATGTATTTCAAAACATTGTTAATTTATTACAGAATATGTGTTAAATTCATTTATACCCTTTTTTGAATTTTTCTAAGATGTTTATAAATGAATCTTTCCATCGCTTTCCAAATAAGGTCATTTTTATCCTTTTCGATAGAATTAAGGTAAGAATGTTTTTTTAACTTATGCGGCCGATGTAGCTATTTTACCTAGTTATAAATCATCAAATCTTCCGTTACATGCTTATAAAAACATTTTCAAAGTTAATTTTTTTATTTTATAATTATGTGACTTTTAAATGATTTCAAAAAAGAGATATTTCTCTCAAATAGTTTCGATTTCATCTATGTCAACATCCTTTGATGGATTTTAAGCTTATTTCAAGTTGATTTATTATGATACAAAACTCCCATATTATATTTAAGTTTTTTTGATATGTTTGGCTGTGGATGTGTTATTTTTATACCATTCATATTTTATGGAGAAAGTATTAACATTTCGTATGATAGTTTTAATACGAATGTTTATGTTATGTTTAAACATGTTCATATGAGAAATGCATTGGACTTAATAAGTGATGGGTGGTGCCAGCTATAGCTCCTCGATGCATCGTTAGGTCTCACGAGACAATCAAGTGTATTGGCATGAGGCCTTGACAAAAATCATATTTTTAGTCTTGGCACGAGGCCTTGACATTGTGGTTATGATAGTCTAGCATTATGCATTGCATCATTATGAAAGTGGGTATTGATATTGCATGTGATTATTCGACTAGTAGAATATCCATGAGAATAAGTAAATTGAATTATTTCATTTTAACTTTGCCATATTATGATGATGTTTAAGTTAATAAGGCTTTTGTTTTTGCTATACATTGCCTTAAATGATTATGCTTATTTATGAATGTTTCCATTATATTGTTATCCTTACTGAGCATCTGAGCTCACCCCTTTCAATGTTTTATTTTTCCCAGGATGTGAAGAAGTATGTTATGAATGACCTGCATGGATAATATGAGGGAATATGAAGACAATATGTTGTTTTATTAGTTTTCACTTTATGATGTATTGTAAACTTTATGAATGTATCTAGTTATTCCAAGTCTACTAAACAAATCGGTCATTCGAGGCTTGATCTTTCTTGTGATAATGCCAATGTTATGTAATAATGGATCGACTATGAGAAACAGGGGTCAGGGTATTACAGTTGGTATCAGTGGAAGTTTTGTACACACCATGGAAGCCAAATTTAGATTAACTCTGATTAGCGCACATAGCCTTATGATAGACTTTGAGGATTAGTATAGAAGAACTTCCTAGAATTTTGGTATTGTACTGATTTTTTGTGTTTTCTGAGCAATACATCCCTGCCTAGATACGAGAAGGTAGAGGCAGCTCTTGTACAGATGTACCTAGGGGTAAAAACCGAAAACACTACTTTGAGCTTGACTCGAACCGGAACTGGTGCACGACAATGGGCCTTGCTGCAATTTTGGTTACGACACTCATGAGGGATATTCCTAGGATTGTTCTCATTTTCATTACAACACATTATGAATGGTTTATCAGTATATACTTCCTAAAAGAAATTTTTTTATGATTATGGATTATATCCAAAAACTGTAGAATCTATGTTAAGTGTTTTTCAAGTTTGTTATTATGTATTTATATTCATAAACTAATCTAGTTTATGACATTGTTTAGAAATGGTGCCGAGTGGAAGGAATGGAAACCATATCAATGCATGCACTCCATGTAAGGATTTCCCTCCGGCTCATGATAATTATAGTGGAGCTAGTGATGCAACTGGTGCTGAACATCTAATCACCATACTGGGACAACTCACTCAGGTTCTGAATAATAACCTTACCCGTATGGAGCACCCTGATTCACAGTGTGGAGGATCAATGTTAGATCACTTCATGAGGCAACAACCACCAACATTAAATGGGATTACATATCCCTTGGTATCTGAGCAATGGATAAATTCTGAAGAGAAAATATTCCATGCCTTAGGGAGTAGTGAAAGGGAAAAAGTTATCATGGTAGTTTACCGCCTCACTGAGGATACTGATCAATGGTGGTCATTGATACAAAACACTAAGGAATATGATGAAGTATTATATATAGAATGGAGGAAATTCAAAGAGTTGTTCTTAGAAAAATACATTCCTCGAGACCATCGAGCATATACGGAAAGGAAATTTCTGAGTTTGAGGCAGAAAGAGGATGAGAATGTCGCAAAGTATGAGGATAATATTACAACGTTAGCGAGGTATGCTGCAGATTATATACGTAACCCAAGAAGTACGATTGGTCATTTATTTGATGGGTTAAAACCATTTCTCCATTGAGCATTAGTCTCACAAACCACCTCGTCGTATGAAGATATTGTCTCATGTGCTATCAAGAAAGAAAAATAATTCTCTAAGTCTTACGACTTTTAAGTAAAGAAAGAGAAGAAGAGATTTTCTGATCAATATGGAAATGGAAATAAATGGATGAAGGTAAATGTTGAATATCAATCCTGCAGTAAATGTGGGAAGCAAATCCCCGGTTCTTGCTTGAAGGAAATGGGTGTTTGTTACAGGTGTGGTGAAAAAGGCCACCAAACTCGTGATTGCAAAGGGAATAAGGAAGCTATCAATTCTTAGTGCTATAATTACAGGGAGATGGGACATTATGAAAATGAATGTCCTAAGCGTCAGGGGAACTTACCTCAGAAAAGGCCAGTGGATCAAGTCCAAGCTTATGCGATCACTAATACTGAGTTAGAAGCCCAGAAAGACATGGTTGTAGGTAATTTATTGGTTTTCTCATGTTTAGAAAATCTATTATTTGTTTCAGGATCATCAAATTATTTCATATCTTCCCATTTTTCTATTAAAATTAGATATTTCCAATCTGAATTAACAAGGGGGTTGTTAGTTAAATCTCCTAAGGGACGTATCATTACATCGATGTTTTGTGAATCAATCCTCATTAGAGCACATAAATGTTTTTTATCGGCTGATATCTTCGCCATACCTGTGATTGAATTTTATATAATCCTCAGTATGGATTGCCTTTTGGACCATGATGCGAAGATTTATTGTAAGAAGAAGGAAGTTACGATTCTTAATGATGATGATAAAGAAAACCTTATCCTTAGAGAAGATTCATCGCCGCCTAATTCTTATCTAGATCCACCCCTAGTAGCTCAACAAAATTCAATTATTGTGGAGGAAGAGAATGAATTATCTGTGGGTGAGGAAAGTAATGTTCAAATAGAGGATGTACCTATTGTGAGAGAATATGTAGATGTGTTTCTGGAAGATTTACCAGGAAATCTACCAGAACAAGAAGTTGAGTTTTCAATTTATTTAATTCCTAGATCAAGGCATCTATCGAAGACCCCTTATAGAATGACCACTTTGGAATTAGTTGAACTAAAGAAACAACTAGTGTAATTGAGTAATAAGAAATTTTTTCTCCCTAGTTTTTCTCCATAGGGAGCCCTTGTCATTTTTCTTAAAAGGAACGATGGATCTATGAGGTTTTGCATTGACTCTAGGGAGATCAATGCTATAATAATAAAGAACAAGTATCCCCTACTTCGCATTGGTTATTTATTTGACCAACTACATGGAGGTAAATAATTTTTAATGATTGAACTTCGATCTGGATACCATTAGTTGTGTGTGAAGAATGAAGAGATTCCTAATACTGCATTTCGAACAAGGTATGTGCATTATTAGTTTACAGTAATGCCTTTTGGGCTGACTAATGCACCCTCTGTTTTCATGGATCTAATGAAAAGAGTTTTCCAAGAATATCTTGATAAAAATGTAGTGTTATTTATTGATGATATCATGGTATACTCCAAAATCTACAAAGATCATGATAATCACTTGCACATTATATTGAAGACTCTAAGATGACATGAATTATATGGGAAGTTTAGAAAATGAGAATTATGGATTCAAGTGATTTCTTTTCTTGCCCATATTGTCTCTAAGGATGGAATCTTTGTTGATCCTTCTAAGACATGATCAATCCAAGAATGTCCAGCACCGACTAGTATAACTGAGGAATGTAGTTTTATTGGTTTAACAGGTTATTATCGACATTTCATCTAGAACATTGCTCGATTGTCTAACCCATTAACAAAGCTCACATGTAAAGGGGTTAAATTTTTCCAGACAAAAGAGAATAATGAATGTTTTGATGAACTGAAAAGAAGATTAGTCAATGATCTTATATTGAATCTACCATTGGGGAATGATGGGTTCGTTATTTATAGTGATGCATCGAAGAAAGGTCTTGGTTGTGTCCTTATGCAAAATGATAGAGTTATTACCAATGCATCAGGACAGTTGACAATTCATGAGCAAAGCTATCCTACTGATGATCTTTAGATATTTACTATAATATATTATTTGACGATTATGATACACTATCTCTCTGGTAAAAAATAAGAGATTTATACATATCACAAGTGTTTGAAATATATTTTCTCATAGAAAGTGCTCATCGTGAGGCAAAGTAGATGGCTTGAACTACTCAAGGATTATGATTTCACAATACACTACTACCCAGGGAAGGAAAATAAGGGGGATGATGATTTGAGAAGAAATGATCATGTAGTTTTGAACATGATGATAGTAGAAAATGATACCATATACATGGATCTAGTAAAGATGGATATGGGAATCACCATGGAAGGTGAAACATCAATACTTATTCAAATGGTTGCCAAACCATCTTTACTAGAAAGGATAATGAGTTCTCATACTGGAGATGAAGAGTTTCAAAAGAATATTAAAGCTATGAATGATGGGAGATTGAATGACATTGTGTATAAATATGGAATTTGGATGTTTGGGAAGATACATTGTGTTCCCAATATCCCTAATCCAAAAAGGGGTTGTTGGATGATGCGCATAGTTCAAATTTTTCAATACAACCTGGGAGCACTAAAATGTATATAGATTTAAAGAAACATTTTTTGTTGGACAACATGATGAGGGAGATTACTAATTTTATGTCAATATGTATTGTTTGTCAACAAGTGAAAGCTAGAAGTCAACAACCTGGAGGAGTCATGAAATCACTTCCCATACCTGAGTGGAAATGGGATAATATTATGATGGACTTCGTCATGGGGCTACCAAAGACTCCTAGAAGGAAAGATGCAATATGGGTCATTGTTGATGGTCTTTCCAAGTCAGCACATTTTCTTTCTATAAGAGATGATCTACCACTTGAATGTCTAGCAAGACTATATATTAATGAGGTTGTGAGACATCATGGAGTTCCCTTATCGATTGTCTCAGATCGTGATCCCCATTTTACATCCCGGTTCAAGAAAAGTCTTCAGAAGGACTTAGATACTAAATGTCTTTTGAGCATTTCCTACCACCATCAAACAGATGGAAAATCAAAATGAACTATACAAACCTTAGAAGACATGTTGAGATCATGCTAACTTGACTTTCAGGGTATGTGGGATCAGTATTTACCTCTGATAGAATTTTCCTATAACAATAGCATTCATTCAAGCATTCATATGGCACTATATAAAGCATAATACGGATAAAGATGTTGCACACCAACCTGTTGAGATGAATTTGGTGAATGAAAACCTGTAGGCCCAGAACTGGTGGAGGAAATTATGGAAAAGGTGATGGTAATCCAAAACCACATTAAAGCTGCTCAAAGTAGGTAGAAGAGCTATGCCTATAACTGAAGGAAGGATTTGTAATTTCAGATAAGAGATCATGTTTTCTTGAAGGTATCTCAATGGAAGGGAGTTATAAATATTGGAAAGAAGTTTAAATTGAGTCCCAGTTATTTCAGACCTTTTGAAATTCTATAACGAATTGGGAATGTAGCTTACCGTTTGGCGATGCTGCCAAGTCTCTCCAAAGTTCAGGATGTATTCCATGTATCACTGTTGAGAAAATACAAGCCTAAACAAACACATGTATACAACTATGAGGAATTTTAACTGGAACCCGATCATTCTTATTGTGAAGATCCCATCAGGATTCTTGATACGAGAGTAAAAGTGATGAGAAACTGGATGAATCGTCTGGTAAAAGTTTTATAGAAAAACCACAAGATGGAAGATGAAACATGGGGACCCAAGCAACTAATGATGAATAAACACCAAAGTATTTTTATGTAGTAAAATTCTCGAAATTTTTAGGATGAAATAATTTGAATGAGTGGAGAATGTGACACCCCAATCTTCCAGGGTATGCTTCTCTTTGAATAAAACAGTAGTGTGTGTTATACGCAACTCCGAGTTCTAACACACACCACAACCAATCAAACTATTTGTTATGAATAGTAATACCTACTTTATATAATTTTATAAATTTACCTCTCAAAATGGACTTCATATTTGGATTTGGAATATCGAATTTTTCCTAGGTATAAATTTTTGTACTTTTTGGATAACTTTTATATTTTGATGAAAAGTTAAAATTACAAAATTTTAATTAAAAACAATTTTTTTAATCAAAATAATTAATAGTGATATATTATGAATTTTAGTGGTTTTAAAGTATATTTAGAATATATTTTTACCATTTAATACAATTTATGTCATGGGACATAATTTCACAATTAATATAGACATAATCAAGTGTCAAACTTTTGATAGTTATTATATCTTAAAAACACGTTTTTTGTTTTAACAGCGTGAATTAATTTTAAATTAATTTTTTCCACTTATGTGTTTTGAATTTGGAAAAATGGATTCCAAATTTGGAATCAGAATGTCCAAGTTTTGTAAATAGGTAACATTTATTTTTAGACATTTTTAATAATTACTTCGGTAAATATTTTATTTACCATGGTTAAAAGGTAAATCCGGTAAATAAGAGTAATGAAAATAATATTATAATAATATTAAATTATCCTAAAAAGTGTCCTAGCCTTATTATTGGATACATTTCTGACCATGGGTATCTTTTGGCCAATTTTTGGACCCCATGGACAGGGACACTTTATTTTAAATTAATACATTTCATTTTGTAGATGACATGGACACTTTATTTTAAGTAAGTAATGTAAATACAAAAATGACATATGCTTATATCTTTTAGCAAAACAATTTTTACATATAGTTATATATGTTACATTTTTTATTATAAATATTAATTAGAAAGCTATAAATATTTCCTACATAATTACATTTTATTTATAAATTTTAGACATTGAATAGGTAAAAATATATATGACACAATAATGATGCATTAATTTCCTTATTAATGAAAGAATCAAATAATTGTATTTATAAATTTTATAATAAATATAATTTCAATTTTTTGATGGAATAAAATAATTTTATATGTTAGTATTTCTAAAATTAATTTGGTTCTAATTAATAATGTTGTTATGACATTAAGAAAAATAAATTATTGAGTAGTTTCAAAATTGACATCAATGATTTTTTAAAACAAATATTATATTAATAATTTATTTTATATTCCTAAAAATTGAAGGATCGGCCAAAGGACATATATCATAATTAGTGTATCATTATTGTAATACATTGGGGTATATTGGAGGTATATAGTATGTTTCTTAACTATAAAATATAAAACGACAAAGTGACATGGTAAGTGTTAAACTAATTAACCAAGAGTAAAAACTATAAGATATGGTTAATATAATGATCCAAACCTGTCTAAAATCCATTGGTTTGAAGAATTGAGACCAATCCTCACATTAGACATTGAATAATATACTTTTGATATATTATAAAACAAATATGATTTTATTATAAAATAATACTTTACCTTTTTCCTAAGGAGCCCCTCACCCCTCTTATAAAAGGGCACTCCCCCTTCTCATTAATTCACACTTTCAAAGACATTTGGCTTGGCCAAAATATTCTCAAATATCCTCCCAATATTCCTCAATTAAAGCTAGAGGTCTTATTTTGATCATAAAGACATCCTAAATAGCCCTTTTGATAAAATCAAAAGAAAGAACCCGAAGAAGAGGTAACATCTTAACAACCCTCTTTAATGTTTCTTTCATCTTCAACGTCTTCATTCCTTGTTATTTCCATTCTAAAATAATAACTCCAGTATCTTATATATACAGTGATGTTATTATAATTATGGAATAAACATATTCATTATTCTATCTATCCCTTGAATGACATTTCACTATACGTGCATACGTATGACCTACCGTCACCACGTTGTGGTGTAATTGTTATTCAATATATTATTATATAGAATGTTATAATAATGATGTATACATATTTTAAATAATAAATATAACACTATAATGATTCATTATATATGATATACCATCCAATTATATAATATTTTAATATCAAAAGATTGATATTGTCGCTCGTGCATACGTACAGATTACCGTCTCCACGAATGCGAGGAGATTCATTCCCCTTCGTATCCATTCAAGAATAAATTATATAGGAGGATTAAAAATAATATTTATGGACTTGATATCATTATGGATATGAAAAATATAAAACCTATCAATAACAATCAGGGTTTACGTAACAAAACAGTCAAAGGAAAATGAATCCATTAACACCTGAAACGACGATAATACTAAGATGTTATTAACAAATAAATTTTAAAGGATCATATATGATATAATATTAATGTATATGATTATTTTATAATTTAATAACAATGATTTCACCATTATACAGAAGGTTAGCCTACCCTCGACCATTGATAAGTACAAGGTAAGGGTTTATTTCATAATCTCTTCATTATCTGAGGTTGTTTATACGTAATTATCTTCTGGGACCTCTTTATCATCCACATACATGTTTCTAAAAAATGTATTTCAAAAAATTCTTAATATTTTATAGAATATGGGTTAATGTAATTTATACCGTTGTTTGACTTTTTATAAGATGTTTATAAAGGAATCTTTTCGTCACATTCCAAACAAGGTCCTTTTTAACCTTTTTGAAAAAATTATGGTAAGAATGTTTTTTTAACTAATACGATGGATGCGGCTATTTTATGCCATTATAAATTGTCAAAGATTCCATTAAAATATTATAAAAATATTTTCAAACTAAATGTTTTATTTTATAATTATGTTACTTTTAAATGATTTCAAAAAAATAGATATTTCTCTAAAATAGTTTTGATTTCATCTATGTCAACATCCTTTGATTTATTTTAAGCTAATTTGAATTTGATTTATTATGATACAAAACTTCCATATAGTATTGATGTTTTTGGGATATGTTTGACTATGGATGTTTTATTTTTATACCATTCATTGTTTATGGAGAATGTTTTAACATTTCGTATGCTAGTTTTAATATGAATGTTTAAGTAATGTTTAAAACTGATCATATGAGAAATGCATTGGACTTAATGAGTTACAGGTGGATCCCGCTATAGCTCCTCGATGCATCAGTAGGTCTCATGAGGCAAACTAGAGTCTTGGCACAAGGCCATGAAAAAACGTTTATTTGTATTTTTGGCACGAGGCCTTGACTATGTGGTTATGATAGCCTGACATTATGCATTCCATCATTATTAAAGTTATTTTTGATATTTCATGTGATTATTTGACTAGTAAAATATCCATGTGAATAAGTAAATGGAATTATTTCATTATATATTATCCATATTATGATGAAGCTCAAGTTTAAAAGGATTCTGTTTTTGCTATACATTGCCTTAAATGATTATGTTTATTTATGAATGCTTCCGCTATATTGATATCCTTACTGAGCATCGGAGATGACCCCTTTCAATGTTTTATTTTTCCCATGATGTGAAGAAATAATTTATGAATGACATGAAGGAATAATATAAGGGGATATGAAGACATGATGTTGTAGTAGTAGTTTTCACTTTATTATGTAATGTAAGCTTTATGAATGTATCTAGTTATTCCAAGGGTACTAAACTAATCGGTCTTTCGAGACTTGATCTTTCTTGTGATCAGGCAAATGTTTTGTAATAATGCACTGAAACTACGAAACTAGGGTCGGGGTGTTACAGTTTCCGCGATGAAAAATCTCTTTTCATACGGCTAGTAGGGGATTTTCCCATAAAATAGCTTTTATAAGTGGATTTTATGTGCAATTACTCCATATTCTTCTTGAACTTGTTTTATGAAAATTTAGGGTGTTTATTGATCAGTAAAAGAAATTGGTGACATATGTGTGGGATAATTGGTGGTTGTGTGATGTGGAAGAGTTATTTTAATAATAAAATTATATTTCATTTCTTGTTTAACATGTTTGAGAACAATATGGAAACCAAAGTATCTTGGTGGGTGGACGTGTACTAGTATGCAACTGATTCCTGGGGTTTCGGACAAGTCTCACATGGAATGTTTGATGATGACAACACTAACTAAAAAATGATAATTATTATGATGATGATGTTGGTGATCCACTAGGTTATGCGTATTATGAAAACCATGCTTTTTGTTACACACATAAACATAATTTATTACATAAACATTACCTGATACAACATAGATGATCGATAGTTCTAGTGTCATTGGGGATTAGGATCATTACATAAAAACATAAAACATTAAATACAATATCATTAATTGAAAACATCCATTACATGAACACTAAATTCCCTCATAATTAGTGTTTCATGGGATAACCTAAGGTCATACATAAAAAAGGGTGAGATATAAATCCTATTAATATAATAAACCCTGAATAACATGACTAATACAATACATGTTAGAAAATATAAATATCAATAGGGCACAAGATTATCATAAACATTATGGCATGAGAATTCATGACAATCATAACATGGAAATGTGGCAACAAAACATAACATGGAATTAGCATGAACCAATGATCATTACTCATGGAGCATGAGTAAACCCTCATTTCACATGAAGCACGAGTAAAACCTTATAGCACTTGAATTATCATGATTAAACACCCATTTTTCATGGATTATAATGATATTATACGTACCCAATGCATTTTAGCGCTATCAGTGCGCACCTTTCTTAAAAAGTTTATTTTATCCATAACTGTTCCACATGGATCATAAAAATTGAATCATTAAAAATAACCATTTATTCCATGACAAAAGAATGTGGAATACATTAATAAAACGAGTTCTAAAATAAGTAAATTTATATAAAGGTGAATACTCTTAATAGAGAAATGGGCATGGTTTTCACTACACAATGACTTTGGCTTGGGAAAACACGGTGCAATTTCGGCAGCATGACAGTGTGGCATAAGAACTCATAAAAATGGTTGATTAAAGAGTATGGGGTGTATCATTATATTTAAATGACATGGAATGTAATGGGTTATTATATATACATGTCCCAACATATTTAATGTAATTTATATTCATTATAAAAATGAATTGTTTTAATGTAAATGAAGGGAGAGAATTTCCATTCAGTATTTCAACATAGTAATGGTGTACATGGGAGGAATTTAATTAGCGTGAAAGGGGTCTCCCATCATTAAAAAATAAAGAGGGAAGTATGAGGGAGGTGTGAAACCATACCCCAACATTTATAATTTTAATTAAAAGAGCATAACAACTTAATGAATATTGGAAAAAAATGAGAATGGAAGAAACCCATTATTATGAAGTGGGATACCAATGGCTTGAGAGAGGCGTGAGAGAGGCTTATTGGGAGATTGGGGATATTTGGGAGTATTCTAGAAAGATTATAGAAGAGTTTGGACGAACTCCAAAGGATTTGAGTGAGGAGTAAGTGGGATATTGGGTGGGTATATATAGGAAATAAGAGAAAATGTTTATTATTTCTGTTTGGGACCCCTCACATTAAACTAATCAAAACCACAAACTATCCCATAGTTTTTGCCCATGGTTTTTTTCCAAAGCAGTGTGGAAAATAATATTTTATAAGGAAAAAGTCCTAACTTCTTTAAATAATATGTTTTATTATGTGGAGGTGAGTCAAACTCTCAAGGAAAACAATTTAAAAGGACAAAATGTTTATTAAGTCTTAAAGGGTCCACTAAAGATTTTTAAAATAAATCAAACAAACCCAAAATCACATTATTTTAGTGGTAAATCAAATAATGGACTTATGTAAATTTCATAGTATTTTATTACATAACTATTGAGTCATTATGATGTCATAAGACACATTATATATTTAAACGGTATTAAATTTTATCCAAAAAATTTGGCATTCTCTGAAAATTATGAAAAACTCACCATTGGATAATTTCGACATCCTAATTCCAGAAATAATATTAATTTTATCAAAATATTTTTTTTTAAATTTTTTAATTTTCACATTTAATATAAAAACCGACATTTATAGAAAATTCATGGTTTTGGATAAAAATGGCTTTCCAACCATAATAAATATTACAATTACATTCATTAAATTATATGATCATTTATATTTATTAAAAAAATTAATTTTAAAAATAATAATATTTTATTAAAATATTATTTAATTCAATGATACATTAATTCGTCAAAATATATTTATTAGTGGAATATTAACTAAAAATACTACTTGTTCTTTAAAAACTATTTACAAAGTAACAATAATGAAAAAAATTATATTCATTACTATATACAATGAAATAATGTACATAACCATGATACTAGGGTATTGTTACATAACCCCATAAAACACCGACATAAGGAAGAAGGGTGAGGTGTGCGATGGTGACAGACTCTTGGGGTGGCTCAGATAACATCGCTCATGTGGTAATATCTATAAACACCCACTTCTTCTGTATGCAGTTCTGATCAAGCATAACATGTTCATGCTCGGATTGAGCTTGGTCAAGAGTGAATCCAAATTATGCCACCTCCATTATGAGCTCCAAAAGATCTGCGTTATACAGGGAAAGTCTATTGAATGAGGCTATTTCATCCCCTGTCTGAGTAAATTATATTTGTTAAAGACCATATTTGTACTAATCATGTGATCAATGTTCAACAACTATATTTGAAATGGTCAAAGTTCTTAATGGTATTTTAAAATCCAAAAACATAAAACAAAAGAATTTCATATGTTGTTTAATTATTTCACATAGTATTAAAATTAATTAGATCAAGATGGATTTTCATTATCAAATTTTTGGGTCATTAAAATCATCCCCCCTCAAGAAATTTCACCCCAAAAAATTTCATTTTAAATTATAGGAAAAAAAACATATGCTAGTAATTTTCCTTCATTTCATCCTCCTATTCCCATGGTTCCTCTTTTACTTATGGTTTTTCTATAGTGCCTTGACCAGATTTGTAGTCTTGATGCGTAGAACATTTTCTCTATGATCCAAGATCTTTATTGGCTTCTCCTCATATGAAAGATCATACTCCAATTGTACCACCTAGTAAGAGAGTACATGTGAAAGTTATGGTATGTACTTCTTTAAGAGGGATACATGAAAGGCATCATGTATATTTGACATGGTAGGTGGAATTGCTATTCGATATACCATAGCACCGACATGATTAAGAATCTCAAAGGGGCCGATGTACCTAGGACTTAGCATCCCTTTCTTTCCAAACCTCAAGACCTTATTCCATGGTGATATGTTTTAAAATACCATGTCTTCATCTTTAAAATCAACGTCTTCTCGACGGTTATCTATATAACTCTTTTGTCAACTCTGGGATGCCATGATATGATTCTGAATGGTTTTCACGTTTTCCACCATTTCATTGACCATTTCTCTTCCTAGAAGATTACGCTCACCGACTTTATCCCATCATGAAAGTGTTCTTCACCTCATCCCATTCATGGCTTCATATTGTGCCATTCGGATTCTCGAGTGGAAACAGTTGTTATATGTGAACTCAACCATAAATATTTTTTATCCCATCCTGTTTTGAAGTCCACTGAGAATTCTCTCAACATCTCCTCATGTGTTTGGATAGTCCGATCAGATTGGCCATTAGTTTGAGGATGATAAGTCGTACTGCAATTCAGCTCCGAATCTAGAGCTTATCGAAGACTCTTCCAAAACATAGAGGTGTATCTTGTATCTCGATCATACATAATAGATAGTGGAACTCCATGCATAATTACCACTTATATGATGTAAATTCACACATGTTGATCTAATGAGAAGTCCTCTCAAACCACTATAAAGTGGGATTTCATTGTAAGCTGATCCACAATGACCCATATTGGATTATTTCTTTTGGATGCCCTTGGATGTCCAGTGACAGAGTCAATGGTAATGTTCTCCCACTTCCATACTCGTATGGGTAGTGGTTGCATCATCCTCTTAGACTTTTGTCTCTCAGCCTTCACTTGCTAATATACCAGACTCTTTGATTTATATTCTGTAATCTCCCTTTTCTTATATTTCCAAAAAAAAAATTCTCAGAGATCTTGATACATCTTTTTGCACCTTGGGTGGATAGAGAAGGTCAAGCTATGGGAATCATTCAATATCTCCTTCTTTATCTCTGGATCGGATGGTACACATAATCACATTCCAAATCATACAACTCCTTCCGCATCCACATTGAAATTAGAGGAATTCTCATTTCTAATAGCTTTTACCCTTTTCTAAATTTCCTCATATTTTCTTTTAGAATCCTTTATTCTCCCCAAGAGGGATGTTTGAGAAGTCATTTGATAAAGTAATGATTATGTTCCTCCCTTAGTGATTCACATGTCCATCCATTACAAATATAATAAGATCAAATCCCTCTCAATTCTCAAAATTAATAAAGATGCAGGATCCTTTCTTCTTAGAGCATCTGCAACCTTGTTTGCCTTACCAGGATGGTAGTGGATTGAGTATTCACCATCCATGATGAGATCTATCCATATTCACTAGCGAATATTACACTCTTTCTATGTGAATATATAGTTCAGACTCTTGTGGTTAGTATATATCTCACATTTCGGTTCATGAAGATAATGTTGCTATATTTTCAAGGAAAAGATGGCAGTTTCCAACTCTAGATCATGTGTTGGATAGTTTTTCTCATGGATGTTCACCTTCCTTGAGGAATAGGTGATCACATTATCATATTGTATTAACACACATCTTATGCCCTTGTTAGAATCATCACTATACACCATAATTTTCTCTCTACTTATAAAGAGTGTTAGTACTGGCTTAGTGATAAGGCCTTGTTTCAACTCCTTCAAACAATCATCATATTCCAATGTCCAGAAAAACATTACTCCGTTTCATGTTAGTATGGTCATTGGGATTGAAAATTGTGAAATGTTATTCATAAATCATTGATAATACCCAGTTAGACCCAAAATACTGTAGATCTCTATTACAGAAGTTTTCATGGGCCACTCTTCAATTACCTTAGTCTTGGTTGGGTCCACAGATATCCCTTTTCTTGTGATAAGATTCCCTAAGAATGATACTTCCTCTGTCCCGAACACACATTTACTGTATTTTTTATACAAATTCTCCCTTTACAATGTATTTAAAATAGATTTCAAATGCTCCTCATGTACATCATTGATTTTGGAGTATATGAGAATATTATTTATAAAGACAACCACAAATTTGCCAAGGTAATCTCTAAAGAAACTATTAATAAAATCCATGAAAATTTCGGAGAATTATTGAGTCTGACTAGCATCACTATGAACTCATAGTGTCCATACATTGTTCTAAAGGCAGCCTTGGGAATATTTTTCTTCCTCACTGTTAATTGGTGATATCCTGACTGAAGGTCTTTCTTAGAAAAATAACTGGCCCCATGAAGCTAATAAAACAATTCATCTATCCATGGCAGGGGATACTTTTTATTTATCGTGATTTTACTAAGAATAGGATAATAAATGCAAAGGCGCATTGATCTATCCTTATTATTGATAAAGAGAACTGGCACACCCCATGGTGAAGCACTCCGGCATATAAACCCCTTCTTTATATTCTCTTGTAACTATTTATTCAACTCTTCCAGAATTACGGTGGACATTATATAAGGTTTAATTGAGAATGGTAGAGATCTATGGATAAGTTAAATTGAGAACCCAACCTCTCAGGCTGGAGGAATACAAGACAACTCTGTAGAGAATACATCTGGGAAATCCCTCACTAAGGGCATGAATTCAAGCATGAATCTATCCATTTTCTCAATCATTTGAGCATGATATTCTTTCTCATAAGTAATCAATATCCACTTTTCATTTTATGATTTGAAAAGGGATTCATCTTCCTTCATGCATCTGTAATGAATTGGAGGATTCTTCGGGATGTGAAGAGAGATCTCCCTTTTCTGGATGTTGATAATGGCTTTATAAAAAGACAAACAATACATGCCTAAGATAACATCAAACTCCACTGAAAGAAGTATGAAGAGATTTTATAGGAGGTTCAGTCTACAAATGTTAAGCAAGGATAAGTTATAAACCATAGATACAACGATTTCCCCATTTTATATTCTCACAGATAACTATTCCTTGATATTTTGAGGTGGTGATCGAATAGTTCTACTAATCTTTAACGATATTAAATAATACATAGAACTAGAATCAAATAGTACATTATCTATTCTTGAATGAATAAATAGCGTACCTATTACCACATCATTATCTAGAACCACCTAAGTGGTAGTGATAGCATAAGCCCATCCTTGTTGCCTCAGAGGTTTTTTTGATTGCCTCCGACAACCCTCATCTTAGGGAAATTGATGGAATAATTCCCTAGCTCCTTGTAGTTGTAACACTAGACTTCTAGATGTGTGTTGATATGAACCATCCATTATTCTTCAACATTAGTGTATTTTTCATATCCCTTCGACAATTCTTGGCCAAATGACTAAACTTTCCTCATTTGAAGTAATTATTGGTTTCTTTGAGATAGTTACCAGGATATTTCTTAACACAATTTTTGAAAGGGGAAAATTTAAGATTATTTTCATCATTGGATTTGATGGATGGACCACCCATGTTGTTCTCCATTTTAAACTTCTTTTTACTACGCCACGAGACCACTGAGAGTATCCATTCTCCATTTCAACCTAGTGGGCACAACATACAATATCCTCATAATTGTCAACATCTTGAATCGCCAATGCTTTTTGTAGACTCGGCATTAGTCCTCTAAAGAATCAATCCACCTTTCTTTCGATGTTCAGGACAAAGCCATAGGCTTACCTTGCAAGCCTTGTAATGTTTTTGTCATAAGACCTAATAGACTCTTATTCCTTATTCTTATGTCCAAGGAACTCTCTTTCAATCTCGAGACTGAGGGTTCGAGGAAATTATTTGTTGAAAACATACTCATGAATTCCTCCCAATTCATAGAATCAATTTCCTCTGGGGAATTTTTATTCTTGATCAATGTCGAACACTAATCAGCTTCACCGTCAAAACTATAGACCGCCAATACAACTTTTTTGTCTTCCTAGCATTGGAGGATGGAGAATTTCTTTTCAATAGAGTCATTCTATTGTTTTGTGAGGAGGGGATCCAAATATCTTCTTAACATGGGAGGCCTTTGTGAAATGAAGGGTTCTATGGAAACTTTTTCATTCCATGGGGGAGTAGGGAGTTCCGCTAGATTCATGTTATTATTCATAACTTGGGCCAGTTGATCATGTCCTGTCATTATGTTTTTAGCACCCTCACCCGTCATATCAAGCATATCACTAGGGAAATCTTCACCTTGCCTATCAAATTGGTTTTTGGAATGTGATCTTCTATTTCCTACCATTAGGTATAAACAATATTTAAAATTACCATTCTTAAATACTTATCCACTGAGCATAAAAAGGAATCTTTGAACATAAAAGTATAAAATTATAAAAAAATAACTATATACTAACTTGTGATTTCATAGGTTAAAATATAGGTTATCCTCAATCTATTTCTTGACAAATATTCTTGTGAGAATTTTTTGTCTTTTAATAATGATTTGTACTAGGATCGTGAATCTACCCAAGAATATCCCCCAAGAGTTTCATAACCAAGAGTGTAGCATGGCCCATTGTCATTCAAAGGTTCCCATTTGAGTCTAGCTCTAAGTGGTGTCTTGTCTCTAAGGCTTCCCTGGGGTTTTCTAATCATAATCTCAAAAATAACTAATCCTATCCTCAGATACCAACTATAAAAACCCCTCTTTTTATTAAACAATTGAACATAATTTATTAAATGAACATCAATTAATACAACATGGAGGATCAAGAGGTCTAGTTTATTTGGGGATTAGGATCATTACATAACAACTTAAAACAGGAAATACAACATCATTATTAAAAAAATCCTTTACATGACCACTATATTCCATCATACTTACATTTCATGGGATAACCTGAAGACTTGCATAAGAATAGGGTGAGCTATAAAGCCCAGTAAAAGATTAAAAATGGAATAACCCGAGTAATACAATACATATTAGACAATAGTAATATTACAAGAGTACAAGATAATCATAATCATAATGAATGATAATGAATGATAGTCAAAACATATAAATCTAGAAAGAACATTTCACATTGAATTAGCATGAGCCTATTCTCATTGCACATGAAGCATGAGTAAACTCTCATTGCACATGAAGCACAAGTAAACCCTCATTGAACATGAAGCGTCATTAAAAACTTGTTGCACTTGAATTATCATGATTAAACACCCATTGTGCATGACTTATCATGATAAAATACTTTACCCAATGCATTGGAGCGGTATCTGGGAACACCCTTCATAAACATTTCATTTCATGCATAAGTGTGCCACATGGATCATAAAACATTGAATTATTAAACATAATTATTTATTCCACTATAAAATATTTTGAAATACATAAATTAAACTCATTAAAGAATAACTAAATGTGAATAAATATGAATACCCTTGATAGTGAAATGGGCATCTCATTCACTACAGAATGACTTATGCTTGAAAAAACGTAGTGCAATTTCAGCAGCATAACGGTGTGACATAAGAACTCAAAAAAATGGCTGATGTGAGAGAAGGTGGTTTCTCATCATATTTACATGACATGGATAGTAAGGGGGTCCTATAGATACAATTCCCATCAAATTTAAATGAATTCAGATTCATGGTATAAATGATTATATTTAATGTAAATGAAGGGAGAGTAATTCCTTTCGGAATTTTAGTATAGTAACAGGTGTACATGAGAGGAATTTAATGGGAGAGAAATGGGTATAAAATTATGACAACATAAAGTGGAATGTATGGGGGAGGTTCAAAACCATACCCCAATATTAATATTTGAATCTAAAACGGCATTCCAACTTAAAAAATATTGGACAAAAATTTGAAAGTAAGAAATCACTTACTTGGAAGTGTGCTTCCAAAGGCTTGAGAGAGGTTTGAGAGAGGATTATAAAGATATTGGGGTGACTTAAGAATATTATAGAGAAAGTAGGGAAATGTTTGGGTGAACTGCAAACGCATTTAGGGAGGAGGAAGAGGGATCCTGGTTGGGTTTATATAGGAAATGAGAGTGAATTATTTATTATTTAGGTTTGGGACACCTCACATTAAACTAATCAGAACCACAAACCCGAAAATGATTTTTAACCATGGATTTTTTCAAAAGGGAGTGTAAAAAAGTGTTTTATATGTCTAATGTTCTATCTTCTTCAAATAATAGGGTTGCTTATGTGGAGGTGACTCACACACTCAAGTAAAACAATTTAAAAAGACAAAATGTATAATAAGTCTTAAAGGGTCAACTAAAGCATTGTAAAAAAAATAAAACAAACACAAAATCAAATTAAATTAATGGTAAAACATATATTGGACTTAAAGAATGTTTATACTATTTTATTAAATAACAATTGGGCCATTATGATGCCATTAAATAGATTATATATTTAAACGGTTCTGAATATTTACAGAAAAATTTGACTGTCTCAGAAAATTATGATAAATTCACCATTGTATAATTTTAAAATCCTGATTACCAAAATAATATTCATTTTATCAAAATAATTATCTAAATATGATACTTTACTATATCAAAATAAAAAACAACATTTAATTATAATTCATGGGTTTTGAAAAAAATGGCTTTCCAACCATAATAAAAATTACAATTGCATTCGTAAAATTATAAGATAAATTATATATAATGAAAATTAATTTAATAATAATAATAATATTTTATTAATATATTATTTAATTCAAAAATACATTAATTCAACTAAATATTTTTCTTAGATGAATATTAACTACAAATATTATTAGTGCTTTAAAAACTATTTACATAGTAACAATAAAAAAATGTATATTCATTATTATATAAAAAATAATGTACAAAACCATAGTACTAGGGTCTTGTTACATAACCCCTTAAAACACTCGCATAAGCCGGAATGGTTAGGTGTGAGATGGTGATAGACTCTTGGGGTGGCTCGGATAATTTCGTTGTGGTAATCTCTATCAACTTCCACTTCCCCGATATGTGGTTCCACTCTAGCTTAATGTGTTCAAGCTCAGCTTGAGCTAGGTCAAGAGTGAATCCCAATGATGCCACCTCCATTCGGAGCTCTGAAAAATAGGGTTCATATGGGGAAAGTCTACTCGATGAGTCCATTGATTCTTTTGTTAGAAAAACAGGATTTTTTAAAGCCAATATTTATACTAATAATGTGATCATTATTCAATAGCTATATTAGAAACGGTCACCATTTTTAATGGTATTTTAATATCGAAAAATATAAAACAATAGAATTAGATATGTTGTATAATTATTTCACATATTAAGACATTTAATTAGATCAAGAGGGATTCTCATTATCAAATGTTTGGGTCATTAGAGGTATGCTACTAATGAGTGGATTGAGTGCACAAGAACATATATTTTTTTGGGTTACATTCAGCAAGATATGATGTAACTGAGACCCACAACAAACCAGTGCCTAGTGGTGGTCCCGATACCTGTGGTCATGGGATATTGTTTACTCACCATCAGCATATAGTGTGCATAGTTGTTAAATTCAGTAGTGTGTGTTTCTTTAATGTTTACCAGATTTAAATCATCCCTCTTGAAAAAGATATTCATATAGATGTTGAACCTATTTGAAAAATTGTTACTCTCATTCTTGTTTATAAAAAATGAAATTTTCTATTTGATTATTACTATTTCATGGAACACCATTTGGAAAACACTCATTTATATATTTTATTTAATACATGAAAATGATATTTCTTTTATTTTAAAGTGACTATATTAGGAATTGTATATTGGGATATCCTACTATGTTTTAATAATCAAACCTATAGTATTATTATATTTTTATTCCCTGTAATAGTTTTAACTTGAATTCAGTAACCTTGGGTGATGTTTGATAACTTTGTTATAGAGTGTCTAGAATGGTAACATGGATTTAGTTTGTTATCAGGTTTGGTTAGTTGAGTTGTTGGGTTTTTACATTCATTTTCTTGTAAAAATAATGTTCAATTTAATTTTTATGTAAATTTATTTTTGGTTTTCCATTTGATTTGTTTGTTTGTTTGATTGATTATATTTGGGTGAAATCATTCCCTTGTGTACTATATTTATTCCCTTGGAGATTGTCTCCATTCTGATAGGATCAGGAACGCCTCTCGGAACATGTCGCGGGCTGGCCAGGGTGAATGGGTAAGGGTCTACCCAGGATGGTTCATGACAAAATGGTAATAAAGCAAGTCGTCTCATAGAATTCCAATATCTTTAGATATCCTTTCTTATTTGGGGGATGTCAATATAAATGGAGTACTGTTTTCATAACATTATAGTTATGTGTGGGAACACCAATTCAAAATCATGCTCCATTTGATACTCGGGTTTCCATGGGAAGTATGGTTTTATTAGTGTCGGTTATTCTTGTTGATTTTTTGGTGTTGGGATATGATAATGAGGTATGACTAATAGCCTATATGATCTTTCAGGGCCTGAAAAACCATGTAGATCTAGATAATGGTCCTAATATGTCCATTTGTGTTGGTGATTGCATTTGACATATGTTTTTCTACCATATGGTAAAGTTACTCACCAACAGTAGTTCCATTTTGTGGGTCTCTTATTCCTTTCATAAATTCTGGATTTTTGTTTTGAAAGTCCTTAAGTTAATATTGAGGAAATGGGATTTAATGTAAGGATTGGTTTTTGGAAGTTTGAAAAATTGAATTTCTAAAATTAAATATAACAATTGTTTTGGATGTTTTTTTAAATGTTTTGTTGAGGAATTGGAAATAATTTTATGGGATTGGATTTTCCAAATGTATACATGTGGTTAGTTGAAATTGTTTTTATTAATGTGTGAATCATTTTAAGGTTATTATGAATAATTTTTTTAAATGTGGTGTATTGGGATGATGAAAAGTGTTTGAATGCGGTAAAATGGTTTTGGAAAATGATTTTGAGTGGTTGGTGTTTTATTAGATAGGGTATTGGTCTAAATGGCCATGGAATCACGAAAGATTACAGTTATGAATTTTAGAAAATGGGAACTGGTTGTTTGGAGTAGCTTTGTTGTTTTAAAAGTTAATAAAAAATGGAGTAGGTTTTTATGGAAATAGTTACTGGTGAGTTTGTGTTTGTTTTGTGAAATATGAAAAAGTTTTTTACATGGGGGTTAATGGTCCTTTGGTTGGTACATTCTTTTTTGAATGATATTTTTTTTAGCCTTTGGTTTTATCATGTGTTCTAACATGCATGGTTTAATTTATATCTGGATAAATGGAAAAAATAGAATGGGGTTGGGTTCCTAGGGTGAAAAGGAAATGTTCATGTGAGTGAGACTTGGTGAAACACCATTTGTGAATTTGAAAATGCATCATGTTTGTTTTTTTAAACTGCTTTGAGGTGAAAAATTATGGCATATGTTAATAAAAAGATAGTTATGTTTGTAGTTTTTTTTATGTCTAAAAATATTTGATTATGCATAATGATTCCTTGTGATAAAGTATTCATACAATTTTTTTCTATCTAGTGATGGGATCTTGTTGGTGGCTTGGGTTTGGAGTAATTTCTAGTGGGTTTCTAGGGATGTGTTGGATGCTGTGATGTGGACATAGATAGTTCTATGTTTTCATGATTTCCAGTTGATCAACTTATATATTTTTTATCAAGTCTCACAATATAGATCCACCACTTCAAGTAATTCATTTTCCCAATTTTGGAAATAGATATCTGTTTGGGATTGATTTAAGGTTCATACCGGTCATGATAATTCATTTTGGCATAGTAGTTGTGTTTGGTGATGTTGATGTGTTTCGCCATGTTACTTGTCCATTCTGCACCTCGTTAGGAGTGAGAAGGAATTGTGATATGTATATTTGAGCACTTATTTATATGATGGTGTTTTTTTTGGAATGTGAGTTTTTTTCAGTAGTGTGATCCTTAGAACCAGACTGCTATGAAACAGATGCGTTGTGAATTAGGGCTCCAACAGTAGGCCTCAGAGTTATGCTTTTGACACAATCATGAAATATCCAGAGGTGTAGAGTGATAGAAAAGGTTACTACCTCCACCATTGTGGTAAGGTTGTATTTACTCCATTTTGGTTCCCCATCACAATGAATATCCTCTTGTCATAGTGAGCATGGTTGACTTACCCCTCACATAGTGTCTATGATTATGCATTCATGCATGTGGGTTTGTGATTAATGTCCCTATGTTGACTGCCTGTGTATATCAGTTGGATTATTTGATTTACCTGTTAATAGGTAGATATTTTTGGGTAGTTACTTTTTTTTATTATGTGGTTATAGTGGTCTAATGATTGAGTTCCATTCCCTCCCCTCCCCAAGTAGTGGAGGTCTGGATCCATGCAGAATATGTTGGCCCAGTTCATGTTCCCACTATTTTGGAGTGGGTTGTTTAAATTTTAATGTTGTAACCCTCTTTACAAGTGTTTTATATGTTGTTGTGGGAGATTTTTAGTGGTCCATTGCTGGTGATCCCCTATTATTGTTCATGTAGAATTCCTTTTTTTTCATTACTAGTTGATCTCTAATGGTGGAGAAACTCACTGCGAGTCTCAGAGATCTTTCCATTAATGATTTCTCATATGGTAGTTCTGATGTAATGGTTGGGAGCGCATTCTCTCCTACCCAAATTCATTTTCCTTCATTATTGAACAATGTATTGGGTGCTCTTTGGGTTCATTGGGAAGAGGCCCAACAAACTACTTCTTGGCAAGGTTGTGGAGGTGGTGGCTTCACCTTTTCGTTGATTTTCACATAGTGATTAGGAGACGGTGTTTTTTTGAAATATGATTACGTTCCATTTATGGTGAATGATATTTCTAAGTCTTGATAATATGTATCATGTTGATATAGAATACATAGGTTTTGTTCATGCAGAAGTAAATTGTTATGGATTTATGGTGGTGGAATGCTTTAATGTTGGGGACAATTGTCACACCATGTTTTTTTCCTTTTCTTGTATTGGTTTTGATCTGATTCATTGTAAATTCCAGTCATTTTCATGGGTTTTGGGTGAAATTAATTTTTTTTTGAACTTCCATATATGGTTAATCATCCTACTTTGGGTTCCCCATTTCTTATTAGGGTGTTTTTGGAGAAAGGGTGGTTACATTATGATTTGGGCCAACTATTAACTCATTTTGAGATTTAAATGCCAAATTTGTTTCTTTTATAAATAAAATTTTTCATCATTTTTACCTATAACAATTCCATATTTGACACCCCTAACATATTAAAACTACAATATCATTTTGGATCCATTATGAATTCATTATCATGGTGAATTTGGGTTACTTATTTAGGTGTTGGCCCCGCCCATGTTCCCATTATCATTTTCCAAAAAATAATTTGTTTCTTTTATATCGTATTTAATTTTTAATATTTTTTTGTGATTATACTTCCTAATATAGCCTAATATACCTAGTCACACCCCCTGTTGTATTTTCCATATTTTTTGCACATTATACTCGCGGATGAGGGAAATACTTCTCAATGTTTCTCAAATCATCTAGATTTTTTAAATGTAATTTGAATAACTCATAAATAATTCATCTCATGCATGTTTAAACCCCAAATATTCTTTACATGGTTCTTCCAGACCATAACAGACTATCCACAATATTTTATGCCACTACTTTACCAATATGGGTGTAGATATAAGAGATACAAATAGTTTTCTACTTTCCAAGGTGTGATTTCTCCTCCTTTCCCCACCCTCATCCTCCTCCTTCAATTATTTCATGTATATTTCTTGTCCCATGTTCATGAACGACCTAGGTTTGTTTTTCTAATGTTGTTTTATGGTTTTTATATTAATTTATGGATTTTCATCATAGTTTCAGTGTTTATAAACCTACTGCGGGTGATATCAGGTGTGCAATTCCATTACACCAAGAATTTGAGGTAGGATATACCTTGCACATTAAATTATCATTTAAGATTAATTATTTGATTATTTTTATCACCTGATAAATATGATTTTTTTTTCAACCTTTGGATAATTTTCATGGTGTGAAAAATGGTTGATTAAGCATTTTTTTTGTGAATGCAAGTGTTGTTTTTTTCCATAAAAGTTCACCCCAAATGTTTGATTAAATATTATGTTATATTTTCTACATGTTTAGTGAGGATTAGAACCTATTTTCAGATATTTTGAACATTTTTTAATATCTTTAATAAAATATGGTAGGAAAATGGGGTTTTAATCCTCATCATGTGCTTAAAATAAATAGTATTGTTTAAAAGTGCATGTCATGTGTTCGGTAAATTGCCCTATTTCCTTTTATGTGTTATGTGTGATTTAATATTTTTATTGGATTTATAAAATAATTTACATAATTAAAAATGGAATTCTTGGGTCTTTTATGGCTTTCCATTGAGGATTTTGTTTTAAAAAAAATATGTGTTTTGGTTTACAACTTGTTTTGGACAGAGTTCCCAGAAATTGTCATGTTTCACATCCTATTGAAAATGGACGCGTTTTGAATATATAACCTGAGTTTTTTAAAATAATTAATGAATGTTATTTTCTTTTATAAATGATGCGTATAATCCTCTTTAATAAAAGTGAAATGAATACTTTTTCCAAATGATAGATTTTGTAAATTATTAAAGGCCTATTAGACATTTGTTTCTTCTTAAAAATAGATTCCATCTGTATTTCTTGTTCTATCATTTGGGGCCATTTTCTGCTCCATGAAATTGTTTTATTAATTGGTTTTGGTGCTAAAAAATCTGGTTTTAAAATTTTTTATGGGGTTTTCCCTTAATTGATCTTTTATGAGTGGATTTTATGTCCAAGGGATCATTATACTCCTTGAAATTTTTTTAAGAAAAGTTTGCTAGTTTATTGATCTATGAAAGAAATATCTGACATTTGTGTGTGTTTCTTTTTGGTTATGGGAAGTGGAAGTGGATTTTTCATGTGAAAATTATATTTCATAGATTTTTTATATTGATTGAGCACAATAGGGAAACCCAAGTATCTTGTTGGGTGCACGTGTACTAGTATGTTAGTGATCTCATGGGGTTTGTCCCCAGTTTCATGTTGCATGTTTGACGATGAAAACATAAACTAAACCATGATGATGATAATGATGATGATTATGGTGAAACCACTCATTTTTGTGTTCTATCTCTACTAGTGGATCATGTGCATGAGAATGGATACTGTGTTGGTTACATTCATCGATATTCGAGGTACTTGGGACCTAGAACGAACTAGTGCATGGGGGTGCTCCTGATACTCATGCTCACTGGATATTTTGTACTAACTATCTGCATACGACGTGTTTAGTTGGTAAAATCAGTAGTGTTTTTGTGTTTTATATCAATGTTTAATTTCATTAAATTATCCATATTGAAAACTATTTTCATTTTGATGTTAAACCTCATTGAAAAAAATTTACATACATTCTTGTTTATAAAACATGAAAGTTTATACGTGATAATTTTTGTAGAATGGACCCACATTTGAAATAAAAACTATTAGATCTTTTATATAAATCATGAAATTTTTATTTATTTATTTTAATAAATGTTCATTGGGAATAAAATATCAGGCTAACCAACTGAGTTTTAATACTCACACAAATAGTATTCTTGTATTTTTACCACTAGTGAAGGTTTCAGCTTGTGTTCGATCACCTTGGGCGACATGTGATCATATTGATGAAGAGTGCCCAGAGGGGTCACATAGAGTTATCTTGTTATCATTGTTGGTCAGTTGAGTTGTTGGTTTCGTCGAAAATTTAGTTTCTTGTACAATTAATGTTCACATCAATTTTTATATAAATGTATTTTGGGATGACCATTTAATTTCATTGTTTGTTTGATTGATTATATTTAAGAGAAATCGTTTCCTTGAGTACTCTATTGATTCCCTCAGTGTCTGTCTCCATCCTAAGAGGATCAGTACTGCCACTTGGGACTTGTCGCGAGCTGTCCTAGGTGACCGGTTCAGGGTCGACTTAGGATGGTTCATTATATAATCCAAACATGCTTGTATTATTATTCTTTTCACATTAAGGGATTCATATGGGGCTATTTTTATACATTAGTGTAATGTAGTTTTGTAGGATTACTCAACCAGAAGAATTTGATTGTCTCATCTTCCGTTGACACCATAAAATATTCTCTTATCATGTATTCAAGTTTCTGAAATTTCTACTCATATTGGACCTCATTTGGAGAATGATAAGCCATAATAAAGTTCATCTCGATTTTTAGAGAATGTTTGAGCCTTTTTTAAAACATGTAGCTAAATGTTGAATCCTAATAATATTAATCAATAGTATTAATCTAGGAATATGTTCAAATTCAGTGATTTATGTACATGATATTTGATCTCGTGAGATTTTGAATTAAATTTTGATAAAGTGATTTATCTTTAAAAGGTGATTCACAACAAACCATATAGCATTGTTTCCATTGGATATACTCAGATGTACAATGAAAAAGACTGTTGATATGTTTTCACATTTCTAGGTTTTTATGGGTAATGGTTTCATCATCCACATAAAATTATTCATTTAATCATTTACTTTCTGACATTCTAGGAACCTTGATTTATGTTCAGCGATCTCCTTATTCATATTTTCACACCCATAGTTCTCTAGGAGATATAAAAAATTATTTCTAATCTCTGTGACAATGGATAAGGTTAGTCAATGTGTGTAATTAAATTTCTCTTGATTTATCTATGTATTGTATGGTACATATATTCATGACCCAAATATCACAAATCTGTTCTCGTTTGTTTGGAACTATGATGATTTACATTTTTTCCTAGATTCCACTTTCTTTTGAATTTCATCATCATTTCTATGAGAATATATATATTTTTTCTATAATGGATGGTTGAGAAATAATCTGAGAATGGATTCATTTTGGTCATACCTTAATTATTACCATTTCCATCCATTAGAAATTTTTGAATATTGGATCCTTTTTAATTATCAAAATTTATAAAAATGGTGGATCATTTCTGAATAGAGCATCTTGCAAAATATTTTCTTTATCTAGATGGAAGTGGATTTGGTTATCAAAATATTTAATGATATATAACAATATTTTTGGGTAGAAATTATGCTCTATATGTTCGAATATATATTTCAGGGTCTTATGATTAATATATCTCTTAATCTTCATTGCATAGAGATAAATACGCCAGATTCTAATTGTAATGATCACATTTTTTAACTCATGATATTCTGTGAGATTTATATTGTCATGATGTTTCAACTACATTAACATGTATTCTATAAATATATCATTTTTCATTATTACACAACCCAATACATTCTTTGAAGAATAATTGTACCCATGAATTCCCACTTTTCGCGATACTTAATATTAGCCAAGAGATAAGACACTTTCTAAACTCATTAATATAGTCTTCGAATTTACATTTATTACCATATTTCACCCCCTTTCGAGTAATCATGGTTATTGGGTTTTAGAATCATGATATGTTCTTTTAAAATTCACTTTTAATACCTATATAAGTCACGTAATCAATGGATCTCTATTACAAATATTTTCTTGGCCAAACTTCTATTGTGTTGCCTTGTAAGAGTATATATGTATTACTTTATTGGTGATAACATACCCCAAGAATGAAACATCCTCTATCTAAAAAACAAATTTATAGATCTCTACATGATATTTTTCCATTAAAAATGTCATTTTAAAAATATTCAAATTCTAATCATGTTCCTCATATCACTTGAAGCATATGGGAATATCATAGATAATGAATACCACAAATTATTATAGATAAATATATAAAGATTATATTTGTTAAATTCTAGAAAATTTATGGAAGTTATGTGATTCCTATGGGATTCCCAATTAACCAATACTATCCATTCATTTTTCTAATGGTTTTATTGGGAGTATATTCCTTCTTCATGTTTAATTAGTGATATCCCTTCCGATGTTCCACCATAGAGATAAAATGGACCCATGTAGTTGATCAAACAAGTCATCTATATATTGAAGGGGATTCTTGTTATTTTTCATGATTTTATTGATCTCAATGTAATAAATACAAAGGGGCACTGAACAATCCTTCTTCTTGATGAAGAGTATTTATGCACCCCTTACTGAAGAACTCATGTGTATAAATCCCAATACATATTTTTTGGAAACTGATTCATTAGTAATTTTTGGTCAATAGTGGCTATTTTAAAATGTGTATTTCATATTGTAAATGATCTAGGAATAAAATTAATTGATGTCTCAACAACTTTATCATGAGTAAGGCAACGAAATTATTACAGAGAACACACTACTATATTACTTCACAATAGGAATGACTTCGAACAAAATTATCTACAATCCCTTATCCATTTAAGAAAAATATTCTTGTTCATAAGGATGAAATATCCCAAATTGAGATAGTTTTTTTTAGATTCATCATCCACTTTATACATGTACAAAATTAGTGTATAATTTTTAATGTGAAGAGTAATATTCCTTTTTCAACATTCAATGTTGGCTTTGTATAAAGATATCCAATCCATGGACAATATAGTATCAAACTCTACTAAAGGAATTATGACAACATTTTATTGTAGGTTTAATACTGAAACATTAAATAGGGTGGAGTCATAAAATTATTATTCAATAATCATCCCTTTTTCTATTTTCAAAGAAAAATCAATCTCAATATTTAGAGGTGGTGTTTGAACAGTTTTACAAAACATAATCGATATTAATTAAATAATTGAACCAGAATCAAATAGTTTGTTCGATATTATTGAATGAATAAAAACTGTTCATATAAGAACTTCATTATTGGGGTCAAACTCAGAAATAGTGATAGAATATTCTCTTCTATGAATCCTTGGAGGTTGTTTTTGTTCATTTCTAACAAAAAACTTTTCTTAGGGAAATAGATTACATAATTCCCATGTTCCATAAATATTTAAAATTGCACTACAGTCAAAGTGTTAATCTTAACCATCCTTTATTCTTTATCATTAGTGGGATTTTTCATATTCGTTTGACATTAATATTCCATTTTACATTATATTACACAATTGATGCATCTTCTGGTTACATATAAAATTCTTCCGGGATACATAATCCCAATGTTTTGAAAAGTGGGTTATTGGTTCTTTTTCTATCATTGGATTTATCCAATGATCCATCGAAATAATAATTAATTTTCCTTTTTTTGAGTCTGTCCCATGGGACAATGGAGAGTCTCTAATCACTATTTCAACATTAAGGGATGAATTGATAGTGTCTTCATGGAAAAAATTATTGAAAAATATTTTATTGAAATCATACTATTATGTAGAATCAATTTAATCCATGGAATTTGTGTTCTTGATTTATTTTCACCACTAACCAAATTCCCTTTTATAATTATTAACTACAAAGAAAACATTATCTTCTTTTTAGTATCATAGGATAGACTATATATTCAAAATGGGGTTAATACATTATTCCATGATTATGGGATCAATATATACACTAAATATGGGAGGAACTTTTCACGGGAATTATTCAAATAATACATAATATATATTTGGGGATAGATGTCATTCCATATAATTAATGTTATTATTCGTAACTTTAATCCATCATGAATGTACTATAATGAAGTTATGAGCATTTATTCTCATCATATTTTGTATATCACAAAGGAAATATTCACATTTCGTAACAAATTGATTGGTGGAACAAGTCATTCTATTCTTAGTGATAAAATATGGAAAAGAATGAACAATTAAAAAGGGTTGAATACATTTCTAATAATCATATTAGAAGGAAACAAATATCATAAAATTGTAAAAACATAATTGAAAATTATATCCTAACTTATGATTCCATATGATCCAATCAAGGTAATATATGGTTATATAATTATTCCTCAGGTTATTAATAATTTTATATTGTACTAATATCAAAGAATAATTATATCTTTCTCTAATAAAATCTATAGTGGTCCTAGTATTTAAAAAATATTATTACATGGTTTTATTCAGAATTAAGAAATAATAACATGCCAATGATCAAAATGTATAATGTCTTTGGAATATCAAATACGAAATTTGAAATCATGAAATTGAAATAAATAATTATTTAATTTATTCCTCATAATGATATCCTAACACACATTGACCCTTGACATCAGCATAGGATAATATAAAGAATACATGAAAAATGGTATGGCAGAAAAAACACCATCTGGGAATAAATGTACGAATGAAAAATAACACATGTGTTAGAAGCCATAACATGATGAGAAAAAAGGTATAAACATAAAGAAGCATAACATACTAAAAATGAATCATATATACATAGAATAATAGTAATTTGGTTGAAATATTATTAATTACATTGGAATTATTAAAATAAAATTCACATAGAGGTGAACAAGTCAAGGATAACCACCATGACCATTGCATATGGAGCACAATTCAAGGATAACACCCAAGATTGTTTCACATGACATCCCATTAGAATAAACATTACCCAATGCATTGAAGCTATATATGGGAATAACCATCATAGAACCTTCATTAATATGTTTTCATTATAATATATCATACATCGTTAATCAAAAAAAATTAAGGGTTACGCAAGAAATTAATTGGGTATCATAATAACGTCAAAAGAAATATTAAATATGAATATCATTATAGTGTCCTTGAATGAATGGATGTAAATAATATGTAGACATTAATAAATAAAAAATATGAATTTTACCTTGTATGTTATGTCAAACATAAGTGAATACATGTTAAAGGATTTTTTATGAATCATTAGAAATAAAACATTTTGGTGTGGTTTAAAGAAAATATTAAATAGAATTTAAGGCAGGAAAAGAATAATCATTTATATAAAACAAAAATGATATATGAAATAGATAATAATAAAATTAGTGATTATATAAATACAATGTTTTACTAATATAGATTACATATTAAAAATTAATATGGGTATCAATCTGGGAGGTTACCATAAATAAACATCCTCGTCCAGAAGAATTGAGAAGGGAACCTTCTTAAGAAATATATTTTACCATATAAGTAGGATGAATGTATTTTGATTAATAATAATTAAACACATAAACATAATTTAGAAAATGTATATAGAAATAATAAATAGTTACAGTTGGGTAATGGGAGAGGAATCCTAACCTGAAGGAAAAATAGAGGTTGGAAAACGGTCTATTAATTTTTTCCTGAAATGGGTTTTCACATGTACTTAATGTCTACTCCAATAAAGATTGGGTCATTTTATTGAATGACTCTTGGTTAGGGATGTTCCCAAAATTGGATGGATTGTTAATATTGATGCTGATTTCTAATATCGTTTGGTTGTCAATGTTTATAATTAAGGATACATTTAAGCTTGCAGATACATCAAACTTGATCCCTACCCCTAATGAATTTAGTTACACAATGTGGGCTAGGATGAAATTAAATAAATGAAAGGAATCATGCTTCATGGGTTGATTAAGGGAATTGATATCATGAAATTATTTGAGAAATAAAGAATTCACTAAGTAAAAAATAATTATGAAGGAAAACTTGCATGACAAATAAATTGGAATTGAATAAAAATGCTAAAATGGAATTGGAAAGGCATTGATGAATGAAATCTCCAAGGATCTTGGATTAATAAAAAATTTAAAATGAAGATGAATTTTAGAGTTTTAACGGGTAGATTTTGAAATCATATACAATGGTGATAAAGGTATAAAAGAAGAATGCATAGAATTTTGCCCAATGCTCTACTGCTCCACTTCTTAAATATGAATATTTCATCACACTGTGTACCTAAAGTACACATCGTTTATCCTCAATCTACATCATTTTCTGTGAATTTTTTTTCTCTAGCATAGAATATTGTTCTCTAATGATTTAAAGAGGTTTTACTGGGTACATGACATAGCCTGTGAGTTTAAAATGTGCACCTTTCCTCAATTTGGTTTTCTCCCAGATTCATTGTCGATTTATCATCTGGGGATTTGACTATTCGTCATGATGTGAGTGGGAAATTCGCATCATGATGTGTATTTTCCTTGCTGATTTTGAGGAATTGTCACAGTTTGGATTCACAACATGAGGCAGGCTATGATAAGTAGGTTCATGATGTGTACTGGAGCATCATGACATGTACTGGGGTATGTTTTCACATTTTCTACATATCTTCCTTCGAAACATGTTATGATTATATTCTTTAATATTTAGACACATACCACAAGCATTATCACGAAATTTATAGAAATACAATAAAAATTTACCACAAATTCAATATATAAATTATCCTTATAAACATATAAGAAAAATTGTCATAATTGATCTATATCATATCATACTATGTTCTTCATTACGAGAAACCTTGGTACATATCATAGGTATAATTTTTCTTCATTACATGACGAATTGAAAAATGAAAACAACAAGATGACACAGTAAGGGTACAAATGTGAGTTATCGATGATAACTAGAGCATAACATCATTATATGGTTATGAGAAAATGAGAATAATATTTAAAAAGAAGAACATATGTATCATAAGTAATAATATTGTTTCCAATATTGAATCACATATGTTTATAATAAATTAATCATAAATTAATCCACGAACATGACCCATGAGGGAATAATATTTTTATAAGAAATTTTTTTTGGAAAAAAAATATATATAGAAAACAATATCCTTACTAGATAATGAGAATTGTAAATACTAGCTTAATGGATTGGGTTTACTCACCATACCATCATAGATGTAATGGTACAATACAAAAACTATCATGGTGGAAACATTCCATTACAGAAATGGATCCACTCCCCTTCCCTATAATGATTATCACATTAGATATACATATATAAACAATACATTAAAGTGAGATATCATCCAAGTTATCCACTATCATAAGATGAAAATTGTACTTTCTTATAACATTTCAACTATCCTTATTTATAACCCAATCAACCATAATAGTTATAATGAAACCCCCTATACTTGGTTATAAGGTATCCAAAAAAACATAACAAGAATCATAAAATGTGAGCCACCATATTTTAAACATTCATCGTATAAAAACACTTGAAATGAAATGGGAATAATAAATATTTTATTCTTGAGTAGCACATGAAAAATAAATGGGTTTCATATAAATTTCTTCATTTCATTAATGTATAACACATAAATAAGTGATAGTTTTAATAAACATCATGAAATCATTAACATAAACTATATAGATATATGAAAATTATGGGGTTATTGGATCATATCTCCATTAAATTTTAACTAAAATTAATGGATTTCATCTTATATTTTAAACGATATTGAATGAATTCTTGGAACATTTCATGAAGAAAATATATTTTTCTATTTGAAAAAACAAATTATACAAAAATACCGAAATATTTTGAAAATTATTTTAATTACGTGAAATGGTCATAAAAATTAATTAGGTTTATAAAATCATTAATATTAAATGTTTTTGAATATTTATTAATGATATGTAATCGAAAATAAAACATTCCTCTTAAATATTTGTAAAATATTGAATGTTACATGTTTTAGATAATTATTATAATACTACTTTTAATATATTTCATAGAAAATAAAACGTATTTTAAATGAAATTATCCATTAATAGGATAATATCAAAAACAATATTTTAAAGTTTCTAATAAAACATGTATATTGATGAAAATAAAAAATTGACTGAATTGAAAAATTAAGATAATTCTCCATAAAAAATGTTACTCTTGAAATCATAAATTTGGGAAAATTAAATGCAATCATTTATCCACATGAAATAATTTTATTAGAAAAAAATTATTCAATTTCATGATTAATGAATCATATGTTTTAATCATAATGAATTTAATCATAAATAATCCTAATAAAAGGTTAGGTTGTAGCATAAAACCATTACAATAATGATAAATTTTAAAAAAAAGAACTATGAATGAAAAAAACAATATAGATATTTTTATAAAAATAAAATTTATACAAATCACCATAAATTTGATTCGTTAGTAGTATATGTATGACGTCATTGAAAACAAGTACTGAATAGTGGTTGTGTCATATTGATGTAAATTTTAGATAAAAATACCGTACCACTGGGGTAAATTTGGATCATAGACCCCATAAATCAATAACAACAAATATAAAATTAAATAAAATGAACAAAATAGTATTAATTATATAAAATTTACAATGGGAGGTATATACACCCCTCAAAAGAAACAATTGGTGAATATGAGAAATGACACTTCGAAATAAAAGATATACTTAGACTCTATTACCACAGGCCTAACATCCTTTATACATGTACCATCATGATGTATTATATATTTATATTTTTTATACTGAAATTATATAACAATACTAATATATATCTTATCATGTAGTATATTCTTAAAACCTTTTATCATCTGTTTGATAACACAATATTATTAAAATAAATATTGTTGTTGATATGTGCTTTGTTTCCAATTTGTGTACAGGTTGAAGAGTTTTGATCCATATATATTTATCATTGCTAAACTAGGTAGATAATATTAAAATTTATATAAAAATAATATATATTCATTAAATTTATGAATTTTTTTCATTTATAAAAAAACAATGATTGGTAAAAGAATTACCCCAATCATTTATACTTAGTCTATATGAATGAATGAATGTTGTTCCCATATTGATTATAATGAATAATGGTAGAAAATAACCCACATTGAAATAATAATTTTTATATCATCTATGTAATTTATATTTTAAAAATCAATCATTAGTACAATGCAATTTAAATATAAATAAAAAATGATTCCCATCACATTATTGAAAAAGTAGTCCACACATACACACATTCCACATAATCAGTTTCCAATTGTTTAGAAAGAATGAATGTTGGTTTATATTTCATTTAGTATGAAAAATAATTTTACTTATTATCTGATACAAGTATTAAATCCATCAATAGAGAGATCACTAAAATATGGTCTATATAAAATAATTATATCACAACGTGGAGACATTAAGTCATACATACAGACAACATATATTTTCTTATCTAAATTAATAAAATTATGGTGAATTAATTTGGATAAAAAAACATGATAATATTTTTATTAGAATACTAATGTTATTAATTTTTGAAAAATATTATATTCTATATGGATGTAAAATAATAATTAAACATAATATGGTCGGTTAAGGGGATAACATATTCTTCAAAATAAATAACTAAGATATCATCGTGAGGAAATTAGGGATGTTTTTTTTAAAATAAAAAGACAATAAAATTTCTATTAGGTGGTGGATTATAGAACATTTTATTGTTTTTTAGCAATATGGATCAACATGGGGTCGACGAGTGAAATTATGTGTTACCATTTATAATTTACTGGGGGGAAACCCATTTAATTTATTTTAATATTAAATTAGTATAACATAATTTTGTTCTGAAAAGTGTTCCAAATTATTATGAATAAAATTAAATATGATTAGGATTAAAAATAATCTCATATTATAAAATTTTGACCATCTGGTGTAACATTTTTACCATTTTTGTTTTGTTTAAACCATTTTTAGTCCTTCGTTAAAGATACCATAATATAAAATTTTATAAAATTTATCTATCAATATGATTAATATAAAATGAAAAAAACACATAAAAAACAATGAATGATGTTTTCAACAATATCTAATTCCATTTTCTAGATCTAGAATTTTTATTAATTTTAGATCACTAAATAAAATAGTTTTTTTTATAAAATATATTTATTTAATTTTTAACTTCATTCAATTAATATTTTTTTTAAAAATCATAATATATGTGGGGTTCAAATAAATTTCAATCATACCACCCTTATATGTCATCGAAATCCATAAATATTATGGTATATATTAACTTATTAGAATTATATCACTATGAATAATTCTAATAGCATTATTTATTATTCTATAACTCAGTATAGCATAATTGAGTTTCAAAAAAATTAGATAAATGAAGAAATTAAAAAATTTATAATTAATTTTCCATCATCAAAATAATTTTATTAATATCAAAAAATAAATTTTTATTTCTTTAATACTTATTGTTTTAACAATATGGACTTATAAAGAATATTTTAAATAACGAGAATGAAATATACCACATTCATCTAATTAAAAAATATAAAGGTTATTTTCATTGGAATATCATCACAAAACAACTAAATTTAAAGAATATTTTTATAATATTAGAATTAAATTAATCCAAATAAAATTATAATGAAGAAATATTGACTTATCACATAGATTTAATTGAGATCAAATTGATTTATCTTTTAAGAAAGTGATAAATGGTTCCATAGTTAGAATTAATATTGGTCTAATGAGAAAGAGGCATATTTTAAAAAAAACTGATATAATAATTAGAAATATAAAATCAATTTTATAATATTAAAAACCAAATATTTGACCAAAATAAATTCAAAATAAATGTTTAAAATGTGTTGAAAATGGCTTTTTAAAAATATAAAAAATATATGAATGAAATTTGAATTATTCATATGTCATGTGTAGTAATAATATTATATGAAATATTAAAATATTTTTGTCATTTATATAATATATATTCAATTAAAATCAATTAAATATTGTGATTTATTTAATTTATTAATATAAATACAAACTCCACACATTATAACATTTCAGGAAAATGACTTTGTACAAAAAAAGTTTATTAATAATAAATTCAAACCGAAATTTGATTGCAATGAGGATAAATTGATTTTATAATTTTAAGATAACAAATATTAATATTTATTGAAATTAAAAATTAGAAATTATGGAATCATAAATTGATTTTTCAATAAATATCAATATTTTTCTATATTCACTAGAAAATCAATTATTTCAGAAAATTCTAAAAAATTAAGCAACAATTAATTTTCATATTATTATTTTAAAATTTAATATTATTTAACATTTTATAAAATATAAGTTTATAAAATTTAAATATATTTGTTTCTATAAAATATTTTAAAAATTACATTTTTGATGGAAATAAATTTTTTATAAATAATATTACTTCCCTAAAAAATTATTCTTCTTATTTCCTATGTACTAATAAATAAAGTTTTATTTAATTGCATCTATATATATCTTAATTTATTTAATCATATTTAGAAACAAAATATTAATATCATCTTTATAATAGTCACATAAGAATATTGTAATATTATATCATTTTTTGTTTGAACATAGTGTTTCATGAAACACAAGATATCAATGAAAATATATATATTTGAAAACACATTATATAAAATAACATGTTGTTACATTATAAAACAAATAATAATTTCTCTCAGTAAATTCATCATCATTGTACAAAAATATTTGAATATATTTTTTATTACAACAGTTACCATGTATTGTTTTAATTTTAGATTTATCTCCAGAGCATTCACTTGGTGAGATTTAATTTTATAAAGAAATATATCTATATGATAAAATAATTATACTAGTTGTTCATCATTAGAAATATCATGTACTAATGTTTCGATATCTAATTTTTTAACATGAAATGATTGAGGTATGTACATATTTACGCAAGACAGATGTAACACATAGTGAACTTGAAAGAGGTTTGGTGGAAGTTACATGTGATAAGGTATTGTCTGTAGTTGTTCAAAAATCCAGAATGGTACTATATATTGAGGGATCATCATTCAATTCACTAAAACTATCATAAAATTATTCCATAGATAAATTTTTATGAAAATTCATATCGCAAGGATAAAAATTTTGTGAAAAAAAAGTGATGATAAGAAGAAAATTTTAATTTACTTTGGTCTACTATGTTCTAATAAAAAATGGGTCTAATATTCTCTTTAATTCTACATTTAGTTTATATCTGAATATCATAAATTATCTAATATCTTCCTTCTGTTATTATTTGATTAATTTATACTATGTATCTTAATTGATGAAATGAATATCAATGATTATTTTTTGGGCAAGAAACACTAAAATACATCTTTTAATGAATCATATGATAAATATATTTTATTTAGGACAATAAATATTTACCATAACCTAAATCTCAAGAACAAGTATTCCAATAACAATAATGTATTAACACAATCAACTCTTTAAAATTATATCTGTATAGCTCTTTCAACATACGAAATACCAAAATTGAATCCTAATAATTAGAATGGTTTAGTCTAATATCCCTCCATGATCAATGTAGCTATCATGTAAATAGTAATTTGATCCCACCTAATGTCACATACAGAAATGTATTTACCAGAATTTTTTAAAACAATTAATTTGAAATATATTCTTATATTCATTGAAATGTTAATTTATAATTCATTCTTTAAAAAATAACATTTTTTAACAGAAAAGATAATATTCTTATGTATAGATTCTTCCATGATCCAATAGATAAACATAACATTCATAAAAATATTAAATGACAATTTTTTATTAAAAAATATTCTTAATAACATCTAATAAATATCCATTATGATTTTAAATACCACTTATTTATGAAAACAAAATTCATTGATAATTTTTATAAAAACATTATCTTGAAATACCTAACCCTAGAGTGAATGATAAACATGTTAGTATTATGATGATTCAATTAAAATGTTATGAATTCATACGAATTCCCATTTTTTAAATTTTCATCAATAATTTCTTTGTATTATTACCCTCATTATACAATGGATTTCTGAATTAATTCCTATAACAACCAAACAACATGAGCGTAAAAATGTTGATTGTGAATGGTGAATTATCAAGAGATCTCGCTTTATTGGAATCATAAGCTAACATCATCACATAAGTTTGATATATGATTTCATGATGAGCTTACTTTAGACACATGAATCATTAACATGTTTGCTTAATAAAATTCCCCATATAATTCTTCCCACGAATTGAGTGTAAATGAAGGCTCACCATCTTTTCTATATGGTCTTTATATTTTCCATTGATTTTCATCTATAATTTCTTATCAAAATGATGAGATATATGGGTAACTATAATATATATGTACATATTGGTGACACATAAAATGATCTTTTCATAGATGATGATTTTCTTTATATCAAACTAATGCATAAAACAAGGTTTTATGACATGGAATATTTAATCAACAATAATTTTAGTCTAGATGTCAATTATAGATGAATACATTGAATTTTCATAATATTAAACTCATAGTTATCAAAAGATTCATCATCTTTCTAATTTTTATCAAGTAATTAATTCTCCATTTTCATAAAACAATCTGTAAAATGTATATAATAAAATGTTTATTAAGCTAATCCCTCCCCAAAGATCCAAATACATAATTTCACCATGTATTACTATTAACTTCCCACTATTGATCCAATATTCCTTACAAATGATACATAAAAATATCATTTTCTTGATCCAAACATTAGGAAATGGAAAATATATTTTCAATGGTATTGATCCATTGCTCAGTAATTACTGGATTAGACGAACTTCTAGTGGAAGGTTGATTTTGTATCATGAAGGATTCAATAGATTTTTTACCCTTATTTTTCTCACTTGTATATTAATTATGGTTTATTGATTGAGAAACTTGTGTGATCACATCAATAATATTTTTCATCCAATCACTAGTTACATTTTTAAATATCATAAGGAAAATACTTTAATTTCCAATGCATTTTCTATGCACATTATTATTTTGGATTTAATGCATCTACTAAATCAAATAATAATATTATGGGAATCGGTATTCAAAGATTAAATAAACATAATCATGAAAAATAACTTATATGATATCAAAATCATGACACCATATTATATGATACCATAGTTTTTACCTAGGATATTCTGAAATTATACAATGATTCTAGGATTTCATTGTATTCCTAGACATGTACAAAGGGTTCCTACTATAGTTCTATAATCTTGGTTTCCAAATACTAACTAACATATTCAACAATATAAATTTTTAAAAGCCATAATATTTGATCATATAAATTCCTTATTGATATATGAATTTTCATTACATTACTTAGAAATTAATTCATGAATCATATAGGTCTATTCCATATGAAAACAAACATATAAACAAATATTTCATTAATAAAATATGTATTTATCCATTATGATATTCATAACTATATTCCTTTTTAAAAATATTTTACTTATTTCTTACCATAATAAATCTTGGAAATGAATCCTAAGAAAGTGTGAGGTCAGATGCTCATTAAGGGTAAACAATGGATATATCTGGGATCACCTTGGCATAACAGGAACATATGTGAATGAGAACATGAGATTAAAAATTCAAAATCATACAATACATTCCTAAATAATAATAACAATCTATAGACTAAATAGTATTAATTCATATGACATGATTCATAAAGTAATCACAAGCCAAGATCTATGGGAAAATAAAATTGGTATATGTAATAAGTTTTTGGCTGACACATAATCATATTAAATCATTTCCTTTTTAGTGTAGGATCACTTCGATGAAATTCATTGTATAATGGGTTATATGCCCAAACCATCATAGTTGTGAGGATTCAATCCAAATATTATAATAGTTGATAATTTTCTATACAGAATTGGATTCACTCTCTATTATATTCTAAATTATTTCATGAGATATATTTGTTTATCCAACACATCGGAGGGTGATATAGGTCACACAAGTCTGTTGTTATAACTTGATCATATTCCTTAGCTATAAAGAAATTATTTCCCTTGTATGTAACATAACATATGTCTTTTGTCATAATATATGCATAGTAAATCATTAAACATAACCACCATTATCTAATGGATACTAAACATATGTGATCCAAAAAGATGATAAAATAGTGATCATATCATATCCCATCATAATAAAATGACTTCATAGTAAAATTGATGATTAAATTCATTTTCACCCCTAACACATCTGTATTGATTAATTTTTTTAATTTAATCATATCCTAAAATTGGTGTTTATAATATTTAAATCAATGAAATACAAAAAATGTCCTTTTTGATATCTTTATATATATTGTATGTTTCCACATAAGGAAATTTGTGTTTTATGAATTAATATAAATTTAAATTTTCAACATAATAAATTTTATTTGTAAAATATTTTATTCAATATTTACATCCACATGGATGCAATAATTAGTTTTATAATATTCTATTTAATAAAATTTAATGATATCACATTTATGATATCAAAAATATATCATTTTTAATATAGGATATATATATATATATTCTACTATAATAATTATTATTAATGATAAAAATTATATATTAATGATTTCAATTTATTTCTAATTTACACTGAAAAAATAAATATTAAATAATTAAACAACACTATTGATATAATTATTTTATTAACGGAAATATCATATAAATACAATTTAAAATTTAACACTAAATATAAGTTTGGATAATTTATGTATGAAAACACTTTTATATATTACCATGACCACTTAGTGATATAGAAAAAAATTGGTTCAAATTTATTTTATTCTATTGGTATTTTTAAAAATCACTGAAATAAAGTGTGTGAAAATTGATTCTATTGATATTATATCAGAATATTGAATTATTAAATTATTTAAAAATCATAAAACATCATAGAAAAATATTAAATAATATTTATATATTCTAAAACGTTATAGAGAGTTCTTTTATGTTATGATTGAAAACACATATGTAGAATTCACAACATTTTAATATTAATAAATTTTTGTTCTTATTGAAAATTAAAATTGGTTTACTAAGGGTTACGGGAAATGTTAATTCATACAAAAATTCCAAAAAATTTAAATAATATATTAACCTATGATATTAAAACATTATATCATCTTAAATTCCAACACATATCCTATTTGAGATATTTTTATTGAGATTGAATTTATTAAAAATTAATATTTTCATATATTCCAAAAGTGCCCCTCACCTAAATAATAAAAGGGATGCTCCTCCCTCACTACTTCAAATCACATTGAGCATTCTAGATAGAACATACACTAGAAATTTCCCATCTAAAATTACCTTGTATCATTATAGGGGTACTGATATTCTTATAAGTACAACTATATTTTCCCAAAGAGAGATATATAGGGACATCATAGAAGATGAGTTAATATCCTTTTCATACTCATTAAATTTTATTTATTATTCAACATCCTCTCCTTGTGATTTTTTATTTTTAATTTAATAAATTAGGTATCACCTATATTTGTAGATGTTATTATAATTAAATAAAAATGACACTACAATTTTTATCCATCCTACTAAAAACCGATGTACCACATGATCGTACAAATGACTTACCATCTACATGACGTCACATAATATATATTTCATCAACACATTATTTTTATTGGTATAATGATATAAATATAGATATATATATATATAATTATTATATAATGATTATTATTTCGGAAAAAAATATATCCTATAAACATCCTTAACTTCTGACTATTAATAGAATGATTCATCGCTCATGTATATGTTTGACCTACAATCCCCTTGGCGCAATTTGTTTCATTTCCAATATTTACCATTTGAGAATGATTAAATAAATTTATAAAATAAAAAAATATGATAATATATGAAATCTTAATATCATTTAATAAAATATTGAATGATATCACATGAACAAGAATTTAGACTTATATAACAAAACATGCAGAATAAAATGAAGTTTTTAAAACCTGAAAAAGAGTAATTGTTAAATATTTTTAAAAAATAGATGATAATATGATCATAAATAATATAATGAATTATAATATTTTTCAGAAATAACTAATAACATTTTTTCGTCTGTTATAAAGAATTTTCATATATGGATGATGAAAATCAATCCTATGGCAAGGGTTGATTTCACAATTTAAATATTTTTTAGGATTGTTTATATGTATATATTTATGGAGTATCATTTATCGTCTATGTCCATGTTTCATAAAATTATTCTCCAAAATATTTTCACTACTATTCTATAATTGATTAAATTCATTTATTTCTTATCTGATATTTTACCTAAATGGTATGAAAATAGTATTTTTATTCCACACTAGGTATGTTGTTTCCTTTACTGAAAAAGTATGAGAATAATTTTTTATTATATATTTTATTGAATGACTATATTTTTACATATTCATGATGCTTTAATTCCTTGAAAAATATTTCCATCATTATAGGATCTATTTAAAACAAAAATATTCCTTTTATAATTCTATGAAATTTTTATAAAAGAAAAAAATTTCAAAATAGAAATGATATTTTCTTCAAGATTTATTTGATATTGTTCAAAATAATTTTACATATAAAACTATTTTTATGTTCCGTTTACATTAATAGCGATATTTTTTGAGGATATTATTTTTATTATTCATGTCAAGGTTTATGTTTATGTTATAATGAATATTTGTGAAACCCTTTTCTTTTCCATGAATTATTTTATGACTAAATGATGTTTATGAAACCCATTTCATTACATGGGGTTTGATTTGTTTAATGATCTATGTTATAGGGGTTCGCATTTGTATGGTTTTTATTATGTGATTGATGGGACCCATATCTCTATTTAATGAATTGTGTAATGATATATATCCCATTATATATAATATAACAGAACAATTATCGATCTTGGTTCAATTATATTGGACATGCATTGGAAGAAAACCGAGTTTAATAACACATGGCTGGATAGATGACTGATCTTGTTCTAAAAAAGTACATTGTTCACTATGATGGTCTTGAAAATGAGCCTCATCAAAAATAGAAATTATTTCTATGATTTTGTGTAGTCGAAAATTTTATTTCTAATGTTATGATTTCCTGAAACAAGATCCCTATGATATATTATTATTTATCCCAGAACATTACATCCTCATCATTTATATGAGTGATATGATTTTCAAATGTTTTTTTATCTAATTTTGTCTTTTTATTATGATATGAGTGATATCTCCCTTTTTTCCCTTAAAGTAAATCCTAGATCACCCTTTTTGTATGGTTATTTTCCCATGGACATAAAGATATGTTTTTAGTAGGAATTAAAAAGATGAATATCATTATTTTAGTCATTGAAGACCATTCATAAAATTGAAAGAATATGTTCCACGATTCCAAAGGCACTAAACTAATATGGTCCTCCAAAATGTGTTTGTGAAATTAAATGCTTATTCATCTAAAAAGACTCAATATCCATGTATGAAAATCATTAGTCTTATAGATGGTATAGAATGGATTCATTAGTCATGAATTGGATATTAGGATAACATAAAGTTAGTAATTTCCCTTAGGGTAACTCAATGTATAGGATGTAATCCAAGAAATTTGATAATGGTCCTGGATAAAATATGATTTAAAATTTGATGTTATATAATGAATATAAATTAAATGGATTATGTGTTTTTTCCATTATTAATATTGTTACCTACAATATAACTTTGGTTCTAGTAAATGTATTTAATATTATGGAACCACATTCACAATAAATTCGACGGTAAATGAAATTAATTTCCTCAAGAAAAATTAAATTTATAGGAGGTGGAATAAAAATTATTTATTCAATTGTCACTTAAAAATATAAATAAATCATTTATAATGGGATTCCAAATTAAATAAGTAGGGAATTAAATTCTATTAAGTCATTCATGAGGAATTATCCACCTTATTTTAGTGGGTCTTCTGAGCCACTAGTGTCTAAGTAAAGGATTGTTATGAATAATAATATATTTTCAGTTTCCCAATGATTAAAACAAGAGAAATTCATATTGGTGGGCTATCATTTTGAAGGTGAACCAGATCAATGGTGTAGTCTTATTAAGATTACGAATAAATTTTATGAAATTGAACCAATGTGATGTGATGAATTCAAAAACTTATGTTTCAAAAATTAAATTCCTTGTATTCTTAATAAAAATATGGATAAGGGGTTCCTTGAGCATAATAGAAAATATGATGAATCAGTTCATACCTATAATGAATATTTTACAAGTCTTGTGAGGTGTTCTTCCGGATTTAAAATCCAACCTAAATTTTTAGTTGATCAATTGTTAATTGGCTCAAAACCATGTATTTTAAGGGTGTCAGTAGCTAGAAAGAAATCAACTGATGTGTCATCAAGTGGAAATGGAGGTTTGAGGAATATATAAATGTGATATTTTTTGTAGGAAAATGAGTATAGAGTAAAAAAATTAAATGTCATTGAGAAATGAAAATGGTATCATCTATAATATAAATGTGTGGAAATAATAATTGAGGAAATTTTCTTAATGTGATGAGCAAATAGATAATGTTTTGGAAATAAGGGATTTAATGACAGGAAATATTTAGTGAAGTATCACTTTTTATTTAATTAATTGAATTACTTTGTAAAATGGTTATATAAAACAGATGCACATACGTGGTTTAAGATTTTTTGATATTAAATACCACTAAGAATGTTGATTATTGTCAATAAAATAATTTAGAATTAACCACATGATTATTTTAAATGTATGGATATAAGAAATACAATGGACACTAAAATTGGAATTGATGGTCTCAAAAAGTAGACTTCTGCCCTATTAAGTCATTTTATTGGAGGTTCTGACAGGGAGATCCTCTCTATGATATTCCCCTGACCAAAAGCATGATGAGATACATTGACTTAAGCATGAATGAAACTATTCATGAGAAATTTTCATGTTCATTGAGATCACAACCCAGACCATGTTCATCAAATGAAGCAAAGATAATCTCATTATCAAACACAGTACTCATTAGGCATACACTGGTGTAATAAAGGGACACATTTCAAGAACATAATAATTTTAATATATTATATATTAATATATATCACTTTCAATTTAATTATTTCTATTAAATTATTTTTTGTTTTTATTCAATTTAATTGAAATTATATTTTGGATAATATTCAAATTCAATTATGGTGTCAATTTTTATGTGTTAACATATTTTTTAAATAAATAGTATTTTAATAAATTTTTATTTAAGTATTATTAATAATAAATTGTGGTGTAATTTCTATGAAATGGAATTTAATTCTTATAAGGATTCAGAATATATTATTGTTAAAAAACCATAATTTTATAATAAATTTGTAATCATAATTTAAAAGTAAAAATGAATATATTTAAGAAATTATTTAGATATAAATAATTATGTTTTTGGAATTCTAAAATTGTAATTATTCAACAGTGAATTTTTCATAGTTTTACGAGACTGTCAAATTTTTACGGAAAAATTTAAACCGTGTAAATATTTTGTGCATTTAATGAAATCATAGTGACCCAAGAATTATTAAATAAATACAGTAATAGGTATTATTGGCCCAATATATTTTATCAAATTAAAATAATATTTGTTTAATATAATATTATTATTTTCATAATGGTCCTATGAATCCTCTATATTTTATAATACTTTTTATAATTTAAATTCATTTCAATATTAATGTAACTCACCTCCACATAATCAAGGACAATATTTTAATATATTCATCCCTTTTTTAATAATATAATGAAAAATTACAATATTTGTCCAAAACAATGTGCTAAAACCATGGTATATTTTGTCATTTAGAATATTTAATTATATATATTCAAAAAAAATATGTATGTGAAATATTAATGATTTTAAATCTCATTTCCTATATACACCCACCCAATATAACAATTCTCTTCACTAAAAATTCTTTTAGCACGTTACTAATGTTTCCTCCCTTCTCTAGAATGCTCCCAAGGTTCCCCAATCTATCAATAATCCACTCTTTAGGATTTTGAATTCACACACTAATATAAGGGTTCATTCCTTTTTCATTTTTATCCCTGTTTCATTATAATGTTAAAAATATTTGTTTTCAATTAAAATTTATGGTGTATGTTTTCAAACCTCCCCATGAATCCATTATTATATTTTAATTTGTGTTAGTGCTGTTTCTCTATCATTAATACCTCCCATGTACACCCATTATCACGCCAAAATTTCGTAATAGTTATTCCAACTATCATCAGACTTCATGTTTTCTTAATATGTTATGCCTTCTATTTAAAATATACATATTTTGGGATATGTATTTCTATTATAATATTACATAAACTTTTATTTATATATATATATGCCCATTTTGCTTCATCAATCATTTTTATGAATTTTTTGTCACATTGTTAGTCTCCCAATATCACACCGCAAATTTCTATTAATAATGTTTTTGTTAGTGAATACCATACCCTTTTTCTATCAGGGGTGTTCAATATTATAAAGATATAATATTTTATTGAATACATTCATTTTTTACTTATACACCCATTTAGCTGGGAAAAAATTATAATGATGAATGAATCCACGTTTTATGATCTATATGGAACACTAGATCTTGAAAATAAAATGAAAGTGACAGGTTCTACCTAAATTATATTGTGCTACAATGCCTTGGGTAATGTATAATATCATGGTAATTCATGTTGGGATAGATGTTAACCTGAATTTTTATGGTACTTTTTCTACTATGATGTTTTGGAAGTTTATCCTTGACCTATGATGTAGTGTTTTATGTTGTCTCCACATTTCCATGTTATGAATATGATCTTATATCATGCTTTATGATTCAGGTTCCATTATGACTAATTTATATTAGTTTCCTAAAATGTGTTATAATCATCAAGTTATTACATGTTCCCCCCTTACTAGGCTTTATAGTTCACCCATTTCTTATGTATTTTACCCATGATATATCATTCAGTTTATAGCTCGGTAATTTTAAAGTAGTATTCAATAAAGAAGTTGTTTTTATGTTTAATGTTGCACTGCATTATTCCTAAATACCAAATACGCTAAAATTATCAAGAATTTAGATTTTATTATGTAAAATTTTATGTAACTATATCAGGTATGAATGTAATAAGAATAACATAGTTGTTATAGTTGGTATTCGATGAAATTTCAATTATTTTTTGGACTATTATTAGAAAACTCTACTGAATGTCATTGGTATAAGACTATGTATAAGAAAACATTCCTAGTTTTTTTGATAATATATTAATTGGTTTAGCATGAAAATATATTCCTTTATATACATGAACATGTGGATGTGGCTATGGCACAATTTTATATGGGGTAAAATCTAAAAACACTACTTTGAGATAGACTCAAATGGGAACTTCTGAATGATAATGAGCTTTGTTCCCTCTTATATTGACAATCCTAACGGATATGTTTTGGTAAATTTGTAATTACATTACAAACCATTATTAATTCAACAAAAAAGTCCATAATAATATATGTTTGCAAATTGAACATGGATGACATAAATTGAATCTCAGAAATTCATATATTGAGGAAGTAAATGAAATTTATAAGTAATTAAATTAATGCCATTAGATAGCCCTACATGTGTTTAATAGGATAAAATACATACCCCAGATATTCCTTTTTTAATATACAATTTCATGAAATAAGTGGAATTAGGAAAAAACAAATTTGAAGATCAATGTAATGACTTGCCTAATGAGATGCCGAATCTGATAGCAGATGAAATCAAAATTATTTTCACGATACACAATAGGTTAAATAATATTTTCAATAGAAACATACATCAAGAGGAACATAAAACCCCAACCCCCCAAATAATGAAAAGTTTCAATTGAGAGCTTCAGGAGACAATGAAGTCCTACATTCAATCGATCATCTGATCCCATAGTGGCCAAACTATCGATCCACTCCACTGAGAATATCATCTCCAACAATCAATTATCTAGACAAGAAAATGATCATTTGGATGCTTATCCTATGGAGGGAGAATTTGATCAGTGGTATACATTGATAAAAAAATATTAATGATGAGAAGGATATCATGGTTATAGAATGGAAGGATATCTGAAAAATGTACATCAACAAATATTTTCCACGCACCCTCTGATTTTTTAGGGAATGGGATTTCCATGTCCTCAAGTACAATGATGAAAAATATATCATGGTTTATGAGGAATAATTCATGGGTCTTTCATGATATACCACTGGCTTTGTTGTTACCCATAAATACATGGTAGACCACTTCATTTTTAGTTTAAAACATAGTCTCTAGAATTCCCCAGAGATCCATGAATTTGATTTCTATGAGGAAATTGTATGATGTTCCATCAAATTAATAATGGATGTTGGAGAATCGTAGAGGTATCCTAGGGATAAGAAGTACTAGGTGGATTTAAATATTTGGTGTCTGTTAGAGGGAACTAATGATTCCTTGAAATTTCAACATCCCATTATCCAATGTTTCAGAAATATGAACCCATAAAATTACCTGGAGGGGATGAGAAAATTATTTTGATGTGGAAAGGTAGGGAACCTTTCTATAGATTTTAGTAAGAAAACCCTAATATTACGGCAGTGGAAATTAATTCTCTCGTAAACCCACAAATATTTTTTATTAGAACAACTACCCAGAACCATTGAATTTCATAATCAAATTCACAATGAAAAAAGTTTTTGAGGCAACAGAAAACCTCCTAGGAAGCTAGGGAGGGCTTTCACCATCACAACAAAAAAATTAAATCCAAAAAAAGTTATGGTGAATGGTATTCCTGATATTAATTCAAGAATATCGAATATACATGTTGATTATTGTTCTATGAATTCATTCGTATCATGAATGTTTAGTAGATCTATTTAATCAACATCACAATCCTTGAAAGAGGAGATGTTAGTGACAGGAGAAAAAGGGCAAATTATTGTTCCATAAGTAAATAACTCTTACACTATCAAAATTTATTGGATGAACATCCCATAGAACCTTATTATAATCTTTTTAGAGATATTTGATGAAATTAAGGACATGGATTGGATTTTCATATATAGTTCCAACATAATTCTCCATGATAAGAAATAAATTTCATTATTGTGAATCTTCCTCTGATTCTACACAAATGCAAGGAGATAGATGAATCCATTCTAGTCCCATCAACTCATTCATAGATATTATTGCCTTATGAGAAATAATATTTATCTGAGATGATTGTGTCTGTGGAAAGAATAATCCTTGATGATATGTCCATTATGAGGGAATACACTGAGGTGTTTCTCGAGGAATTTGCAGTTCGTAGTCCTAGTCGAGAGTTAAGACATTCAATCAATAATATTCAATGGGAATTACTATTATACAAGTGAATAAAATAGATATTGTTGAACATGAGGAGTCGAAGAAACAAGTACATTAGAATGTTGATAATGGTTTCATATGACCATGTAATTCCCCTTGGATTGCAGCAGTACTACTCATTAAGAAGAGGAATGGGTCAATTAACCTTTGCATTGATTATAATGATCTCAACAGGATCATGATAAAGAACAAGTATCCTCTACCATAGATTGATGAATTTCTCAATCATATATGTGGTGAAAGATACATTTTAAATTGGGATATGGGCTTAAAAAATTTCATAGTTAGGGTGAAGGATGGGGATATCCCAAAGACTACTTTTAATAGAATGTTTGTGCACAAAGAATTCAAACTAATTTCATTCAGACACACTAATGCTCTAGAAATTTTCATTGACATTCTGAATTTTGTATTTATAGATTACCAAGAAACCATTTAGGTAGTCTATATTGATGATATTATAATATACACATAAAGTAATAATGAGTATTAGGAGAATTAATGTATTATGCTGAAGTCCTTGCACAAGGAAAATCATTATGAAAATATATAAAGTCGATTTTTGGTTGATGGAATCCTTTTTTATGGATAATATCATCATATGAAATGGGATGTCTATGTAACATTCCATGAATGATGTAGTTGAAGGATGGAAAAGAAAACATATTTGACCGATATTTTTAGATTATTATGATTATCTAGGTATAATCATTGATTTTTTAGAAATTTATTTCATTTTAACCCCACTATCAAATATAAATATAAATGAAGTTTTGTTTTAATAATATTATAAATTTGAATAGAACATCAAGGAGTCTAAATGGAGTCTTATCACTGCACACTTTCTTATTGTACCCACAATTGGATAGATTTTTGTTTTATTCAATGATGTTTTGAAGAAGGGCATGGGTTTTGTGTTGATTAAAAATGACAATTTCATTACCTATGAATTATGGTAGTTGAAAAATAATTAATAGAACTATCTAACACATGATATGGAGTTGGATTAAGTGATATTTTCATTGAAATTTTGTTGACATCAACTCTTTTGTGATAATTATGAAATATATAAGGATCACACAGTGCTAATTTATATATTCATAGAGATGGAGTAGACTATGAACCAATGCGTATGGTTAGAGCTGACAAAAAACTACTACTTCTCAATCTACTACCATATAGTGAAATAAAATAAATTGGAAGATGACCACATTAGAAAGGATAGATCAACCATTTAAATTTTTAGACTTTAGAAGGATCCAATCTTCATAGACTTGATGATGATGGAATTGAGAATAAAAATGGAAGGAACATCATCAATCCTTTCCCAAATTATTAAAATACCATCTCATCTAGAGAGGGTAAAGGATTTATAAAGAGATGATATGGGAATTCAACAGATTTTTGAAACTATTAAAAAATGGAAATCCTCATAGTTCAATTTTAATGAAGAAGTTGTAATAAGATTTGGTTCAATACAATGTGTAATATAAAATCATGACTTAAGGAATGAACTATTGGATGATGAACATTGAAAAATCATCTTTATCCATCCTATAAGAACAAGTCATTATCATTATCTCTATGAATAGTATTAGGGGGACAATATGAAGTAGGGGATCATCGAATATACATCATGATGTCTTTTAGGTCAGTAAGTGGAGGAAAGGAAAAATATAACTAGATGAAGAGACCATTACCCATACCTAGATGGAAATGGGGAAACATCCACATGGACATTGTCACCAGGCATCCTAATACATATAGAGAAAACAATGTTATCTGGGTTGTGGTGGTTCATCTTATAATGACTTCCCCATTCATTTCTATCCAAGATGATTTCATGCTGGACCAACTTGAAAAGTTATATATATAAAAATATTGGTGAGGATGAATGGTGTGACATAGTCAATTGTATGTGATCATGATATATGATTTAACTCTATATTCCGAAAGAGTCTCCAACATGCTCTGAATACCGAGTTTAAATTCAGCACAACGAATCACCCCAATACTGATGTTCAATCTGAATGGACTATCCAAACATTTGAGGACTTTTGGAGAACATGCCCAATGGGTATCATAGGAGGATGTGATCATCGTCTTCCTCTTTTTGAGTTCCCTTAGAACAATAGTTTACACTCCAAAATACAAAAGTCTCCCTATGAAGCCCTTTATAGGAAGTGGTGAAAACCTACATCATTTTGGAATGTTGTTGGGGAAATTTTTTTATTAGGTCCTGAAATGGTTTAGGAAATGGTAGAGATGGATAAGACCAATCAGCAACACATCAAGACTACTCAGAGTTGACATAAAAGATATATTGACAAAATTTGATAAGACATAGAGTTTGATATTGAAGACATTGGTTTCCTAAGGATATATCTATGGATGAAATTGTTGATGTTTTCTAATAATAGAAATTTTAGTCCATGATACATCATCCCATTTGAGATTCTTGATTTCATTAGAGTGGTGGCATACATACTAGCCCTCCTACCTAACCATGCTGATGTACATGTTACATTCCATGCATCCATCTTAAAATGTACATACCAAACGCCTCATAGGTACTCAATATAGAGGTTGTATCATATGAGAATGACCTACATTATGAGGACAATTCAATGAAGATCCTAGATAATAGATATATTGTACTACGGAATAAGACAATGCACCATTATCATTATATTATAGGAAACTATAAAATTTTAAGAATCAATGTGGGAACTAGAAGGGGGATAAATTTTTTTTACCCTCCACTATTTTAATCTAGGAAATAAAAATTTAAATGGGGATAATTCTTATGGGGGGACTATTGTAACAAAAAGAAATATAAAAAGTGAAATTTCCCTTTTTATTTAATTAAATATATTTTTTCGTAAAAAGGTTATATAAAATGCTTGAACTTATATCATTTTTGGTTTTTGTATTAAATGACAGTTATGAATATTGACCCTTTTTAATATAGCCATTGATAAATTATCACAGGATTTGTATAAATATTGGGATATAACCAATCCAATTGAATCAATCAAAGGAAATGAAGTCTCAAATAAGTAGAATCATGTTCTATGATGTCCATTTATCAGACCTTCCATGTGAGATAACATCTATATAATATTACCTTAAGAGATACCACGATGAGATCCATCGACTTAAACAATAGAAAAACATTTACATTAGATATTCATGATCATAGAGATCACAAATCAAAACATTCTTGCCAAACAACCCCACATTAATCATGCAATCACTGACCTTACACATATATTATAAAGTACTGTAAAAAAGGATATATATCATGTCCTTAAAAATGTTAATATATTACATAATAATATATATTTTTTCATTTTAATTGTTTAATTTAAATTATTTTTTATACAATTAAATAAAAAATGTATATTATGTAATATTTAAATTCTATTATGGGGTTTATCGTGATGAATTAATGGATTTCTGTAGTTAATTTAATTTAATTAATATATTTTTTATGTATAATTAATTATTAATGTTTGAGTAATTTTTATTTTTTAAAAAGTACTTTTCATAAGGTTTAAAAAATTGTTATTGTCAAAAAACCAAGAATTCTATATTAAATGATTAATATTATTTTAATTTTGAAAATGAACATATATAGAAAATTACTTTTATAAAATTAGAATTATTTTTTTAATAATAATGTTGAAATTATCCAATGAATATTTTTTTCATATATTAATGAGACATTAGAATTATCTGTAGAAAATTAAACACATTATAAATAAAATGTGTGTTTTATGACTTCATAATAACCAAAAAATGATGTAATAAATACTATAATGGGTATTCTAGGCGCAATATATATTTCCACATTAATATGATGAGATTTTGAAATAATAATTTTTTTTTCATTATCCTCATATTAATCATCAAATATGTATTATATATTTTATAATTTTATATTGATTTCTATAATAATGCGACTCACCTCCACCAAAGAAAGGATAATATTTTAATATCATATTAAATGTTCGAAAAAAAATAATCGAACACTATTATATTCATAAAAACACTTGGGATACAGCCATGGGTTGTTTTTTGGGTTTTAATATAAAATTATATAGATTCAAATACCTAAGTCTGTGAAATATTAAATAATTCCCATCTCAATTCCTATATAAAACCACCAAATAACCCACTTATCTTAACTAAAAATCCTTTGAACACATATTTAATCTATACTCCCCTATCTATAATCCTATAATTATTCCCCATGCTTTGAATAATCCCCTATTTATGATTTTGTATTCACACACTAATGTAAGGTTTCCTTCCATTGCCATTTTTCTCAATGTTTCCTCATATTGATACACCCTTGTATTTTAAATTAACAAATATGGGGTCTGATTCAACACCTCTTTGATATTTTTATTATTATGTTTGAAATATGATAGACCCATTTCTCTCTCTTTAATCCCTCCCATGTACACTAGTGACAATGCGAAAATTTTGTATTAGTTATTCCATTACATCTCAATCATAATATTTCTTAATTATTATAAGCCCTCTATTTGATAACTAATAATTTAGTAACATGTACATAACTGAACAAATTTATTTAAAATTAAATTATACACTATTATATATCTCTTTCTCAACCATCATCCAATTTTAGGAATTTTTATGTCTTGTCGTTAGTCTGCCGAAAGTGCCCCGTCTTCCATTCCAAAAAAACTGTCTAGTAAATACCATACAAATCCCCTATCATGGGTGTTAAAATTTCAACAAATATAATATTTAATGTAGGAAATAAATGTATATATTATACCCCTTATAATCTAAGAACAAATTATCATTATGAACGACTCCATGTTATTTGATTTATGTTGCACACTTACGCCTCAGAATAAAGTGAATTTGACGGGTGCACCCAGAATTATATAGCGCATCATTAAATTAGGTAATGTTAAGTATCATGGTATGTCATGTCGGTATATAGGCTTTCCTAATTCATTAATGGGACATTTTCCACTATAATTTCATGGTACTTTATCCTGTACCTATGAGGAAATGTTTTTATTGTTTCCACGTTTCCATGTTATGAATATAATGCTTTATCAGGGTGTATGAATCATTTTTCTATGCCTCATTGACACGAAATTCATAACTTATATAATTATCATCATGTTATTATGTGTTTACTCCTTTACTAGGATTTATATCTCTCCCATTCCTTATGTTTTTTATTGGATATCCCATTCTTTTTTATGCTCAATACTGTAAAATAATTTTCGATGAGGTTGTTTTTTTCATGTTTAATGTTGTAATGAAACATACCTAATTCTCATAAAACTATACTTATGTATCGCTAGGAATGTATTAAGAAAAATGATATTTAATTAAATAATGTATTAATTTAATTAAAATAAAATGGTTGTAATAATGAAATTGGAAAATTTATTACTGATGTGATGGGAAGAAGATAGTTCATTATGAAAATTTAGAACAAAAAATCACCTACAAACATCAATGATTTATGTGCAAGAAAATATGAATTATACAAATGATTAACCCAATACGAGGACCATCTATTATATTCAATATTAGTAACCTATTACATCCAATGGAAATGGAAATTTAATGTGATCATTATTAGCGATGTCGAGTAAGACAATGAAGTCGGGGAATGATTGAGTGTTTAGTTAATTGAATTCAATAATAGTTTGAATTGTATTTTGTAATAATGAAACAAATAATGATTGATATAATGTATATTTCATTAAGTATTTGGAAACATACATATAATGGTATTATTTACCATGAAATGTGATTTAAGTGGTACATTGATATTTTTACAGAACACGAGACTATTGTAAGGATAACAATCAATATGTGACTGGAGGTGGGATAATGAAATATTGGGTTGTCTGATTGTGAAAATATAAAAGTGATAGTGTTAATGATGTTAGTACTAATATGATTCCATTTGTTTTATGATATCATGTATTTATTTTATATAATTATAGGATTTATGTAATGAGGAAATTATTATTATTGGAAATCATGCATGTTTTAGATACGGTTTTATGATATTTAATGTTATTACCACATTTCAAATGAATATCTGATTATATTATATATATGTTTTGTTTGTGAAAATTATACGTTTTTTATGATGTTTTTAGAATAATAGAATATTTTATTTTGGAGTCTTATTGACCCTCTTTTAAAAAAATGGATTTTAATTATGAAAGTTTTTAAATTTTAATTTGGATGTGATTTTAGATGTTAATGATTAATAATATTAAGATTTATGAGTAGTGGAAAACCTTTTGTATCTATTATTAATGTGATGTAATCAAATGATATATGGAAATACATATAATTATATTTATAGATCTCATGATCTAATAATTTTTTAGGAAGGAAAAATACACTTTCAAATGATTGAATACATCATAAAGTGGAAATTGATCGTGGAATAATAAAGGAGTGATAATGTACCTATAAAATGTAACGAAATCATGTCTGTTTTTATTCTAATAACAATTATTCTATTATTGGTAAATGATCAAAAAACCATAAAAAATATCTTAAGAACATATTTTCTGATTAATCAAATTATCTAATTAACTGTCACATATTTTTTCTTTTTTTATTATTAACCTTCTCCAATTCATTTTCCTTATCTATATCCATCAGAAATTAATTGTAAAGGTTATTTTCCCTGTCTATGAGGTAAATCATAACCTATTTTATACCATTTGTATCCCTTGATATGTTTTAAAATAGTAAACCATTATATTTCCATCACTCCCATTTGAGAGGGAGTTTTAGTATTCATTTTTATGTTTTGAATTTTTATGAGTGAAACATTCAAGTATTAAACCGATGATAACACAGATAAATATTGATGGTTAATTTCATTTTATAGTTGATATAATGTAATACCCCATTATTTTCATAATTTATTTTCATCAATTTGATATATTTCATCGAATGATACACTATGTTAATATTGCACAACAAGAAACATGAACATACCTTTCATTACATGCAAATATATATTGATATGAAATATAAATTTATATTACTATTATATAAACAAAAAAAATTAACCAATCCATAATAAATGAGGGATTAAACACGAATAACTAAACAATTAAAATATAATTTTGAAATGTATTAATTTAATATTTTGACCAACTAATTATAAATGAATATAATATTATTTAAAAAAGGGAAATATTGTCAGAAATATAAACACTAAATTTTTTCAAAAGTGTGTTATATCCATAAATATTTTTGGATTATATTAAAGAAATATATTTATATTTTATTCAATATATTGTTTAAATACAATCATTTTTGTTTTATAGAAATTTAATTAAAAGTAATAATATTTTACGTAAAAAATATGAATTTTCCAAAAATGTCAATTTTACCTCTTTTTAATGGAACTTGTCATTTCAATTCTCGTAAATTTATCTTTTTAAAATCTATTTTGAAAAATAAAATTAATATTTTTTATTATAATATATAAATTTTTGTTTTCAAATAACTACAATATTTTCATATAATTGTTATGTTTAGATTAATATTGAAAATGTGGATATCTATTGAAAACAATATATTTATTTGAAATAATTACAAGCATAAATAATGTTTTTAATTTATTTAAAATTTAAATTCAATAATTTTAGTTTAAACCCATTCCAATATGGTTCATAAAAATTATTTTATAGAAAAATTTCATATAAATACATTTAATATATTAAAAGGAAATTATCCCGAATTTGACCATTTTATTTCTAGTTCCTGGAAGCTAGAGGAGCACATGGAAATTGTGATACTTGATCGGCGTCATTTTATTATTAATTTTCAATCAGTGGAGGACCTTATTGTCAACTTGTCTAGGGCATCCCAAAGATGCAATGAAGCTCCCTTTCTTCTGTTTCGCTGGTGCTTTGATTTCCATATGCGGTGAGACCCATCAACATTCGCAGCCTGGGTATGTTTTCTTGATCTCCCTCTACACATTAAAAATCCAGCCATTTTTTTTGTTATTGGAAACATTATTGGAAGATATCTCTGTTCCAATCGGAGAATGGAGGTGTTATTTCATCTTATCTATCCATGAATTTCTGTTGAAGTGGATGTTGTGAGGCCACCTGTGCATTGGATTTGGGTCATGGATGGGGAGGAATTCTGGTGGAAGCAGGAGGTTTTCTTTGAGTTTTGGATGAGTTATGCTGTCAATTTCTATCGTTTTGTCCATCTTGCGACAGTCTGTCGAGGCATGACTGTTTTTGAATTTTTGCGAGCAGTGGAGTTGGGACCGGATGGCTCTGGAAGCAAAGGTATGGTGAACCTTCTGGTGGAGTTTCAGTCTATGTAGTATGGGCGAACTGGTAGCAGTACAAGTGAGGGGAAGGCTCCATAATTAGAGGTCACGAAGTGCACTGGAAGGGTGGATTCCTGTGAGCAGAGAGGAAAGTTTGAAGAGCATTCTCATCCAGATACAGATGGTGAAGTTGAGAAGAATTCAGCATCTGGTATTGTGGTGATGGCAGTTCCAACTACAATGAATCCCTCTATGAAGAGAGTGTTTGAGACTCTAAAATCGGCTCTTAGGGAATGGAAACGGCCCTCGCCTGATGCTAATGGAAATGGTAATTTTCAGGTGGCCAATATTCCCATTCACAATTAGTTTGATATATTGGAGACCGAGATGGCCCCTCTCACAGAGGGTAGTTTGAAAGGATATGAGAATGAGAATATACATCTTTCCCCTTATTCCTAATCTACAATGAACATGGTTTCCCATGGAAAGGATCCCCTGGATGATTGTGGAAATGAGATCCCCCTCTAATGCTTCAAGAAGACTGATGTTCAGGTGCAGTTAGTGGGAGGAGTTTGTTTATCTGCTTTATAGGATATGTATATTGGAGGAAATGATGAATGCCAAAATTCTGCGCGCACATCACAGGAAGATGGAGAAATGTCTCTGATAGTGAAAAAGAGAATCACAATGATGTTTCCAGAATATCCTATAGTGGTATTGTTCAAAGTGAAAATAATAAACTATCTTCATGTGAAGGTGATAGATATTCTCTAGCAAAAAGGAGACCGAGAAAGGATTACTCTCATCTACCGAACCCAGTTATTACCAGATCATCCTCTAAGAGGGAGAATTCTTTGAGAGCCATCAATGGTGTGAGGAAGGGAATGAAATATCCTATGGTGTTACTCTCGTTGGAGAAGCTGAATCTGAGAAGGATTTATGCAATGATTCTGAATCATTATGAAAGCTCAGAGTGGGAATTAGTGACTTCGGATGAAATATTTCATCTGGAAAATGGTGATGGGAATGATTTCTATGATTTGTAGCTATATGCATTGTTGTGATTTTCTTGCCTTTTGTACTTTTTCATTTAATTAAAAAATTGTCAGAGGTTTACATATGGCTGAGCTTACCAGGTTAAATGAAACCATGGAATTTTATGTTACAAAGTAAAGGCTAAATTTTTAAATTTATCATAAAAATGAAATGAATATAAATTGTCCATAAGAAAAGGAAAAATTTTATTTCATCACAAAAATTATACCATCAATATATTATGATAAAATTCGGTTATTTTATGGACACTTTTTCATTAAAATGAATTATATAATATTTAAATCAATGAAAGACTCAAATAGTCATTTTTTTCATTAATATATTTTATGTGTCAACATGTGGAAAAATTAATTGTATGAATTAATATTAATATTATTTTTAACATAAAAAATATTTTTTCCTGATATAAAACTATTTTTTATGTTTTTATCCACTTGTCTAAAATGATTATATTTACAATATTTTATTTAAAAAATATATAAAAATGTCCCATTACTGTTTTAAATAATAAATCATTATTAATATAGGGATATAGAATTGATATGATCAACTATAAATATTATTCTTATTTATAAAATACATATATTCGTCATATTAATTTAATTTTAAAATTTAGTGGAGAAAAGTGTATGAAGTAGTAGTAGTTGGGAATGATTCTTCGATTTCACAACATAGGATTATAGTATAGAAGATATTAGTTACCACTATAGATATGTACCGGTTAGTTAAAGAGGTGGAATGATCACAAAATATGGCAGCTAGAATGTTGGTTGATATATCCTAGCATGCCATCATGTATTTTTGATATAGACTCAATGTGGTGCAAGTCACTCTTCAACAATTGAAATCACTGGATTCTTCCCCGGTTATCTGTCCATTTTTGTCATAATATATATATATATGAAGAAGAACAAAAAATGAAAAAAATTCAAATTTATACATCAATGGTACGTGGAATTTATTTTCATATTACACTATGTGTATCATAGTCATGTTCATTCTAATGTACTATAGACACACATTTCAAATACAATATTTAATTACTATCAAATAGACAGATGATTATAGTCATTAAACATGTTTTGTATTAATTACATGGATATACTAGACATCTATGTGTTTGGACATGGTCTCTTCCACGTTTGGCATATTGAAATTTACACAACATGTATATTACTACAAACTATGTGTGCTATAACATTTGAATACAGGCTATGTGTGTGTCTTGACACTTATTGTGACATTATTAAATATATATGTGATTTTGTGGACACAGATTTATGATTATAAGACATGAGCATTTGAGATGTCTGCTTTTACACGGTAGGTTTTGTCAACACACAGATACATGGCATGTTTCTAATTCACATTTTGTTTTTTTTCAACTTGTTTTTAGAGGAAATAATGTCATATATAAATAATAAATGAGACATTTTTTATATATATTTTCATATATTCAAGGTTTTTATTAATTCAACATAGATCCATAAATTCAATAAAAGGATAGTAAATTATTAATTACTATGTGTAGAATCACACACCGTATTTATAAAGATGTTGGTGATGAAATACAAGCCAAATATTATATGAATCGATAGATTTTAGGTCAGTTGGAGGTGGAATCCATGTGATTATATGAGTTGAAGGCTTCAATGTTGACATGGGAACATCCCATTTTTGGAATCTTGGATTTTATATCCTTTCAACATATGGTGCTGAATTTTGATCAAACTTGTTATCAACTTAATTTGAGTGCATTCACTCAACTACTAGAGTGATGCTTATAGTACATGAATTTTTATTAAACATTTATATATTATAAAAAATTAATACACTACCAAATTTGAAGATGAAATCTTGACATGTGGTTTTAATTATGGATGTATGTGATGATGTTGTGAGATTATATAAATTTGAACCTCTAGTCATTTGAAACCTCTGTTACGACATTCCCAATAAACCAACGTCACCATAAGGTGAATTATTATTTTGAAAAAGGGTTTAAAATTTTATAAAAAATATGATATATGCATGAAATATGATTTATAATAACATACATGATGTATGTATTGAATTTAGTGAATAATTATTGAATTCAGGCGGTGAGAAGTACTTGAACCCAGTTTATTTGAACCATGGTACATGAACCCTTCCATCTATTCATCTGAAAATAAATTTTATTATATATTGTAATAGATTAATTATTTTTGAAAACCTAATATATCCCATTAAAGAAATCATTTGTTAAAAAACATTAATCAAATACCAAGGGATGGTGTTTAGGGATTGAAACTAGTGGATTCTCAGATACCTTCTCTCAATGATTCCATTACTGAGGGATTCATTCGTGATTATTATATTTATAAATAAATATTTATACACAATTTACTATTAGTAACTAAAATAAACATAACAATAAACATTATTTATTATGCTACACAGACCATTTAACTTCATATTATTTAAATATAAATATTTTTTAAATTAGATTTGAAGGAAAATTATTCTATATAGAGTTTAATATACAAGTAAATTTCATGTAGTTAATAAAAACTAGGGAGGGAGACGAAGGAAGAAGTTCTGGGTCACCTCCAAAAAAGAACCATCTATTTGGATTTTGGATTTATCTAATGAATGGTTCATACATGTAATCAGATATAAGGTCTTTATCCATAAATTCAAACAACCACATATTCTTAGTGTGATCACCATTTAGAATTTGTTTTTCAATTTAGGTGGTAATGGTGAATGCTTTAAGTAACCTTTCTTTGTTTTTAGAAAATGAAAAATGTGGAATGGTGTGTTGGTGTGATCATGTATGGCGTCCAACTACTTTGGTTTCTTCTTTTATATAATTAAATTACAAATATAATCATAATAATCCCCTTAATCATTTAATAAATCAACAAAGGGTCCGTAAAAAATAATCTTTAAATTTATAATTATAATGTCATTAAATGTTCCCATATTCAATTTTTTATTATTGGAATATCATTTTTTGTCATTTTTATTAACCAAAAATAGGGGGCCATTTCATGAAATTATTCCTTAGTAAAATGATACGAGAACCCAAAGATTCATAATCAACTAGATGACCAATATTAGATATTATCATAGTTTGTTGTCTTATAATATTTCCATCTCATCCCATCTTCTATGTTTGGACCAACATTCATTTTGAAAATTATTCTATAATTGATAATAATTTTAAAAAATTACCTATAAATGGTTTAATATTAGATATAATATGTTCGGGTAAAGAATTTACAAGGGTAGAACTTATACAAAAACTGATAATCTATGTATGAATAATATCCATATGAACAAGAGTCTAACATCCCTAGATGATATGGACCGAAATCATCTCTAGGAGAAGAATTCAAACCACCATTTGAATATGTTTCCATTGGCATGTGAGGTGAATGTTCCCACTATAACTATTAGGAAATAAAAATATGTCTTGGTAAAAATACATTACTCATTCACATGTTATTTCATTCCAAGCTTCTCAAGAATCAATGTTAGAATTTGTTAGAGATCATCATGAGGAATTGAATATTTTTTACCATTTCATTTTTATAGCTCAATATATTGTGGTTTTCATTGTAGATCAATTATAAAAGTGAATTAAATAATAGGAAGATTCACGTTGGTGAGATTCAATCGATTGTCCAGAAAAATTAATGAATGAGAAGGAATGAAAACGGAGAAACAATTTGTGAATATTTTTTTTTGAAATAACAAGACAAGTAACACCCTAGAATTAAATAATATTGGGGATGAAACTTGAATTGGGATTTTATTCTACAACTATTATTTAGTATTAAAATCAATAATGAAATTTTTTGACCATGGGGATGAATTTATATTGTTGTTCCTTGGAATTATTATATATAACTATGTTTTAAAATGTGAAACTGTTGGTCCTGAGATTAATTGAAAAAAAAACAACATTAGTTGATTACCTAAGAAACATGTTAAATTGGATCAACAAATGATCATATATTATTATAGTGAAACACATATAATTCTCTCTTCTAGTGTCGTTCTTTTTCTGATACGATGAAAATAGTGAATGATGAATTAAATAATTAAAAGTATTATAAAATGAATATTATATTAATTGTAAATATAATAATTATGATGATAAAAAATACCACAATCTTTTTAAAACCCCAACACTATAAAATCTGCCACTTATTTCTATGGTCATAGTGTGTGAGTTGGGTAGAAATGCAACCCCAGTAATGGATACAAATGGAGAAGTAGATGTGAATAAAAAACAATTAAATATATAGAAAATGACTGATAATATCTTACTATATTCAACGGAAGAACAAATGTAAGAGAAAAGATAGTTCCACCAAGAATTTCCGACAATGAAATCAGAGTGCTACCTCTATATTTAATGTAAAACTATTTTAATAGCATATAATAAATATTTCATAATATATTGTTTTATGATCCACCCTCTACATCATTTTCACTACTGGTAGGTGGATTGGCACACCTCCTTTTTGAATTTTAGGTTTAGGTATTCAGATGGTTGATGTATATAGTGTTTACCACGTTGACCCCTGGAATGAATCTAATTTTTATTCAAGATAATAATACTATATTGATGTACATAGTGAGTGGAATGAGTTACACAACATGCATGCTATAGAAACCAAATGGGTGTTTTCTTGGTCTAAACAAGTCATTACAGTGTAGGGAATATGATGTGTGTTTATAATATACATTCCAAAAGTATTTTTCCTGTTAAGTTCATCCCTAATATCTTCCATATAATATAATATAATGAGAATTACCATGAAAAAATGAAGAATGTTATTGATAAAACAATGTTCATCCATCGATAAAAATCTTATAATGAATAAAATTAATTAAATAGTAAAAATATATCAGAAAAATCATATATATATATATATCAAACATGTGATTTTCAGATGAAAAACTAGAACATCGTTTCATAGTGGAGATGACACACTTGTACACATGAGCGACATTAATGTATCCCATACATAATAGAATATAACAAGATATTTGTGTTAAATATGATGAAATATTAAAAATATGTTACATATATCATATATTAACAACATATTTGTCCTCAAAACAAGACATTATTGGAGATGATGGAAAAACAATTTGACGACCCAGACATAGATGATACATAATCGGTGCCCCAAGCCAGGTGGGCCACATGGCCTCAAGAATATATCCCAAAAAGCAGAGGCTATTGACTAATAGAGAGGTCATGTTGTTTGTCCATAAGGAGACTATTCCATCATTAGAATATTATAGTGCATAATTAGATATAAATTGAGGTAAATATATTAAGAAATACAAGAAAATAGAAGGCACAACAAGAAATTTAGACAATAATATCTTTTGCTAAAATAACTATGATTACATATATGAGTACAACAACTGATGATGATATGTCTTGTCACTAGAAAATTAGAAAACATGTATTTAAGAAATTAGGAATAACATGTTCCAAAAAAATATAAATTATTTTTTTGTCCCCATCATCTTCAGCTCATGACCAGTCATCTTATATCAAGATCCATTCTTAATAGAAATAAAGAAAGTGTTTGAAGACGTATGATTCCCTTTATCAACAACTAAATTCATGTAATCTACTTTGGGGAACCACCGAATTCTAGTAGGGGGTATGATATAAATCTCATTGGCCCCCCAAATACAATTTATATTACATCTTACCCATGCAATGAAAATGAAACATTATGTAATCATGAAAAAAATATTGCAAATCATTACAATATTACTCAATACCCATGTACCTGCTTCATACTTTAGATGAAGACTAAAAATAAGCAGTCACATAATTTATTATTACCTTTTTATAATAAAGTGACATGTTCATAGTAGTGAATGTTCCATGTTTTCAAACGTAAACCTATAATAAACAAGGAAATGTAGACATCAAGGGTTTCTAACTCAATAATAACAATATTCTGCAAAAGGGTAAGTCTATAATCCAAGGGAATATTCCACGGGATCCCATAATATGATTCCTATCAAATAAAAGGTGATATTGCATGGTATAACAGGGCTATTAAAAGATAGATCCCTATGGGATGTAACCATGGAACATACATGTCAATGATTCATCCATGGTTTCCCTTAATACAATGTGAGGGATCCTATAATTTTGTACCGAACATCCATGAATAGACAAGAATCATGATCTAGTCAGTTATCAACCTATGAATGAAATGTTTATGAATATGAATGGGGTTCGTGAATTGTCTAGGAATTCCATGATAAGAATCTCAGGTGATCTCATGTTTGAACACTGTTGTTTAATTATGATGTTATACAAAAATTAATTTTCTCCAAGAATTTCCTTTCATTAGTGTTATGAGTTCAATTAGCTTGATGATTTTTAATGAATTTATAGTGAAGCAACAATTCCATTTGGTTAAAGATATTCCTTTCATTAGTGTGAGTAGTCCAATTATAGTTTAACATTTGTTAAAAACATCTAAGGAATAAACAATAATTAATGATAATTCTGCTACATTCCATTAATGTGGTTAGGGGTTCAATGGACCTGAATCCTATATTTCATTAACATTTAATTATCAATTGGGAGAACATAACAGAGATGGATCAAGTGGAACTAACAAGGTATTATCCATTCACCATTACGTGATGAAACATGCATTTATGATAATGTGGGATACCATTGGTGTGGTCAACATCGAGCACATTCGAACAGTGGATCAAAAGTTTCAGAAAAGAAAATTCTCAATTATGTAATATCATCTAACATGGTATTGATGGAGTTGTGTCCATAAATACAAAAAATAGATAACATATATTAAATGTTAATAATATTATTGTTCAAATTACTATAAGTGTTACATATAAATTCAATAAATAGTACCCAATTATATATGTGGGCCCCAAAAAAGTAATCCAAATTTAAAAAATATTTGGGAGGAGTTATAGACCACCCAACATAGGGTTTTATGATCCTTATCCTCCTATATTAGTTTATAATTCATCTATTTATGGATTACATCTATGAAAATTGAAAAAATTATCAATGAATGATAACTAGGTCGAGATCAATAGAGTTGAAGAATAGCTAAAAAGGATTCATGTACTTACTGTTGCACATACAACTGAACAAATGGAAGCACGGTTTGATCCCAAACATAGGAGATCCTAAAATAATAACCATATGTGTACAATGATCTCTAAAACAGATGAAAAATAGGTCAGTCCAACATAAAATCTGAATAAGAAGAAGGAGGATGGCTAATTAGACCATTAAAGGATAAATAGTAAAATTACCTAGAAGAAATATTTTTTATGGTTCTTCCACATGATTTAAAAACCCACGCGCAAACCATGATTGAGTGCATTGTGAGTGGGGAACAATCACTGTTAGGCTGTATAGTTGTGATCCGACCATGTGATATGATTCATCCTGAAACTAATCCATCAACACTGTCAGAAAAACCATGCTCCAAATATGCACCAACAATCAGACATGGACAATTCCCCAGAAATACAGGTTCTAGGCTCCGAACAATCTGCACAGACCCCGAATAAATTTTCTACCACATTTGGAGTCGGTATTAGGCTTCCAATATGGAATTAAATATAAATGTGAATGAACTATAAATGAGTAAAAAATTAGGTTCTTACAGTCATCCCCACATAAATGAACTCGTCCTCAATTTCACATTCCTTGGGTGTAGAAACACTATCTGAGAAAAATACTATCCACTAAGCACGTATTTTGACCTTCCAATCCCATGAATCATCCTACATGTGACAATGATTCTATACCACCCATACTAGAGGGACAGAACATACTCAAAGAGCCTTCATAATCTATTCAATGATGCGTATTGGAAACTACTCAAAGGTAGTATCAAAATGTAATTCTACTTCCTCATGATCAATGGTGTGGGATGGACCCACATGTTATAGCCGATGCTATGAAACATAGATGATGCCATTAATAGAATGGTACCTCTAAGGAAGTAGAAACAAATAGTCTATATTCCATACACTTTCTAAAATCTCAAACAGACCTATGTTTCGTGGCGAAAACATCAATTGCTTCTATAACCATATATTTCATATACTAGGTGATACATGATGGAAGACATGATCCCCAAAATCGAACTCTAGAGTTCAACGAAGGTGATCAACATATTATTTCTCTCTAGACTAAGTAGTGGTCATACACATCCCGAATAGATAAAACTACTCTGATGTATCCTAAACAAAACGAGGACCTAGTAGGGATTCCACAACAGCCTATATCCAACACATGGGTTAAGGGCATGACCAATCATATAAATCCTCAAATGGATACATCCAAATCATTGCATGATTTATATTGTTATATGAAAACTCAATGAGAGAGATATGATTTTCCTCAGAACAAAAAATGGCCACATGATCAAATTATATCCTCTAGAACTTGTATTGTCCTTTATAATAGTCTATTTCATGGAGGGTAAAAATATATTCTTAGAATAACCAATATTACAATTGAAATTTACAATACCTACCCAAATTGTGATGTAAAATGAGAATCCCTAACTGAAATGGTATTAAAAGGGACCATGTGGAGTCATATGATTACATAGAAAAATAGTTTTCCTAGAGCATTAACATAGAATGTCTCCCGAATTGTAATAAATGGTGCTAATTTGATGAATCAATCCAGGACAACATATACAGTGTCACAAAATCTACAAGACCAATGTATAGTGATTACAAAATACATGGAAACATAATCCCATTTCCATTATAGTACAAGACATGGTTGTGAACGGTATCCAAGAATCTTGTTCTCTGCCTTTACCTGCTAATAGGTGGAACACCTAGTTATATAACCTGTTATATGATGATTCATCCCTGGCCACCAATAATGGCATCTCTTATCTTGATAAATTTTTGAGATGCATGGATGAAATGTTCACTGTGAGGCATGTGACACTTTCATCAAATCCTCTCTCATATCGATTGGGACCCTTACAAGCCGATGAATACACAATATTTTTTCTCTGCTCATAGACTTATTCGTAGGTGGTATATCTTCGGATATACTCTCACAGAGATCCAATCCATCAGGATCAGAGAATTGTTTAATGATCACATTCTCAATGAGGGATGAGGTAAATATTAAATCTGAGAGATAAGATTTATCACAACTATCATGAAACTCCAGATGTAGTTCATGAAAATAGGTCTATTAACTTTGAATTATCATTGGATTCCTATAATACATGTTTTAGATTTTTCCAACATAGTGCATCAGCAACTAAATTTCCATTCATGGTCATATAGGAATGATTAAAATAAAAGTGTGGTATATATTTGAACCATATCCATTGTATGAGGGTAATTAATTGCTGATTAAAGTTATATTTTTGGTTAGTGTGTCCCGTGTACACCACAATGTGCACACATAATAGATAGTGCCTCATGAAATGTAAGGAATTGAAAATTGCTACTAGATCAAGGTAATGGATTGGGTAATTCCTACCATGATGCCTCAACTACCGAGATCCATATGTAATGAATCTATTAGAATAGCTTATCACTACACCTAGTCTTATTCATTATACATAATACTACATGGTATAACATACATTTGACTCAGAAATAATTTGAACAGGTGCTGAGACATGCCTCCCCTTCTGCTCATGGAAAGATTTCATGTATAGTTCTGACCAATGGAAATTGACATCTGTCTTTTCATAGACAGTTATAGGTGAATATAGACTTCATACTTCCTTTATGAAATTATTTTAATATAGATGAAAACCATATGAAACGTTTTATATCAAACATGATCCCTTGATACTCTTTTAAAATGACAACACAAAACATTTCATGGCCCCTATATACTATTGATTATGATATTATATGACCAATGAAGTGATATTTATTCATCATGATGTGTCACATAGAAATACTTGGGAAAATATGATCCTCTCTTACCGTACAATGATTCATCTCATGATGTTCGGAATATTCTCTATGAGTGTGTGAATTTACCAAGTTGTCATTCAAAAATACCATAAAAAATGAATAAAAATAGGGGTGGAAACTGTATTTTTTAGAGCCATGAAAATGGAAGGTGATTTTATAAAACCAAACATTAAAACAAGGTACTCATAATGACCATACCTGGTATTATATGTAGAACATGGTATTTATGATGGTCTAACTCACACATTATTAAAACATGATATCAGTTCAATCATAGAGAAGACCCTTTCTCCATGGAGCTTGTCGGAGATGTCATCTATTAGAGGTAGTGTATATTTGTTATTGACCATAATATCGTTCAACATTCTGTAATCCACATATAGACATATGTTTCCATCTTCCTTCTTTTAAAAAATCTTTGAAAACCCTCGATAAATTATACTAGGCCATATAAAACCTTTTTCCTCAAAATCATCTAACTTCAACATGTCCTCTTGATGTTCGGACAATGGAAACCTGTATATAGGAATGGACACATCATCTTGTATTGAAAACAATATCAATTTTAATCACTACCTCTATCTCAGGAGGAATTATAGAAAAATAATATAGAAATACATCCCTGAAACGATCCAATATTTGAGGGAAATAAACTTTTTGTAATCCCTGATATTCCATGATGTGATTTTCAGTCTGGGATATCACTCCACCTAGCCCTTGATTCCATGGTCAAACTATACTACTCTTGACATTCCACTCACAAATATGTAGATCATTACTTCTCTTTGGTGATAAAAATTATACAATATTCTGATAGTAGTGTACAAAATCAAGATATTAAACCCAACTATAAATTCCATTATTGACATTGAGTCAATTCATCTCAAGAAAGATGAGGTTCTATAAGAATGGGACACTTTCTAGATCAAGGGGTAAGTCTCTACACTATCTTATACCCTCTTTTCCTACCCCTAATGGAATATCTAGGGTTCATACACCATAGTAATATTATATCCAAAGTCAATGAAATTAAATAATAGGTAAGGAGATAAAATACTTCAATAAACCTATATCAAATAAAGAATATATAATAGTAGAAATAACATTAATAGTATCTTAAACTATACATGGAAATGCACCATAATCCTCAAGTACTGGCTGTAGTGCATTCAATTTAATTGATCAACAGACCTATGAAACAAATTGAATACGACGATCAGAACTACTCTGTTGGTGTTTCTGGCGATTAGGGGTCTGGATACCCTAGAAATTACATCATCCTTATCCATACCTACCAGTGCTATAACAACTCCTCACCTGACGTGGCATAAAAGAAGCATCTCATAAAGGTGGAGATGGTGCTTTTCATTTTCCACTCAAACTGGTGTCATGGTCCTGAAAGAATTCATAAAGTACACTATACAGCTATAATCTCAACACTCAATCAGGTATCTATCATAATGACACTTTAGTTACCCTCATCATCCAAAATGATGATACACTATGTAGATAATGTAATAAGAAATATATTTTTCACCGCTCGAATGAGAAACCATGAGGAAATTCTTCCTTTTTCTGGATGAATAGCTAGCCAGACATGTTACAGGTACTCTATGTATCCTACAATATAATTCCATCGTTTTATTCTATTTAATAAGAGACTGATTGTCTTTTTAATATAATGTAGTCATGTGAAAAACATTCTTCTTCGTACGAATGGCATACTAGAGCATAACCTTGAAACATCTTGCATGTGAAACCTCATCACAGGTTAGAAGTGGTGAAATGCAGTGAAAATCCATGAAAAATGATGAATCAAAAATAACTAAAATAGAACATTATTCGTTATTCATGAACTATCTTTATCTATCACTTCTCAGTAGTTGAGGAAACAACTGATTATAGATGGCAGTTTGTAAATTATCCCATAATAGGCCCTGATGACTACCACCCTGGGTAATCACATCCCAACAATGCATCATTGATTGTTGAAGAATATACGATGACATATTTACCATCCTCTATATATTAATGTCCATATTCTCAATGACATAAATGGTGGCTTCTTCCCAAGGATCAACCGCCTATAGTCCTCCATCCCATAAAAATTGTAGGAGGATGTTGTTGCTGGATCTCATGATTGTTATAGTCTATTGTATGTTTAATATGTGGAGAACCATGAATAAAATACATCAAACATAGTAAAGTATAATGAAAATTGGAATTAGTTTCCAGATCAGGTACAATATGGAGTTCCACAAGTAGAACTCCTTGAGATAAGATTTGCAGTTTAGGACTCACCATTTTTGTATAATGGTCATTGCCACCCCAGTGGAATATGATTGGAGGAGGTCATGGTGGAATTTCTCTACAATGTCGAATAATATAATTCAGAACAATCATAATCATAAAGAGAGCATCACAACATGATTAATACATAGTAAGCATCACTAGACAAGGCATTCTACCCCAACTAACCACAAGGATGGCTAGATATTGATAGGTTCTCAAATAAATAATTTATTTAATTATACATTTAATTACAATTATAACACCATTACCTTTGATAAACATGAAAAGGCAGTATATGGACGTCAAACCAATTCATTTTAGCTATCATGATTCACATTTTAATGGATAGTCATTTTTGATGAATTAGTTACACACACCTTTTCACAGGAAACAACAACAATTTATTTATAGCAATATGGATTGACTATGTAAACTACTTATCCCAACCCATGAGGGACCACACACTTCATTAATTTTGATAGAAAATATCTCGGTCACATCCAAATGTAATATATCTTTAACATAACTACCACAACCTTAATCGGCAATCACAGGAATATCATGAAATTCAGTGCAATGAAATTAACCCATATGGAATGGAAATATGCATTAAATGTGAATTATAGGTTGATAATAAGATGAATGTATCAATGATCAATTCCATCACATCATCAGTTAAATGATGAAATAAATCACCCATAAGAGTAATAATCAAAAACTCCAGACAACATGTGCGTCATGCAATAGTGAAATAATGTCAATTAAATAGGGAAAACATAAAAAGATTTATATTTTCTAAAACATGTACTTTATCCCAAACATGGGATCACGATGCCCATTCATGACTTATGACAATGTTACCAACGTTACTAAAACCCAATATAACTTATCTAAATAGAAAAGTACTAAATGAATATTCTCTGATACCACATTATGTCGACCCATACCCAGATTCCACTTAATTGGTGTCCCATGTTCAGTGGGCCACATGGCCTTTGATGCATCTCCAAAATCTCCAAACGCTTCCCTCTAGTATTGAGGGACTAGATTATTTCCATGGTGATACTATTCACTCATTAGAAAAGTGAAGCACAAGTTAAATATAAAATGAGATAAAAAGATGAATAAATACATGAAAATGGATAGAAATATTGAAAATAGAAACAATAATAACAATTACTAAAATAAATTGAAAAATGTAGAAGTATATGACAACATATGGTGATATGTAATGTCATTAGAAAATATGAAGACATGTATATAAGATATCATGAATAATATTTTCCAAAAAATACTAATGGAAATAAAAATAAAATCCCTGCATCTTGAGCTCTAGCTTCGTCATATGATATCAATAACCATCATTGAAAACAATCAATCAAATATTATAAGATTTATTCTTCCCATTATTAGCATCTGAATTCATATAATATACTTTTGGTACCACATGGTTCCAAGAGAGGGTGTGACATAAACATAGTGGTCCACCACCTGTGGGATCTATAACATCTAGAATGTGAAATGGAAATGTAACAATATGAAATCATGCGTACTTTACTTAATTTTGTATATTGTAACTAAAATCCTATGTACATGCTATAGCCCTCGGTTGGAATCTGAATATAAGTATTCCAATGATCGATTGTTACATCATTATATATATGTCATATTTTAAAAATATTTATCATACCATGTTATTATAAAGAAATATGTAACAACATTTTTTAGTGATATTCCAAGGTAAAAAAAGGAAATTTATACCTCAAGGGTACCCAAATTAGTAATAAATATATACTATTTAAGGGTAAGAGTGTAACACGAGAAGCATATTCCATGGAATTAAACAAAAATATGCCTACCAAATCTAATGTGAATGTTAAGGTAAAACAATTCTAAGTAGAGACAAGTATTCTAGGAATTATTCATTACACATTCTATTCATGTTGGATCCATGATGTGTATTGAATACTACCATTAAATATATTTGACGGATCCTATGGTGTAAAATTGGAAATCCAATAATTGACATTGATCATGATCATGGAGGTTCTCAACCTAAGAATGTTGTGTCCTTGAATAAGAATGGGGTTCCAGAATTCTCAAGTAATTACCTCATTAGAATCCCAGGAAATCACAAATAGGCCACTCCTGAATATTTATGATGTCAATAAATATTTCATTTTGTTTTAGCCTTTCCATTCCTTAGTGTTATACGTTCATGTAGCATGATTCCTTTTAATCATGACATTATAAACAAATATGTACATTTGGTACAATCCTTTACATTAATTATAGAGATAAGTCCATGTACCATGAAAAGATTATTAAAACTACTTAAGGTGTATTGAATAATTATTTTTGATTCCACTAATTTTCATTAATGTTGTTTGGGGTTCTAAAGAAATGAAATGAATATTTCACAGAAAATTATTTATCAATTTGATGCAATTGGCATTGTTGGGTCAAGTTGAAGTTAGATGTTAATTTCCATTTACCATTACATGATAAAATAATATTTTAAGATAAGGAGGCCAATTATTAATGTGGTGAAGCTCAAACACATCTAAATAGTAGTCTCAAAAGTGTCAAAAAACTAAAAACACAATTTCAGAATATCATCCTACATGGGATGCATAGGGTTGTGGGAATAAATTCCATCAACTAATTTAATAAATGAAAATAGAATAATCTATGGTTCTAATGATTATAAGCATAACATATAATTTTAATAAATAGTAACCAATGAAATCGGTGCACCCTTCATGGCAATTCCAATAAAAATGAACTTGAGGGATCAGTTATAGACCAACAACTATCTGGATGTACAATCAATATACTCTAAAATAATCCTATAATTCATCTTATAAAGGAGTGTATATGAGAAAAAGGGAAAAATTGTCACACCTTGATAACTAGGTCGAGATAAAGAGATGATAAGATGTACTAAAAATGACTTGAGTACTTACCATTGTGCATGGAATGCGACAAGTAGATTATTAATCAGATCACCGATGAAGATTTTATTAAGAAAAGTACAGTAGTCCTTAAAATAAACCCATAAGAGAATAAAAATATGTTATTACTAAATAAAAATAGATTATGAGAAAGGAGTAGGATAATTAGATCATTAAGAGAAAATTATTATCATTACTTAGGAAAGAGATGAGGCACAATTTCTATGATAGGTTTGAAAAACATTGTGCAAACAATTTATGGGTACCTAGGTAATAGGGGCACATTCCTGATTAGGCCACATGTCCATGTGCCAAACATTTTATATTTTTCTTCCCACAACTATAAAATCTACAATATTAGGAAAATTGTGTGGCAATAGTGCACTATTAGTGCACCAACCATGCGGCATGGATTGTTCCCCAAAAAGATGGGTTCTGGGTTACTGAAAAATCCCCAAAATCAACTAATACCTTTTATATGTCATTTGGAATTCATATTAGGGTAAAAAAATAATTATAATGAAACTTAATGGATCTATACCTGAGTAAAAAATCAGGTTCTTAAAAATAATAACCTCATATCACAAAGTTGTAGTCCTCTATCAACACGAATGATTATTTTGATTCCAATTTTACAGAAGATAATATAAATTTAGAATATTAAATTTACATGAAAATATATAATTTGATGTTATATACTTTTAATTATATATAATAATAATATAATAATAATTTAATCATTTAAAATAATAAATAACATTAAAATCATTAGTTAAGAACAAAACATCATTTCCAGACAACCTCATCGGCTATGCGCAAAATGTATTCATAGGATGCATTATCATTGAATTAAGGGCTTTTGATCATTTATATGGATGTATTTATGATATTGTGGAATGTATTTTATTATAGAAAGATATTTTATGGTGTAGATATTTGTTTATAGGGGTAGAGTTTTATAATTGTTTTGAGTGACACACTTGCATTTTTTAAAATGTAAAAGTTAAACACATATATTTTTCATTACAAAGGGATAAAAAATGCTCCATTATAAATAAAAAGTCATATATATATATATATTAGTATTTACACAATATTATAAGACATATTAACAATTTCCATGATACATTATCCATCCCACAATCTTGTTTTCATCTTTACTATGATAATAAATTTTTAATTTTTAATATTCATTACTTATGAAATAAAGAACACCATTTAAGATAATATAAATTAAGATAATGAATTATATGGAATCAATATAACCAAATTCAATTCACCTAATTTGAAAATTTTAATTAGAAACTATACCCATATACATGATGAAAAATGGGTTTTAATGAAATGTATTTTTCACGAAAATTTACCAATTATATTTACTCTATCAATAATAATTATTTTTATGTTAATATAAATTAAAATTTACTAATATATATAAAATTATTTACTCTATGACACTCCTCATTAGGTGTTATGTAAGTTTTCTAAAATGTATAAACATTATGGACTTGAAGACGATTGTTTTCTTGGAAATACTTTTTTTCAAACAATGAATATAAATATTGTAATATAAATTATAATGATGATTCAAAATATATTATGTGGATTCTGAAGAATGGATCAAACAATTCATAACATTAGATAATTCCCCTAACATAATGGTTATTGTATGTTACATAACTTATTTAGATGAAATTAATTTTTAATGAAAATCAATATTTATCAAATTTTAATGTAAAATTAACATTTTCATAAATAATAGCAAATTTCACCATGAAATAATTTTTTTATTTAGATTTAAAAATTCTAAAAGATTTTTTATAATTGGCATTATAAAATTTTAATTATTTATTTTAATTTATAATTTTATACTAATGTTATTAGGCATAACTATTTAATTTTTATGTAAAAATAGCTTCATATTTTAATAGGGAATATAAATATATTAATAAAAATGAATGTTATATATCCGACCAATACCATTTTTTTAATGTGGAAAAATTATTATAATATTCATAATATGTAGTGAGATTTTTAAATAAAACCCTTTACACATGGTATCTTTTGAATTCCTAAGCACCATAAATGAATGAAAGTTAGATAGACATGTCAATACACCTATTATTTGTAAATAGAACCACAAAATCCATTGATTGGTACTATTTCCAAAAAATTATTGAGAACCATGTTGAATATTCCATGTTTCGCATTGAAATTATGTGAGTTGAAAATCACATACCTCATTGGAAACATATGAATCTTAATCACCATGGTATTATATCATAAAATAAAACCATAAATATCTTAATAATTATTATATTCATGATATAAAATATACATATACTATTATATAGACAAAATAAAAAAGAAATGTGTGTTGAATATGGAATGTGTATCATAGAAGTAAAGGAAAGACTAGATATCCCTTACCTTATGTCTTATAAGGTTGAATCTGGATGGAAGTGAGAGATTTTGATACATAAACGCATTCATATTCTAGTGTGGAGTCATCCTTTCTAGTGACTAATCCTAAGGGATGAGACATCTTGGAAAGGATACTTTTCAGGGTTGTGACTCAACAAAAAAAGGGGGTCTTTATAAAATTAACAATATTTTATCCAATTTTCTCTATACTGTAAAATCCAAACAGAAAACAAAAATCTCATTAATATCCTAATAATCATGATTTTGGGATCATTAAAATATGTGGTCACCAATATTCCCCATTTGTATAGTCACAAATCATGTATTTATATTTATATATATAACAACCAAGGAAAACCATGAAATTTGAGACATATTAAATCAAGGAATGAAATGAAAAAATTGGGTGTCCAATGAGAAACATTACTCATATTTGTAATGTATCAATGGAGAAATAATAAAACACATACATTAACATAAGATGAATAATATAAAATATTTACATTTAGAAAAAATAAATGATAAGATATCCAAAATGATGAAAAAATGGACAAAAATATTCCCATTAATGACGCAATATCCTACAAATGATCAGTGGGTTCCGATAAAATCTCCAAATGTACATTTTCATTCTCCATCATTGAGATAGAGGGTTTACCAACTATGGTTGGTTTCCATGTAGGAATACCTAAATGAATATTTTACTATAGAGGAGTATCCCTAATGAGAATTTTCTTATAGTGCCTCACATAATCTATATTAGATAAAGAAAATTATTGTTATTATGATCTACAACATCAGTTCCATGCACATTCATAAAATTATTCATACTGTTTATGAAATCCATGATAATTTTTCCATCTATCTCCAAGGAACATATGAATTTTTTTTAGTGCATAAAACCATTAAAAAAATAATTCATCACTTTTATCTGACCGAATTTCTCCATTATGGAATTGGAATCTCATGTCATCCATAGATTTTATACCATCAACAACAAATAGGAATCCATTTAATAATTTTTTTAAAAAAATAGATACATAGAACATGATAGTTTCTTATAAACTCTTTATCTTCCTTCTTGTCCTTCATGTATATGAGAATCATCTCGGTGAATAAAAAATATCATGATCAAAAAAATTTAATGTATTCTCATATGTGGATGGAGTAACACCTGAAGAACATCTTGGAAGATGATTTTTTTCTTCTCTCATATAAGATCTATGAAAATAAGAATCCAAAATAAGATGTAGAGGACTGGTAGAACTAGAATACAAAGTGATATGATTCTAAATCCTTTTAAATATATCTCACAAAGAATCAAAAAATAATATTTAATCTCCTAGATAATGGATTTTAATGTATCCAAAACATTTTCCAATAGTCATAAATAAAATTAAACTCTATAGATATGGTGCATATTTTTTGGAAAAAAATGAATTATCAAAAATTAAAATATATTTCAGTTATCATTTACACATAAACAAGAGGACAAGGTAGGTCATTTACTTATATTCTCATCGAATTCATATAGAATATTTTATAATATTTATTTCAGATAACCCTTGTTGACTCTATCTACTAGAATATGTGAGACATTAGGAGTACAAAAACCAAGCACATGATCTAAATCAAATATCAAAAAACACTATAGAAGTATCAATCCAATCAATATAATACTTCTTAGGAACTCACTATCCTAAAATAACTGATCCACCTCCCTTTTTGGATACCCAAATCTACAAAAACCATTCCCTACTTTCCATACATTGGGTTAACATAACTATTTGAATACTTAACATGAATATCATGAGCCGGAGAAAAAAACTATTGATTCCACTACTGAACCAAAATAAAAGAGGTCTCAAAGGTCCATTGTTCATAATCAACTTCATCAACATGATGAGCATTAATATTTTCATCCATAGACTAGACAACTATAGAAACTAATGTCATCTGCTCAATAGGATCATGATCAGACACTATCTGATCATCATCACCAGACACACAAATTCCATCAGATAGTAGAATAAATATCATGGAGACTCACTAGACTTCGATGTGTTTCAAATAATGATACATCATTTTAATCTATAACAGATTTTCTCCAATCTGTAATTATGATTGTGATTTTCTTATACATGGAACAACAGTCATCGGGATATGTAACAAAATATTAATGCATTTCAACACCCTTTTTCTAATTCTTCCACACAGAAATTATGGGTCAGAATCCCTATCACCATCACATTAATCACATTCCCCATAAAAAATATCAGCATCGACATTAGAAAAATAATTTATATTCTAATTTCATTCCATTTTATACATATAAATTAATTTATCATCTTCATCACTTTTTTTATCATTAGATTTAGAATTACTCTTGAACTATTATTCTCGATATTTCGTGGTCTCATTTTCATCACTTAATTCCAATAACAATATATCTTTATAGGAGTTACTTATGAGGGTTAAGAGCTCCATATGAAATAGAAGGTGATATTGGAGGAATGTTTGGGTCACTTAATTCATCCATGGAAATTTATTTCTCCAATTAATCATTATATAAATAGCATCTTTTTTATCCTCAATATTAGAGTACTCAAAAATATCATCATACTATAAATATGGGTCTATAATATTTTTCGATCTAGAAGGGTGTTCAACTTGGTCGAACAAATCATATTACATATATTATAACATTCCAATTTATTCTTCAATGGTTTCCCTTTAATTTTTATTCCACTATATATTTATATTGTAGTGTAGTAACCACCACAATACCCTATCGCTTCTCCATCTTCGACAAGTAATCCTTTTCCTTTATGTATAGTAGAAATGATCATTAGTTATATCATTGAAATTGATCTTGACATGGGATTTTTAATTTCCAACATGTAAACCATGAGGAAAATGAAAATTATTATTTTCATTACTAATTTTATAAGATATAAAAAAATAGACATATTGATACTATAAAGTAGAAAATTTACAATTTAATTGACATAACATTTTTTGGATGATCATGAAGAATATCATAAACTCTACATCTTACTAAGAAGAAAGTTTACGTCATAGAATACTATATCATGTTCACTATACAAGTTAATACATATAATAAAAATCATCCATCGACACTGAATAGTCCCTTAAAAATCACCTTAATGTAGAAATATATAACACCAATCCCACTGCATAGAAGAAAAGATAATTCTATGACCATTAATCATGGTTCACACCAGATAAAATTATTCTTATACTAATTTTAATTCCATATACTAATAAAACTAATATCCCAAGATATGATAAAATAGTAACTAATATGATGATATCCATTTCTTTTATCCATTGTCATGTATAACAGTCAATAATAATGAATTATTAGAAAGTATAGATTAAACTTGAACATCTACCTCAGAAATTCCTATATTCTTCAAATGATTACGATTTATTGGTTGAATTTTATTATGCATATTTACTTTCCCTTTTACCTTATTTGAAGGAAACAACCATTCTAAAAATGTTTCTATTGGACTTCTCAATATGGAATTGAAGGATATCTTACATATCTCAGTTTTATTTGGTGAAGCTGAAAGGGAGGTCAATGTTGAAAGGAAGGAATATAGAAAAAATGAAGGTTGAATGGTTAGGAGAAAATGTTCTTATAAGGATTGAGGTAAAAAAGAACAAGGGAAGGTTGAATTTTGGAATTAGACAAAGTATCTTAGTTGTTATCCTTTTGAATTTTTGGGATTCAAATAAATAAACATTAAAACCCAATGAAATTATAAATCATATAAAAAATTAAATAAAATATAATGAATATTAAAACATCAGTTTTAAATCATAGTGTTGAAATGATATATTGAAAATGTTTTTGAGAACTCAAAAGGTGAGACAAATGGATGATGTGATGTTCCAAGGGTGGGAATTTTCAATAGGGAGACACTCAAAATATTGAGAAATATTCGATGGTGAGAAATTTACGATAATGAGAAACGAAAATGGTGAGAAATCATAAGAGTTAGAAATCACCAACTATGAAAAATTAATAATCGTTAGAAATCATAATGGTTAGAAATAAGAATAGTGAGGAATTATAATTGTGAGAATTATAAATAGTGAAAAAACTTCAACAATTATAAATTCATGAGGGTATGTTGGATAAAATTATACTGAACCAAAATTTATAATCCCTATTTAATGTTGGATGTAATTAATTCTCACATAATTAAATGGAATAGTAAATATATCAAAATGATAATTTTTTTACCAATGTGTTCAATAGTGATAACAATTTTTTGAAAATGTTTTGTCAAAAACTGTAATATTATATCAATATATATTATTCTATTATGTAATGAATTATTAATATAAATATTTTTATAAATTTAATTGTCACAAATTATTGGGACAAGTCAGAATTGATATCCATTCTCTATTAATGAATTTATCATCCAAAATGTTTTTAAAGAGTAGAAACTAGTTGTTATATATTCTGATTTAGCAGTTGATAATATTAATGAATTTTTATTCATTATATAAAAAGATAAAAGTTACAAAAATATAAATCTTCATGTTACTAGAGTTAATTTTTTTACTAACTAACAACCCCAAAATTATGTATCTGAATAATTAATTAAGTAAAATTCTTGTCCTCATGGGAAAAAAATACTGAATTGGTACAACATATTTTGTATTTGGAAATTTTTTTACATTAACCATATGCGACTCATTTTTTATTAATTTAATGTGATCACACATCCCACACTAATAATAATTATAATGTCAAATTGAAATAACATTTGTAATACATCCAATCATACCTCTATAACTTGTTTCGTCCTCTTGTTTCCCACCATCCAAAAGATCCATCAAAAATCTGGTACTCATAAAAGTATCACTAAATTTATTGTTTTCTTTGTTAAAAATTTTATAAGATCATTCTTATAGTTATATAGGTATAAAATTTGTCCTTATTTATTAAGAAAAAATGAAAACCATGAAATAATTTTTTTTCACCCATTAATCTCAATTTAAATTCATTTCATATATTTTTTCAAAACTCACTACATAAATAAGTTATTTAAGATCCCAAAATAATTTCATCTTTATAAATTTTTTATACTAAATAATCATTATAAATTTGTATTTATAAAAAATTAGAATCACATATAACTTTTTAGAGTCATTTAGTGATAAGAAAAGTGTTGAGCCTATCATACGATGATCTAGGAATTTTTTTTAAAATATTATACTTTTATTAATTTTTATAACATTATTAGGAAAATGGCGATACTAAAAACTATGTTGCTGTAAACAATATTCTCAATTATATATCCATTTAATAATGTACTATTAACATCCATTTGATTACTTTTTAAATATAGATGATCTATATTGGAAATAATTATTCTAAAGGATTCATCTATGGATACTGATGAAAAGGCCCTTTGATAGTGTATTCATTATTCTTAAATATATCCTTTTGATACTATTTTCATATTTATTCCAAATATCATACATGTTCAAATACCTTATTCCAAAAAACCCACATAATGCATATAGTTATAGTGTCCAATGGTATATCAAAAAGTTCCCCTAATTTATTTCGTTCAAATTGATAAATTTATTCTTCCATTTCTAATACCAAGAAATCATAATTAATTAAATCATTGATGTTTTTCAGTTTAAGATGTTGAAATAAGTCTTTATGTGTAACCCTATTTCATATTGAATATATAGCATGTTTCCTCTATCATGATCACCAATATTTAAATTGAAAAGATGGTAATTAATTGTCATATAAACTTTATAAATGGAGTGGATGACGAACACTTGGTTCTCTAAGGGTTTAGGATATTGTTCGTGATGTTCTTCAGAATTATGTAACATTTATACTTATTTTAAAGAAGAATTAGCCTGATAAGAATTTTTTTTCAGAGAAGAAAATTCATTCATAATTATTTCTAAATAAGACATGTGATCATATGGATCTGCCTCGTATATTGTCAAATGAAATGGATATGAAATAATCTTTTTACATCTTTGAAAAATATATAATATTTACTAGTTGTTGAATAACCATTGAAAATTTATTTTTATGTTTTCGATGAAATTTTTTCCATAGTATCATTACTGTATAGAATAAATATATTGAATCAAAAAATATATAATTTAATTGACATTATGTTTTTTTCAAATCCAAATCTCATAGTGGGACTTCATTATCATAGGTCATTTTAAAACATGATTAATTATGGATTTTAATGTGTTCAAAATCTCAAGCCAAACATAGCCCATTATTTCATATGAATATAGAATATTTTTGGATATTTCATAAAGTGTTTTATATGTTACATCTATAATTAAATTATTTTTAGGGGTCCTAGTATAATAGAAGTTATTACCACATTGATTTTTTGAGAATAAAGATTCAACATATTGATTTTACAATTCATGGAAATGGTCAATTCATATGATTTTATTTCTACTTCCAATTTTATTTTCTATAAATGTAACAATCACAGTAATATGGGAAAAACCATCACTCTATTTAGCTAGAAAGAATTCCACGGTATACCTATAATAGTCATCTACTAGTACATAAGCATTGTGCATCCAATTTATTTATGAAACTATTTATGTTATAAATATATTCATATGAAACAACTCTCAAGGTTGAGAAGATGAATCCTTATTATTTGATATAAAAGAAATCAGGTGTTGTTTCACATTTTGATAGGGTATACATTCTTTGTAATTTGGAACTATAGTTGTGGTAGCTACAGAATAATCATTTCATAATAATCATCCTATGTGAGTACATATTCTCATTGACTTGTCTAATATGTTAAATATGTGATTATTTCTAAAAATCAATCAACTAGGAAACAATTTTTTAAATAAAAAAAATTATGATCATCATTTTAAACATTTTCATTCCATAAATTAGTAAAAACTAAAGAATCATTAGAGTCATATATATTACATGAACTGTAATAAAATATAACATGAGAAACATCATAACATAATAATTATATTCAAGGAAAACTATATTTTATAATCATGATAAAATAATACTATGGAAATTAACACTGAATTGATGATAAAAATTTAGAAAAGTCTGATCATTTGACCATTAGAATTATCACCAATGATGATGTTACCATAGTTAACCATTATTAATCTCTTGAAACATGATAAGTCTCTAGATATATTAATTGATCATCCAAATTCCATTTACAATATACATTTATAGGAGGACTTCAAGTAGCCTTCGGATAGAAAAAAATTTGTATGATGAATTACTTTCCTACACATATATTCTTGGGCCCAAATGCATCGGTAATCAAGTATTTAAGAACCCATAGTTTTTTAATAGTAATATTATATATTTACCTTAATCATTTGGAAATAAAAAAGTATTGGTTCCTTTATGAAAATAATATTAGTAAAAAATTCATATTTAATTTTTGGTAAAAATGTTCCCATAACTATTTTTCTTATTTCAACATGGTATCATAGAAATATAAAATTTTTTGGATCAACCTATTTTCCTAAAATACAATTAATTGTTTCTATAATACATTTCATCTTTTTTAATTCAATATTTTTTTCATTATGAAATCTATATCCAGTATTCTCCTTCAATAAGTATGAAATTCATTTCTTTCAATAGAAATATCAGTTTAAATACTTGAAGAAAAATAATTTTCTCATTTCATAATTTTCTATTTATATAATTTTTTCATTTATAATGTCTTAATCATATTAAAATATTTAAAAAATATCTGGATATATATCACCTTCATGATGTTCACTTTTATAATTATTGCATGTAATTAAATCTTCTTTTGATGGTTGTTTTTCAATTCAAGTTGTTTTTGAGAAAAAATGGGAAGTAGTTAAATTTTAGAAGTACACGTCGTTCATTTCATTGTACATGTTGTGTAATCTGGCACCGATTCTAGGTCATGTCTTTTCCTATAATGGTTGTATACACGGTCGTGTGATGACATGACAGGGACACATAATTAGGGATCCCATTAAAAACTATACACACCATGTATCTATTGGGAATGAATCAGGTATTTTTAATTTTAATTTTCATATCGGACCGTGGTCGCATCTCGATCACAAAAAAGGCCTTGTGATTGGTTCTTCTTGTCCCAGAATGACCGAATACTGTTTAATTTTCTCGTAAACCCTAACTCATCTTCTGTGGTCTGGATCATCTGTCGTCAATTACGTTGGAATCAAAATGGTGATTTCTTCCTTCTTATATAGCATCACCTCATGATTTTACATCTTTAAAGAGATATCCTTAGTTGATCATTTTAAACATTTTTATAGATCTAAAAAATATTAAGTTGATTCACTAGATGAGATTCCACTATATCGATCGTACAACATCGAGGCAGATGGGTTGTGACTTTTCGTAGATTGTCTTTTCTGTTGGGTCTAGAACATCATGTTAGGCTGTTTTGTTTTCCATGACTACTGTTGTTAGGATAGAGTGATAATATATGACATGTTGTGATATGAAAGTGTAGCTGTTTATCCATGTAGTATGTTGTGATTTACATTGGATGTTGGGTATCTGTTGTACATGATTGAATTACACAGGGTTTTTGGGAACCTAGTGTAGCTAGACCATATGGGGAATGGACGCTGAGGGATTCCCCAGATTTTCTATTTTACTTTTTATGTTGCAACAACATTGGAGGGGTGGGGTGGACTTGTGTGATCCCTCAGAGTGTCTATAGTTCCACATTGTGAGACCACAAGGGGAATTAAACATTGGGTGATTCCTCAGAAGGTCTATAGTTTAACGTTACAAGACAACATAGGAAATTAAAGGTGAGTTCTTCCTCCGAGAGTCTTTATATAAGTTTAACCATAGGGTATAGTCTGTGAGTACATCCTAGAGGGTTAATTTTGAATGATTGGTTGATCCAAATAGGTTAGGCTACGAGTACTTCTCCAAGGGTTACTTGTGAATGTTGGTATATTAATTAATAAATGTAAATCAACGTATTTGAAACTATATGATTGCTTATTTTTTAGTACGTACTTGTTTTTTATTTTCTTTTTTATATTTCTTTCTATATATATTCACTGACAGTTTGGAAAACATATTTGGGTGGTTTCCTACTATGATTCTTCTCATATCCTATTTGGGTCATGCCTTAGGGCCCAAATAGATTATATTGTTGCAGTTATAGATACGGGAAAACACCATTCTACTTCAGGTACATGATTGATGTTGGGATGGAGATAATGGAACCATGATGAGGATTATGTTGTCATTGGATTTATTTAATTGGATTCCTTGTAAATAGGTTTAGTACGATAATATATCATTGTGACTTTTTTGGCTACATTCATAGACATATGTGACATGGATCATTCATATATGTCCTCAAGTTGTTTATCTACATGTACTGTTATATTATTTATTATTTTATTCTATTATTAATTCTTCTGCAATTATTATCTATTTATTTCTATTGTGTTACTCTATAAATGAAAGAAACGTTTCCCACTATCACCCCCATAGACCTCAATCCTAGTGAGCATCCACTTGCGTTCAGGGAAATGCGCTTGAGTCCAAGTGGCGAACCGGGTACATGGTACCTATGGGCGGCACCTGAAACAAATATGTTACAATGTGGTATCTGGGGATTCATTTCTCTTTGAATTACTGTTTGAAGCCTATAAGCATGGATGGGAAAAAATTAGTAATTGGTAAAAAGTTGTTCCTAGGAGTAACTAACCTGTATATAGGGAAAATATAACATGCCACGAATAATACACTTTTTTTCTAGTTTTGTAATTTTTGTATTTAATTGTTTTCAATGTTGTGTGAATCAAATGTTTTTTTTTGTTATTATCGTTGATATTATTGATGTTCCATTTCTCTTGAAACCTTATCAGATGTGGGTATTCCATCTCATTTATCATATACAATCTTTCTTTAAATTACATTTCATGCATTCTTGTCATTCCATTGAGGGTGCATTACCGATTGCATGTTGCTGTGATAGATGTTGTTGAAGATATGAATTCTGTTGTGATAGATTCCTTGATAGAATAACTACTATTGGATAGCGTATTGTAAATATGTAAATATTTTTGGGATTAATGCCAAAATATTGACTCTATGGTGTTATAGGCCCTCATGGATTGGAATTTGGTGTATCATTGCACTTTTATACTTGTATATGACAAGAAATATTCCATTATTTGTTTCGTGGGAAGTATGGGCCCTCACAGATCAGGATTTGGATCATTAATGGTCATTTTAGTATTTTTCTGGAGTTAGGGAGTAGTTTCTATGGTATACTATCAAAAAAACCTAGAATACATGGTGTTTTTTGGTGAATACACTCCATGTTTCCTTCTATTTGGGATGGAAATATTTTAATTATATACATGTCGTATACTATATATACACATTGTGTAGTCCATGGCCATGTGACTGCCTATGTGGAAAGGGACACGGGGTTGTGAAATCATTTTGGAACACACTGTGTATTGGACGTAAATGTTGTGTTTCAGAGACCAGGTGTTTGGTAGTGTTACTGATGATAGAGATGGATAAAACATCGATAGTACAAACTATGTCTATCCTAAAAACACCGTGTGGAGTTGACCATATCACCGGCCGTGTGACCAACCACACTGCTGGATAAAAAATAGGTATTATATGTTGGGTCTATCCTGAACACGTCATGTGGTGTGAAAAACATCATAGGTCGGTAAATCCTTATTGCACACATCATGTCAAGCACAAACACGTCATGTTGTCTTGTTTCTAAAGTGTTATGTGGGTTAGTTGTGTAGAAGAACTCAGGAAGGGGAAAATGATTCAAGTACACGATGTGTTATAGGATAACTCACCGTGTGTATGGGGTGTTACACGACTAGGATAGGAAGGAGAACACGCCCATGTCGATACTTAAGGAAACACACCGTGTAGGGGTCATACACATTTTGTTTCCGTCTTTTGGAAAAACTGAATGCTTTCTTCCTCTTGTTCCCTTCTTGCACTTATAAATTTTAGTTCCTGATAATCATGATCTATGTTGTGCCTTTGACCATGAAGAGTCATTCCAACGAGATGTCCTCTAGTTTTACACCAGTAACAGGGAAATGACCATACACAAGACATGGTAGATCACAGAATACATGAAGACCCTCCCTTTGTGCCTTTCTTGGCAGTAGCCATCATTCTGGACACATGTGTCGATGCAATGTTCTAAGAATACTTATTTATGTTTTTGAAGGCCATTCGGGGAGCCCCGTATCATGCCTCATCTATGGCAGAGTCGATGGGGGTTTTCTCAGTGCATCATCATCCCACTTTCTCAGGGGATGGAGGACCTCAGGCAGCTATGTCACAGTTAGAATCCAAGATATATATCGTTGAGAATCTGGAGATTCCTCCAGAGAGGAGGGTGAAGATCCCTACTTACATGTTTTTGGATTCTTCCAATAGAGGGTGTGATGTGATCTCACAGGTGGGATGCAAGTAGGTTATGGCTTGTGATGAGTTCTATCATGCCTTCTAGGATTACACCAAGCTAGAGACATTGAGGGACGATCAAACCTGAGAGTTTATGAGTTTGGTGCATGGTTCTCTCTTAGTTATGGAGTATTATTCTCACTCAGAAGTGCAACAGTGCTTCACACCCATTTCAGGAGGTGATGTGTTATTTCTGGCAAGGATGTTTGAGGATGGTTTCCGTAAAAACATCCACTCTCAGGTGATCATCTTCATGTTGACTACCATCACATCCATAGTCAAATGGGACCTGATCATAGAGCACAACTAGAGGGATTCTGGAGTTGTGATCAAGGGAAACTCAACATCTGTAGTTGGTACACTTAATATTGACTATAAGATGCACCATAGGGAGTCTACGCCTGGAGAACTGAGGAGACTAGATACATTACTAGGAAGTCAGGTGGTATGATACACGTATTGTTAGTGTGAGCATTTGTGGCAACATTGACCAAGAGTCCCAATGGAGTGATGATATTACGGAATTATTGGTCACCATCATCTGTTCTGTCAAATATTCTCACCAGCAATTAGTGATAGGGGATCTTTTAGAACTACTCATACAAGAACAGGACCACGAGTCCCACACCAGACCAGGTGTTAGAGTTCTTCAGGATGTTCCAGCCAATGTGTAAGTCATTGTTGCAGTAGTCACATGCAGGGTTTTCAATAGTCATAGTTTCTATCAGCTCAAGGATCTTAGACATCTTCACGGGGTTGCAACATAGTATTGTCTTTTTCAATATAGTTGATCCCACAACAAAAGAATCCCAAACCCTCTATAGTTAGAGTTCTTATTCCAGTTTCCAGTTTCTTATATTCTTCACTCTTCAATACAATTGCCTTCCATATTATCATATCTATTACTATTTTAGAGAGCCTTGGGCTCTGTATCGTCAGTTCTACTGATATCTTGATGCAAGACAATCCGTTGGGGACTAGAACTGCTAGTGTATGTTAGTGAAATGGTTGTCCTCTTGAGGTTGGTGGGTGTCACTTCTTATAGGACCTCTATGTATTAGAGATTACAGGCTATGATGTCATTCTAGAAGTACGCTAGTTGGTTACATTCCGAGCTTCTGTTGACCAATATCGTCTTAAGGAGAGTTTCACATCAAAAATTGCGGGATTGTTTCTACCTAATTGAAATGTGATGTCCAGGAGAGTAGAGAGGGACCCGATTATCATGGGTTCGGAAGAGTTATAACCTAGACATCCAGTCTATATCTGGATGAAGGGGGGAATTCATAGATCAATTTTTCCTCAGTAGAGTATCGTTTTAGGGAGGATATTCATGAATAATTTTCATGTTTTTTTTCTAGAGTGGGAGGTATACATTTCTATTGAGCTTGTTCCAGGAGAGTCACTGGTGTCAATTAATCCTTATAGAATGGCTACACCAAGGTTACAGGAGCTCAATAAGTAGTTTGTGTAGGGGCAGGAAAAAGGTTTCATTAGAACCAGTGCTTCACCTTGGGGTTCACCTGTCCTGTTTCTGATGATGGCGGACATTACCCTCATGCTTTTTTTGGATCATCGGAAGCTGATCTAGTTGATGGTCATGAACTTATATCCATTGCTGAAGATGGATAATCAATTTGAGCATCCTCTAGGAGACCAAGTTTTCTAGATGATTGACATCAGATCTAGTAATCATCATTTTTGCATCAGACCATCATATATAACACTTACAGCCATTCAGAGAAGTTATGGTCTAAACAAGCATGTGGTTATGTTGTTTGGCCTCAAGAAATCACCTATAGTTTCTATGTAACTGATGAACTGATTGTTCCATCCCTACATATATCCTTTCGTGGAAGTCTTCATGGATGATATCCTGGTGTACTCTCACGCTCTACATGACCTTTCGAACCATTTTGATATCTTTTTTAGTACAATAAGAAGGAATTTGTTATATATTATGATCTAAAAATGTCACCTTTTGATGGACCAAATTATCTTAATGGTTCTTATTATCATTGAGTAAGGAGTATCAGTAGACCCAGAGAAAGTGAGAGGAGTGTCTTCATGTGGCTATCCAACGATCGTCGTTGATGTAAAATGTTTTCCAGTGCTGGTTGGTTACTACAAGAGTTTTATACTGGACATTTCAGGCTTAGCAGTGCCACTGAAGTGCCTGACTATGAGGGATACAAGGTTCCTATGGATAGATTCTCATGAGTCAACCTTTTTAGATGTGAAAGGGTGGTTGACCTTAGCACCGATTTTAGTTTTTCCAGAGATGGGAAAGAGTTATACAATTTACTATGATGCATTTGTTATTAGGATAGGAGAGGTACATATAGAGGGGGAAGGAGTCATTTTTATGGGTCTCAGAAGTTGAGAGGCCATCTGAATCAAATAACCCAACACGTAATAAGGAGTTGTATGCATTTATTCATTCTTTACAATATTGAAGACATTATGTTTTTGGAGATAATTGTGCGATTTTCACTGACCAAAAAATTCCTATATATATCTTCAGCCCATGTGATCAATATTTTACACATCTAAGGTTGTTTGAGTACCTTTCATCTATTGATTTTGAGCTTTCCTAAACGTCTGGGAAAGGCGACACAGTGGAAGATGCATTGAGTAGAAGGATATAGATACAAGTAGTTTAGGAGGTCAACTGTGAGTGGAAGTATATGGATCTATTCTATGAGATTCATTTAGAGGATCACTACCGATATGGGCATAATTTTTTTTATTTTTTAGATGTTACCTCTAATCTTTTTGATCATGTGCGAAAGAGGAATTTTTCAGATAAAGAAGGCCGAGTTAAATGGGAGAGTGTGTCAAGAGAGGACCATATTCTAAGATGAACCATAGGAGAGGATGATATCTTCTGCCTCCATGGACATGTATTGGTGTTAGCCGAAATACATGAGGAGTTGATACAATATTTTCACTCCTCATATTGGGTAGTCCATCCTTATGTTATGAAGATGTATTGAGCTCTACACCATCAGTATTGTTGGCCAGATATGATGAGAGTTGTTTATGGTTTTGGGATCATGTGTACCACCTTTCAAAAGGTGTAGGATGATCATCAGCTATATTTAGGGATTTTTTAGGAGTTACCCATTCCCTACTGGAAGTGTAATGATTTCGCGATAGACTTCGTGATAGGTTTTCGGTGGTCTCCCAGAGGGGATGATGTGGGTTGGGTTTTCTTTGGTAGACTCAAAAAGGTTTCACATTTCTTACCAATCAAGGAGACCTTCATTTTAAAAGGGTTGGGAATGTTGTACATCCGATATTTGGTACGTTTACATAGGCTTTTACACACTATTGTTTGAGATAGGGACACCCATTTTACTTCTCAGTTCATGAAGGGTCTATATAGGTTTTTGGGTATATAGGTACTTCTGAGCACAACATACCATCCCTAGATAGATGTCCATTCCATGTATACAATTTAAGTAACGGTGGAAATTCTTCATGCATCTATCCTAGTTATTGGATGTTCATGGGAGAATCACATAACTTTGGTGGTGTTTCATACATTAATTTTTTTCAAGAAACTATTCAGATGGTACCATATGAGGCTTTGTACAGTAGGACTTGTTGATCACCCTTATGTTTGTTGGTTTTTGGGGAGTTATCTATTCTAAGACCTCATCTGTTCTAAGAGATAATAGAGCACATGGATTTGATTCAGAAGTAGATGGATATTTCACAATCCCAACAGAATTATTATGCTAATAGATGGAGATGACCTATGGAGTTTGAGGTCGGGGATGTAGTATTCATACATGTCACATGGAGGATGAGAAATAAGAGGATTAGGAGATAGGGTAAGCTTTTATTGAGATACATTGGTTCGTTTGAGGTTTTGGTTATAGTCAAGCTAGTTTCATATAGGATTCAGTTACCTAAGAGGTATAAGGAAATGCATGATGTATTACACATTTATCACCTATAACGTTACATCTCAGACTAGTCTCATGTTATTCAACCTATGGAGGTTATGTTGGAGGTGGAAGCATATTTTGAGGAAAATCTTATCTGGATTGTTGATCGCAACGTGAAAGTTCTTCGTGGATGAACTGTTACACTAGTATGAGTGCTATGGTAGCAAAGGCGAGTACACGATGGGAATTTGGAGGGGGAGGCCGATGTGTGACCATAATGGTCGAAGAAATTCGAGGATTCATCCTCTATGCCTCATTACTATGTAAATTATGGGAAAAATATATTTATTCATGTAATTTGGTAAAAACCATTAGTTATGTTTTTAAATTCGAGTTTTTTTAGGAAAATTGGGAAGAAGTAAAATTTAAGTAGTACAGGTAGAGTATTTCCTTCTTCACACTGTATACTCTAGCATATAGTCCATGGCATGTCTGGTCATGTCATGGTCATGTACATGACAATGTGATGATGTGGTAGGGCCAATTAAGATAGAATCTGGTTAAAGCCTATACATGCTATTTATCCTCAGGTATCACATAATGTATTTTTATTTTTAATTGTTATATAGAACAGGGGTCACATATTGTTCACATAAAGTCCTTTTTCTAGGTTCGTCTCTTCCAGGAGTGACCGAAGACAGACAATTCTTCTTCAAATCCCCGACTCACCATTTTCCTATGAATCTAATGCATTTTATTGCATTGGAATTGCAACAGTGAGTTATTCCTTCTTCAAGAGCCTCATCTCATGATTTCACATCTTTCGTGAGATATCCTTGGTTTAATGTTTTAGACTTGTTTTTAAATCTACGATGATCTATGTTAATTCAAAGGCTGAGGTTCAACTATATCAATCATATAATGTTGAGGTAGGTTGTTTTTATCATTTTATTGGTTTTCAATGATTTATATGTGCAAAAGTGACTAATTCCCTAGTTCGGGGTATTGCATGCATAGGAAATTTAACCCATTTAATGCCTATTATTCATTAGTTTTTATTATTAAAAATGTTGGATTGTGAATATGGTATATTTTACATGCTATAGATATGTTTTTCCATGTTTTATTTTTATGGATGTTGCGTCCAGAACTACCTGTTAAACTTCTTTGTTTTCCATGCCTACTGTTTTTAAGATGGAGTTATATTATCTGACAGGAAATGATATGCATTATAGCTATTTAGCCAAGTACTATATATTGATTTACTATGGATGTTGGATATCCTTTGTTCTAAATAGACGTACATAGGGCTATAGGAACATGGTGTATAATGACCATATAGGGAATTGATGTTGAGGGCTTTCCTAGAGTGTCTATATTAATTTTTACGTCGTCTGACCATTGGGGGGTGGAATATTGTTCTCCCTCAGAGTGTATTTAGTTCCATGTTGCATGTCAAAATGGGTAATTGGATGTTGAGTGCTTCCTTATAGATTTTTTAGTTTACTGTTAAGAGACCACATGGGGTATTGATGTTGAGCACTTCGTCAGTAGAAGATGGGTGAGTCTATGAGTACTTTTCAGAGGGTTTCTTATGAATGATTGGTTGATAAAGAGGGGTTAGGTGGTGAGTACTTCCCAAAGGGTTACTTGTGAATATCAATTTCTTAATTAATTATTGTAAATGAATGTAGATGAAACTATATGATTGTTTACTTTTGGGATCTTCCTTTTTTATTAATTCATTTTGCATATTTCCTGCAATATATATTCACTAAGAGTTAGGCACAAATCATATAGTTGTTTCCTACTGGGATTCATCTCACACCCTGTTTGGGTCATTCTTTTATGCCCAAACAGATTATATTTGATGCATTTATAGATAAGGGAATGTTCTATTCTACATCAGGTACATGATTTCTGTGGAGTTGGAAATCATGGGACCAAGATGAGGCGTGTGATGATACAGAAGATATCTTCATGTTTTCCTTGTAGTTTGGTTAATAGTTGTATTACAACATTGTGATTTGTTTGGATGCATTCGTAGACATATGTGACATGAATCATTCATATATGTCTATAGTTGTTTATCTACTTGTAGTCTTCTAATGTATATTGTTGTATGGTCTTATTAATGATTCTTCTAATATTATCTATTCATTTCTAATGTCTCACTCTACTAATGAGGGTATAGTTTCCCCACTATCACACCCAAATCCCTCACTGCATGTGATAAGACACTAGTGTTAGGGGAAATACGCTTGAGGCAATGTGACGAACTGAGCATGGGGAACCTCTAGGAGACACGAGGAATCGGTACGTTACAATGATAAAAAATAAATATATAAAATACAGATGGTCCCATAGAGACATTTGTCATGAAGAAGACCTTGGCATCATCAGAAAACTCTTTTGGAATTGTTTCAACGTCACTAGAGAAGTTTCAAAGTCACTGGAGATGTCCTAAGAAGCACTGTATGATTATATCATGGATTTCATGACCATTATATCATCATCCTCATATATTTTCTCATATTTTAACTTTTTATATTCATCCTTTATATGTCATTTGCACTTCCAATCATATAATTAAATTCTATTTGTCTTATTATACTTCCTACAATTTTTCTTCAAGTAACTTATTAAATAATTTTTTCTATTAAAACTATGATTTATAAAAAATTAATTTTTCATATAAATTTTTTGATCCTCCTTCCAAGATTGTGCATTTCTTCATCATTTTACACATATAAATCACTATAACTAGATATTTTCTATTTTTCCCTTTTACTATTTTTTGGATGAAGTAGACTTGAACGAAACTACCATTCGTTTCTTCTCATGATCCTCTTCTCTATAGAATTTAAATTATTTATAGTACATCATTAACAAACCCATTAATTTTGTAACTAGATGTTTGATAATATCAAAAGTCTCAATAATTGATATTTATTTCCCTCTCCGTATTTCTGGAAGTCATATAAGAGATATCATAATTTGATCTTTGTTAGATCTTGTATTTCCATGGGAGATCATTGTGTTCACCATTTTGGTAAAACTGATATACATGTCATATATTAATTCATAGCGATTCAATTTAAAAGTGTCATAATAAATAGTATATGTATGAAATTTTATCTCTTTAACAATGGTTGTTCAATCGTATGAAAGAAATAATGTATTCATAATATCAAAAATTAGTTTTATATGAATAATATCAATTAATCTCTTTATTTTGTAGAGCATAATAGAAGAAATTCATGTCGGTACAATTTTTATTATATCCAGTTTTTGTAGCATTAGACTAGTCAATTCTTGGATAATTAGGTAACATTTATGTATCTTTTATTGTAGTCAAAATATCAAAAGTTATATTATCTATATTTGTTTTCTTCATTGTTTTCCATTGAAAATAATTATTACACTTACAAATGGTATTCATTTCATAGCATAATTTTCCTATATATTTTCAAATTTAATGAACTTAAATTTAGATCTAATTGAAATTTATTATCTTTAATAAAAACATAAATAAAATTTTATATTTTTTGAGAAACATTGATACCAAATAAATAACCTTTGATACCAAGTTGTGGTGAGAGTGAGTATCTCAATTGGGGGAAATTAATAATGAATAAAAAATTATGTTTAAATATAATAATTTTGAATACCCCAATAAGTTTGACTTGGTACCATATAACCAATAGAGATGATTAATATAATACATGACCATTTGATACAAAACTTAATTTTTTATTAGGTCTCTGATATTAAATTATATAATATTAGATTAGTCAATAAAATAAATTTACTCAATCAAGGACATATATGAATAGAAATTAAGGTTATCTTTCAATGTAGTGTATTTTTAATGATAACAATAAATTTAGTATAAGTGTTAAGAAATAAAAAAACAATATTCATAAACACACATTGGTAAATTAATACATTCGGTCATGTCTTATATAGAGACTTATTCCTTTCTACATGGAAATCAAATAATACCAAGAAGTTTCTAAAAAACTTTTTTATACAACCATGATCAGGTATAGCGATTATATGATAACATTCCTGGGCACACATGAAATTATTACATTGTTTTTATGGAAATATAATAATTAATGGTCACAACCTTACCTCAACCATAACACATGGAAAATAATGCAATAATAATGTTGTGAATATATCTATTTATCATATAGATTTCAAAAATAGAATGTTTTTGTGGTTAGAAATATTTAGTAACAAACACATATAATAATTTAAATAAAGATAAATAATTTAGAAAATTAGGATTTAAAGGGATAACGATTCTGTTTCTAATATTCTAGGTATATCTTGGAAACATTAATTTAATTTCAAATATGGTTTAGGTCAGGTTTCATAACATTTTTACTGGAAATCATGTCATTGACTCTTCTTATATTGGACTGTAGGAAGGGAGTATATGTTTCTTGTAAATCACCATCCTCAGTAGAATATAAGTATGATAAAATAAAATCAAGCTATTTAAACTATATTCATATCACATCATGTGAACATATATATTTCGTACTATTAATATCATTTATACATCATCTATATCATTTGTGGGAGTCTACATGCTATTTTTATTAGTAGTAATAATAAAGAGAATCGACCATATCTACTTCCCCTCATAATGCATGTTATAAAACAATCATTAATAAATCTCTACTGAATAATTATGAATAAAAATAAAAATATATTAGTGAAATAAATCTAATAAACTAGTAAATAGAAATATTTAATTCAAAATTAGTTGAAATAATAGAAGGGAGTCTTTGGAATAGTTACAAGTATCTGGTGGTGTCTTGACCTAGTATTCATTGAGTCTATTAATGACACAATGGAATGGTGACTCTTTTATAGTGACCCACAATAAGAGTGTTTCACACTCTAGCGGTGAGACACACCGATGATGTCTTGATATGACAATAGAAAATCAATCTAGTGGAGTCTTCATCTAGATGTGAAGTGAATCAGTCTAGTAGTGAGAAATTCTGACACTTATCCAATTTAGGACTACAGTGGTGATTCGTCCATGGTGATGACTATTCCTTAGAGATGATACCGTTTGGGCGTGATACTTTTCCTAGTGGTGACACTACCATAATTGTGAGTCTTTATAGACCTAACTACATTTTCACCAATCTAATCTACAATGTTGAATTCAAAAAGAAAAAACAAATCTCATTAATATGATAATAAATATGATTTTTTGGATATTAACACAATAAGGTAAATAGTAACCATTTGTAAAAACTTGTAACCACATTAAAGCTTAAATGGTATCAGTAATAATTGAATTGTAAAATTAATAGATACATGAGAATAACATCTATAAAATTTAGTATATGATTTTTTACATCATTATCATTTACCCAATCCATTATTTTTAATTTTCTATCTCTATGTCAGGTTTAATATTTTATACCATTATATTATGTTGAAATTATTGAAAAAAATCCAATAACCCTTTTTACGAAAGGTTTCTTTCTCCACCTCTTATGTATACCCATAAAATTTGGTTTCCATAGAAACTATTCCCATTTTTTCATATATAATACAGTTTCACTCTTGTTTTGTTTATTTTGATAACATTTTATCACATTCAATCCATTTCAATGTTATCTTCCACGGGAATATAAAATTTATAAATTTGAATCATCATTTTTTCATAATTTGTTTTTTCAATTTCGAATTTCCAATTATAATTTTCAAATGCCTGTGTAACCAAATATATAATTTAACATAATGATGATTTAGTTGAATAAAATTATTTTAGATAGTTTATGTGGCATGAATCTCAAAAAATAGAAGAAAATATAACTCCATGATACATTATGATATATTTTTAGATTTATTCATTCTATAAAATATATTACATTACAGGTAACACTATGGCTATCATGAGTTACTAAAAAGAGTATTATTTTCATGTGTTACATGAAACACTAAATATAGAATTCCTCGTACATAAATCAATGTTTAAATGAAATATAAATTATAATTCAAGTATTATTATTTATGTAAGGTCCATTAGGTCAAATACCCTGAGAGGGTGGTTGAATAAGGGTATGACAGTTTAAAATTCCACTGCTTCAAATCATGTTTTTTATAAAACAAAACACAATTATATAATTTTCCAGTAGAAGTTTATTAATAGAAATTATCTCATGAATAGTACACAGTGATTTTACTTGATTCACCCTTATTGCATTCCCAAGGTTCTCTCTCCATGTCTCTTACTATGGGTCAATGCCCGGGAAAAGGATAACATGTTAATCTTCTTTTGCAAAATTCACTTTAAGGGATCCAAACTTATTTTATGGATTTGTAGGACACTTAATTTTCATGAATAAATACATCCTTAACTACATGTAGATGGTTCATTAAATTCTGTTTTTATTCAACTGATTAAATCCACTTTTCTGAATATTGTTATGATTGATAGAATTGTATTTGAAAATTCTTTTAGAACCTATTCAATATTTCATATTTCCTCCATGAACCACCATTATATTTCCTCTAAAAAAAAACCTACATTACCATGAACCACTTCTCCCTTCATAGAATCACATAACCACAACAATCTTCTCATTTGAAGAGTCCCCAGAAATCTTTCAAATATTGAAATTTTTATTCCAAGAGAAATGATGGTCTCTAATTAAAAATCACTTAGTATTTAATATTTTTATTAGTGGTAATTATATAAGAAAATATATACCAAAAATTCACTAATCCATGATATACCTAAATCTCTGATTCTGTATATCCTAAACTGCGTACTAAGAGAATCCCACAAACTGCATGTCTCAAAAAAATAGTTTTACATCTAAATTCCACATACCTCTTTTGATCATTCTTCTGGCAGTCGAGACCCTTCACTGCTCTAAAAAACACCACCTCATTTCTAAAAATAAAATGATATCCATCATAACACAAGCATTCAATGTACAACATGTCATCACTGTGAACCATAGTCTTCCTGTAGACCATTTACTCTATACAGTCGACATTCCACACTTTGTGGTGCCCTTATTTTGGTGATTTACTGCGCAGTTCTGCATACCATATTTCACGGTCTGCGAAATTCCCTTTGTAGCCCTCATACTATTCAAACATATGATAAATACTTACTTCCAAAAAAACAATCTCGTGATATTGAGGATTGAAAATTTGTAAAACACTATGAAATTGACCCTCTTTAGAAACCTTCAATTGAAAAATATGAACGTTACTCATTCATGGTTATATGGATTATTCAATAAACACAATCACACATAAAAACAAAAATTGGATGACTTGATGTATTTTTTCCAAACAATATCCTCATTTGGGTTTGTTAACATCTCTTCTAATAACAAATATTCACATTTTGATACCTCATAAAAGAGTATTCCATCTTCTATCACTATTCCCTACTTGTGATTCAGATAGTGATCAATGATTTTTATTCAACATTCACTTCTAGAAATTCGGATAGAAATCAATTATTTAATGAGTAGATAATCTAAGAACACATGGGATATACTCTATGTGAAAAAATATTAATATTTTAATTTCATAATTAAATCACAATATTCCATTCCAAGAACCCACATATACATTCATCACGAACATAATCTGTCATGTCATGTAATCATTGATCTATCATTTATAGAATAATAAAATTTAATTCATCCCATGTATTGATAATATCTCTATCATAGTTCCCCAAGTTTTAGCTTCTCCTTAGGAATTTACAAAGAAATTTTCTCCATTCTAATCCCAAAATTTTTTTCCAATTTTTTAATAGACCTTAACGGGAAATTTATATTTGAATGCAAGAGTTTAAATATCACATATCTATACAATAGGTAAAAACACACCATTCCACATGGAGAGGGGGTTTCAAATTCACCATTTTTCAAGTGTGTGGAGTATATATGAATCCCCTAACCATTCAATTACTTTCAAAATTGTGTTTTGGTTATTACTTTATATGAGTATTTGTCACCTATTTTTCTATAGGCACATACTACAACTTTGTAAGACATTACTGAACCTTCTCCTTGATAAATTTATATTTTATTTCAATGTTATTTTACTTTATTGATGGACTATATTATTTATAATATTTAAAGTATTTTAATTATCACAATGATTTTTGGTCTGAGATTTTACATCAACACCCATATCCACATTTTTCAACATCATCAATAATAACTGTGTGCATGATTGAGTAGCTAAAATATATTAAGCATCTAAAGTGCTTAAGGAAATGCAATATTTGTTTTTCTAATACACGAAATACAAAAACCTCCATGATATAATGAACCAAATCATTTTGAATTTCTATACTTCCCTAATCCATCCCAATATGAATTATTATGTCCAAATAACTCATGTTGTGTTTTTTCATAGTACATTAAATCGATATCCTCCATTATGTTAATATACTTATTTATTTTTTCCACTAAAAACTAGTAAATATATAAGGTATTTCATTAATATTGTGCTTCTTTACATTTGGTAAAAACACTATCTAGTCATCTCTTTGTCATGTATAATTGGATTCCAATGTTCTTTTTGTATTATTTGACATTAACATTTTTACCATATTCATTTGAAGACAATTCCAATTGGGTTATAACTTGAGTCGTTATATCCCTATAATTATTCATTCCAACCCACATCAAAATATCCTTGGAATATTTGCATTGGGAACTAAATGTTCCATTATTTCATTTTTTTTATCGGTAGACAATGTAAGAGTGTCAGTTCACCAGTAATTTACATTTAGAACTCACATTTTAGGAATTCATAAAACATTCTCAAATAAATGTCATCATATATAATAAATATAATTTGATAGTCTTAAACTATCACCATCATCCATTGATTACTTTCATCATTGACACTGAGATTGTAGTCCACATCACCAAGCTGAAATCCTTGTTTTTTCAAAAACTGGTCTAGCTATGAATATCGTGCCCTTAGTTCTTAACTCAAACCATATTAATTCTTCTTTAGTATAAAAAATCTATTTCTATATTCAAAATTATTAAAACCATATTTCTTCACAATTTAAACTTCTTTTACCCAAACACCATTCAGAAATGTTGACTTATTATTGATTTTGGAAAAGCATGAACATCCATTGAATTGGTATAGACTAGAATAAATGGATTGTATATAGCCTAGAAAAAGGTTATTTTTTTTAATAAACAATGATACCCTCTAAATAGGAGTAGAATTTTCAATGTATTCCTTCTTTGTTTTGAATCATAATTTCATCTTCATTAATATTATTACAAAAGGGCCATTTTTTCCAATGACATTATTGCCATTTGGTCTAGAATCAGTCTCTCATGTATGATTCATATCAATTTTTTTATTTCACTTTAATAATAGATTTAACCCAATTATAATCTACATCCATTTCACTATCAAATTTAGGATCTACTTATGATATGTATGATTCTTATTATAGATTCTTTATCCAACTGTTCTGCATTGGAACTATCAAGTCATCAATTATGTTGTGTCTATCAATTCCAACTACTCTCTTATGACTTCGTTAAGATAGAAGTTAATTTTCATCCTTCTAATTATCTATATCTTATTCTTAATGATCCTCTATAATTGGAACATTACATGATCTTCTTATCACTTCATCACCAACCTCTTATGTTTGTTCATGTATTTTATGAATATTTTTATCCTTATATACATTAATTAGATCATGAATTTTGATTGTATTACCTATAAACTTATTGGAGAATTCATGTGGATTTCTTTTAATTGAATATACAATAAATATACATTCATCTCTTTGGGATTCGATCTTCATATGTTTCATCTTATAGAGAATAAAACATTTACTTCTAATGAATCAAATGTTATTAATTGAAATATTATTTTCATTACATAGTTCATATGGACTTATCAAATAATTTGTACATAGTATAAGTCTATTTTATGTATAGACTACTATCATCAATACTTTATTAAAAAATTTATCTCCATGGTATTTATCAATGATAATTTGTATAGTTACGTTTTTTGATAATATCAATTCTTCTCTAAACATGTTCATTCTTCTATGGAATTATTACTACTGAATTTTGATGCCATATCCCATGTTTCTAGAGGAAATACAACAATTGGATAGTTATTAAAATTGATCTAATTTCTGTTCAGATCTTCTAGTTTGTTTGACCCATCATCATCTCAGCTTCCCTTCGATATGTTTTTATGCAATTGAATACCACAAATATTTGGGTGTTGATTGAATCCCATGACACTCTGTTATAAAAATCAATTAAGTAAACATAATATATCCTACCATTAATGGACCTTGCAAAATTTTGTCTGCACCCATCAATATGTGTAACCCAATCAATTTTGTTTAATTTTTATCCAATGGATTATATATTTTAGAATGATCTTTACTATTTTACAAGTATCACATGTATGAGTATGATTAAATTATAACAGAGGTAGATCTCGAGAAGAATCATTTTTACTAGGTCCTACAATGATGGTGTGATCATTTGGTGATGGAATTTATTACATAAATTGTTTTCATCTTCCATGGAAAGAAACCACAAATCTTCTTCTCTGCTCAAGAGGTAGTTGTACCCTTTCACCCACTTTCCTTGCAACAGAAAATCACTGTCTTTTTCCTTGAATACTCAATTTTTTAAAAGTGTATGGAATATCCTGAGTCACATTGTGTACCGACACATAATAATTTGGGACTATATCAAACAATAATAAATATGTATAGTAGTCTCATGTATTTTCATCCAAATATGGATTTTTTCTACCAATATTTTTTAGGCTTTCATCATTACCAAATAAAATGATACATTTATTATCATACATGATTCCAATCACTAGATCATTATTTAATGTCATATGTTAAGTGAATCCACTATCAATAATCTAAATCGTAGTGTGATTTGATTCTATGAATCCAATTTCTACAACCATTGTCTGTTTAGCCCGTTTCCCCATGACCCATGATTATTATTTCATAGCCACATGGAATTATAATCAAGATATTAAATGATATTTGTTAGAATAGATAAATGTTAATATTCTTAAATTTTATTTTTAAATTTCAACTCATTTTATGACACATTTGGAAGCTTTTAATTAACACATTCATTCTTCTTATGACTGCATTCATTATTCTTCAGCTACACTACTCTGCTCAACACTCATCTTCTCTATTGCCTATATGAATTGCTTTCCTGATGTCATACCGAGAGTCAAATCTGGTTATTGATCATTGAATCTTCGTTATAGATCAATGAATTCCTCTTAAATTTCATTGAAACATTTGATTTGAACAATTATAGTTTTAGTCAAACAATCAATTTCTATTTTTTATTATTCAATATCAAGCATATACTAGAAAAATCATTTTAACTATCTGGTATTAAAGACTTTATTTTATTGAATTTGAAATTTATGAGACAAATATATTCCTCCTATTACTACATATATATTTTGGCACTAAAATCAACTACATTGGATATCATTTCTTTCACTCTCCATCCTTATATTTCTTCAAGGGTAGCTTCATGCTCGACCATAAGGAAAAATCATCATTCAAATTCTCCTTCTTAATTATTTTATTCATATTTTATCATATATATTCTAAAAATTACCATCATAGATTCATCTATATGATCTTTACTATCCTATAATTCATATGAGTTATATTCTCTTGAAGTATCAAGTTATCTTGAATATAGATCCTTTTTTGAATAAATCTATCATAATTTTTTTTACCTTTCACGTAGGTTGATTAATTATTCATTGGAATTTCAACTTCATCCTCATTATTTTATTGAATGTTCTTAGGGAACCTTGCATAAATATTTATAAATTTTAGACATTGTAATTATGATGTTGATGTTTCAATTTAAATTATAATTTTGGTATTTGTAGATTCTAGTACATGAATGAGATGACCTCATATGTTTCTTCATATTCCATTCTATATTAAATGGAGAAATTATTCATGGACTTGAATTAAACCTATTTGGATTTCCCATTTTCCAAATAATATTTATCATCATTTATCATTTAATATGCCACATGGGTATTGTTAGAGTAATCAAATGTCATCTCTTTTGGGTATTTTTCTTCCTATAGGGAAAAATTTGGATAAAACTATGATATATGTTTCCAAATGATACACTTCACAGTTATATATATCATAAATCACTTCTCCAAGACCACAAATGTCTTTCAAAATAACATTTACCTAATCAATGATTGTATCAACATAATCATTATAGTGTATTCTAAGATTCCCATATTTATCCATAGAACATGTAGATTATCTACTCTAACTTTTGAGTCACCCTAATAAATATTTATCCTCATTTACCACTTAACATGTTATTATTTACAAGACATCAAATTATTATAAATTTTCATTATATAGGGCTACCCCAAAAGCATTGAATCTGTTGACATTAGCATCTAATTGCCTTATTTCTAATTCTGATAATGCACCACTATTTACGTCGACTAATATTCCATACATATCTATAGTAAAAATATCCATTCCCAAATATCAGAAATAGTGGATTAACTTATTCCTCCAAAATGGAAAATATTCCCCTTGATGACTAGAATCCCATTATTATTGATCTCTCTGATTACATATATTAAGAGACAACTAACAACTTCCAACAATTGGATTTGATACAATTTCATAGGTCCACTAGGTAAAATTCTATAAGAGTGTCGGTGTGTATCAATGTAAGATAGTTTATGAATAATTCACCTTCATATCATGTTTCATCATAAAATAAAACACACATCTATCTAGTACTGTTGTAATTCAATAATATAATAAAATCATGAAAAAGACACTATGATTTTACAATGTTCGCCATCACATGGCTATTCCAAGTAGTAGAAAATATTGATTTGATGATGTAACAAATACAGTAAAACTCACAAATAATAACATGGTTTAGGTTAAATAAATTGTATGACTAGTCTCAATAAATTTACAAGATTTAGGGTCTTCTCAAAACATATTCATGGGACCCACCCAATTTATCTCTATTAGGCCCACAAATGGTTTAATTGATTACTATCATCATATTCATTTTCTCACTACTATTATAAGGATTCTAATCCATGTATATTGACTTTTAGGTCCCTTAATTTTCATTAATTCATGCATTATATATTATATATTGAAGGCATTCTAAATCAATTTTCACCTATAGTTGAAATAAAATTTTTCATTTTCTATTACAATAGTGATAATTAAATTCACAAACAATTTTAGTGAATTTTTAAGGTTCCTAGAGTCCTAGGTGGATTTTTCTTCAATGATATCGACTACACCCCATACCACGTGTGCTTCTCATACAACCTCTCTGTGAACACCATCCACTTTCATGAACCGTACTCTTTTGTGGACCGCAATTCCTCTGTGGACAACAACTTCTTCTTCTAATGTACCTTCTTCATTGACATATTTTTCCTCTATGGACCACTTTCACATCTTCGAACCACTTCTCCCTTAAAATAAACACTTCAACGAGAACCACTTCTCCAAGCACTGAATGCGAACACTATTTTACTTAGATGAATTTATTCTTCGAGCAATGCCTTCCTCTAATGAATGTCCTATATATCTTAACTCATACAATTTAAAACCCTTATATATTAAAATAGATCCTTAAAATCAACTAAACTAATATTTACCCAGATATCTATATCGTTACACCCTTCAACATATACAGAGCCCATCCTACGAACCATTAGTCCTTCAAAAACCATTATTCCAACATTGTATGCATAGTGCCTTTGTATCTTCCCTTAGATGTCCATGTCCCATCACAGCTCCAAAAATAACCTCCTAGTTTTTACAAACGACAACATATCCCGAGTACCACAAGCCTTATGAGTATCAAAATCCTTCATTGTGAACCATTTTCATTCTAAGAATTGTTTCCTTTATGTGACCCACAAACAGCACTTTGTGGTTCCCTTTCATTTCTTTTTTCATTCACGATTCCTCATACCAAATTTTCCTATTTGTTAACTATCCTTCCAGGTCCATTTACTATTCACTCATAGGCGTAAATACTTCATTTTTTCAAAAAAACTACTCTCAATTTTGCGTTACAAAATTTTGAAAACACTTTGAAACTACACCACCATAAAAACTAAATTTCAAAAAACACCACCCACCACGATTTCTGGTCCAATGGCTTTGTCAATAAACACAACAACACATAAAATATATGAAAGGACGCATTAAATGATTTTACCCAACAATTTAATTTAATAGTTAAATCCAAGATACTATATTTGATGGTATAAACAGTAATAAATTAACTTGAATGATATTTTTTCTATTTATTTTTAATAAATTAATAATAATTTCATAAACAAATATAAGTTTTTTTAATTATGAAAGTTGAAATTCCTTATGAATAACTATTTTTTATCAAAAATATTTTTGTTGTGATTCGAGAAGGTAATTTAAAAACAACATTTTCCATTTTTTAAAGAATAATTTAAAAAATAATCATCATTTATTAAATAATAATATAAAAACAATATTTGATTAAATTTTTTGTTTTTCTAAATAAAATATTCATGTTTCGATGAATACTAAATTAAATGCATTTTAATTTATTTATTTCCCTTTGGTTCAAAAAAAATTATAATAATAAGTTATATATACAATTTCATTTAAAATATCATTTTGAAATTAAATATTAATTAATAAAATTTATGTTATTGTAATCATATTCCTATTGGATTTTGATATAAAGTCGTGTTATTCATTTTAATATTTTACTATATAACCTTTCTCTCCAATCATGTCAACATGATTAATATTAAATTAACATTTTTCATTTCATTGAATTGAAATTAAAAAAATAGTATCCACATTTGTAATCAACATAATATAATATTTTAAATAATTTCCACAAATGTTTTACCAAAATGAATAATGAAACATGGTAAAACAAATTAGCACAGTGAAGATAAAATTCAATTTATCGACGGTAAACTAAAAAGGGTAGGCAAAAAATAAAATACGAAATTGAATTAAAACTATAGAATAGAAATATTTAGATCATTCCTCCTTCAGGCCTAGTAAATTCCATATTTTAGACCCTTTTGACAAAAGAAAATTTTGTATAACACAATTATTTAAAAAAAACTTTTCCCTCCCCCACACATATTAATGGACACACCACCCCCCTTTCTCATTCCATAAAAAAAATTAATTTTAGTGAATAAATGAAAAAAAAATTCATAATTACATCATATCATCTTATAATAATTTTTTGACATAAATAAATTTGTGGATGGAATTTATTTTATACCTAAAGAGGATATCTGAATAAGAGGTAAACATCGCCTATGGGAGTTTTTATTTTATATCTTTTTAATCCCCATAATTTTTTCTTAAACCATGATTATATAATAAATCAATATCTTTGCTAAACATAGATTCCATTGTGTAAATGGAATAACCTAAATCATTTCCCTCTTCAATAAAATTTGTCATGAAATATTCAATCTAGAGTATGGCGTACTGACTCATTATTAACTGGTGTTATTAATGTTTTCAATAAAACTTACCAAGGTTTAGTATAATGGTGGGAATAAATTTTATATAAAGATATATATAAAATAAATATAACATTATAGTCATTATATAATATATTAAATTTGATTACATATTTTTAGTGATGTAATAACATCACTCGAGTGTATGAAAAACTAAAACCATGCGATGCGATGTGATTCAGTTTTCAATAACACATTACACAAAAGGAATAACGACAACAATAATGAATTTATGTGACATAAATTAAATAATTATTATATTAAAGATATATATATATAATTATATAAATATATAATATTATTCGTATTAATAAAATTTCAGTCACTAAAAATGTGATAATGTCATTTGTGTGCATGTTTACTACCACCTTCATGAAGTGATGTGACTCAATTTTTATCCCAAAACCACATAGATGATATATGTAATAATATTTAATGATATTATAGTGTATATATGACATTATTAATATTTTAATTTAAATATAATATATTACATATATCTTTTCTATAATGGTCACTGGGAAATGGAAATGTTTTTCATGGGTACATACAACAATCCCCCTCTATGATTGTAACATATTTGATTTTTTCAAAGACAAAAATTAGTATTTAAATTACAATTATAATTGATGTTTAAAAACATTAATTATTCCTTGATTAATATTTTTGAGATTTTAAAATAATGTCTTATATGACCATTGTCAACCAACCAATGTCATATAGGACATATATCACAAATTTTGTCAAAACATCAAACATAATGTTAAATGAAAAAAATTGTATATAAAACATTAAAATGTTAAATAAAATAACATTAAACAATAAAATTATTTCTAAAAAGTATATAATTATAATATTTTTATTATTCAGAATGATAAACACAAACGCGATGAATCAAAATCCTTTTAAGGGACTTCATCTCAAATTACTTTTGTTTTGTAATGTTTGGATGTTATTAAAATTTATTATTTTTTAAGCTACATATAAAGAGACTATGATATATAATATCCTGAATATATATATTCTCAAGATATAGATAGTTTTTTAAATTTTATCACTTATGAGGATTATAATTTCATTATTTCTAATGTGATAAAGTAAATTTTATAAAAAAAGTATCATATAATGTTTTAAAAAAAACACATTATGTTACATATCCATGTTTTTTAAAAAATATTTCTCATATGTTTTTATATGGACATAAATTTTTTATAAATTACATTTTATGTATATTTTTAAATTTAGTAATATTTGTTTCAAACATAAAATTATTACTTGTTTTATATGGAATGTTTTGATAAAAAAATAAATGTTCTAATCTTAATTTAAATAGAAATAATGAAATTTGCCACTAATGTGGCTATTATTTTATTTATGGATTCTATTTCAATATTTAAACATTCATTAAATAAACTAACATAATTATCTATTTTTTTGAATGAAAAATTTGTTTTACTTAAATTATTCATATAATAGAAAGAATTGTATTTTTATGGGAAAATTCTGTATTTATCTGATGGTGTTAAAAATATAGTTTTAATAGTGTTTCTCAAATTGATTTTGGATTAATGTTTATATCATGATATGTTAAATGAATAATATAATAAATGGATGGTACAAATATATCTTATATGATTGGTTGATCTACATATTAGATCATAGGTGGGCCCCATATAACTCATATGAAGGGTTAAGCCCCACTATAACTCAAGAATAATGGGTTAACCCAATATATATTATAATAATATTGATCCCCATCGTAGATCTATAATTAAATTTGTAATTATTATTTTAGATTATGGATGTATTCTTATTCCAATTAAAATGTTTTTGAAAGGGGTTTTTATTATTAATGATTTACGTTTTTGAAAAGGAAATATTTTTTGTTCTGGGTTTAAAATGATTTTGTTTTGAAAAAGTGTGTCAGTTTTCCTTTTGTAAAGATTTTTAAAAAAATAATCCCATTAAAAAATAATTTTAACTGTATACATTATATGAATTTTCATGTTTTCAACTAGAATAATTGATTTCATTCTTTTTATATCACTTACTATTATTTCCTTTCACATCAAATGTTTTTATAAACAAATCATTGGGTTTAGGGATGGTTATTGTATATGATAAATTCACGTAAAATTTCATAGAGACTAAATATGATATGAAATCATACATTATATTAATTTTTTTATATATTTTGTAATTAACGACTATTAATAACTATCCACTTATTATTTATGGGTTTTGATATGTATAAGTTGTGGTATAATTACCTAGAATAGTAAATCTAAAGTATCATAAAATGTAAAAGAATTAATTCTGGAATTGATAATCAAGATTATTTAATGATTAAGGTCTGGTCCATACAGTTAGATTCAACAAAATATTTAAAAATAAAAAAGGGTTTGATGGTGTTAAAAGTATTCAATTAGAATATTTTACATCATGGTTAGTATGAATTGATATAGAATTAAATATTTCCATGTTGTATCATCAAAACTATGTTTGACTCGAATGGTTTTCCATAGAGGAAGTATAAAACAAATAGTAGATGGAATCAATAGGAAAATATCCATCCTAATTAGCACCCTTAGATGGTTTGAATTTGAAATGAACAATTTTATCACTATAAAAAATATGAGAAAATATATAAATATTTTTGGAATCATTGGTTGACTGAAACCCATCCTACCATGATTAAAATTATTATAGTTGACTATTTTTTGAGTTATAATCCTTCATATTTCAGTGAATCAAATAACATTTTTATAGTTTAAGGAAGGATATTAACTCATGAAGAAATTTTAAATTCATGGAATGTCCATGACATCAAAATGTAACCCATTCCATTTATTATTCTGATGTTGATATTGATAGATGATGTTATTTTGTTAAGAATACTACAGATAAATATTAACGTGATTCTATTGAATGGTACACCATTAATAATAGTTTCTTACATTAATATTTTCTTAATATTAATCATCGAATGTGAAAGAAATAATATTTATAATTGCTGCAAAATGATGATTTTTTAGTTTAAACATATGAAGATAAAATGACAATGCTTGATTGGTACGTACCAGAATTTTTTATAACATTGATTGTAAAACCGATATATTTTAATGAATATTAAAACCATCTATATGATGTTGATGGGATGGATGAATAATTAATTGTTATGTCAAATGTATTCACTGTGGTAACAATGTTGGGGTATATTATTCCAGAAATTATGTGCCACAAGAATAAAATGGTAAGAAATAGTTATAGTGGAAGGAAATAGATAAGGAAACAATAAAGAATTCTGGTGGTATTATCTATTAATATTAAATGTTATATAAAATATATATCTAAAAAATTATTTTAGGATGTGTAATATAATATTTATGTAGTATGTTTGGTCATAAGGTCCATGAAAATGAAGAAAATAATAATGAAAAATCCATTTGTGGGATAATAAATATTTATTAAATAGAGAAATTATTAAGATATTATGAGTTGGGAAATTATGTTATTTTTTTAAGTAACATTAATATATTAGAAATAATTATGGTCAGAAGAAAAAATGGATGGAAATGTAATCTACTTCTTCTGTAGTTGATGTTGGTCAATCTAGAGAGGTTTTGACATCTCCAAGGATATTGTTATTTTTCAAATGTTGAAGATATCTTCCCTGACATAAGAACCCCTTTTTATGTTTCATGTAATTTAAATACATTGTGATATATTTTTTGATTTTTTATAGATTACTAAAATATTTTCCTTAATGAAAATATTATTTGATGAATAATTCCATTAAATTTTATTGGGATTATATTATGGGTATTTATAACCATTAGTGTTAATATGATCATTACCTAAATTTTAATAATTCTTATATAAGTGTATTATTAATTGTAAAAAAGGATTCTATGAAAACCGAAGAAAACATGTTAATAACCTATTACATTTATTTCAGAAGTGTCTATCATTTTCTAGAATGTTCTGGGAATAGTTTTAAGATATTTAAAAAAGGAAACTGGTATACTTGGTGACAACATTTAAAATTAATTTAGTATGAATGTCTTGAACCCATGATCAAATCATGAAAATGGTTCACAAACTACAACTATAATAAACAATGTCCTTGTTAACATTATATTATTTTTATTTAATCTTGCTGATAAATATAAATTAATTATGAACCATTGGTATTAATTTTGAGGATTAGAAAATAATTTTCTATATTATATATCTTGTTTAATCCATATTTATTTATAAAAAATTAATGCGATAAATAGAATATAATTTCATTATTATATATCTTATAATAAATTAAATGTGAATTTATGATGTTCTAGTTTGAAGATATTATTTTCCATGTAAATAAAGATATGTAAATTTATCAAAGAACAGTCAACGGATAAAATTCTTATTATAATGTAGAAACATATCTTGTATGTTCATTTACATAAATTTGTAGACATTAAAATAACTCCTCAACATTAAGAAACTACTATTGTAACAAAATTCCATAGACACACATTCATATATGTTGAATCAAAGGGTCTTTTATATCATCAAGGAATTATGGTTCTGATTCACTTTAATTTCAATTTAATATTCAAATTATTGTGATCAATGACCTCAATAAATAGGTTTGATTATTTTTTATTTTCATGCACATTGAAAATTTTACATCTCACATGTGTTATCATATTTGATAACCTAGTTATGGGTTATTCCAGAAGCGATTTTTCTTACCTTTGTCTATTATGAGGAGTTTTTTTGTTAAACTTGTTTACTTTGTGCATTTTTATGGAAATTATATTCATATTATCTATTGTTTATTATAGATATAATGATAAAATATTGATGATACTATTTATTAAATGGTGTAGTATGTAACTCCCATAAACCTAAATAATGATATTTATGTTCAATATTGTATGCGACATGAAACACCAAACATATAGGAAAATATAATAACATGAGACATTACAATATGATTATATCTTACCATTCACAACACTATGTTAATCAATTTTTAAAAGAAACACTAAATTTTTCATACGTTACATTCAACACTGAGTTTATACAAAATGTGAAATGTTATTATTTCAAATATTAATTATGTCCTTGATGTTAAATTGGAGGGTATTAATGGTGCTAAAAGATAATAATAACTATGATTATTTACTTATTAGTAACAAAATGGGATTCATTTAGAAGGAAATTAATTTTTTACAGAAATGATGTAATTTTTCCAAAAAATGACTTAATTTTATTTGAGATCATAATTTAAAACTATGATTATCAAATATAAGAAAAAAACTAACAAAATAAAACATATTTTGAAATCATAATTCAAAAATTACATTTGGTTTAATTATTGGGATCTTTCATTAAATTAATTTTTTTATGAATAATTAAAAATTGAGAATTAATTTGAAAACTAATTTATCATTTAAATAATTAATAATGTTAAATTATATATTTAATTAAATTAAAATTATAACTACCTAAATAATAATTACATTATTCTAATTTATCAAATTTTATGTATTATAACATTGAATATTGATATAAAAATAATGTAATTTTTTAAAAAAATATGAAATTAAAAAACATGTTTCTCATCATGATTGTTTGACTAATTTTGAGAAAAATATTTCAAATTAAATGAATTTAATTTGGAAAAAAATGATTAAATATTTTTAATAAAAACAATTTAAAATTTAAAATAATATCGTCTAAATTTTCACCAATATTAATATTGAATTTTGTAGTAATTATTTACAACTATAATAGAATGATGGGTTTACCGGGGGTTATAATATAATGACAAAATAAACAATTACCTATAGATTTGTCTAAAAAGTATTTTATGGATTTTATTCTACCATTAATTATATATGGTTCGATAATGGTACATTTTTTACACTTGTTGCATATTATAAAATAGATATCACTTACTTTTCATCAAAAAACCAACTATGTCCTCTCCCATGAATATAAAAAACCACCCCTATCCTCCATTATTCACATCATAAATTTTTTTTACTAATATGAGATACCGAAATAAATTCACAAACCTCCCACCTCACCTTATAATAAATATTTCTTCCATTAGTCTATTCAAATAAGGACAACAATGGTAAACATAATATGACTCTTGAATAAGTGGTAAAGTTACCCAACAAGTGTTTTTATTTTATTTCACTAACTAAACCATAAAATATATTTATTCGTGATTATATAATAACTTTTGTATAATCTGTATACATAGATATTATTATGTTAATGTAAGAACATATATTCTTTCCCCCTTCAATCAAATGGTATATGAAATCTTAATTCAAGTCAATGGGAGACTATACACTCACAAGTTGATGTCATTCATTTTCTAACTACAACCACCATTGTTGGGTGTAATGTTGGATATCAATAATATATATTATATTATTAAAACAATTATATATTGTGATAAATTATATCAGATTGTACTTTTTTACATTACGTTCAATTTGGGATATTATGGCGTCGCTCGTGTGTGTAGAATAGTACCTCTTGTTAAAAAGATGTGACAAATTTTTCACTAAAGCATTTAATGGAAGGTAATAAGTGAGAAATTAAAGAATATATGTTATATAAGTGACATAATTAATATATTAATTAAATATATATCATTATTTAAATATGATATTTCATTCACTTTCTTACCATCACACTCCTTAAAAAGTTATAATGTCATTCCTGTATATGGTGAATACCGGATTCATGAACATACCTAAGTCTCTATTCATCACGACACCCCATGGATGATAAATATATGCACATTTAAAAGAAATAATATGGTATATCTGATATAATGACCAAAATGGAATGAAATTATTTGTTTTACCTCCTTTAGATAATGATTATTTAAAAGTAAAAATTTCACTCATTTGTTCAGATGAAATACCATCTATATGATCATAATATACTTCATTTATGAAATTCATAATTTATAATTGGTAATAATTTACAATTTATTTATAAATTTGATTATTAATTTATGATTATTGGTCTTGAGTTGGTAAAATAATTAGCTCATTGACCACAGCCAAATTAAATAAATCAATTTTGGGACATAAACAAAATATTGTCAAACCAAATGATGTAAACAGAATTGATTTAGAAAATATATAAAATATTGTAATATGTTAAATAAAATTTAGAATGAAGACTAAAATGGATCCAAAACTTTCATTAAGTTAAAATTTATTCATTATTCATGATGATAAATACAATTCTAATGAATTAGAGTCATGGTAAGAGACCTCGCCTCAATTTTAATTTATTGATGCATTTTGTTGATGTTACAAATGATTGTTTTTTTATAGTGCATAAGTATAGAAAAATTGACATGTTATATCCTAAATTTATCTATTATATTTATTTTTATTTTTTTACTGTAATTATTTCACTAGTTATACAATTTATATACATCTTATTTGAAAATTGGATGCTCTTCAAGTTAACACAATATTAAGGATTCTCTTTCAACTCCATTATTTCAATTTCAGTTTCATTAAAAATTATTTTACTAATATATTTAAATGTAAATAAAATATTTTTAAATTAAAATTATGTCCCATATTAATTTATTTTCAAAATATTTAAAATGTAATATTTTTTATTTTTGTATACATATCCTCTTGACAAATCACAATGGATAGTTCAATATCTAAAGTAATTGGTAGAAATGGGTTTTCTACCACCATTACAATTAATTTATTTTTTACATCTTTTTATTTACATTTAGTAATTCATAGAAAAAAATACAAAATTTTCTTTTTTACTATAGATAATGGGATTTCAATGAAATGTGTGTTTTGTTTTTGAGAAAGATTTTTTAATAGATAAGTGTATTTTAATTGTAAGGTTATTTTTGTATGGGTTTAAAAGGGTTTCCAAATTCTACTATTATGACCTTTTCTTACGCTTTTTATGATACATGAGTAGTATGTGAAATTTGTGTGCTTGATACATGTTATATGAAGAGTTTAAATCCAATATAGTTCACTGGCGAGCCCAATATATCTTATATGAAGTGTTGATCCCCATTAAATCTTCTGAAAAATAGGTACGAAAAATATATATAATTCAATGATTGATCATAGTTATAGTTCTAAAATTATGTTATTTATAACTATATTTGAATCTAGCAATATTTTTATACCTATTAACTTAGTAATGAATGGGTGTTATGAATATGATACACTAAGATATAAAAAAGGATTTTAATTGATTGTAATGGGTTTTAATGGATTAAATTTAGCACGACGTTTTTTGTGTTTTCTTATGTGATAATGTTTTACATTATACACTCAAATAACATTGAGGTTAAACATGACAATTATATTAATATTATTGTGTTCCAACAGATGAATAATTTTATTTATCTTTTATATTCTATACAGAAATATTTTTTAACATCCCATATTTTATAATTTATTTAACATGGAATATAACTATGTATGTAAAAGGAAGAATACATTTGTAACATTTTATAAAATTTACCGGATATTAAATCATGTATTTTTTTAAATATTTTATTTTATTGGAAAAAAGGTTTCAAATAAAATGTGTCCACATTGAATTTAAGGTTTTGTTAAGAATGAGGTTTTTCTTAATTCACTAAAAAAATAATGGTTAGAGGGTTTTCAGGTGTAAGAGAATGAATTCTAGAAATAAAAAACAAATACATTAAAATTTTAATGTCATGTCATTATTATTAATCTTTATATAATAATTGTTATTATTCTATAGTAATAATCATTAATCTCATCATTTGATCTCTATTATTAAACAATGAAACATTAATTCATGTGCTGTGTGAACTACAAACTATATAGTGTATAACATATCAAATTCATCTCATTCTATAAAATGGATTTCAATAATAAGGTATTAAATGTATAATTATTTATTTATTTGTTTATTTATTTGATATAATAAATTTATATAAAATTATACACCTCTACCTTTCTAGGGAAAATTAAATAATCATCAATGTGATCTGGTAGACAATCAATTTTACCAAATGACTAATATCCATTTTTATGTTCATTACCAACATTTATGAATGGTCCAAAAAATGGGTTTATTATATGAATATTATTTTATGGTATATTTTATGATATGTTATGGAAAACATTACAAAACACTTATAATACATATAGTAATCAAATATCATTAATGGAATCCTTTTTAATGATAAAACTATATAGAAAACAACACATTCCATTTTTTGTAATGATTTTAAGTAAACTATATTATTAAATTAGAATAAATACAATTACTGTATAAAATATTAATTTTTAAAAAATAATATCATTATTATTATCTTATAAATATATATTGACTAAACCACAACCTAATCAACTATTAAACATTGCAGGATAGTGTTTGGGTAATTAAAACCCCATATATGAACATTACTGTTAATTTGTAAAATTAATGTTTTTTAAACTTCTCTACATATATAATATGAAATAAATATGAAATAAATATTATCTTTATTGTTATCATATGTTAATACCAAAAGATAACATTATAATTGTTGGAACCACGTTGTGTATAGGTTTGTATTTGTTGTCAATAGTTGTCAATGGAATATCAAAATGAAGGAGATCATGAAGTACTCCGATGAAGTAGAGGAGTGGTGATTCAGACGATTGTTGTACTGATCGGAAGTTCAAAGAACATGTGTCAAAGGTGATACATTGTTTACAACAATGCAGAATGTGAGATATAATCCATCCAAGGATGATTAAAGAAGAATGAGGTCTTTGGATGAAGTCCATGCAATTACTCATGATTGCATGAGAACCATGCAAGAGACTTCCTGACGAATTGAATCGGTTTGCATGAAGTACATCATACCGGTTGATGAAAAAGACAATGTGCAAAGATTGGACTTCTGAGATAGTCATGAACATCACATTGTCATAGAAGATGATGATGCTAAAGTTGTTCCTTCAAAGACTACATATCACAACAGTGGAGGTTGTGATAAAAGCAGAAGAGTTGCTGAAGTATACAGATCACCAAGATGAAGCGTTGTTGAGGTGATCGTCCTTGTCAACAAAGCAAACAAACGACATAAAAATTTGTTAGCAAAAGAGTTTCTATGGAGGCAGGTCGAGTTCGAGGGATGTGGTTAATGATCCATGTTTTGTCAGAAAACGTCGACAAAGGAATGGTTGATCTGGAGGTGGTACAAAAAGAGCAGATACAAGGTGGCGCTATTTCCCAGTGTTTGCCAAATTTTTGGGCCTCAAAATCGGAAAATGAAGACATGGATTGTCTGCAAAAGGAGGTTCGCAAAAAAGGGAAGTGATGCGCGAAATATAAGAGGCTTGCGCGAAATACATAAGTTAGGCACGAAAAACAGCGGGATGCGCGAAATGAGTGGAGCGAAGTTTTTCGCGCAAACAGTGTTTCAGAATCAGAACGTCGTAAAATGGTAAAGGAATGGGCTGCGCGAAAAACTAGAGCTGTGCGCGAAAAACCAGAAATGTGTGCGAAAAATGTTGTGCGCAGAAAATCTGGGTGAATTTTTCGCGCAATCATCATATCGAATCAGAAATACAGAAAATCGGCAAAGGCAAGAGGCGCGCGAAAAATCAGAGATGTTCGCACCATGTGCGCGGAAAATCGAACTGGTGCGCGTAAAGTTAGCTGTGCGCAAGAAGAGGGGTTTTACGCGCAGGATCAAAAACGTCTATAAATATGAGGTGAACCCCTCTCATTCTGTGAGGCTCGACACTTAGACAAATCCTGAGCTCCGGCGCGCGGAAAAATTAAGGTACAGAGGGTTGCACGAAAAAGAAGGCGTTGCGCGAAAAAGGGAAGTTTTGCGCGAAAAAGAAGAGTAGCGCGAAAAGCCTTTTACGCGACAAAAGTTATTTTTACGCGCAAGGTTTGAATTTTACGCGCAAGCCCCCGGGAAGGGTGTGCGGAAAATTTGGGGGTCCCGCAGGCCTTTTGACAGGTGCTTAGCACTCTCAAATCTGCTTTGCGAAGAGAAGAAGAACGATCGTGCAAACAAAATCTGATCTGCACAGAGAGAGAAATATATCGATACACTCAGGTGTCAGAACTGGGAATTGAAGGAAGAGAAGGAGATTTAGTGCATTCAGGTATTGCACTGAAGTAGAATATTGATTTCAAAAGAGCATCAACTCAGGACTCTGATGCAAGCAAAGTCTCATGCTGAACAGGAGACAAAGACTTCAATGCATATCTATTGAAGAGACCTTCACGTCTATAAACTGAGTGAGACTTCACCAACGGCAGTGAGCTAGGGGGAGTCAACGGGAGTGACCTGAGGGACGCAGTGAGCTATCCCTGAACAATTGTAAAGGCAGTGAGCCTGGGACAGAGTGTTTGTACCCGAACATTTGTATCCGCAGCTAGTGAAGCATAGTGGATTTAGGTACGACCGGCAACCTGTCGGCGTATACTCCTTGGACGTAGCCCTCAGTGGTGAACCAAGTAAAAATAGTTGTGTCATCTGTCTCTGCATGTGAATGTTTAATTGCTGATCATATCCATCATACAGGTTTAAGTAGTTCCTACCAACGTGGGAACAAGATCCACAACTTTAAGAAGAAAAAGTTGCCACCCTGATTCACCCCTCCCCTCTCAGGGTGTCCCGGGGTCCTACAATAATTATGGAACACCATCTATTAGTTAAGAATCAATGAAACTGTCACGACCCGTCCTCGGGGCCCGTGCCATGACTACCCCAATCCCGCCTTCCATAGGCCAGCGGCTAGTGACTAGAACTAAGGCATAAAACCCGATAAACAGGGAAGGCATTGCCTTTGTAAGCACACAACCACCACAGAGTAAGAAAGCGGAAAGAGTAAACACTAAGTAAAAACTGGTACAACAGTAAGTTCCGAAAAGAAAAAGAGGCTGGAAATACAAGCCCGACTGTAAAGTACAACTCGAAAAAGGGAAAACAACAACTAAAGGTAAAGCCACAGCATCGAGTCGTCCTCTGGAAGTCCCACCTGAAGGATGAGCACAGATAGCCTCCATAGCTCCTCGATCCAGTCGTCCGCTCTGAGTACGTCCCGGCCAGTGGTCCACCTCCAGGTACCGTCCTACTCCGCTAACCTCGACCACGATCTGTGTTGTCCGTCGTTTGCAACCAACACAACGAAGTGCAGGCATAGCCCGTGCAGGGGTGAGTATAAGTTACTCAGTAGGGACCCCGAGACCCCTAAAAGTCTCCCTAAATCCACAAAGGATAAACCACAAGAAAGACACAATCACGAAGTAACATCCAACTCTGCTTAGGTATATGCCCATACATATACCTAAGTCACCAATTCGTGTTCGGCTCCAACACCCGAGCCCAAGCACAACCCATTCCACATAGGAAAGAAAAACGTATACCCACATTGGATAGCACAACACAATCCACAAAGGAAAGGAAACAGTAATTCCACATAGGATAGCTCAACACAATCCACAAAGGATGGTAAACAGGTAAATCGACACAGGATAGTTCAACACAATCCACAAAGGAATGTAACACAGGATTCAGCTCACACAAGTATACTTCTTCAGATGATGATAAAAATGTTCACTGATCCATCTAAGTCGTCAGACCCATAAAGAATCGATAGGTACTGACCCTCGCAATGACCCACACAGGATCGGGCCCACACAGGACCTGTAGGTAACTAACCCATGCAAAGACCCACATAGGATCGGGCCCACACAGGACCTGTAGGCACTAGCTCACACAGAACCGCTGAGCGCTGACCCACATAGGATCGGACTCACACAGGATCTGTAGCACTGATCCATGGAGGATCGCTGAGTGCAGTAGTCGTCAGAGTCCACTGAGGATCTCTGCACAGTCGTCGTCGCAGTCCACTGAGGATCTCAACACAGTCGTCGTCGCGGTCCACTGAGGATCTCCTCACAGTCGTCAAAGTCGCAGCCAGCACTAGGGTTCCCACACACATCAAGCTCGTTCAGGAGGGTCCGCTCCACGACCCGAGAGGCTGATACATCAACTGACACGTAGTCCAATGTTGATGTATCCAAAAGTTCTGTATCGTCAACAGGAAGTCAACGTCGCAGACGGCGCGTCAATCGGACGCCCGGTCTGAGAGTTATTGGAATTTTCATCCCAGGGGCCCGGTTGGTTTTTAAAGCAAAGCCAACCCGACCGTACTCCACATGCGTCCAAAACACGGGCGGAGTATCCCAAAAGATACTTCTCACTTAGAGGAATCCACCAAAGTCGACAGCACGTCAATCAGACGTCCGGAACTCAAGATATGAGTGTTTCCGCTCCGAGGGCCCGGTTGGCATCATGTACGAACATACCTGGCTGAATCCAAAGTTCTTTGAAACCTTGAGTGTAATATACCGGAACTACCGTCTCGATCCAAGGATCGTGTTTCCACTGACGGAACGTCTTTTGGAGGTCTACATCTCAAGATATGAGCATTTGACCGAAAGTGGTCCGAAAACGGGGGGTCCGGGTCCAGCCCAACCCGGCCCGACCCCCCCTGTGTCGGCCCGAACCGGGTCGAGCCGACCCGGGTCCAACCCGGCTGGCCCGGCCCGGCTCGGCTCGGCCGAGCGACGCGGGGGGGGGGGGGGGGGGGGAGCCGCCGCCCCCATGTGACAACCCCGCAGCACCTGCGGGGTGCCACCCTGGAAACCCAGACGCGGCATGGCCGCGTCCCACGCGTGCCAGACCCGCGGGTCCATGGGCACCGCCGCCACGGCTGAAGCCGCAGCGGTCCTTACGGCGGCCCGCCCGGGCGCCGCAGCCGGCTTCCGCGGGCCGCCGGAGTCGCCCTGGTGGCCCGTTTTTCTTCCCGTCAACGCCGTTGCTCATCCCGGGATCTGATCTTCACTGCGGACTCATCAAAACGCCCTTGCGTCATGTTCTGTCGTCGCCCGCCAAATCTGCACAACCACGAATAACAGCGGAGTGTTGAAGGGTCATGTTTGTTTGACCCGCACCCTCTGCATTAGATAATAACAACGGGAGAATAAGCAAACAATTTTATTAAATTAAAATTGTTCCTTTGAACAGGGTTCTTCAATTTTAAAGAAACTAAACACAGGAATAAAATCATTTAAAAAAAATCCCTACCTCGAAGAAAAGGTTCAAGGACGGTTTGTCGTGGAATTGAATGTCACGGAAGAAAGCATCGCGGAAGGATGATAGTCGGCGTCGCGGAGAAAAGATTCGTTGGTGTCGCGTCGTCGATCTCCGCGGATGGAGTCTCTCACCGGCTGCAGAGAGGAAAGAATATGGTACGACGAACTCCCCTTTTCGGTGAATGAGTTCTTCGTCGAAGGCTCGACGTTCTTCGCGTTGTTCGTCATGGAAGAAGAACTTCAAGACTTAGAGAAAATCCTCTCCAAAATCCTCTCGCACAACCAAAACAACATTAATAAAATAAGTGTTGCCTTAGTTTATTACTCACGCCAAACGTTTTGAAATTCAAAATTGAATCATTCAATTAATTGAATTAATTGAGAAGTTTAAACCACCCAATTAAAGAGGCGTTTAATATTTAGTTAAACGCAAGAGTTGACTTTCATTTAATGGGGGTGAGGGTGCGTTACTTAGCGGAAAGAAACGGTGGGGCTCGTGTGGGCCCCACCTCACAAATATCCTACCAAGAGGGTGGGATATTTCTGGATAGCACCCTGTCTGCAACAACTCAGTTTAAGAGGATTTAAGTGGTCTTTAAGCGGCATTAAGTGAAATAAAAATAAAATTGTCGCACAACTTTATTTTATTTCAAAACTTAAAACCCAAAAATTAAAAACCACACCAGAGCAAACACAACTCCGGAAGAGGCGTTTCTAAGAAAATACCGGCACTGCGATTTCATTGGTGCCCTTAGAATTCGATTCTGGGCACCAGTTCAAAAGTTAGAAAACCCCACTCATCCGTTCACTGAATGTACCCGCGCCGAACTTCGGAAAATGATTCCGGGCACTCCGGGCCTCGGAATCAGGTTCTGTCAGAAGCTGCACTCTTGAAAAAAAATTCCAAAGAAAATTAAGAAAAATAAAATAAAATAAAAAAATAATATTTCCATGAAATTTACAGGTCTTTACATCACTCCCACCACAGGGCTTTATGTCCCCATAAAGATACATCATAAACTATGGAAACAAATGGGGGTACTGAGCACGCATCTGAGCCTCCCGCTCCAATGTGCTCTCCTGGAGGTTCCCGTGCTGCCATCTGATGTGCACAAGAGGAATCGATCATCCACGTAGGACCCGTTTCTGTCGATCCTTGATCTCCACTAGGACCTATGCAAGAGTCGCCCCATCATCCACATCCATCTCCCCATAGTCAATGATATGCGTCGGGTCGTGCACGTATCTCCTCAGCTAAGATACGTGGAAGACATCGTGCACCCGGTGCAACTGAGGTGGTAGAGCCAGGCGATAAGACACCTCACCTATCCTGCTGAGGACCTGGAAAGGCCCGATGAAGCGTGGAGACAACTTTCCGCCTTGGCCAAATCTCTGTAATCCACGTCGAGGTGAGACACGCAAGAAGACGTGGTCGCCATCCTCGAACTCTAGTCGCATCCGCCTCCTATCAGCATATGACTTTTTCCGTCTCTTAGCTATCCTAATCCTCTCCTAGATGATCTGGACCTTCTCTATCGTGGCTCGGACCATCTCTGGTCCCACAAGTACTGACTCCCCAGGGTCTGTCCAGCACAATGGAGATCTGCAAGGCCTACCGTACAACGCCTCATATGGTACCATCCTGATGGTGGAGTGGTAGCTTTGTATGTATGAAAACTCCACCAAGGGTAGGTGGTCCTCCCAGCTGCGACCAAAGTCAAGGACACATGCGCGGAGCATGTCCTCAAGAGTCTAAATGGTCATCTCCGTCTGACCATCCGTCTGAGGTTGAAAGGCAGTGCTCAGACATAGCTGTGTCCCGAATGCCTCCTGCAACCCCTTCCAAAGCCGGGAAGTAAAACACGAATCTCGATCGGAGACGATAGATGATGGAACACTGTGAAGCCGTACAATCTCCTGAACGTAGAGACTTCCCAAGATCTCCACTGAGCCCTGCTCTCAGATGGGTAAAAAGTGCGCCGACTTGGTGAGTTGGTCAATAATAACCCAAATGGAGTCTTGACCTCTGGAAGTGCGTGGAAGTACATTCACAAAGTCCATAGATATCCCGTCCCACTTCCACTCCGGGACATCTAAGGGTTGTACCAAGCCTGCTGGTACCTGATGCTCTGCCTTTACCTGCTGGCAGGTGAGGCATCGAGAAAAAACTCTGCCACAGCCTTCTTCATGCCTGGCCACCAGTGTTATCGCCTGAGGTCCTGGTACATCATTGCCACTCCAGGATGTACCGCCAAAGGAGAAGTGTGAAACTCTCTCAGCACCTCCTCTCGTATGGCGACTGGTACCAAGGTACGTCCTCTGAAAAGAATGTCGTGCTCTGCTCCAAGGGAGAAACCATCAGGTGCATGTCCTGATGATATCTATGCACGTCGGGTCTCACAGTCAGTGTCCACATGTTGTGCCTCTCTGACCCGTTGTAGTAGTGGAGGGGAGACTATGAGAGACTGAAGGAAGGCTGCTCCACCCAATCCCCGAAGGATATCCGCAAGGCAGCTAGCTGCTCTGTCGCCTCGTCAAGCAGCTGAATGCTCGTCCTCCTGCTGAGGGCATAGGATACTATGTTTCCTTTCCTAGGAGTATATACTAACTCAAAGTCATAGTCCTGGAGGAACTCGATCCATCGTCGTTGTCTCAGGTTCAAGTCCTTCTAAGAGAAGATGTACCTGAGACTCTGGTGGTAAGAAATGACTATAAAGTACTCGCCCATCAGATAGTGCCTCCATGTCTTCAGAGCGAAGACCACTGCTGCTAACTCCAGGTCCTGAGTGGCATAGTTCTGCTCATGTGGCCTCAACTAACGTGATCCGTAGGCAGTCACGGCCCGCAACTTCATCAAGACACACCCGAGTTCGGTCCTTGATGCATCAAAGTAAACTACGTATCCAACTCCCTCCTCAGGTAACCTCAAGATAGGTGCTCTTGTCAATCTCTATCTCAGCTCAAGGAAGCTCTACTGACATCTGTCTGACCACACAAAGGGTTTCCCTTTCTTCGTCAAAGCTGAGAGTGGCGCCGCAACTCTGGAGAAGTCCGGCACAAATCTCCGATAGTACCCGGCTAGACCCAAGAAGCTCCGCACCTCCGTCACACTCTTGGGTGGCTCCCAAGCTAGCACTGCCTCGATCTTCGTGGGATCTACTGCAACTCCCGCCAAAGAAATGACGTGCCCCAAGAAGTGGACCTCACGTAACCAGAACTGGAACTTTGAGAGATTTCCATAAAGCTGGTGCTCTCGGAGTGTTTCTACCACAAACCGCAAGTGGTAGGTGTGCTCCTCCTCAGTCGTCGAGTATACCAAAATTTCGTCAATGAATACCACGACAAAATCGGTCGAGGTATGGTTGGAATATCCTGTTCATGAGGCACATGAACACTACTGGAGCATTGGTTATGCCGAATGGCATAACCAAGAACTCATAGTGGCCATACCGACACCTGAAGGCCGTCTTCTGCACGTCCTCGTCTCGAACTCTGAGATGATGATAGCCTGACCAGAGGTCTATCTTCAAGAACCATCGTGATCCCTTGATCTGATCGAAGAGGTCATCAATCCTTGGTAGCGGATACTTGTTCCTCACTGTCACCTGGTTCAGGCGACGATAGTTGACACACAGTCGCAAGCTCTCGTCCGCCTTCTTGGCGAACAATATCGGGGTAGCCCAGGGTGAAACGCTGGGTCGGATGAATCCCTTTCCCTACAAGTCCTTCAATTGTACTCGTAGCTCATGAAGCTCAACGGGGGCCATCCGATATGCTGCAATCGAAATCGGGGCTGTCCCGAGGTACAGATCAATGTAAAAGTCTACCTCTCTGCGAGGAGGCAGCCCTGGAACGTCTTCGGGAAAGACGTCCGCGTACTGATCCACCACTGCAGGAAAACTAGGACTCCGCACATCCACTGCTCCTAGGATGAGACTAGCCAACTGATAAGTGATGGGCTGTCCTCTCCTCTGCGGAACCCATCCTGTGCTACAAAGCCTCCCTTCTCACCGGTGAAGGTGAACATGCTCCCGTTGGTGCGCACACATCGCTCCTTGCGCCTAATACAGTCAATCTGAGCATGGACTGTAGATAACCAATCCATACCCAAGATGACGTCGTAAGGCCTCGATGCCGCTACTAGAAGATCCCAGCCGAATCTCTCGCCTCCTAGAGTATGCTCACACTGCTGGAACCACTGCGTAATCGTCGAGTCTGCTCTCGTAGGAGTCTCTAGTCGTAAGGATCGAGCCAGCGGCTCCGTCGGAATCTCCGAGATCCAAACAAGGGCAGTGTCTATGATAGAGTGAATCGCTCTTGTGTCTATAAGAACTGCAGTAAGGGTGGAATAGACACAGATCGTACCTCGAATCATCTCTGGTGTGCCGTGGTCGTAGGCCTCCGCAGCCTGGAGCTGTGCCTGTCTCTGCCCGCTAGCTCCCTGTGGTCGGGGTGGCCCTACTGTTGGTGGTGGGGGTAGAGCCTCAAAGCGTCGCCCACCACCCGCTGCTCGGCCAGCTCCTCTGCCTCGTCTGCCTTCTCCCTGCGGACTTCCACAGTCGACCCTCTGCCTCTGCCTGGGTGGCCCCTCCACCGTCTGCTGCTCCTCGGCACGGCGGGTCGGGCCGTCACGAGCCATGTAGCCCTGCCCGCCGCATGCATAGCACTACCTGCCTCTCGAAAGACTGGCTCCACGCTATGTGCCCCGCACTACTGAGCCCGTGTCCTGAGGCCGTCTACGAGAGGGTCTGGTCTTCCTAGACCCATGATTCATATTTCGGCTACCTGCTTCCGAAGACTCTGCTACCAGTCTCCCTGTTGTAGGTCTCACTGTGGGCTCAGTAAGAAAGCTCTCGATCAGAAGGGCCCGCTCCAGTACTCCTGCCTGAGTCGGAATGCTGAGGGAGGTCATCGATGCCCTGATCTCGTGTCTCAAACCCTGCTCAAAGGTCCGAGCCCGGATGAATGGGTCCCGTACCATGTCGGTCGAGTAGCGAGAAAGATTGGTGAACCTCGCCACGTACTGGGCGACCGTCATGCTACCCTTCCACTGCTGGAGAAGCTCATGGATGCGCACCGCACGGAGGGTGGCTGGGACGAACTCTGAGCAGAAAAGGCTCTCGAATTCCGTCCATAGAAGAGATGCCTCGTCGTGCACCTGGGGCATCAAGCTCCACCATTGGCCTGCTGCCGCATACAGAAGCCTCGCTGCGAGGATCACCACGATCTCTGCTGGCGTCCTCACTAGCCTGAAAACTCAGACGACCGCCTCTAGCCAGTCCTCGGCTGCCTGGGGGTCCGCCTCCCCACGAAACCTAGGTGGTCGCTGGAGCTGGAACTCATGTAGAGCTCCAAGGCGACGTGCGTCGTCAGCTGCTACGGGGGGAAGCATCGGTGGCTCGGCAGGTATAGGTTCCGCTGGTGCCTCTACTATCAAGGGGCCCTGTACCGAGGCCTCGTCACTCGGTGGGCTATCGTCACGCCCAACTCTCGGAACCCTAGCTGGCTGTCATCGCGGGGCCATACTGAAAAGTAGAACAAGTGCACCATGGTCAGAACAATATACCTAGTGAGCTGACACAAGTAATCACAATGAAAACTTGACACACACATGCAATCAATGTTCTCATGCATTAAGTCAGAAATCAGAAGTCAGGGTCCTGGTGTATGGATACGTCGGTCGCCGCACCAACACTGGGCTTCCTAGACTGATAACCAAACTCAATACGCTAAACATTATTGCTTCACATAGAAGAAAGATCAGAGTCTGCGGTAGAACCGAACTCCTCTGATACCAATTTTTCACGACCCTTCCTCGGGGCACGTGTCGTGACTACCCCAAGCCCGCCTTCCATAGGCCAGGGGCTAGCGACTGGATCCAAGGCGTAAAACCGGATAAACAGGGAAGACATTGCCTTTGTAAGCACACAACCACCACAGAGTAAGCATGCAGAAAGAGTAAACTATATGTAAAAACTGGTACAACAGTAAGTGCAGAAAAGAAAAAGGGGCCGGAAATACAAGCCCAACTTTAAAGTACAACTCAAAAAAGGGAAAACAACAACTAAAGGTAAAGCTGCAACGTTGAGCCATCCTCTGGAAGTCCCACATGAAAGATGAGCACTGATAGCCTCCACAGCTCCTCGGTCCAGTCGTCCACTCCAAATACGTCCCGCCCAGTGGTCCACCTCCAGGTACCGTCCTGCTCCGCTATCCTTGACCACGATCAGCGTTGTCCGTCATCTGCAACCAACACAATGAAGTGCAGGCATAGCCCGTGCAGGGGTGAGTATAAGTTACTCAGTAGGGACCCCAAGACCCCCGAAAATCTCCCGAAATCCACAAAGGATAAACCACAAGAAAGATACAATCACGAAGTAACATCCAAATCTGCTTAGGTATATGCCCATACATATACCTAAGTCACCAATTCTCGTTCGGCTCCAACACCCGAGCCCAAGAACAACCCAGTCCACACAGAAAAGCAAAACGTATACCCACACAGGATAGTACAATACAATCCACAAAAGAGAGGAAACAGTAATTCCACACAGGATAGCTCAACACAGTCCACAAAGGATGGTAAACAGTAAATCCACACAGGATAGTTCAACACAATCAACAAAGGAAAGTAACACAGGATTCAGCTCACTCAAGTATACATCTTCAGATGACGATAAAGATGATCACTGATCCATCAAAGTCGTCGGACCCGCAAAGGATCGATAGGTACTAACCCCCACAATGACCCATACAGGATTGGGCCCACACAGGACATGTAGGTAACTAACCCCCGCAAAGACCCACACAGGATCGGGCCCACACAGGACCTGTAGGCGCTGGCTCACACAGAACCGCAGAGCGCTGACCCACACAGGATCAGACCCACACATGATCTGTAGCACTGATCCACGGAGGATCGCTGAGTGCAGTAGTCGTCGCAGTCCATTGAGGGTCTCTACACAGTCGTCGTCTCAGTCCATTGAGGATCTCTGCACAATCGTCATCGCGGTCCACTGAGGATCTCCGCACAGTCGTCAAAGTCGCAGTCATCACTATGGTTCCCGCACACAGCAAGCTCGTTCGGGAGGGTCCGCTCCACGAGCCGAGAGGCTGATACATCAACTGACCCGTAGTCTGAAGTTTATGTATCCAAAAGTTCCGCATCGTCAACCGGAACTCTACGTCGCAGACGGCGCGTCAATCGGACGCCCGGTCTGATAGTTATTGTCATTTTCGTCCAAGGGGCCCGGTTGATTTTTAAGGAAAAACCAACCCGACCGCAATCCACCTACGTCCAAACCTTGATCGTAGTATGACAAATGATCCGTCTCACTTAGAGGAATCCACCAAAGTCGACGGCACGTCAATCGGAAGTCCGGAACTCAAGATATGAGTGTTTCTGCTCCGAGGGCCCGATTGGCTTCGTGTACGAACCAACCTGGCCGAACCCAAAGTTCTTCTAAACCTTGAGTCTAATATACCGAAACGACCGTCTCGGTCCAACGATCGCTTTGCCGCTGACGGAACATCGTTTGGAGGTATACAGCTCAAGATATGAGCATTTGACCGAAAGTGATCCGAAAACGGGGGGTCTGGGTCCGGGCCGACCCGGCCCGACCCCCCTGGGTCCGCCCGAACCGGGTCGACCAGACCTCGGACCGACCTGGCTGGACCGGCCCAGCCCGGCTAGGGCGCGGCGTGGCCCGGCTCGGCCAGCCCGGCCCAGCTCGGCCGAGCGGCCTAGCGATGCTGGGGGGAGCCGCCGCCCCCGCGTGACAACCCCGCGGCACCCGCGCGGTGCCGCCCTGGACACCCGGACGCGGCATGGCCATGTCCCGCGCGCGCCGGACCCGCGCGGCCGTGGGCGCCACCGCCGGCTTCCGCGGGCCGCCGGAGTCGCTCTGGTGGCCCGTTTTTCTTCCCGTCTGCGCCATTGCTCCTCCCGAGATCCGATCTTCACTGCCGGATCATCAAAACGCCCTTGTATCATGTTCTGTCATCACCCGCCAAATCTGCACAACCACGAAGAACGGCGGACGGTTGAGGAGCCGTGTTCGTTTGACCCGCACCCTCCGCGTTAGATAATAACAATGGGAGAATAACCAATCAATTTTATTAAATTAAAATTATTCCTTTCAACTGGGTTCTTCAATTTTAAAGAAAATAAACATGGGAATAAAATGATTTAAACAAAAACAAATCCCTACCTCGATGAAAAGGTTCAACGAATGTTCGTCGCGGAATTGAATGTCGCGGAAGAAAGCGTCGAGGAAGGATGATCGTCGGCATCGCGGAGAAAAGATTCGTTGGTGTCGCGTCGTTGATCTCCGAGGATGGAGTCTCTCACCGGCTGCAGAGAGGAAAGAAGACGGTATGATGAACTCCCCTTTGAGGTGACAAAGTTCTTCATCGAAGGCTCGACGTTCTTTGCGTTCTTCGTCGTGGAAGAAGAACTTCAAGACTTAGAGCAAATCCTATCCAAAATCCTCTCGCACAACCAAAACAACATTAATAAAATAAGTGTTGCCTTATTTTATTACTCACACCAAACGTTTTGAAATTCAAAATTGAATCATTCAATTAATTGAATTAATTGAGAAGTTCAAACCGCCCAATTAAATAGGCATTTAATATTTAGTTAAACGCAAGAGTTGACAGTCATTTAATGGGGGGTGTGGGTGCATTACTAGCAGAAACAAACGGTGGGGCATGTGCGGGCCACACCTCACAAATATCCTACCAAGAGGGTAGGATATTTCTGGATAGCACCATATCCGCAACAACTCAGTTTAAGAGGCTTTTAGTGGTCTTCGAGCGTCTTTAAGTGACATAAAAATAAAATTGTTGCACAACTTTATTTTATTTCAAAACATAAAACCCAAAAATTAAAAACCACACCTGAGCAAACGCAACTCCGGAAGAGGTGTTTCTAAGCAAATACCGGCACTGCTATTTCATCAGTGCCCTTAGAATTTGATTCCGGGCACTGTTTCAAAAGTTAGGAAAACCCGCTCGTTCGTTCACTGAATGTACCCGAGCCAAACTTCGGAAAATGATTCTGGGCACTCCGGGCCTCGGAATCAAGTGCCTTCAGAAGCTGCACTCTTGAAAATAAATCCAATGATTATTAATAAAAAAACATTTCCTTGAAATTTACGGGTCTTTACAGAAACATGACCATCACTGGTTTTAACTTTAGAAATTGTAACAAAAATTGACATGGTATGAAATTTTTTAAATCTAAACTATCATGGATGGTATATTATAATAAATTATATTTTCTAATATTCAGGAAATTTAAAAAAACTAATATATAGCATCATAAATTATATAAAACTTGTTCAAAATGATTAAAATTACTTACACTTTAGGATGAAATTTTGTAAAAACAATAAAATATAAATTGATTGTTTATGAGGGGTGTAAATTGTTATAATTATTAATAAGGATTTTTTTAATTTATTTAATTAACATATTTAATTTATATATCACATTTTTTCATTTATAAAATGAATCCATACTGATGTATGTGCTTTCATATCAAATTTAACCCTTTTTGAAATGTTTTGTAATATGAATATAATTTAATTTCTGTGTTAATATTGTAAATATTTGTTATACTATGTCAAAAAATTTATATTTATCAATCTAATTAGGTTTTAGTCACAATATTCCCTATTTTAATGGTTTTTGATTTTAATGTATTTTATGAATAAATGATTTTCATGGTGTAAATTCTCATACATTGGGTCATTAGAATTTAAAAAATTGTGTGTTATTTGTACATTTATATTTATTTGAATTAACATGAATTTTACTCCACTATTTCATAGTAATAAATATTATAAAATAAGCAATATATGTTTCTCCTCATAAAAATATATTTTGATGAAAATATTAACCCAGCCGCACGAGTTTTTAAGAACACAATTATAATTCAACAATAAATTTAATATAATCTTACTAATTTATGATCTTTCATTATATTTTTTGGGGTCCTCTCAATATATTATTTCTAACAGAAAAATATATTTTAAGATCACTCAATCATTATGAATTACATTTACTATCAGTGATACTAATAAGTGAAGTATCATTTCCATGAGTAATATTTTTTTCATCATGAATATATTCCTTTAAGGCTTAGTTCCTCGAAAAATATTATTTTAATTATGAAGTTGGTATGTGAATGGTAGGAAAATATGTTTCCACTAATATTGTGAATATATTGGACTAAATAAGGTTACTAGTGGATCCTATAATTATGTATCACAACTCTCTATTGACTAGTCTCATGAGACATAACATGTTAGTTTTTTTAACATTTCCTCATTTTATAATAGTACATTGATTTGGAATAAATCTTTGATATATATTTTTAGGTGGTCATCATTATTCTTTCCATTAATAGAATATTTTTATTATATATATACATGTTTTAAATTATTTTCAAGGATATAAATTGTTCTCAATTACAGGATGATTATGGATTCCAATTTTATAAATATTCCTAAAATTGTAATTTCTTTATGTTAGTTACACGAATTATTTTGATTTATGTTATCCCACACTAATCATTTTCAGTCACCATATTTTAATTTTACAATTACCTAGGTTATGTAGAATATGATTAAACCTGATAAGATTCAATGTATAATAGTTTTGGAAGAAATTCTAGGAGATGTTGAATATAAATTACGAAATATTTTGTCACTTATATAGTGAAAAATGTGTCCATGATACAAATTCTATTGGAAAAATTAGTTATTAATTTTCATGATTAATTAATAATGTAAACCTAAAACATCAATTAATTTAGATAAGGATTATTAATAGTTAATGATTTTATAATTATATATTTATATATATATGATATTAAATATGGATTTTAATAAATTATGTACGATATGTGTTTATGAAACTGTATCTAAGAGTTCTAGTCCTTGGATCCACAATTTGTATAAAACAAAAGGGTTATATATATTGGTGGATTATGATATTTGAGTATGAAAATGAAATTTTTTATATGATATGGTTGATTAAAATTTAAAATATATTGATAACCCATAATATAGATTATTATTTAAAAATATGTTAATAATATATTTTAAATTGATGATAGAGAATTACAGAAATTCCCTAGAAGAAGTCTATTTATTTTATGAAATCATGATGTTTTTGAAAATTCTATTTTATAATGCATTACACGTAATTAAATCTATTTATGGATAATGGAATTTCTATGTGGATTTGGAATATAATCACAAAGTGGTAATTACCATCAAAATTTAATATTGATCACTAAATAAATCTTTACTCTGGTGCATAGTTAATGGTCCTATGATTGAATTATATGAAACATCAAGGAGATATGACATGATTACTAATTTTTATAATTATAAATTATTTTGGGTTATTTGAGTATGTGTAAGTTTATAACATAGTAGGAGAGCAACTAATATCATTATTTACTGATAACTATAGATTTAATTGTTATGGTAAATAATTTTTGATTTTTGATTTCCAATATAGTGGATAAATTAGAAATAGAGATGATCAATTTCAATGTCATCTAGGATTAGAATATTTAATTAAATATAGTGTTATTTTTTGGGATTAATATACTTATGAGATGGTTAATAATCAACATATAACCCATATCAAATTTTCAAGTGTTAGGAATTGATTGATATTGGTTGATTCGAGATTTATAAGAGCTAAGTTATAAGTAACACATGATATCATTACATTATTATAATGTGAGACATCTAGGATTAATATTCCAATATTTATATAGGATAATTAACATATAATGATTTTCACACAAGTTAATTCTTCTAGTTTTAGTAATATTTGAATCCCAAAGGGAAACAATTTAACATTGAATTCAATATATAGTTTGACAAAAGTTTCCACAAACAACTAAATTTGATAAGAAAATGGGAAAGGAAACTATTTTTCAAGTTACCTAATTAACAATGTTATCATTATTAAATTACCAATTAGAAAAAATAATTTCTTTTACAAAAATCATATAAATTATTGAATAAATTAATATTCTGTATAGGTGATTCAACTACTACCATTTTAGAAATGTGGGGTGTGTCCTGGGGAAAAATTATTCAAAGGATAATTTAAATCTATTTGTGTGAAGGTGAAGTTCACCAAACTCAATATTATAAGGATAAGAAAAATTCTCCAATAACTCATTCATTTGATTGAAAGAGAGTTATGCATTATTTTACTAAATATCCCAATTTGTGGCCAAATTGAAGAAATAGTCTCCAAATACTATTAAAAAACATAATATTCTTTTCTACTAAATCAAATATATTAGATTGTGAGTTTTACCTTGATATATTCTATTTTATTATTTCTTGAATGATTTCACTAACTATTATAAATTGATTTATATAAAAAATACTAGTTTGATTATAATATAATTTTTTCAAGGGTTCTAGGAAAAAAAATTAGGGATCAACATATTCATATATTATTACAATTTAACAGTAAATAATTTATTGTTTGTGCAATTTCAAATGAGAATAAATTACTTTTTCATACAGACACATCCTATCCTATATCATAAAAAAACACGATCATATAGCAGTGCATGGTTAACTATGAGATCTAAAGATTTTGTTATCAGATCCTTTTAAAAAACTCTCGATGATAAAATTTATTTATTTGTGATAATGATACATCCTAGAAATATATTATATGATTACTAATAATAATTCTATATGTGATAAATAGATTTCTCGACACATAACACCAAACAAAAATGTAAAAACTATACATTTTGAATGGAAATTAAAACCTAGTCTCTAAATCAGTGTAAATGAATAATAGTTAAAATTTTATAAATTATTGATGGAAAAAATAATGGATACATTTTTATGAATGAAATTAATTTAGTATATCTAATAAATCAGTGATATTCATTATATTGTAAAAAATTAATTATTCAAAATAGGTTTTCATTTATATAAAATTTGAAAAATATTAGTATATATTTTTAACATATATTAATAATATTAATAATATATAACTGATAGATGTATTATTAAATTATTTAAAATAAGAATAATTTATAGTTAAAATAATCGAATAAAAATTTTTAATAAGAAGAGTTTCCTAAATTTAATATAAAATTATTTAAAGAATGAATTATAAAAAATTAATAATCTAATTTGAAAAATGATTTTTTTATAATATATATTAAAAATATATCATTCTGGTACTTTTATTTTCATTTTATAAAAAAATTATATTTATGTGAATAGTGAAAGATATCATTTTTGTAATGCTGAAGGATTTTGTAAAATCATAACTATATAATAAAGAAATTTAAATTCATCACTAAATTTTACAATAAATATTATTTATTTTATATAAGTCTTCATTAGATTAATTTTATTTTATATAGAATCATATATATTTTAATTTAGAATATAGATATTAAATTCCATAAATTGATTTTATTATATTGTGGAATTTTTAAATGTAGATATTTTCAATTTTAAAAATTTGATTATTTTTATTGAATTTAATATTTTTAATCATTTGAACTAAATTACTTCTACAAGAAAAAATTATTTTTAAGGATACAAATTAAACTAACTAGTTTTAATAGGTTAAAAAATATAAAATTTTAAATGGAAATATAACAATTCAAGGATTAAAGGGACTGAAACATGACAAAAAAGAAGTCCTGAATTGAGTGTATATATTTTCTATTAACCTTATCTATTTAAAAAAATATAATTTGTCAATTATTTTTCCATGGGAAAATTTAAAAATGTTCACACTACATATTAAATACAAATATATGAAGAAAAACAATTATCACCACTATAAAAAAAGGGCCTCTTACCACTAATTATATGAAAAAATAAATATTTGGTTTCCTCCTAAAACCGTATCATATTTTACATACCCTGAATCACCATGTCAGTATCCTCTAAATATTTTACTAACATGTAATCATATTCCGTCCATTTCCAATGGATCATCACAATATGTTTAAATATACTCGACAAGATAAACAATTGATACATAGATTTATGTTGTATTTTCTCATTTTATTTTCATAATACAAATGGAATTACATCATTATTTTCTATATAATGGTATTTATTATTCTATGGGAAAAGTCATTATTTCCCTTTTCAATTTTTTACAAAAAAATATGACACAATAATTCATTTTTTATAGGTCCTAACACAACTACAACCCAATATGTTTTTGCATTCACTATCATTCAATATGGTTTATAATAAGTGGTTTAAAAATTTATTATAATTTTTATAACATATTTTATATTTTCAATTAATAAAACATATCATATATTTCACATGTTCAATGGACTAATTAATAACCATCCATGTAATCCTCATAACAACTATATATTTCAATTTTTTTACTATATATCAATATATTACAAAAATTACTCGATAGTCATAAGTATGTGGTAATTGGAAATTCTTATTTTCTTGATATATTTTATTTTATTTTTTATGACTTTTTATAACCTATTAATGAAATGATTATCAAATTTTTATCATTAAATATATATATTTATACAATAATAAATAGAAAATTGAAAAAAAAATAGTTCTATGTAATGAATTTTTATTAATTATATTCTCATTAGACATAAACAAATGAGATATTTTTTTCTAAAAATCAAATTAATTTTATATATAACATATTATAATTATGATACAACAATAAAACATCACAATCATCCATTAATTATGTGGGATCGTGTTTCGGTGAGTTTCACCACTTAGAAGAACAATATTATGAATCAAAATCATTAATGACTATAAATCCATAGTTAGTGTTATAATATTAAATTAATATCTATATAATGATATTTTGTTTTCATATATCTGTTTTTAACTCATTCGTTAAGAAAAAAATATTTATTTCATTGTTAATCACCGAAGAATGATCATCATTGTTTTAAAATTAATTGTCCCTGACAAAAAAATTAGGAAATGAAAATAATGGTTTTTTAAATATCTTGTAACATATATTCATTTTAATTATGAGATATTATAATTATGAAATATTTTTAAAGAAAAGATATCGACCAAAACGTTATGAAACAAGTTCCAAGATCTCTTCATTACCTAAAATCAGGGTTGATAATATGTAAAAATTATGAAATATATATATATTTATTGTAAATTTGGTTTATACCTAGTTAAGATTATGAATAAGGTTATTGGATATGAATTTTAAAAATGTAATTTTATTATTCTACACGTTATTTTCATTATCATAATGAATATTGACATAGGTAACCATTTTTCCCAAATAAATATAATTTAAACATGTTAGGTTTTACTTATCTGGATTCATATATGTGGTGTATATACAAGCAATATTATATATATGAGCATGAACAATATATTATTAATTTTTTTATATATCCAATTTTAAGGCATTTATTTTTTCTGTTTTCATTTAATTTTTCAATCAAGTTATTATTATTTTTTTAAATTCTAACTCATTAAGACCAGATACAGGCTATGCACAATTTTTCAATTATAAGGTTTTCAAATGATTTAGTAATTTATGAATAGTATGTTCATATATTCATTTAATTAAACTGATAATCTATGTCATATTATTTTTTAAATCCTCATTTGTGTTTTTAATATGTTATAACCACTGTCATATGAATTTCTAGTTCCTCTATTTTACTTAAATGTGTTGTCTATTATTTTTGTTGTAGAATCAAACATTTGATTTTTTAGGTGGTGAGTTCTAAATTTTAAAATACTACCATAAACAAATTTTTATATTATTGATGATTCATAGTGTATATCAATCATAAGATATATTGATAAGTAAAGTCTCCATTTGTTCGGTTATATGGTTCGGTTATGAATATCATTGATCCATCCATGAGTACTCTAGCCATAATATTGGGTTGTATTATATTTAATAATCATCATTTGAGAAATTATTTTTTCTTAATAATTACTTTTTTAACACATCTAACAATCTTAATTTTGAAAAAAATTATATTTAAATTGATTAAATTTGGCATCCTTTAAATTTCATATGTTTTTCTTTATTCTAATCATGATATTGAAAAAAACAATATATCATTTCATGAATCCATTTTTTTATATTAATATTATAACTAAATGTTTTCAATATATATAATTTCAATTTCCCAAATTCTATATTTATATAAATCATGTATATTCTTTTTTTAATCAATGTGAATTTTTTTCCTAAATGTTATTTTAAATATTCATGTCTACTTCACTTATCATTTTTATAATTACATACCTTATTGCAATTTATATTTCATGATTTATCCACAAATATATATAAATATATAAATATATATATATATATCATTGAATGAAATCATTATACTACAGTTTTTAAAATTTCAAACTATTACGTATTAGTTATCATTCAAGAATTCTTTTACAATGTTTTCATTCATCATTGCCATTAATATTATAAAAATCCACTGTTAAAAATGGATATGGACATTAATAATAATCTACCATGATTTAAATATTATATTAATTTTCTTTTTTATAAATTTATTTATATATTCATATAATCATTTCTACATACAACGTGGCCAAATTTTTTTACAAAGATCACATCAGATGATGTTCACAAAATATGAATGGTATTCTATTTATAATGCTGAATGTATTAGTGTCATTTATGTCTTTATTCAAATATAAATTATTATTAGAATTTTGATAATGTGTTATTTTAAACTCTGACTTTTTCACATGATGGGTTATGATAATAATATCACTTCTAAGATAAGAATATATTTTCTATAATTTTTTCTATTATTATTCCAATTTAAATACTTAATTGCATGTTGTCTATGTGTTGTTTCACAAACCACCTTCTTTATCTAGGTGGGTTATAACATGATTATCTCTTTTGTTGACATATTTCAATGTATTGTTATTAATTATTGTCATTTTATGTTAAATCATATTGATTATATATTAACACTAATTATATATAATTATATTGATAACCATATTTCAATTCATTAATAATGATACTAAATAATGCTATAGAATTTTTGTGGCCGAAATAGTGAATGAATTGAACACAATCCGATATGATGTTGGGCCCAAAATTGGACAAGAGTTATATAGACCAAGATTGAATCACTTAGTGTCATGAGATAATAAAGGATGAATTTTGGTCAATTCCACTTCATAATGTAATTTGGTTTCATTGAACAAGGCCTGGAAATTGGATCATGGTATCTGACATTATACCTTCAATCAATATGACATCAGTATTATTGATATCAACATATTTATTTATACTGGTAGATAAAAAATACTGTTAATTATAGGAGGGTAATTTTTTTATTTATATATATATATATATAAGTTCATTAATATATAATCTATGAATATTCCATGATAATTTTTGTTTAATGTTTTCCCATATATATTGTTTAAGATGAACACATCTTATTTCTCCATATTCCTATGATTTGAAGGAATATAGAACATATAATGTGTTCTTAGGGTTATAAAATGTGAAAAAAATCATGGGAGATGATATAATTAACTACTCACTATGTTTTTTCATATTCAATTGAAAAGGATCTTCTTTATATATTGAATATGAGAAATATTAGACTACAAAGTGACAAAACAATGTAATGATCTAAATATAAATTTACTAGACTATTTGAAGGGATAAGAAAAAATTCATTTACAATGAATATATATATGGTTATATCTATGATTTTAAATATTCTATCAATGAATATATGTAATATACGTATTTATAAAACTAGATCTATGATTATAGCTCTATAACACCACATCTCGTTGCATTAATAAAATATTACATATCATCCATTATGTTCAATCTTGGGATGATTGATTGATATATTATTTATCATTATATTATTTTATTGCATCGTCAAATATTCAGCTTCTACAATTATTTCATATAATGCATCAGTGAATATCAAAATAGAATGAACAAATCATTTTCTATTCTTTTCCTACTTGGATTATTTAGATTAATTATTGTCTTTACTCTTCTATGTTTCTCAATATTTCATATATAGTTACATAACATCATTAACCACAATTTCCAATATATATTTTTATAATTTTATCGTCATCACGTAATGTGATTAATATCTAGGATAGATACATATAATCATCATCATTAATGTTTTTTGTAGGGAATATCATAACTAAAAGTCTTTTCCATTTAAAATTACAAAACTAATAACAATATTAGTTATAGAGTCATTTAAATGCACTATAATAAATTACCAAAATTTTATATACATTTCCAATATTTATAATTTTCAATTTTTTATCCCATCAAATGTGACTAGAGGTAACTTCTATATTACATGGAATGTTTTACATGATGAAATGTGTCCCGACTGATTATGGTTATATAGAATATATAAAATATTCATGGATGTTCCATTAAGACCAAAGGGTCCCATAAATTTGGGATTACATACATATTCTAGTTCTTTCTGTTGTATTTATTCATGTAAAGTAGTTTTCCATACAAAATAATGTTTACTACTATGAATGGTAGACATTATATTTTACAAATTACAGTACATTTTCCATTAAAAATTGTGTATTTCACAAATAAAATCCTTCACTATAAACATAAAAAATTAAATAAGACTATATGGTATGAAATTACACATATATTCATAATATTGTTTATTTTTATGAATTATATGATTCAATATATAGGTTAGAGTTAGATGGAATGTCATGGGTGAATTTCATTTTATAATAAAAAAGATTCCCCATTAATATAATCATTATATTGAATTGAATATTTTATGGTAAATTTAAATGATTATAAGTCAATTAAAACCCAATAATAATGATTTGAATGAGTGAATATCTTCATTTGATTGGGTATATAAATGAATAGTGTTATGTGTTTCACAAATCAATTAATTATTTGTATAAAATATAAAAATGAATTTATAATGCTAATCTAAAAATCATCTAAGTTTGAATGATAATATAAGAAATTCATATTGATGCTATATAATTGAATATTTACAAACATTAAACATCTGGAGAAATAAAAAATAAATATATGATTTGATATAGGAGTTTGGAAGTATCTCAGAGTGAGATCCAATAACTTATCCCCTTTTCTAGAATGGTTTTAATGTTTATTTGTGATTTTAACATAGAAAAATTAAAAAAGACCTCTCTTACTTTTTTTTATTTTTTTGTATGATAATTATTTCTATTAAATAATAGTTAGTAATACTCTATCAAATATCATCTATTAATTGTGTTTATTGGATCCAATCACTCAATGTTTTCAATGGTTTCATCAATAAATGAACAATAGTATATGATCAGAATAATTGATATATGGATTCTATAAATCCAGTAGTCAACCACTCCTTTAACATCGATGAATTATAGTTCAATTTGAGTGTTGTTAAAAAAATATAATGATATAATGGAGACTATAATATTTAGAATGTAAATTTTATCATAAATTAAGTGTTCAATATTAATGAACATAGTAACAATTATCATTTAATGGAATATGTTAATTCAATGTTTCAATGAACATTATTGTACTAGCTTCAAAAATTATTTATTTAAATCATTTTCAAGATTTATGACCCTTGTTTAGTCCATTTTATTCATTAATAATTATCATATTATATTTAAGAGTTATAAGTTCTACCAAAATAATTATTATTGATAGCTATATTGGATAAACTGACAAGAGGGATGAATCCACGATCTTGTTAGTGAGATAGTTTTTGAATAGTATATACTGAGAAACAACAATAGTGAGACCTAAATTTCAAAAAAAATTCTATATTCTTTTAGAAGTACCATATATACTAGATTTTTCTATAGGTTATTCGGTACATGCCTACCTAGTAGCTGGTGGACATTCATATAATAATCCATTCTCAAAAAATATCATAGTGTAGAAAATTACTACTCATCGGGTATTTGGTGCAACTTTTTTATGTTGGAATTCACCATGACCATGTACAATATTTTAAACCATAGTTTATTGAATCAAAAAACTCTAATTATGAATTAAATAAAACAAAAGTATTAAGGGATTACATTCATTTACTTTTTTTGATTATAAACAACTCAAAATGATATACAAAAAATAATTTTAAACCAACAAAATTATAGTGATTGAAACGTAAATTTTATATTTGATATTGAAAACACCATGGGATATAAAGGTGAAAAATTGGAGAATACCCACAAATTCATGGAAAAATAAGGAATTATATTCCTATATCCTAAGAGAATATCTTTTGATGAAACATTGATGCCTTTTATATCCGGTTAATGGTGGCCCATTACCCTTTACCCAAAAAGTATGTTTCCAGTCACCCAACACTGAATATTTTCTGAGGAATGTTTCCTATATCCACTATAGGTGGACACCTTTTTCATATCATTAATGATTATTAATCCATTATCCATATATCTAATATGATTTATCCAATCCTGATGGCTCCACCCCCAGGTGAACACTTTCTCTTGTCCCCATATATGGTAGAACCCTTCACCTTAGATCAAACATTATAAATGAATGTTACATATCTCTACACATGGCTGATACATTAATAATTGATCAAAATATAGAATATCCCTTTAGCATACAATAACTAGAGGGAACCAGATCCCTATTCTCTATAACATAGTGTCCCATTTCATAATTCCACAACACTGATATCTATCTTATATCGTTATAAGGACCGAGATATAAATATTACATAATAATTCTATTTCAACTATATATCACTTCTTTATATTTGCAAATATTTTTTTAGAGTTTTGTAATGTTAGTACATAAATCATACATAAAAACCCACAATTATACAATGTGGGTTCCATTAAAACAACACTGATTACTTCCAAAACATAAATGTTTTTGTACAAAATAACAACATGATTTCATTAAAAAATCTTCATAACATTTAAAATGAATTCATCTTTCCCTTATATATATTTATTTCCTTTAAAAAAATTAAAAAACCTTGCATGGGAAAAAAATCAGAAATGAATATACAAAGAAGAATACAGTCCATTACTCCATGATTATTTATAAAGATATCAAATTATTTCACAAATACATACCTCTCATTCATATAAACATACTTTGTGAAACATGTGATTTCAAATAAAATACTAATGAAAATATATACAAAAAATGTATCATGGGTAGTTATATAATTTAATTGTTTCATATGCAGATACCTTATTATTTGAAACCCTCAAGGCTACCTTATAATGTAACTGTCACAACTACCCAATTTTGTAACTATTATAGTGACACATGGAGTAATGATATAGATGACCTAATACATAAACATACTGAATGTATTGGAGGGATATATAGGTCCCACCCATAAATATAATCAATTCCCAAGATCCAGAAAATAATATTAAAACATCATTCGATCCATTTTTTAGCAATCTTTTGTTATTTCAATATTTTCGAGTTCATCTTTCCCAGGATTTTCATGGTCAGTTCCTGAAGTATTTTCATGTCCAATAAATGTAAAACTCCACAAGTTGAATTAAATGGTCTTAATATTTTTCTAGAATATTATATTATTCCATAAAACATTTTTTTATTTGGTATGAGGATAAATCCTTACATAAATCATTATTGATATTCGTTTAGATCATTTTAGCGGTTCTTCAATAATCAAGAACTTGTTCCATCATATACCATTACTATTATGAAAAATAGTTAATCAAACACATAATAGAGGGGATAATATACACTTTAAAAAAATCAACCATTAAAATGGGTTTAAATCCATATTTTAAGGATGTAAATATAATTGTAGTCGAATCATCCATGATGTCGTTAAATTACAAAATCACAGATAATGTTTTTATTTATAGAATAAGTGGAATATGAGAGGATGAATATTGGTGAATTTTTCCATAAACATGATAATAATCCAGAATATATAAAATACAATATCAATAATTTCTCTTGGATTTGCATTGGTAAAGGGAGTATAATTAATGAAAATAATTGAAAATAAACACACAAGAAAATGATAGAGGATCATTACCTCTTCATTTATTCTCCTTGAGATCCACCATAAGGCCTATGGTTTTTTCATTTTGGTGAGACTAGAAGTACTTTGAAGTGGTGAATAACATTGGGAAATGGATTGGGTAAAATATATACAATTCTTAATGCATGATAGGTGTTATAGGAAGGGGGTGGTATTTATAGTGGATTAGAGGAGGGGGTTTCCATTATTTTAATCATTAGAGTAATATTTTTTCTCAAGACTATTAATAGTCATAATTAAAGTGACCCAAAAAAGTAATATGTTCATGTGTTTTCTAACCAATGGTCATTTACATCATCCATGTATCACACTTGATGCATAAATTCTTTTATTCGCATATTTTGTAAATTATTAAATTTCCCTATTCACAAAAAATTCAAGTATATTAGAAAAAAAGTTAAAATTAATCCTAACCATTTTCCATGTTTGTAATTCAAAAATGAGAACCACATTTTGAAAATAATAATCTAAATATGAATAATTTATTTTTTAAATAAAATATTTATTTATTCACGAAATAATAATTTTAACACTATAACTCATTTTATATCATAATGAAAAATTAATAATGTTATTATTAGCTTATATCCAAATGAAAATAAAATAATAACATGATTGAATTTTTAAAAGTGTTATATTACTATTCAATATGGTATGTTACTATTTTCTAAAAAAATTAAGTTTGTTCTATCAGACTCTAAAAAACATACCGATCAGAAGTGTATATGTCTGTTTTTTGAAATTCAAATCATAAGAATGTAAAAATTATGTCAAATGGATAGTCTATAATACTGCGTTAATAAAAATTTTCATTATGTAGAAAATAAAATATTCATGAATCTCAATTTATTTTTAACACATTGGTGTGTTAGAAACTCCCCAATTTTCGGAAATTGTGTCCTCAAAATATTATTTATTTATTAAGAAAATGAGTGTAACATTACCACATAGAATTTTCATATTCCAATAATGCATCTTAATCAATAGGGTTTCTCAAAAAACCCTTTACCTGGTGGATTTCATTATTCCTTAATAAATGTTATCTTCAATAATGAATATAAACATGTATTTATTATTAAGAAAGTTTTTATATTCCCACTAAAATGCTTCAAGGATCAAATCAAGAGAATAATCTAGAACAAACGTTCTCAACATAGAAATATGATAACATTATATACCTGAGATAAACACAGAGGAAAATAAAATTTGTAGGAAACTAGTCCTAATTTTTCCAGGAATTCACAAGGTAGAATGAATAGTGGACTCAGCATCTCTGTCTTACCAAAATGAATAAAACATTTCCATTGTGAGATTTTAAGAAAAATATAATCTCCTTCATCGAAAGAAATGTATTTCCTTTTGTTATATAGTAATCTTTTTTTCCAACTATGCATTGTCCTCATGTGTTTCTGGATCATCTTCACATTCTTAGCTACATCATCCTCTAATTTGGAACCCATAATTTTTTTTCCTGAAATCATCCCAAAAGCTGGTGTTCGACACCAATTCTCATAATAATTTTCAAAATTTGTCACCTTTATATTAGAATGAAAAATATATTTAAAATAAAATTAATCTAAATAAATATTATTATCCCGACATCCTTCATAATCTATTAAAAAATCTCAAAGAATATTCTCTAAATTTTGAATCATCTACTCTGACTTCCCATCAAACTTTGAATGAAAAGATGTACTAAAATTTAATTCTATTACCAATGAAAGTTGACGGGATTTCCAAAAATTTGATGCAGACAAGGGATCATAGTCAGAAAAAATGGAAAGTCGAAATCCATGTTCCTTGAAAATATATTTGACATACATTCAATAATGATGATCCAAAGATGTAATTTCTCGGATAAGATGGAAATAAGAAGATTTAGTCCGTCAGTTAACCACATAAAAATTTCCTTTTAACCTATTGAAGTGTTTGGTAGTCCCAAAATGACTTCCATGGATATATTTTCTCATTTCCACTCTCGCATTTGTAATGATTGAAGAATCCCCTTGGGTAACAGTCTATATGCTTTAATAATTTGACATGTAACATATTTCAATGTAAAATCTATAATATCATGTTTCATTTCATCTCACATGTAACAATCTTGAAGGCATCTATACATATTTTTTTATCAGGATAAACTGAAACTGGAGAACTATGATCTTTGAATAAAAATTCATTCTTCATATGAGAATCATTAGAATATAATAATCTTTTTAGAGAGCTCAAAACTAAATTTTTATAAATATTAAATTCTGAAATATACCAATTTTAACGAATTCTACCTTTTTCTAGGACCACCCATTTTATTTGGTGCTTTCCTAATTCTATCTGAAGAATATAAATGCACTAAGTCACAAAGAAAAATGAAGGTATTTCATGTGCGAATAACATCTAATACCAAATTCATTATATCATTTATTAAAGGGACATGTTCTAGGCAGAACATAGTTAATGATTAGTGATGTTATTGACTCAATTAATCTTAATCTTTGTTTAATTTGATAGAATGTTAATTGATCATGGAATGATAATTCCTTATCAATTTAGAAAATATTTTATGCCTCATGTTTTAATACTTTTGAGTTAATATAATCTTCAAAAAAATTTGGTTAGTATATATTTCAGATTTTTTCCCGTATAAATGATTTCTCTAAATTGTTAAATAGAAACTACAGATTCTAATTCCAAATATTGTGTGGGATAATTTAACTCATTAGTTCATAGATGACATAATTCATAATATATTACCATATCATTATACATTAGAACACTAAAAATTCCCATTAATGAATCATCATTGTAGATAAAAAACTCTCCATTTATAGAATGTTGGTTTAGATCTAAATCATTCACCAATCTTCTTATCAATTCAAGAGAACATACTTTATAATATTTTTTCTTGATGAATTTAACTCATTTTCAAGTAAATTTTGTCAGTGGACTAGATAACTATTAATTTTTTTCAAAAAAAACCTTCGGGAATAGACTTACAAACAATGAAACTAATGAATATAAGTAACATTTTAGGGCCTTGGACCTTCTTCAACAACATTCATTTTTGCAGCATCAATTATTATTCCATATTTAGGAACAATTTGACCATGTAATGCAATTTTTGTAACCAAAATCAACACATTCAAAATTTTCCATAAAGATTATTTTATTTTATGGTTTTCAAAACAACCCTTAGGTGATTTTCATGATCTTATTTACTTCTAGAATATACCATCATGTCATCACTAAATATAACAAAAAACATATAAATTAAGTCCTCAAATATTATATTAATAAGATCCAAGAATACAATAGAAAAAATTTGTTATCCTACGAATCATTACAACATATTCATTAATAGAATATCTATTATGAACCAAAAAAATTGGATTTTCATCCACCTTCACATTTAGTTGATGGTACATACATATTGGGTAAAACATGGAAAAATAATAATATCCATGGCGCCAATCAAAAAAGTCATTGATGTGAGGAATATGATATTTATTCATAGTATTAAGATTATTAAAACAACTGTAATTAATGATAAGTGTTATGGAACTATCTTTCATTTTAACGAAAAAATAGAAGCTCCCCATGGTAAAGTTATTGGATGAATTTAAACATTATCAAGAAACACCACCAATTAATCTTTCAATTAAAGAACTCTCATTTGATCCATTTAATAATGTGGTATTTAAATACTATGAGCATCATAAACTATTTCAATTTCGAATTTAACTTCCTGGTCAGGTTTTTCATAGTGTAACACAAATATAAAAACATTAAGGTATTCATTTACCACTATCAAGTCATTAATCTGAACAGTTCAATTGTTTTCAAAAATATGATCCATATAATATTCATTTTAATTTTTCAATCGTTTCTCTTCTTCTTGAAATGTTTTCAATTGTATAAGTTTGTTTTTTTATTCAAAATAAATCTATTTATGAAAAAATGATTGCATTATCTCTAAAATCAATCGTAGAATGTTCAAATGAAATCCAAACCATACTCAGGATGAAATCAAATCCTACTATAAAGAAAAAATGTTTTAAGATTATTATGTTCCAAATACAACTACACATTTCTGCTTATAGTTTGGATTATATCCATCATTTGGATCTTTCTTTGGGGATGAATTTACATAATGACACATATCACTACATTTTGAACATATTACAATTTTCTTATCAAAACTGCTCTTTTGATCATTTTCATTACAATCTATAGTCATATGTCCAAACAATACACATAAAAAACCCTTACCTATTTTGGTATGTCATCCTCAAGGGTTTATTTACCACAATTTTAACATATATGAAATTGAATATTCATACCATCAGATTAAATTGATTTATTCTAAAGCAACAATTGCTATATGAACCACTTCTTCATAATTTTTTCAACCTAAATGTGATGAATAACATATTTCATTTATACCATCTCAGCAAATCTAAAAAATATTCTCATAACATTTGAATTACTAGGAGCGAAATTCCATTCCATTTCATGGCTTCAATCATGATTAAAATCACTTTATTTTATTATCGTGATCTTGAATATGATTTAGAGAGTACCTTGCCAGAAGGGTCACATTTTCTTTATAATTTCCCACTAAATCCTCCTTTTTTTCCTCAATTCGTGCAATTTATTCTCCATCCTATATTTAACCACCATAGGAAAATATTTTTCATGAAAAATACTTTTAAATTCATCCCCTTCATGGGCTTCAATATCCTCTCAATCCCTAATATTCTTGACCATTGACTACCACTAATCAAAGTCACCTTCAAAATGATAAATGGAAAGACTAACCTTTTAATTATCGAGACATCCTAGAAAATCAAATATATATTAATGGGATTTAATCCATATTCCAGTCACTACTGAGTCAAGATATCCACCGAAAGCTAGACTTTGTTTCCTCATAAAATGATCTTCTATATTTCTGTTCCTATGTTTTAACTCTATTTCAACACGTGGATGGATTAAACTCACATTTAATTCCCATGTCAGTTGAGACATTACCAACAGAAACATCTCATTTCCAATTTCCACCATTCATGGTTATAGATTTGAAAAGATATCAGCCTCTCATTTCCTTTAAACTTTAATGTCCAGGATTCTGTTACAACAAAATATTTGAAAAAGAAATATATTAGATGAATAAACATGGTAATCGTTAAATAATATACCATTTCAAAATAAAAATAAGGTAAAAAACATTAATTGTATTTTCATAAAATCATACTAACTCCTAATGTAATTTAAATTATTCACCAATATCAACTATAAAGACTCAGCTTTAAACATTATATAATCTAGCTACTTCATATAGATTTCATATATTTACATTCCAAAAGATCATTTTGGTTTATTTTATTAGATGTTTAAGACATAAATCATACATATAATCCCACAAGTAAACAATGTGGGTACTATTAAAACAAAATCAATTTCTTCCAAAACATAAAATTTTTTATGGAATATAATAACATGATTTCTTTGACAAATATTCATAATATTTAACTTGAGTTCTTTATTTATATTACACATCCTTATAAAATGTGAAAACATTAAAAAATGGGATGATCATAAAATTATTATTACGGTATATAAAATTAATGATAGATACTATTACACAATGAGTTCTTATAATCATATGAAATCATTTCACAATGTTATTCTTCTCCCCCATATATAATTATATTGTGAAACATGAAATTTACAGAATAATTTAAGGAATATATATATATATATAAAGGTGTCTTAGGGAATTATATACTTATATTGTTACCCCCACAACTACCTTATGATTTTTAACCCTCACAACTCCCTTATAATGTATCCCTCACGACTACTTTATTGTGTAACTATCACTATTACACATGGAGTAACCATATAGATGAACTACAACATTCACATAAACAATGAATTGGAGGTAGGTATTTGTCCCATACAATATAATAAAAAATTCACAATAACCAAAACATAATCACAATACATATTGAACTTCATAAAACCATTTATTTTGAATTTTCTAAAATAGAGTTTAAAAAACTGATTTTAAAAGGAATGTATATTTCAAATATGATATAATTGATGTAAGATATTAATATAATGATATTAATATGTTTATAAACTATAAAAAATACACTAAAAAAAATTAAATAGTAATTCATCACTAAAATAATATTAGTTCCATATAATTAATGAAATATACAATTAACCTAAAGAATGTAAATATGGAAGTGAATTCTCTTAAATCATGATCATTTAAAAAAACATGTTAAAAATCATGTATAAGGGATAAAAAAGTGTTATTAATATTTTAAAAAATAATAATAATTTTTATAATATCTAATATGATAATTTTATCAAATTATTTAACTGAGTTATTAAATATATATTTTTATTTCCATTTATTCTAGTGTGTGCTTCACATGATTTCCATTGTCAGTTCATAATGGGTTTTCAAGTAAAATTTACATGAAAGAAAAAAATTCGAATGATATGGTGTCAATATGTTTCTGAAATATTTAATAACAAAATAAATAATTTTTCTTACATTTTTTTAGGATCAATCGTTAAATAAATTATTATTGATATTCATTTATATCATTTTGGTCGTTCAACAATAATATCAAATGTTTTCAACCTTAAATAATTAATATTATTCATTGATGTTAATTAACAACATAATATATATCATATAATAAATATTATTATAAGTTTCAACAATTAATTTTTTTATAACAATATTTCTAGGAATAAATGGAAATTTATGACATATCGTCCCGAATGTCGGTAAATCACCACCTCAGAGATTGTGATTTTTATTTTTGAATAAGAGGAAGAAGAGAGGAAGAATGATAAATACGATAGAAATACAGAATATATTAAATAATAATTATTTCAGTAATCTTGGGTAAGGGTAGGATAATAGAGTATATTAAAATAAATGAATTGAAAAGTAAACAAAATAAAATGAAAGATAATTTTTACCTCTTCATATCTTCTCATTGAGATCCTCCATAAATGCTTTAGTATTGGAATTTTAAAGAAACCATCAAGACATGGAATTGGGTAGGTTATTTGGGATGATTATTTGCTATAATTTTTGAAATTATATATGATTAATATGTGTGAGAGGAAGAGGTAGTCTGGGCGGTATTTATAGTGAAGGATATGAGAGGTTTTTCATAATTTTAATCATTAGTTTAATATTTTATCTCAATATTATAAATATTCGTTATTTATGTGACCAAAAATATTAATATGTCCATGTTAGTTAGAACCAACATCCATTTACATCATTCATTACTCAAGAATGATGCATAAATTCCTTTAATCATTCAATTTTACAATTTATCATATATCTCCATTCACCCAAAATTCAAGCATTTTAGAAAACTCCAAAAATTTCACACTATCTTTTTTATGATGTTTAAATTTTAAAAATGAATTTCGTTTTATGAAAATAATTTTATAAATATGATTAATTTATTTCCCAAATAAAATCATTATTTATTCGAAAAATAATTATTTTAAAACTATAACACATTCTATATTACATTTATGAATTAATCAAGATCCCATTATAATATATCCTTAAGAAAATAAAACAATAATATGATTTTATATTCATAAGAATCATACTACTGTTCATATTACTATTCATATGGATATGTTTCTATTCACCAATATGTTGGTTATATCCAACTCCAAATAACATATGGATCAGAACCTTAGATGTCCAATTTTCAAAATTCAAGTCATTGAAGTCTAAAAATTATATTTAAATGATATTTTATAACTATCTATATAATACCAAGAGTCATTATATATAGATTTAGTGTTTTCATCCTTTCAATTTATTGTTAAAACATTATTTGGTTCTAGTTATCCTATAAAAATATGAAAAATTTCAGCAAGCTTCGTTTAAAATTCACATTCACCCTATGTAAAAAATATACTAAAACATCTATAACTATCCCTCTATAAAACCCACAAGTATATTATGTTGTCATTAATAACACTAAGGAATTTTTTGTATTATATATTCCAAATATAATTGGATGGTCTATGTTCACATAACCAAAATATATATCCATCATTGTGATCATAATCAAGTTCCAACATTTGAGAAATTATCTCCATCATGAGGATAAATTTGATGTAGTACATAGAACTAGATTCGCATCTTGGATGACCCATGTAAATCATCGGGTGATTTTGTAAAGAAACATTGTTACATTTTATTTACCCTAAGGTAATGGGTCTTTTAACAGTTTATTATCCAAATTCATCTAATCATAACACATAGAGTCATATTATCCTCCCATATAGTCGTGCTTCACTTACCTATATTGGGGAAGTTGAATACATGTATGTGGTCTTCCTACATAGTGTGTTCCTCATAACCTATAATCACCTACACATCCATTATCATAGGAACGTATGGGTTTCAAATGGCTCTTATTAGGTGTGTTCCTTGAAAATATAACTAGGACTATAAATCTAAATTGTAAAGAATACATCTTTGACATGTGATGTAATATTATATGTTCCATTACTTCCACACAACCTCTAATAATCCCCTATATTTTTATTGGATCTAATTAAAGTATACATAAGCTACATTTGATACCTCCATATAATATGAACCCAATTCTCTAGAATGATCTCCATAATATATGTGTCTACTTATAGGTCCACATTCCATGAATTAATTTGTTACCATTAAATTGGGATGTATTCCAAATATATTAACACCCATATTAGCCATTACTTGACCACAATGAAACCAAAATCTCCAAATGTGGATCAATTTCATAGTGGATTGATTCTATTTTCTTATAGTTTCTTATTCCCTATTATATCGCTAACTATATGTTTAACATAAACTTATTATTATCTATAAAAATAGTTTCCATTCAATACTTCCATAAAGGACGAACCTATAAGGGTATTATTATGTCTAAGTGTCACACTTTCTATTAATTGTTTACTCCATCATAGTTTTCCCAAATACAAGACATTAAAATGTGTAAAAACATTCTCTTCAGTAAAATAATATAAAGTCAATATAACATTGTTTTTTCTACAAGAACATAAAAATTAATTAGATTGGTCTTTTTCAAATGTTCAGAAAAAATATTTCATATCCCATTAATTAACATTAAACTACATGAATTTTTATTACTTTTTACGTATATAATGTAATCACATCTGATGGTCCAATGCAAACATAATAACGATTACTGACTTACATTATGGGGTCATATACTAAAACCCCCCATTTTGTGACTTTTAACCATCACATTACAATATAACACACCATTAAAAGTATATATTAAAAAACAATGATTCATATATATTAATTAGTGACATTTAATATTGATGAAAAATATTTATTTGAGTTTGTAGAACAAATTATCTCTTAATTTGATTCAATGGATCCACAAAACATTCATAAACCCTAATGTAGTATTAGAGTACAGATATAATTTTTTATATTAAGGGAATAGAATGGCATGAAATATCAACCTATAAATTTAATTCATGGATAATATTTTACACTAATACCCTTATAAACCATTACATTGGAATGAAGAAACACTGATAATAGAAAAAATCTAATAATATTACATGTATTTTAATTCATTAAAAACATTAAATATGAAAAAAGACCATTTACATTGAATTTATATGGTTTATTGAATTAATAAACTATTTAATCATATTTCCAATATAATTCGGGATTAAATATGATAAATAATTAAATAATAGGATCTAGTGAAATTATATTATATATATATTAATATAATTGTATCATGTTTTTGTATTGATTAGAAATCATATGAACAATAATTATTTTATAGGGATGGAATATTCTCAAGCCCAATGAATTTATAAAGAACTCACATGAATCCAGGTGCCATCTTTTTATTCCTCAGTCGTTTGGATTGGAGATTAATATATATCTCTATAATGAATGAATGAATGAATGATGAAAGAGTCCACCATTTTCATTTCTTTAAGAAGGAATTAAAATTTTGATGGTCATAGATTAATATAGGAATTAAATATAATAATTGTTTCATTCTAATGTGGATTATTCAATATAAAAAAATTTCCACTTCAGAAGACCATGAATTAGATAATATATATATGGAAAAATGAATTTTCTATTCATTTAAATTTATATATATATTAATTTTCATGTTTTCAAGTAAGACATTGTGTATATATTTTCTATGTTTTTAAATAAAATCGATATGTATTTATAAATATGGATTCAAAACAACATCAATGTTCCACAATTTTATTTGTAGGGCTAGATGACTTACATGTTTGGTCGTTGGTTTTATTAACATCCATTATTCCCATATAGTTTATGTGGTATTTGATGGGTTACATTATAATTTATTATAATTTAATTAATTTTTATTATTGAAACAATAATTTCATTGTTTTTCATTTCATCATTTGACTCATTAATAAAAATTAGCAATAACATTGCTTCTCCGATCTATAGTATTAATAATAGGTAATTAATACCCAAATATTACTCAATTATTCTCTATCGATGTGTTGGTGATACGACCCATAAGATATATTTACATAAACTAGAATGACAATAAAATTCTATGTGTTTTTATAATACTAAAAAATCATATGATGTGGACATCATAATCTATCATGTAGGGGTTTATTATATCAAATAATTATATAACTATTATTCCATACCAGTTAGTACATTTCATAATAATGAATACATTCATTTTAAAATGATTGCACACCATGATTAACAATACTATCCTGAGTCCACTTATGTGATGAAAAATGTTACAATCCGTGATTTTAAAGGAATATCTTTTTTAAAAATAATATACATTACATAATACTGACCTTAAATGACCAACATAATATATTATTTAAATTTGAAATTTTGAGCATATTCATTTAATTGAAATGTATGATTTTGTCTAAATAAATTATTTAATTTATATATAGAGATGATTATACATAAAAATATATTTACAAATTTATAGTAAACAATCACTATATTCTTTTAAGGTAATCTTATTCGTAAAATTTTTTCTTCTAAATAAATGCATTTCATTTATTTTTTTGGTAAAATATTTTAACAATTTTTGAAAAATTTATAAATTTTACTAGTTAAATTGTATATCAATTTCTTAAATTATCATATCATAATTATATTATAGGGAAATTTTTTATATTTTCCCAAAAATATCGAATTTATAGTGAATAGATACAATATATACAAATAATTATATCTTTTTCGAGATATCAATTTTAATGGATTTTTTGAGAACCCATACCAAAAAAATTTAATGTTTTTAAAAGGACTGCATTGTAAACCACAATACACCAAAACATTTATATCACAAAAAATATAACACAATAAGATATCTCAAAGCCATCAATGTCATGTTTTAGTCATCTAGAAACATTATCCTTAAGATAATTTATTTCAAAATATTATCCTTCGATTCTAGACTATAAATGATAACATTATTGAAGAAATACCCAATTTTTTCACTCATTTTGATAATTTACTATATATTTAATTTTCTAACATTGATGTCTGTGACAAAAATATATCCTATATTATTGAACCACCCACACATCTCATAATAGGTGTCCACTATTGTTAATCCTTAAAATATACAACCAGGATCCTATGTGAGGGACAAAATCAATGTTGAATAATGATCCATGACTTCCCCCAAATTATATGATTATCTATTATGTATTGTTAATGATTTCTACCACATATTCCATTGACTTATGTTAACCTCTCCTTACCAACATTGATGACATAGGAATCATACAATGGGTGTAATTAAATATCCATTTGGGGGTTTTCTAATTGGAGAAAATATATTTCCAAATTCATGGTTATTCATATACTCTTTATTCAATTATGGGTAGCGAATTATCCTATTATGAAATCCCTCTACCCTATACCCTTATTCAAAGTTCTCACTTTCTTCATTTGTATCTACCCCATTTTTTTGTCTTCCTAATATTTATCTACACCAATGTCTTGTGATGGAAAAATTTTCTCTAGTATTTACACACCAGTATCCATCACATCAATGTGATTACCTAGTAAAATTATGTCATAGTTCCTCCTGTGATTGTTTTATTCACTGTATTCAATTGTACCCCTAGCATTGATAATTCTACTTACATATCATTATCTCAATTATTTCATATATTTGGATATCCCTTTCCTACTTCTGATTAAATTCATTCAATGGGATTACTAAAATATATTAAAACATCATCAAAAAAAGGAAATTGCATGTTACTAATCGTTGGGATTCAAGAAACAAATTCATGAACCCCATTACTCCCCATATTCCAGCCTAATACTAACCGAATATGTTTCATCCTTGTCTTAATTTATTCTGACATCTATAGTCACAACCATAGGGTCTAGGTTCACTTATCATGCCTCTATATATAATCCTTTATGATTCCACATAAAACATATTCCCCTCTAATACAGATCATGGACATCATGTGTTTCAAACTCCATCTTCTTCGACTTTTATACTTTCTTGTTCCAACACCCACTAAAAAAGTCTAAATCCAAATTTCATATATTATCACAATACGTATAGTAATCTATCAATTATTCAAATGCAATTTCTTATTTACACCTAAATTATTCTCCAACAGTTACCCATATCAACTATAATAATGGATTAAACAAATCATACTCGACAAAAATGTGGGTACAAACAAGATGAATCATGAAATCGATTAATTGTTAATAGAACAGTAATAGACATAAAAAATATATGAATATATGAAAAATAAGAGGATTTTTATTGGTTATAGGTAGTTATATTAAACTCACCATATATACACAAAATAGTGGGATTTCATCATTATTATTAAAAGCAATAAATCTTATTTACAGTGATTACTATCAAAATAGTGGTTTATGTGTTTAATATTGTTGTGTAAAAAAATATCTTCCGACACATGGAAGTATAGTTTTATATATTTTACATCTTTTAAATAATAATTAGGTAAAAATTATATAATAATTTACACATTATTTAATGCTAAATGGGAAAATTTCCCTTTTCAAAAAATGTATTATCTTGTTGGAAACCAAATTTTAAAAATTATGTAATCATAGTATGTATAGGAATAAAATGTTTAAAACATGAGTAATGTTTTTTTGGACGTATGTATAGAACATGAAATTCCAGAACACTACTTTTTATTAATTTTTGTGGTGCATGGCTTGTGAGTAAATTGCAATTATTTAATAGTTTTTAATATTTATAAAATTTCTACATCAAATCAATTATACCTAGGAACCCCTCACATTAAATCCTCAAATATATCTTGATGATTATCATTACCAAACCCAATGAAAATATGGCCAAAAATTCATTATAAAAATTTATTATCTTCTTTTATTCCCAAAATATTAACCGTTTTTTTGTTATTCTGATATCCAAAACAAGTTTTTCTATTATTATGTAATCATATACACTAAGATCCATCTTTTTATTTCACCTTTTTCCATATTGTATTATGATTTAATAGTTAATCTATAGTAACACAAATATCTAAAATATAATAAGGTTTTATTATGTATATTAATAAATTTATATCCATCTCTTTCCCCATCATATGTTAAACCACCATATCACTTGTTTTTATGGTGGACTACCACCTCACAAACGGATGAAATTTTTTCCATCACCAAATCTCATGGATAATGATATTGATAGAAAAAATCAATATGTATTGTATATTAGACATGAAAATAAATCCATAAAAATAATATATCATCCTCTTGCTTATCTGTATTTCGATTTGTGAATTTATATTATCTCTCATTTATACATCAGTCATATAGACTCTAGGTAATGATGCTATTCATTTTCCACATACATAAATAAAGAATGTTTATAATATTTTATTCAATGAATAAATATGATATTAAAAATATTAATATAATTATAAAGATTATAGATCTAGATAATATGGATAAGAGCTGATATATCCCTGATAGATCGTGGATGTCAAAATGAAGTAGTTAACACACAAAACATTGTTATTAATGTATATTTGATAACAAATTGTTGATAAAATATTACAATATTGTCACCCATGAAATTATAAATATTAATATGGATTTTATATAACATAATAACTTCATTAATCCAATTATAAATTATGTTAATTTATTGGAAAAATAATGAGAAGCATGAGGTATGGGATTTCTTCCCATGTTTCTTCCATCACGGAATATTTTAAAGTTATACTAAAGATTTCATTAAAATATTATTAAAAAATTAAATTTTATATTTAATAGAACAAATAAATACTATCAAGTTTTATTTTAATAACTACTTTTTAATTATTACTTCAAAGTGGATTTGAATTTATTGTTATCAATTGTGAATTGGTCATAAATCTGTTTTATTAAATGTGATATATTAGAATTTATTTTTCATTGATTTCATAATATTATTTGTGATATATAATTTATTATAATATGTTGGTTTTTTAATAGATTTTAGTTGATTTAAATTTCATACACATAAATAATTCAATGATATTTTCTCACTTGAATCTCTGTATCATTGTAATCGATTTGGCCTCAATTTTCATTCCATCTATACATATTTCACTATTATGAACATATTTCATTTTCTTATATGTATCTAATTGAACTATGATCTGTTATATAATTAATCACTATATATTTAGTGAATTTATCATTTTCATTGGATGGTATTTCGCTCACATGTGTTATGAATAAAATTTCACCAAATTGGTCAGGGATTGATTGAATATCATTTTAATCAAGATTGTTTTTTATTAAATTGAAATTCATGAAATTAAATTTTCATTGTCTATTAATCACATTTAACTTTAATTAACACTAATTATTCATGAATTCTTTTTGTAATTGTACCATTTTACTCACTATGGTACTTGAAATTATTGAAAAATTGTATTTAATAAATTATATATTGAATCAACATTTTAGTAATAATGTTATCATTCTCATATATATATTTTATAAAAATGTTTTAAATATTTTTATTAATCATATTTTATGATTTCATAGAGGATATTTTTCTTATGATTTATTTTATAAATGTCTCATCAAAGGTGTTGAGTCAATAAGGATTCATTATGACACTTCCATTCCTTCATGTTTTGAAATTCACAAACACCCTATCCTAAGGCAAATTTTATTTTCCCTAAAAACTATCTTAATAAGAAACATTTTCCTTCCCCATAGAAATTTAATCCTTACATATGTTTTAATTATTCATTTTATAGTTTCGATAATTATAACTCATTTATTCAGAATTCCAACTATGAATACCCTAGATTCAGACTCCTAATTCTTCAGAATTTGGACCCCAAATTCCTCTAAATTAGGACTCCAAATTCATTGGAATTCAGAATTTGAAAACAATAGAATTTACGTTCATAATTACATGAAAAACATAATCAGAATATTATTGATTTATAGTTTCTCTATGTTTATTTTCTTATACTCTAATAATTATTTTTTCCTAGACTCTAAAAAAAATTTGGTTAAGCAACATTATTTGGCATACACTTGTTATAGTTATGAAATGATGTCTTAAAATCTGTTCATAACTAAACGTTGTTTGAGTGACACATGTATATGTCCCGATGAGATTGAAGGAAAATTATGTCCCATGGAGGAGGGAGCTAACCATCGGATAAGTTCTTATAAATATGATCTCATTTGAACAAGCTCAAAAACATATTGATAACTCTACAGATTGCATACTACTGAAGAGATTTCTAGAGAGAGAAACTCTCATGCTTTGTGTGTACTGAACATCTTGTTCAGGTTTATTTGTGAGACACCGATTGTTTTTGTTTACAATAGCAAGATTCTGGGGATAGGAAGCAGAGGTTCCAATATCTTTATTGTTTGAGGAGTTTCATGTATTGGAAGACAGAGGTGTCGACTACCTTGAAGTTCAGGGTATTGTGGGGATATCCAGATAGATTCCCATATTACAATCGATATCTTACCCTAGGTTTGGGTAAGACATAATTTCTCGAATGTACAAATCAAGGGACCATTATTCAAGGTTGGTGGATACCCTACTCCTTGGTTTAAAAGACTTATTATTAGTTACATGTTTTGTTTTAATAATATTTCTGGTATATTTTGATAGATGACGAAAGAATAACTATCTTGTACATTCTTGTACTTTTGTATACTTTGACAAGTATGATTCTATATGCATTAATGTAGAATATTTTACTTTTAAACGTTTCTTTTGATACATTTCCTTAATCACATTTTCAAAACCTTTCATGTTAGTAGATCTAAAATAGGTCTTTTGAATTTAAATTGTTTAACATTGTTAAACATAGCATTCATTAAGGTTAAAAATGAATTTTTTTAAAAATACAATTCACCCCACTCTTGTAAATTGAGAATATACATTCATATTTATATCATACAATTGGTATCAAAGGAGGACTCTTTAATAATTACATTTACATATATGTTTCTTGGGATTTTTTATTTTTATCTTATTTACAATCTCATTATATTAACAAGTTCTTGTAGAATGTTATTTTTCCATATGATGGAACAAATGAATATTGGATTGATTGGAAATATAAATCCTACAAAACAACTTATTTTTTATGGGAATGATTATGAATTTTGGGTAGATCGTATAAAGACTTTTTATAATAATACTAGAGTGAAAATTTTCTTTATGCCTACTAGATATTACAAGATTTGTGATAAGGATGTAAAAAACTTTACAAATCAGGAGAAGTTAGAATATCAAAAAAACTCAAATGTATGTAATACTTTGTTCTATTTCATGACCATGAATATATATTATCTTATTTCTTCATTTGAAGATGAAAATTGTATCAGGAATAAATTAAAGGCTACACATTTTTGTACATCCAATGTTATAAAAACTAGAAGAGATATGTATAGAGAAGAATATCATAGATTTAATATTTCTTTATGGAGAACCAGTATGCAAGGTGCAATAATGGTTTATGAATATTGTTAACAGTTTACAAACTATGGGCGAAAAAGGCTGTGATGATGTGGAACTTGTCAACAAGATTATGACATCATTCCTAATGATTGGGAATCTAAGGGGAAAACTATTGATGAGAATTGGGAAGTATATCAAATTACTCTTGATGATATTTTTTGATCTTTTCATCAACATGAGACAAAAATGAAAAGAGATGTTTATATGAGTAAGAAGATGAATTACAATGGAAGTGTAGCCTTTACTACTACTAAAGCATAGACTCCTGAATGTGTTACAATATTCAAGTCTAAGAACGAGTTATCTAATCATTCTGAGAACGAGTTATCTAATCATTCTCGAATGATGAAGAAGATAGTTGGGAGGAATGGCATTCAGTATAGATTTTATAAGAATGAAATAATCGACAAGAAAGACACAGAAGTCATTTGTTATGAATTGAAAAGAGGAGAGAATATAAGGAAACATTGTTCAATACATACGAAACATGATAGAAAGGAAAATAATTCTGTCAAAATAGAAAGAAGTACTATAAAGAAAAAGCTAATAATGTTTTGAAATCAAATGACACCTGGAGTGCTAGTGGTGGAGACTCTTTGGATGAATCCTCAGAGTATGAATCTTTTCATCAGAATAATTCTGGTCTACATGACATGCAACCTATTGAAAATCATTGAATAATGGCCAGGAAATTAAATACATAATCTAACACTAAGTGTTTGTCAAACATTCTCTCAGGTAAGGAAAATTTTTACAAAATGTATTATCAAATTCGATAAATAAGTCATCGTTCTAGTTTGGGTTATACCTATTCTAAACCAATTTTTAGTAATAATTATTTTGTTCCTCAATGTGCCCTATTCTCCACTAAATGTCAGTATGGTGGACATTGGGTGTTAAATTGATCCTTAAATAGAACACATTCTTTAGGTTTTAATAATGATTATTTTTCTATGAAAATGTGGATACCTAAAATTTTGCATTATTAAATTTCCATCTCCAATAATTTGTGTGTTTTGAAAGTCTACACTATTATTTTCAAGATAAAAAAAGAAATTACGAAGAACAATACATGTTTTATGGATAGTAGATGTTCCCGACATATGAGTGGTAACAAAAACGTCGTTAAAAATATTATCATGTTGAAAGGAAGAAAAGTAACTTTCGATGGTAATTCTCAAGGAGGAATTATTGGTATAAGTAACATTGTTCATCTTGGGAGAAATTTATTTCAATTGTATTATTTTTTAAGTGTCTTAAGCCCATTTTCAATAGCATAAGTCAATCATGTGATGATGGTGCCCTTGTGAATGTTAGGAATGAAAAATTCTTAGTGCACAATTCTAAGGAAGGGTTTATTCTTTTTTCGCATTGTAATTAAAATATACACACACTAAACATATAAGAAGATAGTAGCCAATATCTACCATGCCTTAGATCAATGGAAGATCAATCTTAGTTATGCAATAGAAGGCTAGTACACTATAACATTAGAAAATTTTGTAAAATCTCAAGGAAATGACTAGTTAAGGATCTACCGGAGCTTAGATTTTATTCATCAATAGTTTTTGATCCCTGTCAATATGAAATGAAACATAAATCATGTTTTGAATCAATTGGTGAGGTCTCAAATAGTGATGCTTTACAGTTGGTGCATATGGATCTCTTTGGTCCAACACAAACTAGAAATATTAGAGGTAAATATTATGTATTTGTCTTAATTGATAAGTAAACTAGATTTATGTGGTACTATTTTCTAGAAAAGAATTTCGAAACTTTTTATTATCTAAAAATTTTTAGAGCCTAACATAAAATTGTGAAAAACTATCCATTGATAACTATTCATAGTGATCATGGAGTTGAATTTCAAAATTTTGATTTTGAAACTTTTTATAGTAGAATTGGCATTTCTCATAACTTCTCATCACCAATAACTCTTCAACAGAATGGTGTGGTTGAAATAATTAATATAATACTTTACAAGATAACAATAACCATGATTATTGAATATTATATAGCTAATCATTTTTTGGCTGAAGCTGTAAGTACTACTTGTTATACTATAAATTGTGTTTTGGTTAGACATTTTCTTAAAAAAAACCACCTATGAATTATGGAATGGTTGAAAACCTAGAAATTCATACTTCAACGTATTTAAATGAAAATTATTCATTATGAATACTAATGATAATTTAAAATAAGTTCACACCCAAATCTGATGAAGGAATTTTACTAGACTACTCCACAACTTCTAAGGCATAAAGTGTTTTTAATAAAAAATACATTTACTATAGAATAAATAGTACATGTTAAACATTATGAAGAAGATACCTTTATTTTTAAACAACCTCAACGTTCATATAGAGATGTGTTTTCAACAAAATAATTTTGAACCCTTGATATAAGATAATTCAGATAATAAAAATGACCAAGAAAATGTTTCTGAAGCATTTACCACTGATGATTTCCAACCATATGTTGATGAACGTGTATTACAAAATAAAAATCAGTTGTTCCTTATAAATAATGCAACTGATAGAATAATTGGTGATGTAAATCAACCTATATAGTCTATAAGTTCCTTAAGGAATTAAGTTGGAAATCTCAAATTTTATTCCCAATTAGAACTAAAAATCACTGATGAAGCTTTAGGAGATGATGTTTGGATTAAATCCATACAGGATGAACTAAAGGAATTCTAAAGGAATAATGTTGGTATATTGGTTGAAATACCTAAGGAAACTTTTTATATATAAGTAAAATGGGTCTTCAAAATTATGTGTGATTAGAATGGAATCATTTTAACAGAATAAGTCTAGATTATTCACTAAATGATATAATCAACAAGATGGAATAGACTATAAGGAATCCTGTACTCAATTAGAAAGACTTTAATATATTATTATTTTACATTACATTGAAAATTTTCTTAATTTTAATATTTTTCAATTGGATGATAAATGTGATTCCTGTAATGGCTATGTCCAATATGACGTTTTTGTTAAACAACCACATTGTTTTCAGGATTCAAAACATCCTGAACATGTTTTCAAACATACCAAACCATTATATGGACATAAAAATTCTCCTCAATCCTTGTATGATAGTTTTAATTTATTTCTGTTATAAAACAATTATGTTAAGGGAAATGATGATCCAAACATTTTTATAATTAATGATTTGAAAAATATTTTATCTGTTCTAATTTATGTTGATGAAATTATCTTTGGTTCAACTCAATAATATTTAACTGATTCATTTGCGTATCTAAGGAAATATGAATTTGAAATGAATGTAATGGGTGAGTAAACATTTTTCCATGGTTTTAAAATTTCACAAAAATCAAAATTATCTTATATATCGCAACATAAATATATTAATTATCTTCTTAAATGTATGTATTTGACTACACATAGAGTTTAAGTACTCCCATCAGTACCTCAAATTCACCTGATCATGATGATACTGGGAAGCCAGTAGATAACACATCATTTAGATGAATGATAGGAGGTTTAATATACATGATAGATAGTTATCATGACGTAATGTTTTTAGTATGCATATGTACAAGATAACAATCCAATCCTAAGTAATATCATTTAAATGTTGTGAATAATATTTTCACTACTTAAAGGGAACCATAGATTTAGGACTCTTTTATACTTATGGAAATGATTTTTTATAAAAAAATTAGATGATAACTTGTGTGGATGCATAATTGATATGAAAAGTATAAGAGGAAGTTTTCATTTCTTTTGAGATTCGTTAGTTTTTTGGTCATTCAAAAAAAAACTTTGTAGCACTTTCCACTACTGAAGCTGAATATGTAGGAGTTGGATGTTGTTGCTCCCATGTGTTCTGGATGCTGCACAAACTCACAGACTATGGTATGAGTTTAACCAAAACACAAATATTGTGTGATAATACCAGTAACATTTCCCTATGTTAAAACCCTACATGTCAGTCATGTGAAAAAGACATTGAAATTAGGCATCATTTTCTTAGGAATCACACACAAAAACAAGATATCATTCTTCAATATATTATAACACAATATCAACTTTCTGATATTTTTAAAAAATTATTACCCACTAATAGTTTTTAATAAATTAATCAGATGTTAGAAATGATAAAAATAAGTTAATCTTCCATATTAACATCTTGTTGAAAACTATCTCCTTATAGTAAGAAAATAATTTTCAGAGGGGGGGTACATTTTCTTGTGAGTCAAAAATTTTTTCTTAATCAAATTTTCTTAATCAAAATTTTCGTAATCAAAATTTTTGTAATCAAATATTTTTTGTAATCAAATGTCTGTAATCAAACTTTTCATAATCAAAACATTCATATTCAAGAAAATTATTAATCAAAATTTTCCTATTCAAAATTTTATCAATCAAAACTTTCATAATCAAAATGTTTCATAATCATATTTTCATAATCATATTTCCATAATGAAAAATTTATTAATAAAAATTTTTTTAGTCAAATTTTTTTAATTTTTTTTCTAAAATATTCATAATTTTAATTTTTTCACAAAAAATTTTCATCATTATCGATAATATTCCTAGAAATCCGGAAATAATGCTTCCTTTCAGAAATTTTTATAATTTACTTTTTACTTATTGGTATTTTTATTTTGCAAAAATTTTTCTGATTCAATTTTTCTTAAATCCTAATGTATATCTTAAAAACCTCAACATAATGGATCTACCAAATTCCTTCTTCGACTATCATCTCAACCGTCAGATCTGATCAACACTCTTTCAACTGTTGGATCTTGTTTGGAAGATGAACTATCATCAAATTTTCCTATAGAATGTCTTCGTAATTCAGTGGTGAAGACTCCGAATATTGTCTCTTTCTCTAGAAACCATATGATTCTTTATATATTGGTTAATAGTTTTATCATTCTGAGAAAATTATATAAGGATACCCTAATAGAAATTGACATATATATTATAGATTTCATGGTGAACCACAGGAAGATAAACTTGGTGAAGTATATCATGATTAAAATTGATAATATCAAGAATAGAAATTTTAAGCCTCACAATATCATGTATCCAGCTATTCTATCAGTGAATATACTTATTTTTCTGGAGTCTATAAAAATTCCATGTAGTTTAAAGGCAAAGAATGTCAATGTGATTTGGTTGAGTGATGATACTCATAGAAGGATGACAGTAGGCTTTAATTGTAAATCTAGATATTTCTATGACTTGTCTGAAGCTGAAATTGACGCTCTTTTGAAGAAAACAGAAGTCGCTGAAACATCCTGGAAAATTGGAATGAATAAGAAGTCCAAGGAACTGGAAGAGAAAGGAAAAATTCATGTGGATAAGGAAACTCATTCAGCAACTCCAAAACTAAAGATGAAAAAGACTTACACTGATGAAGTGGTTCTTATGTGGATAGAAGATAAGAAGAACATGAATGAAGGGGATACTAGCTTTTTCATGGACCCTGCTATGGAAAATCATTTATGCTGAAGCGTGCTAATGATCTTAAGAAAAAAGGGAATGAAAAGAAACCGAGGAAGAAATTGTGGGATGTAAAAATCGTTCTATCACATCTCAAGGCTACAGAGAAAGCATCTGAACAACACCAGGTACTAGAATCATTTTGGAAAGAATTACTCTTTGTGACTCTGGGTAAGAATTTGGTGATTCTGGAACCATATAAAGAAGAATAAATAGTTCTAGAGGAAGAATAATAAGACGTACGAGGAGGATGAGGAAGAAGAAGTGATACCAAATACATGATAAAGAAAGTATAAGATTATCATGAGAAGGATAGTTATTCTATGAAACTGTCAATTAAAACTTCTAATTCTATGTATTAAAAACATTCCTTTCCAGAAAAAGATGAAAATTGCTAGGAATAAGTGAATAAACCTTCTAATGAAAAGAGTTTCTACCATGACTTAAATCAAGCATAGGACATTGTGGTAGTTTCTAAGAATGGAAATCCTAAGGATGATAAGATTGTGCAGTCATCAGATATTGATCATGAATCACTCAACGCACAAGAGATCATTTTGAGATATGATAAGGGAAATATGGTGTTAGATAATAAAACCAATAAATTTAGGGAAAAAAGAATGGTGTTGGTGCTTCATCCAAGAGGAAAGTAGATGAAATTAAAAAAGAATCGCCACCAACCAAACACTCTGATTTGGAATCGTCATCTCATGGGCATGATTTTTTGATTCAATCTTCGGAAATATTGGTTGATACAATTTTCTTATTCTCGAGTATTGATTCAAGTTGTAAAATTATTTAGTATTCATTTCAGATGAAATTTTATTTCGTCACCATGATTATGGATAATTTTCTTAATCTTGATACTGATTTCAAAAAATTATTAATAGAATATGAAGCTCATAAAAGATCATTCAAGAAGAATAAATATTCGTCAACAAAGAAAATTGTTGATCTTATAATATTTGAGAATATCAAGATAATTTGAAGGATTCCTTAAACACTAATAATGGAATGTCTAAACATCATACTAGAAGATTTGATGAAAAGATGATTGTTGAACAGATGAATAGGAATCCAGAAGTCAAGGACTTGAATGGGAAGCTTAATTTCATGGCTATGAATTGAAAGAGATAATGTGATCTCATAATTCAGTTTGAAAAAATCATGTTAACCAGAAGGATGTTTTGAAATCTAAATTAGAATGTCTTAAGGATCATGGTAAAAAAGAATTTCCTTGTAGAAGAGAAGAGAAGATCAGAATCAACTGCTAAAGTGTTTTTAAGAAGATCACACGAAGATTAAGTAGCTGAAAACCAGTATGAAGAAGTTGATGTCGAAGGAGAAAGAAATATAATATTACCAAATCCATTCTAATGTTTTATTTCCTTATATGTATAAATTCATTCAAACATAATGTAATTTTGGTTGATCTTCATATATTTGTTTGTTTATTACTAATTTTTCAGGTACCATATTTTTTTCCATTCATTTATTCTTGTTTGAAAATCCCAGCGGGGGGAAAAGGAATGATAAAAAGATATTATGTAAATAAGAGAATTCCTTTTGTAAGGGGAAGTTAATACAAGGGGACATTATTATCAAAAGAATATTTTCTTATGAAAGAAAATGTAAAATATATTTTAGGAAATCAAGAATATTATTTTTAGGGATTTAAAATACTAAGAGGGCGTTAGTTTTATTCACTATTATTCATATGTAAAGTGAGATATTTTTTATTTTTCATGTCCAAAAAAATTATATGTCCTAATATTTTTTTTTGGATGTTTGTGCTTTCCAAAATGGTGGAGATTGTTTAGTTAATAATATTTCCTTGTAACCTTTCTATTCAATCATGTCGTGAAAATAAAAAACACCCTATCTTAAGGAAAATTTTATTTTCCCTAAAAAGTATCTTATTAAGGAAAATTTTCCTTCCCTAAGGAAATTATATCCTTACCTATATTTTCATTGTTAATTTTATATTTTCTCTAATTATAAATCCTTTTATTTATATAGTTTAAAATTAGTTTAATATCTAAAACATCATAATCCTAAAATTCCTTGGTCATAGAATATTCTATTTTTAGACTCCTAAATATCTTAAATATTGACTCCAAATTTTTGGAAATTCGGACTCCAAATTCTCTGAAATCCAGAATCCAAATTATGTAAAATTCAGACACCAAATTATCAAAAATTCAAACTCTAAATTCTGTGAAATTCTGACTATGAATTCTCTAAAATTTAGACTATGAATTCATCAAAATTCACACAAAATTCCTCAAAAACCAGACTCTTAATTCCTTTGAATTAAGATTGTTAAATTACAAGAAATCCAACTCTAAATTCCTCAGAAATAAAACACTAATTTCCACAAAATTTACATTTCGAATTCCATAGAATGCATATTCTGAATTCCTCCAAATTTAGACTCTGAATTCATTAGAATTCGGACTCCGAAATATATTCAATTTATTTTTCGAATTCCTTAAAAAACAAACTCATATTATTCGTGATTTATAGTTTCCATGAGTTTATTGGAATATAATATAATCAATATTTTTCCCTAGGCTTTAATATATAAATTTGGTTAATAAACCTTATTTATCTTACACATGTTATAGTTATGAATCGAAGTTGAATAATCTGTTTATAACTAAACGTTGTTTTAGTGACATATGTACAGGACCCTTCAAGATTAATTGAAAAATATGATTGTTGGAAGAGGGAGATGACCATGGGAGAAGTGATTATAAATATGATCTCATTTGAATTAGCTCAAAATCATGTTGACCAGTCTAGAGTTTGCATGGTGTGGATGTGATTTCTAAAGAGAGAATATCTCATGCTTTGTGTGTACTGAACATCTTATTCATATTGCATTGTGTGAATCTGATTATTGATTCGTACAATTTATGGCTTTTGGGGTTAGGAAAAAATAGGTGCCAACATCCTTAAAGTTTGAGGAATTCTATGGATATGAAAAAAAGGTGTTGAAGACTTTGATGTTCAAGGGCTTACGGGGATAACAAGATGGATTCTGATATTTCTATGGAGGGATTACCCTAGGTGTGAGAAAGATATAATTTCTTGAATGTATAAATCAAGGTACCTTTATCCACGTTTGTTGTATACCTTACTCATTGGGTTAAACGATTTCTTAATTGTTCCATGTTTTTTTCAAGATTATTTTGGTTGTCTTTTGATAGAGGAAGAAAGAATAAATATTTTATACTTTCTTGTACATTTATATAATCTGCTAATTAAAAGTCTATATTCTTTAAGGAAGATTATTTTCCATGTAATATTTTCTTATGTTTCATTTCTGGAACCTCATTTCTAGAACATACCATGTTAGTAGAACAAAAATATGACTTTTGAGTTTACCTTGTTTAACATTGTTAAACACAATTTTCCTTAAGGTTAATGATGAATATTTTTAAACATACAATTCCCCACCCCCTATTGTAATTTTATCATCTGCAATCATATTTCGATCCTATAAAAGGAACCTTCAATAAATTTTCCAATGAAGAAATAATTTATTTTTTATATAAAATATAAGAGGAATCATTATTCAACATAATTCTTTATTATAGAATTTTATTATTTTCATGATTGATCACAGATTGGATTATTCGATTACATGTTTGTGAGAATATTTTCTAAGAAATATTTTTTATTAATTTTTCGTTTATAAATGACAATTTGAAAATAAAAGTAGTGTGTTTCCCATGAATCTTTTTAGTGATATTTATATAGTAATTAAATTTATTAAAAACAATAACTCGTTAATATATTTTTACAGAAATTGTGTTATCTTGTATTTATAAAATACTTATAATTTTATTTAAAGATTATAATAAAATTTATTTTTAAATTATTAGAAAATGAAATAATAGGTCAATTTTATAATCACAATCAGTCACAGGAAGCATTCAGTTTATACTGTTCATTAGACATTACATTTAACATAAATGTAAACATTCTTCTAAAAGGATAATATTATTTAATAACTTTTCATTCAATTATCGAAAGAATATTCTAAAATGAATGATATTTTGTTTCTTGGGAAAATATTATATTATAAATTCATTTTTCATTACAACTATTTATTGCTAACATTTAACTTTCATGAAATCAATTTCTTATTCAATATGTGAGAAATTACATGTAATTGATGTGATGGGTAGGTCATAGAATCATATATCCCCTCGAGGTATTCATATGTATCATGGTATGAAAATTAGTAATATTGAAGTACAAGGTTCTTTAAAAATATTTTAAAACAATATTTGTGAAGGACATGAATATATAAATATCATGTAATCATTGTTCATCAAATCCATATTTAATCATTATTTTCATTGAGAACACGTTTATTATCATTATTTGTATTACTACGTTGATTTTACCTTTATATTAGCTATGAGATCATGTGATTTTCTATATAGTTTTATTCGATCATAATTTTTTCCTTCGATGTTATTCATTATTCTATAGTTTTTTTATTAAGTGATATTATTATCTAATTATATACCTTTCCATATTGATTATCGATCATGTTAGATTATAATGTACATAACCATTACTACGAATTTGAGTTCACCATTATTGTGGGTCATTTTCCCATGATATGGAGTTGGAGGTATTGAATAAATTTTAGGGTGAGCATGTTTTATTTTCAATTTTTCAGATTTCATTTTTAAATATGTAATATCATGTTCTAGTTTGTATTTAATATAATATAACTACTAAATTATTTGATCCTTCTAAGAAAGATTAGTTATCTCTAATTCCAATAAATGTATGTACTCATAATCTTTGGTATAATGGGCTTGAGGTATTTAATAATGGTAGCATAAAATGTTTATTAAAAACCATAGGTTATATAATTAAGAAATTATTAATTAGGTCATATGTCCCTATCATTGATACTGATGATATGTCTAATTATACGATAAAAAAAATATTGTAAGGAATATATTACATGGTATTCATAGAAACAGATCCGATTACGGAAACTATAATGGGATGTGGATCTGGCATAGTTATACCAAGGGTCAAGAACTCTAAAAATGGAACAATGGTATTAGACTCAATCATATCAAGTGCATGAAAATGGGCACGATTATAGAATTCAGTTGACACACTAAATGTATATTATATAATTAATTTAAAAATTTATTAGAATCCATTGTTAAGAAATAAAATAAAATATGTATATGAGTAAAACATGATAAAACAAATATTTCAATTATTTGGACATCTAATAATTGATCATATTGTTTTCCCCAATGATTGTTGTCACTCACAATGTGACTTTTTGTTTTATAAAATGGATAGAACCCAATGGAATCATATTAACATTTAATATGATATAAAATATGTTTATTATGAGAATCCAAATGGAATATTGAATAATTTTAAAGATATTATAATTATACATAATGAATTTTCACAATACAATGAACTATAAGACATAGAAACAAGGAGGAAAATGGAGACTATTATGAGCTCATGTTTTGGATACCAAAGGGGAATGAATAAATAATTTCATTAACATTAGAAATGTGGAATGACACACTCATTTGAATGAATAAATCAAACATAAATTTTTTTTATGTGTTCAATAGAAAGAGATAGAGAAATAAAATTTGGATCTAAAGTGAATAGTTCATTTTTGTGAAATAAAAATCACAATAAAAATTATTTTCAATTTAATTTTCATGAATGTGGGGAACCCCTGGAATTATTAAATTCAAATCCCAAATATTATGGTTAACACCCAGATCATGTATGGTCTAATGATGATGTAGAACAGGTAATAAATTTATAAATTTGGAATTATGCATAATGATGTTGAATTATTTTTTCAACATTACTTATAATATAATAATAAGTATACGTCTAATGATTGTAATAAATTCTTTTAATAATATATTAGATAATCTAGTATTATATATCAAATTTTGGATACTATCTTTGGTTAATGAGTTTATGGATGTTCAAATTTTCAATGTCTTAGATACCCGATTTTTATGTTTTAACTGTTGGAATTTTCATTTTCTTGTTGACATTTTCAGAGATGTTCCCCTGGGATGAGTTTAATTATTCTATTTGGTTCATAATGATGTTTTATTTGAGGGAAACCTCTATCTTCATATGTTTAATGGTAATGATATAGGTTATGGTTAATATAATAATTTATGATGAGATAATAATATAAACTAAATATTATTTTACATAGTAGGATAAAATAAGTTTTCTATAAAACCATAGTGCAAAAAATGTTATCTGATGATAAATGTAATTTTTTAGTATATTTATAATTTTTTGGAAAAATAAAAGAATTATATTAATGTGCTTTTGAAAATGGAAATCATGCCTGATGGTTGATAACCTTCACATCTAACAAAGAAATGTGGCTTGAATCCCTGGCCAAATGGGGATAAGGGTGTCACTGCTACAACTAGCCTATGTGATATACTAGTTTGTATGATATCATTATTACGTAAAATATTTTAACGATTGATATTTATGGAATGGATTAGGATTAATTTTTTTGTTATACTATTGATGCTGTCATTATTAATTGATAATACATGAAGTATTAATGAAACAATTATGGAATTTATTAATATTTAAATACATAAAATGATAAGCCAGTCATCTATAGATCTTATGATCTATTCAATTTAAATTCTAGTGCATCTAGCATTATCCATTCTCGTGGATATACATTTTTTCATATTTTTTAAATGGTGATTAAATTTTTAAGAACATATCCAAACTATTAATGTGTTCTCATGAAAAAAAACGATTTCGTGGAAGTATATTTTGGGGTGTTCTCCATCTTAACTGTAAAATATTCCTTTCAGATTATGAATAGGATATCAGAAAAAGCTTTTTCATTACTAGATTTGTATCTAAAGAAAAAATGTGTTATTAACTCAGCATTTAGTTATGTTTTTTCATCAATAAAGTTCTATTCAACATTCACATTCTTATGATGAATTATCTCTACCACTCCAGAAAATTATTAATTCTTTTCTTCAATGTCCATATTTTTACATCCAATAAATCTTATTCTGTGTGGAAACCTAGTTATGTTTTATTATATATGAACTTATTATTTCCATTACACTTATATTTGATGATTTTTTATTAATATTTTTTATGATGTAATTTTTGGATAAAATATTTTTTAAATACAAAAACATAGATTTCCTAGTGCATGTTTAAATTTAGAGAATAGAATTTATAAAAGGTGTGGAGAATGTAACACATATAGATTTTAAAAGATTAAGATTATGTTTGGAAGCATAAACGATAACCAATCCTAATATTATACAACCTGGTTAATTTTGAAATCATCATTTATAAATTACCATACGATGAAATTTTAATATCTTTCTGAAATGGATGTTTTTTATTTGAATAGTGAATAAATCATTACATTAAATACTGTTATTAAATTTCAATAAATTAAATAATTTTTTCCTTCCATTATTTTTGGTAATACATATTAAATTTAACATAACAATTATTTATTTTAATTTTATATATAAAAATTCATTTAATTCATTGTTATTTAAAATTTTATTTGTTGTTCAATTTTTGGATAGAAAACAATTTTTTGAAAACACATTTTCATGTGATTACTGATTCCTTAATTAAAGTATTTAAAATAATAAATAAAGAGATATTATTTAAATGAATTATTTAGATAATATATCAAAATATATTAATTTTAATTCATCTAAAGATGATTTCTAGTGATATAGATAAATTTATACCATATTATTCCTTAAAAATTCATTTAATGAATAATTGTTTTTTAACACATTTTGTTGGATTATTTTTTAGTTAAATTCATGAAATATTATAAGATTAAGAACATAAAAAATATTACATATTTTCTATCATCAAAATTAATATTATATATTTTAATCAACATAATTCTTTTTATAATGATTAGTAATGAACAGAAAAATTAATTTTAACGATTATGTGTTATATAAAGGTATTCTTATTAAATCTGGTTGGGTATAAAAGTTTTTCCCCATATATGGAATTTTTTTATAAAAAAATGGAATAAATATTTTATTTTATTTTATCCAAATAATATAATTGGGTTAATATTATTTTAGTCTTAGATGACAATTTAGTTATATTTGAAAACTAATTTCCATGGTGAAATGTACAATTTTAAATGTAAGTAAAAACGAGGGATAATTGAATAATATCATTAAAAATTATTTACATTATTATTAATGAGTTGTTTGACAACATTTAATTTCACACTATACATTATTAATTCATATATTGACACATGGGGTGAGTGTCCCTTACCATTAATAAATAATTATGTATATTTACAAAAAATAAATTCCTCGAAAATTATAAATGGAAACACTACTATCAATTCCCCACACCTAATTTGAAATTATTCATGAAAAATCCCTAACAAAATCTCCCAAAAATATTACTCAATATATGATTCCGACGCTTTCGCTGGGGCGCGCACACGCGTCCGTCCTCGGGGAGGGCGCGCTTCCTGTTGCCCCGCATTCCCGCTTTCTAAAGGCGGGCGACATCCGTTCCTTGTTTCGGGATGTCTGCTCCTTGATCGAAACCGGGATGATGGTATGTCGGTTCTTCCTTCTGTGGATTCCTCCTCGGAGCTCATCACCTAGTCCGGGTCTCCCTCATAGATTTAAGACGAGTTCGTGAAGCTCATTCCCGGTGGCATATCTACATGGACGCCGGTTAATTACGCTGCTTCCGTCAAGACGCTCCAAGGGGTCTTGTCAGGGCAGCAACCTTCAGTGAGGAGAATGGTCACGTGGAGGCATCAGTAGATCTGGCGTGTCTGTCTCCTGTCCCTCATCACAGGGCTTCTCGAGGGCGTGGAAGCCCGAGGCATCCCACATCGAACACGGGGAATGTGTAACATCTGAGGTTTTCCTCAGCTTCCCATGTTTGACACGGGGTATGCCACGAGTTTAACGTCTTGTGTAGACAGATCAGACTGAAGGGTCCCTGGGGGGAACACCGATGTTGGGGATAGCACGTGGGCGGCTTCCCGGATGCTGTGGAGTGGAAGGGGGTGGCATGATCCCCACTGGGATGTGGCAGCCCGCGTGAGGATCAGGATGGTTGTTGGAGTGAGACCTGGGGCTTACGCTCTAGGGCGGCCCAAGAGGAGGAGTACAGTTTAACGTCATGCAGGATGAGGGCATACAGTTTAACGTCATGAGGGACGATGGCATGTGGGGCTTACACTCTGAGGCGGCCCATGGTGGGTATGGGGCTTACACTCTGGGGTGTCCTATAGTGAGTAGTCAATCGACATAATGAGGTTGGAACAACTGGGTGGTGGGATTTAACCTCGTGGAGGCTTCTTACGTACCGTGTGTTAGCATGGATCAAAGTCCACGTAGTTCACTGGGATGGGGCTTACGCTCTGGGGCGGCCCATAGAGGACGTCATTTTCGATGCGCGCTCTAAGCCCATGTGAGTCATGCTCGGTGTGGGAAACAAGAGGCAGCAGGGGCCAGACGATCACGTCGCGAAGGGTGCCTCCATGAGAAGCGGAATGGGGTTACTCGTTGAGCGGCCCAAAGAGGGAACATGGGCTTACTCGTGGTTAGAGGCCCTTGGTACTGGGGCTTACTCCAAGGTGGAGGCCCATGGTGTGAAAAAGCACAGTGGGAAAAGGACTCCACTGGCCTTGGGATGGGGAAGTACGGAGATGCACGGGTGCAGTCATCCGCAAGAAAGGCTAGGTGCTTACGCTCTGAGGTAGCCCTTCCCCGTGGACAAAGAATGCCAGAGCCGGGGGGACCCTGCATGTGATGCATGGGGCCGGACCACAGTTTAACGTCTTGTGTTAAGGATGAGGTGCTTATCAGTTTAACCTCCTACAGCTTGGATGGGTGTGGGTTTTCTCCACACCCATAGGGCTTACATTCCCAACGCCCTCTACCCCTTGTGGAAGGGAAGTCATCAGCAAGGCCGTGGTGAAGGGGGGAGTACGGAGATGCACGGGTGCAGTCATCTGCAAGAAAAGATAGGGTCTTACGCTCTGAGGCGGCCCTTCCACCGCGGACAAAGAATGACCAAGCCGGGGGGACCCTTCGTGCGAAGCACGAGGTCAGACCATAGTTTAACGTCTTGTGTTAGGGACGAGGTGCTTAGTAGTTTAACGTCCTGCAGCTTGGACGAGGTGGGTTTTCTCCACACCCCTAGGGCTTACATTCCCAACACCCTCTACCCCTTGTGAAAGGGAAGGCATCGGCAAGGCCGTGGCGAAGGGGGAGTACGGAGATGCATGGCTGCAGTCATCCGCAAGAAAGAATAGGGGCTTCGGCTCTGAGACGGCCCTTCCCCGTGGACAAAGAATGCCCGAGCTGGGGGGACCCTGCGTGCGAATCACGGGGTCGGACCACAGTTTAATGTCTTGTGTTAAGGACGAGGTGCTTAGCAGTTTAACGTCCTGCAGCTTGGATGAGGTGGGTTTTCTCCACACCCCTAGGGCTTACATGCCCAACTCCCTCTACCCCTTGTGGAAGGGAAGGCATCGGCAAGGCCGTGAAAAGGGGGGCCACAGGTCAAACCACTGGGGGGTCCACGTTAGTGTGGCTATGAGTAGAAGCAATAGCCGTTAGTGTGCCTATGCTGAGAAGCATAAGGCAAAGCAACGCAATGAAGAACATGGGCCAGAGGACCTTTGGGTTACTTCGTACGAGCTTGGAAGGCTGTACAGGGAAAACAACGCATGGCGCGCATGCCTGAAACGGAAGACATCAGGTGCCGGCACAGGGGCAGCCAAGGGGCGTCAAGGTGAGAGGTCCCGGGCTTTGCGCGCAAAAGGGAAGATTTGCGCGCAAAACACCGGGACGACGCGCAATCGATGCAAATGGAATTGCACGCGAAAGGGAATTACGCACAGGATTTTGCTTGCAAGGCAGGGTATTGCGCGCACAGGACATGAATTACGTGCAAGGCTGGAAACCGAGGGAGGGGGCAAAGTCACTGAAGCCGGTGGAATTGCACGCAAAGGAGAACTCTGGGGCAAGGTTGTGCGAAATGAGGGATTACCTGGATTTCATATTTCGTGCGGGGGGAGCCGAATTTCGCGCACGAGAGTCGCTTCGAATTCCTCAACCCCAAAACCGTTCGGGGTCACCTTGCATTTAAAGGCGACCTCGGGTGCGGAATCCAGGCGGCGCGCAGAATGTTCCGCGCCGGAAACTGCATGCGCGCAATATCATGTCGCGCAGAACTGGGGCGCGCAATTATTGTGCGCCTCACCGGCACAATTCCGTGCATCCTGAGAGGACTTCGCACGCCGAACATTTTTCCGCGCGAATCCTACTTTATTTCGCGCACCACTTCCCGGGCCTCTGGTTCGGGCATCTGATTCCGAATATGACTTCGCTTCTTCATTTCGAAACATCCGCTGGGAGTTACGGACTTTTTTCAACGTCAACAAATTCCCCCCTTGGAATTGGATTGGCGAGAGGTTTCAATGATCATATTCCAAGGGAAACACCGAAACCCCAAAATGCAGAGTCCCCTGGTCAAGTCGCGCGCAAAATTTCGATGCGGCGCGCAAAACCTACAGACGCACGCGGAATCCTCTTTCCGCGCAGCGCGGAACCCAGGCCCCGCCTATAAAAGGGCGTGTTGGGTCCCAACTCCGTACATCCTCTTTTTCCGCGCGATAAGCTCCTCGCTCTTGTGCGCAAAATCGCTTCTGTGGCTGCGCGTAAAACGCTCTGGCAGCGCGGAACTTCATCCGAAATTCAGCCGCGATTTCGCGCCTGTTCGGGCTTTTCAGCGCTTCGCGTGCCGATTGCGCGCCAAACTCCGAGTATTCGCGCGATCCCTTCAGATTTCACGCCGAACTCTCCGATTCTGCGCACTTCATCCTAATATCAACCAAATCCCGAGAAATTCGAGATGGCCGCAAACCGAGTTGATGAGGGGGAAGCAGCCGCTCGTAGGAGAATAATTGCGGCAAATGAGGAGGTTTACAGTGCCAAGGTGATTGTGTCCAACAATATGACCTTGTTCAATCTACTGACCCCAGCCCAGAAGGCGTACCCCCTTTCTGACAACCTCCCTCTCTGGAATTTTGGCATCCTGGATGAGGTACCACTGTCGGGCTTCGAAGTGGACAGGTCGTGGTCTTGGGTGACTCGGGAGGATGAACTTCCTCACTACAACATCACCAACAACGGTCATCCTGCCAGGAAAACTACACATGTGGATGTATATGTCCTGAACCTGAGGACTAGGACCATTACTGGGCACGAGCCTGTGGCAGAGGATTCTCCAGCCCTCTACGCGACCACGTTCCTTCAGAGCATCACAGATGGCACAAAGGGATGGCTGAAGGATTGGGACCTGCGGTCTGGGGGAATCTTCACCAACGAATGGGCCTGGGCGTTCTGGGTCTGCCATACCTGCCACCAGTTCAGGGACAAACTGTGGTATATCAGCCTATTAGAGGCGGTTTGGACATCCCAGTTCCACTTCCACCGCCAGCCTAAACTCGTACCGGAGCTATTCACCTGGTGGTCTCATGATACCAACACATTCCACCTCCATCATGGGGAGGTTGGAATCAGTCTCTGGGACATTCACTGCATCTGCGGTATCCCATTGGAGGGTTTCCAATACGACGAGCTCGTTCCTCCAAGGAACACTTGGGGAGACAGGATGCGGATGCCTATGCTGAAGTGGCACCTGTTGGAGCTGGCTAAAGAGAGGCTGGGGGTCAAGGACATCCTGAAGGACATCGCCTTCAAGGGCTGGTTCAGCCTGTTCCTTGAACAGGATCCGGCCGTCAAGATGCTGGGACGGGGCAAATGGTTCCCAACCGCGACTCAGAGGATGAGGGATGGGTCATACTGGAGAACCCTGGAGGTGGGGCAATACCAATCATGTGGCTACCGAGTGATTGAAGCCCGGGACCCGAACGTCCGGTGTGCCGGGTTCCTTGCCGCTTTCCTGAGCGGGTGGCTTCTTCCGGTGCGGGACGCGAGGATGGGTGTCCATCCAACAACATTGGTGATGGTGGGCTCCATGGCCGCCAACAAATGGTTCAACTTGGGCATTCCCGTACTGGCCAAGCTGTACACCATTCTGGGGCACATCTCACGAGGGGGGTCACCTCGGAGAGTATGTGGTCCCTTCCAGATCTTCCATGGCTGGGTGGCCCCTCATCTTAGTGGGTATACTTTCCCAAACGCCATCTGTCCTCCGGGCAATGGTCTGCGACCGTCCTTGCTGAATATCGCAGGGGTGGCGCTGATGAAGCTCAATGAGGAGGGCATGAGGATCCGCATCAGTAACCAAGCCAACTTCAACTTCAGCCCATTCCCCACCCCAGTCGGCCAGCTGTTGGATGATGGTCGAGGCTCTCTGGAACAGCAGGAATACTTCCAAAGGATTCGGGGAGGGGTGCTCGTGGCTCGGATCGACGGGAAGGTGATCTGCGAGCCGTACGTGCCATCCCGATTCGCCAGGCAGTTCGGGTGCCTCCAGCGAATGCCATTAAGTTATACACGGTTGTCTGGAAGGAGAGGAATACATGCGTCGTGTCCCAGATGTGGTTGATGTTTACCACCTTCGGCTCTGGCGATGTCTTCACTCTTCCCCCCGCCGGGGTCGATGCCCGCCTAGCAACCAAATACGCCGAACACTGGAACATTGCGTACCCTGAGGGGATATTACGCAAGCACATCCGGCAACTCGAGGTCCCTCGCACAGAAACCGGGCGACGGGAAAGAGGGCACGGTGCTGTCGGAAGGGGGGAACCAAGGGCGCGTTAGGCAGCGAGGCCTGCGCCGTCCAGGACATCGGCAGCGGGGACGTCACACGGTGCTGCCACATCGTCATTACCTGCAGGGGGGTCACACGAGGTGGCCAGGGAGTTTCCCGGGAAGCAAATCAGATATCTACTCGAACCTTCCCAAGACGCAATCTTCCCGGCACTGTGGTCGGCCTGGATGAACCTACGACAATCGCTGAGTGTCGAAGCCATCTGGCAGAAGATAATGCAAAAAGGGATTCAACTGCCAGAGGTCGGGCTCGTTCGAATTACCGACCGAGTAAATTTCCATCGGCGGCATGCTTATCTAATGGCCATGGATGCATACGCATGCCATAGGGGGAGGCATGTGGAGACAACTTTCCTCGTGAAAGTGATGCTCGGCAAGGAGCATGATCCGAAAGCGATGACGCTGGGAGAAGGAGACAGTGACGAGGAGCCAGAGGGGGAGGAGGAAACCGGAGAGGACGAAGGTGAGGGAGAAGATGAAGAAGAAGAGCACGAAGGTGAGGGGTGACAAGGGGAGACCTACCAAGGGAGTCTTCGAGAGAGCAGCGAGATTGCCAACTCTGATCTCGACCTAACTGAGATTCTCGAGGTTTGTCTCTATCTTCATTCATTTCCCTTATTCATCCATTATCAACTTCTGACTCACATCCCCATCCTACTCAGGAGCAACTGAGCGGTGGACGGGCGCCCCCACCATAGGGGGGAGGAGAGGGCCCGGCGAGACATGAAGGGGATCCGACACCCATCATTGAACTAACAAGCGTAGAGGGGTCTCCCATCATGGCGGCTCCTGGGACGGCTGAAACAATGGGGATCAACGCTCTGGATTCCTGTAAGTCTCACGCTTCACTACTGGTGCTTGGTGGCAAAGGATCTAACCAGCATATTCCTTGTGCAATGATCTCAACATTGGAGGCGCGTCAGGCTGCGGAGCCCAGGATGTCCGTGAGTGGACCAGCGGTAGACATACCACCTTGTTCGGAACATGCTCTCTGCACTGAGTTGGCCCCAACAATCGATGAACAAGGGGCGGTGGACATCAGCGGGGCTATTCTTGAGACGAGGCCAGAAGCTGTTGGAGGTATCATTGCTATTGGGGCGAGAGAAGAAGTTCGCTCGGACCTCAAGGATTCTATGCCTCACGAAGACATCCCTGGGGCGGATCCTGCTGCCGATCGGCTAGCGGCCTTCCCCATGTACCGACCCGCTGACCTTGAGGAGATAGACGACTCCGACTCAGAGGCGACTGAAGATAGTCAGATAGACGGCACAAGGGGTGGAAGTGTATCCAGCACTTTCTCAGGCAGCCCTAGTCCGATTGGTTGAGGCGGATGGGATCACTTCAGACCGGGCTGCACTTCCTGTGCGCCGGAGGAGCTGACGCTCAACATCTTCATCTGACGGTCTGTGATTACATGGCCGAGAAGATACACGAGAGCTGCCAGCGCACTGATATTTCCCAGTTCTGGGAAACATCGTTAAGCGCTCAAGCACTGCTGAGGGTGGAGCAGGAAGTCTGACACCTCGAAGGTTAGGCGGAAGATAAGGATGCCTTCATCGCAACATGCTCCGAGCTCGTGGAACAACTGACGACCCAACTGGCTGATGCACAGGAACAGCTGGTAGAGGCGAGTCACCAGATGACCGTGCTTCGAAGCGAGCGGGCACATTCACAAGCTAGGGCTGGCGAGCGGCGCTCTATGGTGGCCGATGAGGAGAGAGTCTCCTAAGAGCGAAAAGCAGCCCTGGAGGCTACCAGCCAGAGGGTAGCAGCACTGGAAAGATCACTTCAGCATGCTGATCCCTAATGTCTTTTTTTGCCATCTCATTAATATTTTTTCTTATACTGCTCATTGTCTCAATCCAATATATTTCCAAATCCACTTTTGTGTACCATTGGTTTAATGTGCTCAACCATAGTTTCAAAATGAATAACAACTCACCCCTAGGCTCCCGTGGGACATTCCCAACGCGAGGAGCACGAGAAGCTCGTACCATCATTCCGTTTAACTGTGGGGAATTGACCGTGATTCAGGCGTCCAAAATCATGCCTGGACTTCTGAGGAGACCCTGGGCCGATTGATGTGTCGACTTCTCAATGTGCTTTAACACACGAGCGGGGCAATGCCGGGGGCATTGAAATCCATCCGAACACAGGGGGATGGAGAGAAATGGTGAATCACGCTGGCCAAATTCGGGACCCAATGAGGTGCAACCATGGATAATAACTATTGACCGTGGCAGAAACACAGCATCCATATCACGTTGGCCTAGAACGGGGACAATAAATGAGGGCTGAGCGCTGACCATGTTCGCAACACGGGGCCTAACTCAAATACCATCGGTCAGTTTCCCGGAACGTTGGCCCAGGACAGTAGGTGGACCATAAGTCTATCATCCATACTATAGGGGGTCCCGTCAAACATGACCAGTCCTCTGGAACGTTGGCCCAGGATAGTAGGCGGACCATAGGTCGAGCATCCATACTGTTAGGGGGTCCCGTCAAACATGATAGGAAATGAGGATCCGAATAAAGGGGAACACAAAGCGTGGGAGGTGGAGTGGTGGCTTGTTCGAACAGAGTCCAACACTCTCGATATTGCGCCACCGTGGCGAAGGCGCATTTGGCGGACATACTGACCTGATCACGGGTCATCCCAATTTACAGGCAGGACCTCTTTAACGAGGGAACTGCCGCTTCCCATTATTACCATGGGGAATCCCGCTGCTCGGGGTAAATATCCCGATTACACCACTTCTCATGATGTCGGGCCGAGGGGCCGACAATGAGGAAGGACATGATTCAGCTGGGGATGGACCCAATACAAAATGTCTGGGCTGTCCTACGTATCTCATTAGGATGAGAATCAAGCCACACATAGTTCTTGAAATATAGTTTAACGTCATGTTGGATGAAACAGGGATCCTAGTTTTAGGTCTTAGAGCTCGAACCATGAGGATCTTAGTTTTAGGTCTTAGGGCTCGTACAAATGAGGATCTTAGTTTTTGGTCTTAGAGATCAGACCAATGAGGATCATAGTTTTAGGTATTAGAGCTCAGACCATGAATAGAAAGGGGGAGAAATAGACACATGGCAAGGCGGTTATGAAACCCGAAGTGAGAGAGGAACTAAGCCCTACTTACCATGTGATCTCCGGAGAAATGCTTGAGTCAAGGGACCGAACACAAGGGTTGGTTGGTTGGGCCCGCGGGGAAGTGCCTCGGGCACTCCTACGTATCTCATAAGGATGAGAATGAATCCATATGTAGTTCTGGAACGTGTCATGGTAAGATACCAGTGCCATGGAAAAGGGGAGTGCGGGCGTGGCCCTTGCACTGAAAGATGCGGAATTTGATAAATCTTGTTTGTCCTTTACGGTGAGTGGGTTTTTTTTGTGAAGCGACAGGCCTAGAGCAGCAGGTCGTGGTGTCGCCACAAGAATAAAGCCGTGATAGGCGTTGACAGATGGCATGGCATAATACCAATACCCAACGTGATGTCCTCTACAATGAGGTCACCACAATGCGGTGTTGTTTTTCATCGTGCACCATGGACGATAATGTCACAGTTTAGGGTCGTGTGATAGGACCAGCAACATAGTTTAAGGTCATATGGTTTGGACCAAAAACACAGTTTATGGTCATATGGTTAGGACCAGCAACACAGTTTAAGGTCATATGGTTTGGACCAGCCGAGAGAGGAGCCTCGGGACAAAGAGGCCCGCGAGGGTTCAACAATCAAGGAGGGGCAGGAGGTGCTAGCTCCCAGCTGTGCTGGTCCCGAAACGCAATTTCCGGGTGACTCCTCATCTCCCATGGGGATGAGGTTCAAGCTGCACGCAACCCGTAAAGAAGATACCCAAGCACAAACTCTAGCGCTCCGATCGCAGGAGCCCCGAGAGACACCGTTATGCAGCCCGGTCTGTCTGATGTGCGGGGGTGTACTGAGGGTTAGTACAAGTAGTGTCGAGATTCCAACTTGACACAATGGGGAGGAACACGACATGAACTATTCCACCAACATTCAGGGCCTGTAGAAACCGATGTGATGACTGAGGATTACTACTGACCATGTTCGCAACACAGCATCCTGTCATATTAGCCATGGGGACAAATAAATGAGCATCAACTACTGACCATGTTTGCAAAGCGGGATTCATATCAATTTGTTGTCTGAAACCCTTGGGGGCATTGGCCCATGACAGTAGGAGAGCCCTTGGGCGTTGTATCCAGGCCGTTCTTGGGGGTCCCTCCGGGTATGAAGGATGACGGGGGCCCGAATGAAGGGGAACATAAAGCTTTGAAAGTGGATGGAACTTGCCTAAGTCAATTCCGGCACTCCAAGTCCTAGACCAGAGTACCTTGAGCACATCAGCAGACCACTGGAAAGGGTCAGAGGGCTCAGTACGAGAGCGACCAAAAGATGGTGGATCCCCGGGCAAAAGAGGGGGCATAATGCCAAACACTCTGGGAACCAGGAGATCGTGGGATCTCCTAAGAGATGGGGCTGGACCTTACATCTAGGTGTTTTTCCATTCATACGTATCCCATAAGGATGGGAATCAAGCAATACATAGTTCTGGAAATACAGTTTAATGTCATGTTGGACGAAATATGGATCTTAGTTTTAGGTCTTAGAGCTCGGACCAAGGTGAAAGCGTGGAGTTTGGTAACTCCTGGGGCTGGACCCAAGACGAAATGTCTGGGAATTCCTACATATCCCATAAGGATGGGAATCAAGACACACGTAGTTCTGGAAGCACAGTTTAACGTCATATGGGATGAAATATAGTTTAACATCATGTGGGACGAAATAGGGATCTATGTTTTAGGTCTTAAAGCTCAGACCATGAGGATTTTAGTTTTAGGTCTTAGAGCTCGCACCATGGAGCCCAGCTGTAGGGAAGAGCATAGTTTATGGTCATGCTGGACCATACAGTTTAAAGTCATGCTGGACCATACAGTTTAAAGTCATGCTGGACCATACATTTTAAGGTCATGCTGGACCATACAGTTTAAGGTCGTGCTGGACCATACAGTTTAAGGTCATGCTGGACCATACAGTTTAAGGTCATGCTCGACCAAACAGTTTAAGGTAATGCTGGACCATATAGTTTAAGGTTAGTCTGGACCATACAGTTTAAGGTCATGCTGGACCCTAGAGCCTAGGAAAAGTACTTCTTGAGGAACCTGGCGTTAGTGGGAGGAGTGATGTGCTCACCTTCCATGGTTACCAGGGAGTACGCGCCATTGGAATAGACTTTGTGGAAAATAAAAGGCCCCTCCCACTTGGGATCCAACTTGGGCAGTTTCCTGCTGGGAATCATTGGCGCTCTGAGAGCCAGCACCATGTCACCTTGCAGGAAGGAGCGGAGGTGAACCTTCTTATCGAAAGCTAGAGCCATCCGGCTCTGATGCCTTTCCAAGTTGTGCAAAGCGCGAAGCCTACTTCCGTCTAGTGCTTCCAACTCTGCTAGACGGATCTCGGTAGCTCTATCCGGCACTTTCTGGTCGTAGACGGCCGTGCGCAATGAGGGCAGCTGGACCTCAATTGGTAGGACGGCCTCAGCTCCGTAAACCAGTGAATACGGAGTAATCTGGGTGGAATTGCGAATCGTTGTCCTATAAGCCCAGAGGGCGTTGGGGAGCTTATCTGGCCAACTTTTCTTGTTATGACCCACCATTTTTTGAAAAATGTTAGAGAGGGTTTCGTTAAACGCCTCAATCTTTCCATTTGCCTGTGCATGATAGCGGGAGGTGCGGTTAGAGCGAATGTCATACTTGGCGTATAACCTTTTCATCTCGGCTGCTCGGAAGTTGGTTCCGTTATCCGTAAGGATCGTGTGAGGTATTCCAAATCGGTGGATGATATTGGATCTCACGAAGACGGCGGTAGAACAAGCCTTGACTTCTTTGAGCGGGGCTGCCTCTACCCACTTTGAGAAGAAATCCGTAGCGGTCATGATGAATCGGTACTGACGGGCCATCGCCGGCGGGTAAGGTCCTACAACATCCAACCCCCAGACTGAAAAGGTCCAAGAATACTTAGTTTTATGGAGAGGCGCTGGTGTCCGGTGCACAAAGTTAGCATGAACTTGGAATGCATGACACCTCTTGGCGTACTCGATGCAGTCGTGGATCATGGAGGTCCAAAAGTATCCCAACATCCGAATCTGGTGGGACAACTTCGACCCGGCCTGGTGGGCGCCACAGGAACTAGCGTGCACTTCCTTCATGAACTGTGGGATCTCAACTCCTTGAAGACAACGGAGGAGAACACCGTCAAACCCACTCCTGTAAAGGAGCTGTTCACGGCTGGGACCGCTTTGAAGGGTGAACTGTGGCGCGCGGCGCTGGATTCGTTCTCGCTCCGCTTGATCCATCGGAAGATGAACGTTCTAGAGACATTCAATCAGAGGAATCCTCCAGTCAGGAATTGTCCCGATCACCAAGCCTGGAACCCCAAGGGGTCCTGATTCAGGGATGCCAGTGGTGAGATGGTTCACTCGCGGGCCACGATCGCCCTCGGGGATATCAGGAGCAGGGATAACATGAGAAATGACTCTCCGGTGTGCCACTTGGATGATTACGTCATCCTGTCCGGGCTCCGCGAGTGATGCGGCCAGGCTAGACAAAGCATCTTCTCAACTGTTCTACGACCGAGGAACGTGAACGACATCTGGTCGGGAGGTTAACTTTGCCATTAGATGGAGGGTACACTCCAGGAAAGGCATGAGTTCCGGCTTTCTGACAGCATAGTCACCGTTAACCTACTTGATGACTAGCTCAGAGTCCCCTTTCCCACACAAACGGGGCACGTTAACCTCGAGGGCCAACTTGAGGCCAGTGATGAGGGCATGATATTCTGCCTCATTGTTGGTCCATCCTTATGACAACAAGAAAGAAAATGGCAGAACGTCTTGCTCTGGGGTGATGAAAACGATACCCAGGCCCACTCTGTTAAGCCTAGGATCATCGAGCCTTCTACTGATAGGGCTTCGGGAGGCGTCGTCAAAGTGAAACTGCCAGCATGGGGTGGCGTGATTGACTGAGATGATTGCCTCATCAGGAAAGCCCGAATCCAGGGGCTGGTCAACAGAGGTGGGGTGGGTGGCGAAGAAGTCTGCCAATGCCTGCCAATTGATGGCATTCTGAGGTACGAACCTAATGTCGAACTGTTGGAGGATCACCGCCCAGCATGCCAATCGGCCGGTCAACATAGGCCGGCTCAAGATGTATTTCAACGAGTCTACCCGAGAGACCAAATGTACCTCATGGTGATGCAAGTAGTGCCATAATTTCTGTACGGAGAAAACGAGCGTCAGGCAGCTCTTCTCGATAGGAGAATATCTAATCTCCGCATCGAGGAACCTGCGTCTGAGGTAGTATAGGCTATTCACCGTTCCCTCGTTGTTCTTCTGGGAGAGATGGGCACCGAGGGATTGCTCCAGGGCGGTCACGTAAAGGACCAGCGGCCTTCCGGGAACGGGTGGCCTCAGGACCAGAGGTTGAAGCAGATACTGCTTGATTTACTCAAAAGCGGTCTGACACTCCTCGTCCCACCCGTAGGCAGAACCTTTCTTCATGAGCCGGGAGAAGGGCTTACACTTGCCGGCCAGATTCGCAATGAATCGGCGTATATAGGCTAAGTGGACTTGGAGGCCTCAAATCTCCAGAATATTACTCGGGGGAGGCATCAGACTGATGGCCTTGTTCTTCTTGGGGTCGATCTCGATACCTCGATATCTCACAATGAAGCCAAGAAACTTTCTGGAGGTGACCCCGAAGGCACACTTCAACTGGTTCATCTTCAAGTGGCGAGAACGGAGGAAACAGAACACATTCTAGAGGTCTTTGAGATGGTCCTGGTGCTGAAGAGATTTAACCACTAGTTCATCTATGTAGCATTCCACTAGTGTCCCGAGGATCGGCTTGAATATGTGGTGCATAGCCTGTTGATAGGTGGTACCCACATTCTTCAGGCCGAAGGGCATAACCCGGTAGCAGAAGGTACCCTGGTGGGCCCTGAAGTCAGTGAACTCTTCATCCTCGGGGGCCATCTGGATCTGGTTGTACCTGGAGTATCCATCCATGAAGGAGAGGGCTTGGAACCTGGTCGTCACATCGATCAACAGCTCTATCATTGGAAGGGGAAAGTCATCCTTCGTACAGTGGTGATTAAGATCGCGGAAGTCGATGAAGACCATGATCTGCCCATTCTTCTTCCTTACGGGCACAATTTTTTCTAGCCACCTGGGATACTGGACTTCCTTGACGAAGTTGACCTTAATGAGCTTATCAACTTCGGCCTCAACCATGGCACCATGAAGAGGGTGCATCTTCCTGGGAGGCTGCATGAACCCATGATGGTTTGCTGGGAGGCCAAGGCGGTGGACGGATACCTAGGGATCTAGTCCCAGTATCTCATCATAACTCCAAGAAAACACATCATGGTGCTGTCTGAGGAAATCTATGTACTGTTTTCGTTCCTCGGGAGGCATAGCGGTGCTGACCAATGTGGGTCTTGGGTCCGCCTCACTGCCGAGGTTCACCTGTACTAGCTCGTCGACCGTGGTGGAGACACCCTCTTCAAAGGCGGGAGGAGCATCTTCCATGTCTTCTTCTCTACTTGAGGAAGGATCGTCCACCGTGGGAGCTGTTTCGGGGATGCTCGACCCTGATGGGGAGCTGGCACCAGCTTGGGCGGCGGAGGTCGTCCCGACGGGAGACTCATGCACCGCGGAGATCATGGCGATGAAGGCAGTCAATCCAATCCCGTCCGGTCTTCGGCCCAAGGGGCCATGCTTTAAGACATCAAAGAAGTGGTGACGCGTTGGCTTGAGCCGGTCGATTCCAGCTTGGCGAAACAGACACGTATAACGTACCGCTGTTTCCATGAGCCCAACATCCCGATATCGCACAGGGGTAGGAGGCTCGGGGATCACCTAAGCCTGGTTGGTGTAGGAGTACGAGGTGATCTCCCTCCGTCACATAGACCCAGAAATGTGCCTTCCTCTGGTACTCAAGACAACAAAGCACTCTCCCATATCGGGAGTCGTAGCTTCCATCCGATGGATTGGGAAAACATACGTTTCATCCAGACCAGCCCAGGGATCACTTGCAACAGCGGCGGGCCCAACCTCACCTGCCAGGATTTCCTTGTCCTTGCTCTTGTAGTAGTCAACGTCCAGGTAACGGGCTTCACAAGAGGCAAACGGAGACGCATCTCCGTGGAGTACACCCACTCGACCATTAAGGAGTATTTGAGGCACTGGAGGTATGGGGAGGGGACCTACGCGTGAAGATGGAGCCACGACCTTCCCATAAATGCATTGTAGGCATTGTCCTGAGAGACAACCATGAATTCAGTATAGGCAACTAAGCCACCGAAGTGGGTCTTCAGACGAATCCTACCGAGTGGAGTTTTCTTGGTCCTGTCATACCCCTGGATTATGAGGTCGGAGGGAGTTAAATCTTCCTCATACAATCCCAATTTTTGTAGTGTCCGAGTTGGGATCAAGTTAATCCCAGAACCCATGTCGACAAGACAGTGATGAACTTCCACACCATTGAACTGGCTGGTAATGTACAACGGACGGATGTGCCCCTGTATGGGAAGGTCTTCATCTTCACCGGAAAACGAGATAACCGCATGATATTCGGCGTCCCCGATCACCTCGGTGTGGAAGGCTTCTGCGGCCGCTACCTTCGTTTCGAATTTGATGGGGATACTTAGAGCCTTGGCGAGTGCCTCATGCATTTGGGACGTCAGGAGAAGGGACTCAAGGATGGAAAGATTTGAAGGAATAACAGCCAGATGCTTTAGGATATCATACTTTCGCGCCAAACGTGAGATTCCGCTTACAGGAGGTCGCTCTGCGATTGGGGGCATGACGGGTCCTACTGGCGGGACCGATGACTGACTAGTACTAGGCGCGTCCCGCTGTGCACTAGATGATGCCCGGGAGTTGACTTTCATGCCAGGACAGGAAGGCCGTAGTCGTTCAGTGGCAGGGCTGGGCAGGTCGCGACGCGGGCAAGGCGATTCCGCCCAATCCAACAACACAAACGGTGGTGGAAGGGACCCCGTTGTCAACGGGTGAGGGATCCGCGAGTGCTGCTCTCTGTACCGGGCCTGCTGCCTGGTCTCGGTAGCGTGAACGGCCTGACTGGAGGTGACTACTGCCGTGCCCTGGCGATTCACGTAGCCACAGCTCCGCCGGCGTTGGCAATGGCTGGGAACATTGGGAAGATCCGCCTGGCGCACCACATCGTCGGGAGCCACAAAGGGATTTACCAACTCTACGTGTTAACCAAAGCGTACCCCGGGCTGTCACTCGAGGAATCATCCACTACCAGACGAGGTCTCGGAGGGACCCCCATCTACGGGGGCATGAAATCACCAAGCGTGTGAGAAGATGACGACAATGGCAGGGCGCGTTCTTTATTCTTGCATCGCCGCCTGCTCTTCTAGGAAGAAGTAGGCTGAGACGACGAGTCCAAAGCGGTGCTCGCGGACTCTAAGGGCTCTGGCTGACATAGGTGATCACGGATAATGCCATGGGCACAGGCGACTGTCCTGTGGGCCATCCAGTCATTATAATTCCCGGACCCACGGTCGGAAACATGTTCCCACCCATCACTGTCATCGCTGCTGCCATCTGATCCCACGAAGACACCTGCCACCTGTGTCGGGGCTGGGCCCAACCTGACTATGTTGTTGTCAATCCGGTCTTTGAGCTAGTCCTAGAACACATAGCACTGCTGGATGGTGTGTCCCAGGATCCGGTGGTAAGGGAAGTAGTTGGGGTGATCAGTGAGACACGCCTCTTCTGGATTCTGACACCCAGGCAACCGCACGATCCTCTGCTCCAAGGCGCTACGGAAATAACCGGGGATCTGGGCCTCGCCAAATGAGTAAGACCGATTCCTTCTGTCTGGAAAGGGGACTCTTGGGGGCTGACCATGACCAGGGGACGGAGGAGCATGCCGAGGAGTCGGAGCCGTATTACCTCTCCTAGGTGGTGGTGGTGCTTTACGCGGAGGCGCCTGCTGGTTTTGAGGCAGTCGCTGTTGGGCCGGAGGCTGTGCTCACGGGGGTGGACCCCTACGAGCCTGCTGAGCTGGCCTTACTGGCAGCAAATCTAGCTGTCTGGGGGCCTCGATCTGGTCCATAGCAGCGGGCTCGGCTCTGGAGGCCCTCCTTGCAGAGATTACAGGAGGCAGCAGGCGTGCCTGACTGGCCTGTTGCAGGGCTTCTTCGAGGCGTTGAGCCTTGTACGAGAAGTCCTTGAACCCTCCAGGGTAATTCTGCGTGATCAGGGAAGGAACCAACTCCGCCTTGACGTTCCCTACACACATCGTCAGTAATTTCTCCTGAGTCAACGGCATGTCATGGGAGTACATGAGCCCCTTCAACCGGGCGACGAAGTCCGCGACTCGCTCGTCGGGCCTTTTCTTGCACCTAAATAGGTCTGAAATGTTCGTATTCCGGGTTGTGGAACTGAACTGGTAGAGGAATTTCCGGCAAAGGTCCTCCCAGCTAGTCACTGATCCAAGAGGGATTTGGCTGTACCAGACGAATGTTGGTCCTTCTAGTGTCTGAACGAAGCAGCAGAGCATGGCAGCCTCCTGCTGCACCGGAGTCCCTAACATAGGCCCGCACCTCGAGTTGAAGTGGTCCAAGTGTTGAGGCGGGTCTCCGGTCCCATTAAAGGGGGAAAAAGTGGGGTCCCCGAATCCTGGCGGGGCTGGCATGTCATCCACCCACGCTAGGTATGACATGCCATCTGGCGGGATTGCCACCTGCTGAGTTTCTTGGGCCTCCAAGCGAGCGATGAGTACTTCCATCAGATCATTTGGGTGCGGATTCCTGTCCTGACAGGGATCTCTAATCACAAGCATGTTTCCATGCTCTTCGATACGGTAGTCATGCTAAGCGGCTCGCGGGGCAGCTGGCGGAGCGACTCTCGGAGCGGCGGGAGGAAACCGAGCAGGTTTCCCCAGATTGTCTCGCCGCTCGGGAGGGTTTGGAAAAACATGTCGTGCCCTCTTGCCATGGGTTCCAGCATCTCCCCTGTCGGCGAACACGACACGGTCACGGTTCCTCGGGGGAATCTCAACAAGGGGTAGATGGTCCCGCCCCTGCTGTCCTGGTCTAGGAGAGCCAAATTCAGGCCGCTACTCTGCAATTCGTTCGGGCAAGAGCTCATCAACCAGCCTCTTTTTCTCCGCTAGCTGATAACGTAGTGTGTCCTTCACGAGATCTTCCTCTGCCTCCTGCACCATGGCAGATGGGTCGGCGAGTTTGATAGACCCAACAGGCTCTTTACCCTTGTCGGTGTTTCGGCCGAGTGTTACTGCCTCCGTGGGTAAAGGAAGACCTAGGAGGCTCCTCTGTTGGGGAGTAACCCTCCCAGATGGGTTCAATAGAGGCCTGTCCTCGGGGGGTGAGTCCCTGTCAAGGGGATCCACAATTTTTACCTCATCTGAAAGGTCAGCCATGTTGATTGTGACTGCCCTTGGCGACATTCCCTCGGGGTTGCCCAACGGATCGGGCTGTCGGCGGATCGAACAGAAGAGGAGAGCAGCGTACTGCCCCATCCGCGGACGTGCGCGTGGGGGGTGGCATACTTGATATCTCAGAGGAGTACTTGAAAACTCTGAACGCATTGTTGCTGGAGGGCTTCGTGGGGGTCCAGCGACTCGGGGTTCCGGACCGCGGGGAGTACAAGTAGGTCGACCCGGCAGCACTACTCACCAGTCTCCTCGAGATGCGCTTGCCTCCCAGGATAAGGCACTAGCTGATGACGGAGGTGGGAGTGAGTCACCCGGAGAATCTGGCGGAAGCATTCAAACTCTCCCGGGGTGAGTGACTCCGGAAGATCAAAATCTGATTCTGTGACCGGCCAAAACTTTTCGAGGAAGTGGCCTGCTGCCAGAACAGTCCTGAAGCTCCACGGTTCCGGTTCGGGGTCCGAAACCTGTCGACCCTGCTCGTCCACCAAGGAAAATCGGGGTGTTGGCAATGGCACCAAGGCAGGCCGCCGGGGCGGTGGGCTGGCCGGCGGGGAATACGGCGAACAGGCCGATTGGCCGCCGACCCTTGGGCCATCCTCCCGGGGTTGCAGTGCCATGGCTGCCACGTCGCGATAGGATGGGCCGGCGAACGGGCCTCCTGTCAGAGCGTCGGTGCCCGCCAAGGGTGTATCGCCTCGAGATTCTTTTGTCGGTCCCCAGAAAAGCTCCTCAACCTCCCTAGTAGGGGCGAGAGGTGCTTCCATGGAGGCCATTGGGAACTGCGGGCTCGATCCTCGGTGGTACGCCAAGTCCTCGTCCTCCTGGATATACTTTCGAAGGTAGGAATGGATCATACGAACCTCACATTTGGGGAGTACGAGACTGACGGGTCACGTCCCCATCCCTGCCCTCGACTTGAAGGGTTGTGGGGAAGGTTCCATCGTCGAGTCGTACTCTACCTAAGAACCCGAGAAACGGACTGGTCTAATTTCCATCCGGACTCCCCTGACATTCCTCCAACGGTGACGACGCCCGGCCTTCCTGCCCCTGGGTAGCTCCTCTGGGTAGGGACGATTTCTGTCATAGGGTCCCCCGGCCACAATGGAGCTGGGGAAGAGGGGACCGAGGGCTGGGGTATGAGAAGCACTGGGTCAGATGTCGAAAGGGACATGGGGAGGTCATCCATGTGAGTGGGTGACTGGATACACAGCGGATCCATGCTCGCGACCAGCAGTAGGGGGAGTGACCTCATACCCCATGCAGCGGGCGCTGGAAGGAGTCATACCCAGAGCACAACCATCGCAATGAAGCTTTCGGCCTCCCTGATTGGAAGCAATGAATGAGCCTTCATGGTGTGGGGAACTACCGTGGATTGGTCCGCAGTGGCCATCGCCAGTGCCCGCGACCGGGAGACTCGACCCAACTTTCCTGTAGGGCGGTCGGGGTTTCGATCCCAGTCGGGCACGTGGCTGTCCCTGCTCAATGTGTGCGGGGAACTAGTAACAGGAGTCAGCAGTGGCTTTGTCCATAGTGGTTGCTGACCCAGGATGGGCATTCTCTCCTGCTCGCGCCCGACGCTGGCGTCGAGTCAGATGGGCCGGAACCGGCGTTGCGGGCATGAAGATTTCCTACTCCTCGGCTCGGGGAGTCGGGAGGTGGCGTCGACGCAGCCTGGAGGGGGTTCTTGCTGTTGACCCCTGGGATGGATCGCCGATCGGGAGGATTCGGACATTCTGCAGCTCATTGGGATAAGGGAGGGATGTGTCAAAGTGCTCCGGGGATAGACCCCCGAAGTGGTTGAACGTCGGCGTGGGGAGCGGCGGCTCCCTGCGCGGCCCTCGAGGGCGGTGATGGTGGTGAGGCGCAGCCGTCTCTTGATCCAAACGGGCCTTGCCCCTGGTGGGGATGACCCCTCCCTCGTCATACCTATGAACCAGGTCAATGATAACCCTCCGCTGGATGACTTCTGACGGGGAGAGGGGGCGCAGGCGCCCGGCTGCTACGACGGTCGAAGTCGGAGTAGCCATGAAATGGGCGGGACCGCACGGAGTAGCCGCGTCGGTACTGCCCCTGCCCCTGCGCCGGTGGGCAGGTGGCGATTGAGCATCGAATGCAGTGATCTGATTCCTGGAAACAGGGAGATGGACCCATTAGTATCAACAGGAAAAGAGATCAACAACCAAGTCCCATCGTCATTCCGTCTTCCATGGTCGGCAAGAGGGATCCATGCTGGCGGAGTCGCAGAACGGAGTAGTCAACGCCTTGATGGCTTCGACCCCTGGTGGGTTCCCATCCTGGTGAGGGTTACCCGGACCTAGGGACATGCAAGTATTCCAATGCCCTGACGGCTACCATTCCCCGTTTTGAGGAGAAGATATTCATGTTGGGTTCACCATTTTTTGATGGTGATGCCCGACGCCGGATATCTGGATCCTACGCCATGTCGCCATGTCAATCTTCTGGTGTCTTGAACGCTACGAATCTCCACATTGAGGAGAAGAGCTTCATGTCGGGTCCACCATTTTTTGTTGGTGATTCCCGATGCTGGATATCTGGATCTGACGCCACATCAATCTATTGGTGTCTCGAACGCTACGAATCTCCACATTAAGGAGAAGACCTTCACATCGGGTTCACCATTTATTGTTTCCGACGCTTTCACCAGGGCGCGCGTGCGCATCCGTCCTCGGGGAGGGCGCGCTGCCTGTTGCCCCGCATTCCCACTTTCAAAAGGCGGGTGGCATCTGTTCCTTGTTCAGGGACGTCTGCTCCTTGATCAAAACCGGAATGATGGGATGTCGGTTCTTCCTTCCGTGGATTTTTCCTCGGAGCACATCACCTAGTCCAGGTCCCCCTCATAGATTTAAGACAGGTTCGTGAAGCTCATTCCCAGTGCCATATCTACATGGACGCCGGTTAATTACGCTGCTTCCGTCAAGACGCTCCAATGGGTCTTGTCGGGGCAGTAACCTTCGGTGGGGAGAATGGTCACGTCGAGGCATCAGTAGATCTGGCGTGTCTGTCTCCTGTCCCTCATCACAAGGCTTTTCGAGGGCACGGAACCCCGAGGCATCCCACATCGAACGCGGAGAATGTGTACCATCTGAGGTTTTCCTCAGCTTCCCATGTTTGACACGAGGTATGTGGCGAGTTTAACGTCTTGCGTAGACAGATCAGATTGAAGGGTCCCTGGGGGGAACACCGATGTTGGGGCCAGCACGTGGGCGGCTTCCCGGAAGCTGTGGGGTGGAAGGGGGTGGTATGATCCCCACCGGGATGTGGCGGCCCGGGTAAGGATCAGGATGGATGGTGGAGTGAGAAATGGGGCTTACGCTCTGGGGCGGCCCAAGAGGAGGAGTACAGTTTAACTTCATGTTGGATGAGGGAATACAGTTTAACGTCTTGTGGGACGATGGCATGTGGGGCTTACACTCTGAGGTGGCCTATGGTGGGTATGGGGCTTACACTCTGGGGCGGCCCATAGTGAGTAGTGAACCGATGTGAAGAGGTCGGAACAACTGGGTGGTGGGCTTGAACCTCATGGAGGCTTCCTACGTACCGTGCGTTAGCACAGATCAAAGTCCACGTAGTTCATTGAGATGGGGCTTACGCTCTAGGGCAGCCCATAGAGGACGTTATGGTCGATGCACGCTCTAAGCCCATGTGAGTCATGATCGATGTGGGAAACAAGAGGCAGTAGGGACCAGACGATCACGTCGCGAAGGGTGCGTTCGTGAGAAGCGGAATGGGGCTTACGTGTTGAGCGGCCCAATGAGGGAACATGGGATTCTGCGTGGTTAGCAGCCCTTGGTACCGGGGCTTACTCCAATGTGGAGGCCCGTGGTGGGACAAAGAACAGTGGGAAAAGGAATCCACTGGCCTTGGAAGGGGGAAGTACAGAGATACATGGGTGAAGTCATCTGCAAGAAAGGCTAGGGGCTTACGCTCTGAGGCGGCCCTTCCCCGTGGACAAAGAATGACCGAGCTGGGGGGACCCTACATGTGAAGCATGGGTTCGGACCACAGTTTAACTTCTTGTGTTAAGGACGAGGTGCTTAGCAGTTTAACGTCCTGCAGCTTGGACGAGTGTGGGTTTTCTCCACACCCCTAGGGCTTATATGCCCAACGCCCTCTACCCCTTGTGGAAGGGAATGCATCGGCGAGGTCATGGTGAAGGAGGGAGTACGGAGATGCACGAGTTCAGTCATCCGCAAGAAAGGCTAGGGGCTTATGCTCTAAGGCGGCCTTTCCCCCGCGGACAAAAATGGCCTGAGCCGGGGGGACCCTACGTGCGAAGCACGGGGTCGGACCACAGTTTAACGTCTTGTGTTAAGGACGAGATGCTTAGCAGTTTAACGTCCTGTAGCTTGGATGAGGTGGGTTTGCTCTACACCCCTAGGGCTTACATTCCCAACGCCCTCTACCCCTTGTGGAAGGGAAGGAATCGGCAAGGCCGTGGCGAAGGGGGAGTACAGAGATGCACGGGTACAGTCATCCGCATGAAAGGATAGGGGCTTACGCTCTGAGGCGTCCCTTCCCCATGGACAAAGAATGTCTGAGCACGGGGGACCCCACGTGCGAAGCACAGGGTCAGACCACAGTTTAACATCTTGTGTTAAGGATGAGGTGCTTACCAGTTTAATGTCCTGCAGCTTAGACGAGGTGGTTTTGCTCCACACCCCTAGGGCTTACATGCCCAACACTCTCTACCCCTTGTGGAAGGTTGGGCATCGTCAAGGCCGTGCAAAGGTGGGGCCGCAGGGCAAACCACCGGGGGGTCCACGTTAGCTTGGCTATGCATAGAAGCAATATCCATTAGCGTGCATATGCGGTGAAGCATAAGAAAAAGCAATGCAGCCGGAAACATGGCCCAGGGGACCTTGGGGTTACTTCATACGAGCCAGGAAGGACGTATGGGGAAAACAACGCATGGAACACATGCCCGACACGGAAGACATCAGGTGTCGGCATGGGGGCAGCCAAGAAGCATCAAGGTGAGAGGTCTCGGGGTTTGCACGCAAAAGGGAAGATTTGCGCGCAAAACACCGGGACGATGCGCAACCAAAGCAAATGGAATTGCGCGCGAAGAGGGAATTACGCGCAGGATTTTGCGCGCAAGGCAGGGTATTGCGTGCACAGGACGTGAATTGCACGCAAGGCTGGAAACCGAGGGAGGGGGAAAAGTCAGTGAAGCTGGTGGAATTGCGTGCAAAGGCGAATTCCAGGGAAATTTTGGGCGAAATGAGGGATTACCTAGATTCCATCTTTCGTCGGGGGGAGCCAAATTGCGCTCACGAGAGTCGCTTCGAATTCTTCAACCCCAAAACCGTTCGGGGTCAGCTTGTATTTATAGGCAACCTCGGGCGCGGAATCCAGGCAGCGCGCGGAATTTTTCACTCTGGGAACTGCTTGCGCGCAATATTAGGTCACGCAGAACCAGGGCGCGCAATTATTGTGCGCCTCACTGGCACAATTCTGCACATCCTAGGAGGACTTCACGCGCAGACATTTTTCCGCGCGAATCCTCCTTTATTTCGTGCACCACTTCCCGGGCCTCCGGTTCGGGCCTCTGATTCCGAATATGACTTCACTTCGTCATTTCGAAACTTCCTCCAGGAGTTACACACTTTTTTCGGCGTCAAAAATATAATTTTAGGACTTATTCTATTTCTGAAATATGTACCTCAATGTCCTTAATGAGAAATCCAACGAATTGTTTACTAAAAAAATGTTATCATCATGACTAAGGTTCATCATTTTATTAATATTTTTTCTGACAAAAATTCTATGTAAATTAATTAATAAATAAAATATTTCTCTCATATAATTATATATTATAATTAATTTGGAATTATTTATATCCACCTCGTTATCAATTTCATTGGAAACAATGTCATCCCACGTGTGTACAACGGTCTATCACCTCACAAACTGAATTTTTTTGATCAATGAATACCATATATATTTATAATGTTTGTAATAAATAACTTATATGATAAATATAAAACAATATTCGTTTTTTATAATTAATATATCATATATTTACTCAAATGATCACCCAATAAGGAAATAATGTCCTCACTCGAGTGTAAGTTAAACCAAAAGTCTTCCCGAATCAATGTTATTCATAATCTATGAATATAATTAAAGAATGATTAAATAAATATTTCCAATTAATAAATATGAAAATTATAATAATAATATCATTTGTTGAGGTACTAACTATATATTATGATCATTAATCACATCTTCGTTGAATAATAATCCGTGATGAAAAAAAATTTCAACACCAAAAACATTATTATCAATGAAATATTATTAATAAATAGGTGAAAATATTTAATAATAAAATCACACATTTAAGAAAAAATAAAGTAGTATTATTATAAATTTATAACAATTTTATAATCATTTATCATTTTTAATTCATTATCAACTAAAGGTAAGAGGGTGTAAGGTATTTTTTCATAATTTCCTTTCACTAAGGAATATTTTTATATTTTTCACCAAATTTAATTTCTATGTTGTATATATAGTAATGATGAAAATTAATATCATTATGACATCATAATTTATATTATATAAATATTCAAAATTAATTTACATATTACCTGACTAGTTAAATTGAATGTTACAAACTAGAAATTGTTTCAACACTAAAATTAGTTTCATTAGGTTATATAAATTTTTATTTATCATCAAATTTCATGGATTATTTGTGTAACGAATTATTATTATATAATGTTTTTTCTTTTGTTTTGTGAATATTAACATTTCATTCATAATATTATTCCATTGATAAAATATCATATCAATTATACGATCATTTAAAGATATACAATCATAACTTATACTTAATTGAATTAAATTTACTATTATTAAACTTTTTTTAGGTTTATCTTATTTTTATTTGACCTTTGATGCCATAAATATCTTTATACTCCTTGTATTTCATTTTTTCCTTTGATTATATTCCTTCCATTGTTTATATGACTAGCATATAACTAATGTGTTAATGGATTATGCTTCAATTCCATTTTAATAAAGATAGTTTATTCTTTAATTACCATTGAAGATGTTATTTGACCATTTTTTTACAGACCCATTTATGTTTCAGCTAATTTGGTTAATAATTGAGTTTTAAGGAAATATTATTATTTCTTCTATTTGGTATATAATTATTACGATTTCAATTAGGTAAATAAAATTTATTTTTTATTTTAGATCCAAAATGATTTTTATTATACATAACATTTTTCAAAAAACGTTTTCAATATTTTTATTAATCAAATATAAATATTGTATAATTTATTTTTTAACAATTTTTTTTATATAGAAAAATGGTTTAAAATAATTTTTTTCATTTTCTAATAATGATTCATTTTTTTACTTTTTATAGAATTTTTGAAATGATGATTTTTCTAATAGTCATAGAATATTCAGAGAATCATGGCTAATCAGTTATTTGTATATTCAGTTTAATGTTTAATGGTTTAATTCAAATAATATGATTTCAAAATAATTTATAAATAATTTTTTATTCATATTTCTAATGAAGATATTGTATTTTCATCAATGAGGGATCTATTTATATTATCATTTTATTTAAATTCATCATGGAAAGGACTCATCATTTTATACAAAATCAATTGTTTTGGTATTCTAATTACACTATACTTATTAATTATATAGGTTTTTTTTACTAGTTTGACTAGTCATGGTAATGGTATTAACATTTTTGATTAATTTAACAGTTATAATTTTTCCCTTGAATCATTCACCTTCCAATGATCATTAGACAATCCATTTTACAAAAAAATTAATATTCTTTATAATGTATATTCATATTTCATATAATTTTTTTACTTTTTATTTTTATTGTTTATTTTTAATTTAAATATATTTATAAGAAAAATAGTGGTATTTTTTAATCTTTATTCAATAAAAATGTGTATTGATAGGAAATATTGTTTATTATGTAAATCAATAAATTGATATATGAGGAATCAATTTGTCATGTAGTGATGATAGAGGTATAGAATTATATATACCATAGGTGAACGGATATTACTAATGACAGAAATTTGTAATATAAAATTATATGGTTCATTATATATATTTTTATTCATAAGTGAAAAATGACCAGAAGTTATTTATGTCATTTTTTCAAAGATCATTACATGAAATAAAAAAAAATTAAAAATTAATTGAATAATGAGTTATTATTATAAAATACATTAGTACATTGATATTATCGAATGATTATATTTGAGATCATATTTAGAATTATATTAAATTATTTGATCATCATTTATAATGACAATATTATTATTTTTTTCATTTTATTTATTATATTTAAAGTGTTTGTTGTTATTAAATTTCTTTATTGATTATTCTTTATTGATTCATGAAATATTCCAATAAACCTAAAAACAAGGTCAATCTAATCTCACATTTATTTTTAACTCTTTTCCTAGTAAATGAAGATTGAATAATTGAATGAGTTCACGGAAACAAAATATTACAATTCAATATGTTGTATTTCAGGTTTTCAGATGTATTTGGAGATTAATTTTTTAATCCATATAACTAATACTACCAATATATTCGATTAATCATCATTACTACAAATTATAACATATGTGAAATCAGTAGAGTAATAGATTCATAAGGGATACATGTATTTATTGCATTACAACTGAACTTGTAGTCCATGAATATGGAATCACTAAATGAATTTATCAAACACCATTCAACTAACATGGTACATTACCATGTACATAAAATACAACCAGTTGTAATCTTTATAAAATAATCATTTTCCATCATATATTACATTAATATTCCAAAATAATATATTAATGATTACCAAATTTTAATTACAAAGTTTATAACATGTAAAATAATGTATTTAAATAAAAGTAGATTGAAAAATGTTTAAATTATTATAAGATTATTATTTGAGTTGTAAACAAATAACCGATCACGAATATAAACTAAAAAATTTATTAACATTTTTTATGACTACTAATATATAACATATCATTATGGATCTATCGGGTATGTCCTTAACCTCTTCATGGTTTTCCAATTTTCATTGTCAGTGAAAAAACAAAAATTAATTGTGAGGATACCAATAATAGCAATGTCTTCCATTTTTTGACACTTACATTTAACTATATTTCTCTACAGATTGCATCAGGATTTAATGATAATAACTTGGTTACAATATGTGTAAGTGTTTCTGAATGCAAATCCTAAAAATTCTTATCATTAAGAATGGTTATACATTATGAGGATATGATTTACATTAAGAATTATTTATGTAATGTAACTTTAGTATGTCGGTATGGATTTCTCACCATATATAATCATTGTAGAGTTCAAAACATGTAATGGAATGACCCATCATGTAATTCCTAGAGTAGGAATGTTTTAGGGTGCTCTTAAGGATTTGGGTTACCATTTGGATATAACTTGTCCTTTTATATCAACCAATACATTATCTTCGATGATTTTGTGACACATTATTCATTCAAAATTGATGCATTCAGCATTCGATATTCATTATATTTGCGTTGCATCTCTCTGGGTAAGTGATATTTCCACTCATTCATTTGAACTAAGTATGGTAGTGCACATGGGTTTCATTATCAGATCACTGGGTTAATGTTTTGGTTTTATCTTGTCTTCATCAAAAATCCATTATTATATCTCATTATGTAGGTCATTCTCTTATCATTCATTGTGGGATGGGAATTTATTCTTAGGGAATGTGGGGTATTTTCCCTTCAACCCATTATTTTATAAATTTAGTCAATATCATGATGGGGATTTTCTTTTAGTACCTTCTTTTCTGTTGTTAGGTTTTGTTGTTGTTGGATCCCATTGCGGGTGTGTGAGACCCATGTTTTGAGATATGTGGTTTCATCTCTAGCTTATGTTAATGAAATCGATCAATCATTTGTTACAATTTGATTTATACATGGAACATTCATTATTTCTTTATTCAATGATCTTTTCATGAAAATTTTTTTATATCTCATTGTTGAAAAATGTATATAAAATTGGTAATTTAGATGCATTGAAATTAATTAGTGAAATTGTTTTGGAATTTTTTTTATTTAATTAGAATGAATTTTTGAAAGAAGAACATGTTTTAACTTATGTACATGGGTTTAAATTTTATCTTAAGGACATCATACTTTGTTTGATATTATCTTGTTCTTTTCTCATTGGTCTTTCATCTCATTCCTAAACCTGTTTTCTTGGTGGAAAATATTGACATATTGGTTGGTTACTCATGTGGTATTCCTCTACATTATAGGCACGTGTTCTATGAAAAACATTGTGCACATAATGGATTGTTTTACGAGTTGTCTACTAGTCAATCCTATAGTGACCCATTGAAATGACACATGGGATTCTTTTTTCATGGATTGGTTGTTTTATCCGTGATATGAATGTGATATAGAAAAATTGATTATAAATTTAAATTACAAACAATGTTTTAAAAATCTGATTAAAAGGAAATTTTTTTCCAAGTTTTAAATAATATAGATTTAATAATTATTGTTCTATGTTTTATTTTAAATTATAATACAATAATTTTTATACAAACACTATTTATGGAAAATCTTGGTGGGATCCAATGAGCGAATTAGCTAACACCAGCTTCATCACCTCAGTAGTGCGTAGATATTTGTATGTATTCTATTGTTGGGGAATGCAACATGCCAAAATGAGGCATCTATGATTTATTTCATGTAGGTTTTGTAGTTGGTGATTAGAGTGTGGGAGTTCATTCCCTCCATCACATAGATTAGCTATTTAGTTTTTGTCTCTTCCATTTATTCTTGATTTTTGTTGAGTTTCATCAACATTTATAGTTTTTCCCTTTCGTTTTATATTTATGTAATATAATTTTTTATCATTCATTTTATATTGCTTTTCCATATATATAAAGGTCGTGTTTTTTTAAAAGTTGGGTGAAATTCATCCCCCTGGTTTTCTGATCGATGTTCCGGTTCCTGTCGCCAGCCCATGGGGATTGAGAATTCCCTTCAGGTATATGAATGATCATATCAGGTTATAGTTGTGATTGTAACCCAGGTCGGTTCATTAAAAAATTATATTAGTGGTAGATATTCCACTAGATTTTTCGTCTAGGGAGGTCTTTTAAACTATAGATAGGATTGTCGGGACATGTGAGGTATGTTGTGATATATTCTAGACCATCACTTTTAATGTTGAGAGTTATGTTACCATGTGATGTTGGTATATGTGTCTATAGTGTACAGTTTGTTGAATATTAGTTTATAATTATATATTTTCATATTTATTTTATGGTTTACTATATTTGTTGTTTGTTCCTTTTTTGTTTGAATAAGTAGGCCAACAAGACATCTTCCAAGAGTTCCAAAGGAATAATCAGCTAACTCTCTATAGATGAATCCACCAATGGATATGAATTTCATTGAGAATAACAGATGGGATGTTCTAGTTGTTGATCAGGATGCATCATGAGTTCAAAATACAACTGTTAAGGTACAACCTGGAGCTGGAGTAGAGATAAATCAATCGTATGAATTCCGGAATGAGAATCCACCTTCCTTTAATGGAATAAACGAACCTAAAAAGGTGGAGGACAGGATGCATAGGATTTTTAAAATTTATGACATCCAAGAGACACATGATATTATCATGATGATGTGTGTAGTGTTTGGACTCAATGTTTCTAAAAAGTGACGGTGATATTCTATGGCCCATGCAGACAGACATGTGGACTTGAGTTGCAATGGATTCAAGACTCTAATCATCCAGAAGTTTTTTCTAGAGTCTTATATATTGAATAAGTAAAATGAAATCCTATCCATTCAGTAGGGATATCATTTAGTTTAATCGAATAACAATTGTTTTGTTGAGAATTATTTTTTTCCCAACAACATGTTGAATAATGCACACTTGAAATCTCATATCTATCTATAGGGTTTGCGACTATATATTATATTGTTGGTGTTCTTGTTAATGATTTATAATGATGAATAGATGGTATATAGATCTATTATTGTAGTGATAAAAATGGATAGAATGTTTATATATTCCAACTCATCAATTCTATCCACAATAGCTTCAGTGTTGCCCATGGGAGGAAGAGGATGTTGTATTATCATTGTTGGAGATGTGGAGGATTTTCACACCATCACACTTTCTATGTACCCACATTTGTTGTTAGAGTTGTTCCACTGATTTTCTAATAGTGTGGATATTTTTGACACATACGGAATTATTTTCATATACACGTGATGGCATGTAGTAGAAGTGGATGTGTTGGTAAGTTAATGATCTTCTATTAGGCTACGACTATGGCTCATTAAGGTCAAGGTTTGTTTTCTCCAAATGATTTTATAGTGCAGTTAAAATTTTCATGGACTACGTGGCTCCATTCACAAGCCACATGAATTGATAACATTTATTCATTAGAGGAGTGTCTATAAAATGTTGATGCATTTTTTGAAATTGTGAGTTGTACTATCCTTTTTTCATCTTCTATAGTGATATCTATATTTCATATTTGTGCCTCATACTCATTTATATATACTTGTTTTTTATATGATTAAAATTACAATAAATCATATTCACTTTTAAATGGTTTGGGTGACACCTCATGGAATGTTGAATTATAAGGGGTATCCATGTCATTCTTGATCATTCATGATAGTTGATATATCGTCTGACGTCAGTTTTAACATTATTGATCTTGGTCGTTTTGAAGTCATCATCTGTATAGAATGGCTTAATGATCATCAATATAAGGCTGACTATTATCATAAAAATAGTTTCTTTCATACTACCTTATGGATATCTCAAGTGTTTCATTGGGAGTGGGACTTAGGGTTAGGTCATGCAGGGCATTCCCACCCACAACTCAAGAGTATATTTTCAACCGTTGTATTTGATCATGATGACATATCAGAAATTATTTATCTTATTGTTGATTAATGATACATTCTTCATGTCTTATTAGATGATATCTATAGTCTTACTCCCACTGTAGAGTTATATTTTAAGGTTTTCTTGGTTTCATGTACACAATAGATATCGATAACTTCTTTTCATATATAACAAACAAAGAAGAATGAGATCATGATTCTGCAGGATGAACTATTGGGAAATGGTTTTGATCACCCAATTTCTTCTCCATGGGAACAAAATATTCTCATTTCTATAATATAATATGGTCCAATTTAGTTGCATGTGGACTAAAAAAAGATACACTATGTAATAATTAATAACAAATATCTCTTTCTTCATGTGGATTATTTGATTGTTCAGTTAAAGGGGAAAAAAGTTTTCAAATATAGATCATTGTTTGCATTATCATTAGCCTAGCTTTTTGGGATTATTCATTACTATTGATGAATAAGATATTTCATCAATATATTGACTTATTAGTAGTAATTTCAATGGATGATATTTTGTTCTATTTGATATATGATCAGGAGAATGACAACCTTGTATATTTGTTTTTCAGAATTCTTAGAAGTCCCCATTTCAATGAAATTATTTTGAAATGTAGATTATCGTTTCAAGAAGTAATGTTATTAAGAAACAATATTTATGAGGATGAATTATCATTTTATTAAGAGATGCTGATTGTTCTATTTTCATGGCTGGAATGATATAATGTATTTGAGATTTAGATATTCAGTAGTCATTCTATATACTAAAAATATTTTACACATATTTTTCTATGTTGGGACCACCATGGACTAATCATACAAGCAATACATTGAAATTCACATGAGATGTATTGGGTCCATATTTTTCTAATGAACATAAATGACTTCTAACTTCAGCTATTATTTTGACTTAATCTAATCCCAGAAATGGTTATGCGGTCTTTTTTGATGCTTAGGGTGTTTGTTTAGATTATGTTTTATAATGGATGACCATGTCATAGCATACCGATCTCATCAACTTTGACCTCATTGGAATTATTTCCACTCAGGATTTATTTCATTTTACAGTTATTCATGATCTTAGATTTTTTTGTAACTATCTCTTTGGAGTGACATTCATAGTCTTCTGTGATCATAAGAGAATGAGATATATCTTTTTTCATAATGAGATGAATTTCGAACAATGTAAATGGGTAGAATACATCATGATATTTTATATCTATGTATCCTACACCTCGGGGTAGGGTAATTTCATTTCATATTCTCTACACTGGAATATACCATCATAGGGTATTCTAAAATCAAAGGAGGAGTGGAACATTGTCCGTACTTTCACTCAATTTCACCAGGATTCTTGAGAAAATGTTTCAGGTATGGTTCTAACTAGTTTTCAAATATAATATTCTCTCCTGGTGTCTGTTTTGTTGTTACTACATCATGACGATAAGTATAATGAAATTTGATAATTTCATTATTGTGGGGATACCATAACTTGTTAGTCACACTCATTATTTAATATACACAACCTCAAAAGTAGGTTTTCATACCAACATCAGTGATGAGTTTGGTCATCTTTAATTTAAATATATTTTTTATTTCTCATCATTTGGGCTCTATGAATATGTATTATTACATGAGATGATGATTATGGTTACTATTATTAAAGAGTGACATTTTATATTATGTGTCCAAGCATTACACCTTCCAATAGATAAATTCATACCTCTTTAAACCTTCTGATTATATTCATCTTCATCTAGTGCCGGTTCGAAAACAAGATTTGGTATCCATGGAATTTCTTATTGGATTACCATGGAATCCTCAAGGGAAAAATTCTATATGGGTTGTTGATGATTGGTTGACATGATATGATCATTTTAATCTGATCAATGATCGAAACAAGGTTATACACATGGGAACTATGTATGTATATGAGATTATTATGTCACAAGGGAGTCCTTCTTCCATTGTTTCATATATGAATAATTGGTTTACCATGAGGTGATTAAGGATTATCTAAGAGGAAATGATAAATGAATATAAGTTGAGAACAAATTTTAATCCTTAGATTAATTTTTTTAATAATAATGTTGTTCCGATCCTAGAAGATACACTTCATGCTTGTTTCATGGATTTATGTAGATCATGTGATAGTAATATGGGTCTGGTTTAGTTTTTCTAAAACAAGTTAATAGTTTTCAATAAGTGTGGTTCACATTGATTCATTATATGGTCACATGTGCAGTTAACCATTTTGTTTTGTTGAGGAAGGTGAATTATCTTTAGTTTCAACACGAATTTTCCATCATATAGGAGTAAGGATTAATTATATACATCAACATATGGTTATAGCCTAGAGTTTATAGATATAATATGAGGGTCGTTGTTTTCATCTTATAGAGTTTTCCATTGGTGAATTTGTATTCATAAATGTTCTCCCTCAGATGTGTCGCCATCTTCTAGGTAAACAGGGAATTATTTCTTCGAAATATATTTTACCATTTGAGGTGAATAAAAAGATTGGTAAGGTTCCATATTAGTTAGCGTTCTTGGTTATGATAAATGGTAAAAATGGTTTTCCCATGTATCTCATCTTCGGATGTATCATCATAATCATGTTCATGTTATGTTTTTGGAAGATGTTGAGAAGGATCCAAATTCTCTTTATGAGAAAACATTTGAAATCAATGACTCTAAAAATAAAAGTCTTTCGTGGGATGTCCATTTTGTTAGTCCAAATACTATGGAATCACGGGTCATATTCCCACGAGGCATGAGAATATAAGTCATTGATGAGGGTGAAGTGGACTCATCATTTTATAAGGATTACATCTTCATCATGACTTCCCAATGATGGAAAGTATTTATATTGGAGAGATTGTAAAATCCTATTACCAATCATTTAGGTATGTACTTATAAAAAATGGTTTTCCATTTTTCATTTTTAGTTTATATCTGATAACAAATTTACCGATACCTATAATGGTGAAGGGAGATATTCTTTTGGTCTTATAGCATTAAATGGAATTTTTAATAGGATTAAAAAGGACTACTCATGGTGTAACTAGGCTACATGATGTGTTAGAGATGTTAGATGAATGACTATAAAGTCTTCATGGTGTGATGGTTACATGTTGTTATGATATGCTTCAAAAATAAAATGTTTTATGAAATTCTTATTCAATCTAATGTTTACAAATTCACAATGTACATAAAAACCATGGATTTTATAGCATATGAAGTAATTAAACATCATATAACTTATAGATTAAAGATTTTTTAGTGATTTTTTTGAGTTTTGGATGACCAGTTGGCTCCAACGATAACTTTTCTCATTATCCAGACAACCAATTGAGTTATTTTTTGAGCCATTATTCCATCTAAATCACTCAATTTGGAATTTGATATTAATTTCAATTGTGGTGTGTCTATTCAGTTATGAGATCTTAATAATTCTTTGTTTCAATTGATCATTGTAGTGCCCATGGGTTGGGTTATTATATTTGTTCACCAATGTTGATGTTTTCTATTGTATTCTTCTAAGATCCATTGTGTGATCTCTTTCTGAAGGACATTCTCTTTTCGATCATGTTGTGGTTGATGAACTTTCCTATAGTGTATGTGATTTCTCATTCATGTATATTACTTAACTACTAAACATAATCAATATTGTGGTGCGGATTGGATTCTAGGGCCTTTATTGACATTTTTGGTTATCGTCATTTCTTTAGGCTAATGAGAGTGTGTGGAGAAACATTTTTTGTGGTAGGTGGTTCCACCTCTAGCCTGTGTTTATAAACCCTTTTCATTATTCTTTACAAATTGATTTATATAGTTAACTATAATGATCATTTTGTGTGTTTTGAGAATATTTTTTACATAAAATGGTTTTCCCGAGTTGTTGATAAATGGAACAAAAGTGTTATTATCAAACAATTGAAATAGATTTGTGAAATGGTTTTGAGATTTTTTTCAATACATTGAAACGAATTACCCTAATGGGAGCATGTGGTACTTTGGGAACTTGGGTTAAATGTATATATTCATTCCACTGTTTTTTTTTTTGAATTATCTAAATGTTTTCATATGGTTATTTAATAATTTTCCATGGTTAGTATTTTTAGGGGACCAATATATAATTTTTTTGGATGTTTTCACATGGGATATTCATCTGCATCCTATTTATGTTTTCTAGGAACCAAATTGTTCAATTGATAAATTATGGTACGAGTAGTCTTTTAGTCTAACTTATAATGATACCTGGTACTAATAATATTTCTTCTATGTTTAGTGGGTTTCTTTTTTTATAATTGTTATGAACATGATATATAATTTTTTTAGATTCCTATACATTATTTTTTAGAACTGTTATAAGAAGTAATATTTTTACCATTATTTCTATAAAACATAATTACTAATTATCATTCCATGATTTATTTAAAATGTTAATAAAAAATTTGTTAAACTATGACTTGCAATGGAACACAGAGGATGGATTTTTTAGAGCTTATTACCTCAAACACTATGCACCTATTTGATTGTGTGTAGACCTTTATATGCCATCCATTGCAGGGAAAGGAAAGCCTCCACAGTGAGGTGGTGGGGATTCATGTTAACTGGGTTGGGTAGTTGGAAGTGAAATTGTGGGAGATAATCCATTCTGTCATTTGAATTATCAGTTTCATTTTTTTATCTTGTAGCTGGATATGTTTATTAGAGTTTTATCCACTATTATAGTTGTTCTTTCTGATGACTTCTTACAGTTATGGAATATAATTTATATATAATCATTATCCATTTATTTTTCATGTATATATATGCCATGTGTTTTTAATGATTTAGATATATTGTTTCTCCTTGTCTTATGTTTGATGAATGAGTTTTTATCACAAGCCCAGTGGGTCTAGAAGGCCGTTTTGGTATGTGACAGATTGGGTAAGGTTCTTCTTCTGAGGGTAACGATGTTTCATTCTTTACAAAAATGTTATTATTATACGCATGTGTACACTGATTAATTATCACTATATGATGATAAAATTAATTAATTATTTTAATTTTAAATGTTATTCTATATATATTTTCCTTATAATATTTTCATGTGTTTCATTTACCCCATGGATATAAAAGGTGGAACATGTTTTATATATACACTAAATGTTTTGTTTTCTTACATGACATCAAGAATACATAGTGTTTCTTGTGGACTTCCACTTAATGTTTACCAGTAAACTGTGTGAAGTTATAAATTTAATATATATTATTTGCACATGTCAGTGGCTGTACATATTGTAATCCACACAACATGTCTTGTTATAATCATTTTATGTATTTGTTAAATATTGGATATTTATATATAATGAAAGAGAAAAGTAAACACTTTATCCACCCCTATATATTTTAAAAATAACTTCATATAGAACATATAATTTATTCATATTAGATGGTGCTTTTGGTTTAATAAGAGAGTTTCAACCATATCATCAAAATGTTTAAATATTATATATATATATATATATATATATATATTTCGTCAAAAAAATTTATGGATAAGAATATATTATATCCATAGGAATACTTAAAATTGTAAAAATGACTACAACATAACTAATTATTAATTAAATAAATTAATAATTTAAATTAAATTTATACTAATATATATTCAATCCAAATTAAAATTATATAGTCTAAAAAGATTCTATTTATTCCAATAATATATCATGAGTTTTACAAAACAATACATGTGATGAGATTCTATATAATAATATTATATAGAACATGTGCATTGTTATGTAATAATATTAGTTCCAAAATAATAATTATGATCAGTGAATCATCCACTAATCATCATTATGAATAGGAAAACATATATTAATATTAATTTAGGGAACTCTTATCATTGATCTAAACAACTTTAAATGAGTTTAGAATTTTAAATAATAAAATACATCTGTATGGAGGGATTTTAGTATCTATTCTATGGTGAAACCAACATTGGAGAAAACTTTTTGTCATTGATTACTATTTACAAACCAAAAAATTAGCCTATGGATTTTATTTCACAGAAGATTATTTTTTTAAGCTATCGCTCGATAAACCAACTAGTATAAGATCTCACAATAACGTCTCATTATTTATTTTCATTATCAATTCGTGATTATTTTTTTATTTACATTACTAATGGTTATATGACTGTAAAACCTAATTACAGAAAAAATGAGATATTGATCATGGTAAAATTAAATGAAATTGATTGAATATATATATATATATATTAATTATTTCATTTTAATTAATTTTTAATACAAAATTATATTAATTGGAATGTAACATATTAAACCAGAAAAAAGAAATAATTAATTTAAAAAATTTCATTGATTAACATTTTTATGTTTCATATCAACTTCTCTCACTTTTATTTTAATAAACCGATTTATCAGTGTATTTGAATTGTTTTTCTTAGGATTCAATTATTTATCAAGATGTTTTGGAAAATTCAAGTAGATAACATTTATATTTTAGCATGTATTGTTATTCTTTGAATACACTGAGTAACATTGGGAAATGTTTAGAGAAAATCATGGTTATGATATATAATTAGGGATTAAAATCAACTAATCATGGAATTTAGATTTAATAAAATTGGATATACATTTAATGTCCTACATATATATATTGTAAAATGATATAACATATTTCTTATAGAAAAATTATTCCACATAATTTATTATAAATATACACCATGATATTCATCATCTTATAACATTATAGTAAAGTACAAATTATTAAAATAAATGATATTTTCAGAGTAGAATTGAATATAAAAACTAAATATGGGTACTTATCTATTTATATTACTAATATTGTCGAATTATATAGTATTATTGCAGTTGTATTGATTCCACTGGTATAAGAAATAATCCTTAAATAAAAAATAATCTTCCATACAACAAATATTCTCACAATTAACCAAGAATATGATAATTAACACTATTGAAAAGCCCATCAGGATTCATTTAAGTCTAAATTTGATGCTTTTTAATGAATAGTGTGATCATGGTTTATTGGTACAAAAATTCATTATGTGGGAATAAATTTTTTGAATATAAATGATTCATTTCTATTCTAAGATTCTTTCAAAAGAAAATTTCATGAGTTAAATAATATTTTATTACATATGTAATATTACACTATCATTATCACATATGTATGTAATGTCATACACATAGGAAAAATATTGAGTCCCGATGGATGGTAATTGGATCCTCTACATTAAGTATATTTATTATTTCATTTAATAAATCATTTTCCCATCATTGTGTAAATATAAAATTGTTACTCCTCTATAATTATTAAAATATAAGAATTATGAATAAATATGAATTATTTAATAAGTGATGTTAATTTTAAATGATGTTGAAGAATCGTGATTATTGGATCAATAGTGAGATGAAAATATGTCAGAATGGTTTTTTGGTACAAATTATTTCAAAAAACAATTCTTTTATTTTTATAAAAAATGAATTTAATTGTCACATTATATAAAAAAATAGGAATTTAAAGAAATCAATTGATTTCCAAGATTTTATTTCCAACATAACATATTTTTAGAACCAATATTGTTACATAATCATAATAAAAATAATTAATGATCTATATAAAATACATGTATCCTTTAATACATGTTTGTGGAAATATAATTCATTTTTATAGAATAGTAAATATAGAGAGACATTTATATCAAGAATGGTTTCTATTATATTTTATTTTAATAAAATTTTTATACTAAAAATAAAAGTAATTGTGTTTATATAATGAGCCATTTTTTTATTATTTTTGTAAATTAGAGAATCTTTTTATAATAATCTTAATAGGTCTCTAGTGAACTATTTTGAAGACAGTTCCATATTGGAGTCATTGTAATCATATGAGTTCATTATGAAATATTTTGGATGTAATGTGGTTGGAATTAAAATACATAGTCGAGTATATTTGATTATCCTTTAATACTTTTCTAAAAAAATCCCAACAAGTTGTTCATTTGTCATTTTAAGGCAAAATAAATGAATTATTATAATAAAACTACATTATATAATAAAAGTTGGGATGGTCATAAATGGTGGGATATTATTATTCTCATGTTTATTAAAATTTTAAAATTTATTCCTTCTAGGAATGTATTATACATATTAGTGCATCTTCAGAACTATAGAAAGTATGGTTACAATTTGATACCGTGAATTTAAAAATATGATAAGAAGTCCATTAGATCATAGAATAATTTATTTTGATATGGGATTTTTTTTATAGGTAGAAACAAAAAATAAATGAAATCTTTCATGAAGATATAAATTGGATATCCTAAAACTACAATGTATATAGTTGTAATGTATAGAGAAAAGTATTAGTGATGATATTGACTATGTTTTTATAAGAGGGGTGTAGTTTTATTTTGGTACCTAGAGTTGTTTGTATAATAAATTATTTTTTTCTGCTCAATTTTCATTTTATTTATAGTAATAAATGAGTATCTACAAAAATAAAATTGATTATTTTTCTAGAGAAATAAACTACATAAGAGTTAAAGAACAAAATAAATGGTTTTATTTTCACCATGATGTGTTATTTATTATCTAATATGAATAAGGAATCCTAGATGGATGTGGGAAGAGGAAATAATCTCTGAAAAACATTTGTATATGTAATCAACAATGAATTTCATATAACAAATATTAAGGGTTACATAATATAGAAATAGGAAAATATACATTTTAATATTGTTGATTATTAGTGATGAAACAAAAAAATTACCATCATGATCACAGAAATAAGAAAAAATTGGTTTCCAATAGTTTAGGGTGTATCAATATAACAAAAATTATGAATTGTGTACTGAAATGTTCATGAAAATTCAATTTTAATTCTATATGATATTGTTTTTTTTAACTTTCACATTGTTATTTATCTGTATTTCAAGGATAGTTTCTTTAATAGATTACTTATGGGTGATATCTATATAAAACAATAAAATCACCTTCTGGGACCAATGAATACAGAAATGATACATATGTTTTATGAATTAATTATGATGTTTTAGAATATGTTATGTTAATGAAATATTGATTTCAATAAATCCATAAGATTATTTGGAATTACTATAAATGAATGTTTTCATTTTATATACAGGATTATGGGGGATATTAATTGTTTTCCCATTAAAATATGTTATTGTCATATGGGAAATTGATGATAAGAATTATCGTTTTTAAATGCATCTATTTATTAAGTACTGAAAAACTATCTACTGTATTGACTATGACACTAAGGGTCAATATATAATTATATATATTGATGGGAAAATAATTAATGTGATAAAAAATATATTCCAATGTTTATGAGAAAATATATGATGGAATATTTGATGAATGAATTAATTCTTATGCCACATGGAATGATATGCCTCTTTTTTGCGGTTAAAAAAATGAATGAGATTCATCTAGTTAGAAGAATTTTTGGAAACATACCTCAAATGGTGCAACTCTAGATAAAACATTTTATATAGATATAGGTAAGAAAATTAATATTGAATTAAATTGGATACAAACTATTAATAATAAACAAGGGACAATAATGAAAAACATTAGAGATATTACCCATAGAAAATTTGAGATTTAAGATATTGGATGAGAATAACCTAACAACCAGTTAAAATCATAATTAATGTTAAAGAAATAATAATACATAATATAATGACATATTACTAAAACAATTGAAAAAATAGTAAATGATAATTTGTTTTGGCTACAATGATTAAACAAATATGGTGAAACAACTCAAAATTGAGAATTATAAGTCAATAAAAAAGTACCCAATTACATAAAAAATAGTTTATAAATTGATCATGTGATCATAGCATTTATATCTTATAGGAAAATCCTCTAAAAAAAACTTGTGGCAAAATGTTAAAGAACTATATTAAAACCAAGGGATAAAAAATGATAATGAATATCATTGAAAACATGATTAATAATTTATTTAAATCATCGCAATTTTAATCTCAAAAAATAAATCATATAAGTTTAATAAAAATATTATATATATATATGGGAACCCTGCAACATCTTCTCCAATAGTTTTCCACTCCCTCCCCTCAACATCACATTTCAAGATCCCCAACACCATCTATAAATCAATTCATCTTTAATGACAGTCCATTTTATGACATATCTACCTTAGTGCACTATACGGACCAACATAATATGTTTTCATCAGTCCACATAACAAATCATCCATATAACCAACGAATTAGTTACTATGAGTCATTATAAAATCCATTGTAGTGTGTTTAAATGAATTTTAAATCAAGTTATCATTTCCCATGAATATAAACATGAGGGAAATAATACCCCCATAATCAGATATATGTATCCTACATTACCATTATCTATCACATCTCTTATAACACATTTACAATAAAAAACATATATACACCTCCACATAATATTATACATGATGAGGGATCATGGGAAATGTGTAATCATAAATTTGTATCCTTGTAAATCATAATATTAATCATAAATCCTAAATAATTTGTGGTAGTTCGTTAACCATTATACATTAATGTGGTCCATGTAAAATAACAACACAAAAAATTTAAATATTTCCCAAAATAATATGTAAGATAACTACCTATACATAGACATGTCTAACACATTAATCACATAGGACAACAGTTTTTCATTGTTGTTCTTATGAAATCAAATAGTCATACAAGAATTAAACATAATATTAATAATTCATTATCTATTAATTAATATTATTACATTCCTATTTCCAATAATAATAAATTATTTATATAATACATGTTATAAGGAAACTATTAACTCATTTATCGTATTCTCATGTTTGACATCATTATGAATGAGAATCATGAAGAAAGCATGTTATATGATTAATTTATAAAAAATTTAACGTTCATTTGAGTAAACTACAACTAATACTATTCCACCACATAAAACCTGCACTCAATGTGAATACCTTGATTACACATAAAGTTGGATATTGACATATAAATTAAATATATCTTTCGGTCAATGAAGCTTGCATCAAGAAATAAATAATCAAAAATAATAACTACCCATTAAAATATATTCAAATCAATCTTGGTGTCTAATATCATTGAAAAATATTTCTCATCATGAATCCCACGACAACTCATCATCCAAACTAGGACCTCAGTCCATCATCGTCATCCTTTTGGGATCCCTGTTCTATAATCATCATTAAAATGAAATATAAGGCCCCAGACTTAAACCTTACTTAATATTGAATTAAATGAATATTTCACATTTAGTATCTTTTCAGGTTTAGAGTTTTATAGAATTAGAACATAACTATTACATCTCAAAAGATTTCGAAGTAGACACTTCTACTAAGTTTCCATAAAATAATAACTCTTAAAAAGAAACATGTCTAGTTCCATGTTTTAGATAGCATGACTTTCCCTTGATCCCATCCATGACCCAATTCCACATTAAGTCCTGTGAAACACTTTTCAAAAAAACATCGGGTGAGCATAAAAAGCTCAGTAAGGGATACACAAAGAATGAAAACTGTTAGTGTATCAAAACAATAAGTAAACCATGTATACTTTATCAAAGTAATACTTTTCACCATTATAAAATAGTAAAAACTCTTCACTGAATAAAAGACCATTACATACCCTTTTGTAACCAAAATATTACCATATAACCCATATAAAGATCACATGACATATAAATGTAACTTGGGACATAAACATACTTAAGTGGAATAACCATGCGGTCGAATTCCACACATATCACTTAATGGAATAGCCATTCGGCCCACATCCATTCATAGTTAATGGAATAGCCATACGGCCGACTTCCATACCCAATGCATTTGAGGATATAAGGTAACCCCCCATCCTGGTATTCACGGCACAACCCATTATATGGTTCATCACGTAACCACCCATCAAATGTCCATGTACCTTTATAAAATAATAGGACATAAAACAAACATAATGGAATGAAAACATTTCCACATTCTGATCACAATATATCACATAAATATATTGACATAACAAAACCATTATAAAAACCATTTTCAATACAAGAAATACATAAAAGAGTATATGGTATTTATTTCATTTTAAAAAAAAACATTACGGCTTGTTGAGGAAGCCAAAGACCAAATAATACTCGCGACGGCGGAAAAGGTCATTGTCACCGCATATGTTAAAATAAACATTATTTTTTGTCCTTTTGTAAAATGATTTGTAGAAAATGATTCCTTTAGTATAAAAGTAAAAGTCAAAGGGGTTTATACACCATATAAAAGAATGTTGTGTATAAAATTAAATATGCCTCAATGAATGAAGATTGAGACGAAGTCCCTTACCTCGGGTCTGACTTGACTCGATCGTTCTTTAACGTCCTGAATAATAAACTTGAGTTAATTTTCTTCTTTTTTAAGAACATTTTTCAAGTTCATTATTCATTTTATATCACTTATTACAATTTTATAGACATTATTTAGTCATTTAAGTTAATAATATTTTCTTTTTCGATATTTGGTTCTTAAGTCGAAAGTGGACTTCTTATAATTACATGTTGTTCATGTGGTAAAAGGTTCATTATATCCAGAATGGTATTCATGATTTGGATATCATATATATCATATATACCCAGCATTTACATATATTTATAATATTACATAATCATTTAGAGGTAAGAAGTGAAATGCACCGTTCATTGAGACGATAAGCCGTACGTACGCATGAACGATACTTTCATTTCTATGTCATATTAATGGAATTAAAACTAAATGTGAGATATGTATATTTTTAATTAAAGAATTATATTCATACTTTAGATTTATCATACATAATATATATCCATTATATGTACTTATAATAATACATGACATTTGAGGATAAGAAATGAAATGCACCGTTCATGGAGACGGTAAGCCGTACGTACGCATGAACACTACATTCATTTCTATCTCATACTATAATGGAAAGAAATTAATAATGATATAAAGGTGTATTATAATTCCAGTATAAAATAATATATATTAACTTTAAATCCATCCTTTATACGTCCCACATATGGCATTAACGAATCAAATCACTTTGAGGGGGCGGTAGTTCACACTTCCTTAAATGAAGATATCGCGTTACCCATAATGGAAACCATAACGGAATGCCCAAAACGAAAAATACAGAAGATTAAGAAAACCATAAACATATTATATATCATATATAAATATAGTGACATCTTAATGGCCACCTTTGAATGTGTTATATGAGTGTTTAACAATCATCATTTCATGAGGCAGAATTTCTCTATCCACAGAAACAGTATGTTCATTAACCACTAGATGAAGGTGTGTGTAAGTGTAGCTCGAATACTTATTATAACAACATCTTAGTATATTGAAGATACTGTATTTGTTACAAAAGAAATGAATAAAAAGTTTTTAGGGGGGTGGAGAAGCAAAATAAAACAAAAGAACACAAGAGAAGACACTACCTTTAAGTCGGGTAAATCCTTTTGATTTGAGCTCAAATGAATCTTTGGGAAGTCTTCTGCCCAAAGTGAGGCTTCTAGGAGTAAGTAAGGGATGTGGAGAGCCAAAAACGGCAGAGGTTGGCCGAGCCAATGGCTTGAGAGGTGTGGGTAAGGAGGTAGAGGTGGGGGCCTTTTATAAGAGGAGAGGAGGGGCACTCTTGGAAAGTAAGCAAATGTTACTTTATTTTAGAATGCATTTCATATTTTAATGGTCCCAAATTGATTTTTTTCGAGGATAAGGTGATAAGGGTTCTAAATCCACCCATAAAATAGGTTTTTCCATGTTTAGTTCTTATATTTTACATTATCTTTCCATTTTATTTAAATCGTTAAATAATGCGGTCATCGCTGCACCATCATGATGTCATAAATAATTTAATCTATTTAATGTCTAAAAATTATAAAAAAAATACTATGATGTAGGAAAGAATTTTATCATTCTAAATAATATTTATAGTCAAAAATCTGACTTGTTTAAACCCATGTAAATGTTTTTTAGTAAAACAACTCATGTTTGTGACATTTTCATTTTAACATTAAATAAAAAGATATTAATTTCATTTTCCAACCAATGTGGCTCCATGGGGTCCCCAAGTTGACCCTTGGCATGTCTTGGTCTGCCATGACACATCCAATAAGTGTAGGACATGTGTCTAGGTATTTTAAATTTATTATAATATCATTTTTTCCATAAATTACACTAATTACCTCTAATCGCGATTAAAAACTTAATAAGTTACTATTCACCAACAAATTATTCTAATCCCATTGAACCAAATTTTACTTCTTAATGACACCCATGTATGTCAGATTTTATGAAATTCATAACCCAAAGGTGGTAAAATTTCATTTAAATGGAAAATCAGTTTTTATAAGTACCACTTAGTGGTTTCACTATTCATCAAAAATTGACGTTTTTCAGAAAAATACCAAAAATTTACCCTAAGATATATTTTATATTATGAATTCAATAATGATGTCTATTTTAAAAAATTCAAAATATATGATTTTAATTAATTAATTTAATAATTAGTTCCCGCTGTCAGAGAAAATAACATGTTTTAATGAAACAGTAAGTATCAAAAGATTGACACTAGTTTAAGTCCAATTTCAAAGTGAAATTAATTCCAACGACCACTATTGGATTCAATGGTAAAAATATAGTCTAATTTCACTTTAAAACCACTTCAAAAGATAATCTAATCATATTAACAAAATTGTATTAAAAAGGGGTTTTGAATTAAAATACAACATTTTTTACTATTCATTAAAATGATCTTTATCGAAAAAATACAGATAATATACACAAAGTAAATTTTGATGTCCCGATTATAAAGAAGAAATTTATTTGGTCCAATTTAACGTATAAGAGTGACCAAAACTATATTTAATGACGGTTCTCCATTAAAAGTTGATAACTGGACCTTTAGGGAAAATTAGACTATATATGCCTAAAATTGAATTCTTTTTATATTTTAAGCCTTAATCCATTATTGGATAAGTATAATAACATTTAAAAACATATAATATAACATTTTAGTTATTTCTATTTATTCCTGCCAATAAAACGGCTACGTGTTAACTAACATTTAAAATAATATTATTTTATTACTAGTGTGCAACGTAAGATTTCAAAGAAACTCTCTGTTGCGTATCTGGTACGCTATGGAACATAGAAAACCGTTTAAAGTAAAATTAATATTTAATTCACAAATAATAATAAATATGAAAACGTATTATTATTTATTTACGTGGGATGCTTCATCCTTCCCCCCATTTGGGAATTGAGTCCTCACAATTTTATTCTCTTATCAAAATAAGTGGGGGTATTTATCCCTCATAGAATTTTCAGATTCCCATGTTACCTCTTCAAACATATGGATTTTCCACAAAACCATTACCTAGTTAATTACCTTATTTCGCAACACTTTCTCTATTCGGTCAAGAATCCGGACTGATTGTTCTTCATAAGGGAGATTCTCTTCCAACTGAACTACCTCTAGGCTCAAATCATGTGATGGATATGGCATATACTTTCTCAACATCAAAACATGAAAAAAAATTGTGTACCTGAGATAAACATGGAGGTAAAGCCACTCGGTATGCAACTGATCCAACTTTCTCTAGAATTTCATATGGTTCAACGAACCTTGGACTCAGCTTTCATTTCTTACCAAATCGCATCACACTTTTCCACGGTGAAACCTTGAGATAGACATGATCACCTACCTCGAAAGATAGATCCTTCCTCTGGTTATCTGCATAACGTTTTTGTCTACTCTGAGCTGTTTTCATGTGTTTCAAAATCAACTGAACTTTTTCTGCCATCTCTTCTACCAATTCTAGTCCCATCAACTTCCATTCACCCACTTCATCCGAAAAATATGGAATTCGACACCGTTTATCATTTAATGCCTCAAATGGAGCCATCTGAATACTGGAATGAAAACTGTTATTATAAGAAAACTCAACCATAGAAAGATGTTTGTCCCAACTTCCCAGATAATACATAGAATAAACACGTAGCATATCCTCCAAAGTCTGAATTGATCGTTCTGACTGCCCATCTGTCTGAGGATGAAAAGATATACTAAAATTTAATTCAGTACTCAATGACTTCTGAAGGCCTTACCAAAATATAGAAGTAAACCTAGGATCACGATCAGATACAATGGACAGGAGAACTCCATGCAACCTGATTATCTCTTTAAGATACAAACGAGAAAGTTGATCTAGAGAGAAAGTATCTCGAATAGTGAGGAAATGAGCAGATTTAGTCAATCGATCAACAATAACCCAGATTGCATTATTACCTCTAGATGTCTTCGGAATTCCCACAAAAAAGTCCATGGATATATTTTCCCATTTCCACTCTGGCACTGGAAAAGGCTAAAGCATCCCTTTTGGTAACTGCCACTCTGCTTTAACCTGCTGAAAATTCAAACACTTCACAGTAAAATCACCAATATCCCTTTTTATTCCATCCCACCAGTAATACTCGTGCATATCTCTGTACATCTTAGTACTGCCAGGATGAACTGAAAACGGGGAGCTATGAGCCTCTCATAACAACTCATTCGTCAACTATGAATCACAAGGCACACAAAATCTCTTCCCAAATCTCAAAACACAATCATTATCAATGTTGAATTTGGGCAACATACCTTTCTGAAGCCGCTCTACCTTTTTTTTCAACTCACTGTCTTGCTTCTATGGTTGCATGATTCTGTTTGATAGAGTTGATTTCACTGATACTGAAAAAAAACAGAAGAACTTCCCGCACCAAAAAATTCTATGCCAGAGTTCATCAAATCAAAAACCAAAGGATCTCGTTCCAAATGTAGAATGGTTAATGAAGCATTACGTTTTCGACTCAAATAATCAGAAACATTATTTTCTTTTCTCGGATGGTAGTGAATTATACAATCATAATCCTTGATTAATTCTATCCATCTCCTCTGTCTCATGTTCAATTTTTTCTGAGTGAATATATACTTTAAACTTTTTTTATCAGTATATATTTCAGACTTTACTCCATACAAATGAAGCCTCCAAATTTTTAGAGAAAAAACAACAACAGAAAATTCCAAATCATGTGTAGAGTAATTTACCTCATGAGTTTTCAACTGACATGAAGCATATGCAATTACCTGATCATTCTGCATAACGACACATCAAAGTCCCTTCAACGAAGCGTCACTGTATATAACAAACTCACCATTCCTAGAAGGAAGTGCCAAAACTGGAGCATTCAACAATCTTCTTTTCAACTCCTGAAAAAAATCATCACATTCTTTTTTCTAGATAAACTTAACACCCTTATGAGTTAGCTTAGTCATTGGACTAGATATCCATGAAACATTTTCAACAAACCTTCGGTAGTAACCTGCCAAACCAAGGAATCTACGGATCTCGGTTTCATTTGTGGGTCTTGGCCATTCATCAACAACTTTTGTTTTAGGAGGATCAATAGTTATGCCATTTTTTCAAACAATATGACCAAGGAATGAAATTTGTTGTAACCAAAACTCACACTTGCTGAATTTTCCATATAGTTTATTTTCTTTTAAGGTTTTCAAGATAACCCATAAATGACTTTCGTGCTATAAGGCCCCTGCCTTAAACATTATTTAATATTGAATTAAATGAATAATTCACAATGGGGATATTTTCAGGTTTAGAGTTTTAGATAATTAGGACATAACAATTACATCTCAAAAGATTACAAAGTAGAAACATCTACTAAGTTTCCATAAAATAAATACTCTTAAAAAGAAACATGTCTAGTTCCATGTTTTAGGTAGCATGACTTTCCATTGATCCCATCCTTGACCCTATTCCACATTAAGTCTTGTGAAAAACATTTCAAAAACATTGGATGAGCATAAAAAGCTCAGTAAGGGATACACCAAGAACGAAAACTGTTAGTTTTTCAAAACAAAAAGTAAAAATGTATACATTATCAATGTAATATTTTTCACCTTTTCGAAGTAGTAAAAACTCTTCACTGAATACAAGTTCATTACTTACCCTTCTATAACCAAAATATTACCATAAAACCCATATAAAGATCACATAACATATAAAGGTAACTTGGGACATAAACATACTTAAGTGGAATAACCATAAGGTCGACTTCCACACATAACACTTAACTAAATAGCCATTCGGCCAACTTCCATACATACTTAATGGAATATCCATACGGACGAATTCCATACCCAATGCATAGGAGTTTATAACGTAACCACCTGTCCTGGTATTCACGGCACCACCCGTCATATGGTTTATCACGTAACCACCCGTAAAATGTCCAAGTACCATTATAAAATTATAACAAATAAAACGAACATAAAGGAATGATAACATTTCCACATTTCAATCGTAATATATCATTTAAATAAATTGACATAATAGAATCCTTTATCGAAACACATTTCAATACTAAAATAAAAAAAAGTAAATGGTATTTATTTTATTTTAAAAAAACATTATGGCTTGTTGAGGAAGCCAAAGACAATATAATTCTTGCGGCGGCGGAGAAGTCGTTGTCGCCGCATACGTACGACAAAAACATTTCCTTTTGTCATCTAGCAAAACACTTCATATAAAAAGATTCCTTTTGAATAAATGGAAAAGTCAAAGGGGTTTATACACCTTATTAAAGAAAGTGGTGTATAAAACAAAAATGTGCCTCAATGAAAGGAGATTGAGACAATACCTCTTACAAAGACGGTATCCTTGGATTAAGGATAAATCAATTACATAATTATGTGTGACAAACGAATACAACCAATATAAGTGGATATTATGTGTAAAAAATCAGAGGTTATTCACACATATTCACTGAATGACATATTCAAGGAGTACAAGATTATCCCAAAGAATCAAACTTGGGTTAAGAAGTTCCCTTGCAAAAATTTGACGGCCTAACGACGTCACTACAAAATTCATAAAATGAGTTGATGAGAAATAAAAAGGGGTATCTCATCACTTGGAAATACAATTTAAATCAATAAGGATATAGAAGAACATATCCCAACATAATATTATGTGAATTAAAAGTCATAACAAAAGAAGTCTTTTACAAAAAGAAGAGGGTGAAAGGTTCCCTTGCCGACATGGGTATGTTTTGATACATGCACCCCGTGAAAGAAGGACAACACAACATTGATGTAAATACTCATAAATGAAATTATATTACACAATGAGTAATATAATGGGCATTACATACACCAGTGAAAGGAAATTGTGGCAAATTTTGCATAAATATCACGGGAATGAAAGTGAGATGAAAAATCCCTTACGAAAACTCGACAGCCTAACGACGCCACTTAAAACATACAAAAAAATGGATTAATTAAATAAAATAGGGTCTCTCATCACATTAACATAAAGTTTACATAAAGAGGAATATAAAATAACATCCCCCAACATAACAAAGAGGAGCTTAAAAGAAGTGACATAAAGGAAAGTACTTTTAATAGAAAGAGAGAGGCTAGATCTCTTATGAAAATTCGGCAGCCTAACGGCACCACTCAAAACATCCAAAATGGATGGATGAGAGAGAATAGGGTCTCTCATCATATGAACATAAAAATTACAGTAAGATTAATATAAAAGAACATCCCAATAAAAATATATATGTTCTTTAGAAGGAATGACCTAAAAGAGTGTACTTAAAAAGAAAGAGAGGAGTAAGATCCCTTACCTCGGGTCTGACATGACTCGATCGTTATTTAATCTCCTGAATAAAAAACTTGAGTTAATTTATACTTCCTTAAGAACCTTTTTCGAGTTCATTATTCATTTTATATCACTTATTACAATGTTCTGAACACTATGTTATTATTTAAGTTAATAACGGTCGTTTAACGATCATTGGTGCTTGAGTCAAAAATAAACTCTTCATAATTACAAGTTGTTCATGTGGTAAAATATCTATTATATCCATAATTTTATTCATGATGTAGATATCATATATATCATATATATCCATTATATTCATGCATTTATAATTTTACATAATCATTTAGAGTTAATAAATGAAATGCACCGTTCATGGAGACGGTAAGCCGTACATACGCATGAACGCTAATTTAATTTCTATCTCACACTTTAATTGAAAGAAAATAATAATGATATAAAGGTATATTATAATTCCATTATAACATCATATATATTAATTTTAAATCCATCCTTTATACGTCCCACGTATGGCATTAACGAATCAAATCACTTTGAGGGGGCAGTAGTCCGCACTTCCTTAAATGAAGATATCGCGTTTACCAATAATGGAAACCATAAAGGTTTGCCATAAATGAAAAATACAGAAGCTTAAGTAAATCATAAATATATTATATATCATATATGAACATAGTTATATCTTAATGGCCACCTTTGAAGGTGTTAAATGAGTTTGAACAATCATCGTTTCGTGAGGCAGAAATTCGCCATCCACAGAAACAGTAAGTTTTTTAACAATTAGATAATGGTGTGTGTAAGTTTATATCCAATACTTCTTATTACAACATCCTAGTATATTTACAATACTGGATATGTTACAAAATAAATGAATAAAAAGAGTTTAGGGGGTTGGAGAAGAAAAATAACACAAAAGGACTCAAGTGAAGACATTACCTTAAAATTGGGTAACTCCTTTTGGTTTGAGCTAAAAGGCTTTCTTGGGAAGACTTATGCCCAATGTGAGGCTTATAAGAGTAATATAGGGATTTTGAGAGGCAAAATGGGCTGGGTTTGGCTGTGCCAATGTCTTTGGAGGAGTGGGTAAAGAGGTAGAGGTGGGGGGCTTTTATAAGGGGAGAGGAGGGGCACTCTTGGAAAGTGATAAAAGGTTACTTTATTTTCAAATGATTTTCGGATTTTAATGGTCCTACATTGATTTTTTTCGAGTATAAGGTGATAAGTGTTCTAAATACACCATTAAAATAGGTTTTGGACATGATTAGGTCATATATGTTACATTATTGTTTCATTTTATTTAAATCGTTAAATAATGAGGTCATCGCTGCATCATCATGATGTCATAAATAATTTAATTTATATAATGTCTAAATATTATTAAAAAACTACTATTATGTAGGAAATATTTTTAGCTTTCTAATGAATATTTATAGTCAAATATCTGACTTGTATAACCCCATGAAAAAATTGTTTTATTAAAACATCTCATGTTTGTGTCATTTTTACTTTAACATTAAATAAAAAGTTATTTATGTCATTTCCCAACCAAATTGGCTCCATGGGGTCACCAAGTTGATCCATGGGTTTTCATGGTCGTCCATGAGACATACAATGAGGTTATTACATGTGTCATTCTCATCTCATATTATTAAAATATTATTTTTACCTTAAACTAAACTAATTACCTCTAATCGTGATTAAAAACTTAATAGGTTACTATTCACCAAAAAATAATTTTAATCCCATTGAACCACATTTTACTTCTTAATGACAACCATGTATGTTTGATTTTAGAAATTCATAACACAAATATGGCAAAATTTAATTTAAACGGAGAATCAATTTTTATAATTACCACTTAGTGGTTTCACTATTCATCAAAAATTGATGTTTTTCAGAAAATTACCAAAAATTCACCCCATGCTATATTTGATATTCCGAATTCAAAAATTATGTCTATTTTATAAAATTCAAAAAATATAAGTTGCATTAATTAATTTAATAATTTATTCCCACTTTCAAAACAAATAGCGCGTTTTTATGAAACAAAATGTATCAAAAGATTGACACTAGTTTAAGTCCGATTTCAAAGTGAAATTAATTACAATGACCACTATTGGATTAAATAACAAGAATATATTCTAATTTCACTTTAAAACCAATTCAAAAGATAATCTAATCATATAAATAAATTATATTAAAAAGAGGTTTTGAATTAAAATACAACATTTTTCACTATTCATTAAAAAATGAACATTATCGGAAAAATACCAAAAATTTACACAAAGTAAATTTTGATGTCCCGATTCTAAAGAAGAATTTATTTTGTCAAATATAACACATAAAATTGTCAAAAAGTCGTTTTTCGACAGTTTTGCAACAAATGGTGGTTAATCGACCCGTTAAAGAATATTAGAATGTTTACGCTTAAAATTGGATTCATTCACATTTTTAATCCTCTAACATTTATTGGAAATATTAAAAATATTTGACAAACATATATAATCATTTTTTAGTTAGTTATGTTCATTCACACCATTACAACGACTAGGCGTTAACTACCGTTTAAAATAATATTATTTTATTATTAGAGTGCAACATAAGATTCACAAGAAACTAATTGTTGTGTGTTGGGTAGGCCATCGAGCATAGCGTCCCCTTGAAAGTTATATTAATATTTTATCCACAAATATGGATAAATGTGAAAATGTCATACTCTTTATTTACTTGGGGTGTTACATCCTTCCCCCCTTTTGAGAATTGCGTCCTCGCAATTTTAAAATTTGGCTTGGAAACTTCATTGAAAATCCCACATCGGAACAAGAGTCAGAGAAAAAATCAATTTAAAATAAAGAAAGATAAGTACAAAGGTCACCCGATTTAACCCATACTAGGATTCCATGTTTGAAAATATGGACATGGAGGAAAAAACAAAGGGTCATGTTCTGATGGAGAGTTATAGTAAACATGTCTAGGATAAAGTTAACAATAATAAGATCACAAACTTTTGATGGGTTAAACGGTATTCGATTCCCTTTAGGAAAAGTTAACAGACAACATTTTTGTTTTAAGTTACTTTTCATTGAGGAATTTATTCACAAGGAAACATAATCACTTATAATGTTGACATTCAACTTTTATTAGATTCCTTACACAAACTCATACTTTCTCCAAAAGACGAGTATTTAGGAAGACTTGTTCACATAAGAGTAGTATAATCAACTTCTAGAGAATCACCTAATCCACAAAAGAGAACCTTATACTTCCCATGTCTTCAGACTTTAACCAAAACTAAAATCAAAAAGGGTAGTAGAAGATCAGATAATCCACAAATGGATAATCATTTATAAAAAATAAAATCTATTCTTAATCACCAAAATTTGTCCAACAAAACCCAAAGTTCAACGAAGACCATTCAATAATCAATTTGTCCATAAAATTCATCAAAGTAAACCAAACTAAGATTGGAACCCAAATATTTGAAGGATTTAGTCACATAGTCTTCCAAGGTACAAATTAACTTTTACCTTCAAATAACATCAGTTGCTCTTAAATTATCATATTGAAAAGTAATTAACCTAATCACATATCATCGATGATTGGTTAATCATTTCCATAGATAACCCAAAATAAACTTACTCTTGATTCTTAAAATCATCTAACTAAAACGAATTAGTCAAACTAACCAGGGACTTCATGTAGTTCAGTGGTAGGCGATAAATACCAGTCGCACATTGGTTGTGGGTTCGATTCCCGTAGCTTTGTCCGACGCGATGGGTTGTCACACGGTCTGCCTGTTTTCCTTTTTCCAAAACTATATAGTTCTTAAAACATTCCCCAAAACAAGATAAAATCTTAAAAAATTATCATAACATATTTTCACCTCATGTTTATCTCATGCCTTTCATTTTCCATCATATCATAGAGTAACCCATAATTACCTAAAAAGTAGGGATCATATAAACCCTAATGGTTACCTTTATAATTATTACCTGAACTTCCACATCGAGTTGGTCATCTCGTACATGATGCATTACAGATCATACCAAGGTTCAAGTGGTTGATCATGACTCCTTGATAGTTGGTTTAGAACAACCATGAGCTTCCTCATTGAATCCCACATTTTATCTAGTCTCTTAATCATAGAACCACCATAGTTTCCATCAAACCCATTCTCACTTTGGTGCCTGCTAGATCCATCCATTTACTAAAAACCGAAATGCCAGTGTGCGTATATAAACAAAATCATCATGTACTAGAGAGGAATATAAACACTAAGATATACTTACTCATTCACTTTATCGAAAACTAGGACTCCTTCTAAAATCCTAAACATTATGGTAATGTCACTTATTCTTAAAGAATACCCTAACCTCTAATGTTATCTAAACCAACCTCTGATACAAACTATAAGGCCCCAGCCTTAAACCTTACTTAATATTGAATTAAATGAATAATTCACATTGAGGATCTTTTCAGGTTTAGATTTTTAGATAATTAGTACATAACTATTACATCTCAAAATATTACAAAGTAGAAAATTCTACTAAGTTTCCATAAAATAAAAACTCGTAAAAAGAAACATGTCTAGTTCCATGTTTTAGGTAGCATGACTTTCCCTTGATCCCATACTTGACCTTATTCCACGTTAAGTCCTTTGAAAAACATTTCAAAAACTTGGGATGAGCATAAAAACCTCAGTAAGGGATACACCAATAATGAAAACTGTTAGTTTTTCAAAACAACAAGTAAACCATGTATACTTTATCAAAGTAATATTTTTCATCTATTAGAAGTAGTAAAAACTCTTCACTAAATAAAAGTTCATTACATAACCTTATGTAACCAAAAGATCACCATAAAACCCATATAGAGATCACATAACATATAAAGGTAACTTGGGACATAAACATACTAAAGTGGAATAACCATAAGGTCGAAATCCACACATAACACTTAATGAAATAGCCATTCGGGAAACTTCCATACATACTTAATGGAATATCCATACGGCCGAATTCCATACCCAATGAATTGGAGGTTATAACGTAACCACCCATCATAGTATTCACGGCACCGCCCGTCATATGGTTTATCACGTAACCACCCGTAAAATTTCCAAGTACCATTATAAAATTATAACACATAAAACCAACATAAAGGAATGATAACATTTCCATATTTCAATCACAATATATCATTTAAATAAATTGACATAATAGAATCCTTTATCAATACCATTATCAGTACCAAAAGAAAAAAAAAGTATATGGTATTTATTTTATTTTAAAAAAACATTACGGCTTGTTGAGGAAGACAAAGACCAAATAATGCTCGCTGCAGCGGAGAAGTCGTTGTCGCCGCATACGTACAACAAAAACATTCCCTTTTGTCGTCTAGTAAAACACATCTTATAAAAAGATTCCTTTTGAATATAGATAAAATTAAATGGGGTTTATACACCGTATTAAAGAAAGTGGTGTATAACACAAAAATGTGCCTCAATGAAAGGAGATTGAGACGAAGTCCCTTACAAAGACGGTATCCTTGGTTTAAGGATAAATCAATTACATAATTATGTGTGAAAAATGAATACACACAATATAAGTGGATATTATGTGTAAAACAATCAGAGTTTATTCACACATATTCATAGAATGACATATTTAAGGAGTACAAGATTATCCCAAAGAATCAAACTTGGGTTAAGAAGTTCCCTTGCAAAAATTTGAGGGCCTAACGACATCATTACAAAAATCAGAAAATGAGTTGATGAGAGATAAAAAGGGGTATATCATCACTTGGACATAAAAAATATATCAATAAGGATATAGAAGAACATATCCCAACATAATATTATGTGAATTAAAAGACATAACAAAAGAAGTGTTTTACATAAAGAGGAGGTTGAAAGGTTCCCTTACTGACATGGGTATCTTTCGAGACATGCACCTCGTGAATGAAGGACAATACAACATTGACGTAAATACTCATAAATGAAAATATATTATAAAATGATTAAAATAATGGGCAGTACATACACCACTCAATGGAATTTGTGTCAAATGTATCATAAATCTCACGAGAATTATAGTGAGATGAAAAATCCCTTACGAAAACTCGGCAGCCTAACAGAGCCACTTAAAACTTACAAAAAAATGGATTAATGAGATCAAATAGGGTCTCTCATAACATTAACATAAAGTTTACAGAACGAGGAATATAAAAGAACATCCCCCAACATAACAAAGAGGAGCTTAAAAGATGTGACAAAAAGGAGAGTACTTTAAAAAGAAAGAGAGAGGTTAGATCTCTTACAAAAATTTGTCATCCTAACGGCACCACTCAAAATGTCCAAAATGGATTGATGAGAGAGAATAGGGTTTCTCATCATATGAACATACAAATTAAAATAGGAGTAATATAATAGAACTTCCCAATAACAAGAAATATGAGCTTTAGAAGGAATGACATAAAAGTGTGTACTTAAAAAGAAAGAGAGGAGTAAGATCCCTTACCTCGGGTCCGAATTGACTCGATCGTTCTTTAATCTCTTGAATAATAAACATTATTTAATTTATACTTCATTTAGAACCTTTTTCAAGTTCATTATTTATATCACTTATTACCATGTTATGAACACTATGTTGTTATTTAAGTTAATAACGGCCGTTTAACAATCATTGGTGCTTGAGTCAAAAATAAACTCTTTATAATTACAAGTTGTTCATGTGGTAAAATATCCATTATATCCAGAATTGTATTCATGATGTAGATATCATATATATCATATATATCCATTATATGCATGCGTTTATAATATTACATAATCATTTAGAGGTAAGAAATGAAATACACCGTTCATGGAGACGGTAAGCCATACGTACACATGAACGCTAATTTCATTTCTACCTCATAATTTAATTGAAATAAAATAATAATGATATAAAGCTATATTATAATTCCAGTATAACATCATATATAATAATTTTAAATCCATCCTTTATACGTCCCACATATGGCATTAACGAATCAAATCACTTTGAGGGGGCGGGAGTCCGCATTTCCTTAAATAAAGATATCGCTTTTACCCATAATGGAAACCATCAAGGATTGGCATAAATGAAAAATAAATAAGCTTAAGTAAAACATAAATATATTATATATCATATATAAACATAGTTACATCTTAATGGCAACCTTTGAAGGTGTTATATGAGTTTGAACAATCATCGTTTCGTGAGGCAGAAATTCACCATCCACAGAAACAGTATGTTCTTTAACCATTAGATGAAGTTGTGTGTAAGTGTAGAAAGAATAATTCTTATAACAAAATCATAGTATATTAAAAATACTGTAGTTTTTACAAAACAAATAAATAAAATAAGTTTAGGTGGTTGGAGAAGCAAAATAAAACAAAAGGACTCTAGTGAAGACATTACCTTAAAATCGGGTAACTCCCTTTGGTTTGACCTCAAAGGATTCCTTGGGAAGACTTATGCCCAAAGTGAGACTTCTAAGAGTAAGAGAGATATGTGGAGAGGAAAAATGGTCAGGGTTTGGCCGAGCCAAAGGTTTTGGAGGTGTGGGTAAAGAGGTAGAGGTGGGGGCCTTTTATAAGGGGAGAGGAGGGGCACTCTTGGAAAGTGATAAAAGGTTACTTTATTTTCAAATGCTTTTCGGATTTTAAAGATCCCAAATTGATGTGTTTCGAGGATAGGGTGGTATGTGTTCAAAATCCATCCTTCCAATAGGATTTGGACTTGTTTAGGTCATATATTTTACATTATATTCTAATTTCACTTTAAACCCACATCAAAATATAATCTAATGATATTAAAAAATTAGATTAAAAAGTGGTTTTGAATTAAAATACAACATTTTTCATTATTCATTAAAAAAATTATCTTTATCCAAAAAATAAAGAAAATTTACACAAATTATATATTTATATCCTGATTATAGAGAATAAATTTATTTGGTCCAATTGAATGTATATGTGTGACCAAAACTATATTTAATGACGGTTCGCCATTGAATGTTGATAAGTGGACCTTTAGTGAAAATTAGTGTATATATGCCTAAAATTGAATTCATTTTGTATTTTAAGCCTTTATCCTTTATTGGATAAGTATAAAAACATTTAACAAACATATATAATAACATTTTAGTTATTTCTATTCATTCTCGCCAATACAACCACTACGTGTTATCTAACATTTAAAATAATATTATTTTATTACTAGAGTGCAATGTAAGATTTCGAAGAAACTCTCTGTTGTGTATTGGGTATGCTATCGAACATAGAAACCCCTTTAAAGTAAAATTAATATTTAATTCACAAATAATAATAAATATGAAAATGTATTATTTTTTATTTACCTGGGATGTTACATGAAACCTCGTTTACCCTAAAATAGAATCATGCATCTTCACACATTAGTCATCAAATATTAATCCTAGATAAGGTTATCTATCATCTTGACATGTAAGTAAATATATTTATAAATAATTTATATTTAATGTGCTTTTTTATATATTATTTCAGTGGAATCTATGTATAAATCAAACAAGGGATTCTAGAAGTTATCAAACAAAGATAAGCTCACTCATCTAAAAAATATATTATTTAAGTTGTCAGTAAATTTTTTATGTTAAAATAAATTATGTGATTATTGATTAATAAAAATTAGTAACATTGTACCTTAAAATATACAAGGGAAAATACTATTTTATTTTAATAAAATTCTTAATTTATCTTGACATTCATATATCAAATATCCCGACGGAAATTATTCAAACAAGCCACCTTTATTAATTGAATGTATTATCATTATTATGTTATAATTCAATTTCAACATATATGAATGTTGATAGAAAATCTAAAAGATAAATATTTCAGCATCTAGTAAATATAAAAATTCATAAATAAACAAATTAAATCACAACATCTCAACTAATATTTTAATCATCTTGTCAAATTATCTAATCATATGATCAATATATTTTCTATTATGAAAACTAAATTTGATATTAATTAAAAATCATCATTATAATTTAATTAAATCAACAAAATTATGTTATAAATTTTTTATATAATTAAAAAGTGATTAATAATTGCTAGAAAATATAAATTTCACTATCCTGGATAATTTTTAGAATAAAAATAATCATTCTAAAACACAAAATTACTTAATTTCAGTTAGTTCAATAAATTATATTGATACTTAAATACTATATTATAATGAATGTTAATGATTATAAAATTATATTTTTGAAAATGATTACAATATTTTGTAAAAACCCTAAAGTCTACCATGTGATTTCCAGATTCTAACGTAATCAGGAAATTCCACCACATATGATTTTTAATTAAAATGTGGAAAAGATTTATTTAACAGGTTAACTATGATCCATATAAAATGGAAATTTATTTTATATCACATAATAATAGAAGACAAATTAATAACATTATATATCCTTATATTTATAGCTCATACTTCAAAAAAATATTATTCTCTATTTTTAACTTAGATATTGGATAATATTATCAATATAATAAAAACAATTCTCTATATCAATCATTAGTAACAAGAATACATGTTAAATCACATTATAGTTATTTTTTTATTTATTATATAAGTTTCATGTTTTACAATAATCTAGCATTCAACATTATGTTATATTTCAAATAGAAAACAGTCGTAGTCAACATGCAAAAACACTATTTTTATTCTCTCTAGACAAACAATGGTTTATAAATTTTAAATTTTTTATGAAAATAATGTAATATGTTTTTGTAAAGTATTTAAAACTTATAAGTTATAGAATCAAATAATATGATTACCAAATTCAAGATAAATTTATTTAAAATTTTTAAGCTATTACAAAATACCTAAAACATAGATTTATTATTTTAAAAAATAAAATCAAACTACTTTATGCAGTCTGGAGTTGGTTCTTAATTATCATATCAATAATTAACAACAAATCATTTGATATAACAAAATAATTATATTTTAATATATAATAACATTTATAGAAAAAAATTATAAATCACAATTGATTCATCATTTAACATAAAGTAAATGATTCTTAGAAAATCCCCTAACTCTGTCAAGGAGCCTCATGAAAAACAAACTACAATAATTATAGAGGTCGAGGACTTACACATTATAAAATAAGTAGGATATGTTTGATAAAACATTTATAATACTCTTAAAACATAAACATCATGAGTTAGATGACATTATCTCAAGATAAATAGATATAGTATCAAATGATAGAACGAAACTAGCTTATATTATTTTCATATCTCTCCATGTATATTTTGTATACATAAAAAAATGAATTTATTCCTCACCTATTTTCCAATTTATATCAATCTGTAATTTCGGGAAAAGTTTAAAATATTAAAATATTTGATGTAATTTAAAAGTGGACATGGGACATTTATATCATTGATTCTAATCATTTATAATAACTAATTGGGTAAATGAAAATATATATCTGAAATATTTTTAATAACATGATTTTCTACATATAAAATGATAAAATTACATATTGAGGATGAACTATATATTGTTATCATGGTGTCCCACATGAATTTCTCTATAACATAACAATAGTTTTAGGAATGAAACAAAACACATACATGAGTTTCAGAATTGCTTGGTTACCCTTAAACTAGAAAAACAATGTCCATTTCTGTTATTTATAATTAATGACTTAAAATTTGAATAAATATTAATAAACATGAAATATGATTACTTTAGGTAGATAATAATCTTATTAATAGAGTAATAAAATTCGAATACTTATAGAAAATAATTGGAATTTTCCACACCCAAATGTTTTGATTGGATTACATATTATTTTCATAGAAGTGACCCATTTTCATCAATATGAAAACATAGAAGGACGTTTATATAGTTCCTAGAGGGATTAGGTTCTCTTTAAATGAATTATATAAACATTATATTTCCCTTACAAAGTACTTATGAAATATTTCTCTTAGGCATAAGTGGGTACATATATATGAGCAAAAGTAACATTCAAACTCTTTAACTACCCAATCCTAATACTAATTAAATTTTTTTTAAAATAAATTATTTTCACATCCAAAATACTAATAACAAACTTATACTAAAATATTCAGTTTTAAAAATGTAAAAAATAAATTATATATATACTTTTAATACATTGTAAATAATTTTATAATATGATAATAATTTTTAAAAATAAATAATATTTTTAAAAAACATTTTGAATTCATCTTCCAAATTTTCGTAAAGCAGTCTTAAATGACCAAATAACCCAAAATTCAAATGAAGATCTCAAATATTTATAGATATTTACATCTCGTACAACTAATGAGATTATGAACCTCAAGTATTAATATACAATTTATAAAGGGTTATAAGGTGACAGAAATAATTAAATGAAACTAAAAGATAACTCACAAGGATCGATCAATATATGGGACACTATAACAACATTGGAGGAATGAAGAACATAATTATACAATATATATTAAAGGGACCTAAATTAATATCATAGGAGAGATTCCTCTCATATAGGAACATTTATATTAATAATATACTTTATATAAGATAAAAATTATTCTTGTATATTAATATTATACCACTCAAATAATTTAAAAAAACAATTAAAATAATAAAAAAAAGATTCTGAATTAGTAACTCAATCCCATGTAAGATAATATAATCACAAAAAACGGTACATAGTTACCTGAAACCAAACTAGAATGTAATTCATATGAAATCAATCATTACGATGGAACTATAGTACACATGGAAAAACCATTAGAATAAATAAAATCACATAGATTTATACATAATTAGAGAATTTGATATTGTAGAAATCGTTTTTGTATTGAAGAAACAAATTTACTATGTTTTTTCGAAAAAAATATTAAATCTATATAAGCTTAATTTTTATTAATCATGATGGATAATTAGAAAAATAACAGTTTGAAAATTACATTGTTAATATGTATTTAGTATATTCATATTAACATACATTAATATCATTTTATTATGAATTATAGATATGATAAATAAAATATGTCATAAGTCTGTGCTAGATTGTGAGATTAATACAAAAATATAATCTTCAAATTATTCCATATTTTATAGATACGCTTCATGAAATTTCATATTAAAACATGTTAAATTCAAAAATAATGTCGATAAAAACATCTAAATAAAACACAATAATTTAAAATCTGGATTACGGGAATATATTAATTTATATACCATTTTTATCCATCTCATACCAATGTGATGTTATACATACTATATGTTAAACAATCTCCAATAAAATTTTTCAAAATTTATTTAAATTAAATTATCATTTCTAAAAAAAATATGTTTTTATTTGAATTAATATTAAAATTTTTTAAAATATAAAATTTATTACTAGCCAAACAATTAAGTTGTCGAATGAATAAAAAAAATTAACTCCTCACTAAATATAATAGTAAGAGTGTAATATCACATTGTAATTTGGAAGACAAATATGATTCATGATTTTCAAATTCTATCTATACAAGAAATTTAAAAAAATTACAAGAATAATGTACAAGAGTTAATATTTATCATAAATACCATGATAACTCGCATATATAACATTTTTAAATTCTTTCATCAAATTATACTAATTAAAAAACATAACCCTACCACGAACCATACAATGTTAATATCAATAAAAATATATTCTAAATTATTGAATGAAAAATGACATATGATTTTTTTAAATAAAACCTAATGATGGAAAAAACCAAATATTTAAACATTAAAATTTTCCATGTTTCAAAAAATATATTAATTTACTAGACAACCAATAATTAAATAATATAAAGGATTTATATTTCATTTTTCTATTCATCAATGGAAAATGTATTTAATCAAAGTGGATCTAGTTTATCACAATATATAATTCCACAACAACAAAAGAACATACATAAATATAAAACGTTCCTAAACATGAAGCAAAATATAAGGGTCAAATTCAGCACACCATGATATTTATTTCTATAGGTTTAACTGATACACCTTCATGGGTTTGAAACACATCGAAAAAATTACACATCATGATATGTGATGTGTCTCACCTCATAATATTATCAAGGCAATAAAATATTTATATTTTAATACACAATTTAATTCTTGAGAATTATACATAGAAATCCACAACTATACAATAATAATAGTCAAATCATCTTCTCAATGATTATTAAAAGTTAATTCTAAAAGGAATGATAATTTTATCAAATTGATGGAAGATGACCATAAAGTAAGAACATAATAATTCATAATTTCATAATATGATCTTTTAACATCTAATCCTATATATATGTATACTAATTTAAACCAAGTAATATATATAAGAACAATCTATTATGAAAAATAGCCCCAAAAATAAGAATGTGTGAAATTTAGAGGATGCATAAAATGATAACATCCCCTCCCCATATACCATATCATCATATTACTATGTATCATAATAAAATTATATAATTATAATAAAAAATTCTTTTCAATGTATCTCGCTTTTTATATATCAATTTAAATATTATTCCTTTGAAATTAGATATCATTAAATTAATTTAATGCAATTTTGTTTTGGTTGGAATATAATTGTCAATGTTGTACAACCAATAAGTGACAAAGGATTTAATAAATGTTGTTCAATTTAAATAACAAGGATACCCATTAATTTTATGATGGTAAATATATATATTTACACTACAAATACACTTAATTTTTATCATGGGGATAATGATAGATGAGTTTCGAGATCATGTATAAATAATTGTACTACATAACATATCAAGAGGTGAGCTTTGAAATTACATAAATATGTTTAAACATAAATGTTCAAAATATTCAATTTCATTTTTAGAAAAAAAACCCATCATAAAAAATGATATAAAAATTTCACCCACAAATAATTCAACTCCTAAAAATTATGACAAAAAGGAACCACATCTTCTATGATTCCCAGGGAGTATTGTAATAGCTAATAAATTTCAGTTCTCACTCTGTGAACAAATAAAATTAAACGATATCACTTACATCAATAAAGGATCCTCAATCCCTTTATCTAATGATGATCTTGAATAATTGTACAGTCTCTAAAACATGAACTCTCAATGATTCCTATATTATATAATTTCATTCTCGTTCTCCTATCTTATTGAATTTTTCTACCATGTTTTAATGAATTACTTTGGAAAAAGATGATTGTATTTTCACTAGAGGTTCTTAAAAATACATATTAAATAATAGAGACTCCCATTGGGTGATTATCCGAATTTTTCCATTTATTCATTTTTAACATATTATCCTATGTATGCAAAAATAAATCATAGAATAATTCTTGAATTATTATTGATCATTTATTATGTCTCTACACCTTAACTAGAATCATTATGAATACAATATCTATTAAATCTAAATTTCATATCATATCATTAGTGTTTGTCAAATTTGAATTCAGATTTAGACACATTTTATCATAGCATTTGCTAAAAAATACTAAACAAGTTTCCCTAAAATCCCTTTCATAATCACCAGTGACTATCTTTAAAATAAAAACAATCATCAAACCATCAAATTAGTCATGAATCTATCGTATAAGTTTTTCTCCAATATAGCAATCCAAGTTCAGTACTTCTGAAATAATGAAATGATTTTTGAATTAAAACTCCAATAGGAAATCTTCTAGTTACAAGAACTAAGTATTTATAGTCACACACATGGGATGAATTTCTGACCTTATTATTTGATATATAAGGGATAATAAGTGAAAATTTTATCAAAACTACATTCACATTATAAAATAAGAATTAGTCCTAATACTTGATGAAATTATAATTTTTTTTACAATCAATGAAAAACATAAAACATAACCTCATCTATGACCACAAAGCTATAATATACCCAAATTAAAATCTAAAAATAGTAATGAAAATATCATTCTCCAACCAACACCTACAAACATAATGAACATTTAATATATACATAGGGTGAGTATGAAAAGAATATCAAGTATGTTCTAATATAAATCCTCACATTCTAAATTTGAATTATGAATTGAAAATCCTATTATGTAATCATATTAAACTATATTTTAACAATAAAAAATGTAATTTTATTCTAAAAGAAAATATCAATCACAAAAAACATAAGTCATGGGTGTACAATCACAATATTGAGATCCATATATATTAAAATTGGCTCCCCATAACCTTATCCTGACTCATTGTTCACTCTAATGCATCAACATCAAATATCATAATATCACAACCATTTAAAAAATCTATTCATCTGTTATATTATTTTTTCCTCGAACCTACCTACATCATTCAAGTTTATGTCTCATCATATCTTATTTGTATAAATCCATATATCTATTTCTTCATCATCAACATCCATGATAGAATAATGCATGCTTATAGAAGCCACTATAGCTCGAATAAATACATTATAACTCATCTTTCACTAAAATGTACATGAACACTTGAGGTATGTAAAATTTATAATGAAAATATACATGTATACTCCACAACCTCATCAAATCGCGACCTACAAAAAATGTATAGGCAATTTCACATATGTTTTACCTCTTAGAAACAAATAATGATATTGAAGGGAATGGTATGTTGTCATCCATCTATATACTATGTAACATTAATATTGTAGAAACCCCCCCCCCATAATTTTTTTTCTCTTGGAATATATCTTGAAATGTCTTGGATACATATAGAATATGAAAACATTTTGTGTATATATTAAAATATATATATATATATCACATAAAAACAATTGAAAACAACCTATCCTTGGATTAATATACTATTATATTGACATAGGTGACCAAGATTCCACTGTTTTCAATATCAAATATAATCATAAAATGATAAATATAAATGTTATATATATCATTATAAATTAATTAATATTAAGGAATTTATAATTCCATGATTTAACATTTCAATCATTAAATAAAAGTACCAATGAAACTATTAATTCATTTTTTATAATCATAAATATTTTAATACCATGAGTGGGAATCAAGAAACATTCCTATTATACCAATTTTTTTAAAATATAATTTTCACGACCCGTCCTTGGGGCCCGTGTCGTGACTACCCTAAGCACGCCTTCCATAGTCCAGCGGCTGGCGACTAGCACCAAGGCATAAAATCCTGGAAAAAGGGAAGGCATAGCCTTTTTAAAGTAAACAAGCACTTCAGAGTAAACAAGCGGAAAAGTAAACACTAAGTAAAAAGCTAGTACAACAGTAAGTGAAGAAAATTTAATGGGCCAGAATACAAACCCAAATTGAATGTAAAGTACAACTCGAATGGAAAAAACATCAACTAAAAGTAAAAGCTGCTACGCTGAGCTATCCACTGGAAATCCCACCTGAAGGGTGGGTACAGATAGCTCCAATGCTCCTCGGGTCCGCCGTCCGCTCCGAGTACGTCCCGCCCAGTGGTCCACCTCCAGATGTCGACCTGCTCTGCAAGCCTCAACCACGATCAACGTTGTCTGTCATCTGCAACCAACACAACGTAGTGCGGGAATAGCCCATGCAGGGGTGAGTATAAGCTACCTAGTAGGGACCCTGAGACCCCCGGAGGTCTCCCAAAATCCACAAAGGAAAGATACAATCACGAAGATAGTAACCGACACAGCTTAGGTATATGCCCATACATATACCTAAGTCATCAATCCCAATACGCTCCAACCTCTGAGCCCAAGTACTACTCAGTCCACACAAGAAAGTAAACGTATTCCACACAGGAAAGAAAAATGTAATCCACACAAGATTGTACTACACAATCCACACGGGAAAGTAACAGGATTCAGGTCACACATGTATACTTCTTCAGATGACGATAAAGATGATCACTGATCCTTCTAAGTCATCGGACCCACAAAGGATAGATAGGTACTAACCCCGCAAGACCCAGACAAGATCGGGCCCATACAAGACTTGTAGGCGCTGGCTCACACAGAACCGATGATCGCTGACCCACACAGAATCGGACCCACACAGGATCGGGCCCACACAAGACCTGTAGCACTGATCCACGTAGGATCGCTGAGTGTTGTAGTCGTCGTCGTCGTATCCACTAAGGATCTCGGCACAGTCGTCGTCGTCACAGTAGCAGTCGCAGCCAGCACTAGGGTTCCCGTACACAGCAAGCTCGTTCAGGAGGGTCCGCTCCACAAGCCGAGAGGCTGATCCATCAACTGAAACGTAGTCCGAAGTTGATGTATCAAAAAGTTCCGTAACGTCAACAGGAACTCAACGCAACAGACGACACGTCAATCGGATGCCCGGTCTGAGAGTTATTGGATTTTTCATCCTAAGGGCCCGGTTGGTTTTTAAGGAAAAACCAACCCGACCGTACTCCACCTGCGTCCAAACCTCGGGTGGAGTTTTCCAAACGATCCGTCTCAATAAGAGGAACTCAACAAACTGACGTCACGTCAATCAGATGCCCGTAGCTCAAGATATGAGCGTTTCGGCTCTGAGGGCCCGGTTGGCTTCGTGTACGAACCAACCCACCTGAACCCAATGTTCTCTGAAACCTTGAGTGTAATATACCGAAACGACCGTCTTGATCCAAGGACCGTGTTTCCGTAGACGGTTCGTCAATAGGAGGTCTGTAGCTCATGTTATGAGCGAATGACCGAAGTCGATTCGAAACGGGGGGTTCGGTTCCGGGCCGACCCGGCTCGACCGGCCTCGCACGGTGGCGCGGCCAGGTGTAGCGGCGCGGCCCGGCGCGGCGGCACGGTCCGGCGCGGCCTGGCGCTGCTCGTGCGCCGCATGCGGGGGGTAAATCCCCCGCCTTTTTTCTGGCGGCGCGGCAACCTGTCGCGCCTTGTATTAAAACGGTCCCCCTCACATGGGGGAATGTCTTAGAGAAAATGGGGTGGCGCCTGCCCCCCTCCCTTTGTGAAACCGCGCCCCCACCCCATTATGGGGGGCCGTTTCGGCTGGACGGGGAAATTAATTCCCCCGGTTTCCTCTGCCCGGCCGGCCCGCACCGGCCGGCCGGTTCTACCCGCAAGGACCGGCGACGGCCGGTCCTTCCTCCGCCGACACCAGCGGCCCGATGCCGGCCGTCGGTCACCTTGCTCCGCCGCGGCCCGGAACCGGCCACAGCCCTAGTCGTCCGACGCGGTGCAACGGCACCGCGCCCCTATATCGCGGCCTCGCTCCGGCCGCGGCGCCTTCGTCTCCTTCAAGCAAATAACCGCATGAACCCGCGTGGTGCGACGACACCATGCCCTTCCGAACCATTCCACAAAAATTCAACACGAAGTAAAGGAGGAGGGTCGGCCGGGTTTGTACGGTCCAAACTCCTCACGTTAAATTGATAGCAATTAGCCTTTAACGAACGTTAAACATTCACAATCTTTTTAAATTAAATAAAAATATTTGGAATCAAGGCCCGACAAATATAAACCTTCATGTTCGATGAAAGGTCCACATAACTTTAAAAAGTTAAACCCTACCTTGGTTTCAAGTGCGGAGCACGCCAAGAAGCCGCGGAAGACAAGCGTTGCGGAGGTCGGGCGTCGTGGTAATCGTGCGTCGATCCGTTGACGTCGAGGTGCGTCCGAAGAGATACGTCATTGAAGAAGCATCGTAAGCTGATGAAGAAGGTCCGAGGAGGAAGCGGCGTCTCCTTTCGTTGACACGGGAGGCATCGTCGATCTTCTGAAACACACCGGCTACGAAGAAGAGAAGCGGCGTTCTTCGTCAGAGCTTAAGCGTTCTTCGTCGGAGCTTTAGCGTTCTTCGTCAAAGTTTGAAGAAGAAGAAGGAGCTCCCAAATTCACAAGTGGTAAGAGAATTCTAACCAAAAATAAAATAAGCTTAAGCCTTACTTTATTAAAAAACTTCACCTCTAGAATTTCAAAGGTTTGAAATTAAAACAACCCACCTCAATTAATATTCCAAGATGTCAAAATTAATTAAAGAGGGGTTAATGGGAGTTAAAAGAGAAGTTGAATTGTTAGGGTTCATGTGGGCCCCACCACACTTAATCTTCTCAAGGGATGTTAAGTGGATATGGGTCCCACCACTAACTCCCATTATGAGGGCTTAACCAACAAGTTAAAAATTAAATTGTGGAACATAATTTTATTTAACTTCTTCAATTTTTTTCCAAAAACTAACATCCATTCCGCATAAAACAGAACCTCGAAAAAGGACACCTTAAGTGAAAATTGATGCTGTGAGTTCATCGGTGCCCTCAGAATTCTATTTCGGGCACCAGTTCAAAAGTTAGAAATTCTCGCTCGTTCGTTCACTGAACGTACCCGAGACAAACTTCAAAAATTGATTCCGAGCACACCGGGCCTCGGAATCAGGTGCCATCAGAAACCGCGTTCTTGTAAAATACCAAAGAAAATTAAGAAAAAAAAATCCCTTGAATATTACGGGTCTTTACATTACTCCCACCTCAGATCTTTACGTCCCCGTAAAGATATAACCAAAACTAGGGAAACAAATGAGGGTACAGAGCACGCATCTGAGCCTCCTGCTCCAAAGTGCTCTCCTGGAGGTTCCCGTGCTGCCATCTGATGCGCACTAGAGGAATCAACCGCCCACGTAGGACCCGCTCCTGTCGATCCTCTATCTCCACCGGAACCTCCGTAAAAGTATCCCCATCATCAACGTCAAGCTCCCCATGGTCAATGATGTGCGTCGGGTCGTGCACATATCTTCTCAGCTGAGACACGTGGAAGACGTCGTGCACCCGGTTCAACTGAGGTGGTAGAGCCAGATGATAAGCCACCTCGCCTATCCTGCTGAGGACCTGGAAGGGTCCGATGAAGCGCGGAGATAAATTTCTGCCTCGACCAAATCTCCGTAATCCACATCGAGGTGAGACACACAAGAAGACGTGGTCTCCATCCTCGAACTCTAGTGGCCTCCGCCTCCTGTCAGCGTATGAATTATGCCGGCTCTGAGCTGTCCTCATCCGCCCCTGGATGACCTGGACCTTCTGTGTCGTGGCATGGACCATCTCTGGTCCCACAAGTGCTGACTCCCCAGGGTCTGTCCAGCACAAAGGAGATCTACATGGTCGGTCGTACAACGCCTCGTACGGTGCCATCCCGATGGTCGAGTGGTAGCTGTTGTTGTACGCAAACTCCACCAAGAGTAGGTGGTCATCCCAGCTACGACCAAAGTCGAGAACACGTGCACGGAGCATGTCCTCGAGAGTTTGAATGGTCCTCTCCGTCTGACCATCCGTCTGAGGGTGAAAGGTTGTGCTCAAATGTAGCTGCATCCCGAATGCCTCCTCCAATCCCTTCCATAGCTGGGAAGTAAAATGAGCATCTCGATCGGAGAAGATAGAAGATGGAACACCGTGAAGCCGAACAATCTCCTGAACGTAAAGGTGTCCCAAGCTCTCCACTGAGCCCTGTTCTCTGATGGGTAAGAATTGAGCCGACGTAGTGAGTCGGTCGACAATCACCCAGATGGAGTCATGACCTCTGCAAGTGCGTGTAAGTCCCGTCACGAAGTCTATAGATATCACGTACCACTTCCACTCCGAAACCTCCAAGGGCTGTACCAAGCCAGCTGGTACCTGGTTCTCTGCCTTCACCTGCTGGCAGGTGGGGCATCGAGAAACGAACTCCACCATAGCCTTCTTCATGCCTGGCCACCAGTGATGTCGTCTGAGGTCCCGGTACATCTTCGCCACACCAGGATGTACTGCTAAAGGAGAAGTGTGAAACTCTCTCAGCACCTCCTCCCGTAAAGTGACTGGTACCATGGTACGTCCTCTGAAAAGGATTTCGTGCTCTCCTCCAAAAGAGAAACCATCAGGTGCATGTCCTGAGGATATCTGTGCCCGCCCCGTCTCACAGTCGGTGTCCCCATGTTGTGCCTCTCTGACTCGCTGCAGTAGTGGGGGAGTGACTGTGAGAGACTGAAGGAAGGCTGCTCTGTCTCTATCTACAATGGATATCTGCAAAGAGGCTAGCTGCTCTGTCACCTCCTCAAGTAGTTGAATGCCCGTACTACTGCTGAGAGCATCAGCTACTACATTCCCCTTCCCAGGAGTATAGACTATCTCAAAGTCATAGTCCTAGAGGAACTCGAGACATCGCCGCTGTCTCAGGTTCAGGTCCTTTTGCGAGAAGATGTACCTGAGACTCTGATGGTCATAAAAGAATGTAAAGTGTTCGCCCATCAGATAGTGTCACCGCGTCTTCAGAGAGAAGACCACTGCTGCTAACTCCTGGTCATGGGTAGCATAGTTCTGCTCATGCGGCCTCAACTGACATGATCCATAGGCGATCACTGCCTGCTCCTTCATCAGGATGCAACCGAGTCTGGTCCCTGATGCATCGCAGTAAACTATGTATCCAACTCCCTCTTCAGGAAACCTCACGATAGGTGCGCTGGTCAATATATATCTTAGCTCCAGGAATCTCTAATGAATTCTGTCTAACCACATGAAGAGTTTCCCCTTCTTTTTCAAAGATGATAGTGGTGCCGCAACTCTAGAAAAGTCTGTCACGAATCTCCGGTAGTATCCATCTAGTCCCAAGAAACTTTGCACCTCTGTCACGCTCCTGGGTGGCTCCCAAGCTAACACTCCCGCGATCATTGTAGGATCCACTGCAACTCCTGCCTCAGAGATGACATGTCCCAAGAAGTGGACCTCGCGTATCCAGAATTGGCACTTCGAGAGCTTACCATAAAGTTGGTCCTCTCGGAGTGTGTCTAGTATAACCCACAAGTGGTAGGCATGCTCCTCCTCCGTCGTCGAGTAAATCAGAATGTCGTCGATAAAGACCACAGTAAACCGATCGAGGTATGGCTGAAAGATCCTGTTCATTAGGGCCATGAACACTGCTGGAGCATTGGTTACGCCGAAGTGCATAACCAAGAACTCATAGTGTCCATACCGACATCTGAAGGCCGTCTTCTACACGTCCTCGTCTCGAACTCTGAGCTGATGATAGCCTGACCTAAGGTCTATATTCGAGAACCACCGTGCTCCCTTGAGCTGATCAAAGAGGTCATCAATCCTCGGTAGCGGATACTTGTTCCTCACTGTCACCTGGTTTAGACGACGATAGTTGACACACAGTCACAAGCTCCTGTCCGCCTTCTTGGCGAACAAAATTGGGGAAGCCCAGGGTGAAACACTGGGTCGGATGAACCCCTTGCCCTGCAAGTCCTCCAACTGTACCCGTAGCTCTCGAAGCTCAGCGGGGGCCATCCGATATGCTGGAGTCGATATCGGGGCTGTCTCGGGGTACATGTAAATATAAATGTCTACCTCTCTGCATGGAGGTAGCCCTGGAACGTCCTCGGGAAAACGTCCGCAAACTGATCCACCACTACAGGAAAACTAGGACTCTGCACGTCAACTGCTCCTAGAATGAGGCTAGCCAACTGATGAGTGATGGGATGTCCTCTCCTCTGCGAGAGTCCATCCTGTGCTGCGAAGGCTCCCTTCTCGCCGATGAAGGTGAACCTACTCCCTGTCAGTGCGTACACATCGCACCTTGTGCCTAACACAGTCAATGTGTGCATGGACCATAGATAACCAATCCATGCCCAAGATGACGTCGTAAGGCCTCGACGCCGCTACATGAAAATCCCAGCTGAAGCACTTGCCTCCTAGAGTATGCTCACACTGCCGGCACTAGTGCATAATCGTCAAGTCTACTCTCGTATGAGTCTCTAGCCGAAAGGATCGAGCCAATGGCTCTTTCGGAATCTCCGAGCTCCGAACAAGGGCAGCGGCTATGAAAGAGTGACTCGCTCCTGTGTCTATCAGTACTGCAGCAAGGGTGGAATAGACACAGATCGTACCTCGAATCATCTCGGGCGCGCTGTGGTCGTAGGCCTCTGCTGCCTGAAGCTGTGCCTGTCTCTGCCCGCCAACTCTCTATGGTCGGGGCTGACCTCCCGATGGTGGTGGTGGCAAAGCCTCAAAGCGTCGCCCACCACCTACTGCTCGGCCAGCTCCTCTGCCTCGTCCTCCTCCTCCCTGTGGACCACCACGGTCGACCCTCTGCCTCTGCCTCGGTGGTCCCTCAACCGTCTGCTGCTCCTTGGTACGGCGGGTCAGGCAGTCACGAGTCTTGTGGCCCTTCCTGCCGCACGAGTAGCACTGTCTGCCTCTCGAAAGACTGGCTCTGCGCTGTGTACCCCACACTGCTGATCCAGTGTCCTGAGATCGTCTGCCTGAGGGTCTAGTCTGCCTGGACCCCTGAGTCATCCATCAACTGCATGCTGCAGAAGACTCTGCTACGTTCCGCCCTACGGTGTGTCTCGGCACTGGTGTAGACTCAGCAAGAAAACTCTCGATCCAAAGAGCCCGCTCCAGTACTCCTGTCTGTGACGGAATGCTGAGGGAGATTAGTTATGCCCTGATCTCGTGTCTCAAGCCCTGCTCGAAGGTCCGGGACTGGAAGAATGGGTCCCGTACCATGTCGGTCGAGTAGCGTGAGAGAGCGGTAAATATCGCCGAGTACTGAGCGAACGTCATGCTGCCATGCCGCAGCTGAAGACGCTCATGTATGCGCACAACACGGAGGATGGCTAGGACGAACTCCGAGCGGAAGAGGATCTCAAAGTCCATCCAAAGTAGAGATGCCTCATCGTGCACCTGGAGCATCAAGCTCCACCATCGGCCGGCTGCTGCGTGCAGTAGGCTCGCAGCGAGGATCACCATGAGGTCAACTGGTGTCCTCACTAGCCTAAAAAATCGTACAACTGCCTCCAGCCAGTCCTCGGCTGCCTGGGGGTCTGTCTCCCCGTGGAAACTGGGCGGTCGCTGGCGATGAAACTCATGCAGTGCGCTGAGGAGACGTGCATCGTCAGTGGCTGGTGCTGGAAGTATCGGGGGGCTCGGATGGTAATGCTACCGCCAGTGCCACTGCTGACAAAGGGCCCTGCACCGAGGCCTCGTCGCTCGGTGGGCTGTCGTCACGCTCGACTCTTGGAACCCTTGCTGGATGCCGTGGTGGGGCCATCCTGAAAAGGAAACAGGTGCCCCACGGTCAGAATAGTATACCTAGTGAGATGATATAAAGTAATCACAAAGAAAACTTGAAACACACACGCAATCAATGTTTTCGTTCATTAAGTCGGAAATCAGATGTCTGGGTCCTGGTGTACGGATACGTCGGTCGCCGCACCAACACTGGACTCCATGGACTGATAACCACACTCAATACGCTAAACATTGTTGCTTCACATAGAAAAGATCAGAGTCCGCAGTAGAACCAAACTCCTTTGATACCAATTTGTCACGACCCATCCTCGTGGCCCGTGTCGTGACTACCCCAAGCCCGCCTTCCATAGGCCATGGGCTGGCGACTAGCACCAAGGCGTAAAATCCCGGAAAAAGGGAAGGCATTGCCTTTGTAATGTAAACAAGCACCTCAGAGTAAAAAAGCAAAAAAGTAAACACTAAGTAAAAAAATCTGGTACAACAGTATGTGCAAAAAGTAAATGGGCCAGAATACAAACCCAAACTGAAAGTAAAGTACAACTCGAAAGGGAAAACAACAAGTAAAAGTAAAAGCTGCTACGCTGAGCTGTCCACTAGAAATCCCACCTGAAGGGTGGGTACAGGTAGCTCCAATTCTCCTCGGGTCCGCCGTCCGCTCCGTGTACGTCCCGCCCAGTGGTCCACCTCCAGATGTCGTCCTGCTCTGGAAGCCTCAACCGCGATCAACGCTGTCCGTCGTCTGCAACCAACTCAACGTAGTGCGGGCATAGCCCATGTAGGGTTGAGTATAAGCTACTCAGTAGGGACCCTGAGACCCCCGAAGGTCTCCCAAAATCCACAAAGGAAAGGTACAATCACGAAGATAGTAACCGACACAACTTAGGTATATTCCCATACATATACCTAAGTCATCAATCCCAATACGCTCCAACCTCCGAGCCCAAGTACTACTCAGTCCACACAGGAAAGTTTACGTATTCCAAACTGGAAAGCAAAACGTAATCCACACAGGATTGTACTACACAATCCACACAGGAAAGTATCAGGATTCAGATCACACAGGTATAATTCTTCAGATGACGATAAAGATGATCACTAATCCATCTAAGTCGTCAGACCCACAAAGGATCGATAGGTACTAACCCCCGCAAGACCCACACAGGATCGGGCCCACACAGGACCTTTAGGCGCTGGCTTAGACAGAACCGCTGAGCGCTGACCCACACAGGATCAGGCCCACATAGGATTAGGCCCACACAGGACCTGTAGCACTGATCCACGTAGGATCGCTGAGTGTTGTAGTCGTCGTCATCGTATCCACTAAGGATCTCTGCACAGTCATCGTCATCACAGTAGCAGTCGCAGCCAGCACTAGGGTTCCCACACACAACACGCTCGTTCGGGAGGGTCCGCTCCACGAGCCGAGATGCTGATACATCAACTAGCACGTAGTCCGAAGTGGATGTATCTAAAAGTTCTGTAACGTCAACAGAACTCAACGCAACAGACGACACGTCATTCGGATGCCCAGTCTGAGAGTTATTGGCTTTTTTGTCCCAGGGGCCCGGTTGGTTTTTAAGGAAAAACCAACCCGACGGTACTCCACCTACATCCAAACCTCGGGTGGAGTATTCCAAATGATCCTTCTCACTAAGAGGAACTCAACAAAGCTGACGGCACGTCAATCGGACTCCCGTAGCTCAAGATATGAGCGTTTCCGCTCCGAGGTCCCGGTTGGCTTCGTGTACGAACCAACTCGGCCGAACCCATAGTTTTCTGAAACCTTCAGTGTAATATAAGGAAATGACCGTCTCGATCCAATGATCGCGTTGTCATAGACGGTTCGTCAATCGGAGGTCCGCAGCTCAAGTTATGAGGAAAAGTCCGAAGTCGATTCGAAACGGGGGGTCCGGGTCCGGGCTGACCCGGCCCGCCCCCCTGGGTTGGCCCAAACCGGGTCGCCCAGACCCGGGTCCGACCCAGCTCGGCCGGCCCTGCCCGGCTCGGCCGGCCTCGCACGGCGGCGCGGCCCGGCGCGGCAGCGCGGCACGGCGCGGCAGGGCGGTCCGGCGCGGCCTGGCGCCGCTCGTGTGCCACGCGCGGGGGGCAAAGCCCCCGCCTTTCTTCTGGCGGCGCGGCAACCTGCCGCGCCTTGTATTAAAACGGCCCCCCTCACGTGGGGGCCTGCCTTAGAGAAAACGGGGGGCTCCTGCCCCCCTCCCTTTGTGAAACTGCGGCCCCCCCATTATGGGGGGCCGTTTCGGCTGGCCAGGGGAATTAATTCCCCCGGTTTCCTCTTCCCGGCCGGCCCGCACCGGTCGGCCGGTTCTGCCCGCAAGGACCGGCGACGACTGGTCCTTCCTCCGCCGACACCGGCGGCCCGATTCTGGCCGCCGGTCACCTTGCTCCGCCGCGGCCCGGAACCGGCAGTGGCCCTAGTCGTCCGACGCGGTGCGACGACACCGCGCACCTCCGCCGCGGCCCCGCTCCGGCCGCGGCGCCTTCGTCTCCTTCGAAGCGATGCGACGGCGTCACGTTCTTGAAATCTTCCCACGGCACGGCACGATGGCGCCGCGCCTATCTTACACAAATAACCGCATGAACCCACGTGGTGCGACGACACCACGCCCTTCCGAACCATTCCATAAAAATTCAACACGAAGTGAAGGAGGAGGGTCGGCTGGGTTTGTACGGTCCGAACTCCTCACGTTAAATTGATAGAAATCGGCCTTTAACGAATGTTAAACATTCACAATCTTTTTAAATTAAATAAAAAGATTTGGAATCATGGCCCGACAAATATAAACCTTCAAGTTCGAAGAAAGTTCCACATAACTTTAAAAAGTTAAACCCTACCTCAGTTTCAAGTGCGGAGCACGCCAACAAGCCGCGGAAGACAAGCGTCGCGGAGGTCGGGTGTCGCGGTAATCGTACGTCGATCCATTGACGTCGTGGTGCGTCCGAAGAGATACGTCGTTGAAGAAGCTTCGTAAGCTGACGAGGAAGGTCCGAGGAGGATGCGGCGTCTCCTTTTGTTGACACGGGAGGCGTCGTCGATCTTCGGAAACACACCGGCTACGAAGAAGAGAAGCGACGTTCTTCGTCGGAGCTTAAGCGTTCTTCGTCGGAGCTTAAGCGTTCTTCGTCAAAGTTTGAAGACGAAGAAGGAGCTCCCAAATTCTCATGTGGTAAGAGAATTCTAACCAAAAATAAAATAAGCTTATGCCTTACTTTATTACACAACCTCACCTCTAGAATTTCAAAGGTTTGAAATTAAAACAACCCACCTCAATTAATATTCCAATATGTCAAAATTAATTAAAGAGGGGTTAATGGGAGTTAAAATAGAAGTTGAAGTGTTAGGGTTCGTGTGGGCCCCACCACACTTAATCCTCTCAAGGGAGGTTATGTGGATGTGGGTCCCACCCTTAACTCCCTTTTAGAGGGCATAACCAACAAGTTAAAAATAAAATTGTGGAACAAAATTTTATATAACTTTTTCATTTTTTTTCCAAAAAACTAACTTCCATTCCGCATAAAAGGCAACCTCGGAAAAGGTCACCTTAAGAGAAAATCGGCGTTGCGAGTTCATCAGTGCCCTCAGAATTTGATTCCGGGCATCGGTTCAAAAGTTAGAAATTCCCGCTTGTTCGTTCACTGAACGTACCCCAGACAAACTTCAGAAATTGATTCCGGGCACACCGGGCCTCGGAATCAGGTGCCGTCCGAAACCGCGTTCTTGTAAAATTCCAAAGAAAATTAAGAAAAAAAATTTCCCTTGAATTTTACGGGTCTTTACAATAATTTTTTAAATATCTTGGTATATAATGGATAATCCTAGGATAAATAAGAAAATATTCAGTCATTTTGAATTACATAAAAACATTTCTTACTATGGGAATCAATTAGTATAAATAACATCTCATCATCAAGACCTCTCCCATTCATCAATTGATATATAATAATAATAAACTAAATCTTACTCTAAAATAGCCCAAAATTTACATGATTCCAATACCATTTCATAAAATATCAGAAATTTCATTTATGCCAACATAGTCATCATAACCCCCACCCCATTCCATCATCATCACCATAGTAGGAAAATCATTCCATCAGCATCATCATTAATAGAACCCTGTGACATAGTCATATCCTCACAAATTATCTCCCGTTAGACATGAAATTTTATAACCAAATAATGTTATCAATTATTTATAAAAGGGCTAATATCCAATGATAATTAATTTATATTTAATCTATTATTTTAAATGAAATTTCAAAGGAATATATATATAAATAAAACAAGTCATTATGGCACATATCAAACATTTCATTTATTATTCTTCCAAAATTTTATGATTTATGAGATTATTATATTCTAATTACCAGAATAAATTTGAAGAATAGTAGTGAATAAATATTTTCAATATGATCCATTAAAATTTCAAGTGATATATATTATATATTTTATCAATTATTTAGCCTTCATCTAATTTTTAATATATTATCAATCATGATTATATTAATTTAAAAAGAACTAATATATTAAATAAAATAATTAAAAACCTTTAAGAGTTATTTTATAATAATTTATATAAATTTTAATAACAACTATAAAAATAGATATAAAATATATGGTATATATCAAGATTCATCAATGAACTCATTCGACCACTATATCCCAATTAATAATGTAATCATTTTATAAGATCAGTTAAATATGGGATTATTCCCATATATTTACATAATTGAAATATGGAATTGTTATCTAATTATTATAAATGATATTTAAAAGTTTTAACGTAGTTTCATGTAATATATTTGATTTTGTTAAAAAATTAATACACAGTGGCAGGTGACTATCAATTTCCATGCCTGGTTACTTTATATAATAATCAAATTTATTTTACAAACATGAAATTATTTATTTTCCTTTTCATCTGATAATTAAATTATAATCAAATAATTTATTTAACTACAATTGTAAAATCAATAAATTCTGCTTCTCTATATGTTACTTACAACAACAAATATAGAATCGAATATGCAATTTATATATTCAAATCATATCATAATTATCTAAACCATGAAATAATATTTTTAATTTCAAATCATGAAAATATTATGTTAAAAATAATTAATATACATTAAATTTATATTTCGTATATTAAAATAACAATAACAATTTAATAAAATTCTATTTAATATAATTAATATGCCAATGGTTAGCCACATTCTTTTTAATCATTTTAACTATAATTTCATAATATTACTATCAATTTAAAAAATATGGAATGTTTTATTTATATATTTTAAATAAAATAAATTTTAACAAATTTGATATATCAATTTTAAATTTATTATATACATTTTTATGATTATAATAGTTTAAAAGTCATTATAATTAAATATTTGAAATAATCAGGAATAATATAAATCATGTAGTAAAACACTCTATATTCGTACAAGATAAATTTTTGATTATCAATTATAATTATGATAGATACGAGTAATCTAATCCTTTATCATAGAAATTTTTAAATTGATAAAGATATATTTAATGATTATATGTGATATAAATGACAAAATTATGATATCTAGGAAATATTTATCCTTATTCCAAGAAAATGTAACATTTTCCATCTAATATTTTGAATCATGTAAACATGATTACGCCATTCTTGTCCATGTGTATTATTTCCTTCATGAAGTGTTGTGACTACCTTTTCATCACCAAACCACATTGTTGAGAAATTTAATTTTATAATATGGTATTTATGATATATTTATAATTATATTATGATAAAATATTTCTTAACAACATTAAATTATTGTCATTAAAAAAATGGAAACATTATTATTGATTATGTACTGCCAACCATGTACATGAACATAGCATACATCATTTTTCGTACCAATATTTTTTGATTGTATTTAAAAATACAATTGATGTAGGAATATGATAACTATGTAATGAAAACTATTATTTATATTATGATACTATATTTTATATTCCTAATACATATAATTCATGATGAAACATTCAAAATAAAATAAGATAATTATCACAAAAAACAGAGATAATATTTGAAAGATTGTTATTGAGGGAGTGATGTAATATTATAAAATGATCATATAAGATATCATAAATGTGAATTTTTTTCTCTTAAAAGTTTATAAATTTTCTAAACCACTATAATATCGCATAAATAATATTCATCAAAATAGAAGCATGTTGTTAAGAATTTTATTGCTCAATTTCTGTTAATTGGGTTAAACGTCAACATCATTTATTATTTCATTATTTGAATAATTTATTAAAATAATTTGATTATAGTATTTTGTATTTATACTTTTTATATTGAATTATTATTGATACACATAATTTATTCATTGATTAATTCTCACTTAAAAGTTATGATCATTTTATGGGATTATTTTACAATCTCGTTCAATGTGAAAATTGTTATTATTGAATTACAATTCATGAAAATTATTTTATAATTTCATAATAAAAAAATAATATTGTACTATAATATTTTTATTCGTGATATTTTCCTGTAATAATTAAATATATAAATTAATTAGTACATAAATTTTTTTGTAATGAGTTATTTTGAAAAATTTACTCTATATCTATCTTTAATTAAAAATATATTTTTTCCTAAACACTTTTTTATAATGTTTTTTAAAAAATTATCTTTTTTAAATGGATATCATTGTTGAGTCAAAAGTCCTCTTTTGACTTTTATATTTTGTTTTGGAAATCACAAATTCTTTTTCAATAGTATCGTACTGAATCTGTTTATCGTATCGTACGATACTGATCATACTGACCGTGCTAAACGTACTGACCATGCTGATCGTACTGACCATGCTGATCATACTGACCATGGTGATCTTACTGACCATATCGTATCGTACAATACTGATCGTACTGAATATGTAAATTGTATTGACATTGTTATTCATAACTTTTATTATATGACTGTTTCAATACTTAGTTAAAAACACATGTTTCATATGAATCATACCATTTCTTATCAGCGATATATATATCTTGTTTTAACCAATATGATGTTGTTGAGTTAGTTACAAACTAATCAAAATGATGTCGTGCTTTCTCTTTCAATATGACCGTTATGATGCCAGGTGTCCATGTCCCTCTGAGTTTTTCGAAGAAATATGACCGTTGGAGGCAACATGACCGTTGGAACCCGAGGCCTATAAATAGGAGGTCTTTTGAAGCTGAGAGTAGGAGACGAGAACAAATGAACGTAGATACTTTGCTCGATCAAGATTCTAGAGAAAGACGATGTGACTTCTCTCATCTGCCTTGTGCGTCTCATCATCGTATCGAGGGCTTTCATGTAATTGAAAGACAGATGTGCCGATTACCTACAAATCTGAGGGCTGACGGGGATAGGCAGACAGACGGTCTGATCATCATATCGAGGGCTGCCAGGGATAGGCAGACAGACATACCGATCATCGTATCGAGGGCTTCCGGGGATAGGTAGACAGACAGTCCGATCATCGTATTGAGGGCTGCCGGGGATAGGCAGACAGACATACCAATCATCGTAACGAGGGCTCACCAAGGTGTTGGTGAGACAGACCTTTTATCCTATGTGAAAGGATAACCCTTCTCTTTGGGTTAAAAGAATTGTAATTCTTTTTCATTTCTGCAGTTACTTGTATTAGAAAGGAATTTGTATTGTTTCCTTTCTTCTTTACATATTCAATTGTAATTGTTTCAATTACAATCATTCTATTACATAAAATTTTGATTGATTCTATACGCTTTAAGGTAGAATCATTCATCTTTATTTTACTCTTATTATTATGTTCATCTTGAATATAATTGTTTTACATTTCATTAGTATTACTTTCTTTTTATATTCAATACAATTGTGGGTGTTTGTACTTGTATTAGTTTAAGACCTTTTAAACTAATCTCTTATGTTCTAAAACTTAAATGTTTTTAAACCTACAATTCACCCCCACCCCCCTCTTGTATTGTTCCATCTCATATACATCTACTTATTTGATCCAACAAATGGTATCAGAGGTGGTTTTCAACTGATTGGTATTACTTGTTCTATTTCTTCTAGATTACTGTTTTTAATTACTTAATACACTAACGTGTGGAGTGGAAAAGTTTTTGTTGTATTAGATGGCAGGAATAAAAATTCGGTCAATAGACAATCTAAATCCTTCTAGACCACATATCATTGATGGGAATGACTATGAGTATTGGAGAGATCGTATGAAGAAGTTCGTTATCAATACTGGTGTAGACAATTTTATTATGCTTACTGGAGGTTATAAAATTCCTGACAACAAAGTCAGTTCTTTTACTAAACAAGAAAAGCTAGAGTATCAACTGAATTACAAGGTACGAAATACTTTATTATTCTCTATGAACAAGAATATATACTGCCAGATATCTTCATGTGAAGCTGCCAATTGCATATGGAAGAAATTAGAAGTCACTCATTTTGGTACATCCAAGGTTATAGAAACAAGGAGAGCAATGCTTCGAGCAGAGTATCATGGATTTGTTTTTCCTTATGGAGAGCCAGTATGTAAAGTGCAACAAAGGTTTATGACAATAGTCAACAGTTTACAATCTATGGGATAAAAAGGCCTTGATGATGAAGCTTTAGTTGATAAGATCATAGATATATTGCCGAATGAATGGGAGTCAAAAAGGGCCGCCATTGATGAAAATAGAAAAGTTTCCCAGATTACACTTGATGAACTTTTTGGAACTCTTTTACAGCATGAGACAAGAATGAAAAGAGATGCTGATTTCAACATGAAGAAGAATGGAAATGGCAGTGTAGCTTTTAAATATAAAGCTAAAACACCTGAAATGATTACAAGATCCAAAGCCAAGAAAGCTGTTATATCTGATTCTAGTGATTGTGATCTTTGAGAAAATGAGTTGGCCAATCTTTCCCGAAGGATAAACAAGATCATGGGAACGAAATACTGCCAATATAGATTCAAAAAGAAAGACAGGATGGATAAGAACGATCCAGAGGTTACTTGTTATGAATGTAAGAAAGCAGGACATATAAGGCCTGATTTTCCTTTACTAAAAAAAAGACAGAAAAGAAAAACACTCTGAAAGAAACAATAAAAAGTATTACAAGTCAAAGACAAAGAAAGTATTGAAGGAAAATGATATCTAGAGTGATAGTGATTGTGATTCATCAAACGATTCTTCAGAATATGAGTCCTCAGGAAAAAGGAATATTGGACTTTTAGCCAGATTACCAATTGAAGATCATTGTCTCATGGAAAAGGTACACAATGCTGAAGCAATTACAAATGTTTCTTTAAATTAAAATTATACTGATAATAGATAATATGAATCTTCAAATGATGAATCCTCATCATCAGAAGATGATATGTTACCTTCTTTTGAAGAAGTATCCAGATTTGCTAATTTTCTAGAAAATGAAAATTCTAATCTCAAGAAGATTCTTGAGAAAGAAAATTCTAGAATTTCTATCTCGACAAAAGAAGTATCAGATCTTTCTAAAGATCTTGATGTGAAAACTTCTCATTTTGAAAGTATTTTAAAAACCATATAGAAAGTTAAATCTGATAAGGATAAACTTTCTAAGAATCTTGAAACTGTAATTTCAAAGAAAAACATTTTAGTGTCTAACTCTAGCTCAAATTCAAATGTTTTGGAAAACAAAAATTTAGTTTTAAAACTAAAGTCAGAAATTTCTTCCTTGAATTTTTTTTGTCAAAGTTTACTCATGGAAAGGAAAACATTGACAGGATTTACTCTCAAATTAGACATTTGAGAAATCGTTCTAGACTAGGTTATAATTAATCCAAACCTGTTTTTAGTAATAATTATCGTGTTCCTCAAAAAACCTCTTTTTGTTCTATGTGTCAATGTGGTGGACACCAGAGAAGAGATTGTTCTCTTAACAAAACTCAATCATTAGGATTTAATAAAGCTCATTTTTCAAAACAAATGTGGATTCCTAAAATTCTTTTATCTAACCCTTATGGATCCAAAAAAGTTTGGATTCCGAAAATCTAATTGTTTCTTTTTCAGGAAAATGAGAAATGTGCCAATAAGAATGTTTGGTACATGGATAGTGGTTGTTCTCATCACATGACTGGAAACAATGATATCTTTGAAAAAGTTATCAAAACAAAAGGTGGAAAAGTTACCTTCAGAGATAATGCTCATGGAATGATTTTTGGTATAGCTAATATTGTTTTTATTAGAAAAGTTCTTATTTCAAATGTTTTTTTTTGTTATGGGTCTTAGGCACAATCTCATCAGCATAATCCAATTATGTGATGAAGGTTACCTTGTGAATTTTAGAAATGATAAGTGTCTAGTACACAATTCCAAGGATGAATTCATTCTATCTGCCCATAGGCAAGAAAATGTATACACTATTAACTTAGAAGACCTTAGGAGCCAAAAATTACCCTGCTTAAGTGCAATAGAAGACCAATCATGGCTACGGAATAGAAGACTAGGACACTGTAATCTAAGAAACCTTAGTAAACTCTCAATGAAAAGACTTGTGAAGGGACTACTTGTCCTTATATATGATTCTTCAAAAGTCTGTGACCCTTGTCAATTTGGAAAACAACATAAGACTAGCTTTAAATCAATTAATGATGTTTCAACTTCTAATGCATTGTAGCTAGTGCATATGAATCTTTTTGGTCTTTCAAAATCTGGATGCATTGGAGGAAAATACTATGTATTTGTTTTAGTTGATGACTTACTAGATTTTCATGGGTCTACTTTCTCACAAAGAAATCTGAAGCCTTTTCCTATTTCAAAACTTTTAGAGCCCAAGTTAAAAATGAGAAAAACCTACAATTGTTACCTATTCATTGTGATCATGGTGGTGAATTTCAAAATTCAGATTTTGAAACTTTTTTTTGTAATAATGGTATTACTCACAATTTCTCAGCTCCAAAAACTCCTCAGCAAAATGGTGTTGTTGAAAGAAGAAATCGTATTCTTCAGGAAATGACTCGAACCACGTTGAGTGAATACTCAATTTCTAAGCATTTTTTGGCTGAAGCTGTTAGTACTTCCTGTTATACTATAAATCGTGTTTTAACTATACCATTTCTTAATAAAACCCCTTATGAGTTATGGACTGGACGAAAACCAAAAGATTCATACTTCAATGTTTTTGGATGTAAACTATTCATTCTGAATACAAAATATAATCTACATAAATTTGCACCAAAATCTGATGAAGGAATCGTTCTAGGCTATTCTATAACTTCAAAGGCTTATAGAGTTTTCAATAAAAACACTTGTACTGTTGAGGAAACAGTACATGTAAAATTTGATGAAACTGATCCTTTTTTTTAACCAACCAAATCCTACATCCTTGGATGTGTTTTCCAAAAATGTTTATCAACTGTTATTAGGAGATCACTCTGATGAGGAAAATGTTCAAGAAAGATTTCCTGAAACATTTACCACAGAAGATTTTCTACCATATGTTGATGAACAGGTTCTACAAAACCCAAATCAATTATTTCTGAGGAATCATCCCAGTGATAACATCATTGGTGACGTAAATCATCCTATAAGGACCAAAAATTCCTTAAGAAATGAAATAGAACATCTTTCTTGTCTTTCCCAATTTGAACCTAAAAGTCCAAGTGAGGCCTTAGGTGATGAAGATTGGATCAAAGCAATGCAAGATGAACTAAATGAATTTGAAAGTAATCAAGTATGGACTTTAGTTGATAGACTGAAAGGAACAACTGTAATTGGTGTAAAATGGGTTTTCAGAAACAAATGTGATGAAAATGGAATCATTGTAAGAAATAAAGCAAGACTTGTTTCTAAAGGCTATAATCAACACGAGGGAATAGACTATGAAGAAACATATTCTCCTGTAGCCAGACATGAATCTATTTGTATTCTATTAGCCTTTGCATCATATTTCAATTTCAAACTATTTCAAATGGATGTCAAATGTGCTTTTATAAATGTTTTTGTTCATGAATAAATTTTAGTTGAACAACCTCCTGGTTTTCAAGACCCAAAATATCATGATCATGTTTTTAAACATACCAAGGCTCTATATGGTCTTAAAAAAGCCCCTAGAGCATGGTATGATAGACTTAAAGGATTTATTTTACAAAACAATTATACAAAAGGTACAACCGATCCAACCCTTTTTATAAAAAAAAGGAAAATAAAGATTTTTTGATTCTTCAAATCTATGTTGATAACATCATATTCGGTTCAACTCAAAAATCCTTAACTGATTCTTTTGCAAATTTAATGAAATCTGAGATTGAAATGAGTATGATGGGTGAGTTAACATTCTTTTTAGGTTTTCAAATTTCCCAAAAACCAGAAGGAACTTATACATCTCAACATAAGTATATAAAAGATCTACTCAAAAAGTATGGGTATGAAAAAACTAAAAGTATTAGCACTCCTATTGGAACCTCAAATACAATTGATCTTGATGAAACTGGGAAATCGGTAGATCAAACAATCATTAGAGGTATGATAGGAAGTTTCCTATACTTGACAACTATTCGACCCGACTTAATGTTTTCTGTATGCTTATGTGCAAGATATCAATCTAATCCAAAAGAGTCTCATTTAAAAGCTGTAAAGAGAATATTTCGGTATTTAAAAGGCTCTATGGATTTAGGTCTCTTTTACTCTTCTGGGAATGATTCTGTTTTAAATAGTTTTTTAGATGCTGACTTTTGCGATTGTAAAATGGATTGAAAAAGTACATCTAGAACATGTCATTTCTTTGGAAATTCTCTGGTTTCTTGGTCCTGCAAGAAACAACACTCAGTAGAACTTTCCACTGCTGAAGCTGAATGTGTAGCAGCTGGAAGTTGTTGTGCTCATGTATTGTGGATGCAACACACACTCACTGACTATGGATTGAGTTTCTCCAAAACTCAAATTCTTTATGATAACACAAGTTCCATAGCTCTTAGTAAGAACCCATCACATCACTCTCGTGCAAAACACATAGATTTTAGGCATCACTTTCTTAGAGATCACACAGATAAAGGAGATATTGTTTTACAATTCATCGGAATGCAAGAACATCTTGTCGACATTTTTACAAAACCCTTACCTTCTGATAAATTTGAATTTATAAAACAGAAGCTAGGAATGATTACTGTAAAATAATCATTCATATCTACTTCTTGTTTTACATCTCTCCTAACAGTAAGAAACTCCTCGTAGAAAGGGGGAGAACATTTCTTTTTGTGTTTCTCACTTTATTTCATCTTATCTTATGTTTTTATGTTTTCGGTTTATCGTATTTACAGTTTAGACTTTTCTTTTCTGTTTACCATATTGACAGTTTTAGATTTTTCTTTTCTATTTATCGTATTGACTTTTCCATCATACTGTCTGATGATGGTATTGAATTTCTTTTCCATCATATCGTTAGTTGATGGTATTGAATTTCTTTTCCATCATATCGTCAGTTGATGGTATTGAATTTCTTTTCCATCGTATCGTCAGTTGATGGTATTGAATTTCTTTTCCATTGTATTGACCGATGATGGTAATGATTTTATTTTCCATCATATTGACCGATGATGGTACTGATTTTCTTTTCCATCGTATCGACCGATGATGGTAATGATTTTCTTTTCCATCGTATCGACCGATGATGGTAATGATTTTCTTTTCCATCGTATCGACCAATGATGGTAATGATTTTCTTTTCCATCGTATCGACCAATGATGGTAATAATTTTCTTTTCCATCGTATCGACTGATGATGGTAATGATTTTCTTTTCTATCGTATCGACCGATGATGGTAATGATTTTCTTTTCCATCGTATTGACCGATGATGGTAATGATTTTCTTTTCCATCGTATCGACCGATGATGGAAATGATTTTCTTTTCCATCGTATCGACCGATGATGGTAATCATTTCCTTTTCCATCGTATTGTCAGTTCATGGTAAAAAGATTTTTTTCCATCGTATGGTCAGTTCATGGTAACGAGATTGTTTTCCATTGTCTTGTCAGATCATGGTAACAAGATTGTTTTCCATCGGCTTGTCAGTTCATGGTAACGAGATTGTTTTCCATTGGCTTGTCAGTTCATTTTAACAAGATTGTTTTTCATCGACTTGTCATTTCATGGTAACGAAATTTTTTTCCATCGGCATGTCAGTTCATGGCAATGACTTTCTTTTCCATCGGTATGATGGTTTTTTTTCGTACGATTGTGTTTTCTTTCGGATTACTAAAACCAACAATCACCTTACGATCTCCGGCAGGTATTTTCTTATTTCTTTCATTTTTTTTAGCTTTTAATCCTAACCATTGATCTTATTTCCTATAATCTTGACCGTAGAAGATCAAAGGTCACCCCATTATCGCCTATAAATATCCCCCCTTCCCTCCCCAAACCAACATTGGTTTTTCAGGTTTCGAGGCGAAGCTCTACTCCACTGTTTTTAAGTCATCGTACGATCTTCTCATTGGCAGCATCCTTATGTCTCAATCCTCTGCTAACACTCCCACCGAAATGTCCTCAAAGACTTTTACAGAGAATGACTTTTTCAGAGAAATGTTAGTTTCTCGGGATTTTTTCGATACGTACGATTCCACAATCAGGAGGATGATTTTGTTTCAAGGATGGGAACACTTGTTTGTTGAAAAGACTATTTCTCAAGATCCAGTTCTCTTTGATGAAGTCAGTCAATTTTACAAAACCATATCATTCTACAAAGACATGACTATAAACTTTGATGTTTACAATAGAATGTTATCCATGTCTGTGAAACAAGAGGCTCACTTTCTGAATGTCTCAACTAAAGGGGATTCCTACTGTCCATCCCAGAAACTACCAGAGGAAGTTGGTACGTTTAATAGAGAGAATACCGAGAAGTCTTTATTTGTTGTGAATGAAGAAAAAATGAAAGTGACTCATATTTCACCAGACAATCGGTTTGTAGCATTATTGATGCAAGGTTTTCTTATCCCTAGGAATGGGGATAGATAAACTATGAAAGTTTCTGATATTTTCAAGCTTGACTATCTTGTAAACATGAGGAAGGCAAACCTCATGGGGTATGTTTTTGAAACAATAAAGAATGTGAAGACATGAGGGATTAAGTCCCAAATGGTTATGTATCCAGCAATTCTTACAATATTTATTCTCGAAAGTATGAAGTTCTGCAACATTCCTTTGAAAGGGAAATTGTTAAATTTGAGGCCTTCTTGGATTAGAAAGAGTACGATGAAAAATCTGATTGTTTGTTTTGATCATAATTCAAAACATTTTGTCAGAGATGTAGAAGATGAATTGGCTCAGAATCAATCGTCACCTATGCCATCCAAAGACATTCAATCTACTGGTGTCACTCAAATGTCTGATCCACAAACCAGTTCAATGTCCAAAAAAAGCCAAGGTACCGTAAGGAGGTTGTGGCTAAATGGAGAAAGGATAAGGAACAGAGAAAAGAAGGTGATCCAAAGTTCGGTCTTGACCCGGCTGAGGCCTTTGCAGAAAGAATAAGGGTAGAAGAAATCCTTAAGGCTGAAAAGAAGAAGAAGGTTCTTTTGAAAATAAAGGCTCAAGTATTTGATGTCTCTCAAATCTTGAAAGCAGTAGAGAAAGATAGCTCTCAACTTACCACAGAATTACATCAAGAGCCTATCGTACTGACTATTCCTGACAAAGAAAAAGGAAAACAAATGATGGAAGAGATAGAAGAAGTTGAAGATGAAGGAGATTTTCTTTTATAATTTTTTCAGAGTTCAAATAAGAGTAAATAGGAATCAGTTCAAAAGCTGAGTGAAGGTGTTCAACATACTCCTCATGCCGATCAAGCACAAACTCCGGACAGAATGTCATCTCCAGAAAAGAAGGCTGATGAATCCTCTCACACTGATAAAGTTGTTAGTAGTGATAACATGGATGAAGAAAGAAGGTAGAAAAAAAGGAAAAGGAAAAGGGTCATTTGTAGATTCAAGAAAATCAATTGAACAGCCTTCGTACGATGAAGATACAGATTCAGAACATACAATCTCTCTCAAGAAGAGTGATTATATTGTCCATGTTTTGAGAAGGGTTGAGAAGACTATTCCTTATTTCCTGAGTATGGAATGGAAGATTGACTTTATTACTGACAATCAAAAGAAGAAGTTTGTCTCGGTAATAGAATTAAGAAAGTAAGTTTTATTAGTTGAAGCTGATTTGAAAGTTCTTTCAGAAAGTTCGGTTGCTTATAAGAAAGTCTCTAACAAGATGACCAAGTGGTCGTACAAAATAGAAAGCTCAATAAATGACCATGAAATAGCTATTGAAGATATAAGGAGGTTGTTAAATGAGCTTGCAATTGCTTTCAATAAGCTTGACAGAGAAACGGTTGAAAGGTTGAATCTTTTATCTTCTCAAAGATTCGATGTTCCTTCAGTGAAAGATTTGCAAGAGAGAATGAATGCTTTCCAATCTGAATTCTCAAAGGTTTCATCTTTCAAGGATGAAATGGTTATATTGAAGAAACAAAACTCTGTGTTATCCAAAGATAACAATAATTTTCAATATATAATTGATACCCTTGAAGAAGTAATCAGAGTCCAGGAGGAGACCATCTGAAATCAAGATTAGATTTTTGTGGACCAACAAGAGATTCTCAGAACACAGGGTGAATCAATTCTTGAATACAAAAAGGAGATCAAGAAGATGAAAGTTGTTCTTCATGAGCTCATAAAGAAGGAAAAATAAATAGAAAACAAATGATTGTTGTACTTGTTTTCCTCTTGAACCAGTATTTGTTTTGTAATAACTTTTATGAATCCTTTCTTTTGTCCTGCAATGTTTTTTCCTTAACTCTTTCAGGAAACTCAAAGTAACCCCATTCTTCTTGGTAACCACAAAGGGGGAGAATGTTTCATAAAGGGGAAGAATGTTTCATAAAAGGGGTTAATGTTTTACAAAAGGGAGATTGGATGCTTCGAACCCAAGGAAAAACTATGAATACAATCCTTAGGAAAGTATACACCTAAGGGGGAGTTAGTTGTATTCAAATTCTTATTCCGAAGAGTTTTCAATAACTCAGGGGGAGATAAGTATTTCTTGTTACATTTACTTAGTTTGTTGTGCTTTCCATAAAGGGGGAGATTGTCGAGTCAAAAGTCCTATTTTGACTTCTATATTTTGTTTTGGAAATCACAACTGCTTTTTCAATAGTATCGTACTGACTCTGTTTATCGTATCGTACGATACTGATCGTACAGACCATGCTGAACGTACTGACCATGCTAATTGTACTGACCATGCTGATCGTACTGACAATGCTGATTGTACTGACCATATCGTATCGTACAATACTGATCGTACTGAATATGTAAATTTTATTGACTCTGTTATTCATAACTTTCATTATATGACTGTTTCAATACTTAGTTAAAAACACATGTTTCATATGAATCGTACCATTGCTTATCAGCGATATAAATATATATATATATCTTGTTTTAACCAATACGATGTCGTTGAGTTAGTTACAAACTAATCAAAACGATGTCGTGATTTTTGTTTCAATATGGAAGTTATGATGCCAGGTGTCCAAGTCCCTCCGAGTTTTTTGGAGAAATATGATCGTTGGAGGCAACATGAACATTGGAACCCGAGGCATATAAATAGGAGGTCTTTTGAAGCTGAGAGTAGGAGACAGGAAAAAATGAACGTAGAGACTTTGCTTGATCAAGATTCTAGAGAGAGACGTTGTGACTTCTCTCATCTTCCTTGTGCGTCTGATCATCGTATCAAGGGATTTCAAGTAATTGAAAGACAGAGGTTCTGATTACCTAAAATATCGAGGGCTGCCGGGGATAGGCAGACAAACGGTCCGATCATCTTATTGAGGGCTGCTGCGGATAGGCAGACAGACATACCGATCATGGTATCGAGGGCTACCGGGGATAGGCAGACAGACATACCGATCATCGTATCGAGGGCTCACCAAGGTGGTGGTGAGACAGAACTTTTATCCTAGGTGAAAGGATAACCCATCTCTTTAGGATAAAGGAATTGTAATTTTTTTACATTTCCGCTGTTACTTGTATTAGAAATGAATTTGTATTGTTTCCTTTATTCTTTAGATATTCAATTGTAATTGTTTCAATTACAATCATTCTATTACATATTGTTTTGATTGATTCTATATGCTTTAAGGTAGAATCATTCATCATTATTTTACTCTGATTATTGTGTTCATCTTGAATACAATTTTTTTACGTTTCATTAGTATTACTTTCCTTTTATATTCAATACAATTGTGGGTGTTTGTACTTGTATTAGTTTAAAACCTTTTAAACTAATCTCTTAAGTGCTGAAACTTAAAGGTTTTTAAACCTACAATTCACCCCCCTCTTGTATTGTTCCATCTCATATACATCTACTTATTCGATCCAACAATCATAAAATCATTATTACACATTTATTCACTAAAAAAGGATTTATTTTATATTTTTTCTAAAACGTATTTTTCTAATATTTTACAATGAATAGGGAATGTTATCTTTAACTTGTACAACACAGGTATAATTTACCACCATTGTGAAATTTAACTCTTTAAAGATTACTATAAGTTTTTATAATGTTATTTATAATGGATTTTTTTAATATTATTTTTATTTTTATTTTTTGAAAGTTAATTTGATATAAATGATTATTTAAAATGTAATATTCTATAAAATAAATTTATGGAAATGAAAATTATATTTTCCAAAAGAATAAATTTAAGAAAATTTTAATATAATTTTTATTCATTAATTATTATAACATTATTTAATTACTCTAATTGAAATATGTTGTATTGATATCATATTTGGGAATTCTATTATTCATTTTTCATCATTTATGATAAAGAATGTATTAATATTCATATTTTTGAAGCATATTTGTAGTAAATATCTTTCCCTTGAAATATTAACCCTTATATAGTAATTCAACATTAAATTTACTCTAAATATATTTATTATTTATCGTGGATATATTTAGATCCAAAATTGTGTCTCATTTCTAAAATAGGTGTTTTACATTGAACTTTATTTAACCATCCCACGAAATATTAATAATTTTTATTCATTCATCAAAAACGATATTTAATAGATAGGAGTATTCAATCATGAATTAAATTGATTATTTAATATATTTGTAATTTTTTAGAAAATATGTGATGGGTGGGGCTCAAAATTATTTTTTCCCATTGATGCCACAGTAGGGATCATGTGATAAATAGGAATTCATGTAATAAATGGTGTTTTTACAGAAAGTTTCAAACTACATTTTTGATGGTCTTAATGGTTGTTGAATCATGATTCCTAATATCATGGAATAAAAATATTAATGATTTAATTTATTAAAAGTTCATATTTTATTATCAATTATATTATTATAATGATATTATATGTATATGCATTTAATTCTCAAATTATTTTGTAAATGTCATGTTTTTTTAACATGGTGTATTTATTTTCCCTTATATACTTATGATATCATTATTATTCATGAAATTGAATGTCATTTCAGTTATTAAGATTTTCATATTGATTATTCATTATTGATTCATGATATAATCCCATTTACATAACCCATACTAGTCAGTTGATAACATACATAGTTTGTTATTATAGCGGATTACATGAAGTGACCTATTGTTGAGTTGAAAGGATGTTGCTGATGCAATAATTTAATAAATGAATGAAATTTATGTTTAATGTTATTTTTTCAAATCATATATGGTATGTATCTAGATTAACGATAATACTAACCTATTTGTTCATTTTAGATATAATATTGTGAATCTATTGCCAATGTAATAATGTCAACAATGACTCCAATATACTAGAATTAGTGTCTCTAATGTTGGTATCAATATATAATTATTATAATCCATTGAAGCATGATTAAACTAAAATATTTATTACATATAATACCATTATTTTATACTTTTAGGATACATATAGGAACATCATAATATTTCGGTAAGGAAAATATTATAGTTTTTAATAATAAATACATATCTATATAGATACCACAAGTGGATGTGGAACTAGAAAAAATGTACATTGGTGTAACAACTCTGAATATGGTTAATTGGTATTGACATAATCAACACATTGATCATGTCTATGAGCCTTACTATAACACCCAAATGTTTTTTTGAATTATTTTCTTTAATAAATTTAATTCCATTGTAGATTTCATTGCATGAAATTGTGAGTTTAAATGAACCACAACAAACCCATTGTATATAACTACCATTATATACAAGAAGTTAGGTTAGAGGTAATAAGTATAAATATTTTTTAAATTCATCAAATAGATAATTTAGTCATAGGGTACTATTAATGCCTTTTTGAGGTTTACAGGCCTATATTTTTTAAAATGGAAATTATATATCCTTGAATGGATAACCACTTCAATATTATGACTTTGACACATTAATAATATTTGTATGAAAAAATAATCATGTTTTTTATTTTATATATAATAAATTACTATGAAAAAATGCCTTATATTTTTCTGATTACTTTCATGTTTTAATGAATAGAAAAAATACACAAAATTTAATGAAAACCACTTTTTTCATCAAAATAATTTTTAGGGTCCATTATAATATCTAGTGGTTTTATTTATAAATTTATCATATTTTTTCATTAAATATTATATATTTCATTGTCATTAATTTTATATTGAATTCTGATTTAAAAACATTTCAATTATATGGAATGTTATATCTTTTAAAACATATCTTCTCATTTCGACAACAAGATTAATTTTAATTTAATTACAGAAACATATTTTTTAATATTAAATAATGGACTCCATATTTTTTTTAATTAGGTCCAAATTATTTAAATTTATTTATTTTATCTTTATAAATTATTTATAGAATATTCATTAATTTTTTATTAATATCGTAAAAGGGTAAACCGGTTAATTTAGGGAATCATTACTATTATAAGATTAACCTAACTCTAGTCCTAATATCATTGAATATGGTTTTTTATGTAATAATCATTGGTTCTAATATTTTTCAATTTTAATATAAAAGAATGTCCTTAGGACATTTAATTTGTTTTATTTAATGAAATGTGATATTCGTGACACTCGATATTTTTATAACTAAAAAATATTTATTTTAAGGTTATTTTAAATATAATATATATTATAAATAATCATTTGAAACATAAATACTTTCCTTTCTCATGATAATTTTTTTTAGTTTTTAGAAATTTCCTTTACATTACTTGCATATAAATTAATGTGTTGAAATATATTTAATTGATGAATAATCAATAATATTGATTGATTAAAATTTAAATATCCATTAAAATAACCTAAAATAGTACCATATCATATTAATAGATTATATCTAGACAATTATTATATAGTTGTCAAATTTTGGACAATTTGAAGCCATATAGAATGGATTATACATCTTATATTATTTTATTTAATGTGACATTAATGTAGTGAACATAATAATTTAATAACCATAACATTATAAATATTTTAGTTTCATAAAGAAAAATTAGAATAAAATTATTCTCCTGAAACCAATTATATTTATCTTCATCACAGTATTTTTGTTTTTTTTTCTAATCCATAAAAATTATATCAATAATTAGTCAAAACAAGTGTAGTAATTATTTTATTAGGAGAAATATCGAATAAATGTCCATAAAAATATTAATTTAATTATAACATGGGATAATAACCATATATAATGAATTTTATATATTACATTTTCCACCTAGTAATATAATAAAAATTTTTGGTCGAAATTTATCTTGTAATATTAATATTTTTTATAAAACTATTAATTAAATAACCTCTAATAATGATAGTATTTATTGTTTAGGAAAATGTTGATTTATTAAATTATTTTAAAATCAATACAAATTTTAAAAATAAATAATTATTAATATATGGTAGAATATTATCTAATTTATTATTTATGGTCTATTTTATATCAAATAAGTTAATATTCCACCCTATTAATATTGAATTATTTGTCCGCCTAGTTAAAATTATTATATATTTACTATGAATTAATTAAAAATATAAGAATAAAATTTAAATAAATAATTTTGGAAAATTTATTGGTTGATAAGATTATGACACGATATAATCTCATCTTCTATATTCAGAAACATTGGAGGCATTCGGTTATGGGTTGATTTTATTGTAATTTTTTTATCAAGTATTCAAAAGTGTCCCCCACCTCAATTATAAATGGGAACCTCATACCTCATCTCTTAACATCACATTGAGAACTAATGATCATGCCTACCCTAACCTTTTCCTTATTATGTTTCATAATTACATTCTAGATGTTCTAATATTCTTCGATGTCCCACTCTTGTGCTCTAAGAAGAGATTTAGTGGAAGCAAGTCGAGTAAGAGAAATGTATCCTGCCGATTCTATCAAACTTCTTTATTTCTTCTTCAGCCACTTCATTATATGTTTCATTATAATGTAATATCATAAATCTCACTCATATACTAATAATATTTTATAATTTTGAAACAAACATATTCCACCAAATATTCATCCTACGAAAAATAAAAATGACCATGCACACATATGTATGGATTACAATCTCCACACCACGGTGTAATCTATTTTTCAACACCACCGTACATGGATTGATATAATTATGTAAATAATAAGTATATATGATTAAAATAACATGATAATAATTCTGAAATATCATACACCATCCCCTTCAATACCATTCAATAATTATCTTAATGATATCTTCACTCGTTCATACGTATGGCCTACCATCTCCAAGATGTGATGCAATTATTTCTACATTATATTCATTAAACAAATATTACATACATTATTGGAATTAATTATTATGATATTTAATATTAAAATATATTTTTTAAATGATATACTTATAACCTAATTTGTGTAACATTATTTATCCGACAAAACATTCATAAAAACATAGAGCAGTTAATATCCGAATAAGAAGTGACAATGAAATGTTATTAACAAAATATGACAATATGATCATATATGATATCTTAGAAATGAATAATATTATGGACTAATTCGATAAGATTTTTTAAATCATTATACAGTAGGTTCGAATACATATGATTCATAGAGGACCTATGGTAAAGGATAATTTTTCAATCTCATTATTATACGACATTTTTTATACGTATGAATTTACCGATTATTAGTTATCATAAACATCAATTTTTTCCAAAAAATATAATAATATTTATATTATTATTATATTTATTATATTTATTTTTACCCTCTGTTAGCTTTTTATTCTACTTTGGGAAAGGAATCATTTTTCATTATTCGATATGAGGTACTTTTTTACTTTTCTGTCAAATGTATGAGGAGAATGTTTTTTAAATTCATACGGCATGATCATATTTTTACACCTAAATAACTCCTTATTTAAATGATTCTTCCTCTAAATTTAATCTTTATTAAATTAAAATAATTTACTTTCTTTTACAATTATACTTAATTTTCAGAAAATAAAATGACTTTGATGTTGAAAGGATATTTTCATAAAGAATTAATTTCATGTGTTTTATCAAAATTATTTTCTATCTCAGATGAATTTTTTTAAAATGCCTAATGATTATATACATATTATCAATATGATTTTTAAATTTTTTACGATGAATTAATTTTATGAAATCATTTATTTAATTTTTATTATGATGTAATAAATTTTAAGAAACCCAAATTTGTTTCTTGGGTTATGTTATGTTGAATTATTTATGTTTTAATGGAAAATGTAAAAATGATTTCATTGTTAGATGGGTGGAACCTATATCTCCCTTCAATGAAATGGGTAATGATCTATATCTCATGATATATACATGACTGGAATGATAATTAATTTTTTATTGTAATACATGTCTAGAACGACATGTAATCCTGGTTCCGTAATGGACATTTTCCACAATGATGGTCTTCGAAATTAGCCCTCAATAATATGAAATGCTTTTTTATGCTTATTTATATCTAAAATACATGATGTCTTATGTTATGACTTATGAGATTATATCCATTTATTCTTGTGAACATTTATACCATTATGTTATATCACGATCATTTATATGAATGATAAGACTTCCAAATGTAATGTTCATATGTCTTATGGTTATGATACGATTGATATTTCCCTTTTTTAAAATTAGTAATCAATTAATATCACCCTTTCATATGTTTTTCCCTAGGTCATAAAGGAAGTTATTATGTATGATATGTCAAAAGGGAGTATAGTTAAGAATATATAAGAAAAATACATGATGGATGTTTTATGAACTAGTTGTTTATGTTTACTAGTTTCCAAATAAAATTTACATATACAGTCAATTTGTGTCTTAGTTACATGTTATAATGAATATACTTCAATTTTTATGTAATATCATTGTATGTAAATTATGGATCATTATATTCAGTGTCACATGAATGGAATAGATAACCATTGGTAACTAGAAGGAGAATTCCTTAGTAAGAACCCTAATGATATGTTTTTGTATAGTCTACAATCCTAGTTTTTTAGAAATGAACATGAATAAAATATTATAAAACATAAAGTGTCCTCAAATGAAAGTCTATTCTTGATTATATGGTTCTAATATTATGATTAGTGTTTCAAACACTTTTCTTCTAGTTTTTATTCAATGTATGGATTTTGAATAACATCGTTAATGATGAATGTGACTGGAAAAGCAATGACTATCCTCCTAAGAAACCAAATGTTATGTGTTATAGAATGAAAAACCATGTAGCTATGATCACAAAAACTTCTCATGATATGATTCATTTCAGACTTCCAAAAAATAATAGGAGGGAGCATCATTTTGTTGAGTAATTTATGAGGCATGGTCGACCTTCATTCAGTGGGTCTTATGATCTATTAGTGGCTCCACAATGGATCAGTACCACTAAAAAGATTCTTTTAGTTATACACTGTTATGAACATGATAACGTCATATTATCATTCTATAGTTTTAGTGTGGAAGATGATCAATGGTGTAATCTAATCAAGAAAATGAAAAAATATATGATATTGAGTTCATTTAATGGAAGAAATCTAGAATATATTTTTCAAATAACTACATTCCTTGTTTATTTAAACAATTATGGATAACGAGTTCCATGAACATAAGAAAGAATATTATGAATCTATTGGTAACTACAAATAAGTTTTTAAAAGGACTTCACGGTCTACTTCTAGGATTATTATTCAAAATGAGTGTAATATTGATTGATTTTTTAGTGGCTTAAAACCATTTATCTGAAGGGAATTAACCATAAGGGACATTTATAGCTACTAGGAAATCATTCGATGTGCACAAAAGGATGATGTTTAGATTTTCATAACAGATCAATACTATGGGTTTGATAAGAAGAGAAAAATGGAATACAATGTAAAATCTAAAGTCTATACTTAAAATAAGAAGAGTTTACTCTTATACCCAATTTTCTTAAATAATCATGGAGTAGATTTTCTTAAAGGGTGTAGTAAATGTTTTAATCCTGGAAAAAATGTTCATCACGATGTTTAATGCCATGGTGAAAGAAAAAATATGTCAAATGATTATAATAGAGAAAAGGATACCTAGAATGATCCTCCTACACATCAATGCTTCAAGAGTAATGAAATTCGGAATTATTTTAATCAATTACCTAATTCACATATTATTGATGATGATTGATGTCCGAAAACTCTTAAGGACAAAGGAAAAGGGAAGTCACATGAAATCACTATCATAGATATGGATTATGATAATGAAGTGGTAAAATGTACACTTACCATCCACTCTAAAGAGGAAAATGATTAATTTGATTATGGATCCACCCACGATTTTATTTATGAAGAATACTATAAGGGTGTCACCATAATATCTGATCAATTACTTTTTGAGTAAGATATGACAACTCTTTATGGAATAACAGTCATATTAAAATTTTATAGTTCTCTTATGGTTGATGTTTGTGGGGATGTGTTTCCTTAAAATATTTTGATCCATTATATAGTTGAATTTTATGTGATTCATTGTATGTATTGTTTTTCTATATGGGGATATCATTTCAATTTCCATGGGTGTTAAGTCACATTTCATATTCTCGATAATTCTATGATCATATATAGATGTATGGATTAATGTAAGCTTTTAATAAAAATTTCATTCATCTTATTGATCTTGATCCATATAAATGAAGGATATCAATATCAAATGGTTAAATAGAAACTCGTGTTTATGAATACAATCTTTGTATAAGATTTTGAGGTTGTTGTTCAGGAAGAATTGTGAGGTCTTCCAAAAAATTGTGAAGTTGAGTTTTTAATAGAACTCATACTGTGCGAAATTCATATTTCAAAGAATACTAATAAAATTACGCCAAAATTGTTTTAAGAATTGAAGTAGAAACTACAAGATAATCATGATTGGTGAATCATATTCCATAGTGTGTCACTGTGGAGAGAACTAGTTCTGTTTGTTAAGAAGAAAGATGGATCAATGACACTCTTCATTGATTATTGATAATGTGTCAAATTCAATATTACTAAAAAATATCCTCTTCCCTGAATTAATGATTTATTCGACCAACTACACTATTCTCAATTATTTTCAAATATTGATCTTAATTCTGGATATCATCATTTAAGGGTCAAAATAGATGATATACCAAAGACATAATTTTGTACAAGGTATGGTCATTATGAATTTATATTGATGCCTTTTGGTCTTACTAATTTCCCATTTATCATAATGGATCTAATTAACATAGAATTTAGACACTATCTTAATCGGTTTTGGGTAGTCTTTATAGACAATACTATTTTTTATTCTATGAACAGGGAAGAACAAGGAGACCACATGTGAATTGTACTGAAGACCCAGATAAATGAGAATATTTAATAAAAATTTATCATGTTCCAATTATGGATTCAGAAATTTTCATATTTGGTTCAATTATTTTCAAGAGATGTGTTATATGTGGATCCATAAAAAATGGATTTAGTTGGATGTTTTCTGAGACCCAAAACAATAACTGATATCTGAAGTTATCATGCTTTGGCAGGTTATTATCTACATTTTTTTATTGATTTTTCACAACAATCTATTCCACTCTCCATGTTGACTGTGAAATGATTTATTTTCTTATAGAAAAAAGAATATGAAGATACATTTAGAGAGTTAAAAATATGATTAGGTAGTTCACATGTGCTAACACTACCTTGTAATGGAGAATGGTTTTTGATCTTCAATGATGCATCCATGAAGGGGTAGGTACGTGTTTTTATGAAAACTTATATCGTGATAGACTATTCTTCACGTCTATTGAAAATATATGAGAAAAATTACCCAACCAAGGATTTGGAGTTAACTTCTGTAAAAATTTCATTTAAGATATAGATACACTATTTTTATAGTGAAAGGTGTGATATTTAAACTGATTATAAAAATTCAATGTATATTTTCACACAAAAGGTGATGAATATGCACCAAAGAATATGGTTGGAGTTAATTAATGATTATGACTACTTGACACAATACCTCCCTATGAAAGAGAACAAGGTGGAATATGTTTTGAGTTGACAAGACAATGTTAGCTTATCCATGAATAGGATAAAAAATTCCAATATTTATGAAATTTCAAAAGATGGATCATGGATGTTTAATGGATGGGGATATGTATTACAATTCACAAATGAATGTTCAATCATCTATAATAGTGATGATTAAGTTCGAATAGAATAATGATGTAGATATACTAAAGAAGTTGTGAAATGTTCCTGAATTTAATCATGATGGTGGTGGACTCATAAGGTTATTGAATTGGGTTTGTATTCCACCCATATAAGAATTAAAGGAGCTATTGGATAAGGCTCATGGTTCATCATTATCTGTTCACCTAACATGAAAAACGATTTATAGGGACTTTAAATAGTTTTCCTTGTGTGATTGAAAGAAAAGAGATGTTGTTTAATAAGTCTCTCGATGCATGTTTTGTAAGGATATTAAGGCTGAGATACATAAGTCTACAGTAACGTTACAACCATTACCCAAACTAGAATGGAAATATGAAAAAAATCACTATGGACATTGTCAACATACATCCAAAAACTCCCATAGGTAATATTTCTATCTTTTTTATAGTTGATCGTCTAACGAAGTCGAAACACTTTATTGATAATTGTGAGTATTTTTCACTTGATAAGCATTATAGGATATAAATAAAGGATTTGGTAATATTTCATGGATCACCACTTTCAATTATATGTAATCAGGATCCAGAGTTTACCTTGATGTTTTGGAAATGACTTCAGCGTGCTCTGGATATAGAGTTATGTTTCATTACTTATTATCATCCTTGGATGGATGGTTACTCTAAGAGGAAAATTTAATCATTTCAAGGCATTTTGAGTGATTTATCTTGGTATTTTATCAGTGGTTTGGATCAAAACCAACATACGGTGGTATATTATTACAAAAATAACCCCCAATGCATTATTATGATGGTTCATTATGAATCCATCTATGGAATGATGTGAATATATCTAACTTTCATGGATGGCTTTGGAGAAAGAAACCTATTAGGACCTGATATTATTTATGAAATGGAAAGAAACTCTTAGATCTATTCAAAAACACACAAGTGTTGATCAAATTTGACAAAAAAGTATTCCTGAAATCCAATGAAAAGTACTATAGTTTGAAGTGGGTGATATGGTTTTTCTATGAATGTATCCTAGTGAGGGAGTAATGATATTTTTAAATAAGGGATTGTTGAGACATAGGTATATTATTCATTTTAAAATTCTGGATCCTTTTGTGATGGTTTCTTACCAATTGTTCCTTCCACTGAATATATCTCACGGTCATTATGTGTTCTATGTATTTCTCCTGATATAGTACAAACCTAATCCTTCATATGTAGTAGACTAAGATTTCGTACCTCTATATAATGATTTTTCTTATGAATAACAACCGATAGAGATTTTGGATCATAGAAAAAAAGATCTATGAAACAAGACCACTCACTTGGTAAAATAATTATGGTGGAATCACAAATTTGAGGGATTTCTATTGGAACTTTAGGATATAATGAGGGAGAGTATTCCTCACATTTTTGTTCCAATTATCAAATTTCAATGGTGAATTGTTTTAAGCGGGGTAGAATGTAACAACCAAATGATTTTATGAAATATTTTCGTTAAATAATTTATATTCTTCTATAGCTTACATTTCATGAAATATTGATTTCAAAAAAACCATGGGAGTCCCAGAGAATCGAAATACCATTATAGAATAATCCTGAGAATATTGGTAATAAATAAAACTATATTATGAAAATGCATTGTAAATTCAATGGCTTCATATTATTTATGAAAAATATAAATCAATTAGATATTTTATTTTTGAGTGAATTTATATTTCTAAAAAAATTAATGCTATTTATATGTTAAATATTTAATAAAATATTTTTTATATTCATTCAAAATATATTTTCATCATAGGGTATGAATAATCCTTATTTGATGTAAAAAACCAATATTTTTTAAAACGATAATTTCACAACATTGAATGGATAATCCATTTTGAATATTGATTTTGGAAAATTAATAAAATTAATATAATATCATCAACATTTTATTTTGATGTCAGAGATAAAAATTTTCATTGGATAAATTTCTCAGATCTTTATCCTAACTATCATGTTTTGATGAATATTAAAAATACAATAAATTTTATGAAAATAAAATTTGTATTAAATGTAATTCAAATGGTTAAATTATAATATTGAATTATTTTAAAGTAATAATGGAGTTCATTTTATACTATTAAATATAATGTCTTTCATTATCAATACTTTTACATTGAATTCTGATGTAAAAACAATTAAATCTTTTGCAACATTTAATCTTTTAAAACTAGATATCTCTTTCCCATAAGGGGGTTAATTTTAAATTATTTTCAACATATTCTATGTTATGAAATTTGAATATTTTATTCCATATTTGGAATTATTATTCATTAATTATGTAATTTGTTTTGTAAAATATGAATAATATCATTTTTGATTGTTATTAATAATGTAAAATGAAAACAATGTAATTAACTATAAGAATACATGTATAAAATTACCCCAAATCTTGTCATAATAACAATGGATGAGTTTGTTTTGACATGAACCATACTTGGGATGAAATGGTATCCATTTTAATCCATCAGGATGTGATTAAGATATTTAATTTAACTTATTTAAAGAAAATTTAAATATGTCTCACTCAAATTTTAAGAGCTAATTTTTTTAATATAAGGTTATAGTAAATATAATTTTTATCATAAATACTCATTTTAATCTTAATTTGTTTCCTATATCATGGTATATTATTTACAATATTTTGTAAATATATAATTACCTGAATAGATGAAACATTAATGATGCAGAAATTATTTAATTGATTAAAAATCTATAATATAGTTTTTATTAAACAAATATCCTTTAAATAATCCAAACACATGTCAAAATCATATAAGTCAACTTTATCTCGACCATAATTATCTAAGGGTCATTTTTTTGGACCATATAAATCCTTATACATGGGATTATGACACATATATTTTTTAATTTTGAGTAATGATAATGTTGTCACCTTCATAATTAAATAAGTATTACATTTTAAATAATTCATTTTCCAAAAGATATATTTCACTAAAAGTATTTTCCAGAAATATAGTAGATTTATATTCATCATATTATTCTATTTTAAATTTTTTATTCCAAAAATAATCATATTAAATATTTACAGAAAAGTAATTTAGTAATAATTTTATTTAGAGAAATATCAAATCAATGTCATTAATAATATTAAAGTAAATATATGTTGGGATAATTAACATGTATAATGATCATTAAGTATTACCTTGACAACTAAGTGATATTATATTATTTTTCATTCGAAGTTATCTTATTATCTTTATATTTTTAAAAATTAATGAATTGAATCGTGTCAAAATTTATATTATTTATTGTTTATCAAAATAAAGAATTATTAAATTATTTAAAAATATATAATTTTTTAAAAAATGTTAAATAATAATATGTAATAAAATAATCTTATTTATCTATTTATGGAAAATTTTACATCAAATAAGTAAATATTGTACCTATTTAATGTTGAATTATTTTTTACCCTAGTTAAAAATTATATACAACAACTATGTGTTAATAAAAACGTTATGGATTAAAATGATAGAAATAACAGTCCAAAATTTATTGTCTTATGATATTACAACCCTATCATATATCAGCTTCAAAAGTTTTAATTTTTTTTTGTTTTCGTTTATGGGATTATTTTATTATAAATTCTTGTTTATGGAGTATAAATATTTTCCCCAAATCACATTTATAAAAAGAAACCACCTACCACATCTATTCACATCAAATAGTGACTTCCTGCTTGTCCATACCCATAATTGTTCCTTCTCAACGTCACTATTTACATTCTATAGGTTCTGGTCATCTTTAAATACAACCTCTAGTGCTCTATGAATAGATTTTGTTGAAACACGTCGAGGAAGAGGTAATCTCTTATACCAATTCATTGAAACATCATTCGTACTATAAATCACAATAATTATGTATTTAATTATAAAGGAACAACATATTTATAAATAATAAATTTAAATGTTATTATAATTTTTAGACAAACATATTCCACCATCTATCCATCCTTGGAAAAATGAAAATCACCACCTGTGCGTACATAAGACATATCGACTCCATATCAAGGAGTAATTTGTTTTTCACCACCACATTACATGGATGGGTATAATTTTGGAAAGAATAAATATATTTGACTATCATAACATTATACTAATATTTAAATATTATACACTATACACTTCAATAACATTATGAAATTATAGTAATGATATCGTTTCTTGTGCGTAAGTATGGAATACCATCTCCATGATGCGATGTGAGTCATTATATATGTTGTTCACTATAAAATTATTAGATACATGAATGTGATGAATAAGTATGATATATAAAATAAAAATATCTCTCAATAAATTATATAACTGTAACCTATGATGTGTAACATGATCTTATCAATCAAAACACACATAACATCCCAAAGAAGTTAATATCAGAATAACGAGTGCAAATGATATTTTTATAACAAATGATAATATGGTCATATATGATATAAAAAATTGAATATGATTAATTAATAAGTCAATAACATTATTTTTATCATTTTACATTAGTTTATAATATATATGAGGTATATAATACCAACTGTAGGGGATTATTTTGCATTCTCATTATTATCAGAGAATGTTTATAAGTAATTATTTACTAGGTTATATTTATGATCCACGTCCCTTTCCCCAAATGTGAAATATTATTTCTATTATAATAAAATTTATTAATTTAAATTTAACCTTTGGTGAACTTTATTAACCAATATAAAATTAATCCTTTTAATTTATTTGATACGATGTACTTTTTGACTATTCTGGAAAAAGTACGAGGAGGATGTTTTTCTAATATTTACAACATGATATGATATTTACATCATCATAACTCTTTATTCTTAAAATTTATCTAAAAGTATTTATTTTTGTATATAAATAAATTCATTTCATCTACAATTATATTACATTTTGAGAAAAATATATTTTTTGAGGAATAATGTATATTATCCTCAAAAATTAATTTCATGTGTAATATCAATATTTATATAAAAATTATTTTCCATCAAAGGATAAATTTTTTTAAATATAGTGACGATTCTATAACTATTTTCACAATTATTTTATTTTCCTTATGTTGGAATTATTTTTTATTTATCCGTTTATTTTATATGAATTATGATTGATTTATGTTTAAGAAACCCATTTTTTCCATAGGTTATGCAATGTTTAATGGTTTATGTTTATGTAGGACACATAAGTGTTATTTCATTATGAGATGGGTGGAACCCAAATCTCCCTCCAATGAATTGGGTAAATATTAATATCTCATTAGATATACATGACTAGAACGAAAAGTTAATCTGTTCAATATTATAGGAAAAATTGGAAATGAAACCCGGTTCAGTAATGGACATTGTCAATTTTGATGGACTTGGCAATGATCACTCATTAATAATAAATGATTTCATATTATTATGTGTAATCCAAAAAACATCATGTCCTATTTTATGTCTTTTGTGATTATTTCAATTTATTGTTATGAGTTATTATCCCCTAACATGATATCATGTTCATTCATACATAGGATTAGTCCTCCAAATGTTATGATTTTATGTCATATGATTATGATATGATTGATATTTCTATGATTACCCTTACTAAACAGTTGAGCTAAACCTTTCATATGATTCTTTTCCCCAAGACATGATGAAGGGTATTAAGTGATATATATAAAAAATTATTATAGTTATGAAGATATAAGTGGGAGACATGTCACGACCCACCTTCACCAAAATGAGGGAAGGGAAAAAAACTAATGGACCCTTCCTTCTTCATGTTAAGGGAGATATATGGACCCATGAGTCCCACCTACATTAAGCCCCGTAGTGGTTACTAGAAACAAGGTTATTGAATAACACATTATCTGGATGGGATTTCCCTTCTATTGAAAAGTAACAGGATATTAGATTGTAAATCTCAAGAAAATTCAAATACAGAAAGTAAAAGAATATCCAAAACTCCATTACCATATGTATCTTCAAAATAAACTGATAAAGGGAACAATAAAACTCTAATAAAAAATAACCCAATGAATAAAAACAACAATGAAAAATGTATTGAAATCTAAGCTACTAATGTCTTACACGGTTCTCAATGTACTATTAGAAACATTAAAATAGTAGTGTATAAGTAGGGTGAGTATATAAGAATAATCATTATGGAAAACAAAAATCTCTCTTGCACAAGTGGGGAGGCACTCTAATTCCTCATTAAAAATTGAGATAACCAAGGAACATAGCAAGGAAACCATTGACCTAGCCTCAAAAAGGTACATTCCTCAAATAATGAAAGTCGGGTAAAGAAATATTAATAACACATCGATGTTTGGGTATCTATAACCGCTTTACCAGTGGTCTTTTAGGAAATCCTACAAATCAAATCTCCCCCATATGTTCTACTATTGTCTCGCTGCCTTGCCCACAACAACCTTATGGCCTATCCCAACAACACATCCCACCCACAGACAGCTGGTCCACCAAAACCACCCATATCACCGCCTTTATACACCTGGGCCACAACAACCACTAATGTTCATGAATACCCATGGAATAGAACAACCACTGTTATGCCCGAAGACACATGGGCCTCATCTTTAAGAAACCTCAGAAGCCATCTTACCCATGCACATAATGGGACAACCACCACAGCCCACCCTGCCCTAAGAGTCTTGGTCATGAATGGACCATAGGCCATCACAGCCTGCCCGTTGAGTCTGGGGATATACTAGAGAGGGGGTAGAAAGGAGAAAATAACCAGCTGCTCATAATAATGTTGTGAAATCTACCCTACCCCATGAAATGGTGGTTTTTTGAATGAAGTGATAAACTTTGGTGTGCTACAAATAAGAAACAAAAGAAAAAATACATGAATAGGTAATCAAGAACCCTTCCCATCCTATGGATTCCAAAACCATATCATACAAAACACCATAATTATTATTCATTCATTCACAAATAATGTTACAAACAAAACCAGAGAACATCCCTTTCCTAGAAACAAATTCCCCATTGAACCCATTGATGTTATATTGTTCAAGTAATTCCATTTATGTATTCATTCACTATTGAGAAACTGACCAGGAAGAACAACAACACAAAAGAAACAATTGAATCAAAACCACTAATCATGCTTTTTACCATTCACACCGTGTTCTCCTGTAATGTCACAACCAAAAAGAGATTCATTAGATATGTCGAAGTACTAGAACCAAACAAAGCCCCGATATTCGACTCCACATGGCCTCAGATTCACTAACCAACAAATATACAATATGGGATCCCATCCCCATCCACATCAACCTATATAAATCAAATAGATCCACCACACATATCACCAGAATAGAGAAACAATGTTTTATTGATTTAACCACACCATTCATTATGTTCATTCTCCCCGTTTGTTTATCTGGGGTGATAACACAATGATTCTTTGTCATTGGGAATCGATTTAATCAAAAGAGTTTATGTGATTAAAAATTTTCTATGTTACATCCATTCAATCACAACATAACCAAAAAACATTGGATCATTATTGTGCGAGGAAGGAACACCAATAGCCATGATTTTTAGTGAAAAAATTCCCATTAAATTTATATCATAACAAAAATGGAATAACCCAAGAACAACATCATCATTCCCACACCATCTTTTAACAATGGTTCATTTATTATCATATGTATCATTTGGTTTCATCCAAACCGCAAGGAAACATTATTATATCTGCTCCACATGATACAAAGTAATTGGGGGCGAAGGAAAAACCTTACCTGGATGAGAAACAATAAATTTTTTTCTCCATTCCCTAAGAATAGGTATGATCAAACTGCAGAGAATGAAATCCTCGGAATCCAAGGCTGAGTAAGAAGCGATCCAACATAGGCACACAATTAGTCTCTGAAAGAGGGAATCAAAGAGCCCCATAGAAAATAAAATAAATCAATGATGTAGAAAAGGAATATTTTTTTTATAAAAGGCCATATCCGAGAGATACAGGATATTAAATCATGAACCTCTTAAAAGGTGGATCATGGTTTCACCACATGGTTGGGTGGTTTCAGAAAATGGAAATAATTTTTATTTAATTATTATCATTATTGATGGTGGAGATAACAACTATGAGCTAATAGATATACCCAAAACAGAGAAGAACATGTAACATGGGTGAAGATAGAATGCATGGGGAATGGTGTGACACCAATGAAAAAGACACACATTTGGGTCACTGAAGGGTCACCCAGATCTTGGAGGATTAAAACATCTATTAATGGTTTTATTTGGTCTTTAAAATGGTTTTAAAATATATTTACATCAAAATATAAATTATGGGAGAAGAATTGGAAAAACTCAGAAACTAGATGAAACAAAGAAAGGGTGGGACACCATTCTGTGAGGCACCCTAATGGTGCCACTGTATGTGTTGCCACCATTTTGTCCTATGACCATTATGGTTCAACCGTTTTTCTATATGATAGTGAAGGTGCGACCATTACGGGGCCACTATCACAGGACCAGTACCATAGTACAAACATCACAACCCCGCAGTCATGGTTGTATAGTCACAATGCCACAGTAACCAGTGCCACCGTTACGGTGGAACCCTTTGGTGGAACTATGTTTTTGGAAAACTCCATAATGATCCAATAACGGTCCCCAAGATACTTCAAACACCATAATTTTTGAAAAAGTAATATAGTTGGAGGGTCTAGGCTAATACATTAGATACCTCTCAAACTATTCTATTTCTCAAGAATTTAAAACTGATTGGAGAAAAAGAGGTCCAAAAAACCATCATTATGATACATCTCTAGAGTAAACCTACATGATATTAATCTCTTGATCAACTGTGGAATCACTGAGTCTAAAAAAAGTCACCTCCTCGACATCCTAGAAACACCTCTCCGTCATACTAATCAATTGTAGATGAACTAATTACCCTCTCCCCAAAACAACTGAACATACATATAATGGCCATACTATCAATAGATATGGATTAGAGAGTCCATTCCTCCATGTAATAGTACTATCCACAGTGGGAAGCACTAACTCACTCGTATGGGTTTAATCACATCCACCATAATGCGTCTTAACAATAGATCAGGTCCTCCCCTCCCCATTGTCAATACTATTAACTCACAGATTTAGAACATGGTAAACATACCATCTCATAGTTAACATGTTCAAGCACTACATCATAATCAAATACAAAACAACACAGAACAAAACTTAAAAGAGCTCTGCGTACTAGGCACCCATCTATGCCTCCCATTATATGGTACTCTCCTCGAGGCACCCATGCCTCCATATCAAAAAAAACAAGGGAATGGTTCATCCCCTAATAACCTTGTCCTCACAATCCTTGATCCTCACTAGTAGCTACACAAAGGTCGCATCGTCCTCAATATATTTTATTCCCTAGTCAAGGATATGATAGTCATCATGTAAATACCAATGGTGTTGAGACACCCTAAAGACGTCGTGGACCCTCTATAGTGGTAGTGGAAGTTCCAATTAATAAGCCACTTTTCCAACATTCTACAACACCCCAAGGGGTCCGACGATCCTGGTAGGAAGCTTAATCCCCATGTCGATCCTTCGTCGCCCGCACTGATGAGTGTCTTTTAAGAACACACGGTCCCATACATGAAATCGAATGGTCTCCTCCTATAATAGGAATAATACATCTTATGGTCTTGACCCACCTTTATCCAATCCAATAAAGGTTGAACCTTCCCCATCATGCTCTATACAAACTCCAGGACAAGAACACCTACTTCCCCAACCTCTATCCAGCCCACAATTGAATGACACAGTCTTTGGAACAAGGATTCTAACTGGGCCATGAAAATGGTAGAGTGACAGCTATTGTTGTACGAAACAAATACCTGAGGAATGTGTTGTACCCATGATCTCTAAATTCCCAAAACACATTCCAATATCATATATTCCAATGTATGGATGGTCCACCCTATCTGTTCTTCTGTTTGGGGTTGGAAAGTAGTTTTTGAGGTATAGCTGGTTGCAGAAGGTATGTTTCCATCATTTCAAGGATCATGAGGTAAACTATGTATCCTGATCTAAGAATGTTTACCTTGGAAATCCATATAACTGCACCACCTCGTCCACATACCTATATTCTAATGAATCCACTACACTCGACTCCATGAATTCTTGGAAGTGAGAAGATATCGCCAGTCGGTCTACCACTACCCAGATAACATCACATTATCTTTGAAACCTAGGTTGTCCCATAACAAAATCTATCCAGATATATTCCCACTGACACTCAAGGATATCTAAAAGATTCCATATACCTCCTAGTATGTAGTGTCTATCCCTCTCCTACGGATAGTTGAGGCACATTTCCACAAACTTCTCCATTTCACACTTCACATCAGGCCACAAAACCTGACCCCTCAAGCACTGATATATCTTTGAACCTCCTGGGTGTACCGCTAGGGTTGAGTTATAGAACTCACCAAGAACATTCTCACACAATGCCACTGAGAAAAAAACTTTCCATGAAACAACATCTAATTCTGACCATCTTCTGACCAGCATTCCATAGCATTTTCCTAGGTAATAATCATGAATCACATCATCCTATATGTACCCCCACTGACACTCTTCCACTTTTTGTGCAATGGAAGATTGTATTATTGTATGGAACATATATCCTCTACCACCATCCCTTCTTTTATGCATGTGTATGTTAGCCAACTCCTCCATCTCCATCCATCAATCTCCAGATTCATGAACCACATCCTGCTACGACTTCCTTCTCATGGCATCGTCCACCACATCATCCCTTCCCGAGGTGTTAGAAATCCCACAGTTGAAGTCCTAAAAATACTCTATCCACCACCAATACTACACAATTAGGTCATTATGGAAGAATATATACCTCAATATCTTGTGATCCATGAATACCATAAGGCATTCCCCAATGATGTAATTCCACCACAACTTTAGTGCGAACACAACTACTGCATGATCCATATCATTGGGGGCATAGTTTTTCTCATTGGGAAGTAACTACCTAGTCCCTTAAAAGATCACTCCCTGCTTCTTAATCTTCACACACCCAAATTCAAGTTCTGATGCCTCACAAAACTCTTCCAACATGACCCCTTTATCTAAAAACCATAGTATTGGGGCACTGAGAAGTATTCCCTCCAGATAACTGAAGGCACCCATTAATTGTTATCTCTATAAAAAATAATTGTCTTTCTTGTTCAAGGTTTTCAAAGGTGCTACAACTTTGGATATGTTGGGCATGAACCTCCAGTGGTGACTTGCAAGACCCAAGAAAATATGAACCTCTACCACATTCTTGGGTGTTTCCCTCGAAATATCCTCTTTGAAAATTGATTGGTCCACTACTATTCCCTGCTGGGATTCTATGTGTCCATGGATGTTACACCCTTTTTCCCAGAATTTGCACTAGGAAAACTTCCCGTTTAGTTGGTGCTGTCCAAGGACATCTAAATCTATCCTCAGATGCTTGGAGTGATCCTCCACTGATCTTGAGTATATATGGATGTCTTCAAAAAACATGACTATGATCAGGTCCAAATATTTCTAGATGATAGAGTTAATGATCCCCATGAACATGGATGGTGCATTCATAAGGCCGAACTGCATGAACACGAACTCAAAGTGACCATATCTGCACCTTAATGCAGTCTTTGAGTTTTCACCCACAATCACCCAAAACTGGTGATATCCCAATTATAGGTTGATCTTAGATTACTACAATTCTCCCTTCATCTTATCAAAAATCTCATCTATCCTCAAGAGGGGGTAATGGTTCGAGATGCAATCAGTCAGATAAAACCCTTATTCATTATGCCATCAATGTAGAATTGTATCTCCCATAACTCAAAATGATATATATGATAGGGAGACATCAAAATGGGATGGGCATCGGGTTGTAAGTCTAACTAAAACTCAACATCCCGTCATGGAGGTAGTTTCACAACCACTACAACGATGAAGTCAAAGGATTCACTAATGATCCCTGAGAAATCCACCATCGCTACATCCACTGATTCTGCTAACATCTTGGACAATAATGAAAGAATGGGTTATGCTCATCGAATTCCCGCAGGGAAACCTCCCTTTCCAATGAAGGTTACATGATGGCCTCCAATACTTGAAAACATGACCCTTATCTGAATGTATCAGATAATGTCATACCCAACGAATAGATATTTGATGACTAAAATTACATCATACAGATGCAACTGTAGCAACGAAGGTCCCCAGTTGATTGATGTGGCCCCAACATTAGTATACATCCCCAAAAAACATAAAAAAACTGCTCTGACCTCCAACCTCTGTACTCAATACTTGGGGAATGAGAAGTTTCATAGTGTCTAGACCCATAATAGGGGCGAGACTAGTTGAAAAAAGGACTGTTGAGCTCCTGAATCAAACATGGAAGAAACACGAGTACTGAACATGTTGATCGAACTTCGAACGATCTCTGGATATTCTAGAACTAATACCTCTATGGAATGCAACTTCCCACACCCATCTCCTCTACCCCTCAACTTTTTTCCAACTCCAAGAACAATCCATGTTCTTTGTTTATGAGGATCAACCTAAGGCCAGCATCCTCCTACAATTCCAGCTCACAGATGAGCTGGAGATCATTGTCCCTGTTGCAGATGATGAAAAGGTCTAGCTGGAAACTGTTGCTGCTGAGGTGGGCACTGAACCATCCCCCCACCATTGTACTGAACATGGTTCAAGCACTGATTCCAAAGGTTCTCAGGGCTAACACTAATAATACATCTCGGTCCTAGGATCATAGGGAAAGGGCGAGGACTAGGAGATTGAAACTGAAACTACTTGGGACTGCTCCCCATCAGCTAAAACCTGGAAGGCCCTGGGGCTTGAGTCCACTTACTAATAGACTTCCCCTTCAACGATCTGAAATGGATCCCCTATCACGGCACACCTCTCACCAGGTGCATCCCCTCCACAAAGTCAACCTTCTTCTGAAACTCCATGTAAGTTGGTAGAGTGGGTAGATTAACGGCATAATGAAGAGAAAGCTGGAGTCCCTTCTATAAACATCTTTCCTAAGACTCCTCATCTGGAAAGTGGTCTGGAGAAATATGAATGAGGTATTTGAACATGATCCCCAATTCCCTCATAAACATACTTCCTTTATGAAGGGAGAGTATCTTCATCCTCTTTGCAGGCTTCATTTTGGATGCTATGAATTCTTCCAAAAACTCCTTCTCGATGATATCCCGCAAAACATTAGCCTCCCTCTTCTCCTAGAGATAGAGAATTCACCAGTAACACGCCACTCCCCACATCTAGAATATAGCCAGAGGAACTCAGTACTCTATCGGAGCCCATATCTAGCTGAAGGAAATCCCCATATCCTATATCCATCCCTCTGTCTCCATGTCTAAGATGTCGCTCTTGTTCATCATGAGGGTCTACCACTGAATGGCACAAATCGTCTTCTAAAACTGGTCTCCCTCCTCAACTTGATCAGCACTTTGATGATCATCCAAATCATCCTGTTTTCCATGATTTCCAGCACTACCTATGGTCGTCATCCTGGTGCCATTGTAATATGGAAAACAAGGAAATTCTTAATATCGGGTAGTGTAGAAGATCTCTTTTAAACATTTAATTAATTTTTTCTTAACTTTAAACCCCCCCCAAAAAAACCCATAATTGAAAATAACTCAATTTATTATGTTTCATATAACATCATTTGTGTCTCTACTATATTATCATTGTAGCCTCACATGGTCTTTTGGTAGGTCCAGAGTCTTGCCTCGAATCAGGAGGGCCCCTAAAATCCTCTGACCTAGAATGTCTTTCCTTGACTATTTCATGTATCATGATTTTATAAAACTATTTCCCTACCATCCCATTCAATCCTCAACATTCCAATCCCTAAACTATATATTATCTCTCAACAATCACCTCTGATACCATTATGTCATGTCCTGCCTTCACCAAGTTGAGGGAAGTGACAAAAAACTGCCAGACCCTTCCTTCATCAAGATCAAAGATATATAATGACCCCTATGTCCCACCTTCAATAGGCCTTAGAGTGTAAAATAGCACCAAGGGTATATAAACACACGTAATATGGATGTCATTACCATTTTTATAGAAATATATCGGGTGATAAGAAGGTAATTCTCAAACAACAACAAATACAGAATGCAAAATAAATTCCAAAACTCCATTCCCATATGAATGTTCAAAATAAACTGATACACGATAAAAAATACAACTGTGATGAAAACTAAAAAAATAATGAAAAACAGAAATGAAAACCATCCCAATGTGCGATATTTAAATGTTCAGTGCAGTCTTCAATGTTTTCCTAGAAACATGAAAGTTGTTTTATATATGTAGGGTGAGTATATTGGTATAATAAGTAGGGAAAATTAAAATATATCATTAATAAGATGGGATTCATTGTAATGCCCTATCAGAAATAGGGATAACCAATGTACCTATCATGGTAACTATACACCTTCCCGCACAAAGCCACACTCCCAAAATAAAAAATGTTAGGTAGGGTAATATTAATAACACATAGATGTTTGGGTACCCCACACCGCTTTCCCACCGGTTATATAGGGCATCCTACGCATCATACCTCCCCCATAAGTTCCAATCCAGTCCCAATACTACCCCAACAACAACATTATGGGCTATCACAACCACACATCTTTCCCGCAGACACCTGGTCCACCACAACCACACACATCCCCGCCCCCAAACACCTGGGCCACAACAACCACTACCACGCCCGAAGACACCTAGTCCAGAAACACCACTATAGTGCCTGAAGACACATGAGTGTCGCCCCGAAGACACATGGGAATAAATCATGCCCTCAAACACTTGGGGAAACCACCAAATCACACCTGGGCCAACAGGTTTTGGGCCATATTGGAACTTAGGCTGTCACTGCCTTCCTAGAGTCTTGGGCTACCAGGGAGAGGTAGAATAAATGAGCTAATAACCATCCACTCATAAGAATGTTTGGAAAAGAACCCTCCCCCGTGAAATGGGTGTGTTTAACATGAAGTAATTAACTTATTTGGGATTCGAATAAGAAAAAAAAAAGAACTAAATTTATACGTATAGGTAAACAAGAACTCATATAAACCTAAGCATACCAAAACAATCCCATACAAGAAAACCTTCGTATTCATGGAAAAAAATTATATAACCACAACATGAGCACATCCCATTCCAGTAAAACAACTCCCCATTGAAAAAATTGTTGTTATAATTTCCATGTGATTCCATTTATGTATTCCTCCACTACTGAGAAACTAATAGGCATAACAACCAGCAAAAAATAACAACGTATAAAAAATAGATAAGCAAGCTTTGATGAATTTACACACAGTTTTGTTGTTATGAAATAACAACTGAAGTGATCTTTGAGATCCCCCAATGTACTATATCAAAACCATGACCCAACATATGTTTCCACACTACCTTATATTTACAATAAAACAAATGAACTACAAGGGATCCTATCCCAATCCACATCACCCCACATGCATCAAATAAAACCACAATACATATCACCAGTATAGATAAATGATGTATTTTAGAATTCACCAAACCATTTACTAAGTTCATTCTCTCCATTTTTTTAACCTGAATGATCAAATAATAATTTTTGTTCTCTATTTATCCATTTAATCAACCGAGTTTACACGATTAATGAATTTCCATGTTACATTAATTTAATCACAAGAATATCCAAAAAAATTCATTGTTGTGTGAGAATGTTTCTCTAACGACCAATATTATTTTTGGACAAAATCCATAAAATTTAAAACATAACAATAAATGTATTACACAAAAACAACAACATCATTCCCACCCCTTCATTCTTTAAATGTTCGTTTAATATCTTCATTAAAGTTTTGTTTCATCCATGCATTATTGAAAAATTATCATACCTTCCACAAATAATATTCAGTAAAGGGAGATGATGGGAAAACCCTACCTAGATGATAAAAATTGATGTTTATCTTCACATGCCATGAACTGGGATGCATAACATCTAGATGAAGAACTCCAAGGCTGAGTTTGAAGGGCTCCATTATGTAGAAAAATTCTTCTCTGAATGAGGGACACTGAGTGCACTGTGGAAAAAAAATAAATCAAGGAACAACAATAAAATCACTGTGTGATAAATGGAATGATCTTGGAGTTATGACGTCTAAAATATTGAATCTCTTAAAAGGTGGATGTTGGATTCATCATGAAGTTGGGAAGATACACAAAATGGAATTAATTTTTATTTAATAACTATCCTGAATGATGGTGGGTAAAAAGGATGTGAGGTAATAGATATTCCCATAACATTGAAAACCGCATAACAGGGGTGAGGATTGGAAGAACGGGGAAAGCTGTGACACTGTAGAAAAATCCACACATTTTCATAACATAAGGGTTTGCAGACTATTGGGGGTTATTAACATCTTATAATGACTTTATGTGGCTTTTAAAAATGGTATTAAAACACTTATACATCAAAATATAAATTATAGGAGTGGAACTGGAAAAACTTGGAAACTAGAAAAAAATGAAAATGGTGGGACACTTTTTCTTGAGACACCGTAACAGTGAAACCAGTTCGGTGGAACACCATAATTAGTGCCCCCATTAAAGTGTCTTACCATGATGGTGAAACTATTATGGGGCCACTGTCAGGGTACCACTATCACAGTGCCACCATCACGGAACCGTCGTCATGGTCTCACAGTCACAGTGCCGCCATGACCTGTTCCACTGTTTTGGTGGAATTTTTTGGTGGAACAGTGTTTTTGAAATACTCCTTGGTGAGACACTGATGGTCCCCATAATAAATAAAACACCAGAAATTTGGATATGTAATAAATCATGAGGGTCTGGGCCATTACATGACAATAAGTATGTTTTCTGAACCAATTTTTTAGGATTACTTGTTTCTTAAGACAATATACCGTTGTGGTTTTATCGTTTCTTTATTATATGTTAAAATTATTATTTTTCAATTTTGATGAAATATCATTGTATGTAATGTGTGGTTAATCATACTAAGCCTTCCCCTATTCTGACATGCCTAGTAGATATGGTTAGGATAAATCAGATATTATTAAAAAAATATTAAAACAATATAAATATTTTAATACAATGAATGTTGTAGGTTAAAACTATGTTTGTATTTATTAAATAAAATCGGTATCAAAATTTAAACTTTATATAAATGATTAATTTCATTTCCAACTGTGATTAAGGATTCTCACTGTATTCTTTTTTATTTTATTCAATTGATGGATCCTGAAGGAATATTGTTAACATTTAATATGGAAGCCAAGTAAGTGACTATGATAATCAAAATTGGATGATATCTAGGATGAATGTTATTTTGATTATTCTGAATCTGTTTTCCTAATGTATGACAAAAAATATATACCTTAATGAACTCCTAGACACTCTATGGAAGGAAAGGATAGATTTCTCCAAGAGCTTGATTATTGTAGATCATGGAGAAGTGAAATAACAATTTAAATCATGTATGAAATTTTAATTCATACACACATAAATGTATATAAATGGAGTCATAAAATTAATAACATGGGTTAAATATGTGCATAATGAATTGAATTGATGAGGAAAAATGAATATTATGATAGAAGGAAATATACATCATATGGTGGAACCATTTATTGTTATTTAGCTTAAATATGGAAAACCCAGAAATTATCTAAGTCAATTCTCTCTTGTAATGTATAAACCCAAGACCAAGGAATCATTTATGTGGAAATAAAATTGAAGATCTATTTACATTTTGGGCTTCATGAATTAAAATGAATTTTTTTTACAAATTGTATTTTGATAATAATTATGAAACATTGATTCATTATGTTAAATTTTAGAAGAATATGTTAATTAATTATTATTTTAATTATGGATACAATAAATATATTAATATTATAAGATTGAAAATAAGTTTCACGGAATCGAAAACACGTTATTTTGGTTTTATATTATTGTAATATATAATGATTATCTATAATTTGGTAGAAATGTATGGAAATATGACCAATAGGAAAGAATATGTTTCTTTGAAAAATATGTGGGAGGAATAAATATTTTACATTTTATAGACATAATTTTATTGCTATTATTAATCATTATGGTTGGTATAATCCATAATGATTCTTAATAATAGTAAAATAATATTCATAGGCCATTTGGAAAAAATTACTGGTATTTAAAACCTTAGTAATAAATTTTTTAAAAATATTTATTTTATATCAAGGATGTCCAAAATATTTATTTCGCAACATTATAGAAACTATAATATTATTTATGTATAAAAATTGAATCATTAATGTAATGTGAAAACCCATCCTATTTGGAAATATCATCGAGATTGATCACATTATTGAATGCTGATAAGGGTTTAGCGCCTTCCACTGGCTAACATGATATTGACTGTAATGTCTAAATAAATAATCAAATTTAAAAATCAATGTTAACATTGAACTTGGGGTTATAATTTTGAGGTTTAGATATATATTATGTTTATAGTATAACGTTTTCCAATAATATTGGCTTTGGAAAATTGTTAGAGACATACAAAAAGACATGTCACACATTTAAGGATCTTATGATCTGTCAAATGTGAGGTTTAGTGTTTTAGACATAAAACAATCATTTTTAGATATTCATTTCTCATAGTATAGTATATTTTATGAATTGAAAAGATTATAAAAAATGATTTGGTTTTTATTATAAATATAATAGTATCATGTATTTTTATGTACTAATATTATTATATTGTAAAATAGTTTCTCAAATAAAAGAAAATAACAATTTGAAAAAATTAATCCTAAAACCTTCATATCAGATAAATCTAATGGTATTATTAATCATTATAGATTTAATTTTTTAGGTACTTTAAAATATATTGATCGTTTACATTATTTTGTTAAATCATTTCAATCAAACTCTATAATTATTTATTCATTTCTTCCTTTTCCATATCTTCACCTTCCCCAAATGTTCTCCTAGTTGGAATGTTTTTTATGTGTTATTCTCTATGTTCATTTTCCTTCCCATTATCTCTTATTTAGAGAATATTATATTTACATTTTTATGTGGGTTTTTTAAAAAAATAATAGAAATATCAAACAAATAATTTAAAAAAAATTGACTTGCGGGGAGGAAATTTATTTAATGTTGGGAGAATATAGAAATATTGTATTCTCACAGAAGAAAAATGTATTATAGTGTATTTGGTAGTAAACCCCAAGAATAGAAGAAAATATGAAACCTTGACTCATCATTATATTATTAATTAAATTATATCCATCAATATATTACATTACTCGCAACACTTATTTTTTCTTTAATTACTAAAAACAATGTTTTTTTCGATGTCGTACCTTATAGGAAAGACCATGTTATACAAAAAAAATATAATAATAATATTATTATTCAATATATATCCTAGATTTTGTAATCGCATTATGTAATAGAAAAATAATAATTTATGAAAATGTATATTTTGAAAAAAAATTAATATTTATTTTTTTATTATTAATAAAATCAAAAAAAAAATTAAAAGATTAATGTATTATACAAAAAATTAATTTTTCTAAAAGAAGGATTAGACATGCGTTGAATGAAAATTTTAAAATACATTTTTACATCTTTAGAAAACATTATATGTGTAAATATTGTTTTTATTATCATTATAGAGAAATTATCATAAGCTGAATGTTTTCTTTTTAATTGAATATATAATTTTCAATGAATAGTAAAAATAATGACCATTAAATAAAAGATTCATATCTATTTCAATATTAAATAATGATAAATTATATTTATAAATGGTTTTAAAGAACAATTAGTTGAAGAATATATCAATTAATTGAATATAAGGGTTAAAATTATTCTACCAACATGACCAAAACTCATGGGAAGGACATATTTTGAATGCATAATTTATGTGTTTTATAATTTCAGATCTTATAAGATTCAATCTTCATAAAATTAACTATATAATTTAATAATATCTAAAAATAATATGTGTGCTACTCACCAAACCTATAAAATGAAACCCACTATCATCTCTTAATTATTCAATCACAAACATTTAGTTTTTACAATACCTTCCCAAATAACTTATGAAATCCCTCATATAATAATAAATTCATTATTCAGGGAATAAATCAAACATTTGATGGATTCTGTGCAATACTAAAGAGGATACCAGAACATGTGGTAGGGTTCTTCAATGACAATTCTTATTTTATTTCATTGTTCACCAGTATAAAAAATATTAAAGCATGTTTTTATAAAAAATAAATATATATCATATAAATAGATGATATTATAATAAGGTAATTACCTTAATACATCTCAAATTATATCAAATGGGTTACGAAATCATTATTCATGTGTAAGGAGTAATATCGATTCAAATATTGATGGCAATAATTATTCTTTTACCTCCTATCATTGCTGTGTAGGATGATGAATCAAAAAAGATCATGTGATGTTTATAACACGAGTATAATTTTTTGAAAATTATATCATATATAAATTTTTAAAATTCTATTATTTTCATGACCTTTCCCCTGGGCCTGTGTCGTGACTACCCCATGCCTAGCTTCCATCGGCCAGGGGCTGACGATTAGCACCGAAGGCATATTCCCTAAAACTGGGAAGGCATTGACTTTATAACATGTATACACACACGACTAAGCACACATCAAGATACGAACAGAAGAAAACTGTAGATTGAATAGTGTGAGTACAATATGAAAAATGAGCCAGAATACAAGCCCAAATGGAAAGTACACGAAAAATTGGAAAATACAAGATAGTTGATAGGTGAAAAGATGCTATTGGATTGTCAACCATGAATCCTACCTAAAGGGTAGGTATAGCTCACGAGCAGTCATCTCGGTGGTTCACCTCGTCTGACGTCTACCTCCGAGCTACCTCCAGTCCCGATACCCTCATCCTCAGTAAGCACTATCTGACGTCTGCACTAAACACAACAAGGTGAGGGCATATCCCATGCAGGGGAGAGTATAACGATACTCAGTAGGGACCTCAAGACCTTCAATGTCTCAAAAATTCCACAATGAATAATATACACACCATGTAAAAAACTATCAACCTTATTTAGGTATATTCCCATACATATACCTATGTTATGAAGTACACTATTCTCAATCATGAGGAAACACATGGTCTAACACAAAATCCCAAAGCTCAATTGTTCTACATTGGAAGGAATACCACAAATGTTAGTACCACATAGTTACACCACACTAATTAATACCACCAAGCTATTACCACGAAGGAAAGTACCACATGGGTATAGAATCATCTCACAGCAGGTAAAACATAGTTATAGTAGTAGAGATGAATAATTATAACTACTGAACCATCTTACTCTATTATGAGGCAGAACCAAAAAAGATCCTAATTCATTATCAGACCCATATAGGATCTCTAGGTGATTACCCATACAGGGGCGCTCGGTGATGAACCACATAGGATCACATGGTGCTAACCCAGACGAGATCGCTCAGTGCTAACCCACACAGGATCGCTAGGTGCTGAGCCACCCAATATCCCTCGTTGCTTACCCACACAGGATACCTATTCATTCTTCACATCAAAGCTATCTACTGGGTTCCCGCACAATTCTCTCTTGTCTCCGGGAGGGTCCACTCCACAAGCCACTATTTGATACTACAACTTCCACGAGGTTCCACAAAAAGGTATCTCAATGGACTGCCAAGTCATAGGTGTATCTACTCAATAGACAATTCATCAATCAGATGCTAGGTCTGTGAGTAATTATCCTTTTAGTCCTGGGTCCCAGTTGGATTGGTGCTCGATCAAACCTGACCGTACACAAAATTTACACAAAAATCACGTGGCATTATACCAAAGGTACCGTCTTTCTCCAAGGTTTACAGTGAAGTTGACGGTTTGTCTATCGGATGCCTGGTGCCAATATTATGGCTGATAGAGAGAAAAGAACAATGTTGGCCTAGGTCTAGACAGACCCGGTTGAAACAACATTCCCCGCTGGGTCCGACCTGGCCCGCTATGTCCGGCCAGACTCGTTGGGTCAGGTCATGCCCGTTGGGTCAGGCGAGGTTTGCACTGCGCTACCTTGCAGGCCGCGAGGTCCTCAAGGGGCAGTGGCAGGCCTTGGACACTGCGGGGGCCACGAGGGAGGCGCGAGGTCACGAGGGGCTACGAGGAAAGCATTAGGACATGGGGTGCTACAGGAGGTGCATGGACGCAGAGGATGAGGGGAGTTCGTGGGACGGAGAGGCTGCTGTGCAGCAGGGCCATAGGGCAGTGCGAGACCATGGGGGTCATAAGGCTGTGGGGTAGTGCAGAGGGTCACAGGGTGGCGCGACCATGGGGTGTCGAGGCTGTGGGGAGACGAGGCCATATAGGACGCAATGCCATGATGTGGAATGAAGGGTCGTGGGGCGGCGATGCTGGGGGATGGCTAGGACACGGGGCAGCGGAGGCCACATGTCGGCAGAGTCCAAGGGTTGGCGGAGTGTCTCGAGATGAGCATCAGAGGCCATGGTGTGGCGGGGTGCCGAGACTCATTGGCAGCTAGCTTGACAGACCACCCTTTGTTCGTTGTCTTCGTCACGGTCGACCGTGGTGACGGCCGTAGTTCTCGAGTGCCACCAATGCCAACCGCTGGGACAGGTCAACGTCACCATCATGAAGATCACACAAAATATCAATATGATTTGCATAGGGGTCGGTCCTTGTTTGTTTGTCCCATACACTCTGTGTTAGGGTGGTAGTATATGACTTGAGAAAGATGATTCAATGTGGCAGGGAAATTAACATTGATCAATTTAAAACACACCCCTACCCTAGTCATTTTGTTGACGTCGATGAGGAGGGATGGACAGTCGTCAATTGAAGAATTCCCACATTTGAGGATTTCCTAAGATTGAAGTCGAAGTCGTGCATCTGTGTTCTTCATTGGAGGAGCGTTCTTTGTGGAATAAGTTCTTCCTTGGAGAAATGTGATCCACCAAAAATCACTCCACTTCTCATTTTCCAAAAACCTTCCCCCAATTCCACAGAGAAATAAATAGCCTAAATAATAGAATATGTTGTCAATTTAGTTTGTTGGCATAAATTCAAATTGGACTAATTAATTAATTGATTTGGAATAAATAATATGAGGTTGTGGCACCATTATTATGGGGGTATTTTTAAGAGGCATCCCCACATTTAAGAGGTAGTTTAATGGGGTTTTAGTCTTGGGTGGTACCCACCACCATAACCTATGAATGGATTTAATTCTGGGGGTCAACAACTCTTAACACTCAAATGGGAGGTTTTGTTCGGGTGGTCCCCACATCATAACATCAACATGTGTGTTTCTAATGAAAATAAAATGTTACACAATTTTATTTTATTTTATTCATTCACATATAAGTGAAAAAATATCATCCACGATCGACCTACTACAGTCGAGGGGAAGGTCTCCTTAAGCAAATTTCGGTGGTCCGAGATCATCGGTGCCCTCCGATATTGATTCTGAGAAACAATTCAAAAGTTAAAAAAACCCACCCACACGTTTACTGAACATACCCAATAAAAACATCAGAAATTCAATACGGGCACATCGGGCCTCGGAATAACGATCTATCAATTTTTGAAGACTCGTAGAATTCCAATATAATTAAAAAATACATTGAAATTACTGGTCCTTACATTCTACCCACCTTAGGGCTTTGCATCCCCGAAAACCACATCACAGAAGATAATAATACAAGTGGGGGTACTGAGCACGAATCTGAGCCTCCCACTACCATTTTCTCTCCTAGAGGATCCCATGATGCCAATGAAAGCACAGAAGAGGTATCGACTGCCCATGATGGACCTTCATCTAATGATTCTCAATCTCAATAGAAACCACTATAAAAGTCACCCCATCGTTGAAGTCATTCTCTCCGTGTTCGATTACATTGGAAGGGTCATCCATGTATCTTCTCAACTGGGATACGAGCAAGAAGAGATGCACTCTGTGAAACTTAGGTGGAAGATCTAATCAGAAAGCCACCTCGCCAACTCTGATGAGGACCTTGATGTGTTCGATTAAACTTGAAGATAACTTGCCGCCTCAGACAAATCTGTGCAATCCTCATTGAGGTGAGACCCCTAGAAATACGTGGTCTCCATCCTCGAACTCTGGCGGTCTCCATATCATATCATCATACGACTTCTGCCTATGATGGGAAGACATTATCTACTCCTGGATGATCTTTACCTTCTCAGTGGTAGCACATACCATCTCCGGTCCCACTACTACTAACTCCCTTAGGTCAGTCCAGCACAAAGGTGATCTGCATAGTCGACAGTACAATGATTAAAAAGGTTACATACCAATGGTGGAGTGATAGATGTTGTTGTATGAAAACTCCACCAAACACAAGTGATCCTCCCAGGTGTGACCAAAGTCGAGGACACAAGCACACAACATTTCCTCGAGCGTCTGAATGGTCTTCTCAGTCTGGCCATCCGTTTGAGGAAGGATGGCAATGCTCAAACAAAGTTGTGTCTCGAAAGCCTTCGACAACGTCTTCCATAGCCAATAAGTAACATGTGCATCATGATAGAACACAATCATTGAGGGTACTCCATGAAGCTGCACAATCACTTTCACATAACGGCATCCCAACCACTCTACTAAACCATGCTCTCTGATCTGTAAAATGTTGGCCAAATTCCTGAGTCGGTCAACGATCACCCAAATCGAGTCATGTCCCTTGGATGTATGTGGAAGACCCATCAGGAAGTCTATGGATATCAAGTCCTACTTTTACTTTGGGACCACTAAAGGTAGAACCAATAATGCATGTACCTGATTCTCTGCATTCACTTGCTGACAAGTGAGGCACTGAGAGACAAAAACTACAACTGCATTCTTCACTCCCAGCTACCAGTGCTGTCGTCATAGATCCTAGTACATTTAATACACTCTTGTATGTACCACTATAGGGGATATGTGGAACTCCCTCATCACTTCCTCTTGAAGTGACATTGGTACCATGGTTTATCTTCTATAGAGGATGACATGCTCCCCACCTTAAGAAAATCCATCAGGTGCCTATCCTATGGATATCTGATCACGTAGACCCTTGCAGTCAGTGTCCCCATGATGTGTATCAAAGACTCACTGATGAAGTGGGGGAGTGACTATAAGATACTGAAGAAGAAGCTACTCTGTCTAAATCCACAATGGTTATCTGAAAAGTGGCCAGCTACTTCGTCGCCACTCCTACCAGGTGTATACCAGACCTCCTGCTGAGGGAATATACAACAACATTCCCTATCCCAGGCAAATAGACTATCTCGAAATCATTGTCTGGGATGCCCTCAATCCAATGTTGGTGTCTTGAGTTCAGGACCTTCTGATAGAAGATATACCTATGAATCTTGTCATACGAGTAGACTATAAAACGCTTTCCCATCAAGTAATGTCACCACATATTCATGGTGAAGACCACTACTTCTTAATTTAGGTCATGGGTAGCATAGTTTTGCTCATGTTTTCTCTGCTTTAGTGAATAATATGTGAACACTGCTCACTCCGACATCATGGAAAATCTGATCTCGGTCCCTGATGCGTCGTAGTAGATTAAGTACCATACACCCTCCACTAGAAGACTCAAGATGGTTGCACTAGTAATCTTCTTCCTCAGCTCCTGAAAACTCTGATGGCATCTCTCCATCCACATGAAGGGTTTTTCCTTCTTCTTCAATGCAGAAAGTGGTACTGCAACTCTGGAGAAATCTTGAAAAAAAAACTCTGGTAGAATCCGGCCAATCCCAGGAAACTTCATACCTATATCACACTCTTGGGTGGCTCCCAAGAATGTACTACCTAAACCTTTGTTGGATCTACTACAAATCCAGCCTCTAATATGACATTTACCATAAAGTGAACCTCTTGGAACCATAACTAGAACATTTAGAGAATACCATTAAGAAGGTGCTCTCGGAGTGGGTCCAGAACGACGCGCAAATTGTAAACATGATCTGACTCAGTAGTTGAGTAGATCATAATGTTATCGATGAAGACTACTAAAATGTGATCAAGGTACGGCTGAAAGATCATTTTCATGAGTCTAATTAACTCTACTAGAGCATTGGTCACACAAAATGGAATAACCAAGAATTCAAAATGGTCGTACCATCATCATAAAGTTGTCTTATGCACATCCTAGTCTCGTACTCTGATCTGGTGATCGCTTGATATGAGTACTATCTTCAAGAACCACAGGTCTCCCTTCAATTGATCAAAGATATCATCAATCCTCGAGAGTGGGTACTATTTCTTCATGTTCACCAAGTTCAGGCAAGGATAGTCAACAAAAAACTTCAAGATCTCATCTGTATTCTTGGTGAAAAAAATCGGGGATGCCCAAGGTGAAACACTTGCTGGATGAATCTTCTCCCCTGCAAGTCCTCAACAAGTAACTGAAGCTCATGAAGCTCCACAGGAGCCATCTGATACACTGGTGTAGATATCGGTGTTTTCCCGAGATACAAGTAAATATAAAATTCCACCTTTCCGTGAGGGGGTAAACTTAGAATATCATCAAGAAAGACATTCACATACTGGTCCACCACTATAGGATAACTCAGACTCTACACATTAACAACTATGAGGGTAAGGCTAGCTAATTGATTAGTGATCAGTTGCACTCCCCTCTGGGTAAGTCCATCATACGCTGAAAAGTCTTCCTTCTAACCATTAAAGGTAAAATTGGTCCCATCTATGCAGACACACTGCACTTTGTGCCTTATATAGTCAATTTTAGATTTGAATGTAGATAACTAGTCCATACCCAATATGACATCGTATGGACTTGACGCTGCTACTAGGAGATCCCAGAAAAGGTTATCGCCTCCTAGAGTAACTCAAATTGTTGGGACCTGTGCATAGTCGTTGAATTAAATCTCGTAGGAGTCTCTAGCCGTAATGATCGAGTCAAACGACCCTTAAAAATCTGTGATCTCCGAATGAGGGCAGTGGAAATAAAACAATGACTAACACTTATGTCTTTATGTACTGCAACAAAGGAGGAATAGACACAGATCATACCTCATATCATCTCTAGATCACTGTGATCGTAAGACTCAAATTTCTGGAGCAGAGATCGTTGTTGTCCACCTCCACCATGTGGTCGGGGTGGACCACCTGGTGGTGGTGGTGGTAACATCATGAATCGTCACCACTTCCATCTGCATGGGCTGCTCCTATTCCACGTCTGTCTGGTCCCTATGGACCACCTTGATCAAACCTCTTTCTCTGGATGGACAGTCCTTAGACCCTCTTTTGATCCATCTGTACGGTCGGTCAGACGGTCACTAGCCATGTGACCCTACTTGCTGTATGCGTAACACTGCCCACTCCTAGCATGACGGGCACAGCCTTAGGTGCCCTTCACAACCGACCTGGAATCCTGCGGTTGTTCACTTGTAGGACTGGTCCTCTGGGATCTCCATCAAATATGTCTGTAGCCATCTGTAAAAGACTCTGCTACATTTTATTCAGTGGTGGGTCTCGCTGCTGGTGACTGCTCACTAAGAAACCTCTCCACTAATAAGGCTCTCTATAACACCGCCACCTACGTTGGGATGCTGAGTGAGATCATTAAAGTCTTGATCTCCTACCAGAGTCCCTGCTCAAAGGTACGAACCTTCAATAATGGGTCACACACCATATCAGTGGAGTAGTGTGAGTGGTCAGTGATCATCTCTGAGTACTGAGCTACAATCATGTTGCCTTGCTGTAGATGAAGAAGCTACAGAATGCTCACTCCATGAAGAGTTGCTGGAAAAAACACATCAAGAAACGGGATCTTGAAGTCTTCCAAGGGAAGAATCACCTCATCATGAACATGTATAATCAAGCTCCACATCTTCCTACTGGTTCCTATAGAAGTTTGGTGTAAAGGATCACCATGATATCAAATGGTGTCCAAACCAGTAGGAAAAATCTCACCATGGACTCCACCCAATCCTCAGCTACCTGTGTGTCCGACTCTCCCCTAATACTTGGTGTCCTCTCATGCTGGAACTCATGTAACTTCTCAAGCATTATGCACCCTCTATTGTTGTGGCTAGTGGCATCGGTTGACCAATGGGTAATTGTAAATCTGGTACCTCCACATGTGCCTCTACTGGAAGATGGCCTTGTACTGAGGCCTCATCGCTCGGTGGGATATACGTGCGTACTTCTCTCAGAACCATGCTGGATATCTGTGTGAAGATATCCTGAAAAGAAATAGGTGCGCCACAGTCAATAAGTTAAACATGGTGACCTGACTCAAGAGATCACAAAGAAAACTCTAAAAAAACACACACAATTACTTTTTTCATCCACTGAGTCAGAAATCATATGTCGGCGTCCTAGTGTAATCATAAAATGGTCGTCACCCCAACACATGATTCCCTTAACTGATAATCAAACTCACTACACATAATACCATTGCCGTAAAAAGATCATATTCATATGTTCTATGTCAGAACCAAATCCACTAATACAAATTTGTCACGACCCATCCCACGGGGAACGTGCCATGACTACCCCAATCCATGCTTCCATAGGCCATGGGCTAGTGACAAGCAGCAATGGTGTATTCCCTAAAATTGGGAAGGCATTGCCTTTATAACCTATATACACACACGACCAAGAACACAACAAGATATGAAAATAAGAAAAATAGTATAGTGAATATTGCGAGTACAGTTTGAAAAAGGGGCCAGAATACAAGCCCAACTGGAAAGTACATGAAAAACTGTAATGTACAAGACAACTGATAGGTAAAAAGAAGCTCCTGGATTGTCCAACATGAATCCTACCTGAAGGGTTGGTATAGTTCATGAATGGCCATCTCTACAGTTCACCTCGCCTGACATACATCTCCGAGCTACCTCCTGTCCTGGCACCATTGTCCTTATTTAAAGTTGTCAATCCTCTTCACCCAACGCAACAATGTGAGGGAATAACCCATGCATGGATGAGTATAACGATACTCAGAAGGGTCCCAGATTCCCTCTAGGTCTGACAAATTCCAAAAAGGATAAAATACACAAAAAATAATCCAATGTAAACCCTACATAGGTATATTCCCATAGATATACCTAAGTCATCATGTACACCCATCTCAATCATGTGGAAACACAAGGTCCAACCCAAAAGCCCAAATATCAACTATTCCACAAAGGAAGAAATACCTTGAAGGTAAGTACCACGGAGTTACAAAATCACCTCACACGATGTATAGCATAGGTATAGTAGTATATATGATTAATTATAACTACTTATTCATCTTAATCTATTAAGAGGCAGACCCACGAAGGATCCTAAATCATCATCAGACCCACGCAGGATCTCTAGGTGCTGACCCACACATGATCGCTCAGTGTTGACCCACACAGAATTGCTCAGTGCTGATCCACACTTGATCACTCGGTGATGAACCACACATGATCACTAGGTGATGACCCACACAAGATCGCTTGGTGCTCACCCACATTGGATTAATATTCATTTTTCACGTCATAGCCAACTATTGGGTTTCTACTCTAAGCTTGCTTGTCTCCAGGAGGGTTCACTCCACAATCCACTGGTTGATAATCCAACTACCACGAAGTCCCATTAAGATGCATCTCAAAGGACCGACACATCATAGGGGTATCCACACAATAGAAGGTGTGTCAATCGGACGCTCGGTCTATGAGTTATTATCATTTTAGTCTCGGGGGCCCGGTTGGATTCGTGCTTGATCTAACCACATCATACCAAAACATAACCCAAAACATGAGTGGGGGTATACCAAAGGGATATTATCTCTCCTTGGATTATATATCCTTTGACGTTTTGTCAATTAGATGCATGATGCCAATGTTATGGCCGATAGAGCTAAAAGCTTGATGTCAGCCCGGGTTAGGTCCGACCCGATCTGACCAACCCAGCCCAACCCGTCCTAGACCAAATCGACCCCATTCTAGCCAACTCGGCCTTCTAAGTTCGGCCTGGCCTGCGCTGGGTAGCCCGGTAGGCCGTGAGGGCTGCAGAGGCCTTGGGGTCTGTGAGGGCGGCGCGAGGCCGTTGGGGGAAGTGAGAGAGATGTGAGGCCACGAGGGCTGCAAGGACAGTGGGACGTTGAGGGGGGCCACGAGTGGTGTGGGGAAGCGGAAGGTCGTTGGGTGGCAAGAGAACGTATGGGCCGCTAGGCCGCAGGCGGCGCCGAGGTCCACTTAGTGGTGTGGCCGTGGGTTGGCGCGAGACCGTGGGGGACACTAGGTCGTGGGTCAGCGTAGAGGGATGTTAGGGGGTGAGGTAGCGAGTCAGCATGGCCACAAGGAAGTGGAGGGCCGCATGGCATAGGGGACCTGGGGTGACGGAGCATCCTGGGTCAAGGAGGTCGCGGGGCACGGAGGCCGCGGGGGGGGGGGGGGGGACAGGGCGGAGTGATGACGAGGTTGTGTGCCTTCACCAGAAGCTGGCTTGACTGTCCACCCTTTGTTCGTCGCCTTCCTCGGGGCTGGCCGTGGTTCCAACCACGGTTCTCGAGTTCCACCGGTGCCAACCGCTACCACCGGTCATCATCAACATCGCGAAGATCACACAAAAGAACCACAAGATCTACGGAGGGGCTGAGCCATGTTTTCTTGGCCTGTACCATCCATGTTAAGGTGGTAGCATATGACTCAAGAAATATGATTAAATGTGGGGTGGAATTTAACATTGATCAATTAAAAACAAATACTCAACTCATTCTTTTGTTGACATCGGCGTGGAGGGAAGGGAGATTATTGATTGAAGACGTCCCACATCATAGGATGTCACGAGAAATAAGTCAAAGTCATGTATTGATGTTTTTTTATTGGTGGAGCGTTCATCATGTAAGATGTTCTTTGTCAGAGAAGTGTAATCCTCCCAAAATCTCTCCCCTTATCCATTTCCAAAAACCTCCCCCCAATTCCACCCAGAAATAAAAATCAAACATAGTAGAATTTGTTTTCAATTTAGTTTTTTGGCATAATTTCAAATCGTCCTAATTAATTAATTGAGTAGGAACAATTAGTCAGAGGGGGTGTCACCATTAATGTGGGGGGTGTTTAAGAGGCTTCGACACATTTCATATGATTTTCAAGGGGATTTTAGACTCGGGTGTTCCCCATCACCAAAACCAATGATAGGTTTTAGTTCTTGTGGTCCCCTCCTCTTAACATCCTCATTGGTGTTTCACAAGAAAATATAATGTTAGACAATTTTATTTTATTTTATTTTTTCATGTATTATTGAAAAACAAACATCCATCCTCGACATACTGCGTTCGAGGTGAGGGTCTCCTTAAGGGAATACAACGTTGTAAGTTCAACGGTGCCCTGATATTTCAATTCTGAGAATCGTTTCCAAAGTTAAAATAACCTGCTCCCACGTTTACTGATGGTTCCTGAAAAAACAATCAGAAATTCATTCCGGGTACACCGGGCATTGCATCCCCAAAAGCCACAACACACAAGCTAGGAAAACAATTGGGGGTACTAAGCACGAACTTGAGCCTCCCGCTCCCATGTGATCTCTTGGAGGTTCACCTGCTACCAACGAACGTGCACTAGAGGAATCGACCACCCACGAAGGACCCGCTCTTGTCGATCCTCAATCTTAACTAGATCCTGCGTAAAAGTCACCCCATTGTCGACATCCATCTCTCCATGGTTGATGACGCGGTATGGGTCATGCACATATCTCCTCAGCTGGGTTACATGGAAGACATCGTGCACCTGGTGCAACTGAGGTGGATATTCTAAGAGGTAAGCAACCTCACAAACTCTACTAAGGACTAGGAAGGGTTTGATGAACCCCCAAGTTAACTTGCCACCTCGGACAAATATCCGCAAACCTCATCATGGTTAGACCCGTAGAAAGACGTGGCCACCACCCTCATACACTAGAGGTCTCCGAGATGTGATGGCGTACGACTTCTGCCAGCTATGTGCAGTCTTCATCTGCTCTTGCATGATCTAGACCTCTATGTGTTAGCTCGTACCATCAATTGTCCCACCAGTGGTGACTCCCCTTGGTAAGTCCAGTACAAAAGTGATCTGCACGGTCTCCCATACAATTCCTCAAAAGATGACATCCCAATGGTGGAGTGATATTTGTTGTTATATAAAAACTCCATGAAAGTCATGTGATTCTCCTAGCTACAACTAATGTCGAGGACGCGGGTACACAAAATGTCCTCGAGGGGTTGAATGGTCCACACAGTCTGGAAATCCCTCTGAGGATTGAAGAATATTCTCAAATAATGTTGTGTCCCGAAATCCTCATTCAACCCCTTCCATAGTCATGAAGTAAAATGTGAATCTTGATCAGAGACAATCGTCCATGGTACTCCTTGTAGCCAGAAAATCTCCTGAACATAGAGGCATCCCAATCTCTCCACTGAACCATGATCTCTGATCAGTAGGAAGTGGGCCGACATGGTGAGTCAATCGATGATCAACCTAATTGATTCATGTCCCCTAGATGTACATGGAAGACCCATCAGGAATTCAATTGATATCCCATCCCACTTTCACTCTGAGACCTCAAAATGTTGAACTAAGCCTGTCGATACCTGATGTTCCTCCATCACTTGCTAAAAATAGAGTCATCGAGAGATAAACTCTGCAACTGCTTTCTTTATTCCCAGCCACCAATGCTATCGTCAGAGATACTTGTACATTTTTTCCACTCCCAAATTTACTGATAGAGGGGATGTGTGGAACTCCTTCATCACTTCCTCTTGAAGTGACACAGGTACCATGGTATATCATCTGAAGAATACTATGTGCTCCACACCATCATAAAATCCATCAGGTGCATGAACAGTGGATATTTGAGAACGTCGAGCCTCGAAGTCACTATCCTCAAGCTGCACCTCCCTAAATTGTAGATGAAGTGGGGGAGTGACTATAAGAGACTAGAGAAAAAATTGCTCCATCCTGATCAACAAAGGATATCTGCAAAGTAGCTAGCTTCTCTGTTTCCTAGCCTAGCAGTTGTATACCAAACCTCCTACTAAGGGCATCTTCTACAACATTCCCCTTTGCTGATGTATAGACTATCTCAAAGTTATATTCCTAGAGGAACTCAATCCAACGTTGTAATCTCATGTTCATGTTATTACTAGAGATGATATACCTAAGACAATTGTGATCTTAGTAGACTATATAATGCTCACCCATCAAGTATTGTTTCCATATTATTAGGGCTATGACAACTACTGGTAACTCCAAGTCATGGGTAGCATAGTTCTGCTCATAGTGTCTCAGCTGTCGTGATCCATATATGATCACTAGTCGCTCCTCTATTAGGACACATCCACGCCTGGTCCCAGATGCATCACAATAGACTACGCACCCCACACCCTCTTCTAGAATCCTAAAGTTGGGGTCTCTAGTTATCCTCTACCTCGTCTCTTGAAAACTCCTATTCCATCTCTCCGACCACATAAAGGGGTTCCCCATCTTTGTAAACGCTAATATTGGTGCTATAATTGTGGATAAATCTTTCACAAATATCAGGTAGTATCAATCCAATCCTAGGAATCATTTTTCATTCGTCGCACTCCTTGGTTTCTCCCAAGAAAGTACCGCCACAATCATTGATGTATCAACTACATCTCCTGCCTCTGATATGGCATGTCCGAGAAAGTGAACCTATCAGATCCATAAATGGAACTTCAAGAGCTTATCATAATTACATTTTTCTCAAAGTGTGTCCAATACTACACACAAATTGAAAACATGATCCTCCTCAATTGTTGAGAAGATCATAATGAAGATGATGAAGACTACTACAAGGTGATCAAGGTATGGCTGAAAGATATGGTCATTAGTCTCACGAACACTACTGGAGAGTTGGTCACCCAGAATGCCTTAAACAAGAATATGTGATGACCGTAAAAACATCTAAACATCATCTTCTGGACATCCTCGTCTCATAATCTGAGCTGGTGATAGCTTGATCTATGGTCTATCTTCGAGAACCACCTTTCTCCCTTCAACTGATCAAAGAGAACGTCAACCCTTAGGAGTGGGTACTTGTTCTTCATGGTCACCTGGTTCAGGAGATGATAGTCATCATAAAGCATCATGATACCATCCATCATCTTGGAGAACAAAATTGGGGGTGCCCAAGGTGAAACACTAGGCCAGATGAATCCCTTCCCCTTCATATCTTCTAGCTGTACTTGCAGCTCACGAAGCACTATGGATAAGAGGTGTAGATATCGGTGTCATCCTGGGGTATAATTCAAGGTCAAATTCCACCTATCTGTGAGGGGGTAAACTCAGAGCATCATCAAGAAATACATATGTGTACTTGTCCACCACTAAAAAATAACTCGGACTCTCAAAATTAACCACTCTGAGGGTAAGGCTATCCAACTGATGTGAGATCGACTGCACTCTTCTCCGATTAAATCTATCATTGTGCTGATAAGACTCCCCTCTCACCGGTGAAGGTAAAACTGGTCCCATCCATTTGGAAAAACCACAATTTGAACATAATATAGGTAATCAGAGCATGGACTGTAGATAACTAGTCCATACCCAGGAAGACGTCATAAGGCCTCGATGCTGCTACTAAGAGAACCTAGCAGATGCTATAACCTAATAAAGTTATCTCACACTACCGGCACCAGTGTGTAATCGTCGAATTCGCTCCCGTAGTATTCTCTATCCATAAAGATAGAGCCAACGGCTCCACCGAAATATTAGAGCTCTGAATGAGCGCAATGGAAATAAATGAATGACTGGAACCTGTGTCTATAAGTACTGCAGCTAAAGTGGAATAGAAACAGATTATACCTTGAATCATCTTCTAAGCACCATGATTGTTGGCGTCAGCTACCATGAGCTGAGATCGCCAATGTCCAACTACTCCATGTGGTCGGGTTGGACTACCTTGTAGTGGTGCATGCAACATCTCGAATTGTCTACAACCCCCCGTGGCACGACCTGCTCCTTTTCCACATATCTCTACTCCTTGTGTACCACCTCCACTGAACCGCTATCTCTGCATGGGAATTCTTTAGACCCTATGCTGATCATTTGTATGATGGGTTCGATATGCATGGGACATGTGACCATGCCCACACCATGTGTAACACTGCCCACTACTGGCATGACTGGATCTACCTCGGGTGCCCCACACAACTGACCTGGAATCTTGCGGTCGTTCACCTATAGTTCTGGTCCTCTTAGACCTCTGAGACATCTGTCTGCTTCCAGCTATAGAAACACAACTACATGACGTCCAGTGGTGGGTCTCGGAGATGGTGATTACTCAACAAGAAAACTCTCCACTAAGAGGGATCTCTCTAACACCCCTTCCAGCGACGGGATGCTGAGTGAGATAATCGAAGCCCTGATCTCTCGCATGAGTTCCTCGTCAAAGGTCCTGGCCTTGAAAAATGGTTCATGCACCATATCAGTGGAGTAGAATGAGATGTTATTGGACAACGCTGTGTAATAATCTACAATCATGCTTCCATACTACAGATAATGAAGCTCTTGAATGCGCACTGCTCGAAGTGTTTCCAGGACAAACTCTTCATGAAACAGGCTATCGAATCTGCCCAGAGAAGCATAAACCCATTGTGACTTGGAGAATCATTCTCCAACATCTTCCTGATGTTTCCTGTAGAAGGATAATTTAATGTTTCACCATTAGATATGCTACTGTCCCTACCAGTCAGAAAACTCTCACCATGGCCTATAGCTAATCCTTAATAACCTGTGGGTCCGTCTATCCGCTGATCCTAGGTGGCCTTAGGTGCTAGATCTCATGCAATGTGCTCAAGAAGCATGCACCCACTACTACAGGGGCTGGTGGAATTGTTCGCCCAATGGGTAATGGTACCACTGGTGCCTCAAATGGAAGAGGGTCATGTACCGAGGCCTAGTCGCTCGGTGGGCTATCAGTGCGTACTACTCTTAGAACCCAAGATGGTTGTCTCCGTGGAGGCATCATGAAAAGAAACAGGTTCTCCATAATCATTATGTTATACCTGGTGAGATTACTCAAGAGTCTACAATGAAAACTCTTCAAAACACTCAGACACACAAACACAATCAGTGTTTTCATACACTGAGTCAAAAAACAGAAGCCAGGGTCCTAGTGTATGGATAAGTCTCCCACCACACCAACACTGGATTCCATAAACTGATAACCACACACACTACACATAACACTATTTCCATTAAAAAGATCATTGTATTATGTTCTATAGTAGAATTTACTCGTCTGATACCAATTTGGCAGGACCCGTCCCCCGGGGCCTGTGATGTTACTATCCCAAGACCGCCTTCCATAGGACATGGTATAGTGACTATCACCAAATGCATATTCACAAAAACTGAAAAGGCATTGCCTTTATAACATGTATACATACACAACCAAGAACACAACAAGATACAAACTCAAGAAAACTGTATAGTGAATAGTGTGAGTACAATAAAGAAAACCGAGCCAAAATGCAAGCCCAAATGGAATGTATAAGAAAAACTAAAAAGTAAAAGACAATTGATAGGTGAACAATAGCACTCAGATCATTCACCACGAATCCTACCTAAAGGGTAGGTACAACTAAGGAATGGACATCCCGATGGTTTGCCTCATTTGATTTCCACCTTCAAGCTACCAATACTCCTCCACTAGTGTAGAAAATGTTTTTAAAATCACCATTTTTACATCGGTTATATATAATCGACATGATAATATTTGAAATGTGGTTTTTAAAGTCGGTTATTTTATAACCGACGTAAAAAATGTGATGAGTAAATTTTTAACATCGGTAATTTTAATATCTGACGTTAAAAATCAGGCGCTTTCATTTTTTTCGTCGATTATAAATTAACCGACATGAAAAACAGAAGTGTGATGTTAATTACGTAGGTTATCAAAAAAAAACATAAAAACAAGGTATCTACAAATTTTGTAGGTCGGTTATGAAATAACCGACCTAAAAAAGTTACTTTTGAGGCCTTTTTTATGTCCTCTATTTGATAACCGATGTAACAAACCAACCCTGAGAATTGTTTACGTCGGTTATATTATATCCAATGTAAAATAATGTGATTTTTAATGTATTTTTTACATCAGTTATTCTATAACTGACGTAAAAAACCAACATGCGGATATTTTTTATGTCGGTTGTAAAATAACCAACATAAAAAAAGTCATATCTGATAACTTTATAATGTCGGTTATTTTAATAAACGATGTTATAAATGTAATAAATATAGTTTATAACATCGGTTGTTAAATAACCGACATTATAAAACATTTAAAAAATTAACACGCCTCGTGGACTATCATTTACAATTTTTCTATCGACAGTCCAACGACTCGTCTCTCTCGTGTAGAAAACCCTAATCGACTCATCAATCTCATTGCGTTGAACTCAGTTTTCCATAATCGTTTATCATATTTACTCTCCTCGGATCTATCATCTCAACTCTCAACACTCAGGTAAGCCTCCATTGACTTTATTTCATTCGATTTTTTCCCAGAGAGTCTATATTTATGTTTTACGAAATTTATTTTAAACTAGGTATGATTATTCAATTTCAAACCCTCTTACCTCATTTTACCATCATAATCTTATTTATTATCCCCATATCTATTAGATAGACTCACAATATTCATTTAAGCCTCACATGAATGCCCGACATCGATGGTAATTTTCGTTTTCATTGAAAACTAATGATCTCATTCACCTATATTACTGAAATTTATATGTAAACCATTGTGATACACCCATTCTGTGTACCAGTGTTATTTATTTTATAAATATATATATGGTTTTTCCTGGTGGAATGTTTATTTTGGATCCTTGGTTGTTTCTATTTTGTGTATCACTTTTTTTGTTCCATAATCTATTTACGTCACTTATTTTCGTCGACTATTATAAGTCTTCATATGTTATCAAAATCCAATTCATTGAACAATAGATAATTTTAGACTTGTAAGAGATACAATTCATGGTTCTCATTTTGAAATATGGAATGATACCAAAACTATTAGCATGAGGTTAAAATCTCTAGAAAATTCAAAACTTGTAGATTGAGGTTAAAATCCCATGGTTCGTGGGGCTGTCAAGAGGGTTGGTGGATGTCCAGGGGTTTGCGGACAGTCCAGGGTGTCCATAGAGGTGGGGGGGGGGGGGGGGGAATGTGTGGGGGTGTCGAAGGGGGTGGGGGGATATCCAAGGGGGTGGGGCCTGCCCAGAGGTTTTGGGGGTTTTCCGGGGGGTGGGGGTGTCCAGAGGGTTGGCAGGTGTCCGGGGGGTGTCCAAGGGGGTAGGGGGTGGGGGTGGCCTCCAGGAGGGGTGGGATGTACTGTCTAGAGGGGTGGGAGGCTGTCCACGGGGTGGGGGCTGTCCAGAGGGTTGGAGGGTGTCCAGGGGGTGACAAAGGGGCTAGGGGTGGGGGTGGTGTCCAGGAGGGGTGGGGTGATGTTTAGAGGGGTGGGGCCTGTCCAGGGGGGGCAGGGGGATGTTGAGAGGGTTAGGCGGTGTTCAGTGGGGTTTCCGGGGGGGTGTCCAGCGGGGTGGGTGGGAGGGGGTGTCCAAGGGGGTGGGGGCCTGTCCGGAGGGTTTGGTGGTTTTTCGTGGGGTGGGGGATGTCCAGAGGGATGGGTGTGTCCAGGTGGGTGTCCAAGGGGGTAGGGGGTGGGGTGGTGTCCCGGAGGGGTGGGGGTGTTGTCTAGAGGGGTGGGGGCTGTCCAGGGGGGGTGTCCAAGGGGTGGGGGTGGTGTCCAGGTGGGGGGGGGGTTGATGTCTAGAGGGGTGTGGGGATGTCTAAGGGTTGGGGTTGTCTAGTATTGGTGGGGGGGGGGGCAGTCAAACGTTGTGGTTGTGTCCATGGGGTGTCCAAGGGGGTGGGTTTGGTGTCTAGGGGGCGGGGGGGTTGTACAAGGGGGTGGTGGTGTCTAGGGGGTGTCCAAGGGGGGTGGGATAAGTGTCACTTGGGATTTACTACTACATCTTGGTTTCTGATATTATGACATGATGATTGTGCCATGATGATTGGCTTTACATTGTGATTTTCTCTATCTGAATTTTTATTTTATATTTTATTTGATTCCCAGGTTTACTCAATTTTCACTAATTTTCTATCAACCATTGTAGGCCACATGGTTTTCTTTGATTCAATGGAATTTAAAACTGTAATATCTAACTATATTTTGTTTCTAAAATAATATTCAAGCGTATTTTTAAAAATACGCATAGATTTGTTTTATATTTCAAAATTGTTTTACATTCAAATTATGAATTTTTTCATATAAACATATATTTTTCATATCTTAAAAATATATTTATATTTTATATTTGTTATTGGTAATATTAATTCGAAGATGAATTACAATGCATAGAATGAGCAACAAAAATGAGGATGGTGTTAGTGCCATTTTGGAACTTGCTAAACAAAATATTCCAAGTAGTGACATTTCATTCAATCCATGCCAGAAATGTTTGAATATGAAGAAGTTGAAAAGTAGAGAGATAAAAGATCATCTAATTTTTCATGGTTTTAATCCAAGTTACAGCCCTTGGATTTGGCATAGTGAAACTGGATGGAATGTCACTGATGATGATGATTTTCAATATGGTAACTCCGATGGAATTGAAGAAATGATTCAGGATATTGTAGTAGAACAAATTGAGATAGAACCGACAGTTAAGCGTCTATATGGTGATGCTGAAAAAACATTATATCCTGGTTGTATAGATTTTATGGTTTTGCCAGCGGTGTGAAGATTGATTATACTGAAGCTGAAACATGGATGGAGTGACAACAGTTTTACAGAGCTGCTACAATTGATGAATGACTTTATTCCAAAAGATAACGATCTTCCAGATTTACATTATAAGGCCAAGAAAATATTATGCCCGATTAGATTGGGATACAAGTAAATACACGCATTTACGAATTACTGCATTATATAAAGGAACAAATATGTATTTCTGTCAGAGTTTTCTAAATGTGGGACATCACGGTATAAGGTGAAAAAAAATCACAGACTGATGGATAGATTACAAAGATCCCTTCAAAGTTATTTTTGTATCTTACAATAATTCCTCATTTCAAACGTTTACTTACTGATTCACAAGATAAAAAGATGTTAATATGGCTTGCTGATGAGCAAGAATGTGTTGGGAAAATACATCATCCAGCTGATTGTCCACAATGGAAGAAAATTGATGCTCATTATTCTACATTTGGAAATGAAATTAGAAATCTAAGACTTGGGTTGTGCACAGATAGAATGAATCCGTACCGAACACTCAGTAGCACACATAGTTAATGGCCTGTTTTATTGGTAATTTACAACCAATCTCCTGATGTTTGTATGAAGTGCAAATATTTCATGTTGATTATAATGATCTCTGGTCAAAAGCAACACGACATTGATATTGATGTTTACTTGTCCCCGTTGATTGATGATTTGAAACTATTATGGGATCATGGTATTAGGGTGTATGATTCTAATAAATCGGAATATTTTCAACTCCATGCAGTGCTTCTGTTCACTAAAAATGACTTCTTAGAATATGGAAATTTGTATGGATACAATGTTAAAGGGAATAAAGCATGTCCAATTTTTGAACAACAGTTGTCATATTGTTAATTGCATCGTGGGAGGAAAATAGTGTACATGGGTCATCAAATGTTTTTTTTCCTATGGTTCACCCTTATAGAAGAATAAAAAAGGAATTCAATGGCTCACAAGAATTTGATACTCCTCCAAAACCATTATCCCCTTATCTGTATTTTGAGAGGGTGAAAACCTTGGATGTGACATTGGGAAAGACAATGAAATCTGGTAATGATAGGAATATTTGGAAGAAAAGGAAAATATTTTTTGAGCTAAAATATTGGAGGTATCATGAAGTTAAACATAATATTTATGTCATGCATGTGGGGAAGAATATATATGATTGTTTGATTGGAACATTGTTAGATATTAAGGGAAAAGGAAAAAAGATGGGTTGAATGCAACATTAGACTTACTATCAATGGGAATACGTTTCGATTTTGCTCCCACTCCTAGAGAAAGACGAACATTTCTTCCCTCGGCTTGTCATATATTATCGATGTGGGAGAAAATTAGCTTTTTTCAGTGTCATCATGATATCAATGTTCCTCAATTTTATTCTAGAAATGTAAAAAAAATTTGTCTCATTGATGGACTTGACGATGATATGTATGAAATCAGATGATTGTCACCTCATGAAGCAAAATATTCAACCAGTTACATTTCGTGGAATATTTCCCATCCATGTGAGAAAGACTATAATGAAGATGCGTTATTTTTTCAATTAAATTTGTAACAAGGTGATTGATGTGAATTATTTGAAAATTTTGGAAAAGGATTCTATTCTTATAGTTTGTGAATTGGAAATATATTTTCCTCAATTTGTTTTGATATAATGGTGCATTTAATTATTCATCTAGTTCGAGAAATAATGTTTTGATGACCTATATATCTACATTGGATGTATCCTTTTTAAAGGTATATAAAAATATTAAAGGGGTATGTTAAAAATCACTATTAAGCTAAAGCCTCTATTATTGAAAAGTATATTTCTACGGAGGTAGAAGTGTTTTTTACGAGCTACTTGAATGCAGTGAAACACATAGGTTTGCCTCCATCTCATTATGTAAAAGTTAATAATAAGGGAAAGGGGATTCGTGGCTTCAAAGTCAAATCATTATCAGTTGAACAGGTGAGAAGTTAGAATCATACATCTTGAATAACATAGCTGATGCTCAACTGTACATCACATTGCATATTAATGAGTTGAAACAATGTCATCCAAAGAAGAAAGAAATGTGGATTTTGAATGAGAAGAACGAAACTTTTTTGTAATGGTTAAAAAAGAAATTTCATGGTAGATAAGATGTATCAGAGACATTAAAATGGATAGTGGTTGGTCCGTGTTTAAATGTGATAGCATGGTCCGGTTATGACATTAATGGACATACATTTCATATGAATTCTCAGGACAACAGAAGTGAAGTTAAGTATAGTTTTGTATTGGTGTTTGCAGAAGCAATGATTTTTTCGAGTGCTAAGTACAAAAACCCAATTTCTACATCAAGTGCATATTATGGAGTGATTCAAGGCATATGGAAGGTTTATTACTTTAAAATTAAAGTTTCTATTTTTAACTGTAAATGGTTTATCAGTACCAACAGTGTCAGAAATGATGAATTTGGAATGAAACTTGTTAATCTGAATAGATTGTAAGAGACAATTGATTCCTTTATAATGGAAACACATGAAAAACAAATTTTCTATATATTAGATCAATCAGATATGTAGTGGGATGTTGTTTTACAAGGGAAAAACAATATGTTGGTGAGGATGAACTTGATGAAGATGCTGATTTATTTGAGATCCCTACTTCCATGGAATGATTAAAAGAACTCAATTATGAGCATATTGAAGACATGGTTTGTGTCATAAGGAAAGATCATGATGAAGGAATTTGGGAAAACAATACATTTGTACATTTCTAAAAGTACAGGTAACATATGTTTATTTCTGGGTTACATTTTTTTTTATAAAATGTTAGATATTTTAAGCATTTCTTTATTAAAACATTTATTAAAACAAAATAAGTATATGTTTTTGTTTGTTTTATGTTTTTTTCGTTTACTTTATCATGTTTACCATTACAAGAATTATATATATATTATTTTTGTTCAGTGAAAATTACATTACCATGTTTACCGGGTTTACCATGTTTTCCATGTTGACCATGTTTACCATCTTGACAACATGACCATATTTACCATTGTTTAACATGCTTACCATGTTAACAATGTTTACAATTACGTAACTTAGTAATCTTTATTATTTTCTGATTAAGGTAGTATTAAAATTTTTTAATTTATATATTTGTGAACTAATGATTGTTTTTTTAATTTAAAGGACAATGACAGATCATTTAGTTGATCAACCACATGATGCTGGAGATGAGGATATTGGTCATACCTCTGGGGAGGAACATTAACATGCTCCTCTTGATGTTCCCAAATCTTCCTCATGTGCTCCTTTTACGAAAAAGAGTTCAAAGGTTGGTAAACATGGATGCACACATTTACCAAAATTAGAACATGCTCATACGCAGGATTTGAGGATACTCGTTGAGTTTGATGTTGATGATATTCCTAGATGTATAAATGAAAATGATTTTAAGAGTTTGTATCAACTCAGGCTTAGAGCAAAGTAAGTATTCTGTATGATGACTAGGGAAGTGTGGATAATGTGATAATCTCTCAGTTGTGGGAGACGATTTTTTTATGATCTTTAGTTATTGTATGACTATTCATTAAATGTTTCTAGTATATATAATATGTTTAACCTCTTCTTTATCCGATGACATTTGATATTCCTGACACTGGAGGAGTCAGGATGAAATTCTTATCGTTGGCTGCCAGGAGATGGAGGGATTTCAAATCAACCCTCTCTTCTTATTTCATTTTTGGTCATAGGAGTAATGACAATCCTTGTCGTATATATCATTTTATAGATGAAGTCACATGGAGATAGTTCTTTGAAATTAGAAGAAAAGAGTCATTTTTTGTAAGGGCAATGTAAACTTTTATAAGCATTCATATATAAATGATCTTATTAATGTTTTGTTAATTTTTTATTATACTTAATATACAGAAAACAAGGAAGGCTCATCAAGAGATCCAATATAAAAATTTACACCCTCATAGTTTATCTTGGGGAGGGTATTCATTTTTGGAAGAAAAAATGATGGCAGAAAAATTTCAACAACTAAGAGCTGAGTCTTCATGCTTTGGAGAGGTGGCCCCTCTATCCCCTTCATCTAGACATGAAATATGGAAGAGTTCTTGGATGAAAAAAAAATCAATATCTTTTGGAAGAATCGAGAATCATAGCTGAGAGGATTATAAGATATATATTTTATTTATTTAAGTTAACTATTTTCTTCCTATAATTTCAATAAATACAGAAATGTTCAATTAATTAATACAGGACTCGCTTTAGGAGTAGAGTTCAAAGGGGTCATTTACATCTATTAGGAGGCAAGATATTTTATCTATAGAATTGGAAAATCCTGAACATCCTAGTCATGTAAGAGGATATCTGGCAGGGGTATCAGCAGGAAAAGTGTTTCCACGTTCTACAACTTCTAACATTGAGGGTTTTATATAAAAAAATAGCATCCTTGGAGGCTGGAGTTCATAATATTAATGTGATGATGGAGGAAAAGATTAGAGCATCGGTACAGTCTATGTTTGAAGACATGAAAAGACAATTTCAAACTGCAGGTCCCACTCCTCCACCTCCCCCTGTATACCCCATTATTTATCCTCCACCTCCGCTAGTAGTTCCCACTCCCCCACCTCAGCCTGCGGACACCATTTTTTATCCCACTCCTCCATCATAGCATCCTACATATTGCGAGTTGTATGTTGATGATCCTCAACATCATATAGTTGCATATGGGTTGGTTTATTATATAGGAGATAAAATTCATCATTAATAATTAGAGGTATCAAAGGGTCACTTTACAGGATATTATAGATAGATCAGCCTGATTACCATTACCTACAGATGAGGTGATGACAGTTGTATATAGTATTGGTCATTTTTTAATTTGGCCATCCAGACATCATTGACTAATTACCATAGAGGTATGAATGTTATATCTTTTTTTTATTAAAGTTGTTTTACCATTAGAAAACTAATATATTTTTCAATTTATTTTTACAGGAATACTTCAAAGGTAAAGAAATACTTTATAGACAACCACAAAGACAAATGGCTATTACATCAGGCACATATTCTAGTAGTCTTGACAGATTGTCAAGATATTCAAATTTGTTGGTGGGTGATTATGAGTTTCCAATAAAAGATCATGTTTTTGGACATGCAATATGTGTGGGGATTATGAAAACTGATATCATGTAGATTGTTACTGGAGATAAGATGGGCATCAACGCAATGCATATTTTTTGCATGTTAGTCTTAACAACTTTACCCTGCGTTATATTTATTAAAAATGTATACTTATCTCTGTTTTGTATTAGCTATATTTATAAAAATTGTGAGAGGAGTGAGCTGACAGATGTATATGGATTCATGGACCCACAATTGATTTCCCCTGAAGCATGGGCATTTGATGATGATCAAAATGCTTTATATTACTGAAAAACATTAAAAGAATATATTCACACAATGTTGGATGATTCCTTTTTGTGAGAGGTATGAAACACATCTCTCTTGAAGAGTTCATTATATTTGAACATAAAAAACCACTGACCTTAATTTTCCTTTAATCAATGGTCATTGGATGTTAGGGGTTTTTTTCAAGGGAGAAAACACGTTATTGGATACGCTTTGTCCATGATGATGTGTGGGAATGTTTTTTGAATATATTGGAAAATTAAGTTTCAATTTCTCATTAGTTTTTTCTATAATAATGAATTTTAAATTTACCCCATTCGTATTATTTTCTAACTGGGCATGGGTCTACTTCGAAAAAAACACAAAGAAAAGGAGTGAAATGATCAAATATGTAAATGAAAAGGTAAATATCCATTTATAATTTGTACATTTTGATTTATTACATAAAAATAATATATTTAATTTACACTCATTCAAACAGAATTTTCATGAACAACAAGGCGTCATCAAATGCGGATATTATATGTTTTGATATATGTATGAAATAATAACAATTGGGACAGTTATGAATTTAGAATAGGTAGGATTTCCTCTTAAACATTTCTATTATATTACAATTTGATTTATTCATTAGACACGGTAACTACTATGATTTTCAATTATATATTTTTGATGACCCACAAACCTATACTACGGAAGACATCAAACACTTCCAAGTGGAGTGGTCAAATTATTTTATAGGTTTGATTGAATTTTAGTGGATTGTATTGTAAAATTTAATTTTGAATATTGTCATTGTAATTGAGTATTTGGTAGTTGTTTAGGTTGGATGTTGTTTTTCTTGAAGTTGAAAGTGTATGTTTTCAATGTTATATATGTGAATGTTTAATTTTGATCTACATCATGTTTTGGTCTACTTATGATGGTTTTTCTGGTATGGATTCTGGTCTGGGGGGGATGGGGTTCTAAGGGTGTGGGAAGGTGCTCAGTGGGGTGGGGGTGTCCAGGGGTCTGTGAGGGATATCCAGTGGGGTGGGGGTCTTTGGTGTCCATGAGAGTGGGGGGGCAGTCTAGGGAGTGAGAGCGTTTCTAGGAGGGTGGAAAAGCTGTCCAGGGGAGTGGGAGGCTGTCCAGGGGGTGTCCAGGGGTGTGTGGGTGTCTTGTGGGGAGAGAGGGGTTTCTAGGGGTGGGGGTTGTCCAGTGGGGGGGGGGGGGGTCCATGGTGTCCTTATGGATGGTGGGGTGTAGTCCAGGGGTGTTGTGCAGGCTGTCTAGTGGGTTGATGGGGTTCTGGTCTATTTTGGGTAACTTTTTGGTAAAATTTTGATCTGTTTCAAGGGTGTGGGAGTGTTGTGACGGGTGTGGGAAAACTACAATAGGGTGGGGAGATGTCCAGGGGTGGTGGTGATGTTCTGGAGTGTGGGGGGAGTGTCCAGGGGTGTGAGGGGGGGGGGGGCAGTCTAGTTGTGTGAGGGGGTTCTGGTTTGTTTTCAAAAAAAAATTGGTCTGTTTTAGGGGTCTGGGAGGGCTGTCCAGGGGTGTGGAATGTTGTCCAGGGGTTGGGGGTATACATGAGGGTGGGGGAGTTGTGCATGGGTGTTTGGAGCTATCCAGGGGGTCAGGGGGCAGTCCAAGGATGTGGTGGGGGCTTTCCAGTGGGGTGGGGGAGGGCTGTCCAGGGTGTGGGGGGTATACATGAGGGTGGGGAGTTGTCCCGGGGTGATTGGGGATATCTAGGGTGTCAGGGGGGTAGTCCGGGGGTGTGGTGGGTGCTGTCACGTGGGGTGGGGTGGGGGATGTTCAGGTAGTTGGAGGGGTTGTCCCTTGGTGTTTGGGGCTGTCCAGGGGGTTAGAGGCAGTCCAGGGGTGTGGTGGGGGCTGTCAAGTTGGGTGATGGTGTGCTGTTTATGGGATTGTGGGAGGGCTATCATGTGCGGTGCGTTTTATTTGTTATCAATGATAATGATTAATTTTGATTTAGTTATTGTATTGATATACTTCTATTTTTGTGGTACGAATTCTCAATTTGGTTTCGGGTTGTTTCTGGGGGGAGAGTAGAGGGCTATATTTGAATTTTTTTAAAAAAAATTGTCTTCCACGTCGGTTATTTTTTAACCGACGTGATACAAAATTCGAGAACGGTTTATCACATCATTTTTTTGAATATATGACATGATAAAGACCTATGGAATGGTTTATCGTGTCAGTTATTTAATTACTGATGTGATAAAAGACCTGGTAAGTGGTTTATCACGTCGGTTATTTAATTAACGACGTGATAAAAGGCATGAGAAATGGTTTATCCCTTCAGCTATAAGATAACCAACGTGAAAAAAATTTTCCCAGGCCTTTTATCACGTTAGTTATTTATTAACCGACGTGATAAACCCCCCCCCCCAATAATACTTTAGAAAATCAGTTATTATATAGTAGATGTGATCAACATTTTCCCCGGGGTTTATCACGTTGGTTATTAAATAACTGATGTGATAAACATTCCCCGCATGGGTTTATCACGTCGGTTATTATATAATCGATGTGATAAACCCCCTATTTATCATGGAAGTTATATAATAACTGACGTCATTAACCCCCCCTGATTTTTTCATGTTGGTTTCTAATTAACCGACGTGATAAACACTGCGATGTTATGTTTTTTACGTCAGTTTTTAAATAAACGACATAAAAACGTTATTTATAACATCTTCCGTATTAACGTCGGCTAAAAACCGATGTAAAAAATGAAAAATTACTGACGTAAATAACGTTTTACTCACTAGTGCTGGTACCCTCATCATCAGTCAATGCTTTCCATCACCTTCACCTATCACAACAAGGTGCGGGCATATCACGTGCTGGGGAGAGTATTATGATACTCAGTAAAGACCCCAAGTCCCTCAAGGTCTCATAAATTCCTAAAAGGATAAAATACACAATATGAACTCAATTGTCATTCCTACATAGGAAAATGCCCATGCATATACCTATGTTATCATGTACACCCATCTGAATCAGGAGGAAACACCAGGTCCAACACAAAATCCAAAAGCCCAACTGTTCCACAATGGATGGAATACCATGATGGAAAGTACCAAAATGTTACGCCACACTGAAGAATACAACCATGGTATTTCCATGAAGGAAGGTACCACACAGGTACAGAATCAGGTCACACAAGGTTTAACATAGGTAAAATAGTAGAGATGATTAGTTATAACTACAGAATCATCTTACTCTGTTATGAGAAAGATCCATGAAGGATCCTAATTCATCATTCAACCCATGAAGGATCTATTAGTGATTATCCATATAGGATCGCACAGTGCTAACCCATACATGATTTCTCGGTGGTGACCCACAAAGGAGAGCTAGGTGTTGACCCAAAAATGACCGCTAGGTGCTGATGCACACTAGATCGCTCGGTGCTGACCAACACATGAAAACTATTCATTCGTCACGTCATAGCCAGCTACTGGGTTCCCACACAAATATCACTTGCATACGGTATGGTCCTCTCTAAAATATAGTGTTCTATACACTAAATTTCATGATGTCCCACTAATAAGTATCTCAAAGGACTGCCACACCATTTGGGTCTCTACGCAACAGACAGTGGGTCAATCAGACACTCGGTCTGTGAGTTATTAGTATTTTAGTCCCGGGGTCCCGGTTGGATTCGTGCTTGATCCAACCCGACCATACACCAACATTTCATGAATCTCGAGTGGAGATATACCAAAGGGACTGTCTCGCCCCAATGATTATAGCTCCATTGAAGGTTTGTTAATCGGATGCCTGGTGCCCATGTTATGGCTCATAGAGCAAAATCCTCGAGGTTGGCCCGGGTCTGTTCCGACCCGGCCCACTCTGGCCTGGCCTGACCCGACCCTGTTTGGGTCGACCAGGCCCGCTGGGTTTGGCCCGACCTGCGCTAGGCGGTCCGGCAGGCCGAGAGGGTTGCGAGGGGCCACATAGGCCGTCGGGGCCGTGAGGGCAGCGTATGGCCGCACGAGGCCGTGAGGGCGGTGCGAGGCCGCGGGGGTCCGGGAGGACAGCGTGAGGTTTCTGGTGGGCGCCGGTAGCATGGGATGATGTGGAGGGCCACTATGTGGTGAGGCTGCAGTGTGGCGTGAGACAACAAGGGTTGCATGGCCAAGAGGTGGCATGAAGGGCAGTGAGACGGCGAGGCCGTATGACGATGAGGATGTGCGGCGATAGAGCACCGCGGGGCAGCAGAGCCCATGGGTCGACGGAGACTGCGGGGTGTGGAGGCCGTGGGGAGGCTGAGGCCACAAGGTGGTGGAGTTTCGTGGGGTCACATATGCCACTTATGGCGGATCTATAGAGGCCGCGGGGCGGCGGTACGACGTGCTTTTGCCGGCGGTCGGCTTGACCGCCCGCCCATTGTTCGTCACCTTCATCGCAGCCGGTTGTGGTTCATGTCGTAGTTCTCGAGTCCACCGTTCTAACCACCAACACATGTCACCATCACCATCACAACGATCACACACAAGATAAATAATATTTTCAAAGGGGTCATGCCATGTTTGTTTGGCCCTTTCCCTCTATGTTAGGGTAGTAGCTTATGGCTCGAGAAAGATGATTCTATTATAGAGGGAAAGTAACATTGTTCAATTTAAAACAACCCCTTCCTTGTTCATTTGTTGACGTCGATGAGGAGGGATGGATAGTTGTCAATTCAAGACGCCCCACATTGGAGGATGTCTTGATAAAGATTTTGATGTCATGCATTGGCATTATTCATTGGAGGAGCGTTCTTTGTGGAAGAAGTTCTTCGTTGGAGATGTGTAATCCTCTCAAAAGCCCTCCCCTTCTCCTTTTCCAAAAACATTCCCCCTTTTCCTACCAGAAGGAAATAGCCAACATAATAGAATATGATTTATATTTATTTTGTTGGCATAATTTCAAATTTTCCTAATTAATTAATTTAGTTGGCATAATTAATCAAAGACAGTGGCACTATTAATGTGGGTGAAGTTTAAGAGGTTTCCTGACATTTAAGAGGGAGTTCAAGTGGGTTTTAGTCTTGGGTGGTCCCCACCACCATAACCTATGAGAGATTTTAGTTCTAGTGGTCCCTACATCTTAACAATCAAATGGGAGGTTTTGTTTTGGTGGTCCACACCTCTTAACATCCACATGGGTGTTTCAAAAGAAAATAAAATGTTACACAAATTTAGTTTATTTTATTCTTTCACGTATAAGTGAGAAACTATCTTCGACCCTCGACCTAATGTGGCCGAGGTGAAGGTATCTGTAAGCGAATACCGACACTATGAGTTCAACATTGCCCTCAGATTTCAATTCCGAGAACCAGTTCAAAAGATAGAAAAACCCGCTCTCACCTTTACTGAACAAACCAGAAAAAATGATTAGAAATTCATTCCGGACACACTGGGCCTCGGAATCACGCGCCGTCAATTTTTGAAGACTAGTAAAATTCCAATATATTTTAAAAAATTAAATAGAAATTCCAGGTCTTTATAACTCTATTGGAGATATTATAATGTTTCTCATGTTAATGATTGGCCACTATATTGCGAAGTGATGCGAATTGTATTTCTCTAACGCCTTACATGGAGATTTTCGCGAATAAATGTAACGATTATATGGGATATAAATAAAACAATAATTTAAATAATGTGTTATTTATCCTTCATTAATTAAAATATTTCATTTTATTTCTTTCTGTTTCACTCACGTAATGATGATAACATCATTCGTGTATGTGTGGACTACCACCTTCATGGAGAGATTTGACACTATTTTCATCACCACAATACAAGGATGATATTTAAAATAAAATAATATTGTATTAATGATATTATGATAAATATTTAATGATAAATCATTCCTTAACTTATTTCCCTAATTATCAATGTAAAATGAAAATGACACTCATGTGTATATACTTCCTACCATGTCCATGATCATAAAATAATTAATTGTTCATAATTTTCATTCATTATTAGTTTTCAAAAATAATTTTCATATAAATATGATATTTATGTCATGAGTATTACTCAAAATATGATTGTGTAATAAAATATATCCATAAAATGGACCTTTAAAAAAGTAACAAACATGAGAAAATAAGGCAATTAACACATAAAATAATGAAAATAATGAAATAATATAATGAATGGTAATAATATGTTATAAAATAATATATGATATAATAAATATTTATGTTGTTATAGTATACATTAATAATATGTTAAAAAATATTTTAAAATATGTGCAATAATGTTCATCCAGTAGGATGCTTGATGTAAGGGATTTCATAACACAATTTCTAAAACATGGAATAGTCTTATAATTTGTGTATTATGTATTTCTATGATTATTTGAGTAATTAATTTTTACTATGTTATGTTATATCTTTAAAAAGATATTTTGTATTTCCATTTGATATATAGAATTGAATTATTCAACAAATAAAACTCCTACATTTTTATCATTTTGATGGTTTACTCTACAATCTCATTCTAATAGGTATTTATTATTATTAAATTTTCATTGTACGAAATTATATAGTAATTTTCCAACTCATCAATTAAAATGTTTTCTAAAATGTTTTTATGAAATTATGACGTTAGTTATCTCATAGTTAACAAATATATTTCAATCCCAAACCATGTAATCCCATACTAATTCGATTATATATTTTAAATTATCATAATTAATTACTAAAGAAATTTTTACACATGGTCCCTTATAAAAAAAATTCTTCTGAAACATATTTTATTTTTCTGAAAGTGGCACATTTTGTAACACCTGAGATTTTTTATGAGAAATATTTTGTTTTTATGTTATAGACATCATCAAAAGAATCTTTCACTACAAACAACACTAGATTGGCTTGTTTTATACGCAATTGTGGCCTTCCTCAATAGCTTGTGTCGTACGCAATACTGAGTTTCACTAAAAACGATATGATATTAAAATATTATTAAAACTAGCCGTTATGAATAGTAATACCCACTTTCTTAAATTTTTTAAATTTTAACATTCAAAATGGACTTCATTATTGGATTCAGAGTATCGAAATTAGACTAGGGTGAAATTTTGGTATTTTTCTGAAAACAATCAATTTTTGATGAATAGTGAAAACACTGGGTTACTATTTAAAAACAGACTTTTTATTAAATTAATTATTTATTTTATTAAAATTTATTTTAGGTCAAATTGATACATAACATCTGTATAAGTTCAATGTAATTCATTGGATTAATTTTATAATAAATTTAGATATATAAAAATTTTATTAAACTTTTCACCATCTTTTACCCACCTCCTAGGAGAATTTGAAAATTTACATAAAATTAATTTTACCACTTCTATGAGTGGAATTTAGAAAATTTGAGACACACGTTTAATATCAAGGACTAAAATGTGGTTCAATGAGATGAAAATAGAATTTGGTGAATAGTAACTTTTTACTTTTTTACCACGGTTAAAAGTAAATAAGTTAATTAAGGGTAAAAATAATATTATTATTACACTAAAACTTGTCCTAATTCTATTGGATAAGTTTAATTCGACCCAAAACAACCTTAGGAATAAAATATGACCATTTAGACCCACAACTATTAGATTAGGACATTTAATATTATTTTATTTAAAGAATAGTTAAAATAGTTAAAATCAAAGTTTAATAACTAAAACATTTTTATTATAGGATTATTCATAAGATACATTAGACTATAAATATTCATTAGAAATATAAAAATATTTCCTACATAATGGTATTTTATTTATAATTTTTAGACATTTTATAATTTAATTTATTTATGACACAATGATGATGCATTAATTATATTATTAATGGAATATTGACATAATTGATGTTATAAATACCCAAATAAATGTAATTTAAGAATTTTTATGAAATAATCAAATTTTATAGGTTAATATGACATGTTATTATCTATTTAATAATCTTTTTTTGAACTAATCATGGTTTTATGTTTTTCAAAAAAATCATGTACCAAATAGTGTCAAATTTGACATAAAAAGGTTTTTAAAAACAAAAATATATTATTAATTGTATTTCATTCATAAAAAATCTACGGTTCTGCCAAATGTCATAGATAAGGTTATATATATTAATAAGAAACAACTTGGGAATCGTTTGTCTTATTATTGTATGTTTAGTAAACTTATACTGTAAGAAAACAAGAAGTTACGGTAAAAGTATGATTATTTAAATTAATGATAAATTTAAATGATAAGAAAAAAATAGAAACCTAAACTTGTAAAAATTCTAATGGATGAAATAATTTCACCCATACCCACATTAGCTTCTAATAAATCAATTTTTAGATATTAAATACCGAATATTACTTTATAATAAAATAATATTTTTAGTTTTTCCAAAGGTGCCCCTCTCCTCCTTTATAAAAGGGAACCTCCTCCCTCTCTTCATCACAACACATTGAGCCATCAAGCTCGGCCAACCCCTGCCAATTTATCATCTCTACTTCCCTAGAAAAATCCCTGAGGTCCCGGTAAACTTCCAAGATCGTTTTTGGTTCCACAAGAGGAGGATAAGAATAGGCGCTTCAAAGAAGAGGTAATGTTCGTTACCGATTCATTCATCTTCATTTCTACTTATACTTCTTTTTCCTTGGTTATTTATTTATTAAGTAATAACATCAGTATCACTCATATACTGATATCTTATTATAAGTATGAAACAACGCTATTTCACCATCACTCCATCCTACAAAAAAAGAAATCACCGCATGTGCGTACGTACGAAATATCGTCTCCATGCCGTGGAGTAATCTTTTTTCCACCAACAACATACATGGATGGTTATAATGGTGTAAATAATAACTATATATGATTATTTTACAATGATATTGATTCTGATATAGTATACATACACTCAAATACAACTCCATGCTCATTGGAATGATATCATTGCTCATGCATACGTACGGAATACCATCTCCACAATGTGATGTTACTCGTTCTACATGATCTTCATTGCATAATGATTATATAATTAATTGAATGAATAAATATGATATCTAATACACTAATACCATTATTTAAATGAGGTATCTATAACCTAAAAAGTATAATATTAATTTATTCGACCAAACACGCATAAGAACAAAAAGTAATAAACACCCGAATAACAAGTAACAATGAAATATTACTAATATGAAGATAAGAATATGACAAAATATGATATCATAAAAATATGTATGATTCTGGAATAAGTTAATGGAATTATTTAAATCATTATACAATATGTTTGGACACTTATGAAGAAATTCAGACCCACGGTAAGGGAAAATCTCCCAATGTCAATTTTTATCCGAGATTGTTTGTACTTTGGTATTTACTAGGGTGTAATTATCATCCACATCCATGTTTACTCAATATTTAATATTATTTCTATCCTCCTACAATTGTTTAATACCAATTTTACCCTTTAGTTAGTCTTTATTAAAAGATATGAAGTTAATCTTTTTTCATTTTTAGTATGAGGTACTTTTTGACTTTTCCAGCCAATGTGTGAGAAGAATGTTTTTTTAAATTATACGACATGAATGGATTTTTATAAAATTATTTTACAAGATTTCAAATTTATTTTTAATAAATTTATTTTAGTTTAAAATTATATGTCATGTTAATAAAGGAAAATGTTTTTGAAGTAGAAAGGATATTTTCCAAAATAATGGAGTTCAAGTGTTTTATCAAAATTATTTTCCATCTAAGAGAATATTGGGTTCTGTTTCTATCACTATTTTTACATTGTTTTGATTATGTTATGATGGAATTATCTTTTTGATGTCCTTTTATCTTATATGTACTGTGTTATGATGGAATGATGATTAAGAATCCCATTTTTATTACATTGGTTATTCTCTGATGTATGATTTATGATTTTGTGGCACACATAAGAATGGTTTCATTAAGGGATTGGTGGGACCTATATCTCCCTCCAATGAATTGGGTAAATATTTATATCTCATGAGATAGACATGGCTAGAACGACAAGTTAACCTGGTTCAGTGAAATAGGACGGAAACGAGGAGTGAACCCGGTTCAGAAATGGTCTTTGTCCGCTAAGATTGTCTTGGCAATGAGTCTTGTCTACTAAGAAATGATTCTCTATGATTATCTGTGTATTACACAATGTTTCATGTTTTATGATTTGATTATTTGGATTACATTTCACTATAATTATTTATGCCATGTTATGAAATTATGATCTCTTTTTAGGTTAAGATTTCAAAAATGTTATGTTCTAATGAATATGATGTGATTGATATTTCTTTTTTTCCCTTACTGAGTATTTGTGCTCACCCTTTTGTATGTTTTATTTCCCTGGGTCAGGAAGAAGGTTATTAAGTAGGATATTCCAAAAGGGACTCTAGATATGATGAAATAAATGGGAGGAAATATAGATGCTTTATGAACCAATTTTGTATGATTCCCAGTTTCTAGAGACACTATACCTATATGGTCCTTTCATGGTTTTGTTATATGTTTTAATAAGTGTGCTTCAATTTTGATGCAATAACTACATAATGTGTGGGTCGTTATAGTTGGTATCAGAGGAAAGGTGTAGTTAACCTTTGGAAACAGGGATTTGAATGCCTTATTAAGATCCCTAAGGATATATCTAAGCATAGAACACAATCACAATGCTTCAGAAATGGACATTAATAACCTATGATAAGACCTTAAGTGTAAAATTTTATTCTTGATTATGTGGTTTTCCTATAATAATAAGTTTTTCTCACATTATTCTTCCGTGTTTTAGTCAATGGATGGAACTCGAAGGAACCATGTTAATGTAGAATGTGACGAGCAATGCAATGATTGTCCCCCTGAGAAACCAAACTTTATGGGAGCTTGAATGAAAAATATTATACCCATTCTCACACAACTTTCTCAAGCTATGGACCATACAGTACTTCCAAAAGAGCAAAGGAAGGAGCAACATTCTGTTGAATCCTTCACAACGTCCACCCTCATTCAACGGGTCTACTGATCCATTAGTGGCTGAAAAATGGATCAATACCACTGAAAATATATTTTTATTTCATCAATGTTCTGAACATGATAAAGTCATCTTGGCAGTATATTGATTGGAAGCTGAAGCTGATTAATGGTGGAATCTTATCAAGAATACGAGTCCAAGAGATGAAGGTCTGTCTATGGAATGGGACGAGTTCAATAACTTATTTTTAAATAATTACATCCCTCGTATTCTTCGAACAAAGATGGAAAATAAGTTTCTTTAACTAAAGAAAAAGGTTGATGAATCTATTGGTACCTACGAAGAAAATTTTAAAAGACATGAAATGTACACTTCTGGGATTATTATCCAACCTGAGAGTATGATTGATTGATTCTTTAGTGGCTTAAAAACAAGTCTTCAAAGGGTATTATCCATAAGGGCTTCAATATCAACGAGGAAATCGTTCGATGTGCTCTCAAGGTTTAGATGGAGATTGGAGTAACCCATCAGTCATATGGGTTTGAAAGGAAGAGGAAAAAGAAATTCAAAGGAAAATCTAAAGGGCACACTGAAAAGAATATGTGTTTTCCCTTATGCTCAATGTGTGGAATGAAACATGGAGGGAGTTGTCTTAAATGGACAAGTAAATGTTTCAAATGTCGAAAGGAAGTTCTTCATGCATTTGAATGTCGCAATGATGGGAAGAAGATGTCTACTGATGTGAATAAATAAAAGGCTACACAGAGTGCACCTACTACACTTCAATGTTACAAGTGTATGGAAATGAGGAATTATTCTAATCAATGCCCTAATCCAATGGTTTTTGATGATGATCGACATCAACAAACATCTAAGGATAAAGACAAAGGAAAGTCACATGAAATTTCTATCAGCGATATGGTGTATGATAATGATGTGGTGAAAGGTACACTTATCATCGACTCTAAAGTAGAAAATATTTTATTTGATTGTTGATCCACCGACTCTTTTATTTCTGAAGAATTTTCTACGTGTATAGCCATATTACCTCAAAAAATAAATGTTGAGTTAGCCATGACAACCCCTAATGGAACAACAATCGCATAAAATGTTTCTAATTCTTCTCTTATTGAAGTTTGTGGGAATGTCCTTCCTACAAATCTTGTGTTCCTTCCTATAGTGGAATTTGATGTGATTCTTGCCATGGATTAGATTTCATTATATGGAGCTCATATCAATTGCCAAAGAAGGGAAGTCACATTTCATATCCCTGATCTATCTATGATCATCTATCGATGCCAGGATGAACATAACCTTGCAGTGGAAATTTCTTCCATCTTATAGGTCTGTATTCCACTAAATGAAGGTTATTTATCTAAAATGGTTGGAGAGAAACTCACAATTAATAATATGCCCATTGTACGAGAGTTTGATGATGACTTTCCGGATGAATTGTTAGGTCTTCAACCAAATCGTGAAGTGTAGTTTCTAATAGAACTCGTACCGGGAGGTTTGCCTATTTAAAAGACACCTTATAGAATGGACCCAATTTAGTTGAAGGAATTAAAGAAGAAACTCCAAGTGAATCTTGATAAGGGATTCATACGCCCTAGTGTGTTACCTTGGGGAGGACCTGTTCAGTTTGTTAAGAAGAAAGAGGGGTCAATGAGATTCTGTAATGATTATCGAGAACTTAACAAGATCACTATCAATAACAAATATCCTCTCCCATGAATTGATGACTTATTTGACAAACTACGTGGAGATAAATACCTTTCCAAGATTTATCTTTGTTTAGGGTATCATCAATTAAGGCTCAGAAGGGAGGATATACCAATGATGGCATTCTGTACAAGGTATGGAGATTAGGAATTTATAGTTATGACATTTGGTCTTACTAATGCCCCTGATATCTTAATGGATCAGAGGAATAGAGTCTTTAGATACAATCTTGATCAGTTTGTAGTGGTCTTTATTGACGATATTTTTTACTATTCAAAGAGCAATAAAGAACATGAAGATCACTTCAGAATTATACTGAAGACCCTCATAATTGAAAATATTTATGCCAAATTTACCAAGTGTGAATTTTGGCTTCCAAAAGTTTCATTTTTTGGTCAAATAATCTCAAAAAGTGGATATCTGTTGATCCTGCAGAAACAGAGGTTATTGAAAGATGGTCAAGACCAAAAACCGTAACTGAGGTCTGAAATTTTCTTGAATTGGCTGGAAATTATTGATGGTTTGTGAAATATTTTTCACGATTATCTAATCCACTCACTAGGTTGACTCGAAAAGGAGTTATGTTCGTGTGGATGGAGGAATGTGAGGAGAATTTTAATGAGTTGAAAATAATGTTATCCAGTGCACCTGTACTCACACTTCCTTTTAGTGGAGAAAGGATTGTGATCTACAGTGATGAATCCAAGAAGGGGCTGGGGTGTGTTCTTATGCAAAATGATATAGTGATAGCTTATGTCTCATGAAAGTTGAAAATCCATGAGAAAAATTATGCAAATCATGATTTGGAGTTTTCTATGGTACTATTTGCATTAATGATTTGGAGGAATTATCTTTATGGAGAAAGGTGTGATATTTATACTAATCATAAATGATTAAAGTATATTTTCACACAAAATGAGATGAATATGCACCAAAGAATATGGTTGGTGTTTATTATGGATTATGACTGCTCAATTCATTATCACCCTAGGAAAGTAAACAAGGTGGGAGATGCATTAAGTCGACAAGACCATGCTATCTTACCCATGATGAGGATAAATAAAGATCCAATATTTATGAATTTACAAAGGATTGATCTTGGAATTATAATGGAAGGGGATAAATATTATCTTTCTTAAATAAATGTTCAACCATATATACATGTGAAGATTAAAGAGGCACATAAAGAATATGTGGAGTTACAAAATAATGTGAGAATTGTTCCTGAATTCAACCATGATTGTGATGGGATAATAAAGTTCAGAAATCGGTTTTGTGTTCCTCCCATCCCAGAATTAAAGAAGGATCTTCTGGATGAGGATCATAGTTCTTGATTCTCTGTTCATCCTAGAAGAATGATGATGTATAAGGACCTGAAAGAGTACTTCTAGTGGGATGTCATGAAAAGAGATGTTGTGGAATAGGTCTCTCTATGCTTGGTTTTTCAAAAAGTTAAAGCTGAGAGAAAAAATTATAAGGGTATGTTACAACCATTACCCATACCCAAATGGAAATCGGAAACCATCACTATGGAATTTTTCACTGGACTTCCTAAAACATCCAAAGGAAACAATGCTATCTGGTTCATAGTTGATCATCTTAAATAGTCGACAAACTTCATTTCTATTAGAGTATATTTCTCTCTAGATGAGATTTCCCGAATTTATGTAAAGGAAGTGGTAATATTGCAAGGAGTGACACATTCCATTATATCTGATCGGGATCTGAGGTTTACAAAAATGTTTTGGTGAAGACTTCAGCATACTCTGGTTACAGAGTTGAGTTTCAGCACTGCTCATCATCCTCAGACAGACGGTCTATCTAAGTGAACAATTCAAACTCTAGAAGATTTGTTAAGAGCTTGCTATATGGATTTCCAATATGGTTGGGATGAAAACCTACCTTTGGTGGAGTTTTCAAATAATAATAGCTTTCACTCTAGTATTTAGATGACTACTTATGAAGCTCTCTATGGAAAGGAATGCAGGACTCCAACTTACAGGGATGAAGATGGGAAAGAAAGATATTAGGACCTGATCTTGTTGACGAGATGGTAGAAAAGGTCATATCTATTAAACAACACATAAGAGCAGCTCTGAGTTGACAAAAACTTTATGCCGACAACCGAAGAAATGACCTAGAGTATGAACTAGGAGATAAAGTGTTCTTACGAATATCCCTTTGGAAGAGAGTAATGAGATTTGGAAAAAAGGGAAAGCTGAGTCCTAGGTATATCGGTGCTTTTGAAATACTGGATCATGTTGGGAAGGTAGGTTACCGATTGTATCTTCCGCCAAATCTATCTCAAGCTCATGATGTGTTTCATGTATCACTCATGAGAAAGTACATACCCGATGCTTCCCATGTACTAAGATCAGAAGTTGTGCCGCTGGAGAAATATATTTCTTATGAAGAACAGTCGATAGAGATTCTCGATCATAGTGAAAAAGTCCTATAGAACAAGACCACTCTCTTGGTGAAAGTTTTATGGAGGAACCACCAATTAGAAGAAGCTACATGGGTGCTTAAGGATATTATGAGGGAGAGGTATCCTCATCAGTTTGTTACCAATTTTCAAATTTCGAGGGAAAAATTCATTTTTGGGGGGGTAGAATGTAACACCTGAGATTTATGTATGAGAAATATTTTGTTTTTATGTTATATACATCATAAAAGGTATCTTTAACAACACACAACAAAATATTGACATGCTTTATATGCAACTGCGGCCTTCCATGATAGCTTGCGTTGTATGCAATACCGAGTTTCACTAAACAACGATATATTATTAAAATATTATTAAAACTAGCTGTTATGATTAGTAATACCCGCTTTTTGAAATTTTATAAATTTTATATTTCAAAATGGAATTAATTTTTGGATTCGGAGTATCGAAATTATCCAAGGGTGAAATTTTGGTATTTTTATGAAAACATTCAATTTTTGATGAATGGTGAAAACACTAGGTTACTATTTAAAACCCAACTTTTTATAGAATTAATTATTTATTTTATTTAAATTTATTTTAGGTAAAAATTGCTGCATAACACTTATATATGTTCAATGTAATTCATTTGAGTCATTTTATAAAAAATTTAGATATATAAAAATTTTATTGAACTTTTCACCGTATTTTACCCACCTCCTAGAAGAATTTGAAAATTCACATAAAATTTAATTTTACCACTTATGTGAGTGGAATTTTGAGAATCCAAGAGACATAGTTAATATCAACAACTAAAATGTGGTTCAATGAGATGAAAATCTTGTTTTTGAATATTATATTTTTACTTTTTTACCACGGTTAAAAGTAAATAGGATAATTAATGGTAAAAATGCTATTATTATTACCCTAACACTTGTCCTACTACTATTGGATAAGATTAATTTGACAGAAAATAACCTTATGAATAAAATATTACCATTTAGGCACACATGGATTATATTAGGACAATTAATATAATTTTATTTAAAGATTAGTTAAAATAGTTAAAATAAATGTTTAATAACTAAAACATTATTAATATATGGTTATACATAAGTTAAATTCGAGTATAAATATTTATTAAAAAGCTAAGATGATTTCATACATAATCGTATTTTATTTATAATTTTTAGACATTAAATAATTTAATTTATTTATGACACAATGATGATGCAGTAATTATCTTATTAATGGAATATTGACATAATAGATGTTATAAATACCCAAATAAATTTAATATGAGACTTTTTAGAAATTCCAAAAAATTTATCAGTTAACAAGACATGTTAGTATTGTTTTAATTAACTTTTTGGAACTAATCATTCTGTTATGATTTTCACAAAAATGAATTACCAAATAGTGTCAAATTGAAATGAAAAAGCTTTTAAAACAAATATTATATTATTAATTTTTATTAAATTCGAAAAAATATATGTTTTGGTCAAATTACATATATAAGGTTATAAATATTAATAATAAACAACTTGGGGTTCGTTTTTCTTGTTATAGTATGGTTATTAACCTTATTGTGTAAGAAAACAAGAAGACATGGTAAAAGTAAAATTATTTAACTTAAAGTTATATCTAAATTACAAGGTTAAAATAGAAACCAAAACTTGTCTAAATTATATTGGATGAAAGGATTTTGACCCATCCCCACATTAGCTTCTATATAAATAAATTTGGATCTATTAAAAACCGAATATGACTTTATAATAAATAATATTTTTAGATTTTCCAAAGGTGCCCCTCACCTCCCATATAAAAGGGAACCTCCTCCCTCTCTTCCTCACCCCACATTGAGCCTTAATGCTCGGCCAAACCCTGAAAATTTCTCTTCTCCACTTCCCTAGAAACATCCTAGTGGTCCTGGTTTTCTTCAAAGACAGTGATTAGTGCCCTACGAGGAGGTTAAGAAGAGGGGCTTCAAAGAAGAGGTAATGTTCGTTACTGATTCTTCCATCTTTATTTATTCTTCTACTTATTCTTCTTTAGTTGTTTCATTATGAAGTAATAACATCAGTATCACTCATATATTGATATGTTATTTTATGTATGAAACAACCCTATTTCACCATCTATCTATCCTATAGAAAATGAAATCACCGCATGTGCGTACGTACGAAATACCATCTCTACACCGTGGTGTAATCTATTTTCCACCACCACCTTACATGGATGGGTATAATGGTGTAAATAATAACTATATATGATTATTTTAAATTTATATTGATTCTGAAATAGTATACATACAATCTAATACAATTTCATGATCATGGGAACGATATCATCGCTCATGCCTACGTACGGAATACTGTTTCCACGATGTGATGTGACTCGTTCTACATGATCATCACTGCATATTGATTATATAAAGTAATTTATAGAATAAATATGATATGTATTACACTAATACCATTCTGTAAATGAGGTATCTATAAACTAAAAATATGAATAAGAATTTATTCGACAAAACACGCATAAGAACAAAAAGTAATAAACACCCGAATAACAAGTAGCAATGAAATATTACTAATAAGAAGTAAAGAAATGACCATATCTGATATCATAACAATGATTATGATTCTGGAATAAGTCTATGACATTATTTAAATCAATATAAAATAGGTTCGGACACTTACGAAGCAAATCAGACCTAAGGTAAGGGAAAATCACGGAATCTCAATTTTTATCCGAGATTATTTATACACTGGTATTTACTGTGTTGTATTTATCATCCAAATACATGTTTACAAAAGATGTAATATTATTTCTAGCCTCCTAAAATTGTTTAAAAGTAATTTTACCCTTCTAGAAGTCTTTATTAACATATATGAAAGGAATATTTTGTCTGTTTTAGTACGAGGTACTTTTTGAATTTTCAGGCCAAAGTACGAGAAGAATGTTTTTTAACTTATACAACATGAATGGATTTTTACAACATTATATTACAAGTTTTCAAGCATATTTAAAAAAAAATTATTTTTTGTTTAAAATTATATGACATGTTATGAAAAGAAAATGTTTTTTATGTAGAAAGGATATTTTCCTCAAGAATGGAGTTCAAGTGTTTTATCAAAATTATTTTCCCTCTAAGATAATATTGGGTTATGTTTCTATCCCTATTTTTACATTGTTTTGATTATGTTATGATGTAATTATCTTTATGATGTCCTTTTATCTTATATGGATTGTGTTATGAGGACATGATGATTAAGAATCCCATTTTTATTACATGGGTTATGCTATGATTTATGATTTAAGATTTTGTGGCACACATAATAATGGTTTCATTAAGAGATGGGTGAGACTTATATCTCCATAAAATGCATTGGGTAAAGATTTATATCTCATGATATAGACATTGCTGGAACGACAGGTTAATCCAGTTTAGTGGAACAGGACTGAAACGAGGAGTGAGCTCGGTTCAGAAATGGACATTGTCCTCTAAGATTTTCTTGCCAATGAGTCATGACGACTAATAAATGATTATCTATGATTATGTGTTTATGCCACAATGTTTCATGTTTTAGGTTCTGATTATTGAGATTATAATTCACAAAAAGGATTTATCCCATGTTATGAAATTATGATCTCTTTTGTAGGTTATGAATTAAAAAATGTTATTTTCTTATGAATATAATGTGATTGTAATTTATTTTGTATACCCTTACTAAACTTTGAGCTCACCATTTTGTATGTTTTCTTTCCCTAGGTCAGGAAGAAGGTTATTAAGTAGGATATGCGAAAAGGGACTCTAGATATGATGAAATAAATGGGAGGCAATGTAGATGCTTTATGAACTAGTTGTTTATGTTTCCTAGTTTCTAAAGAAATTAAACCTATACGGTCCTTTCATGATTTTGTTATATGTTTTAATAAGTGTTTGTCAATTTTTAACAATAACAATGTAAAGTGTTGGTCATTATACATTTAACCCTTTATAGTGAAAATTTAATTTTTCTTAAACATATATGACATGTTGGGAACATCCCATTGACCTGGGGTCATTTCGTTGAATCTTCCATTAATGTTCTATAATGTAATTTTTTTTATATTTAGTCCATAATATTATTTAAATTCATAGATTTTAAAATATATTATCAATGAAAAATATTTTCTAATTGCATATTGTTTTAAAACGTTATTTTTAAAATTGGTAGTTTATTTCAATAATAATATTTTTTTATATTTCTTTTTAATGTATATATATTAATCAAAACTAATAACCATTTATAATCACTCAAATCAGAACATGTTTTATATATACCATTATTATTTTTTCATTGGATGTTTTATGTTAATTTTCATTGTGTCATGTATTCACAATCTCTTTCTAGAATTATTTTTTTAGTTAATCATTATCCAATGATATCTTATCATTCCTTTCATCAATAGACATTATATTTACAAAAAATTCCCAAATTATTAATAAGGATATTGTTATTTCAAAAACCATTTCTCATTTCTAGGTAGAATTTTTTACATTGAATGTTATTTTCTTAGATTGAGAAATAATTATTGATTATATTCTATCATTAGATTAGATATTCAATTGTTCGGAAATTTGATTCATGAAATACATAGATTATTTAGTAAACAAATAATTCATTTGATATGAAATGATTTCTAGGAACATAATTTTAAATCCCATTGATGTTTCGATATATATAATGAAAAAATAAGTAACAATGTATTAAATAGAATTGTACCTGTTGTTTTAATCCTACATACGAATTTAATTTATTGTTGAGGTATCATGATTCTTAAATTACTGCCATCTAATAATTAAGAATTTCCTTCATTATGACTTAAATTATTATTATCGATGATATTTTCAAAATTATATTAACTATGGTAGCATTTAATTTTAAAATTAACTATTAAAGGGATATGGGATTTGTTATTTACCATTCCATATTTATTATAATTTATCTAATTTTGATAAAAACTGATATTGACTAAATGGAATATTTTTTCATTAATTATAATTTCTATATTGATTCTCCATTATTGATTTCTGATATCTTATGATAGACATGACCCATACAATTAATTTGTGATAACATTTATTGTATGATTCTGAGATATTTCATTGTTGTCTATATCTTTTATATTGGTACTATTTTTTAATTTGTTTGTTACACTTTTGATTAGGAATTTCATGGGTGTGTTTGGGTGATATTTGGATGTTTTTGGATTGGTATTGGGGAGTAAAAAATCAGGGTATGATTTTCACAAATTATTTTCCCATCCCAAGAATACTATAAAACCCCACATATAGATGGATTTCAGGCATCGTTTAGGGTTTGTGAAATTGTGCTTCCTGTTAGGAGTAACTAACCATCCTCTCAAGGGGGGTAATTTTTTAGGGTGCATGATAGGGGAATATATGTTCTATATCCTGGGAACTCATGAAAAAATGACTCAATCAACTAAAAATAAGTATTAAAATTCCATATCCCTTGCCTTTTATCCTTGTTCGTCCAATCTACACTAATAATGTCTTCCATCCTTTTTAGAGGATCACAGTAGGAATCTATGGACTTCCAACCACAGTTATTTCTGAATCAAAGACCATAATGACGTTTTATCAATTATCATAGTATTATATTATTATTCGGATTGGTTTTATTCCTCTCCCCTATCATAATATCATCTTTTACAAAATTATTACTTCATTTGGTGATGGTGTAGATCAATATTTTCATTGGTGTGATCTGTATGATCTTGTATCATGGTTTTGAATCTAAATGTTATTATTTATTTTCCAATAGATCATTTCACTTCAATTTAGGAATTTTTTTATGTTGAGAATCCTTTAATGTAATTGATGTTTAAGGATTAAATTGTAAATCGAATAGTATTTATTTAATTAGTGGTGTATAATTGTAAAATTTCATTTTCCATGATTGGGAAATTTCACCATTGATTGAGTTTATTAAATCAATTTTCCATTTGATAATTATTTATTATAAATTCATGAAATTTTATATTTGATGAATTTTAATCATTAAATTGGCGGGTTAATGGGATTTTGAAATTGAAAAATTAATGGGATTTTGGCTTGACTGATAACTGTAATTTTGGGATGGTTTTGATAACCATGAAGAGTTAATGGGTTTTGAATGAATGGTGATAGATGGTTTAATGATGAATATTTAGAATTATTAAATTTTACTAATATATTTATTTATAATTGATGGGATATATGAAATCGTATTCCTTGAAGTTAAATACTTGTAGGAAAGTAAATGTTTGTTAATCTTCTTGAATGTGTGAAACGTTTTCAATGTGATTGATTAGTAAATGGGGTGTGGGACACAAAATGATGCTCCAAATACCCATGGGGTTCTAGACAAGATTTTCTAGACCCATTTTAATGCATGTTTTTATTATTATATTTAAATTGAACTGAAGATCCAAATAATCATTGGTTTGTGACACCAACTAATGTCATAAATACCCATGGGGTGCTTGCCACGATGTTCTATGACCATGGTATATTTATTGGTCTATGGTTATAGATGTTTGTGATATGATATAAAATGATATTATATGTGAAAAACATTGTATTGTGATTTTTGATATCCCATGAGAATAATTTATACTTAATCATAATCCAAAGATGGTATTAATAAATTGGGTATCATCGGGAAGGTGGGGAAATTATGTGGTGAATTAAATAATAATAAAATGAAATAACTATATACATTATAAATTGTGATTTATTATTTATATAACTACATATAATTTTATGGATTCAATATGATTTTAGCATCCATTGGTGGTGTCCTACATGGTTGTATCAACACTCAACTTGGTTTTGTGATTGGACTCAAAATATTCTTCAGGTTTATAGGAAAATATAAGGAAAAGAGCACTATGATATATGGCTATGTTGGATTGGAGCATGGATTATGGATCCATACATGATATAGGGTACCACATGGGACTATCTGTGTTTTATTCAATTAGTTTATAATTTGACACATAACATGTATTAGGCCTGACATATCTATAATTTTCATTTGAATATTGAATTCATATTTTGTAAACCATGTGATTCTGGTTTGGTCCAGTTAAAAGATATATTATTTTTTATTTTAATTCCATTCCACAATTGTGATAATTTGATAAATAATGTATATTATCAACATATTTAATAGTTTACACTTGCTTCTAGTCTTCACCAAATAACATATGGGGATGATAGCTTTATTTCATGTAACTAAAAATCTCATGAAGCCATTTTTGACAAACGAGTTGGGTTTTTACATAGTGGAATCGAAGAAGGAATTATTTTAGTTCTTTTCATAAAATTTTGGAATAGTAGATATTATAAAAATAAAAGTCTATTAATGGAAATGAGATACTGAATTGGATTAGGTAACCCAGGTATAGGGGAAAACCTAAGTAAATAGGGGTAATTTTTTAGTCATTTGTTATTTTTTAGCTAGATGTTATTTCACCATTCATGATGAAATTTTTTTGTGATGTGATTATTGTTTATGAAGTATTATAAAATTTGAATCTTTACCATTATTACATGAGTGTTTTGTATTCATGAATCATTCTAGGCACTCAATAATTATTGTTCCATTCATTATTTTTAGGAACATAATAAAAACTACGGTTTAGGTACTTTTTCATAAAAGAAAATGAATTTATTTTATCATATAAATAAATGTAAATGATTCCAAATATGAAATTGTAGGTTGTAAATGATAAAATATGTGTTATATGGATATATAATAATAAAATTGAATAATTATAATTTCATTACATTTTGATAACCATATCGTATATGTAGGATGGGTAAGTGTTGTCATAGATCCTTTCTTTTGATAATGTTGTGGGGTTTGGGGTAGAATTGTTAGGTCTTTTTTTGAATCAAAATAATTTTTTAATTGTTCTAAAATGTGTCATATTTTATTGTTTTTGGAATCTTTGGGACATGCCTCTATGACTATTCATGATGAGAGTATGACAATAATAAATTTATAGAAATGATCATAATGTAGTGGAACCTATAGAACTAATATTGATGGTTGAGGAATTCTGAGATAATATTTTGTGAGAATAATTATCAGATTATAATGTTTATGGAAGGATGCCTATGGATTATTGTGAGGTGTATGTCAAACATGACATATGAGTTTCAGCTACATCACATTCTGAATTGATATAGATGGGGTGGAACTAAGATAGTTTTGTTCAGGATGTAGCATATCCAGATGCTTCTTGGTCACTTAGAGACTCTAAAAATAGAACCAGAATGTTGGATTATTATTTGTTGTCAGGATAAGTACAGAGATTGTGGGAATTATATACCCATTATTTATAGATGGAATACACTATATGGAATGAATTCTAATATATTTTCCTAGATATCATTTATCTAGAAACACTATGACATGAGAGGGATGTATAATTTTGGAGCCCGAACAAGGGGAGTAATTCAATGATGGACTATGTGGGGTGCTTTACTAATTTTTATAAAATTAATCAACTGATGAAATAGTATGTGATAGCTATATAAATTAATTTTCAGGATGTGATTAAATAAGAGATTATGTTCCATGTTAACTTATTTCAGTTACAAAATTTTCCTGAGTTAGTGGATTAGGATATCGTTTCTAAGGGATACATGAATAATGTTTCCAGTAGGAGATAAGTTGTTTATTATTTATGATTATTAGGTACATAATTTGATCATCACAAGAATCACTATGAGAATTTTGAAAAAAGTAGTGTAAAAAAATTTTCCATGGAGATGGATTAGTTACTCAGGATCATAACACAGAGCTCATCCACATTTACAGTAGGTTGGGTAACAATAATAGGAATCATATATGACCACTAATTGAGTGTCAAACATACTTCTATATGGGTAATATATATAGGTTATGTAGTAACCCCTAATAGGTGGTTAATTTTAGAGATCTAGGCTGAAATAGTGTTTTGGAATAGGGTATTCTAAAATGTATCAATATGGAAATTGTTGTTCAAATATTAATGATAGTATGGGAAATGGATGTGGTTATTCTCAGAAATAGGGTCCATATTAGTATATTGGTGCATCTTAGGGGACTAAAAATGCATCATATGGGTGAGGGGTATGTCAGTTGTATACGGTCAATCCTACACTTGTGGATAGAAATGCAGGAATGTCAATAGTTATAGGTGTTATTCATATAGTTACTAAACTTTATAATTTCTTATTTGATACATATGACTCACATTATTATATATATAATAATATTTTTAATGGGTTGAGTGTTGAATTCGAATTTGTTATTGGGGTTTTGAAGTTTGATACGCTATTGGGAGTACAATCCAGAGGAATCTTTTTCTGAATGGTGTATTGTCTGGAAGAAGTGGATTATTTCTTCAAGGGGGATATTTATATCCATAAAAAGTTTTCATTTCACATGGTTTTGGTATGGATATATTAGTATAATAATGATCCCACATTGATTTTAATTACATGAGAGTAAATTTTATGTCTTTTGAGGGAAACAAATATGTTATTCATTGAGAGGGGGACATCTAGGAAGTCCATGCAAGTCCAATTCATCATCATGAATTGGAGACCACAACCTATGTTTCATTTCTATTTCTAGTTGATGTGGGGGATGAACATGATGTCTTCCAAATCATAGTGGGTTGGTCCAGGATATATTTCCTTGGTACTTCATACTGCATCAACCCAAGATAGATGAGAAATTTAAAATTTATCTCATTCATGGAGCTAATCCAGTTTATATTCCACCATAATTAATATCCCTAATATAAAATCATGATCATAAAACTCAACTGGAAGAGTTGATATATACGAGATTTATTCGTCTGAGTATGTCCCCTTAGGGTTCTCCAATATTGTTTGGACGGATCGTTGGTGGGACTTTATGACTCTGTGTAGATTAACAGAATATCAATAGGATTAGAGTGATGAAATGAGGTCCTCATCAATTAATTAGTGGTATTTTTGACCATATTGTGTGATCTTGTTTATTCACCAATATGGAATTGACATTCGGGTATTATCATTTATCATTTCGACCTTCTAATTTGACGATGACTACATTATGAAAAATGTATAGTCTCTTTGTGTTCTTCCTGATTTCCTCCAGGTTGATGACCACACAAATAGTGTTTTATGGCCTTGATGAGCTGATTATTGTAATTGAAAATGGATTGGATTATGGATTCTCTATGTATTAAATCGTGGAGTACTCGAGAACTCATGTTTCTCAGGACCTGAAACCTTCACATTGTTTTATGTAATATGGGATATCATCAACATTATGTAAAACTATTAATGATAATTTTTTTGGATCAATATTGAACATTTCATGGGCCTCGTATGATTTTTTAAGATGATTTAGTGCATATATATCAAGTTCCTAATGATTTTTCAAGGGGGAAACCAAATAATGTTGTTTATATCATTTTCATTCTAGTAGTAGAAGGAAATTATCAGAGGCTTATCCTATACATTTCCATTTTGGAAGCACCACATGCGGGTTCTTCCATGATGGAGATAATGATTGAATCCACTTGATAATGTCATAATTTCATTCTAGAGTTGAAGAAAAATTTGAAAACAACACCATTTTTTATACTACCCAAACTAGGTGAGGACTATATAATGATTGTCATTCTACTGGGATCAGTCTTGGAGCTATGTTTACGCTATGATATCAAGTTTTAGTCTATACATCAAGTAAGTTGAGTACAAATAATGAGAATTACACTATTCGGGACTGAGAAAATTCATGATATTCTTATTTCATGATGTGATGTCATCAATATCTATTGGGATAAATTTTAAAATTTTATACTAATCAAAATATATTATTGTATATATTTTCCCAAAAAATTTGTATCTCTAAAAGTATAGATGTGATGAGTATATGAATTCATTGGTTATTGTTCTATTATATTTTATTAGGAAAAAAATTATTGTTGAAAAAACTATGGGAATAAAAAATATGAGTCAATTGGTTTCTGAAATTATTTTTGAGGGGATGATGATGAATTTTCTCGATGAGATGCATGATTTTGTTCTGGAGGACCCATTTTTGGAAACACTTCTACTGATTTCTAAGGAGAAGAGTATTTTATGACAGATCAAAAAAAATGATTTATGAGGATCTAGTTTTTTTTCTCATGGGGGTAAACCTTTAATGTGTGGAAACACCCTCTGATTATGCAATAGATGATAATGTGACCATCTATGATTGGGTCTATATAGTTTTTCATACATGAATACATATAGAAATGAGGCATGATTTTCATTCCTAGATGTGGGTGGTGCCTCTAGGTTTGACCAAAATGTAGTTGGACCTCTATTGTCAATATCTGGGATCTAATATGAAAAGGAGGTATAGGGTTCTGTATCATGATTTACACCTGTAAAATTTGATGGTTAACCATCAATAACCTGATTGTTTATTACATATGTTGAAAATTCATGAATGGAAGGGGGTAAATGTAACTATGGATATTTTGGTGGGTCACTTGAGGATTCCAATGAGGAATGATACTATTTGAGTGGTTGTAGACAAACAGATGAATGTAGATCAATTCAGAACTATGTGGGGAAACATTTCCATAGACCAGTTGAGAGATATGAATGTTTGGGAGATAGTGAATCCACATAGGGTTCCATTGAGTATAATTTCATAATGTGGCTCATGTTATATTTTTTTCTTTTAGTAGGGATTAGAAAAATCATTTTGCACAATGTTATTTCTGAGTATGGATTTACACCAATAGAAAAATGGGCACCTAGAATTTACTATACATGTGCATCAGGATATACCTCGGATGTGTTTCCTAAAAATTGGTGGGTCTTTGGATAATAACCATGTATTGGTGAAGCTATCCAATAAAAGAATTTTCTTTAAACTATATAAATAGAATCAAATGATGTTATTTTGTGGAGGCCATGCAGGGCCCCTCAAAATTGGATGGATGGGGTGAGTTGGATTTATTAGAACTATGTCTCAAATATGAGAAGTCGATATATGTTAACTAGATTAAAAAACATGTGGAAAAGGTTCAGAGTATAAATATATCTTTTGTAGATAGAAATTGGTGAACCATTGAGTTTATAGTGGGTGATCATTTCTTCATTCTTTTGTCACCATGGGTTCCTAATCGAGGGATTTAGAGCCACGGAATATGGGTACCCATTTTTTAACCAGTTGAAGTTGTGTATAGAATCAATCTAGTGGTGAAAAAATTATATTTTCCATATAAGTAAATTGATGTGAATGGTAAATTTTTAGGTGTGACAACATTAGTTGTGTCACCCTATACCATATCATGTGATCAGGGTCGATTATGTTGAGCTAATTATAGATGGTTCAATTGAGGAGCATCTTATAAAATTGTTGGATTACAGTGATAAACTTTTTTTGGGGAATGCTCATGTAGATAGCTCATGTATAATGGAAACATGGTAGTATTAAAGAGGGAAAATGGGATAGATAATGGGATATTTGGGGTCTGTGGACTAATCTATTCACCGTAGAATCCTAAAGATTGATGGGAGTATTACGCATGGATGAAAATTTATATAGAGGGTATATCATAAGATACAATTAGGCATGTTTGGGGTGCTTTTCGGTGAAATTTGGTTGTTTATGGAGGGGTTTTGTGTAGTTTTCAGTTCTTGCATAGTTTTACTAAACCATGTGTCATTCCCTAGAATACAGTGTAACCACAGACAGAGTGATAATTCACAGTTGGAACATGGTTTTTCTATCCTTTCACCCTCTCTAGACTAACCATGAACACCAATATGATAGGCTCATTGTTACGGAGAATAGTTTTACAAAAAAGTGTGCCACATACAAGGTGCTATTCATGTGGTATTTAATCCTCTTATTGTTAGTATTAAAATAAATAATCCCTCTGGACTTCATCCTAATTTGACACAATCTTGACCATTAAATTTTAATCTTATTTCGGGATCTCCTAGATATATTCAAAGGCATTCTAGCCTTTTATATTTATGGATCTATTATTGTATTATATAATCTTCACATTCCCTAATAATAAATTATCATCCATGTTTATTTTGTCCCTCTCTATTTTCATTCTATTATATTTTAAGTGTTGATTTATTTAATTGCAGATGGAGTAGGTGAATATTATCAAGCATCTAACTTGATTTGTCATGTATATTCATTTTGGTTCTAGATCACATTATTCATTGTGAATTGATAATTTCACTAAAATTTATGGATTTACATACGAATTGAACCAAAATAAAGCATAGGGTAGGTATTATAAATTTCAAATCCCATAGTATTGATTCTATAACCTATATAATACTTTTAAATTTGAATTTACTTTAATGTAAAAATGAATTTTAAATTAAATTGTGGAAGAAAATTTTACTCATGATAACGAATTGGTTTATTTTTGGGGTAATATAATTTGGTTTAATATTGATCATGAAATTGATGGGATAATTTGGTAGTGTAATTGGTTAAATGAAAGAATTTTTAATTGGTTGATAATTTTAATTGAGGGATGTATGGAACCAAAATGATTATTTAGTGGGGTTTTATTAAATTATTATAGATTATTCAATTGGAAATTGTTCAAGTTGTTCCATGTTATTGATATACAAAACTATTATTTCTTTGATCATTGAAATAATATACCATGATGTTAAGTGGCTATTTGATATTTAATTTTTATTATCTAGGATGAATGTTTTATATGTGATAAAATTTATAGGTTTATAAATGGGTTGTGGGACACAGACTGATGCACAAAAAACTAATGGGTTGTGATCCATGATGTTCCAAGCCCATGTTGATGCATTTGAATATTATTATATTAGAAATGTATTGAATATAAAAATAGACATGGGGTTTGGGAGATGGATTGATGCTCCAAATACAAATGGGGTGAATGAAATGATATTCTATTCCAATGATATTGTTATTGGAATATCATTCTATATGATCATGAAAATAATTTAAATGAAATTATAATAGATAACCTTTGTATTGTGATATAAAATTTCCCATGGGGATCATAAAAACGCTGTTATTGGATAATTCATGTATTGATGGGTTGTGTGTCTTCACAATCATGGGGATATTATTTGGTATATTAAGTTATATTAAAAACTGACAAATCATTATATTAGGCATTGTACATTATTCTTTATACAACTGAATACATTTTATTTTAATGGATATTATTTTATATGTCTTTGGTTGAAGAATGTTGTGTTGTACTCACACCTTACAAAGCCTTCCTGACCAGTACCTGAGAATACATTATTCTTTTTACAAAGGAAAATTGAATGATCCCTATGTTAGATGGATGGGAAGGGTTGGAGCATGGGAAAGTGAAATATATTTTGTATGGAACCCTCTGGGGATTGCGACTGTGTCTTTATTTTGATTTTTCATTTGACACATAGAAAGTATTTCTCATGAAATTTCAATATTTATGGTTTCATTGTTTAATTTAAAATATATTAATCATGTGATACTATTTTTTCTAGAAAATGGTTTTAAAATATTAGGATTTTTATTTATTTCACTATTTTAAAACATAGATAAAGAAGGTATAGTTTCCCCATGTTTAAAATTTGACACATGATTCTGGTCTATATCCACAAGATTATTTAGAGTCACTCATGAGGGAATGTAACAAACTTGATATAAGAACTATTATCTTCCACATAGGTTATGATGATACACTTATTTTGTTATAATTAAACAAAATTCAATGAAGTGTTCTATGATTCATGTTTAAGGTTATGGTTGAGGGTATAAATTTATTGATATGAAAGTTTATGTTTTAATTTGTGTACTTATATGTAAAATTGGAATTATGTATATATCTGGTGTTCAAGTACCACTATAATATTAATCACTTCTTGATCTGATTCCTTGTAACTTTAGCTGTTATAACGAAGGAGACACAACACTCGGCTTCTAGTGTCAGGGTCACTATTGTTGGTATTAGATTATTTTTAGTATAAACCATAGCATCTAGTTATATTGATACCATATATTACATAAAATTACCCATTGATAATCATTTAGGTCATGTATAAGATGAATTTTATATTTTTGTAAAGAATAGATTATTCAAAATCTCTGAAAAAAACTAAGTATTGATGCCACATGTTGACATGGTTCTAGAATATATGAAGCTTTGGAAACTAACTTTGGGAAGGGTGAATTGGGTTTTATTGATCTTCCACTAATGAATGAAAATTTTACTTACTATGCACCATGCTTGATAAACCAAGAGGATATTATTAAACTAATTCATATTGTCTTCACAAAACATTATTGATAACATAAATACCTATAGAAAATGAATTCACTAGGTTAATACTAAGGATTCATAATTTAATATAAAAGTGGTTTCATGAATTAAACAACATATAAATTATTATATGTTTTATCACTTAGATTAATGTTTCTCAAACAATGTTTTTTGGATTTAGTAAATGGACCGAACCCGAATGAATTATGGAAACCTTGAATATGAAGTAAAATAAGGTATCTATTGGAAAAGGAATGTGAAGATTATTAGAGTGAATGATTGGGTGATTATGATTAATAATGTATTCTAAAATATTTTTAGCATCATATATGTTAACCAACATTAAATCTCATGAATGAAGAGAAGTATTGACTTCACCAAGAGCACGACTGATAGGAACCATGTGGGGAAGAAGTATTGATTTCTATCATGTAATAAATGTGGAATGAAAAAAATCAATGAATGTGTCTCAATGGGATAGAAAAATTATTTATATTTTCAAAGTGAGGGAATAATGAAAATAATTTACAATAAAAATTTAAAATAATGATGGAACGAAATAAATCACATAATTGGGATCCATTTATAGTCAATTAACATAAATTTTTTAGTGCCTAGAAATTTTCTATGTCAATGCTATCTTATATAGAATAATATTTATTCCATGTATGGACCAATAAGGAAATAAAAATAATGTATTATTTATTTAATGGGATTTAATAATTAAATTATAGATGTATATTTTAACAAAATATATTTTTATTAGAATAATGAGAAATCTCAGGATAGTGGTAAATTTTAAATGCTAATGTGTATTCATTTATAGAAGTGTTTTGGATATCATAATGGGATTATCATTTTATGATTTATCATAAGTTAAATGACATAAAATATCGTTTTTAGGCTTTTTCTATTATGGGATTCTACCATGATTATGGATTTTGGGATGATCTATACAGTAATATAACATGTTCATAAGTATATGGTTCATAAAAAAATATATTTGAGATATAGTGCCTTTAAATTTTATAGGAATAATAGTATAGGTATTGGAATCCATTGATTGCGATTTGGTTATCACAAAAAATACAATAGTTATAAAATAATATTATTAAACATTGTGATAAAATTAATAAATATTATAATTATTAAGAAAAAACCATATTTAATTGTTAATTTTATTTTATTGATGTAAATAATATTTTATATGGAAATTTTATAAGAAATATAATAAAGTAGTTTTATAATAATGAAAACCCACCTATAGGGTCAATACCCTTCATGTACAGACAAGACTTAGGACATGAACCAATGTTTGATGGATGATAAAAGATTTGTGCAAATGACATGGTTAAGTTATATAATTGTTAATATATCACTAGATATATGAATTTACAAATATATATTAATGTTAAACATATTCTATTACATATAGGGGTTTAGTGATTAATTTATTATATTGGATAACTTGGTCCACAATATTTTTATTTGTAAAAAAGGAAGAGTGAGACTAAATGTCCTATGACACATTTACGAGTCTTATAATTGGTTAAAAGTAAATTTTATTTAATCAGTTATATATATTCATTTTTTGGATTTTTCATTTCATTTAATAAAGGTTGATTTGGAAATTCAATAAATAATTACCACATTATAAAACATTTTATATGAAATAGAAATAAATCTTGTAAGTATATTTCTATATATTCATATCCAACAAAATAATTACTGAACAATATTAAAATTTTAAAAAAAATTATAACTCCTTAAAATATGATAAGTGCGATGGTCCACTAAATCCCTATAGATTTATAGATTTAAGGCCCATAAAACTCTATTAAGCATTAACATGATTGTGATCAATGACCACAATCACTCTATATATGCAATCAAGCATTTATTTGATGTCCATATCATTACATGCCGCTAAATTCATCCAACATAGAAAAATAGTATTTTATAATTCCATATGTGCTTTGGAATTCCATCTCTATAATATTTAGAAAATGTTTTATTAATTATTTATACTATATTGGTTTTCAAAAAATTAATTTAAAAAAAAAATTATTGATTGTGAAGTTCATGTTTAAATAGATTGAAATAAACTCATTTAAATCAAAATAATGTTACTCCCAGAAATTCCAAATAAAGAAAATTGTATTTGATATTGTTTTTGAAAAAAAACACCAATATTTGTAGAATTATTATCACCCCATGAAATTATTATATATTTAATAAAATTATATTCATTAAATATAATTAATTACAGAAAATATTTATTTTATGTTATGTTACACCTAACAATTATTTTCTGTTATTTTCACGTTAGACACAAGAATGAGTTTCACCAAATAATAATGTAATTTTTACAATATTTTGGGATATTTATCACATAGGTAATATAATTTAGGGTATGAATATGATTAAATAAATTATGAAAATGTATACCTTAAAAAAAAATTATTTTTTAAATATGGAATAGTAATAAAATGAGAATTATTTAAAATAAAAATGTAACATTTATGAATAAATGGAATTTTTCTAATAGATATATTATTTTCACATTGTTAACATAACATAAAAATAGTTTTCATCTAATTTAAAAAAAATTATATGAATAAATCATTAATTTTAGATAATAATTTCTATATTATCATAAGCTATTTTTTTTAATTATCTGAAATATTTTATTTTTCTATCAATTTTTAAAATACAGAATTTTAATTTAAAATTGTATTTTATATTATATACTTTAAAAATAACGTCATTTTACTGAATGTATTAAAATTAAAATTAGTTAAATTATATATATTAATCTAATTTAGGCCATTGAAATCATTTTCAGTATGAATTTTGACATTAAATGTCGAAAAACATCTGAAACATTTCACATTAAAAAATATGCATTCTCATTTTGTTTCATGAATTAATTTAAAATTAATATTTCAAAATTATTTTAATTGATGTCTTTAAACTTGATCAAATTTTTTTTATTCAGAATAATTTATATTTCTTTATATGGGAAACATCATCTTCATGTTAAATTAATAGTGATATTAGTAAAAATAATTTATGATGGTTTTTTTGATAATGTATTAACCTGGGGTTAATCTGAGATGATGATGGTAAAAATTATACTACAGATTTTTACAACACCCATTGGATGGACCACATAACTTATATAATATATAATAGCCAATTTTTAAATTTGAATCATGATAAATTCATCGACATGAAAGAGTTGTTTTAAAACATTACTACAGAGCCATTCACCTCACCTATAAAAGGCCACAACCTCTCCAATTTTCTTCACACCTTCAAAATGTTTTATTACTATATATTCATTGAATTAAAACATTTTAACTTCCCTCCACACATTCTATATGAATAGTTTTATCCGAAATCCAACCATGAAAAGAATTGGTGAAAACATAAGGAGGATAATAAAATAATAGATAATGTTCTTCAACAAGCATATTTAGTTTGTTTCAGACCCAACTTATATTGTTTCATTGATATGTGGAACATTAATAGTCAAAAAAGACATAAATGGATTACGTAAAATCCATTCCAAAATGACCTAAACCATTTTTATGAGTCATCTTCATGAATAACTTCTCAAAAAGATTCTAGTCCAGGGGTTTCATTGGAAAATGTACATTGAGTTAATGAAATCCATTATGACATTGATGAAACCCCTTCATGACAATTAGAACCCTGATGGTATCCATTGTGATTTTGATATAGGTTTTGTTGTTTGAGAAGTTAATTTTCCCTTCACGAGCCACTTCAATCCTTCATGATACCCCTTTAATAAAAACAACCCTTCATTTCACTAATTTAGGATGGTTACTCTAACATTAATTTTGTTGAATTTATCCTAATTATAAAAGCACATGAGTATTATAATCGTTATAAAATTAATAATTCATGTTATAATGGATTTTTGAAACCCATTTTTTTTATTATTCAATGCATTCTCCCAAGGGGGAGATTCCTTTCGCAATATATTATGCCCTTATTGAATGGGGATGTCCCTAAAGGGTTCTTGAGGATTCAGAGAAGCTTTAATCCCTTGTCAAGAAGACTTTTCCTGAGACCATACCTAATCCCAAATAAGATCTCCCTCTTTCACAAATCATCTTTCATTTTATGTTCCCTAACATCCATCATGCACTATATATTCCTGATGTACCACTCTGTGAGGCCATATTCATCATGAACCCTTTCTATAGAGTTTACTAATGTTTCCTCCTTTATGATGACACATCTTCATGAGTTTAGACATCCCCAATCTCTGATTACAATATAGGATCATTCTATCTTCTCGTCCAATCCATGTATGACATATGCCACATTATCTAATGGCTTAATTCAGTTCACTTGTGGCCCAATACTTCAAACAATATTTTTCTTCTCAAATAATGTATGAAAAAACATTTTCCACTCTACATAGGTATGATAACATTTAACCTGTAATCATCCACGCCCAGACACTAGTAGAACATGGAATTGATAATTTCATTCCCCACAATGAGGATCATGTTCTATAGTCTTGTAAGATCATTGGGTAGGTAGTTATTCCCTAAAATAGATAATCATTATGTAAATCTTCCTAGAACCTATTTCCTCATCCCATGAAGTTAATCTATGGTCATAACAAATGCAATGAGCACAGGAGACTCCTTATACGATTGGATTGGTATGGGCTCTACACCACCCATCATCATGGGGGATGATGATATCCTCATATGGAATTAGATCATACACACATGGAATGTAATCCTCCATAGATAGCTTCTATACATATTCCCCACAAAATATATTATAGGTGCATCCTTCCTAACATGAATGCCATATGTAATTCTAACACTTGTTTCTCACACAATGCATGAATCACATGGTCTAAGTGGTTATTGGTAACCAAGAAATTCACCAATCCTTCTAATGAACATCATTATTTGTAAAATACTTAGCATGAAACTTCTAATGAAGATATTTTATTAATAATCCCCAACCATACATTTTTTATGGTCTTCCCCTATACATAACCTCCTACCATGCCACACTTCACTATGTGTCACTTCCATTCATAAGTCCCAACCGTTGTAAATTAGGTTTAAATTAATCCATACCATTTTCAATACATCTGAAGCATCCCATATGATCATTCCCAAAATCCATACATATACATTCTTCAACCTAGTTGTCACATCCATGTATGAGAATTCCCTTACTCAAAAACCACATCTACTTTGGGTATCATTGGGATTATTCTAAGCATATACCATAATATTATGAAACTAGATTGATTTCCCACTATCTATTTATTAGGGTATAGATGACTTGTATTATAGTTCCTAACCTGATCAATGGTAAACCTAGGTGATCCCTCCTAGGTATTTACCCCGCAAATACATCTCCTTAGGTAATCAATCAACATTAATAGTTTTAAATCTTCCAATTATGGGACACACCACTATGTTAAACTCAATGGGGTATTTTGATCAAACTATTTATAAAATTCAAGGTGTGACATCCTTAATCCTAGGGATACACCACTATGAAAAATATAAATCGGTGTTTTGAGAACCCATATCTATAGGAAATCAATATTTGTTTATAAATAAATAGCTGTTTTAGTGAAAATATAATTTCTCCATACTTTGGTGCACCTCACTAATCCGCCTCAATGGATGTTCCAATCACCCACCTCGTTAGGATGATAGTCCCCAGATCATAGTCATGGTGTGTTCTGGCTTAACCATTCATGTGTTTCTTATAGGGGATGTACCACCACAACATGTTATTACAACTAATCCTAATCAATCAACTTCACTAACCCAATACATTAAAATTGTGGTTCATAATAGCTACTTCATTCTAAATAAGTGATGCCTTATGTGAAATTCTTGGTTGATATGTGAATATTTTGTTACCTACCTCATTCCAAAAATGGTATTAACAAGGTGAAATCCATTTAATATACTTTCTAATGGAATAAAATATTTCATGATATATATGGGATTCCTAAGGTGAATGAAATTGCTGATATGTGCCTATGGAGTCATCAACATCATACTAAACATAGGGTACATTAGGGAGATGGAAAAGGAAGATATGCACATTTGGTTTTAGATACCTCATTCCCTACATGGGGTACCTATATTAATATCATGGAATATATGTGAATATGGCATCAATTACCTTACGTGAAACATAAAAAAATGTGGTGAAAATAATTTATGATATTCTTTTGGAACCATATGTCTCATAATCAATATGGGTTGACATGGAAACTATGCCTGATATTCCTCCATGAGATACCCTATTATGAGGACGAATACTAGGGAAGCATGTTCTTAGCATCCATTGATGCTAGTAAAACTCTATATGATTATGGTCGTGACCAAATATTACTTCCCAATCATGCCCCCTTGGATGTTCCTGAAAGGGGAATCATAAATAACTAGATCCCACAATGATATGGAACAAGGAACAATATTCATGAAAAAGACACAACTCACTGATGAAGACACACACATGGAGACAAAATCCAAGGAGGAATCTTGGGGAATGGGAACAAATATCCCATCATCTCATTTGGATCAAGGAGATGACATCTACAATGATATTGAGGAATATCATGACCCATCTACTAGGGATCATGCCCAGCTGACCCCAATCCCACCTCTCATAAGCGTGGGGTTGGGGACTAGCACTGAGTAGGAATATCCACAAATGGTAGATATTTTACCCAGTAAATGTACACATGCACATGTATTTATGAAATTGAAGAAACAAAAATCACTATGTAATCATGGATTTAAACCACTAAGGATACACACTCAGTTTAAGGTACAAAATAGATGAAAAATTTGTGAGAATACAAACCCAACTCTAATGAAATTTTAAAAAAATTTATATTTCACCTACATAAAACCCAACCAAAAAGGAAAGGTATAGTAGGTTATTTGGATGTTTCTGAATCATATAATATCATTCGGGTCACCAGAAAGCACCACATAGCCTTGAAAAACCATAGACTCTATCAAAAATATCAGCCATCTGGAAAAAACAGGACACCTGCGGGAGAAGCCTATGTAGGGGTGAGTAAAATAATAATTAGTAGGGAACCCAAAACAAAAAGGAATAACACAAATTTATCTATTGAGTAAATAAGTAATAAATATAACATAATTTTTTCACTATGAAATATACCACAAATAAAACACAACAAAATGCACCATGTTGACTACTAAGGATGTACTTGATGTGTAGCCTCTAAGAAGTATAATCAAGTGAGTCACTGTAGTCATCTCACACAAAGTATATGTCTACGGTATGATAACAGAATTGTTGAATGGAACCGTTATACACTAAATAAGGTTACCTAGGGGGTTTAGGTAACACACAAAGTGTCATTTACACATAGAGTGATGAATAAACACGGATTTTCATCAAAGACAAGATGATCTACACCCTATTGGGACAGGGGAGTACCGACTTAGTCTCAGTAATACCCAAAATCTATGTAAGACACATTTTCTAGGTATGACATAAAATATAGGTAAGAAAATCATTCTAGGTGAGTCACACATTCTAAGTAATCATATAGCATCTTGGTCAAGGCTAGGAGCATGATTCCTTCCACAGTAGGCTCCTTCAAGGATAATATATTCCATGATCCAACAGGTTGTATTCAAACAACCACCTAAAATCATATAGATTATATCAAATGGGAATCCTTTCCACTAGGGACCTAATTTTGGAAAAGTCTCGTCAAATGGGGACACAGTTTATGTGTTATGGGAATTAAAGTAAAAATTTATCGGTGGGGAATGAGTCACACTTGACCCGACCCACCAGGTCCGACTCGAGCCAACCGACAAGGATTGACCTGACCCAGACCACATGGTCCATCCAGGACTTGTTGGACCCCGCATACAATGCCAGCCCGGTATATGGGTGTGTTCCAGTTCGCTCCACCTAAACACGAAGGGTGTCTCATCCCTGTGTGGTCAATGAGGACGTCTGCTTTGTTCAACAATGACAATCGCTGTATGAACTACCTCATTGTGGTAACCACATGGTCCCGCCATAGTCTCTATGGAATGCAGACTCTTTCCGCATCCACCCAAGCCTTACAACAAGACTATGATCATACAATTTTGTCTGACTCCTCCAGTTGTAGATGCTGATTCCCCCAACTCGGTTGTCACTCCACAGGTAGTGGCTCCCCTTCTATGGGCTACCACCATAGTTGTGTTTTAATTTTTTTGAGCTAGGAATACCTTCATGATTCATGGGTCTCTATCATCATTGTTGTGGGTTAAATATCATCTTTACATCACTCTGGACATCCGTTCACATTCAGAACCTCCCAAAAAATTCTGACGTAACCACATGGATCTGTCGAAGAAGAACGCTAGAATGTGGATTGGAAAGGCCTCATGAACACCCAATATAATGGTTAATTACATTTTCCATGTCGGTATTAACACATTCCTGTTAGTACTATGATAATGAACTAATTACAATGATAGTAACCTACTTCCCACACTAATCACTCATTATTAACCATCTTACAAAAACAATCAAACCGCGGATCAACATGTTCACCTGTTGGTCTTTGTTCATCATTTGAAATAATAATGAGGAAAGAAAATCACCCAATAATTAAACCCCAACCACTGATATAGGATCACTCATATGAAATAATACATCATTGGAGGAGATCCATCCATGAACATCCTCGATCCTTCATTCTTCGGCCTTCGTCATTCGTCATCACTTGTGGGAGAGCTTCATTATCCTTCCTCAAGGAACCATACAGGCTATTGGGAAGTAATCTATTGTTATTAATTAAAACCCTAGTCCCTACCCTGGATTAAAGGATTAAACACATTAACATGTTTCACCATTACTATTTTTCTTTGAAATAATTTCCTTGTCATTTCATACCATCATTGCAACATCATCATGAAAAGCTAAATGAAAATAAAATAAAATTTTTTGGATTATTTTTATTCTTATTTAAAATGTCCAAAAAATATTTTATACATTCGACTTATGCTAGTTGATGTTAGATACCACATATGAAGAAGTCATATATCTTTACACAATAGTTCCCTGAGATTTCAAATCTGATCCATTGTTTAAAAGATACTAATACTTTGATCATATACTTTTTTGAATCATCATAAAAAGAGTTCAATCATTTATTTTTCCCACCACTGGCCTCAGAATAATTTTTCCTCTTAGTTCCCCATCATGAAAAAATTCAATATAAATTTCAAAATTTATACATGGATAATATGGGACATTACAATCTCCCCAATGTATGTATTTATGTACCTGAAATCAAAAACAGGGGATAAATAGAACACTGGGTGACTGAGTATGAATATAATCCTCCAATTCCTATGTGCTCACTTTTAGATTCGTGTTTTACCACTGAATGTGAACTAGAAGAATTTACCATCCTAAAAGTATAATCTCATGGGGATCCTAAATATCTAGTGGGTACTCTGCGATAGTCGAATCATCATCAATATCTATCTCACCCCAATCAAGGACATGAGATGGGTCGTGTACATATCTTTTAGGCTAGGATACATTGAATACATCGTTCCCCCACTCTATCATTAGAGTTATGTCAAAGCGGTACTCCGCCTCACCCACATAAATTTGTATTAGAAACGTTCTGGTGAACCTTAGAGATAACTTGTCACATCGGCCAAATCAATGTATACATCATTGAGGAGTGACTAAAAAGAAGACATGTTCTCCCTCATTGAACTCCAATGGTGTCTGTCACCTATCTTCAAAGGACTTATGATTAATCTATGAAGTCTAAATAAACTCTAGGATAATATTCACCTTCTCTGTAGTATCCTACACCATCTCTAGGCCCAAGAGTGCTGACTCTTCTGGGTCATTCCGAAAAAGTGGTGACCCACCGGGTCACACATAGTAGCCCCTGAATTGTATCATATAGATAATGTGATGGTAGTTGTTGTTTTACCGAATATACACCATGGGTAGGTGATCCTCCCAACTATCTCATGTCACGAACCACCCCAGGTACCCTGGTAAATCGATAACAGATTCAGTTATGACATATCCCGAAGGGAATTCCCTATACAAATGTGTTTGTGACTTGCACCAATCATCATACAAAACTAAATGTTTGAATAAATTTCCAACTAACAATGTGGGAAAAAATAAAACAAGACAATACAAAATTCAAAAGAATAATATATTGGGAATAAATGACCCAAATTTAAAAATGCACAACTACCAATGTACTACAAAAGATGTACTAAAAGGAAACAAATAATCTAATTTCCCTATGGACATAACTTATAATGAAAAAAAGTTCGGTAGAAGGATCTACCTCCATGGGTTCATTTTCAATTCCTCTATCCTAGAATGACATAACGTACAAACAACCTGTGGCACAAGTACGGTGTAACCCAAAGCCCAATAGGATCTCGCAAAATGAGTTAATAACATATTATATTATCAATTTAACCAAAATGTTATTTCAAATTAAAAACAAACAATTTTTCCATTAACAAGGTTTATTTAAACAAATAATGCTCTATTGTTTCATATATTAATGTTCCTTTATCAAATCATGTTATACATTTCATATGATGGAAGAAATTACAAACGATAGATTTTTTTCATTAATCAATGGATACATTTCATAATCATCAATTCATAAAAATGGATTAAATACACACATTATATAGTTAGTTTATATAAATTATCATGTCTTGAAAAAAAAAATTATAAAAATTCAATATATATGCAATCAAAAAATGAAAACAAGCCAGGAACAAGGTCTTGTGAAAAATTTCTATGATAGTTTCTGTCTATAGGGATCCAACATTGTGAATATTAAAACATATGTACATACTCTCCTTTAAGACTAATGTAAAAGGATATCATCACCATATATTACGGAATGGGATGTGCTAATTAAATGCATTAAAACATTTTTGAATCATAAAATTTCATCCCAAATACCTCACTAACTACATAAGGCTTGCATGTTATCAAGAACAACTAAATGATTGGAAATTCAGTTTTACAATAGAAAATTCAATTCATCCCTTTTTATATTTAAAATATTCCAATATTATTTTTATAAATCATAATGGGTATTTAATAAAAAAACTCCACTTTACCATGATGAGACCCTATGGTTAGCATAAAAACATTTTATGTCAATTTCACAAAACCGGTATTTGAAAACAAAACAAAAAATTACATCATTTTCATTACAAACCACCAATTCACCTGAATTGGGAGTTTTGAAAAACATTCAACTAAATAATTATTTTTCATATAAAAGCATAATTTCAATTGAATCGAATACCATTTGAAATAATATTTAAATTATACAATTTAAACTTAAAATATTCAAATTACAGGCCAAAAACCAAAATTTCACCAACAAAACTCCAATTCATGGCAATTGGGGTTTTCCAACATCAAGATTGAATTCAATTTCATTAAAATTAAAAAATTCTAATTTAGATTCCATTAATTAAAAATTAGAAAAATAAATTAGATTCAATAAAATTGGTCATTGTTGGGGAACCACCTAATGAAAACAACAGATCTCACAATTACAAACCCTAATTGGGAATTTCCATGAATAATGAAAATCACACAAACAAGAATCAACCCTAGGATTATAGTCCCTAAAAAATGTTATTAAATAAAAAAATCTATACCATGATCTATGGAAACCTAAGGAGGGAGAGATATATCTTGAGGGGAATAATATGGGATGAAGAAACACACTAGAAAGAGATATCCCGAAGGTCACATAGGTTCATAATGCTTCCAAATGGGGTTTGTAGGTCCATAAATCCTTATTGGGAGTTACAAGGAAGGGAGAAATTCATTTTTATTAATGGCGGTCTGTCTGGGAACTAAAAATATGGTTCCATTTTTTTTCAACAAATCAGATCATAAAAACCCATCTGCATGGGTTCCTATGAAACTAACCAAGGTTAAGGAAAAAAAATCACACAATGTATTAATACCACCATAAAAAATATGGAGCTTGGGTATGTTTTTTCAAAACATGTGCATGACAGGAACAAACTGTTATCTATCCAAAAAACCTCTGTAAATTTTATAAAATCACATCAAAAAACACCTAACATAACCCACACCAATGATCTACCAATGTAGTGGTTTATGAATACCTTAAAATAGTTACTGGAGGTAACAAGATCCCAACCATTGAAACATTATATTAACACAATGACTATGAAAAAACCTTCCAATAGAAAATATGACTGCACAGATCCCTTAACTATTCCCACAACTCTATTGTCTCATGAGAATCCGAATCATTGTATGATAACACAGGAACCAGTGTTATTGTCCTCCGATGAAGTACCATGGTCTCAGAATCAACTTTTTTGATTGGCCATCTAATCACAGATAATTCGGGCCCCACTTCAAGATCAAGACAACTAAAACATTATGTGAATCAGATAAATATTTTGGATGTTTAGAAACACGAAACATGTTATGTATCAATTTTAGATGTAGTGGTTGTTATTATAGGTATAAATCAATGCCCACCAACTCATCAAACTCAAATGGTCCTTCAAAACAAAATGAATGGTTCCCTTTCCACCAAAATAATCGATCAACAAACTAGAGTGAAACATTCATCAACACTTGATCTCCTATTAGGAAATACAAAGGTCTATGGTGATGATCATAATAAGACTTGTATCAGCTCTAACCTGTCAACATTACTTGATGAATTTTCTAATCATTGTTGTGATATCTTGGTCCAGGATCTGTCTAACTAAGGAACTCTAACCAATATATAACCAACACAAAAAATATTTACAAGGACAACCATATAAATCTTTAAAATATGAAATCATGATCATGACATGGTAACTATTATAATAAGAAAAAACAACCAACCACAAATGATCATCCAATGCTTCAGCAAATTCAAGAATAAAAGTTCAGAACATATCCTCAAGAATTTGTATATCTTTTTATATTTTTCCAACCAACTACATATGGTATGCTATGCTCAAATGAAGGTGATATCCCAGCACCTTGTAAAGTATTCTCCATAAGTGAGATGTAAACCTATTATTTCCATTACATACTATATCATATGGAATTCCATGAAACTGAAAAATATATTTTATATTGAAACATTGAAACTCTGCAACTTTGGTTTTATGAATAATGGTAATAAAGTGATCTTGATTCCATTAGCCTATCAATCACCACCCAAATCTCATTCTTGATCCCCTGGGTATGTGGGAACCTAATCAATAATTCCATAGGGATCTCGTATCACTTCGACATAGGGACTCAATATAGATGAAGAAACCCAAATGGTTTTTGGTGATCATAATTCACATGCTGGCATGTATAGAAATGAGATACAAACTTAAAAATATTTCACCTCATTCCTAGCAATGTGAAATATTGTCTCATATTGTAGAACATCAATGTTGTTCTAATGTGCACAACCCAATAGGAAATATGTAAATTCATCATCACAGATTTACGTAATGAATACGGTACCAAAAAATTATTTTGATAGCATAGAATTACATCTTTGGAGAATGACCATTGGGAAACTATCTCCCCACCATTAAGAGAGTCAATAATTCTATGAAATCCAGCATCAAGCTGCAGTTATATAAGAATCATTTCAACCAGAGAGGATGAAAACTGAACACGGTCTAAGGAAACCTTGGTCCCTTTTTCCTAAACTCTAATATGAAATTGTGCAAATAGATCCATCATGTTCCAATCCTACAAAGATTATTTCACTACCTATACTGTAATCTTTCTTCTCAAAGAATATGAAATGACATTCCCTTTCCTAGGAGTCTAGGAATGGGAATCATCAAATGAGATAAGGTATTCTACCCAACGTCTATGGCGGAGATTCAAATATTTTTTTAGAGAAGATTTAACTCATGATTTTGTGGTCATAAAATATGGTAAACCATTCTACATACATGTGAAGACCCATAATTTCCATGAAATGATTTTTAAATTTATGTTATTTTTACAATACAATTAAAATTGATGGTGCGTTATTTCGAGGCACGGAGTTCCTAGAATAAATTTCTGAACATTATTTCATATACATTCAGTAAACATGACAACAGTTTTTTCCATCATTTGTACTGGTTCTCAGAATTTAAATCCAATGGCACCATTAAACTCACAACACCAATATTCTCTTAAGGGGATTTTCATCTCGATTGTTGTTAGTTGAGGGTGAAAGTTAGTATTTGGGTTTTTTGTGAAGAAATAAAATAAAATAAAATTTGTGTAACATTTAATATTATTTTTTAATGCCTCACACATGAGGATGTTGAGAAGTGGGGACAACCAAACATAAACCTCCCATGAGAGGTTATGGTGGTGGGGACCACTCAGGCCTATCCTCCCATGAGAGGTTATGGTGGTGTGGACCACCTGAGGTTTTAAACCCCTTGAACCCTTTTAAATCCCTATTAGTGGGGAGAAACCTCTAGATATCCCCCCATTAATTATTCTACCCCTCCCATTTAATTAATAGATCCAACACATCAATTAATTAATTAAACTCTTTGAATTTATGCCAACAGTCATAATAGAACACATAATATATTATTTTGGGCTATGATTTCATTTTGGTGGAATTTGGAGTGAAGGAACTTGGGAGAAATATCTCCAACGAAGAAAGCTACACCTAAGAAGAACACCGACTTCGAATTCTTCCATGGGACACCCATCATGTTGGAACATATTCAAATTCGATGAACCAATACACGAGACCGAGATTGGAGGTGAGTGGTGGAAGAGGCAAACATTGAAAACTTCACCTTCTTCCCTCCTCATCGATGTCGAAAAATGAAAAATCCAAGGTAGGGATGTATTTTGAATTAATAAAGATTATTCTTTTACATCTCATGGAATTAAACATCTTGATCTTCTTGCAACTGAACTAATACGGATGGACTATACCAAACTAACATGGCTCGATTCCTCTGATGTTCTTCAAGTGTGGTGTGTTCATCGCGTTCATCATGGGAGATGAACAAAGGATCATTGAGGGTCCATATTTTGACACAATAATCCAAAATTGAAGACCCAACATCACGATGACCTAGAAGTGGTGAGACGGTGAAAGTAGACGACGTATCAGACTGAAACGGGTATGACCGTTCGTCAACCGTTCTTCATGTGGGTGGATCAAAATGTTTTTTCAAGGTTGGTCGAAGGCCCGAAAACAATGGAGATGACTTCGGGATGACGGGGAAACCTAGAGACTAGTGTTTTGAGGTGATAAGACCACCAGAATAGAGATCGAGGTGTCAAATGAGGTGCACTAGTGAGAAGCATCTTTTCAGAAAAATTTGATAATACACGACATTTACTTCTGAATAACACACTGTGTAGTATAGGTGTCTTACGGCTAGGGTTTCAGGTGTCAAATGGGTATCATATGGCATGTGACCTCGATCACAAGACATGTTAGACCTTCCATGAAGCTCGACGTGTATTCTGGAAAATACGTAGACACGGGATGAATTACATGGCTTCGTGACATGGTGTGTACTTTCTACGCAGCATGGCATATACGGCTACATGGGAGCTCCTCATGTTTTCTAGAAAATAAATAGTCACGGGAAGAATTACACGGCATTTGAGACACAACATGTACTCTCCACACAGCATTGTAGAGGCAGATATGTGAGACTCTTCATGTATCTCGTGGATACACGGACACGAGGAGGAATACACGACGTGTACTCCACCAAATGTCTTGACAAGGCTCGTAACACGGGTTACCCAATATACTAGTTACACGGGTCAATGTACATGCGTGGAGGATGTGTACGAGAACATGTCCAACGTACATGGAGCTGAACCCAATTTGTAATGCCCCGACCCCAGTTACCCAGAGTCGGTGCATTATTTTAATAAATTGGCATGATTACAAGGAATCATGTCCCAAAGGACCGATCAGTTTAGTAGTCTAGGAAAATAGATTGCATACATGAATGATACATTACACATTAAGACATTCAAAACAAAATAAATAATCCTTTATGAACGCCATTATTCCCTTGGATTAACCCTACATATCAATCACAATACACATCTTGGAATCCAGGGAAAAAATAAAACATAGAAAGGGGTGAGCTCAAACACTCAGTTAGGGTAAGCAATACATCGAAATCATTCATAAATAAGCATAAACATTTAAGTTAATGTATAAATAACAAAAATCCCTTTTAAACATGAACTTCAGCATAATATGGAAAAAATAAAATGAAATAATTCCATTTACTTATTCACATGGATATTCTACTAGTCGAGTAATCACATTCAATATCACTAACCCATTTCATAATGATGGAATGCATAATTTTAGTATATGATAACCTCATAGTCAAGGCCTTTTACCATAAATACAAATAAAATTTTTTCAAGGTGTTCTTCTTAAGACACTAGTTTGTCCCAGGAGACCAACTGATGTATCGAGGAGTGATAGCGGGCTTCACCCATCACTTATTAAGTCCAATGCATTCCTTATATGAACAAGTTTAAATATATCAAAAACATTCGTATTAAAACTAGCATACGAAATGTAAATAATTTCTCTGTAAACCATGAATGGTATAAAAATAACGCATCCATAGTCAAACATATCACAAAACCTTCAACACAATATTGAATATTTGTATCATAATAAAGAAACTTCAAACGAGTTTCAAATCCATTAAAGGATTTTGACATAGATGAAAATGATTTGTAAAACTATTTGAGAGAAATATCCCCTTTTCATGAAAACATTTAAATGACACACAATTTTGAATGGTGGAAATTTAGATTCAATTTTGAATCAATGTGTCCCATACCACTTTGAATCTTTTGATAGTAATGAACATTTTAAAATTTTCATGTCCATTTGAATAAATTCCTAAAACCATTTTGAAAAAATGGACATTAATGAGAATAGTATTGATGAATTAATCTTGAATAAAATTAAAATAATTTTTTAGTAAAAAGTACCTTAATATAATCCCTTTTTAAACTATTATATGAATCATGGACATGAATAATTAATATGTCGCAATAGATACTTACGTAAAATCAACCTCGGATAATAAATAGATTGTGAAATTAACCATTACCAATTTGGTAACGTAAAAAACATACATGCTTTGAAAGATGTATCATAAAATGAATATGTTAATACACATAAATTAATGTGTATTACACAAAGAATACAATTATGGGCAGTACATACACCACACAAAATGTAATAGTGACAATATGGTACGAATCACACTGGAATAAGGAGTGAGATGAAAACCCCTTACCTTGCACTTTCCATTAGTCGAGGGTATAATTAAGCTTCTATATGAAGATTGTAGTATGTTATTAAGGTATACCAGAACTATATTAATATTTATTATATCAAACCCGATTCATTTAATACTTTATACTACCCATTTAATAAAAATTAACATGTTAAATTAACATTTTGGGTAATAATCCGTTTCCTTATCGTACGTGTTTTAACTTGTTACTCTTTATTGTATCACATAGATCAAGATTTGTGTACTTCCAGAATATAAAACATGATTTATATATCATATATATTTATAATATAAATATTTATAATATACATATTTATGATATACAAAACACCATTTATGGAGACGGTTGTCCGTACGTACGCATAAACATTTTTTTCGTTTTCATATCGTATTGAACCGAACTAAGTGAATAAGATATATGTAAGGACACACACACACACAGATATATATATATATATAAATATATATATATATCCAGTAGATTTATTGTTTCATAAATTACATACTTATTAGTAAAATGTATTTTTATAATTGTCGATGACTGTTGAATGTGGAAATGAATCTCATTTCGTCGTGGAGACGGTCATCCGTACGTACGCACGAGATACAATATCATTTCCTTAAAGGTGTGGAACTGACTAGTATATTAATTTTACAGAGACATTATCTTGTTATTTTCATTATTTATATACATATTACTGATCATTATATCCATCCAAATAACATAGTGTTGAATATCAAATTACACCACGACGTAGAGATGGTAAGCCATACCTACGCACACATGCTGACATTATCATTCATAAGATAGATAGGATCATGAATATAGTTGTTCCATATTTATAATAACATCACAGTATATATAATATATTGGAGTTATTATTTTATAATTTAAAAAACAAAGAACGAGTATGTGGAAGAATACAAGAACTTGAAAGAGGGTGGTGAAATCATTACCTCTTATTCAGGATCTTCCTTTTGATTTGACAAAAAGGGATCCTTGAGTATTCTTTGTGACCAAAGTAGGGCCTCTAGGATGGAGTTATGGAAGTTGAGAGGATATTTCGATTGGGTCTGGCCAATCCTAATGGCTTAGAAGTTGTGAAATAGAGTGAAGGGTGAGTGCCCTTTTATAAGAGGGGTGAGGGGTACCTTAAGAAAAAACATAAAATATTATTATATAATAAATCAATATTCAGTTTATAATGGCTCCAAATTGATTTTTTTAGATGATACAGTGAATATGGGTCGAAATCCTTTCAACCAATATATTTTAGACAGGTTTGGGTCATTATATTGACCTTATCTTATAGTGTTAACTCTTAGATAATTAGTTTGACATTTACCATGTAACTTTGTATTTTTATATTATATACTTAATAAACATACTATAAACGTCCATTCAACCACCATGTGGTCCATTAATGATATTCCTATCATGATATAAGTCCTTTGGAGGATCCTTATATTTTTATGAATATAATATCAATTAATAATATAATATTTGTTTTAAAACCCCTTTTATGTAAATTTTGACACAATTGGGAATTTTATTTTTGTAAAAATCATTATAGCATGATTACATTGAAAAAATGTAATTAAATAAATTCCAACTTGTCATGTTATCCTTTTAAACTAGTTTAATTCATAAAATATCTCAATTTATATTTATTTAGATATTTATAATATCAATTATTTTAATATTTTATTAATTCGTTAATTACTGCATCACCATTGTGTCATAAATAAATTAAATTATATAATGTCTAAAAATTATTAATAAAATACCATTATATAGGAAATATTTTTATCTTTCTAATTAATATTAAGAATTTAATTTATCTTATGTATAACCCTATATTAAAAATTTGTTAGTAATAAAACATTGATTTTAACTCTTTTAACTCTCATTTGAATTAAATAATAATAAATGTCCTAATCTAATCCAAGTGGTCCAAAATGAAAATATTTTATTCCTAAGGTTGTTTTTGGTCAAGATACATTTTTACAATAGAATTAGGACATGTGTTAGGGTAATATTAATTTCATTTTTACCCTTAATTACACTATTTACTTTTTTACAATGCTAAATAAAAGTAAAAAGTTACTATTCACCAAAAATAATTTTCATCTCATTGAACCACATTTTACTCCTTGATATTAACAGTGTCTCTCACATTTTTGGAATTCCACTCAAAGAAGTGGTTAAATTAATTTTTACATAAATTTCCAAATTCTCCTAGGAGGTGGGTAAAAGACGGTGAAAAGTTCAATAAAATATTTATGTATCTAAAATTATTCTAAACTAACTTCTAAAAATTACATTGAACTTATACAGTTAATATGTATCTATTTAGAACTTACTTAAATTTAAATAAAATAAATAAATATATAAATAAAAAACCGTTTTTAAACCATAACTCAGCGTTTTTCAATATTCATCTAAAATTGAAAGTTTTCCGAAAAATACCAAAAATTTACCCTAGGCTAATTTCGATATTCCAAATCCAAATATGAAGCCCATTTTGAAATATAAAACTTATAAAGTTTCAAAAAGTGAGTATTATAATGCATAACAGCTACTTTTATTGGTCGCAGTGTGTTAAAACTTGAAGTTGCGTATAACAAACGCTATTGTGTTATTCAAAGAGAAGCATACCATGGATGCATGGGGTTTGGAATTATCCCCTCCTTCAATAAATTGAATCCTCACAATTTATCATCAGTATTGGAAACTTGGGGTTGACAATTCAAAATATCATAGTTGAAATCCCACATCAAAAAATGGATTAATGAGGCCATTATTTAAAATAATGATTGGTAAGTATGAAGGTTACCGAAAATAACACATACTAGGGTTCCATGTAGGAAAACATGAATATGGAAGGGAAATATAACCCTCAATATCTGATGCAGAGTGGTTGAGAACATGGCTATGAAAAGTCCAACAATCAGAAAGCCATAAATTTGTGATGATCTAATGTACTATCTAGGACAACATTTTTTTTCTAAGTTCCTTTTCATAATGTTAAGGAATTTATTTATGAGATTGTAAAAGATAATAAGAAGATATACTTACCTTATAATTAGAGTTTTATCTATTAATATGTTTCTACCAGAACTCATCTTTCACTACAAAACATAATACCACTCAAAAATACTCTATTTATCCTAATAGTATAGGGTTCCTAAAATAATGAATTTATAAATCACATTTTAGACCCTCTAAAAAATGAATCTACATTATACAATCCAGGGACATCACGTAGTCCAATGGTAGGCGATAAATCCCAATCGCACTAAGGTTGTGGGATTAATTCTCGCAGCTTTGTCCGACGCAATGGGTTGTCACACGGTCTGCATGTTATCCTTTTATAAAAATCCAAAAATAACCTTTCAAAAATAATACATTCCAACCTTTAGACCTATCCAAAATACTACTATCCAAACTGACAGTCCAAAATTTATAAGGAAGTTAAACACAAGGAAAATCCTTTTTTCATGTAATAACATGTGAACACCTTCATCACCAATTATTTTAAAACATAGTAACATCCTGGATTACCATAAAATCTTATTGATTACATTCATGCTCCCTGAGTTTTTATAGAATACTGTATATACTCCTTATATCCAAAAATGTTGTAAACTGCAACATTGACAAATCATTAATCAGTTTCTAGGTAGTCAAGAATATACAAGATAATTTATTCAAATCAACCATCTCTTAATCCAAAAACACTACATCATTATCAAGACCATATTAAGGATTACATTTCCTTTATCCATGTATTTTCAAAAAAAGTTTATGTTGCTGTTGAGTCACTTTTAATAGTAACATATTAGCTCAAATCATCAATTAAATAGTACTGCAGTACAATCCTTATTTATCTCCAAAATTCATATAACCAGTACATCGTTGATACAACACTCAAATGAAATAATTCATTAATAACAACATAAGAACACTAGTCATTCCTCTTCATCTGTGGTAGTATCATAACATTATTATTATCCAATAGCATCATTTGAGGGAATACTCTGATGATTTGAACATTGATTCACGCAGTGTCCCCACTATTTGAAGATGAAGCGTTATACATTTGAAACCTTTTTCTTACCCTCATAATCCAGAACGTGGTGTCCTTTTTCTCCACACTTATAACACACTCCAATTCCATTCAAGCATTTTCCGAGGTGATTCATTACATAGTTATAACATATGGTAAAATCTTTCTTTACCTTCCTTAATTTATCTTTATTTCTCTCTACCATCGTTTTATTCTCTAGTTTCCCTTCAAATCCATACGACTCTATGAACTTTTTACATATCATATCAACACAAGATACTATTTCTTCATATGATGATAATCCATGAGAGACTATTTACCTTATAAATGTTGTCTTAATACCGTGAAAGATATCATCCTTCATACTCTTTGTATCATACGTATTGTGGAATTTATCATTCCTTCTACTGGGTGCCATTTCTAAACAATGGCATACACATGATTAGTTTATGAATAACAATACCTAATCATAAACATTTAAAACACTTAACATACATTAAACAGTTTATGGATATAATCCATAATAATAAAAATGGTTTCTTTGAGAATGTATATACTCATAAACTCTTCATAATAGTTTGTAAATAAAATGAGAATTATCCTAATCATATCCCTGAGGAGAGTCATTGTAGGATCAAAATAACAATGTATATGCTCAATATACAAGAGGTGGGTGACTTGTATACTTCAAAAAAAAAATTAAACAAGGAAAGATCTACGTTTAACAAAGTTAAACTAAGAAAATTCACAACACCTCTAACAAAAATTGGAGAATTTGAACAAGGTATGAAGTTACAAACTTCTAGTTCTATGCACTTGCTTAAATCTGGAAAGTGTTTCTGGAAAACAGGTTTCAGAAATATGGATCTGGAAATTGAAACATAACCAAATTTTACAATATGAGATTCTACCTTAAAGCGTATAGAATATAAACGAATCAGAGTACAATTTTAAGTAAATATAAGAATATTATACTTTCCTTAAGATACAAAAATAAAAAGTAAAAAAAGTTGTAAAACTACATGTAACAAGATATAAGTCTTTTAACCTAAAGAGAAGGGTATCCAAAAATCATGGATAAAGGTCCCTTGATTTATACATTCAATCAAGTATATCTTACTCACACCAGGCTATGCCCTTGATACAAATATTTGAGTCTCTGTTTTTCTATCCCCGCATGCCCTCAACCTAAAGGTAGTTGGAACCTCTGTCTTCCTAGGCAAGGAAGATATCAAACTTCAGGGTAGTTGGAACCTCTGTCTTCCTATCCCCGGAATCCCTCAAATGTAATCAACAACATTCGGAGTCACACTAAGAAATATGAACGAGCAGTTCAATACACACAAGGCATGAAAATATTCTCTCTATAGAAATCACCTTAACTGTGTGTGGTCTCAAGATTTTTCAACTTCAGTTATGAGCTCTTTCAAATGAGCTCCTATTTATAGGCTCTGTAGGAACGGTCTTCTCCCTCCTCCAACGAACATATTTTCCTTAAATTCTAGAGGGACCTGTACATGTGTCACTCAACCAGTGGTTAGTAAGAAACAGAATGTGCAACATCGTTTTATAACAAAACTTGTGTAAGCATAAGAAACACTGAAGTTTGGAATGTAAGAAAATAAAATTTCAGAGTCTAACGAAAATGGAATTCAGAGTCTATAATAGAAAGATATTCAGATTCTGTTTTTTAGGAATTTGGAAACTAAATTCTGTATAAATCCAGAGTCTGAATTTCTATGGAAATTCAGATTTTGGTTTCACCAGAGTTCAGAATCTGAACTTATATAGTTTGGAGTCAAGCTTTTATAAGTTCAGAATCGAACTAGTAAAAGTTCGGAGTCAAACATCTAAATGTTCAGAGTCAAACTCAGAAATGTTCGGAGTCAAACATTGTGAAAGTCCAGAGTCGAACTCCTAGAAGTTTAGAGTCAAAATATTAGATGTTTGAAGTCGAGCTTATAAATGTTCGGAGTCAAACTCCTAAAAGTACAGAGTCTAGAATTTGGAGTTGAACTTTGTTAGAGTTCGTATCCAAAATTTGGAGTGGAACATTATTAGAGATCACATCCAGAATTCGGAGTGGAACTTCCTTACAGTTCACATCCAGAATTTGGATCCTAAAACAGAATGCTTCATATCTATGAATTATATGATTCTGAGGTTTTGGATGTTAATCCTATTTTTACACCCAAGAAAAATATTGATATGTGTAGGGAAATCTAGGTTAGGTTAAATCTCCTTAAGAAAGTAAATTATTCTTATAGAAGTAAAATATAGATTTGCTTACGTATATGGTGTTTGTGATTTTCAAAACAAGAAGGAATGGAAAAGTCATAAGGAATACCTTATTGACTCAACAATCTCCCTTTTTTCATGGATGATAGTGAATACAACTAACTCCCCCTTAGGAATTGAAACTCTAAGGATTGTATTATGAATTTTTGGAGTGGAGTTTTCAATATCATGGGAATGAAAAACTTCGTAATGAGAAACTCCCCCTTACTTTTTGGATATCTTCACTTTGAAAATTTTCATTCTCTATTTTAATATTTTCATTCTTATATTTTGAAAATTTCTTCTTCCTTCTCCCCCGTTCTGATTTTTAAAAAGAATTTAACGGAATGGAAAAGTAATATGGTACTTGAAACATTAGTATATAACAAAAAAGATAAAACCAACAAAATATTTTATTAGATTTGAGAAAATTTTACAAGGAAAGAAAATTACAACAAAAGATCGGAGTGGGTTTATTTTTATTCCTTTTCCTTCGGGATTAGTTTCTTCAACATGGTTTTTAGTTTCTTAAAATGTCTTTGATCCTCCTCAGCTTGCCTCTCAAAATAGTTTATCCTTTCATCTTGATTTTTTAAAACTTCTGCCTAATCCTTCATGGACTCTTCCTGTAACTCCAATAACTCTTCTTTCTATTCCATCTTCTCTTTAAACTCAATCCGGAAATATCATTACCCTTTCTTGTTCTGAGAAACTGAGTTAAGCATCCCATTTCAGTCTATGTCCTGTTGATTCTGAGAACTTTGGTCAACGATCAGCTCATCCTGAAGATTCTTTATCTTGTTATCCTCAATTTCAAAGGCTTGTTTCACCTCATTCTGAAAATTTTCAAACTCATACAAGTCATCATCCACATTCTCTGTCCACAAAGTGATTTTTCTACAAGATTTTCCATTAACATCATAATTGATAAGATAACTTCTATGGTCAGATTCAATCTTTACACACTTATCCATCACCGTGGATAAGGAATCCAATTTTTGATTCATACTATGTTGCAGCATCTGGAATCTGGAGTCTATAGTGGGAAATAACGGAATGGTGTCCACCATCTTTTTTAAAGATTCAACAACAAAGTCAGTACCATTTGGTGATGACTACAAATTAGAGACCATGCTTGGAGATTTCTCTTCCTCATCCTGCACTAGATTTATTCTAGAAGAACCACCGACTTCATTCATCCTAATGATATATTTTGTTGGATTATCCATGATTACATGCATTCCTTTATCTGTTTTTAGAATGGTTTGATCATATGGGGACTCTTCCTCACTTTCTGATAGTTGAAATATATGGTCTTCATCTATTTTCTCCTTTTCTGCTCCTTCCTCATGAAACTTTTTCTCATAAGATTCTTCCTCATCTTAGAAAATATTTTCCTTGTCTTCCTCTTTCTTATCATCACCCTTACTACTTTGTTTCTCAACTCCCTTTCCCGCAGTGACTAATTTTGTGGATTCAGACTTTTCATGATAATATTCTACTTATTTTATCAAGTCATCCAGATCATCACTTCCTTCTTCTTCATCATCTTCTTCAACAACCACTTCTTCTATTTTTTAACCAGCTTCTTTTTCTACTTCTTCTACTACCTCTTTACCCTTAGACTTTTCCATAGTGATATAGTTCATACCTGGAGTCTCTGGTAAATATTGTTGAACATCAAAGGTTTCTAGAATGGGAATCTTTTCAGGGGCTATTTCAGTATCTCCCAATAGAGATTGTACAAGCTCATATTTAGAAAAAAATTTCTACATCTTTTTCTCTTTTTCTTGTTTTTATAACTCATCAGCATCTTTTTCTCTTAAGGGCTTATAATTAGAAGGGTCCAATCCAAACTATGGATCCACTTATTTTCTCTTCTCTTTGTCTTCTCTCCACTTAGAACCTAGCTCATATGGATATTATTTCTGTTTTTTTCAACCTCGGAGGTGCGGATTGGGATTCCTTAGATTTGGGAGTTCTTGTCATCAACCACCACTTACATAATATTTCTCTTCTTCACTTCCTTTTTAGATGGTTCCAGAGATTTTTGATCATTCTGAGATGCCTCAGCCTCTTCCTCTGGGAAATTATAAAACTCTCCTATATCTTTTGAAAAATCCATATTCATTCTTTTCAGCATGTCATCACTGACAAGTATAACCTTTCAATTCTGAACATTGGACTTACATGCCGTATTGAAAGTATCAAAACAATGAACTATCAGATTTGATTGTAAGGCAGGGTACATGATGATTTGAGCTCTCAAGATTCTTTCGTTGATATTCTTGATCATCACAAGGACATGCCTCATCAAATTTATTTTTCTTATATTCACCAAGAAGTCTACGAAATATATGTCACTTTTCATCAGGGTTTCATTATCAGCCTTTCTCGGAACCAAGAAACCTTGAACCCAATGATGAAGAATACGATTATTTGGAGATAGATGAGCTATCATGGATGTCTTGACATCAGTAAGACTAAGACATTGTATGGACTTAACATTATAAAAACTACCTTGAGCATCTAAGAGTTTGTGTGACCAGAATTCAGCTTCTCCTTCATCAGCTAGCCCTACCAAGCATGCCTCCTTGGTATAAGTAAGTTGGTATGACTTTCCATAAGACTTGAAGGAAAACATTATTCTTACATCTTCCTCATAAAAACATGCTGATTCATAGAATTCTACAAGTAACTTCAAATAGACAGGATCTTGATCACTCATTTTTGATATACATGCATCTTACCAACCATTCAGCTTGATGTTCTTGGAGATGATAGAATCATACATGTAAATGTTCGGATGAACTAGTCTTTCTATGTACTCATTCCATTTTGAAATTGTATTTGAGGTAGACATATCATGGGATGTAGCTTCAATAGAAATTTGGAATGGAGAGTTCTGGAAGATTTAGAACGGGCTTAAGAATGATCGTAATGGCCTTTAGAATGATCATAATGGCTTTAAAAAGAAAGGCAGAGTTTTGAGACACGAAAGCTTTGAAAACAAGATATGGGAAGACTCTATGGGTCCCCTTTATATAGGCGATGGAGGTGACCATTGAACATTCAAAAACCATCTAACTGTTGAAATCCATTTTCATCTGATCTGACGGTTGAAAACATTCCCGCAAGGAAAACTAAACTCCGATCTATTGAGGTTTTAAAAAAACATTCAGATTTCAGAAAAACTAGAGTCCAAATTTATTTTAAAACACATAAGAAAACTCCAGAATGTAATATACGATTCCAAGGACTTATGTAAGGAAGTCATACCTTTCGGATTGTCTAGGAAGGTTATTCGTAATTGGTAATATTCATTTTGAGGAAAATTTAACTAAGAAAAACTCACTACAAAAAACTTCATTACAAAAAAGAATCAGTATGAAAATGTTATTACAAAAATTATAAGTACGAAAATTTCTATTATGAATGTTCTAGTATGAAAATTTCATTACGAAAATTTTAGTTCAAAAAATTTCCCTTCCGAAAATATCAGTTCTGAAAAATTTCTATTTTGAAAGTTTCAGTTCCGGAAATTTTCATTACAAAAAATTTGATACCGGAAATCTTGAAATAATCGTTATGAAAATTTTAGTTACAAAAATATAAAAAAAATAATACCTTATTTTTTATTACAAAATCATAAAAAAACATACTACAAAAATTTTGATTATGCTAACAAGCAAATGTACCCCCCCCCCCCTATGAAAATGAGTTTATTACTGTAAGAAGAATTGTTCAACAAGAAGTTAATAAATAAAAATTATCTCATGGTTATTATTCATATCTTCTATTTATTGTATTCAAATCTATCGTAGGGTAATGATTTTGTGAAATATCAGCAAGTTTATATTACGTTCCGATAAAATGAAGAATGATATATCCTTTATGTGTGTGATCCTTAAGAAAGTGATACATAATATCTATGTGTTTTCCACGAGAGATATGTGCAAGGTTTTTACTAAGTTCAATAGAACTTGTGTTATCAAAAAAAATTTGAGTCTTAGTAAAACTCAAACCAAAATCTGTGAGTGTGTGTTGCATCCACAACACTTGAGTTCATCAACTTCCACCTGCTACATATACTACTTCAGTAGTGGATAGTGCTATTGAGTGTTCTTCTTAAATGACCAAGAAACTAATGAATCTTCTAAGAAAGGACAAGTACCATATGTACTCCTTCTATCCATTCTACATCCACCAAAGTCAGCATCCGAAAATCTTTTTAAAACTAAATCATTTCCAGAAGTATAAAATAGTCCTAAATCATTGGTTCCCATTAAGTAGAAAAAAATTCTTTTCACATCCTTTAAGGGAGATTCCTTAGGATAGGATTGATATCATTCACATTAGTATACTGAAAACATTATGGTATGTAGAGCCATGAGGTGGGGAGAATGTAAAGACCTGGATTTTCATTGAAATTTTAATCAAATAAATGGTAATTTTATGTAACACCCTAGGTAAATAACGAGTATGACATTTTCACATTTATCTATATTTGGGGATAAAATATTAATATAACTTTAAAGGGGACACTATGCTCGATGGCGTACCCAACACACAACAACGAGTTTCTTGGGAATCTTATGTTGCACTCTAATAATAAAATAATATTATTTTAAATGGTAGTTAACGCCTAGTCATTGTAATGGCGGGAATGAACTGAACTAACTAAAAAATGATTATATATGTTTTTCAAATATTTTTACTTTTTACAATAAATGTTAGAGGATTAAAAATGCGAATGAATCCAATTTTAAGCGTTAACATTCTAATATTCTTTAAAGGGTCAATTAACAACCTTTTGATGGCGAACCTCTTTTAAATCCACTTCTTGACAATTTTATGTTTTATAGTTGACAAAATAAATTATTCTTTAGAATCGGGACATCAAAATTTACATTGTGTAAATTTTTGGTATTTTTCCGATAAAGTTCATTTTTTAATGAATGGTGAAAAAGGTTGTATTTTAATTCAAAACCCCTTTTTAATTTTATTTAATTATATGATTAGATTATCATTTTAATTGGTTTTAAAGTGAAATTATAATATATTTTTAGCATTTAATCCAATAGTGGTCGTTGGAATTAATTTCACTTTGAAATCGGACTTAAACTAGTGTAAATCTTTTGATACATTTTGTTTCATAAAAACACGCTATTTGTTTGACAGCGGGAATCAATTATTAAATTAATTAATGAAACTTATATGTTTTGAATTTTTTAAATTAGAAATAATTTTTGAATTTGGAATATCAATTATAGCTTAGGGTGAATTTTTGGTAATTTTCTGAAAAACTTCAATTTTTGATGAATAGTGAAACCTCTAAGTGGTAATTATAAAAACTGATTTTTCGTTTAAATGAAATTTTTCCATCATTGTGTTTTTAATTTCAAAAATCCGACATACATGGTTGTCATTAAGAAGTAAAATGTGGTTCAATGGGATTAAAATAATTTTTTGGAGAATAGTAACTTATTATGTTTTTAATCGTGATTAGAGGTAATTAGTGTAGTTTAAGGTAAAAATAATGTTTTAATAATATGAGATGAGATTGAAACATGTCCTACCCTCATTTTATGTGTCATGGCCGACCAGGAAAACCCATGGTTCATCTTGGTAACCCCATGGAGCCACTTTGGTTGGGAAATGACATAAATAACTTTTTATTTAATGTTAAAGTAAAAATGACACAAACATGAGATGTTTTAATAAAACAATTTTTTCATGGGGTAATACAAGAAAGATTTTTGAATATAAATATTAATTAGAAAGCTAAAATGATGTCCTATATCATAGTATTTTTTTATAATTTTTATACATTAAATAAATTAAATTATTTATGACATCATGATGATGCAGCGATGTCCTCATTATTTAATGATTTAAATAAAATGAAACGATAATGTAAAATATATGACCTACACATGTCCAAAACATATTGTAATGGTGGATTTAGAACACCTATAACCTTATCCTCGAAACACATCAATGTGGTACCTTTAAAATCAGAAAAGAATTTGAAAATAAAGTAACATTTATCACTTTCCAAGAGTGCCCCTCCTCTCCCCTTATAAAAGGCCCCCACCTCTACCTCTTTACCCACACCTCCAAAGCCTTTTTCTCGGCCAAACCTGGCCCATTTTGCCTCTCCACATCCCTATATTCCTCTTAGAGGCCTCACTTTGGGCAGAAGTCTTCCCAAGGAATCCTTTGAGCTCAAACCAAAGGGAGTTACCCGATTTTAAGGTAATGTCTTCACTTGAGTCCTTTTGTTTTATTTTGCTTCTCCAACCCCTAAACTCTTTTTATTCATTTCTTCTGTAACAACTATAGTATCTTAAATATACTATGATGTTGTTATATGAAGTATTCGAGCTACACTTACACACAACTTCATCTAATGGTTAAAGAACATGTTGTTTCTGTGGATGGCGAATTTCTGCCTCACGAAACGATGATTGTTCAAACTCATATAACACCTTCAAAGGTGGCCATTGAGATGTCACTATGTTTATATATGATATATAATATATTTATGTTTTACTTATGCTTCTTTATTTTTCCGTTATGGAAAACCATTATGGTTTCCATTATGGGTAAACGTGATATCTTGATTTAAGGAAGTGCGGTCTACCGCCCCCTCAAAGTGATTTGATTCGTTAATGCCATACGTGGGACGTATAAAGGATGGATTTAAAATTATTATATATTATTTTATACTGTAATTATAATATACCATTATATCATTATTATTTTCTTTCAATTACAGTATGAGATAGAAATGAAATTAGCATTCATGTGTACGTACGGCTTACCGTCTCCATGAACGGTGCATTTCATTTCTTACATCTAAATGATTATGTAATATTATAAATGCCTGAATATAATGGATATATATGATATATATGATATCTAAATAATGAATAAAATTCTGGATATAATGGATATTTTACCACATGGACAACTTTTAATTATAAAGAGTTTATTTTTGACTCAAGCACCAATGATCGTTAAACGACCGTTATTAACTTAAATAATAACATAGTTTTCATAACATGGTAATATGTGATATACAATGAATAATGAACTTGAAAAAGGTTCTTAAGGAAGTATAAATTAACTCATGTTTATTATTCAGGAGATTAAAGAACGATAGAGTCAAGTCGGACCCGAGGTAAGGGATCTTACTCCTCTCTTTCTTTTTAAGTACACTCTTTTATGTCATTTCTTCTAAAGCCCATATTTATTGTTATTGGGAAGTTATTTTATATTACTCTTACTATAATTTTTATGTTCATATGATGAGAGACCCTATTCTCTCTCATCAATCCATTTTGGAAGTTTTGAGTGGTGCCGTTTGGGTGCCGAATTTTCGTAAGATATCTAACCTCTCTCTTTATTTTTAAAGTACTCTCCTTTATGTAACTTCTTTTAAGATCCTCTTTGTTATGTTGGTGGATGTTGTTTTATATTCCTCTTTCTATAAAATTTATTTTAATGTGATGAGAGACCCTATTTGATCTCATTAATCCATTTTTTTGTATGTTTTAAGTGGCGTCGTTAGGCTGCCGAGTTTTCGTAAGGGATTTTTCATCACACTTTCATTCCGGTGAGATTTAGGCTAAATTTGCCACAATTTCCTTTGAGTGATGTCTGTACTTCCCATTATTTTACTCATTGTGTAATATAATTTCATTTATGAGTATTTACATAAATGTTGTATTGTCCTTCTTTCACGGGGTGCATGTCTCGAAAGATACCCATGTCGGTAAGGGAACCTTTCAGCCTCCTCTTTTTGTAAAAGACTTCTTTTGTTATGTCTTTTAATTCACATAATATTATGTTGGGATATGTTATTATATATCCATATTGATTTAAATTTTATGTACAATTGATGAGATTCCCCTTTTTATCTCTCATCAACTCATTTTCTGAATTTTGTTGTGACGCTGTTAGATCGTCAAATTTTTGCTAGGGAACATCTTAACCCAAGTTTGATTCTTTGGGGTAATCTTGTACTCCTTGAATATGTGATTCTATGAATATTTGTGCATAACCTCTGATTTTTTTACACTTAATATCCCATTATATTGGGTGTATTCATTTTCACACATAATTATGTAATTGATTTATCCTTAAACCAAGGATACCGTCTTTGTAAGGGACTTTGTCTCAATCTCCTTTCATGGAGGCACATTTTTGTTTTATACACTACTTTCTTTAATACGGTGTACAAACCCCTTTGACTTTCACATTAATTCAAAAGGATTCTTTTTATATGAAGTTTTTTTCCAAATGACAAAATGGAATGTTTTTATCGTACGTATGCGGCGGCAACGACTTCTCCGCCGCCGCAAGCATTATTTGGTCTTCGGCTTCCCCAACAAGCCGTAATGTTTTTTTAAAATAAAATAAATACCATATACTTTTTTTTATTTTGGTATTGAAAATGGTTTTGATAAAGAATTCTATTATATCAGTTTATTTAAATGATATATTGTGATTGAAATGTGGAAATGTTATCATTTTTTATGTTGGTTTTATGTTTTATAATTTTATAATGGTACTTGGACATTTTACGGGTGGTTACGTGATAAACCATATGACAGGTGGTGCCATGAATACCAGGGAAGGTGGTTACGTTATAACCATAAATGCATTGGGTATGGTAGTCGGCCGTATGCCTATTCCATTAAGTATGTATGGATGTTGGCTGAATGGCTATTTCATTAAGTGTTATGTGTGGAAGTCGACCTTATGGTTATTCCACTTAAGTATGTTTATGTCCCAAGTTGCCTTTATATGTTATGTGATATTTATATGGGTTTTATGTTAAACTTTTGGTTACAGAAGGGTATGTAATGAACTTTTGTTCAGTGAAGAGTTTTTACTACTTCGAAAAGGTGAAAAATATTACTTTGATTAACTATACATGGTTTACTTGTTGTTTTGAAAAACGAATAGTTTTCATTCTTGGTGTATCCCTTACTGTGCTTTTTATGCTCATCCCACGTTTTTGAAATGTTTTTCATAGGAATTAACGTGGAATAGGGTCATGGATGGGATCAAGGGAAAGTCATGCTACCTAAAACATGGAACTAGACATGTTTCTTTTTAAGAGTTTTTATTTTATGGAAACTTAGTAGAAATTTCTACTTTTTAATCTTTTGAGATGTAATATTTATGTCCTAATTATCTAAAACTCTAAACCTAAAAATATCCTCAATGTGAATTATTCATTTAATTCAATATTAAGTAATGTTTAAGGATGGGGTCTTATAGTTGGTATCAAAGGTCGGTTTAGATAACTTTAGAGGTTAGGGTATTCTTTAAGCAGAAGTGACATTACCATAATGGTTAGGATTTTAGAAAGAGTCCTAGTTTTAGATAAAGTGAATGAGCAAGTATATCTTAGTGTTTATATTTCTCTCTAGTACATTATGATTTTGTTGATATACGCACCCTGACATTTCTGTTTTTAGTAAATGGATGGATCTAGCAGGCAGTAAAGTGACAATGGGTTTGATGGAAACTATGGTGGTTCTCTGATTAAGAGAGTAGATAAAATGGGGGATTCAATGAGGAAACAAGTGGTTGTTTTAAAACAACTATCAAGGAGTCATGATCAACCACATGAACCTTGGTATGATCTGTAATGCATCATGTACGAGTTGACCAACTCGATGTGGAAGTTCAGGTAATAATTATAAAGGTAACCATTAGGGTTTATATGATCCCTACTTTTTAGGTAATTATGGGTTACTCTATGATATGATGGAAAATGAAAGGCATGAGATAAACCTGAGGTTAAAATATGTTATGATAATTTTTGAAGATTTTATCTCGTTTTGGGGAATGTTTTAAGAACTATATTGTTTTGGAAAAAGGACAACACGCAGACCGTGTGACAACCCGTCGCGTCGGACAAAGCTGTGGGAAACGAACCCACAACCAATGTGCGACTGGTATTTATCACCTACCACTGGACTACGTGAAGTCCCTGGTAGTTTGACTAATTATTTTTAGTTAGATGATTTTAGGAATCAAGATAAAGTTTATTTTGGGTTATATATGGAAATGATTAACCTATCATCGAGTATATGTGATTAGGTTAATTACTTTTCAATATGAGAATTTAAGAGCAACTGATGTTATTTGGAGATAAAAGTTAATGTGTTCCTTGGAATACTATGTGACTAAATCCTTCAAATATTTGGGTTTCAATCCTAGTTTGGTTTTCTTTGAATAATTTTATGGACAAATTGTTTATTGAATGGTCTTCGTTGAACTTTGGGTTTTGTTGGACAAATTTTGGAGATTAAGAAATGATTTTCTTTTTTATAATGGATTATCCATTTGTGGATTATCTGATCTTGTACTAACCTTTTTTTTTAGTTTTGGTTAAAGTCTAAATACATGGGAAGTACATACTTCTCTTTTGTGGATTAGCTGATTCTCTAGAAGTTGATTATAGTACTCTTAATGTGAACAAGTCTTCCTAAAAACTCGTCTTTTGGAGAAAGCATGAGTTTGTGTAAGGAATATAATAAAAGATGAAAGTCAACATGATAAGTGATTATGTTTCCTTATGAATAAATTCTTCAATGAAAAGTAACTTAAAACAAAAATGTTGTCTGTTAACTTTTCCTACAAGGGAATCGAATACCGTTTTACCCACCACAAGTTTGTGATCTTCTTATTGTTAACTTTCTCCTATAGATGTTTACTATCACTCTCCATCAGAACATGATCCATTGTTTTTTTCTCCATTTCCATATTTTCAATCTTGGAATCCTATTATGGGTTAACTCGGGTGACCTTTGTACTTATCTTTCATTATTTTTAAGTGATTGTTTCTCTGACTCTTGTTCCGATGTGGGATTTTCAATGAAGTTTCCAAGCCCAATTTTAAAATTTCGAGGACGCAATTCCCAAAAGGGGGGAGGGATGTAACACCCCATGTAAATAAAGAGTATTACATTTCACATTTATCCATATTTGTGGATTAAATATTAATATAACCTTAGCGGGGACGCTATGCTCAATGGCGTACCCAACACGCAACAACGAGTTTCTTGGGAATCTTATGTTGCACTCTAATAATAAAATAATATTATTTTAAACGGTAGTTAACGCCTAGTATTTGTAATGGCGGGAATGAACAGAACTAACTAAAAAATGATTATATATTTTTGTCAAATATTTTTACTTTTTACAATAAATGTTAGAGGATTAAAAATGCGAATGAATCCAATTTTAAGCGTAAACATTCTAATATTCTATAAAGGGTCAATTAACCACCTTTTGATGGAGAACCACTTTTAAATCCACTTTTGGAAAATTTTATGTGTTATATTTGAAAAAATAAATTTTTATTTAGAATTGTGACATCAAAATTTACTTTGTGTAAATTTTTTGTATTTTTCCGATAAAGTTCATTTTTTAATGAATAGTGAAAAATGTTGTATTTTAATTCAAAACCTCTTTTTAATATAATATACTTATATGATTAGATTATCTTTTGAATTGGTTTTAAAGTGAAATTATAATATAATTTTACTATTAAATCCAATTGTGGTCGTTGGAATTAATTTCACCTTGAAATCGGACTTAAACTAGTGTCAATCTTTTGATACATTTTGTTTCATAAAAACACGCTATTTGTTTTGACAGCGGGAATAAATTATTAAATTAATTAATGCAACTTATATGTTTTGAATTTTGTAAAATATAAATCATTTTTGAATTCGGAATATCAAATATAGCTTATGGTGAATTTTTGATAATTTTATGAAAAACATCAATTTTTTATGAATATTGAAACCACTAAGTGGTAATTATAAAAACTGATTTTCCGTTTAAATGAAAATTTGCCATCTTTGTGTTTTGAATTACAAAAATCTGACATATATGGTTGTCATTAAGAAGTAAAATGTGGTTCAATGGGATTAAAATAATTTTTGGGTGAATAGTGACTTATTAAGTTTTTAATCGCGATTAGAGGTAATTAGTGTAGTTTAAGGTAAAAATTTTGTTTTATTAATATTAGAGGAGATTGACACATGTCCTACCCTCATTGGATGTGTTATGGCCGACCAAGAAAACCCATGGGTCAACTTGGGGACCCCATGGAGCCACTTTGGTGGGGAAATGACTTAAATAACTTTTTATTTAATGTTAAAGTAAAAATGACACAAACATGAGATGTTTTAATAAAAAAACATTTCATGGGGTTATAAAAGTCAGAGTTTTGACTATAAATATTTATTATAAAGTTAAAAAGCTTTACTACATCATAGTAATTTTTTTATAATTTTTATACAATAAATAAATTAAATTATTTATGACATCATGATGATGCAGCGATGACCTCATTATTTAACGATTTAAATAAAATGAAAAGATAATGTATCATATATGACCTACACATGTCCAAAACCTATTGGAAGGGTGGATTTCGAACAATTATCACCATAGACTCGAAACAAATCAATGTGGGACTTCTAAAATCCGAATATCATTTGAAAATAAAGTAACCTTTTATCACTTTCCAAGAGTGCCCCTCCTCCCCCCTTATAAAAGGCCCCCACCTCTACCTCTTTACCCACACCTCCAAAGACTTTGGATCAGCCAACCCCTACCCATTTGGCCTCTCCAAATCCCTCTCATACTCTTAAGAGCCTCATTTTGGGCATAAGTATTCCCGAGGAAGCCTTTGAGCTCAAACCAAAGGGAGTTACCCGATTTTAAGGTAATATCATCACTTGAGTCCTTTTGTTTTATTTTTCTTCTCCAACCCCCTAAACTCTTTTTATTCATTTCATTTGTAACATCTCCAGTATCTTCAATATACTATGATTTTTTTATAAGAATTATTCGAGCTACACTTACACACACCTTCATCTAATAGTTAAATAACATACTGTTTTTGTGGATGGCGAATTTCTGCCTCACGAAACGATGATTGTTCAAACTCATATAACACCTTCTAAGGTGTCCATTAAGATATCACTATGTTTATATATGATATATAATATATGTATGTTTTAGTTATGCTTCTGTATTTTTCATTTATGGGAAACATTTATGGTTTCCATTATTGGTAAACACGATATCTTCATTTAAGGAAGTGCAGACTACCGCCCCCTCAAAGTGATGTGATTCGTTAATTCCATAAATGGGACATATAAAGGATGGATTTAAAATTATTATATATGATGTTATACTGGAATTATAATATACCCTTATATAATTATTATTTTTCTTTCAATTAATGTATGAGATAGAAATGAAATTAGTGTTTATGCGTACGTATGGCTTACCGTCTCCATGAACGGTGCATTTCATTTCTTACCTCTAAATGATTATGTAATATTATAAATGCATGAATATAATGGATATATATTATATATATGATATCTACATCATGAATACAATTCTGGATATAATGGATATTTTACCACATGAACAACTTGTAATTATAAAGAGTTTATATTTGACTCAAGCACCAATGATCGTTAAACGACCGTTATTAACTTAAATAATAACATAGTGTTCATAACATGGTAATAAGTGATATAGAATGAATAGTGAACATAAAAAAGGTTCTTAAGGATGTAAAAATTAACTCATGTTTATTATTCGGGATATTAAAGAACGATCGAGTCAAGTCGGACCCGAGGTAAGGGATCTTACTCCTCTCTTTCTTTTTAAGTATACTCTTTTATGTAATTACTTCTAAAGTACATCGTACTTGTTATTGGGATGTTCTTTTATATTACTCTTACTGTAATTTTTATGTTCATATGATGAGAGACCCTATTCTGTCTCATCAATCCATTTTGGAAGTTTTGAGTGGTGCCGTTAGGCTGCCGAATTTTCGTAAGAGATCTAACCTCTCTCTTTCTTTTTAATGTACTCTCCTTTATGTCAATTCTTTTACGCTCCTCTTTTTTATGTTGGGGGATGTTCATTTATATTCCTCTATCTGTAAAACATATGTTAATGTGATGAGAGACCCTATTTGATCTCATTAATCCATTTTTTTGTACGTTTAATGTGGCGTCGTTAGGCTGCCGAGTTTTCGTAAGGGATTTTTCATCTCACATTCATTCCCGTGAGATTTATGCTACATTTGCCAAAATTTCCTTTGAGTGGTGTATGTACGGCCCATTATTTAACTAATTGTGTAATATACTTTCATTTATGAGTATTTACGTCAATGTTTTATTGTCCTTCTTTCACGGGGTGCATGTCTCGAATGATACCCATGTCGGTAAGGGATCCTTTCACCCTCCTCTTTTTGTAAAAGACTTCTTTTGTTATGTCTTTTAATTCACATAATATTATCTTGGGATATGTTCTTCTATATCCTTATTGATTTAAATTTTATGCCAAAGTGATGAGATACCCCTTTTTATCGCTCATCAACTCATTTTCTGAATTTTGTAGTGACGCCATTAGGCTGTCAAATTTTTCCAAGGGAACTTCTTAACCCATGTTTGATTCTTTGGGATAATGTTGTACTCCTTGAATATGTCATTCTATGAATATGTGTGAATAAACTCTGATTGTTTTACACTTAATATCCACTTATATTGGGTGTATTCATTTGTCACACATAATTATGTAATAGATTTATCCTTAAACCAAGGATACCGTCTTTGTAAGGGACTTCATCTCAATATCCTTTCATTGAGGCACATTTTTGTTTTATACACCAGTTTCTTTAATACGGTGTATAAACCCTTCTGACTTTTACGTTTATTCAAAAGGAATCTTTTTATACGAATTGTTTTACTAAATGACAAAAGGGAATGATTTTGTCGTACATATTCGGCGACAACAACTTCTCCGCCACCGCGAGCATTATTTGGTCTTTGGCTTCCTCAACAAGCCGTAATGTTTTTTTAAAATAAAATAAATACCATATACTTTTTTTTTATTTTTGTATTGAAAATGGTTTTTATAAAGGATTCTATTATTTCAATTTATTTAAATGATATATTCTGATTGAAATGTGGAAATTTTATCATTCCTTTATGATGGTTTTATGTGTTATAATTTTATAATGGTACTTGGACATTTTACGGGTGGTTACGTGACAAACCATATGACGGGTGGTGCCATGAATACCAGGATGGGTGGTTATGTTTTAACCTCCAATGCATTGGGTATGGAAGTGGGCCGTATGGCTTTTCCATTAAGTATGTATGGTAGTTGGACGAATGGCTATTTCATTAAGTGTTATGTGTGGAAGTCGACCTTATGGTTTTTTCACTTAGGTATTTTATGTCCCGAGCTACCATTATATGTTATGTGATATTTATATGGGTTTTATGGTAATATTTTGGTTACAGAAGGGTATGTAAAGAACTTTTATTCAGTGAAGTGTTTTTACTACTTTGAAAAGGTGAAATATATTAATTTGATAAAGTATACATGGTTTACATGTTGTTTTGAAAAACTAACAGTTTTCATTCTTGGTGTATCCCTTACTGAGATTTTTATGCTCATCCCATGTTTTTAAATGTTTTTCACCGGACTTAACGTGGAATAGGGTAAAGGATGGGATAAAGGGAAAGTCATTCTACCTAAAACATGGAACTAGAAATGTTTATCTTTAAGATTTTTTATTTTATGGAAACATAGTAGAAGTTTCTACATTGTAATCTTTTGAGATGTAATAGTTATGTCCTAATTCTCCAAAACTCTAAACCTGAAAAGATCCTCAATGAGAATTATTAATTTAATTCAATATTAAGTAAGGTTTAAGGCTGAGGACTTATATTTTATGAGACGACAAAAATTGACAGCACGTGATTCTGAGGCCCAAAGTGCCCGAAATTAATTTCTGAACATTATTTCAGGTATGTTCTGTAAACATGTGAGTGGGGTTTTCAAAAATTTGAACTGGTGCTTGGAATTGAAATCTGAGGGCACTGTTGAACTCAAAACACTATTATTTTCTTAAGGAGACTTACATGTCGATGCCAGTTGGTCGAGGGTGAAAGTTAGTATTGGGTTTTTTATTGAAGGAATAAAATAAAATAAAATTTGTGTAATATATTATTATATTTTTTAAAACCACCCACTTGTGGATTTTGAGAAGTGGGGACCACCTATATAAAACCACCCATGAGAGGGTATGGTGGTGGGGACCACCCATGCCTAACCTCCCATGAGAGGTTATGGTGGTGGGGACCACTCGAGGTTTAAAACCCCTTGAACCCTTTAACATCCCTCATAATGTGGAGAATCCTCTTGAGAACTCCACTTTAATTATGATAACCCTCCCCTTTAATTAATTGATCCAACACATCAATTATTTAATTAATCAATTTGAATTTATTCTTACAAACATTATAGAACACAAATCTATTATTTTGGGCTATGATTTCATTTTTGTGGAATTGGGAGAGGTAGAACATGAAAGAAAGCACTCCAATGAAGAATTATCCACTGACGAATATCGCAGAGTTTGAATTCTTCCACGGGACACTCATCAAGGAGGAATGTATTTTACTTCAATGAAATAATGCATGAGGCCACGATTTGAGGTGTGTGGAGGATGAGGAGAACATTGACAACTTCACCTTCTTCCCTCCTCGTTGACATCAAAAAATGAACAATGAATGGTAGGGGTGTGTTTTCAATTGATCAACATTATTATTTTTCCTCTCATGGAATTAGACCTCCTGATCCGCTTGCTACTGAACTAATGTGAAGGGACCATGAAAAACTAACATGACATGATTCTTCCACTATTCATCATGTGTAGTGTGTTCTTCACATTAATCGTGGGAGATGAACAATGGATCATTGTTGTCTGATTTGAGAAGCAATGATCTCAAATTGATGATCGGACATCGCGATGACCTAGAAGAGGTGTGATGATTATAGCAGACGATGTATCGAACCGAATTGAGAAAGACCATTATTTGACTGTTCATCATGTGTGTGGATCAAAACATGATTTCGGTGCCAATCAGAGGCCCATAAATATAGGATATGACCTTGGGATGACAGGGTGGCCTAGAGAATTGAATTTCGTGGTGATAGGAACATCAGAACAGAGATTGCGGTGTCACGGGAGTCACACTAGCAAGAACCGTTGTTTTTGGAAAATTCCAGAATACATGATGTGTATTTCTGAAGAACACTCAGTGTGGTACATGCGTCATGTAGGTTGGGTTTCAGTCATCAGACGTGTATCACAGGGCATGTGACTCCAGTCACATGACGTGTTAGATGTTCCATGAAGCTCCACGTGTATTCTGGAAAATACACAGACACGTGAAGAATTACACATCTTCTATACACAGCGCATACTCTATACACAACATGGAATAGGCAGCTACACATGAGCTCAGAGTGTATTCTAGAAAATACATTAACACATGAAGAATTACATGGCTTCGAGATGTGGCATGTACTCTCTATGCAGCATGGTAGAGGAGGCTATGCGGGACTCGGTGTGTATCCCAGGGATAAAAAGACACGAGGTAGAGTATAGGGCGTGTACGCCACCAAATGGCCGAGCAAGGGTAGTAACATGGGTTACCCCGTGTTCCAATTTAATGGGTTAGTATATATAAGATGAGGTCGTGTATAGGCATATGGCCAGTGTACACAGAGCCGAACCCAATTACTCAGAAACGGTGTGTAATCTATACCAGACGCCATGGGCTTAATTTACTATGTGACCAGTCTTAAGACACGACATGTAACTTTCCTACATGCCATGTACTTTCTGGAAAAAGTCAAGGCTAGGTCTGTCAGGTTGGATCGAGCACAAATACAATAGGGCCTTCGGGACTAAAAGGCTAATAACTCTTAGACCTAGGGCCCGATTGATGCACTGTCTGTTGCAATCAGACCCCTATGATGTGGATATCCTTTGAGATAATTTTTCTTCAGACTTTTTGGCAGTTGGAGTATCGACCAGTGAAATTTGGATGGGACCCTTCTAGAGACAAGCGATCATTGTGAGGGAACTGAGTAGTTGGTTGTGACTTGATGAATGAAGAGATATACTGTGTGCGTCAGTATTTTGAGATCTTGTGTGGTTCGCCATAGAGAGATCATGTGTCGGTCAACATAGAGTGATCCAGTGTGGGTCATTTTAGAGAGATCATGTGTGGGTCAACATATAGCGATACTATGTCGGTTATCAATAAGTGATCATGTGTGGGTCATCATAGAGTGATCCTGTGTTGGTCAGTACAGATCGCTCCTGTGTGGGTCAGCATAGAGCGATACTATGTGGGTCACCATAGAGCGAAATTATGTGGGTCAACATAGAGTGATCCTTTGTGGGTCAGTATAGAGCGATCATGTGTGGGTCAGGATAGAAGAGTCCTGTGTGGGTCAGTATATAGAGATCATGTGTGGGTCCGCAAAGAGGGATCATGTGTGGGTCAGCCGAGAGCGATCCTGTGTGGGTCAGCACCGAGAGATCCGGTGTGGGTCATTCACTTAGTAGATATGATTATTCCGTACATATAATCATCATTCCTATTGTACCCAAGTTATACCTGGTGTGAGCTCTGTATATACCTGTGTGGTACTTTTCCTTCGTGGTAATACCGTCGTGGTATTCTTCTTGTGTTGCATACCTTTGTGGTACTTGCATTCATAGTGGTCCTTCCATGTGGAGCAGTTGAGATTTGGGATTTAGAGTTGGACTCTATGTTTTCATCATGAATGAGATGGTTTTACTTGATATCTTCATAATATTCCTAGGAATATACCTATGTATGGTTGACAGTTGTTCTCATAATTTTTGGTTTATCTTTTGTAGATTTTATGAGACCTTGAGAGTCTTGGGGACCCTACCGAGTATATTTATACTCATCACAGCTTGGGAAATACCCAAACCTCATTGTGTTCGGTGCAGATGAAAAACATCGCTAATTGTGGACGAGAGTACCTAGACTGGACGGTGCCCAGTGGTGGACCATAAGGCATGTTAGTATACAGAGGAGACAGGAAGACGTGGAGTGTTGAGGATGTGGTTTGAACTTACACTTCAAGTAGGAACCTCAAAGGATGACCCAGTAGGTTCCATTATCTTTCTTCAGTTGTCATTGTACCTTTACTACGAGGCTTGTATTCTGGCCCATTTTACTTACTGCACTCACTCTGTTTACTATTCAGTTTACTAGATTTCATATCATGTTGTTGTCTTGGTTGTGTGTGTTACTGGTTATACAGGCAATGTCTTCCCAGTATTTAGGGAATACGCCTTTGATGCTACTTTTCTGCTACTGGCCTATAGATGGAGAGCATGGGTAAGTCTTAGAACGAGCCCCAGGGGACATGTCGTGAAAATACATATAATGTTGTCAACTCTTAAGAGCCAGCCTCACAACTAGATGTTCAAGGTCGTGGGTCTGATAACACTTCTCATTCATCCTAAGCTAACAAGACCCATAAGAATATAGATGAGTAACCTACTAAATAACTCACCCAAATCTAGAAGTCAATGCGTCACAAAAGACCATGTAGCCCAACTAATCCACTAGAGGAGTCAAAACACATTCATAAGTCAATAAAAATTTCATCTCAACAAAATAACTCTAAAATTTATTAATCCAAACAAACTAAACTCCCTTCTGAGTAAGATTAGTCATCAATGAAAACAATTTTTCAAAGACATTCAAGATGAAATGATAATATCTAGAAAATACTATTAATCTATGAATCGTGGAGATATTTTTTGGTTTTTCCAATGTCATAACAGTTTTCACCTATTTGGGATCTACTGAAATACCATGTTCTAACACTACAAGTCCAATGTTCTTCTCATCATGAATCCAGAAATCAAAAATTAAAAGCATGAAATGTTGTTGGTGATTTGTCATCAAACTGAGATCTGTTTTCAGATGATGCACATGATACTAATCAAATTTTTATTACAAAATGATATTATCCTAAAAACAACCACAAAGGTATCAAGATACTAATGGAAAATACTATTCATTAAATCCAAAAAAACAATAGGATGATTAGTTATAACAAATGGAATGATTAGTTACACATAGTGTCCATACATGATATGATATGATATTTTCAAAATGATAGATTATTTTATCCCCAACTGATGGTGACATGATCCAAGTTCAATATTTGAGAACCACTTCTTGACATTCAAATAATCAAACAGATTATCAATCTCTTTAATCAAATACATGTTCTTTATCATTATTTGATAAAGATTTCGGTAATAAATTTAATTGGCGAGTGAACAATAAACTTTCTTGGAATAGAGAATTGACACATCCCAAGATGACATAATCTTTTATATAAATCCATTATCAATAAGTTAATGTAGTTGATTCTTAAACTATTTCAATTTTGGCTGGTGCCATGTTGTATGTTGGGAGAAAAATTGTGTGAGTACAAGGCATCAAGTTAATGAAAAACTCAACCACTCTTACTAGTGGAAAACCAGAGATGTTATAAGGGAACATTTAATGAAAATAAAGGATTACTGGAGGGAGACCAGCAATCAATGGTTATAACCAAGGATCAAAAGAAAACACAAATATTACTCTCCCTGACCCTGGATAAGAATGTTCATCCCTACACGGCCTTGGGTTCCATTCACCTTGAAACATGAGAGACCCCCCCACTAGGTGTAGAAAAGGAGATCCATCAAAGGAAATAATCAATCCAAGATTTAATTCCATGATACATACCTTTCAAAAGAAGTTGACAAAAGATTTCATCTTGAGAACTTGAATGGTCCATGATAACTAAATATATGATAGAGAGAAACCACAAGTTGAAAAATGGAGAAAATTCAATCTCTTTATTACAAGGGGTGTAGTAATATCCATTCGACATGATAAACGATTCATAGGAATATAAAAAATATTAACATAATGGGTTGAAATAAATGAATGAGATGCACCGGTATGAAATAATATGGTCACTAATGATGAAACTATAGTGATGGTACCAATCATGGTGACTAAAACCATTTCACATTCCATTAGAGAAATATCCATTGTGTGATGGAGCATTTATCCATTTTTATATGGCTAGAACCCATTTGCACACAAATCATATGATTTAACCTTTGTTTTAAGAGGATGTAAGGATCATGTATCACTCTGTGGAGTGTAATAAATATGGATGAACCTGAAAAAGTGCACTAAATGCCTGCTAGAGAATCAATTCTTGCATGCCTGAATGAAAAAAAATTATAATTCCTTGGCTTGGAACACTTGTAAAATCCATAGGGCCACTACCTAGTACTAAATTTGATGTATAAAACCCCTCTAATCGAGAACTGTCATAAGAATCATCACACTTCTTCTTTCCAATAATGAAACTCACACTGCCACATGTAGAAAAAGATACTCCTTATAACCTTCACATACATGACAGTTCTATCATGATCATCAGTTCCCTATATAGTACATCTACATTATAGTCCATCTTTAGCCTGAAATTATATAACAAATATCCTGATGAATTACCAAATCAGTACATCGAGCCTTCATCCTCTCATTTGATGCTTTCGTAAGTGTCAAGGTCACATGCTCAGAAAAATGGTGTCCATACTCTGTCACATATCTATTATCCTTCTCAAATCTGAAAAAATATATGGACTTTGAAAATAACATTTAATATATATTGAATTATCTTGTGAAATGAAATTTGAAGTCCTTGCTCTCAATTATCTCAGGATTCATTTTTATCACCATAGTGTCCCAACATATTATTCTATATTCTTCTAGAATTAATGTGTCACACATCAAATTGATGTCATCAGGTGTGTACAAAAACACAAATAATTAAAGAAAATTTCTCACCCTCTACATTGCCATTTGAGCTCTTAAATGTAGTTGGTTTCTGGAAAAAGAACTCAGCACATCCCTCTAAGGATCCATAATGAGAGCCTGAAAGGGAACTGGAGGCGGTGCCAATCCTAGAGCATTGATAGTGTTTACAATCACTTTTATTGGATTAGTATACACAATATGATTCTCATACTGAGGTTCAGCTACTACTTCCTCGTGAGTCTGATTCACACATCTTCCTGGGGGAGTGGTGCTACAAAACAAATTTAGAAAATAAGGAAGTCAATAGGCAGTTCTCAAACTAATCAAAGAGAGAAACTAGTCACAATAGATAATATGTACAAATATTTTTTCAAGATATCCAAATCAATACAGGGAAAATACTAGAACCAAACCCTAATACATCATTACCTAAAAACCAATAGTGTCTTAATGTTAAATGTGTTGAGAGTTGTCTAAAAAATCAATCACAACAATCTACTAAGCACCAAAAAGATTTCATAATGATGACTGACTTCATGAAAAATTCTCAACACTGAGTGATGATACCTATTTTTAACGAACCAACCATAGTACCCTAGAAACATGAAAACTAGTCGGCCCTAACAAAGCCTGAAGGGAATTCTCGATCCCCATATGTCAGTGACTAGAACTATGCCTCATACAAACTGAATTTGGGAATGATTTTTTCACTAACAATGGAGAATAAATATAAAATAACACAATATGAATATAAAAAAAAATCAACTATTAGTAATGTATCCTAGGTTTAATATGAACATCTGCCAATGAACTACAATCAAAGTACTAAAAGTGAAAAAACAAATCAATGTCTCAAAGCTCATAACTAACCAACACCAAAGTTTAGCAATATGATCCAACTCCAAGAGGTCATTTTACATTACTTAATCCTTGAAGGGGAAAATATAAAAAAACATGATGGACTAAATTAGTTGTGAGATGTATCCTAGTAACATCTCACCCAATTATTCCATTATAAATTCCAATTTCAATTTAACCAAAATGTGATTTCAATTTTAAAACAAACATGTTTTTCATTAACAAAGCATATTTAAACAAATATTACTCTCCAATTAAATATATGGAAGTACCATTATAAAATCATGATATACATTTAAATTAAATGAAAACATTTCAAAATATGTAACACTCATCTAATAAAAGGATACATTGTGTAAACTACAATTCTCGCAAATGGATTAAATAAACACTTCATATAAATAATATATTTAAATTATCAATGCATGTATAATAGTTTATAAAAATGGCATATATATATCCATTCAAAAAATCAATAAAGCGAGAAACAAGGTCATATTCCAAATTAGTATGATTGTTCCAAGATATTCGGATCCAACACTGTGAATACAGTAATGTATTTTCATACGAATTATTAGGCTTAAGGTAAATGGATCTCATCACCAAAAATTATTTAATATGTTGTTTTGATATGATATTTTATAACATTGTAGAATTTTATGGTACCACACAAAAAAACACCCCAACAAAATAATTCTTTTATGTTCTTGTGTACAAATCAATGATGGGTATTTCATAATATAACAGAACATTCAATTAATCACATTCTCTATTTCAAATATTCCAATTTTCTCTTAAAAAAATAATGTTTTTTTCATAAAAAATGACATAAAACCAAGATGATACCATATGGTTTCCATTAAATAATTTAATCCATTTTTCTCAAAACAATGATTTAGAAAAAAATGAAAAAAATTTATCATACTCGTCAAAAACCTTCAATTCACCTGAATTAGGGGTTTTCACACTCTTTCAATCAAATAATTTTTTTATCAATTTAAACATACATTTACTGTTATTAACATCCAATAAAAATGAAAAAAATACATTATATAAATTAATCCTCACCAAATACCAATTCCAAGCCATAAAACATTTTTCTCCAAAAAATCATATTCATCATAATTGGAATTTTACAAAAAAAGGATTGATTTCTATTTAGTTAAAATATATAAAATTTAATTTAAATCCATGAAATTTATATTTATATAAAGAAATTTGGTTCCATAAAAATCAGGCATTGTAACCGAACAAACCTAATGAAAACATCAGATCACTAAATGCCAAACCCGAATTAGTGTTTGACCATGAAAGACTAAGATCATAGAAATGAGCATCAATGAATGTTTTAAGATCCTAAAAAGGGTATTATATACAAAAATCAATACCAAGATCTATGGAACCCTAAAGGGAAATAAAGAGATCATGCAAGGAATGGTAGATGAGGAAGAAATTAACTGGAAGGATATCGACCAACGTTCTCCTAGCTTTGGATCAATTTCTAAAGGGCTTCAAGGGACATGAATCTTTCATGAGATCTCAAAGGAAGGCATAAATGTATTTGGGTCGATGTTGGTCCATCCAAGACATAAAAAGTATTATTTGTATATTTTAATTAAAATTTCATATCTATAAAAACCCTTTTGCATGGTTTCCAAGGATGCTACATTAGGTCAGGGAAAGTCATGCATAGACCATACATAGCCCATAGTCTAGAACATTGAACTTGTCTACATTTTTTCAAACCATGTGTTTGCCATCCTCAAACCGTACACTAGACTAAAAACCTCTAGATTTTTTTTAAATTACAATATAGTCTTCCAAATGAAATCTAAACAAAGACAACTGAAAAGAGGGTATTAGGAAATCCTAAACATGGTAATACGTTGATACATGCCCAAAATCTATGTTTCAAGCACAAAAAATAACCTCTATGACCAGAATGGTCCACTCTGTCTTATCGTATGATTGCAAGTGAAAAGTTGTGCTCAAGCACAGCTGATTCCAAACACCTCCTGCAATCCCTTACACAAACAATATATAAAGTGTCCATCTTGATCAACGACTATCATGAATGTGACTCCATGGATTTTAATAATAATCTGCACGTATAGGTGTACACATGTCTTTTATTAACCCTATTCTAATATTGCTAGGATGTGGGCTGACATGGTGAGTTATTAAACCATCACCCAAATGGAATCGTTCCCCATAGACATACGTAGTAGACCCATCAAAAATACCATCTATATTTCAACCAACTTCCACTCTATCATCTCAAGTGGTTGAGTAAAACCATCTGGATCTCATGGCCTCCCATCACTTACTGACATGAAAGGCATTTAGAGACAAATTATACCACTTCCTTCTTCATCCTTAGACACCAAAACTGACATTTGATGTCTTGGTAAATCATTCCACACATGGATGTACCGCCGAAGGGGAAGTGTGGAACTAAATCAACAACTCCTCCCTTAACATTTCTATTACAATTGTGTTTCCCATGAATATGATGGCATGCTCCACAACTTTAAAATATCCAATAGGGGAAAGCCTTTTGGACATAAAATCACATGTAGTCTTGTATCTGACAACTTTGACATGTTCCTCGGTCGCTCGTAATAAGATTGGAGGGGAACCACCATTGACTGGAGATACGTTTCATTATCTCCATCCACGAAGGATATCTGAAATGAGGCCAACTTTTATGAGTCCTAATTATGTATATTGAAACAAGATCTCCAAATGAGATCATCGTCCAATGTGATCCCATTCCCAACAGTATATACTATCTCCATGTCATAGTCCTGTACGAACTCCAGCCGAAACCACTGGCTCATGTTTAGATCCATCTGTGAATATATATACCTATGACTTTTTGTGGTATGAGTTGATGAAAAACCGCACGCCCATAAGGTAGTGCTACATCACCATCAATGCGAAGACATCTGATGCCAACTCCAGATCGTGGGTCACGTTGTTCTTCACTTATGGTCTCCAATATCATGAACCATAAGAAATAACTACTTTCTACTGTATTAGGACACAACAATATTAGTAATGGTTGAATTAGAGAACACCATGTACTCGAAACCCTCCTCTGGAAATCTCAGAATGCAACTGCTCACTAACTTAGCATTAGTAGTTGAAAAGCTCACTTGTAACTTCTTCGTCTATATAATGGTTTTCCCATTCATCACAAGGATGTCATGCGTGATTCTACCTTAGAGAATTCAGGTAAGAACCCCTGATAGTACCCAATAAATCCAAGGAAACTCCAAACCTATTTAATGATCATGGGTGTCTCCTATGAAAGAACTGCCTCAATCTTCAATTGATCAACTATAACTCCATCATATGACATGAAATGTCCCATAAATTAGACCTCTGTAATCTAGAACTACAACATCAATAGATTATTGTAATGTTGGTGCTCTCGTAGTATTTCTTGGACCATCCTAAAGTTTATCGTGTGCTCCTCCCTAGACATCGAGTACACCATGATGTAATCAATAAAGACACTATAAACCATTCAAGGTAGGCCTAGAAGATCTTGTTCATGAGTCCCATTAACTCTGTTGGGGCCTTCTTAATTCCAAGAATCATCTCTATGTACTTATAGTGGCCATATAGACATTTTATAGTTGGCATCAGGATGTCCTCATCTCACAGTTGAAGCTAGTGATAGCTTTATATGAGGTCTATCTTCAAGAACCACATCACTCCCTTCATCTGATAAAATAAATAATCAATACTTGTTTAATGATACATATTATTCATGGTCACCTAATTTAGACATCGAATGACCACACATTACCTCATGATCCCATCTCCCTTCTTGTAAAATAACACTATGACTGCCCTTGATGAAACACTGGGTCTCATGATTCTCTATCCTTGCAAGACTTCCAATTATACACTAAATTTACAATGATATATAGGATCCATCTAATATACTGGTGTAGATATCAATGTATTATGGGGGTACACTCCAATGAAGAAGTCCACCTCCCTATTAAAAGTTAGTCCTTGAACATCTTCTATTAAATTCCCTCAAACTTGTCCACAACTAAAGGAAACTGAGGAAATGTTTCATCCACTGCACCGAGGGTCATGATATACAACTGATGTCTGATTGGAATAATCCTCATCTGTGCGATCCCATCATTAAATACTTCACTATCCATTTATATTTTAAATGAAATTCTAATCCCATCTTTGTGTACACATCTCACTATGCCCGTAAAACTGTCGATTTGAACATGAATTGTAAATAACCATTCCATAAACAGAAATACATTGTAATGTCTCAACTCTACCACTAAGAGATCCCAACCCAAACACTCTCCATGAAGAGTAATGGAATATTGTCATTACCATTTTGTGATTATAAAATCCTCCCACATAAGAGTCTCTAAGCTTAAGGATTGCGTCAATGGTTCTAATGGAAACTTTGTGTCTCAAAAAAGGGTAATGGTATGAATAAATTGACTAGAAATAGTGTCTATAAAAAATTTAGCTAGAGTGTAAAAGAGATAGATTATTCCTTTAATCATCATGGGAATCCCATTATTGTAGGCCTCCATTGCATAGAGCTGGATTCACTCAGGACCAGAAACTCCATGAGATGGGGGTGGTGGTGGTAGTTCCACAAACAACCATCCACTTCAAGTCACATATCATGCTCTTCTTCCATGTCCTCCATCGGGCATAATACCCTGTGCTGTCCTCCACCACTCCCTTGGTGGTCCCTCGACAATAAGATGGCTAGTTTTATGGCTTTTCAAACAATATCTAGCCAAATTCCCCCTACTTCTGAATGAGTAACACAATCTATCGTATAGATATCCAAATCCTTAGTGGGAATCTCACATCAATAACCCCATGTATTGGGTTTATCCCCTGGACTGTTTGATTCACTTGGATCCATGAGTCGCCTGTCATCTACCTGCAACAGATGCTCTGCTACCCACCAACCGGTGGTCGCTCGCAATATATGTTCTTTCTCTACCACAAATATATCAACCATAGATCTGTCTACATAACCCTAGAATGCATATGGATGATAAGAAATATCAACGACTCCATGATATTTAATTGAATTCCCTACCTAATGTTATGAGACCTTATCTATGGGTCTTGCACCACATTTGTAGAGTATCGAGAATCATCTTTGAATATCGCTGATTACTCTACTATTGACATCATTGATGATATATATATATATATTATCTCTGATATATATAAATAGAATACGTTCACTAGAATAAAGTCTTCCATGAAGAGGTTATTGATGTCTGATCAGTTTAGTGTCCCCATATCATGTTTTTGAGTCATTTGGATCTACCATCTCCTTCTCGATCCCCAATGATGTCACACAACTTGTACATCCATCTAATCGGGTGGTGTCCTCAATAAGTCGAAGACTCACATCACAACATCCATCCATTCCTCGTCTAAATGAAGATCCTTCTAGCTGAGGATCTATGGAGATATCAACCTCTAGAACTAATGAAATGTACCGAGCCTCGGTGAATCCTATACTAGTAATGCTGTTATGAACTACCGGTCTCCTAGTGGTGGTCTCCGTGGTACACCACCATAAGGTGAGATATCTAGAAATGATCCTTGTACCGATGCCTCATCACTCAACAGACCATCCTTAGGGTCATACCATGAAATCATGGATTGTTGTCTTTGTGGAGTCATCCTAAAACCAAAAAATATGCACCAAAGACAATAGAGTGTACCTAGTAAGAAGAATCTGACTCAATGAATACATGAAAAGATACACAATTCCTATATGTTGCATAAATGGTTAAATTTCCCTATGAATAGTGTTTTCAGGTACTGTTTCATAATGAAGAATTAATGTCCCTAGTGTATGGATACATCATACACTGCACCAACACTTGGTTCCTAGGCCAAATAGCTGAACATGAAACAGTTGAAAAGGTTTCACCAAAAAAAGTGTAAAACCATATTCTCTTGGATACGACTCTGTCATGACCCATTACCCAGGGCCCATATCTTACCTACCCCTAGCTTTACTTCAATTGGACATGGCCACTGACTTGTCTATGCAGCCATATTCCATAAGTGGGTGGAATTTCCCCTATTATCAGTACACATGTACCCATATCCATGAAAAAGCTTAACCTCCTATCACTATGTAAACAAGGATTAAAACCACTATGGAATCCCAATCAGTTTAAGGTAAAAAACTAAAGAAAAATGGAAACACATACAATCCCAAATGAAATGGAAAAGTACAGCCACTTGGATCTCATCTGCACAAAACAATACATGAAGAGTTGGGAAAGTAAGTTTTCTAAATATTTTTGCAGCGTACCCCATCATTTGTGAAACCAAGATGAACACCTTGTCTCTGGCCCACCATGAACTCTGAAAAATCCATCAATCATCTACAGAAGATATGAATTGTTCTGGTGAATCTCATTCATGGGTGAGTAAAACAATACTCCTTAGGGACCCCAAACAACAATGGAATTACACAATGTAAACCACAATGAAAATCAATAAGAAATATACTACAAAGTAATCACTATAAAATATACCCCAAATTAATAACTAATATATTCACCCAATAGACTACAAAAGAGGTACAAGAAATGTATCCTATAAAAATTATAATCAAGAGAGTCACTAGAGTCAGCTAAGACCAAGTATAGGTCTATGGTACATAAACATGATTATCATAAAAATTCACAATCCCCTCATGTATGTAACACATGGAGTGTCTATAGCACACAGCGTATAGGTAAGACAGATAGTGTTTTCAAAGACTATACAACCCCTACCATTGTGGAATAAGGGAGTACCAACTCTATCTATATAAGACACACAGTTAGTGTAAGACACAAATTCTTGGTAAGACACACAATCTAGGTAGGATACATAGTATAGGTAATCTGTATAGTTACGTAAGTCACACTGTCTTGGTAATACATACATTGAAGGTAATCACATAACTTTTAGTTCATATCCATCCACAATATTCTATCCATATCACACTGTTTCTAGGAGCACCTACACCTCAATAAAATAGTCCATATTACAACATACATTATAACTCAAATTGAGTATCTCAAAAGGGCAATGTCGTCGTATTAGACCCAGCAATGTCAATTGCTCATAAAAAATACATAGGTATTGAGAGTTATGGTCATTTACGTTAAAATATTTTAGTGGGGTTCGGGTCTAGTCAGACACTGTTGGACTGTCCTGAATCATCCTGATTTGTGTCCCACCTGACCTGAAATAATAGGTTATTCCTCTCAAGGAAGTCCAGGCATAGTCATTGGTTGAGTTCATGAGATCCCACATTATATGTTGATTTAACTATCATCACACAATTATCAAAGACATTATCACCATCTTATAGGTAGCTGTGGAAAGGAATTTTTATGCTTCTTACATCATCCAGACCAACCACACTTGTCACTATAATCAACAATTTGTTTTTCATACTGATACATTCAACAAGACCCTCTTAATACTATTCAGATGATGGTGGGCTAAAACAAATATATTTTTCTAGAATAGAACCTCCATTTATTTTTCCCAATCTAGAGATTACTCAGAATTATATGTTGGTGAATCCATATTCATGGTTTTTAGAATAGACGATTTCATACACATTGAGATATAATTTCAATAACTCCGAACAACATTCTTCTATCATCATACACTAGATACAATGGAATATGTCTGTCTTGATGAGTTAGAAGCCATTAATGAGATGAGTATCCATTCCGTTCATACTATAAAGAGGAACTATAATAAGATATTCATATGATTCAAGAATAATGTTCACCTCTCTCCCAAAATATATGTTGATATAGTATGTTCCCTCATAATGCAGATGATATCTGGAAAGAAGATACTAGTGATAGAGCCTATGTTGGAAGGACTTCACATTATTTAAAATGTCTTCAGCAATAGTGCAAAATCTTTAATCACCATGGAACGAGAGTGCATAACCCATCCAACCAACGATGTGCCTCTCAATATGTACATCACATAAAGAGGGCCCAATATTACGACTTGTAATAAATTAAACTACAATGAAATATCATCCCAGTAACATTATGATAGAATGTAAAAATAGTTTCCTATATACATGAATAAAAATTTTGTTGTGACAAAATCATTAATGAATTCTATTAAACTATATAACAAAAAATTTACTAGCTGCATAACAAGAATCCTAATAGAGTAATAATCCATGTTTCGTGATGAAAAACTACATTAAACTATAATGTCCGTTCATGTGAGTATGTTTCCTTTGATTTCAGACAAATACAATTCCATTCTCAAGAACTATGCATTTCATGATTTTTTTGTCAAAAAATATGTACGGACACCTATATTTTTACATTGTTTTCAAGACACTCCCCTAAAAGAAAATTACCCAACCATGTGTGTGGTTAAAACACACAATGCAATACTTCCATCACGAATAAAGTACAGATTTATTCCTTCCCAATGTAAATACATAGTCTAGGCTAAACATATCATATATTTTCCCATCTGCAAATTCATATTTCCTCTTAAATCATTGTCCCCATTCGTGGTATTCTAGGACTTCTCAACAGTCATTCATCTCATGTCACCTTAGAAATATATGGTGTGGATTTGGCTATCCTTAGCCCTTCTTCACAGAAGGTATTTCATTACTATAAGGTAGATTTATTTTTCTGAGGAGTCCATGGTATTAAATCTATAACCATAAAATAAGAACCCCATTGTCCAAACTCTATTACCATAAACTAAGAGATGATGGTCCATGTAACATGACCTTAACCTGCATACACAATTACCATGATTCCTGAAGTTATATCATATGTGGGGTTTCACATGGGTGAATTCTGTGATGTCGGGATTTAATGGTCCTCATTCAGGTCAGGTAATCGATAACATTGTGTAACACTCCTAATTTGATAATTATCCCAAAACATATTATGAACTATCTGGTATCAAAATATGATCTAGAATCTCTAATGCATAAAATTAAACAATAGTTTCCTCTTCAATTTTGGCGACTCACCACAATATGTTCTAGAACAATGTTTTCATTTATTCTACCATTTTTAGATATGTAGCAACACAAAAATATTTTTTAATTGATACATGCAATAAATTTATCATTAATTCAGTCCTATGGATTCAGTAATGGTCGATATAGATATCCCTAAACTATATGAAGTCTTTTTAACCATATGTACATGTTATTCATTCCTTCTTAGACATTATTCAATTCTGCTTATGCCTCTCACTTACGAAAAATATTACATGGATGTCGACCCAAGGACTATATCATATGACCATAAAATCTACACATCAATATCTAAAAATACTTTGATTTAATTACCATCATTTTTCGATATGTAGTGATTCTCAGACATTTTTTATTCAGGGCCACCCTCAAATCTATCAAACTGTTTGATCTATTGGATTCATAATTCCACGATTCAGGATGTTAAGATACATGTAGATTTTTCTACTGGTTATGTTGTGTAGTAGTGTACCTTCTCAATACCTATCCACATAGGGTTTAAATTTCACCACACAACACGTGTCGGTTTGGGGTTTCAAACCTAATTTGTCCAAGAATTATGATAATAAAACTATTTCTTACCACTATAGTACACGTTGTATGACATTAAACATCATAGAATTTCCTCTTCAATTAAATTCATTAAATTATGATCCTACATAGAGTAAAAAAAGGATACCATTTATTCCGAAGTAATAGAGGTTGCTTACTCCATTTTAAATTGGGATTCCTGATATGATCAGTATCGAACTGATAACAGATGTTATTTCAGGCTGTGAATATTTGATGCTTCAAACATAATTATGGGATTCCCAATTTACCTTGTATGATATGATCAACCATACCACTTATTTTCTCTAAATATGTATCAATTTAGATCTATATGTGTTTTAATTCCCATAAATATGGTTTATATAGTGATTCATAGACATTTAGTCTTAGGGACCAGACATAAATCAATCGACAATTTCCCCCTTGGACTCCATTATCATCTGAGCATCAAAACCATAAAATTAATGTGGTTTATATTATGATGTATATGTATTATGTGGTCCACCTTGGCCAAATTTATTCACATGTTTTACTCATTCGTACCATATATATAACCTAGAGTAAACATTCCTATCATATTCCAAAGAACATGACATTATTTTTTTTTATTAATGTTCAAAGCATCAATACCATATACTATATGGGATCCCTCACATGAATACTGGGTGTGGTGATGGGATTCCTTGTACACATTCACATTAGGATGATAATTCACCTACATTAAGAATCTCCATTTTTTATATACTCTTCTGGGATCCAATATTTATTACCATAAACTACGAGATATGGAACATGAATAATCACCTTGAAAAATTCATAAGAACCGAGTTTGAACCGTACTTTTTGATACCACATTCCACACATCGAGACTTCCTTAGTTTGAATATCCATCATCCTACAAATCTAATGGGACCAAAATAATTGATTTTTTTCATGCCATGTTGGATGAAATCTAATTTTGGACAAACTCCCTAATATATTCTTGGTGACAATAGGAGACAGTAGGTTTAAAACATGGTCAGTGGTTGATATTTCATTTTCATGCCTCATTCCAAACTATTATGGATTAGATTTATGAATTTTGAATATGGTCAGCAGTTGGTCCTTATGGATAAGCCACCGTTGATATAGATCATGGAATTTTTAGCATACCTTCATTAATCATTTTTGTTTATTAGTTGGATTTTGATACCCTTGCTTCCAAACCTAATCTCTTCTTCTACAAGTTAATAAATCCCCCTTACCATTCATTGATTTACACACTGAGTATGACTCATCTGGTCTTACCAAATCTAGTAGGGTGTATACTAATGTATTCAAGCTACACATGGGAACTATTAGTCCTAAATACGTGAACTTAATTAAGAGGAAAACTTCTAAACATTATGATATAAAACTTTTTTGGAACACTACTAAAATTTTGTAGTGTGATATCAGGACATCCAGATCACATTCACATCGGGGTTGTCAACTCACCACATCACTCATATCTAATATGGGTATTCCAATGTCCAAAATGTTTATTCATTAATGTGGAGAAGAACAAATGTCCATGAAATTTGACAATGGGATACATTCCATGGTTCAGAATGTATGACCCTAAACTGTATGAAACATCCTAGTTACATGATGGTAAAATAAGAGCCACATCTCGATCACATGATGTTAAACTGTATCATACATCATCCTTATAGTATAATGATATACTATGTGTCAATCTTCCACATTGTAAGAAGTATAACTACATGGTGTCTTAGGGCCCTCACATAACATGATTTGTCTTCTATTACTTGCCATATGTCATATCATTAACATTTTAATTGCTCTCTCAGCATCTGAAATGACTCTCCCCTTAATGAAATGTTTTAACATTGTTCATAAAAATTCACTTAAAAAAATTTAATTTAATCCAATGTGGTGAATTTCCTTGAGTGTTGGAATCTATTCGAACATTACATCACTCCATTAACACACTATGTGTTCCCCTTATTTGGATATTCATCATCATCCATGTGTGAGGGGACACCCTAATGGTATGATTGTTTTTCCATTTCATCTCACATGTATTGTCTCAAACCTAAATTCCACTCAACAAGTCCTCGAACCTGATTTTTCATTGATCCTCGAGAACATATCCTCAAATGATAGAGGCTTATAACAAGAAGCAATGCCTTAGGCTAGTCTAGGGAGAGAATATTCCATCATTAACAAAGTATATCATAATATAAGTCAATCATATTAAATATAAAGTTCATATAGACTAGAAAAAAATGAATTTATGAAAGATATAAATATATAAAAAATCTATAATTGTCACATATTTGATGAAGAAAAATATACATGTATCTAGAAAATAACCAAAATAGATACATGCCAATACAGTACAGTACAAGTCTATAATAATATAAAAAGGCCAAAAATAGTCCCAATAGAATCTAAAGCTTCAACATGTTCCCATTTTCCCCTCCACAACAGAAATGATCAACAATTTTTGTTTGGGTTATTTTTTGTTAAATTACATACAACCATATAAAATATATGGGTCACCGGGAGTCCAAAATAGGTAATGAGATAACACCCCAATAGGTAACCACCGAAAAGTCTATATAGTTCTATATACCAGGATGCAATATACTATACAAGTGTAATTAAGTAGAAATATATGTTTCAATTACCAAAGCATATCACTACTGCGAACAAGGAATAACAAACAACCTCTCTAGGATCCTTGAAGAAATTATCAACTCCTAACACGGTATATAAATGAAATACAATCAGGAAACACATCTATTCCATAAAACCACCCATATCCGTTTAACATTGCCTTGTCATATAATGAATCTATTTCTATATCCAAAAAAATTTTCCCACATACCATTGACTATATATCACCCTATCATGTTGTATTCATATGTGTAGATCATGATGGACTAAATCCAAGGTGTCAAATACCAAGGGTTATAAAACTTGATAAATCCCATAGAATCAAGACCCTTGGAGCATACACTCTCATGGAATACAAAACACCATTTTTCATTCATTGAGAATCATCCCTGGCATCCATACAAAACACATATACATTCATATCATCTTACATTTCATTTCCATATGAGTCTTCCAAAAATTTAATAAAATTCAATCAATTTTATATAATGAGTATACCCACTCATGAATTCCATTTCCATTTAATCACGTCTCATGTGTATACCCATGAAATTATCGTCCATTTCAAATAGACATGTCACATAGGTATACCCACCCATTTATCACAATTCAAATTTTAATATAACCCATTGGATAAATTAATAATTTGATATTTCATGGTCTATATAATAATTCAATGTAAAGCAGTAATCCATCTGTTAATCATCCAAGTCAAAACATTCACCTTATAAATAGCTTTCGATAAAATTGAAAACCAAAAATACACCCAATTGGTGGATTAACATGTAGTTACATGGAATTTTCATAAGGTAATCAAAATGGGTGACCTTGGTTTTTGTAAAAAGTGCCAACACATCACAAGAGATCCTAAGGGAATTCGTAATTAAATCAACTACATCGATATCAAGAAACCCTTTCCTAATGTGGTTCATGCCCGAATGTCTAGTGGGGGAATAGTTTATGATATATATAAATAGAACCAAATTCTAAAAAAATATCATATACCCCATACAAAGCTCAGTATTGGAGTTCTATTCCTATATCAATTCTTAATTCAACGTGGTTTATGATAATTCTAATGATCAGATGAAGAATAAGTAAGCAGGGCATATGACCCTAAATCTAATTACTGTGATTGATAGTTAAAATTATTTTGAATGGATAAAAAGTAACATAGATATTACATGTGTGAATCCAAGTACATGTAACATTGCTGAATCTATGTTCTAATAGAGAAACAATATCGAATCATAGTTTCGGCACTGAATGGGAGCTAAAAATTGGGATCCTTATGTCTGTTTGAGATGAATATTATTTAATGGTTAAAATAAATTTTAATTAAATTTATAATTATATATTTTACAAAAAAAGTGGGAACATAATTTAGGAACACTAATTATTAAACCATGAAACAGCCTTTCAAGGGACCCTTTTCCCCAAAGGGAACCCACAATGTTTACCCACACAGTTTCCAATGTGTGTGGAAATTGTGCACTAAGACTCTATAAAAGTATGAAAAAACAGAATGAATGGACTCATTGTTGTGAAGACCATTACATACTATTGGAAATCATTATATTTAGTACCACCCCTCAATCCATAATTTTTCAATATATTAAATTGTGGGCATGTCCCACACAGATTTCCCAAACCATGTTCTAGAACATATTCATCCTTAAACATGGTTCTGGGATTCAAATAGACACCGAACACCTCCAAAACACATGTTGTCATGTTGAGATCATAGAAAAATCCATTTTAAAGAATTAGAAATTAAAAATAAGGGATATAAAACTAATAAAAAATCTCATATTATTACACACTTCACCTTTATATAAATTTTTCACATAATTTCTCACCATAGGGTGGTCAAGATTCATCTGATAACAACTATTGCAACTGAGCACATGTGTTGACCTACCACTCCATAATCTTGTATCACAAATGGTCAGGTTACTATGTCACACATAATAGAGGGAATTATGATCCCTAGAGAAAAGTTCTACTACTATCAATTATATGAAACAAATTTTCCTCATTGGATGCATCATCCTCATTCACATCCACCTTAGGAAAGAAAATGTATCAAGGGTCTAAATGATATACGTGCCAATAAGATTCATGGAAGATGTCGTGCACGTCTTGGAACCTATGCGATATCTAAAATAATTGTATACCAACCTAAATCGGTCTTGAATCTTGAATAGACAAATATATCACTATGAAAACTTATCATATCTCTTGATTCTCTTATGTTTTAGTCTTAATGAAAAATGTATAAATACCTGATCCCTGACTTTGAAATCCATAAGATGTCTATAGTGAATGATTTATAATATCCATTGATAATGTGATTTATCCATCATTTTATGAATCATCTATACCAAATCAATTGTCTCATCCATGAGATATGGTCCAACAAATGTTACATCACCTGCCTCTAACCAGCCGAGGGGTGATCATTATGGACTATTGTTAAAAGCATAACTTTGTTCTATATGAATATTCCCCAGATAGTTATGGTTCTAGGTGAACTAAACCCAGGGGATTAATCTCTCCGAAGAGAACCCAAAATCCAGAATGCATTCTGGAAGCATGTCCTCTTGCACTTGTATCATAGACTGAGACTGAACATCAGTCTGAAGGTTGTATCATGTTCTCAGTAGCTCCTGGGTACCCCTTACACTATAAAAACATTTAACGAACTGAGATTTAAATAATATTTCCCGATATAAAATTATATTCTGAGGGATCCCATGAAGTTTTAATATCTCAATTATGTACAAACATTCAATATCATCAATATTAATGGTCTCTTGGATCATAAATAAATGACAATAAATCATGATATTGTAAAAAATATCACACAGAATATCGTTATCTCGATGAAATAATAATAATAATGGCCTATGATCTATCACGAAATAATCATATTTCTACTCCATAATAAGAAACTTCCATAAAATCAGTGGTGGTCACTGAGGGATCACCTTCACCTACTGATAGGTGGAACACCTCATAACAAAACTAGATACATAATGCTTCATTCCCGGACACCATTACAATTGGAGAATGTCATTGTTCATCTTGGTGACTCAATGATGTTCATCACTTCATGAGGCCTAAATTTCATGTATCATCTCCTCACGTATGTATATGTGAACCCTAACACATACAAGGATGCATATGTTCTTTTTCATGCCTACAGTTTAACCAAGAGGTGCATCCTAACCATCAAGACTCTCCCATAGGACTATGCCCATTGAATCTAATAGTTTTCTCATCCTTAATCTATCTAGTAGGGAAGTGGTCACATTTATTTTTGTTAGATATGTATTATCCACATTTTCATGCACCACCTAGTACATCATAGAAAAAAATCCATAATATACCACTCATTAATGGATTTCTTCACTTCATGTTTCTTAGTTCTTATTCGTAGTGTATCATCCACTACAATGAAATTACTAAGAATATATGAATGCATGATGTTAAAATATAGTAGGTACTCCCCCAAAATTTTATACCATAGATTAAGAGCACTCTATATAAAAATATTATTTATTCTCATATGGTATATGTAGACCATAAAACACTATCCCAATAATTAATCTCTCCAAAATCATAAAGCGTGAACTACTCTAGCTAACATGAGGTTATCTGCCAGGTAGTTCCCTTCACGTGGGCACAACATCCAAGTCTTGTATGCCATGACTATTTCTACCCACATCATCTTTGTTCCCATTTAAAATCCTAATACACTTCATTAAATATTGTTGTCTTGATCTACTCTAGATGTATATACTGGTGATGATTTCATTATTCCATTCATCTCCTAAAATTTTATATCACAGGAATATTACCATAAAAACATCACAAACATCTTAGTCATGAATATCAATGACACTTCTCTACATACTATCTCATGTATTAGAAATATGTGGTAACCATCAATCCCCAAAAAACTCTGTATTTGAAAACATTTCATGTGATTTTCCTAGGAAATAACATCTCTCATAGTCCCTAGTTCCACTGAAACTTATATCTTCTATCTGTATCTACCCATGAAGTGAATCTGATCCATCCAAAAGTGGAACATTGTAAGCAAATAATATAATTAATTATCATTAAATGTATTAAAAATGATCTCAATATGGTTCTAATGGTCTTGTTGATTGTGAGAATACAACAATCTATCATTCACAATAACCACCACAAAATGAAACCATGTAAGGATGGAACACTTGATTAACAAAATCCATGAACAATGACAACATGTTTTTGAGACCGAATGACATAACTGGATATTTATATAGATCATAGAACCTCTAAATATCTGTATGAGTAATTTATGTGGGAAAAACATGCACTTGGTGAGATCCCAAACTGAAACCAATCATTTAAAATTCATAGTCTCCTCGATGCTGAATTATCATGTCATCTATCCATTAATAGGTATATCAATTATTAATATTCACCAGGTTCAATATCAGATAATCCAATCATATTCTATGTGTTTTGAATAACTTTTTGTAAAAAATACTAGAAACCCTCCTAGTGAAGAACTCGTTCAAATAAAACATTTCTCTTATAAATACTCTAGATTATATATGATTTATTTAAATTCTATCATATCCATCCCGATAGGAGTATAGGATAAATTTGCAGCTCATAAAACTAGTTGAATAATGAAATCCACAACTCTCATAGCATTTAAAATAGAAATGTCATATAAGAACAGATACATGAAGTGATAAACAACTTGATGAGTTCCCTATCACACAATCCATTATAATCTAGATTCAAATTATCTATATGGGATTTAATTAAACCTAGACTAAGAAGATCAAGTCAATATCCACCTTCTTGGATATCCCATTCACCATTGTGAGTACACACTTCTCCATCTAGTGATGTAATATTAACCCTTTAGGGAGAGAAATCAATGTATTCTTGTTATGCTACTAGAAATTCCATCTCAAGTTTCACATCAATCCCTAACATCTTTAGGACATAAATACTCAGGATGAATTGACACGGACCAACCCCAAGGAAAAAATCCATACACTGGAGCACATATTATATTATGATTAAAAATGTTTTTTATAGTTTATTATCACACATTAAAAAGACAAAAATCCCAAGGAATATTACCAGTAGTGTAGATATAAAACAACGTGATAAACCGGTATCGAAAAATAGAAGATGAAAATGTGGAAGTTACTTGGATTGTACCTCTCACTATGAAAGGTTCAATAATCATCTCCTTAGGGGTATGACATTAAAAAGTATAAATGGAATGCATTATAGCCCTTTGAAAAAACCTCACTTCCCAGAGTAGGCCCACTCTGATGTCGTAGTATAACTGGTGTCTGTCTTCTCTTATATTAGAACCACTATATTAGTATAATCGACTAGCACTACTCAAGCTCCCAACATTACATGAATCTAAGGAAGCTAATCTTGAATCTTGTGTTAGAGATGTCCCCGTACCAGTCACATATGGATGAATGGTCCTATAGATACACTACAAATATCCCATCATACAATGATATCGGTACTTGACTGGGTCACAGTCAAATTGAAAATTCATGTGGACTCACCTTCCAGACTACTAATAAAATGATGAGCTACTACTACTCATATCATGACTAGAAGTCATCTCATATGATTCCTAACAATAGCTCATCCTCCGTTGAGGCATAGAACTACTGGGTCAAGAAATAGTAATTCCCTATTTTCCCCCCTCCACTATCATGTTCCGCTACATGATTAGTGACATATTTACATACGTAGTGATAGAGTTATGTATTACCGCATAGTTTTGAGATTTAATTTCATGTGAGAGACCATCCTCAAAGAATGTATTTTTGTAAGTATCATTAGTACAGTAAATCAATGAAAAATAGTGCATCTCTTTATAGTATACCAATTACTTCAAAATTTTCATCACTCCCTGTTCCAGATGCATAAACTCACTATCCCACTCTTCTGATGGAGTTGTGGGGTAAATTTTGTCATTGAAGTGGGTCCTAAATCCATCCATCCCATATCTCATAGCCTCTCTTCCCTGTTCAAAACATCCAACCATTGATTTTATATTCCGCATAGAATATGTGGTGCGATATTGACCTCCTTTTTAGGATAATTCTCGAGAATGCTTGAAAATAGATAATGTGGTATCAAGCCACAAATTAGTTGGCTATAGACCACCATCCCCAAAAAACATGGGATTCTTCTTCTTATGGAACACATATATCAACTCTTCCATAGACAAGGAATGATTCAGTTCTCCTTGGATGGTTGTATATAGTGAATGAAACCCTTACAAAACTAGTCCTCAATGCTTTTGTCTACAAAAACAGCTAGTTATGTAGCTAGATTTAATAGAGGATATGTTGGTATCCCATGGCCTGCAACCTCGAGAGTGTTGTATTCTCCTTCCTCATTCTGTATGACTAGATTTATTTTTGGTGGAATGACTATTAATTGAAAAAGGCACACCTTATAAATGAACGAGTTCATATCTCACAATGAAAAAAACAAGAGAAATGAAAACAATACTAAAAACATTAAATTCTACACCATCTATCTAAATCTAGTACTTTAAAAGACGAGTCACAACATAACAAGAAACAATTTGTCTTTAGAATTCATAATATAATCATAGGTTATGTGTCAGTTCATCATTTCAGGTTTCCATTTCGTCTCCAATTGAAATCACATTAATTTTACATTTCATTTTATAAATCATTTATAAAATTGGTTTAGCAATTTTTTTACCAATTCTATATCCATGATGGCACATAACACCTCAAGAACCCAAAACATGGTTCCAATTCAATCCATACATAACAAAATCACATTAACAATTGAATATATTAACTGGATTGTCATTTCCTAGACCATATGGGCCCAAACAACTTAATAACTAAAAGATTTCATCACTCATAAATTCACTACAAAAAAACTATCAATACAATAGAAATAACTATCACAAAACCTATCACAACAACATTCAATGAGTAATTAATCCTTAATGTAATGGTGTAACGCATGACATGTGATGTATAAAAAGTACTTATATAATACATGAGATGGGATAACCTCATATCATTGGGATTGAATAGAAATAGAATATTTTTTAAAAAAATAGTAATATCATATATGAAGTGTCACACAAAATGGTGAAATATAACAAACTATATTATAAGAAATGATGAAATAACAATGAAAATGTTGAAAAATATGATCTTCCCTTTACATGGATGTTCTACTCCCAAGAACAATATATTACAATGTTCCATTTCCTTCCTTTCCCTATTGGTTTTCTCCGAATAGTATGTCAAACTAGAAAATATTACACTTTGATAACATGTTGTCACATCCCAGACTCAGATTCCAACCAATATTCCCTCGATCCTGGTTGGCCACATTACCCCAAGAGCATCAACCTCAATTAAAGAGAGTATTGGATGGTGGCAGGGGCCTAATGCAAAGACACAAAATTTAGAATAAATTTTGTTTCCTAATATTGTGTGTTATTTTATTTTGTACTCATCAAAACTATCTCATATAATAAATTGAATATAATTAAAATGATATTGTTGGGTTTCCTCTGTTAATTGACCGGTGGTAAATGTAAATGTTGGAAACGAAATGTTGTGATTATTATCTATAAATAAAAGTGATATTGGTTAATTAATATAGAAAGAAGATTCTATGGCCCAATCCAGTAGTCTCAGGTCGATCGAAGCCCATCTGAAGGAACATGGGAAGCAGGTAGCACCATTGGGCTTTACTCTAGACCAAACCCAAGATAAACTTCATAGTGTGAAATTGGAACGTAATAGACTTGAAGATAGGTTCAAGCTGATAGAAATCACCACTCAGACAATGTTTTCCAAGCCGCCCCAAGATTCTATTATCTTAGTACACCTTACACTTGGGGCTTTTTCTAGGGTTATAATGGGCAATGTAACGAGACCATAGCCACTTTGTGTAATCCTTTGAGGTAAATAAAATTTTTATTTCATGCTAGGGTGAATTTTGTGTTTCTAAAATGTCCAAATAAATATAAGATGTTTATTGATGAATTTTGTAAAAAAAGGATAATTAAAAATATTTATGAAAACATTAAATAATTAATGATGTGTAATTTTTTTCAAAAAAAAGTCTTCTACAATTGTCTTCATCAAGATATTTAGACTCTCTTAAGTTCAACTTAATTATTGGTGAATTTTAAATTATTAATAGTGATTTTATGCTTAGTATTAGTATTATGAACAAATGGATTAGTAATCTTACATAAATAAAGTATTAATATATTTTAGGCTCCTTGATTATGTAAAATGATTAAATAAAGTATGTACATAAAGGTTTTCGAAATTATTGAATAAGTATTAGTTTTCCTAGGCGAATAGTGTTTATAATTTAAAAATTAAATTAAAAATATTTATAAAAATATTTTCATATAATTTAGTTCATTTTTGAAATCAGATAATCTATATTTGGTTAAGGTGAATTTTTGGGATTTTTCTGAGAAAGTTAAGTTTTCTGTGAGTAGTTTTTTTATTTAAAAATTAAATTAAAAATATTTAGAAAATAGTTTTCATAAAATGGAGTTTATTTTTGAAATCAGAGTATCGATATTTGGTTAAGGTGGTTTTTGGGGATTTTTCTATGAAAAATGAATTTTTCGTGAATAGTGAAAATACAGTTTTTAGTTTCTGGTGTTTAACGATATCATTAAGGATTTAATATTTATGTAATATTACTGGTCGGAAAATCAATAGTAAGATAAGTTATGGGGTGTCCCATGTGGCCAATACCATGGTAAAATACCAGGGGCAAGACCACTGTTTTGTTTTAATACCACCGTTGAGGGGTCGCTTGGCCATTAATGACTTGTCCCCTCTCTTATCCTATAAATACCAAGCCTTTACCTCATTAATTTCATTTCAAAATCCACATCATCAATGTTATGGTCTCCTTACCTCCCAATTATTTCTCCCAAGGTTCCCTCAAGCCTCCACATATGACAACCCTACTTTTGTTACAAACATAAACATGATTCATTACATATAACATCACTTGATACAACAATGAAGATCTTGAGGATTAGTGTATTTGGGGCTTAGGATCATTACATAAAAACTAAAAACATGAAGTACAACATCTTTATAGAAAAATTCCATTACATGACCACTACATTCCCTCATACTTAGCGTTGCGTGGGATAACCTGAGGACATGCATAAGAAAATGGTGAGCTATAATGCCCAGTAATGGAATACAAAAGGAATTAAATGAGTAGCACAATACATGTAAGACATTAGGTAAATAAATAGAGAATAAGAGGAAAATGAACATAAAGGCATGATAAAGCATGATAATCATAACATGGAAATGTGGTAACAACACTTATAATGGAATTAGCATAAGCCAAGGCTCATGCACGTAAAGCATGAGTAAATCCTCATTTCACACGAAGCACGAGTAAACCCTAATTTCACTTGAATTAGCATGAGTCAATGCTCATTGCACATGACGTATCATGATACTATACTTTACCCAATGCATTGGAGCGCTATAAGGGTGCACCCTTCTTAACCAAATCATTTCATGCATAAGTGTGCCACATGGATGATAAAACATTTATTCATAAAACATAATCATTTATTCCATGATAACGGAATGTGGAGTTCATACATGAGTGTTTCCCTCAGAATTCGGTGATGACCTCCTTGATGGGAGATTCGAACGTTCTGATCGGTTTCTAACGGGTTTGTTCATAGAACTGGAAACATCCAATGATTCCACATCCATTTGGACCTACTTTCCAAAGGTAGGAGCTCATTAGTTTGTTGACTAATGAGGCATAGAAATTTTCATTGGTTGAGAGGATGGGAGGTCAGACTCATCACACCTTTTTGAGGAGAATTATTGTCTACTCCAGGACTCTTTTTAGAGATTTAAGTTATTTTTGTGAATCCTTATTACATTACCAATTATAAAATGAGCTTTCCTTCATTTTTGACAATCAATGATTAAATATGTAAGAAATTTAGTGAATCTTTTATATGTATTTGAGGTTCTTCATCCATAGAGAATCATCTATATCTATTTAGAGAATCTTGGTCAATGGTATCCTTCAAAATATTTATATAAAATTCTCGTGGTCATTATGATGACCAGGCTAGTTTTAAAGCCAATCAGTGGGGCACTTGATGTTTATTGTCATTCAAAAGTACATGGATTATTTCAGAGTTGGGATCGATCTCGCAGATGGGATACCTACGTATCCTTTGTTTTGGAAATGGAATCAGAACCCACGCAGTTCGAGTAAGGGAGTATGATGTTTATGATTGATGGCTCAAAGAAGGATGTCATAATTAATTTTACCCTCTAAGCTCACATGAGTCATGATCGATGTGAGAAACAATAGGTATTGGTAATAAAATATACAATTGGGCCATGAAGGATGTAATCATAAGAAATGGTTTGGGGCCTATGTATGTATGACTACCCAGATAAATGAAGATTAGGATTTAATTTAGGGTGCAAATCCAGGAACAGGGTCCATAAAGGTATATGTGCTTCATGGAGGTTTGAATTCTCTAACTTGGGACTTATTCCTGAAAAGGAAACCCAGATTTGGAGAGGATCGATTATTGGGTTTTACTCCTGAGATGGAATCCCAAATCAAAGGTAAATTAGGAATGGTTAATGTTAAATTAAGGGAATTGGGGCTTACTCCTGAAAAGGAAGCCCAAATTTTTGACTGGGGCTTATTCCTAACAAGGAAGCACAGGTTAGGGGACTTAGGGCTTACTCCTGAAAAGGAAGCCCAAATTTATGACTGGAACTTATTCCTAAAAATGAGACCCATGTTAAGGGATTATGTCTGGGACTTATTCCTGAAAAGGAGGCCCAGATTATGGATTAAGTATTGGGGCTTACTCCTGAGGAGGATGCCCAGATTTGGTAACTTTATGAATTTGGGGCTTACTCCTGAGGAAGATGCCCTAGTTAAAGGACTTATAACTGGGGATTATTCTGGAAAAGGAGACCCAGGTTAAGGATTCTCTCATCTTAAAGGATGAGGTTGAATGAATGAACTCTCAATATTTAGTGACATAAATATATGTAAATCACTATGTTTTGAGAGATATTCCACAAAATTACTTTCAGATAAGGAAGTCAAATCAAGAAATCACTCCACAAATGGCTTTGAATAGTGTCATGAAGACAGAATCTTGAATAAAAAAGGTGTAATGGCTTAAGAGGGGTAAAATGGGAAAGATGGGCACCCAAAAAGGCAGGGGCGCGCATGTCCTGGCAGACACGGAGGTACTGCGTGGGCGCGCAAGTATTGGTCGCGCAGGTATACCTGCGTGACATGTTTGGGGTACTTGTGCGATGTTCAACCAATATTGAAATACTTGAGTGAATCTTGATTAAGGACTTTAGAATCCTCTTGAGGTTCTTCTAGAAAAGGGACGTGCAATTTATATCGAAGGAGTAAGGCGGAGCGCAAGTGTGGCCATTTCCCTTAAGGGCTGGCCACTCAGGCGCGCAAGTGCTGATGAGTTTCAACACATAGGCCTCCATCCCCCTCTTTAGATCTTCCTTTCTAGGTAAGAAATTACCTTAGAAGTGTTCTGTAAGATTTGAGAAGAGACTTGGGCGTCGGGAGCTTAAATCCGAGTTTCTGGAAAAAATTACTCTTTGAATGGGGGGCCCACAAGGTCTATTTATAGGCAGGAGAAGACCCATGGTGGTTACCGTGCGGTTATCACTTAGGTCGCGCAAGTCACTTGTGCGCCAAAGGGCGTCACGCAACTCCACTTGCGCGACTATGAGGAAAACTTGTGCGGCCTATGGGAAAAGTTCTCCTTGTTCATCCCTTTGTCGATTTTTTATGTTTCTTCAAAGGATGAATTACTTTGGACTAAGGTATTTCCCTTTTTCAAACGTTATACTCTGTGACGAAAATGAGCGACAACAAAATTCCCCCCTCAGAGTTGGATCCGGAGATAAAAGAGGGTTTGACTCTGAGGTGAGAAGAAATAAGAAATCTGGAAGTTTAATGTCATGCATGTCAGACATAAGAGGCTAATTTTTAAGGTCCAAATAGATTTGACCAAAAATGGATTAGAATTGACACAATTCCTTGAAAATTCATCTGAAAACATATTAACATACTCATGTATGAGGGAAAATATGTATGCTATGACTTAAGAATATTTGAATCTGAGGAATGATATGAAAAAGAGCTAAAAGGATTTAGAAGAAGTAGTTTCCAAGAATGAAGTTACCATTATTTAAGAAACCTATTAGGGGGTTGAATTATGCAGGGCCACCTAAGGGAATTGGCTGCATAGTTAAATGAAATAGTATCTTTTGGCTAACAAGTCTGTTATGTAGACTGTTTATGCAAGGCCACCTATGGGCATGTGCTGCATGGTCAGGAAAAATAACTCTCAGAAATTTACTTTCCTAGTGCTAAAAGCCAGTGAAAGTTTATGGAGATTCAAATCTTCTTATGTATAGAGTTTGTTGTATGGAAAGAGGTACATGAATATGGAGAAGATATTTCCAGACAAGATTATAGAAGAACTGGATGAATATCACTCCTACGAAGGTCTGACCCAAACGTAGGGAAGAACAATAAACCATAGGCTTGAATACTTTCAGATCATGAAAAAGGATATGGGACAAATATGTTAAGGATGGATATTTTTTGTGAATCCCTACATACTGTCGTTTAAGACAAATAAGGAAAAAAGAAGCATTCTTCCCAAGAAATGAAGTTACCACTATCTAAAAAACCCGTTAGGGGGTTGAATTATGCAGGGTCAACTAAGGGCATTGTCTGCAGAGTCAAATAATAGTGTCTTTTGGCTAACAAGTCTGTTATGTGGACTGTTTATTCAAGGCCGCCTATGGGCACGTGATGCATAGTTAGGAAAAATAATTCTCAGATGTTTTACATTTTTGTGACTAAAATTCATGAAAAGGGTTATGAAGATCTAAAAATATTTAAGGTTAGGAATATGACACATAAATATGGGTATTTTCCAATTTATACAGAGATACATAAATCAATGATAACCATAATCATGTTGTGGATGGGTCCTGAATTGAAATTTTAGACTTCACTGCGTATCTCATAAGAATGAGAATCAATCCATACGTAGTTCTTGAAATGCAGTTTAACATCGTGTAAGATGAAATTATGAGAGATCTTAGTTTAGGGTCATAGAGTTCGGACCATAATAATGAATACAAAGTGTGTGTTTTCATGGGAACGTTTTAGCCAAGGGACTGAAAGTGAAATTTGGGGTTAGGCCCAAAAGACTTGGGGCTGGATTTGAGGGATACTCGAACGTTCCTATGTATCCCATAAGGATGGGAATCAATCCCACGTAGTTCTATAGATACCCTTTGTACAAATTTGGTTTGTACATGTGAAGGGTGAAAGTGGACTTTAGTACAATGATGGTTTAGCGCGAGATAAAATGTTTAGGCATTGTCATGTATGGACGTAGTCTTTTGAAATGAAACATGATTGAAAAATCAATGTAAATAATGGTTCCCTCTAAAATGAGGATATTAATGAATGATTTAGTTTATTGTCATACTGGAAAAAAGTGTTTTATAGTTTAACATCGTATAACAAGGACGAAATTGAATCAAATGTATTGATATTGATTCTAAGGGCGGTTTCACGAATCAACATCGTATGAGATGAAGGTGAACCGAAGTGAAGAGATTGTTTTTGGGCTTGAACCTTGGGAGGTTGCCTACGTACCAAGCCTGGAAGGCAAGGATCAAAGTCCGCGTAGTTCAATTATAGAATAAATTAATGATCATGTTATTCTTGGGGGAAATGACCTAAAAATGATGTTGGGACTTACACATGGTTAGTATCCCAGAGAGAGTGTTATGGTTGAGGTTTTCTCTAAGATCACGTGAGTCATGCTCGTTGTGAGAAACAAGAGGTAGAAACAACCTTAATGATGCGGAGTTTAATGTCATGTACCAGGGACAAAGTACAGTTTAGCTTCATATAAGACGTATCAAATACTTTCTATACAGTTTAGCGTCATGTAGTTAGGACGATGGGGACAATACATTTTAATGTCATTATGGACAAAAAGGGGGACTGCACTGTTTAATTCGATGCATTAAGGACAAAATAATACACCATTTAACGTCATGTTGGACGCATTAGTGATTATATAGTTTAACGTCTTTCCGGACTTACGGGACTTTCAAATAGTTTAGGGTCTTATGCATGGAAAGTTGCTGTATAGTTTAACGTCGTATAGCAAGGACAAACTGGTGCTGCACAGTTTAATGTCATGTTGCAGAGACAATAAAGTTTAACGTCATGTTGGATGAAAGGGGGACTGTGCAGTTTAATGTCATGCAGTGAGGACAAATTAGGGACTTTTTTTCATAAGTTTAATGTCATGCTGGACAAAAGTGTGAATATTTTAGGGTCATATGCATGGACCATTGATGGTGTAGTTTAAAGTCATATAGGACCGTGGTGTATTTTGAAGTCATACAGGACCTTTTAGGGATCTTTTTCACAGTTTAACGTCGTGTGGGATGAAGTTGTAGTTTAATGTCATACTGGACCATTGCTGTATAGTTTAAAGTAAAATAGCAAGGACAAACCGGTGCTGCACAGTTTAGTGTCAAGTTGCAGGGACATTAGTAGTACATTGCAGTTTATACAAAATACTTCTTCAAAAATCTGGCATTGGTTGGAATAGTAATGAGTTCTCCATCCATCGAGATTAATGAATAATCTCCATTGGAGTAGACCCTATGTATTGAATAAGGTCGTTCCCATTTTGGCTCAAGCTTGGGAGGTTTCTTTCCTGGTATCATAGGAGTTCTGAGGACTAATACCAATTCTCCCTGAGTGAATGAACGAAGACGAACTTTTTTGTTAAAAGCTCATGCTATTCGATTATGATAGATTTCCAAGTGGTGCAAAGTGCACAATCTTTTCTCATCTAATCGTTCCAATTCAATAAATCGCTTTTAGGATTGCTCATCTGTAGATAACTAATCACAAATGGCTACTCTGAGCGAGGGAAATTGATCTTCAATTGGCAAGAATGCTTCCATTTCATATACCAACGAATATGGGGTTGACCGTGTTGCATTGTAGGTGGTAGTCCAATAAACCCATAAAGCATGAAAGAGTTTATCAGGCCATGGCCTCTTATCTTTATCCACCATCTTTTGCAGTATGTTTGAAAGAGTTTTGTTAAAGGCTTCTATTTGGCCATTGGCTGCTGCATGATACCAAGATCAATGGTTGGATTTGATGTTGTATTCTTGCTACAATTTATTCACCTCAGATGAACAGAAATTGGTGCCGTTTTCTGTCAATATGGTATGAGGGACACCAAATATAGTAATGTTGTTAGACTTGATGAAGCTAAAAATTCATTTAGAACTGACTTCTTTGAGAGGTACTGCCTCTTCCAATTTGGAATAGAAATCAGTAGCAGTAAGAATGTACTTAAACAGCTTGGTCGTAGCTGAAGGGTAAGGTCCCACCACATCCATTCCCCATGTGGAAAATGGCCACGAGTATTTAGCTGTATGAAGCAAATATGGAGGTTGATGAATGAAGTTGGCATGTACTTGGCATGAATGATACTTCATTGTGAAATTAACACAATCTTGTATCATTGAAGGCCAAAAGTATCCAAGCCTTCGAATTTGATCAGACAGTCTATGTACAGACTGGTGGGCACCACAGACTCCTGCATTCACTTCTTTCATGACAACCATTGTCTCTTCACCATCAATGCATGCGAAGAGAACTCCATCAAAACCACATATGTAGAGAATTTTCTCTAGGTGTTTTGGGCTATCATAAATAGTAAAATTGACCACACGTCGCCGGATTTGTTCTTTCTCGGCTCTATCAGGTGGAAGTGTTCCATTTTGAAGGTATTACCTGATAGGTGACGTCCATCCTGCAGTATGACCATACGGTTAACGAATGGGAATAATTTTAATAATTTTCTCTATTCTGGCTTGAACATAAGGTGAAATTTCACGACGATGGGAAATACTGATGGTTGTCTCGTCCCGATTTGGATCTGCTAGAGCTGTGGCTATATTAGCCAGCACATCATCGTGAGCAATTTGTGATCTTGGGACATAAGGAATGGCGGTTCTGAAGGGAATTCTTCCATTAACTCTCTGACGTAATCATACAAAGTGATTAATTCTTCTTTTCTGATGGCATAATCCCCATTGACTTGTTTGATTACTAGGTCTGAATCACCTTTCAACTTTAAGTGATTTACTTGAACGTGAAGCGCTACCTCCAAGACTATGATAAGAGCTTGGTATTAGACTTCATTATTGGTACCACCTTCCCATAATAAAAAGGAATAAGGTAACACTACCTTTTCTGGAGAAATGAGCACAATTCCAAACCAACTTTTTTGAATTTAGGATTTTCCATTTTCTTCCCTGTTGGACTTCTGGATGCACCATCAAAATACATTTCCCATGCTTGAGGACTTTCTTGAATAGAGAACACTTCCTCATCAGGGAGTTCAATATCTGAAGATGTCTTTCCACTGAATGGTGTTCAACCAGGAAATCAGCTAGAGCTTTCTCCTTTATTGCCTTTTTAGACACATACTGAATGTCGAATTGCTGCAAAATAACTTCCCACCTTGTTAGACGTCCATTAAGAATTGGACTACTAAGGATGATTCTGAGCGGGTTATTGCAAGATACCTATTGGACCTCGGGATGTTGCAGGTAGTGTCTCAGTTTCTGAACAGAAAATATTAATTCCAGGCAGCACTTCTCAATACTTGAATAATGGGTTTCTGCTTCAAGCATAGTTCTACTGAGATAGTAGAGGCTATTTTTATTCCCAACATCATTCTTTTGAGCAATAAAGGCACCCAATGATCGCTCTAAAGCTGTCACATAGAGGATAAGTGGTATTCCATCAATAGGTGGATTGAGTACCGGTGGACTCAAGAGGTATTTCTTGAGAACATCAAACGCTTCTTGACATTCTTTAGTCCACTGGTAAGTGACTCCCTTTTTCATCAATTTGGTAAAGGGTAAACTTTTTCCTGCCAAATTGGTGATGAAACGCCGAATATAGGCTAAGTGTCCTTGAAGTACTCTTAATTATTTTAAATTCTGAGGAGGTGACATACCATGGATTGACTTGGTCATCTCAGGATCGACTTCAATACCATGATGGTATACAACAAAGCTGAGAAATTTTCCTAAGGTTACCCCAAAAGCACATTTTAAGGGGTTCATCTTAAAATTATATTGTCGAAGCTTGTGGAATATGAATTCCAAATAAGCCAAGTGATCAGAACGTTGTTTGTTTTTAACCACAAAATCGTCTACATAGCATTCAACAAACTTCCCTAAAAAAGTTTCGAAGATACGATGCATGATGCGTTGATATGTTGCACCTGCATTCTTTAAGCCAAAGGGAATCACCCGGTAACAAAACACACCTTGAGGGGCTCTGAAGGCTATGGATTACTCATATTCTAGTGCCATTCGGATCTAATTATTTCTGGAATATCCATCCATGAAAGAAAGTACTTCATAGCCAGTCGTCGCATCAATTAAGAGTTCTGTAATCAGAACTGGGAAATCATCTTTAGGACAATGCCGATTATGATCTTTAAAATCAATTAAAACACTAATTTGTCCATTTTTTTCTTTAGAGGGACAATATTAGCCAACCACTTGGGTTACTGAACTTCTCTGATGAAGCTAGTTCTGATCAGCTTATCCACTTCAGCTTCAATTTTGGAAGCATAAGTTGGGTGTGTTCATCTCGAGGCTTGCTTAAATCCTCGATGTTCTTTTGGTAAACCCAAATGATGAGTAGAAACATTAGGATCCAGCCCAGGAATTTATATATAGTTCCAAGAAAAAATATCTTCATTTCGCTTTAGAAAAGAAATATACATCTCTTTCTCTTCAAGGGTCATAGCCGCACTAATTAAAGTGGGGCGTGGATCTTTCTCTGTACCCAGATTTATTTCTCTGAGTTCATCCACAGTGGTAAAGATACCCTCTTCATATGCTGTAAGAGCATCTCAGAGATATTCCTCTTCCTCTTCATCATGTGTTATTTCTTCTGTTTCTACTTTCATAGTAGATGGCAAAACGAAATTTTCATGATCAGAAGAGATGTCCAAATTTTCACATTTTGAAGAAGAAGCTTCCATTTCCGACCCTATTGATGATAAAGGGTCTTCATTGGAAATAAAGAGGAGATGATGGATTGATAATTGACATCATTATTCACCACCGATGTTTCTATAACTTCTTCTGGCCTGATTGGCGAAGTATAGACCTGTTGGATTTCAGCAGATGAAATGAAAATGTCACAACTTGTGCTTTCATCACTGATTGGTAGATTACCAATTTCTCCCATGTTGTCTAGCTCGATTTATGTAGTTGACTTTATGGATGTTTCCATAAGAGTATTTTTATTTGGGACTATCTTGTCAATTGGACTGATAGGTAACACATAATCTGTACTCACATGTGTAAATGGATTTACTGGAATCTTCTCCAAACCATATGGAGAAATAACTTTGGTAATTTCCTTTATTATAGATTTCTCCCTTCCCTTCATGTGATAAAATTCCGCCTCAATGTATTGAGACTCACAAGTCTTGAACGAGGCCTTATCACCATACAATGTTCAACTTGACCATTGAAACAGTATTTGAGACATTGATGGTATGATAAAGGGATAGATGCATGCTGATGTAGCCAGGGTCTTCCAAGCAAGACGTTGAAAGCTGAGTCTTGATCAACAATCATGATATCTGAATTGGATACAAGATCTCCAAACTGAGTTCTGAGTGTAACTTCGCCCAGTGGTTCTTGTTAATTTTTATCATATCCTTATAACATCATGGTCGAAGGAGATAAATCAGATTCCATGAGGCCCAATCAACAAAGTGTACGAATGGGAATGAGGTTGACTCCTGAACCATTGTCAATGAAAGCTCTTTAGACATCTACACCATTGACTTTTCCAGATAAGTACATAGGTCTTATGTGCCCATGCACAACATCATCTTCATCTTTATCAGTAAAAGATATCACTATATGGCATTCTGCGGGATTATTCTCTATGTGATAGACTTTAGCTGCAACAATTTCAGCTTCAAACTCCATGGATGGAGATGCTTTGGAAGCTGATGCATCTTGTATTGGGATAGATGTTGGCAACATCCTTGGTTTTGGAATATTAGATAGATTAGATCCATTTACTTGCTAAGATGAAGAAGATGGAACCTTCAATCGGTCTTCCAAAATAATTGTTCCTAGACTGAATTGGCTATTGGAAGAAGAACTTGTTTGTTCTTTTTGAGCTCTCTGAAGGGATCTACCATGATTTTATGCTTCATACACAGTGCTAGCAGGGGTATAATTGGAGTAGTGTCTTCGGAAAGATCCACGTCTTCCCCCGTATACTGAACCTATAGAGCTTCCTCAGATTCCCTTATTTGATACAGGGAATTCAGGCTCATCAAAATTGAAATTGTGACTGGAAAATGGATCTGTTAATTGAATCATATTAACAGAACCGAAAATTAAATCTTCATCTAATATAGAATGTACCTGATTTACCTGTTTAGGCTGTGCCATTTGGTGGGGCGGTGCCCGTGGCTTTGAAGTAGATGGCATGAAGTCTGCCAGAGTCAAAGACAATTTAGTCTTTGACACATACTCATCTTCTTATGATTCTTTTTTCTTCTTTGAATCAAGCTATTTTTTTGAGGACTTTCCCTCTGATGAATAGGGTTTTACCGCAATATTCAGGGCAGAAGACACAATTGGTTTCTTTAATTGTGTTCGCAAAATGGCATGAGTCCGATTGATTGTCTTTCTGACCATCCAATCATCATACTTCTGTGCATTTCTACTTTTGACTTTTTGGCAGTCACCTTCCTCCTCTGGAACTGTAGCAGTAACACTTGATACCTAAGTTGAAGAACCTTTCAACTTGACTTGTCCCAAGTCAACTATACTTTGTAGGAGTTATTTGAAGACAAAACACTCCTGGATGGGATGCCCCAACAATTGATGATAGGGACAATAATTGGGACGATCTTCATCTCCTTACTTGTATGGCCTCTTGGGCACTGGTAATTGAACCAAATTATTTTCAGAGTTGAAATGAAGTAACCAGGAACTTGATCATTTTGGAAAGAGTATATTTTACTCTTCAAATCCTTAAATTGTTTTCATCGTTGATCTCTTTGATCAATTGGAGGAAACGAACATTGTTGTTGGCGTTCAGGAGGTGGAGCCCTTCGAGAAGATGAGGGATTTGAAGTGCAAATAGGTACACGTGCTTGTTGAAGCATAACTGTAGCAGTTTACACTTTACCCATTCTCCTTCCATGAGCTGATGGAATTACACAAGATTTAGCCTTAGCCTGTATAAGGGAATCTTCAATCTGCTGAGCGATTGAAGTAAGGTCTCGAAACCCTCCAGTTTATTTCATAGGTATCAATGGAGTGCATAATTTGTCACGCATATTTTCCACACAGATTGGAAACAGCTCCTCTTGAGGGAGTGCTAATCTCAGGGAATATGTTAATCCCTTCCAGCGAGCAATGAAATCAGAGACTCTTTAATTCTCCCTTTGCTTGCAGTTTGTAAGATCGAAAACTGTCGTTTTTGGAAACGTTGATCTGAACTAAAGAAGGAATTTTTGGCGAAGATACACCCATCCGATGATTGTCCAGGATTGCAAGATTATATACCAGAAAAAAGCTGGTCCTTGCAAGGTTCACACAAAGAATCTGAGTTTTACTGCTTCTTGCTGCACTGGAGTTCCCATCATAGGATCACAACAAGACACGTAATGTGCCAAATGTTGTTTAGGGTCGCCTGATCCATTGAAAGTACGAAAAATAGGGTTTCTAAAACTGGATGGAGGAGAAATTGAATCTACCCATTCAGGGTAAACATTCATTTCTGGTTGAACATGTGCGCGTTTCCCTTTCATAATTTCTAACCGAGATGTTAATGACTCAATATTAGTTATTAACTTTTGAGAAACATCCGGTTGAATTTGTTCTTGGGTAGGTGCAATGAATGGAGCTTGGACAAATGTGGTGGTTGGTGCTGAAACTGATGGGAGCACTGCCAACCGTTGTTACGGATGACCCGTAGGATTAGACCTCTGAGGGTGTACTAATAAAGGAGGATATTCCTGATCCATCTCAGTAGCTGCAACAAATTCTTTTAGCTGTCGGACTCCAGCATTCTTATGAAGAAGACTACTCTGAAGTAGTTCTGTATTCAACCTTCTTATTTCCTTCATTTCTTCCTCCTGTTGGGCAATCCTTTTCTCTAATGAGAGCGATTGACCTTATCCATAGGAAGGATATGTAACCTGATTCCTTCCCCTCCCATTTTTTGATACTTTTTGGAGGGAGGGAAGTGGATTACTCGAAGAATTACCTAGGTTCTGAGTAATCCTTTTACTTTGTGTACGGAAACCTTCTTCATTTGTATCGGTGCATATATTTTCCTGAGCAGGACGCTCCTCATCTGAGTCCCCTGAGTGAGCCTCCTCTGGTGGATCAGCAACAACGACATTGATGACATTGATTGATGAATAATTCATCGCATCCCTTCTATCAACATTTCTGTGATATTGTCTTCATTCATTTCATTGATGAGACATTGCATTTTGTTGATTCAATCCCTTAGGAACTTCTTAATGAGCCATAACTTGGAGGGAATCTCCTGATAATTTGGCTCTTCGTTCCGCTTGGGGATTCTTACCTAATCGAGAAAAGACCAACATTATCTAAGGAGGGGATTGATGATTTGAATGAGTCCCGAGTCTCATGGACTGGGGATGTTCCTGCTATTCCCGCTCAACTCCTCGAATCCTATTTGTTGATCCTAGGGGTTGGGTTAAAGGAGTCCCCAGTCCAACATGCTGGGGTGGCTCTTGACATTCTATGTCTGAGACCTTCTTAAAATATCTCTTGATCTTACGAACCTTAGTTTGGAAATTAGCTGGATGCATTAACCTGTATCCACTTTTATCACTTGGTTCAACAGACCGTTTGATGATTTCTGAAACTTCTATCACTTGATGATGTGTTCGCTCCATACGAGAGGCTTTTGCAATATTCTCACCTGCTTGATGTTGGAGGAATTCAACAACTTGTTCTCTGTATGCTTGATTTTGAGAGGAACTTTTTGAATCCTGTTCTTGAGCAAGCTTTTGATTACAAACAAAGCCCATTGATTGTGGCCGGCCATGGGTAATAACATTCCACGAGACCATTTTCGGCAAGCTTTGCTGATTAGAGAGAACTATGAAATGTAGTGCTCCATGAACACCCCATCCTCTGATTTGAACACCATATGGGGAATTGACAATTAACTGACACAATTTTCTTAGTGCGCCCTGTCATGAATGTTGAAGGGTTCTATGCTGCTTTTCGGCCTTCGGATACCGAGAGACTGATAGAGATGCCAAATCAATCTGACGTTGTAGCCCTTCTATTATCTTAAGATGATTTTCATATTCATCATAAGATAATACCTTTTTCTTCAATTGACAATGAGTTTTCCATATGTTGAGATGAATATCATGGATTCCATCTTCCGTCAACATCTTTGGAATGTCATACTGGGAGTCATCCAAAGGCCAAAACATGACTGGTACCTCACTTTTCGCCAGTTTTTTCCTCATGTTCAGCATTTACACTTCATCATTAAATGATGATTCTTCTACCTGTTATGACCAGAGTTGGTGTTTCCTTGTTTCTTCATCGGATTCAACAAGATTGGTAGAGAGATCATTGATCAAAGTAGAAGATTCATGACTTAGGGGTGGTTCAGAGAATGACCTACACCCTGGGATTTCTTCGTACTGAGAAAGTATTTCACCTGCTAGCGATAAAGAATCAGACATGACTAGTTTCTCATTTGAAAATGCCTCAAGATAAGAGGGATTTCTCAGCACTACATTGTCCACTGAAGTATTTTCCAGGAAATGTGAATCACTACTACGGAGAGGACTTTGGCAGTGAAATTCATTATCATGGGGAGGACCACTATAATGGGTTACAAAAAAAGATGATATCTCTTGCTCCTCGGTCTTCTGACCACACAGAGGGTTCCTGTGGCTCTTATCTGAAGACGATACTTCAAGATCAACTGAATTGTCATGAAGCAAGCCTTCATGAGGAAGTGTCTATTGAGGACCTTCAGAATTAATGTTCCCTTTATTGGGAACTGAGGGAGTAGAATCATGATTTCCAACAGATAAATGTCTGAGGGCTTCAAGAACTCCAGCATCGACCAAGGCCTTGTTAAAGATTGGCCTTTGATCTCCTGACTGTGCTGGGAGAATATTTTTCTTAGATGCATTCTAAATCGCTTTGGAAAACACTTGTTGATGAAAGTGGTTGCTCTGAGTAGGTGTATGTGCCAGATCAGGAAATATGGTTAGGTTAGGCTGACGATCTCCACTAAAATCAGGTGTATGTGCCTGACTTGGTTGTCCGTATGATATGGGGGAGTATGCCCCATGACTCTCTTGGACTGGAACAGATGTGTGTGTCTGTTCCGGGGTGAATCTTTGATGTGTCACTCCACTGCTAGGGATAGATTTATGTGACTTTCCCTGAGATGATGCTGAAGCTGTTATGATATCCTGGAAAGCATCCAGAATATGAGCAGGAATTTTCTTATGCTCTTTCACCATTGACAAAATATTCTTGGTGACTTCAGCTTTCGGAACGGGGATATACGTCCATTCCGGGCATGGAGTAGGTGTCGGTGCCTGCTCCTATCCTCAATTTCCTATCAGTAAATCCTGACAGTACTCAAGTGTGGGGGCAGAGAGTCGAGTCTGCCTCCTGTTTGTCGTCGGAGCTTTTCGACTGACTTCTCTGTGCGCTACCAAGCGAGACTGTTGGTAGGCTTGATTAGTAATAGCATGTGTATGTGCCTGCTGAATACGCTTCACCGAATGTAGTTGACGAGATCCATCATTTGTAGTTAGACGAGCCTGCTGACTAACTGATGATGTATAAGCTGGTGTATGTTCCTTCCTATAGTACTCTGCCGGAATTGCCTGGCGGGATTGGCGTGGTGCTGCTAGACGAGTCTTCTGGACAACGGAATTAAAATGGGCAGGTGTGTGTGCCTGTTCGTTGTTTGCCACCATGTTTGGTTGGTGGACTTCTCCGGAGATGGAAGGGATGAGAACCTTCCCACTGTTGACCGGATTCCACCTCTTGCGATTTGTTTTTCCAACTCGGGTTCGAGGAACCTGAGCCGAACACCTAGAGTTGGTACCCTCATCATGTTGAGGGCGCACTGCCACACGAGTCTGGCGGTGATTGTTGATGGGATCCCTCGAGAAGGACTCCTGTCTTCTTGAATTAAGGCCATGAAGGACATGCTCATTCACTTCCTTAGAGTAAGGGAGCGAATGGAAATTGTGTTCCGGGGATAACAACCCGAAATGGTTGGAGATGGTAGTCAGCACCGCCTGCCTCTTGGTCACTAGTCGTCGTTGTCCAAACGACCTATGTGATTTGTTCACTTGGAGGGCCTGTCGGGAAGCCACCAGAGTTGGGATGGTACCATGTTGACGATACTCCTTATCTAGTGAATTTGATACCCAGCGTTGAAGACGCTGAGTAGGTGATGTCATCCTCAGAGTGGATGATGATCCAGTAGGAATAGCAGCAGTGGTATTTTCAGCAGCAGTATTCACAGGTGTGAATTTGAGAGCAGCCATTATGGAAATATAGAAGATCTTGGAAAAGAGTGCATGTTTGATATAACAGACGTAATCAAGATAAATTCAGCCACTTCATCCTTTGGATGAGAACACATGTCAATGATTGTTTTTTTCATCCCTCTTATTGATTTTTAAATAGGGGCTTAACAAATAGGTAAAATAACATTTTAACTTGGCTAAGGATTCACGTCGGGTTCACCATTTTTTGTTTCCCTTGGAATTCGGGGATGACCTCTTTGATGGGAGATTCAAACGTTTTGATCGGTTTCTAACGGGTTTGTTTGTAGAACTAGAAACATCCAATGATTCCACATCCATTTGGACCTACTTTCCAAAGGTAGGCACTCATTAGTTTGTGGACTAATGAGGCTTAGTAATTTTCATTGGTCGAGAGGATGGGAGGTCGGACTCATCACACCTTTTTGAGGGGAATTATTGTCTACTCCGGGACTCTCTTTATATATTTAAGTTATGTTCTTGAATCCTTATTACATTACCAAGTATAAAATTAGCTTCCTTCAGTTTCGACAGTCAATGATTAAATATATAAGAAATTTAGAGAATATTTTTTATGTATTTGAGGTTCTTCATCAATAGATAATCATCTGTATCTATTTAGAGATTATTGGTTAATGGTATCCTTCAAAATATTTATATAAAAGTCTCTTGGTCATTATGATGACCAGGCTAGTTTTAAAGCCACTCAGTGGGTTACTTGATGTTTATTTTCATTTAGAAGGATATGGATTATTTCAGAGTTGGGATCGATCCCGCAGATGGGCTACCTACATATCCTTTGTTTTGGAAAAGGAATCAAAACCCACGTAGTTCGAGTAAGGGAGTATGATATTTATGATTGATGGCTCAAAGAAGGATGTCATAATTATTTTTACCCTCTAAGCTCACGTGAGTCATGCTCGATGTGAGAAACAAGAGGTATTGGTAATAAAATAGACAATTCGGCCATGAAGGATGTTATCATAAGAAATTGTTTGGGGCCAATGTATGTATGACTGCCCAGATAAATGAAGATTAGGATTTACTTTAGGGGGAAAATCCAGGAACTGGGTCCATAAAGGTATATGTGCTTCATGGAGATTTGAATACTCTATCTTGGGACTTATTCCTGAAAAGGAAAACCCGATTAGGAGAGGATCGATGATTGGGTTTTACTCCTGGGAAGGAATCCCAAATCAAAGGTAAATTAGGACTGGTTAAAGAGAAATTAAGGGACTTGTGGCTTACTCCTGAAAAGGAAGCCCAAAATTATGACTGGGTCTTATTCCTAACGAGGAAGCCCAGGTTCTGTGACATGGGGCTCACTCCTGAAAAGGAATCCCAAATTTATGACTGGGACTTATTCCTAAAAAGGAGACACAGGTTAAGAGATTATGACTGGGACTTATTCCTGAAAAGGAGGACTAGATTATGGATTAAGGTTTGGGGCTTACTTCTGAAGAGGACGCCCAGATTTGGGAACATTAAGAATTTGGGGCTTACTCCTGAGGAAGATTCCCAGGTTAAAGGACTTATAACTGAGGATTATTCATAAAAAGGAGACCCATGTTAAGGATTCTCTCATCATAATGAATGAGGTTGAATGAATGAACTCTCAATCTTTAGTGACATAAAGATATGTAAATCACTATGTTTTGAGAGATATTCCACAAAATTCCTTTCAGATAAGGAATTAAAATAATGAAATCACGCCATAAATTTCATTGATGAGTGTCTTGAAGACTTAATCTTTAATAGGAAAGCTTTAATGGGTTAAGAGGGGAAAAATGGGCAAGAAGGGCACCCAAAAAGGTAGGGGCGCGCATGTCGTGGCAGACGCGCAGGTACTGCGTGGGTGCACAAGTATTGGTTGCACATGTATACCTGTGTGACATGTTTGGGGTACTTGCGCGATGTTCAACTAGCATTGAATTACTTGATCAAATCTTGATTAAGGCCTTTAGAATCCTCTTGAGGTTCTTCTAGCAAAGGGACGCGCAAGTTCTATCGAAGGAGTAAGGCGGCTTTCAAATCTGGCCATTTCCCTTAAGGGTTGGCCACTAAGGTGCGCAAGTGTTGATGAGTTTCAACACTTAGGCCTCCCTCCCCCTCTTTAGATATTCCGTTATAGGTAAGAAATTACATTATAGGTGTTCCGGAAGCTTTGAGAAGAGACTTGGGCATTGGGAGCATAAATTCGAGTTTCTGGAAAAAATTCTTCTTTGAATGGGGGGCCCACAGGGTCTATTTATTGGCAGGAGAAGACCCCGGGCGGTTACCGAGCAGTTATCACTTAGGTCACGCAAGTCACTTGTGTGCCAAAGTGCGTCGCTCAAGTTCACTTGCACGACTATGAGGAAAACATGTGCGGCCTATGGGAAAAGTTCTCCTTGTTCATCCCTTTGTCGATTTTTTATGTTTCTTCAAAGGATGAATCACATTGGACTAAGGTATTTCTCTTTTTCAGACGTTATACTCTGTGACAAAAAGGAGCGTCAACAATGAGACTTTATAATCAATAAACAAATGTGCATAAAAGTGAATATCCTTGATGGAGAAATGTGCATGGTATTCACTATACAATGGAATTGGCTTAGAAAATCGGTGCAATTTCGGCAGCATAACGACGCGACATAAGAATTCATAAAAATTATTGATAAGAGAAGAAGGAGTGTCTCATCATATTTACATGCAATTTACAGTAATGGGGTCATAGAGATACATGTCCAAACATTTTTAATGTAATTTAGATTCATGATACAACAATATTACTTGAATGGAAAAGAGGAGAGAGAAGTTCCTTTCGGAAATTTGGCATAGTAACGGGTGTACATGGGAGGCATTTAATGATAGATAAAGGGTCTCCCATCATTAAATCATAAAGAGGGATGTATTAGGGAGGTGAAAAACCATACCCCAATAGTCATAAGTTATATTAAAAGGGAGAAACAACTAAAAGATAATAGGAAAAAAATGAGTAAGGAAGAAAAAACCCTTACTTGGAAGTGTGCTTCCAAAGGCTATAGAGAGGCTTGTGAGAGGCTTCTTTGGAGCTTGGGGAACCTTGGGAGGATTATAGAGAGATTAGGGAAGAGGTTGGACGAACGTCCAAGGCGTTGAGTGAGGAGGAAGTGGGAGCTTGGGTGGGTTTATATAGGAAAGGTGAGGGAATTCTATATTATTTAGGTTTGGGACCCCTTATATTAAATTAATCCAAACCAAAAAACCTCCAATGGTTTTTTCCAATGGTTTTTGGGAAAGGGAAGATGAAAAAAATATTTTAAAAAGTCATATTCCGAACCTCATAAAATAATATGGTTGTTATGTAAAGGTGAGTCACACTCCCATGGAAATTAATTTAAAAAGACAAGGTATTTAATAAGTCTTGAGGGGTCCATTATTGCTTTGAAAAGTAATTAAAACAAACATAAAATGACATTATTTAAATGGTAAAACATATATTGGCCGAACATAAATATTATAGTATTTTATTACATCTCTATTGTGTCATTACGATGACATAAAACACATTATATATTTAAAAAATATTTAAATTTTACCCAAATATTAGACTATCTCATAAAATTATGAAAAATTCACCGTTGGATAATTTCGATGTCTTGATTCAAGAAATATCATTTATTTTATCTAAATAATTTTCTAAATATGTTAATTTTCCCTTTTAAAATAAAAACCGACATTTATCGAAAAATCACAGGTTTTGACAGAAATGGCTTTCAAACCTTAATAAAAATTACAATTACATTCATAAAATTATATGATCTGTTATAAATAATAAAAATTAATTTCATAAAAATAATAATATTATTTTATTAAAATATTATTTAATTCAAAAATAAATTAATAAAATAAAATAGAAATCATAATTAAATAAAAATTAAAACACTATTTGTACTTTAAAAATTATTTACAATGTATCAATAATGACAAGAATGTATATACATTATTATATAAAATAAATAATGTACATGAACATATTACTATGAATTTGTTAATAACCCCATAAAACAACAGCATAAGACCTAAGGGTAAGGTGTACGATGGTGACAGACTCTTGGGGTGGCCCGGATAACATTTCTCAAGTGGTAATCTCTATCAACATCCACTTTTCCCGTAGACGGTCCTCTTCGAGCATGACATGATGAAGCTCAGCTTGGGCGTGGTCAAGAGTGAAGCCCAAGAACACCACCTCTTTTTTGAGCTCAGAAAAATGGGATTCGAATGGAGCAATTCTATTGGAAGAGGCCATCGCTTCTTTTTTCAGATTAAATTTGATTTGTTAAAGCCTTATATTTATACTAATCATGTGATCACTATTCAACGACTATATTAGAAATGGTCAAAATTCATAACATAAAACCAAATAACTTGAAATTTTATATAAACATTTTATATAAAGAGACATTTAAATAGATCAAGAGGAATTTTCCGTAATAAAAATTTGGGTCGCTACAATATTCCCCCTTAAAAAATACCGCCCTCTAAATTTTCTCTTTTCCCATACTAAAACAGATGTGGGTAACTTAGCTTCATCATTTACTCTGATTCCCATGTCTCTTATTCAAACTTCTGGTTTCTCCACAACACCTTGCCAAGGGCCATTGTCTTATTTCATAGAATATTTTCTCTACGATCTAAGATCTTCACTGTTTTCTCCTTATAAGAACGATAATCTTCCAATTGTACCACATTAGAAGAGAGTACATTTGAAGGGTCCAGTATGTACTTTCTTAAGAGGGATACATGAATGACATCATGTACATTGTCCATGGTAGGTGGAAGTGCTAGTCGATAGGCCACAACCCTGACATGATCATGAATATCAAAGGGGCCGATGTACCTTGGATTTAACTTACCATTCTTTCCAAAACCTCATGACCTTCTTCCACGGTGATATGGGTAGAAACACCATGTCTCCAAATTTAAACTCATTTTCTTGTCGACATTTATCTGCATAACTCTTCTGTTGACTCTAGGATGCCTTGATATGCTGCTGAATGTTCTTCACCTTCTCCACCATTTCCTCAACCATTTCTGGTCCATGAAGCTTATGTTCACTGACCTCGTCCCAACATGCCAGTGTTCTGCACCTTTTCCCATACAAGGATTCATATGGAGCCATTTGTATGCTCATGTGGAAACTGTTATTATAATAGAACTCAACGAGAGGATGTTGTTGATCTCCTTATCCTTTAAAGTCTATTGAGAACACTCTCAACATATCCTCATGTTTTTGGATAGTCCGCTCGGATTGGCCATCAGTTTCAGGATGATATGTCGAAATGAAGTTCAGTTCAGTATTTAGAGCATGCTGAAGACTCTTCAAAAACATAGATGGAAATATTGGATCTCGGACAGACACAATAGAGAGTGGTACTCCATGTAACCTTACCACATCCATGATATATATCTATGCCAGTTGATCCAATGAGAAATCCTACCAAATAGAAATGAAGTGTGCAGTCTTTATAAGATGATTCACAGCAACCCAGATTGCATTGTTGCCATTGGATGTCCTTGGAAGTCCAGTGACAAAGTCCATGGTGATGTTCTCCCATTTCCATTCTGGTATGAGCAATGTTTGCATCATCCCCTTAGACTTCTGCCTCTCTGCCTTCACTTGCTAGCACACTAGACACATTCATGTATATGCAACGATCACATTCTTCATATTATCCCACAAAAAGTTTCCTCAGAGATCTAGATACATCTTTGTGGTCCCTGGGTGAATAGTGAAATTTGAACTATGTGCATCATCCAAAAGTTCATTCTTCAGCTCCAGACATGATGGAACACATAGTCTTTTCCCAAACCGCACAATTCCTTCTTTATTAACATTAAAATCTGAGGATTTCCATTTTTTGACAGCTTCCACTTTTTCTTTAATTCTCACATCATTCTTTTGAGCATCCTTTAACCTTTCCAAAAGAGACGGTTGAGAAATCATTTGTGAAAGGAATGATGATGTTCCCTTCTCTATGATCCCTATGTCAATCTTCATCAAGTCTAAGAAGATTGGATCCTTCTCAATTCTCATCATTGATAGAATCAATGGATCCTTTCAAATTAGGGAATCTGCCACCTTGTTCGCTTTCCTTGGGTGGTAATGGATTGAACAGTCATAATCCTTGATGAGCTCTATCCATATTCTCTGACACATATTAAGCTCTTTCTGTGTGAATATATATTTAAGAATCTTCTGGTCAGTATATATCTCACATTTCTCTCCATAGAGATAATGCTGCCAGATTTTCAAGGAAAAAATCACCGTCGCCAACTCCAGAACATGCATTGCATAGTTTCGCTCATTGATTTTCAACTGCCTTGAGGCATAGGATATAACTTTATCATTCTGCATCAGCACACAGCCATAGCCCTTCTTCGAAGCATCACTGAAAACCACAAAACGTTCCCCACTTATGGGTAAAGTGAGAACAAGCGATGTGATAAGCCTCCTTTTCAACTCCTTGTAGATCTCTCCGCATTCATCAATCCATGAAAACTTTACTAAATTTCGAGTTAGCTTTGTAAGAGGGTTGGAAAATCATGATAAATTTCTCACAAAACATCAATAATATCCAGCTAACCCCAAGAATCTACGGATATCTGTTTCTGATGTTGGCCTCGGCCATCCCTCAATTGAATCTGTTTTGGACGGATCCACAGATATCCCATTGATTGTGATGATATGGCCCAAGAATGAGAATTCCTTCAACCAAAACTCACACTTGTTGTACTTTGTATAAAGATTATCCTTGCGCAATGTCTACAGTACAATTCTTAGATTCTCCTCATGATCCTCCTTTGTTTTGAAGTATATTAGAATATCATCTATAAATACTACCACAAATTTGTCGAGGTAATCTCTAAAGAATCTATTCCATAATTCCATGAAGATTTCTAGAGAATTAGTGAGTCCTAAAGGCATTATATGAATTCATAATGCCCATATCTTGTGCGAAAATCAGTCTTGGGTATATCTTCCTTCTTCACCCATATATGATAATATCTCGACCGCTAGTCCACCAGGGAGAAGTATTGTGATCCACACAGCTGATCGAACAAGTAATCAAATCGTAGGAGAGGATACTTGTTCATTATCGTGATTTTGTTATGTTCACGATAGTCAATGCAAATCCGCATTGACCCATCCTTCTTCTTGACGAAGTGGACTGGTGCACCCCATGGTGAAGCACTTTGGCGCATAAACCCTTTATCCAGATTCTCCTATAGTTGTTTCTTTTGCTCTTCAAGCTCTACAACAACCATTCTATATAGAGTCTTGGATATTGGTAAAGCCCCGGATATAGGTTCAATTGAGAATTAAACATATCTTCTAGGAGGAAGACCAGACATTTTCTTTTGGAAAAACATCAGCAAATTACTTCACAATAGGAATTTCTTCAAAGATGGTTTCTGCCGTGGACTCAATCATATGATCTATAAATGCTTTCTCATAAGGTAGTAATATCCATTCTTGAGATGATGGAGATAAAGGAGATTCATCTTCTTTCTTACACTGGTAAAGAATCAGGGGTCAATTCTCCATATGGAGTGTTATTTCCCTCTCCTGATAATTTATGTTGGCTCTATATAAGGAATGAAAATACATTCCATGAATTGCATCAAATTCCACCAGTGGGAGTATGATGAGGATCGCCAGGAAATTAAATCCAAAAATTATAACAGGGGAGGACTTATATTCATGGGATGCAATGATTTCCCCATTTTTCGTACTCACCGACATCTTCACTTCCATGATTTGTGGTGGTTCTGGGATTGTTCTACTAAACTTTCGAGATATAAAAAATGCGTAGAACCTGAATCAAAAAGTACATTCATTGTTCGTGAATGAATAACAAGCATACCTATCACCACTTTGTTGTCGGGGTTCACTTCGGCAGAAGTGATTGCAAAAGCTCTTCCTTTCCACCTTGGAGGTTGTTGGTTTCCTATGAAAACCCATGGATTTGGGCACTGATTTGAAAAATGACCCGGTTCATTGAATTTGTTGCATTAAACAATGCGTTGAGGTTCGAACGGAGCATTCCACTCCTCTGTCGCAGATGCAGGTCTTTCATTCCAACAATTAACAGCTATGTGCCCTTCTCTTCCACACCAAAAGAATTTACTCACACCCTTAAGGAAATTTCTAGGGTGCTTCTTTTAGCACTTTTGGCAAGTGGGGTGTTTGATCTTCTTAGCACCATTGGATTTATCCATTAGACCACCAGCATTGAAGTCCACCATACACTTCTTATCCCCATGACACCCTTGTGATTCTCCGATCACCATTTCGACCTTGAGGGCACATCAGACAATTTCCTCATAGTGTTCAATGTCACGGATCACCAATGATTTCCTCAGGCTAGGCTTCAACACACCAAAGAAGCGGTCAACTTTTCATTCGGGGGTAACGACAAAGCCAGAAGCATATCGTGCAATCCTTGTTAAATTTTCCTCATAACCTCCAATAGATTATTCATCTTTTTGCTTAAGGTAAAGGAAGTCCCCTTCCATATTAAGCTGGAGGGTGCAGGAAAAATATTTATCAAAAAACATCTTCCGGTAATCCTTCCATTCCAATGCCTTGATCTCTTCCTCAGGCTTAGTATTTTTTATCAAAGTCTACCAATGTTTAGCTTCACCCTCCATAAGATAAGTCGTTAGGAGAACCTTCTCTTATTCATAACATTGAAGGATGGAGAAGATATTTTCAATGGAGTTTATCCATTGTTCAGCGATCGTGGGATCAGATGATCGACTAAAAGTAGAAGGCATTTGTCTCATGAAGCTCTCGATAGCGACTTGTTATTTCTTAGGGGTGGTTGAATGTTCCTCTTGACCCATGTTTCTATTAAAAATTGAGTTATCTGAGAGAGATGTGTGACAAATTTCACGATTCCCTCTCCCATTGGATTGGGCATCTCATCAGTAAAGTCATCACACTAATTTTCACAACGTCTATTAGCCCGAGTCCTCCTATTAACAGCCATTAGATGGAAGAAAATGAATGTTAGGGGTAACACATGAAGGGTAATCCAAAGACAAACTTTTATGACTTATAAATAAACTTGCATTTCCTTAACTCATGAGTCTATAGGCTTCAATGTAGGATTTTCTTGGTCTACCATCAAACATATATTCTTAGGGGAATTTTTTTATTCCGTTAATAAGAGTTCATATTAAGATTGTGAATTTATAAAAACACATTTCCTGGGAGTGTCATAACCAATACTGCTGCAAGGCTCGTTTTTGTGCACCAGTTCTCGTTCGAGTCTAGATCAAAGCGGTGTTTTCGGGTTTTACCCCTAGGATACATCTGTGCCAGAGCCGCCTCTACCTGCTCGTATCCAGACATAGATGTATCTTCATTATAACCCACTTACTCAATACTCACCAAAACACAAGGATGTTTTTATTATACTTAGTCTTGACTCTTAAGATTTTACTAGGGTTTTATAATCCTTGTCCCAAAAAATAACTAAACCTATCCTATGATACCAACTATGACAACCCTGCTTTTATTAAAAAAATAAACATGATTCATTACATAAAACATCACTTGATACAATAATGAATATTGAGAGGATTAGTGTCTTTGGGGTTTTGGATCATTTCATAAAAACATGAAACATAAAATAAAACATCTTTATTGAAAACATCCTTTACAAGACCACTACATTCCCTCGTACATAGCATTGCATGGGATAACCTGAGGACATGTATAAAAAAAGGGTGAGCTACAACGTCCAGTAAGGGAATACACATGGAATAACATGAGGATCACAATACATGTCAAACATTAGTCAAATCAATAGATCATAAGAGGAACATGAACATAAAAGCATGATAATGAATGATAATCATAACATGGAAATGTGGAAACAACACTTAACATGGAATTAGAATGAGCCATGGCTAATTGCACATAGAGCATGCGTAAATCCTCATTTCACATGAAGTACAAGTAATCCCTCTTTGTAATTGAATTTGAATGAGTCAACACTCATTGCACATGACATATCATGATACTATATTTTTCCCAATGCATTTGAGCACTATAAGGGGACACCCTTCTTAAACATTTCATTTCATGCATAAGTGTGCCACATGGATCATAAAACATTGATTAATAAAACATAATCATTTAATCCACGATAATGGAATGTGGAATTCATACATGAGACTTTATAAACAATAAGTAAATGTGAATAAAGGTGAATACCCTTAATGGAGAAATGGGCATGGTATTCACTACAAAATGGAATTGCCTTAGAATATCAGTTCAATTTTGGCAGCGTAACGTCGTGACATAAGAATTCATAAATTGGGAAGTATGAGGGAGGTGAAAAACCATACCACATCATTCATAATTTAAACTAAAAGGGAAAAACAACATAAATAAAATTTGAAAAAAATGAGAATGGAAGAAAAAACATTTACATGGAAGTGTGCGTCCAAAGGCTAGAGAGAGGCTTGTGAGAGGCTTCTTGGGAACTTGGGGAAACTTGGGAGGATTCTACAGAGAGCAGGACAGAGGGTGGACATACCTGAAATTCATTGAGTGAGGAGGAAGTGGGAGCTTGTGTGGGTTTATATTGGAATGGTGAGGAAATTTTTTATTATTTAGGTTTGGGACCCCTTATTTTAAATTAATCCATACCACAAACGCACCCATTGTTTTTGCCCATGGTTTTTGGAAAAGGGAAGAGGAAAAAAATATTTTATATGGCCAATGTCCGATCTTCTTAAAATAATAGGGTTGCTTATGTGGAGTTGAGTCACACTCCCATGGAAATTAATATAAAAAAACAAGGCAATTAATAAGTCTTGAGGGGTCCATTAATGCTTTTAAATGTAAGTACAACATACCCAAAATTACATTATTTTAATGTTATAACATATATTCGACGAACATTAAGATTATAGTATTTTATTACATCACTATTGGGTCATTATGATGTCATAAAACACATTATATATTTAAACGGTATTTAATTTTTACCCAAACATTTGACTATCTCAGAAAATTATGAAAAATTCAGCATTGGATAATTTCGATGTCCTGATTCTAGAAATAACATTTATTTATCTAAATAATTTTCAAAATATTTTAATTTTCATTTTTAAAATAACAACCAATAGTTATTGAAAATTCACTATTTTTGACAGAAATGGCTTTCAAACATTAATAAAAACTACAATTGCATTCACAAAATTATTTGATCATTTATATATAATAAAAAATAATTTAATAATAATATTATTAATATTTTATTAAAATATAATTTAATTAAAAAATACCTTAATTTAATAAAATATAATTCTTAATAAAATAATAACAAAAAACACTATTTGTACTTTAAAAATAACATAGAATGTATCAATAATGACAAGAAGGTATATATATTATTATATACAAAAAATAATGTACATGAACATAGTACTATCGATTCGTTACATAACCCATTCAAAAAGCTGCATAAGACCTAAGGGTAAGGTGTGCGATGGTGACAGACTCTTGGTATGGCTCGGATAACATTGGTCGAGTGGTAATCTAAGTCAACTTCCACTTTTCCCGTAGACGGTCCCATTCGAGCTTGACATGATGAAGCTCAGCTTGGTCTTGGTCAAGAGTGAAGCCCAAAGAATCCACATTTTTTCCGAGCTCTGAAAAATGGGCTTTGTATGGAGCAATTCTACTGGATGAGGCCATAGCTTCTTTTTCTGAGTAAATTTGATTTGTTAAAGCCCTATATTTATACTAATCATGGGATCACTGATCAATGGAAATATTAACAACGGTCGAAATTCTAAACATAAAACAAAATAAGTTGATATTTTATATAAAGAGATATTTAAATATATCAAGAGGAATTTCCATTAATGAAACATTGAGTCGTTACACCCATTGTCTTGACCTTCACGCTTTCGATGTTACTCATCAAGGAAAGGGATCCTTTCACACCCCTCTTTTAAGTCATGAATTCTTTTATGTTATGTCTTATAGTTCCATTTTATTATGTGGGGGATTTTTATTCTATAAATTTTCTACTGTAAATTTCAAGTCCAAATGATGAATGAACTCTTATCACTCTCATCAGTTAATTTTCCAAATTATTAATTAAAGATGTTAGGCTAACGAATTTTTGATAAAATAAATCACATCTTCTCTTTTCATAAATGTTTCCTTTTCATGTGGTATGACATTCAAATATCTATACCATGTTATTATATGTTCTATTTACTGTCCATTTCATGTTAATTTTTGAGATTCCCTTTTACCTCTAATCAATTTTTTTTTCTGAATTTTTATGTGACACCGTTAGGCTGCCGAATTTTTCATAAAAGAAATCACGTGTTCTATTTTCTTTCATGTTTCCTTTTCATGTGGTATGACATTCCAATTTCCATACCATGTTTTTATCTCCTTGTTATTCTATATTTGTAGTATATTATAAGTTTTTTATGTGTAGGTTACTCTTGTACCCTCACATTTCAATGTTTTCAAAAACCATGTTATGTAGCTGTTATGGTGTAGAAATTTCATCTCACAATTTCCCTCACTTTCTCTAAATAAGTTATTTTGTTTTATATATGTGAACACTCGTACCAATATAGTTTCTATGGTTGTTCATAAATATATAAATATGATATATTTGATTCTGGAATTGACATACATATAACCCTCACTCCCTTACCATGAGTTATAAATTATATAATGATCATACTTTTAAGAGCATTAAATTGACAAGATTTTGAAATGAAACCCATTTCATTTATTCTATATGGGTTATTTATGAATTGTTTGATTATGATATATTTGGCTCACATGTATGTAAATAAATATTATGGGTGTGCCCTAATAGCACTCCAATACATTGGGTATAGTTTTAATATTTTGAGATGACAAGTTTCATGATACCTTAGTGAATAACTATGATAATTTTTATGACACCATGGGGATGGAACTTGGTTATATGTTCATGAATGTCTAAATGAAATCTTGTAGCCCCATATTCAAGTATGTTTCATGTCCTATTCATTATGATATGCCAATACTTCTATTTCTCATGTCTTTATGTTGTATTCATGTTCGTATAGATATCAAAAGTACATTGATTCCCATGTTTACCCTTTCTAGGCCTTATGCTTACCTTTTCCTTTTATGTATGTTTCCATGTTATGAGATGCAGTAGTTGTATGTAGGATGGTCCTATGATAAATCCATACAAGTGGTTTAGAAGAATGTTTTATGTTGTATTCATGTTTTTTTGTTCCTGATTTCCAGGAAACTATAGTTTAAAGATCCTCTATAAGTAAAATGAAATGAAAAGTTATATATTAAAAAGGAAGGATTTCTTTGTTGGTATCAAAATAATTATTTAGTTATTTATGAAAATTAGGATATAAAAACATTAGGTAGAACCCTATAGAAAATATTAAAAAGAAGAAATCATTCTGGTATTTTGGAGAGTATTAAGTAAGTGGCTTATCAAGGAAATACACCCATGTCTAGAGTCGAGCGGGTAGAGATGGCTCTGGCACAGATGTACCTAGGAGGGAAAAATCTGACAAGGTCTTTTGGGCTTGACCCAGGGTATCCTGGGACACCACAACAGGACTTTCTACACTCTTGGTTACGGCACTCATGGGGGATATGATTGGTTAATCGAAAGCTTTTCTATGAATCATTATGAAGGAATTATAGAAAAATGTAATTGTCTGAGAATGAGGTTTTAAGACATAACATCGTTTTTAGTTAAAATAATCATAAATGAAAAAAGTATCTCACGAAGAATTTATTCTTTTAAAATATATCCCCATCATCTTGGAATACGTTGATGTATTTTTGAGGAGTTACTTGGACCTCACCTAGAAAGAAAGGTAGAGTTCTCCACTGATCTCAAACTTGGATCACATCTGATGTCAAAGACCCCATATAGGATGGATAATGTATAACTAGAGGAATTAAACAAACAACTCCAAGATCATTTGGAGAAGGGGTTTATCGGACCAAGTGTGTCTCCTTGGGGAGAACCAATTGTCTTTGTGAAGAAGAAGGATGGATTGATGCAGATGTGCATTGATTATAGGGAACTGAAAGTGATGACAGTGATGAATAAATACCCTCTTCCATGAATTGATGACTTATTTGACCAACATCTTGAGGATCAATTTTTCTCTATGATTTATCTTTATTCTGGTTATCATTAATATAGGGTGATGAATGCTGATATTCCAAAAACTTCCTTCTGATCATGATATGTGCATTATGTGTTTTTTTATTATTCCATTTGGACTAACTAATAAACCTAATATTTTTATGGATCATGAATAAGTTGATTTTGGAAACTTATGTTTTCTGAAATGGATATTATTTTTATAGGAAAATGATTTGGAGATAAAATGATAAAGGTTATTTTGGACGATAATTTTTCTTTTGGAATACTATGTGCCTAAGGAAAATAAAATGCAAAATGATTTAAATTGTGGAGGAATGGTTAAATATTTTTTAATTTTTTTTAAAAACTATGTATATATTTTGAACATATGTTGATATGGATTATTTCTTGAAAATGAGTATCATATCATAGTGAGTATGTGATTTGAAAAATTATACTTAGTATGAGACTTAAATAGTAGTCGATGTTATTTGGAGATAAATGTTATGTTTTATTGTGGAAGACAATGTGATTAAATCCTTTTTTTAGGTTCCAATATTAGTTTGGTTTTTTCTGAAGAATTTTAAGGATGATTGTGTATTGAATGGTCTTTTTGGAACTTTGGGTACTTTTTATTGAGTTTTGTAGATTAATAATCACTGTTCTTTTTATAACGGATTATCCTTTTTGGGGATTATATGATCTCGTACTAATAATTTTAGATTTAGTTGACGATTAAAGACAAGAGAAATATATAGTTCTTCTTATGTGGATTATGAGATTCTCTAGAAGATTATTCATGTTCTTTTTATGAGACCAAGTGTTTTTGAATGCTCAATGTTTGGTGAAAATAATAGTCATGGTTGAAACTTTTAAAAGGATGAAACTCTACATGATGGTAAGAATATTTCCTTATGTTTTTATTATATGTAGTAAATTAATTCCCCAAAATTATTACAAGGAACATAAAACCAAAACATTGTTGGTTTGTGTTTCCTACAGGGTAATAAAACACCATTTTACAGATCATAAGTTTTTGATCTTCTTGCGGTTAATATTCTCATAATCATGTTTTCTATGACTCTCCATTCGAACATGACCCTTTTTTCTCTTCAATATCCAATTATTCCTACATGGAATCCTAGTATGTGTAACTTGGGTGACCATTGTATAAAAATTTCATTTTTTATGTAATAGTTTTACTGACTCGTTTTTCAATGTGGGACATTCAATGAAATTTCCAAGCCCAATTTAAACATTTTGTGGACAAAATTTCTTAAGGGGGGATGAATGTAACAACTACAAATTTTGAATAATTTTTTTTCCTAATTTTTTGAGTTAGTTTATTTTATACACAACATAACTATATCATTTAAAAAAAGAGTTAAATTAAAATGAGACTTTTTGGATTCTACTGTTATATAACCGTTGGTCAATGTGAACGCTGGAAACTATATGTTGTGAATATTGTCTATAAATATAAGTGGTCATGATTAATTAATATAGAAAGAAGATTCGATGGACTCATACAGTAGTATCGGGCCGATCAAATCCCATCTGACAGAACATGGGAAAGATGTAGCACCATTGGGATTTGCTCTGGACTAAACAAATCCAAAAATTTTCATGAGAAACTGGAATGGAATCACCTTCTTGACAAGTTAAAGATGATAGAAATCACCTCTCGTGCAATGTTAACCGAGCCGCCCCATGATTCTATCACCTTGGCACACCTTACACGTAGGTCCTATGCTGGGGTTATAAGGGGCTATGTGAGGATACCATAGTTACTTTATTTAATGCGTTGAGGTAAATAAAATTGTGATATCTTCCAATTTTGAAGTTTTTTTTTCAAGTGTCTGAATAAATATTGGAAGTATTTTGGTAAATTTTGTAGAAAATGGAATTTTAAAAATATTTATGTAATCCTTAAATAATTAATGATGTGTAATAATTTTCAAAACATAGTTGTTTACAATTGTATTCAGCATGAAATTTATAGTACAATAAAATCAACTTAATTTTTGGTGAATAGTAAATTATGAATAGTAATTTTAAGAATAGGATTAGTATTTTGACCAAATGGATTAGTAAACTAACTTAATGAAATATTAATATAATTTAGGCACTTTTATTAAGTAACGTGATTCAATAATGTAGTTAAAAAAATTTCAGAAATTATTTTTAAAGTATTAGTTATTCCGGGTGAAGAGTATTCTTTATTTAAAATTTAAATTAAGAATATTGAAAAAATTATTTTCTTTAAATGGAGTTAATTTTTGAAATCAGAGAATCATTATTTTGTTAAGGTGAATTTTTGGGATTTTTTTGAGAATGTTGAATTTTCAGTGAATAGTGTTTTTATTTAAATTTTAAATTAAAAAAATTTAGAAAAGTATTTTCATAAAATGGAGTTCATTTTTGAAATCAGAGAGTCGATATTAGATTAAGGTGATTTTTGGGGAATTTTCGTAAAAAAATTGAATTTTTGATGAATAGTGAAAATACAGTTTTCAGTTTCAATTTTTTAATGACATCATTAAGGATGTAATAATTATGTAATATTTCTGGTCGACATATGAATAGTAATATAAGGTATGAGGTGTCCCATGTGGCCAATAATATGGGAAAATACTGTGGGCAATAACATTGTTTTTCCAATGCCACCGATGAGGTGTCCCTAGGCTATTAATGACTTGTCCTCTCACTTCTCCTATAAATACAAATGATTTCCCTCATAGATTTATTTTCCAAATCCACCTCAATGACATTTTAGTATCCGTACCTCCCAATGAGTCTTCCAAAGGTTCCCTCAAGCCTCCCATGGTCCTGACCTTAATGCTTTTGAAGTTACTCTTCAAGGTAAGGGATCTTTTTACCCTTCTCTTTTAAGTCATGACTTCGTTTATGTTTTGTCATATAGTTCCATTTTATGATGTGGGGGATTGTTCTTCTTTATAAAATCTACTTTCCATATCAAGTCCAAATTATTAGAGAACTATTTCCACTATAATCAACTAATTTTCGGAAATTTTATGTGACGCCGTTAGGCTGCCAATTTTTTCTTAAACGAAATAACATCTTCTCTTTTATTATAAGTTTCCTTTTCATATGGCCTGACATTAAAATATCCATTCCACATTCTAATAAGTTATAATTACTATCCATTTCATGTCTAATTGTTTATAGGAAATTTTACTTCTCATAAATTGTTTTTCTTAATTTATATGTGACTCTGTTGGGATGTCAATTTTTTCATAAAACAAATCATGTCTTCTATTTTCTTTCATGTTTCCTTTTCATTTTGTATTTCATTCAAATTCCCATAAAATTTTCTTATCTCCATGATATTATATATTTAAAATTTATTATAAGTTATTTATTAGTAGGTTACTCTTTTAACCTCTCTTTTCAATGTTTTCCAAAACCATGTTATATAAGTGTTATGCTGCAGAAATTTTATCTCACAATTTCCCTCACTTTCTCTCAAGTAGTTCTCTTGTTTTATATATTTGAATACCCAAACCTATTTCATTTCTATATTTTCTCATAAATATATAAATATGATATATTTTATATTATAATTGACATACATATAACCCTCGCTCTCTGTTCATGGGTTATAAATGATATAATGATCATATTTTTTAAGAGCTTTTAAAACGCCACTATTTTGAAATGAAACGCATTTATTTTATTCTCTATAGGTTATTTATGAAATGTTTGATTATGATAAATGTTGATCACGTATAATTAATGTCATATTAAGGGTGTTCCCTGATAGTACTCCAATGCATTGGGTAATGTATTAATCTCTAGAGATGACATGTTTCACGATTCCTTGGTGAATAACCTTGGTAATGTTTATGAAACCTTGGGGATGGACCATGGTGATATGTTCATGAATGACTAAATGATATGTTGTAGACGCATATTCATGTATGTTTCATGTTCTTAACATTATGATATTCATATACTTCTATTGCTCATTTCTTTATGTTGTATTCAATATTTTATTGATATCAATATTACATTGATTCTCTTGATTACGCATACTGGGCCTCTTTCTCACCCTTTCCTTTGATGTATGTCTCTTGGATATGAGATGCAGTAGTTGTATGTAGGATGAACATATGATTAATCACTAAAACTGGTTTAGAATTATGTTTTATATTGTATTAATGTTATGTATTAAAAAGGCAGGTTGTCACACCTAAATGATTCCCTTAGGTGACTATTCCCTCATTACTAGAGTATATCACAATATAATTCAATCACATTAAATAGTATATGCACATATAACGGTAGACAACAATAATGTGTGGAATACTGTAATATATAAAAATTACCAAACATTCACATATTCATTAATGAAGATGATAAATTTTTAGTAAATAGATAAAATAGGTACATAAAGATATTGTGCTCCTCAATTCTTCAAAAAATAAAAAAGAATAAAAAATCCCCAATAGAATCACAAGACTCAGCTTGGCCCCATGGTCCCCTACTCTAAGGAAATGACCATGATCCCGTGTGAGGGAAAATTCCACAATTATCCATTGCATCCAAATAATCTGATCACATCCCCTATGAGTCCTATATAGGGTGTAATATAACATCCCAGCAGGTAACCTTCCAATGGTCAATATATTTCTTATAAGTATGATGAAATATTATAAATAGATGTTTTTAAACATAAAACATTAGAAGAGTGGATCTATACCCGGTACAAATACCAATGTTCTAAGTTCACATACTATCATGGGACAATTTTATAAAAGTCATTGGAAAACATTACGAAACATGTATCATAAATCAAATATGTTCAGTGGAAAACCATAATTTTTTTATTCCATTAAATGATAATAGCAGTGATGTTTTTTTTCGAACACGGTCATCAGTTATCCTATATTTCATGTCACTCTCTTTGTGTTCCAAAATTTGGGAATTATAATTCATTATTCCCATACCCAATTGATTAGATAGAATAAAAACCCATTTTATTTACTCCATTCATGCTAAATTTATCTTTGGAAAAAATCATGTTGGCCATTATAAGAGCCCTTTATCCAAAAAAAACTCTATATTCATTGGAATTATCATTGTTCAGTCAAAAATAAGGTTCCACTATGTGTTTAATTATAGTCAAACTATGTCATATAAATAAAGATCACTTGGTTATCTTTTCATTCGCACACAAGGGATTACCCACATGATATTATGATTTAGTTATTGGTTTCCAAGTATATATTAATGATTACAAATTATAAATCATAGAAATTTTATTGAGAATGAAAATGAAACAACAAAATAGCTAAGGGTTATCCACATAATCAGATCATCTCCCTCAGCAAAATGACTCTCTTTACATCTTTATTAGAAATCAAGCACCTAAGATTGATCATCATATATTGAGTGTCATAAATAATGTATTTTCACTATTCAAGGTCTTCCATAAACATATCATCCTTGGAGAAAACAACATAGACCCTTATTCACAATCGGTCCTCCTCATTCTAGATCTCAGAATCTATATTCCGGATCATAGGCACCTTGGCCTCAGACACTGTCGATTTTGATCCCAAACTATTGGTGATCATATTTAGTGTAGAAGCAGCCATCAGGAGCTCATTTCTGGGCCATCTTTATGGTAAATATGATTATCATCCTACATATATGTCTAAAAGTTTATAGAATTGTGTTTCTTCAATGCCAAAATGTGCTCTAGCCATTCCGATCATGCCTGGTGGATGATGACATCATAGTAAAAAATGTGAATATTCCTAGAATATATCCTCATAGTCCAATGGTTTACTATAAACTGTCATTGAGATCCCACCTATCATAGAATTTCATCAATCCAAATAAATGCTATTTTTTCTAAACATTACTACAATGGTTTCGTTGGATGAACTATTTTTCCCTGGTGACATCTGACCAGATTTCTCAAAATCATTAGGTTGATTGGGATCTTGAGGAACGAATGAAATGTAATATGATTTTGGATGAGCATTCCATGTGATGGTCATAGTGAGTATGAATCTAGTGGAATTTTCCATCTACAATCCTCAGTGTATCAATGACTACTCATGGGAATAACTATTTTTCAGCCTCTCCAACATAGATAGAATATTTATCCTACCCATGACGCATCCCTGATGTAGAAGATATAATCCCATAACCATTTATACACATATTGTTGATGATACCTTAGCTTCAGATCCAGTAACCTCGACTAGAGGAAGTTCTGAGGCAGAACCACCCCATTTATTCTCCACATCTACATTAACCACAAATTTTTTCACTACATCCTCTATCACAGTTCTTGTCCCAATTGTATTTTCTTATTATTAAAATATCATGGGATCCTATACCATGAATCTACCACCCATACCTATTGGTGGATCTATCTTGGAACCTTCCATAACATCATTGGATTTGTTGGCTACTAATGGTGTCACCTTATTACAAGAAACCATTTTGTTACTTCTTTTAACCGGTCTTGTCCTGTGAATTTTCTCTACACCTCTCACAAGTGGAACCATATCAGTATTTCCCTATGTTGGTTCATCTATGGTTGGACTGACCTCTCTATCATAGCATATTGTCTCCTCTAGAAGGGTATCCTCCACTACCATCACCCCTTCTTCCAGTACCATTACTTTAATATTAGGATCCAAAGATCAATTGATCATTGTAGGGACATGAAGAAGGGTCCCCATGCTTTCCCCTTCTTGGGTTGAGTTTCACTCTCCCTATTTTTGAGGAATCTATTAGAAATCCCCATCCTCAACTATAGTTCATTACTACATAAATAGAAAATGGATCAGTAAATGTTCTTGAATATTGATTAGTGTTTGAATGAATTCAATAATCAACAAGTTTACCATGTCAATAATGTAATATCAATCTTTATCATGGATTATTTAGGAATAATCTCCAAAAGAGTCATGGAATTTATTTCATTAAGCCACAAAGGTATGAATTTCATGGGATGCGTAAGGAAAATTCATGTCTAGTTGCATCTTCACTAAATCAGTCCAGGGGCGCACGATACAAAAAGAGTATATTACATCATCCTGATAGGCCTTGGGCTGAATCTCTATGGTATCTGATTTGTGGGATCCTACATATGATTTTACCATCCTATTTTAGTAATATCAAATCTGTAATGATATACTACGAAATTCATTTAGAATTAGTGAACTACTTGTGTAGTCCCTAGGAATCCTAGGTTTTAGTTTAAATGACATCACATGGAATATTTTGTTGTCATACTAGATTCATTGGCCAATGAACATGAACACTAAGGAAAACCCTAGATTAGTCGCATTATTCCAATGAATTCCTTCCAATGGCCTTTAATCCATGATCAGTTCCTCTCTTTGTGTCTCATTCCTATTTCGTCTCATGTTCTACTGAACCTGATATAGTTTTCCTGCACACTGGAGTTGCTCTGCCTCCATGAAGTTTTCCTTAAATTGTTCATCCTAGACGCTATGGGGTAGGGTAAACTACTAAATTATATTGAATATCCATATATCTTTGAGAAACACAAGAATAATAATAAACACAACATATAACATAGACATGGGAATGATCGTACACATTATTAGGTGGTTTAAGATCATTAAGAATATTTTTTGACTTCATGCATGAACAAGAGGAAAATCTTCCCTATCATTGAAGGATTGAATTCATGACGTACTTCAGAGTAACAATTCAGAGGAATAATAAACATGAACTTGAATTTACATAAAATTATTGTCGATTTTATGGCTCACAAACAATCTCACATTTGACTCTAGCTACGTGTAGCCCACATAAAAAGGCCAAAAGGGGAGAACCCTATTCCTCGGTCCCTATGTCATCATTGGTCATTATACCCATTAGCATGAAGGATATATGTAAGTGATGTTACCTTCCATCACCAACTTACTCAACACATCTATAAGGATGGTTGGATCGCAAGGATATTTAGAATTGTGGGAAAAAATTTAATATGAAAGGATAAATAGGATTTAGATACTCATTTCTTCCATTGTTCTTGGACACACAACCATATAGAAAATGGAAGGCCCAGAAACCCACTGTGGAATAATTCCTTTGTTAATTTTCCTATTATATATGTATTTCTTCTCCAAAATTGATATTCTGTGGTTATAACACTAAACTATATTCATAATCACCACCATTATGAAGGGATTTTGTTGAACCCCCTTGTGTGAATCTCTAACTTGAACCATACTATCACTAATTAGAACTAAAATGAATGAATTAAATTTTACTATGGGTTCATGCTCAGTCGTGACACTATTGACCAAAAAAATTACTATATAGCTTCATGAATCAACTTGTAGGAACCCTCTATTACCTGACTATAGACCATGGGACATGGGAGTTTCTGCATCAAAAACATCTTTGCTGGCTCCTCTCCCTCCTCAAGACTCTTTGTGGGTTTGTTTAAGAAATCCTTAAAACATTTATTCAGTAGAATGTCCATTTTATTTAGTTTATCCACACTGTCTCCCATCTCCATATTCAACTGTACCTTCTTTAGTCCCATTAGTGTCTCTTTTCCCTCCGAAAAATTTTTCATAGGAAGAAACATTTCATACTTCGACCCTATGATCGAGATCCCAACAATTTCTTAATGGTCTCTATGGCTGATACCGACCACATTGTGATTGTAAAACCCCAAGCTTCAAGGTACACATATATTTGATTTATACAGTAGTGTGTGTTGTACACAATTTCGAGTTCTAACACACACTACAATCAATCAAACTAGCCATTATGAACCGTAATACCAAGTTTTTAAAATTTTATAAATTTTATCATTCAAAATGGACCTGATTTTTGGATTTGGAATATCAAAATTATCCTAGGGTGAATTATTGGTATTTTTTGAAAACATTCAATTTTTGATGAATAGTGAAAAACACTGAGTTATTGGTAAAAACCGAATTTATATTTAAATAAATATTTATTTTATTTAAATTTATTTTGGTCAATATATACACATAATTACTATATAAGTTCAACACAATTCATTGGAGTCAGTTTATAATAATTTTAGATATATAAAAAATTCTAGAACTTTTCACCATCTTTTACCAACCTCCTAGGAGAATTTGAAAATTCACATAAACCTTATTTTTACCGCTTCATTGAGTGGAATTTCAAAAATCTGAGAGACACAGTTGATATCAGTAAGTAAATGTGGTTCAATGAGATGAAAATAATGTTTGGTGAATAGTAACTTTTTACTTTTATTTACCACCGTTAAAAGAAAATTGGTTAATTAAGGGTAACAATTATATTAATATTACCCTAATTGATGTCCTAATTAAATTTGACAACTGTATATCGACCAAAAACAACCTTAGTAATAAAATATTATCATTTAGGTCCACATGGATTAGATTAGGACATTTATTATTATTCAATTCAAAGAAGAGTTAAAAGAGTTAAAATCAATGTTTAATTACTAAAACCTTTTTAATATGGGGTTATTCATAAGATAAATTCGATTGTAAATATTCATTAGAAATATAATACTATTTTCTACATAATGGTATTTTATTTATAATTATTTCGCATTATATAATTTAATATATTTTTGACACAATTGTGATGCAGTAATTACCTAATTAATGAAATATTAAAATAATTGATATTATAAATACCCAAAAAATGCAATTTGAGACATTTAATGAATTACATTAATTATATAGGTTAGTAAGACATATTACGATTGATTATATGAATTTTTTTCTAGGTAAGAATGCTGTTATGTTTTTATCAAAAAAATTACCCAATAGTGTAAAAATTGACATAAAAAAGTTTTTAAGACAAATATTATGTTATTAATTCATATTCTATACCTAAAAATATAAGGATCGGCCAAAGGACTTTTATCATGATATGTGTATCATTAATTGGAAAAATAGGGGTCGCATGGATGTATATAGTATGTTTATTAACTATATAAGATAAAAATACAAAGTGACATGGTAAATATCAAAATAATTAACTAAGAATTAAAACTAAAAGATAAGATTAATATAACGACCCAAACCTGTATAAATCTATTGGTTTAAATTATTTCAACCCAAACCAACCTTATACTTTGAATAATCCACTTTGGAACCATTAAAAACTGAATGTGAATTTATTATAAATTAATTCTTTATGTTTCTCCTAAGGAGCCCCTCCTCCACCTTATAAAAAGACACCACTTATAACCAATTCTTCACACCATCAAAGAATTTTGGTTCATCCATCCTCTATTGAATTATCCTCCCAACTTCTCACACTTAGACCAAGATGCCTTATTTTGACTAGAATGTCACCCTAAAAATCCCTTTTTTTCAAATCAAAAGGAAGAACCCGGAGAAGTGGTAATGTCTTCACCGCCCTCTTTAAAGTTCCTTTCTTCTTCAACATCTTCTTTCCTTGTTATTTCCATGATAAAATAATAATTCCAGTATCTTATAAATAATTTGATGTTATTATAAATATGGAACAAACAAATTATTTATTCTATCCATCCCTTGAATGACACGTCACCATACGTGCGTACATACGGCCTACCGTCTCCACATCGTGGTGTAATCGTTTTTCGATATATTATTATTTAGATGGGTATAATAATGATTTATAATTCATTTAAATAATAAATATAACATGATAATGATTCTTTCTATATGATATACCATCAAATTATATATTATTTTAATATCAAAAGAATGATATTGTCGCTCGTGCGTACGTACGGACTACCGTCATCACGAACACGATGAGATTCATTCCCCATCATATCCAGTTGAGTTTAATTCTCATTTAATGATTAAAAATAATGTTTAAGGACTTGATTTAATTCATGATTTAAATAATATACAACTTATCCATAACAAACATGGATTACGTAATAAAACAAACAAAGGAAAATGAATCCAGTAACACCCGAAATGATGATAATACTAAGATATTATTAACAAATAAATGTTAAAAGATCATAAATGATATCATATTAATGTATATGATTATTTTATAATTTAATAACAATTATTTAACCATTATAAAAGAGGTCAACCAACCCTTTACCAAGGAATGGTACACGGTAAGGGTTTATTCACATTCTCTTCATTATCTGAGGTAATTTATACGCAATTATATAGTGGGACCTCTTTATCATCCACATCAATGCTTCTTAAAAATGTATTTAAAATCATTCTTAATATTGTTTAGACTATTGGTTAAAGTCATTTAGACCTTTTACGACTTTTAATATGATGTTTATAAAGAAATATTTCCGTCATTTTCCAAACAAGGTCCTTTTTAACCTTTTCGTCAGAATTAAGGTAGGAATATTTTTTAACTTATACAGAGGGTGCGGTAATTCTCCACATTTTTTACACCTTTTAAGAATCCCTTAAAATCTTATAATAATATTTTAAAAATAAAGGTTTTCATTAGAATTATGTGACTTTTAAATGATTTCACCAAAATTGATATTTCTCTCAAATAGTTTTGATTTCATCTATGTCAACATCCTTTGATGGATATAATGATTTTTTTATGTTTATTTATTATAAAAACATACATTGTATGTTTTGTGAAATGTTTGACTATGGATGTGTTATTTTAATTCCGTTCATGGTTTATGGAGAAGGTATTGACATTTTGTATGCTAGTTTTAATATGAATGTTTATGTTATGTTTAAACTTGTACATTTGAGGAATGAATTGTACTAAATAAATGACGGGTGGAGCTCACTATAGATCCTCGATGCATCGGTAGGTATCATGAGACAGACTAGTGTCTTGGCATGAGGCCTTCATAAAATCTTATTTGTATTCTTTGCACGAGGCCTTGGCTACATGGTTATGATAGTCTGGCATTATGCATTCCATTATTATTAAAGTGGTTATAGATATTACATGTGATTATTTGATTAGTTGAATATCCAAGTGAATAAGTAAATAGAATTATTTCAGTTTATCTTTCCCATATTATGCTTATGTTAATGTTTCAATGGATTTTGTTTTAATTATAAATTTTTTTAAATGTTTATTCTTATTTATGAAGGTTTCTGCTATATTGTTATCCTGATTGTGCATCTAAGCTCACCACTTTCTATGTTTTAATTTTCCCAGGATGTGAAGAAGTAATTTATGAATTCTTTAAGGGATAGTATGAGGGGATATGAGTGTGGATAATAGATACTATGTTGTTGTAGTTTTCATTTTTATGATGTAATGTAAGTCATATTAATATATCTAGTGTTTCCAAGGCTACTACTCTAATCAGTCTATCGGGATTTGATCTTTCTTAAGATCATGAAAATTTTATGTAATAATCCCACGGCTCTAGGTATCTGGGGTCAGGGCGTTGTAGTTGGTATCAGAGAAATTTTAGTACAAACCTTGAATTCTAGATTTTGATAAACTTTGATTAGAGCACATAGACCTAAGATGGACATTGAGGATTAATGTAGAAGAACATATTTGAATTTTGGTATTGTAGAGATTTTGTGAGTATTCAATGCAATACATCCCTATCTGGATACAAGAAAGTAGAGTCGGCTCTAGCATAGATGTACCTAGGATTGAAAACTTAGACATGGAGTTTTGGGCTTGACCCGGGGTATCCTGGTACACGACAACGGGCCTTGCTGCATTACTGGTTATGACACTCCCAGGGGATATGCTTAGGATAATTCTCATTTTCATTACAAACCATTATGAAGGGTTATGATTATATACTTCCTCAAGGATTTTTTTATTATTATGGATTATAGACATAAACTGTGGAATTTATGTTAAGTGTTTTAGAAGTTTGGAATTATATATTTCGATGCATAAAATAATCTAGATTATTCCATTGTTTAGAAATGGCATCTAGTGGAAGAAATGGAAACCGTATTAATGCACACACTCCATGTAGGGATTTCCCTCCTGCTTAAGATAATTATAGTGGATCTAGTGATGCAGCTGGTGCTGAACAGCTAAACACCATACTGGGACAACTCACTCAGTTTATGAATAACAACCTCTCCCTTATAGAGAACCCTGATCTGTAGCGTGGAGGATCAATGTTACATCACTTCATGAGGAAAAAACCACCTACATTAAATGGGAGTACAAATCCCTTATTAGCTGAACAATGGATAAATTACTTAGAGAAAATATTCCATGTCTTGGGGAGTAACGAAAGGGAAAATGTTATCATGGAAGTTTACCACCACACTGGAGATGCTGATAAATGGTGTTCACTGATTCAAAACACTGAGGAAGTTGATGAAGTATCAAATATGGAATGGAGGGAGTCCAATGATTTTTTCACAGAAAAATACTTTCCTCGTGTCCATCGAGCGGATATGGAAAGGCAATTTCTGAGTCTGAGGAAAAATGAGGATGAGAATGTCACAAAGTATGAGGATAACATTACAAGGTTTACGAGGTATGCTGCATATTATATACGTAACCCATGAAGTAAGATTGATCGTTTCTTTGATGGTTTAAAACCATTTCTCCATCGAGCATTAATCTCACAAACATTCTCATCGTACGATGATATTTTCTCATGAGCTATCAAGATGAAAAAGTAATTCTCTATGTCTTATTACTATAATGAATAGCAAGAGAAGAATAGATCTTCTGATCAATTTGTAAATGGGAATAATGGGAAGAAGGGAAAAGTTGTATTTCAGTCCTACAGTAAATGTGGGAAGAAACACCCCGGTACTTGCTTGAAGGGAATGGGAGTCTGGTACATGTGTAGTGAAAAAGGCTTCCAAGCTCATGATTTCATGGGAAAGAGAGTTTCTGTCCACGTGGAATGCTATAATTATATAGAGATGGGAAATTATGCAAATGAATGTAAAAAGCATTAGGGGAACATACCTCAGAAAAGGCCAAGGGATCAAGCCCAAGCTTATGCTATCACTACTGCTGAAATAGAAGTTTTGAAAGATGTGGTGGCATTAATTTAATGGTTTCTCAAGTTTAGAAAATGATTTAATTTATTCTGGATCATCTCATTGTTTCATATCATCCCAATTTGTTATGAAAATTATATATTTCCCATTTTATTTATCGTGGATGTTGTCAGTTAAATATTCTAAGGGAAGTATCATTGTTACAATGTTTTTTCAATCATTCCCCATTAAGGTATATAAATGTTCTATATCTGCTGATCTCATCGTCATACCCATCATTGAATTTGATATAGCACTCAGTATGGATTGGAATTTGGACAACGATGAAAAAATTTATTGTAAGAAGAAGGAGGATACGATTTTTGATGATGATGATGATAAGGAACACCTTATCTTTAGAGAAGAATCATCACAACCTAATTCTTTTCTAGATCCACCCCCGGTAGGTCAAGTAAATTCAATTATCAGGGGCAAAGATAATGAAATAACTATTAGTGTGGAATGGAATTTTCAAATATAGTACGTACCTATTGTGAAATAAAATGTAGATGTTTTTCTGGAAGATTTACCTAGACATCATCCAGAATGAGAATTTGAGTTTTCCATTGATTTAATTCCATGATCATGGCCTATATCGTAGACCCCTTATCGAATGGCCACTATGGAATTAGTTAAACTAATGAATTTACTAGAGGAATTGAGTAATAAGGGATTTATTCTCCATGGTGTTTCTCCGTGAGGATCCCCTTTCCTTATTATTAAGAATAAAGATGGATCAATGAGGTTATGTATTGACTACAGGGAAATCAATTCTATAACAATAAAGAACATGTATCCCCTACCTCACATTGATGATTTATTTGCAAACTGCATGGATCTCATTACTTTTCAATGATTTAACTTTGGTCTAGATACCATGAGTTGTGTGTGAAGAAGGAAGACATTCAGAAGACAGCATTTCAAAAAAGGTACGAGCATTACGAGTTTACAATAATGCCTTTTGGATTGACTAATGCACTCTTTGTATTCATGGATCTAATGAATATAGTTTTCAAGGAATATCTTGATGATTTTGTGGTGGTATTTATTGATGATATCTTGGTATACTCCAAAAGAAACTAAGATATTGAAAATCACTTGCGCATCTAAAGACTCTTAGAAGACATGAATTATATGGGATGTTTAGCAAGTGGGAAATCTGGCTTCAGGATATATCTATTCTTGGTCATATTGTCTCCAAATATGGAATCTCTGTTGATCCTTCTAAGACTATGGAAAACCAAGAATGGCTAGCATCGATGAGTATATCAGAGGTATGCAATTTTATTAGTTTAGCAGGTTATTATTAATGTTTCGTCCAGAATTTTGCTCGGTTGGCTAACCAATTTACAATGCTCACACGCAGAGGGCTTAAATATTTTTTAAAAAAATAGCGTGAAGAATGATTCAACAAACTGAAGAGAATATTACTAAATGCTCCTATATTGAATCTACCATCGAGGAATGATGGGTTCATTATATATTGTGATGCATCGATGAATGGACTTGGTTTTGTCCATATACAGAATGATAGGGTTATTTCCTATGAATCACGACAGATAAAAATTCATGAGAAAAACTATCCTACTCCTGATCCCAAGTTAGTAGTTGTGAAATTTACTTTGATGATATAGAGACATTATATCTATGGTGAAAATGTGAGATATATACCGATCACAATTATTTGAAGTATATTTTCTCACAAAAAGAACTCAATAGGAGGCAAAGGCAATGGTTTGAACTACTCAAGGATTATGATTTCATGACACACTACCTCCCAGGTAAGGAAAATAAGGTGGAAGATGCTTTGAGTAGAATGGATCATGGAGTTTTTAACATGATGATAGTTGAAAAGGATCCTATATACATGGATCTAGTAAACGTGGATATGGTAATCACTATGGAAGGTGAAACATCAATAATATTTCAAATGGTTTCCAAACCACCATTACTATAAATGAAAAAGATTTATCATACCAATGAGGAAGAGTTTAAAAAGAATATTAAATCTGTGAATAATGTGAGATTGAGTGACTTTGTGAATGAAGATGGAATTTTGATGTTTGGGAAGTGACTTTGTGTTCCCAATATACCAGATCTAAAAAGAGAATTGATGGATGAAACTCATAGTTCCAATTTCTCTATACACCCTGGGAGCACCAAAATGTATAGAGATTGGAAGGAACATTTTCGGTGGGACAACATGAAGATGGAGATTTCTAATTTTGTGTCAAGATGTATGGTTTGTCAACAAGTGAAATCTAGAAGGCAATAGCGGAGAAGAGTCATGAAACCTCTTCTAATACCTGAGTGGAAATGGGATAATATCATGATGTAATTTATCATGGGACTACCAAAGACTAGAAGAAGGAAAGATGAAATATGAGTAGTTTTTTATCATTTTACTATGTCAGTGAATTTTCATGCTATAAGATAACATCTATCACTTGAACGTCTAGAAAAACAATAAATTAATGAATTTGTGAGACCTCATGGAATACCCCTATCGATTGTTTCAGATTGTGATCCTCGTTTTACTTCATGATTCTAGAAGAGTCTTTAGAAGGCCTTGGATACTAAACTTTGTTCGAGAACTGCCTACCAACCTCAATGAGATGGACTATCAGAATGAACTATTCAAACCTTAGATGACATGTTAAGATCATGCTCACATGACATTCAGGGTATGCGGGATCAATATTAACCACTGGTAGAATTTTTCTATAACAATAGCTTCCATTAAAGCATTCAGATGAGACCATATAAAGCGTTATACAGAAAGAGATATCGCAACGTAACCTATTGGGATTATTTTGGTGAAAGAAAACTTGTAAGCCCAGAACTGGTGGAGGGAACGATGAAAAAGGTAAAGGTAATCCAAAATTACATTAATGCAGATCAAAGTAGGCAGAAGAGCTATGTCGATAACCGAATGAAGTATTTGTAATTTTATGTGGGAGATCATGTTTTCTTGAAGGAATATCCATTGAATATAGTAATACGTTTCAGTAAGAAAGGTAAATTGAGTCCCATATACATAGGACATTTTGAAATTCTAGAACGAATTGGGGATGTAGCTTACCGTTTGGAAATGCCGCCAAGTCTCCCCAAAGATCCCGATGTGTTCCATGTATCCCTATTGAGGAAATACTTGCCTGGCCCAAAGCATGTACTCACGTATGAAGAATTAAAACTTGAACCCGATCTCTCTTATGGAAATGATCCCATCATGATTCTTGATACAAGAGAACAAGTGCTGAGAAAGCGGACGACTCGTCGGGTAAACGTTCTATGGAGAAACCATAAAATGAAAGAGGCAACGTGGTAACCCGAGGAACTTATGATGAAGAATCACCAAAGTCTTTTCATGTTGACGAATTCAAGAAATTTCTAGGATGAAATTATTTGAAGGAGGGGAGAATGTAACACCCCAAGCATCGACAGTACACTTCTCTTTGAAGAATATAGTATTGTGTGTTGTAAGCAACTTCGAGATCTACCACACACCACAACCAATCAAACTAGTTGTTATGAATAGTAATACTTACTTTTTGAAATTTTATAATTTTTATCATTAAAAATGGACTTCATTTTTTGATTCATAATATCGAAATTATCCTAGGGTGAATTTTTGGTATTTTTATGAAAACATTCAATTTTTGATGAATAGTGAAAACACTGTGTTATTGGTTAAAACGGAATTTTTATGTAAATAATTATTTATTTTATTTAAATTAATTTTAGGCAAAAATAGACACATAATTTCTATATATGTTCAATATAATTCAATGCTGTCAAATTATAATAATTTTATATATATAAAGAAATTTAGAACTTTTCACCGTCTTTTACACACCACCTAGGAGAATTAGCAAATTCACATTAAACATATATTTACCGATTCTGTGAGTGGAATTTCAAAAATTCGAGAGACACGGCTGATATCATTATGTAAAATGATGTTCCATGAGATGAAAATAATTTTTGGTGAATTGTAACTTTTTACTTTTATTTACCACCGTTAATAGTAAATACCGTAATTAAGGGTAAACATGATATTAATATTACCCTAACTCATGTCCTCATTCTTTGGGACAAGTGTATCTTGACCAAAAACAACATTAGGAATAAAATATTATCATTTAGGTCCACATGGTTTAGATTAGGACATTTATTGTTATTTAATTCGAAAAAGAGTTAAAAGAGTTAAAATCAATGTTTAATTACTAAAAAAATTTTAATATAGAATTATGCATAAGATAAATTTTATTTTAAATATTCTTTATAAAGATAAAAATATTTCCTACATAATGGTATTTTATTTATAATTTTTTAACATTATATAATTTAATTTAATTATGACACAATGGTGATGCAGTAATTACCTAATTAATGAAATATTAAAATAATTGATATTATAAATACCCAAATAAATGTAATATGAGACTTTTCATGAATTAAACTAACTATATAGGTTAATATGACATATTATTATTGATTATATTAATTGTTTTCTAAGTATGAATGCTGATATGAATTTATCAAAAACTAATACGCGATAGTGTCAAAATTGACATAAAAGACTTTTTAAAACAAATATTATATTATTAATTCCTATTCTATTCTTAAAAATATAAGGTTCAGCCAGAGGACTTATATCATGATAGGTGTATCATTAATGGACCACTTTTCAGCCTCTTGGATGTATATAGTATGTTTAATAACTATATAATATTAAAATGCAATGTGAGATGATAAATGTCAAACTAATTAACTAAGAATTAATACTAAAAGAGAAGGTTAATAAAATGACCCAAACCAGTCTAAAATATATTCGTTGAAAGTATTTCGACACATCCCCACCTTATACTTTTAATAAGTTACATTTTAACCATTATAAAACTAATATGAATTTATTATAAATTAATACTTTACGTTTTTTCTAAAGAGCCCCTCCTCCCCCTTATAAAATAACACCACCTCTATCCAATTATTCACACCATAAAAGCCTTTTGGATTGGCCAAAATCTGCCCAAATATCCTCCAAGGTTCTCTCACTTCGACCTAGAGGCCTTATTTTGATCATAAATCCACCATAAAGAGCCCTTTTGATCAAATAAAATGGAAGAACCCGAAGAAGAGGTAATGTCTTCACCACCCTCTTTAAAGTTCCTTTCTTATTCAACTTCATCTTTCCTTGTTATTTCCATTCTAAAAAAATAACTCCAATATCTTATATATACTGTGATTTTATTATAAATATGTAACAAAAAATTATATATTCTATCTATCCCTTGAATGACATGTCACCATACGTGCATACATACAACCTACCGTCTCCACGTTGTGGTGTAATTGTTATTCAATATATTATTATTTAGATGGGTATAATAATGATTTATAATTAATTTAAATAATAAATATAGCATGATAATAATTATTTCTATATGATATATCATCCAATTATATATTATTTTAATATCAAAAGAATGATATTGTCGCTCGTGCGTACGTACGGACTACCGTCTCCACGAACATGATGAGATTCATTCCCCATCATATCCAATTGAGTCTAATTCTGATTTAATGATTAAAAATAATGTTTAAGGACTTGATATCATTCTAGATATGAATAAGATACAACCTTTCAATAATATACATGGCTTACGTAACAAAACAAACAAAGGAAAACGAATCCATTAACACTGGAAATGACGATAATACAAAGATATTATTAACAAATCAATATTAAAAGGTCATACATGATATCATATTAATGTATATGATTATTTTATAATTTAATAACAATTATTTCACCGTTATAAAAGAGGTTAACCAACCATCGATCAATGAAAAGTACGTGGAAAGTATTTATTTCACAATCTCTTCATTATCCATGGTTGTTTATACACAATTATCTACCAGGACATCTTTATCATCCACATACATGTTTCATAAAGATTTATTTCAAATAATTTTTACAATTTTATAGAATATTGGTTAAAGAAATTTATACCTTTTTTGAGTTTTTATAAGATGTTTATAAATAAATCTTTCCATCATTTTCCAAACAAGGTCTATTTTAACATTTTCAACGGAATTAAGGTAAGAATGTTTTTAACATATACGGCGGGTGCAGTTTTTCTCATTCATTTTTACTCCTTTGAAGATTCCCTTACATGATTATATGAATATTTTCAAAATAAAAGTTTTCTTTAGAATTAAGTGACTTTTAAATGATTTCAAAAAAAGAGATATTTCACTCAAATAGTTTTGATTTCATCTATTTCAACATCCTTTGATGTATTTTAAGCTTATTTTAAGTTGATTTATTATAAAAAACATCCATTGATGGGTTTGTGATATGTTTGACTATGGATGTGTTATTTTTATACCATTCATTGTTTATAGAGAATGTATTGCATTTCATAAGCTAGTTTTTATACGAATGTTTATGTTATGTTTAATCCTATTCATATAAGGAATGCATTGGACAAAATAAGTGACTTGTGGAGAATTCCATAGCTCCTCAATGCATCAGTAGGACACTTGAGAAAAACTAGTGTCTTGGCATGAGGGCTGGAAAAAATATTATTTATAGACTTGGCACGAGGCCTTGTCTATGTGGTTATGATATTCTAGCATTTTTCCTTCCATTGTTACGAAAGTGGTTATTGATATTGCATGTTGTTATTTGATTAGTAGAACATCAATGTGAATAAGTAAGTGGAATTATTTCACTTTATTATTATCCATATTATGCTGATGTTCATGTTTAAAAGTCTTTTGTTTTATTTATATATTGCCTTAAATGTGTATGCTTATTTTTGAAAGTATTTGCTATATTGTAATCCTTACTCGGCATCAGAGCTTACACCTTTCTATGTTTTATTTTTTCCTTGATGTGAAGAAGTAATTTATAAATGACCTGTAGGGATAGAATTAGGAGACATGAGTGTGGACTATAGAGACTATGTTGTTGTATTTTTCATTTTTATGATTTAATTCAAGACTTATTAATATATCTAGTTTTTTCGAGGATACTAAACTAATCAGCCATTCGAGATTTGATCTTTTTTGTGATCATGACAATGTTATATAATAATGCACTGACTCTCGGTAACTGGGTCGGGGCGTTACAGTGATGTAGGTGAAATGTGTTGGTATCAATTGACCATATTACTAATTAAATCAATAATGAGGTCTTGTGGTCAGTAGAAATGGAAGTATGAATCCCATTCCACTTCATAGAGTCCTACTCAAATAATTTATTCCTTTAATTCTTGTCATGATGCAGACACTAATTTGGCCTTGTACCAATCATCCTTGAAGTTTTCTACCAAGAGTAGATCCATACTATCATTCCTCCCCATCATTAGATTACCCAAACACACCATGAGAATCATCTTATACTGTTTTAGGGATGTCACATCATCCAACTTATTCTCCTTGTCATTGTTTATATTATTGTAGATATATTTCACTATGATGGGTGTTTGATCCATAATAATGTAGCCAGCAAGATCCATTTCCACTAGAACATACCCTTTAAAAATCGCAACTAGTATGTTGACACATCCATTCTTACCATAAGAATGATGAAATCAATTCATAGTCAAAATCCATATAGCAGAAACTGATTACACAAGCATTAATCATTCTTGTCATATGAAAAAAATGATGATATGACTACAAGTTGAAAGCACTTCATACACATTCAGTGATCATAATGTTTTCTTCTATTTCTTCCCTTTGAGTATAATCCTTAATGAAGACCAAAGAAACATCCTTATTGTCCATTGGGATATACAATTGTGTTTATGAAGTATATATTACATAAATATTTTTTTCGATGTTGGTTCCCAGAGCCCTATTTTTTGATCATGGGTTCAGAATTCACCCTTAATGGATATTCTTGTGGTGATATCCAGTTCTCTATGTATGATTTTTCGAGAAACGGTGCCAAAAGACAATTTTTTATTAAAATATTTCAGGAAGAGTGTTCTCATAGGTGGATCTTCTCTTGAAATTATATCCAAGGAGTTTCATCATATGATGGTTTAATACTATAGGAAGGCCCCTGCTATGCTATTTATAGTTGGTCATACTTCTTTGTATTTGTGATTTCATATGTTCCCATGACCTTGGTGAATCGACCATCGCAAGTCCCCATAATAAAATAGATACATGAGTGTATTTGGATCACCAATTTGGAATTATTTTCACTCAAAATAAACCCTCCTCATTTCCCCATTAGACCACATTCTGAGGGGGTTGAGTGGAATATTTTATCACGGAAATAAACACAATATGAAATATCAAGGAAGATTTTTCCGGTTTAGAGGAAATCCTTTTTAAATTCACAAGATCCCATCTCAATGTATTCTTTTCAAATAACTAATCTCAATACTCCCAAAATACGAGTATTTATAAGTAATGGGCGAACTATTGATGGAAACATTCACGTGTCTCAGTCCTCTAATTCACGACCACATGAAACCATGATGGAAACGTTATTCATACGGATGAGTCCTCACCCAAATGTGAATCCCCCATTTACTCTTAAGTCTGATTCTAAACTTTATGAAGCCCGATTCATATGAATACCATACTCATTGATATCATATAAAAGGATTAATCCATCCTTTCATCATATGAATTGCACCAGATTCTGAAATCATAATAACATCATTAAAAAGGCCACAAATAGACCATCTAGGGAACAAGGGATATGAAAAAACTCACATTACGAGTTCTTGAATTCTCTTATATATGTTTGAGATACATTTGGGGAATTCATTTTGCCTTCAAGATGGACGATGGCCCCCTATGTTACTTGACGCTTATAGAATCCATAATCCTTCATGAAGAACACTATTATATATTAAGGGCTTCATAAAAATGTTGGGTAAACCTATTTTTTATTTCCATATTCATTGATATTCCTAGAGCCTCTAAAAATCATTGAGATTCAAAAATAACCTCCTCATGAGTACCTATGAATCATGAATCTTCTCTAATAGGAAACTCGGTGTTTCCTCCATCATATTGAATCCTCTTTATGATGTTTGAGTTCCCAGATCCCCATTCCACAAATGGATTAGTCAAGATTCAACTCCATTACCTATGTGACATGTTTCACCTTTTCCTGTAGTCCACTACACTTTAAGAGTGTCCTAATACTAACACATACACTATTTTCTTATCAACGTTACACTATCAACATTTACTTATCATCATTATAATTCAAACGTTGGACTCCTGATCGGAAAATCCACTACAATTGTACACCTTGTAATTGATAAAGAAATATACTCCCATTGGATTATGAATTTTTCATATATAAGACTATGGGGTAGGGAGTGAGTCCCCCACATCTACGGTTAATGAAATAAATCTCCCTAGAATCAACATCCACCATAGATAATTTTAAACTATTTACATACCATGTGAAATGAGCATTGGATGCTCTGTGAAACCCTTAGAAGTTATGTCCCTAGGGAATTAGATTCCTCATTGTAAACATGTTATTATAGAGGTGAGATCCTAGAATGAAATCTCTTTTTTAATTCATATGACTGTGATCGAAATGGGATTCCATGTTTTTCACACCTAATAAGTCTACATGAGATTACTTAAAATGTGGAATAATGTATGTGACACATGTTCCCATTGTACAAACATGAAAATGATTCCCAAAATTAAAACTCTACAGTGTCAAGGTTTCAACCCTCTAACGACCCCCATATAATTTCAATATAGATGTGGTGTATTTAGTAGGCATTCATAATGAGATGGTCTGGGGTACACGTTTCACAAACACAACTCAAATATATGGGGGAGACTCAAACTAGGCGATGAATTACATGTGGTAATCCAATGAAGGAAGAAATGACATCGAATCATCACATTTCAGTCATGTAATAGATAATTGTGATAGATGTGATGAATATCACCTCATGTGTAATGAGGTAATGTAGGGAAATGAATTTTATGTCAGCAAAAGAACACACATTGAGAAGGCATTCCCTGGAAAAAGAATAACAAATCATCCCTGAATTCTTATTAAAACTTCTTGATATAAACACCATATTATCAAACAAATAAATAGATATTTTTAAAAAATTTTAATGACCAAAAACCATATTCACTTCCATTAAAATTTATATGAAATCATTGTTCATGTATAAGGAAGAATATCACCTTGTGAACAATGGTCATTAATTTTTCAATTATCACCAATCACAATTGGGTATGATGATTGATCCATCATATATATATTAATTTATTCTCAATAATTATACCTATAGAGTAATTATTATATATATATATATATATATTTATATTCCATTCAGTGGGGAATACAATAATGTCACTCATGTGTATATTGGACTGCCTCATTGGAAAACTATGTGATTCTTCTTTAATTAATTATTTATAGGGAAAATTATAAGGATAATTTTAATGAATATATTTCATATAAATGATATAATTATTATTTTATTGAAATATTTTTAATTAATTAAATTTAATAATTCATTTTATTTATCACAATTTAAATCATTTAAATATAATAACATATGTCATCTCTATGTGGACTATGATCATAGCAATGTGACATGTCTCTCTTTTCAATACAACCCATCATGGATGATATTTACATAAGTATATAATAAAATATTAATTATATTTTTATAATTTCGGAAATTTAAAATATAACTTAAATCCTTTCTTCATTAATCATTGAAAAATTTGAACATTACTAATGCATATGTATGACCTACAATTTTAATTATTGTGACATACATCAAATCCTATAACCATAATCAATTATTGGTTTTATAAGTTTATTTATTTATAAATATGATAATTATGTAATTGTTATTATTATATAGATTATTGATAAATATAACATTAACAAGAATATGTTATTTCATGATGAATGATACATTAGAAAATAAGGAAATTAATACCGAAAACAACGAAAATAATAAAATATTTTTAATTAGTGGATGATAAGATGTTATAAAATGATAATATATCATATTATAAATATTAATATTTCTCTTTTTTATGTTATTGGAATTTTTAATTACACTATATTGCAGAATAATGAAATATAGACCAAATAGAAATGATAGTATGGGATTTCTTAACACAATTTCCATTCATTATGTTTAACATAAAATTCAATTATCATGTCATTATAAGATATAGTGTGAAATTAATTTTTATCATAATATTTTTTATTTAAAAATATTATGTTTATTTATTGTTCAAACACATAATCAATTCATTTATTAGTACTAACATTAAATTATTGATAAATTTAATGGTTTATTTTAGAATTACATTATAATCAAGATATATTATTCTTATATTTCTATTGAATGATATTATTTGATAATAATTTAATAAATATGCTTATAAATCTTATACTATATTTATTTATTATATTCTCAAATAATATTACGTTTCTCCCACTCCTTGGTACTTTAAATGATTAAAAACTATTCTTATGATAATCCAAAAAAGTTTCCCACATCGTTAAAAAATAAGTTTTCATCAAAACCCATATTTTATAAAACAATTTATATATTATTTGAACACTAAAAATTTATTTATTAATTAAATTCTTACAAAATTTGTACTTTTAAAAATAATTTTAAATTGAATATTATTAACATTTTCCAAAAAAGAATATTTCCATAGCTTTTTACAGTTCATACAGAATGTTATTTTATCTTCATTGGATTGTATGAATATATCCCCTAATAAGACCTTAATTTTATTGATGATTTTTTTAAAGGGATAAATATTAAACATGAAAATTCCATAATATTATGTATATTCTAATTCTTTTAAATTTATTTTCATAGAAACGTAATTTCAAAAATTTTTGTTTTTGAAAACATTTTTTTTCATATGGAAGATTATATATTCATCATGATATTATTTTAATGAATTTTTATAGTATATATATAAATAAACAATAAAATTATTAAATATTAATCTAATGTTATTATGTTGTGTTGAAAAATTATTTATTATTTCAATAGATATTTTATGATGATTTTTACCAAGGAATCCATTGAAAATAACATTCATTTATCATTTCTGAAGACATTATCATTCCCCTGAATTATTAAAGTATCTATAATTAATGGGCAATACATTTTTAATAAATATACATATTAGTTACCAATTATATGCTTATTTTTTTAAAACATGTCTCATTTTTTATATATGGGTTTTTACATTGAAAATTAAAATATTGACTACGTACATATTGTAAATAAATATTATTTATTATATAAAATTTTTTAATTATAAGGTGTATTAATTAAGTAATTAAATCTATTTATTTATATATATGTAATTACATGGACATATAGTGATAGTTTTGGCCATTGATTATATAGAACCTCATTGTATTGATAGTTCTGATGAGAAAAATACTAATGATAGCCTCAAATTGATTATTAAGATTATTTTTAATTCATCTTTTGAATGTTAGTAAAATTATCGTTATGATGATTCATGATAAGATGTGTCCCATGATTAGGAATTACATTCATAATTTTTTTAGTTATTTTTGATTGTCTAATTTTTAAAATGATATTATATTTCTATTTATTTCATTCAAATATTATTGATTCTATTGATTCTATTTTCGTTTATTTACAATGCCATGTTGATTATGACTTTTTTCATTGAGAATAGAGGTGTGGAATGGGTTTCAAACAATGTTTTGGTTGAGGAGAGAGAATTAGTGGATCCTTCAATTTTTTTATAGTGTTTACCATTTGTTCTTCCTTTCTATGAAACAACCAATACTTTCTTCATTTATAGATCGGTATAAGCAATCATTACAATGATTGATGCCCGACTAGTTTTTCAAGAATAAAGACTTGTGGGTACTCACATTGGTCATGATAATAGGATGTTGGGCTCATCACACCTTTTTTGGGAACTATAACTTAAACAAGTATTCTCATACATATTAAATATTTGCTAGTGAATATATTCCTAATCCCAAAATGAGATTAGCTACCCGAAATAGAACTATAGGATAATTCAATATTTTTTAAATGGATTGGGGTCTCTTTAGTGAATTTATCTATATGTATATGACATTATGCATATTTTTCTGGTAATCAGTGGTTTCATATGTTTTGAAGTCATATAACCATGTTCAATAGAATTTATAGTCATGAAAGGAGGTAGTTAATGTTCTGAGGAGGGGATTGAACCATTATGAGGAATCCTACAAATCCATGTTACAATTGGAATCAAAACACACAATGTTTTTTTGGAGCCACATTATTTAACATCATTTATAAAGAAATTATATGGGTTCTATAGAACACTGAGTATTGATTCTCAAAATCTATAGTGATTTACTATGTATCCTGAGTAAAGTGAGAATCCCAGATTTTGAAGTTCATTTATTTAGGGATTATATAGCGAGGTTAACCATTTCATTATAGAGACTCATGTAAAAGATGATATGATTACCAAAACTCCCAATGCTCACATCAACCACGCTCGATGTGAGATATAAGAGTAAGTAAATGATAATTTAATTTCTCATGACATAGGAATTCTATGACAATATTACCCTATGATGATTTATCATGGAACTTAGGTGTAATAGAGTCTTCCAACATATCCAAATTATAAAAAGAATTAGTGTAATTATTGGTTAGTATATAGTGGATCTTTCACACTAAGGATTCATGAACCATTGTCTTGGGTTATAGTCAAGATGTCCCCATCATTGCACTTCCATACCTTACATGATCTGTGCTCATTGTGAGAAAGAAGGGATATCACATAATCAATGACATTACATTTAATGAGGGACATAAATTCAAGGAATTCCCTATATGGTGAGTATAGTGGTGAAACCTAAGGGGAGGTTACCTGTGTATCCTGAACATTGAAGGAATTATAGTCGATTTAGTTCCATTTATATTTGGACATACACAATGGGGATACCAATATGACTTGGTCTCTCTTTCTAGAGGTTGCTGTAAGACCAATTCTACTTATCCAGAATACATCCTGAGATCTAGATTTTGTTTTCCAAGATCCATTGCCCTAACTTCTTGGGATTCCCAAGAGGTTTTGCATTATCCAATTGTCATTCCCAATTGAAACTCATAAGAAGTAGTTTTAAACATATGGATGGTGTATCAATATTTCATACAACATGTACCATAATATGTGGAGTATCATCTCTTATATTCAAGGATCTTATTACGATACCTATCAGAAATGTTTGGAGAGGTTATCCCATCTCTCCTTACTTGTTTAGTGGGTATCACGAGATTTGGATGTCATGAGAGAAATAAAAAGCCATGACTAACATGATCATGTGTCAATACATGAGTCTGTTGATGTATCATAACGAAAAATCGGAGATCATGTTATTGGCACAAAGGATTTATCATGACCAATGTGGTGTGGCCGTTGGAATGGTATGAGTTGATTTGACATGCCTGAAAGATGTAACATTTTTTTAATATGCTATAGAATGATTTTTGTGACATCTAAGTGATGATTACTATTAATGTAAAAGGTCTTTGCGTGACTTGTGTGAATAGGAAGAGGTCCAAAAAACATGACTTTCCCTAATGTCTTTCCCTTTTAATGTTGGTTTGATCCCAGGTTTTTGTACTATTATATGTTTGTTCGATATCTATTTATATGGAGTATTGAGTGATTTGTGTGAAATGAAGTATGTTATTCACACAACATGATAGAGTTCCTTATTGTGATCTATGAATGTTCATGAGAGGTAGCTTATATAACGGGAATGACTACTCAGACTAGCTAGTATATTACCTAATGAAACAATTTCTGGTCACAAGATTAGTCGGTCTGAGAAGTCCTCTCTATACCTTTAACATGAGAGTCTAGAGGCCAAGAGTCGAATCATCTAGAGTCCATCCCTTTTCCATGTTCGGATGGTGAAATTATAAGCATCACCACCCCGATTGATCTCCAGTTTCTAATGTGAATAGAGCATGAATCCATGATAGATTCATTGAATGTCTTTTGAAACACGTGACATTGTGGGACCCTGGCATGGACCTCTCGAATGGTGTTACATTAATTTGAGCAACTGTGATTCACTCTCTTCAACTCCTTCATTATTAAGTTAATTACAATAAATGTGGGATCATTTTATGTTTTGGATTTGTTGAAGGACTTATTTATTTTTATATTGACATGTGAAAGAGCCTTTGAGTGATCAATGTTCCTAGTGAATGGAATTTGTGAGTTTCTTGATGACTTGTCTTAGTTTTGTCACTCAACAAGGATGGTTTCCCAGGGTTCTCAGAGGTCAATTCAGCGGTCTTCCTTAACTTATAGATATCATTTTAAACCCATGAGTACCATCCTACTCCTCATTAATTTATTCTGTTTTTTACATATCAACTCTTGGGAGTCATGGTAAATTAAATGAGTAATGTTATGGAAACATAATCATTTATTTGGTGATGTATTGTCTGACCAATATGGGTCATATAGGTTTCCACGTGAATTGTTATGAAAATTCCATTCACCTTCCATTGTTGTACCAAAGCGTATAATATGGTCACCCATACATAACAATGGATTTTCATGTGACAGGGATAAAAAGAATATGGCACATTTCAAGATGATGTTGACATGTCATTATGGAAATGTGTACTCTTGTAGATCACCTGAGCCACAACACATGTATTTCAGTGACCACATATATCTCTTACCTCCTCAATTTTATCTCCTTTTTTTATTTCATAAATGATTAAAGGAAATATTAATTTTATAGGATTTTTCCAGAATAATTAATCTTCTCCTTGATGATAAGTCATGTGAACATTATGACCACTAGGATCTTCTACGTAATTGGAATCCTTCATTCCATTTCATTGGATTTTAATGTGGGATGGCCTGGTGATTTTACCCAATAACCATTGTGGCCTGGGGGGACTCATCGAGCCACCACCTGCATGGTTATCAGATGTACAAATAACCTTCACAAATGGAGAGGGATTCATTATAAATATGGATGCTCGAGATCCTCTTTTGGTTATTCACACTATGTGGATAGTTCCCATAACATTATAATGGTCAATAAATTGCATGTATCTTTAGGGTTCTTGTGATTTTTACGTTTTTAACATATTGATCTTCCATTTCATTGGTAGTTGAATTCAAACCCATAAACATGAATTTATACCTTTCATATTTTTTTAATTTTTATGTGGTGTGAATCAACCAATCCCCCCTTTAGGAGGTATGCCAGAAAGGACTAGGGATATGTTCTGAGGAATGTGTATTCCTTCCACAGTCATTGGAAGCATCATGAATCAATTCATTAGGTGATGTATTATATAGCATTAAAATTTTCATATGCCACCAAATTAACTATTTATAGGAGGCGGAAGAGAGAAATTCATTCCACCAGTCTCAACTTCTCCAGATCACACTTTCCATGGTTTCTATTGCGTGCCTCTATAGAAATATGAGGACATAAACCTTCACAGCGAGACCTAATTTTTGAACCTTTTACATGTGTTTTATCCCATAAGTCCTAATTTTTCATAAGAGTTCATCTGGTCTGAAACGAAACCCTTCATTGGTAATTATTTTTCAACTTCAACCATGAGTTACAATGATGGTCTGGAGGGGTTCATTAGGTCCCAAAGTTTAATCATATGATTCAACTGATTCAGGTGACCTTGTTCAGGTCATGTTATAACAAGTTTTAATGGTTCATCTGATCACATGATTCCCTTCTGGGATAATTTTTCCCACATGTCCTTTTGATATCATTTGATTCACACATTCCTTATGTGATTCACAAATGACATACATATTCATGTGTTATAGATGATTCCATTAGGACATTCATGATTTTACATTTTGATAATGTCTTATATGTTCATTGTTTGACATGTTCAACTTATTTATTTTCAGATTCCTTATATTTCTCCTTGATCATTATTAATGCTCTTGAAAAAGGAGGGGATGGTCCAAATATCCCATCAGAATAATATAGTGGGGAGCGCATATGATTCTTATAGTCCTCTTATATGTGAAAAATATAATATTCTGACATAATTATTTGGAATAATGTACTAATAATATCCCCTATCATAGTTTTCCTTATTATGGGTCTAGCCTTTGTGATGATGTTTCCATCCATCCACCAATGTCCTCATTTATAACTTATTCCTGAATTTGGATATCATATAGCATCTTCAAGGAATAACATTCCTCAGGGGGAAACTATATCTCTCAAGGAGACCGTGAAGATGGGCATATGTTGAAATTTATACCCACATGAATTGAAGCAAAAGATCACAATAATGATGAGTATTTCCATGTGTATCATTCATTAGTGTTTAAATTTGAACCAAATCAATATTTTATATTGAATACAAGTTGGGATTTCCAATACGGAAGTAGATTTAGTATGTATTGGGTAATTCCATCATGGGTCTTGTATATTTTTTATAAATTATTAATGATTTTATGGGAAATCATGATACATGATGTATTTTGGATTTCCTAAGTGTCTACCTATTGAAAAAATGGATTGATGATAGTGTAGATCATTTTCTCGAGCTCGGATACAAATACTATTTACCTCACTCATGGTGAGGTGGGAATCAGTCCTTGGGATGTGGAGATAATCTATGGCACAATATTATATGGTGGCATGTATAATGAGTTCATTCCTCATTGATATTCCTAGGATGATGTATCGAACATCTCACCTCTGTCTCGATAATTTATTAAGATAGATGAGAAAGACCATCAAATGTGGGTCATCCCTCATAATGAAATATATTACATCACAAGGGTAGAATAATTTATCATGAAAATTAGTTCTGATCTAGAAGCCTAAAAGGCCAAAATAATATCCTATAATGGATTCGTTTTGTGTTCCATGTGCTTATTAACACATAGTTGAGGAATTGATGTTTATGAAATTGGGAAGGCTGGTTATCCCTAATTTCAACAAAGTAGTTAAAATGACAATTCTTTCATATACATGAGTGGGTACTTACTTCTTACATATGAGAAGGTTGGGGATATAGATTCCACTTTCCCAGTATCATCCTCTATGGGGGTGGGAGAGTATCAGGCTGATCATTCCTATATTGGCCACACTCTACCACCATACGCACAATGTTTATAATGTTAATTCCAAATATATGACTGTGGTCACCTATGGTGGTTTTGGATAGTAGCTAATATGGGTGTTTAATAATATCTGAACATTTATGATATGCTTGATTCTTGCTTCGCACCATAGGAGTAGTGTATATGTAGAGTGAGACATGTCCCTTTGAATGTTCAGGATGATGGAGACTATATAGTATGATAAGTTCATTTCCCTATTATTCCATTCATGCGGGTACTAACATGTGATATTATTGTCAATGGGTAGGCAAATCATCATGCACGGAGTTATGTGGTGTCACTTCATGGAGTTGTTATTTTAACCTATTTTGATGGGGAAAACATATGTGATTGGTATGAACCATGTCTATTCACCTGTAATTTATTTTCAATCATGGTTTCCCTACTCTATCTATATCGATATAAAGGGAAACTGATTGTAGGTCGACAATTTTGATGATTCTAATCAGGGAAGATACTAGGGCTAGTATAATCCTCCATCAGCGTAATAAAGTTATCAGTTTATCTCGTGAATATGATGTGATTTGGATTCTCCCATATCCTATTTGGAAATTTCCATAACTGGTAACCAAATATATCCAAAGACTAGTTGAGGATCATAATCCAAGTATTGGAAAAACAATTGTTTGAAATGGGCTAGTAGCCCCACCATCACCTCGCCAGGAGATCAAATGTTTACCACTGCTGGAAGAATCCCCTGATTCCACAATTATAATGAATGAAATGGAAGGGGTTGAGGCTATGCTATATCCCTTATTTACCATTATGAGTCATCAATGGTCAATTTGGAAGGCACAATTTTCATAATATTATCCATATATTTTATCGGAATGATCAGTGGATCTTTTGGCAAGATTTTTATGTCTTTTTGCCTCATGGTATCACCATTATAGGAAATTATGAAGTAACCATGGCCTTTGATTGGGACCATAACATGTCTTTGGAGAGCATCAAGGGTTAGAATTTATTCTCTCTAGAGTTTCAACAATTTTTAATACCAAGAACACTTCAAATCACTACATATGAACAATGTTACCCTATCACTGAATAAGTAGTAAGCCACAGAATAAATCGGTTTTTATTATGACAAAGTGTTCCATCGACTATATTTACCTCCCTTATATGTGTTGACATAGTGGGAAGACATTGAAGTCTTTCCATTCCTGAAATCCTCAAAATATACTCCCCATGGTATGACTATGGCAGAGGTATTTGGAGATGACTAGGAAACCGATGATGAAGGGTCCCCAAGATGACAAGCTCATATGAGGGTAGTGGTTTCCACTTCTAAAGAAACTTTCTCATATTTGAATCCTTATTGGGGGACATAAATTTATGGTAAGAAGATTCCAAGAAAGGAAATAATCATCAATGTTATATCCTTATCCTCTAGGATACCCATAAAAGTGTGGTACATTAATTTTTTTCAAATATTGTTGTCCTAGATTCACATTCTAATTTGGTGAAATTGGGTAGGTCACCATACGATATTCTTGAAAATGAATCTGATCTATTCTTTATATTTGATGATTTTTTTGATTATTTAAAATAAAATTTTATATTGGGTAGAATATTTCATGAAGATGATGTAGTTGGGGTGCCAACTTGATCATGCCCAACGAATTTTGAAAATACTTTAGTATTCAAACCATTTTATCTAGCGTGGGAGGGTTCATTTCAATAGAATTTTGCCATGTATAGCTATTAATCTTCCATATTGGCATCATTGGAAGTTGGTTTTGATGAATGTAATAATTCTTCATGAATATTCAACTTAGTTTTTTTTTGTGACATGTCACATGATATATCTATTTCTTCTATGCAGTCCTTATAGATGGTGGGTGGAGTGGTTCTTTTGAAAAGGGGTCAGAAGATCCACAAGGTCATTCTTAACAAGTTGGAATAGCTTCTTAATATGAGGATGTGGATGTGGTAGTGCATAATTCCAGTGATGTGACCAATAATTTTATGATTCTATCAATGGTTATATCTTCAAATTACCTAGTGCTACCACATTAAACATATTATAGCTGATGAGAGCCTGTTTCTTTAATTGTAGTGTGTTCTCCCTGAAATTTGGGGGCAATAGTGCCTACTCTCTATGGGTCCCTCTAAAATAATCTATCAATGCATAGGTGATCTCCATCCCGTAATCATCAACGATCATGAGTGAAAAACATTCCCTAAGTGACCTTATCCCAGTATAAATTCATGTTCCTAAAACACAAATAAGTGATGTTCTGGGTTCTGCATCATTCTATTAGTCGATGAGGAACCACATGTGGAAGGATGTCTAGTCCTTAGTATCAGAGAAACATGTAGTGGAGATGAAGGATCAGTTGTGTCATCATTTGTATATTTTTTCTACCCTTTTTTATGAAGGCGTTGATTATTCCCCAACATGTACTCTTGTAAAGGAGGTTGTTTGTTTTAGAGACCAAAAGAGGACCATTGAATGGATGGTATCAACTATCGAGGTTTCCCATTTTGTGAAGTAGAATAGAAATGTGGCTATAATGTAGGCCTCTAAACATGTAATAGGGGTAGCCACATAACATGATATATTTGATGATGTGAAGGTTGAAATAATACACTCTATATTCCAAATTGGTCATCTTCTATATGAGATCAATCATCTTCAATTTGAGTATTCCAAATTTAAAAATTCCCTCAAAACATAAGAAAATAATGTGATGGAGAAATAAATACTTGTTGATGTCGCATATAAGGACCATATTGAAGCCATTTCTAGGGAGGAGGGGTTGCAATAGGCTTTGATGGTGGAAATTGAATCCTATGAACAACTGCGACAAACTGTAACGTCCCTAGAGGAAAGTCATGTAGAGCATAAGGAATCATCTAAGAATATGATGTGATGAAATAGTAAACCTGCACTCTTTCATGGTATTGTATCTCCATGGGAGAGACATCGGTATGTTGATATTCCTCATGATTCATATTTTTTTATTCAAAAATACACATCCATAATCTTTATATGTGTCTTATACTTTTGTATTTTTTCCTAATATAAATTAAATATTTTTGTGCCAATATTTTTTTGGATCATATAAAATTATTATATATTAATTTTAATTGAATTTACATAAAATCATAGAACTGAATATTTAAATTATAACAAATTCCCTATATGATATACTCATAAATTCCAATAATCATGATACATTAATTGAAAATATATTCTGTATATCATGAAATTTATTATCTTGTAGTGGGATCTTTTAGGTAAGACATATGTTTTGATGTGTTATTTTATTGTCTCTTAAGTGAAAATTATCATCTATTTTTATGTGATGGTCAATCAGATAAAGACAATGTTGTAGACCTCATAATATTTCTAATTCTATATAATTTCCATTTGACTTAGTTTACAGTCTTTTAGCTCAGACCGTACATCACATTAAATTTTAATTCTTTATCTTGTACCATCAATCGATTATGTTTAAGGTTGTTTTTCTCGAATCTTATATAACTATATTTTACATTAATTTAGCTCAGTCATTTGGTGAAATGTAGTTTTTGGTCATCTAGCTCATACCATTGGTGTAATTTTTTTTAAGGTATTGTTGGTCCGACATTTATGGAATACATTATTGATAGTCCAAAGATGACTCAAAACACTATAGGGTGATGAGTTATTCCATGATTCTATAATGGATCTTATGGATTAGTTTTCCTTTATTGCATGGAAGAGATTCCATCTGTTTGATGGTTAAATCCATTCTAATTTGATAGCATGTAAGAAAAAGATAATATCCACTATAAGGGATATGGATGATTAGTGAATTGTATGATATATGAGGTTTAAATACTTGGGATACTAGGACCAAATGTATATTTGAAGTTTGGGTGACATAAATTATAACCCTTGATCATGAGTCTAGTAATTTGGAATGGGGTTAGACATGCCAGGTCTGTCCCTAAACACAATTAGGTGTCGATTTTTACATCAGTGTCATCAGGGTACACAATGATTGAATATCCTCTCATAAAATTACTAGATTCCATTAGTTAGTGGGTCTATGAACTTCTATATCAATATCAGTGATAGGAAAATCTGATCTCTACTTGTCTCTAAGGTTCATGAATGATTTATGATCACTAAAATGTAAAGATGATGAATTTGGTTATTTAATGAATTATAAAAAATGATGGTAGTTGGAAGCATAAGGAAATTTTTAATATGATGTGAATCTCAAACCCTACATCACATGGTTTCAAATCATGAGGTTTGGGCAATCTATAATTCTGGAAGAGTGTGTCACATTTCATCCATGAGAAATCGTACAAAACATTTTCACGAAACATAGAGAATGTCGGATTTTAATGAATTATAATGAATGGAGACTATAAATTGTTTTCCAAAGTGATTAGGTCCTGAGGAATATGTGGTGATTTCACAATAAGGATATATTAAGAAATGCTCTGGTTATTAGTTCCACTGTAATGACACTATGGTCAAAAGAATCAAAAAACTCTTTATATTTGACACAGATATCTCTAGATTATATATGTAATCCCTTATGCATCAATTTCATAGACATGCAGAGAGATATAATTCAATTTTTAGGGAATATTAATGGTTTGTTATGAATCTATATGCTTTAAATATGGAAGGTTGATGTATGGAAAATTTATGTTACAATAAGATTTCGACTACTATAAAATTTTCACCACAACCCAATGAACATATTCTCACCATGAGGAAATTTCAGAAATACTTGCTCTAATTTTTTCATGGACCAGTGGGTTGAGTGTGTATAACTCAACAATTACTAGGTGTGTAGAGTAGTCCCTGTGAGATTTATTCCATTATTTTTCATCATATATTTTTCTGTAACTCGATAGAAGATGATTTTATTGATGGAAGACAAAATTTTTGTTCATTTTTCCAACCAAAAATGGTTTCTTTATTTTTTTGCTAAAAGTTTATGGTTATGAAATTTGGACCATTATTGGATAAATATTATGGATTTCCATCATTAACCAATTTTCAAAGCACTTTATGGTCTTGAATCACGTGGAACTAACATGGGAGATTCCATATAAGTGCATTATTAGGATACCAATATTAAATAGTACCCCACATCATTCTGAATAGTATGTGGAAATGTTGTATATCATTGATTGATTTCTTCTTATCATGGGAAATTATATAGGATATCCATAAAAGGTATGTCCCATAAGACCATATGATTATCAGTTCTTCATGGTGAAGTTGGGATCACAGTAATCAAGAGGCGCTTTTTAATAGAAAATTTCATCATCAGTTTTTTTTCCTAATCCCTTCTTTGCAAATTTCATCGCTAACCAAGATATTTTTTGTTTCATTTTCATGAAAAATGAATGGATTGAAGAAACATGAGATATAATAGACATAAAATGTGGATCATGTATTGAGGTTATTTTATAAGATGGTAGAAGCACCATGTACTATGGTTGAAAAAAATAGAAGGTTTTTTTATTGTGATTTTTTGATAATGAATGAATAAGTGGATATATACTAAACGTTATTTTCATGTAGTGGGGACGTTTTTTGGGAATATATAATGTCATGAGACCAAGAGGTTTGCCTTACAGTTTAACATCATGTCATAAGGGAATATTCTCATTCTTTTTTCATCATGTAGTATAGATGTTTTCCTTGATGTTTGACATCATATGATAAGAATGTAATTCCATGAAGTATATTTTATGTCATTAAGGACATTGATCCCCAAACAAGAAATGGTGGAATCGTGGATGGGCCTATGAACAGAATTATGGGTGTTAATATGTGTCCCATGGTGATGGGAAAAAATAACATTTTATTTCTTAAATAAAAATATTTATCTTATCAATCTAATACCATACATATAATTAGAAATTGTTTTCATTTCATGATAGAGATGGGTGTAGTATTAGATATCTAGGTGTAACTATGTGCATTGGGATATCCTTACCTACTATTATATCTAAAAATTATTTTTCAAGAAATATTCCATCTTTAATTAAAGTTAATGTCTTCTCTATATTAATGAATGGATTATCATAATATCCCCCATTATTATGAGTATTTCGTCCCTATTCCTCTATAAATCAACCCACAAAATTTATTTTTGATACCCATTAATACCTTCCCAAATTCTATTAATATAACTAATCACAAATATTTTGGATAATCATGTCACAATGATTCAAAAATAACTTATTTTTAGGAGATTCACTATAATCGTATTCAATTCATCAATGTAATCATTATATTCTACTAAATCATGTTTCTATATATTATATTTCTAAATATTAATTTAATTTGTTTCATAATTTATGAAAATTTCAATACAATGATTAATTGATAGTTAATGTGACATTATTTTGATTAATAAGATGTTATTTGTCATTTATTGTTTTTAAAGTGTTCAATTTTTTTAGTTTTACTACTTACAAGAACGATGTTGTGATGATTATACCTGGTAAATAAGATCAATGTTATATTTAATAACCAATATATTTTATTAATATTAATTAAATGTATTTATTTATGAAATAAATATTTTCATTCATATATATATATTATTCATATGATAGATAATATTAAATTTCAAAATGTACACTTATTTTACATATCAAATTACAATATATATAATAATAAAAAATGTTTAAATTAGTTTTATTATAGTTATTTATTATTTTATTGTATTTTAATAATTATTTAATTATAATAAGTATTATGAATAAATATTTAGTTGAAATATATTTACATATAGTTTATATATATGTAAAAAAATTATAATATATGGGAAATTATTTTTGAAATCAATATGTTTTTAGTCCAAATAAATTATTTCCCATGAACTATATTGATTTATTTAAAGGATAATTATTTATATATTATTTCACTAATTTTATGGTATATATTTCACTTTTTAATTATATTATACTATAATTCAATGTATTTTTATTTCTCAAAAAAGGAATATTTATAGGTGAATGGTAGATGTATATTTTCTTACAAAACAATATCTTTTATTACATTGTAAATTGATAAATATTACACCCAAAGTTCTAAAATGATCATAATAAGGCATAATGTGTTTAAAATTAAAATAATTCCATTCAATAAAATATTAAAATTTTAAAACATTTTTTGGAATTTTGGATTCTATGTTATATTTTATTACAAAAAAAAAATTATTGTTCCATTTGATTTAATATGTTATTAAAACAGTTCCATTATATTTTTGGTTTATTTAGACTTTCCCATTGATAAAAGTTTAATACATAAATCCAAAAACCCCATGGGTGGTTTAGATTCAATTACAATTATGAACAGGTAACACTTCTAAAATAATTTTATAGTGTGTCAAGAATATATATATTAAATAATTTTATTAACATGTATGAAAATTAAAATACTAAAAACCAATATTTGAAATATTAATTGTAATATGATTTTAATAAAATAAATTAAATTCATGCTCATATACCTAAAAAAATAATGTAAAAGATAGACACTCCAATAAGGGATTAAATAATAAAAAGGTGGTTATGTTAAGTGATATGGGTAATAATATAATACATAATCATATTTAGATTATATTATAAAGTGATTCGTGACCTACCATATAATACACAAAATATTTTCCATTTTAGGATAATCATGTGTTGAATATGACCTTAAATTTCCATTCATATATTTATATTTACATGAATTTGAGTACTCTCAACTAATAAAAGGACCCTTCAACTTCCCACGACTCCTAAAAACTGTTCCATTAATGTCATATATATTTTATAAAAAGGATATACCCCTCAATGGGATCCCTAAAATATTGGTGACACTATTTAAATAATATTATCCAAACCCTATCATTATATTTAGTGCCATAAAGGGGTTATTCAGGTTATGAATTTATACTATAGTGCTTATGACTAAGAAGATGTATGAGATAAGGGTTCTATCAACTCAATTTCCTCAACATATGTTATATCCAATATTGAACACTTTATTTATTTATTTTTACTAACTTACATGTGATTAATTAATTATCTATTTCACAAAAATTTCAAAATTTATAAATGAAACTATGTTTCTCCATTACAAAATATTTTTAATCAATGGTTATTAAATCAATAATGGGTTTTTATTTAATTTTTTTCTTTATTGAAATAGTTTATATAATTTTTTTTAATAAATTTATTTGTCTAATATAGTTCTTCATTGACATATGATATCATTATTATCATTTATTAATTAAATTATGCATTCCATACAAATTTCCTTCTTCTATGTGGGATTTTATTTTAATAAAATTAAGATAAATTTAATTTAAAAATTATTTTACATATTAAATTCATTCATTAAATAAACAATCAATCCTTCCACATATTACATACATTTTTAATAATATTTCAATTTGTTATTTTATTATTAGTCTGTTTATTTATATTTAAATTAACATTCATTAAAAATGATAACTGATAAATTTTAAAATAATTCTTCGAATTAGTAGTTTTTAATATTCCATTAAAAATTGGAGTAAAAATATTGGTAATTTCTTCAACATGAATTAAATTTACCATTTCCATGTATATTCAACAATATCAACCATATATTCAATATTTTAATTTGTTTGAAGTTTATATTCAAATAAAATTTTATGAGGAATATTCCATTTTTAAGAGAAGTAAATGAAGGGGAAATCATTGTTATCATTTTTATGTAATACCTAATACATATACATCCTATTGTTCAAGTATATTTATTTATGATTCTCATGATGAATTTTAAATATACTATTTAATTTTTTATGTAATGATTATTTATTATTTCATATTATTATTGGTTGTATGTTGTAGATGTCTACTGAATTGGTGATGAATTGTTCACAAAAACATTATGGTGGAATTATCTGATGATGTTCTCTCATAAAAAGGTGAATATTATTTTGTTTTCATGTGTGATTTTAATAGTTGTATTATTATTTTATCCAATGTAAAAATCAAGACTAATGATTTTTCGTTGTTATTAATTATATAAATTTTAATATAAGATGCATGATGCTTCTGATAAATTAGTGAGTGAATATGTGGTTATTAGAATTTTATTTTTATATAGTAAAATTTATTTATTCCTTGTGGTATTCATATTAATAAAAATTATCAGCATCTATAATAATAAAATGAAATAAATTAATTGTAGAATATAATCAAATAATATAAAAGTATAAGGAAATATTTTATATTTCAGAGTGTGTAACTCCATGCATATCCACCTCAAGCAATGATGAGCAATAAGTATGATAATGATTGTTCCACAAAGAACATGTCTAAATAATTTCTCTTTTGAAAATGAATCTGTAACACAATTATCATCTTTCTATACAAGTGAAGCCCTCCAATAAAGTAGTTCAATTTCAAGAATGATCTCAATCCATCAAGTAAGAACTCTCCATGGTACATTCAGGGTACATAAATTGATGGAATTTATAAAGATCTATGAACCATATTAAAACCCTAAATGGCTCCTATAAAGATGACTTATAATTATCTAAATATATTTTAATACACACAAAACTCATGAAAATAGTTTTTAAAAATATATATTTTATAGATCATTATGTGTGATATAATTTTTTTGTTTGGTTATAATTATGTTACAATCATGTAGAATACATATGTTCCTATATGTATATTTCCAGATCACAGTCACTTCTAATAAATTATTGTAATTTTTTATTCCTACCATTACTAATCCTTTTTCTTCATCAATTGTTAGTTTTTATTTTTCCTATGTGTTAGAGAGGAGTAATATATTTATTATTTCATTTATTTATAATAATGGAAAAAATTTATTTCATACATTGATGAAAATATTTATAACAGAAAATTCATTGTATAGTGGAAAAAATTAAAAATTGATTAAATTGATATTTGTGTTATATATAATTTTATGACCTAATTGACATAATTGTTTAAATTAAAATCGTGTTATATTGTATTTGAATATTTATATTTTATTGGTATATTGTTTATTAGTGGGTATAGTTAGTGGAATCAGCTCACATTTAAGAATGTTGGAAATGATTATTTAATTTTAAATGAATATATTGGTTCATGTCTTTAATGGCATATAATTTTCTATAGGAGTGATTGGAAAAACGATAAGATAGTATAATTTTAATATTGTGTTATTGAAATGTTTTTCATATATATATATATATATTCACAAGGTATAATAACATTAGGATTCATTATAAAATTCAAATGAATGGATATGTAGTTTTAGAAAAATGTAATTTTATTTTTTAGTCATTAGTAATATTTTGGGACTACTTTAATTGATTTTAGTGTATATTTAGGATTTATTAAATTTAAAACTAAAAGGAATAATTTTTTATTTACTTTGAATGTGTTTTTGTATAAAAAAATTTATATATTCTATTAAATATTTAAAAATAAAAAACATATAATATTGTTCTCTGATTTTTTATTGATGTAATTAAGGTTTATTGAGATGAAATTTTAATTTATATTTGTAATATGAGATGACTTATGAAGTTGAAATTTTCTATTAAAATGTGACTTGTGTAAATGTATATTCTTATTATATTTGAGGAAGTTATTTTTAATTTTATGACTTTTATAAATTAAAATTAATTAATATCTAACATTACTATAATTCATGCCTTTTTATAGTCAATATAATTATATTTGTGAAAATCTTATGGATTTCATGATACATACAGAATTATAGTATAAATAACACAAGGAAATATTTTTTGATTTAGTGTGATGATTATTTTGTATGAATGATATTATATTCTTTATCTAATGTTGAATAGAAAAGAACAACATTTAAAGAACATTTGGGATTTCATATGTATATAATTAAAATTATATTTGAAAAAATTAATTTTATGTATGGAATATAGAATGACTAATGAAGATAGTAGTTTCTAAAAAAATTAAATGTTAAATTTTAAATTACTGATATAATTGAAGAAGATCATTTTTTTTATTTTATGACAAGCAAATTCAAGATATTTTGGAATTCAATAATTATATTCATATATAATTTTTCATTAATTTTTTCATTTTTAGTATTTGTGATCATGTGTTTCAAATTTTTTGGCCTCCAATTTAGTTAGGATATTTTTTAGGAGATTTAGGGATTATATAATTTGGAATAATTTCTGTTAACTAAGATTATATTTCTTATTACCAGGATTCTACATATTAACATATTAATTATTTTAATGATAAATAATTGAAATAATATTGGTTATCATCATTATCAATGGTAATCAATTTTTTTTTAATATTATAGGAACATGATGGAAAACCTATTAAAATATAATTTATACCAGGATAAATCATATTCATTGGTTGAAAAAAATGAGTTATTAAGAGATTATTTTAATACATAGGAAATGAAAAATTCATTTTTAATATTCAATCATTAGAATGTGTTTTAAATATAACTATAATCTAATCATTATCCCAACTGATTTATAATTTTTTTATGGAAATGAATAGTAATAAATTATATTTAATCAATTTTTATGATTAAAAAATGATAATGTATAACGTACTAATTTAAATTCATATCTAAGAAATTGACAATCCCTTATTATGCAATAATAATATAAATTTGATACATTATATTGTTCGTATTGGGTTTTCATGAATTACATTATTTTAATTTTATTATGATCTCTCTAAATGGAATATATTGTTATAATATTTATTTAATATATATTAATATTTTACTATAAGATAAATAATCATTACCTTATGAATATTTTAATTTTGTATTCCAAATTTATATACTTTTTTATAAGACAATAAATTTTTCATTAAAAAAATATCATTCTTCTTCAATTATTATCTTATATATTTAATCCAATCTACCAGTTCAATTTTTGAATGTAGGATTCCATATCTCATATGGAAAAATATATTTTAATATCATGAAATTCATTAATTATGATTTCTTATTCCATTAATATGAGTAATTATAATCCTAAATTTGTTGTATTGTTTTCTGTCATTTCAATCCTACCATGGGTGCTTTCTCTGTTATTTTTGAAGATAAAAGATAAATATAATTAGAATATTTTATATTTAAAATTATTTATAAACAGAAGAATGTGATATCATAGGACTATATTTGACTATTCTATGTTTATAAAAAACCATATTTGGTATAGTATGATATTTTTTTGGGTGTCTATTCAAACATGTTGGATCAGGTATGCACCCACATTCATGTGGGGGCTTGATAGCTGAAATGGACATCCCAACCTGGAGACACAACCAGATGTCAATTGTATGATTGTGAGGAAATTCTTGATGTAAATTATTGGATCCTTGGGATATGTTCTCATGTTTTTGTAGTGGTGTGATGATCATATATGCATATAGTTTCAGAGAAAAGTCAGCTAAAGGGGCCCGACTTATTTCATTTTGTTCGTTAACTAATGTAGGTGAGGAACTATTTATGGTATGTCATTAGGATAACGAATATAAATTTTGGTTGGCTATTGATTTTCATGAAACATAGACTCTTACACACTTAATGGTGTTGACTGTGTTTCAATCATTAATAAAATCCAAGGATTTTTCCAATATAGGCGTTATAATGAACGACACATGTTGTAACAATGAATTTTGACATTAAAGATAACATGGATCCGAATTGGTTATTAAAAGATGATCAAATATTATTGAGTGACATGGGTTGTATAGAAGATGAGATGATGATTTAATCAAGTATTGATATTTACAGTCATAGGTATGCTCCATTTTGATGTTCCTGTTTTAAAGAATCACCATGAGATATATTTTGAACTCATATAAACCAAATGTAAATGTGAAGCATGGAGGTGAATAGGGAATTTTAAACATAATGTGACTATAGGAAAGGTAATTCCCTGACAAACATGCTTATTTTTATTTTTCATTTTTCTCCCCAAATCTTCTTGGTGGATGCGATTTTTTATTTTGGGGAGGTTGTTGAGTTCCTCATTTTGTAACAAGATGAATATTTTCGAATGAAAATAAATTTTCAATTTCATGGACATGTGAAATTGTAAACCAAGAATGATAATGAAAAGGTGAGAGTTTAAAAACAGAATAGATATAATATAGATTAGATTATTATCTAGAAAGGTTTTTTGGTTTTTTTTTCATGTTTTATGAGTGTTGGGATATAAGAAAAAAGAAATCAGGAGAATCTGGGAGTGGGAACTGTTTGTAGGAAACTATACGATCCTTAAGGTGGAACCAATCAAATGATCTAGTTTAGAAAGAGGAAACACATAGGTTGGTATTACAATGTGAGTGGAGGCACACATTCCTGAATTATGTTATATATTTATAGACAAATATTTTTTTATGTCATAAACAAGTTACACAAAAATGTATGCAGCTATCCCATAGGAGGGGGTTCCTTGTGTGGGTCATAACGTAGGGTTGGAACATGGTTTATCAAATTATTCAACCAAAACACTTTCCTGGGTTGTAGGGAGGAATTTACCGTGTCCCCCTATATACAATTAATTTTATTATCTACTAATTTTCTACTCCTCCTTAACATGTAGAATACCACTAAGGATTTACACATCCTTTTCTCCTTCCATGTGATGATCTTACTCATTCTGTTTTAATTTTTATAATTTCTTGGTTCATTTCATTGATCATGGTAGGTATAATAAAATTATTAATTCATTTTTAATTTATTTTTAAATATCATGTTCTATATTTATATGAGATAATTCAATCTCTTGTGAGGGAATTTGAATATTTCATTTCACTCATTCAAACCATCTATATAAGAGTGTAGATATTGGATGGGTTGTTCAACCTAATCCTATAGTCGGTGGTATATAGAGTTTCTCAAAATGGAATAGTGTTTTATATAATCTATTAGTATATGAAACAATGAAATTTTCATGTGATCCAACATAAAATAGATTTTTAATTTTTATAACCATACAAAAAAAATTCTAGAATCCTTTCTTATTAAATTATAATTTTTTATGGCAAAGGACCATCGATTTTGGCCATCCATCATGGTGTGTTCCCTAAATGCATTTTATAAATATAGTTTATTCTAATTAAACACCACATTATCGTTATTAGTACAAAAAATAGTATATGGGTTTATTAAATTGAATGTTGTAGGATTCAAAAATCTATAATATTATCTATTAGTGACAAAAAACATGTTTAACATGTTGTAAGCATTAGTGGTTTTTCTATTCTTATCGTTGATTGTCGTGTATGGTCAGATTTAAACCATACTAACCACAACATCTTTGGTGTGAGGGGATTATCTGTAGGCTTATTAGTAATTCTTGTAATCCTCCAAATAAACTCTTATCATTTTTCTAATCAATCCCACTATCTTGATATCATCCATAATAAATTCTGTGACTATTGGTAATACAAATCATTAGATTGGAAAATACATTTTTGTTGTAAAACAATCTCTAATGGAATTAAGGTTATATAATCATGCTATGTTAAATGGGAATGTTTTATATTTTTGATACTATGGTTCCCATGTAGAAACACCTTGGGTGGACACACATACACTAGTTGGTTCTTCTTTTGACTTTTGTTAGACTTTGTTAGTGTTCTTGACATGTAGATGTTTCACCTTGTACCAACATGTCACATGTTATATCAGGTGTTTTGATTTCCATGGATGTTCATATAAGACAATAGTGTATGATCATATTTCTACACATAACTTTATTTGGCGTAGCTTGGTATTTTTTTTAGGGGGACTAATCATGCATGTTGGATTAGGTATCCACCCACACTCATGTGGGAGAAACACATCTTAAATAGACATCTCAGCCTAGAGAAACATTGAGAAGTCCATTGTATGACATTGAGTACATGATTGAGGTATAATATATGTTCTTTGGGATATTTTATCATGTTTATGTAGTGGTACACAAACTATCTAAGTCAATAGTTTTGGAGAATACTTAGCTTAAAGGGCTCAACTTATTTCATTTTGACCATTAATGGTGGATGGTGATGAACTATTTATGGCATGCCATCGGGATTTGGAAAGAAGAATTTGGGTAGGATAGTGATTTTCATGAAATTTATACTCTATCATATTCAGTAATGTTTTCTAGGTTCCAACCATTCATAACAACAATGGATTGTTAAATGATAGTCATTTGAAAGAAATGTTCTTGTTGTAATAAGGAATTTTGAAATTGGAGATTACATAGATGTGAATTTCCAATTAAATTATTAAACAAATTTTAATGATAGATAGGTTACTCCTAGAAAATTAGACTATGATTTAATCATAAATTAATATTGATAGCATTTGGTATTTTCTATTTCGATGGTCATGTTTTGAAGCATGAGCTTCTGATTGGTTTTGAACTCCTATTAACCATACGTAAAAATGAAGCATGGAGGTGCCTTGGGAATTGGAAACACAATGTGGCTATAGAAATGGTAATTTTCGAACCAACTAGGTCATGTGTATCTTAAATTTTTCACAATAAATATTTTCAGTGGATGAGAATTTTTATATTGGGGAGGTTGTAGCATCCCTCATTTTCCGAGAAGATGAATATTTTCAAATGATGTTGTATATTAAATTTTAGGGAAATGAAAAATTGTAAATAATGAATAGGTTTGTAAATTTGATAGCTTCAAAACTAAGATGTTATAATTTAGATTATATTTATGTTTGGAGAGGTTGCATGGCTGTTCTGTCATGTTTTACGAGTGTTGGGATACAATAATCCATATTGGGAGAATCTAGGATGGGGAACAGTTTGTATGAGACTATAGGAACCATCAAATATACCTGATCATCTAATATATTTTAGCTAGAGGTCACAGATAGTTTTGAATAACATTCTTAGTGGTGGAAAATGGGCATGAAATTTGGTGCATATTTCTAGATAGATAAATTTTTCAAACATTATACAATGTTAAAAACCCATGAAACTAACCCGTAGTATTGGGTATATTAGGTTGTTTTTAACATAGGTTTGGAACATGGTTTATCCAACCATGAATCCAAAACATGATACTCAGTTACTGGGATGGATTTACTGTTCCCCCCTATATACAATTAATTTCCATCTCCCTTTATTTCTTACACCCCTACACATGTAGTAGAATATAATGATTTACTAAACAATTTCTTATTCCATGGAATGATCTCACTCTTTCAGTGTCTATTTTTATAACGGTTAGGATCATTGGATAACTCTTGGTATGTATAAAAAATGTAATTATTCCATTATAAATTTATTCATCAATCTAATTTTCTATCCTAATAAGAGATAATTCACTCTATTTTTAGGAAATTTGAATATTTTTTTCATTCTTTCAAGACAACACAATTCAATCCTTGAGATTGGATGTGTGGTTCATCCAAATAAAAAATTCGGTGGTCTATAAAAATTTATAAAATGGAATAGTGTTTTATAAATTCAATCACTATGTGACACAGGAAAAATTTATTGTGATCCCACATAAAATATATTTTTAATTTGTATAACATTACACATAAATTCCAGAATCATTTCCTATTAAATTGTAATTTTTTATTGCCATGGACCGCTGATTTTGTCAATCCTTCATGGTCTGTTCCCTAAATGTATTTTCGTAATTTAGTTTCTTCTAATACAACACCACTCTAAAGAGAAATGTCTTAAAAATAATAGATGGTTGGATAAATATGAATTTTTAGGATGAAAAAAGCTATTATATTATCTATTAGTAAAAATATCATGTCTAATGTGTTGGAACCATTAGTGGTTTGACTATTCTTTTTCATTAACTAATAGGTATGGTAAGATGTAAACTATTTTGACCACCTTATCATTGGTGTGAAAGGATTGTCATTATTCATCTTGTTAATATATGAAATCCTCCCAATGACCTCTTATAATATATATGATAAAGAACCCTATATTGATATGATCCCTGATAAATTTAGTGAGTTTTGGTAATAAAAAACATTAAATCGGAAAATCCACTAGTGTTGTAAAATAGTCTCCAATAGAGTTAAGATTATAAGATAATGGTATATTAGGGAGGATTTGTTTTACTTTAGGATAATTTGGATCACATGTAGGAACACCAGGGGTGGAAACATAGACACCAGCTGGTTCTTGTTTTGACTTTTGTTTGTCTCTTTTTGTGTTCGTGACATGTAGACGTTTCAACTTGTACCCCAATATCACTTGTAATCTTAGATTTTTGGATTTCCATGGATGATCTCCTAAGACTATAGTTGATGATTTAATGTCTAAAAAACCTTATTTGGTATATAATGATCTTTTTAAGGGTTACTATTCAATCATGTGCGATCAGTTATTCACCCACATTCATGTGGGGGCATGAAAACATAAATGGACGTCCATGCCTGAAGACAAAACTAGAAGTTAATATTATGATATTAAGGACATGATTGAAGAAAATTATCTGTTCCTTGGGATATGTTCCAATGTTTATGTAGTTTTACACAAACAATCAAGGTTTATAGTTTTGTAGAATAGTTCTCTGAAAGGGCTCAATATATTTATTTTTTCGTTATTTGTGGTATGTGGGGAACTATTTATGGCATCTCATTGGGATAATGACTGATGAATTTGGGTTGGATAGGGATTGTATGGAATTTTAACCTCTAAAATACATAATGGGGTTGACTTGGTTTCACCCATTCATAAAATCAAAGTATCATATAAATATAGTTATTAGAATTATAGTTTCATGTTGTAACAAGGAATTTTTACATTGGAGATAACAAGGATCAAAATTCGATATTAAAATATTGATAAATTCATATTGGTTGACATGGGTTTAATGTAAAAAAGAGATTAATATTTATATATATTTATAGTCTTGGGTATTCTCTATTTTTATGGTCATGTTTTGAAGCATAGGAATGGGATATATTTTGAACTCTTACAAACCATATATAAAAGTGAAGTATAGAGGTGCATTGGGAATTCAAAACGTAATGTGCCTATAGAAATGGGAATTTCTGAACCTAGTACGTCAAGTGTATCATAAATAGTTCTCAGGAACTCTTCTATGTGGATAATAATTTTTACTTTGGGATTTTTGGAGTATCCCTCCTTTTAAAACAAGATTAATATTTTTGAATGAACATTTATTTTCAATTTCATGGACATAGAAAATTGTAAACCAAGAAAACGAATAAAATATTTTAGGGTTTTTACAACAAATGATATAATTTTGATTATATTTGTGTTTGGAGGAGATACATGGGTGTTCATCCATGTTTTAGGAGTTTTTTCTACTAAAAAAAAAGAGAATCTGGCAGGGGAATGGTTTGTATGAAACCAAAGGAACCTTCAAAGAAAACTGATCAGATGAACTAGTTTAGCTAATGTTCAAAAATAGTTTTGAATAACAATGTGTGTGGAGGCACTTAGGAAAGTATTGTGGTGTAGTGTTCTAGAATGATAAATGATTCATTGGATGGGAAAGCCAAGAAGGATCATGCTGCTAGAAAGTAGAAGGGAGTTCCTTTGGTGGTTCTTAACATAGAGTTGGAATATGGTTTTTCCAACCAAGAAACATAAACATTATGCTCGGTTATTGGGATGAATTTACCATTTTCCACCTCTAGAAAAAAAATTTATATCTCCCCAAATTTTTTACCCCCATACACATGTTGTAGACCACTAAGGATTTACCAACACATTTCTCCATCCATGGAATTGTCTCACTCATTTACTGTCTGTTTTTATAAATGTTAGGATCAATTTGATAACTCATTGTATGTATAACAAAATTTATTAGTCCTTTATTCATTTATTTTTAAATATCATTTTATATCATTGTATGAGTTAATTCTCCCTATTTATAGGGAATTTGAATATTTTGTTTGTTTCTTTCGAACCAACCCAATTAAATAATTGAGATTGGATGTGTAGATCATCCTAATCCTAATGTCAGCAGTCTATATAATTTCACAAAATGTTAAAAATTTTTATAAATTCCATCATTGTATGACACAACAAAATTTTCTTGTGATCCCACAAAAAATAGTATTTTAATTTTTAGAACATTACACACAAATTTTAGAAGACATGCCAATTAAATTGTAATTGTTGATGGGCTTGGACAACCAATTTTGGCCATCGTTTAGGCTGTGTTCCCTAAATGAATTTTATTAATTAGTTTTATTATAATGAAACCCAACATTAATGTGAACAATAATCAAAATATTAAATGGGTTTGATTAATTTTAATGTTGTAGGATGCATCAAAAAATTATATTATCAATTAGTGAAAAAAACGATGTTTAACATATTTGATCCTTCATTAATTTAATGTTGTTGATTTATTGTCTATGGAATATTGAATACATGGACTTTTATATAATTTCTTTTTTGTTAATAATATAGAATTAATATCTCTTAATATTTTCTTTACATTTTATAATTATTAGTTATAAACATATGCCTCATCCCTAATACTTCTTTTATAAAATGAAGTGCTTATGGAAATAGACTTATCTGTATTTAAAAATAAATGGAAAATCCAATATATATGAACATAGAATTTTCTAAATTTAAAAACATTAATAAAATAAATTTTTAATTATTGATTGATTCATAGATTCAATTTTATGAATTCCATGGATATACTCATTGTTTGTTTGTAGTGTCTCATCTGAAGTACCACTCAATTGTACCCCAAGGCGTAGGGCCACATGACCAGAAGCATATATCCCCAAATGAAAAAGGCTTCTTATTATCAATGAGGTCATAGGGTGTGTCTATGGGGGAGTATGACCTTCTAGATCAGAGTATGTGATGTAGTAAATTGAAGGTAATAAAAAGATAAAACTTAAGTAATGATTGAATTTAGAGGAAGGTAATGAAAATAAACCATGAATGTGAATTATTTAACTATCGGGGATATGAATAAAAAAAATTTGAGCTTGATTTAAGGTGTCTATTAAAAAAGGGACTGTAGGCGAATCATGGGATAAAAGATATACATTATTCAATACAAACGACTAAAAAATTCCATAAACAGCTACACATCATATTGAGAATATTCCCAATCATCTTCTCCCAAACTCCATCCAATATAGTAAGATCAATAATTCATCCAATGAAATATTATTCCTATTATCAATACCCATGTTCATGAAATCTAATTAGGTACCAAATTGTGAAATATTTGTTATGATATATAATATCAGATGGAGGACACCCACATTGTTTGGGATTATACATAATGTAAACAATAAATTATATTTAGTGTTCAAGAATGAATATTCTATAGAAATAAAAAAATAAAAAGTAACCTCCTAGATCTGGGTTCCAAAAATAACCCCTACCAATAGAACTTTTTACATCCTATTATATGTGATTGATATGATGTACCTATGAATGGAATGATATTTATAGAAGCTGAAAATAAAAAAAAGGGAAACAAAAAAATCAAACCCAAAATCATATGTATTATATTAGGGTCTAATTTACATGTCATTCTAGATGCTTTCAATGAAAAAGAAAATTTCTAGGATTCATCACATTTGAAATGAAAAAATAAAACAATCCATCAATTCACATTGTGGGGTCTAAGACAATCCCTGGAGATCTAAACAGAATCTCAAGGGGGTATATGGAACTAAAATATATAAAATTTCAGTGTGGTGATCCTAGGAATAACAAATGGCATCCCTTGTATCACTAATTAAAGGGTAACTCTAAATCGATACCATGTATCTCACAAATGGGACTATGTATCACCCATGGAATGGTGTATCCATCTCACCAATGGATCCATCCTCATATACTCCCCTAGGTAACCAATTCCACTCATGAGTATAAGTAAAATCGCTCTAAAATCAAATACAAGTAAATCCAATGTATCACTCACATAGCATCATGTGTATCCTAGGAAAACACAATAACGTCATCCAGGGAATATATAACATGGAACTAATGATAACTTCCAACTGATAGAAAGTTATCACATAAATAAAGGATTATATATCATTAATTTTCATATATTAAATCACATGCCATCAGTTGAATTTCATTAACATCAACAAATAAACATACCCACACATAGTATTCTACTAAAGGAAAACTATTTTTCACGTAAGAAAATATGCTTAAAGAAATATGTAGAATTACCCCGGTATAATTCATATGGAATGACATATGTATTAACAATAGGAAAGAGGCTACAACCATACACATAGGTATTATGTGTAATGAACCTGGATAGTCTTAAATCCATATAGTAAAAAAATTGAAATATCAATAAAATGGATGGAATGAGGATTTTAATGGGATTCATCAATTATGCTCATTAATAAATTGTATATTGAATAAATAAAAATAGAAACCTCATGGATAACACATCATATATAATCAACATATCAAAAAAGTTCATTAATTAAGTGAAACACAATTATTATGTGATTCACAATTTAGAGAATATGTAATAAAGTTTAATTCTTTGTAGGGACACCCATGGGGTGAACAGTGGCAGTGTGAACATCCAATTTATGGGTATCGTTGCAAGGCAAGGTCATAAGAGACATTAAAAACCATTCAAATTAGTTTTATATGTATGAAAAAGTTCATCACTATTAATTTAAAATGATAGGAATAATGGAGGGACTATAACATTGTTGAAATTTCCATCTTTTTCATTTGCAATACTTGATTTGACCTATAATGTAAGAAATCAATGGATATATCAAATTCCACTGAAATAAAGAAATACATGTCCCACAAAGTAATAAAATTTAGGGAATATAAAACTAGAAATGGAAATTTTTTGAAGAATAACATTCCCATGTATTATATATTTGACTAATGGTGAGAGAATCAGAAAATTGATTATAGAGGTAGATCAATATTCCTTGGATGGGAGGAAGAGAACTCCATTCACCAAGGAGGAGGAATAACCCAAAGTTAATTTTTTTGGGGGAAGAATGATGGGATAATACGTTTCATTAATGGTATGAGGGTAATTTCACACTCAAATAAACTTTTGTATAGTTTGGTCGCATTGTTTTTCCATGTCATGCACCAATTGTGCCCCTTTTACTGCAATGAGGGTGAATTTCACATGATTAGCCACACGTATGAAATAAACATGCCAAAAATATTTGTATCAGCTCTATCCCAATCCACTAACGCACCACATGAATATAAACCTAGGACTATACGGTTATAGATAATGTTTGCTGCCCAATGATTCCCAATTCATTTCATGATAATTTTTATGGAAACTGTATGGGTTTGTCAGCACTATATTCTCTAACCATGTGTCCCAACCTGTTTCATCTCAATTCAAGGATTCATGATTCAAATTAGCCCTGAACACACATGATACCTCCTTTAATCTCATATGAATAATTAATAGTCTTGTTTAATAGAAATTAAACAAAAAAGTTAATGGTTTTAACTCTGTATAATGATAAGATGTTACAAACTCTCCTACACAAACCAAATAATTCCCATGTTGGATTTTGAGGGTTTTATAACGTATTTTGAGGAATGTTCAAGCCACAGTGCATGTACATCACCCACTAACTCCAATGTGTTTCCATGTGCACATTTTTTATACCAAATTACTCTAACGAGAGAAACTGACCCACATTGTAGAACCTTCATGATGTAATCAATAATATGAATTGGATACTCCTCAACAGATGAATATGCCTCTCTCATGATATTATTGGGAGGGAACAAATGAGGCGGCTCGAGATGGTACTATAAATGATGAAATACTTGGAATAAATCATTCATGGAAAAATTCCTCTCAGGTAATACCTAAAGATAGGATACTAATAAGATCCTCTCCACCATATTTTATGTCCTAAAAATCGTTGTCATAAATTTCCCTATATGGTGATTTTTAAATGACCCAATATAGCCAAAACATGTAGAATGTCATGAAGTCCCACCTAGAACTACAAAATTCTGTGGAGATGGATGTTATAAGACATATATCATGAATGAGTTGTATCCATAAAAATATAAATTAGCTAGATTTTTTTTGGAAGTCTCTTGAATGTTATAAAGTCCTGGTTGAGTTGAGTCACATGCCTAAATCCAGTACAGCGGTGATCAACAATGTCAACCACATAGGGCCTTATATAAATCCATTATAATTTTTTCATAAATTTTAATATTGTAGATAAATCAAACCAGTAGAATATTCATTTCCCATGAACCTCCAAAATGAATAATACATTCATGTATTGTAATCTCTAACAATTATATCATCTTCTCAAATAGACCATCGACCTTAGGGTGATATACAGTACTCAAGATAACCAGTGAACCCTATTAGTTTTTTAACCCTATCTAGAAATAAAATGTAAACTAAGAATATTAGTCATAAAAGATAGAATGGGTCCATCATGTAGTCTCCCTATTATCCAGATGTAATGGCATCCAAACTGTAATGAATTGAATTTATTTCTTATTGTTATAAATATTGTGACTTTTGTTATCATGTCAATGATCACCCATACATCATTGATGCCTTGAAGGTAACTCAAAAATCATGTCACAAAACATGTGGTGGAATAGTTTTATTTACAGTCGGGTGATGATATTTGTTATAGAAGACCGTTATGTCACAAGTGTTCATCCATTGCATTATAAAAGGTTGATTAATGAGTAATAAAACATTATATCTACTTCTTTATAGCCAACCACATGTACTGATGAAGCATACCATTGTATATCTGGGTAACCCAATGATGAGAATCCCATATAGATCCACGCGATTTCGTCATTAGATTCTCATTTATATCTAAATACACCCATAAAAAAATGATAGAGAAGGGTCTCACTACCATCAATAACCCAACCCAGAGCTGGTTTCTTTATTGTGATGGACTTCCTCCTTATGAGTAACTCAAAATTTCATAACTGATGCATGAAAACCTTTTCCAAAATAGAGGAAATCACATCCAGTATTTTTAAAGCTAGTTTCCCATGTTGTTCTTGAACATCATGGTGAATCATAAAAAATTATCCATCATCTTCCACTCAATGTGGGTAACCATGATGACTTATGTCTGTTATTTTGTTGTGGAATTAGGAACAATATTTTCCTTACCATATGTTTAATAAATATCTGATTAGAAAGAAATTAGGTATTCAACCCACTTGTACTAACTCGTATTCAAGATTCACTGTGGGGAGATATCTTTTGTTTTATTTATGATTTTTTAAACAATGAATAACTCTTAAAAAAGATAGATCCTATAATATCTTGGGAAATGAACCATGGATTCTACCTCGAGTTCATTCATAGGATCGTTCAACTCATGAGACCATAACAGATGAGATCTATTTGTCACAGCATGATCATCCTGCTTGATAAATGAATAGTGAATAGTTCTTAAATCATCAAAATAAACCTTATACCCTATTCCGGGCTATATTTGAAATAGAATCATCATAGAGGTGGGTCTTCCGTTTACTTATTGAAATTCCTTCTCACAGAATCTAGACCATAGAATCTACACACCATTTGTGGTCAACGATGTAATAAGTGATTCTAAGAAAAACAAGTCATGTATTATTCACTTGTAATAACCATATAACATTATGAAGAATCATATGTAGAAGAAATTTTGTGGATGTTCTCATGAAACCATGTCAAGAACCTTATATAGGTAAAATGAAACTCCTACCTTATATATGATATGACCCAGGATGAAAATATTATTGATCCAAAATTTTCATTTACTATTCCTTTCATAAAGCTGTTGATTTAATAGTTTGGTCAAATGATCTAAAGATTATTTTGGCAGGTGTGTATGGTCTGTGGTTTCCCTAAGATGTCATCTATGATGAATTCCACATTGGAATCATTATATGGGTAGAACACACAATTCAACTAATCCCTAAAAACTGTTGGAATGTTCGTCAAATTGAAATAATAAACTAGATTTGCATACAAAATGTACCTATTTCGGAATGATACACATCATATAACTGATAGAATAACATGAAATTGATGATAGTCCGACCTTAGAATCATCTTCTAAAAAATATATACTATAAAGATATGATTGAAGAGGTCATCTATATGAGTTAGTTGATAAGATTTCGTCACTGTAAGCATGTTCAACAAGCAGTAATCAATTGAAAATTTGAGGGTTCCATATTCCTTCTTGGAGAAAAGGTTGGTTGAACCCCATGTTGATGTGATTGTTCAGATAAAACCGTAATCCCTAATAAACTTATTATTTCTTTTGGAGTTCCTAGATATCTTTTTCCCCAACCTATAAAAAGGAATATAAACTGGTGTCATACAAGGAATATGCTCAATTGTGAATTAAAACATCCCCTTTGAAGTTATTCTAGAGAAATAATCCCTCTAGAATTCCCCATTATTACCCACAACTAGAGGGATGTCTTGAAACTACATTCCATAATCACTCACAAAGAGTCTCGCTAAATGAGTTGTAACTCTGACAATCATAGTTCTTTTGGGGCAAGTATGATCTTCCTGGATATCTTATTTATCATTGTGGATATATTAGATTCCCATACATGATGTTAATGAAAATTGTTGGTGATAGAAATTCAATTGAGAAAGAAAATGAAAAGGAGAGTTCATATAGATAATGAATCTCACACCTGTCATGTTTAGGAGAAATAAATGATTGATGAAATGAAAACAACATATCTCAAGTTGAACTCCAGACATTTTGGTGTTCCCTATATTCATACCCCTAATTGTGTGTTGGTATAAATTATTCCATTGATGTACACAATAATAAGGGAATGAATATCCACAATAATAGATTATATGAATGTGTCGATGTACCTATATGAAAAAAGTGATGAAACTACTGAAGAGTTTACAAGGATAATACCTATAAGAAAAGAGATCCACATATTCTTCTCATACGGTTCTGCTTGCACTGTATACATATGGCTGGAACCGTGGTCTTAATATTCTTCTTGATTAGTCTAAGAAGATAGTTTCTTCTGATGGTGTAACTCAGGGGTTTGAATCCCTCATCCATGTATTTTAACACCTTGGACTTATAGGAATGTATTTAACCAACACCTAGCCGAAAATGTATTCGTAGATCCTATACCTGACTAATGTGTAGGTACAGATCCTCTTTTAGTGTAAAATTGGGGAAATTAATGTCAAAATTCTTGGAAGAAAACCATTCCAATAACAAGATCATCACTCAAATAAGTTCCTCATCCACCTGGTATTAAAATGTACTATCATGATACACTATTGATATATGATGGACATATAATTTTGGATCACCTAACTAGAAACACCCCTATGAATAACTACAAAACCATGATTTTTTACATTTAGAAAAACCCTCACACTAATTTGGATCTAAATTAACTCAACCTATAGGACTAAATTTTTGGATATTCCATTCCCTAATCAGGGATTGGTTCACTTTCTCTCTCATGGTAGTAAACATAACGAAGATCATCTATGAGTGGAAAACATAACCATGCTTCTCCTAAAATAACCTCAAAATCATCGATTCATCACCAACCAGAGATGGAGAAAATCCATATAGCATAATGATATGAGTAGAATACTGAATCGGTACAATATATCCCTATTAATGTTCTGTGTACTCTTGTGATCAATCCTATATCAGTTTCTAATGAAATAATTTGTCCAAAAAAGCCAAATGGATTTCACCATAGATCAATCATCATGATTACAAGGATTGAGATATGACATCCCACCAGTGATTGGCAGATGCCCATATCATGTACACGATGATCTTGACCATCCGACCAGAAGGCATCCAAATATGTTTGAATAAGAATTCCCTAAAATCTAACAATGACTCTAAAACAGGAGGTCTTCCATCCCCATATAAGATATGAGTATTCTACAATTTAAAGTAATGTGACATCTCTTACATTGTATGGGATGTCCTAGAAGCACCATAAATACACTACATAATCTAGAGTAAGCTCTTGTGAAATTAATGATGAGTTCCCAAGAGAGGATAAGTAGGAGGTTGTTGAAGTGGAAATATAGGAGGATTAAAAGGTGTCTATCTTGATTGTGTTCATTTCCACTATTTTTGAATAAATAATGAGGATGTCATGGTTCCATAACACTACTATATCAAAACAAATTTCATAGAATATATTTTAAAACATATAATTAATGGAGACACAATAGAAATATGATGGATATCCACAAATACCAACATTGAAAAAAGCACAATTGAATGCCTAATTTTAGATCCAAGATTAAATAAGAAGGAATACACTGCATAAATTCGCATAAGGGACAAGAATTATGTGACATGTACATGCATTGGGATCACTAAGTATATGAGAAAAAAATCCAAATGCTGATAAGTTTTGAATGATTATTTTCAAATATAAAATTTCTCATAAGTATATGTGAATTTTATTTTACTTGGTTTTTCATTTGGTAATTTTCTTCTATATTATCCCCATTCAAGAAAATTAAATTAGGTGGAAGTACATCAAAATTTAAAAGTTACCACAGACATTATAAAATTAAATTGCGTGTCCAATATTATTAATTTTATAACATTCTCTAACGGGAAATGCTTGCTAAAAAGTACACATCGAATGATATAATAATTGGAATTTTATTCATAATGGGCCTAGTATGGTGCATGATTTCAATATAACCTCATATCATTGAGACAAAGGAGATGATATATTCAATACAATAATATAAATATTGAAAAATCATAAATAATTGTTCTACATGATGGTGAAGTCATTACAATTATAAATGGAATAATAAATAAAAGAATTTCCCAACCAAGGTAATTTGGGATTCCCTATACATGGGTGAGAAATATACAATCATAATGTAAGGTTCAAATTACAATGTCATGTTCTCTTTTCTAATACACCTACAATAAAGAAAAATGCAAAGAAGGAATTGTAACAATTTTGTAGTGTCCTACCCTGAGTTCTACACAATAGTTCCCAGAGACGACGGGCCACATAACCTCATGGTAATGTCAGCTAATCGTCTTTATGAGTCATATTGGGTCCCAAGGGGAGTCACCATGCATGAAATAAAATGCTATATGGATACACCATTCCATAAGTGACAATATGTCCATTATGTGTTATATCAAGGACATGCTAGAAGGGTTTTTTCACCCTATACCTTTAGTGAAACATGGGAATCCATTTATGTATTTCCATAGATGAACATAAAATTGGGAGGATATTTATATTTACCATAGAATGATAATTGATATTCAATTTATGAATTCACATGGATTGGCTCAGGGATCCACTAATGAAATTCCAATGATGGTTCAAATATTAATGATTACGTTTGAAGCTGGTATTACAAGAACCCACCCGCTAAAGAAATTAACAATCTTTTGGGTGTTATTATTTTGATAGAATTCAAATGATTACTTTTTTAGAAAATCATATTATATATTCATAGGATTCCATTCATTCGAAAAATTCCATCCATGGTCAATTTGGATCGTGATGGTATGGTATCCCATGAGAAAAGAAAATAGATAAGTTTAATTATATATTACATTTAATTTAGAATATAACTCAACCCAATTTCAATTTATTAAAAAACTAGAGTATGCTTTTGTAAAAAATGGTGATGGCCTATATAGTATATCTCAGACTCTATATGGGCCATCATAGCATAGGGGTACCAAAGAGGAATTCATGTAAACATGTACATGGAATATTTCCTTTGTTGAAAATTAAATAATGGATCATAAGAGCACATGACTAATCAAGGACTCATAATTCTTGTGGATATCTCCTTATATGATTTTTATAACATTTATTTAGTAGTTATATATTGAGTCTCCTACTATATATTTATATTATATTCATGATTCATCTCCATTACTTGATGGAATAATTTTATATTTGGACTATCTATATTTTATTCAATTATTACTTTTAATTCCCAATAAATTATGTGTATCTAATAATAATTTATTTATTTCTTATATTATTATTTAACATTTATACATTTATTCTTATCAAATAAGGATGATATAGTCATCCCAAATTACAATCATTAAACCCTCATTACTCCTCTTCAGCCTCTGGAATATGTTGAAGAACTCTTGAGGCCATGTGGTGATTTCTTTAGTTATTGTATTTATAGTATATTGGAATGGTAAGTTACAGTTGGCATGTCAAATCATGTCCACCTGATTATAAAATAAAAATCTAGTTTATTTCATGTAATTTTGGGGGAAATTTCTGCAGAGTTTTGTGTGATCAAAGAAGAAATATAAATTTCTTGTCGCCTTATCAAGGATAACTATTCCAAGGTCAATAATTTATTTAATACGAACACGTACTTGGTCATATTGGGGAATCACGAGACCTATGATGGTTTTTTAAACCCTATGATCAAAATAGAGTCAGACTGAGAAGTGTTAGGAACACATCTAGTATCATGTTTATGATAATGAATTCACATCCAAGGGTTTTATTTTCTTGACCAAGAGGATCATTCAATGGCTACATAAAAAAAATGTGTTTTTTCAGAGGATTGAATTACTTTGAGTTCATGTTAAGGGTGTAAATTTATTGTCCATATGGAAAGAGGATTGAATTTACATGTGTTCACATGGATGTCTAGGATACTTACAAACTTGTTCCCACATCACATAATTATATGTCCATGTATTTCTTAATGGGGTATTATTTTATCGAGGTAATACACTACAAGGACAATAAATACAGTTGAAGGACTGGTGTTTTTTTATATTAATATTTCACGACAACATAGCACATGATCATGCATAATGTGTGAATCATCTATTATAAGGGATCAAATTGAAATAAATTTTTATGCAATATATGTGTTCTTAAGGGGATCATTTTATTGGGTCTCACAATGACATCCCATGAATTGATATCATTTTTAATGTCTTATTATTTTTAAGATAAATCCTCAAATGGTTGAAACCTAATCCTCATTTTTCCCCCAAAATTAATATACCTATATTATTATGAGTATTTTAATACCTCTCTAAGTCATAATGTAATGTTTTTATTTGGTGAAGCATTATATATTGGAAATTTTCGGCTTAGGATAGTTCACCTTTTAATTTTTAAAATCCCAAATGCATTATATTTTGGTAATAGATATATAGACTTAAAAAAATTATTGGATGATCTCATGTCAATGAGTTACAATTTATGATATGTAAGGCCTCAATGATGTCTTCATTTCCACACCTGTTCATAATTATCAAACCATGTGATTCATAGTTCATAGTTAGATTACATCATCTGATCATATTATGAAGATTCAATTTATGTGGTTATTTTTTATGGAAAATGTTCTTCAACAAAAAAATATGTGGTTTATGCATGGTGTTGAGGGGGTGATTCCCAAACAACATAAAATTATTTGGTTCATGTGATCATGATTATGGATATGTGATTCTTAGGATTCACAGTGCATCACATGAGGGATTCAGTTGAAGTATCTATTCCATTTTGTTCTTCAATCATATGATAGAGTTTCAGGACATCCTATGATGGCCCCATGTGACAAAAATACAGGGATCTATGTGATGATATAGCTTTTTAGCTAACAATATCCTAATTAACCCCAAATGGATCATTTTAGAAAAAATAAAAATGATAAATATGAAAGTATATTGAAATCGAATCATATGTTTTTTCAAAATTCATGTGATGTTACAATAGTTTGTGTCATCATTATAACATTAATTAGGAAATCCATGATGTGTTTTGCGATGGATTCAACCAACCAATATAATAAAAATCACTTGATCATGCAATGCATTTAGTTATGAAATTATTTATGTTATGTTGTATAATCACATGATACTAACAAACTTAAAGGACTGAGGATTTTTATAACAATATTTATGTTTATAAAAAAACTTGTGTATTCTAGATAAATATATCATCCATATTGGATTGGTTGATATATGATCCTATAAGACTTGACCACACATGATCCCTATATACATAATGGGCTGGATTGACCATTCCTGGAAACAAACCCCTGAATGAATGTTTTCATGCATGTATTTTGATTTTAGAGATAACCTTGGCAGTATGTCTCACAAGTCTCTTATAGATAGGAAATATGAAATTAATGGATAGGGATGATGTCATGTGTCGTAGGGACGAACCACGTTCATTAAAGAGTGTAATATATAATTATTATATTCAGTATTATGATAGTACATGATAAAATGAAGAGGATTGAATTTTTCAAGATTATTCTCTTGTATACATGTTTTTAAAGGTTGAACAGTTCTTCCCCTCATCACATCCAACATATAATTTTCAGAAGGTTACTGATTTCTTAATAATTTTTATTGTGTGAACTATCATTCGAGAAAATAGTGCATTCAATTCCCAAAATAGACACCCAAAAACAATTAATGTATCCATCATTCCATTGATAATTGCATCGTTGAATGACCTGCATGTTGTATGTGCACTCACCGCCTGCAATATTCTAGGGCACACCTTAATATGTGGCCGACTGGTTACAATATCTCAGCGGAGTAGCTGAGGTGACAACCAAAAGTTTCCTGGCTGAGATAGCACACTAGTAAGACTAGATATCCTATTTTAACGTGATAGGAATATCAAAATACAAAGAATAATATATCAAATATAAATGGAAATATTAACTTCCATGATGTTCCCCTTATAAAATAATTACCATGAATAACTGTTTTTATACAAAGATTCCTCTTCCATGCCATCCATATAATGTATTTTGAATTTTTTTTCAATGTATTCCAGATCCTAAAATCCATGATAGAAAATTCTTTAGTACACGTGTATTGGTTACAATAACATCCCCCCACCAATGAAAATGATTTTTTATTAATGAGATGAAATTGATTAAATGGTAAATGTAGATATATTTTCATGTATTATAATCTCTTACAAGATATGGTACTGATTGTTTTTAGAGGATTTTCCAATATCTTGTTGAAATAGGTACATTATATGATACTAAGAAGAGTATTAAGACCTTGAGTTAATTGATAAACCCAATATTATGGTTATCATTGACCAAAGGAATATATATATATATATTAAAATTTGAGTATCTACATATTCCATAATGGATGAGTGATTGGGGGAAAAGATATTGTTCTTTCACCCAAAGGAAGGGGATTTCACATCTCTATGTATCCCATGGGGATGGGAATATGGTTTTATGATAGTATATGGATGAAAAAAATGAAGTTAAAGATCATTCATATGGAATATAGGTTCATGATTAAAGAAAAATAAGGTGATAAATTATATTTAGATATTCTCATATGTGGTAATGTAGATGTTATCATATTGTCATGAAATAACGGACAAAGACCCATGCATTAATTTATTTTTTCCATAGAATTGGCACTCATAACGTATTTCAGAACATATATAAAGGGACCCTAAATTTTGATTATGTTCATGTCAGATATAAATATTATTTAGTAGTTTCATAACACAATTAGGATACTTACACTCAGATTGGTCCTGTGAAAAAAAAGATGTTCACTAATTTTATTTTATATTTTTCAAACATGTTAGCATAGATAAATTTTATTATACACAAAAATAATGTTCCATAAAATTTGTTTATATATTTAAATATTTGATAAAAATTTTCTAAGATTCCTAGGATGAAATAAAATCTTTTTGGGATATGATTTCTACTCACGCATCAAGTTATTTTTTTTATCATGAAATTATTTGTTCCTATTCTATATCATGAGATCTATATTTTGACTGAATCAAACAAATTGTTTGACAAAAGATAAGAGACTCTATTTTTTCAAAGAATTTACTTAATGTTGATTCAACCTCGATATATTTGTTTCACATTAAAATTTGGGTATTATCATCATGAATAATATACTGATTTGTTATTTATGTTCTTTTACATTGAACCATTTACAATTACAATTCATGTCCTTTTAGAAAAGGAATTACTTTTTTGTAGTATATGGATTTTTATTTCGATAATTTTATTTATGAATTCTATGATATTTTATCTCAAACATTCTTTTTATGTATATTTTTGAATATAATATTTTATTTTCTATTGTATTATTTTTTTATATGTTACCTTGATCCATATGTAATTATTGTTTTGGGTATTCATGGCCACAAAATCTGATGTACTAGTTTAGGACCCTTAAAAGAAGACATTCAATTCCATTATATTAGGTCCTTTTTTCTCAAACCAATTTATAATGTACTTTATATACTTTTTGATGGACAATATCATGTTTTCGTTTAGGGTATTTAATCTAATAGATCATTTTTTCAAGTTTAGGTTTATCAAGCCAAGACAAAACATTTCTTGTAGGGAAGGGTAGTTATTAATGAATTTTGGGAATCCCTATATATTTGATGGGATAATGTAGAATGTGTGTCTTGTAAGTGTTCATATACCATCCATTTATACTATATATTCATACGAATTCATGTATTTAAGGGTTATAAAACCACGAGTACTTGTAGAAAACATGGAGAATGAATGTCTTGAATCGGTTTGATGTGTTACATCATAAATACGATGTTGTATTATGTATAATAAAATATTATGGATGTTGATTCATATTGTGTTGTTGGAATTGGGTATGTTTAAATCATAATTACATAATCATGAACTGGTGAATATGGAATGAGGATGACATATGAGGGATACTTGTAAAACCCCATATGCTGATGTGTTCATCCATGGAGTTTTTGGGGAATAACAGGAATGTTGGTCCATTCCAACAAGAAGGTGAAAAATCTAGTAAATAGGTAAATTATTATATGGTTAATCTTATAGGGATTACGTGAAATGTAAACAATAAGGGACCCCTATAATTTCCAACGTACGTTGATGATTTTTTATGATTCAATAGTTTAGAATATAAAGTGGGTTATAGACAAAATTATATCTAATAAAGGTTATAGAACCATAGGGATTATTATTTTCTATTTGGGTTGATCAGTCCCTATGTGAACTATTATAGAGTTAGATAGTTTGGGACATCTAAAGGCATATGAATGGAATATCATTGGAATTATTTGATAATGTTTACAATACACTATGAAACCACATCAAGGGTGTCAAAATCACATTTAAATAGTGTTACATGGATTCAAAATCAAGATATATGAACTCAAAAATCAACTGGAGGTGGAAACTAGTGTCTATTATTCAACAATCAATAATGGAGAAATCCCATATTCTATACAGTCGTTAAAATAACCCTTAGGGTTATAGGGATCTCACATCGAGTAAAAAAATCCACAACGAACATGATCTTTTGGATTATTTCATTCACATGAGAATCCCAGAAGAGTCAATTTGGATCTTCTTTTCCTCAATATCATCATAAAAAAATATGACGACAGGGAGAAACAACATGAGTTTAAGTGGTTTTAAGACATGTTTATAGACACAATGAATTTCTAATGTCAACTCATACTTCAAATAAATTATGATGGATTATAGAAAATATAACATTCAAGATGGGTACGATCACCATAAATTTTATTTGATAACCTACTAAACACATTATTATTGTGATGATATGTGAAAAAATTTTATATAACTGTTTTCTATACTCAGTTGTCCATCGAAAATTTAATGGTATTTACAAGGGGCACATGGTGTGACCCATATTATTTTATATTTTTTAATTCACATATTCTCATTTTTCTAATCCTTTATGTGACGTTTTTTTCATTTAGAGGCTTGTATTTTTCTCATACCACCCTTTTTTGGTTTTCACTGTGACAATATTTGTGACTCTTTCAAAATTAGTTTAGGTTTTTAGGATTTGGATCATAAAAGAATATAGTTTATGGTCACACAATATAAAAAAAGTTGAATTTATTTTAATTAAATGATTTATGTAGACCATACATGAGGGGAGTGTTAAAAATATAACCATGTTTGGATTTATAGGCCCAAGTGTAAATTAATCCCATTTTTTGATGAAATGATAATTCATTAAATCAATGTTCATAGTTTTTGAGTAATGAGTATTTTTATGGCACAATAATTCCATAGATGATCATGAATTAATATGTGGTGACAGGAACTAGATCAATGATGTTAGGGATCATAAGGATAATATGTCCCTTCCTACAAGGCCATTATTCCTTTTTTTATTTTTCGACGTACCTCATTGTAATACATTTATATCTTGTTAAAACAGTGGAACATTTTTTTCTAATAAATGATCATTGAGTGTTTATGTAAAACTATTATTTTCAATATGTAATGTGATATGCAATATTTGTGTTTCTTAGAAAGGTGAGGGTAGAAATCTAAAATATGGATGACAATGGTAATGCTACAATGGCCCTTTGATATTGAGTGATAATTAGAGATGGTCTATATAATTTAATGTTTTTTAGAGGGAATCATTTTTCAATGTATATAAAAATAATATTATGAGGAAATATTTTGTGAAATATAGCAACATGTAGTATAGTTATATTATTCGATTTAAAATTTTGCAAGATATCCATAGTGATAAATTGTATTGGATAGGGGAATTTATATTTGAGAAAAAAAATTATCCATGCATTGGAATGTTGAGTGGTATCAATATGAAAGATCCCTTCTAGAGTTGATTTATATTATGCACAAGAAATCATATCTTAGATCTATGTCATACATATGTAGATATAGTATATATTAATTCTTCAACATGAAACATAGGTAAAGGAATTTTTTGGTCTAGTATTCCCTAGGATTATATATTGAAATTTTATGATTTGTAATAATTCATTAATATTATCATTTATGGAATCCCATCATGTATATCTAACTCATATATATGGGAGAAAGGTATTATATATCCTCACTCAACAGGGAAATAACATCAAGGTTGGCTAAGGTACCCTCCATATAGATTAGGTCAATACAAATTGATTGGAATTTTTTGAATTTCATTATGGACATAAAGAGATTAAGTATGTCATATAACATATTCATAGAAATGATTTCCTACAATATAAATTTTGCATGTCATTTAGGATAGACCATCCGTCATGTAGTTTAATGTCATGCAACTAGGGAATTTTCGTGATATAAAATTTCATTATAATATTAAATTTTCAAGTAGTTTACATTCATGTAACATGGATGTAATTATTAGTGGAGTAACTAAATTTGTGAAAGTTGGGTTTCATGGGAGAATCATAACTCTAAATGGATGGGTATAAGTATGTGATGTCATAATATTTCATTGAAAATTTGTATGATGCATAAATTTGTAACATCAAGAGTATCAAAATACTCTTAAATAGATGGGATAAAGAAGGTGAAAATGTTATACATAGAATATATTAGTTAACTGATAGTAGAACCTTGTGGATAAATGCCAACTATTGATAATACAAGAATCATATCTTCCACAGGGAATGGAAAGTAACTCATTAGAATATGTGGGCCTCTCATTGAAGACCATTAATATTTTACACACAAGCACATTGGCATTGTTTCATTAAACAATAAATCATATCAGTGGTATTTATAGATTATGATGATGCTTTTACTATTTTTCTATAATGGAAAACAATGATCCATTTATCCCAATGTTCGCAGGATTATAGGAGAAGGGTATTAACAAGAAAAATTTGAGGTAATCAAATGACATATCCTTGATGATATGATGTTGGTTGATATAGAATGTAATATTAGAAATGGTTTGTGATACCTAATGACAAGGTTTAATATATTGAACACATTGAGTGGATATGGTAGAAAACTTTTGATTAATGAGTATTTAATCATTAGAGGGTATACCCTATTGATCATTAATAAATCATGTCATGCATTTTACTGTCATGAAACATGTACATATTCATGTTATATAAGGTCATGAGATAAGAATGATTCATGATAAATTTTAAAATTGATAATCTAGGTATCACTACATATCAAATTGTATGGGAATCAATCTATATATATTTCGTTTATAAATTCCATGTTGTTTATAGTCATTCATCTAGGACATGTAATGTAACAATGTAAACCCTTGATTCTTTATTGACACCACATGGGTATGTGGAAAATATTATATATATATATAAATTATGTTGTTTGAAAAGGATTTTTATTTTTATATTTTCATGATTAATGGAAATTGGACATCATGAATGATAAATACACTAAAATGATTATTAATAAGAAATAAAACACAAATTTTCTATTTTGATAATTACTACTATTAATAGATTAATTGCATTGAGGGTATCAAAAATCAAAATGAATTGATTTGTTATTTGGAGTGTCAAAAATAACATAATAATATATGTGTAGAATTAATGTGGAAACCTTTAGGTATATGTCAACTGTCGGTAATGGTGTAATCCCATATTCCACACAATAAGGTAATTATTTACATTGATAATGGGGGCCTCACCTTTGAGAAAAATCATCCTATATGAACATTATATTTATAATTATGTCACTCACCTTTGAATTATAGTGAGGTTCTATTGGATTATATGGTCCATAGTTCTAATTTTTTATTGGGAAGAACTGGGATCATGGGAACCTATGATTAATGTATTCAGAGAGTATGATAAAAATTGAAGAAATTGGTTGGTATTAACATATAAATTGAAGGTATGATGTCATATCAATGAGAATGTATGATTAAATAATATTTTTTCACTATAAGGGTATTTCGATTCCGTATTCAACACATGTTAATGGAATATTTATAGGAAAGGGAATTCATTAATATATACCCATAAGGGTTGATCCTTTCATCATGATGACCACATTTTATTTGGTTTAATGGTATTGACCTATGACTTTTTCATTCTTTTAATCATATTGTGAAAAAAATGTGTTCACGAAATATAATGAAATTTTACTAGGATATGGTTTTGTATATATGAAACATATTTTTAATAGTAATATGGGTGTCTTTCTGGGTTCCCTATGCTCACATGATCAATTCATGGTTTGAAAAATCAGACAACATGGTAATTTATTTAGCTGCATAAGAGTACATGACATGGGATATGTGAAAGTCTTCATTATTTATTTTGGAATGGTGTCTCTGTAAATATTTGTCTGTAATGGAATAAAAATATTTCGACTGATGAAAACACATGAAAGCATGAATAATGAATGATATTCGAGTCAATATGTATCTTGTGATGAGAGGATTCGATCCACATATAGTTATCATATAGTTTCCTATATAGTTATATACAATATGGAATGAGGGGATTATTTTTATCATTCTATATGTTGTGGATTGACCCAGAATTGGTGATCCATGAATATATATGTACCTAATAGTCATTTATATTAAACCACATGTGGTTCATGAATATGAAAATTCCACATGATGTTATGAACAAAACATTAGAGAGTGTGTTATTTTTTATATAGATTATTGTCCTAATATTTGATATATTTTGTTATCACTAGGCATCATTTGATATATTATTCAATGAACATGTATTTCAGGAATAAAAGTTTTTAAAATTGTTTTTAAACAATTATATATGGGAAATGATTTAAATTATAGTGTTTCTAGACCATGTAATTTAGATCATGGTTTCACTAAAAATCCCCAAATAGTAGTATCAAAGACACTTTTAGTACATGAATTAAAATCACCACATGTATTACTAACCCATACAGATAGTGGGATAATTTTTTAAATTATATATCATATGGAAACAATTTTTGAGACATATAAATCCCTTCATATATTTTCTAATATAAATCAGGACAAAAATAATTCTGTAAAAGAAAATTCTCCGCAAATGTATAATCCAAATTTTGAGGGGTAAATGTTTCATATATTATTTTGCATGTGGATGTATTTGAGATCTGGTCATCATTAATTATCTGATGATTGTATTAATTTTGAAAAATATAGTTTCTGAATGGAATACACTCCATAATGATATGAATTGTATGTGGGGTATGTCATTTTTAATATTTATATTGAATCTGGACCAATGTTTTTAGATATAGGCCTCACTATGTGTTCTGATACAATAGTAATCAAGGCATACATAGTAATATAATTGAATAATCATTACATAGGTCTTATCAATACTCATAGGTGGGGATATTTTCATTTTATATTATGGATAGAAAAAATATTGATTTAATGAAATTACTACATATCATGTGATATCATTATTTTTAACCAGACATTATTCATTAATGGAAAGGATCACTATGTGGTTATAACTCTCACAAATGGATTAGGGTATATTGATTTTCATTATCATAGATCGAGATCAGGTATAGTGAATTCTATTTGAATTGAACTTTTTTATACAGCTTAAAATCTTGTGTAATGTCCATCTCTTATGAACTATTTGGTAACACTCTCAGAAGGTTACTATGGGTCATTATATATTTATTGATATTACATGAAGTGAAAAATTAATATATTGATGGTAAATTATTGTCCACTATAATCTCCACATCATTATAATTATATCTCCCCCATATTAAGATGTTACACATTTTACCATCATGTGGCCCATACACGTTCATGAATTTTTACATAATATCGTTAGAATATTGTCATGAATTTTAAATCCATACCAAAAGAAAAATTTTGTATCATTTAATTTCTTTCCACTGTGAAATTTTAATGTATTTTTATATCATGTTACTAAGAAGATTGTTTTTTTACAAAATGAAACAATAAGATATCTAGAAGTTTTAGTTAATGTGACTAGGACATATCTTGAAATTGAAAATCACAAGACCAGGATGTATAATTTCATTATCTATCTGTATAGTGACTTTTCTAATTGACATTATAAGAATCGTATGAACATTTCATGTGGTTTGGTGTCAATTATCTTTATAAATCCTTTCCATAAATGAACCTTTTTCAAATTTTAAAGAAAAAAAATTAAAACTCTATTTTGTCACAATGACATTGGTGCTAGGGGAAATGTTTTAAATGGCCCATTAAAATTTCACCAAATATCTTCATCATTGATTATAGTTCTATCTAATCATTCTATACATTATATAAAAATCACATGGGGACATTTTATTTCTATAAGTAATAGAATTTAATTCATCTCGTGTTGAGAGATTTTCCCCTATCATCATGACACATCTACGTCACAATACATCTAAATTATTTTTAGTTATATCATATCATTTTTCATAAAATTATATGTATACATGGGGATATTATTGTTTTGATAATATAATATATTATTTTCCTTTCAACATGTTATTGGAGAGTGCACTACTTTTATTTATGCTAAGAATACATATGATGTCAGGGGAACATGTATAGAGATACTGAATATTTTTTTTGTGATGACTCTGAGTCATTGGTGGACGTGGATAGTTCTAAAACATCCCCCAGTTTAACAGATGTTGTATCTCTTGAAGGCTTGTTGAAACAAATATGGTTGGTGGTTTTTGGTGCACACCCAAATAGGGGTGGAGAATATGGAAAATCCCCCAACTACATTGGAAAGAGGATTTGAGAATATGAGGATTCCGAATTTCATATGTCATAGGGTGAGTTTGATAAATTTATAAATTTCTACCTCAATTCGATAAAGAATATAAAATTTCCCATATCTCTATTGGGTTTGGATTTGTAGACCCTTGTAGGAAGGTGATGATATTTTAATTATTTGAAGGAATACCATAAGAATTCTCATAGTTATATAACACATATTATCATTATCTTTTTGGTGTTCAGTGATCAATTATACCAAAGAAATTTCCTTGAAATCCTTATGGGTCTAAATTAATGAAGTCATAAAGACCCCCAATCAATTGATAGGATAACTGGATGATGATTTTAGTTTTAATGTAGGAATAATATACTAAATATAAGCTACCAATATCCATATTATCCATCAAAAAATCCTGGTTAAACACAGACACAGTCAATAATTCCTTCTTTAGCTACAAGAATTATATTGCTACTCCCTTATTCTCCTCAATTGGTGGAATAATATTTCCCATCCTACATTTACACGAATGAACGCATAATTGCTTGATTGTACTCATCATTAGTGTTTTCATCCTGATATAAGGATAATCCTTCATATTTTGTTGATGTAGTATTGATGAAGACATAAGTGGGATGGTGCTAGTCTTTTGTTGAGTATATCATTTTATGGGTAGTTTCTTAGTATGTCGTTTGGTGGGATGGTGCCTCCTATACAATTTTGTGGGTATGTGCATGTTGTATTGTATAGAGGGTTGGTTTCCTAGATGTTGTTTTGTGGTTTGGTTCCCATAGGTCCATTTTCTTAATCAACATTCATTTCAATTAAAATAATAGGGTTAAAATGAAAAAAATTCCCCCAATATAGTAGTTTGAGGTTATCCTAAGAATAACATAATCACCAAGGCTATATATGATGATTTCAAAGAATCACACATGGTGATGATTTTATATTTATATTAGTTAACATGGATGATACATCAGAAATCCACATACATTATTAATGTGGTCTTATAGAGATAATGGTTTGGTGTTCTTTAATAAGGGAGTGATGGAGACTTTTTTAAAACTAATTTAATATTATAACATAATATGTATCAAACAATTTAATAATACATCCAATATAACATTTAATACATTATATGAATAAAATGGTTGTAATATAACCATGGAACCATATTTAAATAGGTTTAGATTATTTTTATCCATAATTGTTATTTTTAACAACATGGTTAACCATTTTTATCAACAACCTTAAAAATTATTTATACATATTAATGAAATATAATTATACATATAAGGTGAAAATAGAATAATTAATTCCCAAGGTATGACATTTTATTCAAATTTACAAATATAAAATCACTTTTAATTATTTTATATCATATATATATATTCAATAAGGAATTTTTAATCAAAAAATAACATTAATGTAAATGTTTACACTAATCATTTATTTTATCATTAATGAAAATAATATAGTAATGTATTTTTGATATAAATATTACAAAAATACATAATATGTTACATATTGTTATAAAATTAGAGACATAGTCAAAAAAATGGGCATTTAAAATATTTTACTTGATATTATCAACACCTTTATCAAGAAAAGAATCAGATTTTCATATGAATTTATTTTTTTATTTCATTAATAAAAATAAAAAAAAAATTAGTATAATAAAAATCTAATTTATATTTAAATTGAATTTTTTAATTATTCTAAAATATTTTACAATTTTAAAAAATATTAAGAACATTTAAATGATGAAAAATAAATTTTTAGACATTATAGTTTATATAATATAATATAGTGGTCCAAATAATTTTAAATTTGAAAAAATTAATATTAATAAATTTTTTATTGTTATGGAGGAAAATGGATCATATAATGAAATTAATTTATTCTTTTGAATGAATTTACATCCTTATCACATTAGTTTAACCCAAAATATCAAATTTTAATATTACAATTTCAACAAATATATTATAGTTACGATATATATATTGATTATTATTTTTTAATTGTTCACTAGTATTATTTATTATTATTCTAATAATTTACTCCATTATATAAATCTATATTCAATGAAATTATATAATTTAATTCAAAATTAATTTTGAAAAACGTGGTGACAATGAAATCATTAAAAATAAATATTCATTATAAAATTGTTTTTATACTAATTTCAAGTATTAAATTTACTATAATAAAAATATTATATTTATTTATTTATGAATCAAAAAGAAAATTGTAAAATTTTAAAAATGATAAAAAATATATTTTGACTTTCTAATGAAATGGACATAAATTATACACTCAAAAAAATATTGTTATTCATTATTCATTGAAAATTAATTCCTTTGAAAAAATTCTCAAAAAATCATAAAATAGATATATTAATATTTAGAATTGAAAAATAATATATTATTTTTCAATTAAAATTCACAAATATTACAAATATTAATTATAATATTCCCTTACAAAAAGAAATAAAATATATTGTGAAAGAATATATAATAATTTAAAGGAAAAAAGACTTTATAGTAAAATAGAGTGCCAATTTGTGAAGAATTAATAAATACATTTGAATTTATTATGACCTTAACAAATATTTCATTGTGTCATAATTCCAATCATACATAATTATTTATCATTAAAGATACATTTAGAAAATATTAATAAAAATATTTATTTCTTCATTTATACATGGGTTTATGTGTTGTACACACTATCGAGCACTATTATCTATTAAAATATTCTGATATTTTTTCGATATTCATCGAAAAATAGAAACGTTCCATCCTACTAGGTCAATATTTATATACAATATAACAAATGACAATGTTATTGTTCTTCCAAAGGGAACCACAACTATACATTGTAATGTACTAAAATAAGACCATGAAACATTGAATAATAATTTATAATTATGAAGTTAATGAATCATTATAATTAATTTTAAATTACAGGATTAAATAGTCATTGAATCATAAGCATAACATCACTAGTAATATATTTAAATTATTAAATATTATTAAATAATTTCAAGATGATTTAAAAATGGAATATGAATCCGAAAAAGTAAATATCGTTAGACACTCTAGGGATATGATTAGTCTTAGGAACAATCATCGAGAACTAGTGAAGATGGAGTAAATACACATATTAAACCACGTTGTTTTAATAACACTAGGTTCCAAATTTCCACTTCCCCATAATCATTTAAATTTCAATAATATTGATTTTTTCCAGGAACACAAATATTCTCTTTGTAAAGCAAAAATATTTATACCTTCTGATTCATTGACTTATCTTTGGAGTCTATCATATATTTATTTTCTTAGAGTAATCATTATCTAAATCTCATAACAACTATTTATACTAAATAAAATATTATTAGTTATATAAAATAATTATTTTATCTTTCTAAAGCCGATGGTAATTTTATTACATTATAAATAGAATCAAGTGGTTGTAGCACGAAAGAACAATTAATTAAATAGTTTCGGAAAAATACATCCATTCAGTAATATATCAACAAATTTCATAAAATATTATAATATAAAATTTATTCATTGATAAAATTATTATTCTTTGGATGTAATCTTGAATAAAAAATATATTAACTTACCTAAAATCATGGGTATTGGAAACATAATAAATGGGTGATCTCAAATACTCGGTAAAGGAATGAATATAATTAATTATATGAAAGAATAAATAAGCTAGGAACAATATTGTAGTAATATATTATGACAAGAATATCATATAAATAAAAATATGATCTTGATAAATATCGATCAATAAAAAAATATTCCCACTAATTAAATGTATATTAATAATTAATTTCATAATGATGGAATTTATAATTTAGGACACCATAAACATAACAGTGACGCAACATGATAATTCATATATCATAAATGATTAGGACAATTGAAAAAAACCCATAAAAATTTTCCAATAATTTCCTAATAATTCATTTATAGAAATTCTATTTCTAGGCCTTCTCAAACCCTAATGTTTCCAAATCACCCATAATATAAAAACATCCTTCGTAATCAACAATCATTAAAAATCAAAAAATATATATATAAGAATAAATAGAGTGAAAAAATTCGAATACATTACCCAATACAATTTTTGTTTCATATTTATAGAAATATTGTAGATTTAAATATAATGTTGAATCCATCAAAAATAATAAGAGTCATCGAATTATATTAAATTATATTAAAACACATTTAATAAGATCACTAAATGATTTCATGAGGAAAATAAGCATTGTATATTTACTTAACTTATTAAAATTCAAAATGTTTCTTCTAATATTATGGAAAAAGTATTAATTTGAAATAGCATTCTAAAATTTAAAAGGATGATTCAATATAATTTGTAACCATGAATGTGGGAAATATGATTTCTGTGGTGTCCAATAAAAGTGATTTGGTAAAGAACATCAGAATGAAGAGACCAATTGAAGATATAAAAATTTCTTTTAAATGTTTCAAAAAATTATAACATTTTTATATAGTATTTTAATCAATTTTTTATAGAAATAAAAATTATCATTAAATAATTTAAATTAATTGATTCCCATGGAATTAAAAGAATATAAATCAAATAGAATTGGTATTTTCATTTCAAAATAATATTTTAGCCTCATAGAATCATAATTATCAGAAAGAGGAACACATTTTTTAATATAATAAACCAATATCAAATTATTTCAGGTTTAATATATAATTATAAAATTATTACACCCAATAATGATTTTAAAATGAATAAACTAGAATTAAAAAGAGATTTTGAAATGAATTGTTTCCCCAATTTTTATATTCTTCATGATTTATTATATGATCTATTATAGTAAAATTTAATTTATGATAAATATATAATATAAACATACACACAATTATAAAATCATATATTACCATCTTATTATATTTCAAAAACTATTTTTTAATGATTCATTATTAAAATTGTTGTTTCTGATTGTTAATTATTTCATTTATATTATATGTATTATTTAAATTTTATTGTCCTTGTATGTTTCTATTTGATATATTATAGATTTAATTATTATCATAATATAATTTTGTTATATATTAATTCAATTAATATTTAAAATCGTTGATGAATGGTAAAAATAGACATTTAATACTATTTCAATGTGGAGGTGTATATACAAACATATAGATTAGTGATGTAATATTTCCATGATTTATAGAAGGGTTATATCATATAAAATATGTTATATTACATAAAAAATAATAAGGTAATAAATATTTAATAGATATTTTAGATCCATCTTTATAAAAAAATTTAAATAATGGTTACTAATAAAAATTACACCCTTGGGTGGAGACAATAACTTGTATGTATGCACGAGTGATATTTTCAATTTAAGAATGCTTTATGTGTGGTGAAAAATATATTTTCCAAAATTATAATGAAATATATATATTCATGATAAGAATATTTTTTATATTACTATTGGTAAAACAAATATAGTTCATATATAATAAGAAATTAATTTTAATTAGCACGTAACTGTAGTGATATCTTTTTCTGTTGAATTCATATTATTCCCTTCTTAATGAAACATGGATTTATATTCAATAAATAAATATATAATTATTTTTTAGGGAATATCTATTGAAAATTCATTTATATTTTTGTGTTAAAGGTGGACCAATTTATCTATTGAAGTGAGAGAAGGGGTGTCTTTTATATATTATGGGAGTAAGAAAAAAATAATATTTTAATGATAGAAATTTTTTTGAATAAATATAAAAGGAATAGTTTCTGAAAAAAAGTTTATATTGATACTGAAATGTTAAAAATACAATTACATTCATCCAATAACAATTAATATGAATAAATGTTTTCTATTATCATATATTAAATATAATATAAATGTTTTCCCATTTTTTGAAATGTTGTCATATTTTCATCAAATATTTTAAATGGGTATTAATGAAATTTAGAATATTAAAATGTATTTATATGGGGATTCAAAATTCGGATTAGCTTTATTATTATTCAATATCATCAATTAATAGACAATAATTTTATATATAAATATAGAAGTTAAAAGAATATTGGTTTATTATAAATTCCTTCATAAGTATAATTTTTTTATATGAATACCAAGTATAATATTTATACAACTAAAATAAATTGAATTAATTTTTACAATAATGTATAATATATTTTAAAACTATAAAAATATCTGGTCCTTTAAAATTACATGATATGAAAAGGTAGTTTTTATAAAAATATTAATTATTTTCATTAATCACCTTAAAATAATATTTTAAATGAATAATAAATAACTTAAAAAATTGAAATATATTATTTTACAATTTCATTAATGATAAAATTAATGTAAAATTATTAATAGTATATTAATTTAGTTATAATATTTACATAAATAATGAAAAAAAATATCAATTTTGGAGAAAACATATTTTCGATGAATAAAATGAAAAAACTGAAAACTGAGTTCTAATTTATTATAATTATTGAAAAAATTCTATAAAATTATAAATATAATATTTTTTTCATTTTTTGTTAATCATATTCATACTCTGCCATCCAATGAATATTTTATACTTCTATATTATACCATGTTTCACTTATTGACATGGTAGCTATAAAGTGAGTTGTTATATAAATAAAATTTATTAATAATTGAATAAATCCTAATATCATTGGGTGATACACTTATCAACCTCTTTGTTTCATTTATTTCTATTTTTTTAAAATACACCCCTTATCAACGCATCTATGGGAATCCTTTTTATCATCCAAATCTGAATCCAATCTTCCATAATTTTCCCCCTATGAGTGGATAATGAATTAATTAATTTGTTGTTCATAATAATGAATTTTAATATCCTCTCACTCTAAATATTTAAAATGATTTCATTAAAAATTGATTTATTTCAACATAATGAAGAATTGTTATATTTTTTTATGATAATAAAATATATAATATAAAACCATTTCTTATCTTATTTTATGATTTAATAACTTTTACACTCTGGTTCATTCACTGCCTCAAAGTAAAACATACTTAATTTTTAGTTAGAACAATCATGGATGATTGTCATTTAAATTTTATTGTGAAAAATAATATAATTAGGTACATTAAATAAATATTCATGTTCTATAATTATAAAACAGTAAAATGGTAAAATACTACCAAATACATTAATCATTTTCATGATACTAATAAAAATGATATAATATACATTAATAAAATAAAAATAGAATTAATCAATTTTTCAAAATTATAATTGGTATTTAAAACCAATATATCTTTATGAAACACATTAACACCATATATTTAAACACATGGGGCTATGAATCCTTTTCATAAGAACAACATTATTATCTTAAAATTCATACAAAATTGTAATGGTGACACAAAAGACTGTAAAATAGTTACTATATTACATGAAACTCAATGAAATTGAAATAAATTAATAAAATAGCAATAAATAAAATATACAGTAAAAAATTCTGAAAAAATAATTAATAAGTTTATTTATATTATTTAACAAATTTTAATAACATACATAATGTGTCATTATAACAAGGTAAGGGGTATTCCAAACCAACATCCAATATTTTCAGATTTAATATTTATATTTTGTTAAAACAATACCTCAATATTCGTATAATGTATTTATATTTTTTTTAATAATTATTTATTTTAATAATTATCCTGTTTTATTTTACCCATATTTATTAGGGTCACTACATCAAAAAATATCTACTCAAAATTTCACCAAATATATAATTCAATTTAAAGGGATTTGTATTATTATGCTTATTAATATAACAATTTAACTAACTATTTTAATATTATAATATTTATAAAAATATATATATATATTTTTATAATCATATCATATTGATTTTATTATGCACATACAAAAATTAAATGTCTTTTCTCCTTTCTCATAAACCCATGATTAAGTGGTTCATTTTAAATACAATATCACTTCATTTATTATATCATCATTTAATGATAAATTAATTTTCATGAAATATTATTAATTTTTTATTTATGAAAAATTATTAGTTTAGTAGAAATCTAATATATAGGAATATTTATGTTATTCAATTTACCTTTTTTCTAAGACATTATGAGGTTCCTCATTTACTTTTTTTGGAACTTTTTATCAATACTCCCAATATCTGATATCTATGAGTGTTAGAAATATTAATGTACAGATCATGAAAGGTATTTATAGTCATTTTATTATATAGTATCCAATTAATTGAGTAATTTATTCATATGATAATTTAATATTAATGATTCATGAGTAGTGAGGCTATCACTCAATGGTCTGATTTCGTAATAGCTTTCATAAATATTATTATGATAAAATATATTATTTCCATCACCAATAATATAATTCAATTTTAATTTTAAAAGATAATTATTATTAAATTACTGTATTTTAAACTATTTATTATGATTTATTTATGAAATATTGATATTCCTCTTGTCTCATATATAATAGTTCTTCACAATGATTTACTATGACTTATTTCTTACTTGGACTTATAGATCCAAATTTCAATGCATATATTTCACTATTGTATGTTGTAAACCTTAAAAATATTATAGATATTGAAGTGGATTATATTGAATCATAAATAAATATTTTATAAAGTTATTATTATATTTGAAATATTTTTATATTCATATAGTGAACCTATGAAATAGGAATTATTTTTTTTGAATTTATACTTTGTTATAAAATTAAATTATAATATTTATGGGTCTTGGTTTTCTATTGATGGTTTATGATAATTGTGTAGTTTCTTAGGTCTATAATGCCTTATAAAATAATTATAGTAATATATTTCCAGAAAACATATTCAAAAATTTTATCATAGAGGAAATTTATTTAAAATTTAGTGAGAACCATATCACAAAACAATACAGGGTGATGGTTCCCATGAAAATTCACCTAGGCATAATATCAATAAAATTGATTGATCGGTATTAACTATATTATCACTTGGGGTAAATGTTTTTGGTGTAACTACAAAATACATTTGAATCTCATAGGGTCTATGATTTATTTATTTTAAATTATCTTTACCAACTATATTAAATTACTTGAATACATTATTTGGTTAGAAAACCTAAAATGACAATGGTAATATATAACCTATATTAAAAAATATAATACTATGTGTTATGTTTTTACAAAAATTATATATGATTTTTTTATATATATCAATTTTATATTACTATTAGTTTATGTTTTCACAAAAACCATTTTACAATAAATTATTTTATGAGATATGAAGGGGTGATCACAAGAATAGTGAAGTTCTTATAAATAAAATTCATGTGGTGGATGAGAAACCAACATTTGAGGATCTTCATTTTGATTATATACCTACTGTTCAAGAATATATTAATGTGTTCTTAGAAGATTTACCTAGAAATCCTCTAGAGTTGGAATTTTTGTTCTATAGTTTTTAGATTCCTAGATAAAGAACTATATCAATGAAACATTATAGAATGACCACAATGGAATTATTAAAACAATAAAACTAGATAAATTGAGTGAAAAAGGACACATTCTCCCTTGTGTTTTTACATGGTGAGCCACTATTCTATTTTTTATTTTAATCATGAATCCATTAGTCTATTTATTGACTAATAAATAAAAAAATTCCATTATAATTATTAACATTTATAATTTTCCACACAATAATGATTTCATTGATCCACTTCATGGAGCTCAATACATTTTGAATATTGATCTTCGATCATGATAGTACCTATTTTTTGAGATGAAGGGGTATATACCAATGATATTATTTTGATCTATGTAAGAAAATTATGTGTTTAGAGTAATTCTATTTAGTCTGACTAATGAAACCTCTATTTTTATGGGTCTAATTAATAGAGTGTTCGATGAATATCTTGATAAAATTTATGTTTTTTGTATTGATGATATATTTATGTATTCCAGAATCATTTAGGATGATTTGAACCACCTAATGGTTATTCTGGATAATCTTACCAGAAAATTGTTATATGTAAGGGTTTTAAATGTGTAAATTTTAGTTTCTAGAAGAGCCCTTTTTTTGGACATATTGTCTCCAAAGATGGAATTTCAGTTCATCCTCCAAAAAAAGGAAGTTTTTTAATGAAAAATAAATAAAAACATAATGAATGTAATTAGTTTCATTATATTAGTATATTATTATCAGTGTTTCGTTAGTAAATTCACTCAATTATCCGATAGTACATTAACCATGATTACTCATAAAACATGTAAGGTCGTATGGAAAAATAAATTGGAAGATTGTTTTTGATGTAATTAAGTGGAAATTAGGGTATTCTATAATCGTGACGCTTCCATTAGGTAGTGTAGGCATTTTTTATAGTTATACATCAAATAAAGGACATGGGTGTTTATTTATGAAGAATGATATAGTTTTTTCCTAAACATAAAGGATATTAATAGTTCATGAAAACATATTTCCATCAAATTATCTTGAGTTAGAATTAGAAATATTTTTTTGATGTTATGGAGACACAATCTATATTTTGAATGATGTGAGATATATATTAATATCAAAATCATGAAATATGTAGTTTTATATAATCATGTCACCATGTGGAAATTGTGGTTGCTTTAAATACACAATAATTATGATTGTACAATAAAATAACAATGTGGAAAGGATGATAAGGTTGCATATAAATTGATTAGGAAAGATCATGGTGTTCTGAACAAAATACATACTAAAAGGTGTCATATTTTTAGGGATATAGTAATGATGGATATTTAAATTTTTAAAAACTATGAAACATAGTAACATTTTCAATTAGATTCCCAAAAATATTTATTATAAACAATTATATTTTCTCTAAATGATGATGAAAATATTCACATTAATATTAACTCTTTTAATGATGGGATGTTTCCAGACTTCATGGGAGAGGATGGAAATAAAGAATTTTGTAGGAGGCTATGTGATCCAACTATACTTGAGCGAAAAATAGAGTTATTGTATGATTTTCATATATCTAATTTCTCTATACTCCTTTATATAACTATGATAAACAGATATTTGATGGAATAATTCTGATAAGATAACATGACGAGGGAAATTGTTTTATTATATATCAATATGTTTAGTCTATCAAAAGGTGAAGGTTGAGAGACAACATACTAGAAGATTATTTAATACTATAAAACTTCCAACATTGAAATTTAATGACATCAAAATATATCTTCTTAGATGATTACAAAAAACTCCATGAAAGAATGACGAAATTTAGAATGTTGTTGATAAATTTCCAAATCTACACATTTCTTCTCTATAATATTGGTTTTTCAAATGGAGTGGCTTTTACAACATTATATTAATGATGTTGAAAGAGTCCATATAGAACGTATATCAATTGTCACTAATTGGTATCCATGATTTGAATAAATATTCTAGAATATTTTCAAAATATCATTCCATACTGAGCTTCATTTAAATACTACATATCACCCTAAAAAATAAAGGCCAATCATAGAGGACAATCCAAACATTAGAATACATATTCGGACCATGACCACTTGATTTTCAGGGTATGTGGGATTCATATTTATCTATAGTAGTTTATCATACAATAATAGTTTCCATTAATGAATACAAATTGAATCAGATGAAGAATTGAATTGAATGATAAGTCAAACACCAACTTTTTTGGATGAAGTTGGTGAATAGAAGCTTGTGGGAACAAAAATTTTAGAGCTAACAACGTTGAAAGAGAAGGCCATTCAAACACATATCAAAGTATCACTATTATATAAAAAGAGATATGATGATAATGGGATGAATGATTTGGAATTTCAAGTGGGAGGTCTCATTTTCTTGAAATAATCACTATATAAGGGTGTTATAAGATAATGAAATATAGGGAAAATAAGTCTCAAGTAAATTGGTCCCTTTGAAGTTATATGGACAATTGGAGGTTTTTATTATCATTTGGAAATGCTTCATATCATTAATATTGAACACAATTTTTTCCAGATCTATTTGTTAAGAATGAACATGAGAGGCCCATAACATATAAACACTTCTAAATGAATTTATTTTTAACATGAATTATCGTACAATAATGATCATATCTAGATTTTTTACAATAAAGAATAGGTGTTGAAAAATCAGAAAACTTGTAACATCCCAGGTAAATAAAGAATAATAAATTTTTAGGTTTATTAATATTTGTTAAATAAAATTAATTTTACTTTAAAGGGGACGTTATGTTCGATGGAGTAACTGATACGCAACAACTAGTTTCTTTGAAATCTTACATTGCACAGTAATAATATAATAATATTATATTAAAAGGTAGTTAAATCCTAGCCTTTGTATTGGAGGGAATGAATAAAACTAACTACAATATGATTATATATGATTCTTAAATGGTTTATATATATCCAATAAAAATTTGAGGAATAAAAAGTGAATGAATCTAATTTTAAGCATAATTTATATTAAAAGGTCGATTTACCGCCATTTAATGGTGAACCCCCTTTAAATATAGTTTGATAAATTTTATATTTTTTATTTTACAATATTAAATACTTCTTTAGAATTGGGAAATCCAAATTCACATTGGGTAATATTTTCGTATTTTTCTGATGAAATTAATTTTTTTATTAATAGTGAAATATGTTGTATTTTAATTAAAAATTTCATTTTAATATAATTTATTTATATGGATAGATAAAATATTTTATATGTTTTAAAGTGTAATTAGATTATATATTTATCATTTAATCTAAATTTGGCCATTTTAATTAATTTCACATTGAAATTGGACATAAACAAGTGTCAATCATTTGATAGTTATTATTTCTTAAAAACACTCTTTTTGTTTAGACAAAGGCAACTATTTTTAAATTAATTTGTCCAACATTTATTTATATCTTTTGGTTAAATAGGCATAATTTTTTAAATCGTAATTTCAATTACTTATTAGACTTAATTTTTGGTATTTTTTTGAAAAACAACAATTTTTTATTAATAGTGAAACCAATAAGTATTAGTAAAAAATAAGAATTGTCTATTTAAATTACAATTTACCACTTCAGTCAATTGAATTTTTAAAATTCGACATAAATCATTGTCATTAATAAGTAAAATTTGGTTCAATAAGATGAAAATAATTTTTTTTGAATAGTAAATTTTTACTTTTATATACCCCGCTTAAAATAAAATAGGGTAATTAAAGGAACGAATAATATTAAATTATTATAAAATTACATTAACACTTGTCCTAACCTTATTGGATGTGTATTGGACTATCATATAAACAATGGTTGAGACTTTTTTCCTTCAAAATCCACTTGGGTATGATCATGATGTTAATAAATTTTATTTAAAGTAAAAGTAAAAATTTAATAAACATGTATTGCTTTATTAAAAAAAATTTAATGTGGTGTTCTATAATTGATATATATGTCTATAAATTTTCAATTTAAATCTAAAATTACTTCCTACATCATGTTAATTTTCTTTATAATTTTTAGAAATCAAATAAATTAAATTATAAATGACTTAATAATGATGCGGTGTTTGACTCGTTAATGAATGATTTAAATAAATAAGAAGATAAAGATTAAAAGAATATCCAAAACTTGTCCTAGTATTATTGGATGATTTTATTTTGAAAACTAGTCATATTATCATCGACTTTAATTAGTTTTCTTCCTTTATAAACCGAAAATCATTATATAATAAAGTAATATTTTTACACTTTTTAAAAATCACCTCCTCTCCCTTATAAAAATCCTTCACTTCTATCCAATTCATAAAACCTCTCAATCCCATTGGCTCATCCAAAACCTACCTAAATAATCTTTCTTGATCCCTCTCCTCCTCCTAGAAGGCTTATTATATGTTGAAGGCAGTTCAAGAAACCCTTTTGGTTCATATCAAAGGGAGTTACCTGAATTAATTGAAACGATTTCTCTTAAATTATTTTCGCATATATTAATTCTCCAACTGAAAAACTCTTTTTATTCATTTAATTTGTAACAAAACCAGTATCCTCAATATATTATGATGTTTTTATGAAATGGATTCTAACTACACTTACACACACCTCCCTCTAATGGGTAAAGAACGTATTTTTTCTGTGGATGGAAAACTAACGCCTCATGAAACGATGATTGTTCAATTCTCTCCTATGACCTCTAATGGTGGCCATTTTGATGGAACTGCATTTATATATGTTATATATTATGTTTATGTCTAATTTATGCTTATTTATCTTTCATTTATATCATACCTTTATGGTTTCCATTATGGGTAAACGCGATAATTTCATTTGAGGAAGTGCGGACTACCTCCCCCTCAAAGTGATATGACTCGTTCATACCATATGTGGTACGTATAAAGGATAGAGTTAATGATATTATATATGATACAATACTGGAATTATAATATACCTATGTATTCTTATTTTTTCATTCCATTGAATAAAAAAAAATTAAAGTACTGTTTATGCCCATGTGTGTCTTACCGTGTCCATGAACGGTGAATTTAATTTATTATCTCCAAATGTTATATACTATTATAAATACATGTATATACTGGATATATATTCTATATATGATATCCAAATCTGGAATATCATTCTGGATATATTTATATTTTGACCACATGAATAACTTGTAATTATAAGAAGTTTATTTTTGACTCAAGGTCAAAATATTGACAAAAAACCATTATTTACATAAATAATTAAATAATGGTTATAACATTGTAATTAGTAATATAAAACTAATGATAAACTTGAAAAAGGTTCCTAAATAGTAGAAGTTATCTTTAGTTTATTATTGAGGAGATTAAAAATTGAACGGGTCATGTCAAACATTATGTATAGGAACTTCTTAACCCAATTCCCATTCATTGGGTTGATTTTACCGTTTTTATTTATTTTGTTCTTCGATTATGTGAGGAATAAATTTTGATGACATGTATTGTATTTATAATTTAATTTTGTGTACATATATTCAATACATATAACTGGTCTATTTTATTAACAAAATGAACTTTTTAAGGGACATCGTCTCAATCTCCTTTAATTGGGGCATATTTTTCTTTATACACGACATTCTTTTATACTGTGTATTAACACATTTGACATTTCATTTCAATCAAATAGAAATTTTTTTCTACAAATTGTTTTACTAAAAATAAAAAGGAATGTTTTTAATGTTTGAAGTGACAATGACCTCTCTACTGTCGTAATCTTTATTTGGCATCTTCTATAAGGCATATTGTTTTTAAAAGGAATGAAATCCCTTATTTTGTTTTGGGTGTTTTGGTATTGAATGGTTTTTTTAAATGGATTATTTATTTCGATAACTTGAAAATATTTTTATTATTTCAAAAGAAATTTTATTATTGATATTTATATATTTTCAGTATTTTATGTGTTATGATTTTATAATGGAACATGGACATTTGGCGGGTGGTTACATGATAAACCAAATGACGGGTGGTGTCATGATAAATCAGGATGGGAGGTTATGTTATAACCTCAAATGCATTGGGTATGGAAGTCAGATGTATGGCTATTACATTTACTAATATGTGTGGAATTCGACCGTATGGGTTTTTCATATAATTATGTTTATGTCCCATGATACCATTATATGTTATGTGTTGTTAATATGGGTTTTATTCAAATATTTTGGTTACAAATGGGTAAGGAATGATCTTTTATTCATTGAAGAGTATTTACTACTTCATAATGGTGAAAAGTTTTATATATGATAATATATTCCTAGTTTACTTGTTTTTTTGAATAACTAACAGTTTTCCTTCATTATGTATCCCTTACTGAGATTTTTATGCTCATCCTATGTTTTTGAAATGTTTTTCATAGGATATAAAGTGGAATATAGTCAAGGATGGGATTAAGGAAAATTCATGTTGTCTAAAACATGTAACTATTCATGAAACTTTTTCAAAAGAGTTTTTATTTTATAAAAAAATAGATACTAGGTAGATGTGTCTACATGTAATATTCTAGTTTCTATGTATATGTTATGACCTATTTCTCTAAAACTCTAATCCTGAATAGATCCTTAATTTGAATTATTCAATTAATTAAAGATTATGTAATGTTGTATGGTCAAAACCTTATTGTTTGTATCAGAGGTCTATTTAGACAACTTTATGAGTTAGGATATTGTTAAATTAATTTCCATAAATTAATTAAAGTTAAGATTGAAGTGAAATAGCATTTTATAGATTACCATGTTGCTTCACCTATTATATTTCTATGTTAATAATGGCTTTTCGTAGGGGATACAATGCAACTTTCATGAGAGGAATATAGAGGGAAATAGACTTCCTAATCAACATCTTGAGAAGTTTAGAAATCAGAATTGAAAAGTATGAAGCTTTGATGGCTCAGTTGACTCAGGTGATAAATGGTGGTTTTATTTATAGATGATATTATGGAATATTTTAATTGTAAATGGGAACATGAAAATCATTTATGAGTCATCATTCAAACCATAAAACAAAAGAAACAGTTTGAGAAAATTCATTAAGTGTGAGTTTTGCTAATAATGAATTTCATTCCATGGTCACACTTTTTCAAAAAATTGAGTAACTATTGATCCTAATAAAACAAAAGCCATTGAAGAACGGACAAGACCCACAAATATTACTAAGATTTGTAGTTTTCATGGGATGGCAGGATATTACCATAGTTTTGTTAAAACAATTTCACGGTTATCTAGTCCAATGACTAAGTAAACTCGAAATGGTGTCATGATTATCTTGACAAAGGAATTTAATGATTGTTTTCATGAATTGAAATAAATATTTTTGAATGCTAATGTTTTGGGATTACCTTCTAGAAAATGTGAGTTTGTTATCTACAGTGATTCATCTTTGAAATGACATGGTTTTTTTCCTAATGTAGAATGATCAGGTAATTTCTTATGCTTCATGTCCGTTGAAAAATCATGAGTTAAATTACCCTACACATGATTTGGAATTAGCTGTTGTTGTTTTTGCTTTAAAAATTTCGAGGCATTATTTGAATGAAGTAAAGTGTGAAATATATAATTATCATAAAAGTTTGAAGTATATATACACTAAGAATGAATTGAACATGAGACAGTGTAGATGGATACATTTATTCGGGAAAAATGATTGCACAATTCATTACCATCCGTGAAAAGAAAATAAAGTGGCTAATGATTTTAGTCAAAAAATTAATACTTCATTAACAATGATACATATGGTCCAAGATCCTTTGGTTTTTGGTTTCATAAACTTTTTCATAAATTTTATTGTTATCATAAATTATTATGTATTGTTTCAGGTCTCCATGAGATCATATCTATCAGACAAAAATAAGTAAGCACGAAAGGAAGATATTGAGTTGATGAAAAAGGTAGAACAAGTTTATAAGGGTAATTTACCTAATTTTAACATTGATAATTATTTTGTTTTTAGGTTTGGGAAGTGATTATGTATTCCTTGTGATTCACAGATTAATAATGAGTTGTTGTATTAAGATAATAGTTCTTTAATTTCAGTTCATCTTGGATGTACTAAGTTGTATAGAGATGTTTGAGATTATTACTGGTCGGATGGAATAAAAATAGTTATTGCTGATGTTACTGTGAAGTGTTTGACTTTTTAACCAGTTAAAGTAGAGCGATAGTTACCTAAAGAGATGCTTCAGTCTTTACCAGTGCTAGAGTGGATGTTGGAAAATATATCCCAGGACATTGTGGTGGGATTACCAAAGGCATCTCGAGATAAAAATGAAATCTGGGTTGTTGTTGATTAGTTTGATAAATCTACTCATTTCCTTCCTATTCAAGATACTTTTTTCTAGATCAACTTTCTCAGTTGTATGATTTAGATATAGTCAGGTTACATGGTGTTCCATGATCCATTGTATTTGATCGTGATCCCATGCATAACTCTAACATTTGGAAATTCCTTTTAATGTCATTGTGTACAGAATTAAATTTTAGCACATCTTTTCATCTGCAATTAGATGGGTAGTCATAATGAATAATTCAGACCTTGGAGGATATGTTACATTCTATCTCGATGGACTACTGGGGATGTTGTGACCAACATCATTATTTGGTTGAATTTTCCTATAATAACATTTTTCATTCCAGTATACCGATGGCTCCATTGGTGGAATTATATGGAAGGTGATGTTGAACCCCAACTTATTAATATGAAGATGGTGAAAGGAAACTAATGGGAGCAAAATTGATAGAAGATATGGTAGAGAATGTTTAGTTGATTCAGTAGTAAATGAGAATAGCTTAGAGTAGGCAGAAAAGTTTTGTGGATAACCGAAGGAAAGATATTTTTTTAGGGTAGGTGATCATCAATTTCTCAATGTTTCTACATTAAAAAGAGTGATGTGTTTTGGAATGAAGGTAATGATGAGTCTGAGGATCATTGGACATTCCAAAATCCTAGAGAAATTTGGATCAGTTGTGTATAGAGTGGAATTACCACCAATTGTATCCCAGGTACACAATATTTTTCATGTTTCAATGTTACGAAATTATATACCAAATCCATCTCAGGTTTTATGTCCAGAGGTAGTTCAATTAGAAGAGAATCTCTCTTATGAAGAACAACCAATCCAAATTCTTGACCAAATAGATAATGTTCTGTAGAATAAGTTAATTTATCAGGTATTGGTTTGGTGAAAAAAATATATGTTTGAAGAGGAAACATGGGAATCCGAAAATGATATGAGGGATAAATATCCCCACTTATTTGATAAATGAGTAAAAATGGCCCGGACACAATTTCCAAAATGGTGGATAGATGTAACATCCTGAGTAAATAAAGAATAATATATTTTCATAATTATTAATTTTTGTTAATTTACATTAATTTTACTTTAAAGGGTATTTTATGTTCGAGGGCATACCCGATACACAAAAACGGGTTTCTTTGAAATCTTACATAGAACACTAATTATATAATAATATTATTTTAAATGGTAGTTAATATCTTGAAAATGTGTTGGAATGAATGAATAAAACTAACTAAAATATTATTATATATTATTGTTTACAATTTTTACATTTATCCAATAAAATTTAGAGGCTTAAAATTTGAATGAATCTAGTTTTAAGCATAATTTACATTAATAGGTAAATTTACTACCTTTTAATGGTGAACCTTATTTAAATCGTGATTTGATCACTTTTATATGTTGTATTTGAAAAACTAAAATTATTCTTATGAATCAGGATATCAAAAATCACTTTGGGTAAAATTTGTGTATTTTTCTGATAAAATTTAATTTTTACTGAATAATGAAAAATACTGTATTTTAATTCAAAACAGAATTTTAATAAAATTCATATATATGGTTATGTTGTTTTTTTAATGTTTTAATGTGTTATTAGATTATATTTTTACCATTTTAATCTAATGTTGTTCACTGTAATTAATTTCAATTTGAAATTGAACATAAACAAGTGTCAATCTCTTGATAGTTATTATTTCTTAAAAACATGGTTTTTTCTGTAAACAAGAATAATTTTAAATTAATTAATCCAACTTATATGTATTTAATTTGTTAAATAGACATCATTTTTTAATTCAGAATATCAAATATAGATTAGATGTAATTTTTGGTATTCTTATGAAAAATATCAATTATTGATAAACAGTGAAACCACTAAGTAGTAGTTAAAAATATGATTTTTTCATTTTCATGAAATTTTACCACTTATGTGAATTGATTTTTTTTTAAATCCTATATTCATTATTGTTATTAATAAGTAATTTTTTTTTCAATAATATGATTTTTATTATGAATCGTAACTTTTAACTTTTATTTACCCTGGTTATAGGCAAATAGGACAATTAAAGGTACAAATATAATTAAATTAATATAATATTACCTTAACAGTTTTATTAACATTATTTTATGAGTAATGGACGACCACGACAATTTATGGGTGAGTCTTTTGGCCATTTAAACCAACTTGATTAAGATAATGATGTTAATAACTTTTATTTATAGTAAAAATAAAACTATCATAAACATGTATTCTTTTGTTGAAAAAAATTTAATGTGGGGTTATATAATTAATATATATGATTTTAAATATTCATTTGAAAGATAAACATATTTCCTACATCATGGTAATCTTATAATAATTTTTATACATCATATAAATTAAACTATATATGACATAATAATGATGTAGTGATTACCTCGTTAATGAATGATGTAAATAAATAAGAAGATAAAGTTGAAAACAGTTTCCAAAACCAGTCCAATTGATATTGGATGAATTTATTTTTATAATTAGTCATATTATCTTCTACTTTAATAATATTGGGACATTTATAAATGGAAATTCATTATATAATAAAATAATATTTTCACACTTTCCTAAAGAGCTCCACCTATCCCTTATAAAATGCCCTCACTTCTAACCAATTCCTTACTCCTCTAAATCAGCTCGGCTAGACCAAAACATGCCTAAATAGGCTATCATGATACCATATCTCATATTAAAATCCTTACCTTAGGCATAATAAACTTAAATAAACCCTTATATTTCATATCAAAGGGAGTTACCCAAATTAAAGGTAATTATTTATCTTTAATTATTTTCTTTTATATTACTTATCCAACCCCTAAACTATTTTTATAACATTATTTTGTAACAAAACCATTATCCTCAACATAATAGTATTTTTTCATGTGTTTTATTCATTCAAAATTTACACACACCTCTACCTAATGGGTAAAGAACATACTGTTTCTGTGGATGGAAAACTAATGCATCACAAAACGATGTTTGTTCAATTATCTCTTACCGCCTCTCATGGTGGCCATTAATATGGACCTGTATTTATATGTAATATATATTATGTTTATTTTTTCTTTATTCTTCTATATTTATAATTTATATCATACCCTTATGGTTTCCAATTTGGGTAAATGTGAAAATTTAATTTGAGGAAGTGCGGACTACCACCCCTTCAAAGTGATGTGACTTGTTAATACCATATGTGGTATGTAAAAAGGATGTAGTAAATGATATAATATATTATAAGATACTAGAATTATAATATTACTTTGTATAATTATGTTCTCATTCCATTAAAATCAAAATATAAATGAAAGTAGCGTTCATGTGTACCTACGGCTTACCATCTCAATGAAAGGTGCATTTCATTTCTTATCTCAAAATTTTTTATACTATTATAAATACATGTATATACTGGATATATATATTATATATATGATATATAAATTATGAATATCATTCTAGATATAATGATCTATTGACCAAAGGAACAACCTGTAATTATAAGAAGTTTATTTTTGACTCAAGAACCATATATCGACAAAACATGAATTATTAACCTAAATTGTTGCATAATGTTTATAATGTGTTAATAAGTAATATGAAAGGGATAATTAAATTGAAATAGGTTCTTAAGAATTTATAAATTAAATTTAGTTAATTATTTAGGTGATTAATTAATGAACAGGTATATTCGAACTTGAGGTAAGAGAACTTCTTAATCCAATTCCCATTCATTGGGTTGATCTTACCTTTATTATTTATGTCATAATTTGAGTATATGAGAAGTGAATTTTGTTGAAATATATTGTATTTATAGTTTATTTATGTGTACTTATATTCAATACACATAATAAAACTATTTTATTAACAAAATGATCTTTGTAATGGACATTGTCTCAACCTCCTTTCATTGAGGCTTATTTTTCTTTATACATGATATTCTTTTATACGGTGTATAAACACCTCTGAATTTCCATTTCATTCAGATGGAATCTTCTTTCCCCAAAGTGTTTTACTAAATTACGAAAGGTATTTTTTATGTTTTGAGGTGACAATGACCTCTCCGCCGCTGTAATCGTTATTTATCTTCCTCTATAGGCCTTAATGTTTATAAAATGAAAGAAATCCCTTATTCTTTTTTTGGGTTTTTTGTTATTAAAAATGGATTTTGAAATGGATTGATTATTTCAATATCTTGAATGATTTATTTTTATTGAATATTAAATTATATTAGTGAATGTTTTAAATTTTCAACATTTTATGAGTTATGATTTTATAATGGTATAGGGACATTTTACGGGTGGTTACATGTTAAACCGAAGGATGGGTGGTGTCATGATAAACCGGGACGGGTGGTTACGTGATAACCTCCAATGCATTGGGTATGGTAGTTGGCCATATTGTTATTCAATTTAGTGATATATGTGGAAGACAACCATATTGTTATTCCATTTACATATGTCTATGTCCCAATATATTTTTATATGTTATGTGTCCTTTAAATGGGTTTTATGGTAATATTTTTGTTACAAAAGGGTAAGAAATTATCTTTTAGTCAATGATGAGTATTTGCTACTTCAGAAAGCTTAAATGTATTACTTATGATAAAGTATTCATGGTTTACTTTTTGTTTTGAAAAACTACCATTTTCATTCTTTATTTATCCCTTACATGAGATTTTTATTATCATCCCATGTTTTTGAAATATTTTTCACAGGACATAAAGTGAAATAGGGTTAAGGATGAGATCATGGAAATGTCATGTTGTCTAAAACATGGAACTAGACATGACTATTTTTCAATGAGTTTTTATTTTATGAAAACAATATATACCGAGTAGATGTGTGTACATCTAATATACATGTTTTTATGTATATTTTATGAACTAATTCTCTAAAACACTAAACCTGAAAAGATCATTAATGTGAATTATTCATTTAATTCAAGATTATGTAATGTTTCAACATATGGTCCTTATAATACTCGGATAGTAACGGTATATTGGAAAAATAATAAAACAGATGAAGACACATAGGAGCTAGGGGAACGTATGATGAAGAACAACACAAATATTTTTATAAGGTGACATTCTGAAAAGTTTGAGAATGATTTTTTTGTAGGATGGGAGAATATAACGACCATTAAATCTATCAATGAGATTTCCCTTCTAATTTTTTTATATAATATAAATCACAAAAAACCCCATAATGAAAATAATAAAATCAATATAAGTAAATTATGAATGAAATACAAGGTATTTCACGTAGTTATGGATCCCACACTGAGGAATTAGTAACATGTCCTTAGGATTATTAATATGACTGTTATGAATAGTAAACAAGAAAAATGAATAGTAACCTCATACAAGAATTTATAAAAAAAATTTGGATTCTCATAAGTGAGTTTATTATATAATTATATCGCAAAATACATAAATGAATACAATAATAATTATTAATTAAATTTTGGTATTTTTATGAAAAATAATTTTTTAATTACAGTTTAATAATTAATAAGACATATTAAAATTAAATACATTTTCATAAAAGGATTCAAAAATCAATGTGTTGTTGTATTAAGAATTTAGGATAATTTAATTAGACCTTCTTTAATATTTCAGAGTGTCATAAAATAAATTTTGATTTTATAAAATATTTTTTATATTAAATGATGGTTTTATTTTTAATTAAATTCCCAATAAACATAATTTTAATTTCATAAAATGGTTTCCATTATTTTATTCTACACATCAAAAGAAGTTTAATGTTAATATTTTGGATTTTTCTAAAATAATTGATTTTTTAAATAATAATAGAAATTAAATTTTAGTTTAAATACATTATAATATAAGTACATTAGTCCCTGAGACAATGCTAATGTAAAACCATATTATTATTCTTAAATTATTTAATTTAAGCTATTTTATCATTATTATCAGTCTCTTTATAGTCATGAGAAAAAAATTGAATAAAATAATCAATGAACATCCCTCTCAATCACTATAAATACCACAACTTATTCTCACACCATAAAATCATTGAGACATGTATAATTTCATCCCAATAATATTCTCAATCTCCTACACCCCATCAAAAATATCTTATTATCATAAAAATACCAAAACCAATACCCTTAAGGAGGTTCCAATGGAGGATTATACAAGAAGTAAAATCCTCTTCCTTATATTTTTAATTTCATATAATGTTATTTTCTTTTATTAATTTCGTATAAAATAACATCATCATAATTGAATGATAACTCTATTGTCGTACATCTAATTTAATATCATTTTTATAATGAAATAATTCATCATTAATCCCCACGTACTTTCCATTTTATTAAAAAAATGGAATTTCCATCTGATAGTTGTTCATTCATCAACATCAAGGATGAAAAATTTTCATTCTATTACACCATATTCAAGGTTATTAAAGAAATAATTTTAATGATATAATGTGTATTAAATTGTATATTATAAAACATTTTATATACCTATTATAACATATTTAAATAATACAAAATTATATAACAAAATGAGTTTGTTATGATTAATAATCGTCATAACAATCTAATGAATTATCATTATATGTATAATATAATTATTCATACTTATAAAATATACATAAAGGTTATTTATAACCATTTAAATCTCAATATTTCCATTGATAACATGTAATTCAAAATCTATATAATTTTATCGATTTTACATGAACTCCATTACTTATATTTTGACAAACTGATCATCAAAACTTGGAAAATTATTGCTCTTGAATATTGATATTAAACTATATAACTCATTAATAAAAACATAAATAAACATAATAATACTATAATTATTTGTATAATGGTCTATACGGTTATTAATTAATTTATTAATGGATTTTATCTTATTTTCAGGTACATTAATGTCGTGTTCATAACTCATTTGGATATACGGTAAGGGATTCCACCCGAAATTTCATTTTTCCGTCAAGTTATTCTTTCACTATGTTTAGAAAAATGTAATTATTATTTCATTATGTGGGATTACTATATATTCATTTTAAACGTTCAAAACACATATTTACAAATAATTTCATCTTTCATTTCTGGTAATTACATGTTAAAAAATGGTCCGCTCTAAATTCATCTGGATAAAGAATCCAAATTAAAGGGATCAACTCAAGTTCTTACCCATTTTTGTGTACCATCCATAATATATGTTTAGAAAAATTTGTTTTAAAGAACACTCATTTTCTCATGATAAAAATATTTTTTTTCATTTTTGGTTTTAAACAAAAAATAATGTAAAATGAAAATGATTTTTCCTAATGAACTATTCTTTGTTAAGTAAACATTTTAATTCTCTCCAGAATTTCGTGATGAATTTATAAGAGTATTTTCATATTTTTAAACAAATATATCATATATTATGTTTTATTGAATTTTATCCATTCTGTTAATTATCATCAAAAATTTATTAAATGTTCTATGAACTGTTTGACAGTGGAGGTGCTATCTTGATACCATTCATAACACTACTCAGAATGGTTAGTTATTATGTTTACAGAATGAAGAATATTTTCAAAATTTCATTTGTATATGTTTCTTATTTTTATCCCCATTCATATGAAGAGTTCCTTAGTATTAGGAAGTGACTGGTTGAGGAAATTATATCCCCTCGATGAATTGGTAGGACTCAAGAGACAAACTATAGTGGGTTTCAAGCGATTATGTATAGTGCTTTAGCCGATAACTTAATGGTATGTTTATTATGTCTAAAATTATGTATTCCCTTACTATGAAACTGTTAATTGATATTATTTGTGATAATTTCTTATAATTAAATTTTCATTGTTTTATTATGGTATAATTTAATCATATTTTATTCCTTAGATTTTATGATTAAGATAATGACATGTGTTTTTAGTTTTTCAACATGTAATATTATTTATGAAAATGATATATTTTATTGTATTTTTACCCTTATTTTCAATCTGATATTACCAATTTCTTATGTTTTATTATTCCACAAGATTCAATGATGAATATTAGTTATGAGTTTCATGGATAATATTTCAGTAATTTATTTTTATAATGGAATTGATATATTTAATTTTCATTCATGTTGAAATGTAAAACCTTTATTTTTTATTTGGTTTTCCAAAAATACAAAAATATTCATTACTTCGAGATACCACTTTCATTTTTATTATGAAAATGTAATTAAGTATGTAATAAACTCTACAAATAATGGATCTAGGTCTCTATAATACTCATCAATTGATATTTTGAAAACAAATTCTAAATATTTATGATACAAACCTATGGAGTAATGGAGAAATATATTATATGTTTAAATCTATAAAAAATTACGTTTTCAGGAAAATGTTGTTATGTTTAATTTATATTAATAAATGAATGAATTTATGGTAATATTAATAATAAATTAATGTCATTATTTAGTTAAAATATATTCTATCCATATATGATAAAAATTGATTTCTACAAACTGGGAATATGTGTCAAATGGGACCCATATTGAACAAAAATTAAACCTTTTTAATGGGTCATAAATAATGTGAATTAATATTTATAATTACATTTAACCACTTATATAATATATATATTCAAAAATTATTCATAGATTTTAATAAAAATTGACATGAATTTAAATTATATGAATGTAAAATATTAAAAATATTATTATACTATAAAATCATTGTATATTGGGAATCATTTGTTACAAATGAATATTGACTAAGATAACATGAAACATATTTGTAACAAAATAAAATTTCATTAAATGATGTATAAAATCTATCCAAATAGATATTATTATTTCACAAAATATAAATCATAATTTGAAAATGTTAAAAGCCACAATTAATAGAAATTGAGATGATAAATACCTTACCTCAATAGTAGACTTGGCCTATACATTCCATAAATCATTTTTTGTAATCCATTATAATTTATAATGTTTAAAAATATTCATTTCTCTGTTTATTACATTGTCATTATTGTTTTTATTTCATTCATTACCATTCTCATCATGATTATTTAATCAATTTTGACCATGTTATACATTTTAAGATGTGCATCATAAAATCTCATAATGACATTGATATGATGATTGTGGTCAAAGAGAATGTATTTACATCATAAAGATGACAATTACATTGGTATATCTGTATTATGTTTACATTAGATGTATTTTTATTAAAATACCATAAAGGAAGTAACAAAATACCAAAATACATCATTCATAGAGATTGTAGTCGATGTGTACACATGAAGGTATACCTCAATAAATATTGTATAATAGTTAATGAAATTTAAATAAATATTATATATTTCAAAAATAATATATTTGAAAATAATAAAATTATAATATGCATTGATAAATTCTATCCAAAATAAATCATGTTATTATAAAATATGAATATTAATCCCATTGATTCATAGAGGGGTATGTCTACAAATATAGATGAACTATGTTTTTAATTTTAATTTATTCCATTTTAATAATATTTTCCTAAAATTTATTGAATTTAAAAGTAAATATTTTCACAAAAAACCCCAAAAAACACCAGATTTACTATCTTCTATTCATCCTAACAATATTATGATATGGAAATTTAAATATTGTAGTCATTTTTTTCAAATTAAAACTCTATATGTGGACATATTTTATTATAATATCAAAAAAGGCAATAAACAACATTTTGAATAAAATATATTTTAATCATAAACTGATTTTATTATCATTCCAATTGTTATAATAAAAATTAAATGAACAAAAATTCATTTTATTAGATATTAAATAAAATAATATACATATAATTAGTGTTAAATAATGATTAATAGAATCTACTACTTAAAAAATAAATAAGTAACATAAATATTAATATGAAAATGATATATCTTACTATTAAAATAATTAATTATCATTTAAAATCAATTTATGATCAATATATGAATAATTATAAAATTTTATTAGAAAAAATTACACAAACACATCATCATATTTTTTTATTCATATCCACCAAACCAATGATATGGTTAAAACAATCATATTTAAATAATAATATTTCTACAGTGTGTATCCATTCATTAATGTTATATATTTCATGTACCACTCACAATCATACTTAATGTAATTTAAATAATCATGATTCTTAAATAATTGGTTGTTACATTTTATCCCATTAATGAAATTTTATCATGAAAATTTTATCTCATGTCAAATGGACAATTTAATTAAAATTTAATCATTATCAATTCTGATGATGGGAATAATATAAACAATAATGGTGATATTGTTATTAATATTAAAAAAAATTATTGATTAACTATATTTTACTCAGGGATAATAAAAAAAAATTATAAGATAAAAATGTCAATTTTTAGGTCGCTTAGAATAACACATAAAACATTCTTCCCATATATCGAGAAAATTGGATGGATGTAATAATATAGACATAGAAAAAAAAAATATCTATAGTTAAATATATGTCAATAAAAAATGTTATTATGATAAATTTAATTTTCAAAGAAACCAAATATCTATATGGGATAATGAATAAGATAAATTTATCAGAAATGAATTTAATTGGAAAACTTTTTTATTTCATGATCACATTTTAATTATAACTGATCATTTTACTATCATTATAGTGAAAAAAATAAAATATATTAACTTTATTTATTCCCATAGCATATTAAAAAATTCATCCATCTGTTCCATGAATTAATTAATATGTCTCTACTATCTATTACTCAATTAAATTAATGCAAAAGAAAAATTAATCCATATTGATAAACTAAAATTTTAATTCAATGATTTAAAAGATTCATAAATGAATGAAATGTTATGTCTTTTGTTTCTATTCATAACCAAAAAAAATTAAAATTTATCTCATGTTATGATAATATAAAATATGAAAATACCATCATATGAAGAAATAATACATTACTCTACAAATTACTAAAAATAACAAAAAATGGTAAACCATATACATTCAGTAAACAAAAAACAATAAAACACTTCATCATATCCCTGACAATGCTAATAATAGAAAAAATTAGAATGGTTTGATCACATATTATTCAATTGATAACATAATGTTATATAGTAAATAACACTTATGACTCTTAATGTAAAATAATATAGATTTTTATCTACCAAACATATTTTCTAAAAGATATGAAAATATTTTCAATAAATAAAAAGCATTACTATAAATTTAAAAATAAAACTTTTCCTCAAAAAGTAATTCAATAATTATTCATCAAAGAATATTCCATCATCATAGTATAAATTTTACTATATAACTTAATTAGACAATGTTCCCATTATATTGAACATTCTTAAAAATAGTTTTAATCACATAGTCACTAAATCTCATTCCAATCCTATGTTTATCTAATAATAAATTATATGTATCTTATATATATTAAAACATTTATCCCAGTTTTCCTTAATTGCATCAAAATTAATTATCATCAATGCACTAAATGATATAAATTCCTTTTATCTCCTTTAAAAAAAGAATTATACTTATTAAAATAATTTCAATTCAATAACTAATAAATATAAGGTTTAACATCATAGTCATGCTTCTCCCTCACATGACTAGGTTAGAATATTATATGACCTTTGGTGTTCACCCCATATTCCATTGGTTACAACAATAATAAATGGTGTAATTAATATACAAGGACATTAAAAATTATTTGAAAGTGAATAAATAAATATGAAATAATATAAATAATAAATCATGAAATTATTATGATTAAAATTCAGGAAAAATATGAATAATAATAGGTAACATGTTATGTAATGTAGAATATGAAAAATGTTGTGTTGATAATCATAATGTTAAACGTATAATCCAATTAAATAATAGACTCCTTATAACCCCTTTCAAAAACCCTATGTCAGTCTCGACAACAAACACTGACCTATATAGTAAGAAATCACAACATTCATGCCCTATTTCCCTTTAAAATATAGGTATCCTTAGAAAAATATGGGGAAGTATGTAGAGACCCGAATGGCGTGTGAGTGCCACTCAGTAGGCTAACACCCACAATTTCAATATATTCCTATTATAAAATATAGTGAACAATAAAAAATGTAACCATGGGGTATTACTAATAATTTATTAAATCTAAAAAAATGAAACTATTTATTATAATGATTTTGTTTGACACAAATTATCATACAAACCCACTTGATCTACATGCCATATGACATTTTCATGTGGTGGAACCTTTTGCAACAAGACACTTTACCAAAACTTTTCTTGTAATCTCTTACATTATTATGAATTTCCAACATCGTATCTCATGTAACCATGTAACAACACTCCCATAGTGATTTAGAAATTATGGAGTTTCTAATATCCTCCCCAGGCACAAGAAAATACCAATATATAATTAACCATATCACAATGCACATGAAACCATCCTAGAGACAATTACATGTAACCATGGATCACTTTAATGCAATGGGAATAACCAAATATCATTAAAAACTAAAAAATTCTCTAATAAATTTTATATCTATATACATGTTCTTGTGGAACACATAAAAACCAAGGGAATAATTAATCACTTTATAATGGTGGATTACCATATATCTAGATGAAGAACTATTAACACATCTCATGATATAGTATGTTATACTGAAATCATGTTTTTACTATAATGTATATGCTATACTAATTCATATAAAATAAATTAGTGAAATTTGATTCATTAAGATGAATCACCATTGATATGAATCTCGTATCCCATCTTCAACATGTAATCGAATCATAATAATATAGGTTGGCTAATTATCTAAATTTCCCATTTATATTCCACCTATTGTCAACTAAAATGTTTTTGTACATGAGGATGAATAATCAATGAAAGAAGATTCCATTATACCATTTTTCACAAAAAAAATTATTATTCTAATTTAAAGTGATTTGTAATACCATTTCTATTCATTTCCAAGGGGAATCTCCTAACTTATGTGTCCATAAGCATTATCTCATTGCCAATGGATCTAAAAGGATCCCATTGTAGGTATTAGAATGTAAAATTTATTATGTATTAGATTAACAATATATTTAGATAATGTTCCAGGAATGAAAGTGTTGTCACACTGATTTCACATACTAGAAAACCAATAAAATGAAATAGTTAATTTCAGGGCCACCCACCTTAAAAACATTTAATTCATTGATAAACTATTAACATTTTACATATCGATTATATCCATGAATTCTACCCTTAAAACCCTTCATATGGAATGTAATGTTATAAGGAAGTCATTGTTTCAGAACATATATAATTCTTGGTTGTTCCCACTAGAATGTCAATAAAAGGGAGGAAGGGATGCATGTAACACCCCAAGACATTAAAATATATATTTATTGGAATTAATTAAAATTTGTTAATATCTTTTAATACACACACACACCAATATTTACTGAAAAATATATTAAAATCTTATTGAATCTTTAAAATTATAAATTATTTATTATTTTGTAATTAATTTATTATACTAATTAAAAATAAAAATTATGGTTATATATTTATTGAAAGTAAAATAAGATACATTAAAATAGGAATAAGTGTTTTCTAAAAAACTGTATTTCTCAATTGAAAGGATTAATCACCCCTTTAGAATATATTCCAAAAAAATTAGTTAACAAATTTCAGAATTTTTTTAAAAAAATTAAATTATATTTTAAAGTAATTATATAATAATTATCATAGTGTAATTTTTTTTCTATAAAATTACATTTTTATAATAGTTCAAAATACTGAATTTATATTAATAAAATCATATTTTATTAATTAATACTAATAATAATTTTGATTTTGATTTAAACTAAATATAAAATCAGAACAATTTAATACAATGAAATTAAACATAAGATATTTTTTTAATTTTTATGTTGAATGTAGATTTAATGTTTTTAAAACATTTTAACCTTTTAACCTTAAAAACCTTCTTTCTGGCCACATTTGTATTATTAATTTTGAATTTTAATTTTCCACTTTCGGAATATAATATTGAATATTGGAATCCAATTTTTTTTAAAAAATTGTTTTCATATTTCTAATAATTAAAAAATCATTTATGATTAAAATTAATATTGAATACAACAAAAATTATTTATAATGGTAAACATAAAAATGGGTTTACTCGGGGCTAACATAAAACATAAAGGGTGAAAATGAATAAAAAAATCTCTAAAAAATTTATTTTTTTAATGATAGAGACCACTAAATTTATATGATTCTATAAGTTCCAATTTTTTATCCTTTTTCTATGTGAAATTTTTCAGACTACTCAAATAAATTTGAAAATTCAATTTTTGTACTCTCTACAACTTATAAAATTCCACCACCACTAGTCTCTAAACAACCCCATAAAACCACTTAAATTAACCCAATCGATGACCAAATCACTCTCCAAAATATAAACCATTATCATAAAACCCTGGTCATGGTACAAATCCATTATATGTTGGATTTATTGTAAAACTAAAAGGTTAAGTGATGAATATGTAACATTATTAAATGAGTGTATCTATCTTTTTTCATTATACACGTCCATAAATTTGTTTTAACCAATTTAAAAATAATAAAAAATTTATATTATATAAACTAGAAAGTTAATAATGCAATGTAATGATGTAGCATGTTCTCGAGATAAATAAAATTCTTTATAATATCATTTTATTCTGGAATGGCAAACTACCACCTCCCTATACAATATCAATAATTCATCCAATACAACATTTAACGATTGAGTTTAATGGTTAATATGAATAATATATCTGATATTTATAACATATTTGTAACTGAGGATCAATTATATAATATATTTTTTACCATCCATTTTTTATGAGATATGATAACGTCGCTCGTTTGTTTGAAAAACTACTACCTCAAGAAACCTTATGATTCGTCATTGACTAATCCTTTACATGGATGTGGATAAGGACAAAAATACCTATAATATGTGATATTAATGAAATAATTGTTATATTTTTAAATACATATCAATTTTTAATGAAAATGCAAAATTTAATTATTTATACCATCTCACTCACTTAATGATTACAAATTCATTCTTATATGTGTGGATTACGACCTTAAAAAAGAAATGTGATTATAATTTCCCCAAAATCCTCTTTAATGATATATAGATATATATAATATGTATATATGTTATTATGATCATTCTATAATGATTTAATATCACAAAAAAAATTCCCCAACGATCTTTAAAAGATAGAAACATTACTCATGTGTGTGTGTGGCCTAGAAGCTCCATGATCATATCATTCACCATTTTACATAAGCATATTTCATGATTTTTTTATTTTTCAATTTATTATAATTATTTAATTATTATTATTAGTTATGTGATAAAAATATGTACCATTTTAAATAATCATATTATTAAAAAAAATACATGAGAAAAAAATTCAATTAACACCTAAAAAATAAAAAAATAATGAAAGATTATAATTGATCATGTGGTAAATTGTTATGAAAGAATCATATATGATATTTGAAATAGTAATATGGTTTTTTACATTTTAGTAAAAAATATAAAATAAATATACATGATATTCAATGAAATTAATCAAAAAACATGTCTGAGTTTATAAATTTTTTCTAAATTAATATTCCATAGAAAAGTATCTATTTACACTATCTAATTGACATTTATAATGCCTATGTAATCGAAAATTACATTTAATATCATTATTCATTAACACATCATGTTATTTTATGATTTTATTTTTATTATCACATTCATGTTAATTTTAATTGAAAATTACCATGTGGTAGATGTTATAGTGGAATCACACATTCTTTTTCGATTGCTAACATTATCAGTAAATAGTCACTTTCATGTAATAATTATTCATGGAATTTAAATTTTACATAAATATCCAAATTCATGATTGATGGCTGTTATTATTTCATAATTTATATACATTTTTAATATAAATTTTTTAATTTAAAATGACTATGTTTAAATGGGAAAATATTTCATAAATCCATATGTTTTATAGAAAAAAAAATTTGATGATAAGAATAATTAAAATATTAATTAAATATATTAATTGAAATATGAGAAATTATTTTTAAATTTAGGTATTTGGGTTTACTGGTATAATGTATCCACTTAATGCATCGACGGATCTCATGAGAATAATAAATGTTTCAAAATTAAAAGGAATTCCTCTATTAGTATTAAAACTGTCTTCCGAAAGGTCTTAATTTTAGACATTTCATAAAGCATGATAACACAGAATAATCTAATTAATAATTTATTTCATTTTGTTTTTATTTATTATCATTTGATATTTTTTTTCAATGAAACAATCATTAGATGCATTTCATTCTGAACTCATTGATTAAATGAATTTCATTTTATTTAATTGATTTCCCGTAATGAATATGCCTTATAAATTCATGCATTCATGTAATGTTAGTGGCATGTGTATTTAGTTTTATAACATAACGTATTCATTTTTATTTTATGATTAATGAAATATTGTATTATATTTTACCCTTATATAGCAATTTTGAATACCCTTATTTTTTATCGTTTCTCTAATATATAAACCTGAATTATTTTAATGACTTCCATATAATTTAAAATATTTTATTTTTCCTTATAATGTTTAAATTTATTTTACCAATGTAAAATTGATATCCTTTATACATAAGGTTCTCCAAAATATCTAAACAGATTAGTCCATTGGAATTTGATTCCATTTATATATGACTATATAATAATTTATTAAAACTTCTCCGGTCTACTAGACTCGGGATCATTACAATTATTATCAGTGGATGATTTAACGTAATTTTGTGATTTTTTTTAAAACATGGATTATTTAATATAAACCATTGATAATCATTGTTTATATGTATATAATAAAATTCTTATTTTTTTTGGAAATGTAGAGACAATGTGGTGTTTCCGAACAAAACATCCCAACACAAATAGTATATGTTGAATACAATTTGAAATAGAGGTACCTATATGTAATTACATCGAAAAGGCATCATTAATATGGAACCAATAATAACTTGATGAATGAAAATTAGACATATAATTCTCCTATTATGACACTCATAGGGATATTCTTAAGATAAAAAACTGTTTTATTATAACTATTGATGATGGACATGAAAATAATGAGATCTCCAAAACCCAGTTTATAGTTATGATATTAATAGTGAATAAATTTAAATGTATTATAAGTAAACATTAAATTTTAAAATTATTCAATAATACTTATCATTCATAATTTATTGATATAATCCATTTTATATAATTATTAATAAATGTAACCTAGAAAAAATAAGGGAATCAATACTTGTGGAGATAGTAATGATCGCTAATCTATGGAATCCAATTCATACAGTTTTAAAATGGAGAATATTATGGATATATTAGGGAATCATAATCAGGTAATAAAAAATAACGTTTATCATATGGATCAACTTATTCCATAGTGTATTATCCTACAATATACCACATTATGTGATTGTATCCCCCATCAGTTACTAGAGATACTAATATTTTTGTGTAGCCAATAAATGAATTAAGTATCTAGAGAGTATATTTATATCCTTAGAATGTTGTGAAAAGAAATATTTTACACTGTTTGTGTATTGTTTGAAATGAAATATTGATCAATTTTCCCATCAATCCTTAATAATAGAGAAGAATTATATGTAAAATTCATATTACTGAAGGATTCTAATGAGGAATTCATGTAAAAAAATTCCCCTTGTGAGAAATAAATTTATATGAAGAGATCATTTCATAGTTTAAACAAAAAAGAAGCATATTTTTTCCATGTACGAGGATACCATTATAAGGTCATCATTGATGGATTTATATTACAATTAAATCATAGAGTATATAAATGACCATTTAATTTATGGTCCCGAGAATACTCTAACAAATGCAATTGTTCCAAAAAATAATCCTATGAAGAAATCGTTTTATGTTCCATAAAAATGGAGAAGTAATATTTTAAAATAAATATATTCATGGTAAATTTATAGAAGGAAGGTTCATGAAAAAAAAATTGAAAAGGGAGTGCGTGAAATAAGAAGATGGGGATGGATCGATTCTCAACATGTGAAAATGATAAAGAAGGATCATGGTCATTGCTTTGAGGGTGTGTGAGTGTGTTCGATGTTAAATGAAATGGGTAAATATCTCATGAATTCAAGGGAAAAAGAATGTTACTAATTTCTATTTGGTCAGATATGAAGTATTATATAATTTTTCAAACAAATTTCCAAATAATAAAGGGAATAAACCACATAAGAGACCAATGGGAGAATACAAATATTATACTGTCGCTAAAAAAAGGTTGAATTACCAAATGGTATGGGAAAAGAATATAACTAATATCTATTTTGTGGGATGTGAATAATTAGGTAATTAGTCAAACAAATTTCAAACTAATCAAGGTAATTCACCACATAAGAGACAAATGGGATAATCCCAATATTATACGATCACTTAAAATAAGTTAGAATGATCCAATGATATGTTAGAAGGTACAATAATAATATCTTCAATTATAAGTGACAAATTACATAACTTTGGATCCTCTCACTCTTTTATATGAAACTATTTTTTCAAGAAAATTGTAAATTTACTATTTATGTTAAGAAGGGAGTTATATGTTAAAACTACATAAGGACATCACAATATAATAAGGATTTGTTAGGATATACCCATTATGACACATAATGGTTCTTTATTTCATAAACCTATTATCACACCTATTGATTATTTCAATATAATCATTGGAAATGATATGATAAACCATATAGGATAAACCCTATGAAAAAAAACATATAGGATAGACACTATTTAATAAGTGCAATTGAATAAAAAAACTAGATGATATCAGTGTTATGTTATTTATTCCTCATATGTATAACCATAGAGAGGCCTTATTCATTTATATATGAATAACGATGGAACCACGCGGTTGTTTAATAATTTTATGCAATCAAATTCTATTATTATACATAATAGATATACTCTACCATAAATAGATTACATATTATATTTTCCACAATCTTCCTATGATTTTTCAAAGAATAACCATCATTTTTTATCATCAATTATGATTAATGAAGGAATACATTACAAAGTATTATTTATGAATAATATATTTATGTTTCAAAATTAATGCCATATTATTTAGGTTGAATAATTCCATATATTACTTTATATATATAATGAAAGTAGTATTAAAATAATAAATTGATTATTTTTCTCTGGTATTCAATGATCATATATTATTTTATTATTAAGGCAACGGGGACCATGTGAATAACTTGGGAATTTTTTTAGTCTCTTATAATTACTTAGATATATGTGAATTTAATTAACTATGACCTTTATCTTAAAATACATTATTTTTTTGGTATATTTTAAATAAGGGTGAAACCTTGTTTTATGCTATGATTTCAAAGGCTTTTATCAAATAGACTAGCAAATATCATAAATAAGGTATTTAGTTTCATTGGTAACATAGTTTATTATAAGTGATTCGTTCTAAAAATTAATTATTAAGTACACCCATTATCAATGATTAATCATAATATATATATTTTTTTTAAAAATGAATGTGATAAATATATAGACAAACTAAATTGGATACTGTTAAATAGCATATCGTTAAATCATCCATCTGGAAGTCATGGTTTTGTGAAAATCATTAATGCATAATGTAAGAGATATTGTTGTGTTGTAACAAAAAAATATGATGTTATTACATAAGTATCAAGGAAAATGTATCCTCATGCACAAAACAACCCACCCCATGATATTCAATTGGTTTTTGTAATCATTTATTTAAATATTCATAGAAATTATATCAATAGTAATAAAGTCAGATATACACAGATTATAATTCCATAGAATACAAAATTTCATAGAATGATCACAAGTTGAAACAAAGGACATTTCTCATGAATATAATGTACTATGAGTAATCAATAAAATACCACCAAAGAAGTTAAAAAAAATATTTCGATGAATTATGCAGAAAATATCAGGGTGTCCTAAATGAAATTAAGATTTAATGGGATTATATATTCATTAACATAGTTATAATGTAAATTGGAATCATAAAATAATGAAATAAATCTCACATTTTTCAAATGAGATTAAAATTAAAATTATTATAATAGATAGAAATTTTCAAAATATAATGATGAGATCTCTTAGAAGAAAATAAAATCATCAAATGGTGATAAATTAGAGGAACTGAGTTGTGATGATTATGTTTTAATAATTGGTAATAAATTCTGTGATCAATATATAACTGAGAGAAAAATGGAATTTTTGGACAGTTCCAATTGTTTGAATATCTATATACACCATTGTATATCAATGATGTATTGGGAATTTGGAATACGTTAGTCTAACATGATATGGAAAATTAATTATTATGTGTCTAGATGTTTATTTTGTAAAAATGTTAACAATGTGAGACAAAATCCAAGAGTATTCATTCATCCTTTTTCTATTTATGTGTGGTTATATGAGGAAGTAATAATTCGAATTGTTATTTTCTTTAAAAAAACTCTGAGAAATGATGACTCAGTATGGTTTTTCATTGAATCCCTACCCAAATATTCTTATTTCCATGCTATGATATAAGATTTAGAACATGATCACCTCACGAGTCTCAATATTAATAGTGATATAATAGATTATGGAACACATATATAAATTTTTTCTAGATGTGATCCCCATTTTAAATCAATATTATGGATGATCCTAAAGAAGAATCCTCAAAATGATATCATTTGAGCACTACCTTCCATTCTCAAAAAAATGTCCATTCTGAATGGATGATTTAGCCGATTTGAAACGTGTTGATATCAGGAGAACATGACATTTATGGTATGTTGGATCAGTACTTACCATTGGTAGAGTCGTCATACAATAATAATATATCTTAAGTTATTATAATGATGTTTCATGATGTATTTGACTAAAAAATAATTGATTCTCTAACGTGTTAGCATAATTATAGTTAAAGAAAAATTTGAATCCCAAAATCAAATTTCGACACAGCTACAATGGTAAAAAATATTCATGTTCAATTTAATGACGCTAAAATTGTTCCAATGATTTATATTAACAATTAGAGGAACAATTTAGAATTATTATGTTTGATCATTTTTTATTTAATTTACCTATATATAATTGGGGTTTATCGATTGATAATAACTGAAAACATTTCCCTATGTAACCCGAAAATGTTAATATTTATGAACTATTTATTCTTCTTGCTTATTGTTTGATAAGTACTCAAAATCACTCAACATTACCATATTTTTTACATATATCATTACTAAAGATGTAAATGAGAGAACAAAACCATTTAATTAACTCTAATTATATATAGTTTTAACATGATATATAATACAATGATGAATACATAAACATTCGTGAAATTATATAAAACATATTGTGGAATTTGATTACTATTCTGGTAAATATACATGGGAGAAATATTAAAATGGAGGATGAAACATCAGAAATAGTGGATATTATAATGAATAATTAAACATGTATTACTAGATGTCGAAATAAATCAAATACTGAGGATGAATATTTTCCAGGATGTATAAATTTTACACCCCATCATCGTACAACAAATATCTTTAATAGTAGTGTAAATTTCTTTAACAACATGTGACCCATGGTACAATAGTTTTAAATGAAAATACTCTGTGAATATATAATTAAAACATTACCATTATAAGCAATATATCAATTTTTGGTCTATGTATAGTAATAAATAAAATAAAAATATTATCTTTATCTATTGACTAAAAGTAAAATAATAACAATTTAAATGAAATAAAAAATTTTAAAAAATAAATATATTTCTAATTGACATTATAGTAATTTTTTCTGCACATAATCTGAAATTAATTATTCATTAAATTGTAATTTTTTTAATTAATTTTTTTAATAGGCCAATTAAAGTTTTTTTACGGGTATTTTTTGGTATTTCTCATCAAATTTATTTTTTATGAATATTAATTAATACTGAAATTTAAATAAAGACTACATTTTATAATAAAGAGTTTATAATTTTAGATTATATTATAAATAGATACAAGTATGAAAAAATTTCCATATTATATCTAATATTTCCAATTTTTTTATTCTTTTTTATATTTAATATAGTTATAAAATATTTTTATTCTCTTGCAAAATTAAACTCTAAAAATATTCTTTCTCTTCATGACTCTGGGATCATTTTTAAATGGAAATTTTCTACACATTTGAATTGAATCATAAAAAATGGACCCTATATTTGGAATAAATATAATTTAATATTTTAAATCTGTTTAAATTGATATTTTAACAAATTAAATAGTTAATGCATTAATATTAATTGTCATGTTTAATGTAAAAATGTGTTTACTAAGGTATAAACTATAATGAAATTGGTAAAATTGACCTATACACTTATCTAGAAAATATTATGGAAATATATCAACCTTTATGTCTATATTATTCATAAATGTAACATCTTGGACCCTTTTGACATATGAAATACATGGGAGCATTCAATTATTTTTACAAATAAAACGAATGTCCCCTACACTACTTAAAAGAGGACACCCATATCCTCTCTTCTTCACATAATTCGTCATTTATATAATATCCAATACCTCAAAAAATAAATCCCCAAAATCACTACCCAAATAATATAATTATTATCATGTTATGAAATCCATCCTAGGTAGACATTAGTGAAATCCTTTGGAAGAAAGCTAATGAAGATGTAATGTTCATCAATAATCATCATTATTTTATTTGATTCGGCACCTACTAAAATTATTATTTATCCATGATGATTAAATAACCAGAATAAAATCAATTTAAAAATAATTTGTAATTTTAATTTAATTAAACTAAAAATATATAAACTTCTATCAAATGTGTTAGAAAATCATCATTTGTGTGTACGTAAGACAACCGCATTAGGAACCGATGTCATTCGTTCTTCCATTAAAACATTCCATTCTTTGGTATGATGATTAATATATAAATATATATATGATATTATTAATATAATTATTCCTATGTATTTATTATAGTGTCTTTTTTTACCTTCCATTCTGTAGGTGATATGATAATGTCACTCCTGTGAATGAAAGACAACTACCTCACAAAGTGATGTGATTATTCCATCACTAATGGATCACATGGAAGGTGGTAAGGAAATATTTAATGATAATATGTGATATTCATTATGTAATTATTATATTCATGACATATTTACCATCCTAGAATGATATAAAATCATTTAAATTTTCTTACCTTTTCACTAAAATAAAGATGATGAAATCATTTGTGTACTTGTAGACTACCACATTAAAAATCAATTGTTACATTCATTTCATCAAAACCCCACATGAATGATATATATAAATTTATAATGTGATATATATGGAATTATGAACATTGTGGAATTATTATACATTAATTACATTCATTCCACAATTATAATTGGAAAATGGAAGCATTACTCATTCAAATGTACGACCTATCATCTAAATGGATGAAATATATTTAATGTTTGAAAACAATGTATCATGATTATTTTTAAATGTATAAATTTTTATAATTATTTCGTGATTATTGTTATATAAATGATGATATAAAGTCATATTTGAAGGAAATGGTAAATTACTTAACAAACAATCATGGGAGAAAAAGGAAATTAACATACGAGTCAATGAAAATAATGAAATATTACCATAAAATTGATTCTAAAATATTACCCCAGAATAATATATGTAACCATAAATATTAATATGTTTATGTAAAAATTTAATTAAATGTATAAAATAACTATAATTTGTCAAATTATGGTCATGAAAATGGAATCATGAGGTACGATATTTCTCTCAATTTACATTCCATTGAATCATAATTGACATTATTCCCTAGTTCTATATTATGTGATGTATAAAATAAAGTGTTAAAATTTAATATAATGATAAATTAATAATTCCTGATATTTATGTTTAACATTGAATGGTCTCATCCAGTATGACAAGACATGAAATTTATTGTGTGGGAAAACATAATATGGCGTCTATCAGTCTAATCGTGATTGTTATTATTCACTTGAAACAATCAATTTAATATATATTTTTTAATTTATATATGAAATTTTATATTTATATTTATATTCTTGAATGATGTATATTATGATACCCAAAATTTTACATCATTAATAATTATGTTTTTTTACATTGAATTCTATTTGATTAAAAAATGAAATATTTATTAGTATGTGCCTTTTCCCCAATACAATTATTTGATTACAAGGAATATTAATTCATGAATTAAATAAATTATTTCATATATGATGAATTCTTTGGATATACATTGATGAGTGCGGCATATTACATAATAACACCAAAATGCATTTGTATCTCTCATGAGTAAAATTAAAATTTCCCAATTAAATAGATATATACATGTATTATCAATAATATCTTTTGAATGGTCTTGATAGTAGATATATCATGACACATGAGATAATAGAATCGAATAATTGAGAATTTTCATCATTATGATTTGAGTTATTTTTATAATTGATATTTAATCTAAGATATTACATATTAAGGAAGTTAATTCCAATTTTATTGATTAAATGGAATGCGTTTCAGATAAATAACAATATATATGGTTTATTCCATATATATTCTTGGTTTCATGTTACATAAATTGAATGTGTGTTCAATTAATTACATGTAAATCTTGATAATTATGTAATTTTTCACTAATCAATCAGTTTTTCTTAACCCTTACTATGATTTTTATCTCATGCATATTTTGTTTCCCATCACCAGGATATGATGAATATTTCATAGAATGAGTTTTCAAGGATGAATTCCATTTTATTTTTTATGTATTATCTTTGTGTTTCTATTCCCATTATACAATGTGATTCATATAGGAATATGGATCTCCAAATATTTCCATATGGTCTATCCCTCAGAATTTTATTCCATGTATCTATACCAATTTAATAATATAAATCACAAGCTATTGGCTATGATGTTTGGAGTAATTACAATGTACATTAACACAATTTTGGATTCTTGAGATTAAAAAACTAGGAATGAAAATCTTCACTATTATTATGAAATTTTAAATGTCAATGTTGAATTTTCATAATAAACCCAAAATATAGAGACACATTCCATAAAAAGAACAATGTAAATTTCACATCATGTACCAAATTGACATCATGAGTTCATGTTTCATAGACTACCCGAGAAATCATCATGTTGTTAATGGGAATCCTGGGAAGTCACCAAACCATTTTAATGATCTAAATTATTCAACATATCGATCCGAAACATTCAGATGAAGAATGTGGAATTAATTATGTGTTTACATTATGTTTGTATATTATCTCTGCATATTTCTACTTCCACCTAGAAAACCCCAGTCAAAATATGCATCAACATAAAAGGTTCAAACCAAAAAAACAAATCAATGATGTTTTGAATGAATATGTAAATATAGATTTTCTAGGAAAATGAGGAATCATAATACCTCACCACTATATAATATCATTCCCAAAAGGTGAGAACCAATGATTATATGTGGGTATTGATAAATAAATATGGACACTATGATTACATGTTAGATTCCCTCTCCTAGTTCCCTTTCATATTCTTAAGATTTCATTGTAGTTATACTAGATGTGTGGACTTACATAAGAAATTATTATCACTCATTGAATGATATGAATCAAATGATCTATAAATGAAGCATCAATATACATATTAATATCATCAATTCCTATAATATGAAAATGGTCATGATGATATATTTTATGTTGTGATATTGGAATAATGTTCTAAATGGAATTATAAAACTATAGATTCTAAATAATCTCACTAAACTAGAAACATACACTATTTGTAATAGCCCATTAAACCTATGAACTTGATTCCCATACTACCTGATTTTAAATTCCCTTAGTCTTGGTGAATCTTAAAGAAAAACATGATGACTAACCTAATACTATGTCTATCTTTCATGGCAGTCCATAAATGATTTTTTATAGTTCCAAACATTCACCAACCACTTCCTAATAATATAATCCCATATAACCATCTCTTACGTGAGACTAGGTCCAAAAATTGGTGAGACATAATCCTTAATCTATAGAAGTGGTGAAAATCATGAACATCTGTAAAATTGAATGAAATGATCCATATGTATTATTTACATGATTCTATAATTACTGGTGAACTACATCACTATCAAATGTTACTCGAATGATCACCTAAATTAAAATAATCAATCTTGTAAAACATCCTATAGAGATCTTTTCTAATTTAAATAATACAATTTTTGGTAGATTCCAAAATGAACCAACATCATCCTGGTCAACTAAAAACCCCTGAATATTCTCTGTTATTCTTGGTCCATTTATTGTAGGCTCAACTTCCTTAAGAAAAAAAGTGGTGAAAAAATGAAAAACAATAATATTCTATAAAATCAGAAATATTTATTTATTCCTTGATGTTGTAATTACTGGTGATTGGAATACCTATAAAATGTTACTCCTCAGAACCACTGAATTCTATAACAATTTTTGTGAAAATATTCTCTAGAATCATAATTTGTTGTTAATATTGGATATATTTCCATGGATGATATGCTACAAAAAAACAAAATATAATCCTATAGCCTTTCAAAGTCCCTTACTGAACCGATATGAAATACCAGTACATTGATAAAAGATAATTCTCATTGGAAACCCTTGAAATTTATATATTTAATTATAAAAAATACTCAAATATTTAACAAAGATTATCAATCTAATAGGGAATACGATCCAAACATAGTATTATTGATAAATGATCACCCAAACTGCATTATTCTCTTGAGTTTTTATGTGTAATTATGTCACAAATTTCAGAGTGATATCATCATGCATCAATTCATGATCTAATAGAGGTTGAAATAGTCATATAGGTCAATGGTTCTCACCATTCCCCAGTTGGAAGGTGAAAGATCATTCCATGAAGACCAATATAATCTAATATATACATGTACACTAGTATATTCTAAAGTGACCATAGAAAATATTTGTTTTCCAAGATGTACCACCCATATAATTTCATCAAACATTGTCATTAGCTCACAACCAATGCCTGTAGGAACCCAAACATGGCTACTGTAATGATAAGCATCACATCTACCAAAAGACTAATCCAGTTTTGGATCCCCACCATAAAATATATGCATTATATTTAATAGATTTGGATAATTTATTTTTAATCTATTGATTTGGTAAAGAATAATAGGTATAACATATGTTAATAAAGGATCTATACATCCATGAGTCTCTTGAACATCAATATCAATTTATGAAATGATTTCAATCAATAAACACATAATAGAACAATCCCATAATTCATATTTATATGTTTTTAGGCTCAATTAATTGGATATAATAATAATATTTCTTGGTATATAATCCTAGTAAATTATTATGGATTAAAGAAACATGGAAATGATCCACTATAAAATTTTTAGGCATCACTAAGAAAGGATGAACATGGGTTTGATTTTTTCTTTCTGTTCTAAAAAAATATCAACCATGATATAGTTCACCATGTATATAATAGTTTTTACCATTTTACATGATTATATATCATGATTAGGTTATTTTATCTATTATTGTATCATCTTTCTAGGGACCTAGAAAATAACCCAGTAGCCCACCTTTTGAACTTCTCTACATCAAAATTTAGATGCCTGAAAATAAACTGTATATTGTTTACCTAGCATAAAAAATTTTAGGCATGGTGTTAAAATCATCCAAATATCAAACTATATTAAATCCATTTTACAATCATCTATATAATTGAAATTTTACACCGTCATGGTTCTCCCTGACATTTTCACTACAATATAGCATACACTAGGATAAAATCCCACCAATATCTTTTAAGACATAGAATTATACGTATCTAAAAAAAATTTTTTTGATGCACTAAATATATTTTTGTTTCAATCATCTCTTAATCAAAAAACACAATATCCTCTATAATAATATGTCCCAATAGGTGTAGTCTATCAACCACATAATTTAATATGGAATTCATTTCACAACCAAAATTCTATCTAGTGTAATGAATACAATTCTAATATATTGGGAATGATAATATAAAAAATTAATGTTTAATAAGACATCGTTAACAAGGATTATTAGAAACGGATTGAAATATGGGTTAAAGATATAATTCATCAAGGGTGTGAATACCAAATTTGAATTTTCCCTACTAAATGGTATCACCATGAACTCTCAAAAGTTATACAAATCGTTAAATGTTTTCCGAGGAATTTCCACTGGCCTTTCTCTCAATTTATGGTAACCTAAATTCAAATAGATCATAGAGGTGATCATATAACCACTTAGATAATAAAATAGGTTTTCAATGTATGGAATGTGATATGAGTTATTTAACATCATATGGTTCAAGCACAGATAATCAATATATATTTGCAATGTCCTGTATTCCTTCTCAGAACAAGAATTGGAAAAAATAGGGAGACGTACTAGGTCATTGTAATACCTATGAATCAAACAATAAAATTGAAATATAAAAAAAAAAATTATAACCCTTGTATATGGATGGATCGAAATTTGTGTATCACCCTATGGTAACTAAATCCTGAAAATGATGTTTTAATCATGTGGTATACCTAATAACTATTTAATAAATATATAATTAATCTTTTCCTCAACAAGAGGAAATTAATCATGTTGTATTCTTGGTACATCCACAATAGGGATTAATATATATTCCATGAAGCAATCCAGTTTATATAAAATTAGTACATAACGACCAGCCTTATGACCCTAGACTCTATATGTGTAATAGAAACCCATTTCAAGATATGGAATGGTAAATATCCTCATGTAATAGTCGATGAAATATTTGTTAAAAAATTTCCATCTCTACATATAATCACATTGAATCAATTATTTACTATGAACACCACACTAAGACTACTAGACATGCACTACAAGAATCCATCAAGTTACATTATGTCATAACATTATAAAACAAAACAATGTTCTTTAAATAAAATCCACATTATGGTTTATTGAGAACTAAAACAAATCTAAATGAACACAAAATCACCATAGGTGACCATTAATTAATAACTTGTTTCCCTACATCAAAAGAATAAAATCTTTTTTTATCCAATTCCATAATATAGCGAGATATAATTTTCTCAGGAACATCCCATAGATGTTTATCCATGAAAGATCATCTTATAGATTTTCATTTACAATAATTTCTCACTAATACATTGATGGTCCAAGAAGAATGTATTAACCAATTATCAACCAAATTTTATGGATGTATCGTGTTTCATAATAATAACATTGTACAAATTCATCCAAAACTCTTCAGCATGCTCTTTCCACTACCTATCAAACACAGTAAAATTATACTCCTTGGAATATATGATCAAATCTGATATCAAATGAATTGTTATACAAGAATCCTAAATCTTGGATCAAATGAACATCATGAATTTTTCATGTTATAAATAATCCATTTTTTTCAAATAGTTGTAGTATTTTATAGATCAGTACCATTAGGATTGTTCAGAATAACACTCTACTGATTCTTAGTATAATTGTGAAATTATTTCTTTTTTTGATCTTTAGCATTTTTCATAGATCACATTTAGAAGAATGTGAACAACCAAAAAACATGAAAACATTAGAGAAAAACATTCTCACAATTCCACTATAGTTGGATTATTTTTTTTGGAAAAACATAATTATTATTTCATTTATTTTTTTCTAAATATAAAAGGGTTCAATTTCATTTAATATATAGTTAATTATAATGAAAGTAATAAATAAGTCCCTATAATTAACAATACATGTTATAAAATATAATAATGTTTATAAGATGATACAATCAATTTTATCTCATTACATGTGGAACTATGATTCAAATGACAATAAGTAATCAAATCACACAACAACAGTGTATCCCATGGTGAATGAATATCAAAATTTTAAGAAGATTTCCACATGAACAAAAATCCTACTAATCAGTAATTAGGGTTTCACCCTTTCATAGGTTTGATACACCCTTGAAAATAATCCTAGCCATAGACCAAACAATTGAGGTCTCCTATATACATTTACCATATAGTAAAGACACATAATCGAACAACATATAGATATATTTTGCAAAATATGAGGCATAATTGTCCCTCATGTGGTATAGTTAACTAGTTAGGTGACCCTGGAGATTACTAATACTAAGAAAATGATTACCGACTAGTGGAAATGTAAAAATTAATTTAATTGTGAGATAATAGCCAATATTGTTGAGTAACAATAATAGTATAATAATATAAATAATCAAAAATGAATCAATGAATATATTATGACATGCCAATAAATTATATAATTAATGGTACCATGCTATTTCATAATGAACACATGTAAATGACGTTATAAGAATCATATAAGTAAAATTATTAAATGAATCATTATATGACTCCCCAAAACCTTATTTTGAACCGTATCTCACACCTGTATTTACGAAACAAATAATCAAGCATAAAATCACGCAATATAGAGACTCATTATATTCTATAAATCTTCATCCATGGAATAATCACTCACACCAATAAATTCCTTAAATGGAGTATGATTATAACATAGTCAGGTGAATCCCATGGTGTCTAATTTTTCTTGTATGAATATATACTATATGAGATAATGTAGTAATTATTGTTAATTAATTAAATTATTGTTACATAAAATTAATTAAACCTGTAGAATATGATGATCTGGGTAGACAAGAAGGGTAAGCTAGACCTTATTTTGTCTTTTTCAGATATATCAATCATGTGGTGGGTAATCATATATAGGGATGGATCAAAAAATAAATTATTTGATGATATATCATTAGAAAAAATTTATAGTATCTTGATTCCATTAACAATGTAATATTTTGTTCCATGGAAAATATAGAAGAAATGGTCACATTATTCTTACTATTCTCTAGTACCATAAAATGGGAAATGTAACCATATTATACTAATATTTAATCCTAGTTAGATAAATATATTTTTTCCTATAGAACACGCCCAATCCATGGGAATAAAAAAATTCTATCACATAATCTATGAGACAATAAACCATGTCATATATACTTAACTAATTATGTGGAACAATTCCAATCCCAGGAAAAAATTAATATCATAATATTGGACCCTGTTATATTTTGATGAATCTATGTTTATAAATAAATTGTGACATTTAATCAATCATAGACATAATTTCACAGATATCATTTAAATTAAAAGAAAATTAGTATACAAAAAAATTATGTATTCTCTTATATCAGCATGATTTATCAATGATATGCTTGGGGGAAGGAAATCTCAATATGTTATCTGATTTTAGTATTCCAGATAGTCAATTCTCCCAATAAAAATTAATACTGCATTTATACTCATCATATAGATTCTTATATGTTATGATGAATCACTAGTGTCACAATATACTAGGATAACATTTATAATAGTCGTATGTAATGTTTTATTCATGATATCAGAACTACCAATTCAACAAAAATCATGTGTAGGATGACCACTCCGGAGGCCACAATTTCTCCCTCAACACCAATGGATTTAACATGATCTAACAAGAGTTCAATGCTTGATAAATAAATAAATTATTCAATTAAAATTTTATTTACATTGTGCACATGGAGGGATAATGAGATCTCAGGTATTTCACATTCTAGAGAAAAAATATCCATTATAGGATTTTTTGACTCTTCCAACTTTAAACAAATTGAACACATACAAATACCCTCATGTCTTAGGTAGTGATCATATTACTTATTATATTCAATTCGTACTCTGTATCAATTATGTGATGATCTAAGGGAGTCATTCTTATATATCATAGGTAATTTTAAAAGGTTACACATGTAGTATAAGTAAATGAGATGAATGGTTGAAAAATAACATGTCAATGCCTATTGGTATCAAATTTATAGGGGTGGAAAATTAATTTAATTAAAATTATATTAGTTATGTGATTTTATTGGTTTATCTTATGCTAAAAAAACCAGTGCACAAAATTAAAAAAAACTACTAGTATAATTTACATAATATTCCAAAATCATGTCTTGAGTAATTTTATTATATAATACTATTGAATAATTATTGGAATTATGGGTATTTAATAGGTTATCCTTTAACCATTTACAACCTCTAAATATTTATTTCTATTATTTGAAACAGTACACATTAGAAATGGAAATTCTGTTAATGAATTTCTTTTGTTCCGAGAAATTAACCTCTTCTTAAATATTACACCAAAACAACCTACCCAAATAAGGAATCAATATATATTCATCAATAAAAAACAATAATGTTTGATGAATAATACTAAAAAACATAAATTGAGCAGTATATTTAAAATATGGTAGCATTCATTATGGTAAAATATATAATAGAAATTTATTATAATATGATAAACATAATTCAAATACCTTCAATCACATAAAACATTTGAAGCGGTATAAATTTCATTAAACCTATGATATACATATGACATATTAAAATTTTATGGTATCAAAAAATCCTAGAATATCCCCATCGAAATCATCATATCCTATAAAATTCTCTAAACTTTCCATTGAAATAAAATATAGTTCTTTATATAATAATAAAATAATAATAATATTTGTTATAACTATTTATATCTTTAATATATTTTAATGATTCTTATGGTTTAGTTTTTCATGTATTTAGGGAGAAAATTCCAATATGTAGTGAAGTCTAAAACCTAGTGTCATTCCTTGCATAAAGAATTATTCCAAAATTTAAAATAAAATTTCATTAAAATAAAAATATATTCATTTATGATATTTAGGTATACATAATAGATTGACATTTATATATTTTCTAATCATCCGTTAATAATATGAATAATTTTTTAATTTTCACAATAAAAAAGCATAATAATGGAAATAAATAAATGAAATCCCAATAAACTAGTGAAATTAAAGAAAAGACATGATAATGGTTACATATTACATTATAATATTTTGATAGCACATATAAGAAATATAAACATGTATATATCGATATTTTCCTAATGAAATATAAGGAAATAATTTTTCTACCAAATAATAAATGTGATGTTATACTAAATACATTTATTTGAGGATCAAATTATTCACCTGTAAATTTTCTAAAAAATCATTACCATATATAAAAATATTTCAATGAAAAAATATATGTAAAAATATTATGTTGGAGTGTCAAATTCATCACCCATTTTCACTCATTACAAAATCGTTTAAGAATAGATGAGTTCTAGAAATGCATATAGGAGTAACCTAAACTATTATCTCACGCATTTCTATCTTATGTACACTACATCCATACCATATGAAATAGAGAGCTATATCTGGCTCACTCATAAATATATTTAACATAATTGTATTATATATTAAAAAAATTATTCATTCAATTTTTCATCAAATAATCTATCGAAAAAACATTTGATCCTACCAGTTATAATCATTTAATTTTTATAAAATCCAATTGTGATGTCACGACCCGTCCCCCGGGGCTCATACCATGACTACCCCAAGACCCCCTTCGAAAGCATAGGGGTTGGAGACAAGCACCGAGGGAGTATTCCCTAAAATATGGGAAGTCATTGCCTTTATAACGTGTAATACACACAATCAAGCTCACAACTATATTCGAACACAAGTAATCTAAATAGTAAATAAGTGAGTACAATAAGTAAAAGGGGGCCAGAATATAGACCCAAATAGAAATGTACATCTATAAATAAAAAGGGAAAACAACAGAAATGTGAATAGAAGCTGTTGGATCATCCATCGCGGATCATACCTGAAAGGTAGGCAGAGATTTCCTCCTCAGCACTCCATGTTTGTCTGTCTCCTATGTGTAGCGACATACCGTATGGTCCGCCTAGAGGAACCATCCAGTCCTGGTACTCTCAGCCTAAGTCAGTGATGTCTATATTCTGTATCCAACACAACGAGGTACAGGTATAATCCACACAGGGGTGAGTATAACGATACTTTGTAGGGACCCCAAGACCCTCATGTTCTCACAAAATCCACAATGGATAATTAACAAAGTAAGAAGTCATCAGATAATCCTACATATGTAATTTCCATTATACATACCTATGTAATCATGTAGTCCATCTCAATCATGAGGAAATCACAAAGAAACTAACTAATCTCACAACATGATTTATTCTAGGGGTAGTATAATGTAACATCCCCGTACACATCGTCGAACACTTAGGCTGCTAGATGACTCCTCCTCTATCTGGTATAGTGGGCCTATTGCGTCAGACAGATGCACTTCCCAATAATCTTTGACTATTGTTGTACTCCTTGTGTCCCGTATCGTGGGTCTACCACATCACATAGAGGTGGTAGTGGGACCAGGCACAACTTGAACTGACCGGACCGACCCGGCCATGGCCGACCAGGTTCAGGTCGACCCAGCCTGGTCTGTTGGGTCTGGCCTGACCCAGCAGGCTGCGAGGGGTCACAGAGAGCCATCAAGGCGAGGACCAGTCGCGAGGGTGCAGACCGGTCGTGGGTCGTCATGAGGGTTGTTCGGCCCAGAGGACGCCGCGTGGTTGGCTCGGACAGGAGGGTGCTGTGAGGGAATCTCGTATAGGGGAATTGGGCAGGTTGGGCTCAGAGGGCCATAGGGGCGCCGCTTGGGGTGGCTCAACCTAGAGGGCACTACATCCGGCGAGTGGCATGACCGGGTGGCTCGGCCGAGGGGGGGGGGGTTGCATGACAGGTTATGGTTTAGCCGGTGGGTGGAATGACTGGGGTTCGGTGCGGCCGGGGTGCAGCTATGTCGGGACATGACGTGCCCGACAGCCGTTGGTTGGGCCCTGTTTAGTTGGGGGCCATGGGTAGGTTCGATCAGTGGCGGCGTAGGGCCGTTTCGGCCGGGAGGAAAAAGTTTCTCGGGGGTGGTGGGCGTCGCGAATGTCATGGGTGACTGTGCTATTGCCTTCACTCTCCGCATTAGATCATTTGTAAGTGGTTCACAAGAATGTATCACATCAAACCATTCTGAAAAGATTATTCTGAACCTATAATAGAAATAAAAGGGGTGTAAATGGGATGTGATAATCATACATCATTAAACCACGAACTTGGGTTGATCGTCGACAGAGTCATGAGGTTGAAGAAGAATCATTGTTTTTCCTCGATGTTCGGGTTCTACATCGGTTTTTCTAAAACAATCTTCATCATAGGATGTCTTGAAGAAGAAATTCAAATTTGGTGTCAATGTTCTTCATTGGAATTCTTCGTTGGAAGAACGTGTTCTTCGTTTGGAGAAGTAGTTATTCATTGGAGTGTTTTTCTCCCAAGGCTCCCCAAAAATGCCAATGGCCAACTAATGTGTTTCCCCCAACATTATTCAGTGGCACAAATTCAAAATGAGATAATTAATCATGTAGGTTAGCACAATTAAGGTGATGTGTTGGATTAATTAATGTAGAGTAAGATCAAGAGGCTCAAACACATTAAAGAGGTGGGTTTGAGAGTTTTCCTCTCCCCCATTAATAGGGGTCAGGTGGTCCTCACCACAAATAACCTATCATTGGATTTTATGGTGTGGTGGTCCCCACCACCATAACCTCTCATGAAAGGTTATGGTTTGGTGGTCCCCACTACCATCTTCTACAAGGGTGGTTACAACAGAAAAAATAAATTAAAATAAAATGTGTGTTTATTTTATTTTATTATTTCCACGAGATGCCCAAAAACTAACATACACCCTTGACCAACTCTCATTGATGTGAAATTCTCTTTAAGTGAAAATCAATGTTGTGTGTTTAGCAATGCCCAATGTATTCAATTCCGAGCACAGTTTCAAAAGATATAAAATCTTGCTTGCACGTTCATTGAAGGTACCTGAAATGTTTTTCAGAAATTGATTCTAGGAACTCCTGGCCTCATAACCACGCACCATCCATTTTTACACATTTGTGAAAAAATATACATGGAAATTCTGGGACTTTACGTTCTCCCCACCTCAGAGCTCTACATCCCTATATGCCACAACACAAAACAATGAAATCAAGTGTGGGTACTAAGCACAAATTTGTGCCTCCCATGCCCATATACTCTCCTGGAGGTTCTCATGCTTCTAGTTAACACTCACTAGAGGTATCAACCATCCACGAAGGACCTTCTGTTGTCAATCATCAATCCCAACTTGAACCTCCATAAATGATTCCCCATATTTGACATCCATATTTCCATGGTCGTTCATGTTGGAAGGGTCATGCACGTATCCCCCCAGCTGGGATACATGGAAGATGTCGGGCACCCGGTGCAACTGTGGTGGGGGAGCTATGTGGTAATCCACCTTTTCGACACTGCTGAGGACCTGGAAATGTCCGATTAATCTCTTAGATAACTTTCCTCCTTATCCAAATCTCTGCAAACCTCGCTAAGGTGAGACCCGTAGAAATACATGGTCGTTATCATCGAACTCTATAGGTGTCTGTATCCTATCGGCAAACGACGTCTACCTACTCTTTTCCATCTTCATCATCTCCTAAATGATTTTAACCTTCTCTGTGGTATCCCATACCATCTTTGGTCCAACTAGTGCTAACTCCCCTCAGTCAGTGCAACACAATGGTGAGCTGCATGTTCTCTCATATAACGCCTTGAAAGGTGTCACCACAATGGTGTAGTGATAGATGTTGTTGTATGAAATCTCCACCAAACGTATGTGATCCTCACATATATGACTGATGACGAGGACACATGCACGCAACATGTTCTCAATGGTCGGAATGGTCTTCTTAGTCAGGCCATCCATCTAAGGATAGAAGGCGGTGGTCAACCGAAGCTGCATCTCGAAAGCCTCTTACAACCCATCAATAGTCAGGAAGTAAATCATGAATCATGGTCAGAGATAATCATCAAATATACTCCATTTAGCCTCACAATCGCATACACAGAGAGGCATCCCAAGACCTACACAAAACCCTGCTCTCAGATCGGTTGGAAGTGGGCCGAATTGGAGAGTCGGTTGATGATCACCCAAATTGAATCATGACTACTTTTTTTATGTGGATGCCCCATCATGAAATCCAGGTATATCCCATACCACTTCCACTCTAGGACCTCTAGATGCTAATCCAAGCCCACAAGAAACTAATAATCTTCCTTAACTTGTTGACATGTGAGGCATCGAGAGACAAACTCTGCTACTTCTTTCTTTATTCCCAGAAACCAGTGATGTCGTCGAAGGTCTTGGAACATATTCACCACTCTTGAATGTACCGCTAGAGGGGAAGTGTAGAACTCCAAAAACACTTCCTCTTGAAGTGAAACTAGTACGAGGGTACGTCCTCTGAAGAGAATGATGTGCACCCCAACTTTAGAAAATTCATCTGGTGCATATCTAATGGATATCTGAGCACGTCGTGCCTCATAGTCAGCATCCAAATGCGGCGCCTCCCTTAATCACTGATGAAATGGGGGAGTGACTGTAAGGGATAGAAGAAAGTATTCTCTATCGCTATCCAAAAAGTATATCTGAAATGCCTCCAGCTTGCACGTCGCCTCACTAAGAAGCTGCATACCAGATATCAAATGATGTTTATCTGAAACAATATTTCCCTTCCCAGGAGTATATACTATCTCGATGTCATAGTCTTAGATGATCAGAATCCAATGTCGATGTCTCATGTTCAGGTCCTTCTAAGAGGAGATATAACTGAGACTCTTGTGATCAGAGTGCACTATATAGTGCTCTCCCTTCAAGTAATGTCGCCACATCTTCAAGGCGATGGCCACTACTGCTAACTCTAGGTCATGGGTAGTGTAGTTTTACTCATGATGTGTTAGATATTGAGAAACATATGCGATTATTTTTCATTCCTACGTATGGAAACATTGGAGACCAATCCATGATGTGCCATAGTAAACTACGTACGCTAAGCCCTCCTCTGGAAGCCTAAAGATGGGGGCACATGTCAGCCTCTGCCTCAGCTCTTGAAATCATTACTGGCATCTATCCAACAACAATAATGGATTCCCTTTCATTTTCAAAGACGAATTTGGTGTTGCATCTATAGGGAAATATGGCACACACCATCAGAAATATCCATCCAAAACCATGAAACACCGTACATCCAACATGCTCCTAGGTGGCTCCCATGAAAATACAACCTAATTCTTCACCGGATCCATTGCAACTCCAGCCTCCGAGATGATGTGTCCCAAAAATTGAACCTCCCGGATCTAGAACTGGAACTTTGAGAACATATCATAAAGCTGGTTCTCATGGAGTGTATCCAATACTACCTGCAAATGGTAGGCATGCTACTCCTATGTAGTCGAGTAGATCAGAATGTAATCGATAATGATTATGAAAATTCGATCGATATATGGCTGAAAGATCTTGTTCATGAGTCCCATGAACGCTACTGGAGTATTGGTTATGCCGAATGGAATAACAAAGAACTTGTAATTTCCATAACGACATCTGAAATCTTCCTTCTGTGCATCCTCATCTCGCACTCTAAGCTAGTGATATCTAGATTTAAGGTCTATCTTCGAGAACCATCTTGCTCCCTTCTGCTGATCAATGTGGTCATCAATCCTTTGGAGTGGGTAATTGTTCATCATGGTCACCTGGTTCATGTGCTGATAGTAAAAAAAATCCTCAAGCTCCCATCATCCTTCTTGGTGAACAATATCAGGGATGCCCAAGGTGAAACACTGGGTTAAATTAACCCTTTCCCCTTTAAGTCCTCTTACTATACCCGTAGCATACGATGCTCCGTAGGAGCCTTACGATATGTTGGTGTAGATAGCAGTGTTGTCCCATGGTTAAAGTAAATGTAAAAGTACACCTCTCTACTAGGAGGTAGGATTAGAACATCATCAAGGAGACATCCACATACTGGTCCACCACTACAATATAACATGGACTCTCCACATCAACCGCTCTGAGGGAAAGGCTAGATAGCTGATGAGTGATCAGCTACACCCTCTTTCCGGTAAGTCCATCATACACTGCAAAGTCTCCCTTTTCACCAGTGAAGGTAAACCTGGTCCCATCTGTGCAAACTCATTAAACTTTTCACCTAATGTAGTCTATCTGAGCATGTATTGTAGATAAGTAGTCCATACCCAACATGATGTCGTATGGACTCAATACCGCTACTAGGAGATCCAATTCGAAGATCTCGCCTCCTAGAGTAAGCTCGCACTACAGACACCAGTGCGTAATTTCTTAGTCAGTTCTTGTATGTGTCATTAGCCATATGGATCGAGAAAATTACACCATCAGAATATAAGAGCACCGAATGAGGGTAGTGGTAATTATTGAATGACTACAACCTATATCTATAAGTACAATAGGTAAGGTAAAATAGACACAGATCATACCTCATATCATCTCTGAAGCGCAATGGTCATAGGCCTCTGTTACATAGAGCTGAGATTTCCCCTATCCACCGACTCCCTATGGTTGGTGGTGGACCTCTTAGTGGTGTTGGCGATAACACATTGAATCATCCCCCACCGCCAGATGTATGAACAACTGCTCTTCCACGTCAGACTACTCCCTATAGACCCCCTCGATCAAACCTCTATCTCTATGTTGATCATCCATACGACAGGTTAGACAGTCACGAGCCATGTGACCCTGTCCGCCACATGCCTAAAACTTCATGCTCTCTGAATGTTTGTCACTACCTCAAGGCCCCACAAAACCAATCAGGAGTCATTTGTTCATCCACCTGTAGGTCTAGTCTTCTCGGAAAACTGAGACATCTGTATGCTGCTAGCTATATAAGACTCCACAACATGATGAATGACAGCGCTTCTCGCTAGTAGTGACTTCTCGACAAGAAAAATATCCATCAGGAGGGATCTCTCTAACACACCCTCCTGTGTCGGGATGCTGAGTGCAATTATCGAAGCCTTGATCTCCTACCAGAGCCCCTAATTGATGGTCTGAGACCTGAAGAATGGGTCCTGCACCATATCTTTGGAGTAGCATGATAGCTTAGTAAACCTCGCTGTGTACTAAGCAACTGTCATGCGGTATTGCTGCAGGTGAAGCAACTACTGTATGCGCACTCCATGAAGAGTCAATGTGAAAATCTCTGCCTGAAATAGTCTCTATATGTCTTCTAAGAGAAGCACCACCGCATCCTGGACTAGGAGTATCAATCTCCACCATCTTCCTACTACTTCATATAGAAGGCTGGCAGTAAGGATCACCATGAGGTCTTCTGCACTCCCTACCAGTCGAAAGACTCTCACTATAGCCTATAGCCAATCTTTATCTGCCAGTGGATCCATCTCTCCCCTGAACCTGGGTTGCCTCTAGCTCTGGAACTCATGCAATGTGCTCATGCAGTGTGCACTCTCGGATACTAGGTCTAGTGGAATTGGTAGCCCAACGTGTAGCGGTACCGTTGATGCCTCTACCAGAAAAGTTCCTTACACTGAGGCCTCTTAGATTGGAGGGCTATCAGTGCGTACAACTCTCGGAACCCTAGCTGGCTGTCTGAATGGAGGCATCCTGAAAAGAAACCAGTGTTCCACAGTCAATATGTTATACTTGGTGAGATGACCAGGTGAGCTGACTCAACGATTTCAAAAAGATGACTCATGAAAACACACAGACAATCAGTGTTTTTACACAATGAGTCGGATTTCAGATGTCAGGGTCCTGGTGTATGAATATTTCAGCCGATGCACCAACACAGGACTCCCTGAACTGAAAACCACACTCATTACCCTCAACACAATTTCTTTATACAAATAAATTATCATGGCCCTATTTTATATAGTAGAACCGACGTATCTGATATGAAATTGTCACGAGCCATTCCTCGGGGCCCTTATCATGACTACCCCAAGCCTGCCTTCAATATTCCAGGGGCTGGCGACTAGCACCAAAGGCATATTCCCTAAAAACTGGGAAGGTATTTCCATTATATCGTATACCACACACAACCAATAACATATAATGATACGAACAATAGTAAACTTAATAGTAAACATGTGAGTATAGTAGGTAAGAGGGGGATAGAATACAAGCCCAACTGGAAATGTACAAGTACAACTAAAAAGGACAAAACAACTGAAATGAGAATAGAAGCTCCTGGATAATCCAACACAGATCCCACCTAAATGGTTGGTACAACTCTCCTACTCTGCACTCCACATCTATCCATCTCCACTGTATACTGACACGCCATATGGTCCACCTCTGGGCACCGTCCAGTCCAGATACTCTCAGCCTCAGTCAGCACTTTCTGTCATCTGCATCCAACACAACAAGGTGCGGGCATAGCCTGTGCAGGGGTGAGTATAATGATACTCAGTAGGGACCCCGAGACCCTAGTGGTCTCAAAGCATTCACCAAGGAAAAACCATAAAGTAAGTAGTCTACAGATAACACTACTTAGGTATACGCTCATACATATACCTAAGTTATCATGTAGTCCATCTCAGTCATGAGGAAAACAAAAAAGTAATAACTCGTCTCACACCACGATCTATTCTAGGGTTAGTATTAAGTAAAATCCCTAAAAAAATTGTCGAACAATTCGGTAGCTAGAGGACTCCTCCTCAAATAGGTATAGTGGGACTAAAGTGTCACACACAAGAGCTTCCCACTAACCGTAGACTACTGGGGTACTCCTCCTGTCATGTACTATGGGTCAGATGCATCACACAGAGGTTCTCCCCCTCGTATCCTGCTGAGTTAATCCACATGTCAAGTACCTTGGGTCTTTCGCGTCACATAGTGGCACTCCCCACCATGGGTCTGTTGCATCACAAAGAGGTGCTCCCCACTAGGCACGTCATGTCCGTGACTAGTGAGGTACTCCTCCTGTTCAATATCATGGGTCTAATGCTTTACACAATGGTTCTCCCCATGGTATCCTAATAAGGTACTCCTCCAATTGATTACCATTGGTATGTTGCATCACACAGAGGTTCTCCCCACCATGGGTATTTTGTATCACCAAGGCATTCCCCACTAGGCCAGTCCAGTCACTCTGTGTCGGAAAGGTCAGAAATCATCAAGTCACAAACAGTTATAATTTCAATATTAATAAAATAAAAAATGTTATATAATTTTCCATCAAATTAATTTAATGTTATATCACTACCAATAAAAGTTTTATTTATAATTTCCAAATTAATATATTTGATTTATATACAAATTTAATGAGAAATTGTTATGGTTTTTTTAATAATTTATGGTAAATATTACATTACTAAAAAAATTATTCATAAAAAATATATTATTCTTTTCATATTAATCTTTTATAGTTGTTGGATATTAATATTAACTATTTAACATCATTACCCTCCTCATTGGTTGGGAAATGTGGTGGGATGTTACTAGGACTTAGGTGACAACTTCATGACACAAATGGCTGGCTATATATTCCAAGGGCTTTATAAGAAGATGGTGAAATATTTTCCCTTATTTACAAAAAACAATCACACCAAATATGATTAAGTAGATAACCACTATATTATAGTTTATTACCATGTAATTCAACTCTAATGTAACAAAACAAACAATAGAAGATACAAGTGAAATATTCAAGCCCAATACAAATATCTTATTATAATGAAAAAGGAAAAAAACACAAATCTTAATGGCTCTATGACATAAAATACATATCCTCTAACATGATCCACCCACAAAAATTATGATACATGACCAATTAAAAATAATTAATTAGTAAAAAATTGGGATACATTTCCATTACATATGTCCAAAATTATAATAAAATAAAATTCACTATTGGTCCTAAGTTGTGGGTGACTGTAATACGGAATAGAATTTTTATAAATTGCATCCCTTATCATAACATTAGGAACGAAATAATCACACATCCATTCATAGTTGACAATTCTATACTAATGAGATATCTCCCATTGATGAATAAATTTATCACAAGGTAACAATACAAGAAGTCCCCCATTAGAAATTCACTTTCCATATGGTCACATCAGTTGAAATAAAAAGTTTCCAAAAATTTATTCCAAATAATATGAAAAAATTTAAAATAATTTTTATAAATCCTTTCTTTTATTGAAAATGATTCTAAAATAAATTTCCCCAATCAAATTACAAATTAATGTTTTAACTTTATCATTTAAAAATAATGAAACAAGCAATATTCATAATAACTAATTTTCTACAATTTCATAATCTATCCCAAAAGAGGGTTTTTATCAAGATTTTCACATTAATATTAAAATTTAATCGAATATATTCAATCATTTTTAATTCAACCCTGAATTTTCCAATATAAGGTGTTGTGAGTGAAACCACCTACCATGTACCTTAGACAAAAAGTCTGAATGAACAAAATTCATCATCCAAATTTTCATAGATCATTGAAAACATGTTAATACCAAATTCATTAATATAAAAACATACAAATATCAAAACCATTGGAATAAAGAAAAAACCATATATACAAGAAAAATATTATATTAATGAATCCTAGTTTGGGATGATGAGGAAAATGTGGAAACCACAACAAGAATGATCTTTTACCACAAAATTATGGACTCTAACATAGAAATAATCATTAATGAGTTTCTACTAGATGAGGAGGAATGATATTCATGACACATGGTTGGATGAGTAATTTATTAGTATTGGTTTTAGTTAAATAACATGAGTTTAGAATCCAAGTAAAATGTTGCCCAAAAATGGTCCTGATTTAGATGAACTTTTCAACTAATATTTATAAAAAAATCATAGAAGATAAACATGGTGGAAAATCCAATACCACCTCACCATCCTATTAATGTATCTCAAAAGTTATTATATATTGAGGATATAACATTCCATTCTCCCCAAATTGTGGATTCAAATGCACTATAGAGTTTCTGATGATCAAATGATCACTACAATAAAATAGAAATGGCCTTCAATGATGATCTTCCTATTATTTCTAACATATCAGAGTCATATCTTTCCTTTTCCTTTTTAACTAAATCATCTCGGTTATCTCATTCACATGATTTGGTCCATCTAGTGATGTACCATTTTTTTCCACCAAAAAATTGAATAATGAAATCAATTCCTATTTAATTCTTCCGATCGATCCATGTGAATCAAGAAATAATAGCTGTTTTTATATGTGATATTTACAAGTGATCTTTGTTTCTCCCATGATCCACAAAAAGATATTACATTGTCTATATGAATATATTCTAGTTTTGGTATTAACCTTCCATATAGTACATCCATATGAGGAAGATAATCCATGATCATCATAAATTTTATCCAAGGGCTTTCATTATGGGTTTTTAGAAACAACATACAATCCTCAAATATCATATTGATACTATTAAAACAATTACCCTATGACACATTTCCTCTTATATGATATAAAATATTTGTATTTAATACAACATATGATATTCAATAAAATGTAATAAATGGGATAAATTTCTATGTTAATCCACTATCACACATATGAAATCATCTTTTTTAACTGTCCATAGGCGATATTTAAAAATATTCATTGTTACATACTAACATTTATTAACTGGAATTGGAAATTGATAGTATATACACACTGGAAACTGGTGTATTGGTATAACCTACAAAGAAGTTGGTCTTCACATAATAAAAAATACAACATGTATGTTCTTGAAAACATAAAAAAATAATTTTTTCCATATAAATATTCTATTTTTCATTATGAAAAAAACCATATTTATTATTGGAAATCATAATGAGGATTTTCATGACGAGCCAATGGTATAACATTATGATTAATCACCAAAATAATTAATCTCCCCTCAAGCATTAATCCCTCAATGTTATACCCACCACCAATAATTTTTTCACTTATAAATACATTTATAATTTTATTTATGTTCCTCATATGTCTTCTCAAAAAAATCATGAAGAAATAAACTAGATATTAAACATCAACGCTACATTGTTCATCATAGTCCAAATACATATTGGCTATCACTGATATCAAATGATTTAGGACTAAATATAATATATCCAACTGGCCATACAAAATTTTTCCTAATGAATATTAGATCTAATTTCATTTCCCTCATTTATAAATCATGTAAAATTATAACATTTGGAGATACTCCATCCATATAATTTTTAATATATTAATATCAATTTGTGATAAAATATGTAGCATGCTCTTATGATCTTTAAACATTGTGAATTATTCACCAATGTGGTTATGATTCATTGTATTCAAATCATGGAAGACAATAGATAACAAAAAATTATATGTTTGGTAGTTACATATGTGAAACTGTTACTTCCATGGGCCATAATATTCAATATAATGACTATACATGAGATCACAATCCCTAATAGATATTGAAGCATTACTATACAATAAAAATTCCAGTACTTATTTTCTAAATATCAATATTGATGTTGATGTAATGTTAATATTAACCTCCTATAAATACTTGTGAAATTAATCGTTTTTTGGATTGGAAAACATAGATTAAATGATATACTTGATGATTTTATTCCAGAAAAGTCATGATCAAAGGGTTAGTAATAACAATCTCAACCAAGAAAATAGTGTGTCTAAAATAAATTATTTGGAAGATTCACTGATATTATAACCTATATTATTTTTGGATCAAAATAAACAACTCATTCCAAGATAACATATAGTATCGAACATACATCTTGTAACGAAAAATCAAACATTTAAGGTTTGCATAAAGATGATGATTCCTCAAAATTTCCACACTATCGATAAGTGTTTATAATTCTCCACACTTTTCATTGAATACCAGACTATGGCTTCTACAATCATTATGAATAAAGAATTAATATACCATTTAAATATCTAATTAATCAAATCTATAATGTCTATTGGTTTATTCAAAAGTCTAAAATCCCTAAACACTTAATTGTAATTGGCGTATCTACTACGGAATGTTGTCTTTGGAATATCCTTCTATAAAAACTAAAATTGGAGATATCATAATAACAACTCAATTTTAGAGAAAAACTAAGATCACCTCAATTGATAAAGAGAATCATCAATGTGTATAATTGGATATAAAATATTTATCATAACTTGACTAATTTTATGATAATCCTTAAATTTCCAAATAGTTAAATCTACTTTTTTTACAAGTAATACCTATGTTTCCCATAATTTTATTCTTAAAGTAATTAACACTTTTGATTCAATATCTTGCATATGAACAACAATTAACATACTCTATTTGGTTTAATATGAAAAAATATTACAGATAGGATTGGTTGATAGTATGATATCAATCGTAAACTGCACTTCTATTGTGGTAGAAAACCAAGAGATACTATCAGGAAAGACAACATGAAAAATATCAATTATTGCTAGAAGTCCTCTATAACATATCTCAAACAATGGTATGATAGAAATAATTTCCAAATAGCATAATATTGATCCAACCATTGTGTCCAATAATTCAATTTATATTGCCTTTACATTATGATATCATTTAATGATTTTATCAATGCCGTCATCCATGGTAAAACCAACCCTTTGGGTATAAATGTATCTCTGAGAAATAAACAATGTGAACCAATCAATACCCAATATAATATCATACACATATATCATAAAAATATAGAAATTAAAAACCAACACATCTATATTAATATTTATAGAACATGATTTATACATTTATCATAGACGCTATCTTTTAAAAAGTGGAGTTCGATGCTTTAAAAACTAAGGAATCATATCAAAATACAAATTGATAAGATCAATAACATAAGAAGAACTAAATGGATGGGATTAATGTAGATAAAAAAATAATTCATAATGGTGGAATTCAAAATAATCTTATTTCTTACTATTGGTGGCCCAAAATTATTTTCTATGAAAATTTTCTACGTTAAATAAATATTATATTTCAAAACATGTCAGAAATCCTTACATTTTTTATATTAACATTTTTTAATCATATTATTCGATGAATTATCATGGGTTACTCAGTTCCATTGATGAGATTTATTTACCTTCACTCATCACATCAAATCATATATCATCTATAAAACATGAGATTTTACAATTGAACCTGACCATGGATCTCTATGAGAATAGAAAAGAATATTCCTCATATTGTTTAAACTGCTTCATGCTATAACTAGTTTTGTATATTGTCACTTCGTATGGTCAAATTAAAAACATTGGAAATGTCGAATAATTCTATTTGGCCATTGAGAAATAATTACCAATTAAGATGTTTGATTCTATGTAAAACAACTATATAGGATTTATGTTTACCCATTATACTTATTCCCAGCATTAGTGATGTATCAATTTCACATACATGACAACATGATTCCTCAACCATCATTTACTAAGATGTCCCTTTTTTCATTATATATATAATGTCTATATATGTATATTATTATATAAAAATCATAAAAATCATCACGTGATTAAATTTTCTGAAATCAAATTAAAAATAATATCTATCGAGGATGCACATGAAACAATAGAAGTTGAAAAATATAAAAATTTAATGAAATAAACTGTATACTATGTCAAAATGAGATTATTATTCCATAATCTAAAAATGTATGTCATTGTAGAATTTAGGAACATGTGAGGATATATTTTTTTATTAAAATATTATTCAAATTCCTCCAAAGAATTTCATTCTTCTAAAGTATCCTGAAATAATAAATCCAATCAAAGTTGTCTATGATCCCCCACCAAGTATGTTGGGAATATGACATTTTTGTAATCTAGTGTTCCATGGAATTTAATTATTGAATTCATCCAATATACTATGTCCTCTGATTTATCTAGTTTTGAATAACCCTGATAGTTGATCGAGTTTTCCTTTTTGTACTAACTAGAATATTACATTTTTCTAGATGTGATGGTGGTCTCTATTCATACAAGGTTCCCTTATTATTGATCTATAATAATATAATTCATTAATAAATGGTAAAACCTACATTTTAATCTTAATAATATTATATAGTAATACATTAACATTAATCAATAATATATATGATTATAATCCTATAATGATAATTATAGACATTAAATACGTCATTATTCTCCAAGGATTAATTTATTTCTATTATTTTAAAAAATCCAATAATATAAATCCGTTAACATCATGTCCTTAAAAAAGTATGTAAAATATTTCACATTTTCACTACAAAAACTATAGAAGGTATAAATTATATCTTATATATAATTATTAATTTTTATGAAAACATATTAAATAATAATTGTTAGGGGTTTATTTATTCTCAGGACCTTCATAGTAAGACATGTTATAATAGTAAAAATAACACTATGTCATTATAATGAAACACATTATGAATTAAAAAAAACTATATTTATCATCCTTTATAAATCATTAATCATGATTTTACAACTTATTCCATAATAAATCATTTATATATATAATTGATATGAATTATTAAATAATTATTTATAAATATAAGACTGTTTCAATTTTTTATTTTAAACATAAGAAATAAAATCATAACTAAAATATGATTATCTGGATTTTATTAATACATATTTTATCAATTAGTGATATTTCCCTAATCCAAAAAATAAATTGAAATTTCATGCATTGTATTTTCATCATGAGAGAGATTAAATATAAGTGGATTTTAAATAAAATAATATAAAATTGAATTAAAAAAAATATTTTTTTCTCGAATATAAAATGTGAAAGAGAAATAAATAATTTATTTATAGGTGTTTCGATTACTAAAGATTCCTTAAAAATAATTTTATAAGCTATTTCAATAATGGGGATGGTAACAAAATAAGTGATAGATAAGAAGTATGAACAATATTTCATTCTTCTCAGGATAATATAAACCAAATAATATTTTAAATATTATAGCTTTTAAATATGGAATTATTTTTTTATAGGAAAATAATTGATATTGGTAATGATAATAATACAATATTTTATAATAATATAATCCTTAATGCCCATCATATCACAATTTTTTTTTCTTATTTGATACCATAAATTACATTAATTCACCTTATAATACGAACCAATTTTTTGGTATAACATTTTCCTATTTATAGTTTTGGAGAACATTTAAATTATTCTAAAATGACATCCAAATATACATAGTTATCTAAATAATTACTTAGATTGTACATATAAAAACTAGTCTGAAAAAATTAAATAATCAAAAGATTTAAATAATTAATTAATTTTATGGAATTCTAAAATAACATATTGAGTATATATTTTTAGTTAATTCATTTATAATTCTTATGTACCAAACCCATATACTTCATGTTGTAAAAAATTAATCAATATCAAATTTTAGCATAGTATAAAACTATGAAATCTTATTTTCATTTCATAAAAAATATTCAGAAATATCCAATACACGTATTTTTTTCTAACAAATACTAATTCACTACTAAAAAATATTTGATCTGTGTAATGATAATAATATACCCATTATGGGAAGTTAAATAGAAGTAATAAAATAGTTTGTATGATTTAAAATAAATAGGTAAGAAGGATAATTCACTTTTGAAAAAATAATAATTATGCTCAAAAAACATATTTAATAGAAATTGAAATAGATAATCAACACATATTATTTCATAAAACACTTTATATGAACATATAATAGAAAGTCCATAATCATGTGTTTTTCGTAGAAAAATTGGAACTCATAAAAAATTCATCAAAAAATATCCATTTTCAGAAAATTATAATAATCATTCCATTAAAATTAAATAACATTATTATACCTTGTCAAATCAATGATTTAACTAATATAAATATAAATCATAAATAACTCATTTTGGTAATCTATGACTCCTTTTCAATATCACTCAAACAATAAATTTATATAATATAAGAACATACTTTGTAAATTCAAATAATTTCATAATAGAGACCAAACCGATTTAATATATTTTTTAATCTAATTCACTCAGGCCAAAAATAGTAACCAACACCATTCATCAATCGATATTTCATCAGAGTATTAGATGAATTATTTTATATTATAAAAAAATTAATCTTTTCTTTAATTTTTTATGTCTATGAAATGCTGCATAATTAAATAAAATGTCCATAAACGAACTATATCATATTATTATATGTAATTCATAAATAAAACCCATCTGAGACATATAATATATAATAATATTCACCATATCTTAGTGCATTATAACATAACATAGGGTGATCTTAGACACACTGAATGGTTTAACAGGGAAGATGTTAAGGACCATATAAACATAACATGATCATAATGTTTTTAGTACATAATCGTAATACATTATATTTATACCTTCATATATTAGATATTAATATTGATTCATTAAGTTAATAAATTATTTCATAATACATGAATATATATTGAAGCCATGATAAAAAATAATATAAAATATGATTTTTAAAAATCATATAATTTTATAATACAAGGTAGAATAGAAAATCACTAATATTTTAGTCAAGGAATTCCACTAAAACTATTAGACGGATTAGATTCACTCCCTAAACCATCATATTTTTAATGATTTACTCTAATTAATATCATTTTTGACAATGTCCATTACTATTTGAGGTTTATTACAAATTCAATTCCATTTAACTCAGTTTATATCCATCTATGCACAATGCATTGGTGGTATATATAAATCAAGGTCCACCAGACACATAATGAAAATAATATTGATGCATGGCATAATATTATAAAATATCATCATATTAGAACCCATCAAATTGAAATTGGTTTCATATATATTACAAAATGTCATAGCACTTTGAGAAGAAAATTTTTTCATCAATATCCATCAATCCATAAAAGAATAAGAGGTTGAAATGTAACATTGTTCATAAAACCATTTTTTATAAACATTAAATTTCAAGAGAATTGATAAAGATGTTATAACTAGATCATATACCCCATAAAACATAAGTACCATCCAATGATTTATTCACGGATGAAAAATGCCTCTAAAATATCACATGGAATAATAACTAAGGAAAATATCATTTTTCACACTGAAATTACTTATTTAAATGAATTTTTTTTCAATTATAAATAAACCATTTTCATTAATAAGTTATTTTGAAACATATCAACGATGTTTCATTTCATTTAGTGGAAATGCTGTGATCAAATACTATTCCTAAAGATAATTTAAAATCCAATGTTTCATTCACATTTTCAATAATATGTAATAATTACTTTTTTGATAAAAAGAAAAGATGTTAAATGTTAAACAACTATTAAAAATAATTATAATGAATAAATATAACATTAGAAATCATTGGATATGTGTAAAAAAATCTTGAATTAATTTTTAGAAATAATTGATGTATAATAGATAATATTAGTTATTGAAGAATAAGATTGATGGTATAATTGAGAGGTATATCAATATAATTCATTATCAAGTATAAAAATATTATTCCCAATAAAAATTGATTACATAACCTATATCCCATACCACATTTCCATCTCTAGAATCAAATGATTCACCAAGGAAACAACATTAGAAAAATATTTATATCTAATAATATTTATCAACAATATTATAAATTCTATTTATTTACATTAAATACACCACAATAATGAAAGGAGTAGTGAATATGGAATTTATCCCCCAAAAACAAAAGTGGGATGACAATTCCTTAACTCGTACATCACTTTCCTCATACCATTATGAACATTTTATTTCATAAATATAGATATATATTTATTATATAAAATATCAATACTCGTATATATATATATTATAAAATATATTCTTTAAACTAAATATACATAACCAGTTTATTATCAAATCATTATAAAAATCATTATTATTTATTATTAATGCTTCATTTCTCATGTATTATTTGGTTTGGTAGTATTGTTCCTTTTATATTGTGAATTTTTACTTTATATATCTATTTAAAACCATTAAATAAATACCGCATATATTCATCTTATATATATATATTTAGTCATCCAAAAATGATAGATATAGTTAAATTAATTACACTGCTCAGGGATATTATAGGATGTATGTATTCAATAATGTTATTTAAATTTTATAATTTTAAAAAAAATGACTGGTATGTGATACATCTATTTTTAAAAATAGTTTTCATTTAATATGTATCATATATATCTATTGGATATATAATTTTAATAGTCAATATATAAATAATTCCATAAATATGTTACATCGCTTTGGGGATGTGATAGTCCACACTCACACATGAGAGATGTTATTACTTTCAATAATTATTATTTTAATATTGTGTATTTTGTATTATACTTGTATAAATATAATTATATCATTAATTTAATATATAATTGTTAAATAAATTTTTATTATTATCCATGAATGGTGATACAGAAAAATGATTTTTATCAGATTTTGTGGTCGTATTCCATCACATACTCAATCAATAGTTTCAATTTCATTTAGATGATTGAGGATGTGGATATAAGTTATTACATTAAAATAATAACATATATGTATATATATGATAATTTGGATTTATTTCATCATGGAGAATGAATATTATGTATATTTTGAGTAAATATCAATCCAAAGCCCATTGTTAAAAATGTTGATAGACGCATGTCATTCAATGACTTATTAGCCTAACTTTGAATATCTAGAAGCATCAACACACCAAAACCCTAACTTTCTATTCAATAATAATCACTTATGAATGTGATTATCCTATATGGAAACCCACTCATGTTGGTCACATCAACCCCAAGGTGTTCTATAGAAATGATTTTTTGGTTCCCCCTCAACCTCTAGCCTGACTGCTCTGCTTTCACACCCATTTCATTCTGCCAAAATGAAATGATCTCATGATGAATATTTGGAATAAACACATTCCTAATAAATATCAACCCAAACTGACTGGTCTTGATCTTCACATTATATGTAGACGTACATGAATGGTGAGGAAAATTTACCTTATGTGTTCCTCGCATCCGGATTTTCCAAGGTGACATATAAGTACATAGGATCCCTGTTTGGGTGGAATCTTGACCTTGGTACATTGCTGTATTTTTTATGGAATCACATTGTGCAAATGGGTTAGGTAATCGAGTTTACAATGTACTATTAGCAGCAACCACTACTGGAATTTCCGATTCGTAGAAATCTCGTAATGTCATTAATTTTTATGAGAATAACACTACTATACAACTTGGCATGATTTAATTTCATCGAAATGTTTACGATGAAAATACTGTATAAATGGATACCATTTATAATAGATCCCATGTCTATAGTGTTAATCCACTCTTAGGTGTTTATGGTTGACCACTAACAATAAAATTGTCATGTACAGTCAGGGGATACCTCGAATCAACACATGGATCAATGTGAATGTATATGGGATAGAATCTAGAACACCAAGACCATGTTGTTATGGATATGTCTTTGAAACATATTTTTGTTTTTTCAAAGGATGTTTCTACCACTATACTGGATCTTTAGATACTTATGAAGAAATGTTATGGGTGTAGATACATGAAATTTGATATGTTTCTCTATATAATTGGATCTTACTGTGGATTAAATCTAACATTGTAATAGAAGCACAAGCTTAATTGACCAAAACATGGAATTTGTTGTGGTGCCAATTACCTCAATGTGTAAATTTCCATTATAATGTCACCTATTTGAACATGGTTTTCTAAATTCTTACATGGATTCAATCATGTGGAGAATTTCCTATCCAATTACACTATTGCAAAAATGGTTATGATGTGGTCCTTAACAGCCCTTTATTATTGTTACACAATCATTGAGGCTAGTTTTTTTGAAAAAACACACACTATTATTTTTAATAACCCTTGTAACTCTTGACTCATCATTCATTTTATATATATTTTCCTTTTTATTGGATTTTATCGTCCCTTAGAATTTCTATTAAAACCCATTGTTATGAACTATGTATTATTTTCAAAAAACCTCTTTAGGATTATACTGAAAGCCATCGAAGATTTTTTTTATCAATAAATGTATTCTTGGTAATAGTGAAAATTTATGGATGGTATTTGGAAGATTTTTTTGGAACCAAATTTATCATGAATTCTAGAGATGATTAGAGTGGGGGTGACCCTTTGTTAGAGAGGGACACAATCTACATGGAATCAATTAAAAGAATATAATATTATAATGAATCATCAAGAGAATTTATAATAAATGGTCATTTACTAAATGTTACTATATAATAAATCATATATATGGACATTCATTAGGACTCAAACTAGTATAATTTTCAAAATCGTGATTTTCTTTTTGTTTAACCCCCACTGATCCAACATTACCATTATCCACGCTAACATATTTTAACTATTTTTCCCTATATTATGAAACAATATTTTGAAGATTTAATTAAATGTTAATAATTATTCTTATTAAAATCAGGGAATAAATTTTATCATATTATATAAACATAATTGAAAAATATTAATTATAACAAAATCCTTTAATTATAACGAAAACTGATAATCCTAATAAAAAATGTCCATATGTACAAACTTTTTTCTTATAAAAAATTACTAGATAATTTATTAATATATTTTCAAAAAATGTAATAATAATATAAATAAATTAACATAACAATTAAAATAAAATTTAAAAATTAATAGTTTTGATTATTTATATTAAATTTCATTTTTCAATAAAAATCAAATATTTTCATTTTTCATTGAAAAATAAATCATTTTAGATATTTATATAAATTTAAATTTATTAAAATTTAAACATGTGAATTCCAAATAAAACATTTTTGAAAATTAAATTTTCATCAAATTAATGTATTAATTGTAAAAAATTTAAAAAGTTATTTAAGAAACTTTTTATATAAATACAATAATTAATAATTAATAATGATTTATTATTATATGATAATAAGAAATAATATTAAATGAATGTTTAAAAAATAATAAATTATATATATATATATATATTAATAATTCACTTTTCTTGACTAATTTATATTTTTAATGAAAAATTTCATTTTGCACATAAAAATAGATAATATGGAAAAAATCGTTTACTATCATATTATTTTATATTATCATATATAATCAATTGATAAACAATGAATTTATTTTTTATATTTATGAAACATATATTTTTCATAAAATTATTATTTTAATTAATATTGTCTTATTTAATCCAGAGGTTATCACTAAAAACAATATTATGGGTCATTTTAACTCAGGGATTTAGGTGTTTCCAGCTACTGTAGAAATTAAATTTATTTAAAGAGATTTTTTTTAAGAAATCATAGTGTTTTATGTTATAAAATTGTTATATAATGTCCTATTTGATAATCATTCACTGTAATAAATAAATAATGAAACAACTACCTTATAACATTGTTAGATTCACAATTCTGTTTCTTTAAAATATAATTCCTTCGGACAAATAAAACAATATTGTTAGTCATAACCTATAAATCATTATATATAAATATTTAGTTTTGACCTTTTTATTCGTCACTATAATGATCATTCAGTAGTGTCATGAAATTTGATCTCATTTCATATGACTGATGTGGTATTTACTTCGTTGGTAGGGATATATAAAAGGCATCATGAACTCGGCACATGTTTGGTGGAAGTCAAAATTTATAAATTAATATCCCTGATATATCATGATTCTATAAGGGGCCAACATACATTGGTATATTATTTCATTTCATCTAGATTTTGATAAAATTATACCAATATTGATGCAAGAATCAACATTCTCTCCATCATCAAATGAAAAAATTTTGTTGATGATTATCATCATAAAAGTTCTTTTTACTCTGAACTTCATTTTATGAGATTTTGGTCATCTCTAATATATAATAACATATTCTTCATCTAGATACATCCTATATTCCATTTTTTGTCCAACTTCATCCCATCATGATGATGTTATAGAGTTATTTCAACATAATGATTAAAAATAATTCATCCAAATGATCTTTTGGAATATTGTTTTTGTTAGATGACATGATTAGTGGATGATGTTGGTCACAACTGCCATTTAAATCTATAAAACAATATCTAAACATATTCTATAGGGATTGAATGGTCCCACTCATATATAAAATAGTTTGAATCATGTTGTTTTTTACTAAAAATAATCTACTCATCTAGATTATGATGAAGTTATCACCCAAACAATGAGGTCTACCTCATATCTTGATTATATTAAACAATATGTGACTCTCCATGGAAAATTACCACTCCATTTATGAAATCCTAGAATTTATATCTATAAAAAGAACACATCATATAGTAATGATGTTTTCTATCTTTATATGTCTATAAACTATAAACCATATTTAATTATTCCAGTTTTATATTTTTAGGAGTCTGAACAAATATCCATGGTGATATTTTCAAATTTCCATTTTGATATATGAAATAGGTATATCATACCATAAGAAATTTTTATCAAAGAGTTTACATTCTCATATAAAGTGAACCATGATAAAAACTATTAAATACGTCACTTCTTTCCGTCGAACATGAAATACCCTTTTAGAAAAATATAGATTATTATACATAAACATTTATTTGAAAAAAATGAATTATGAAACTATGGTATTAGATCCTCCATCAAATCTGGTATGGACCGAACACATATATGACCCTGAACAATATCACTCAATAACATTTGATATTTCACATATGAATATATTTTACGTTCTATTTCTATTTTATATCATAAATTAATACTACATTAATCATTACATTGATAGATAATTGCACACTAATTTGACAATGAAAATAATTTTCCCCTTAACTCATTATTTCAGGAAATATCCTTTGTAAATCCCGAAATATTGTTTCATTTTTTATACTTATAAATGATAATATATGAGGATAATCTCAACACATATCATCTCCAAACATTATTACATCCTAGGCTAGTAATCCTATGATTGGAAATAATAATTAATAAACACAAATAATATTTTCTGGGGAATATTCATCCTTATTCGACATATTATATAAATTAATATATTAGGTTATATATATATATCAAACCCTTCACCATATATATAATTCATCTATATCATAAAAAAATGTTAACACAATTAACTCCATACCATGTGTTGGGTAATTTCTACCAAAAAAATTCAATTTTAAATAGGAACAAGCTATCACAATATCACAAAACATGATAATTATTTCCAAAATATTAATTAATACATCTCAATAGATCTATGAACCTTCTCCACTAACTTGAAACGTAATAAGTTGTGCATTTACTATAAATTTATTTCAATCTTGGAATGTTTCTTACCTTGATACATATATCATTTTTCGCCCATCCAAGTGAATTGTTTCTTTTATTAGAATGTAGTGAATCATTCACCTCAATGTGTTGATAATAAAAATTCAAACCAATGGAACAATAGGACTATGCAATATTGGTTTAACATGTGATGCATTCAACCTATTATCTCATCGAATGGTCCCTTAGAATACTCTTGATAAAGATTATATTTCATGAAATTTATACATTTAACACCCAAAATTCACAAATCATAAATGATACATAAAACTTCTCCATACATTGGTATGTTAGTACAATCATCTTGTGATCTCCATGATATTATTTTCACTATTAATATATAATTATATCATCTATAAATAATACCACAGTTTGATCAATGATATATATATAGTCAGTATTCATTACATCTATAAAGATACATAGGGAATTAGTAAGACCAAATGGAATCACTATATATATAGATTCCATACAACCCAAGAATTGTTTTCATCTGTATATCCTACATCATTACAGTCGATTTATGGATACCAAAATTAATTTCAATCATAAAAATGTACTAATGTCCTCATTACTGATCAAATAACCAAACAATAAATGGAAGATGATTGTTGTTCTTCATTGTGAACATGTTCAGTTCTCGAAAATCAATACATTTTTTCATTGAAAATCTATAAATCAGAACAAAAGTACACATATATGAAAATGTGATAGACATTTCTAAATGAATACATTTCTAGGATTCTCTTGGAGTGAGTTCTAAAATTTAGGTAGGCAAATCTAGTAAATACTACAAGGATTAATTTTAATAGGTTTAGCCTTATTTAATGGTTATATTGTGAAAACAACATATAGAATTTTTATTAAATATGATGAAAATATTATAAAAAGAAATCAAAAAACACATGTAAAAAATGAATATCATTGATGTTGATTTCTCTCCAACCATCTGAGATAAAATCCCATTTGGAATTGGAAACAATACTAATCCAATTGAAGTGATTTCAATCAAATGTTTATATCTTTTGTAACAGAGATATATGATAATTGATCGATAAGAGTATCAATTGTGAGTTCAAATCATTGAATATTGATAGGGTAATTGTATATGAAAATCCAATAAATTCCCAAGAAGACATCAAATTCATCCAAAGGAATAATTCCTATATTTAGAGGAATCTTATTTATATAATCATTCATAAGAAAATAATTATATTATTGAGTTGTTTTCATCAAAACCATATGGGTGTTCAATAATAATTGAATATAAATTTATGGGTGTCATTATTATACAATTAAAAAAGTTATACATAAAATAGTTGCTAGATAAATATTTGAATACATATTAATATATATATATAGTTGAAGGAAAGTATATCTTCAACCATGTAATTATCGAACCTATTTTCATAAATAGTTATCACAAGATATAACCCTCTAACTCATTTATTAAGATGTGTCTTACATTGATCATCAGCATTATGCTTATGATTGGATATATATATTTCTTAATTACATTACTATTTCCACCTGAAACACAATAATGTTGTTGGAGCATTCTACGGAGCTCTTATCCACCTCATTATCTTACTTATTCCTATTACACGTGAAATCATTTATTAGATCAACACCCCTAACTCAATTAATATAAAAAGTATTCCCCTTAATAAAATCCCATTATTAATTTATTATATACATTGATCATATTTTATATCTCATATTCTCCATTTCATAGTATTTATAATTTGTTTATTGAAATCCATATTTCTTTTTTTATTTATTCATATGGATTGTTTGTTTAATCCAATAATTATTTCCACCATGATACCACATTATTATATTTCTTCATAGATGCAACTGGTACATAGATCGAGAAATAGTTGGATACATTATTTTATAAAAAAAATGAATCAATCAACATTAAATGGAATATTTCTGACAATACTATAAGCATTCATTGCATGTATCATACCATTTTCCATATATGTACCTAAAAATTCATCATCATTAAATTTTATCTCATGGAATTACATCGCCAATTTAATTCAAATAATATGAGTAATGTTTTTATTGAAAAATAATATTTAAAACTCATACCACCCCTAGAGTCAAATTATTCTTGTTTCCTAATATTTTTTAAACTATTAAATCACTAACAGTCTTAAACATAAAAATTATAGATTACTAAAATTAATTATTCATTTAATAAAAATTGTAGTATAGAATGTGACATTTCAAAATTAAAAATCCCTTATATAAAACCTAATGGATCAACCTAATAACTATATGAAGATGTATTTTTCATCATGATAGAATCAATATTACATTATTCCCATCATTTCCCATTTGGATGATTAGCATGATTACTATCATGATAAGTATGCATAAGAAGAAAATACTTTTCATTCAGTTTCCCCGTTAATTTGGTTTCAATAGTGGAAAATAATTTCATTGTACTTCAAATTTTTCATTACCACAACACCTTGGTGGTCCATCCATTAAGATAATAAAAAAATAAACATTTGATAAACAATTATCATAATGGGAAAAAACAAAATCATGAAAAGTCATTTATAGGATTTATAAATAATAAAGAATTATTTCAACCAATAAAAACAATGTTCTTCCATAGTTAATTAAGGATTATTATTTAATAATATCTATTATAATGGTGATATAAAAATGTAAATTAACATAAGCATATCACTTAAGGGTGATAGACTACATGACTGGTGAGGGAAGTATTATTATTAACCTGAATGGTGGATGAGATATAACTGAAAAACACTAATTTATCGATAATTCTCCTATTTTAATTTATTAAAAATCCGCATTCATTAATTAAATATTTTATTGGTCGTTTTAATTGAAAAATACACTTTATTATTTACCAATTACATAGGAATTAATCAAATTCATAATATTATCCAAATGGTTCTCACTAATTATTTATCATTCAATTTTCAAAATTATAAAAACAATCTATAATACCTACAATAGATACCATTAAATTTCAAACGAAATATTAAATATTAATATATAAATATTAATTTATTTTTAAAAAAAGTCACAAATAGACAACATATTATTAGTGATTTTTTGAACATGGATACATAAAAAATAGATTATAAGTACAATACAACGTCTCTCAATATGTTTTTCATAACTCTTATACTTCATAGACATATCGTACATAATATTTTCTCCATTACAAAGGTACTAAAATCACATGAAATAGAGACCTTGCATTCTTATAAATGATAATAAATTGGGACCTGAATGATCACACAAGAATAAGATGAGAAAAAGCGGATGAGTATATGAGAAAAAAATTTACAGATAAACATTAAATATTATAGACCCCAATCATTATTCCTTGAATAATTCAATATATATATTATGTGATAACTCCTGGAATCAATGATAATAACACATTTAAACATAACATTGCAATTATATATCGAATTTTGGAAAAATATAAACCATATAATATTAGTTAAATGGATGTCATGGATTACTAACATGACTAGAATTGTGGATTGGGTACACTTCATAAACCTTTATAGCATTTGAGGTTCATTCCATGGACAGTCATAGTAGATAGATTCACAAACATTAATTGTTTCACTCCCCATTCAATTCCTCTTTATCTCAAGAAATTTCTACTATTTCCTAATGAATTATTCATTTATATTTGTGCATTCCAACATAGTACATAAATAAAATCAAAGATGTGTTTTTGAAAATATCATCACATATTCATCATTTTAAGGCACATGAAAATGAAATGGTTTTTATAAATATTTGATCATGGAATAAATTTTTGAAAAGGAAATAGGTTTGATAAACATTGTATCAATTCATCATAGTATAAATCATTGTAATTGAATTTTCTTCATAACGATATATAAATACTAATCAAAAAATATATTGATAATGTATATTTGTGATTTCATGAGATAGTATCCATAGAAAAAAAATATGTATATTATATAGAATATTATATTAAAATATAACTTTGTACGGTTTCGTTGAAGGATAACCATTTCTTTTGGAAATCACTCATTAGAAATCATTAAATTTCCAATATAATATAGAAAATATTTACTTTATTATATATTAAGAATTATTTAAGTTATTTTTTAAATAATTTTGAATCCATTATCTCTTAAATGTAGTTTCATTTTATAAATCTTAAAATAAATAGTTATTCCAATATTTGTATAAAAAATCAACAATAATTCTTTCATAAAATGACATAAATATTCCATTTAAATCAATTTTATAATAATAAGTCATGGGATAAAATTACCATAAATGATCATTGGTGAGTATTAATATCATTATTGAAAAACAAATTTGAAAAAAAATTCAACTAGGAGAATTTATTTTAATCTTAAGTGAATCTAAATGTTGATTTACATAAAATCATATTTATTTTTATTAGGTTCATATAGAAATTATGGTTAATGGTAAAAAATTCTTCCCTAGAGGAAAAACATAGTAAATGATAATTTAATAAAATCATTACTCGTGGATAAATATATTGCATTATTATAAGTATTTTCAATTCCATCAGGAGGAGGATTGATATTGTAACAAAAACTCATCATCAAATTCATAACATTTGAATTATAAACCCATGAAATTACAAACCATAGATGTATATTTATATCCAAAAAATTTCATTTCATGTATCTGTTTATAAATATATTATATGAATAAAAAAATGAATGTGTTTTTTTATTATGGAATGCGACCCACATAAATATTAATGTGACAAAAATCTCATACCTTAGGATAACCATAATTTGTATGATTTCAACACTCATATATAATTAATATGTACAAAACATTATTTTATTATTGATACATAATAAAAAATATATCATATCATATAGGATTTATTTATAATAATTTATCACACATTTAAAAACTATTCTTTATAAAAATCATAAGTCATATTTATAACTACTTCATTTTTCATGTACGTTTTAGTCGGTGTATTTCATCCTTATATATTTATCATTGATCAAAAATATATATTATTTTTATATTAATAAAATCATAAGATAATATATATATATATATATATTCCTATATAAATGTTATAGATAAATATATGTTTTACACCATTTATAGAGATGGTAGGTTGTATGCACACATGCAGGTTATTTACAATTTTTTACATATTAAAAAAAATAAAGGAACATAATATTTCCCCATTATAGAATACTTTTTTTTAAATCATATATATTCAATTATTCTAACATTATTAAATTACAATTTAATATAAAACGAAATAATAATCACATGACATCATGGAAGAGGAAGTCTATAAATATTGATGACCAACATTATCGTTTTTTAATAGAATGGATGGTAAAAATATGATTTGGTACTATAATTAAAGAGGTATTATTATTTCATAATTTTATTACATATAATCATTAATTCATCCATTATATCCATCCATTATACATGGTTATTGTCATGACCCGTCCCCGGGGCCTGTGCCGTGACTACCCCAAGCCCGCCTTCCATAGGCCAGAGGCTGGCGACCAGCACCCAAGGTGTAAATCTTGACAAAAGAGGGAAGGCATTGCCTTTAGAAAGTAAACAACACCACATAGTAAGCCATCAGAAGTAAACACTAATTAAACTGAGTACATGTAAGTGTGGAAAAGTAAGTGGGACAAAATCAAACCCAAACTGAATGTAAAGTATAACTGGAAAGGAAGTACAACAACTAGATAGTAAAGCAGCAATGTCGAGCCATCCACTGTAAATCCCACCTGACGGGTTGGTACAGATAGCCTCCTCAGCTCCTCGGGTCCTGCTGTCCACCCTGTATGCATCCCGTCCAGTGGTCCACCTCTAGGTACCGACTCGTCGTGGCATCCACCTCCAGGCACCGACTCATCGTGGGTTCCTTCTCTGGGAACCGTTTAGCTCTACAAGCTTCAACATCGATCAGTGATGGTCATCGTCTGTAACCAACACAATGTAGTGTGGGCATAGCCCGTGCAGCGGTGAGTATACGCAACTCAGTAGGGACCCCGAGACCCCTGAAGGTCTCCCAGAATCTACAAAGGATAATCCACAAAGGAAAGATAAAATCACGATGTAACATCTAACACTACTTAAGTATATGCCCATACATATACCTAAGTCGTCAATTCCAGTTCAGCTCCAACATCTTAGCCCAAGTTCAATCATATCCACACAGGATAGCACAACCAATCCACCCAGGATAACACAACCCAATTCACATAGGAATGCAAGTCAATCATATCAAAGATAATGATTGAAAGTCAAGACTCAGATCAAACTAGGATTTAATCATGATGTCGAAAACATAGCTTCTGGGAAACTCCTCCTTTATCGAGTACAGTGGGCCTACCACTACAACCAAGCACTTCCCATTAACCTTCGACTACTGTAGTACTACACCTGTCGAGTACTGTGGGTCTGCTGCTACAACCAAACACTTCTCACCATGGGTCTACAGCTACAACCAAGCTCTCCCACTCACAGCCTCCAGAGGTACTCCTTCTGTTGAGTACCATGGGTCTGCCGCTACAACCAAGCGCTCCTCCTCCATGGGTCTGCTGCTACAACCAAGCACTACCCCTCATAGCCTCCATAGGTACTCCTTTTTTTGAGTACCGCGGGTCTGCCGCTACAACCAAGCGCTCCTCCGCCATGGGTTTGCCGCTACAACCAAGCGCTCCCCGCTGGGCGATCCGAAACACACAGAGTCGATCGGTCAGTAGTTGTCAAGTCTCATCCATCTCTAGGGTTTCATAATGATTGATAGTGTTGCAGTAGTCACATCCGAACCCACGGAGGATTCTTGTACGGTAGTCATCGTCGTCGCAGACGCAGCCAACTCTAGGGTATCTGCACACAGCACGCTCATTCCGGGAGGGTCCACTCCACGAGCAAAGAGGTCAATACATCAACTAACACGTAGTCTGGAGTTTATGTATCCCAATGTTCAGTCTCATAAAAAGGAACACAATGCGACAGACGGCGCGTCAATCGGACGTCCGGTCCGAGAGTTATTGGCTTTTTCGTCTGAGGGGCCTGGGAGGTTTTTAAGTCAGAACCAACATGACCGAACTTCAACTACATCCAAACCTCGATCACAGTAAGCCAAATGATCCTTCTCTTTAAGAGGAAACCAGAAATGTTGACAGTATGTCAATCAGACGTCCGGAGCTCAAGTTATAAGCATTTTTTCTCCCAGGGCCCGGTTTGTTTGGTGTTCGAACCAACATGGCCGTACCCAAAGTTCCCCGAAAACTTGAATGTAATATATCAAAACGACGGCCTCAATCTAAGGATCACATCGCAACTGATTGTGTGTCGACCGGAGATCCGTAGTCCAGGATATGGGCATATGACAAAAATTGTCTGAAAATGGGGGGTTTGGGCCCAGTCTGACCCGGCCCAAACCCCATGGATCAGCCCGAACCGGGTCGACTCGAACCGAGTCCGGGTACTGCCCGTTAGGTTATGGCCTAGCCTGGCCTGTCCTGGGAGGCCTGGCCTGGTGCGCCCGCACGGCCCGCGTTGCCAGCTCGGCCACACCGAGCAGTGCGGAACAGGGGGGGCGCTGCCCCCCTGATTGGGAACCTGCGGCCCCCATGTGGGGGGCCGCTCCTTCGGCCAGTCGGGGGTTATAACCCCCGGTTTTGTGGAAGCCGGCTGGCCCGGTCCGGTCGGCCGGTGCTGCAGCCGCGGGACCGCCGGGGTCCCGCCCCTCTGAGGTGCCGACGATCAGTGGTTCCGGCCACCCCGCCTTGCACCACTATGGCATTGAGTCGCGACCCTTTCCTACTGGATCTTCTTGACGGCGTCGCGCCCCTCTGCTACGGCCCCGCTCCGGCTGTTGTGTCATCTTGGTTCTCCGGCGTGGCACAACGGCACTGTTCTCCTTCGCTACGGCCCGACTCCGGTCACGGGTTCATTTGGCCTTAACGGATCGGCATGATGGCGTCACACATCATTTCCACTTTTTCCCATGTATCCGTATGGTGTCATTACACTGTGCTGGCTTCTTTTGAACTGCAACAAACAAAATCATCAATGGGGGAGGAGGGTCGACAAACAAATAATTCATGGGTAAAACAATTAACCCCTACCTCAAGGTGTCGTCGAACGAAGGTTCGTCGCAGAAAAGCGACATCACGGAAGACGTCATCATGGAATGAAGATCATCGGCGTTGTGGTACACGGCGTCGCGGAAGGAGGATCATCGGTGTTGCGGTACATGGCGTCGCGTCATCGATCCCTGAGGAATCAGCATTTATTCATCATCCTTCATCTGAGGTCAGTGTTATTCATTGGAGAGGATACGATTTCCCCATGTGTTGGGCGTCCCAATACTTTACCAGCACTTTGTCACTTGGTGAAGCCGTCAGAAAACCTCATCCCAAGCTCTCTATATATAGGAGAGGAGGAGAGGTATGTAACCATTATGGAATTTATGACGGTTCATTTATTTGGAACCTTCCTAAATTTCAACATTGCAGTTACATAATTTAAAAAGGGGGTCGAGAAAATTAAATTGGGTTGGCGCAATTTAAGAGGTGAGTTGGCACAACTTAAGAGTGGAAGATGCCAAGAATTTTCCCCCACATAGCCTACGTCAAAACACATGACACGAATTAATTTTATGTTGACACATAAAATTAATTGACAGTAATAAATTTTACATAGACACATAAAATTTACTCACAATAATTAATTTTTACGTCAAACCATAAAATTAACAGACAACAATTAATTTTACTTCAACTCATAAAATTAATTTAGAGCAATTAATTTTACATCGACACATAAAATTAACTGACAAAAATTAATTTTACGTCGACCCATATATTTAATTGAGTGTAATTAATTTTACGTCGACATATAAAATTAATTGATGGGGGGTTTGAGAGGTTTCATCTCCCTCCCCATTAAATGGTAGGTTAGGGTGTGGCGGTTCCACCACCAACTCCCAAGTGGAGCTTCTACCCACTTTATCCACACTGCATGTGTTTAACAAAACAAAATAAATTATTCACTGATTTTATTTTATTAACCCACATAAAACACCGAAAACTAACTTCCATACCCGATCATCCACCATTGAGGTGAAAGTCTTATTAAGCGAATATTGTCACTACGAGTTCAACGGTGCCCTAAGAATTCTATTTCGAGCACCGGTTCAAAAGTTATAAAATGTCGCTCGTATGTTTACTGAACGTACCCGAAAATTATTCGGAAAATTATTATCAGTCACCCTCGACCCACTATGGTCATGGTTAGGCTCTACCTTAACGAAACATGCCCCAAAGAACTCTATAGTACTCTCGGATTTTCAATTCGAGCTACCATTTAAAAGTAATGAATTTTAAAATAAAATTATTGTCACTTAATTATTTTATTTACGGCCAAAAACTAACATTCTCAGGTGTCCCGCGCCAGCCAAAGTTAGTATCTTCTTTAAGAAAGAATACCCTCATGAGTTCAATGGTGGTATCATATTTTTAATCCTATTTACCGTTTATGAGTTATAAGCATTTGAAAAATAAATTAACTTTATTTAATTATTTTATTTATGGTTATGCCATTTTCGGGTTTTCTTAGAGGAGGCATGCGCCGACTAAAATTAAGTCACACCTAGGATAAAACCGCCATCTCGAGCACAATGTTGCCCTCTGATTTCTGATCCAAGTAACCATTTATGAGTTATTCCACTTTTTTAGGAAAACTGCTTATGGGTGTTAATTTAAGCTTAAAAAAATTTAGAAAATAATTCCAGGCACACCGGACCTCGAAATCAGGTGCCGTTAGAAACTGCGTACTCGTAAAATTACAATGAATTTAATAAAATAATGTTCCTTAATATTTACGGGTCTTTACATTACTCCCACCTCAGGTCTTTACGTCCCCGTAAAGATACAACACAAACTAGGGAAACTAAACGAGGTACCGAGCATGCATCGGAGCCTCCCGCTCCCAAGTGCTCTCCTGGAGGTTCTCATGCTTTCAAAGAACACGCACTAGAATAATCGACCTTCCATGAAGGACCCGCTCATGTCGATCATCAGTCTCCACCAGACCCTCCGTGATGGTTGCCTCGTCGTCGATGTCCATCTCCTCGTGATCGATGACGTGGGTCGGGTCGTGCACATACCTCCTCAGCTGAGATACGTGGAAAGACGTCAAGAACCCAATGAAACTGAGGTGGAAAGGCCAGATGAAGCGCAAGGATAACTTTCCATCCCGAACAAATCTTTGTAGTCCACGTCAAGGTGAGACCCATATGAAAACGTGGTCACCATCCTCGAAATCCAGTGGTCTCCGTATCTTATAAGTATAGGACATATGTCTGCACTATGCAGTCTTCATCCGCTCATGGATGATCTGCATCTTCTCCATTGTAGTCTACACTATCTCTGGTCTTACAAGAGATTCTTAGATTTCCCCTTTTCCGAAAAAGAGAAATCTTGTCTCATCCTCTGGATGAACCTCGTTCTTTGCCTACTACAGTCAATCCCAACATGGATGATACTAATCCATACCAAGGATGACATCATAATCCCTCGACGCTACTACCATGAGATATAGCCGTTACTCTCGCCTCCAAGGGTTGAGTCACACTGTCGGCATCAGTGTGTGGTAATTGGGTCTCCTCCAGTAGGTATCTCAAAAGTGAGGGTCAAGTCAACAGTTATAACCGAAACCTCTTAGTATCAACCACACAAAAGGGAAGGAAAGAAAATGTCACAAGGACAAGTGTCTTTTGTTACTACAGATCAAGTACAAAGACACAGAACAACCACAAAAAACAACAACAAAAAATCTAGGAGCAACATGAACATAAGTCTCCACGTCTGGAGCTAGTCCCACTCCTGTCAATCAACTCCCAGAGCTCCATAATTATATGCCTCAGCTTCCTGAAGCTGAGCTCTCCCCTGTCCGCCCGTTCCCTGCGGCCAGGGTGGTATCCCTGGTGGTGGTGGTGGTAGGGCCTCAAAGCGTTTTCCACCACCTGCTGCTCGGCCAGCTCCGCCGCCTCGCCCGCCTGCTCCCTACGGACCGCCATAGTCAAACCTATTCCTCTGCCTGGGGGGTCCTTCGTTTATCTTCTGATCATCTGTATGGTGGTTCGGACAGTCACGAGCCATGTGACCAACTCCGCCGTAGGAGTAACACTATCTGCTCATGGTAAGTCCTTCTCCACCTCGGGTTCCTCGTAGAAACGATCCAATGTCATGCGGTCGACCACCTGTAAGTCTAGTCCTCTTGGACCTCTGCGTCATCTATCTATTGCCCACTATAGAAGACACTTCCACATGCCAGCTAGTGGTGGGTCCTGCTGCTAGGGACTGCTCAGGAAGGAAACTCTCCACTAAGAGGGCTCGCTCCAACACCCATGTCTGCTTCGGGATGTTGTGAGAAACAAATGAATCTTTGATCTATCACATGAGCCCGTTCTCGAAGGTTCGGGCCCTGATGAATGGGTCCCGTACCATGTCTGTTGAATAGCGCGAGAGATTGGTAATCCTCACCGAGTACTGGGCTACCGTCATGCTGCCCTGCCGCAGCTGTAGTAGCTCCTGGATGTGCACCGCACAGAGGATGGCTGGGACGAACTCTGAGCAGAAGAGGTTATCAATGTCCATCCAAAGAAGAGATTCCTCATTGTGCACCTGGAGCATCAAGCTCCACCATCTGCCTACTACTGCGTACAAGAGGCTCACTGCAAGGATCACCATGAGGTCAGCTGGTGTCCCCACTAGCCTGGAAACTCAAACTACAGCTTCCACCCAATCCTCAGCCGCCTGTGGGTCCGTCTCTCCCTGGAACCTGGGTGGCCTCTGGTACTGGTACTCGTGCAGCGTTCTCATGTGGCATGCATCACCTACTGCTGGGGTCGGAGGCATTGGTGGCCCAATGGGTGGTAGTACCGCCGGTGCCTCCACTGCTGCCTCAACTGGAAGAGGGCCTTGTACTGAGGCCCCATCGCTTGGAAGGCAGTCATAATGAAAAAAACTCGGAACCCTTGCTGGGTACCATCGTGGGGATATCCTGAAAAGAAACAGGTTTGCCACGGTCAAAATAGAACCTGGTGAGCTAACACAAAGTAATCACAAAGAAAACCTTTGAAACACACATGAAATAAATGTTTTCGTGTATTGAGTCGGAAATCAGAAGTCAGGGCCCTGGTGTACGGATACGTCGGCTGCCGCAGCAACACTGGACTCCTTGGACTGATAACCACACTCAGTACCCATAACACTATTACTTCACAATGAAGAAAGACCAGAGTCCTGAGTTCTGTGGTAGAACCGAACTCCTCTGATACCAATTTTTCACGACCCGTCCTCGGGGCCCCTGCTGGGACTATCCCATGCCCGCCTTCCATAGGCCTGTGGTTGGCAACATGCACCAAAGGTGTAAATCCAAACAAAAAGGTGAAGGCATTGCCTTTAGAAAGTAAACAACACCACAGAGTAAGCCAGCAGAAGTAAAAACTGAGTAAAATGAGTACAGGTAAGTGCAGAAAAGTAAGTGGGCCAGAATAAAAACCCAAAATGAAAGTAAAGTACAACTAGAAAGGAAGTATAGAAACTAAAATGTAAAGCAGCAACGCCGAGCCGTCCATTGGAAATCCCACCTGAAGGGTGGGTTCAGATAGCCTCCTCAGCTCCTCGGGTCCTGTCGTCCGCCCTGTATACATCTCGTCCAGTGGTCCACCTCTAGGTACCGAATCATCATGATATCCACCTCCGAGCACCGACTCGTCGTGGGTTCCTCCTCTGAGAACCGTCCATCTCAACAAGCCTCAACCTCGATCAGTGATGGCCGTCGTCTGCAACCAACACAATGTAAAATGGGCATAGCCCGTGCAGGGGTGAGTATACGCCACTCAGTAGGGACCCTGAGACCCCCGAAGGTCTCCCAGAATTTACAAAGGATAATCCACAATGGAAATATACAATCATGATGTAAAATCCAACACTACATAGGTATATGCCAATTCATATACCTATGTCATCAATTCCAGTTCGACTCCTTCATCTGAGCCCAAGTTCGGTCCAATCCACACAGGATAGCATAACCAATCAACCCAGGACAACACAACCCAATCCACATAGGAAAGCAAGTAAAAAATATAGAAGATAATGATTGAAATTCAAGAATCAACTCAAACCAGGATTTAATCATGATGACGAAACCATAACTGCTGAGAAACTACTCCTCTATCGAGTACAGTGGGCTTGCCGCTACAACCAAGAGCTTCCCATTAAACATGGACTGTTGTAGTACTCCACCTGTCGAGTAATGTGGGCCTACTACTACAACCAAGCGCTTACCACCATGGGTCTGCCGCTACAACCAAGCGCTCCCCCTCATAGCCTCCAGAGGTACTCCTTCTATTGAGTACCGTGGGTCTGCCGCTACAACCAAGAGCTCCTCCTCCGTGGGACTACCGCTACAACCAAGCACTCCCCCTCATAGCCTGCAGAGGTACTCCTTCTGTTGAGTACCACTGGTCTGCCCGTACAACCAAGTGCTCCTCCACTATGGGTCTTCCGCTACAACCAAGCACTCCCCATTGGGCTATCCGAAACACACTGAGTCGATCAGTTAGCAATCTTCAAGTCTCAGCCAGCTCTACGGTTTCATAATGATTGAATGTGTCGTAGTCATCACCGGAGAACCCACAGAGGATTCCCGAACGTTTGTCGTCGTCGTCGCAGACGCAGCTAACTCTAGGGTTTCCGCACACATCACGCTCATTCCGGGAGAGTCCACTCCACGAGCCAAGAGGTCAATACATCAACTGACACGTGGTCCGTAGTTGATGTATCCCAAAGTTCCGTCTCATCAATAAGAACACAACGCGATAGACGACGCGTCAATCGGACGTCCGGTACGAGAGTTATTGGCTTTTTCGTCCCAGGGGCCCACTTGGTTTTTAAGTCAAAACCAACCCGACCGCACACCAACTGCATCCAAACCTCGATCGGAGTAATACAAAAGATCATTCTCACAAAGAGGAAACTAGAAAAGTCAACGGTATGCCAATCGGACGTCTGGAGCTCAAGTTATAAGTGTTTCCGCTCCGAGGGCCTCGTTGGTTTCGTGTTCGAACCAACCTAGCCATACCAAGATTTCTCCAAAACCTTGAGTGAAATATATTAAAACGACTATCTCGATATAAGGATCGCATTGCAACTGATGGTGTGTCGATTAGAGGTCTGTAGCCTAGGATTTGTTCAAAAGACAAAAATGGTCTGAAAATGGGGGGTCTGGGCCCGGTCCACCCCGGCCCAACCCCCCCTGGGTCGGCCCGAACTGGGTCGACTCAAACCGGGTCCGTGTCCCGGCCATTAGGGTGCAGCCAGACCGGCCAGGCCTGGGCGCGGCCCAGCCTGGCGTGCTCGCGCGGCCTGTGTGGCCAGCTCGGCCATGCCGAGCTGTGCGGAACAGGGGGGCGCTGCCGACCTGATTGGGAACCTATGGCCCCCACGTGGGGGCCGCTCCTTCGGCCAGCTGGGTGTTATGACCCCTGGTTTCGTGGAAGCCGGTTGGCCTGGTCCAACTGGATGGTGCTACTACCGTGGGACCACCGGGGTCCAGCCCCTCCGAGGTGCCAACGGCCAGTGCTTCCGGCTGCCCCCCTTGCACCACCGCAACTTCGAGCCGCGACACTTTCCGACTGGTGTGTTGTGACTGCGCCACGCCCCTCCACCACGGACCCGCTCTGGCTGCGGTGTCATCGTGGTTCTCCGGCGTGGCATGATGGCGCCGCGGCCCTTCGCTGCGGCCCAACTCCGGTCGCAGGTTTTTTTGGCCTCAACGGTGCGACGTGGCGGCACCATGCATCTTTGCCACTTTTCCAATGTTTTCGCGCGGTGCCGTTGCACCGCACTGCCTTATTTCGAATCACAACAAACAAAATCATCAAAGGGGGAGGAGGGTCGGCCGTGTTCGTGCGGTCCGACCTCCTCCCGTTATTACGAAAACAAGCAACCCAAATAGAAGTCGATGAACGGAAAACAAATAATTCACCGGAAAAACAATTAACCCCTACCTCAAGGTGTCATCGAACGATGGTTCATCGTGGAAAAGGGACGTCACAGAAGACGACATCGTGGAAGGAAGATCATTGGCATCGCGGTACATGGCGTCACTGAAGGAGGATCGTCGGCGTCGCAGTACACAACACCGCGTCGTCGATCTCTGAGGAATCAATGTTTATTTGTCGTCCTTCATCGGAGGTCGGCGTTCTTTATTGGAGAGGATATGATTTCCCCAAGTTTTGGTCATCACAATACTTTACCAGCGCTTCGTCGCTTGGTGAAGCCATCCCAAAACCTTCTCCCAAGCCCTCTATATATATGAGAGGGGGAGAGGAATGTATCCATCGTGGATTTTATGATGGTTCATTTATTTGGAACCTTCCTAAATTCCAACGATGAATTTGATTAATTTAAAAAGGGGGTTGAGTGAATTAAATTAGGTTGGCGCAATTTAAGAGGTGTGTGGGCACAAATTAAGAGTGGAGAATGGCAAAATGTTTCCCCCACATAGCCTGCATCAAAACACATGACATGAATTAATTTTATGTTGACACATAAAATTAATTGACAGCAATTTATTTCACATCGACACTTAAAATTAACTCACAACAATTAATTTTTACGTCAAACCATAAAATTAACTGACAACAATTAATTTTACGCCAACTCATAAAATTAATTGAGAGCAATTAATTTTACGTCGACACATAAATTTAACTGACAAAAATTAATTTTACGTCGACCCATAAAATTTAATTCAGTGCAATTAATTTTACGTCGACATATAAAATTAATTGATTGGGGGTTTGCGAGGTTTCCTCTCCCTCTACATTATATGGGAGGTTAAGGTGTGGCGGTTCTACCACCAACTCCCAAGTGGTGCTTCTAACCACTTTATCCGCACTACATGTGTTTAACAAAATAAAATAAATTATTCACTTATTCTATTTTATTAACCCATGTAAAACCCCAAAAACTAACATTCATACCCGATCATCCACCGTTGAGGTGAAAGTTTTCATAAGAGAATATCGGCACTGCTAGTTCAACGGTGCCCTTAGAATTCGATCCCGAGCACTGGTTCAAATGTTATAAAACGTCGCTCATATGTTTACTGAACGTACCTGAAAAAAAGTTCGGAAAATTATTATCTGTCACCGTCGACCCACTACGGTCAAGGTTAGGATCTACATTGGAGAAACACACCCCAATGAACTCAACGGTACTATCAGATTTTCAATTCGAGCTACCGTTTAAAAGTTATGAATTTTACAATAAAATAACTCTCACTTAATTATTTTATTTACGGCCAAAAACTAACTTTTTCATGTGGCCCGCAGTGGCCAAACTTAGTATCTTCCTAAAGAAATAATACCCTCCTCAGTTCAACGGTGGTCTCATATTTTTCAACCGAGTTACATTTTGTGAGTTATAGGCATTTGAAAAATAAAATAACTTTGTTTAATTATATTATTTACAATTATGCCATTTTCGGGTTTTCTCACAGGAGGCCTGCGCCGACTAAACTTAATTCACGCCTAGGGTAAACCCTCCATTCTGAGCACAACGGTTCCCTCATATTTCTAATCTGTGTAACTGTTTAAGAGTTATTCCCCTTTTTCAAGAAAATTGCTTATGCGTGTTAATTTAAGATTAAAAAATCATCATTAAATTATTCCAGGCACACCGGACCTCAGAATCAGGTGCCTTAAGAAATTGAGTTCTCATAAAATTCCAAATAATTTATGAAAAATAAAATTCCTTAATATTTATGAATCTTTAAATTACTCCATCCTCAGGGCTTTATGTCTCCGTAAAGCTACAACAAAAACTAGGGAAACTAGATGAGGTACCAAGCACGCATCAGAGCCTCCCGCTCCAATGTTCTCTCCTGTAGTTTCCCATGCTACCAATGAACAAGCATTAGAAGAATCGACGGTCCACGAAGGAACCTATTCTATCGATCCTTGATCTCCACCGGAACCTCCGTGAAGGTTGCCCCGTCGTCGATGTCCAGCTCCTCGTGATCGATGACATGGGTCGTGTCGTGCGCGTACCTCCTCAGCTGAGATATGTGGAAATACGTCAAGCACCCAGTGAAACTGAGGTGGAAGGGCTAGATAAAGTACAGAGATAACTTTCCACCCCAGACAAATCTCTGTAGTCCACATCGTGGTGAGACCCGTAAGAAAACGTTGTCGCCATCATCGAACTCCAATTGTCTTCGTCTCTTCTCAGCATATGACTTCTGTCTACACTGTGCAGTATTCATCCGCTCATGGATGATCTACACCTTCTCCATCGTAGCATGCACCATCTCTGGTTTTACAAGAGCTACATAGATTTCCCCATTTAAGAAAAAGAGAAATCTTGTCTCATCCCCTGTATGAACCACATTCTTTTCCTAATACATTCAATCCTGACATGGTTGATACTAATCCATACCATGGATGATGTCGGAAGGCCTTGCCGCTACTACCAAGAGATCCAACCATTACTCTTGCCTCCAAGGGTAGAGTCACACTGTTGGAATCAGTGTGTGGTAATTGGGTCACCTCCAGTAGGTATCTCAAAAGTGAGGGTCAAGTCAACTGTTTTAACTGGAACCTCTTAGTATCAACCACACAAAAGGGAACGAAAGAAAACGTCACAAGGACAAGTGTCTTTTGTTAGTGCATCTCAAGTACAAAGACACAAAAAAACCACAAACAACAACATCAGCAAAGCAAGAAGCAACATGAACATAAGTCTCCACCTCTGGAGCTAGTCCATCTCCTGTCCATCTACTCCCAGAGATCCATAATTATAGGCCTCAGCTGCCTGAAGCTGAGCATTCCCATGTCCACCCGTTCCGTGCGGTTGGGGTGGTCTCCCTGGTGGTGGTGGTTGTAGGGCATCAAAGCGTCGTCCACCACCCGCTTCTCGGCCAGCTCCTCTGCCTCGCCCGCCTGCTCCCTGCGGAGCGCCATGGTCGAACCTCTGCCTCTACCTGGGGGGTTCTTCGATTATCTGCTGATCATCTCTATGGCGGGTTGGAGAGTCACGGGCCATGTGACCATCCCCGCCGTAGGAGTAACACTGTCCGCTCATTGTAAGTCGTTCTCCACCCCGGGTGCCTCGCAGAAACGATCATGGGTCATGCCGTCGACCACCTGTAGGTCTAGTCCACTTGGACCTCTGCGTCATCTATCTAATGCCCACTATAGAAGACTCTGCCACATGTCGGCTAGTGGTGGGTCCAGCTGCTAAAGACTACTTAGCAAGGAAACTCTCCACTAAGAGGGCTCGCTCCAACACCCCTGTCTGCGTCGGGATGCTTTGAGAAACAACTGAAGCTCTGATCTCTCACCTGAGCCCCTGCTCGATGAAGAATGGGTCTCGTACCATGTCCGTGGAATAGTGCAAGAGATCGGTAAACCTCACCGAGTACTGGGCTACCATCATGCTGCCCTGCAGCAGCTGTAGTAGCTCCTGGATGTGCACCGCATGGAGGGTGGCTGGGACGATCTCTGAGCGGAAGAGGCTCTCAAAGTTCGTCCAAAGAAGAGATGCCACATCATGCACCTGGAGTATCAAGCTCCACCATCTGCCTGCTGCCGTGTGTAGGAGGCTCGCTGCAAGGATCACCATTAGGTAAGCTGGTGTCCCCACTAGACTGAATACTCGAACTACAGCTTCCATCCAATCCTCAGCCGCCTGTGGGGCCGTCTCTCCCCGGAACATGGGTGGCCTCTGGCGCTGGAACTCGTGCAGCGCGCTCAAGCGACGTGAATCCCCTATAGCTGGGGCCGGAGGCATCGGTGACCCAACGAGTGGTAGTACTGCTGGTGCCTCCGCTGGTGCCTCAACTGGGGGAGGGCCTTGTACTGAGGCCTCATCTCTTGGCGTTCTATCAGAACGAAAAAAACTCAGAACCCTAGCTGGCTACCGTTGTGGGTCCATCCTGAAAAGAAACAGGTGTGCCACGGTCAAAACAAAACCTGGTGAGATGACACAAAGCAATCACAATGAAAACATTTGAAACACACATGCAATCAATGTTTTTTTGTATTGAGTCAGAAATCAGAAGTCAGGGTCCTGGTTTACAGATACATCGACCGCCGCACCAACACTGGAATCCTTGAATTGATAACCACACTCAATACCCATAACACTATTGCTTCACAAAAAAGAATGATCAGGGTCTTGAGTTCTGCGGTAGAACCGAACTCCTCTGATACCAATTTGCCATGACCCGTCCTCGGGGCCCGTGTCGTGACTACCCCAAGCCCGCCTTCCATAGGCCAGAGGCTGGTGACCAACACCAAAGGCGTAAATCCCAACAAAAAGGGGAAGGCATTGCCTTTAGAAAGTAAACAACACCACAGAGTAATCCAGGAGAAGTAAGCACTATGTAAACTGAGTACAAGTAAGTGCGGAAAAGTAAGTGGGCAAGAATACAAACCCAAACTGAAAGTAAAGTACAACTGGAAAGGAAGTACAACAAATAAAAACTAAAGCAGCAACATCGAGCCGTCCACTGGAAATCCCACCTGAGGGTGGGTACAGATAGCCTCCTCAGATCCCTAGGTCCTGCCGTCCGCCCTGTATGCATCCCGTCCAGTGGTCCACCTCCATGTACCATATTGTCTTGATATCCACCTCCGGGCACCGACTTGTCGTGGGTTCCTCTTCTGGGAACCGTCCACCTCTAAAAGCCTCAACCTCGATCAGTGATGGTCGTCGTCTGCAACCAACACAATGTAGTGTGGGAATAGCCCATGTAGGGGTGAGTATACACCACTCAGTAGGGACCCTAAGACCCCAGATGGTCTCCCAGAATCTACAAAGAATAATCCACAATGGAAAGATACAGTAACGATGTAACATCCAACACTACTTAGGTATATTCCCATACATATACCTAAGTCATCAATTCCATTTCATCTCCAACATCTGAGCCCAAGTTCGATCATGTCCACACAGGATAGAACAACCAATCCACCTAGGATAAGACAAACCAATACACATAGGAAAGCAAGTAAATCATATCGAAGATAATGATTAAAAGTCAATACTCAGCTCAAACTAGGATTTAATCATGATGTTGAAACCATTTCTGCTGGGAAACTCCTCCTCTATCGAGTAAAGTGGGCCTGCCGCTACAACCAAGCGCTTCCCATTAACCATGGACTGTTGTAGTACTCCACCTGCCGAGTATTGTGGGCCTCCTGCTACAACCAAGTGCTTCCCGCCATGGGTTTGCCGCTACAACCAAGTGCTCCCCCTCATAGCCTCCAGAGGTACTCCTTCTGTTGAGTACCACGGGTCTGCCGCTACAACCAAGTGCTCCTCCACCGTGGGTCTGTCGCTACAACCAAGCGCTCCCCCTCATAGCCTCTAGAGATACTCCTTCTGTTGAGTACCACGGGTCCGCCGCTACAACCAAGCTCTCCTCCGCTGTGGGTCTGCCGCTACAACCAAGCGCTCCCCACTGTGCTATCTGAAACACACCGAGTCAATCAGTCAACATTCGTCAAGTCTCACCTAGCTCTAGGGTTTCATAATGATTGAAAGTGTCATAGTCGTCACCACCAAACCCACGGAGGATACCCGTACGGTAGTCGTCGTCATCGCAGACGCAGCCAACTCTAGGGTTTCCGCACACAGCACGCTCATTCTGGGAGGGTCCACTCCATGAGACAAGAGGTCAATACATCAACTGACACGTAGTCCGGAGTTGATGTATCCTAGAGTTCTGTCTCATCAAAAGGAACACAACGAGACAGACGGCGCGTCAATCGGATGTCTGGTCCGAGAGTTATTGGCATTTTCGTCTGAGAGGCCCGGTTGGTTTTTAAGTCAAAACCAACCTGACCGCACTCCAACTGCATCCAAACCTCGAGCGGAGTAATCCAAAAGATCCATATCTCTAAGAGGAAAATAGAAAAGTCGACGGTACGTCAATCGGATGTCTGGAGCTCATGTTTTAAGTGTTTCCGCTCTGAGGCCCGGTTGGCTTCCTGTTCGAACCAACCAGGCTATACCAAAAGTTCTCCAAAACCTTGAGTGTAATATATAGAAATTCCTGTCTCAATCTAAGGATCGCATCGCAACTAACGGTGTGTCGATCGGAGGTCCATAGAATAGCATATGGAAAAAGGCCAAAAAATGGTCTGAAAATGGGGGGTCTGGGACCGGTCCGACACGGCCCAACCCCCCCTGGGTCGACCCGAACCGGGTCGACTCGAACCGGGTCCGGGTCACGCCCGTTAGGGGGTAACCCAACCGGGTCCGGCCAGGGTGGCCCGACCTGGCACGCTCGAGTGTCCCGCATGGCCATCTCGGCCACACCAAGCTGTGCGGAACAGGGGGGCGCTACCCCCCTGATTGGGAACCCGCAACCCCCACGTGGGGGGCTGCTCCTTCGGCCAGTCGGGGGTTATCACCCCCAGTTTTGTGGATGTCGGCTGGCCCGGTCTGGCGGGCCGGTGCTGCTGCCGCGGGACCGCCGGGGTCCCGCCCCTCCGAGGTGTCGGCGGCCGGTTGTTCCGGCCGCCCCGCCTTGCACCACCGCAGCTTCGAGCCACGGCTCTTTCCGACTGGCGGGTCGTGAGAGTGTCGTGACCCTCCGCCGTGGCCCCGCTCTGGCTGCGGTGTCATCGTGGTTCTCCGGCACGATGTGATGGCACCGCGACCCTACGCTGCGGCCCGACTCTGGTCGCGGGTTCATTTGGCCTCAACTGCGTGGCGTGACGGTGCCGCACATCATTGCCACTTTTCCCCATGTTTCCATGCTATGTCGTTGCACCGCGCTGCCTTCTTTTGAACTGCAACAAAAAAAATCATCAAAGGGGGAGGAGGGTCTGTCACGTTCGTGCGGTTCGACCTCCTCCTGTTATTACGATAACAGGCAGCCCAAATATAAGTCGATGATCGGAAGACAAATAATTCACGGGTAAAACAATTAACCCCTACCTCAAGGTGTTGTTGAACAATGTTTCGTTGCGAAAAGGGACGTCATGGAAGACGGCGTTGCGGATGGAAGATCGTCGGCATTGCGTTACACGGCGTCACGGAAGGAGGATCGTCGGTGTCGCGGTACATGACGTCGCATCATCGATCTCTGAAGAATCAGCGTCTATTCGTCGTCCTCCATAGGTGGTCGGTGTTCTTCGTTGGAGAGGATACGATTTTCCCATGTGTTGGGCGTCACAATACTTTACAAGCACCTCGTCGCTTGGTGAAACCGTCCCAAAACCTTCTCCCAAGATCTCTATATATAAGGGAGGGGGAGAGGTATGTAACCATCATGGAATTTATGAAGGTTTATTTATTTGGAACCATCCTAAATTCCAACGATGCAGTTACCTAATTTAAAAAGGGGGTTGAGTGAATTAAATTGGGTTGGCGCAATTTAAGAGGTGCTTTGTGACAACTTATGAGTGGAGGATGCCAAAAAGTTTCCACCACATAGCATGCGTCAAAACACGTGACACGAATTAATTTTAGGTTGACACGTAAAATTAATTGACAGTAATTAATTTCACATCTGCACTTAAAATTAACTCACAAAAATTAATTTTTACGTCAAACCATAAAACTAACTGACAATAATTAGTTTTACATAGACTCATAAAATTAATTTAGAGCAATTAATTTTACGTCGACACATAAAATTAACTGACAACAATTGATTTTACGTCGACCCATAAAATTTAATTGAGTGCAATTAATTTTACGTCGACAAATAAAATTAATTGATGGGGGGTTTGTGAGGGTTCTTCTCCCTCCCCATTAAATGGGAGGTTAGGGTGTGGCGGTTCCACCACCAACTCCCATGTGGTGCTTCTAACCACATTATCCGCACCGCATGTGTTTAACAAAATAAAAAAATTTATTCACTTATTTTATTTTCTTAGCCCACGTAAAACCCCATAAACTAACATTCATACCCGATCATCTGCCGTTGAGGTGAAAGTATTCTTAAGCGAATATCGGCACTGCAAGTTCAATGGTGCCCTTAAAATTTGATTCCGAGCACCGGTTCAAAAGTTATAAAACGTCGCTCGTATGTTTACTGAACGTACCTAAAAAAAAGTTTGGAAAATTATTATCAGTCACCCTCGACCCACTGCGGTCAAGGTTAGGCTCTACCTTGGAGAAACTCACCCCAAAAAACTCAACGGTACTCTCATATTTTCAATTCGATCTACCGTTTGGAAGTTATGAATTTTACAATAAAATAACTGTCACTTAATTATTTTATTTATGACCAAAGACTAACTTTCTCAGGTATCCCGCGCCGGCCAAAGATAGTATCTGCATAAAGAAAGCATACCCTCACGAGTTCAACGATGGTCTCAGATTTTTAATCTGATTTACCGTTTTTGAGTTATATGCATTTGAAAAATAAAATAACTTTATTTAATTATTTTATTTACTGTTATGCCATTTTCGGGTTTTCTCACAGGAGGCATGTGCTGACTAAACTTAAGTCACGACTAGGGTCAACCGGCCATTCTGAGCACAACCGTGCCCTCGGATTTCTGATCCGAGTAACCGTTTATGCGTTATTCCACTTTTTCAATAAAAGTGCTTATGCGTGTTAATTTAGGCTTAAAAAAACTTCATAAAATTATTCCGGGCACACCGGACCTCGGAATCAGGTGCCGCCAGAAACTGCGTACACGAAAAATTCCAAAGAATTTATGAAAACAAATTCTTTAAAAATTCCTGGTATTTACAGTTATAGAAAATGAATTAATTATGTTCATGGGGCGGTTGTTTTCCATATACATGATAGTCAGTTTTATTTCACATTTTCATGAAGATGTGACATTTATAGTTATAAAAATTTATATAATAACAACTGTGAATAAATATTATAATAGTATTATTATTTAATCATTGATAAGGAATATCTTTAGGAGGTATTTGAAAAAATAAAATGGAAATGCATGGTTAAAGGCTATAACATTTTATTAGAGGGCATAATTAGTATTATAGAAAAATCATTCCTAGGATGGTTTTATAACCGATTCATTGAATATAGATGAGAATTAGGTATATATTTAAAGATTTTATATAGTTCATTTATTATCCAAATATATTAGGATGTGTGGGGAGACGATAGAATGATATGTCATTTTATATGTGTATGAGAGGACATAGATGAAAATTATTAATATAATGATATATTATAATTTCATTATCATAAAACAATATTAAAAATGGGATCATATTATATTTTGGATGTGAATATGGTCAAACAATTACTAGATAATAAGATGTAGACTTGTTTAATTGGAAAATTTACCATTATCTTATGGTGTGATGCTTTGTGGTAGACATGTTTAAAACATAAATTTGGTTATTTGTTTTTACTATCTTATATATTTATTGTGAAAAAATTATGTTTATCATATTAAATAATATTATTTATTAAATTAAATATTTGTAATACATATTATCAAATTTAGTTCATATGGTTTAATGAATATAACTTAAATTTACAACAAAAAGCATGTTGAATAGCATGTCACTATAGAAAATGTCTCCATAAGTACAAAAAGTTTTTCAATCGAAATTATCATTAATAGATAAAATATTTACATAATATATATTCATAATAAATTAATAGTATAAATATTTCTATTAAACCTTATAAAAGAAATCTAAAGTTTTAATAATTCTAAATAAAATGACATATTTTAATAATAATCATGACTTTTCACGTTTCAATGAAAAATAAAAATATTATTAAAATTTTCATGATTTCACTCAACGAATAATATGAAAAATTAATTACAAAATTAATTATTTTTATATATAAATTTTAATAATGTTGATAAATTTATATTATCCTGACATGAAAAAACCTGAGTAAATCTATTTTTAGAAAAATGATATTTTTATGCTAGAAACAAGATTTCTTGAGTTCCCTTTCTAAGAATAAATATTTTAATATTGATATAATAGATAATGGAATATATAATCTATAAATTTCACAAAAATATTTAATTAGTAGTGCTTAATTAAAGTTATTATGGTAATAATTATGTGCATGTATGAAAACAACTTTTAAGTTAAGCATTTATAATAAATTAAAATGATTTTTTAAATTAATTTATAATGATTTCATAACAATGACATGGATTCTAATAATGCGTAAACAATATAATAAGAAAATTATTTATTCTTATACATACATTACAATTTATCAATGATGATATAATTGTACACTATGTTGTAGTTTATTTACACTCATTGATTCATGTATGGAATGCTAACAAAAAAAATTATATTTATCTAAATTGAAATAATGTATAAAATATCAAGGTGTTATATCAACTATATTAAATAGTTAAAATGGGGTCACACATCCTCATAAACATTCCAATGAAAAGTTATATAATATTAACACATGAAGGAATGCATTTCAATCATCATACTCTTGAAAACACTTTTCTCATCTAAGAGAAAAAACAATTATATGAATATACCAAATAAATTTAAAACATTATAAGATAATAATAATATAAAATAAAAATGGTTTTTATTTATTTATTATATTGGTTTTTTTAATTTAATCAGAACATAAAATAAAAAATATTATATCGATAAAAATAATTTACACCATTAACATTATCGTAGAAGATATATTTATCCTTTTTTGAAGTTATATATAAAATTAATAAATTGTATCCTTTTAAAAATAATTAAATTAAAGTTAAAAGGGACATAATATTACACATATTTTTAAATTATTAAAATATGAAAAAATATATATTATTATTTTATCTAATATATATATATATATATTGAAATAATTTAGCAGTTAAATCTGTAAAAAATTTATATAGTTATTATTATGAAATGTATCCCTTAACTCAATTATAAATAATCATATATATTGATTATATAGAATAATAATAAAATTATTACACTATTTATATTATTAAGATCCTTATACATGTTTATTATTTAATTTTTTTATTTATAAGGATGTTAGATTCTGATACAAAATAAATTAAGATCACATCAAGTTTTTAATGACATTCTGGACATGTATCTAAAATGAAATTGGAATGTTATCTATGGTCTATGAGTTCATTATCACATCATAAAATACTTTCACTTTAATAAAATTAGTTATACATTCCAATGAAAAATTTAATTATTGTTATGATAATTGAATTGCATTAAGGTCATATATATGGTAGGTTGTGTGTACACATGAGTATCAATTTCATTTTTCAAAGAGAAGTAGGAAATAAATTATGTATAATTATACCATTAATGAATTATATTCATATTATAATACTATATAATATGATTAAATACAATAACATATATTGTACATGTGATTCTATGAATCAAAATGAAAAAAAATCCCTTTATCGAGGTGGAAATTTGCACATATGCATAAACTATTCCAGTTGTTTCAAATGATTTAAAAATAAGAAAACAGATTATATAATATTATTCTATAAAGATATATTTGTCTTAATAATCATATTTATTTGGTAAATAATTCATTATACCATACCTTGAGAGGTTTTCATGGGAAATAATTACATCGATTCCTGAGGCGGACGTCCGCTATAAGAATGATTGATGGTGTCATTTCCCATTTTATGAAAGAACTCTTAGATATATGACATTAATATAATAACATATCACATAATTATATGAATTGTAATGACATAAACATTTAGATATTGTTTTTAAATACTCTTAATGTGTGATAAGAAAAAATAAATCAAAAATACTTTGTTAAACACATAACACTTCTTTGTAAAACTATCCTGGTTTATACATAAATCCTTACAAGGAACTTTTGTTAATAAAAAAAATCACTCTATGAAATTTTTAATTATTTAATTAATTTATTATTCAATTCTTCTAAAAACTAGAGTTTAGAATTTTTTTTGAAAATTTGAGAGGTTTTGCATCTTTACAATTGTGGTGAGGAATCTCAGGGAATTACAAAATGAATTATATTAATATAAATTAATTTTAATTGGAAAATAGAGCACATTTGATATATATATATATGATCATATTGTTGGGCGGAGAAGTGATGGCAAGAGGGGGCTGAATTGCCTTTTAAAAAAAATTAACAATTTAAAAACAAAGTTAAAAGTGCAGCGGAAATAAAGGAGGCAAGACACAAAACTTGATAACGGAGTTCGGCTTAAACCCAAGCCTACGTCTCCGCTCCCAAATCAACCATTGAGAGATTTACTACCGCTTGCTTTTTAATGGTTTTAGCAAGAAACCCACTAGACTTTAAGGTTAGTCTAGAACCTATTACAGCTTGCTTTTAATGGTTATGCAAGAACCCACTTGCTTTCAATGGTTGAGCAAGAACCCACTGGCCTTCTTACAGGTGAAGGCTAGCTCACCTTTGATTCAAGACTTTTAAAAGGGAAGGCTTGACTAACCTCTTCACACCTTGAAGGTGGTGTGAAAACCCAAAGAAGATAGAATGAGAGAAATGAGGGGTTTGTAGGCACAAACCCAAATTTATGCTCAAAATAGATAAAACAAGAAAAACCGTAAAGTGAGAAGTCTTGGGTGCCAATGGATTGATGATGTTGATGAAGAGCGCTCCCAAGCTTCTATGGTGGTGCTCCTTGGATGTGGAAGAAGGTTGGAGCAAGTGAGGGTTCCTTGAGGGAATGCACCAGAGGTTCACCAAATGATCAAAAATGTGTCCGTGGGCTTATTTGTGTTTACGGTGCTTCCTAGTCCTTTATTTATAGAGGGGGAACCCTCAAATGGCCTTTGGGGGGCTTCGGAGCCGTAGGAGAGGCCTTCGGAGCCGTTGGGAGGCAAGTGGACAAGACTGGTCAAAGCCCAATGGCTAGTTTGACTGGCTCCACCGGCTGACCGGTGCTTGGCCACCGGTTGGCCAGTGCTTTGAAAAAGGAGAGGCCTTCGGACTCAGGCACCACCGGCTGGCCGGTGAGGAGGCCACCGGTTGGCCGGTGCTGAGGTAGTGGCTGACACTATTCTGTCTAGGTTCACCGGCTGGCCGGTGGTGGGACACCGGTTGGCCGGTGGTCTGGACAGAGGGATGCCTTCTGTCCAGGCCTCCATCGGCCGGTCGGTGGTCTTCCACCGGTTGGCCGGTGGACTGAAAATCAGTCCATTTTTGGCTTCTTTCTTTCTTGGCCCAATTCCTTGGAAACCTGAAATCATGCATATCATCCAAAAACACTTAAAACAATATTAGATAAACAATAGTGTGATTGTGATCATGAAAATTAAACCACGAGGTGTACAAGAGGTACAACAATCTCCCCCTATTTTGATGATCACAATCACCAAAACAAACAATGTAAAAGACTGAAATGAAAGGCATTCTTTAAGGATAAATTGAAAAGTAAAGCAAAGCATGAGAGAAAGATTTCTCTACCAATCAACCAAGAATTTCTCCCCCTTTGTGATTATCAAAATAGCACGGGGCATAAAACATGATTGAGGGAAAAGTTTGAAAAACAAGATAGAGATTTTAAACCAATTGAAATTTTTGAAATTTGAATTGACAGTTTTGAATTGAACGTTTTGAAATTGAAAGTTTTGAAATTGAAAGTTTTGAATGAACGATTTGAATGAAAAGTTTTGAAATTGAAATCAAAAAGGCTTAAACGATCCTAACTCCCCCTAAATAAAAACAACAAATCACCGGAGAGAGGATTTTGGAACCGAGACAAATTTTGGTCCGGTGAGACTCGCTAAAAGGGATTTTTCAATCCATACTTGTCTTGTGGCGGGTCTTCTCCTATGAAATTCATCACTAAGGGAAATGGTTTTAGGTCTTCCATACCGGGAATTTTTGCAATCGCACTCATAAATTAAGTGCCCGGGTTTTTTACAATAGTTGCAAAATTTAAATTGGGAGCTCCCCCTTACAAAAATAGTTGGAGCATGGGAAGAGGAATCTTGCTTGGAATAGCCAAGCCCTTCGGTGGTTCTAGATATGCGTTGGGAACCGAGCAATTTGGTTAAATTTTGTTCACCTTGGGTGAACTTGGCAAGAGATTCCTTTAAATCTTGGATTGTTGATTCCATAGAATCAACATCGGGAAGGTTTTGGACTTTGAGGGACAACTCTTCCTTTTCTTTGAGAAGTTGTTCCTTTTCGGAAGAATGTTTTTTGAAATTCTTTTTTAAAGCAATAAATTTGGATGAAAGTTCGTGAAAACCTTCCTCCAATTGATCTCTAGCATGTTGGAGATCCTCATAAGATAAATGATTAAAAGAATTTGAAGAACTAGAGGAAGAGGAGTCGGAATATGTTACCTCATGAAATGCCATTAGGCATTTTTTACCGTTGTCACTTGAGGAGGAGGAGGAGGAGGATGTGGAGATATCACTCCATGTGGCCTTGAATGCCTTCTTCTTTTCCTTTTGCTTGGCCTTTTTCTTGTTGAGTGGAAAATCGGGCTTGTAATGGCCTTTCTTGCCACACCCATAGCATGTTACCTCGGGCTCGGATTTTTCGTTGGGTTGAGCCTTTCGGGATTTCTTCTTTTTGTTCTTCTTCATGAATTTGTGCATTTTGCGGGAAAGATTCTCCATTTCGGAATCACCTCTTGAAAAGGAAGATGATGAGGAGGATGAGCTTTCTTCTTGTTGAACATTGAAGGCGATGTTCTTTGGAACTTTGATTGGTTTTCCTTCCTTTTCAGCTTGCCTCCTCATTGTAATCTCATAGGTCATGAGGGATCCGATGAGCTCTTCGACCGACATGTTCTTGATTTCTTTTTCTTCTTGGATTGCCGTGACTTTTGGTGCCCATGTGCTTGGTAATATCCAAAGGATCTTCTTGACCATTGTTTCTGCAGAAACATCATCTCCAAGAGATTTTCTTCCATTGCAAACGTCAGTAAAACGTGTAAACATTTCCGTAATATTTTCAGATGGATGCATGGTAAAAGACTCAAAATCTTGACGGTACATGTCCAATCGAGTATCCTTGACTTTGTTGGTCCCCTCATGGGTATCCTCCAATAGTTTCCAGATTTCATGTGATGAGGTACATGTCGAAACTCGATTGAATTCATTACGATCAAGGCCGCAATGTAGAGCGTTCATGGCTTTACCATCAAGCTCGAAATTTTTAATATTGGCTTGGGTCCATTTGGATTCATCGGGAGAAGAAAGAGAATAACCATGCATGAAAATTTTATAAATAGGATAACCTATACTTCTATGAAAATTAGTCATGCAGGTTTTCCAATTAGTATAGTCGGTTCCATCAAAAAATGGAGCACGACCCAAAGAATAGCCTTCGGGGGCGAAAGAAGTTGAAGCCATCAAAAAGGATCTTGAATTTGAAACCGGTTAGGGTATTACTCAAATTTTTCCTCTGATACCAATTGTTGGGCGGAGAAGTGATGGAAAGAGGGGGGGTGAATTGCCTTTTTAAAAAAATTAACAATTTAAAAACAAAGTTAAAAGTGCAGCGGAAATTAAGGAGGCAAGACACAAAACTTGATAACGGAGTTCGGCTTAAACCCAAGCCTACGTCTCCGCTCCCAACTCAACCGTTGAGAGATTTACTACCGCTTGCTTTTTAATGGTTTTAGCAAGAAACCCACTAGACGTTATGGTTAGTCTAGAACCTATTACAGCTTGCTTTTAATGGTTATGCAAGAACCCACTTGCTTTCAATGGTTGAGCAAGAACCCACTAGCCTTCTTACAGGTGAAGGCTAGCTCACCTTTGATTCAAGCCTTTTAAAAGGGAAGGCTTGACTAACCTCTTCACACCTTGAAGGTGGTGTGAAAACCCAAAGAAGAGAGAATGATAGAAATGAGGGGTTTGTAGGCACAAACCCAAATTTATGCTCAAAATAGATAAAACAAGAAAAAACGTAATGGGAGAAGTCTTGGGCGCCAATGGATTGATGAAGTTGATGAAGAGCGCTCCCAAGCTTCTATGGTGGTGCTCCTTGGATGTGGAAGAAGGTTGGAGCAAGTGAGGGTTCCTTGAGGGAATGTGCCGGAGGTTCACCAAATGATCAAAAATGTGTTTGTGGGCTTCCTTGTGTTTCCGGGGCTTCCTAGTCCTTTATTTATAGAGGGGGAACCCTCAAATGGCCTTTGGGGGGCTTCGGAGCCGTTGGAGAGGCCTTCGGAGCCGTTGGGAGGCAAGTAGACAAGACTGGTCAAAGCCCAACGGCTAGTTTGACTGGCTCCACCGGCTGACCGGTGCTTGGCCACCGGTTGGCCGGTGCTTTGAAAAAGGAGAGGCCTTCGGGCTCAGGCATCACCGGCTGGCCGGTGAGGAGGCCACCGGTTGGCCGGTGCTGAGGCAGTGGCTGACACTATTCTGTCTGGGTTCACCGGCTGGCCGGTGGTGGGACACCGGTTGGCCGGTGGTCTGGACAGAGGGATGCCTTCTGTCCAGGCCTCCATCGGCTGGCCGGTGGTCGTCCACCGGTTGGCCGGTGGACTGAAAATCAGTCCACTTTTGGCTTCTTGCTTTCTTGGCCCAATTCCTTGGCAACCTGAAATCATGCCTATCATCCAAAAACACTTAAAACAATATTAGATAAATAAGAGAGTGATTGTGATCATGAAAATTAAACCACGAGGGGTACGAGAGGTACAACACATATTATTATGAGTAAAACTAAACTTATATGGTAATAATTAGAAATGTTTAGGTGGTGTTATCAACCTTTAATCTATGATATAAACAACAATTAACCCTTCTTTTGGAATACTGCAATGACACTGTTTTTACATTATATGTTCCATGAATGTTCATATAAATGTTAAATTTGAGAATAAATAAATAATATAGATATGATAATTTATATAAATTTCACTTTTCCAGTGTTTTATTATGAATTTTATATCATTTATTAAAATATTTCTTATTATTGAATTCAAGAATATAATTTATAGAACTATTAATTTATCTTCAAACTAAAGTCATTAAATAAAAATGGTATTATAATATATCCATAAAAAGGAAACTTTTGTGTTATATTTATCTATAATACTAGTTTTACATTGTATCTTACCCAATCTATTTAATATTAGATTATTTAAAATCCTTTATTATGTTCTTCTACAGCTTTCACAAGCACAATGTCATTGTTTCAAAAGCATATATTATATTTATTTCTTAAATAAAATCCAAAAAAATATTATCATTGAAAATAAATAAATTATTTTCAATATAAAAATTAACATTTATTAATTAATCATATTTACTCTCATCTATATCAATAAAACATTTTTAATATATTATTTTGAATTTTTATGCCATGCATATGCATTCCTAAAAAATATGTGCATGTAATTTTTTATCTAACTAATAAAAATAATTCCTATGAGTAATTATAAAAAATTATTATTAATTTTTATTATCCAATTAAAAAAATATCCAATTAAATATTATATGTACGAAATTAAATATGACAATTTAAATTACTCACAATCCCTATGTCGGCACTGAAAAGTATTCAAATATTTATCAAGAAATATTTATAATTTATATTTTTTAAAGAATTTATAATATTTTTAGAATATTATAATTAATTAATATATGTATATATAATTTTAATAAATTTTTATACAACATATGCGTCATCCATATATCATAAAACATACTAGATTTTATATAAACAAGACCCTATATATTTTCACTAATGAAAAAAAATCAATTTATAAATAAAAACCATATATCTCTAATATAATTTTTTAATGATGATATTACAAATTATAGACATTTAATAAAATAATATTTTTATATAATTTGAAAATGAATAATAAATATATTTCATAATTTTAAATAAAAATTAAATCGAAAACAAATTCATTTTCAATTAATAATGTCATTAATAAAAAATGATTACATATATCCTATTAAATTAATAGAAATATTATTTAGTCATCCGATTATATTTATTAAGTAATGTGGGTAGTATTATTTAATCCATATAATGAAATTTTACACTTATAAATATAACATTTAAATTATAATATATCATTGATCATTTAAGCTCCGGATTTTATTTCAATAGACACGAAATTATCATGTGGATATAATTGATTACATTTTTTTATATTATTATAATAATTATGAGTTCATTATTATGTAATTATATTTGATGAATACTCAATATAATTTCATGGGGTTTTTTAATGGTATACTCCATGAGTTTATGGATCAATTCAAGGTGGATTTCATCTATGATATCAATATATAATATAATTTCACGGAGGTTCATACCGAGAATCTTCATGCCATTTTGGGAAGACTTCATCATCATTATTTGTTAGAGAATCTATTCATGTTTGATCTCTAGGTTGTGATGGTTATTTATTGGGATATTTCACATCCAATGATTATGTAGTTATGTAATCATATATCAATTATGTAATATATTAATGGAAATCCCCTAATAATTGTATAGAGGTGAATCTTTTACTTAGTCCTTTAGGATTGTATACGAGGATCATAACTGTTTAACCTCAGGGTGGGTATCCTATGGAATCCTTGGATATAAATGATTAGGTTTTATTAACGATAAAATTGTTTTATGAAACAATTTTCATTCTATATGAGATATTGGTTAAGAATATTCATCATTATTTTTCAAAAGAACTGATCAATTATTTTTTTGATAATTGAATTGTGTTACAATCATAGATATGGTCGGTTGTGTATACACATGAGTAACAATTTTATTTTTCAAAGACAAGTGTGAAATACATTATGTTAAATTTTACCATTAATGAATTATATTTATAGGATGATACAATATAATATCATAAAATACACTAATAAATAATGGACATGTGATTCTATGAAAAAAATGAATAACATCACTTTATTGAGGTAGAAATCTATAGATATGCATGAACGATTCAATCTGTTTTAATGGGATTAATCATAAGAAAATATATTATGTAATATTATTCCATAAAGATATTTATATCTGAATAATAATATTTATTTGATAAATATTTCATTATATCATACCTAGAGAGTTCTTCAGGGAAAAAGAATTAAATCATTTCCCGAAGTGGCAGTCCACCATAAGCATGATAGATGGTATCACTTACCATTTTATGAAATATGTGTTGGATATAGGACATTTGAATAAAAAGATATCATATAATTATATGAATTATAATGATTTTATCATTTAAATATTATTTTTAAAATATTTGAATTAGTTATTACATAAAGTAATACCAAAATAATTTTTTAAAACCATAACTCTTCATTCTAAAACTCTTCTGGATTTCACAGAAATCATTACTAGAAATTTTGGTTAATAAAAACAATCACACTACGAAATTTGTAGTGATATTATTAATGCTTTCATAATGTTTCTAAAAAATAGTGTTCTAAAAAAATTATTGGAATATATGAGAGGTTTTGCATCCTTACTAATGGAGGAGAGGAAACTCATGGAATCACATAATGAATTATATTAATATAAATTAATTTTAATAATAAAATTCACAACATTATATATATATATATATGATAGGATTAATATGAGTAGAAATAATCATATATATTAATAATTTGAAATGATTAGGTGGTGTTATCCACCTTTTACCTTAGAAATAAACAACGATTAACACTTTAGTGAATACTGCACTGAATGTGTTTTTAACTATATGTTCCATGAATGTTACTAAAATAGTTAATTTGGAGCATAAATAAATAATATAGATATTATAATCCATGTCCCATTCACTTATACAATGTTTTATTATGAATTTTATATATTTTAAGAAAATATTTCTTATTATAAAATTCAATAATGTAATTTGTAGAAATATTAATCTAACTTATAATTAAAGTCACTAAGATAAAAATGGAATTATATAATATATATATATATCACTTATGAGTAATATTTATCTATAATACTAGTTTTACATTGTATCTTACCCAATATATTTACTATCAGAGTATTTAAAATAATTTATTCTGTTTTTTCTACATCTTTCAAAGAACCATGTCATTGTTTCGAAAGTATATATTATATTTATTTAATAAATAAAATCATAAAAAATAACCATCATTGATAATAAATTAATTAATTTCAATAAAAGCAATTACATTAATTAATTATTCATATTTGACCCTATCTATATCAATAAAAACATTAAAATAGGTTTTTTTTTTGACTTTTTATGCCCTACACATTCATTCCAAAAGCATTTGGATATGTTATTTTTGGTATAAATAAAAAATTGATTCCAATGATTACTTATAATAAATTATTATTGATATTTATCATCCAATTCCAAAAAAATTTCCTTTAATATTATTAGTAGGATAATAAATATGAATGTTTAAATTTCTCACAATAACAAAGATGACAGTAAAAATTATTCGCATATTAATCAGGAAATACATTATAATTTATATGTTTTTATATTGTTATGATATTTTTAGTACATTATCATTAATTAATATATCAATATATATAATAAATATTTAAATAATATATATGTCATCGTGATATCATTAAACAAACCATATTTCAAATTTATAGAACCTTGTAGTTTTCTACTAAAGAATAATTCCATTTATTAAAACAAAACATACATCCTATATATTAATTTATTATGATGATATTAAAAATTATATATATTTAATAAAATAATATTTCTATATAGTTTTTTAATTAATTTTAAAATTATTTCATAATAGCTCATAAAGATTTGTTCGGAAAACAGAGGAATTCTCAATGAATAACATGACATTAAAAATAATTGATTACATATATCATATGAAATTAATCAAAAAATTATTTATTTGTCCCATTATAATTATTTCATAGGGTGGGTAATATTATTTAATCCAAATAATTAAATTTTATTATTAAAAATATAACATTTAAATATTAATATATCATGAATCATTTAAGCTCAGGGTTTTGTGTCATGCACCTTATCTAACAAAGTGATTTTTTATGATGCGTTGTTTTACATTTAGGTCACCCATGATGTATTTAATTGACAATGATATTTATTAAGACTATAATGAAAATTGATATTGGTCTTATGGTAAGGAATAAGGGAATCAATTGTGTATCAATATTATTTACACCTACGATTAATATTTATAGTATTTAGTATTATAATAAAACAAAATTAAATATTTTATTTTAACAGAAATATTACATTTTATTAGTTTATGATTCTGTAAATATTTATTGGTATGGAAGTATATTAATGTCCTTATCAAGATTCCACAGAGGATGCTCTACATCTTGCACAAATATATGGCCACTGGGTAGAGGTTGGTTATGTCACATGGAGGAGGAATATCTATGGCTCTCAACTAAAAATAATAAAGATGTGTATGAATAAATTTGGATATATAATACATTTTATTAGATGTAGGAGGTACATATATGCTTTTTTATATCTTCTAAGCATAAGTATTGGGTTTTGAAGTAGGTGTTGTAGCTATGTTAGGGTGGTAGGATGTAATGGTTCTTGTTACTTTGGGAACGTGAGGAGTTTAATGTCACATGGGAAAAGTATTGAGATTATTCATCATAAGGGTTCCATTATCAAACCATGAATTAATCCAATCACGTATATATACATTCAATTTTATAAGGGGTCTCATGTATGTGTGAGTTTCATATCCATTTTAAGACCCTTATTTAATTTTATTAACAATATTTTATTGATGATGAGGCCTTGGTGAGGTATTTCAATGATGAACTTCTTATATATATAAAAATCCATGTAAAATAAATTTTTTTTCTATATATCTCAACGATCAAGTGAGATATGAGGTCGTTGATATGCTGATGTAATGGACCAGATCATTATCATAAATGAGTAATTACATATGCTTGAGTAGTATATATCTTCGTTATGGTTCCCAGATTCATATATAGAAATTATTTATGATATTATGGGATGGTTTCATCTCAGATAAAACATTTTCATTAGGGGTTTCTTCTCTAATTTCCCTTCCCGGTGATTAAAATAAATTGCCACATATGGAGGATTTGGTCATCCATTGAGAGACTGCCACACAATTCTTATTATGTCGTTGGTTGTTGGAATTTTTCTTTAAGTACTATCATTATGGATATTATCTAAAAGTAATTAAAAATCTGGGGCTCCAACATTTCATAAGATGAGAGGATATGGGGTAATAAACAAAATTCTCTACGATTATCCTCATCAATAGATATTAGGGTTAGACTATGTCGGTTATTATCATCAGGGTTTGAGAGTGTCTGGAGTAGATCATGGGTAGATGAATTATTTTTAAATTCTATTTTTAGTTGAGAAAAATATCATTTGAACTACAATATACACGTTTTAAACTTTTTTTCTTGCCTTGTTTCACTCATGAGATATGCAGTCCTTCATGACCCAATCATTATACCACACTAATGGATTTGTGGTGGATAGACGTCCAGTTCCCTTGGAATGGACAATTATAGTTAGACGATTAGATTATATATAGGAAATATATTAATACATTGACCTATTGATGGGGAATAACCAATCTTTTTATGATATAGAATGTTTACTAATACAAAAACTACAAATCATCCACTTAATATAAATGTAACATTAAATAATGTATATCACTGAATTATTTAGGAAGTATTGTGTGTTTGATAATTATTATAGATAGAATTATATGATGGGTTTTGAATGAGACCCTCATATATGTGGGAATATATTTCAACAGGTGTCTTTCAATATGGTCATGTGGACTCTGAGTTCACTGGAGGTTCACATATATGTTTTTCCTACGGTTGGGGAAGGATATCCTGATGACTTTCCTGATGAGTTTGTGGTGTTACCCACCTGATGGAGTATTGATTTAGGAAAAAGAAACATTATAGTGAATTTATATTATTAATTTACATGTATAATATATAGACTTATATATCATGAAATGTTTGGGTATAGGTCGACTGTCTTATTCTATTTTTTTCATCAACTGAGTGAGTTTCCATTATGTGCACCCACATATTGGTAATGAATGATAATGTAATTTTCTTTCTCTGTATATATTATCATCACATGAATCTTGTGATAGTGAATAACCTCTAACCTCTTCAATGATTGATGCCATGTTTGATCATAAAACGTAAAATAGTTCTTTAATAAAGAAAAATTTATGCTCAATAATTCATCACACAAAGAATTAACATGTTGATATAATTGATACCATTTTATTATATTGTTATGATCCTTAATATTTGATTATTATACAGTTATATTTGATGAATATTAAATATATTTTCATAGGGTTTATTAATTGTATGTTCCCTGATTTCATGGATCAATTCATGGTGGGTTTCTTCAATGATATCATTATGTACGATACATTCAAGGAGGTTCATACAGAGAATTCCCATGTCATTTTGGGATGACATCATCATCATTATCTATTATAAAATCTATTATTGTTTGATCTATACATTGTCATAATTATTTATTGTTCCATTTAATGCCTAATCATGAATTAGTTATGTGACAATCCAAGAATGAAGTTGTATTTTAATGGGAATCCCCTATGAATGATATAGAGGTGCAGATTTTTCATAGTCATTTAGGATTTTATAGGACACTCATAGATGTTTAACCTTAGGTTGGGTATCATATAGGAATATTGGATATAAATTACAAGAGTTTCTTAAGGATAATATTTTTTTTATGAAACACATTAGTTTTTAAATGGGATGTTGGTTAGCACTATTCTTCTTTAATATTCAAAAGTAGGTGTTTAGTTAATGGTATTCTATTATTACTTAATTAATTTTATGTGCTGTTACATGATTAATTATAGATAGGTCAATTATTATAGATCATTTAAATCTTCTACACATGATGTTAAATAATTTATGCATGATACTTATTTGGTTGTAGTTGTGTTTTCCTAGATAATATGGTGAATTTCTTGATCCGTGAGAGCTTTTTTTTTTCACTGTTATTATGATTTTGAGGTTTTACATCTTCAATTAGGAATTTAAACTGAGAAAGAAAAGTGGACTAAATTCTTGAAGTATTATGTGATTTATTTTTCATATATACTCAGAATATGTATTTTGCAAATTATACACTATGTTGTAAGTCATTTAATGATTTCATGAATTCATCTAGAGTTTATTAGAGGGTTATGAAAGATCATTTCATGATTAGTTGTCGTTTCATATATAATGGATCTAGTTGATTCATTTTCCAGATTGTACTGTAGTCATACTTAGTGCATCACATAGAGGAGTACTTATTTGGGATACTGTGGTGTATTTCCGGAGAGTCAAATTTTTTTGGAGACACAATTAATGGTAGTTATGAAGAAGAACATGGTAGTGTGTTATTTTAGAGGAGGATATACATTCATATGATGATGTTTTAGGTGGTTCTTTATGATTTCCACATTTCATCCTTATCATCGCATATTGGTATGATAAATATGTATCACATTTTGACACATCTTTTTTGCAGTAATAGGTTAAAGTGTGAAGATTTAGAGTTTGTGCCAAATGATTAGTTTTCATGATGGGGGAGGAAAAATCTGTTCTTGGTGATTTTATCTTACCAATATATGATATTTAGTTAAAGAGTTACATCACATATATAGATTATATTATCTTATTTTTATTGGTCATGTGAATTTAGTTATTCAATATGGTGGATTGTATACTGTATTAAAAAATTAACCCCCCCCCCCATATTTTTCAATATGTATAAAATATTGGAGTTTATATTAATGTAATTACTATATACGGTAATGAGACTACATAGACTCATTAGGGTCGTGATCTCCGAACATGAAAAAATTTCACCTCATATATATGATTAAGTATACACATTCTTTTGGATAACAGATATTCTTTAATGATTCATTTCACCAATAGAAGGGTTGTGTGATAAATAAAAAAATCATGGATCTTGGTGGTGTGATGCAATATTGTGTCCTTTTTCTATTCATCAATTAGTCACCATCCATTGATTGAGTATTTTGATAATAAAAGTTTCACACTTCCATTAGTAATATTCCTTTTAATGCATTTTAAAGATGTTTTTTTCTCCATTATTTTGGTCTTAGGTTGTAGTGTCTATAATTCATTGAGTTAAACTAATGAATCATAGGATATTGATTGTTCGTCTTATTCATCCATGGATGAAGGAAATACATGATAATCAGAAGGCAAATTCCAAGAATCAAAGTAGGCATTTTGAGTTTTAGGTCAGAGATCATTTCTGCTTGACAATATCTCATCGTCATAGGCATTGAAGATTTATTCATGGGGCAAATCCTCCTCTACATGTTTTTCCTCTCAAAGTGGAAACTTGTTTTGGGATGATTTAATTCCATTTCAATCATCCCCTATATAATATTTATATTTTTGATTCTTTTCATGAGTCCCAATGTTTACTCTATATTCCTGATGAATTTCAAATCATCAAATGGTGCAGTATCGACATTGATAAAAAAATGGCTTCCATGGACCAATCTGTAGTGATTATGGACATCTATGAAAAGGTTGTGTGAGATAATTCAATTCCATTATTATGTTTGTTGGGAAAAAATTCCTCAAGGTAACATTGTAGTATTTTTGGGTAGATTTGTTTTGTTGAAAAAGTAGGTTTCCATGAAGAAATTGTTGAGTTCTAGAGAAGTTATTGATAGTCCAAGTTGATAAAGGACAATGACAAAACAATGGATGATCTGGAGGTGGTACACAAAGAGCAGTACAAGGTGGCGACGTTTTCCAGGGTTTTCCAAATTTTTGGGGTCCAAAATTTGGATGTTAGTTAGCATCGAGAAAAGAGGATTTCCCTGAATATCATAATTAAATATGGAAAAGGCATGAATTTCGCAAAGTGAAGGTTCATGGTTTGGACTTCGTGAAGACCAGAAGAATGGAGGCGGTGATTCATTGTGATTACGACAAGCTTCGCGAATTACAGAGGCTGAAGCGCATCGTGGTGTTGAAGGGCTCTGTGAGGGAGCTTCGTGGCGATGAGGGGCATCGCGAGGGAGCTTTGTGGTGAAGGCGCGAAGAATTGATGGGATGCTCCGCGATTAATATGATCTCCGTGATCAGAAAATTGCCGTGGTGCTTCCCGATTTTGAGAGAATTCCGACAGGAACTTCAGAGCATCGCGATTTGAGATGACGTGGCATTGACTTCATGTGGAAAGTTGGAGGGTCGGTGAAATGGCCTATAAATAGAGGCAGACCTCCTCGAGCGAAGTAGAGAGAATTTTCAAAGAAAATATTTTTCTCTCGTATTGCGAAGGTGGTTCGCGGAGCCAGTGTGCTTCGCGAAATAAGAGCTTCGCGGCGGCTATTGTAGCTCCGCGAAAGTTGAGTGCTCCGTGTTGGCTCAGTGAGCATCACGAGGTAAGTTACTTTTCAACGACTTGAGCTTTGCGGAAGTGATTCGTGAGGTTGCTTCATGAGAGAGATTCATGAAAAGGAAGGAGCATCACGAAGGATTGTTTGATCTTTGCGAAATTGGGAGCCTCTCAAAGTAGGATGCTTTGCGAAGGTACTTTCCAAAGGTAATTGCCCAGTGGTCTGAGGCAAAGTGGTATTCATCAGTGGATGAACATTGGACTTTAAACAGAGCATCTATCTACAGTTAAAGATGCATTTCATACAATTGAAGAGACAAACAGGTCAATAAACTGTGAGTGAATCCCTTCATAGTGTAGTGAGATTAGGAAAAGGAAGAAGGTGATCCTCTCCACTGGAAGTGAGACAAAGAGAGTGAAACAGGGAGTGACCCTTGGGAAAGCAGTGAGATGACTCTAAAAATTGTATAGCCAGTGAGCCTGGGCATATAAGTGATCTAGCACGAACATTTTATTCCACACCTAGTGAAGTTTAGTGGACTTGGTATGACCGGAAACCTGTCAGCATATGCTCCTTGGACGTATCCCTTAGCGGTGAACCATGTAAAATTGATGTATCATGTGCTTGCTTTACGTTCTTTTTATAGTATGCAACATGAAAGATAGAGAATAGTTTTTTGCTTAACAGTGAAACAAGATCAGAACAGGCTTTATTTTTAATTACTCATACCCTGATTCACCCCCCCCTCTAAGGGTATTCAGCCTTGTGGACCTAACAATGTTTATATTTATAACATGGTGTAATATAGTGAAGAACATGGCTACTTGAGTTCATATAAATTATCATTATCTATTTATTTATTATTTATCTTCACTTGTAATGATGCTAATTTTTTTGGTTAATTCTATTTTAGATGGGCTCGTGAGATTATTTTCACTTAATTTTTAATATTTCTATTTCATTACTCTTATTTGAGATGTAACTATATCAAGATATATTGATTGATATTGTTGTTAGTGTTTTATAGGTTCTCGTTATGTTCTTATAATTGAGATTTCTGATAACATGTGATTGAGAGATGCATAAGACGTATTTTGTAATGGCCCGGACCTCTCTGGTCCATTACATTGTGAAATGTTGGTGTTGGAGGTGTTCCGGGAGGTCAAGGGGACTTATCCCCAACACTTTGCCAATTTTCTAGTTCTGTGAACAGTGTTTCCAGTTTTATGAACAGTAACAGATCGGCGAGACAGATCAGTTTCACAGATCGGTGAGACAGATCATTTTCAAAGATCGGTGAGACAGATCAGTTTCACAGATCGGTGAGACAGATCAGTTTCACAGATCGGTGAGACAGATCAGTTTCACAGATCGGTGAGACAGATCAGTTTCACAGATAGGTGAGACAGATCAGTGTCACAGATCGGTGAGACAGATCAGTTTCACAGATCGGTGAGACAGATCAGTTTCACAGATCGGTGTGACAGATCAGTTTCACAGATCGGTTTCACATATCGGTGGGACAGATCGTTTTCACAGATCGGTGGGACAGATCCGTTTCACAGATCGGTGAGACAGATCAGTGTCACAGATCGGTGAGACAGATCAGTGTCACAGATCGGTGAGACAGATCAGTTTCACAGATCGGTGAGACAGATCAGTTTCACAGATCGGTGAGACAGATCAGTGTCACAGATCGGTGTGAGAGATCAGTTTCACAGATCAGTTTCATAGATCAGCGAGACAGATCAGTTTCACAGATCGGTGAGACAGATCAGTTTCACAGATCAGTGTGACAGATCAGTTTCTTGTACAGTAACGGTGGGTGAACAGTGTTTCCAGACTCCTACAGTTTTTCCCCTTTTGACGTTTCCTTTGACGTAAAATACATTTAAAGCCTTATTTTAAGGGCTCTTATGGCCGATTCAAATGCCATAAATCCTATATTAATTATTCCTAAGGCTTGGAATGTTTTACTTGGTCAAACCACGTGGGTTAATGCGTTCCGTTTTTAATGGAGAATTAACCGGATCTTAAACCGTCACCTCGTTAAATCTTAAAAAGGGACGAGATATCATTCTCCCTTGTTCCTTCCCTTTGTTCTTAACTAAGAGGCGCTAGAACCTTTCAATCCTTTCCGTAGGAGTTGCACAAACAACCCTTACTCCTAGGATCAGTCCCGCTCTGTTGGATGCAACCAAGCTGTGTCGATCATTCTTCCACATAAGTTGTCGCAAGGGGAGGATCGTGACCTGCTGTGTGGATAAAGGACGTCAAGAACTCTTCGAGGTAGGGGATTCATGGCTTCTCTAATTATATATGTGCAATCGTAGAATTAGCATGATTTATTCCTTTGGATCACAATGAAATTGACCTAATTAAATACTTGAACTGGATTAAAAGAATTGGTTGATCGCGTGTTGTTGCTTTATACCGTGATAACGGTTTGCCTCATGTTTTCCTAGATATAGTGATATCTATGTTTCTTTGATTTGTTGATCGTTCATGATAGAAATTGATAATGAACGTAAAGCTGGAATTAACTGTTGATTAATTGGCGAAGGATAAAGAGGCATATAAATTAATCTGGTTTTTTTTGTCGTTGTTGTAGTTGTTCTAATTTGAGGATAATCAAATTAGGGAAGTATGTTTGGTTATTTAATTGTGATAGCTTACTGATTAGGTATCCATGATTGGAACCTACGAATAAGAAATCTGTTAATTCAATATGGATTTGAGAACAGATTATGTGGGAATTTCAAAAAGGGTTCTGAGTTACCCTCTTGTTTGTTAACGGGCCGAGAGCCCATTTTGTGATGTTCGTTTTCCTGCTGCTTGTGCTGTGATGTGAGCCTGGACGGTTGTTGTGATATGTAGAGGCATGGAGGCCTTATAGTTGTGGCAGCGGATGACGCCTAGTCTGGCGAGATGAATCGGTTTATGCATATGGGTGTCAGGGAGGGCACCAGGGGTGATGGAATGGGATGGATGTGGTTGCTAGTTGCTTGTGGTGTTCTTGAATGTTAATCTGCCTTGCTTTTCCCCACTGCTCAAGGCAGCTGGTCTTGCTACCATTCTTCCAAAGGAGGCGAGGACGCGCGGGGTATGCCACATGCTTTCCGTGTTTAGCCTCTCGAGGGAGAATGGGTATATGCTCTTTCTATAGGTGGCAAAGACCCGACGGGTAGTATATCTACTCACCGTGTTGAGCCTCCTTTGTGTTTAGAAGCATAGGATGTTTTTCTAGAATGCCTGGGAATGTGGAAAAGTCTTTCTGTAATGAATGATTGATTAAATGGTGAAAATCCACGGGGACGGAGATGCTAGAATTTAAAGGTGATGTGAATCTTAAAAAGGAGCAGTTGTATTGAAAGTGACTCCATTTCAGTTAAATGGGGAATTGTTCAATCTTAATTAATGCTTAATGAATTAACTAATGTACAGTGGAACTGATAAATGAGAATGGAGTAATCTAATAAAGCTCTTCAATTGGTTGTGTGTTTATAGGATACCTAGTCTTAGAAGTAGCAGCCTGGAGTCTGAGAGACGTTAGCTGCAGTTGTATCTAAGACTAGGTAATGCCCATAGTGTGGATGTGAGTTACTTATATATTCTGTACTTTTGTGTTTCTATATGCTACTCCACCCTGTCGGTAAGGGAAACTGACACCCCGGGGATTCTGAGCCCTGGGGGGGTGTTTTCCCCAGCATTCTGATGGGAGGTTGAATGGCTGACTACCCCCTTTGGCCCCGCTCTCTTCTCTTGGTAGATCTTAGTGCTGGTAGGCACAGTGGTTAGTTTTACCCATATATGTGTGTAGAGGGATGTAATGGTTTGTGGTTATTTCACACACACATATTCTGGATATAGTATCCTATGGACTACTATAGGTGTAACGTGTATAGGCTGTGATGGCTTGAGGATCCTTACTCGGTGTATGGGTTGTAATGGCTTGAGGTATAATACCCGACGTATGATACACGTTATGCGAGCTGTGGTGGCTCCCGGAAACTACCTGGTTACTTTTGGTTGTGAGGATTGTGTGGAGCTTAGCCCAGGTGTCTGCGGGCAAGCCTATGTGGTGCACGTGGTGCAGATTGTGGAGCTTGACCCATGTTGATACGGGCAAGCCTTTGGAGAGAGATGCACAGGACGTATGTCGTTGGGGCAAAGCGGCAAACCAGTGGGGAAGTAGTAGCGGGGTACCCTTGACATTCTTTACTATATGCTATATTCTTGTATGTGTTACTTGGTGAGAGTAGCCATGGTGAGGTTGGGAACATAGTATACCTGTTTAGGTGACGAGTTAGTTTCACATGTTGTTCACTGGGCTTTAGCATGCTTTCTTTACTTTTGCACGAGAGTCTTGGGGAGGATCCTACTGAGTATACTGTTATACTCACCCTATGTACATATAAACTGTTTTTCAGGTCACTTGGAGCAGGTTGGAGATCAAGCTGGTTACAACTAGCTTGCGGTTGGAGGAGGAGCTGTTCGGGCTTGTGGTCGCTGTCGTTTTACTTTCTTTTGGGTACTTTTAGTTTCCCCATTCAGTTTTAGTACTTTTGCATGACATTTCATATATGTACTTGGGTTTCTTTTACATTTCAGTTATGAGTTGGAGTTGGTTGGATTCTATTCTATCTCTCTCTTCTGCATGTGTAGTCTTAGAGGGTAATGCCTCCCATTTGTGTGTGTATTATACCCTCGGTGCTAGTCGCCAACCCGGGGCCTACTGGAGGCGGGACTCGGGGGTCATTATCTCCCTTTTCACATTGCCGGCCCAGGAGGGGTACACTTTGTGGGGAGGGGGTCGTGACAGAGTGGTATCAGAGGTCTGGTCGAGGGATAGGATGGAGTTTGGAGTTAGGCACAGGTGAGGATGCATGGGATGGTAGGGCAACGGTGTCATTCATGTTTAGCAAGTGGGGTAAACACTGGAGACCGGCAGAGACATAGGCGTTCAGGGCCCCCTATGATCTGTTGCACGGACCTTTAAGTTTATGATGGCTACTAAACAAAGTGATACTGGTTGCAGGGTAGAGACCTAGGAAAGGATCATGCATCATTATTCCTTGCGCCTGTGTTTGAATGGGTAGACCTTGGGATAGGTAACCTAAAATTAATAAAACAAAATAATTAATTAATTAATGTTGAGTCTTCCATATTCCAGGCTTAGGATCTCTAACGATTGTTATTTTACAGGTATGGCTCCAGGTCGGCGTCCCCGTCAGGTTTGCGCAGAAGGTTCCCAGCAGGCTGTTCCAGCAGATCGCCGCCGGGTAGAGGTTGACAACGATGACACTTGGAGGAAGACACTCCGAGAGTTTCAGCGCCAGAGTCTACAGAATTACGAGGGCTCCGTTTCAGATGCAGACACAGAAGACTGGTTGGAGGAGGTCGAGATAGGCTTCAGTTTGATTCGTGCTCGGAAGGAACACTGGGTGTCCTTGGTTGTGACGATGTTGCATGGAGCAGCGAGACAGTGGTGGTTCTTGTTCCTCGGGGATCGTGAGGAGTCAGCGATCTCAAGGGAGGAGTTTCGAGACAGGTTTAGAGTCGAGTTTCTTTCTTCAACTGCGAAGGCATCCAGTCTCTAAGAGCTTCTTACCCTTCGACAGGGGAGCTCCAGTGTTCGGGTGTTTGGAATCCGTTTCAGGAACCTTCTACGATATGCTTCAGACCTGTTACCAGATGATGAGGCCAGGGCGAGGCATTTCGAGGAGGCTTTGCGTCCAGAGATCCAGCGCCAGGTCACCCCATTTATGCTGAAGACATATCTTGAGGTGCTGGCGAGGGCAGAGGTTGTTGAGAGGACTTTGGCTAGGACCGGATCGTCACGAGAGGGGAATCATCATGATTCCTCAAGAAGCAGAGCTGTGGTCCGGGGTTCCCGGTTTTCAGGACAGAAGAGTTTCCGTTCACCTGGGGGTAGGTCCCATCCCTTCCCATCTCATTTCTCCGGAGGTAGAAACTCTCAGACCTATGCCAAGGGATCAGGCGCTTGTTTTTCTTGTGGTGGACGTGGTCATCAGCAGCGGGAGTGCCCAACTTTTCAGAGCAGTCATCGTGCACCAGGCGCTCCACTCCAGGTTCCTCCATTGAGGCAATTCCAGCCGAGGCAGCAGCAGCAGGTTGCACCGGCTTTAGATCACCAGAGGGTAGATGGATCAGGCAGAGGACAGCCCCATGACGCTCCCCGTCCTCAGAGAGAAGAGCGCGGCCGTGGTGGTGGTCGTCATCAGGGTCAGAGAGGCCGTGGAGGTGGTCGTGGTCAGCTTCATGCTCTAGCGTTGCCAGCTCCAGGCGAGCCAGACGTCGTCCGAGGTACCCTTTGCTTGTTTTCTACCTTGGTGTATGCTTTGTTTGATTCAGGAGCGACACACTCCTTTATATCCCCTACCCTTGTCCACGCTTTGGGACTTGAGGTAGAGAGGCTTCCAGTGCCCTTGGCGTTGACTACGCCAGTTGGAGGTCGAGCTAGCTTGTTTGAAGTATGTAGAGACTGTGAGTTAGTGTTGGGGCAGCACCGCTCTTGGGGAGATATCCTATGTTTACGAATACAACCATATGATGTCATCCTCGGCATGGATTGGTTGTATTCGGTGCAGGCTATTGTGGATTGCTACAGGAAGAAGTTCGTTTTCTTTGATGAAGATGGAGAGGAAGTAGTGTTTGTTGGTGAGAGAGATCCTCGGATGAGTCATAGACGAGTTTCATCCTTATCATCCATGATGGCTGGGATGATGCTGAGTTCTTCAGAGGTTCAACAGCTGGCGTTTCCTAGGGTCGTAGAAGAGTACCCTGATGTCTTTCCAGAAGAGGTTGTATCCTTACCCCCTCGACGGAAGATCGAGTTTGGGATCGAGCTACAGCCAGGAGCGTTTCCCATCTCTATGTCTCCATATAGGATGGCCCCTTCTGAGTTACGGGAGCTACGTATTCAGCTCAATGGTCTATTGCAGTGTGGTTTTGTTCGGCCAAGTGTGTCACCGTGGGGTGCACCAGTCTTGTTCGTGAAAAAGGCTGATGGCAATTTGCGGTTGTGCATCGATTATCGTCGCTTAAACAAAGTGACAATAAAGAACCGTTATCCTCTCCCGCAGATTGATGACCTATTCGATCAACTGAAGGGTGCAAGTTGGTTTTCAAAGATCGACTTGCGGTCAGGATATCATCAGATGCGTGTAAAGGATGAGGATATCCCGAAGACTGCTTTCCGCTGTCGTCATGGGCATTTTGAGTTTGTTGTAATGCCATTCGGCGTGACAAATGCTCCAGCTGTTTTCATGGGGTTGATGAATGCTGTGTTCCGTGAATTCTTGGACAAGTTTGTTGTGGTTTTCATTGACGACATCCTTGTGTACTCCACATCTGAAGAAGAGCATGCAGAACATCTACAAGCTGTTTTGGGAGTTCTTCGCCAACATCGGTTGTTTGGGAAGTTGTCCAAGTGTGAGTTCTGGGCTCGAGAAGTTCGTTTCTTGGGACATGTTGTGTCCCAATAGGGAGTAGCTGTGGATCCTTCGAAGATAGAAGCAGTGGTGTCTTGGATAGCCCCCAAGACCGTGTCAGAGGTGCGAAGTTTCCTTGGTCTCGCAGGCTATTATAGGAGGTTTGTGGCTAATTTCTCCCGAGTTGCGACTCCTCCGACAGCTTTGACCAGGAAGGATCAAGCGTTCATATGGACTGATCAGTGCGAGACAGCTTTCGAGTATCTAAAGGAGAAGTTGGTAAGTGCTCCAGTCCTTTGTCTTCCAACGGAGGGAGTCCAGTTTGATGTTTTCTGTGATGCTTCACATCTAGGGCTAGGCTGTGTTCTCATGCAGCAGAGGTCAGTTGTTTCTTATGGGTCTCGGCAGTTGCGTCCCCATGAACGCAACTATGCCACCCATGATCTTGAGTTGGCAGCCGTGGTGTTTGCGCTGAAGTTGTGGAGACATTACCTCATTGGAGAGCGCTTTGTGGTTTTCACCGATCATAAGAGTTTGAGGTATGTTTTCTCTCAGCGGGATTTGAACTTGCGGCAGCGTCGGTGGATGGAGTTCTTGCAGGAATACGACTTCGAAATATCGTATACACCTGGGAAGGGAAATGTTGTTGCTGATGCACTGAGCCGAAAGTCACGTAATGATGTTGTGCGTAAATCTGGTGATTCCTGGAGAGGGATGGAAGAGCTAACAGCTTTGCATCTTGATATGGGAGAAGTTGGAGGAAGATGTTGTCTTTTCCAGATGACGGTGCAGTCATCCCTGATGCAAAAGGTGGAAGAGTCTCAGTTGGGTGATCTAGAGGTGGAAGTTTTGAGAGACAGAGTTGTTTGTGGGGAGGCCCCTGATGGTTGGTCAGAGGATGAACAACACCGAGTGTTGTATCATGACAGGCTTTTTGTTCCCTTGGCGATGCGCGAGACGGTTCTCCAAGAGTTCCATAGCTCGCCCTTAGCTGTACATCCTGGTGTGACGAAGATGTATCGATCCTTGAGGAGTCAGTTTTGGTGGCCTGGGCTGAAGTGTTCAGTTGCAGAATGTGTGTCTCGATGTTTAGTCTGCCAGAAGGTGAAGGCCGAACACCGTGTTCCTGGTGGTCTTCTCCACCACTTAAAGATTCCTCAGTGGAAGTGGGAGGACATCTCAATGGACTTTGTTACAGGTTTACCTCGAGCTCCGGGAGGACATGATGCTATATGGGTGGTAGTGGATCGTTTAACTAAATCGGCCCACTTCATAGCAATCAAGGAGTCGAGCTCAGTGGAGGTTTTGTCGAGGCAGTATCTGGAGGAGGTGGTGAGGCTTCACGGAGTTCCTAAGACGATCATTTCTGATCGAGACCCTCGTTTTACCTCGAGGGTGTGGAGAGGTCTCCAGCATGCTTTTGGCTCTCAACTATGCCTTAGCACTGCTTTTCATCCTCAAACGGATGGTCAGACAGAGCGAACCATCCAAACTCTTGAAGACATGTTGCGCTCTTGTGTTCTTGATTTTGGAGGTTCATGGGTGAAGCACTTACCTTTGGTAGAGTTCACTTACAATAATAGATTTCACTCTACCATCGGCATGGCGCCGTTTGAAGCCTTGTATGGCCGGCCATGCCGTTCTCCGTTGTGCTGGACTAGGGTCGGAGAGTCAGCAATTCTCGGACCAGAACTAGTGCAGAATACGACGGAGATGGTTCAAGTGATTCATGAGAGGATGAAGACAGCACAAGATCGTCAGAAATCTTATGAGGATCAAAGAAGGAGACCCTTAGAGTTTAATGTTGGGGATCATGTGTTTCTGAAGGTGACTCCCCGTCGTGGGCAGCGAAGGTTTGGTCGCGGAAGTAAGCTTTCTCCCCGTTTTGTTGGGCCTTTCGAGGTGTTAGCTCGTGTTGGAGCTGTGGCATATCGAGTAGCACTTCCCCCTCGGATGAGTCGGATACATGATGTTTTTCATGTATCGCAGCTCCGTCATTATCTTCATGATGAATCTCATGTTATTAATTGGGGAGAGATCGATATTGATGATGATGCAACCTTCGAGGAGCGACCTGTGGAGATCCAAGACCACAAGGAGAAGGTGTTGTGTGGGCGTTCTATTCCTTTAGTTCGTGTCTTGTGGCGACACGGTGGCATGGAGGAGAGTACATGGGAGCGTGATTCACAGATACGTGCTCAGTACCCAGAGTTGTTTAATGTTTAACTCCTTTCATGTAATGATGGTTTCTCTGTGGTTGGACCTTTCATGTTTTGTTTATGTACCTTTGATGTGATGTTGTGAATGAATTGTTTGGGTATGGATTGTTTGTTCCCGGATGTCATAGTTTTGTTCCAGCTTTCGAACAACTCATGGTGGTTTTCCCCTGAGAGGTATCTTATGGGGTGGTTGTTCGGACCCCTCTTTTCTTCTGGGTTGGTTTTTAATTCTCGACGACGAGAATGTTTTGAGAGGTATCTAATGTAATGGCCCGGACCTCTCTGGTCCATTACATTGTGAAATGTTGGTGTTGGAGGTGTTCCGGGAGGTCAAGGGGACTTATCCCCAACACTTTTCCAATTTTCTAGTTCTGTGAACAGTGTTTCCATTTTTATGAACAGTAACAGATCGGTGAGACAGATCAGTTTCACAGATCGGTGAGACAGATCAGTTTCACAGATCGGTGAGACAGATCAGTTTCACAGATCGGTGAGAGAGATCAGTTTCAGAGATCGGTGAGACAGATCAGTGTCACAGATCGGTGAGACAGATCAGTTTCACAGATCGGTGAGACAGATCAGTGTCACAGATCGGTGAGACAGATCAGTTTCACAGATTGGTGAGACAGATCAGTTTCACAGATCGGTGAGACAGATCAGTTTCACAGATCGGTGTGACAGATCAGTTTCACAGATCGGTGTGACAGATCAGTTTCACAGATCAGTTTCACAGATCGGTGAGACAGATCAGTTTCACAGATCGGTGAGACAGATCAGTTTCACAGATCGGTGAGACAGATCAGTTTCACAGATCGGTGAGACAGATCAGTTTCACAGATCGGTGAGACAGATCAGTTTCACAGATCGGTGTGAGAGATCAGTTTCACAGATCAGTTTCACAGATCGGTGAGACAGATTAGTTTCACAGATCGGTGAGACAGATCAGTTTCACAGATCGGTGAGACAGATCAGTTTCACAGATCGGTGTGACAGATCAGTTTCATGTACAGTAACGGTGGGTGAACAGTGTTTCCAGACTCCTACAGTTTTGCCCCTTTTGACGTTTCCTTTGACGTAAAATACATTTAAAGCCTTATTTTAAGGGCTCTTAAGGCCGATTCAAATGCCATAAATCCTATATTAATTATTCCTAAGGCTTGGAATGTTTTACTTGGTCAAACCGTGTGGGTTAATGCGTTCCGTTTTTAATGGAGAATTAACCGGATCTTAAACCGTCACCTCGTTAAATCTTAAAAAGGGACGAGATATCATTCTCCCTTGTTCCTTCCCTTTGTTCTTAACTAAGAGGCGCTAGAACCTTTCAATCCTTTCCGTAGGAGTTGCACAAACAACCCTTACTCCTAGGATCAGTCCCGCTCTGTTGGATGCAACCAAGCTGTGTCGATCATTCTTCCACATAAGTTGTCGCGAGGGGAGGATCGTGACCTGCTATGTGGATAAAGGACGTCAAGAACTCTTCGAGGTAGGGGATTCATGGATTCTCTAATTATATATGTGCAATCATAGAATTAGCATGATTTATTCCTTTGGATCACAATGAAATTGACCTAATTAAATACTTGAACTGGATTAAAAGAATTGGTTGATCGCGTGTTGTTGCTTTATACCGTGATAACGGTTTCCCTCATGTTTTCCTAGATATAGTGATATCTATGTTTCTTTGATTTGTTGATCGTTCATGATAGAAATTGATAATGAATGTAAAGATGGAATTAACTGTTGATTAATTGGCGAAGGATAAAGAGGCATATAAATTAATATGGTTTTTTTTTTGTCGTTGTTGTAGTTGTTCTAATTTGAGGATAATCAAATTAGGGAAGTAAGTTTGGTTATTTAATTGTGATAGCTTACTGATTAGGTATCCATGATTGGAACCTACGAATAACAAATCTGTTAATTCAATATGGATTAGAGAATAGATTATGTGGGAATTTCAAAAAGGGTTCTGAGTTACCCTCTTGTTTGTTAACGGGCTGAGAGCCCATTTTGTGATGTTCGTTTTCCTGCTGCTTGTGCTGTGATGTGAGCCTGGACGGTTGTTGTGATATGTAGAGTCATGGAGGCCTTATAGTTGTGGCAGCGGATGACGCCTAGTCTGGCGAGATGCATCGGTTTATGCATATGGGTGTCAGGGAGGGCACCAGGGGTGATGGAATGGGATGGATGTGGTTGCTGGTTGCTTGTGGTGTTCTTGAATGATAATCTGCCTTGCTTTTCCCCACTGCTCAAGGCAGCTGGTCTTGCTACCATTCTTCCAAAGGAGGCGAAGACGCGCGGGGTATGCCACGTGCTTTCCGTGTTTAGCCTCTCGAGGGAGAATGGGTATATGCTCTTTCTATAGGTGGCAAAGACCCGACGGGTAGTATATCTACTAACCGTGTTGAGCCTCCTTTGTGTTTAGAAGCATAGGATGTTTTTCTAGAATTCCTAGGAATGTGGAAAAGTATTTCTGTAATGAATGTTTGATTAAATGGTGAAAATCCACGGGGATGGAGATGCTAGAATTCAAAGGTGATGTGAATCTTAAAAAGGAGCAGTTTTATTGAAAGTGACTCCATTTCAGTTAAATGGGGAATTGTTCAATCTTAATTAATGCTTAAAGAATTAACCAATGTACAGTGGAACTGATAAATGAGAATGGAGTAATCTAATAAAGCTCTTCAATTGGTTGTGTGCTTATAGGATACCTAGTCTTAGAAGTATCAGCCTGGAGTCTGAGAGACGTTAGCTGCAGTTGTATCTAAGACTAGGTAATGCCCATAGTGTGGATGTGAGTTACTTATATATTCTGTACTTTTGTGTTTCTATATGCTACTCCACCCTGTCGGTACGGGCAACTGACACCCTGGGGATTCTGATCCCTGGGGGGGTGTTTTCCCCAACATTCTGATGGGAGGTTGAATGGCTGACTACCCCCTTTGGCCCCGCTCTCTTCTCTTAGTAGATCTTAGTGCTGCTAGGCACAGTGGTTAGTTTTACCCATATATGTGTGTAGAGGGATGTAATGGCTTGTGGTTATTTCACACACATATATTCTGGATATAGTATCCTATGGACTACTATAGGTGTAACATGTATAGGCTGTGATGGCTTGAGGATCCTTACTCGGTGTATGGGCTGTAATGGCTTGAGGTATAATACCCGACGTATGATACACGTTATGCGAGCTGTGGTGGCTCCCGGAAACTACCTGGTTACTTTTGGTTGTGAGGATTGTGTGGAGCTTAGTCCAGGTGTCTGCGGGAAAGCCTATGTGGTGCACGTGGTGCAGATTGTGGAGCTTGACCCATGTTGATACGGGCAAGCCTTTGGAGAGAGATGCACAGGACGTATGTCGTTGGGGCAAAGCGGCAAACCAGTGGGGAAGTAGTAGCGGGGTACCCTTGACATTCTTTACTATATGCTATATTCTTGTATGTGTTACTTGGTGAGAGTAGCCATGGTGAGGTTGGGAACATAGTATACCTGTTTAGGTGACGAGTTAGTTTCACTTGTTGTTCACTGGGCTTTAGCATGCTTTCTTTACTTTTGCACGAGAGTCTTGGGGAGGATCCTACTGAGTATACTGTTATACTCACCCTATGTACATATAAACTGTTTTTCAGGTCACTTGGAGAAGGTTGGAGATCAAGCTGGTTACTACTAGCTTGCGGTTGGAGGAGGAGCTGTTCGGGCTTGTGGTCGCTATCGTTTTACTTTCTTTTGGGTACTTTTAGTTTCCCCTTTCAGTTGTGGTACTTTTGCATGAAATTTCATATATGTACTTGGGTTTCTTTTACATTTCAGTTATGAGTTGGAGTTGGTTGGATTCTATTATATCTCTCTCTTCTGCATGTGTAGTCTTAGAGGGTAATGCCTCCCATTTGTGTGTGTATTATACCCTCGGTGCTAGTCGCCAACCCGGGGCCTACTGGAGGCGGGACTCGGGGGTCATTATCTCCCTTTTCACATTGTCGGCCCAGGAGGGGTACACTTTGTGGGGAGGGGGTCGTGACATATCTCATTAGGTAGTTTTTAAGGTGACCCCACCTTTCAATCTATTATTAAGGATTCAATGTTAATTTTTAAGGAATTTATTTCTTTTAGAGAGATCTAAGGTCTGTGTGTATATCTATATATAATTCCCATTGAGGATTTAGGTGGTTTGGAGGTGCTTCGAAGACTTGGGAGGCGTTTTATCATCAAATGGGCCAACAAACTATGTTGGTGGGAATGGTGGATGATTTTTATATTGATTGTGGTATTTTGGTACAAAAAATTTGAATTATGACATAACAATACATTTTTGTAGTTTTCTAGTCTGGTGTTCTTTTTTCTGAAATTACCAACTCAAATTGTCATATGTATGTGTACTGTGGAACATATAACAATAAATATTATCCTCTATAAGAAATAGATGTGTGGAATATTGTATATAGATATTTTATATGTCTTGTTAAGGGGAAAATATCATAGAGATGTGAAAAAACAGGGTATCATGGATGGGATGACATTGTCATGAAACACCACAACTTTAGTAAGGACATGGAAAAATCCTTGGTTGAATCCATGCATATTTCAAAATGGATTAAATCACATGCAATCCTATTGGATACATACTTGATAAAAAGTGTATATAACTGAGGATTTAAGAATCATATTAAATTCTAATTTTTTCAATTCATTTGCACTATGAACTCACATAGTTTCTTCATGAATATTTCCTTTTATTTTACTCATGCATCAATGAGTTTTGGAATTTTGGTATTATAACACACATTGGAGCTTTATTTATGGTTGTTATTTATAAGAAGTATTTATCCTAAATCAAAATAGAAACCCTAGATCAATAAAAAAATTTATAATCCCATTTTCTCGGTGAATCATGATCTTTGTATCAAGGAACCTTCCACTTCTATTATTTTTTTCCATAATCAATTTTTTTATTTGGTCATATGTTGGAGACACAATTTTTGGTTAATTAAAATAAATTAATTTTGAAAGTCTTTAGATTAAATTTATTGGAAATAATTCAATTACTTTGGTGGATCCTATTATAGTGGTGGATGAATATATTTTGTCAGCTGTTCTTTGATGAATTTTTAACATCTAATTGAGGTAGGGGAGTTTTGGATTATCCTATTATATGATTTTGTATATTAGTTATGCAATGATTCATTTACATGGATGATTGTGAAATTACCAATAATAGTTTACAATCTAATTTAATGAATATAAGTGTTTCATTTATATATAGATCACATTAATTTTGACTTAGATAATAGTTTTCTTATGGTTTTAAAAGGTAGTGTGATATCTATTTTTATGAATATTAAATAATTTTGTATGGATAATTATTTTTTATAATGGAATGATATATAACGTTTAAATTGTATTGCATTCTGGATAAAATATTGAGGAATAATGTTTTATTGAAAGTATTATTCAATTAATATTATTGAAATAAAATTATTTCGGACGAATCACTAATTGAAAACTATATTTATATTTTAAATGGAAATTTAGCAAAATACATCCAAGATTGTTTACATATTAATGGAATTTTAAAATAGTATATTCAAATGAAAAATTATTAAGATATATTTTGACAAATCTACAAGATATACATGGAGGGATGTTTAAATAATTTATTGATTTTTATAGTAGGTGAAATATGCTCCCCATGGATAAGAATTTCGATAATGTAATTATTTATTATATTATTTTTAATAAATTATTGTTTTATATTGATATATGGTTATATATATGTGTGTAAGATTGCATATGAAGGATGAAAGTATAATTTTTAGGAAAGAATACATATATGATTGTTTTCTATTTGTTTGATGAATTATAAACTTTCACTATACATGATAATTTTTATGTTATGTGATTCTATTCTCAAATGAATTTTAGTTGAAGATAAATAGTTTTGGAGGTTTCGTTTTGTGGTAATATCTTGTTCCAGTCAATCAATGGGGGATTCATTATGACATTGAAGGTGTTATAAATGATAATACTAGTATATATGGGGTGCGTTGAAGATAATATTTCTCATTGATTTTATTAATAATATGTTTATTGAATTTGAATGAATCTTTTTAATTAATGTATAACTAACTTTATTTTATAGAAATTTAATTACCCACATCATGAATTATAAGTTTGTGAATTTTTTTATGCATCAAATTCATGGAAGATTATTACGATTCCTAGGGTACATGTAATTTTAGAATTTTAATTATTAATAAATGTATTAACTAATTATATCAGTGGACTAATTAAATGATGAAAATATGATAATATTGATGAATTGTGGATTTAGTTTGAATATACCAAGATGATATGGACATGAAATTAAATTTATATAATAATAATTTACACAAGAAAATAATTAAATTAATGATTTCTAAATAATTCATTTCCACATATGGATAATTATTAAATAGTAGTGACATATGGCTGCCTAAGAAATGATATTTTTATGAGATGATATGATGAGTTTAATTCCCATTATATATATGTGAACACCATCTATTTTTAATGTTGAATGATTTCAATTTATACCCACCCATTTGTAGGGAAATTATTACCCAGTGGTTTCTAGGATGGTATCTTCCCTAATATCCAGTTTCTCTTTGAACCAATGGACAACATACCATTTTTAAATTTCTATCTTCTTCTAGTACTGATTTTTTTTTGTATACTAGTTGTTAATCATTTTAATATATGTGTGTATGTCACTATAGTTTCCTCTTGTTATTTTAAAAACATGTATATTATTATAATATATATTTTGGATTGTAATAATAATGTCAAGGTTCTAATCTGATGGATTAATGTATAATACATGACATATCTTATCTAATGAATCCTTAAAACTACTTTGATATAATATTTATTTGTGTTTTGGTATGATTATATGGTTTGATATAATACATTTTTGTTATGATATAGAATCATTGGTTCCTTTGGAATGGTTTTAATTTTGAAAAAGATATAGATTGGGATGTATGTAACTAGGGAAGAGAAACCATTATTTGGTGTAGTATTATAGGGTTCCATATTTAAGTATTTATTTATTTGTTAACATATTAATGATACATGTTTTAAGTGAAATGGTGTGGTTAGGAACCAAAAATACATGATTATGTGATAAATAAATTTCTCTTTTTTTCATTGTGATTTACACTGATTTTCATATGATTTTCATGAGAATCTATAAATAGGATCGTACTGATTAAAATTAATATTAAAATTATATGTATAATTTTTTTATTTCAAAACTAGTGGATTTTATTTGTAATTATGATAGAATATATTGGCTCATGGGTTTTTTTGTTATCTATTTGGGCAATGAGGGTACTAATGAGGATTTATCTTTCGCGTAATTTAATTTAATTTTCATGTGGTTTATGTAATATGACTTTACAAAATGGTTGGGGTATTTTTGTTTTATTTAGATGTAGTTGTTTTATTGTTTTATCTAGTCTCTCATTTTTTATGGTGATCATATAGTGAAATGAATCCAATTTTTATGAATAATATACCCTCAATTCGTTTTAGTGACTAATTTACAACTATATGTATACTTCATGAATCAATATCTCACTACAGTTATTTCTACACTAGTAGTAGTTTACAATTATTAGGGGAGGAAATCATGAAACATTCATTTAAAGATCCTATATAAATTCATTTTTTTAATAAAAAAATATAATGGAAAAATACATGATTGAAATATAATTTTATATATTACATTGACTAAGTAATTTGATCATATATGGATTCAATATAAATATATTTAATAAGAAAAATTTGGGTTCCTATAAAATCATTGATATATTATCATATTCTTACCCAATGTAGGTTATTTTCACAATTTTTAATGAGACCCCTCTTAAGATTATTATTTATTTTTTATTATTTTCACTCAATTAAAATAATTACATTTAAACAATCAAATTTGATGTTACCTATTGTCATTATTCATTTTCAACCATGAATACATATTTAATACACTTATATAAAAAAATATTTAAGATATTTTATATAGTTAATCTATTTAACATTATTATGTATGATATTTACTATAAATGATATTTTGATATTATTACACAAAATATATGACTTCAGTATGTTGTAAAAAAATTCATTCAGATGTTATTAATATGATCTTTGTCACATAATTAGAAATCCCACGAATGAATTGTATAATGTTTTCATATCATAAAGATCCATATATGGTCTATATATCATGAGCCTATACACTATGTTTCTTAGTCATGATTGTGAGCCATAATTTATTCTCTTGATGTCTTGTTTTAAATTTTTTTCCAAAATCTTATAAGGAATGAATTATTGATATGAACATATTTATAACATTCATTATTTGATAATATATATTGAAACTCAGTTTTAGAAATATAACTTGCCTCACAATGATTATGATTATTTTATTCACTATAAATTAATATGATTGTTACATTAATCATCCCTATAACTCATACTTTTCTATCATGTCTCAATATAGGGTATATTATAATCTTTTATAACAACAATTGGATTTAACTAAACCATATATATATTTATTAAAATATACAAAGTTCTATTTAAGGTTTTATATTTATGTTTCAATAATACAGAAGATATTATCATCTTGATTCATTGTATATATATACTGGTTATTTTTTCCAAAATACATATGTCATATTATTCATAGTTTTTTGGGTTCATTATATATAATAAATTAAATATTATTTGTTTTATGTTATTTTAATTTATAGGTTACGAAATACATAATGGGAGTTCATGAAATATTATTTCTTTCATTAATGTTTTATATATGCCCAGAAATTCATTTATGATGATTATATACCTCAATGAAGACATTTCGTATAATCATTAAACTTTATTTATTGAATGTTAATTTTAATTTAATGTACATTATATCATGATGGGTTTTAATTTAAATTCCATAAGGAAATTTCATTGAAATATTCATTCATTTTTTTTAATAATTATATTGAACACATTTTCTTAGATGTACACATTATTTAAATTTAAACCTAAATATTCATGTATGTACATCAATAACTTTAAAATATTATGTTAATGGAAATGATATTATTATAATTATAAAAATGATATTTTAATTTTTCCAGTCTTGATTTTTTTTAATTTCATTATAATATTGGAAATTGTAAATTTTATCATATTCAGATTGAAAAAACATTTCAATTATTATTTCTCATCAGTATCATAAAAAATTAATGGAAATTTTAATTTTATTCATAATAAAATTCTATACACATTGTGTATTAATGTTTTTTTAAATATTTTTAATTTAATTTTATATTTATCATTTGATTTATATCATTAAATATTCTTTATTTGTAGTTTTAATAATATTATTTTATGATTATTTTGATTAAATTATTTGTTCACATAATTAAATTTATGTTATATATTTTAGAAACATTATATTATGATGAGTGGGTAAATTATATCCCACAAATGCATTGGGTAAGGATATATTCTATGTTGAAATTATAATGTTTTTATATAATAAAGTTATTAAATTAAAAAATTGATTCTAATGGTGAAAAAAGAGTACAATGAGTTTGAATTCTCATGTTATGTTCATTATTATTGATTTTAACTTATAATTATAATATTATTAATTGAAAAAATCACAAATTAAGTTTGTTCATAAGAAAATGTTATTTATGGAACTATTATTTTATTGTGAAAAATGAAGTTCATTTTCATGGTTTTCATTTTTATATTATTTTTATAGGTCTTTAAATTAATGAAATATGACTTTACAAACTTATAACACTTCAATAATGTTATGGAATGCCTCATATAATGTTTATCAACTTTAGATCCATTTTATTCGTTAAATATCATTATACATTGTTCATGTACATTTTTTATACTATAGAAATAATATAATGGGAAAATGTTAAATTACTATATGTATTGTTATGTTTTATTATTACCGTTACATGGTATTTTAGACCACTCTATATTATTATTTTAACTTTCTACATCATTTAGATGAGTAATATGTATAATATGTACAGATCGGTATAACGTGTAAATAATATCTAGTTACATTTTATAGACGTTACCTAAAATAGAAATTTTGAATTATATTTAGAATAATTCCAATTTTAAGAGATATATAATGGTATTTTAGTATAATATTATCCTAAATTATAATAAAATTAATCTATAATTTTTGTCGACATATAAATTTCAATATAATTATCATCACAATTTTATATATTAATTCTCATGTTTTGGATTCATTAATGGTTATTTAATGTAGTATTTAATGAATCTGCATTATGTAATTTATTTTGGAGTGTGGTTTGGGGGAATATATGTAAATTAAAATTAAAATATAAAAAAGATAAATTCTATAAATATTTATAAATTTATATTGTTTGAAAAATTTATTTGTGGTAAAATGTAAAAGGAATAATCAATATTAAATTTATTTTCTTATTTTATTCAATAATCAGTAAATTTGATATTTTTATGTAGTCCTTATAATCCTCATAATATATCTAAATAATTATCATGGGATTCCAAATCGATGTCACAAATATGTATCAATTTATTATAAAAAAAATATTTCATAAAACAATTATCAATGAAAGAGGAAAATAATTCTTATACCAATGAACTCATTAAAATACATAACTCTTTACACAAATACATTTATTATAAAAATTACCAATTAATATAAGTTTACTAAGAATTTATAACTTCATATTATTATGTATAATATTTTCAATATGGTTATTATTGATTAGAATTATTCACTTAAATAAACAATGATGGAGTAGTAGATAATTGGATCAATTAGAAATTTGAGAATAGGTATTCCTTCCAATGATACTTTTAAATATCAAATTACTATATCATAATTCTTGATAAAGCATTTTGATAAAATTCTACTCTAAAAAAATTATTTTTTTATATTATTTATATTTTATATATCTTTATAAATTTTAATCTCTATTTGGTTAAAATTATATTCATATGATTCTATATAGAAATACCATCCTAGTCTCCACTATTAATTCTAGAATCATTATACACCATGTCATGGTGATTCTATGGATTCCCTAATTAGTGTATCTATAATGACATTGGTATTCATAGAATAATACGTTTTAATTTTTAATAATAATTTTGAGTAGTATAATAATTTTATGTTAAAGGGGACACTTTTTTTGATAGCGTAATCGATATGAAACAAGGGGATTCTCCGAAATCAATCATTGCACACAAAATTGTGATATACTAAAAATTAATACAATATTATTATTATTTTAAATTGTACGTAATTCATAGAAATTGTATTGGATGGAATAAATAGAGATAAAAATTTATGATTATAAATGTTTGTTAAATATTTTTTCATTTATACAATATAATTTAGAGGCTTAAAATAAGAATGTGTTTGATTTTAGGCGTGAAATGCTATAATATTCATTAAAAGGTAGATTTAATTCCTTTTGATGGGGAACCCTTATTAAATTTAGTTTTGTAACATTTATACGTTCCATTATTCAAATAAAAAATATATGAAAAACCACCCATGTTCTAATATAGTGGTGGGTAATGAATCTCACTAGGATTTCAAAAAATGACTTCCCTACCCAAAACACGAGGATAGAACAAGTGATAACATTTACATGAAATAATTTATAAATTTATTTTGAATAATATTACTACAAAACCAAAATTGTTACTATGAAATATAGTTATCAAATATGAATACTCTTTCCATGGAAACAAAAAAATAATATCTTCCAAACAATTTCACAATCCAATTCTCATTCCATTTCCAATCCACCTATTAGGGAATCCATCCTTTCTCTTTGAGGTGACATATCCATAAACACAAGTGTCCCTTCATTGTTCTACAATTTCATCACAATGTAACTAAAATCACATATTTCATTAATCCTTTGTCATCGAGAACCTAACTATTTTTTGATTAGGCTCAATTTGAAATATGAACACACACCATCATGCATGACCAAAAAAATGGGAATATAATATTTGGAAAAACACTTTAGTAAAATAATAAGTTAATTGAATAACCTTTTAGAACACGGTTTTCAATGATTGAAAATATGAATCAATTTTAAAATAAAAATTTTTAAATCATTTCTCTATAATATTTGAACAATAATTGAATAATTCCAAAAATCATCCCTAAATACGGTCTCCAAATATCAATCGAAGGATTCAAGTGAAAACATATTAATCAAGAATTAATGGGAAAAAATTGGGACCATGACTGCAGGTTCTAATAATACTAGTTGAGATTGATTCCAAAAACCATAATAATTATGAGGAAAATAAAGGAAGATATACAAACTCCCACAACTATTGGTTAAGCCTAAAAAATTATGCCTTTAATATCTTCCAATAACATCATAAAGGACACATCTAATTGTGATTGGAATCAACACCGTAATATCTATCTAATGTTTACATGTTCAATGGAACCGATTGATGAAAAAATGTATATCTAATAGAAACCACCAAAAAGAACCACAAAAGGAGACTTAATAGGGAAATACGGAATCTACACACAATAAAAATACTTTGGATCACCATCAGATCAATAGGGAAACCATTCAAATCCTCTGAATGAATCAAATATTATGATAGGTTTGTTTTAGAGAAAAAATGTACTTATGAGAGGTGAAATATTTTCAGATCAACTTATTAACAATCTAATATTTAAATTGTTCGTGGATAGTCACACAATTTAAAAAAACATGTGCTATCATTCCATAATCCTCTACCTTAAGGATGATCATTCTGGATTTAGCATTAATGTATGAAAACACTTGTTCCAAAAATAAGAAAATTTTTTTTTACCACATTCCAATGTTTATCAATGGTGGATGCATGGTTTGGAAAATCATTGCCCCTAAATGTGCCCCTACCCATTATATGGTATTTCCCCTTGCATAGTTTCTTATAAGAGTTTCATTTTTTACCAAAATCATGCACATGACATGAACCATTAACAAATCTCAAAAAAATTTAAAATTTCATGATAATATTCCAAAACATCAACCATATTACTTAAAAAATTAAAAAAAATATTTAAAGTGTTGTATACATGAAACCGGTGATACAAAATTCTCCCCAACATTGGCCATTCCATCCATAAATAGTAGAATTCAACAATTCCCCTAAAATATTTATGTCCATTACATGACCATGACCTTTCCAATCTCTAATGATTCTTTATTAATCTAACCACATTTCCATATAACCCGCACTAGATTGATTCTTCTACCTAACAGTAAATTCTCTTGCCTATCCACAATGTACATTAAAACATAAAACAATGATTTTTTAAGATCAAGTTCAACCTAATCCCATCAAATGACAAGGTATGTTTCAATATAATACTTTTATATTGAGGTATGTAAAACACATTAGGCATAAAAATGATACACATTTTAAATTTTATCAAGTATACAACTTCCCCAACACATTCCAGTAACTCAATTGGGCCTATGTGTTAGGGAGATAACATTACACTCTTCAGAAATCCATAATTACAATGAAATATATTTATAATAAAAAAACAAAATATCACTCACCAATAATGATAATGATTTTTGATGATGATCCACATACTATTTCAAATAACTATAAGCCCTCTCCATCATCTTCCCAAACAAAAAAAATATTCTCCATTTTTTCATAAACAAGGTTGCGTCCAACTAGTGATGTCTCACAAATTTCCACCCAACAATGTCGATGATTACAAGGATTCTCAAACAATTATTCAAATGGATCCATATGTATCGAGCCATGATAACTATCATTTTTTGTGAAATCCTTAATTGTTATGTGCTACTCCCATGATCCACTATAATCAATTATAAATGACTGCAACATGTGATCCAAAGTTTGTATCATCAACTTGGATTTTTCATCCGTATGAGGATGAAATGTTTTACACATATTAATCTAAGTTCAATTTTATTTCAATTAGGTTTCTATAAATCAATGATTTAAACCACATTAAATTTTATAAGACTATTAAATCTTATATATCATTAAAAATTTTCACATCATAGAAATGAATTTTTGAAAAGTCCTCCACCATATGAGATTCATGAATAGGGATGAAATGCGATAGAATTAAGGGATAATCCACTATTCCCCAAACTGAATCAAGTTTCTAAAAAAATAATAGATTAACTATTAAATAACTTAGGGATAGCTGCTCTCATTTAAAAATAGGGAATGGTAATGAATTAAACATACCTACTTGTTACAGATGCACTACTTTTTCATGATAAAAAGTTAAACATCACGATAAAAACTGAGAATCATTTATTTTCATACAAACACACTAAAATTTAACAATAAAATACTTTTAAATATTTTATTATCCATGATGAATTACCCAAATTTGAATGGTTTTAAGAATGAAGTATTATTTCATGTAAATCCATACTAAAATGATACCTATTTCTTAACCACCGCACCAATCTCTCATCCAACACCCATCCCTCAATAGTTTCCCAACCATTGAATTTTTATCTTACCAAAACACATTCTATGTTTTATGTTTTTTCCTATTTAACCATATTCACAAAATTGAAATGAAAACCCAATAATGAAATTAAAAACTCACCTCTTTCACTACATTACATATGCGTGTCACCTAGGCTACTCATTTAAAGATTCTATCTACAACTGAGAATCCAACATGCTTCTTAATAAATCCACCACCAAATTTCCATTACTAATTCTATGGATCATGTCTATGTCAAATACATTGAGGCACTCAATCACTATTTTTTGTATTATGTTAACATCCATTTTTGAGAAAATATGATTCAAGATTTTATGATAAATAAGAACTATATATTTCACACCTAAGAGGTAATTACACCATGTCCTCAAAGATTGGTTTGTGTTAGCTAACCCAAAATCCTAGGATAGGTGGTACTTAATAGGGAAAGGTAATTAATTGAGATATATTCGTAAAAATGGTCACCCTGATTGAGAACACATCGAATCACATACCATGAATATTCACAATAAAAAAAATACCCTTGTACTGATTCCCACAATATCAATATTGTTATCTATTTACGGAGGATATTATTCTACTACAAAGAAAACTAAAGTTACTTTTTCTTTGGATTGGATCTTTTTTTTTCAATGTTTCCATAGATTAATCTATTAATGATAAATAATGAAAAATAAATCATTAATAACCATCAAATCAATGGAAACTCTATATCTTGAAGACATTATATTGGCAGTTACCAAGAGAAGAATGGTTCTATATGTTTGTGATTCACAAAAACAACATATTTATATATTTTGTGGAAAACAATTAACCACTTTTATCCAAAAATGACACATTGAATTTTTGGAATAAAATTATATATCCCATAATATTCCCAACACTGTTTCTAAGTGTAGTTCATTCTTAACCCTTTACCATGAATACCACAATTTTTTATCCAAAAACACCACTATAAATATTCTAGATACCCTTATAATATCTGATTCATGAATTCCATATAAAGTTTCTCTTCATTAAAAATACCTAATGTAATTATCACATACTCATAATGGTCATGACTACTCTTGATATATGAATTTGGAATGTCCTCCTTCTGAACTCACAATCATTGAAATCATACTTTCATGTCAATTATGAAGAACAACTAAGGTATCCTCAATTGAAGAAAAATATCATCAATTTGTGGATGTGGATAATAGTTCCATATCATAACATTATTTATATTATTAGAATCCATAATAAAATGATGTTTTCTAACATCCTATGGAGAAAAAAGATTGGTGTTACCCATGAAGTTGTAAACATATAAAAAAATGTTCTCCTTCCATATCTTCCAAATTCACTTTTAAACCCATTTATTTCATTTAGTGACATTATATTATACAGAAGGGTTGGAGGTATGGTCCCCAGAAAGAGATAAATTTTAAACTCCACTTCACTTTCGGGTAGAAACCATGAGAATTATTTGGAAAACATATCCGGAAACTGATACAGAACCAGTAGAAAACTAATTTCTGTGATATCCTCCATAGATTACAATGTAAATGATTCAATTTTTATTAAATTGTTCTACCTATTTAAGATAACAATTCCAATAATCATGGAATTACCTTCCTTTCCCATCTTATTGAATTCTCAACTCCATATTCAGTTGTATGACATAACCATTGGGTATAAAATTCGATGTCATCCTTGAACATTTTAAAACATTCCATACTGTTGATTATATCACAGTCAATCATCACAAGAAAAATAAAATATCAAATCATCATAGCTCCATCAATAGTGATTGAACATGATTTAATCATAAAGGGTTTACACAATAATTGACTAGGATGAGTTTTTTCCTTTAACAGAGGAGAAATTATCTAAAAATTTTAGCATATAAAATTAATATCAATAAAAAAATAAATTAAAAGGATCCTCATATATCTAATAAATGTTCAAACATTGTATAATTTAAAATTATAATAACTCACATGATTGATGTTCTAGACTGATCATCGAAAATATATTACTCAACTCTATGCAATTTCTTACTAACTGGGCATTGTTCCCCATTTTCCTATTGAGATCTCCCATGTAGAAGAGTCCTAGAATTATTGGATTTCTATATCCTTCATTATTCTGCTAATTGGAATGATTCTTCCTCCCTAATCTCATCAAAACATACAATTTATGTGATGCTAGAGAAGTTTCTTAAACACCTGACCTCAGGAAACTATAGAAATATCACTGAATATTCCCCATATGTTTGCAATTGTGGCATCCTCTAACCTACGTTGTACACTATCAATTCAATTTTTAAATAAAACCACATTGGAAAGATCTTGGATTTATCGCGGGACTTGAAAAAAGAATCACCAATCTAGTTGTATAAATCATATCCATCCCCATAACGTAGAATAAGTTGTACCTCTTCTTCTTTCTCCCAATATTAGAGTTCCTATTTTTTCCTATAGGTGTTTTCATTTTTCATCCTATTATAGCTTCTCAGAAGTCTATCTATATTATCGCATCTCTATTGACTATCTCTATATACTCTACAATATTTAGTGCATCAATCATAGGGAAAAAATATTTTATCATTCTAGATTCAAACATGCATTCCATTATAGATGAACTAGTTAATAATTGGAGTGACAATACAGACCAAATTTTAAAAAATTCAAACTCTTTCACTATGAGTCTCTCCTGCTTCAATTTGAAAATATTCTCCATTCTTTTAATTATAAAACTATGAAGATCATATTTTATATGGAAAATTTCATCAAAAATATCCAATGAAAATCCATGTATTAATTTATTTTTAACTACTACATCGCCCAACTGGTTTGTAAAATCCATCAGTATATACATCACTGACATGAATTTCTTCTCTGATAGTGTTCCATGGAAATTGATGGTATTATTTATATGATTCATCCACACCACTAAATTCTATATTTCTGAATCACCTATAATGATGGATAAAATCACCTATTGTAACCATATATAATAATACATTTACCATTGATCATCTATCTAGTAACCTATGTCCACATTTTGAAAATCATAGTCTACACTCTTTACTGAATATTAGTGAACATGTGTTATAAGAGAGACATCATTCTCTGTAGCTTCATTCATCTAGTTTCAATTAATCATACCAAATTCAATTAAATATAGACAAAACATATTCTATTAGTCTAAATCACTTGAAACTAAATGAATAAAAAATTAAATTTCAGCCGCAAGACATCAATCAAAAAGCACTTTAAAAATCTCAACATTTATATATTCAACCATTTTGGAAAATGTAACAAAATATAAAAACAAAACAATTTTCCAAATACTTTGACCATGGTCTTTTTAAAATAATTCATTTGATAACAACATTAAATCATTTAAAAAATAAACACATACGAACCTAATAGTAAAACATTACTCACAATTAAATTATTATTCCTAGTGGGATGTCATTTAAAATGGTATGTCAAGATAACTCATAAGCTATACACAAGAAAATGAGATTCCAATTTCTAAATTGTTTTTCCTAAAAATTTATCTCCCCACTGTATTTTATATATTTTTGAGCATAAAAATGATAGCTATATATTTTTATTCTATACATTTCAAGTCCCGTCAATTGTAGTCATTTGTACCAACTCGATACAAGGACTGGACCGAAATGAATTTCATCTCTAATATCAAGAAAAATTATTAATATGTCCATGACCAACCAATAAAAATAATTAATACAAGTCAATAATAAGAAATTATGATACAAATGTAATATCCCACCCAACCCCGTTGGAATTTCTTGGCGTGGATTTTCTACATGGCCTTACAAAAAAATCCATAAGGATCCAAGAGATTGAAATAATTTACAAGGTCTTAATTAAAAGACGAGGGACGATTTCCCCTTTAAAAATAAAGAAATACTTTTAAACATGTCATAAAAAATACTACTACGTCATTCATTATAGCCATGTAAAATAATCAATGTAATACCATTTATATCCAAAAAATATACAATTTAGTACATAAGGGGAAGAATACTAATATCAATGTACTATGTGGTAATGAAACCACAAAACTCAATGACACTATGATAATGTACACAACTCTATAAATGATCCATGGTAAGTCTCCTCATAATAACCCATGTATCATGAATTACCACTAATGAAGTGTGATACTTTTCCTTCAACCGTTTCATGATAAATTATATTTTAAAAATCATTAATGACCAAAAGAATGATTGAGTAATGATACATAGTAGGATTAAAAAAATTACCTCCCAAATCATGCCTTTAAGATTTAACAAGTTATAAAATTTATATAAAATAATATATATGAATATATAAAATTAAAAACATATTATCTCAAAACCAATTCTATTTATATGAAAAATAGTTTTCCATACCAAAATTATTATCCATGGATGGAATCAAAAAATTTATTTCGAACCATTTCACTATCCAATTGGCATAAAACATTAAAATACACACATCCACCCTTGCATGACAAGGTGATAGAATAATACTAATGAGCGGTCTCCCATCGATCAACCATGTCGATACGTGTTAAAAAAATTCACATGTGTAATTACACCATTGGAACTGACAGCCAAGTCGTATTTCAACTAGTCCCCATATAAAATAAGAACACATGCACCCCGTATTCCTAAAAGCCATTCCAATATTATGATTGAAAGAACAATTCATGAAAAATTATTTTAATTGAAAATAATTTCAAAAAACCATTTTCCGTGAATTAAACAATGAATTTATTTTTAAATTATCATTATAAAATCATATATCAACGTAATGTACATATAAATTAAAAAATTTGTCAAACTATGACTGTAGAAGTTTCCAATAAAGGCATTCATAATAATTTGAAAATAAAATTGTATTCAAACAATCAATTTGAAATCAACAAACCTTGTAATAAAAAGTAATGTCAAGAGTGATGCATCCTAACTCATTAAATGTTAAAATAACGGAGAACTACATAAAAATAGCCTTAACAAATAGGTTCAATATACAAAAAACCACATTAGATGTCTTCCCCAATCATAAATAATGAAAAATATATCCAGGATTTTCATAAGAAACCATATATCTATTAGTAGTGGACTATATATAAGAAACTGAGAGATGGATGAATGTATCAATATGAAAACCCACCACAAACCACCATAAAAGGTGACTATACATGGGAATGTCGCTTCAATATGACAATAAAATCCTTTAGACGATCTTCAAATAAATGGGGAAAGCATGCCAATCATTTTTAAGTGGGAAAATTGTTTTAGGTTCAATTTGTTGAAAAAATTTGAAGATTAGAAGTGAACTAGTTTTAGATCTACTTTTTATGGATCTAATATTCAAACCATTCATTGTATGTAACATAAATAATTAATCTATGTATTGACCATTAAATATCCTCTACTTTTATGTGGAACTCACATAGTTGGCCCCAATGGTAAGAAAAACTATGCACTAATTATGAAAAATATCGATTTCCCACTTTGAACGGTTTCTCTTTGGTAGCCACAATGTTTGGCCAAGCCATGCACCTTCCCAGAATCCCTTGATTCCCATTTCACATTTTTCTATTTGATTTTCAATGATTCCAGAAAATATACAAACACTGATCAGCTTTTTAAAATCTACAAAAATATCCCAAAAAATATTAAACCCTTCAAAAAGTCTACCATGTTGATTACATTGTAAAAAAATAAATACTTACCTAATAGAAATTTGGGTACTACAATACAAAATCATTGTGAGGATTATAAAATCCTTAATGGGATGAATTTTAAGAACCACTATACATTCCCAGGGATTGGTTGTCTATCGTACCATCTTATAGGGGAATATTTGTTTCATTGATTGACCATCAGTCCTTATACCACCCGTTGATAGTTTGATAACAGGTTATACAATGGACATCACATAAGTGTTCATATGGTAATTTTTTGTTTTCATTTTTCTAGTTATGTCTCAATATTCTCATGCATTATATATGGATTATATGACATGAATCATTTGTTAGTACATGGACTCTAGTTTTACATTGATTTATGATTCTATATTTTTTTACATGATGTTATATAATGATAATATAAACCATTTTTGGTTCATTCATTTATCCTCAAAGAAGAATCATCTTTATAAAATTATTTCTTGATATTCACTTTGGATTAAGGATGTCAAATTTATAGGGAATTTCATATATAATAGGGGATCATCTATAGATGTTGATAAAATAAAAAAAATTCTCTAGGAATCATCTTAGAAATGAGTTATAGATATTGATATTCTTGGTATTGTCTTGTTAAGAGAGAATGTTGTTAAATATTTCGTCAGTAGTTTATATTTGATGACAATATTATCCCACAAGTAATTAATTTTTTAATGGAATTTATAATTTCATAGATATTTTGATTGATTGAATGAGACATTTACCAAAGTAGTATTTTAGTTCTTTTAGACAATATTCAGGATAATGTTTTCCTTGTGATGCTTCTATTATTGGGTTGGAATGTGTGATGATGCATGTGATACATGTGGTAGCCTGTGGATATCACCAATTACACCCTAATGATAAGAACGAACCTACAAATTAAATTGATGTAGTAATGATTATGCATACACTCTAGATGTGGCACCACTATCACATTGAGGTGTGATTTATGGTTTACTATAATTATAATATTTGGAAATATATTCTTACATAGAGGGATATGAAAATGTGATTGAAACTATTGGCGGATTATCAATAGCCACTTGATTTTGAAATTTTATAAACTCCTAGTATATTGAATTTGGTTCTAATGAATTTATAATAATATGATAAACAAAATCCATGAATGAATTGAAAAAGAGACTAATCTAATGAGATATTTTTTCTGTGATAATCCTAGATGTGAACGATATTGAATTGAATGTGTTATTTTCATTGATGAAATTGGACCCATATTACAATATGTTACTTTAGATCAATCAGTAGATAAACACAATGTGGATATAAGTTGGTAATATCTATCATTTTACGGAGACCTTGAGTTAGTAGTCTTTGTGTCCTTTTGGAGCTTCTTTCTTTTATAAAAGGTTGTTTTTTTTATTTCAGTAGGGAAAATGCTAATATATAGTGAATATTTGTCCAATTGCTTTGTAAAATCATATTATACCAAGTAGTGTCCCGACATGAGACTTATTATGGCTATGGATGAGGTGGTCTATTTAATATTATATAGCACATTGTCTCAATTGTCCAAAAATTATGGCGTGACGCCAAAGTCCTAGTTTGTTAAAAAAAATTAAATTTCATCCCCATGACAACTATAAAAATGTTCTTTAAAAATTTAAACATTTACATATTCAATCATTTTGGAAAATGTAACTTTATATAAAAATAAAACAAATTTCCAAATACTATGACCACGATCTTTTTAAAATATTTTATTCGAAAGAAACATTAAATCATTTAAAAAATAAAAACATATGAAACAAATTATAAAACATTACTCACAATTAAATTTTTATTCCAAATGGGTTGTCATTTAAAATAGAATGTCAAGCTAACTAATTAGCTAAAACCATTAAAATGAGATTCCAATTTCTATATGTTTTTTCCTAAAAAAATATCACCTTACTATATTCTAACATGCATTTGAGCATAAAATTGATAGATATATAATTTTATTCCATACATTTAATGTCCCATCAATTGTAGTCATTTGTACCAACTCGATACAAGGACTGGACCGAAATTAATTTCATCTATAATATTAAGAAAAACGATTAACATGTACAAGACCAACCAATAATATTAATTAATACAAGTCATGAATAAGAAAGTACGATACAAATGTAATATCCCACCCAACCCCATTGGAATTTCTTGGTGTGGATATTCTACATGGCCTTACGAAAAAATCCTTATGGATCCAAAAGATGAAAATAATTTCCACAGTCTTAATTAATATACGAGGGATGATTTCCCCTATAAAAATAAATAAAAACATTCAAACATGTCATAAATAATACTACTCCATGATTCATTATAAGCATGTAAAATAATCAAAGTAATACCATTTATATCGGAAAAAATATACAATTGAGTACATGAGCGGAAGACTACTAATATCATTGTACAATGTGGAAGTGAAACCACAAAACTAAATGAAACTAAGATAATGTAAAGAACTCTATAAATGATCCATGGTATGTCTCCTCATAATATCCCATGTATTATGAATTACCACTAATGAAGTGTGATACTTTTCCATCAACCATGTCCTGATAAATTTTATTTTAAAAAACGTTAATGATCCAAAGAAGGGTTGAGTAATGAGACATAGTAGGCTTTACAAAAATGACTTCCCAACTCACGCCTCTAGGATTTAACAAGTTATAAAAATTTTATAAAATTATATATATGTATATATAAATTTAAAAACAGATTATCTCAAAACAAAAACAATTTATATGAAAAATAGTTTTCCATACCAAAATTATTTTCCACGGAAGGAATCAAAAAATTTCTTTCAAAACATTTCACTATCCAATTGGCATAAAACATTCAAATACACACATCCACCCATGCATGACTGGGTGATAGATTAATACTAATGAGCGGTCTCCCATCGATCAACCATGTCGATATGTGGTAAAAAAATTCCCATGTGTAATTACACCATTGGAATTGACAGCCAAGTCGTATTTCAACTAGTCCCCATATGAAATAGGAAACATGCCACCCTGTATTCCCAAAAACCATTTCAATATTATGATTGTAAAAACAATTCACAAAAAAATATTTTAATTGAACATAATTTCAAAAAACCGTTTTCCAGGAATTAAACGATGAATTTATTTATAAATTATCATTCAAGAATCATATATCAACGTAATGTACATAGAAATTCAACAATTCGACAAACCATGAGTTTAGAAGTATCCCATAAAGGCATACATAATAATTTCAAAATAAATTTGTATTAAAACAATCAATTTGAAATCAAGAAACCTTGTAATAAAAGGTAGTGTCAAGAGTGAAGAAACCTAACTCAATAATTGTTAAAATAATGGAGAACGACATAAAATTAGCCCTAAAAAATAGGTTCAATATAAAAAAAAACAATGTTAGATATCTTCCCCAATCATCAATAAGTAAAAACATATCTAGGATTTTCATAAGAAACTTCATATCTATTAGTAGTGGACTATATATATGAAACTGGGAGATTGATGAATGTATCAATATGAAAACCAACCACAAACCACCAAAAAGGTGACTATCCATTGGAATGTGGCATCAATTCAACAATAAAATCGTTTATATGATGTCCAAATAAATGGGGAATGCATGCCAATCATTTTTATGGGGGAAAATAGTTATAGGGTCAATTTGTTGAAAATATTTGAAGATTACATGTGAACTAGTTTTAGATCTACTTTTTATGGATCTAATGTTCAAATGATTCATGGTAAGTAACATAAATATTTAAACTATGTATTGACAATTAAATATCCTCTACCTTTATGTGGAACTCAAATAGTTGGCCCCAATAGTAAGAAAACTTATACACTAATTATAAAAAATATCAATTTCCTACATTGAACGGTTTACCTTTGGTGGCCACAATGTTTGGCCAAACCATGCAACTTCCAAGATTCAATTGATTCCCATTTAACATTTTTCTATTTGAGTTTCAATGATTCCAGCAAATATATAAACACTGATAACCTTATGAAAATCTACAAAAATACCCCAAAAAATATTAAACACTTCAAAAAGTCTATCATGTTGATTACATTGTAAAAAATGAATACATAACTAATAGAAATTGGTGTACTACAATAATCAAGCATTGTGGGGATTATAAAAACCTTAATGGGTTGACTTTTAAGAACAAATATATATTCCCAGGGATTAGTTGTCTATTTTTCCATCTTATAGGGGAATATTTGTTTCAATGATTGACCTTCAGTCCTTATACCACCCGTTGATAGTTTGATAATAGGATATACAAAGGACATCATATAGGAGTTCATATGGTAATTTTTTGTTTTATATTTTCTAATCATGTATCACTAATTCTCATGCATTATATATGGATTCTATGAAATGAATCATTCATCAGTACATGGACTCTATTTTTTACATTGATTTATGATTCTATATTTGTTTACATGATGTTATATTACAATAATATAAAACATTTTTGGTTCATTCATTGATCCTCAATGAAGAATCATTTTTATAAAATTATTTCTAGATATTCCACTTGGATTAAGGATGTAAAATTTGTAGGTAATTTCATATATAATACGGGATCCTTTATAGATGCTGATAAAATAAAATAAATTCTCTAGGAATCATCATAGAAATGAGTTATAGATCTTGAGATTCTTGGTTTTGTCTTGTTAATAGGGAAAGTTATTAAATATTTCTTCAATATTTTATATTTGATGACAATATAATCCCACAAGTGATTAATTTTTTAATGGAATTTATAATTTAATAGATATTTTGAGTGAATTAATGAGTCATTTACCATAGTACAACTTTAGTTCTTTTAGACAATATTCTGGTAAATTTGTTCCTTGTGATGCTTCTATTATTGGGTTGGAATTTGTGATGATGCATGTGATACATGTGGTAGCCTATTGATATCACAAGTTACACCCCAATGATAAGAACAAACCTACAAATTAAATTGCTGTAGTAATGATTATACATACACTCTAGATGTGGCACCACTATCACATTGAGGTGTGATTTATGGTTTACTATAATTATAATATTTGGAAATATTTTCTTATATAGAGGGATATTAACATGTGATAGAAACTGTTGGTGGAGTATCATTAGGGATTTGATTATGATATTTTATACACTCCTAGTATATGGAATGTGGTTCTAATGAATTTATAAGAATATTATAAACACAATCCATGAATGAAAAAAGGATACTAATCTAATGAGATATTTTTTCTGTGATAATACTAAATGTGAATGATATTGAATGGAATGTGATATTTTCATCCATGTAATAGGACCCATATTACAATAAGTTGCTTTATATAAATCATGAGATAGAAACAACATGGATATACATTGGTAAAAGCTATCATGTTATGGATACCTTGAGTTAGTAGTCTTTGTGTCCTTTTGGAGCTTCTTCCATCTATAAAAGTTTGGTTGTTTTAATTTCAATAGGGAAAATGCTAATATTTAGTGAATACTAGTACAGTTGTTTTTTAAAAACATATCAATCCAAGAAGTGTCCCTACATGAGACTTATTATGGCTATGGATGAGGTGGTAAATTTAATATTATATAGCACATTTTCTCAATTGTCAGAAAATTATGGTAGGACACCAGAGTCCTAGTTTGTTAAAACCTTATAAAATTATTGTATGAATTTGTGATTATATTTAAATGGTTTCCATAAATGGGTTTATGTTTAATTCTAGTTTGATGGATTCAATTTTTGTGATCTTTGATAAAATTTAGAAATCATCTCATTTAATAACTATAATGTATATGATCAAATAATAACATATCAAAATGATTTTGATCTGATAGATCATTTGAGTTCATGAGTTTATCATTATTGTTGTTTCTAATAGTGAACTGATGACCACATTTAGGGTTTTTAATGATTTTATATTTTTATGGGATCTATGTTTATATTAGGTATTGATTTTCATCTGAACATTGATGGATAAATAGAAATAATTTTTCAGTATATCCAGAAATTCTTTGGGGGGTTTTACATAATTTTTTTGGATCTTTTGGAATTATTTTTTCATTGGTGATAATATTATTTAACAATAGTTTTTATGTTTCAAAAAATATGGAACCCATTGAATCATTATATGGAAGTCCATATATATCACTCTTATGATTGGAAAATATTGGAGATCAGTCCTTTTTTGGGTAGTTTCAGGGATAGGAGTAGATAAAAAACATACATTTCATATTGATGTGGTTTATCAAAACATTGATCCATAAAAAATATATTTTCTTTCAAGATCATTGGCCTCCATAATTTTAGTTTTGGGATAAAATTTTCAATATATTATCAATTCGCATAGTGTTGGACCACTGATGCTCCTAAAAGTTAACCAAGATACTCCCCATCCCCTACACTCGGTTCAATGGGCTCTTGACTGGGCCACTAAACTGGAATTAGAATCTTGGATATCACCCCTCGAAATTTGGTGATTTATTTCTCCTCCTAATAGAATATAACATTGGGATTATAAGGGCGGTGAAATACATATCGAGCTTGCATGGGGAGATATCCATGATACATGGTCTTGTTCAGTGGACTAGTTATTGGCCTAGTGACCCAAGTGTTGGGAAGAAGAGTATCTTGGTCTGATTTTGGGAGCATCATGGGTCCAATAATTTAGTGGTGTAAAATAAGATCCTGATTGGTTAATTTCTAGTTAGCACAATGTTCAATTCTCTAAGTATATAAAATATATCCCCTACAAGCTAGTGGATATATCCATGATACTCGACCATGTTGAGTGGCCTAGTTAAGTGCCCAACGTCTTCATTTAAGGGGATGGGAAATATCTTGGTCCTTTTCCGGGAGTGTCATTAGACCGACATATAGGAAATTGTTGTTTTGATAAGATAGGTATGTCTGCATCTTGGGTTTATAGTCCCATTTATATTATTTCATGATTTGGAATTGTCAAATATCAATTGGAAACATATTATGTATTGACATCGACTCACAATGTGTTTCACTATTCATAGCTATGGAGGTATCAACCATATGTTTCCAATGTTATTGAATGGGATAAGGTTGATCATGATCATCATATGACTATTATTGGCCAACCGATTTAGATTATGGATTGATAGTATAAGGGAAAATAAGGTGAAATGATTATCTTCACTATGTTCTATGGAAACATGGATAGATATACATGATACATGAGAGTGGTAATTATAGATTACGTGGTGTTGTCATTATCTTTTTGTAGTTCAAGGATCATGATGTAATTTTGGGGATAGAATGATTTTTTAGTTAGGAGAATTATGACCCCCATCAAATCTTTTGTATAATTTAATTTATTTATTGTTTGTCTCTAAATTAATTTTAGATGTTCATTGGGTTTTAGGGTTGAAAATATATATTTTTGGAGGAGATAGATCATTTAGACCATTGGCACACTATCATAATGATCCATGAGGAAATCCTGCAGAATGGATATATGTTTTAATAGTGGGGTTTTTCATGGCATGGGGATTTATAATGAAACTATAAAAATATCAATGGATAATTATTTTGATTTGTGTGAGTTTTTTCCAAGGGGGATTAATGTTTTGAAAAATCCTAAAAAATTTCTCAAGTGATGGTTTGACGTTGGTTTTAAATGTTATATTAATTACTCAAGGTTCTCACATAGTTTTGAAAAACGTGTAGACTAACATTGTGTGACCCTTTTGAAATATTAAAATTATCATATTTACAATTTTTATTTATTTTTTTATTAAATAATAAGTCATAATCTCATAATGTATTTGAATAATCATTCCCTAGTAATTTAGTGACATTTCTCATTGGATTCATGGAAATTAAACTTCATTAATGATGGATTTCAAAAAGTATGATTTGGTTTTTATTTTGTTTCATCTATAATTAATTAATCAATACATTGTCCCTTCCCCCTTCTCATGTGTAAACTATTTTTGGGTATGAATTATTAATCTAATGGGTTTGTATAGACTCTTACTGTGATTATTTTGGATCGAGGATTGTGAGTACCCGATATAGAACTCCATGATCCATATTTTAAAGTAGGACTATTTCTACCACCGTTCATGGAGTATTTTTATCTATATAATGGGATAATTTTTCATATATCTTATTAATCATGTTAATTATTTTGGCTTATTGATTAAATTAAATTGATTCATTTTTAAAAAGGTATTAGTGGAAAATGTTATTGCTTCTAAAAAGGTATTCATTTAAAAATAATCATTAAAAACCATCTATTTTATAAATTTCATGAATGTTTATTATGATTTAAAATTTGTATTTTAGGAACTTGAAATTATATTTTTGGATTTAAATTTTTTATATATTTTTGGAAATTAGTATTAAATGGATTTGAAAAAACATTGTTTATTACGATCCATTGTTTAGAAGAGAATATATCTATGTAACTCATAGTTTACATAAATCCATGTAAGGTATTTATTAAAAATAATCGGTTTCATTCATATATTTTTTTTATTGGTTGGAAACATTTTCAGATGAGATTGGATCTCTCTTGTTGGTATGAATAGTTTATATTTCAACAGTTTATCGCCAAAATGGTGTGTTTTTTCATTTTTTATTAGATCATTATATAATTTATTTTTCATGTTTTTTTCTCACACACACTCACGTGATAGATTAAACATTGGTATTTTCTTGCATGTTTTCCATATATTGTATTTATTAATTGTATTGAATATACTATCATGTTTTACCACTTATAAATTTCATCATAATTTTATCACAATAATAAATAATTTTACGAAAATTCCATGGATTAATTTTAAATTGTCTTATTTTCAAAAACTACTTTATAAAACCCATTTTTTTAATTTAGAACTTCATAAATATTGATAATAGTCATTGTATATATTATGTGGAGGAATGAATTCGATCATAGTGATTACACACTACTTTTAACATTGGGAGGTTTAAAATGTTGTTTTTTAATATTCATGTAAGTGTGTGGTAATTATGTATCAGGTTTGAATTATCTTATTGTCATATCTATTAAAGAAGTATTTTTCCAGTTAATGGTTTGTCAGATGGAGACTTTTTGGCCTTTTTATTCAATGATAATTTTATTGGATCTATATAGATTTATTTCTAATATTTGTGGTTGTATCACTTTATTTAACTATTGTGATGTATATTTATATATGGTTATATTATATTTGAGAGTCATTACATTTTTTTACACCATAAACTATGGTTAGATACCTTAGGATCATTGTCTAGTTACTCGGGATTAGTTCATTACATGCATGAAAATTTGAAACTAGTTCATCAAAAAAATAGAATATTTCCAGTCAGGGTTCAAGTACAACATAGTGTTGGGGGGGGGGGTGATTCAGTGATATATTTTTCAGTAATGATTCCATACAAATGGAACAACCATCAACTATTTTTAAAGATTTGATTCCCATCTAAAAAAATCAAACACAAATCAATTGGAACACAAGAATTTATAAGCTTCATTACCAGAAGAGATTAATTATACCCATAGTATGGTATAGAATCAAAAAAGTATTTCTAAATACACATGAAAAAAACTTATATGGAATAAAATGATTAGTATATGTACTTACACTCATGTAGAACATTTCAATTAGTAATATAGTGTATTTACTTCTTCCTGAAAATAATGATAGAATAAATTTTTTCGGTTCTTCTTGATAAATTAGCAAAAAAAAATTATTTTAATACAATTATTCATGTTAATAACTAGAAGATGGTAGGATCTCCCTTCAGAACTCCTTGAACAATATATATTCATTCATGAATTTCCAATAACCCCCAGGAATTGGGTTACACCGCGTGGTGTTAGTGCATCGAGGACAAGGTTCTTCTTTTCCTTATAGCCACTACCTTGATGGTGTTAGATTCTTCCATGAAGAAGAACTACAAAACGAATGGTTGATTCCTCAATGAACGGTGTATGGTCCATAACCATTTTTTCATGGCTTTCTATAACTCTATTCTATAACCTTCCACAGAAATATTCATTCTTTCCCATAATCAATCATCCACAAACTCTTCTACTTCGTGGAATTCCCCTCCACAAGCTACTTTAACAATCATAAAATTCATCCCAGAGTGATACTAACTTATTATAATATTATATTTATCATAATGAAGGGATACAGGTACTTTATATAAGAAAATAAATACAAATATTCTGATAATCTGAATTACCCAAAACATCAATGTGGTATATCCATCATCACAGATTATGCTCCTCCCACGAACTATTTTTCCTTCCATGGCCGATTTAGAATCATTCTATCCTCATGGTGGGAAATTCCATCCATAAATATATCATTATATATCTTCTTAAAATGAATATTTTCAAAATATATTCATTCCTTCAACAGAATTGGGTGGCCCCCATAAATTATTCTCCGTATGCAACTCGTGTACTGCGCTTCACTATCTCCATATTGGTGCTATGTAGAATTTATCCCATTACATATTTTTCATAATTATTCAATGAACATTATAACTTATGATTTTTAAACATTTATTGATCATATTTATCATAATTTTATTTTCAATAGAAATTATTGTATATTCTTTATCATGTAACAACGTTTTTCATTTCAATCAAACTAGAATTCGATTTGAAGATCCTTTACTCCCCCAATAATACATAATGATTGGAAAACAACATCACAAATAAACATATGATATATTGAAATATAAAATTAGTATTGAATCATAATATTTTCTATGATCTTTAACCAATATAATTCATTTATCATTTTTGAAAAAATAATACAACACTCTTAAAAACCGTTTTCTTACCCTTAAAAATATCTCCTACCAACATGGTCCCAACCATATCCCACATTGAATTTTTTTTGTCATCCATTATTCATAAATAAATTAAATATATATCCTAAAGATAAGGATTAATAATCATCAATTTTATCCCTATTTTAGATAACTATTTATAAGAAACATTAATTATTTATAGCCAAACCACACATTCTAATTTAGTGACCATGATACCTCTTCATGATTCCTCCCTTGACATTCTGCCTTAGTGTTCTTTTTCATCATTGTCGGGTTCTTTAATTTACCATGAATATTTTCATTCTCATACATACGCTACTAAAGAAATAATAGTTAACACACATATATGTTGAATTCATTCTTTAACAAAAACACTCTCTTTATTAAATAATACAAAATAATATAATTATGAAACAATTCTCCCCCTATAATACAATATAAAATGTTAATAAGAGATATAGGAAGAAATAAATACCATAAAATGATTAGAATGTGGTTAGATTCACATATTACAACTGAAATTTTAAAATGGTTCCTATGGTAATGGTTTCATGAACATATCCGTAACTTTATCTTTTGTACGAAAATACTCCAATCTCACATTATTCTTCTCCTAATGTTCTTTTATGATGTCATGTATTATTTAATATTTTTTTAATGAGAATATTTTAATGAATTCCATGTAATTTTTATTACACTTTGATTATCACCTCCCAATAGAATTATTAACTTCACATCAACAAGTGTTCCAAATGAGATTTCATCCATATATGTTGGGTAGAATATTTAGTGGCATCAACAAACCTAACTTCAGCCATTGTATTTATTATTGGTTTCTTTTCATTGTATTCCGACTAATTGACATTTTCTGTAGTTTCATAACTCCTCCAAATTTGGATCTTCTATCATCAACATTTCCATCTCAATCAGAATATAAATTACCCAAACATGATAATATTGTTTGATCTATCTCACCTTTTTCAGAATTTTATTATGCCATTGATATATCTAAAAATTATTTTTCCATAAATTATATGTGACTCCTTATGAGAACTCTGAAATCCTTGTCATAAGTTAATAGAATAAAAAAAATTTGTTCATGAGGAATTATTATATAATAAACATTAAACCCTCTTCTAAATCACTTTATTATCAACATACATTCCTTCTTGGTATTTAAATAACATGCATTCGACAGAAATTTATTTGGAAAATGTTTTTAATAATCCTATTCAAAAAATCATAAGATAGTCTATAGAATACCTTACTTGATAAAGAAAAATGTGTTTCTTCACTTATATAATTTGTGACCCAAGAATGTACTTCATTTCCACCAGCATTGAAAACTCAATTATCCTTTTCATCCCTTTTGAAATTTATTTACCTGGCCATTCATCATTTGATGAAAAAATAATTTCATTAACAAACACAATTAAAATGATAGAAAACACCTGAATTTTTTTGTAATTATTTTTATCAACACTACTTCCTCAAATCTATTCATCTTTATGAAAGAATCCATTTTAGACTACCATGACCTCACTACCTATTTTATCAAATATAATTATTTCTTCATCCTACACAAATAACTTTAATCATTTCCTAAAACATTGCAACATTGTTGTTCAATGTAAACATCCTAATTATGATCCCTATTAATATGTGAGGACTATACATGAATTTAAAAAATTCATTTACAATGTTATTCAATAAAAAAAGAAATATTTCAATTTTTCTAAACCACGACATCATTTCAATAGTCTTATCAATATCAAAACCTTAAATTTGAGAGTAATATTTCACACTAATCTTGTATTGTTCATTATGAATTTTCCTTATTCATTTATAATGTTATGGAAAACCCATTTGGTACTAATAATATTTTTTTTCTATTTCATGCTTAATAGTTCTCTACTATCATTATTTTCAATCTAATTAGGTTCTAAAATCATATCCTAAACCCAATATAGATTCTCAAAAATCATTTTCCACATAATTTGTATCATCTATAAAATAAAAATAAGTGTGTGTATCAACATTTTTTTTATTCTTGTTTCATCCTTCTGATGTCGATCACAAATAATTTTATGAGCCTCCACTTTATTCATTAACCTGGGATGATCTTTTTTAGTTTCATCTTCACCAGTAAAAGTAAATGAGTATAATTCTGATTCTAATGTGGGATTACAATTATCACAAAAAATTTCAAATTATTTAACAAACTATTCCTTATCCTTCTCAACATTGATATCAGCACAAGTATTATATTTATATTCATAATTTTCAACATATTCACTTCATATGTTTTAAAAATTATTATTTATTAATTATTTAAATATATATATCATCATCCTTCCCTAGAATAGAAAAGAAAAATTATATATTCATCTCTTTCATCAATCCTTCCATGGTTTCAACAATTCATCATTATGATGCATTGAAAACCAAAAACTCTTAAGTTTTTCTAACATTGAGTTTTATCATAAAAAAAATTCTGATGGATTCACATCTAGACATGGTCTATAGAAGAAACGTTTTTGAATATACACTATAGTACTCTTTTCATTCCTCAAATAGTAAGGAGAGAAAAAATGTTAAGGTAACATTTTTTCCACATTTCAACAAGACTTCAATTCATTCTTTCTACATCCCCATTTTGTTGAGGAGTGTATGGTGAACATAAATCATGTTTAATTACAAGATTATGAAAATTAAATGCAAATTATTTATTATTATATTCACTACCATTTTCATTTCTCAACATATTCACTAAATACTCACATTCCTTCTATGCTTTCCTCCTGAAACATTTGAGAATATTTATATCATCTGAATTAGGTCTCATGTACATAAAAAATAATCAGAGTAAATTCATCAATCATTGTGATGATGTAATTATGATTATTTTATTATTTTCTCTCTTAGAAAAACAAATATCATAATGAAAATGTTTCAGGGGCCATTTGGAACAAATTGCCACCTTCTTTAGAAAATAATTTTAATATTTCTGTTATGAAAATTATTTTAACAACAATCTCTTATTCATCATATAAAATGAATATCTCATACACTGTCTCACATTGATAATTTTCTCATGTTTCTTTGAAACAATTTTCCCATCATTTTATTTACCAATTGATATCTTCAACCAGACACATTTAATAAAAGTTTTCTATTTCACTATCATGGAACAAGTTTCCTTTTGTATGTTGGCCTTTTGTAACTATCATTAAATCTTTATCACTTTTCAAAAAAAACTCATATATTATGATGATAATTTATTTAAAATGTTCAAATTGTTATGAAACACTTAACAGGGTTTTTTTCATCATATTAATATATAATTTATTCCTGCATATCATCTTTTCTTTCAGAATGATCATTTCTCCCACACAACTCATTCACCATGATTGATCATTAGCAAATTTCACAGCTCCTTTTTTGATGTCTTTGACATTATTAATCAAAATTAACAAAGTGATCATACTATAAGAACAACCAGTATCAACAATCCATTGTAGTTATCCTTTTATAGCTTTAAAAGTTGTTTCAACAACAAGAGTTCTTTCTTATTTTATTCAATTATTCACCTCTCAATTATGTTAATTATTATGAAAAATTTTTTATTCTAGTACAAAAACAGGAAAACCTTTATCTAGATGTCTAGGGTGCTCAAATCATTTATGAATAGATTCTATTAGTAGGAACTGATTCACAAATTTGACCCAAACCTTCTCATTTTTCATCTGAACCTCCTTCTTCGACTTCTTATTTTGACAGTATTGAATCCCACATAGATCATCCATTCCATAACATATGGGATAATTTTTTTATTATTTTATAAACCAACACATATATTCTATAGGTACAAATCCACCAAAATAACATAAGTATACATAACAAAGATATTTTTCTCAGAAAACATTGTATTTTCTGGTGTTGTGAGTATTTTTCTCAATATCCTTCTTAATAGAACATTTTTGACCATAATTTTTTTTTTCAAAAGTAACATTGTTCTTCCACTCATATTTATCTGAAGACATACATTAATTTCATGTAATAGAAATTTTCTAGACTCATGATTCATAAAATCATGAGATTTTTCATCTTTGCATAATTTGGGCACATTTAAAACATCCCAATATTTATTATTCTCTGTATAAATTACTTTATTATTCTCATTCATTGTTGATAAAAATTATTGATCATTAATAGGTTCTTCCTTACCAAAGCATTCACCAATATCTAAGATGGACTTTTTGAATCTTATATTCCATTTTTTTGATTTAAATTTTTTTTCTTCGACTGGTTCTATTTATTCATCAGTATCCATCATCATTGTTTTCTAGTATTTTTTATAATTATTTTCAATCTCAAGATGATTTTCAAAATCATAAAAATATTTTACCAACATTAATGCCTCATTGGGAAAAGCGTCATGATTTTTTTAGGAATAATTTTCATTTATCAACATCTTTTTACTTTTTATACCTTCTAATCTTTCATAGACATTCGTTTTCCAATTATTTCAGATGAGATTAATGTTGATTTCCTACATCGTTATATTTCTACTTCCAAACTCATAAATATGAAATCTTCCAATAAAATTATTATTTATTGATTTCCTAGAAAATTGTTTTTCTTATTCAACATCACAATATGTTAATTATTCTTCATATTTAAAAAATAATATTCTTCTTCTTGATTTGAAGAGATTTTTATCCTTCCCACACAAAAAATATTTATCATTACCCTAATGTTTCATCTACATACTTCTTCGAAATATTTCATCTTCATCATTGTCTTCTTATTTCTTTATTTGATGGAAATTATCCACAAATTTCCCAACATCTCTACCTTAAAAACATTTCACGAGAATCTTACCATTCTATTTACCTGTACCTCTTCTCAGATTTTTAGAAATTGAGGATATAATTTCATCATGATTTTTATATAACTCATTTTCAAGATCAGAGTCAGAAAAATGATCATTATCAAGAGTATTATTAGATATTTTATTCCTGGTGGTATTGAAATAAAATGTTCTATCACCTTTGTTTTCTTCATAATCTTCTCTCTTCGCACTTCATAAGTGATGATAGTGCATTGAAAATAATATAGAGATAATGTTTTAGGGCCGCTACTGTAACGCCCCAGCCCCGGGTGCCACACAACGGGTGCCCCGATCACGGTTCACCACATGACCTCAAGCGCATTAGCCAAAATGCCAGAGGTTTCCGACTAGCAGCGAGGGCCCAAGATTGATAGTGGGGAAACTATTCCCTCATTTGTCAAAGTGTAGCGCAGTGGAATACCAAATAAACATACAACAACAGCAGAAGCAGTAAACAGACACAATTGAAATAACTACAGCAGTGGATATAACCAACAGTATACAAGTGATGATGATACATGTTTCATGTTCTAAGAAAAAAGCCAGGACATGTTGTACATCAATATAGTACAACAGAGAAATAGAGTAAAACAAAGTAAGAAAAAAAGCTAGCAGTGGCATCGCGAGCCTAGGCTCGGTCCCATGCCCTTCTACTCCTCAGCAACAGTCAAGTACCTGTATAGGGACTCTTGCCCCTATCTACACCTGCTGCAACGTAATCTGTTTGGGCCGAAAAGCATGACGCAAACACGGTGTGAGAAATATATCTCAGTAGGCACCCACCAAAGGCCCATGCTCAACTGTGTGTAAAATATGAAACAAGTCTGCAGTAGTAAAATGCAATAACTAAGCAGTACTCAAAAGTAACTAACATAACAGTTAAATTGAAATTTTATTATTCATTTAATTCCTTTAATTTAGAAATATTTTTGTGCTCAACAACACCAAGCCCTTAGGCCAACCAGTATCTCACCCTCAGGCTAATATAGTGAACCATGCCCTCAGGCTATACAGAATCTTTCCCTCGGGAATTGTAACAGAATTATCTCCGTCAGTCATATAGTGAACCACACCCTCAGGCTATACAGAATCTCTCCCTCAGGCATTGTAACAGAATTCTCACCCTTAGGAATATAGTGTACCATGCCCTTAGGCTATACAGAATCTCACCCTCAGGCATTGTAACAGAATTCTCACCCTCAGGAACATAGGTAACTGGGTCATTCCCAACATGTCAAAATGCAGTAAACAAAAAATTCCTCTCAATGAAATTCTACAATTACTACATTTAAAGGCATACCCTCGGGTATCCTGGCCAAACAGCCAAATAGTGGAACACACCCTCAGGGTGGTTGCGGATCCAAGAAACAATCATAACCAGAATTTTATTATCACAATTTAATCACCTATGAAATTCTAGTCATTAAATATAGCAACAACCTCATCCACACGACACCCCAACATGGGTTCGTGGCACAAAAACGCACAAAATGCACGACAGTTGGAAATCTAACACAAAGCCACCTACCTTATACGTCAATGAAGGAAATACCCGAATGCCGACTCCAGAAACGCCAATGAACGGTGTAGATCTGACGAAGAGCAAAACTCATTCAAACATAAATAACTTACGTTGGTAGAAAAAATTTGAAAGAACGGTACTAGGAGGAGGAAGGGATTACTCGTGTGGTTCCAACGAGATCGTCTGAAGCTGAAATAGATTCCAGACGAACGACCGGTGGATCTTTGACGATCCGGCCTCCTCCTTTGGCTCCAAAACAGCTCAAGTTCCTCCTCTGCCAAATGAGGAGGCTACTGCCTATTTTATGTCGAAAAAACAAAGTACACGGCGTGTATTTTTGAGTACACGGCATGTACTCCTTTCATTTAAGTGTTCACTTGGTGGCACCGCCACACTGTACATCCTTCGACCTGAGTACACGGCATACACTCCCACGTACACGGTGTGTACAGTCCCCTGACTCCACCGCCTCACTATTCATGCCTGCCGACTGACTACACGGCGTGTAAGGTTCCACTACATGGTGTGTAGTTGGTTCCTACACCCTTCGTCGCCGGTTTGGCTACACGCCCCGTGTACTCATCCAAACACGGCCAAAAGTACACGGCGAGTGGACAAAGTACACGACGTGTAGTTCCAAAATTTATGGTTTTCCCCCATTTTCCATATTTTCTCAATGTCACTTAAGGAAAAGGAAAAGAAGAAGTCAGTACCTCTAAAAAAACCAGGTTCTTAAAAACATCCCCCCTTATAGCAATTTGTCCCCGAATTACCCTTTCAAGGGAGGTGAAGATAAAGCTCAGAACTGCTCTGGCCACTGAGCACGTACGTCGACCTCCCACTCCTAGGTCTCATCCTTCACTCGGCCATGCTGCCATAGCACCCGTTCAAGTGGAACTGACCGGCCTTGGAGAACCGTCAATCTCCTATCAACTATATGGATCAGATTATCCTCAAAGGACACATCATGCTGAAGCTCAACCTCCTCTAGCTGAAATTTGTGAGATGGGTCTGAATGGTAGTGACATAGCTGAGACATGGGGAAGACGTCGTGCATGGCTCGTTACCGTTGCGGTAACTGCAACCGATAAGCAACCAGCCCGACTCTCCCCAGAATCTCAAATAGTCCCACATACCTCTGTGAAATCTTACCCTCTCTCATGATTCGTATGTGGCCCAGCCTCGGTGAAACACGCAAGAAAACCTGATCCCCAACCACGAACCCCAAATATCATCTGCGGCGATCAGCATAAGACTTCTAACGAGATTGTGCGGTAGTCATCCACTTATGAATCAACTGGACCTACTCAGATGTCTTCTACATGAGATGTGTTCCCAGTAAGGATGCCTCACTTGCCTCTAACCAGCACAAAGGTTATCGGCATGCCCTACCATATAAATCCTCAAATAGTTCCATCTCAATAGTTTTATAAAAACTATTTTTATAGTTAAACTCGACTAAGGTTATATTCTTCTCCCACGAGCCCCCAAAGTCTAGGATGCATGCGCACAGCATGTCCTCTAGCACCTGTATCGTCCGCTCTTACTGTCCATCAGTCTGAGGTTGGTATGATGTGCTCAGAAGCACCTATGTAACCAGCTCCCTCTGAAAACTCTACAAGAAATGAGATGTAAAGCGGGCATCCCTATCTGAAACGATAGAACGAGGGACCCCATGAAGACATACGATCTCTCGGATATACAACCTTATGAGCTCGTCCACACCGAAGGTCTCCATGATTGGATAGAAGTGAGCTACCTTCGTAAGTCTGTCCCCAACAACCCATACAGTGTCATTTCCTTGAGGTGACCTCGGCAATCCCATCACAAAATCTATCGCGACATCATCCCATTTCCACTCTGAAATGGGCAACTGCTGTAATAGCCCAGCTGGTCTCTGATGATCTGCCTTCTCCACTGACAGGTGGAACACCTCGTAAAAAAACCAATTATCTCCCTCTTCATACCCGACCACCAGTACTGAAGTCTCAAGTCTCGGTACATTTTGGTAACCCTGGGATGAACTGCCCAAGCTGAAGCATCAAACTCCTGCATCAGCTCCTTGCGTATATCCCGTGGAACCCATACACATCCATGGAAACACAAAACCTAGTCATCACCTATCTTCCAACTGGTAGGAGGGTCCTCACTTACCACCGACTCCCGTAGAAAAAGGCATTCTGAAACCGATAGCTGCCTCATCCTCACTCTGTCCAGGAGGGTAGAAATCAAAGCTAATGTGGAAAGATACGTCTGCCCCTGACTGTCATGCACCTCTAGATGCATCACAGAGAACTAGGCCATATGTTGCCACTCAACACTGGCCTCCTGCACTGTTTGAATCTGAGTCTTCCTGCTCAGTGCATCGGCTACTGCATTACCTTTACCAGGTGTATAGGCAAGCTCAAAATTGAAGGACTGTAGGTGCTTGACCCACCTTCTCTGCCTCAGATTCAGGTCACGCCGTGTAAAGAAATACTTGAGGCTTTTTTGGTCAGTGAAAACCACAAAATGCTCTCCCAACAGGTAATGTCTCCAACAGCGCAACACATGCAAAACAGTAGCCAACTCGAGATCATGCGTCGGGTAATTCCTCTCATGTGGCCTCAACTGCCAAGACCCATATGCCACAACTCAGTCTCCCTGCATCAAAACGGCTCCCAGCCAAATCCCTGATGAATCACAGTTAACTGTATAACTCTTCCCATGCACTAGGAGTATCCGGATCGGGGCTGAATTCAGCCTTCCCTTCAGGTCCTGAAAAGTTGTCTCATAATCTTTTGATCAAATGAACTTCACACCCTTCAAAGTCAGACCTGTCAACGGTGCTGCTAAGCAGGAGAAGTCCTGTATGAAACATCTGTAGTAACTAAATATCCCTAAGAAACTTTTTATCTAAAACACGTTCCTGGGCTACTCCCAGGAGACTACTGCTCTCACCTTCTGTGGGTCCACTGCAACTCCTGCCTCTGAGATGATATGACCAAGGAAGTGAATCTGGTCCATCCAAAAGTGGCACTTCGAGAGCTTAGCATATAGAAGATGCTCTCTCAGTGTACACAATACAATCTCAAGATAGGTGGGATGGTCGTGTCGAGTGTGAGAGTACACCATGATGTTGTCCACGAATACTACCAAAAATGAATCACGATACAGATGGAACATACGATTCATCAGAACCATGAAAACTGCTGGCGTGTTCGTGAGTCCGAACGGCATAACCGTATACTCATATAGACCATACCTACTCCTGAAAGCTGTGACAGGTATATGAGATGGTCTAACACACAGCTGATGATATACGAATCTCAAGTCAATCTTCGAGAACACTCTTTCTCTATGAAGCTGATCAAACAGATCTTCTATCCTCAGCAAGCGATATCGGTTCTTAACAGTCAACTGGTTCAGCTTTTGATAATCCACACAAAGCCTAAGGGTACCATCCGCCGTCTTCGAAAAAAGGACCAGAGAAACCCAAGGAGAAGTACTGGGTTGGATAAAACCCTTCGCCTACAGATACTCTACTGCCTCTTGAGCTCTTGAAACTCAGGGATGGACATCCTATAAGAAGGAGTGGACACCGGTGTTGTTCCTGGAATAATCTCGATAGTGAAATCAACCTCATGCACCGGAGGTAGACCTGAAAAGTCGTCCGAGAAGACATCCCTGAAACGATCGAAAAATGGACGAAAAACTGTCTGATAAGTCCCTTGGACATCCAGATATAACCTCACAATCTGGGCTGTGAATCCACCTCACTCGTGATGCTCTGGTCCATCTCGACTTGCATAAACAGTCCACCACCTCCTGGCTAAATCACGCAGCATATAAGTCACGAACTTGACCCTCCGCCCTAGAGGCGTCTCAAGATGTTCGAAAGTAGTCTGCATCAATCCTAGCCAAGACTCTGCAGCCTGTGGTTCTCCATCCCCTGAAAACGTAGGCAGATGCTGCTACTGAAAGATACGCGTCAGCTCGGCCATTGATGTGACAGCCTGCGATGCTCCCTAAAAGGTCCGCATGAACTGCAGTAATCCTTCACGGAACTGCGCCTCCACACCCATGTCTAGTATAACAGCTGGTGCCGCATCTGGATCTACTGGTCGATCAACTAGTAGCCCATGGCCCATCATCTCCAGAGTATAATCGTTGCTTCTCTCTTGGCGAAAAACTCGCGGTCATCTAGGCAGCATGACTCTACAAAGTCAAAAGCACGCCTCAGATTCAAGATTATTATGACCGAAAATAGAAGCAACCACAAGGAGAACAAGAGGAAGAAGGCATTCAAAATTTTCAAAACAAGACTACACGGCGTGTACAATGACTACACGGTGTGTACTTGTATTTCCTTCCCTTTCCCAGGTCCTTCTACAAGGCTAAGCTACACAGCTTTCGTCGAACAAAACAACACGACGTGTATAATATTTATACGGCGTGTACGGTGTTATTTTACCACTGCCTATGTCGTCTGTGAAACGGAAAAATTCTCGGATTGACACTACACGGGGTGTTACACCCGTACACAGCATGTACACCACCCCGTCTCCCAGCCACACGACTATGTCCACACGGTCTGTCCCCAGACAAGACTACATGGCGTGTCCCCAAAGGTACACGGAGTGTTCAAGGAATGGTGACATCGACCCGTGTTGTTCGTTACACGGCCGAGTCACCAGGTCACACTACACGACATGTGCATCATTGAAACGGCGTGTTTTGTACAGGAGTTCACCGACTCGTGTTGTTTGTTACACGGCCGGACTCTCGGTCATCACTAAACAGGGTGCATAAAGCTACACGACGTGTTCTACCCAAGCCCTTCCCTACCCCGTGTCGCCGCCGACACAGTTGGTGACACGGGAAGAGACTACATGGTGTGTACTTAGGGTACACGGCGTGTACTAAAAAGGTTCATTTTTCTTCCCAAACAGAAGAACATACATGGCGTGTATAAGGTACTACACGGCGTGTATACCATGTTTCCAGAAAGTATGACTCAGAAACTTCCCCATAAGCCAGAAAATACTGAAAAACAACACCTAAGTGTCGAATTCTGACTTATGGGGGCCCATACTCCCCATGAATCAAAATTTGACATCTTATATGTGTGATAACCAACAACAGTCAATGATCCACCAAATTCCGGTCAATGGGGGCCCATACTCCCCAAAAACCAATGTTTGGCGTCCATTCTATAAACATGATGAAGCAAAAACACCATATCACAAGGAAGGTATTTATCATGTAGCTATCACAACAACATGCTTTTCTAGCACAAGTATTATCACAACAACATGAAAATTCTAATGCACCTACATGGCATGGAAAATTTTCATGGTATGTGATACCTAGCATGTTCCTATATGATGCATGAGATGGCATACCCTCATCTCATTGGGTTGCAACTAATAAAAACCACAAATAAAATATAACCAGCATAATCCAAGTGCCTCACCTAACGATGATAACATATCAACCATAAAATTGCAAAATCAAAAGGATGAAAAATACGAGGTAGACTGGCTTTTCCCTATACACGGGTTAGCTACGCCCGAGCACATCTTATTACCAACTACCGTTCCATCCTATCCCTGACTACGGCTCCAAATATGATTCAAAGAAAAGAAACCCCTCTGATACCACTTTATAACATCCCAGCCCCGGGTGCCACACAACGGGCGCCCTGAGCCCGGTTCACCACATGACCTCAAGCGCATTCCCCCAAACACTAGAGGCTGCCGACTAGCAGCGAGGGCCCAGGTCTGATAGTGGGGAAACCATGCCCTCATTTTTCAATGTGTAGCGCAGCAGAATACCAAATAAACATACAACAACAGCGGAAGTAGTAAACATACACAACTGAAATAACTACAACAGTGGATATAACCAACAATATACAAGTGAGGATGCTACATGATTCAAGTTCTAAGAAAATAGCCAGAACATGTTGTACATCAATACAGTATATCGGAGAAAAAGAGTACAACAAAGAAAGCAAAACAGCTAGCAGCGGCATCGCGAGCCTAGGCTCGGTCCCATGCCCTTCTACTCCTCAGCAAGAGTCAAGTACCTGTATATGGACTCTTGCCCCTATCTGCACCTGCAGCAACCTAATCTGTTGGGGCCGAAAAGCGTGACCCAAACAGGGTGTGAGAAATATATCTCATTTGGCACCCACCAAAGGCACATGCTCAACCGTGTGTAAATGATGCAACATGTGTGCAGCAGTAAAATGAAATAACTAATGTGTACTCAAAAGTAACTAACTTAACAGATAAAATTCCACTTTATTATTCATTTAATTCCTTTAATTTAGTAACATTTTTGTGCTCAACAGCACCAAGCCCTCAGGCCAACCAGTATCTCGCCCTCAGGCTAATATAGTGAACCACGCCCTCAGGCTATAAAGAATCTCACCCTCAGGCAATGTAACATAATTCTCGCCCTCAGGCATATAGTGAACCACGCCCTCAGGCTATATAGAATCTCACCCTCGGGCATTGTAACAGAATTCTCGCCCTCAGGCATATAGTGAACCACGCCCTCAAGCTATACAGAATCTCACCCTTAGGCATTGTAAAATATTTCTTGCCCTTAGGCATATAGGTAACTGGGTCATGCCCAACATGTCAAAATGTAATAAACAAATTAGTATATTTAAAGGCATACTGTCGGGTATCCTGGCCAAACAGCTAAACAGTGGAACACACCCCCGTGGTGGTATCAGATCCAAGCAATGATCCCAACCAGAATTTTATTATCATAATTTAATCACCTATGCAATTCTAGACATTAAATATAGAAACGGCCTCAGCCACACGACACCCCAACATGGGTTCGTGGCACAAAAACGCACAAAACGCACGACATTTGGAAAGCTAACACAAATCCACCTACCTTATACGTCAACGAACGTTGTACCCAGACGCCGACTACAGAAACACCCAAGAACGACATAGATCTGATGAAGAACAAAACTCATTAAAATGTAAATAACATACATTGGTAGAAAAAATTGGCAAGAACCGTACTAGGAGGAGTAAGGGCTTACCCGTGCGATTCCAACGAGATCGTCTGAAGCTGAAACGGATTCCAGACGAACGCTCGGTAGATCATTGAAGATTTGGCCTCCTCCTTTGGCTCCAAACCGGCTCAAGTGCCTCCTCTGCCAAATGAGGAGGATACTGCCTGTTTTAAGCCGAAAAAACAAAGTATACGGCATGTACTCCTTTCATTTAACTGTTCACTTGGCGGCACCGCCACACTATTCATCTGTCGACCTGAGTACACGGCATGCACTCCCACATACATGGCGGGTACAGTCGCCCGACTCCACCACCTCACTATTCATGCTTGCCGACTGACTACACTGCGTGTAAGGTTCCACTACACAGCGTGTAGTCGGTTCCTACAACCTTCGTCGCCGGTATGGCTACACGCCCCGTGTACTCATCCAAACACGGCCAAAAGTACACTGTGTGTGTACAAAGTACACGTCGTGTAGTTCCAAAATTTAGGATTTTCCCCCATTTTCCATATTTTATCAAAATTACTTAAGGAAAAGGAAATGAAGAAGTATGTACCTCTAAATCAAGAACCAGGTTCTTACATCTACCATCAAAAACAATTCTTCAAACATCTCAAAAAAATATTAAGATCCTTTTAATAACTCAAGAAACCAAAAAAAATTCACCATGACATTGGATATTTATAACAATGTAATTTACCAATTTAAATAACACCCCAATATATTCAGAATCATGAATTTTTATATCTTCATACTTCAGCCTCTAGATTTGTAGTTTGTCCTTATTCAAAATCTAATTTCCCTCATAGATGTTTTTTTTCTTATCCCATATTCATTTTTCTATGGAAACACCTCTTAATTGGATGTAATCACATTCATAAATTCATTAGTGTAATTACTTTTTAGTTATTCCGTCATTCTCAATAATATTTTTACCAAAATGTTTAAGAGGAACCTTTTCATTAATATAAGGAAATCCATATGTAATAGATTCAATAAAATCATACCTAAGAGGCATAGGGTAATGAATAATTCTATTTTTTAATATATGATGATTAATAAAATTAAATATCAAAATCCTCTTACTCGTCAAGTAATTCATATTCTTCATTAGAATTTCTCTTAAAAACAATATCAAAGAATAAAAAGATTGAATTTTCAAAACTGATACAAATTGATGTTTTCTAGTAAAGATTAAAATATTTCTAACAGGGTGGGTTGAATATGTTATATAATTTTCCTTTGAGATTCCTTAAAATTAGTCCACCTTCTTCTCCTATTAAATATTTTATTCCATTCTGAAAATAATCAAAACACAAATCCATAGGAATATAATAATATATAGGGTTCCCTACACATAAATAGAAGTTATGTAACTGTTATGGTTTGGAAGAAATTACATACCATAAAATCTAATTGAAAAAACTTCTATTGTGAGGAATACATTAAATAGTATATTTCCTTACACACATGTAGAATTTTGAAATGAATTCAATAGTGTGTTTTATTTATTCAGAACAAAATTATGAACTATAATGATACTGTGCACCTTGATTAATTATAAGAAATATTCTCTTTTAAAAAATTATTATCATTCATACCTAATTTCTAGTTAGAATATCATTTAGTCCTCTTAGAACTACCCCCTTCCTCTATAAAATATTTTTATCCCTTTCAAACTAAGATTCATAATGTTGAGTGATTTCTTCATGGAAAACCATCTTCTTCCATAGACATCCCAGAATTTAGGGACACATGATAATTCCACAGACTTGCCTTTCTTCAAGAATGGATGATTTATCCCCAAACCACCTATAATCCTCATAGCCTTTTCCATTTCATTCATTAGATCCCCAAAAAATTTTGTTATAGTTTTCATACTTCCATCTTGTAAACATTCTTCAGTAAAATCTTCTCTTCGATGGAATTCCCATTCACGAATGAGTTCAGAATTCTAAAAATTCTTCCAACAGTGATGATCACTTATTATAAAATTTTTCTCTAACATAATGAAGGGATTAGGGTCATTTATATAGGGAAATTATTCATCAAGTTCCTCTAATACGACATACCCAAAACATCATTGTGGTATTTCATTCACCATAGGTTGTGCTCCTCACGCAAAACGTAATACCTCCATACTCGTTTATCATCTCTCATTCCTCTTGGTGACCAATTCTATCTAAACATGGTTCACTACATATTATCCATAAATGATGTGCCTTCCTCATATTTTTAGTCAAACCTCGATCTATGAGCCAACTATGAATTATTTTCACTAAGTTGTTTATGCATCATGCTTTATGGTATATATAGCATTGTCATGCCAATGTACTTCCTTTAACAATATTTCATCATCTTTACGTATACCTATTTTATTAGATTCGAACTACCTTCATAGACTTAGAACTACACTTCAATGAAATACTTGAATTTTCTAGAAATCAAACTCTTAATTTTGTGGCCCAAAATATTTGAAAACACTAGAAGATAGTGTCACAATAACCAACCATTATATTTTTTGTTCATTGTATATTATCGTGAATATTATATTTCATTATTTTTAAACATTTATCAATAATATTTAGAATCATTAGTTTTTTAATGGAAGGTATTGTAACTTCCATTTCTTCCATCTATATATTTCATTCCAATCAAACATCAATTTGATTAGAAACACCTTTAAAAAACCTTTCATTCATAATGATTTAATCACATGTTCTTAAAACCACAGATAATATTTTGAAATTAAAATCAGCTTTTCATTTTCATATTTTCCACGAAGATTTACAATGTGATTTGATTTATCCATTCTGACAACAAAATCCAACACTAAAAAAACTACATAATCTTTATTCCAAAAACTTCCCCTGCCAACATGGTCAAACCATTAGGAAAATTACATTTTTATTTAAACATTTTATCATAATGAATATATAAAGACAAAATACCATGATCTTTTTATTTTCACCTAATATTCAGTTATTCCATATTTCCCTACCGATCATCATGGATCACATATTATAGTAAATAATCCACTTAGTGGTTCATAATAAGTACTTGTATTTTATAATTATATGAACTCAATGTTTTTATGTTAAAAAATTAATATAAGAGGATGAATATATATATATATATATTATTTACATAAAAATAAATAATCCTCATCTATCTAATCAACTACATTATACTGAGTGAGATATATTATTCACGCATCCCCATAATGACCCAATGATATAAATACCCTGCATGAAGTATATAAATTATTTTGTTTCCATAAGTACCTCATTAGAATCTTGGACAATATATCCAAGGTTTTGATTCACATCAAATAGAAAATTGTGTAAAAAAATACACATATGGTGATAAATAATATAGAAGATATTACTTAATACATTCAGAATACCCCTGTTAAAAGACCCACAAAGGGTGAATCTAGATGATGTAATGGTAGTAGTTCTCTATAACCATCTCACCATGGGGTTTCATATATCATAAATGTAAACAGTGACAACAAACTATAATGTATATTCAAATGAATGGTGATATATGATTTTTTACTACCATGTATGAATCTCATTTTTATTTTTTCAAATTTAGTTATGATTCATAGAGGATTGTTATGGATTCATTAAATTGTATAGTATAAAATTTATGATAAATAAAGTTCTCTTATTCTCTAATGACTGATGAAATATTCATAATGTCTAAAGAGAAGTGATAGTTGTGTTTGAAGAGTGCACAATGTCTATATTTTGGAGATATATTTTTCTACATAATGCGTAAAATGGTAGATAAGTTTATTGTTGATGAAGAATTAGTAATTATAAATATTACAATATAATCATTGATGTTCCATGGATAATAAATAATGAACATTATTATATCTCTAGGAAGAAATTTTTGACATGTAAATCCTATAATATGTCTGAACAATGAATTATAAATTGGGATAAATATAATAATTAGATGAAGAAAAAAATAATATGAAGTCCATGCCAAATATTATTTGTATTTGGAAATTAGTTCCGGATTAATTAATGTTATTAATTATTAAAAATAACTGAGAATACCATCAAAATAATAAATTTGATGAATTAATTAATAGTGGAGGATAAATTTGAGGACATTGTTTTTGAATTTATCTAACAAACAATTGTAATAATTAATATGAATTTTGATATCTTCTGCTAATATTGGTATTAGGTTCACCTATACATGTTCAATCATAAGAAAAAAATGAATACGCTAGCTCATTGGGGATATCAACTGGAATCATGTGGTAGTATAGTGGTCTTCAACAAATGGGAGAGATGGCGGGATCATTCAATTGTCACCATCAGAAGTTTTGAGGCATAGGGAAATAACATAATTTTATGATATCATGAAAGAAGGATTTATTATATGAGGGACATGGCATCTTAGGATTGTGTGGGAGTATACCACGATTCAATAGATGATCTATCATTTTAATAAAGTATATTTTTAATCTTCTCCTCATTAATACTTATATTAATTTGGACACATGGGATGCACTAAATGATTCACCAAATATAAACATATATAAATATGGAATATTATAAAATTCAAGTGATTTCAATTGTCTGATCATCTATCATAACATCATATTACTCCACTAGAAAAACTTTCTCTATATTTAATTCCATACACATTTTAACAGCCAATGATTTTATAGCACGTTATTTCAATAATGTAATTCAATAGATTGTGATACCCGCAACACTGAGTTCGAGCGCACCATAATTTACCAAACTAGCGGTTCAAAAAGATGTTATGAATATTATTAATATCATTTTGAATCTTATATACTATATATAATTTTTATATCCATATTATGTGTTTCTTTGACAAAATATAAGAACAAATTCATTTTTTAGATAAGTAAAGTTTTAATCAAAAAATACAATTTTTCCACCTTTTAAAGGAGAACCCTTTTTAAAACCAATATTTGACACTTTTACATATTCAATTCAATTAAATTAAATTCTTCTTTATATGTAGGAGATAAAAATTGCCTTTGGAAAAAAATTTGGTACTTTTCTGATAATATTCATAATTTGATGAATAGTGAAAAATACTTTGTTTTAATTGAAATCAATTTTTTTAATAGAAATAATTTATAGAGTTAAATTATGAATTTTAAAGGTTTTGAGGTATAATTAGATTATATTTTTATCATTTTATACAATTTAAGACATGATTTGTAATTTCACATTTTAATTTGACATAATCACATGGCAATTTTTAGACAGTTTTTACTTTTAAAAAACCCACTTTTGGTTATGAAAACATGAATTAAATTAAAATTCATAAATGAAAACTACATGTTTTGAATTTTGTAAAATAGATTTCATTTTTTAATTCAAAATATCAAAATTATATGAAGTTGAATTTTTTGTATTTCTCTGAAAACATTCATTTTTTGATGAATAGTGAAAAACACTGTGTTATTATTTAAAACATTCTTTTAGTTTATATAAATATTTATTTTATTTAAATTTATATTAAGTCAAGAAAATATATATAACCTATATAAGTTAAATTTAAATCATTTGAGACAAATTATAATAAAATTAGATGTATAATATTTTATCGATCTTTTTAACCTATTTTAACCACTTTCTAGGCATGTTAGCAATTTCTCATAAAACATAATTTTATAGCTTCTATGAGTCAAATTTAAAAAATTAGAAGGACATAGTTGACATCAGTACATAAAATTTTATTCAATAAGATGAAAATATTTTTTGGAGAATTGTAACATTTGACTTTTATTTACCACAGTTAAAAGTAAATATGGTAATTAAAGGTATAACATGTATTATAATCTCCCTAACCCAAGTCCTTATTTGATTGGATATGTATAATTCTACCTAAAAAACCTTATAATGAAAATTTGATCATTTAGGTCGACTTAGATTAGATTAGGATATTTGTTATTTTTTAATTTAAAGAAGAGTTAAAACTGTTAAATTCAATGTTTATTAACTAAACCATTTTTAATATAGGTTAATACATAAGATAAATTACAATATAAATATTCATTATAAAGATAAAAATATTTCGTACATAATTATTGATTATTTATATTATTTAGGGATTAAATAATTTAATTTAATTATGATGTAATGATGATTCAATAATTAACATCTTAATGAAATATTAATATTTTTTTAATAATAAATATTAAAATTAATAGAATTATACAGTTTTAATGCCATACACTAATTTTATAGGTTTACCTAACATTTTTGGGTTGATTAGATAAAAATTATGAAGTCATATGGTTTTTAGTACTTTCACAGAAAAAAATACCAAATAGTGTCAAAATTGACAAAATTTATTTTTAACACAAATACTATATTATGGGTTGATATAATATTTCCAAAACTACAAGTTTAATAAAAATGGATTGAATAATATTTTATATATCATTAATTAACAACTGCAGGTTCTCTTGGAAGTTTATAGTATGTTTATTAACCATATAGTGTAAGTATAAAGGAAAACACAGTAAAAGTTAAACTACTTAGCTAAGAGTTAAATCTAAAAGATAAGGTTAAAATGGTAACCAAAACTTGTATAAAACCTATAGGATGAGTCTATTTCGAACCATAACCACCTAAGGCTAAAAATAAATTCATTTTCATCCATTATAAACCTAATATGATTGTATAATAAATTAATATTTTTATCTTTTCCTAAAGTGATGCTCACCCCTCTTATAAAAATGAACTTCCTCATCACTCAAAATCACACCTCCAAATCCATTTGGATCATCCAAGTCCTGCACAGGTATCCTCCAAACATCCATCACATAATCCTAGTATCTTTATTTTGATCATAAATACAACATAAGGATCCATTTTTGATCCACATGAAAGGAAACACCTCGAGAAGAGGTAAGAATTTCACCACCATCTTTCCAGTTCTTTTCATCTTCCACATCTTCTTTCATTTTTGTTTCCATAAAACAATTATCTCCAGTACCTCCAACATAATATGATGTTATTATATATATGTTACAACCATATTATTTACACTATACATCCTATAAATTACAAGGTCCTTGTACATGTGTACATACATATTACCATATCCACATCGTGGTGTATTTTGTTATTCAAACACTTCATTATTTGGATGGGTATAATAATGAGTATAACTGATGAAAATAATAAATATAACATATAAATAATTCTGTATATGTGATATAACATCCAATTATATATTATTTCACCATCAATATAATGATATTGTTGCTCATGCGTACGTACAGATTATCGTGTCCACGACGCAATGAGATTCATTCGCACGTTCACCAATCAACAATGATTATAAAAGTGTATATTATTAATAAACATGTAATATATGACACAATAATTTCACAGGTTATATATATATATATCTTTACATAAATATATCTTATTCACTTACTACCGTTCGTTATGATATGAGAACAAAAACAACGTTTATTCATACTTACGACCTTCTGTCTCCATAAACGGTGCCTTCCATTTCATATATCTATCTATGATAAACATTTATATTCAAAATATATATGATATATAAATAAATTTTTATATTCTGGAAGTTTTTAAATCATGATCTAAATGATACGATGAATAATAACAAGTTCAAACACGTACGATAAAGAAAGCGATTGTTACCGAATGTTAATTTTACATGGAAATCATTATTAAATTTGTATTATAAATTAATAAATGAATATTGCATGATATATTAAATATTAATTTGGTTTTTGTACAATATAATAACATACTATGGTCATTATACAGGATATTAAATGTACCCTTAACCAAATGAATGTACAATGTAAGGGTTAAATTCATAATCATTTTATTATACGAGGTTGTTTTTACGTAATAATCGACCAGGAAATATTTATTATCCATGTCCATTTTTGATAATACTTTTCTAAAATGGAGTATTTTAAGGTAATTTTTAATAAAACTTCAAATTTAAATTTCTTAATGATTTATTATTTCAAACATTTCTCATTAATGTCTATGTTTTCAAAATGGTTTAAGGGATTTATTTATGCGGACATGAATGTTTTAAAATGATAATTCCTATCAAAGGATTCAATGAGGTATGAGACTCATTTCTTCATAACTATATTTTAAATTAATTCCTTTATATGACTTTAAAATGATTTCATGAAAAAGGGATATTTCTTTCAAATACTTTTACTGATCATTTTCAACTATGTCAACATCATTTACGAGATATTATTATTGATCGAGGTTGATTTATTATGATAAAAATAATACATATTGTATTGAAGGTTTTGTTATATGATTTATTGTGGATGTGTTATTTTTATAACATTCATTGTTTATGGATAAATTATTGACATTTAGTATGCTAGTTTTAATATTAATGTTTATGTTATGTTTAAACCTTTTCATATGAAAAATTAATTGGACATAGTAAGTGACATGTGGAGCCCGATATAGCTCCTCGATGCAAAATTTGGTTTCATGAGACAAACTAGTGTCTTGGCAGGAGGCCTTGATAAAATATTATTTGTATTCTTGGCATAAGACCTAAACTATGTGGTCATGAAGTCTGTCATTATGCATTCCATCATTATGAAATTAGCTATTGATATAACATGTTATTATTCGACTAGTATAATATCCATGTGAATATTAAAATTTTATTATTTGATTTTTCTTATCCATATTATGGTGAATATTAATTTTAAAAATATTTTTTTTATATTTTTATACATTTCCTTAAATATTTATGCTAATTTTTGAATGTTTTCGCTATATTGTTATCCTTACTAATCATCTGAGCTCACCCCTTTCTACGTATTAATTTTCCCAGGATGTGAAAAAGTATATTATGACTGAGTTTTTGGGATAGTCAAATGGATATGAATGTGGAAAATGAAGACAATGTTGTCACTGTTTTTTATTTTATAATGTAATGTAACGTTCGTGTATGTAATCTAATTTCAATGACTGATAAACTGGTTGATCCTTCAGTATTTGATTCCTTCTAATCATGTAAATGTATTAAAATAATGTACCGACTCAGGGTAACTAGGGTCGGGGCATTACAGTTGGTATCATATGAAGTTTAGCAACAACCATGGAAGTAGATTTAGATAAACTCTCGCTAGAGAACATTACACTTAGATAGAAAATAAGGATTAGAATAGAAAATCACCCTATAAATTTTTTAATGTAGAGTTTTTTTGTATTTTCCCTAGAATAAATTCCTGTCGAGATACGGGTAGGTAGTGGCGGCATTGTAACTGATGTATCTAGGAGTGAAAACACTAACAAGGTGTTTTGGGATTGACCCGTGGTCTCCTGTTACACGATAAAGTGCCTTGAAACACTCTTGGTTATGAAACTATCAGGGGATATGCATAGGATAATTCACATTTTCATTACTCGACATTATGAAGTATTTAAGAGAAAATATTTTCTCATAGAAAAAAATTTATGTTTATAGATTATATGAGTAATAATTTCAATTTACGGTTGGTATTTCACATGTTTGGAATAATTTATTGTAATTCATTAACTGAGATAGTGTATTCTATTATTTAGAAATGGTTTCTAGTCTACAGAATGATAATTCTAGCCCTACGGATGATCGAAAGGTTAATGAGGATCATATCTTTCATGGTATTTGGGAAACATTTAAAATAGAAATAGTCTTCCACATATTCTCATCATAAGATGAAATAATATCATGTGTTAATAAGATAAGTAATGAATTCTATAAGACCTATGTCTTTGAAGGTTATCAAGAGAATAAAATTATGGAAGGGAGAAAGATAGATAAAGGAAAGAGAAGAAAGAATGATTTTCCCATATTTGATAACTATAGAAAGAATCAACTTTGTAAATTATTGAAGCGAATTGGAGTTTTTTATAAGTGCAGGGAGAAAGGACACTAGTACATGATTACAAGTGTAAGAAAAATGTTTCAAATGTACCATTCTTCATCTGCAAAGAGTTGGGACACGATGCGTGTCAATGTCCAAATCATCATAGTATACACAAAATGATGCAATTGGATAATAATCATGTTTTGATACTACCAAAGATGATGATGAATGATTAGATTTATTATGTGGTAATTAAAATATTATGTCATTTTATTATTGTTTTAATGATTGAAATGTTATAACAATTATAGACTATAAAATGATTCTAATGTAGTATTTTTTTATTAAGGACGTAAGATTGTGTGGAACAAAGAAATGTGACTGAATAGCAGGAATTTTTTTTTGGAAAATTTATGGTTGAGAGAATGATAAACCATAATATGGTTCTGATACTGAGGTAGTGATTTTGGAATAATATATGATTGATTTGGATTAATTATATTGGATATTCATGACTACCATGAAACTGATTAATGAATTGTATACTCCATCATTGTAGGATTTTATAAATTTTTTGGATAGAAGGATTATATCTAGTATTCTATAAGGAATGAGGGAGAATAAATGTAATCAATAAAGTTTCATGATAATTCAGGGTGATATAGTGTTTTAAAAGAATACATGATGAAGGAATTCAAATGTTATTACATTGGAAAAAGGATCTTCATTTTGTTTACAATATTAATTTTGAACTGTGAGTTTGGACATAATTATTTTGGATATGTCTAATGGTTTGAAACGATTTAGTTTGGAATTGGATACTATTGTTAAGGATAAATCATTTCATGAGATTATTTATGGATTTTTATAAAATGGACAACTCGGAGGATGGGCAACAACTCATAACGTCCGTCAAGGCCATGTAACATGAACCTGCAACTGAAGGGTGTCAAGGGTGCATCACATACCACTTGCCTACTTGATGTCCTAGTGTGTATAATGTAGTTTTTAAATATTTTGACAAATGATTTATAAATTAATTATTTTTTGAACTTTATATAATTAGGATAAATATAAAATTTTAGAATACATTTATCTTTTGGAGTGAAAGAAGAGTTTGTGGTAGGAATTATTTAATGTATTAAACTATAACATTCAATTAATTTTTTCGGCTTATTAAATTAATAAATTAATTATTATACATTAGGTAATGGTTCTTAAAACAAGTTTTATCTTAATAACTTATGTTTATTTGAAATGATGATATTTCAAATCATTATATATTGATGGATTTGAGGATCGAAATTGTACAATTGTTTGTGACTGATGACCTCTATTAATCCCTATAAATATTTACATTTTTACTCCAATTATGTTTCTCTGATTACTACAAATTTTCTCAAAATTGATATCTTTATTTGGTGGAGACAATTTCATTTCTCATTCCCTCTTATTAAAACTCAATTTTATTAAACCAATTTTCATTGTGGGTTTTCCACAAATGTATGTTTTATATTTTTAACCAATTATTTTTCAAAAACAATTTCATATTCCAAGGATAACAATTTATATAATTATGGGAAAATATAACACCCCATGATTTCCTAGGATGTTATATCATTAAATTAATTCATTAGATTGTGCTACACACAACACCAAGTTTGAGGGCACCATAACATCCCAAACTTGTTGTTCAAAAAGCTGTTATGAATTGTATTTACTCAATTATGAATATTATATACTCGGTATAATATTAACATCTATTTTATCTGTTTCATAGACATAATATATGAACAAATTAATTATTTTCAGATAAAATAATTATGTTTAAAAAAAAATGAAATTTTACCACCTTTTAAGGGAGAACCATTTTTTTTAAAAAATATTCGACACTTTTATATTTTAAATTTAATCAAAATAAATTCTTATTTAGAAGAGAGACATAAAATTTTAGTCTGGATAAATTTTTGGTACTTTTCTGATGACATTCCAATTTTGACGAATCGTGAATAATACTATGTATTGATTGAAATAAATCTTTTTAATCGAAATACTTTATACTGTAAATTTAAGCTTTTGAAAGGTTATGAAGTACAATTAGATTATATTTTTATCATTTAATACAATTTTGGATATTTTTAAGTAATGTAACATTTAAATTTGACAAAAACACATGTTAATAATTTGATAGTTTTTACTTTTTAAAAACCCCCTTTTTTGTTTTTCGCAACAAGAATTTTTGGTATTTTTATAAAAACATCCAAATTTTGATGAAAAGTGAAAACACTTCGTTATTATTAAAAATAAACCATTTATTTAAATAATTATATTTTTTTATTTAAATTAATATTAAGTGAATATATATATATATAATACGTATATAAGTTCAATGTAATTCATTGGGGTAATTTTAAAATGAAATTAGATATATAAAATTTTATTGAACATCTTAACCGCTTTTACCCACCTTCTAGGGACATTAGAAAATTTTCATAAAAATTAATATTATCGCTTCTATGAGTTTAATTAAAAAAATATTAGATTCACGGATGACATTAGAATGATAAATTTTATTCACTAAGATGAATATAATTTGTGGTCAATGGTAACTTTTGACATCTTTTTCCACGGTTAAAAGTATATAGGGTAATTAAATATAAAAATGACATTATAATTACCCTTACATTTGTCCTAATTCTTTTGGATAAAGGTAATTCAACCAAAAACATCCTTAGTAATGAAATATGATCCTTTAGGTCCACATATATTAGATTAGGACATTTATTAATAATTTATTTAAAAAAGAGTTAAAAGTGTTAAATTTAATGTTTATTATCTAAATCATTTTTAATGTAGGGTAATACATAAGATAAATTGGACTCTATATATTAATTAGGATGATAAAAAATATTTACTAAATAATGATATTTTATTTTTAAATTTTAGAGATTAAATAATTAAATTTATTTATGAAATAATGATGATGAGGTAATTACCTTTTTAATGAAATATTAAAATAGTTAATATTATAAATATTAAATAAATATAATTTAAATTTTTTGATTCCATCCACAAATATTATAGGTTAATAGGACATTTTAGGGTTTACTAGATAATTTTCTTCGATATTATATGGTTTTTCTGAGTTTCACAAAAACAAAATACCAAATAGTGAGAAAATTGACATAAATTAACTTTTAAAACAAATAAAATATTATTGGTCAATATAATATTCCAAAAAATATATGGATAGGATGAAGAGATTAATTAATATTATATACATCATTAATGAACAAATTTAGGTTCTCTTGGATGGTTAGAAAATATTATTACCCATACAGTGTAAGAATACATGAAAACACAGTAAAAGTTAAACTATTTAACTAAGAGTTAAATATAAAAGACAAGGTTAAAATGGTAACCTAAACATTAATAATACATATTGGTTGAGATTATTTAGACCCATTACCACCTAATGATCTAAATAAATTTATTTGGAGACATTATAAACTGAATATAATTATATAATTAATTAGTAGTTTAATCTTTTCCAAAAGTGACCATCACTCCTCTTGTAAAAGGGAACATCAACTTCTCTCCAAATCACAACTCCAAATCCATTTGTCTCAGAAAAACCCTACCTATATATCATCCCAAATTCCCTAAAAAAACCTAGATCCCATATATTTATTAGAATGCCATCCTAATGAGTCCATTTGATCAACTCTAATGTAAACACCCGAAGAAGAGGTAATAATATCACCACTCTCTTTCAAGTTTGTTTTATCGTCCATATCCTCTTTCTTTGTTGTTTCCATAAAAAAAATAACTCCATTACCTACTCCATACTATTATGTTATTATTAATATGTTACAACAATATTCATTAGTCTATCCATCCTCTTAATGAAAAAGTGACCATATGTGCGTACGTACAGCTTACCGTCTCTATGTTGTGGTGTAGTTTGTTATCCAAGAGATAGATACCTTTTGTCATAGGATCTCAACTGTGTGAGATTTTAGGATCCATTAAATTAATCATTGGTGATATTATTCTATTCTATTTCAAATAATGAGGCTAGTGAGAAGAACGTGGATGCTGTTTGGCATCATAGATTTGATTCCATATCACATTTTTTTACAAAATTTGTTTCCTAATGTGATGGTGTGAGAGTATGTTATTAAGTTGATGATGGAAGAAAATGGGTCTTTATGAGAGGGGATTCATAATTATTGACCAATAGGTAGAGTTGTCATCTGGGGTACACAATTTAAAGAACATAATAGTTTCCAATCATCTATGGGTTTATCAAAGTACTAATAATATATTAAAAATGTGGGTTGATGTTCCCAGACCTATGAAAATGGATAATATGTATTTTTTTAGTGAGAAGTTTTTGGTCAACAGTAATAATATTTCATTAAATTTATATGAATAATGTGTATACTCTATTTTCTACACTAGTTTCCACTATTTATGTACATTTATCCGAGGCCGCAGTAGTATGGTGGTCCAGTTTGGGATCAGAAGAGAGGAGATATGGCATGTTGAGTAACTCCTTCGGACCCTCCCCATCCTCAGAGAGTACAATGATACCATGGAAAAAGTTTTTAAAATGTCCAAGATGCAATGGAGATGTCTTGGTCGACTTTTTTCTTTTTAATTTCTATATGCATGAAAGACCAACATAGTTCATGGTACCCTTAGCTACTTTTATAATGTTTTTAGGGTTTTTATTCATCAAAGACATGATTCTTTATACCACAATCCCTCATACATGATTTTGGAAATGAGGTGGAGAAGCTTCCAGTTCCCTTGGAATTCACTATGCCAGTTGGAGGTTGAGATGACAAGTATGTTTTATGTTGGGTAAATCACCCAGTTTTGGGATATCAATGCACTTGGGGATATTTGTTATTTTTATATATTTAATCATATGAAATATTCCTCAGGATTGATTTATTTTCCATAGTGATGGATATTGTGGATTTTTACAAGAATAATGTTCTTTACAATGATGTTGAGGGATAAATAGTTGTGTTTGATGGTAAATGATACCCTTCAATGGGATAGATGTATGTCATGTCCTTGTCATATTTGAGTCCTCAGTTGATTCTAAACACATCGGAGGTTCACAAGTTAGTTTTTTCTAGTTTTTTGTCAGAGTCCACTGATATATTTCCCTCAGATGTTGTAGTATTACCCCCTCAAGGGGAGATTGAGTTTTCTATCATGTTGTATCCTAGTCTATCTCAAGTCTCGATGAATCGATACAGGATGGTGCTTTATAAGATTCAAGACCTGTAGGTATAACATTATGACATTTTATTTCATGGTTGTTTTCATAAGAGTATGTCACCTTTAGATGAACCAGTGTTTTCCATTAATAAGGCTAATGGTATATTACATCATTTTATATATTATCATCTCATTAACAAATTGACAGTGAAGAAATCATATAAAATTACAAATTTTTAATATTTACATATTTAGCTGAAATAAGTATGTTGGTTATCAAAGATCAATTTGTGGCCATGATATCATTATATGTTTGTAAAGGATGGGGATATATATATGTGTACTATATGTTGTCATCATGTGAATTATGAGTTTTTGTTGATGAAATTCAATGTAATAATTCCACCATCTATGTTCTTGCGATTGATGAACATGGTTTTCAAAGAGTTGATATATTAGTTCATGGTGGGATTCATAATTTCTATACATGTGTAATCCATGTTTGAGGAGGTTCATGCATATTACCTATGTTCTATTCTGAGAGTTCTTTTCATAAGAATTGATTTGGGCAGTTTTCTTGGTTTGAGTTCTTGTCTTGTGACGTTTTTTTAAATGGTTGTGTTCTATCCTAGTAGGGAATAGATCTGTATCCTTCGGATATTTTGGAGGTTTTTTCGTTTCATTCCATCATGAAATTGTAAGAGGTATCGAGTTTACTTGGTCATTAATGTTATTAATGGTGGCAAGTAGATGATTTCTCTTGAGTTGTGACCCCTCAAATAACTTTTAATTATAAGGATCATGAATTCTTGTTGGTTGAATAGTGTCACAGAGATTCTATGTACCTAAATAGAAATTTTTCAGATCAAGAGTAATGTTTTTTTATTAAATGAAGTATAGTTTTAGATTTTATACGATTCTTCATGTATATTCATGGAATGAATTTTCCTTTAAGTTTTCAGAAGAATACATGTCGATGATATTTTTAGGATTTTTACTAACCATAATAGCTACAGGTTTAGATTCACCCCACCTGACATGAACTTTCATAATTATGTGTTAACAGAATTCATTAATGCTTATGACTTTTATATATCATGTATAGTAGGTAAGGGGAATGTTTTAGCTGATACACAGAGAATTATGTAGTGTAAAGATATCATGCTTGAATATGGGTATTCTTGGTTAGTTATGGATGATCAATAAATGACACATCATGATATGCGATATATTGGAGGAATATGTTACCCTTTCTAGATGGTAGTGTGTCCACCTTTTTTGTGGTAGGAAGTGGAGTTCGAGTATAGGGACTTTTAGAAGGACTTCGGGAGGGAGAAAGTTGATTTTTATGATGATGATTAGGATTTATATGAGTATGGAGAACACTACATATAGTTTAAAATTAGGCTTTTCATTCCTTGAGTGATTCCTAAGTTGGTTATTTATTATTCCAAAATTTCATATTGGTGGTACATTGCGATGTGGAAAATATGTTCTGACATTTATAGTCAATTTATGGAGTCCAAGGATGAATCATCTAGGTAAAGAGTTGGTTTTTTGATTTTTTTTTCTTACGTAAGAAGAAGTTTGAGAACCTTGATCCTCATTGGTTTCTTCATTCATTATATGTTTCCAAGTGGATGTGGGAGGAAAACATGAAAGGCTTTATTACTAATTTTCCATCTTAATAACGATGATATAGTGCTATATTTTCCTTAATAGATCATTTGGTGAATTCATCCCACCATATAGGGATTTGTGATTAGGGGAATAGTGTATGATTTTTTGAGGCATAATTGACAGGACATTGTGAGACTGCACAATGTCCTAAGGATGGTCATTTCTAATCTGCATCCTGTTGTTACATCAATGGTGTGAATCTGTATATATTTTGTTTTTGGATCTCTGTTATTCCAAAAAAATGTTATCATCTATTTAAGATTGGTCATACATAGGAGACTATCATAATTCTTGAAGAAAAACTTCACACATATGTCATGGGTTTATGATGTTCATGGATGAGATATCGTCCATTTTTCATGTTTCCATATGATAATTTTTCCTCTCCACCATTAGTATTGAACTGTTTGATGATTTTTACTATCAAGAACCTTCCAACTAGGGCCTAGGCTTTAAATCCCAATTCTCAACTACAATATTCTATGGGATATCTTCTATATCCATGTTGTATTGTCACTGAGATGGGAGAACATAGTATATGTTCCAGTATAAACACACACATATCACATTCAATACAATAAATAAATATAAAAATAACTAATAAAACATGTATAAAATGTTATAAATACTAAGACCAGAGTATAAGTAGATATAATGTAATGTAAAGATGGAAAATAGAAACAAAAACATTTATTGTAACACAATCCCAACCTAAAAGTAACTTTTATGGACTGTTGTCCAACGTTGCAGGAATATGACTCCATATTCTTGGTGTTAATAAGAAATTTCTAGTCCTATATCAAAATGTCTATCATCTGCACAAGACCCAACACATGATGGAAAATCCAATGTTGAGGTGAGTATAACAATACACAGTTGGACACCTAAAATCCAAAAATAATAAAACAAATATAATACGATTATCTCTATACATGTATATTTACATAACACATATAACATAATTTCTATAAATAATTAAAAAAGATACATAGTCTATATGTAAGTCACAACTATATTATACTTGATTAGGATTCTAGCATGATGATTCTCACAAACAACACATTCTCCAGAACACATTCTTGACTACAATTTCAATGATATGATCTGTATGAGGTCACTACATGTCAGGTATCATAATGAGAGAAAAATTTTTGATGGTATAAAGAGAATATTCTACAAATATGAGGATCACATACAGGGAAATCGGGTGATATAATCAAATCATATAATAATAAACTACAATGTATAGGATCGAACCCACATATTTTTGGTCATAGATATAACAGAAAATCCACCTTTGGGTCCAGGACAGATATATGATCTCACACTGGGAATCTCATTGGGATTCCAGTGACTGTATCTAGAAATTTTTTAGGAAGGGATTGTAGTCCTTGGAGTATGAGATGATTCATCACCAACCCTTAGGAAAAGGATTTGTGTAATGTACCAATACAAATATTTTCCATGATTTGTAGTAAAATGGTGGTATTCCATGTATAATAGAGTACATGACACGTAGTCTGGATCACACATGATCTCCTTTGACCTTTGGTACTACCAGTGTAAATGAAATATATCATCATGACATGTCCATGAATTTATAAATTTCATGTAGGATGTCTATGTAGTATACATGTGTTCTAGAACATGACTCTAACCCATGTATGTTTTATCACATACCTACACAATACTTAGCCCATGTACCTGGTCTTTTCCATGTGTTCATGGGGGAGTACACGGTGTGATCCAACACATTTAGTCCACCCCATGCATGTGTACATCCCAAACTACATTCCATGTCACATGGGAGAGACCACACATCCTGTCATTTGGGTCCCACACAGTGTGATATTTATCATTATCTTGAATCCATAGCCACTACATATGTGGCCCCACATGGTGTGATGATCTAGATTACATGCCCTATTATGGGGGATTTTCTAAAATCCAATATTTGATGATCATTCATCTTCTATATAACTCTATCCAAGTTTCTATATGTGTGATTTTATCAAACTAAAGGGTTCTCCTCAGATATTAATTTTCATCAATTAAAATAAATTACCACAATCATATCTACTCATAAAATGATTTAAATCTATATTCATCATTATGAACTCAAGAATGGTGATGAACATGAAATTGAGTATCCACCATCAGCTGATTAACTCTTTATCTATCGTCAAACATCAAATGTGTATTGTTGAGCCAAAATATATGATATTAGATCATTTCACTAGGAAATTTGAATGCAATGATTAGTTTATCATGAAATGTCAGTTCATGTTATAAACAATCAATGCCCACAACGAGCAATGAATCAGTGGAGAAAAACATAACAACAGATAATATGAGTGAATGTAGATCAATATTCATGAATACCTATATTAATTTTCATTATAATCATAATCAAGTATTCAATAATCACAATTATATTATTCCATCAAATAAATGCAAAATGATCTATCCCATATAGGAACGATGCGATGGTTAATCTGTAGGTGGATTGATCTGGGTTCATCATTGGAAAAATATAATGGGGATGAATAAAAAAAGTCACAACCTATATCTATTTTTATCGATATTAGATGATGAACTAAGATGTTTCTTGATTTTAAAAAATATAATTATGTGTTGATCGTCGATCTGTGATCCAGTAATCATTCTCTTGAGAGAAAACCACGGAAACACTCTTCGACGGCACTACAATGATTACAAGAATATATAAATAACCCTAGGATTCAAAAATAATAGAATATTTTCTTACTTCTTCTCATTATATCAACAAAAAAGAAATAAAATACTTTATTGAATTATTTTATTCATTTTTCACCCTCAGAATGAATTTTTTACCTACTACCAATGTCAACTGATGTAAAGTTCCACCTAGTTTAAACCTCATATTTCTCAGTCAAAAGTGGCATCATATTTATGATATAGGATCCCATTAAAGAGTCATCAAAGATTTTCAAGAAAACTGACCATGTATGATAATTAATATTATTAATATATTTAGAACATTTATTCTAGGATAAAGTGGCCTCAGAATCACACTCCATGTCAATACCTTTACTATAATCTTTTCAATATAATATACAAAAACAATAATTGGAAAATACAAGGAATTACATTCTCCTGACCATGTGGATTTATGATTCTGAAAATCGACATCTTGTACAACAAATGTTGTTTTGTATTGAGCATGAATCTATGCCTCCCTATCTTAGGTTCTCTCCTACATATTTCAATTTTTTCAATTAGATATGAAGTAATGGAATAAATCTCCCATTAAGGATCATCTCTTACAAATCCTCTCTCTCTATTGGGTGTACAATAAAATTCACTATGTATTATATGTCCATCTCCCCCTTGTTGATAATGTTTAACGCATTATACACTTACGTCCTAAACTACAACAAATTGAAGACATCATGTTCCTAGTAAAATAGCTAATGTGAAGCTAAGGGGAATTCCCCCATGGAAAATATACACATTATCTAGAAAATTTTGATGATACTTATAGATATATTGTTACCCCGTCCATTTATACATTATAAACATGGAGGAAAAACCCATATGATCACATGGTCACCCTCCTTAAACTACATAGTCTTCTGTCACCTAGCCTCAAAACACTTCTAAAACATATGTGAATTATCTATCCACTCCAATATTATGTAAAAAATCTATGATATAGCTCACAAAAAAAATTTCCCAATGAGTTCTTAATGAAAAAACATAAGTAATTGATTATCTTCAAAACTCTGGTCATTGTCCAAACTACAATCTTGCATAATGTTCTTGAAAACATAAATTGTTTTCTCAGTCTGGAAATCATTTTGGGTGGTGAATCATTGTTCTCAAGAGTAATTAGGTCCTAGATGCCTAATGAAATCCCTTCTAAAACTGTGATGTGAAACAAACTTCATGATTAGAATAAACTATTATGGAACTCCATGGAGTTGGACTATCTCAAGGATTTATAGGCATCCCAATCTCTCTATATAAATATTCTCTTGTATAGTTAGAAATAAGGATGACATAATCAGTTGATCTATGATCACTGAAAAGAAATATTATCCCTCTTATGTATGACGCATTATTATAACAAATATTCTATAAATACTATACCCTATAAAATTTGGAATCTCATGTTCTTGAGCTAATCCTACTGGAATGTGCTGATCAGCATTAACATGGTAAAAAGTAAGGCATTGAGAGAAAAACTATGAAACACCATTCAGCATTAATTTCCAAAAAATATATCTTCAGAGGTCATGATTCATCTATTCCATAATTGTATTTACCTCTAATGGATACGTATGATATTCTCGTAGAACCTCCTACTTCTATATGACCAGTAGCATCATTTATCCTATAGAACAATTAACATGGTCCCCTACATTAGAAAATCATTTATGAACATGTCTAGTGGATATCCGAGTATGTAGGATATCACAGCCAGAAACCCCTTTCTATTCATATCGGACTCACATCAAGAGTGAATGGGTAACGACTAGTGACTAGGGTCACTTTTATCCATCTCTATCAACAATGGATAACTGAAATATATGAAACCACTCAAATTTCACATTCAGTAGATATGAAAAATATCCCACGTTGGGAGCATATACTACCACATCTCCCTTCCGAGGATTTTTGACATTTTAGATGATATAATCTTGGAGAAACTCTATCCATACACTCAATATAATGTTGAAATTTTAATGATTGATGATATAATTGAGACTCTTATGATCATAGTAAAATATAAACCCCTCACCCAATAGTTAGTGTCCTAAAATATTCACAATGAAGACTATCACAACTTTTTCATGAGCAAGATTCAAGTATTTTCTCAAATTTGATCTCAGCTATAATGAATAATAAAAAATCACATCTCACATCTTCCTCAGAATAAAAAAAATCATAGTTTAGGATCATCACAGAACACGACATACTCAACATCGTCCTCAAGCAATCTCATGTTGGGAACGCTCATCAAAAAATATATAAAATACTGAACATAATTATATAATGACTATATACACATGAATGTATCACCCTTTCTACTCACTAATTTTATGGATGATGTTGTTATAGTTAAATAAGGTATGAAACTATAGTAATTCCCAATAATCCAATGGATGCTATACACCTCTTTCACATATATCATTTGATCCCATGCTAACACTGCCTCAACCATGGCCTCATCCAATACCACTAGATATGAGGAGATACTTTTTCCCAAAAAGTGGAATGAATGTATTTAGAACATGTACATAAAGATAATTCCATAAATTTTGTTCTCTTAGAAATCTTCTAGAACTATCTTGGTGTGTCATCAATGCTCCTCCTTAGTCACCGAGCAATGAATGATATCATCGATTATGACTACATCGAACATGCATATGTTATGATGAAATATCATGTTTATAAGGCCCATGAACACTGCTAGATAAATTTTCATAGAAATGGGTATCGTCAAGTACTCATTATGACTATATAAGCATATAAATACCACATTTGTTATATCCTTGTCCCAATCTCACAACTGATTATAGCCTAACTTGAGGCGAATAGTTGTGACCCATCGTCCCCCTTTCAAATAATCATAGATTTTAAAAATATGAAATAGTGGTTATTTGTTCCTAACAGTCACCTATTTCATGAACCGATTGTCAAAAAAACCTCAAGCTCCTACATGACTTTCTCGAATTCAAAATCGTGCTTTTCCATGGTGAAACATTGGTTCAAAAAAATCTATTCCTATACAATTCCTCCAACTTCAGCCTCATATTAGGATGGTATGTAGTAGCCATCAAACATTATAGTGCATATTCTGATGTCATCATGGTGTGTAAATTAATGAAATGTTATAACTCCCATTTGGGGATGAAGTATGGGAAATTCTTATGGGATGATTTCATCATACTCCACCACCTCTACATGAATCTAGGAACTCCTAAAATCCATTTCACAATGGGTCATGATATCCAACAGTTGTGTAATCATCTATTACATATTATGCATGATTCTGTCGTACACATCATGTTTTTCCATTTAACCTATAATGGAAAATATGTTATGGTATCTCCAGACACACCACATCCTTCATATAATAACATCAATAATTGAATGAACAATTGATCAAAAATCCATTCAAATAATGTTATTTTAAGGCCACACTGATGCTACCTTGAGACTCCGATAGAGTCTTTCACCATCAATAGATTTGTCACACTATTTTCCCACATTCATGATCTTCAAAAAAAATCTCCAGTATGAGTCTCCATGCATATGGGTCAAGCCAAAGGTTTAATCAGAGTCTTTAAGTCTAGAACGAGATTTGGGTAAATAATTGAATGTGTATCACATTGATATATCAAAAAATTGTCTTAGGATGAATAGATATAGAGAATAAATAAATTAAATAACAGAGACTCTAGTTCATATGATTCCTACACCTACATTATTCTCTTCCCCTTTCTTCTTGTTCCGTAAGTATGGTGTGGACCACCTGAGTGTGGTGGTGGTAATAGTAAAAAATATTGATCTACTCTCGATGATCTCCTAGATCCATGGCCAAATCTACAACCCTAAAACATTCATTCTAAAACTCATATATCTTCCTCAGTGGCCCATCAATGTCATCTTTATAATTTGTATAGTGGGTCACAAAATCCATGGAGAGATGTTCCTTGTATTCACATGCGTAGACCATAATATTTGTAGGACAAATATAAACAACTTTTGATCCCCATACCAGAGATCCTCTACCGTATGGACACCCCATGAAACATATAACACATCCATGTCCATAATACCATAATCGGCTCACTACAACCATCATCTGTACAATTTCATTCCCACTACTAACAATCATCATATATAAATTCAGAAATAATATACTATCAACATTGAAATCCTTCTATATCACCCCAACATAGGTATGAATGCATATTGGGTTAAAACTACCTCATATGTCTATATGTAGACCACAATTTAATGATTGATCCCTATAGAACTAATCATGAGTCATATCAATCAAATGCAATGAGAGGTTTAATAATATCGATCAATACTCATTTATTGTTATTATGAACTACTAGAGTAGAGAAGAACCTATATATGTACATCCCAAAAAAATGTTGGCCTGAACACATCAATGAATTTTTTTTATAAAATTATATGTGATAGAGTTTCATCATTATATGACTATTCTAATAACATAGACTATCTTCGTACTAACATGTGGTGAAATACAACATCTAGGACCACCATCATATCTACTAGTATCCTAACTTGACAAAAAACTCACATTGGTACCTCAATCTAGTCCATAATTACATGTGGGTCCTTCTCACATCAGAACCTGAGGGGTATCTGCTGGTAAAAGTCACGTTATGTGCTAAGACTACAAACCTCATCCAATAGTATTGGTGGTAAAATGTGATTCTCTAACGTTGGTGGTTTGGATATTGTACCACTAGGATGTAATATATTGGGAATTGATCCCTATATCAACAACTCCAAATTTAGGGTATCAAACTCATTATCATGCTATGAAATCTGAAATGGTATACATCCTGGAGGAATCCTAAAACATACAAGATATACCTTGTTTAATGTGTATATTTGGAGAGCTAACTCAATAAATACATTGAAACAAAAAAATCCAATATGATTCATGTATCATTATATTCCATGAAACTAATGTTCTCAAGAATCGATTTGAAAAACAGGTGACCAATGTTTCAGTGTATGGATAGGTTAGTTGCTGCTCCAACAATGTTGTCATTGTCTTGATATCCTAACTCAAACTATTTACCCAATAAAATATCATAGACATCCAGTGCAAAAGTACAATCTAAATCATTGATACCACTCTATCATGAATAGTACAATTAGGGACCATGTCATGACTCCCTAATCACATCTTCAATAGTCTAAAAACTTGATACTGGTACCTATTAGGAATATCATTATAATGGGAGGGCATAGAATATATCTTAACAGACACAAAAAATTCTAAATTCTCTTATATTACTGAAATGATAAAACAATTACACAACTATGTATGAATAAACCTAAATCCAATAAACATATAATAAAGCGAGCTAATGAAAGTAAAAATGACTCAATAAAATCCATCAACAAATAATGGTAGCCCATGTGTAAACTTTATGAATATACTGGGGGATCTTGTATAATGTTGCAGGTATAAACATTTGTATATTCGATCTCACTATGCATCATCTAGTCCTATTGTTTATATGATATTTAAAAGGATGAATAAGACATCAAACAATAGGGTAAACCACATTTTGGGGTGATTATAACAATACTCAGTAGGACACCCCAAAACCAAATATCTTACATCAAAGGAAACAGAATCATTTCGACATAAGTATATGTCTACATCATGTTTAATAACAATGTCCATAAATACTATAAAAATCCCATTGTCTCGAGGTAAATAACAAATACAGTAATACATCCTAGGATTCCAACTCAATGATTTCCAGAAAACAATCGTTTTGTATAATACACTGCTGAATCTTGTAGTAATGAAACAATTTGTTCAATATGAACAAATAATTGGGTCTCACATTGAAAAAAACACGATGATAGTATAAAGGGAATACGATACATATATTGTGATCTCTACCAGGTCCATGGAAAGATTTTAATAAATCAATGCGGACTATCCTTGTATGAAGAGGATTGTCACCCAGGTAGTGTTGGCCATGCCGATACTAGAAACTCCACCTAGGGTATAATGATGAATAGAGGATCTCACTCCGTGACTATCACAGGTATTACAATGACTCCATCTATTAAACCATGTTAAAGGGATCATAGTTCTAGGAGTATGATATCTTTCCATATAAACCATTATGATATGGATAATGGGAATGTAACCTAACTAAAATTGTCTATGAGGCTTAATATACAGGAATTAATCCATGTATAAATGGATTGTGTAATCCTCACATGTACATATACTACTACAAGGTGCATATGCTACCCATGTTTTCTACCCATATTCTAGTAAAAGGTTCCAAACCATGTATTTTTTATACATGTACTAGTATATGACATAACCCATGTAACTAGTCTATGACATGTTAGTGTGGAGTATGTTGTGTGATCTATAACATGTTTTCCAACCTATGTCCATGTACATCCAAAAGTACACGACATTACACTCATGAGAGACCACATGTTTTTTGATAGGTGTGGAAAACCCTATTATACATTTCATTATCCTAAAACCCTCGACTATACCTTTGATACCCCCACGAAATGTATATATATATTACATTTCTATAGTACAGTATTTCCTAGAATCCTAGATCAATTATCCATTCATCCTCTAAATCACTCCAACCACCATTCTGGCCAAGGAATTCCAAAAAATTAATTGGTCAGATTCATCCAAAAAATTCCATCAACAAATAGGAATTTCCTTAATTACATATACTCATGATGATAATAAAATCACAATTTTTTCTATGTGCTGAAGAATGATAATGAAGAATGAATTAGGTAACCATCTTCATAATAGTAAATATGTATCTATCTTTACACCCCTTTCATGTAATTCTAAATCCAAATTAATGAATTTTAGATTATTTACCATCAAACAAGTGATCGATGATCGATTGATCATGATAAGCTGATAAATATGAAAAACTAAGGACACTAATTATGAGTTATGAACCATGGGTGAAAATAATAACAATAAATATGTAGAACAAACCTAGATAAAAATTCACGTCAATATTGATTAATTTTCTTAAAAAAATATAACAATAAATAATAATAATGATATTCCCCCATAAATTCCCCACACAATATCTCATAACATAATATAGATTATTTTTTGATCAATCCTTTTGTTGATTGATCTATGATTATCATAAGAAAATAGGAATATTGAAGAATACAAAACACATTCCAAAACTCAATTTGGATTGATCGATGATGAAAAATGATTCTATTGTGTGCTCCATCAAGACTTCTATTGATTATCTTCAGGGTCGATCATCGATCAATTATCTGGTAGTCATTAACCTAATTGAAATTCTTAGATTCACTTTTCAATGGTTGTCCAATGGTTCTATCGCTATACAGAAACCCATGGGATTAATACATAATATTAAATCTAAATTCAATCAAATATTTCATCAAAACATATGAAATAAAATTATTTTACAAAATAGTATATTCATTTCCATGGCCCCAATTATTTTTATACAAACATTCTATACTGACGAATGATAAGTCATGCCAAGGGTAAACCTCACATTCTAGACTCATAATGACATCATTTTTCTAATTAGAGAACCCTTTTATAACTTATCCCATTTTTATGGAAAACGGTACCCATATGATTATTAATATATATAATATATTTCAATTATTTATTCTACTTTCTCTAATCCAGATAATTTATTTCCATATAATATCATGGTCTAGAAAATAAACCTTATATTATTGAAAAATCATAGCCATAAAATTTGAGACATTAGAAAATTGGAGAAATATTTACATTCTCTATTATGATGGAATATAGTCGAAAAGGATAAAATTATTATGTCATAAATAGTATAAAATATGGAATAGAATATTCAGGTAATTAATGGGATGTTAAATGTTTCACCAAATTATTAGAAATCATTTTTCAATCATATAAGGAGACCACTTTAGTTTTAAATGGGAGATAATGTCATTCTAATGGTAATATCTCATCATGTACAGTGATGGATTAATAATGGGAGTAAGCATTTTCCCTAATAATTTGGAACTTTTGATTTTTTGTCAAGTGTTGTAGTCGTGGGGAATCATATAACACATCCATATAAGATTATCTAGATACAATTTTTCCACAAGACATAGCTATTTCATCATCTTTGTGATGACTCTCATGTCATCGATTTGTGAGAAATCAATTTTGAATATTATTTAACAATATAGGAGTGTCTTATAGAAATTCATGACCATCTAGAGGAAGAATTTCATGTGAATTATATTCCCTTTGTTTATGTATTATTGAGTCATGTAGGTGTGGGGGTTAGTACCTTATAACTTGAGTAGCATATTTTCACTCAGTACCCCAATCTATTTGTCACATATATATTCCAATGTAAAATTGTTCCATTGTGAATTTGGGTCAATTTGGGTTTATAGTATAGATAAATCTAATATATTGTTTGTTTTACTCTCATTTGTGTCATTTATCACAAAACATTTTATTATTAAATATTGAATTGTACAATTCACTAATGGACACCTTTGGTTGTGTGATTCAATATTATATGCAAGTTTCAATCAGATATTATACCAAAGGTGATAGAATGGGTTAATTTTGTCATAACCTATTGATGATATGTTAAGACCTCAAATTCTCTATTATTAAACTATTTAGTGTCCAATGGACAAATTTATATTTTCTCGTCATTCTTTTCCTCACTGCTTCCGGTAGCAATAGTTTCCTTGTTTCATGTTCAATATTAGTCATATCATTTGATATTTTTTATACAGTACATGTTTAATGGATTAAATCTCACAGTGATTGAATAAATTATTAACCTATGGGGTTGATTATTGATGGAATGAAAACAATCATAACATGTTAATCTTGATAATACATGGAAATAGTTTGGATTATTTCTAAAAGGAATGTAAATTTCTAAAATTATTAATGAAATGTATGTTACTATTGAAAAATCATAATGGTAAATTAATGAATAATGAATAATTTATCATAAGAAATATATAACAATTAATTATTGAATTTAATATATATAATTAAAATTCATTTGTGCTTATAGGATATCGAGTCTTAGCAATGGAAGTTTGGAATCCAAGTGACGTTATCAATTGTTGTTTCTAAGACTATGTTGTTCTTATAGAATGGTTATGGGATATATTGTATCATTATGATCAATTATTTTAAATGATACCCCACCCATGTCACTTAAGGAAAATAACACATAGAGGACTCTTCAAGAGTGTTATCCCGCTTTCATCATAGAGGGATGATGGATCGCTAGAAACCCCCAATGGACCCACACTCATCCCTTCATTGTAACTTGTACTCATATACATTATGGTTATAATTATAATAAATGTGTGTGGAGGGAAATGAAGGATTAGAGTTATTTTGCACACATATATTACAAGATATTTTATCCATCTAATTCAAATTGGTATGACCTATATCTTCTTTGATTACCTGATGTACATACTCTATGAATAAGTTGTAATGGATTGAGGTATAATACCTAATGATTGATATACATCATACGAGCTACATTATTTCCGTGAAACAGTTTGGATATTATTTATGGGTATCTATATGGGGTTTATTTGGTTATGTATTCACTAGGGTCATGTTTAGATGCATTTCAAATATTTTTTTTGGTTCGGAATACTTTTAGAGATAGATTGTTCAGGATAAGAATCATTGGATCAGAGCAATATAACAGTGGGGGAGTGAGAGAAGGGTGCCATTTTTATCTATTATTATGTTATATTCTCTACTATGTGGGAAACATGGTATGATTTTTTGATATTGGGAAAATAGAATACCGATTTTATTGATGATTTAGATTCACTAATGTTCTCTGTGCTTTATCCTGAATTATTTATAATTTACATTATTTTGTCTTGGGAGGATTCCACTAGTTATACATTTATGTTCACCCTATATATATATAAACCATTTTCAATGTAATATAGAGAATTTTATATATTGGTTTGTATATTATATTATTGGTTTATTTGAATAAGCTATTACGGAGTTGGGGTCACTGTACTCTATATTTTTAGGGAACTTTTGGGATCCATTCAATTATTTCAGTATTGTAGGGAATTACATGTTTCCAGTTGGGATTTTATTTTTAAATGCATCTTAATAGGTTTCTATTGTTTTATAATTTTTATATATCCCTTCCACATGTTACTCATATATGATAATTCTTCCAAAAGGCATGTTTATTATACCCATGGTGCTAGTCAACTTCATAGGGCCTTCTAGAGGTTGGAATCAACAAGTCAAAATGTATATCTACTCAGTGTGGTATTGTTGGAGGGAGGCGACATGAAATGTTTAACGTGTTATTTCTATTAAATAAGATTGAGGTACGATAATGAAATGATAAGACATTAGACCTTGACCTAAAAGAATAAATGTTGTTATTATATCTACATCCAATCTACCTCTAATAAATAAATTTTACTTTGTTTATGATTCTATCTTTGGAGCAATGATTCACAAGAAAGAAATTCTAGAAGAGTTACTTCCCTTACAGGAATGCATAACCCAGGGGATGTCTAGGATCAAAGGGATACAAGTTGGAGACCAAAATTATTCATATTTTCATGATTTTATTAAGGAGAGCTTAAGGAAGATGCTTCCAAACATTTTTCAGCAAGACAGATCCTACATTGATGACCCTATGGAAATCAATGCCATGGTTATGACACATTTCTCTACTCTGATGGATGGACCCATCTCTAATATGCAAGATGGTTATCTCATTTTCCGTACGTACCTATTTCAAGCTATCCCTTGTCATGTCTCAAATAAGGATAATTCAATTCTCTCCTCTAGTCTGTATGATGGGGAGATTTTTGAGGCTGTGAAATCACTCAATCTAGAGAGTGCCCGGGACCGGATACCCCCTGGATCTTTCTATATCACCTCTAGGGATCGGTTTAAGAAAGACGTCAATAATTCCATTGGAAATGTTTTCTAGGGTGGTCACCTCCCACGTGTGGCTAGTATCACCACACCGGTCCTTAGTCCAATGGTCAGGAACACATCCTCTCTCAATCAATTTTGACCTATTTGAATATTCAATTTCCCATATAATGTGCAAGATGTAGTTCTCAATAGACATATGGTGTGTTATCCTCATCAAAATATATCATTAGTGCAACACATCATAGTCAAAGGGAGAGCTATCAAGGGTGCGATTGGGTTTACTCAAGAGATGGCTCACGACATCAATGCAAAAGTGACTGGTTCTAATTTGATTCTCAAAATAGATATGTAGAAATCCTATGATACTATTGATTGGAACTTCATCGTCAATGTGTTGTGGTGTATGGGATTATCCTCTTGGTCCACTGACTTAATTTATAGATGTTTTTGCTCACCATGGCTTTCCATTTCATTTTTATGGAACAACTGTGGTTTATTAAAATCGGTGTATGGGTTAAGAAAAGGGGATCCATTATCCCTAATCATCTTTATCATTTTCATGATTTCCACTCCTGTTACCACAAGATGGGTATTAGTACTGGTCTCATCATTCCTTATTGTTATCGGCCTACCTCTAATGTAATTTATCACCTAATGTTTGACGATGAGTCTATATTCATTATCAATGATAGTAATAGGTCCATCCAGGGCATCAACATGATCCTAGATTCATATGGGATGTGGAGTGGATATCGTGTTAATAGGGAAAATAATGGATTATTTCTTTCCAATAACAGTCTGAGCAGACATGTGGGTATGGTGGAACAAGAACTGGGTATTCTCATAAAATCATTCCATTTTGACTACTTTTTTGCTCCAATATCTTCTTCGAGTAACAAAGTTCATCAATTTGGCATCACTGTGTCTAAAATATCTGATCGTATATCCAACTAGAAAAACAAATTCCTCTATTTCGGTGGTAAGAATACTCTAGTTAATCATATTCTTTCTTTGATTCCCATTCATGATATTTCTTGTCTCAAGATCCCAAAGAGTTTCTTAAATAATGTATAAAATATATTCAACTCCATTATATGGGACGCAGACTGTGATGAGAGACTCCATTGGGAATCCTGGTAGAGATTGGAAAGACATTCTCAAGAGGGAGGCACTAATGTTAATGATCTAGCCACTACCATGGAATACATGCTTGGGAAACGAGATAGGGAGGCCCTAATAGGGGATACACTATGGGGAGAATTCATTCAAAACATGTATGGTATGAATGTAGACTCAGTTAGGGGGTATTCATCTCTTCTATGGCATACTATCCAGGTTTATATTTCTACTCTCCAAGCACATAATAGATGGATTATTGGGAGGGGTGACATCGGTTTATGGCACGACAATTGGACTAGATCTAAATTATCATTCCACGGGTGTCTGATCCCTGATATCTATTTCACACTAGCCAGTATCTACCCATATATTATCAACGCAATTTTGGAGGACACACATAAAAATTATATTAGTCCATTGTTCTAAACGATGACCCGAAATGTGTTATTTTTTATTCTTCCCTAGTAGAGGTTTTCTCTAGATAGGAATATCGAAAATTTCCGGGAAATTTCTCAGCAACATAAGATTGGGGAGACTAGAAATGGTGTAAGGAAGTACTATCCATGATGAACTTCCTCCTATAGCATGTTCAAGAACCTGGCCCTCTCCATCGATGATAGTGTAAAGTGAAGTGTAATTTTAATGGTGTCTAAAGTTTCTTGTTGTTTGGATAGATAGGAAGAATCCACAACCCACATATTCATTGAAGGCACATGGGCTAGTGCGGTCTGGAAGGTCTTCACTGATTCTAGAATCTTCTTGGTCAATAGCAGCACTGACTTCCTGCAAGCATGGTTCCAGGGGGCTGATACTGTAATTGAAAAGATGGTATGGGTGTAAATCCTATTAGCATGGTTCTCGAACATCTTGCATGCCTAGAATAATGCGAGGCATGGGGGTATCATAACTTCATAGGAAGACATCATATTCAGAATGAAGGGTATGATTGTTGATCTCACTCGACTCTTCAAGAGAGGATAAGAATCACCTGCTTTTAGGAACTTATCATTTGCTAGAATTCCCTTGTAGAACCCAACAAGGAAACTGGATTTGTTGTATAAGGCCCCAGCCTTAAACCTTACTTAATATTGAATTAAATGAATAATTCACATTGAGCATCTTTTCAGGTTTAGAGTTTTAGAGAATTAGGACATAACTATTACATCTCAAAAGATTACAAAGTAGAAACTTCTACTAATTTTCCATAAAATAAAAACTCTTAAAAAAAACATATTTAGTTTCATGTTTTAGGTAGAATGACTTTCCCTTGATCCCATCCTTGACCCTATTCCACGTTAAGTACTGTGGAAAACATTTCAAAAACATGGGATGAGCATAAAAAGCTTAGTAAGGGATACACCAGGAATGAAAACTGTTAGTTTTTCAAAACAACATGTAAACCATGTATACTTTATCAAAGTAATATTTTTCACCTTTTCGAAGTAGAAAAAACTCTTCACAGAATAAAAGTTCATTACTTACCCTTTTGTAACCAAAATATTACCATAAAACCCATATAAAGATCACATAACATATAAAGGTAACTTGTGACATAAACATACTTAAGTGGAATAACCATAAGGTCGACATCCACACATAACAGTTAATGAAATAGCCATTCGGCCAACTTCCATAAATACTTAATGGAATATGCATACGGCCGACTTCCATACCCAATGCATTGGAGGTTATAATGTAACCACCTGTCCTGGTATTCACGGCCCCACCCGTCATATGGATTATCACGTAACCACCCATAAAATGTCCAAGCAACATTATAAAATTATAACACATAAAACCAACATAAAAGAATGATAACATATCCACATTTCAATCACAATATATCTTTTAAATAAATTGACATAATAGAATCCTTTATCAAAAACATTTTGAATACCAAAATACAAAAAAATTATATGGTATTTATTTTATTTTAAAAAAACATTACGGCTTGTTGAGGAAGACAAAGACCAAATAATGCTCGCGGCGGCGGAGAAGTCATTGTCGCCGCATACGTACGACAAAAACATTACCATTTGTTGTTTAGTAAAACACATCGTATAAAAATATTCCTTTTGAATAAACGTAAAAGTAAAAGGGTTTATACACCGTAATAAAGAAAGTGGTGTATAAAACAAAAATGTGCCTCAATGAATGGAGATTGAGACGAAGTCCCTTACAAAGATGGTATCCTTGGTTTAAGGATAAATCAATTACATAATTATGTGTGACAAACGAATACATCCAATATATGTGGATATTAGGTGTAAAACAATCAGAGGTTATTCCCACATATTCATAGAATGACATATTCAAGGAGTACAATATAATCCCAAAGAATCAAAATTAGGTTAAGAAGTTCCCTGGAAAAAATTTGACGGCCTAACCGCGTCACTACAAAATTCAGAAAATGAGTTGATGAGAGAAAACATGGGTATCTAATTACTTGGACATAAAATTTAAATCAATAAGGATATATAAAAACATATCCCAAAATAATATTATGTGAATTAAAAGACATAACAAAAGAAGTCTTTTACAAAAAGAGGAGGTTGAAAGGTTCCCTTACCGACATGGGTATCTTTCGAGACATGCACCCCGTGAAATATGGACAATAAAACATTTATGAAAATACTCATAAATGAAATTATATTTCACAATGAGTAAAATAATGGGTATTACATACACCAGTCAAAGGAAATTGTGGAAAATGTAGCATAAATCTCAGGGGAATGAAAGTGAGATGAAAAATCCCTTATGAAAACTCGGCAGCTTAACGACACCACTTAAAACTTACAAAAAAATGGATTAATGAGATCAAATAGGGTCTCTCATCACATTAAAATAAATTTTACAGAAATAGGAATATAAAATAACATCCCACAACATTACAAAGTGGAGCTTCAAATAAGTGACATAAAGGAGAGTACTTTAAAAAGAATGAGAGAGGTTAGATCTCTTACGAAAATTCGGCAGCCTAACAGCACCACTCAAAACTTCCCAATTGGATTGATGAGAGAAAATAGGGTCTCTCATAATATGAACAAAAAAATTAAATTATGTGTAATATAAAATAACATCCCAACAACAAGAAAGATGAGCTTTAGAAGGAATGACATAAAAGAGTGTACTTAAAAAGAAAGAGAGGAGTAAGATCCCTTACCTCGGGTCTGACTTGGCTCGATCATTCTTTAATCACCTGAATAATAAACTTGAGTTAATTTATACATCCTTAAGATCCTTTTTCAAGTTCATTATTCATTTTATATAACCTATTACCATGTTATGAACACTATGTTATTATTTAAGTTAATAACGGTCGTTTAACGATCATTGGTGCTTGAGTCAAAAATAAACTCTTTATAATTACAAGTTGTTCATGTGGTAAAATATCCATTATATCCATAATTTTATTCATGATGTAGATATCATATATATCATATATATCCATTATATTCATGAATTTATAATATTACATAATCATTTAGAGGTAAGAAATGAAATGCACCGTTCTTGGAGACGGTAAGCCGTACGTACGCATGAATGATAATTTCACTTCTATCTCATAATTTAATTGAATGAAAATAATAATTATATAAAGATATATTATAATTCCAGTATAACATCATATATAATAATTTTAAATCCATCCTTTATAGGTCCCACGTATGGCATTAACGAATCAAATCACTTTGAGGGGGCGGTAGTCCGCACTTCCTTAAATGACGATATCGCGTTTACCCATAATGGAAACCATAAAGGTTTTCCATAAATGAAAAATAAAGATTCTTAATTAAAATATAAATATATTATATATCATATATAAATGTAGTGACATCTTAATGGACACCTTTGAAGGTGTTATATGAGTTTGAACAATCATCGTTCCGTGAGGCAGAAATTCGCCATCCACAGACACAGTATCTTCTTTAACCATTAGACAAAGGTGTGTGTAATTGTAGCTTTAATCCATCTTATAAAAACATCCTAGTATATTTAAGATACTTTAGTTGTTACAAAATAAATGAATAAAAAGTGTTTATGGGGTTGGAGAAGCAAAATAAAACAAAAGGACTCAAGTGAAGACATTACCTTAAAATCGGGTAACTCCATTTGGTTTGATCTCAAAGGCTTCCTTGGGAATACTTCTGCCCAAAGTGAGGCTTCTAAGAGTAAGAGATGTATGTATAGAGGAAAAATGGGCAGGGTTTGGCCGAGCCAAAGGATTTGGAGATGTGGGTAAAGAGGTAGAGGTGGGGGCCTTTTATAAGGGGAGAGGAGGGGCACTCTTGGAAAGTGATAAAAGGTTACATTATTTTCAAATGCTTTTCGGATTTTAAAGGTCCCACATTGATTTTTTTCAAGTATAAGGTGATAAGTGTTCGAAATAAACCCTTATAATAGGTTTTGTACATGTGTAGGTCATATATTTTACATTATCATTTCATTTTATTTAAATTGTTAAATAATGAGGTCATCGCTGCATCATCAGGATGTCATAAGTAATTTAATTTATGTAATGTCTAAAAATTATAAAAAAAATACTATGATGTAGGAAATCGTTTTATATTCCTAATGAATATTTATAGTCAAATATCTAACTTGTTTAACCCCATGAAAAAATTGTTTTATTAAAACATCTCGTGTTTGTGTCATTTTTACTTTAACATTAAATAAAAAGTTATTTATGTCATTTCCCAACCATAGTGGCTCCATGGGGTCCCCAAGTTGACCCATGGGTTGTCTTTGTCGTCCATGACACATCCAATGAGGGTAGTACATGTGTCAAGCTCATCTCATAATATTAAAACATTATTTTTACCTTAAACTACACTAATTACCTCTAATCGTGATTAAAAACTTAATAAGATACTATTCACCAAAAAATTATTTTAATCCCATTGAACCACATTTTACTTCTTAATTAAAACCATGTATGTCGGATTTTTGAAATTCAAAACACAAAGATGGAAAAATTTCATTTAAACGAAAAATCAGTATTTATATTTACCACTTAGTGGTTTCACTATTCATAAAAAATTGATGTTTTTTAGAAACTTACCAAAAATTTACCCTAATCTATATTTGATATTCTGAATTCAAAAATGATTTATATTTTAGAAAATTCAAAACATATAAGTTGCATTAATTAATTTAATAATTTATTCCCACTGTCAAAACAAATAGCGTGTTTTTATGAAACAAAATGTTTCAAAAGATTGACACTAGTTTAAGTCCGATATCAAAGTGAAATTAATTCCAACTAACACTATTGGATTAAATGGTAAAAATATATTCTAATTTAACTTTAAAACAAATTCAAAATATAATCTAATCATATAAATAAATTATATTAAAAAGAGGTTTTGAATTAAAATACAACATTTTTCACTATTCATTAAAAAAATGAACATTATCGGAAAAATTCCAAAAATTTACACAAAGTAAATTTTGATATCCCGATTGTAAAGAAGAATTTATTTTGTTAAATATAACACATAAAATTTTAAAAAAGTGGATTTAAAAGTGGTTTTCCATCAAAAGGTGGTCAATCGACCCTTTAAAGAATATTAGAATGTTTACGCTTAAAATTGGATTCATTCGCATTTTTAATCCTCTAACATTTATTGTAAAAAGTAAAAATATTTGACAAAAATATACACTCATTTATTAGTTAGTTCTGTTCATTTCCGCCATTACAACGACTAGGCGTTAACTACCATTTATAATAACATTATTTTATTATTAGAGTGCAACATAAGATTCCCAAAAAACTCGTTATTGCGCGTTGGGTACGCCATTGATCATAGAGTCCCCTTTAAAGTTATATTAATATTTTATCCACAAATATGGATAAATGTGAAAATTTCATACACTTTATTTACATGGGGTGTTACATCCTTCCCCCCGTTTGGTAATTGCGTTATAACAACCCACACTTTACATACATTGTTAATACTTCAAAATTGAAGCACACTTATTACAACATATGACAAAACCACAAAGGACCGTATAGGTATAGTGTCTTTAGAAACTGGGAAACATAAACAACTGGTTCATAAATCTTCTACAGTGTCTCCCATTTATTTCATCATATCTAGGGTCCCTTTTAGCATATTCTACTTAATATCCATCTTCCTGACCTGGGGAAAAGAAAACATAAAATGGTGAGCTCAAATGCTCAGCAAGGGCAAATAAAGGAAATAAAAATCATATCATATCTTTATCAAAACCTGCAAAAGAGATCATAATATCTTAACATGGAATAAATCATAGAAGTGAAAATGAGATCCCCATAATCATAACATAAAACTTGAAACATTGTGGCATGCACACATAATCATGGAAATCATTTCTTGTTAGTCATGACTCATTGCCAAGACTATCTTAGTGGACAAAGTCCCTTTCTGAACCGAGTTCACTCCTCGTTTCAGTCCTGTATCACTGAACCGAAATAACCTTCCGTTCCAGCCATGTCTATCTCATGAGATATAAAATCATTACCCAATGCATTGGAGGGAGATATAGGTCCCACCCATCTTATAATGAATCCTTTCTTATGTGTGCCACATAATCATAAAACATACATCATCGCATAACACATATAAAAAAAATGGGATTCTTGAAACATCATGACATCATAAATCAATTCATATAAGATAAAGGAATTCATAAACATAATTCCATCACAACATAGTCAAACCAATGTAAAAATATGGATAGAAACAGAACCCTTTATTATCTTAGATGGAAAATAATTTTGATAAAACACTTGAATTGAATTCATGAGGAAAATATCCTTTCTTCTTCAAAAACATTTTTCCTTTCATAACATGTCATACAACTTTAAAATAAAAGAAGTTGATTAAAAATAAACTTGAAAACTTGTAAAGGAAGCTTCTTTGAAGTAATGTTTTAAAAATCCATTCATGCCATATAAGTTAAAAAAAACATTCTTTGTACTTTTGTCGGAAAAGTCAAAAAGTACCTCGTACGGAAAAACGACAAAAGATTCCTTTCATATTCTTTACTAAAAACTCACCTAAGGGTAAAATTGGATTTAAACTATTTCAAGTGGATGGAAACAATATTACATATTGAGGGAACATGGATGTGGATGATAAAATACACCCCAGTAAATACTTACGAATAAACAATCTCGGATAAAAATGAGATTGTGATATTTCCCTTACCTTAGGTCCAATTTGCTTTGTTCGTGTCCGAAGCTCCTGTATAATGGTTTAAATAATGTTATTGACTTATTCCAGAATCATACATATTGATATGAGATCATATATGGTCATATTATTAGCTTCTTGTTAGTAATATTTCATTGTTACTTGTTACTCGGGTCTTTATAACTTTTTGTTCTTATGCGTGTTTTGTCGAATAAATTCTTATTCTTATCTTTAGGTTATAGATAATTCATTTCCATAATGGTATTAGTGTAGTATATACCATATTCATTCATTCAATTCATTTATATAATCATTATGAAATGAAGATCATGTAGAACGAGTCGCATCACATCGTGGAGACGGTATTCCGTACGTACGCACGAGTGATGATATCGTTCCTATGATCGTGGAATTGTATTGGAGTATATAAATATATTATTTCAGTATCAATATTACTTAATAATAATCATATATATTTACTCATTACACCATTATACCCATCCTTGTAAGGTGATGGTGGAAAATAGATTACACCACGGCGTGGAGACGGTATTCCGTACGTACGCACGCGCGGTGATTTCATTTTTCCGTAGGATGGATAGAAGATGAATTAGGGTTGTTTCATATTTATAATAACATATCAGTATGTAAGTAATACTGATGTTATCACTTTATCATGAAACAACTAAAGAAGAAGAATTTTAAGAAGAAAGAAATTGAAAAGATCGGTAATGGATATTACCTCTTCTTTGGAACGCCTCTTTGAATCCTCCACTTAAGGAACTAAGATTGGTCTTTGGAGAAAACCAGGACCTCTATGATTATTCTAGGGAAGTGGAGAGGAGAAAATGGCAGGGGTTGGCCGAGCTTGAGTTCTCAAATTGGTGTGAGGAGGAGGGGGAGGAGGTGCCCTTTTATAAGGGAGGAGAGGGGCACCTTAGGAATATCTCAAAATATTATTTTATATTAAAGTCAAAATCGGTTTATAATGGTTCCAAAGGGTCTTATTTCGAAGCTAAAGTGGGTATGGGTCGAAATCCTATCAACCAATAGGATTTAGACAAGTTTAGGGTATTATTTTAACCTTATCAATTAGATTTAACTCTAAGTTAATTAATTTAACTTTTACCGTGTATTTTTTTTTTCATTCACTATATGGTTAATACACTTACTATAACATGCCAAACGAACCCCAAATTGTTTATTATTAATATATATATCCTTATCTAAGTCTTTTGGCAGAACCTTAGTTTTTGAGGAATAAAATAACAATTAATAATATAATATTTGATTTAAAAACTATTTTGTGTCAATTTTGACACTATTTGATATATGATTTTTGTGAAAGTCATAACAGAATTATATGTTCGAACCAAGTTGATTAAATCAACAATAATATATCATAGTAACCTATAAAATTAGTGGAATTCATAAAAAGTCTCAAATTACATTTATTTTGGTATTTATATTATCAATTTTGTCAATATTTCATTAATAAGATAATTACTGCATCATCTTTGTGTCATAAATAAATTAAATTATTTGATGTCTAAAAATTACAAATAAAATACCATCATGTAGGAAATCTTTTTAGCTTTCTAATGAATATTTACAATCGAATTTATCTTATGTATAACCCCATATTAAAAATGATTTACTTATTAAACTTTGATTTTAAGTATTTTAACCCTTCTTTAAATAAATTAATAATAAATGTCCTATTCTAATCCAAGTGGGCCTAAATGGTCATATTTTATTTCTAAGTTTGTTTTTGGTCGAATTACACATGTCCAATAGAATTAGGACATGTGTTAGGGTAATATTGATATCATATTTACCCTTAGATACCCTATTTACTATTAACCGCGGTAAAAATAGTAAAAAGTTACTATTCACCAAAAAATTATTTTCATCTCATTGAACCACATTTTAGTCCTTGATATTAACCGTGTCTCTCAGATTTTTGAAATTCCAATCACAGAAGCGGTAAAATTAAGTTTTATGCAAAATTCAGTTTTTAACCTACCACTTAGTGGTTTCACTATTCATCAAAAATTGAAAGTTTTCAGAAAAATACCAAAATTTCACCCTAGGCTAATTTCGATATTCTGAGTCCAAAAATGAAGTCCATTTTGAAAAATAAAATTTATAAAATTTCAAAAAGTGGTTATTACTATTCATAACGGCTAGTTTTAATAGCATATTGTTGTTTAGTGAAACTCGGTATTGCGTACGACGCAAGCTATCGAGGAAGGTCGCGATTGCGTGTAAAGCAAGCCAAGCAAGTGTTGTGTAGAAAAAGATTCCTTTGATGATTTATATAACATAAAAGTCTCGGGTGTTACATTCTACCCCCCTTAAAAAGAATTTCGCCCTCGAAATTCGTCACTTTGTAACAAACAAATGAGGATACTTCTCCCTCATCATATCCTCAAGCTCCCATGTAGCTTCTTCAAGTATGTGGTTCCTCCATAAAACTTTTACCAAGCGAGTGGTCTTGTTTCGTAGGACTTTTTCGCTACGATCCAGAATCTCTATCGGCTGTTCTTCATAAGAAAGATCTTGCTCCAGCGGTACAACTTCTGAGCTGAGTACATGTGAAGGATCTGGTATTTACTTTCTCAGGAGAGATACGTGGAACACATCGTGAACTTGAGAGAGATTCGGTGGAAGCGCCAATCGGTAAGCTACCTTCCCAACACGATCCAGTATTTCAAAAGGACCGATATATCTAGGGCTCAACTTCCCCTTCTTTCCAAATCTCATAACCCTCTTCCAAGGAGATATTCGTAAGAACACTTTATCGCCCACTTCAAATTCTAGGTCTTTTCTTCGGTTGTCGGCATAAATTTTCTTTCGACTCTGAGCTGCTCTTATGTGTTGTTGAATAGATCTAACCTTTTCTGCCATTTCATCAACGAGGTCAGGTCCTAATAGCTTTCTTTCCCCAACTTCATCCCGGCAAGTTGGAGTCCTGCATTTCTTTCCATAGAGAGCTTCATAAGGAGCCATCTGAATACTGGAGTGAAATCTATTATTATAAGAAAATTCCACCAAAGGTAGGTGTTGATCCCAACCTCCTTTGAAATCCATAGAGCAAGCTCTCAACATATCTTCTAGGGTTTGAATTGTTCTCTCAGACTGACCGTCTGTCTGGGGATGATAAGCCGTGCTGAAACTCAACTCTGTATCCAGAGTATGCTGAAGACTTCGCCAGAACTTCGAGGTAAATCTCGGATCTCGATCAGATATAATAGAAAGTGGTACTCCATGCAATCTTACCACTTCCTTTACATATATCCTGGCAAGCTGATCTAGAGGGAAATCCTCTCTAATAGGAATGAAGTGTGCAGACTTTGTAAGACGATCAACTATGACCCAGATAGCATTATTGCCTTTGGATGTTTTAGGAAGTCCTGTGACAATGTCCATAGTGATGTTTTCCCATTTCCATTCGGGTATGGGTAATGGTTGTAACATCCCCTTAGACTTCTGTCTCTCAGCTTTAACTTGTTGACAAACCAAGCATCGAGAGACATATTCAGCAACATCTCTTTTCATGCCATCCCAGCAGAAGTACTCTTGCAGGTCCCTATACATCTTCGTGCTTCCAGGATGAATAGAGAATGAAGAACTATGAGCCTCATCCAGTAGCTCTTTCTTTAATTCGGGGATGGGAGGAACGCAAACCCGATTCCTGAACTTTATTATCCCATCACAATCAAGGTTGAATTCAGGAACATTTCTCACCTTCTTTTGTAACTCGACATCTTCTTTCTGTGCCTCTTTAATCTTCACATGTATAGATGGTTGAACATTCATTTGAGAAAGATAAGATTTTTCCCCTTCCATTATAATTCCAAGATCCATCCTTTGTAAATCCATAAATATTGGATCTTTTGTGATCCTCATCATGGATAAACTAGCATGGTCTTGTCGACTTAATGCATCTGCCACCTTGTTTGCTTTCCCAGGGTGGTAATGGATTGAGCAGTCATAATCCTTAATCAGCTCCAACCATCTTCTTTGACGCATATTCAACTCCTTTTGTGTGAAAATATACTTTAAACTTTTATGATCAGTATAAATATCACACCTTTCACCATAAAGGTAATGCCTCCAAATCTTTAATGCAAAGATTACCGCAGCCAACTCCAAATCATGTGTTGGGTAATATTGCTCATGGATTTTCAACTGTCGTGAGGCATAAGCTATCACCATATCATTTTGCATAAGAACACACCCCAATCCCTTCTTGGATGCATCACTGTAGATCACAAACCTTTCTCCACTACAAGGCAGTGTGAGCACAGGTGCACTGGATAACCTTCTTTTCAACTCCTTGAAATTCTCTTCACATTCCTCTGTCCAGACAAACTTAACTCCTTTCCGAGTCAACTTGGTGAGTGGATTAGATAATCGTGAAAAATATTTTACAAAACGTCGATAATAACCAGCCAAACCAAGAAAACTTCGGATCTCAGTTACTTTTGTTGGTCTTGACCATCTTTCAATAACCTCTGTTTTTGCTGGATCCACAGATATCCCCTCTTTTGAGATTATATGACCCAAAAATGCAACTTTTTGAAGCCAAAATTCACACTTGGTAAATTTGGCATAAAGCTTCTCCTTTCTGAGGGTCTTCAATATAATTCTCAAGTGATCTTCATGCTCTTACTTGCTCTTTGAATAGACAAGAATATCGTCTATAAAGACTACCACAAATTGATCAAGATAGTCTCTAAAGACTCTATTCATTAGATCCATGAAGATAGAAGGGGCATTAGTAAGACCAAATGGCATCACTATAAATTCATAGTGTCCATACCTTGTACGGAAAGCCGTCTTTGGTATATCCTCCCTTTTGACCCTTAATTGATGATACCCTGAACGAAGATCAATCTTGGAAAAGTATTGAGCTCCGCGTAGTTGGTCAAATAAGTCATCAATGCGTGGGAGAGGATATTTGTTCTTGATAGTGATCTTGTTAAGTTCTCGATAATCAATGCAGAGTCTCATTGATCCATCTTTCTTCTTAACAAATAGAACAGGTGCTCCCCAAGGTGACGCACTAGGGCGTATGAATCCCTTATCAAGATTCTCTTGGAGTTGCTTCTTCAATTCCTGCAACTCAATTGGGGCCATTCTATAAGGTGTCTTTGAAATAGGCAAAGCACCCGGTACGAGTTCTATTGAAAACTCAACTTCACGATTTGGTGGAAGACCCGGCAATTCCTCCGGAAAGACATCATCAAACTCCCGTACAATTGGCATATTCTTAATCGTGAGTTTCTCACCAACCATTTGAGATAAATAACCTTCATTTAGTGGAATCAATACCCATAAGATGGAAGAAATTTCCACTGGAAGGTTATGTTCATCCTTGCATTGGTATACGATCGTAGATTGATCTGGAATATGAAATGTGACTTCCCTTCTTTGGCAATTGATATGAACTCCATGTAGAGAAAGCCAATCCATGCCAAGAATCACATCAAATTCCACTAAAGGAAGGATCACAAGATTTGCAGGAAGCACTTTCCCACAAACTTTTGATCGGAGAAGAATTATAAGCTTCTGATGCGATTGATGTGCCATTAGGTGTTGTCACAGCTAACTCAACATCTAATTGTTGAGGTAATACGGTCATACCCTTAGAAAATTTTTCAGAAATAAAAGAGTGGGTGGATCCAGAATCAAATAAAACATTTGCTACTTTAGAGTGGATGGTAAGTGTACCTTTCACCACATCGTTATCGTACTCCACCTCGCTGATAGAAATTGCATGTGACTTTCCTTTGTCTTTAGCCTTAAGAGTTTGTTGACGTCGACCATCATCATCAACCCTTGGATTTGGGCATTGATTGGCATAATGCCCCATCTCCTTGCACTTGAAACATTGAAGTGTAGCAGGTTCATTCTGTGTATCCCTTCCTTTGTTTGCATCATTAGACATCTTCTTCCCATTATCACGGCATTCAAATGCCCGATGACCTTCCTTTCCACATTTAAAACATTTACTTGTCCCTTTAAGACAACTCCCTCCATGTTTCTTTCCACACTTTGAGCATAAGGGAAAGTTCATCTTCTTTTCCGTGTTCTCTTTAGATTTTTCTTTGAATTCCATCTTCCTCTTCTTATCAAACCCATGTGACTGATGGGTTACTCCAATCTCCATCTCGACTTTGAGAGCACATCGAACGATTTCTTCGTAGCTATTGAAGTCCCTTATGGCTAACGCCCTTCGAAGACTTGGTTTTAAGCCACTAAAGAATCGATCGATCTTACTCTCAGGTTGGAAAATAATACCAGAAGCGTACCTTGAAAGTCTGGTAAAATTTGCTTCATATGTACCAACAGATTCATCATCCCTTTGCTTCAGTTCAAGGAACTCTTTCTCCATCTTTGTTCGGAGAATACGAGGGAAGTACTTATTGAAAAATAAGTTCTTGAACTCTTCCCATTCCATAGACTCAATTTCATCCCTTTGCCTCGTATTCTTAACAAGATTCCACCATTGATCCGCATCTCCTTCCAAACGATACACTGCTAGGATGACTTTATCATGCTCAGAACATTGAAGAACTGAAAATTTCTTTTCAGTAGTACTAATCCATTGTTCAGCAACTAATGGATCAGTAGACCCGCTGAAAGATGGTGGACGCTGCCTCATGAAGGATTCAACAGAATGTTGCTCCCTCCTTTGTTCGTTTGGAAATCCTGCATGATTCATAGCTTCAGAAAGTTGTGCGAGCATGGCTACAAGATTTTGCATTCCAGCTCCCATATCGTTTGGTTGCTCAGGGGGACAATCATTGCATTGCCCATCGCATTCCGCATTAACACGGTTCCTTCGGGTTCCAGCCATTGACTAAAACCAAGAAGAATAGTGTGAGCAACACTAATTATAATAGGAAACCACATAATTCAAGAATAAAATTTTCATGCTTAAGGTATTATCCTAGGTTATTCAAGGCCATTTCTAAAACACTAAGATTGTGTTCTATGCTTAGACTTATCCTTAGGGTTCTTACTAAGGCTTTCACATCCTAGTTTCCAAAGGTTGACTATACCTTTCCTCTTATACCAACTATAACAACCCACACTTTACATACATTGTTAATACTTCAAAATTGAAGCACACTTATTACAACATATGACAAAACCAAAAAGGACCGTATAGGTATAGTGTCTTTAGAAACTGGGAAACATAAACAACTGGTTCATAAATATTCTACAGTGTCTCCCATTTATTTCATCATATCTAGGGTCCCTTTTAGCATATTCTACTTAATATCCATCTTCCTGACCTGGGGAAAAGAAAACATAAAAGGGTGAGCTCAAATGCTCAGCAAGGGCAAATAAAGGAAATAAAAATCATATCATATCTTTATCAAAACCTGCAAAAGAGATCATAATATCTTAACATGGAATAAATCATAGAAGTGAAAATGAGATCCCCATAATCATAACATAAAACTTGAAACTTTGTGGCATGCACACATAATCATGGAAATCATTTCTTGTTAGTCATGACTCATTGACAAGACTATCTTAGTGGACAAAGTCCCTTTCTGAACCGAGTTCACTCCTCGTTTCAGTCCTGTATCACTGAACCGAAATAACCTTCCGTTCCAGCCATGTCTATCTCATGAGATATAAAATCATTACCCAATGCATTGGAGGGAGATATAGGTCCCACCCATCTTATAATGAATCCTTTATTATGTGTGCCACATAATCATAAAACATACATCATCGCATAACACATATAACAAAAATGGGATTCTTGAAACATCATGACATCATAAATCAATTCATATAAGATAAAGGAATTCATAAACATAATTCCATCACAACATAGTCAAACCAATGTAAAAATATAGATAGAAACAGAACCCTTTATTATCTTAGATGGAAAATAATTTTGATAAAACACTTGAATTGAATTCTTGAGGAAAATATCCTTTCTTCTTCAAAAACATTTTTCCTTTCATAACATGTCATACAACTTTAAAATAAAAGAAGTTGATTAAAAATAAACTTGAAAACTTGTAAAGGAAGCTTCTTTGAAGTAATGTTTTAAAAATCCATTCATGCCATATAAGTTAAAAAAACATTCTTTGTACTTTTGTCGGAAAAGTCAAAAAGTACCTCGTACGGAAAAATGACAAAAGATTCCTTTCATATTCTTTACTAAAAACTCACCTAAGGGTAAAATTGGATTTAAACTATTTCAAGTGGATGGAAACAATATTACATATTGAGGGAACATGGATGTGGATGATAAAATACACCCCAGTAAATACTTACGAATAAACAATCTCGGATAAAAATGAGATTGTGATATTTCCCTTACCTTAGGTCCAATTTGCTTTGTTCGTGTCCGACTCTCCTGTATAATGGTTTAAATAATGTTATTTACTTATTCCAGAATCATACATATTGATATGAGATCATATATTGTCATATTATTAGCTTCTTGTTAGTAATATTTCATTGTTACTTGTTACTCGGGTCTTTATAACTTTTTGTTCTTATGTGTGTTTTGTCGAATAAATTCTTATTCATATCTTTAGGTTATAGATAATTCATTTCCAGAATGGTATTAGTGTAGTATATACCATATTCATTCATTCAATTCATTTATATAATCATTATGAAATGAAGATCATGTAGAACGAGTCGCATCACATCGTGGAGACAGTATTCCGTACGTACGCACGAGTGATGATATCGTTCCTATGATCGTGGAATTGTATTGGAGTATATAAATATATTATTTCAGTATCAATATTACTTAATAATAATCATATATATTTACTCATTACACCATTATACCCATCCTTGTAAGGTGATGGTGGAAAATAGATTACACCACGGCGTGGAGACGGTATTCCGTACGTACGCACGCGCGGTGATTTCATTTTTCCGTAGGATGGATAGAAGATGAATTAGGGTTGTTTCATATTTATAATAACATATCAGTATGTAAGTAATACTGATGTTATCACTTTATCATGAAACAACTAAAGAAGAAGAAGTTGAAGAAGAAAGAAATTGAAAAGATCGGTAATGGATACTACCTCTTCTTTGGAACGCCTCTTTGAATCCTCCACTTAAGGAACTAAGATTGGTCTTTGGAGAATACCAGGACCTCTATGATTATTCTAGGGAAGTGGAGAGGAGAAAATGGCAGGGTTTGGCCGAGCTTGAGTGCTCAAATTGGTGTGAGGAGGAGGGGGAGGAGGTGCCCTTTTATAAGGGAGGAGAGGGGCACCTTAGGAATATCTCAAAATATTATTTTATATTAAAGTCAAAATCGGTTTATAATGGTTCCAAAGGGTCTTATTTCGAAGATAAAGTGGGTATGGGTCGAAATCCTATCAACCAATAGGATTTAGACAAGTTTAGGGTATTATTTTAACCTTATCAATTAGATTTAACTCTAAGTTAATTAATTTAACTTTTACCGTGTCTTTTTTGTTTTCTTTCACTATATGGTTAATACACTTACTATAACATGCCAAACGAACCCCAAATTGTTTATTATTAATATATATATCCTTATCTAAGTCATTTGGCCGAACCTTAGATTTTTTAGGAATAAAATAACAATTAATAATATAATATTTGATTTAAAAACTATTTTGTGTCAATTTTGACACTATTTGATATATGATTTTTGTGAAAGTCATAACAGAATTATATGTTCGAACCAAGTTTATTAAATCAACAATAATATATCAGAGTAACCTATAAAATTTGTGGAATTCATAAAAAGTCTCAAATTACATTTATTTTGGTATTTATATTATCAATTTTGTCAATATTTCATTAATAAGATAATTACTGCATCATCTTTGTGTCATAAATAAATTATATTATTTGATGTCTAAAAATTACAAATAAAATACCATCATGTAGGAAATCTTTTTAGCTTTCTAATGAATATTGACAATAGAATTTATCTTATGTATAACCCCATATTAAAAATGATTTACTTATTAAACTTTGATTTTAACTATTTTAACCCTTCTTTAAATAAATTAATAATAAATGTCCTATTCTAATCCATGTGGGCCTAAATGGTCATATTTTATTCCTAAGTTTGTTTTTGGTCGAATTAAACTTGTCCAATAGAATTAGGACATGTTTTAGGGTAATATTGATATCATATTTACCCTTAGTTACCCTATTTACTATTAACCGCGGTAAAAATAGTAAAAAGTTACTATTCACCAAAAAATTATTTTCATCTCATTGAACCACATTTTAGTCCTTGATATTAACCGTGTCTCTCGGATTTTTGAAATTCCAATCACAGAAGCGGTAAAATTAAGTTTTATGCAAAATTCAGTTTTTAACCTACCACTTAGTGGTTTCACTATTCATCAAAAATTGAAAGTTTTCAGAAAAATACCAAAATTTCACCCTAGGCTAATTTCGATATTCTGAGTCCAAAAATGAAGTCCATTTTAAAAAATAAAATTTATAAAATTTCAAAAAGTGGTTATTACTATTCATAACGGCTAGTTTTAATAGCATATTGTTGTTTAGTGAAACTCGGTATTGCGTACGGCGCAAGCTATCGAGGAAGGTCGCGATTGCGTGTAAAGCAAGCCAAGCAAGTGTTGTGTAGAAAAAGATTCCTTTGATGATTTATATAACATAAAAGTCTCGGGTGTTACATGCGTCCTCGCAATTTTATAATTGGGCTTGGAAACATCATTGAAAATCCCACATCGGAATAAGAGTCAGAGAAACAATCACTTTAAAATAAAGAACGATATGCACAAAGGTCACCCGAGTTAATCCATACTAGGATTCCAAGTTTTAAAATATGGAAATGGAGGAAAAAACAAATGGTCATGTTCAGATGGAGAGTGATAGTAAACATGTCTAGGAGAAAGATGACAATAAGAAGATCACAAACTTGTGATGGGTTAAACGGTATTCGATTATCTTGTAGGAAAAGTTAACAGACAACATTTTTGTTTTAAGTTACTTTTCATTAAGGAATTTATTCATAATGAAACATAATCACTTATCATGTTAACTTTCAACTTTTATTAGATTCCTTACACAAACTCATACTTTCTCTAAAAGACGAGTATTTTGGACGACTTGTTCACATTAAGAGTACTATAATCAACTTCTAGAGAATCACCTAATCCACAAAAGAGAAGAATATACTTCCCATGTCTTTAGAAATTAACCAAAACTAAAACAAAAAAGGTTAGTACAAGATCAGATAATCCAAAAATGGATAATCCTTTATAAAAAAGAAAATCTATTCTTAATCTCCAAAATTTGTCCAACAAATCCCAAAGTTCAACGAAGACCATTCAATAAACAATTTTTCCATAAAATTCTTCAAAGTAAACCAAACTAAGATTGAAACCCAAATATTTTAAGGATTTAGTCACATATTCTTCCAAGGTAAAAATTAACATTTATCTCCAAATAACATCAGTTTCTCTTAAATTCTCATATTGAAAAGTAATTAACCTAATCACATATCCTCGATGATAGGTTAATCATTTCCACAGATAACCCAAAATAAACTTACTCTTGATTTTTAAAATCACCTCACTAAAAAGAATTAGTCAAACTAACTAGGGACTTCACGTAGTCCAGTGGTAGGCGATAAATACCAGTCGCACATTGGTTGTGGGTTCGATTCCTGCAGCTTTGTCTGACGTGATGGGTTGTCACACGGTCTGCGTGTTGTCCTTTTTCCAAAACTATAGAGTTCTTAAAAAATTCCCCAAAACGAGATAAAATCTTCAAAAATTATCATAACATATTTTAACCTCAATTTTATCTCATGCCTTTTATTTTCCATCATATCATAGAGTAACCCATAATTACCTAAAAATTAGGGATCATATAAACCCTAATGGTTACCTTTATAATTATTACCTGAACATCCACATCGAGTGGGTCATGTTGTACATGATGCATTATAGATCATACCAAGGTTCAAGTGGTTGATAATGACTCCTTGATAGTTGGTTTACAACAACCACGAGTTTCCTCATTGAATCCCCCATTTTATCTAGTCTCTTAATCAGAGAACCACCATAGTTTCCATCAAACCCGTTGTCACTTTGGTGCCTGCTAGATCCATCCATTTACTAAAAACAGAAATGTCAGTGTACGTATATCAACAAAATCATCATGTACTAGAGAGGAATATAAACACTAATATATACTTACTTATTCACATTATCTAAAACTAGGACTCTTTCTAAAATCCTAACCATTATGGTAATGTCACTTATGCTTAAAGAATACCCTAACCTCTAAAGTTATCTAAACCGACCTCTAATACCAACTATAAGGCCCCAGCGTTAAACCTTACTTAATATTGAATTAAATGAATAATTCACATTGAGGATATTTTCAGGTTTAGAGTTTTAGATTATTAGGATATAACTCTTACATTTCAAAAGATTACAAAGTAGAAACTTCTACTAGGTTTCCATAAAATAAAAACTCTTAAAAAGAAACATGTCTAGTTCCATGTTTTAGGTAGCATGACTTTCCCTTGATCCCATCCTTGACCTTATTTCACATTAAGTCCTGTGAAAAACATTTCAAAAACTTGGGATGAGCATAAAAATCTCAGTAAGGGATTCACCAAGAATGAAAACTGTTAGTTTTTCAAAACAACAAGTAAACCATGTATACTTGTTCAAAGTAATATTTTTCACCTTTTCAAAGTAGTAAAAACTCTTCACTAAATAAATCTTCATTACATACCCTTCTGTAACCAAAAGATTACCATAAAACCAATATAAAGATCACATAACATATAAAGTAACTTGGGACATAAACATATATACGTGGAATAACCATAAGGTCGAATTCCACACATAACACTTAATGAAATAGCCATTCGGCCAACTTCCATACATACTTATTGGAATAGCCATATGACCGACTTCCATACCCAATACATTGGAGGTTATAATGTAACCACCTTTCTTGGTATTCACGACACCACCTGTAATACGGTTTATCACGTAACCACCCGTAAAATGTCCAAGTACCATTATAAAATTATAACACATAAATCCAACATAAAGGAATGATAACATTTCCACATTTCAATCACAATATATCATTTAAATAAATTGACATAATCGAATCCTTTATCAAAAAAAAGTTTGAATACCAAAATTCAAAAAAAATGTATATGGTATTTATTTTATTTTAAAAAATCATTACGGCTTGTGGAGGAAGCCAAAGACCAAATAATGCTCGCGGCGGCGGAGAAGTCGTTGTCGCCGCATACGTACGACAAAAACATTCCCTTTTGTCGTTTAGTAAAACACTTCGTATAAAAAGATTTATTTTGAATAAACGTAAAAGTCAAAGGGGTTTATACACCATATTAAAGAAAGTGGTGTATAAAACAAAAATGTTCCTCATTGAAAGGAGATTGAGACGAAGTCCCTTACAAAGACAGAATCCTTGGTTTAAGGATAAATCAATTACATAATTATATGTGAAAAATGAATACACCCAATAAAGTGGATATTAAGTGTAAAACAATAAGATTTTATTCACACATATTCATAGAATGGCATATTCAAGGAGTACAAGATTATCCTAAAGAATCAAACATGGGTTAAGAAGTTCCCTTGCAAAAATTTGACGGCCTAACGGTGTCACTACAAAATTCAGAAAATGAGTTGATGAGAGATAAAAAGGGGTATCTCATCACTTGGAAATAAAATTTAAATCAATAAGGATATAGAAGAACATATCCCAACATAATATTAAGTGAATTAAAAGACATAACAAAAGAAGTCTTTTACAAAAAGGGGAGGGTTAATGGTTCCCTTACTGACATGGGTATCTTTTGAAACATGCACCCCGTGAAAGGAGGACAATACAACATTGATGTAAATACTCATAAATGAAAGTATATTAAACAATGAGTAAAATAATGGTCAGTACATACACCACTCAAAGGAAATTGTGGCAAATGTCGCATAAATCTCACGGGAATGAAAGTGAGATGAAAAAGCCCTTACGAAAACTCGGCAGCCTAACGGCACCACTTAAAACTTAGAAAAAAATGGATTAATGAGATCAAATAGGGTCTCTCATCACATTAACATAAAGTTTACATAAATAGGAATATAAAATAACATCCCCCAACATAACAACTAGGAGATTAAAATAAGTGACATAAAGGAGAGAACTTTAAAAAGAAAGAGAGAGGTTAGATCTCTTACAAAAATTTGGCAGCCTAACGGCACCACTCAAAATATCCAAAATGGATTGATGAGAGAGAATAGGGTATATCATCATATGAACATAAAAAATAAAGTATGAGTAATATAAAATAACATCCCAATAACAATAAATATGAGCTTTAGAAGGAATGACATAAAATATTTTACTTAAAAAGAAAGAGAGGAGTAAGATCCATTACCTCGGGTCCGACTTGACTCGATCATTCTTTAATATCCTGAATAACAAACTTGAGTTAATTTATAATTCCTTAATAACCTTTTTCAATTTCATTATTCATTTTATATCACTTATTACCATGTTATGAACACTATGTTATTATTTAAGTTAATAACGGCCGTTTAACGATCATTGGTGCTAGAGTCAAAAATAAACTCTTTATAATTACAAGTTGTTCATGTGGTAAAATATCCATTATATACATAATTGTATTCATGATGTAGATATCATATATATCATATATATACATTATATTCATGCATTTATAATATTACATAATCATTTAGAGGTAAGAAATGAAATTCACCGTTCATGGAGACGGTAAGCCATACGTACGCATGAATGCTAATTTCATTTCTATCTCATACATTAATTCAAAGAAAATTATAATGATATAAAGGTATATTATAATTCAAGTATAACATCATATATAATAATTTTAAATCCATCCTTTATACGTCCCACGTATGGCATTAACGAATCAAATCACTTTGAGGGGGCGGTAGTCCACACTTCCTTAAATGAAGATATCACGTTTACCCATAATGGAAACCATAAAGATTTTCCATAAATGAAAAATACAGATGCCTAAGTAAAACATAAATATATTATATATCATATATAAACATAGTGACATCTTAATGGCCACCTTTGAAGTTGTTATATGAGTTTTAATAATCATCGTTTTGTGAGGCAGAAATTCACCATCCAAAGAAACAGTATGTTCTTTAACCATTAGATGAAGTTGTGTGTAATTTATCTCGAATACTTCTTATAAAAACATCCTAGTATATTTTAGATACTGGAGTTTTTACAAAATAAATGAATAAAAAGAGTTTAGGGGGTTGGAGAAGCAAAATAAAACAAAAGGACTCAAGTGAAGACATTACCTTAAAATCGGGTAACTCCCTTTGGTTTGAGCTCAAAGGCTTCCTTGGGAAGACTTATTCCCTAATTGAGGCTTCTAAGAGTAATATAGGGATGTGGAGAGGAAAAATGGGCAGGGTTTTCTCGAGCCAATGGCTTTGTAGGTCTGGGTAAAGCGGTAGACGTGGGGGCCTTTTATAAGGGGAGAGGAGGGGCACTCTTGGAAAGTGATAGAAGGTTACATTATTTTCAAATGATTATCGGATTTTAAAGGTCCCGCATTGATGTGTTTCGAGGATAAGGTGATAAGTGTTCTAAATACACCCTTACAATTGGTTTTTGACATGTGTAGGTCATATATTTTACATTATCATTTCATTTTATTTAAATCGTTAAATAATGAGGTCATCGCTGCATCATCATGATGTCATAAATAAGTTAATTTATTTAATGACTAAAAATTATAAAAAAAATATTATGTAGGAAATATTTTTACATTTTTAATTAATATTTATAGTCAAAAATATTACTTGTATAACCCCATGAAACAATTGTTTTATTAAAATATCTCATATTTGTGTCATTTTTACTTTAACATTAAATAAAAAGTTATTTATGTCATTTCCCAACCAAAGTGGCTCCATGGGGTCCCCAAGATGACCCATGGGTTTTCTTGGTCGTCCATGACACATCCAATTAGGGTAGGACATGTTTCAAGCTCATATCATATTATTAAAACATTAGTGTTACCTTAAACTACACTAATTACCTCTAATCGTGATTAAAAACTTAATAAGTTACTATACACCAAAAAATTATTTTAATCCCATTGTACAACACTTTACTTCTTAATGACAACCATGTATGTCAGATTTTTGAAATTAAAAACACAAATATGGCAAAATTTCATTTAAACGGAAAATCATTTTTTATAATTACCACTTAGTGGTTCCACTATTCATCAAAAATTGAAGTTTTTCACAAAATTTCCAAAAATTCACCCTAAGCTATATTTGATATTACGAATTCAAAAATGATGTCTATTTTAAAAAATTCAAAACATATAAGTTGCATTATTTAATTTAATAATTGATTCCTGCTGTCAAAATAAATAGCGTGTTTTTATGAAACAAAATGTATCAAAAGATTGACACTAGTTAAAGTCCGATTTCAAAGTGAAATTAATTTCAACAACCACTATTGGATTAAATGGTAAAAATATATTATAACATCACTTTAAAACCAATTCAAAAAACAATCTAATCAAATAAATAAATTATATTAAAAAGAGGTTTTGAATTAAAATACAACATTTCTCATAATTCATTAAAAAATGAACTTTATCAGAAAAATACCAAAAATTTACACAAAGTAAATTTTGATGTCCCGATTCTAAAGAAGATTTTATTTTTTCAAATATAACACATAAAATTGTCAAAAATTGGATTTAAAAGAGGTTCTCCATCAAAAGGTGGTTAATCTCCCCTTTAAAGAATATTAGAATGTTTACGTTTAAAATTGGATTCATTCACATTTTTTATACTCTAACATTTATTGTAAAAAGTAAAAATATTTGACAAAAATATATAATCATTTTTTATTTAGTTCTCTTCATTCCCGCCATTACAACGACGAGGCGTTAACTACCATGTAAAATAATATTATTTTATTATTAGAGTGCGACATAAGATTCCCACGAAACTCATTGTTGCGTGTTGGGTACGCCATCGAGCATAGAGTCCCCTTTAAAGTTATATTAATATTTTATCCACAAATATGGATAAATTTGAAAATTTCATACTCTTTATTTACCTGGGGTGTTACATGTTGGATCCCACCTTGAACCAGATTCATGCGAGGTGGATTTATTTTTAGTGAACCTAATGGTTCTACAATCCAATATTTATAGGAATTTTATGTTGGTGGAACTTCCCTTTAGGAATGTTTGAAATCAAGGCTCATCGAACATATTCTCTGTAGTGAGAGGAATACCACCCTCTCGGTCATTGAGAATAATTCAACAGATCTTCAATGTGCTATTCAAGGTGGTGGCATTACACCATGGTGCAGCTCATATACTATCTATATCTATTGATGTCTCATTTCCTCCCAAATTGGGATTCATCACAGTTAGCGAGAGGGAAATAGAGTCACAGATTGCCTAGCCTCTATGTTGGGACCAGTGTCGAGCTCACAAGAAACTCTAATTCGGGCTTCCTTCTATGTGGGATCCTAGCTATTTTCAATGTTGATACCCTTGGTCTCCATTACATTTGACCCCATGACATATCTCTCGTGATGTGTGTCTTCTTATTCTTGCATGTTCAATTTTCTTTAATAAAAAAATATTTGGTGGTTTGAGTGCATTATCTGAACTCTTCATTATTATTTTGTAGTTAAAAAAAATATAGTAAGCATAAGAAATATATTATTCTGGAGATTTTATTACATTTAATAATAGTGGGGCTTTATGTAGAATTGAATCCATGGAAATATTGTTTTACTTGAATTTTGAGAGGAAAAAAATTCCCACAAAACATGGAGTGATAATTTTACAAAATTGATGATGTTTTGAGGAGGCTTAACACGTCATCAACTATGGAAACCGATCTACTTCCTCAAGCTTAGAGAATGATCCACTGGAAGGGTATTTCAATATAATATTATTGAGAACATACAAAGATGCAATTTGAATTAGAAATAATGAATGTTTAGAAGGAACCATTACCTCGAATGATTCATTATAATGTATAATTATTTACCTCAAAATTCCTTAATCTTTTTGATTATCTGTGGTCGATTATTGGTCATTGAATGATAATATTGTAATTTTTAACTCTTGATGGAAATGGTAATGATCATTTCATAGAGATGCATACTGGGATGAACACCCTCATAAGGAAGTGGATGGGTTTATCCATTGAGTGGAAAAAAAATTTGGTCGTTCCTTGACAATATAATTCCAAAAAAAAATTCGAATTATTCTACATAACATTTTTTTCAAATTGAGTAATGTTAAAAACCCATTAATCCCCTGTTATTTACTATATTCAATTTTATTACTAAGAGAGAATGTTAGTTTCAAAATTATGCGATACCTCATGGGTTTTCCTCTCTCACATTAACATTGTAATGTGTATATCGGATTTTGATTGTGATATATATTTAAAATTTCAGCAGACCTATAAATGATCTTTTAGGAATGGTGTAACATGTATCAGATTTAATATAAATTAATGGCCACCCTAAGTTTAACCAATGAATTTTTATGATAAAAGAACAATATTCTTGTATATATGAGATAAAAATATCAATAAATGAAAACATATACACATTCTTTCATGTATATAGAAAGATTAATTATTATAAATTAGAAATTATTTTCATCCTAGTTCATCATATCTAGTTTATTCATCTATGAAATCCTTGAGAGGAAATCTAATTATATTAATCACACCTACGCGAGGAGTAATATAGAACTATGAATTTTCATGAAGTACATCATTTATGAATGATATGGTTGAATAAGATAGTATGGGATGAAATTTAAAATTAAATGAAGAAATTAAATGAATGTTTTGAAATGAAATTTAAACATGAAAATGAATGATATGTTATTTATTGGCTTCCAATAGTGAATATATTTGAGAATATGTAAGGAAGATTAAATATCATTTTTGGAGTCATCCACATCAAGAATGTGATGATTACATGAAAAATTTAGGTGAATAAAATGGGATTTTTAATATTTATTTCTGAGATCTAATATAAACACGAATCATTTTATATATATATATATATACGAGTGAATATAAGATGTTTTTAAAATTTGATAACAAAAAATGAACCACATTTTTTTTGAGAATACGAGACAACATTGTATCAAGGAATGAAATAGTAAATTTTAGGAAATACAAAAAATGGTAGATCAATGTGATTGAGTATTTGTTGTTTTATAGATAAATATTGATGAAAATAACGGATTATTGGGTCATGTTAAATATCAATATCCTAAATAAGAACATGTGGTACCTGAAATCCTCTAATCCATGCGAATACATGGTGATATATATTCCCATGGAGTAGGAATATCATATAAAAAAGTTGAATATCTATATTTTATTAATCATATTTGTTATTATGGGGAAGATTACTCTACTGGATTATACAAACCTTGGTATCATGTTTATTTTATGTTTAAATTAATTTTTGTAGATAATACAATTGCTTCATTGTTGATGATATAAGTGTACACATTGGTAGTAAATAAAAGTCAATGAATGTGTGTTCTCCAATTTTTTAGGGAATAATCAATAAGGATGGTAGTACACAATGAAACCAAAACGTTTAAAATAATGTGATTCTCTCATTAGTATTACGATTTCAAAAAATAGGTGGTTAGGGGATTTATTATAGTTGATTATGATCAATAATATTTTCATTATTAAGAATTGAAATTAATTTTTCAAAAATAGAAAAATAATTCACCCCACCTAAAAGACATACATCTAGTCCCTAGGCCCTAATAAAAACACCACCACCACAAACTTCCCAATAGAAAATATATAAATTCCACCCCACACATGGCATATAATTCTATTTTCTAAATAATAGATATATGGGTGGAAAATGGGCCTCAAACTCATAAACTAAAATTTTAACATATTATAATGAATATTTCATACATAACAATATATGGAAATGTATATTGTTTATACATTGGATATTGGGTATAAAATTTATTATTAAGTACCATTTCAAATTTTATAACATTTTATTATTTATCCACAATATAATACATTCTAAAAGGCTGTGGGACTGTTATTGAGGTGTGTAATATGATATCTAATTGAGGAGAATGATCATAAAATTATTCATCATTAACTTGTGTAGGTGTTTCATGTACAAGTGTAAAAATAAGTGTTCTGAACAAAAAATCTAGATAAGGTCCCATTCATTAATATCCCTAAGAACCACTTGTGATCATCAAATGGATTCTCAATTCATAAAAATTTAGGGAAGTATAACTCAATTTAGCTAAGGTGTTTTATGGATATTGGAAATATTGTATAGATATTTATTCAACAAATTGACCTTATGATAATATCTACCACCTTTGATAGTCAAATGATGAAAAAACTACTTTAATACATAAGGATTCTAGCCAAATGATCATTCGATGTAAAACTATAACTAGTTACCCCATAAATCTGGATGAGCCCTTTATTTTTTAGTGGATAATATCACATTGAGAAACAATAATTTTGTCATCCATTTATGAAACATTCTATTCTACCACTTCTTGATACATATGTAGTGGAATTAGAAGACTATCAAATTTTAATAATTTATATAATTGTAATAATAATTTTATTCAGATGTAACTCCTCAAAAATAATTCTTCTGATATATAAGCCATGTGTTGCACTAATTTTCCAATCCAATGCTAATATTTATTAGAAATTATATATAAATATTTTAATAAATTAAATTTATACATTAATTAAAATAATAAATTATTGTAATTATTCAATGATAAAAAGATTCATTCATCTAAGATAACTAAATTAAAATTATCATCCCTAAATGTGGAATTATTAATAAATATATGGAATAATTTATTAACTCATTATAATAAGGTGCTCAATAATATGCTTTTTTTTCATAATAATATATTTATGTTTAAAATTTATTTTCAAATGAAAACTCAACTATTTCCTCTAGAGACATAATATTAAATAATAATTAATTCAATATCATTATCTTTTACACTAATCATTATTACATAGGGATAACTAATTTAATTAATAAGACATGTTTATTTGAACGAATGAAAAATAAATTATACCCTATAATAGTTTTAGTGGATTAGAATTTTAAAATTATTATTTTATATAGTATTATTTAGGTGTTACATAATTTTTCTGGATATACTGTTTGCATAGAAGCACTCATGTACCACCTCAATGCATTTAGTAGCATCTAATGATTTTTTTCAATTCGCATTATAGTGTTCTGGAATGAAACCCATTACACATCACCCAAAAACATTATTTGTACTTCCAAAAATTCAATGGATGGATTACATACATATATTTTAACATCAGACATATGTGAGGGGGTTTAACCCGATTCAGTTGATTGATATTAATATGTGCCACATAAATATAGATTTCATGATCATTATACTATAGTAGTAGTAAATGTGATTCTCATATTAGCATATTAATTCTGTTTATTTATAAGTTATGGTAGGTAGAAAATTAATTTTATGAACAGATATCATATAATAGAATAATAAATCTTCTCATATTGTAATGCCCCGACCCCAGCTACCCAGAGCCGGTGCATTACTTCGTAACATTGGCATGATCCCAAAAGATCAAGTCTGAAAGGCCGATTAGTTTAGTAGCCTTGGAAATACTAGATACATTCATAAGTTTTACATTAGATCATAAAATGAAAAACTACTACAACAACATAATGTCTCCACAGTCCACACTATTATCCCCTCATAATATCCCTGTAGGTCATTCATAATTTACATCTTCACTTCCTGGGAAAAAATAAAACATAGAAAAGGGGTGAGCTCAAACGCCCAGTATGGATAACAATATAGCGGAAACTTTCATAAATAAGAATAAACATTTAAGGGAATTTATAACTAAAACAAAAGCCTTTTAAACTTGAATATCAACATAATATGGCAAAAGTAAAATGAAATAATTCCATTTACTCATTCACATGGATATTCTACTAATCGAATAATCACATGCAAAATCACTAACCACTTTCATAATGTTGGAATGCATAATGCCAGACTATCATAACCACATAGCCAAGGCCTCGTGCCAAGACTACAAATAATATTTTTTCAAGTCCTTGTGCAAAGAAACTAGTTTGTCTTATGAGACCTACCGATGCATCGATGAGCTATATCGGGCTCCACCCCTCACATATTAAGTCCAATGCATTCCCATATGAAAAGGTTTAAACATAACATAAACATTCGTATTAAAACTAGCATACGAAATGTCAATAATTTCACCATAAACTATGAATGGTATAAAATAGCACATCCACAGTCAAACATATCACAAAAACCTTCAATACAATATAGAAGTTTTGTATTATAATAAATCAACTTCAAATAAGCGTAAATCCATCAAAGGATGTTGACATAGATGAAATCAAAACACTTTTTAGAGAAATATCTCTTTATATTTTTGAAATCATTTAAGAGCCATATAAAACAAAACATTTTCTTGAAAATATTCTTATAAGCTTGTAAGGAATGCTTTGAAGATTTTATAACAGCGGAAAATAACCGCACCCGCCGTATAAGTTAAAAAAAACATTCTTACCTCAATTCTGTCGAAAAGGATAAAAAGGACCTTGTTTTGAAAACGACGGAAAGATTCCTCTTATAAAAAGTCAAAAAGTGTATAAATGACTTTAACCCATATTCTTGTAAATAATAAAAATGTTTTGAAATACATTCTTATGAAACATGGATGTGGATGATAACGAGGTCCCAGTATATAATTATGTATAAACAACCTTGGATAATGAAGAGGTTGTGAAGTAAACCCTTACCTTGTACTTTTCCTTGGTTGGGGTAGGTTAACCTCCTGTATAATGGTGAAATAATTGTTATTAAATTATACGAGAATCATATACATTCATATGATATCATATATGATCTTTTAACATTGCTTTGTTAACAATATCTTAGATTTATCGTTGTTTCGGGTGTTAACTTACTCGTTTTCTTATATGTTTTGTTACGTAAGTCATGTTTTTCATGGATAGGTTGTATCTTATTCATATCCAGAATGATATCATGTCCTTAAACATTATTTTTAAATTATCAAATTATAATTATACTTGAATGGATACGACGGAGAATGAATCTCATCGCGTTCGTGGAGACGGTAGTCCGTACGTACGCACGAGCGACAATATCATTATTTTGATATTAAAATAATATATAATTGGATAGTATATCATATATACAGAATCATTATCATGTTATATTTATTATTTACATGAATTACATATCATTATTATACCCATCTAAATAATAATATATTGAATAACAATTACACCACGACGTGGAGACGGTAAGCCGTACGTACGCACGTATGGTGACATGTCATTCAAATGATGGGTAGAATACTGAATATGGTTGTTCCATATTTATAATAACATCACATTATATAGAAGATACTGGAGTTATAATTTTATAATTGAAATAATAGACAAAGAGGGAGTGGAAGAAGAAAGAAACATGAAAGAGGGTGATGAAAATGTTACCTCTTCTTCGGGTTCTTCCTTTTGATTTGATCAAAAGGACTCCTTAGGATGGCTTTCTGACTAAAGTAAAGCTTCTAGGATGAAGGGAGAAATGTTGGGAGAGTATTTGGGCAGAGGTTGGACAAACCAAAAGGCTTGATAGTGTGAATAAGGTGATAAAGGTGGGGGCCTTTTATAAGAGGAGAGGAGGGGCTCTTTTGGAAAGATTGAAATGTTACATTATTATACCATGATTTTCGGATTCTAAAGGTCCCAAACTTATGTAATTCGTGGATAAGGTGATAATGGTTCTAAATATATTCATCCAATAGTCTTTGGACAAGTGTAAGCCTTGTATTTTGCATTATCTTCTCATTTGTTTTAAATCGATAAATAATGAGGTCATCGCCGCATCATAATGATGTTATAAATAATTTAATTTATTTAATGTCTAAAAATTATAAAAAAAATACTATGATGTAGGAAATCTTTTTAGCTTTCTAATGAATATTTATAATCAAAATTTGGACTTGTGTAACCCCACTTAAAAAACTGTTTTAGTAAGACAACTCATGTTTGTGTCAATTTACTTTTAACATTAAATAAATATATATTAATGTCATTTTCCAACTAAAGTGGCTCCATGGGGTCCCCAAGTTGACCCATGGGTTTTCTTGGTCGGCCATGACTCATCCAATAGGAGTAGGAAAAGTTTCATGCTCATCTCAAATTATTAAAACATTATTTGTACCTTAAACTACACTAATTACCTCTAATCGTGATTAAGAACTTAAAAGTTACTATTCACCAAAAATTTATTTTAATCTCATTGAACCAGATTTTACTTCTTAATTACAACCATGTATGTTGGATTTTTTGAAAATCAAATCACATAAGTGGTAATATTTCATTTAAATGAAAAATCAGTTATTTAACTACCACTTAGTGGTTTCACTATTCATCAAAAATTGAAGTTTTTCAGAACAAAGCCAAAATTTCACCCTAAGCTATAATTGATATTCCGAATTCAAAAATGATGTCTATTTTACAAAATTCCAAACATATAAGTTGCATTAATTAATTTTATAATTAATTCTCGCTGTTACAAAAAATGGTGTGTTTCTAAGAAACAATTTATATCAAAAGATTGGCATTTGTTTATGTCCGATTTCAATGTTAAATTAATTCTAATGACCACCATTGGATAAAATGGTAAAAATATATTATAATTATAATTTAAAACCACTAAATAGTATAATTTTTCACTATAAATTATTTTGATTTAAAAAGTTGTTTTTAAGTATTTTTCACTATTCATAAAAAATTCGAAGTTCTCAGAAAAATACCAAAAATTCAACATAGGCTAATTTAGATATTCCGAATCCAAAGATGAAGTCTATTTTGATAAATAAAATTTATAAAATTTCAAAAAGTAGGTATTACTATTCACAATGGCTAGTTTAATTAGTTGTGGTGTGTGTTAGAGCTCGAGGTTGCGTACAACACACGCTATTGCATTATTCGAAGGGAAACGTACCGTGGAAGCTTGGGGTGTTACATTCTCCCCTCCTTCAAATAATTGCGTCCTCACAATTTTTAGGGTATAAAAAGACTCGGGTGGTTCTTCATCATAAGTTCCTCAGGTTCCCACGTTGCCTCTTCCATTTTATGATTTCTCCACAAAACCTTTACCAGACGAGTCGTCCGGTTTCTCAGCACCTACTCCCTCACATCAAGAATCCTGACGGGCTCTTCACAATAGGAAAGATCGGGTTCCAGTTCTAATTCCTCATAGGTGAGTACATGAGTTGGGTCAGGCATGTATTTCTTCAACAGAGATGCGTGGAAAACATCGTGAACTTTGGAGAGATTTTACGGCATCGCCAAACGATAAGCTACAGCCCCAATACGATCTAGAATTTCGAAAGGTCCGATGTACCTGGGACTCAACTTACCCTTCTTACCAAAACGTATAACTCCCTTCCATGGAGATACCTTTAGGAAAACATGATCTCCCACCTGAAATTCCAAAAACTTTCTTCTGTTATCGGCATAGCTCTTCTGCCTACTTTGAGCTGATTTGATGTGATTTTGGATTACCTTCACCTTTTCCATTGTTTCTTCCACCAGTTCTGGTCCCACAAGTTTTCTTTCACCAATGTCATCCCAATAGGTTGGTGTACGACATCTCTTTCCGTATAACGCTTCATAAGGTGCCATCTGAATGCTTGAATGGAAGCTATTGTTATAGGAAAATTCTACCAGTGGTAAGTATTGATCCCACATACCCTGAAAGTCAAGAGAGCATGATCTCAACATGTCTTCTAAGGTTTAAATAGTCTGTTCTGATTGTCTATCTGTTTGAGGGTGATAGGCAGTGCTCAAACAAAGTTCAGTATCCAAGGCCTTTTGAAGACTTTTCCAGAATCTTGAAGTAAAACGAGGATCACGATCAGAAACAATCGATAGGGGTACTCCATGAAGTATTACAACTTCATTAACATATAATCTTTCTAGACGTTCAAGTGGTAGATCCTCCCGTATAGCCAGAAAATGTGCTGACTTAGTAAGACGATCAACAATGACCCATATTGCATCATTCCTTCTAGGAGTCTTTGGTAGTCCCATGACAATGTCCATCGTAATATTATCCCATTTCCACTTAGGTATGGGAATAGGTTGCAATACTCCACCAGGATGTTGCCTTCCAGCTTTCACTTGTTGACAAACCATACACCTCGACACAAAATCAGCAATCTCCCTCTTCATATTGTCCCACCAAAAATGTTCCTTCAAATCTCTATACATTTTGGTGCTCCCAGGGTGTATAGGAAAATTGGAACTATGAGCATCATCCAGTAATTCCCTTTTTAGATCAGTTATATCAGGAACACAAAGTCTCTTCTTGAATTTCAAAATTCCATCCTTATACACAAAGTCCCTCAATCTTCCATCATTCACATCTTTAATCTTCTTCTGAAATTCTTCATCATTGGTCTGAGAACTCTTAATCCTTTCTAGTAATGATGGTTTGGCAACCATTTGAAAAAGCATTGATGTTTCACCTTCCCTAGTTATTCCCATGTCCATCTTCACTAGATCCAAGAAAATTGGATCCCTTTCCATTCTTATCACATTCAAAACTCCATGGTATTTTCTACTCAAAGCATTTGCCACCTTGTTTGCCTTCCCTGGGTGGTAATGTATCGTGCAATCATAATCCTTGAGTAGTTCAAGCCATCGCCTTTGCCTCATGTTGAGTTCTTTTTGTGTGAAAATATACTTCAAACTCTTGTTATCAGTATAAATCTCACATTTTCCCCATAAAGGTAATGTCTCTATATCTTTAAAGCAAAGATCACAGCTGCTAACTCAAGATCATGAGTAGGATAGTTTTGCTCATGAATTTTTAGCTGTCGTGATGCATAGGCAATGACCTTATCATTCTGCATAAGGACACAACCAAGTCCTTTCTTCGATGCATCACTATAAATAACAAACCCATCATTCCCATATGGTAGAGTCAATACAGGGGCATTGACTAATCTTATCTTTAGTTCTTCAAAACATTCTTCACACTCTTTTGTCCAGACAAATTTAATCCCTTTACGTGTGAGCTTTGTCAATGGGTTAGCCAATCTGGGAAAATTCTGGACGAAACGTCGATAATAACCTGCTAAACCAATAAAACTGCGTACCTCAGTTATACTTGTCGGTGCTGGCCATTCATGTATTGCCTTGGTTTTAGAAGGATCAATGGAAATTCCATCCTTAGAGACAATATGGCCAAGAAAAGAAATCTCATGAAGCCATAATTCACACTTGCTAAATTTCCCATATAATTCATGTCTTCTAAGAGTCTTCAGGATAATGCGTAAGTGATTTTCAGGATCTTCATGGCTTTTGGAGTATACCAAGATATCATCAATACATACCACTACAATGTCATCAAGATATTCCTTGAAAACCCTATTCATCAGATCCATGAAAACAGAGGGTGCATTAGTCAATCCAAAAGGCATTACTGTAAACTCGTAATGCCCGTACCTTGTTCGAAATGCTGTCTTTGTAACGTCTTCCTTCTTCACACACAACTGATGGTATCCAGACCGAAGGTCAATCTTTGAAAAGTATTGAGCTCCATGCAGTTGGTGAAACAAATCATCAATACGAGGTAGGGGATACTTGTTCTTTATTGTTATAGCATTGATCTCCCTATACTCAATGCACAACCTCATAGATCCATCTTTCTTCTTAACAAAAAGAACAGGGGCTCCCCAAGGAGAAACACTAGGGCGAATAAATCCCTTATTACTCAATTCCTCTAGTTGTTTCTTTAGTTCAACTAATTCCACAGTGGCCATTCTATAAGGGGTCTTCGATATGGGCCTTGATCCAGGAATTAAATCAATGGAAAACTCAACTTCTCGTTCTGGAGGATGTCCAGGTAAATCTTCCGGAAACACATCAACATATTCTCTTACAATAGGTACATCCTCTATTTGAATCTTCCTTTCCTCACCCTCAGTAATTTCCTTCTCTTCCTCCCCAATAATTGAATTTAGTTGAGCTACTGGGGGTGGATCTAGATAAGAATTATGTGGCGACGATTCGGCTCTAAATATAAGGTGTTCCTTATCATCATTATCAAGAATCGTAACCTCTTTCCTCTTACAATAAATTTTTGCATCATGGTCCGAAAGCCAATCCATACCGAGGATTATATCAAATTCAATCATGGGTTGATGATGAGATCAGCAAGTAAAGAACATTTAGGTGCTCTAATGGGAACTAATCGACAAAACTTTGTTGCAATAATAATTCCCTTAGGGGTTTTGACCGACAACTCCCTTGTTAAATCAAATTGGAAATATCTAATTTTCTTAGCAAACTGGGAAGATATGAAACAATGCGATGATCCAGAATCAAATAATGCATTTGCTAATCTTGAGGAAACCATTAAATTACCTGCCACCATGTCTTTCGGAGCTTCTACCTTAGCAGTAGTGATAGCATAAGCCTGGCCTTGATCCCTTGGCCTTTTCTGAGGTAAGTTCTCCTGACGCTTAGGACATTCATTTGCATAATTCCCCATCTCCCTGCAATTGTAGCACCGAATGTTGGTAGCTTCCTTCTTCCCCTTGCAATCATGAGCTTGGTGGCCTTTTCACCACACTTGTAACAGACTCCCATTCCCTTCAAGCAAGTACCAGGATGTTTCTTCCCTCATTTACCACAAGATGGATATTCAACCTTTCCCTTCTTCCCTTTATTTCCATTACCAGATTGATCAGCAGGTCTCTTCTTCTCTTGCTTCTCTTTAAAGTCATATGACTTAGAGAATTCCTTTTCTGTCTTGATAGCGCACGAGACAATACCTTCGTATGAAGAGAAGGTTTGTGATACTAAAGCTCGACAAAGAAATGGTTTCAACCCATCAAAGAAACGATCAGTCTTACTTATTGTGTTACGTATGTAATCTGCAGCATACCTTGCTAACCTTGTAAAGTCAGCCTCATACTTTGCGACATTCTCATCCTCCTTCTGCCTCAGACTCAGAAATTGCCTTTCCATATCCGCTCGATGGTCTCGAGGAAAGTATTTTTATAAGAACATCTCTTTGAACTCCTGCCATTCCATGTTTGTTAATTCATCATCTTCCTTTGTGTTTTGAATTAGTGACCACCATTGATCGGCATCTCCAGTGAGGCGGTAAACTATCATGACAACCTTCTCCCTTTCACTACTCCCCAAGGCATGGAATATTTTCTCTAAGGAATTTATCCATTGCTCAGCTACTATAGGATTTGCACTCCCATTGAAGGTTGGTGGTTGTTGCCTCATGAAACGTTCTAGCATTGATCCTCCACGTTGCGGATCAGGGTGCTCCATATGAGTAAGGTTATTATTCAAAACCTGAGTGAGTTGTCCCAGTATGGTAATAAGTTGATCGGCACCAGTTGCATCACCAGCCCCACTATAATTATCTTGAGTAGGAGGGAAATCCCTACATGGAGTGCGTGAATTGATACGGTTTCCATTTCTTCCACTAGGCGCCATTTATAAACAATGGCATAAACTAGATCAGTTTATGAATCAAAATACATAATCCTATACTTATAAAACACTTAACATAAATTGAACTATTTATGGATATAATCCATAATCATAAAAATGTTTTCTTTGAGGAAGTATATACTCATAAACCCTTTATAATGATTTGTTGAGAAAATGAGAGTTATCCTAAGCATATCCCCCGGGAGTGTCGTAACCAAGAGTGCAGCAAGGCCCGTTGTCGTGCACCAGTTCCCGTTCGAGTCTAGCTCAAAGCGGTGTTTTCGGGTTTTACCCCTAGGAACATCTGTGCCAGAGCTGCCTCTACCTGCTCGTATCCAGACAGGGATGTATTGCTCGGAAAACTCAAAAAATCTCAACAATACCAAAATTCTAGGAAGTTCTTCTATACTAATTCTCAAAGTTTTTCTTAGGTCTATGTGCTCTAATCAGAGTTTATCTAAATCTAGCTTCCAAGGTTTGTACTAAACTTTCTCTGATACCAACTGTAATGCCCCGACCCCAGCTACCCAGAGCCGGTGCATTACTTCGTAACATTGGCATGATCACAAAAGATCAAGTCTCGAAAGACCGATTAGTTTAGTAGCCTTGGAAATACTAGATACATTCATAAGTTTTACATTACATCATAAAATGAAAAACTACTACAACAACATAATGTCTCCACAGTCCACACTATTATCCCCTCATAATATCCCTATAGGTCATTCATAATTTACTTCTTCACTTCCTGGGAAAAAATAAAACATAGAAAAGGGGTGAGCTCAAACGCCCAGTAAGGATAACAATATAGCGGAAACATTCATAAATAAGAATAAACATTTAAGGCAACGTATAACTAAAACAAAAGCCTTTTAAACTTGAATATCAACATAATATGGAAAAAGTAAAATGAAATAATGCCATTTACTCATTCACATGGATATTCTACTAATCGAATAATCACATGCAAAATCACTAACCACTTTCCATATGTTGGAATGCATAATGTCAGACTATCATAACCACATAGCCAAGGCCTCGTGCCAAGACTACAAATAAGATTTTGTCAAGGCCTTGTGCCAAGACACTAGTTTGTCTCATCAGACCTACCGATGCATCGAGGAGCTATAGCGGGCTCCACCCGTCACATATTAAGTCCAATGCATTCCCATATGAAAAGGTTTAAACATAACATAAACATTCGTATTAAAACTAGCATACGAAATGTCAATAATTTCACCATAAACTATGAATGGTATAAAATATCACATCCACAGTCAAACATATCACAAAAACCTTCAATACAATATATAAGTTTTGTATTATAATAAATCAACTACAAATAAGCGTAAAATCCATCAAAGGATGTTGACATAGATGAAATCAAAACACTTTTTAGAGAAATATCTCTTTCTATTTTTGAAATCATTTAAGATCCATATAAAACAAAACATTTTCTTGAAAATATTCTTATAAGATTGTAAGGAAAGCTTTGAAGATTTTATAACGGCGGAAAATAACCGCACCCGCCGTATAAGTTAAAAAAACATTCTTACCTCAATTCTGTCGAAAAGGTTAAAAAGGACCTTGTTTTGAAAACGACGGAAAGATTCCTCTTATAAAAAGTGAAAAAGGGTATAAATGACTTTAACCCATATTCTTGTAAATAATAAAAATGTTTTGAAATACATTCTGAAGAAACATGGATGTGGATGATAACGAGGTCCCAGTAGATAATTATGTATAAACAACCTTGGATAATGAAGAGGTTGTGAAGTAAACCCTTACCTTGTACTTTTCCTTGGTTGGGGTAGGTTAACCTCCTGTATAATGGTGAAATAATTGTTATTAAATTATACGAGAATCATATACATTCATATGATATCATATATGATCTTTTAACATTGCTTTGTTAACAATATCTTAGATTTATCGTTGTTTCGGGTGTTAACTTACTAGTTTTCTTATATGTTTTGTTACGTAAGTCATGTTTTTCATGGATAGGTTGTATCTTATTCATATCCAGAATGATATCATGTCCTTAAACATTATTTTTAAATTATCAAATGATAATTATACTTGAATGGATACGACGGAGAATGAATCTCATCGCGTTCGTGGAGACGGTAGTCCGTACGTACGCACGAGCGACAATATCATTATTTTGATATTAAAATAATATATAATTGGATAGTATATCATATATACAGAATCATTATCGTGTTATATTTATTATTTACATTTATTACATATCATTATTATACCCATCTAAATAATAATATATTGAATAACAATTACACCACGACGTGGAGACGGTAAGCCGTACGTACGCACGTATGGTGACATGTCATTCAAATGATGGGTAGTGTTGGGCAGAGAAAAAGGGAATGATGGCAAGAAGGGGGGGTGAATTTTCCTTTTAAAAAATGATTAACAAATTAAAAATCAAAGTAATGATGCAGCGGAAATAAAAGAGGCAAGACACGCAATTGATAACGGAGTTCGGCCAAAACCCGGCCTACATCTCCGCTCCCAACTCAACCGTTGAGAGATTCCCACCGCTTTCTTTTCAATGGTTTTAGCAAGAAACCCACTAGGCTTTTCGGTAGCACTAGGACCTATTACAGCTTGCTTTTGAATTGGTTTAGCAAGAACCCACTTGCTTTTAATGGTTTAGCAAGAACCCACTATCCTTCTTACAGGTGAAGGATAGCTCACCTATGTCTCAAGCTATTTAAAGGAAAGCTTGACAACCTCTTCACACCTTAGTGGTGATGTGAAACCCAAAAGAAAGAGGGGATGAGAAAAGTTTGGGGTTTGTAGGCACAAACCCAAATTTAAAGCTCAAAATAAATAAAACAATAAAACCCGTATGTTGAGAAGCCTTGGGCGCCTTTGATTGATTGGAGATGTTGAAGGCTGCTTCCAAGCTTCTTTGGAGGAGCTCCTTGGATGTGGAAGTTGTAGGAGCAAGGTGGGTTCCTTGAAGGAAGTCCGCCGGAGGTTGGCCAATTGATACAAAATATGTCCGTTGGCTTGGTATATGATCCGGTTGGTGTCTGGGGCTTCCTTGGCCTTTATTTATAGGCATAGAACCCTTGGGGAGTCTTCGGAGCCGTTGTAAAGGGCCTCGGAGCCGTTGGAGGCCAAAAGAGGGTTGACTGGTCAAAGCCAACGGCTAGTTTGACTGGGCTACCGGCTGGCCAGTACAGCTCCACCGGCTGGCCGGTGCCTAGGCAGAGGAGAAGAATTTGGTCCAGGCTCCACCGGCTGACCGGTGGTGAGGCCACCGGTTGGCCGGTGGGGAGACAGTAGCTCACACTATTCATCTAGGTGCCACCGGCTGGCCGGTGACAGAGCCACCGGCTGACCGGTGGAACCTGGCAGTGGGCAATGCCTCTGCCAGGTCCACCGGCTGGCCGGTGCTATCACACCGGTTGGCCGGTGGACTGCAATTCAGTCCACTTTGCCAACTTTCTTGGGCCAATCCTTTGGCAATCAATTGCCTATCAACAAAAACACTTAAAACACAATTAGATAAACATGAAAGTGATTGTGATCATGAAAATTAAACCACGAGGGGATACGAGAGGTACAACAATCTCCCCCTATTTTGATGATCAGAATCACCAAAAACAATTAATGTAAAATACTGAAATTGAAAGGAAATTCTAAGCATGATGAAAAGGATTCTCCCCCAATCAATCAAGAAATTTCTCCCCCTTTGTGATTATCAAAATAGCACGGGGCATAAAACTTGATTGAGGGGAGGGGTTTGAAAAACTAGATTTGAGATTTGAAAATCAATTGAAATTTTGGAAATTGAAATGAAAATTTGAATGACAGTTTGAATTGAAAGTTTTGAATCAAAAACCAATTGAAAATTTAGATTGAAAAATGAATCGAAAGAGATTTTTAAATTTAAGAAAATTTCTTCCCCTAAATAAAACAGAAGATCATCGGGGAAACGAAACTATTTTTGGCCCAGAGAGACTCGCCAAAAGGGATTTTTCAATACAAATTTGTTTCATGGCGGGTCTTCTCCTATAAAATTCGTCCGAAAAGAAAATACTTTTGGGTTGACCATACCGGGCATTTTTGCAATCACACTCATAAATGAGGTGCCCGGGTTTTTTACAATAGTTGCAAAATTTATAACTAGAGCTCCCCCTTACAAAAACAGTGGGTGCATGGGAGGAGGAGGCTTGGTTGGTATAGCCAAGTCCTTGAGTGGTCCTAGAAACCCTTTGAGAACCCAATAATTTGGTCAAATTTTGTTCACCTTGGGTGAACATGGCTAAGGATTCTCTAAGGTCCTTGATGGTTGATTCCAAAGAAACAACATTTGGAAAATTTTGGATTTTTAGGGAGAGTTCCTCCTTCTCTTTGAGAAGTTGGTCTTTTTCGGAGGAAAGTTTTTTAAAATTCTTTTTTAAAGCAACAAATTTTGAAGAGAGTTCATGAAAACCATTTTCAAGTTGGTTTCGCACATGTTGGAGTTCTTCGTATGACAAATGATTGAAAGAATTAGAAGAACTAGAGTAGGAAGAAGAGGAAGAGGATGATGATACCTCATGTTTTTCCATTAGGCATTTTGTACCTTGGTCACTTGAGGAGGAGGAGGAGGAGGATGATGAGGTGTCACTCCATATCGCCTTGAGGACCTTTTTCTTTCCTTTTTCTTTTTGTGTGGCCCGAGTTTTGTTGAGTGGGCAATCGGGCATGTAATGGCCCTTTTCGCCGCACCCGTAGCATTTTACCTTGGGCTCGGATCTTGCGGTGGGTTCTTGCTTTCGCGCCTTGCGAGATTTCTTCTTCTTCTTGTGCTTCTTCATAAATTTGTGCATTTGGCGGGCGAGATTCTCCATTTCCGAGTCACCGCTTGATGATGAAGAAGATGAAGATGATGATGAGGAGGAGGAGCTTACTTCTTTTTGTACCTTGAGGGCGATGTTTTTTGGTGTCTTGATTGGTGTGCCCTCCTTCTGATCTTGCCTCCTCATCGTGATCTCGTACGTCATTAGGGATCCGATGAGCTCTTCGACCGGCATGTTCTTTACATCCTTAGCTTCTTGGATAGCCGTCACCTTAGGTGCCCATGAGCTCGGAAGGACCCATAGAATCTTCTTGACCATTGCTTCAGCTGAAACATCATCACCAAGAGATTTTCTACCATTGCAAACGTCATTGAAGCGTGTAAACATTTCAGAAATAGACTCATTTGGATGCATGGAAAAAGATTCAAAGTCTTGTATATACATATCTAATCTAGTATCTTTGACTTTATTAGTGCCTTCATGGGTCACTTCTAAAAGCATCCAAATTTCATGTGAAGTGGTGCAAGTGGAAACACGATTGAATTCATTCCTATCTAACCCGCAATGAAGAGCATTCATGGCTTTGCCATCAAGCTCAAAATTCTTAATATCGGCGGGGGTCCATTTGGATTCGTCGGGGGAAGACAAAGAATAACCTTGCATGACAATTTTGTAAATAGGATATCCTATGCTTCTAAGAAAGGTAGTCATGCGGGTTTTCCAATAATTATAGTCGGTCCCATCAAAAAATGGAGCCCGACCCAATGAGTAGCCCTCGGGGGCGAAAGAGGTAGATGCCATCAAAAAGGATCTTTAATTTGAAACCGGTTATGGAATTATTCAAAACCTCCCTTTGATACCAATTGTTGGGCGGAGAAAAAGGAAATGATGGCAAGAAGGGGGGGGGGGTGAATTTGCCTTTTAAAAAATGATTAACAAATTAAAAATCAAAGTAAAGATGCAGCGGAAATAAAAGAGGCAAGACACGCAATTGATAACGGAGTTCGGCCAAAACCCAGCCTACGTATCCGCTCCCAACTCAACCGTTGAGAGATTCCTACCGCTTGCTTTTCAATGGTTTTAGCAAGAAACCCACTAGGCTTTGAGGTAGCACTAGGACCTATTACAGCTTGCTTTTGAATTGGTTTAGCAAGAACCCACTTGCTTTTAATGGTTTAGCAAGAACCCACTATCCTTCTTACAGGTGAAGGATAGCTCACCTATGTCTCAAGCTATTTAAAGGAAAGCTTGACAACCTCTTCACACCTTAGTGGTGATGTGAAACCCAAAAGAAAGAGGGGATGAGAAAAGTTTGGGGTTTGTAGGCACAAACCCAAATTTAAAGCTCAAAATAAATAAAACAATAAAACCCATATGTTGAGAAGCCTTGGGCGCCATTGATTGATTGGAGATGTTGAAGGACGCTTCCAAGCTTCTTTGGAGGAGCTCCTTGGATGTGGAAGTTGTAGGAGCAAGGTGGGTTCCTTGAAGGAAGTCCGCCGGAGGTTGGCCAATTGATACAAAATATGTCCGTTGGCTTGGTATATGATCTGGTTGGTGTCCGGGGCTTCCTTGGCCTTTATTTATAGGCATTGAACTCTTGGGGAGTCTTCGGAGCCGTTGTAAAGGGCTTCGGAGCCGTTGGAGGCCAAAAGAGGGTTGACTGGTAAAAGCCAACGGCTAGTTTGACTGGGCTACCGGCTGGCCGGTACAGCTCCACCGGCTGGCTGGTGCCTTGGCAGAGGAGAAGAATTTGGTCCAGGCTCCACCGGCTGACCGGTGGTGAGGCCACCGGTTGGCCGGTGGGGAGACAGTAGCTCGCACTATTCATCTAGGTGCCACCGGCTGGCCGGTGACAGAGCCACCGGCTGAGCGGTGGAACCTGGCAGTGGGCAATGCCTCTGCCAGGTCCATCGGCTGGCCGGTGCTATCACACCGGTTGGCCGGTGGACTGCAATTCAGTCCACTTTTCCAGCTTTCTTGGGCCAATCCTTTGGCAATCAATTGCCTATCAACAAAAACACTTAAAACACAATTAGATAAACATGAAAGTGATTGTGATCATGAAAATTAAACCACGAGGGGATACGAGGGGTACAACAGGTAGAATACTGAATATGGTTGTTCCATATTTATAATAACATCACCGTATATAGAAGATACTGGAGTTATAATTTTAGAATTGAAATAATAGACAAAGAGGGAGTGGAGGAAGAAAGAAACATGAAAGAGGGTGATGAAAATGTTACCTCTTCTTCGGGTTCTTCCTTTTGATTTGATCAAATGGACTCCTTAGGATGGCTTTCTGACTAAAGTAAAGCTTCTAGGATGAAGGGAGAAATGTTGGGAGAGTATTTGGGCAGAGGTTGGCCGAATCAAAAGGCTTGAAAGTGTGAATAAGTTGATAGAGGTGGGGGACTTTTATAAGAGGAGAGGAGGGGCTCTTTTGGAAAGATTGAAATGTTACATTATTATACCATGCTTTTCGGATTCTAATGGTCCCAAACTTATATAATTCGTGGATAAGGTGATAAGGGTTTGAACTCTCTTCATCCAATAGGCTTTGGAAAAGTGTAAGCCTTGTATTTTGCATTATCTTCTCATTTTATTTAAATTGTTAAATAATGAGGTCATCACCACATCATAATGATGTCATAAATAATTTAATTTATGTAATGTCTAAAAATTATAAAAAAAATACTATGATGTAGGAAATCTTTTTAGCTTTCTAATGAATATTTATAATCAAAATTTGGACTTTTGTAACCCCACTTAAAAAACTGTTTTAGTAAGACAACTCATGTTTGTGTCAATTTACTTTTAACATTAAATAAATATATATTAATGTCATTTTCCAACTAATGTGGCTCCATGGTGTCCCCAAGTTGACCCATGGGTTGTCTTGGTCGGCCATGACTCATAAAATAGGAGTAGGACAACTGTCATGCTCATCTCATATTATTAAAACATTATTTGTACCTTAAACTACACTAATTACCTCTAATCGCGATTAAGAACTTAAAACTTACTATTCACCAAAAATTTATTTTAATCTCATTGAACCACATTTTACTTCTTAATGACAACCATGTATGTCGGATTTTTGAAAATCAAATCACAGAAGTGGTAATATTTCATTTAAATGAAAAATCAGTTATTTAACTACCACTTAGTGGTTTCACTATTCATCAAAAATTGAAGTTTTTCAGAACAAAGCCAAAATTTCACCCTAAGATATAATTGATATTTCGAATTCAAAAATAATGTCTATTTTACAAAATTCCAAACATATAAGTTTCATTAATTAATTTTATTATTAATTCCCGCTGTTACAAAAAATGGCGTGTTTCTAAGAAACAATTTATATCAAAAGATTGGCATTTGTTTATGTCCGATTGCATTGTTAAATTAATTCTAATGACCACCATTGGATAAAATGGTAAAAATATATTATAATTATACTTTAAAACCACTAAATATTATAATTTTTCACTATAAATTATTTTTTTTTAAAAAGTTGTTTTTAAGTATTTTTCACTATTTATAAAAAATTCGAAGTTCTCAGAAAAATACCAAAAATTCAACATAGGATAATTTCGATATTCCGAATCCAAAGATGTTGTCTATTTTGATAAATAAAATTTATAAAATTTCAAAAATTAGGTATTACTATTCACAACGGCTAGTTTAATTAGTTGTGGTGTGTGTTAGAGCTCGAGGTTGCGTACAACACACGCTATTGCATTATTCGAAGGGAAACGTACCGTGGAAGCTTGGGGTGTTACAAATATGATTGAATACATCATAGGAATATATAGTACAAATTCTATTTACATTTGGAAATTCTATATTGGAATAGTGAAAAAATCATTCTAATATATTTTTATATCCTCCCGAGGGTATGGATTCTATGGTTACTTTTAAATTCATTAAAAATACCATGGATATATATGTATAAATATTTCTTAAGATTGATACTTAATGTAAGTAACTATTCTACCTTCGTTGTTTGTAAGTATCCCATGCCTTACAACCTCAAATTAGGATAATTATTTTCCTAAAATAATATATATCTATTGGAGTTGAAAAAATATAAAAAATAAAAATAATACATAATCTCACAAATATAATTATTAATAATTTAAATAAAATCGTACAAATGTAGAATCAATTACACTTTAAATTATTATATTATAATTTTTTTTCATTGATAAGAAATATATATTATCTTATGAGGGTAAATTATTGTACATGGAATAGGGAAAATGTGTACATAAATTCTATAAAATATATGTATTGATGACTAAAATTATATTAAGGGTATTTAAAAAACTATTAAGTAGCGTGGAGGAAAATCTAGTCATGTAAATCATGGTACCCATCCAATAGATTAAGGAAATTATTTGGGATTATTATGGTAATGTGATCCAAAAAATAACCAAAATCTCTATAATCTTCTATGGAATATTACCCACCCATTGTTCAATCATGTTCCCCAATTATAAAACTATACAGAACTTATATGACATTTTATATACACAACATTAATGTTGATGATGTATAATATTATAATGGATATTTAAATATGATATGTAATGTAATGATGGATAATAATACAATATTGAAATCCCTCATCTAAAAGAAACAAAAATTTGTTAGTTTGAATCAGATTTTATTCCTAGTATTTATTATATAATTCAATATAATATGTTTTCAATAAAAAATATAATAAATAACAAAATATATATTATTAATAAATTATCTATTTCATCTATGGTATACCAATATAAATCATAGTATTTATTCATATCCAACTAAATAATTTTTTAAAACATATTTAATGTGTTGAAGAATTAATTATTTAATTGAATAATATCTAAAATATTATCTATAATTTGAAAATAGATATATAAATAGGTGATTAGTTTTACCTATATGTTTGGTTTGTAGATATGAATAATTGATACTGTGGGACATATTCGTGAAACAAATTCAATAATTATGTGATCCTTACATAAAAATATATTAATTGATTATTAGGAATTCACTGATAATTTACTATAATTAAATATTAGTACCATGTAAATAACATATTAAAACTAGTTTTATCATTTTGAATTTAATAAAAAAATCAAACATATTATGAACAACAATTCTATATAAACTACACTGAAGGGAAAAATATATTACAACAAATTATGTGGTAAATATATGAAGGGATATAAAAAAGAATGAATGGTTAAAATCATGGCCATTCTAACCCCCTATGACAATTAATTCCTACTAGATTAATGATGTTTAATAGTGATTAGTGGAGAAGAACGAAAGAATATAAGATATAATAATAAAGTCCTTATAGCTTCATTATGGTGGTATAATGATTGGTAGTTAAATTTGTTTAGTTGAAGGATTTATATAAAAATATAATTTTTATACCTCGATATAAAATATCATGTATCCCATGGGATAAAATGTAGTATCCCATTGGACTTATCGGGGATTTGGGAGTGGAATATGAAATCTCTGTAATATTTCTTATGAGATCCTACTAGATTTCTTTTTGGGATTTGTCTACTTGATTAAACTCATAACCAAATGATTATTTCCTGAAAAATATTATTTGAAAATCATAGACCCCTAATATACAGTAGTTTTTTAATTAATAATGATAGTATAACTAAAATATATATATAATAAATATATCAATTTTGTGGTCAAATATATTACACTATTAGAGTTAATAGTTATATTAACATTTTATATACTAGAACATGTTCCATTATTAAATATTGAATTATTTTTAATATAATATGTTTGTATAATGATGAAATATTTAAATAGAGATTGATGATAATTGATGTTTTTATTGAATATATTCATACAACACCGAGATATGACACTATTGAATTGTTCTGTTTAGTTATTATTTCATTCTTTTGCTTCATGGTGTCTCAGGTAGGTTTTAACTATAATTTTTAAATTTAATATGGATAAGGGTATGTCTCACATTTGGCACAAGGTCATGGGAAGCCTTCTCCCTTCTTTATGGATATTTGTTGACCTGGACATTGGTGCTTGTAATCCATTGTTGTTAGGTGTGTTTGTGTGTAACATTCCCCTAAAGGTAATTCAACCTATAATATAAGAACTATGTACCTTCTTGGTATTTAATATTATTATTGAAATTATGTGTCCAATAATATGGGAACTATTCCTACTCTGAATAAGGCCCCCACACTATCAGTAAATTGTCTGGAAGATCATGAAGCCAAACCCTAAATCCAAGAGAATTTATTAAAAAATTATTTTTCATCTTTTACAAATTAATAAAATAATAAAAATAAATGTTTTATCGTTGACCCTTCTCCCTTCCAATATCAATATGCCGATAAGGACTCACATCCCCACACATCAGCCATCTATTCTACCTCCATCATTGGACTCTTCTCCTCCTTATTATTTTCTGATATCCATTAGTAATCATTAATTCATATATTTAATATCTTTCCTTATCCATAAATCATTTTTAAATTTTATCCAATATAATATGTTAATTTCATGAACCATGATCGAACCCTACCTCAAATAGCAGGGTTTTTTTGGTTAATATATAGTTCTTAGTGTTTCTGAAGACATATTTGAGGACAATTCTGGATAAGGTTGTTGTTGGAGATATGTTCTTCGACAAATTTCTATATGGTTTCATTTTTTTACTTTTACAACATAATTTTTACATTATTTTTTGACTTCATTATTTAATATAATTTTCTACCACATCAAAGAACTCCTTTATGAAGATGTAATATAAGACATTAAATCAATAATATCCCATCATCATTTTAAGGTATGATCCCTATGAATAATGATTTTAGTTGAATTCAATAATTTGATGGTTATTTCTAAGGGTTTATACATTTTATATAATTTTAATATTCCATTTTAATTTTATGATATTCATTGAAATATTTGTCAATTTATTGTTCTTATTTTTACAATGATGGGAACATGGGTTTTTTCTTTTAAATTAATGTTTTCTAGATTTCATTAATGTGAATAGAATCTTAAATATTCCATTGATATTACTTATTATTTATACCCTATAAATGGTTAATTATTAGAGTCTTATTTTGATTTCCTATATATCATCTATGTTATTTTTAATCCTTTTATTCGTTAAATGTGACATGGATAAATATACACATATACATATATATTTGTATATATATGTGTGTGTGTGTACCTTGTTTTTACATCCTCAAAAATGGTGATGGTTTCATATAAATCATGAAATGATGTATCCAAATAAATAAATAAATAAATATATATATATATGATGTTGTATATGTTATAAACTTGGATGTGTGGTTTATTAATTTGGAGTCCTTGAAAAATAATTTTCTACATAATTTTTGTTTTAATTTAAAAGTAATGGTGTATGGTGGGTACATTGATTGGATTCCTATAAATAAAATACACACCGTAGAGAAAGAACCACACTTTTTTTAATTTATATATCTGATAAATGGGTTATTTTTTATATGTGTCTAGTGAAAAGGCATGCTCCTAGTTTTTGTGACCTGAAAAGGGCATGGACATAAGGAGGGGAAGGATGTGAAAAATGGATTGTAGTTTATATGAAATTTTTTTAGAGGTATTTATATATTAGTTTGATAAAAAATATCATCCATTTAACTTAATGTGGAAACATGGGTATTAGGATGGATCCTAGTTTAAAAACTACAATTTTGGAGATAAAATAAAAACTAGTGGACAAGAGTATATAACCTGACTATAGTAAGATTATCCCTCATTAAAATAAATTTATGTGTCACTGAGTATTTGGCCAGTTTATTCTAATACGGAGTTCCGTTATTTAATGATGACATCAATTTGTATAGCTTCATCCTATATCATCTTTAAAATATCCAAAGTTCTCATGATATATGTTTTACATGTATGTTATATTATTTTGTTTTTTTTGGATTTATTATAATGTGACTTCTTGTTATATATTTTCAATCTGAGGAACATGTATTAGAGTAATTATGATATTAATAAGAATTCAAATAGTTTTTTTTTCATGATTGGATTATTATTTCGAAAACATTATTGAATATTGTTTCTCATTAAATGGATTCCAATAACATGTTTTTGGGAATATTGGAAAACAATATTTTTATGTTATATATTCAAAATAACTATATTTGGATTTATACTCAATTGTTAGGCATATAAAATTAGTTATCAATTGGAATATATATTTATCAACATTGTTATAATGCGTACAATATGTTTTTTCACTTTTTGGTTATTGTAGTTCTGAATTTCTCATTGATTATTGATGGAACTATTTTCATATGTGACCCATGTGGTCACACAGAGTTATGTGAAATATTATTATTTCATTATTTCATCCATATTAATTTTTTCATCAATTTTAAAAATGTATTATTGGATAAATTGTTTCTAATTTATTTATAATTGATACCCAGGACTAGTTTCCATCCACATAAGTGAGTTAAATCCTCTCAAACCTTTAATGGTATGGACTGAGTTACATGATTAGTGTTTACCATAGATTTTTCTATTAAAAATGGAATCATAGGAATTATCTGTTTATATTTTGGGATGGATTGTAGTTATAGGATATGATTATTGTAATCTAAGTAGTGCACCAGGGATCGGTTCTCGATCACCACATATTTTAAATGAATTATTAATTTCTACAGATATCGATGATGGTCATTCCCTTAAATCTATGAATGGATCTTGGATGATTTGGGGTTTTTTGGTTTTTAATGTTCTAATTTTTTGTTTAAAATATGATGTTTTTTGGGTTGATTCATTTTTTATATTTGAATATCAATGTTATATATATGGTCTATGGTTATTTTTCATTCTGTGGGAAAACATTCGTATAGCATTAAACATCGTTAATTTACCTACAATGTGATCACATTATTATAACAAGGACTTAAAAAATATATGGCCAACCTCTGTGTTAGAAAATTGTTTCCAGATTATTAAATTGATTTAAATTGAGTGTTTCATTTCAACCATTTACACTTTTTCGGGGTTTATGTTGTTATATGGGTGTGTCCTTGTGATTTTCAGAATGTTATTTGGTTATTAAAAATCGATATCTGAAATGAATATTTTCTTCAAATTTATATTTAATAGAAATTTTTTTGAAATTTCATGGAATTCTGAATGTTGATTTTAAAGGTATTATTAGATGTGAAAAATAAAATTAATGATGAATTTGGGAATTCTTTTTTATTATATGATGTTTTAAAATTGATTAGTTTATTTTTAGAGTTGTTAGAATATTGATATTTTTTGTTTTATTCAACCCTTCTTATTCATATTAATTATTTCATATATATATATATATTTATATATTTATGTGGATAGTGGACTGTTAATGATATTTGAGGAGGTTATCACCAATTATTTTGATAATTTATATTCATAAGGTTTTGTCAAATACAATTTGAATGTGTCAAACCGTTTTTTTTTTGAGAAAATGTTTTTGAATGAGTATTTTGATGTTTTGATATGTTTGAGTTATTTGGTATCTCTTTCTGGGGTGTTGGGTTCTTTTGAGGTGAAACTATTTTAGGGTGGTGTTTAATGATTGGATTTTCATGTTTTATAGATGTTTTTTAATTTATTTTGATGTGTTTTGATATAGATTCATGCTTCATGATCATATATTATTCCCTAAAAAAGTCTCAGTAAAATGTATAATATTGGCTATTAGTATATAATTCGGCATGTACCATTGGAGGTTTTTTATTGTTTTTATGGTAATAATTAATTTCTTCCTAGGTTATTTTATGTAATCGAAAAGATGAAAAAAATATGAGTAAATATATTAATGTTCCCCTATTCAATTCTATAAGATATTTTTATTGTATTCATGGTTGATAATTTAAATTATGTGAGTGTCCTAGTACTCAAACAACATCATTTAATTTAGTAGAATTGGTTGACTTGTTTTGATTTCCATGAATGTAAATGTTATTCTAATACATTTTTTCAACTGAGGGACAATTTTTCTATTGACGGTCCCATGTTTTCAGCACTTCACTCGACACTATATCACATGTTAATCTGGTTGAGGAATTTGTGTTTGGAGAGTTTAAAACTATATCGTGTATTCATATTATGTTATGTGGGACCACATGGGTAGAAATTAGACAGTTATAATAGTTTCATACCATAATTACATGTTTTTTAGGGAAATTTTGGATCATGGATACTAGGAATAATATAACACAAAACATAAAATATTAATCTATAAGAATCAAAGTGAATATTATCACACTGAAGGAGATCTACCAGTGTTCCATAGTTACTCTTTAATGTCCAATTTTGTTTTATTTCAAGTTTCAATTCTTTTTTATGATCTATATCTAATGTTTTCATGAAGTGTGTCTGTTGATTTCTTTTACTTCATTTTGAATTTTTTGTTTTTATGGAATTATTATTTTTTAATCATCCAAAACTATTTATTTTGTGGTGGTGGTCATTTTTGTCAACTATTTTATATCATATAGTATTTTTTCCATTATGAATTGTGATAATTTTTTTGTATAGTGAAATATTTTTTGTTCTGAGGATTAATATGGTGGGGAGATAAACTAAGATGTGTCTCATGGTTAAAATATTTTCTATGATTTCATGATAGGGAATCATTTTTCATTTCTCCGCCCATCAATAATCATAGTTTTTTGGTGCAATATTTCCATGTTCTATGTGATGGATGCTAATGGGGATTCCATAATAAAGTAATGTAATTCTATTATGGTTATATTTTCAGGGAATATGTGATCCATATTATGTGGTTGTATATAGAATATTGAGTCTCCCAAATAAAACATTTCTTCGAATGGATTTAGTTCTTTTTTCTAACATTTTATCTTCTATTGTGTGTTCTTTAGCAAGTGGATAATCAGAATAGTTTATTTTTTTCATTGTTTTGTGTTTGGTAGTTAATTATCACATTCTAGTATTTTCCATTTTGAGATAATTTGTTTTGTTGTAGTGTAATCCAATCTATATTCATGATCAACTTATTTAATTAGATTTTTGGGGGTTATAATCAATCCATGGTGGGGATAAGTATACCATAAAAAACTAAAATGGAAAGACACAAAAAATTCCATGTAATATTTTTTTAAATTTTTTTAGATTATTACGAGTTTGTGAAAATTTACGGCACTAGATTCAGAGTCCCAATGTGCCAAGAATGAATTTCTGAACATTTTTCTAGGTGACTATAGTAAACACTCGGGCAACATTTTCTATCATTTGAACAGCTGCATGAATATAAAATATGAAGGAACTAGTGATTACATAGTGACGAGATTCACTTAAGGGAATATTCACTTCAACTGTAGTGGGTTCGGATAAAATGTTAAATTTTGGACATTACAAAATTAATAATAAACAAACAAGACAATGTTATTTTATTTCTATTAAGTAACTGTTGAGCGGCAGTGGAGGGACTGATGAAATGTCAATCCATTTAATGGCATGACCCTTTGTTTTCATAACAACTCCATTGAGATATATGGGAGGCTAATTAATTAACTAATTAATGAACATCATTAATACTTCATTGCGTTAAGCACTAATCCTCCAACTATTTAAGTGAGGCTTGATGTGAAGTTTTGGCACGACATCACCAAGAAATGAACCATTGGCAATGTGAAATGACATCTTCCACTGAGGACGAGAATCTTTGAAGTCGTTGGAAGGATCAATACATGAAAAATTAACGCTGACAGATTCTTCATGCGAGGACTTTTCTTCCTCCACGAATGCGATGTCACCTCCATTTTCTGGGTAGGGGGATTATTTTATTAGAGTTATCCTTGATGAATTAGAATTATGTATTCTTGTTATTATTTTAACATAGTGGGTGTGATCCAAATTAACAAGGCCAAGATCTTGTGTTGCTTCATTCATGTCGCTTTCTTCGAGGGACAATGTACAAACATTTTAGAATCTGGAATCCTAGAATTGTGATACAACTGTGGCATATTGGGAGGACTGAAGGAACGAGCGAGAAGGGAAACCGACCACTGGATATTACCATGTCTCCCACGTAAAAACCACCTGCTCTGTACTAGTGTGGAAGCACCAGCAACTAAGTCTGGTGGTGGAGGTGGTGGCCGGCACTCACTGGCTGTATAAGAGGGCAACGCTGCGTGGTGCCGCATAGGACTCGAAGGGGCGGCCGATAAATATTCAGCCGCATTGGTGAGGCGGCACACATTCACTTGATGCAGCGAAGGAGTCACAACATCGATGTTGTGGTATGAGGGAGAAACATTCCCCTTGGGTCCCATCGACCACGTGGCAGAGCCACGTTGAACAACTAATTGAAATGCCGAACAGCTCTTCCTGAGCCTTCTGGGGAGCAGGCAGCCAGCTGGCTAGTGAGCCGCGCTAGCGCACCTGGCTGCCTCACCCTGTGGGTCTTACCAGCTAGCAGGTGGAGCCGGTCTGTGGCCCAGCAGGCTGATTCCATCACGGCCCTGCAAAACTGGTCAATACCACGGTTGGTCAGTCCCCCCGTGTCAGACCAGACCAGAACCAAATCGGGCATAGTTACACTTAAAGTATTGTATCTAATGAACATGAGGTCCGTATGACAAAGTATATACGAAAGTGTGATCCTTGGAGTGGGATCGTCCTTTTAAAATACACCACAAGAGTTTTGGACAAATTTGGACTACATTTGGGTTGGATTGACCTAAAATCCAACTGGGCCCTTGACACTTAAATTCTGATAATTTACAGACCGAGAAGCTCATTGGTCCGCCGTCTATTTCTTTTGAACCTTTATGATGTGACAGATCATTGGGTAAAATATATGAGGGACTTCTTCCAGATGATATATGACTGATGGTTTGAAGAAACGTTTCTCCTAGAATCAATTATACTGCGTATGCGAATCGTGTGTCTTGCTGACACGTGAAGAATGTTGAGTGATTCTGTGTGAATCATCACCCAGTGATTTTGTGTGAATCAACACCCATAAATTCAGTGTGAATAATCACCTATTGATCTTGTGCTGGTCTTGTGGGGGTTAATATATATTCATCCTGGTTAGTTCATCAACAATTTCTATTTACAGAGTATGATGATCTAGAATTTTGACTAATCTTCAATACTATTTTATTTTTGTTCTACCTAGTTTGATATGTGTCTATTGTTTTGGTCTATTTGATAAATATCATGCTTGTGGTTTTACTTTTTGGAACATTGAGAGGCCTTCGAGGGTCATTGGGGTCCCTACTGAGTTTTGCTTTACTTACCCCTTCACAGGCTTCACTCACACCTTGTTGTGAATTGCACAGACAACGAGCGGCTCAGTTGAGACTATAAGAGGCAGGGCTCGGATATACATAGAGGTGACTGGTTTATGTGGAGTTCTAGGAAGATTATTTTTACCTACCCTTTAGGTTTTATCCCCAGTGGACGATCTCATGAGTTGTTTTCTATTTTCAGTTGTGGTTCTATCTTCTCAGTTGTGCTTGTATTCTGACCCCATACTTTCATTACAGTATTTTTATATAATAGTCATACTTTGTGATTTCATATTTTTTCCTTCTAGTCTGTGTGTTTTTAAATGTTTATAGGAAATGACTTCCTGTTTTATGGACACACCTTTTCGGTGCAAGTCTCTAACCCATAGCTTATGGAAGGCGGGCTTTGGATAGTCAAGACACGGTCCCTGGGGGATGAGTCATGACAAAGTGGAATCAAAGGATTCTGTTACACAGTTGAATCAGGAATCTAATCTATCCAATGGAGCAATAGTTTCAAGAGTATTTAATGTTGAATTTAGTGGGCAAGTCCAATGTGGGTGCAATAGATGACATCTCCATACCCTAGGACCCTGAATTATGATTTCTGACCCTGTGCAAGGAAGCTATAATTGAATGTGTTTTTGAAATGTTTTTACATTTATCACTATTGAGTCCGCTCACTATGTATATAATATTGACTATGACACACCTATTTCTTTTCAGGATGTCGCTGCATAGACCACCATTCAGGATTCCCATGATAGTACATAATGATGGCCCACTGAGCGATGGGGCTTTGGTGCAGGGCCCTCTTACTGTGTTAGCACCTTCATGGTGTGCACCAGCACCACCACCACCCATTGGGAAGAATTTTCCTCCAGCCCCACTAGCGTACATCGCACGCTGACTGAGCACATTTCATGAGTTCAAACAACAGTGTATTTCTAAGTTTCATAGAGAGACAGATCCCCATACAACTGAGGACAGGCTGGATGCTGTTGCACAAGATTTCCACCTCGTTGGGACACCATTTGAGAAGATGGAAATTTTATATTCTAGAATCTACTAGGGTATTATAATAAGAATCTGGATCTTGATTCTCCAGTTACATTTCATGGGGACCCTTAGTGAGACGGACATTGAGAGCCACTATAGGTAGTAGTTCATCCAAGTGACACTACTCCCTGTGCGTATGCTGGAGCTTCATCACTTACAGCGGGGAAACATATCTATGGGCCAGTACCCAGTGAGATTCACTATCCTCTCATTCTACCCCATTTTCATGGTAGGAGAACCATTCTTCACAGATCATACCTTTGAGTAGGGTCTTCGGTGAGAGATCAGAGCATTGATGCTATCGTTGAATATCTTGATTCATGCTGGAGGTCTCGAGCGGGCATTATTGGTGGAGAGACTCATAGCTAAGAAGGCACCAACGGCGAGATCCACCACCAGAAAATAGGTCGTCGAGTCATCGGAAGCAGGCAGTAGGGAGATGACGCAGAGGTTTATGAGGACCATAGATTATGGATGGCGTCCCGAGGATGTTGGTACAGATGAGTGGAGCTCACGAGGATAAAGAGTCAGCATGGAAGAATACTATGCTTCACAAGCAGTGGGCATGTCCACATGGCTAGAAATTTCCTAACTCGTCATACAGAATATCAGAAGATGGTCGATGAACTACCAAGGCAGCATAAAAAGTTCAAGCAAGGAGGTCCCTAGGGTGGTGGCAGTTTTAAAGGATAAGGTCGTGATGTATGTGGGGGATGAATGTTTGAGGTTCTACAACCACCACCCATAGGTGGTCCATCCCGATCATAGGTAGAAGTTGGAAAGGGGAGAGAACAACTACATGAAGTAGAGGCCAATGGACACATCGCTATGAAGATGGTTAGAGATAAAATCCGTGCCTATTCCACCCTAGCTTCAATACATATAGACACTAGTTCGAGTCACTATTTCTTTGTCATGACCTTCGTTTGGTGATCTATGATTCTGATGGATCCATTTTCACAATCCTTGCGATTAGAAACTCTTACGGGAGAAGATTCGATGAATACACACTACTGTAGGCAGTGTGATCTCACTCAAGGAGGTGATAGATTCAGTTGGGATATCCGAGTAGCAGTTTCAAGGCTTTATGACATTGTCATTGGTATGGACTGGCTATGCACATTTGATTCTTAGATCATTTTTTTCGATTCAATGTGTGGTTTGTCCACATGTATTGGATCAGGTTTACCTTCACTAGTGAAAAGGAAATATTTTCAGCACATGATCAACTATCTCGGAGTAGGGTGGAGATGATTAGTGATCAGTTGGATATCCTCACCCTCAATGTAGTTGATGTGAGGAGTCTGAGTTATCCAATAGTGGTGGACCATCATGCTAATGTCTTTCCTTATGATGTTCCAAGACATCCTCCTTGCAGAGAGTTGGACATCCACATCGACCTATACCATAGGAAGAGACCAATATCTATAACATAATATCAAATTCCTACCATGGAGATTCTTGAGGTGAGAGTATAGTTGGAGGACTTGTATAGAAATGGGTTCATAAATATCATTTTTTTCTCCATGGGAATCCCCAATAGTGTTTGCGAAGAAGGCATATGATAGTATAAGGAATTTTGTGTATTATCAGTGCCTAATGTAGGTGACCATGAAGAAAAAGTATCCTATGTTAGGGATTGATTATCTCTTCAACCAGATAAAGATAGCTCATCAGTTTTCCAAGATAGACCACAGATCTGGCTATAACCAACTTAGGGTACGAGATGAGGACGTACCAAAGACATCATTTAGGTGTCGGTATGGCCATTACATGTTCATGGTGATTCATTTTGGCATGACCAATGTTTAGTGGAGTTTATGAAGCTCATGAACAGAATTATCTAGCCATTCCTTCATCACATTGTAGTGGTCTTCATTTGCGACATCTTGATATACTCATCATCGAAGGAGCACACCACACACCTACAGATAGTTCTGGATACACTCTGATAACACCAGCTTCATAGAAATCTCTCAAAGTGCAAGTTCAGGATATGTGAAATCAACATCCTGGGGAATTTTTTCTATGAGACTAGAGTTGATGTGGATCTGGCTAAGATAGAGGTAGTTCTTTCTTGGGGAGCTCTGTGGATTGTGACAGAGGATCAGTGTTTCCATGGATTGGCTGGGTAAAACTAATGATTTGTACATGAATTCTTAAGGGTAGGAACACAATTTTCAACATTGATAAAGAATGGGTATCATTTATTGTGGATGGAGAAGTGAATTCATAGTTTCTAGGAGCAGAGGCAGTGACTAACGAGTTCCCCCATCTTGAGGCTACCAGAAGAGGTCGTTTGTTATGTCATCTACTACAATGAATCAGGGATAAGACTAGGTTGTGTCCTCACATTGGAGTGAGCAGTGATCACCTTAGGCTAATGATAGTTGATAAAGCATGAGGAGAACTACGATAAACCTTACTTGGAGTTAGCAGTAATAGTTTTTTCACTGATGAAATGGCCGGTTTACAGGATGGGGGAAAGTTTTACAGTTTACTCTGATCATAGTAGTTTCAGGTCCATCATCTTATTAAAATTCCTAAACCTAATACAGTGATGATGGATAGTGTTTCTATAGGACTATGACTATGATATATTCTTGACTCATTAGATGTGGAACATAGTAGTAGACACAGTTTGTATGAGGTCTATTCTACATATTCTGAGTGAGAAGAAAATGTAGCTATCTGTGCTGTAGATGTCCATTGGGGGTGGAGTTGGGGAAGCTTACCTACAGTCTATTTTTGTCACTCCCCCACTTCTTTAGAGAGTTTTGGAGGCTCATTTTGGGTATTTAGACAATGAGGCTCGACGTGCTCAGATATTCTCAAGTTAGGTTCCTGAATGATTTACTGATGTTTAGAAGCACATCATCATCTACAGAAGGAACACCATGGTAAATTTGTTGCTACAAAAGTATGGGTTGATGGAGGACCATAAACCACCTTTTTTGGTAGATCCAATACTGGAAAAGATGTACCAGGACCACTAGCAGCTGTATTGGTGGATAGGGATGATAAAAGTAGTGGATGTTTTTTTATCTCAATGCCTCACTTGTCAACATGTGAAGGTGGAGAATCAGGTACTATATGGATTATCATATCCACTAGAGGTACTAGAGTGGATGTGTGATGGTATATCCAAAGACTTCATGATGGGGATACCATGTACGTTCAGGGTTAACGACTCCATCTAGGTGATCATTGAATGACTCAATATGTCAGCCCAATTCCTACGCATCTGAGAGAAGGGATATGTAGAGATCCTGGGATGTTTCTATATATTAAATATTGCACTACATATTGGGGTTATATTGATGATCATCTCAGATCGCGTCCCACATTTTACATCCCGCTTGTGGAATGGATGGTAGGAAGCATTGGGGACTCAGCTACGCTTGAGCACCGCCTTCCATCCTTAGGCAGATCGTCAGATGGAGCGGACCATATATACAATTAAGGATATGCTTCGTGATTGTGTCCTCGGTTTTTTCCACATTTAGGATGACCACCTACTGCTAGTCGAATTTTCATACAAAAACAGATATAACTATATCATCGAAATAGATCCTTTTGAAGCATTTTATGGACAACTATGGAGATCACCTCATTGCAATACACACCTAGGGAATTCAACACTTTTGGGTCCAGAGTTGTTGTAGGATACCACTACGATGGTACGTATCATATAGGATAGGATTAAGACCACAAGGAGCCAGAAGATGTCTTATGATGATTGGAGACGTAGACCTTTATAGTTTGAAGAGGGGGACCATTTATTCCTATGGGTCTCACCCTGATGAGGTTTGCAGAGGTTTGGATAGGGAGGAAAGATATCTCCAATGTTCATTGCACCTTCGCAGTTCCTCAGTATAGTATGATTGGTGGTGTGCATCAATATATTCCCCCATAGATGAAACTGGTAAACATTTTATTCCACATGTTACAGTTGGGGAGGTATGTGCATAATCCATCACACGTTATTGACTAGGGCGAGCTTGACATCAATGATAGAGAGACATTTTTGGTGTTCTAGGTGGAGAAAGAGGATCAACATGAGCTTGTCCATTGAGGGTAGTCAAAAAATCTAATGAGTGTTTTTTGGTAGAATATGAATCTCTCAGAGAGCACATTGGAGTGAGAGGCTCAGATACGTGCCCAATCCCCCAATTTTTTCCCTAGTTTTCTTATTGATTTCAAGGATGAAAATCACTAAGTAGGGGGATTATGTTAAGACGTATAAGTTTGCATGTAATTTTTTTTAATTTTTCTGGGATTATTATAAGTTGGAGAAAATTTACGAAGCTTTATTCTAAGTCCGGGTGTTCCCAAAATTAATTTCTAAACATTTTTATCGTACGTTCAGTGAAAGTGCATACGAAATTGTATATATTTTGAACCGGTGATCGGAATTGAAGTCCATGGGAACTGTTGAATCTGTAATGCCATGATTTTCTTAGGGAATCTTCACATTGAATGTTTTTGGTCGGGATAAAAGGTTAAATTTTGAACATTAAAAATATAATAGTAAAATTAATTGATAAACGTATTTTATTTCTTTTCTATAATTGTTGAGTGGTGGTAATCAGACAAATATTTTTTCAATACATTGAATGGATTGGCCCTTAATTTTTGTAACCACTTCGTTGAATGAAATATGAGGTGCATTAATAAATTTATTAAGGAACCTCATTAATGCTTTGTTCTGTTATGCTCTCAGCCATTGTCTATTTATGTGAGACTCGTGGTAGATTTTTTTCTTGAATTCAGCTAGAAAGGAAACTCTAGAGATGTGGAATGACATATTCTATAAAGGAACGAATGCTGGACATAATTGGAGTGATCAATTCAGGAATGAAGAATTTTAGAGGCTTATTCAAGTGAGGATTCTTCTCCCTCCAAACCCACGCTGTCACCACCATTTACGAGGTAAGGGGACTTTTATTAAAGTTATCCTTGATGAATTAAAATTACTATAACATGTTATTAAGTTAATGCAGAGGGTGTAGGATATATGAACATAGACTAGAACTTCCATTGCATTATTCGGGTCTCGTTCTCCAGGGGATAAATTTCAAACGCATCATAGTCTAGAATCTGAGGGTCTTATAGTGACGACGACATATTGGGAGGCCTGAAGGAATGAGAGGGATGTAAAATGGCCATGGGAACTCTAGCAGTGGATCATGGAACATCTGCTGGTGTGGCATCGGTGATGATACACCGAAAAATGGTGCAGGCTATCGTTGGCACTCATCAGCCATAGAATTGGTTAGCACTGCTTAGAGCTGTAGGGGACCCTAGGGTGCGACCGACAACTCGAAGACCATTTTGCTGAGGTGGTGCGCCACCTCATGTTGTGGTGAAGGATCCATGACATCGAAGATGTGGAAAGAGGTGGACCCCCGCCCCTCAGATCCCGGGGACCACATGGTGGTGCCACTTGGTGCTATGAATTGAACAAATAAATTTCACTTCTTGAGCCATTCAAGGAGATGGAATACACTCTGCTAGAGAGCCCTGCCAGCGCCCTAGGCTTCGTCATCTAGCAGGTCACACCCCGTAGGCAGGCCGGGCAAGTCTGAAGCCCATAGGGATGAGCAAGTTGTGGTCCAACCAAACTCGACTGGCATAAGCTATGTCATGCTGGGTCGGTCTGAATGGGTCGGACCGGTCCCAAACCCATTTGGGCATAGTTACACATTAATGAATATATCATGTGAATCCAACATTGTTATGATGAACCGTCTACGGTTATGGGATCCTTGGAGTAATACATTCATTTTGAGATACTCCATGAGAGTTTCAGGTAAAGATGTAGTATGGCCGGTTTGGATCGATGCTAATTTTATCCGGGTCGTCGGCACTAAAATGAAAAAAAATTAGAATGCACATCCGGATGTCATGATACATGTTGCATTGGAACCCTTATCATGTGAATGATCATTGGGTAACATCTACAAGGGACATTGTTCTTGTTGAAATATTATTGATGGATTGTGGAGTTTTATCTCCGTCAAAGAATAGAACTATGAGCAGGAATCCTATTCCTAGATGATACCTGAAGAATGAAGAGAGATTTTGTGCGAATCAAAAACCATCAATTCTGTATGAATCAACACCCAACGATTCTATGTGAATTAGCACCAAGTTACTCTGTGTGAATTTGAACCTAGTGATTTTGTGTTAATCAACACCCATCAATTTTCTGTGAATCAGCATCGAGCGATTCTCTGTGAATCATCACCCAACAATTATGTCTGAATCATCACCAATCGATCTTTTCTATGTCTTATGGGGGTTATTATATATAATTCCTGTGTGGGTGACCAACAGTGACTCTTGATAGATATTGATGATCTAGCCATAAAAATAATCATTTGTACAACTGTACTTTTCTATACCCTATTTGAGCTGTGTCTATTTCATAGTTCTTTGTTATTGAGATCATGTATGTTCTTTGTCTTTGTGGAACTATGGGAGACCATCAGTGGTCTCAGGGTCCCTACTGATTAATATTATAAACACCATTGTATGGGCATCAACTATACCTTCTTGCGTCTTCTGCAGACGATGACCAGATCAATTAAGACTATAGGATCCAGGAACAGGCAGTACACAGAGGTGATCAGTTGACATAGAGGGATTTGGAGATGATTTGTACCTACCCTTCTAGTAGGATCCCTGGTGGATGATCTCTTGTTATATTTTTCTTTTCAGTTGTAGTTTTATCTTTTCAGTTGGGCTTTTATTCTGGCCCCTCACTTTCAGTACACAATTTTACTACAACAGTCCTACTTTGTGGCTGCATCTTGTTGCATTCTAGTCTGTGTGTTTGTACAGGTTTAAAAGAAATTCATTCCCATTTTAGGGATACACCTTTCTTGTTCTAGTAAAAACCCATTTCCAATGGAATTCGAGCTTTGGGTAGCCATGGAATGGGCCCTAGGGGATGGGTCGTGACATAAAAATACTCCATCGATTTATTTATTTTGTTCATTAAATTATTTATTAGATTCAACTCTTATTTTACACCTGAAAATGAAAATTTTGGACAGTTTAGGTGATTGTGACGATTTACTCCACATATTGGTAAACTATGTTCCATAACTCAACAAACCATGTGGCAAAAATACTTGGTTATTTGATCCCAAAATGTTATCATCACATGAATATAACCATCATCAGGTTTTCATTTGGGTTTAATAAAGATAATCATGGATTGATAAAATTGGGAGCACAGATGCTGAAACAATTAATCAAAAATAATGTACCCTCCTATTGTTGGGATAAAAGTGCATGTAAGTGAAGTGTGTGGTCAAGATTTCTGTGATGAAAAAACATGCAACCTATGTATTATTTTTAATTTTTTTTATCCCCTAATAAAATAAACTCATACAATGGGTTTATCCCATACCTTGACCTATGTGACTTGACACCCACTAATTTTGAACCTGGCTACATGCGTCCCTCTTCCATTATCAATTCTTCCTTTATTTCTCGTCTATAATCATCGTGTGATTTCATCATGAATTAATATATCCCACTCACTCATTTCCCTGAATAATATTCATTCATCTATGCATGTATTATTTTCTCCTCCATATAGTGTGTATAACATGACAAACTATCACTCGCATGGTATGTTTATCTTCATTAATTTATGGTAGAAATGTCTATTGAGGACGAACATTGATACCGTTATATCAATGGTTTTGGATGGAATAGTTTAATAATCTTAATATTGAGAGGGTATCATCCATTTTCCAATGTATCCCTATTTATATTTATGTATTCTGTGACTTTTGCATATCTTTTAATTTTATAGAAATACTTTGAACTCATTGAGGGGAATGGATCCAATATTGTTAAAGGTAGTCAGCTATTCTTCGGTGTTTTGTGGTTCCCATATATTCGGTTCGTTGTTTTGAATTGCTCTAATTCTTGGGTGTTTTCGGTATTTTTCCACATTATAAAGCAATGCATTTCTACTAGATATTTCTATTGTTGATCAATTAATTTTTTTAACCAGTTTTCAATATATTACTAATATTGAATCATCAATACTTATTACATAATAATTTTTGTATGATTTTTATAAATTTAAATATTCATAATAGTACAACTGATTTTACGTAATAATTCTACATTTAATAATAAAATTTTTGATCATATTGATTGGGTTTCCTAACGGTTCTATAGGTGAATTATATTCCTCTGATGCATTAAATGTGATTCATCCCCATATACATATATAGATACATAAATATATGTTCCCACATTGAACATATTCCCATAATGAAAAATGATTATATACATGTAGAAAACATATGACTATAAATATCGTGGTGTATACATGTGTAAGTGTGAAGTGCGGTTTATGAATATGAAGGCCTAAGTAAAATGTAATTTTCCAAATAAATTATTTTTATTTTTTAATTTTATGTTGAAAGGTTTGTAAATTGAAATATTTTATTAAAATTGATAATTCCTATAAATCTATGACCCTATGTGTTAAATAATAGATTTGAGATCTATTCATTATTAATAGAAATCTACTCTATATGTGGGCATCAGAAAGGGGTTGTTTATTGTAATGTCCTGGATTTGTCCGTGTATTATTTTAATATTATATGAGAATTAATTCAAGACATGGATCGGAGATGGAGTGCAATTCTGAGTGATGGTGAGCCCGAAAAAAATGTTTTAATTTAATTTAATAATTAAATTACGCACGTGTGCCGTTTTCCTGAAAAGTGGAATAACTCTTGAACAGGTGCTCTAATCAAAAATCTGAGGGCACTATTGTGTTCTGAACAACGATTTTACCTTAGGCGAGGCCTAACATCGTCTTGCGTAAGTCAATTGTGAAATCTAGGTTTTGGATGTAAGAGTAATAAAATATTTGAAAATATTTTACTCTACTACGAGATTTTATTAAATCTATTACAGCAGATATCATCTTTTTAAATAATGTCTTGCGAAGGGTCCAGGGTTACAAACCTCATAACCCAGAAAACCTTGGTGGTGTTGGAGGCTCGGGGGAAAAACCACCCAACGCGGCGATGAAGACGTGGCGACCAGATCTTCGCCATCTAATGAGGCATAATCCAGGTAGGATGTTTTTTTGTGATTTTTATTCCCCGTTTCTGATTTCCACGATGAACACAGACTAATCCACGAACAGATTATCCAATGGATCGATCGTTCTTACGGGATGGGATATTTGCAGGAATCATGGGATTTGATTCATTAGATTGTCTTGGTTTTCATTCAACCTTCTGATGGTGACGAACCAGGATTAGCACAAATATCGATCTATGTTCGTCCGTCTCGATTGTTGTGTTTTTCTCTCCCAGTTCCTATGAGATCTTCATGATCATTCTACATGTTCTTTGGAAAAATCGATCGTTGCGCATTCATTTGTTGGAACAATGGTCTGAAATCAACGATCCAACATTGAGATGACCTAGCAGAGGTGCGACAGCGATGACGGCAGATAAATGGATGTGGTTCCGAAATTCTTGTTTATTAAGCGTTTTCGTGCGGACGGATCGAGATGCACATTCAATTCTTATCGGATGCCCAAAACTAACAAAATCGGTTTTGTAGGGGAGGGAAGACTACAAATCCGGAGTTTCGTAATGATCGGAAGGTTGGATCAAGATATTGAGGATCAGCCGAGGCACGCGGAGGAAGATAGCGATTCTGGAAATTTCTCGACTACATGTCATGTAGTATGGGATACATGGCGGGTGTTTGTCGGTGGGATTACATGATGTGTACTCTAGGAGTACACGGACACAGGAATGGTACACGACCATGGACACGCTGTGTATACCCCTCTCCGACCAAACCTGACCAGATACACGGGATACCTTGTGTAATGGTACATGGGCAGGTGACACGGACACAGACAGTGGCCATGTATGGTTCCATGGCCTGCATACACGGAACGAACCCCAGGTTCTCAAAAATTGTGTGTGTTTCTTCTACACGTCGTGTAGTCGATTTCTATCCAACAAGCCGACTGACACGGGATGATTACATGGGCAGTACCCATGGTCAAAGAATAGGGCGTGTACTTATTCTACACGTCGTGTAGTTTGGTTTTACATGGCTTGATGAAATGGCACTGGCCATTTACAAGGGCAGTACCCGAGGTTGAGGAACATGGCGTGTTACCATACTACCCACAGTGTAACAAATTCTACTTGGCTTGAGCCAATTGTATTTTGTGACTTGTACTAACTTCTTAGGGTTCATACCTTTTTTCCCCTGGAGGTTTTGTTATCATTTTATTTATATAGGAGTATGATCCCTTCATCAGGACTTCCTGAATAGAGTTATAGGAATCCCATCTATGAGACATAGAGCCAGATCCTCTATTCATTCCTGGAACCCTAGGTAGATTTCTTGGTATCGACGTGACCAACATTACCTGGGCACCGATCTTCTGCTTAGCAGATTTTCTGAGACTAAGTTGTCGGAATCACCCCATGACATGGCTATGATCCTCATCTGAGAAACATGTTCTCATAGTACTTGAGGAGTGTGTTCTCCCAAAACGAGTACTTCATGTCTCTAACTTCTTACCTAGGAGTGTTTTCTCATTGTTATGTTCTTACTGGAATCTTCGAGCTGCATTATAGTGGTGGTATAGCGATAGTTGTTTTTGTATGATTATATCTAGATATTCTTGTGATATGATCTATACAAAAATATTTTTGGAGCTGAATATATCATTTAATTGTGGTATTTTTACCTTGTTGCATTTCCTTTGTGGATTCTAGGTGTCCTACTGGGTATTGTTATACTCACCACTGCATGTGCTTTGCCTGCACGTGTTATATCTTGTGCAGATGACCTAGCCTTTGACAGGATTCTTGGTGGAGCAAGACTGGATGGGTCATAGTGAAATCGGATATGAAGAGGTGTTTTCTTACGGTTATAGACTGCAACCCAGCACCTTTCCTTACAGGTTGGACTTTGTTACATACTTTCTTTTGGTGGGCTTGTACTTTTAGCCCAGGGTTTTACATTCTTGTACTTTACTTTCCTGTCGTACTCTTTTGGTTGGGTTTTAGAGTATGTATGATTTTTTTCATTTTAGTAGTATTTACTTTTCATCTTTGTGGTCTTGGATATGTGTGTGCGTGTGTACAGGTTTATAGGAAATGCCACCCATGTTTGTAGTATGCCTACTCAGTGCTAGTCACCAGCCCCAGGCCTATTGGAACCAGGCTTGGGAAGTTGTGGCTCAGGCCCCACTGGGATGGGTCGTGACATAGTGGTATCAGAGGTGGTCAGTTCTACCTTAGGACCAAGAGTCTGTGAGTTGGTTTGGGGCAACGATGTTAAGTGTTTCGAGTTCAGCTTCCAGGCAAGGGACCCCAGTGTTGGTGCGGGCGGCCAACGTATCCATACACCAGGACTCTGATAACTTTATTTTCGGCTCAGAACGTAATAAAACTAGTTTCAAGGTAAAAACAATGGTGCATGCATCATATATTAATGGGATATAGTTTCCATGCCCTTCTTGAGCCACCTCTCCAGATATACTCACTGACTGAGATACATCTTGTTTCTTTACCAGATGCCTCCGCGATGCGCACCCGCTTGGATACAGCTGCTCAATCATGAGGATGAACCCCTCATTGATGATTCCATGACACAGGGACCAGATCCCCCAGTTTTACCATCAGGTGGTGTTCTAGTTATCCCTCCACTTGTGGAGAAGTGTTTAGTGTCCATTGTACCAGTGGAGGAAGAGTGCAGGCTGAGCGCACTCCATGAGTTTCAGAGATAGAGACCAGTCAGTTTTCGAGGAGAGCCTGACCCTCAGGCAGTAGAGGACTGGATTGAGGTAGCTTCCAGAGTCTTCCATTTGTTCAGGACACCAATAGACAAGATGGTGATCCTGGCAGTGAGCCTTCTACAAGGCTCGATAGGGTGATGGTGGAGTTTGGTTATCCAGACCCACGACAAGGTGCCACTTGCATGGTCAGAGTTTGAGAGTCTCTTCAGAGAGAAGTTTTCACCGGTTACCCTGAGAGCAGTACGTATACAAGAGCTTCTACAGGTCTAGTAGGGGACCATGACGGTGGATGAATATTCGTCAAGGTTTACTGACCTCTCACAGTACTTGATTGATATGGTCAGGGATCAGTACTTCAGAGATCAGATTTTTGAGAGAGGATTTTGTAGAGATATCCATACTAGTATCATCACTAAGAGAATTCCTACTTATGTTGGGGTGTTCGAGTGAGCATTGGTGGTTGAGATCTTCTTGGCAGAACCGGGACAGACGATAGTGGTTAGTAGCGGGCGATGTGGAGTAGAGATATTGGAAGCTGGCATCCGACGTTAGGGACCCTGGTGTGGGAGATGTTTTTAGAGGATATCCTAGGATATGGGATCTGTCCTACAGGGTTCACACGGCGCATCCATCTAGCCTCGAGAGAGGCGATTCTACTCATGTGATGGTATTGGTCATCTCGCTCGAGATTGTCTGACCCATTGAACTACTAACACGGGAGAAGTAGATGGACCACCAAGGCAGAGGCAACATGTGGAGCAGACAGATCCGTGGGGCGGCAAATGTTGTAGGGGAGCTAGGAGAGCAGCTGGAGGTGGTCGTCATTTTGATCTTTTAGCGCCACCACCCCCAGGAGAACCACCCCAGGCTTAGGGATCTGGTGGAAAGAGCCAGGGTAGCTATATGCAGCATAGCCATATGACCCATGTATAGCCAGAATGATTAGTGGTATTATCTATGTCTTTTCTACTTTGGCTGCCGTATTGATTTACACATGTTCTGGTCATTCAATTATTGCTTCTTATCTTGTTCGAGACCTTGATATTCTAGTTGAGCTGTTGACTCGACCCTTACACTTAGAAACACCAAATGGAGATGATTCAGAGATCACACACCTCGGTAGAAAGTGTGAACTGACCCTTGGAGGTGAGAGTTTCAGTTGGAACTTCTTTGTGGTAGTGTGAAGGCCTTATGATTTCATTATTGGTGTGGATTGGCTATCCATAGTTCATGCTCAGATTGAATTTTTTAGGTGAAGGGTGTGGTGTGTCCGTAGTGATGGAATGAGGTTCTCTTTTGTCGGTGAAAAAGTGACCCACGTAGCGCATGATGGCCTCATGCATATGAGGGAACAACCGATTTCACATCAGTTGGCAAGCCTAGCCCATGGCGCAGTAGATGTTACGAGTTTCTAGTTTCCACCAATAGTGGCTAAGTTCAAGGATGTCATTCCAGAGGATGTCCACGGGCTACCTCCCCATCGAGAGATAGATTTCTGCATTGAGTTGCACCCCGGGACGGCACTGATATCAGTATCAGCATATCGGATGGCTCCTTCAGAGATTCGTGAGCTGAGGGTGCAGCTGGAAGACTTGCATATGAAGGGCATTGTGAGACCCAGTGTTTAGCCCTGGGCAGCTACAGTGATGTTTTCCAAGAAGGTGGACGAGAGCTGAGGTTATTGTTATATTACCGGTGCATGAATAAGGTGACCGTGAAGAACTAGTATCCACTACCGAGGATCGATGACATCTTCGACAAGTTGAGAGGGGAACGAAGGTTCTCTAAGTTTGATCTATGATCAGGATATCACTAGTTGCGAGTATGGGAGGAGGATATACCATAGACGGCTTTCAAGTGTCTCTATGGTCACTATGAGTACTTTGTGATTCCCTTTTGCAAGACGAACGCCCCATTGGTGTTCATGGATCTCATGAACAACATCTTTTATCCCTATCTAGACCAGTTTGTAGTGGTCTTCATCGATGATATCCATGTGTAATCTGCGTCCGAGGAGGAGAACGCGAGACACCTAAGAATGGTTCTAGACGCACTCTAAGAGCATCGGTTTTTAGGGAAACTCTCGAAGTTCCAGTTCTGGTTACTAGAGGTCCACTTTCTGGGACACGCGATCTCGACAGATGGTGTAGCAGTGGACCTAGCCAAGGAGGAGGTAGTTCTAGCATGGGAGCCACCCCGGATCATGAAGGAGGTTCCATGTTTCATGGGGTTGGCAGGCTACTATTGTAGGTTCATCCTTAATTTCTACAGGATTACAGCACCCATTACATCTTTTTCCTGAAAGGGACAAACTTTCGTGTGGACTGAGAAATGCCAGCAGGATTTCCATTAGTTGAGACAGAGTCTGAAGAGCACCCCGTTCATGAGATTATGAGAGGAGGGTGTCGAGTACGTAGTGTTCTGTGATGCATCTTTAACTGGGCTTGGTTGTGTCCTGATGCAGAGGCAAGGAGTGATTTCATATGGCTTACATCAGATCAGGCCATTCGAGCAGAACTACGCGACCCATGATCTTGAGTTGGAAGTGGTGGTATTCACATTGATGATTTGGTGGCACTACCTGATGGGAGAGAGGTTTACCATATACTATGATCAGAAGAGTTTCAGATATATATTTTCTCAAAAGGGTCTGAATTTGAGACAGAGGCGATGGCTTATGTTCATCCAGTATTACGACATTGTGATCATTTATAATCCTGGGAAGGGGAAGGTGGTGGCTGATGCTCCCAGTAGGAAATCCAGTTCGTAGTTTCTAGATGAGGTGACATGGAATTTGGCATATTTACTCTAATCCTTCATGGATAGAGATTATGGATCCTGCCTTATGTAGATGGTTGTTACCCCTCCACACTTACTACAAGTTAGGGGAGAACAGCATGTGGATGACAACTGTGAGACTCTACGTGCTCAGATATCCACAGGTGATGCTGCCGATGGATATTCAGAAGTTGGGTAGCACCTTTTTCTCTTCATAGGGTACATGGTAGTATAGAGACTTTGCGGGAGGAGGATCTGAAGGAGTTCCATACATCCCATTTGGCAGTGCATTTAGGCATGGAAAATAAGTATCAGGACCTCTGACGTTAGTTCTGGTGGCCAGGAATGAAGAAAGGTGTTGCTGAGTTTTTCTCTTGGTGCCTTACTTGTCTGCAAGTAAAGGCTGAGAACCAGGTGCCAGCAGGTTTGAATCAGCCCCTTGTGGTGCTAGAGTGGATTTAGGATGGTATATCCATGGACTTAGTTACAGGTTTACTATGTACATTGATGGGACATGATGCCATATGGGTGATTATTGATCGAATCACCAACTCGGCCCACTTCCTAGCCATACATGAGCAGATTTCAGTAGAGAGCTTCGGAAACCTCTACATGCAGGAGGTACTTCTACTTAATGGGGTTACTTCAACGATCGTCTCAGATCGTGATGCTTGTTTCACATCCCGATTGTGGAAGGGATTGCAGGATGCTTTTGGGACTCAGTTATGATTGAGTACATCGTTTCATCCCCAGAATTATGGTCCAAAAGAGCGGACAGTCTAGTTCCTGGAGGATATTCTTAGATCTTGAATAATTATCTTCGGTCATATCTGGGAGGATCACCTACACCTTGTGGAATTTTTTTACAACAACAGCAATAATTCCACTATTACTATGGCACCATTTGAGGTTCTGTATGGGCGACCTTGCAGGTCCAAACATTGCTGGACGGACCTAGGAGAGTCAGTACTCATGGACCTTGAGATGGTGAGAGCTACTACAGAGATGGTGCAGGTCATCTAGGAGTGGATGAAGACTGCACAGATTCGATAGAAGTCATAAACCGATAGGAGGTGGAGGCCCTTGGAGTTTAATGAGGGAGACCATGTGTTCTTTCGGGTCTCATATTGATGAGGATTGCAGAGATTTGGCTGAGGTGATAAGATATCCATGAGGATCATTGGCCCTTTTGAGATTATGAGTAGAGTTGGAAAGGTGGCCTATCGCTTGGCTCTACCTCCTCAGAAATACTAGGTACACAACGTCTTCTATGTGTCGTAGCTACAGTGGTACGTGCATGATCCATCGCATGTTATCGACTTGGGAGAGTCGGACATCAATTATGGGGTGACATTTGCAGGGTAGACAGTCGAGATCGAGGATCGGCAGAAGAAGATCCTTCGTGGGAGAGAAATTCCATTGGTGCGTGTCTGGTGGCAACACGGGAATCTATAGAAGAGAACGTGGGAGTGGGAGGCTCAGATTCGCATGCAGTAACCACATATTTTTGAGTAGCCTTTGTTTTGGATTTTCGGGGACGTAAAATCTGTAAGGTGGGTGTGATGTAATGTCCCAGATTTTTTCGTGTATTATTTTAATATTATATGGGAATTAATTCGAGACCAAGATTTGAGACATCATGTATTTTCGAGGCCTTGTGAGCCTGGAAAATATATTTGAATTTAATTTAATAATTAAATTACGCGAACATGTGGTTTTCATGAAAAAGTGGAATAACTCCTGAATGGGAGCTCAGATTAGAAATCTGAGGGATCTGTTGAATTCAGAACATCGATTTTACCTTAGTCGAGGCCTAACATCGGTTGGCACAAGTGGGTGGTGAAATCGACTTTTTGGATGTAAGAGTAATAAAACAATTAATGAAATTATTTTATTCAGCAGCGAGATTTTATTAAATCTGTTGTAGTAAATATCTTCTTTTTAAATAAAGGCTTTCACAGGGTCCATGGTTACAAACATCATAACCCTGAATCCCTTGGTGGATTAGGAGAAAAACCTCCCAATGTGGCGACGACGATACGACAACCAGATCTTCACCAACGAACACCGTGGAATTCAGGTAGGATGTTTGTTTGTGATTTTCCTACCCCATTTTTGATTTCCACGATGAACACAGACTAATCCATGAACAAATTCTCCCACGGATCGAATGTTCTTGAGGGATTGTTTATTTGCTGGAATCATGGTATTTGATTCTTGAGATTGTTTTGGTTTTCATTTATCCTTCTAATGGTGACGAACCATGATCGACACGAACATCGATCAAGGTTTGTCCCTCTATATTGTTCTGTTTTTCCCTCCTAGTTTCTATGCGATCTTCGTGTTCATTCTACATGTTCTTTGGGAAAATCCATCATTGCACATTTTTTTGGGCACAATGCTCTGAAATCAACAATCCAAACTCGAGACGAACTAGCGGAGGTGCAACAACGATGACGACGGATAAATCTTTGTGGTTCGGAAATTCCTGATCTTCGAGCATTTTCTTGCGGACGATTTGGGATGTGCTTTCATGTTCAATCGGAAGCCTAAAACCAGAAGAATCAGTTTCATAGGGGCGGTACGACCCCAATTCTGGAATTTCGTAAGGATCGGATGGTTGGATCAAGATCCATAGGATCAGCCGAGTCACATGGAGGAAGACGGCGATTCTAGAAATTTCCCGACTACAAGCTATGTAGTATGGGATACATGGCGTGTGTTTGCCGGTGGGATTAGATGACATGTACTCTATATAAGGCCCCAGCCTTAATCCTTACTTAATATTGAATTAAATGAATAATTCACATGGAGAATCTTTTCATGTTTAGTGTTTTAGAGAATTAGGACATAACTATTACATCTCAAAAGATTACAAAGTAGAAACTTCTACTAAGTTTCCATAAATTAAAAACTCTTAAAAAGAAACATGTCTAGTTCCATGTTTTAGGTAGCATGAATTTCCCTTGATCTCATCCTTGACCCTATTCCATGTTAAGTCATGTGAAAATCATTTCAAAAACATGGTATGAGCATAAAAAGCTCAGTAAGGGATACACCAAGAATGAAAACTGTTAGTTTTTCAAAACAACATGTAAACCATGTATACTTTATCAAAGTAATATTTTTCACCTTTTCAAAGTAGTAAAAACTCTTCACTGAATAAAAGTTCATTACTTACCCTTCTATAATCAAAATATTACCATAAAACCCATATAAAGATCACATAACATATAATGGTAACTTGGGACATAAACATACTTAAGTGGAATAACCATAAGGTCGACTTCCACACATATCACTTAATGAAATAGCCATTCAGCCAACTTCCATACATACTTAATGGAATATCCATATGGCCGACTTCCATACCCAATGCATTGGAGGTTATAACGTAACCACCAGTCCTGGTATTCACGGAACCACCCGTCATATGGTTTATCACGTAACCACCCATAAAATGTCCAAGAACCATTATAAAATTATAACACATAAAACCAGCATAAAGGAATGATAACATTTCCTCATTTCAATCACAATATATCATTTAAATAAATTGACATTATAAAATCCTTTATCAAAACCATTTTCAATACCAAAATACAAAAAAATTATATGGTATTTATTTTATTTTAAAAAAACATTACGACTTGTTGAGGAAGCCAAAGACCAAATAATGCTCGCGGCGGTGGAGAAGTCATTGTCGCCGCATACGTACGACAAAAACATTCCCTATTGTCATTTAGTAAAACACTTCGTATAAAAATATTCCTTTTGAATAAACATAAAAGTCAATGGGGTTTATACATCGTATTAAAGAAAGTGGTGTATAAAACAAAATTGTGCCTCAATGAAAGGAGATTGAGACGAAGTCCCTTACAAAGACGGTATCCTTAGTTTAAGGATAAATCAATTACAAAATTATGTGTGACAAATGAATACACCCAATATAAGTGGATATTATGTGTAAAACAATCAGAGGTTATTCACACATATTCATATAATGAAATATTCAAGGAGTACAAGATTATCCCAAAGAATTAAACATGATTTAAGAAGTTCCCTTGCAAAAAGTTGACGGCCTAATGGCATCACTACAAAATCCAGAAAATGAGTTGATGAGAGATAAAAAGGGGTATCTCATCAATTGGACATAAAAATTAAATCCATAAGGATATAGAAGAACATATCCCAACCTAATATTGTGTGAATTAAAAGACATAACAAAAGAAGTCTTTTACAAAAAGAGGAGGGTGAAAGGTTCCCTTACTTACATGGGTATCTTTCGAGACATGCACCCCGTGAAAGAAGGACAATACAAAATTGATATAAATACTCATAAATGAAAGTATATTACACAATGAGTAAACTAATGGGAAGTACATACACCACTCAAAAGGGAATTTTGGAAAATGTAGCATAAATCTCACGTGAATGAAAGTGAGATGAAAAATCCCTTACAAAAACTCAGCAGCCTAACGACGCCACTTAAAACTTACAAAAAAAATGGATTAATGGGAACAAATAGGGTCTCTAATCACATTAAAATATATTTTACAGAAAGATTAATATTAAAGAACATCCCCCAACATAACAAATAGGATCCTAAAAGAAGTGACATAAAGGAGAGTACTTAAAAAGAAAGAGAGAGGTTAGATCTCATACGAATATTCGGCAGCCTAACGGCACCACTCAAAACATCCAAAATGGATTGATGAGAGATAATATTGTCTCTCATCATATGAACATAAAATTTACAGTAATATTAATATAAAAGAACATCCTAATAACAAGAAAGATCAGCTTTTGAAGGAATGACATAAAAGAGTGTACTTAAAACGAAAGAGAGGAGTAAGATTTATTACCTCGGGTCCGACTTGACTCAATCGTTCTTTAATCTCCTGAATAATAAACTTGAGTTAATTTATAATTACATAAGAACCTTTTTAAAGTTCATTATTCATTTTATATCACTTATTACCATGTTATGAACACTATGTTATTATTTATGTTAATAACGGTCGTTTAACGATCATTGGTGCTTGAGTCAAAAATAAATTCTTTATAATTAGAAGTTGTTCATGTGGTAAAATATACATTATATCCATAATTTTATTCATGTTTTAGATATCATATATATCATATATATCCATTATATTCATGAATTTATAATATTACATAATCATTTAGAGGTAAGAAATGAAATGCACCGTTCATGGAGACGGTAAGCTGTACGTACGCATGAACGCTAATTTAATTTCTATCTCATACATTAATTGAAAGAAAATAATAATGATATAAAGGTATATTATAATTCCAGTATAAAATCATATATAATAATTTTAAATCCATCCTTTATACATCCCACATATGGCATTAACGAATCTAATCACTTTGAGGGGGCGGTAGTCCGCACTTCCTTAAATGAAGATATCGCGTTTACCCATAATGGAAACCATAAAGGATTTCCATAAATGAAAAATACAGAAGCTTAAGTAAAACCTAAATATATTATATATCATATATAAACATAGTGACATATTAATGGACACCTTTGAAGGTGTTATATGAGTTTGAACAATCATTGTTTCATGAGGCAGAAATTCGCCATCCACAGAAACAGTATGTTCTTTAACCATTAGTTGAAGGTGTGTGTAATTGTAGCTAGAATCCTTCTTATAAAAACATCCTAGTATATTTAAGATACTGTATTTGTTAAAAAAGAAATGAATAAAAAGAGTTTAGGGGGTTGGAGATGAAAAATAAAAAAAGGGACTCTAGTGAAGACATTACCTTAAAATCGGGTAACTCCCTTTAGTTTGAGCTCAAAGGCTTCCTTGGGAAGTATTCTTCCCATAGTGAGGCTTATAAGAGTAATAGATGGATGTGGAGAGGAAAAATGGGTAGGTTTTGGCTGAGACAAAGGCATTTGAGGTGTGGGTAAAGAGGTAGAGGTGGCGGCCTTTTATAAGGGGAGAGGAGGGGCACTCTTGGAAAGTGATAAAAGGTTACTTTATTTTCAAATGATTTTAGGATTTTAAAGGTCCCACATTGACGTGTTTCTAGGATACGGTGATAAGTGCTCTAAATACACCCTTCCAATAGGTTTTGGACATTTTTAGTTCATATATTTTACATTATCATTTCATTTTATTTAAATCGTTAAATAATGAGGTCATCACTGCATCATCATGATGTCATAAATAATTTAATTTATATAATGTCTAAAAATTATTAAAAAAATACAATGATATATGAAATCTTTTTACCTTTCCAATTAATATTTATAGTCAAAAATCTGACTTGTATAACCCCATGAAAAAATTGTTTTATTAAAACATCTCAAGTTTGTGTCATTTTTACTTTAACATTAAATAAAAAGTTATTTATGTCATTTCCCAACCAAAGTGGCTCCATGGGGTCCTAAAGTTGACCCATGTGTTTTCTTGGTCGTCCATGACACATCCAATGAGGGTAGGACATGTTTCAAGCTCATCTCATATTATTAAACCATTATTTTTACCTTAAACTACACTAATTACCACTAATCGCGATTAAAAACTTAATAAGTTACTATTCACCAAAAAATTATTTTAATCCCATTGAACCAAATTTTACTTCTTAATGACAACCATGTATGTCAGATTTTTGAAATTCAAATCACAAAGATGGAAAATATTCATTTAAATGGAAAATCAGTTTTTATAATTTCCACTTAGTGGTTTCACTATTCATCCAAAATTGACGTTTTTCAGAAAATTACCAAAAATTCAACCTATGCTATATTTGATATTCCGAATTCAAAAATGATGTCTATTTTAAAAAATTCAAAACATATAATTTGCATTAATTAATTTAATAATTGATTCCCGCTGTCAAAACAAATAGCGTGTTTTTAGGAAATAAAAGGTATCAAAAGATTGACACTAGTTTAAGTCCGATTTCAAAGTGAAATTAATTCCAATGACCACTATTGGATTAAATGGTAAAAATATATTCTAATTTCACATTAAAACCAATTAAAAATATAATCTAATAATATAAATAAATTATATTAAAATGAGATTTTGAATTAAAATACATCATTTTTCACTATTCATTTAAAAATGAATTTTATCGGAAAAATACCAAAAATTTACACAAAGTAAATTTTGATGTCCCTATTATAAAGAAGAATTTATTTTGTCAAATATAACACATAAAATTGTCAAAAAGTGGATTTAAAAGATATTCTCCATCAAAAGGTGGTTAATCGACCGTTTAAAGAATAATAGAATGTTTATGCTTAAAATTAGTTTCATTCACATTTTTAATAATCTAACATTTATTGTAAAAAGTAAAAATATTTTACAAACATATATAATAATTTTTTAGTTAGTTTTGTTCATTCCTTCCATTACAACGACTAAGCGTTAACTACCATTTAAAATAATATTATTTTATTATTAGAGTGCATCATAAGATTCCCAAGAAACTCATTATTGCGTGTTGGGTACGCCATTGAGCATAGAGTCCCCTTTAAAGTTATATTGATATTTTATCCACAAATATTTATAAATGTGAAAATGTCATACTCTTTATTTACCTGGTGTGTTACATCCTTCCCCCCTTTTGGGAATTGCGTCCTCTCAATTTTAATATTGGGCTTGGAAACTTCATTGAAAATCCCACATCGGAACAAGAGTCAGAGAAACAATCACTTTAAAATAAAGAAAGATAAGTACAAAGTTCACCCGAGTTAACCCATACTAGGATTCCAAGTTTGAAAATATGGTAATGGAGGAAAAAACAAAGGGTCATATTCTGATGGAGAGTGATAGTAAACATGTCTAGGAGAATGTTAACAATAAGAAGATCACAAACTTGTGATGGGTTAAACGGTATTCGATTCCCTTGTAGGAAAAGTTAACAGACAACATTTTTGTTTTAATTTACTTTTCATTGAGGAATTTATTCATAAGGAAACATAATCACTTATCATGTTGACTTTAAACTTTTATTAGATTCCTTACACAAACTCATACTTTCTCCAAAAGACGAGTATTTTGGAAGACATTTTCACATTAAGAGTACTATAATCAACTTCTAGAGAGTCACCTAATCCAAAAAAGAGAACTATATACTTCCCATGTCTTTAGACATTTACCAAAACTAAAACCAAAAAGGTTAGTACAAGATCAGATAATCCACAAATGGATAATCTTTTATAAAAAAGAAAATCTATTCATAATCTCCAAAATTGATCCAACAAAACCAAAAGTTCAATGAAGACCATTCAATAAACAATTTGTCCATCAAATTCATCAAAGTAAAGCAAACTAATATTAAAACCCAAATATTTGAAGGATTTAGTCACATAGTCTTCCAAGGTACAAATTAAAATTTATCTCCAAATAACATCAGTTGCTCTTAAATTATTATATTGAAATGTAATTAACCTAATCTCATATCCTCGATGATAGGTTAATCATTTCCATAGATAACCCAAAATAAACTTACTCTTGATTCCTAAAATAATCTATCTAAAAAGAATTAGTCAAACTAACCAGGGACTTCACGTAGTCCAGTGGTAGGTGATAAATACCAGTCACACATTGGTTGTGGGTTCGATTCATGCAGCTTTGTCTGACGCGACGGGTTGTCACACGGTCTGCGTGTTGTCCTTTTTCCAAAACTATATAGTTCTTAAAACATTCCCCAAAACGAGATAAAATCTTCAAAAATTATCATAACATACTTTAACCTCATGTTTATCTCATGCCTTTCATTTTATATCATGTCATAGAGTAACCCATAATTACCTAAAAATTATGGATCATATAATCCCTAATGGTTACCTTTATAATTATTACCTGAACTTCCACATCGAGTTGGAAATCTTGTGCATGATGCATTACAGATCATACCAAGGTTCAAGTGGTTGATCATGACTCCTTTATAGTTGGTTTAGAACAAACAAGAGTTTCCTCATTGAATCCCCCATTTAATCTAGTCTCTTAATCAGAGAACCACCATAGTTTCCATCAAACCCATTGTCACTTTGGTGCCTGCTAGATCAATCCATTTACTAAAAACAGAAATGTTAGTTTGCGTATATCAGTAAAATCATCATGTACTAGAGAAGAATATAAACGCTAAGATATACTTACTCATTCACTTTATCTAAAACTAGGACTCTTTCTAAAATCCTAACCATTATGGTAATGTCACTTATGCTTAAAGAATACCCTAACCTCTAAAGTTATCTAAACTGACCTCTGATACCAACTATAAGGCCCCAGCCTTAAACCGTACTTAATATTGAATTAAATGAATAATTCACATTGGGGATCATTTCAGGTTTAGAGTTTTAGAGAATTAGGACATAACTATTACATCTCAAAGGATTACAAAGTAGAAACTTCTACTAAGATTCCATAAAATAAAAACTCCTAAAAAGAAACATGTCTACTTCCATGTTTTAGGTAGCATGACTTTCCCTTGATCCCATCCCTGACCCTATTCCGCGTTATGTCTTGTGAAAAACATTTCAAAAACATGGGATGAGCATAAAAAGCTCAGTAAGGGATACACCAAGAATGAAAACTGTGAGTTTTTCAAAACAACAAGTAAACCATATATACATTATGAAAGTAATATTTTTCACCTTTTTGAAGTAGTAAAAACTCTTCACTGAATAAAAGTTCATTACGTACCCTTCTGTAACAAAAATATTACCATAAAACCCATATAAAGATCACATAACATATAAAGGTAACTTGGGACATAAACATACTTAAGTGGAATAACCATAAGGTCAACTTCCACACATATCACTTAATGAAATAGCCATTCGGCCAACATCCATACATACATAATGGAATAGCCATACGGCCGACTTACATACCGAATGCATTGGAGGTAATAACGTAACCTCCCATCCTGGTATTCACGGCACCACCCATCATATGGATTATTACGTAACCACCTGTAAAATTTCCAAGTACCATTATAAAATTATAACACATAAAACCAACATAAAGGAATGATAAAATTTCCACATTTCAATCACAATATATCATTTAAATAAATTGATATAATAGAATCCTTTATCAAAACCATTTTCAATAACAAAATACAAAAAAATTATATGGTATTTATTTTATTTTAAAAAAACATTACGGCTTGTTGAGGAAGCCAAAGACCAAATAATGCTCGCGGCTGCAGAGAAGTCGTTGTCGCCGCATACGTACGACAAAAACATTCCCTTTTTTCATTTAGTAAAACACATCATATAAAAAGATTCCTTTTGAATAAACGTAAAAGTCAAAGGGGTTTATACACCGTATTAAAGAAAGTGGTGTATAAAACAAACATGTTCCTCAATGAAAGGAGATTGAGACGAAGTCCCTTACAAAGATGGTATCCTTGGTTTATGGATAAATCAATTACATAATTATGTGTGACAAATTAATACACCCAATATAAGTGGATATTAAGTGTAAAACAATCAGAGTTTATTCACACATTTTCATAGAATGACATATTCAATGTGTACAAGATTATCCCAAAGAATCAAACATGGATTAAGAAGTTCCCCTGCAAAAATTTGATGGCCTGACGGCGTCACTAAAAAATTCATAAAATGAGTTGATGAGAGATAAAAAGGGGTATCTCATCACTTGGACATAAAATTTAAATCAATAAGGATATATAAGAACATATTCCAACATAATATTATGTGAATTAAAAGACATAACAAAAGAAGTCTTTTACAAAAAGAGGAGCGTGAAAGGTTCCCTTACCGACATGGGTATCTTTTGAGACATGCTCCCCGTGAAAGAAGAACAATAAAACATTGATGTAAATACTCATAAATGAAATTATATTACACAATGTGTAAAATAATGGGCAGTAAATACACCACTCAAAGGTAATTGTAGAAAATGTAGCATAAATCTCACAAGAATGAATGTGAGATGAAAAATCCCTTACGAATACTCGGTAGCCTAATGGCACCACTTAAAACATAAAAAAAATGGATTAATGAGAACAAATAGGGTCTCTCATCACCTTAAAATAATTTTTTAAAAAAGGGGAATATAAAAGAACATCCCCCAAAATAATAAATAGGATCTTAAAAGAAGTGACATAAAGGAGAGTACTTAAAAAGAAAGAGAGAGGTTAGATCTCTTATGAAATTTAGGCAGCCTAACGTCACCACTCAAAACATCCAAAATGAATTGATGAGACAGAATAGGGTCTCTCATCATATGAAACTAAAAATTAAAGTAAGATTAATATAAAACAACATCCCAATAACAAGAAAGATGATCTTTAGAAGGAATTACATAAAATAGTGTACTTAAAAAAAAGAGGGGAGTAAGATCCCTTACCTCGGGTCCGACATGACTCGATCGTTCCTTAATCTCCTGAATAATAAACTTGAGTTAATTTATACTTCTTTAAGAACCTTTTTCAAGTTCATTATTCATTTTATATCACTTATTACCATGTTATGAACACTATTTTTTTATTTAAGTTAATAACGGTCGTTTAACGATCATTGGTGCTTGAGTCAAAAATAAACTCTTTATAATTACAAGTTGTTCTTGTGGTAAAATATCCATTATATCCAGAATTGTATTCATGATGTAGATATCATATATATCATATATCCCAATTATATTCATGAATTTATATTATTACATAATTATTTAGAGGTAAGAAATGAAATGCACCGTTCATGGAGACGGTAAGCCGTACGTACGCATGAATGCTAATTTCATTTCTATATCATACATTAATTGAAATAAAATAATAATGATATAAAGGTATATTATAATTCCAGTATAACATCATATATAATAATTTTAAATCCATCCTTTATACGTCCCACATATGGCATTAACGAATCAAATCACTTTGAGGGGGCGGTAGTCCGCACTTCCTTAAATGAAGATATCGCATTTACCCATAATGGAATCCATTAAGGTTTTCCATAAATGAAAAATACATATGCTTAAGTAAAACATAAATATATTATATATCATATATAAACATAGTGACATCTTAATTTCCACCTTTGAAGGTGTTATATGATTTTTAACAATCATCGTTTTGTGAGGCAGAAATTCGCCATCCACAGAAACAGTATGTTCTTTAACCATTAGATGAAGGTGTGTGTAAGTGTAGCTAGAATCCTTCTTATAAAAACATCGTAGTATATTTAAGATACTTGTGTTTTTAAAAAAGAAATGAATAAAAAGTCTTTAGGGGGCTGGAGAAACAAAATAAAACAAAAGGACTCAAGTGAAGACATTACCTTAAAATCGGGTAACTCCCTTTGGTTTGAGCTCAAAGGCTTCCTTGGGAAGACTTCTGCCCAAAGTGAGGCTACTAAGATTAATAGAGGGATGTGGAGAGGCAAAATGGGTAGGGTTTGGCCGATCCAAAGTCCTTGGTGTTGTGGGGAAAGAGGTAGAGGTGGGGGCCTTTTATAAGGGGAGAGGAGGGGCACTCTTTGAAATTTATAAAAGGTTACTTTATTTTCAACCGATTTTCGGATTTTAGAGGTCCCACATTGATGTGTTTCTAGTATAAGGTGATAAGTGCTCGAAATACACCCTTATAATAGGTTTTGGACATGTGTAGGTCATATATTTTACATTATCTTTTCATTTTATTTAAATCGTTAAATAATGAGGTCAGCGCTGCATCATCATGATGTCATAAATAATTTAATTTATTTAATGCCTAAAAATTAAAAAAAAACTATGATGTAGGAAATTGTTTTAACTTTCTAATTAATATTTATAGTCAAAATTATGACCTGTATAACCCCATGAAAAGCTGTTTTATTAAAACATCTCTTGTTTGTGTCATTTTTACTTTAACAATAAATAAAAAGTTATTTATGTCATTTCCCATCCAAAGTGGCTTCATGGGGTCCCCAAGTTGACCCATGGGTTTTAGTGGTCTTCGATGACACATCCAATGAGGGTAGGACATGTTTCAATCTCATATCATATTATTAAAACATTATTTTTACCTTAAACTACACTAATTACCTCTAATCGTGATTAAAAACATAATAAGTTACTATTCACAAAAAAATTGTTTTAATCCCATTGAACCACATTTTACTTCTTAATGAAAACCATGTATGTCGGATTTTTTAAATTCAAAACACAAAGATGGAAAAATATCATTCAAACGGAAAATCAGTTTTTATAATTACCAGTTAGTGGTTTCACTATTCATCCAAAATTGATGTTTTTCAGAAAATTAACAAAAATTCACCCTAAGATATTTTTGATATTCTGAATTAAAAATGATGTCTATTTTATAAAATTCAAAACATATAAGTTAAATTGATTAAATTAATAATTGATTCCCACTGTCAAAACAAATAGCGTGTTTTTATGAAACAAAATGTATCAAAAAATTGACACTAGTTTAAGTCTGATTTCAAAGTGAAATTAATTCCAACGACCACTATTGGATTAAATGGTAAAAATATATTATAATTTCACTTTAAAACCAATTCAAAAGATAATCTAATCATATAAATAAATTATATTAAAAATAGGTTTTGAATTAAAATACAACATTTTTCACTATTCATTAAAAAATGAACTTTGTCAGAAATATACCAAAAATTTACACAAATTAAATTTTGATGTCCCGATTCCTATGAAGAATTTATTTTGTCAAATATAACACATAAAATTGTCAAAAATTGGATTTAAAAGAGGTTCGCCACCAAAAGGTGGTTAATCAACCCTTTAAAGAATATTAGAATGTTTACGCTTAATATTTGATTCATTCGCATTTTTAATCCTCTGACATTTATTGTAAAAAGTAAAAATATTTGAAAAACATATATAATAATTTTTTAGTATTTATGTTCATTCCCGCCATTACAACGATTAGGCGTTAACGACCTTTTAAAATAATATTATTTTATTATTATAGTGCATCATAAGATTCCCAAGAAACTCGTTGTTGCGTGTTGGGTACGCCATCGAGCATAGCGTCCCCTTTAAAGTTATATTAATATTTTATCCAAAAATTTGGATAAATGTGAAAATTTCATACACTTTATTTACCTGGGGTGTTACACTCTAGGAGTACATTGACACAGGCGGGGTACACAACTAAGGACACACCGTGTATACCTCTCCCCGACCAGACTCGGCCAGATACACGACAAACCCCGTCTACTGGTACATATGAATGTGACACAGACACAGACAGAGGCTGTGTATGGGCCAATATCCAGTGTCCACGGAGCGAGCCCCCTGTTCTCAAACATGGTTTGTGTTTCTTCTACACGCTGGGTAGTTTCTCTCTATCCAACAAGCCGAATGACACAGTCCCTTTACACAAGCAGTACCTAGGGTCAAAGATCATGGCATGTACTTCTTCTACACTCCATGTAGTTTGGTTTTACACGGCGTGAACGAATGGCATGGGATGTTTACACAGGTAGTACCTGGGGATGAGGAACACGGTGTGAAACCATATTACATGCATTGTAACCAATTCTTCTTGGCTTGATCCACATGTCTTTTGTGACTTGGACTAGATTTTTTTGGTTAATACCTTTGGTTTTTCCCCAGAAGGTTTTGGTATCATTTCCAATATACGGGATTTTGATCCCTTCAGCAGGACATCCTAAATAGAGTTGTTTGAATACCCTCTTTGATACTTAGAGTTGGATCCTCTACTGATTCCTGGAACCCTAGAAAGATTTCTTGGTATTGACGTGACCAACATTACCCGGGCGCCGATCCTCTGATTAGCGGATTAGCTCAGACTGAGTCATCGGAATCACCACATGACTTAGCTGTGAACCTCATTTGAGCATCATGTTCTCATAGTACATGAGGAGTGTGTTCTCCTAGAACGAGTACTTCGAGTCTCGCTCTTCAGACCTAGGAGTGTGTTCTCTTTGTTATGTGCATAGTGGAATCTTTGAGCTGGATCCTAGTGGCTATATCGCAATGGTCATTTATGTTTGAGTATATCTGGATATTCTTGTGATATGTTCCATGGAAATATATTGTGTGGATCTAACTGTACCATTCCTTTGTGGTATTTTTCACTTGTTTCATTTCGTTCGTGGTTTTGGGGTGTCCTACTGGGTATTGTTATACTCACCCCTGCACGGGCTTTTCCCACATGTGTCGTGTCTTGTGCAGACGAGCGAGCCTTTGACAGGATTCTAGGCAGACCAGGATCGGACAGTACTCAGTGAGATCAGACATGCTGAGGTGTGTTCCTACGGTTATAGACTGTAGTGCTAGGACCTTTCCATACAGGTTGGACTTTGTTATAGACTTTCTTTTTGTGGGGCTGTACTTTTGGCACAGGTTTTTACATTCTTGTTCTTTACTTTCCTATTGTACTCTGTTGGTTGGGTTTTAGTGTATGCATGCATCTTTTCCTTTTAGTATTTTTTACTTTCAGCTCCATGGGCTTGAAGATGTGTGTGCATGTGTACAGGTTTATAGGCAATGCCTCCCATGTTAGTAGTATGCCTACTCGGTGCTAGTCACCAGCCACTGGCATATGGGAGGCGGGCATGGGGAGTTGTGAATCAGGCCCCACTGGGACGAGTCGTAATTTGTATAATTAGGGGGTTAATTGTGAGAAGGTGCGTATTTGGTTTTATGTAATTTTTCAACATGCATTTATCTCTTCTTTGGATAAAAAATCATCTCTTATTTTTCAACTATAGAATACATTCTTGGTTATTTGAGATCCTAGGTGCACATGTTTCACACGTTCAGATTATGATCTATCGACCAGCACTGAGTAGACAACCATTATTTCATGGGGTGTGACCCTAAGTTGAGAAAATTTGGGCATGATAGAGTGTTCTAGGATTTTTATCATATTAGTCAGTGGTATAGAATGATGATTTCAGTCAGTAAAAAGTTTTCCTCGGGCATTATTATCTACATCTTATATCCCATGAAACCTAGTTTACATTTATACTAGTTTTTCTTGTTTTCATTATTTCATTATAAAGATACATTATGGATTTTCATTCCACACTATAGAATATTTCTTGCACTAGTGAACATTAATAATGAATTAACTTAATTTTTTTCTTGTTTGAATTTTTTTTAATGCATTCTGGGGAGTTTAATTTCATATATTTGAATCATGTAACCTGATTCAAGAATACATGAATTCTATATATTTATATATATAATTTTTAACCAATCGTGATATGTATTTTTCATTATAGATAAGTCATATGATGTTTTTTATACTCGAGAAACCCTAATGATCGTATCAACACATATGCTAGTGGTCTCATTTTTCAGTTTCATGTTCTCTTAGATCTAGATCCCTCATAATGAGAGCAAATTTTTTGAGTGGAGGTGAATTGCTAAGTCACATTGAGTTATGTGTTGTTGTTTTATTCATTTTCTAATATATTTCTATCTTTTTATTTGCCTTATTTATTTTTAAATCTATATTAAATATTATTCACTACCTATTGTGTTATTCATGATTCATGTCACTACTTTCCAGCCTATGGTTATTGGGAATGCATCGTAGGTTCAGTTACTGGCCAACAAAAGTGATCAATTCATTATTGAAAAATATTGTTTCAAAATTCTCATTCAATAAATACATAAATCAATAATAAAAATTATTTTATATTCATATTTAATATAATAAAAATATAAAAATTAAATGTGATTAAATATCTCAACTATTATGGAATCATACATTTATTGTTGATTTTAAAAAAAATTACATTAATTAAATATATATGACATAGGTTTTATAAAATTAATGTAATGTAAATATTATATTTTTACCACCTTCATAAGGAATATGTCATTAAAATTAATATTATTTTACATAAATAAATAAATAACAAACTCTAATTATTTTCATATATATGTTACATTAATTCACATCAATATATATTATACCAGATATTTATTATTATATTATAATGAATTTATGATTGATTTTCTTCCAATGAGGTACTATATGATTAAGAAATACACATTAAAATGAATAGTATAATTTATTTGAGTATTATGAATGATTAAATAATGGATTTAAAAAATTAATTTAACTTATATTGATTATATATATATGTAATACTTAAATTATGCATTAAATACATATATATATATAATAAAAACTATTGTTTCGAAGAATTGTTTATATATATGTAATTATGGTTGAAGATAATATTATTTATTTAAAATTAATTATTATAAGATAAAATTTATAAAATAATTTGGTATTTAATATATGTCTGATATTAATTAATTTTCCATAACATTGAAATATTTCATGATAAGTACATAACTACCATCATCCTATGACATAGTTAATGTGATGAGGTTATAATGGCACAAATAATATAATGTAAAAATTATTTACAAACACAAGAATCAATTCAACTATCATATGTTTTGTTTCATATTATATAATTATTTTTAGTTTCACATATTTAATAAACATTCCAAATTTCCAATAATGGTGGGAAGTGAGTCATTATTTGTAAGTGATGGTTATATTTAAATTTTCCTTCATATCTAGGGGAAATCCTTAATATATTAATTATTTATCAATAATGAAATCATATTATTGACGAATAAACCATGCAAGAATTAAATGGTTGAACATCAGAGATAATTGAACTATTATTATTTCAATTTTAATCTTATAATAGTTCACATATTTTGTCTTATGAGAGAAACACCTCATCAAAATAAATTAATAATCATTAAAAACTCTCATATTTATTTCAATTTCATATGTATAACTTCAATTGGTGTTTCATTCTCAATAATTAGAATAAAAAATTCATATCATTAACAGTCAAAAATAATTTTTATATGGAACCTCCATTGTATGTGGTTGTGATCATTAATGAGTTTAATTTCTCATATTAATATATTAATCTATTTTTTTAAATGAAATGGATGATTCAAATTATTTTTAAAATTAAAATTATGAATGAAATATTTTATGTTTCTAACAATTTGATTAAAATTATTTATTTATAATATTATCAACACATATTTTCTTTCAATAGAAATCTATAATTTTAATTAAAAAATTATTACAGTACAATATTTTCAGGATTCAATTCCTCATGTTAATATTACATATTTATTTAAATGATGTACTATATGAGTAAGACTCACGTTATCCTCATTATTCTCATTATTTATAATAATTCATAATATTATTCAAATACCATAGGATAAATGTTTTACTCATATATAAAATTGATGTGTTATTTCAGATTATTGAATTCACAATAGTCATATATTTTGTTATTTGAATATTTCCATGCTACCAAAAATTCAATGAGAAATGAAAGATATCAAATCACATTTATAAATTACCATTAAACAAGTTATAAAAATTTATGTATATTTTATATTATTAATTAATATTTTTATACGAAAAATAGTGTTATGAGTTGGGATTTTTTTAATGCCTTATTATTTGTCAGATTGAATGTCTAGAATTGGTCATTTATCATACCACAATTCATCCACATAAATAATTCATTAAGAGAAATGTAGAAATATGGTTATTTCATTATTAAGGGATTTTGAAATTATACTATCATCTTTTTTCAATTTTTTATACAACATTCCATATAGATTACACTTTTCTATCGATATCACTTTTGATGATAACCCTAAGAGATTATTTCATTAACTAATTTTCAATACTATAATTATCATACCAAAACTGTCAAGATATAAAATGTGCTAATATAGAAAAATGTATTATATTGATATTATTTTATCATATTATAATGTTATGTTTAAACACATAGAAAATTTATAGTCGAATTTTCCAATATTATTATTTATTAATGATTGTTTATCTCAAAAATTATTTGTTTCATTTCTGTTTCTATTTAATTATTGATTTGATTTATTGTTTGTATCTAGGTTTTTCTTCTTATTTAAACTCATCCTATCTCACAAAGGAACAAAATAATGTCTTTGACCATGTTTCTTTTCATGATTTGTGGTTTCTTACTCACTCATTTATCGAACCCTTTTGGATGTTTCTTCCACTTCCCTAGATTTAGCTCTTCTATATATTACATCCATTAATGCGTTTTGTAGTCACCAATACATAGATAATAGATTCATACACATAAAATTTTTAGTAGATGAATTCCCTAAGTTTTGTATTTTAAAAAATGGACATTGTTTACAATATTTTGCAATGATTTACTTTGTATTAAAAAAATATACTTATTTTTTATTCATGCAATATATTATGGAATGTTATTATCCCAAATATCATCATTATTTTCCAGATTTTCTTGGAATTTTTCTCCCATGGAATCCTATATTGGATATTGGAATCCTTCTTGAATCACCACCAACTCAACAATTATTGTTTTACGGATGTTCATGAATATCCAAGAAAAACACTACGATTTTATTATATATTTGAATTTTTGTAATCATTATTTCATTGATAAATTTTATTTCATTTAACAATAAGGTTAAATTATCAAATATATATTATTTAAATATAATTATTAAATGTTAAATTAATTTTTTAGTTTTTTCATTAGTATGTATATTTTTGACTATCTTAATTTGAGATCATATTATTTGCAGTTTTATAAAATTAATTCATTTGTAATGATATTTTTCAAAATGAAAATAAAATAATCTAATTGTAACATTTTTGGTTCCTAGAAAATTTGTTTTATGAGACTAATGTGTAATTTATCATTAATAATTAAATTAGTAACAATTGATGACATGTCATCATTAAATATATATATTATTTATAAAATATATTCATTATCATTAATATAAGGGTTTTTAAATTATTAGGGATAATACAAAAGATTTTTTATTCTTATAAACACATTAATCTAAAACTATTTGTATTGCTCATTTACTCCTTATTTGAAAATATATTTATTACACATAATGATATATTATATGGTAATATAGATCATATAATTCGAATCATTTATATAATAATTTTTAATATGGTTAATTTTAGTTTTTCCATATTGGAAAAAGTATTATTGATTTTATTCCACTAGTATGGTTAAAATGGGATTACATGTTGGTAAACTAATAGATATGGATATAAACATCAAATAAATTTGAAAATATATTATTGGACGAATTTATGACATTTATATATTATCACACCATTGATATTTTTGTAATTCGTTCCCTCATGCTCATGTAAATAGGTAAATATTATTTAAATCATTTATGAAATTTATTATGGATCCCTCTGATCTCATATAAGAAAATATCACCTAAAATATTTATATAATATAATACTTAATCCTTAAAAAAGTTATAATTCATTCCCATCATACTAAATTATATTCTATAACTAATTATCATACACTAAATTTATCCATTTACGAGTTATGGTGTAAACCAACAATGGTATCCCAATAGAGAGAAAATAATATTACCTATCTCATTAATTGTTTATTTCACACTCTTCATCCTATTAAACATTGTAAAATACAGTAAAATAATTAATAATCTATTGTAAATATACTAATATATTATTTTTAATTTGTAAAGTTAATTTTCTATCTCTTTCTCATACATCGGTAAATAATAATATCTCTTATGCGTAGGTTTTGAGTAACACCTGTAAAAGTGATGTTAATTATATTTATAAAATGTTACATTGATGATAATAATTATAAAATTATATATTAAATATTATATATATGTTTTTATTATTATTATGTAATGGGGAATTAGTTTTTACCATTAATTAATTTTATATGTTGATATTTGAAAACATTACCCATGTTTATATACTATATACAGTCTCTATGAAGTTAATAAATTCATTTTTCATTATAGCATTATATGAATGATTATAAATGTTTTAAAATTTAATAAATATGATATTAACTTCATTATTAAGATTTTGGAGATGCATAAATCAACATAAATGTTTATATACTTGAACAATCCATGTAAAATATTCATTTAGAACAAAATAGGTTTCCCCCAAATCATCTTTTTGATGAAGAGGTTTTCTATAAATAGATAACATGAAGATATAATGTCAAGGAACATATGTTTTTATTAATTAAATTATTTCCTAATTGTCATATAATATATCCATATTTATTATAAATGAGTTTGGAACATGTACACATTAATAGGGTATATTAGGTTTTGATTTTATGCATTATCTCTATTTGTTTATGGATTAGGAATGAAAAAATACATTAAGGAATATTTTATAATTTTTAACATTATAATCACATAGAATTTTATTAAAAATAATTATTATTTGAATTTTCATTGTAGATAAAACATTCTCTCTATATTAACTAAAATACTCATGATTCTATTTTAATGATAAATAATTTTTATTAACCCGAGTAGAAAAATTTATTCCACCATGTAGGCGTATTAAAAAAAATTATGAAAATTACTTTCTATAAAAAAAATTATTTAAATTAATTTTCAACAATACATAATTTTTTCATAACACGAAAAAATATTTAACAACTTTTTCCAATTTTCTTATTTATTACAAAAACAAGGAAAGGGAATTTATTATATCGTTTGACTGATGATACAAATTACCTACCATATTGACTATTGTTTTATTATTATCTTCCTTTAAAAATATCATTATTATTTAAAAATAAAATATTTTTCATAATATTGATGGAACTTTTATTGTTTAATTATAGAGAATGAATCCGGTATTTGAAATTTTTTCCAAATATAAAGAACTTTTTATTTAAATATACGTCCAATTTTTTATATAATATAAATATTGTTATAATTCATTTTTAATGTGATAAAATGTTACAAAAATATTACATCACAAAAATAGAATATGTTGAATAAAATTTAAGGATAATAATATGCAATTAGTCTCATTCCCTTGTGTATTTTATACTTTTATTAAAATGATATGAAACTAATTTTTATAAAATTTTTAACATCATAAAATTATTTATTTTTTATAAAATTTTTTATATTTACATGTGTTTTTATATGAAGAATTGATTCATATTTTATGATATTATGTAATATGTACTTAATGATTTCTTTTTTTGAGGCATATATATACATAATATTTCCCCTCATTGCATTTGGAAAACCCAATATCTCATGAGATAATTTGGATAGTAATGGGTAGTGAGCCCAGTTTTTGTCAGAATGTATCCACTATTAATTTCATTGGAGTTAATATTAGATAAGTAAATAATGTAATGTGTTGTAATCACAATCCACTTAAGTGTCTTTCATGCGATTCTTGATTATGGAAATGATTTTCCCAATATATTATTGTTCCCAAAACCCATGACATATGCTTATGATATATTCCCCGTTGTTATAATTATTTATTTATTATTCTCTAATCTTATGGTTTTTATAAAAGTATATAGTAAATATTTAATGATTAAGGCTACTTGGAACCTTAATGAGGACATTTTCAAGGAGTGAGCATGTTATCATATGTAATATCATGGACTACTAATTGTGGAAGCTAGATGTTATATTACATTTTTGATACATAATATAATAGTTCATGAATTATATAATATCCTACTAGTATGGTATGACTATAAATTTACATAAAATATATCTTATAATATAAAATACAACATGAAAGCATTGCTTCAAAAAAATTAACTATTCCAATTTATCCTTGAAAAGCAAACATACTTCTCCAGGATGTTTTATGGGTAATCGAAATAAGGTTGTTCATAGATTTATAGTCCCTAGATTTATATATATGTATAATACATTACATAAACAAGGGATAAGAGATATGTAAGGAATAAATAAACAACATGATTCCATAATCAACTGAAACTATTTTAATCATATTTATAAAAAACAAATGGTATCATGGATAACAATAATCATTGATCTACTAATATAATGTATAATTTCAAATATTATTACATATTGTATTCACTCTGTGCAATGAAGAATTACAAAAATGGGATGTCTATTATATGAAAACCTATAATGTTTTTCTCATGAGATTTTTCGATAAATTAAGGGGTATATATTTCTATTACTCAAACAAATCTTAGTTATTTCTAATATATTCACCATTGGTGTTATCAAGTAATCTAATTCCATTTTTTAAGGAACATCTATCAATATAAAAAAAATTCATGCCATATATTGTATGTTTAGAAACCATGTACATCCCAATTGAATAGACTATTTAGTGTGTAATGGTTAAAATCATATAATGATGATAAAATATATGTGGTATCATTATTATAATTATATTCACCATAAATGTTATTATAATCATTGGGAGATAGTAATGATGTTTAATAGTCTTTAAGTTCAGGAGACACATGAAATTACGTAAAATTATTTTAATGGGGTTCATAAATAGAATTTATATATTCTAAATCAAAACTCTTGGGAGTGTATTGCTTTGTTCGATGTCTTATAAACACTCAAGGTGAATCATAGTCATGAATGGTTAAACTATAAACCAATTTTTTTGAGTACACATATATAATTCTATTTTACATCCTCATCAAAATTTTATTATCCAGAAAATGAATTAATTTATATGGAACTACATGCACTTTTACTTTACCAGAACATTTTAATAATTATCTACTAGTGTGATGATTTTGTTCTAAAAAAATCAGTAATGATTAAATTAAATAATTATTAACTAGAGATATCATAATAGATATATATTCCCCATAAAAATAATTCAGTTTATGATAATGTTCTTTCAATTAGATGTATCCAAAACATAAATGGAAATAAGTTTTTAATATACAACGACTCTATAAAATTTAAAATCATTAGGTTAATACCAGATATGGATTTGGAAGCAATACAATGAAAATCACATGAATGAGAGTTAATGAAAATATTCTAAAAATAAAATTACTAGAATGAATATATTGGAATAAGAGATAAAATATTCATTAGATACTCCACATAAAAGAAAATAGGTTGTATAATAGAAAACATGCCGAAAACAATTTGAATTTGAGACTAGAAACCAATATCGTTTATCCTGAATTCCCTTATCATATTATAATAATCTTATACAAATAGTATTAATCTTAATCAACTAATGAAAATATCAACATATACTATTTCAGTTATAGTCATAATAAATTTTATTCCTTTATATGATTTATAACTATTTTCCACATTGAGTGATTATTATTTTAATCATTTCTACTTTTTTCATACTTTTTAATTCATTATTCATTGATTATAAAATATATATTTCCTCATAATGGAATTAGTTTTATGGTTTGGGATGTTTTATAATTACATATGATGTGTGAAATTCCATTCAATTTTATTTTATGCATTTTATGTGATGTAAAAATCGATAGGAATAATGGTTTTTTGAATAATAATGATTGGACGGTACTTACAAAATATAATTATTAAATATTGATATAAAATATCAAGAATTGAAAAAAAAACCTAGATATAATAATTTTATATGAAAATATTTGAATAATATATTCTCAAGAGGCCTGAATAATATAAATTCTTATTATTGTTAATATTTTTGTTTAATTTTAACATAACAATTACAGAATTTTATCTAATTAATGATTATGAGGTGGTTAAATTATAATAAAAACATACCATATAGATAATGATATGATTTATTGTTTATTTGTGTTATATATTATAATTATAAATAATTCATAAGTGGAAATAATGCATATGCTAATATTATACAATTTTGGTAATTTATTTACTCTACTATGCTTATTTTGGTGGATTAAACTAATAATGATTTTTTATTTATCGTAACGTATATGTGTTTGGAATATTTAAAAAAAAATAATTTTATAATAATGATTTGGTTTTAAAATTAAATCCACTATACTAAAAAAATTATTTATGTGTATGAAAAATTATTTTTATTACTTATGTTTGTGGTAGTGATACATAAAAACTAACGACAACTTTGTTTTTCAAAAAGGAATGTGTAAAATTGTTGACAATGACATCATTATTAAATTAGTTTTTTCAGTAAAAATGATTCCTTTTCCAATATCTAAGAAATTTTCTACAATAAGATACAATGAAAAAAAATTAGAAGAAAAGAAATGTTGTTATAAAGACCCCATATTTTGAAAAATTAGTATTACATAATTTTAAAAAGATTCATTACATATCACCACGGCAGTCCTGGAGACCATATAGGTATATAATATATAGAGATTATATATTTAACCTTATTATTTCATGATATATCACCAATGTATGCTATATGTATGATGTAAAATTATAATCTTCAAAAAAATGTTAGACGAAAAACCATTATTTACAAATTGGTGGAAGGAAACATAAGAACGATGAGATAAAAATCATTTTATGTGTAATTGAGAGATATATCAATTATCACATAAGATTAAAATGTGAATAAATTTATGAGAACATGAGATTTATATTTCTAATCCATATAATATATAACCAAAATAACAATCATGATTCATAGAATAAATATAAATGTTTGTACTACATTAATTATAAATGAATAAATGTACACAATTCATGAAAAAAAACATTGTCATCAAAATATCGAAAAAATTAATACATAATGTTGTAAAAAAGTATAAATAGATATATATTTACTGTTGATGTAAAGGAGATGATTTTTGGACACCACATAAACCTAGGGACCATAAAAATAAGTCAAAACATTATTTTATATACATAAAATCCATTACATCAAAATAAATAATAAGAATGAAAACCATGTAAAAATTTAATATCTTGCACCAAAAAAACTTGTATTGATCTGAAATTATTATCTTGAAATTATGTTCATGCATAACACATTTACTCATATGCTATCTATCAATATATAATCCACTATAGGGATTCATTATACCATCCAAAAACATAATAATAATTTATTTTAATAAATATCAAATGATCATATATCAAAACATGCAAACATGGCCGTTTTAAAATAAATGGGTTTTATAAAATAATACGCATCCTAATTATAAAACATCAATTTATAGAATACATATTGAATGATTTGATAGTATACCCACTATGAAAAATGTTATTGTCATAAATGTTATGATAGATAATAAATTATTTTCCATGATAGCAACAATAATTTAATAATGAAAATATTCCATAAACAATGAAACAATGAATAAAAAATAAAAAAATTCCCATGTTTTAAATAAACAATTTAAATTTATTAAATCCTTTGAAACATGTAATGGATGATTTATGTCAATTATTTGGCATTATTGATGGAAATTATGTTCTTGTGAAGCGTTTTTATGATAATATTTATTTCGCATTATAAAAAAAGTTAACAAGAAATATATTTCATATTATGAAAATTATATTACTTTTAAAACAATTTCTACAAATATAACAGATTAATTTTATCAATTTGTTAAAAAATAATAAAATTCATTATGAAATCTTTTTTATAAAATAATATAATTTAAGGAAATTATTTTTTACCAATGAGATAAATAATGTTGATATTTCATAACAACATTCAATTTGCATATTTAGATATTAAAGATAGGAAAATTAATGCACAAATTTATTCTCAAGAAATAACAGGAAGAAATAAAAATTAATGATATTTATAATGAATGTCTTATATAATTTCCTTAAATAGAAACATGATAATTGTCAATAATCACTAACATAAGACAAAAACCTAAATCACTTAACAAAATTGTAATTTTTTAATAAGAATACATGATTGAAAAAAATAATTTTTTGATTCTAAAATCCCAATTATTTTCAAGATAATCATCATAAAATATATTTCATTATATTATATAAAAAAATAAAAGGAAAAAATATGGTAATATGGATTGTGTCACACTACGATAAAAGTCAAAGTGAAATCCAATACCAGATGTCCTAACATTAATTCCACATTCTTTACACTTTTTTATAATAAAAAAAGGTTTATGATGCATATATTACATAAAAATACTAACATTTATCAGATGATATATAATTTACATATACACTTTTATCACCCTTTTGATAACAATTCTTAGTGAAAATCAGTTATTCTAGTGATATATGTTCTATTTGAAGATGAATTTTTTTTATTTAGTTTTTGTCTATGTAAGCTAACCATGGATACATTATCAAAATTATTATAATCAATTTATTAATATAACATATATTTAATATATATTTATCTATATTTATAGTCTCCCAAAAAATTTATAGATATGAAAATGAATTTTACAGATCATTGACATGGAAGGAATAATGTACACATGAACATCCATTACATTTTCAAATTGAAATTAAGAAATGATAATTATTAATTAAAATATACATAATTATTATTATATCATATATGTCATTTATATTCATTAAATTCATCGAAATTGTATTCTAGGACATCAAATGATAAATGTATCACCTTTCACGTGGTGGTGGAAGTCTACCTCTATGGATGAGCGATGTTATCATTTCCAAATAGACTAGAGGTTATGAAGGAATATATGATATTATAATTAAAGAATTATAATTATGGAATTAATCACTTGTAAATATATTAAATACATCATTATCTCTATTAGTGAATGGTGGTTACAGAAAATTAATTACATTGGTTAGTGAGGTGGTAGTTCTCCGTACTCATGATCGATTATTTAATTTCCCATTTGATAGAAGTGGATATTTATATTGGTTATAATAGTAAAATAATAATGTATATTTATATTAAATATAATTTCTATATTATTTAATTATAATCGATATATATTATATGGTCATGCGAGGAAAAATAAAATAAAGTGCACAGTTCTGATGGATATATCTTCTTCGAACAAGCAGTTAAGGATAGACCTAGAAGCTCTCATTGGATGGATTCATATTCCAAAAATGATTATAGGGCATGACGATAGAACTTAATAAGTGATCTGGATAGGTTTTGGATGACCATAATGGATACACTAGTGTGACGAAGTAATGATAGTCGTGTCCTTTTAGAAGTTAGGAAGAGGAAACACTTCGATGTTCTGAAAAGAAAATGATATACCTGCATTTACAAACCTGAAAAGCCTCAAATTTGGATAAATATCAAAAATTATATTTAGAGATTCATATATACACATATATATACTTATCCAAAATGAATTTTACAATATTTTAGGTCATTTAAACCCATATATTTTTATTTTAAAACCGAATAAATAACATTTATCCTTAACATTAGTAATGAATTTTTACTATTTAAACTATAAATTTTTTTTAAAAAATAACTTCACCATATTATAAAATATTAATTATTATTAATTAAAACATTTAATCTATTTTAATATTGTTAATTAAAAATAGTGGAAAAATTTAATTTATGATTAAACATGAGGATGCGATGAAAAACAATTTTACTAATAAATATTTTCCATAAAAATAAATATTTAAATACATTATTTGATTTTAAATATTATTTAAATTTCATTTTTTAGATTTATAATAATAATATTGAAATAATATTACTTTTAGAACCAATTTTTTAAAATGGATATTTTAAAATTCAATAATCCAGAAAAAAATTATAAAAAATCCTTATTTTTTTCAAATCATGAATATTTAGTCATTTCGGAATTACAACCAAAATTCAATCTAATGAAATTACTATGAAATCATTTAAAAAATAAAATGGAATTTTTTAAGAAAAATTAGTAAAATATAAAATACTTATTTTTGAAATATGTTTCCAAAACGAGATCATTCAACATTATTGAAAAAATGAAATTTTTAAGCCTAAAAATTGATTTATTAAAGTCCATTTCATGTAAAAATATTAAATTAATTATAAATAATTTTATATAATATATAATATTTATATTTCACTAACATAATTCATTAATATTGAATAATAAAATTTATTATAAGAAAAAATATTTTGTGCATAACGACAATTTATTTGAAGAATACTTCTTTTAATTTTTTATTGTTATTTATTTCCATTTATAATCGATTGAACACCATTGGTTTTATTTGAAAAATTTATAATCCATATAATCTCAATTTTCTATTCAATTATTTTCATACACACAAATCTAACAGTTTGGTGAACCATATAATATTGAATATATATATTTTATAGTATACCACTGTTCATTTCAACTCGGTGTTGTGTGTAATCTAATCTATTGAATAATATAAATTTATTTTTACAAGTATATTTAATTAAAAATTGTTTTTTTAAATTACTCTCACAATTTTATAAATTGTATCCTCACAATTATTACTTATGATCAAAAATAAAGTGCTACCCATTAGAAAATCCCATTTTGAATAACTCTTAGTATAAAAAATATTAATAACACATCGTATTAAAAATGGGAAAATGAAATAATTCGTTCATCAAATAATTTGTATTCCGAATAGGAGAACTATTATGAGAAATAAAAATTTTCACAAGGTGAATAATTTAATGACAAAATAATTAAGGTTACCATTAGAGATCACTAATCACAGTAAATTGAATAATCCATTTAATTTTAACAACCCCGAAACAACAAATCGATAAGTTGATAGAAATACCATAAATCTCACATAAATACAGTTTGTTGGACATTTTTTTTACTTTTTATCCATTTTACAATCTTCAGTAATCATTATGTAAAAATATACATTCATTATTTCATTCCATTTCATATGAGAAAACTCATCCTATGGGTATTCATCAACAAATTTCCACTTCATATCATACTCCTTAAAATGTGCATTCAAGATCCCTTTTTCCTGATTGAAGCATTGGAATGAATATATATTCGGTTATATGTTCTATTTAATTTTGGAATGTTATTACTAGAACACATAGAAATTTTCTAACTCCAAAATTTTTAACATATGTAATCCAATGTGGATAAATATAAGAAATTTATTTTTCAAAATCAGTAATTACATCCAATTATTAACATAACCTATTTTAAGAATTATGTCAATATATATCCTCAAAAATATTTATAAATAATATTTAATCATCAAATATTCAAATGATTTCAAATCGCATTCTATCATGATCAATATAATTATAATCCTAAAATTATTTTAATTACTCTAAATTTATTATAGCATAATTTATATAACCATAACATTTTCATTACTAAATACAAAATAAAATCATACATTATTCTAAAACTAAATCAACCGTTACTACATATATAAGATCGTACATTAGACAAAAACATTTACCTGGTGGAACCTAATTATTTCTTTTCCTAATAGATTATAATATGTTGATTAATAATTTGAAACTACATTCTATGTTTATCCAATCTATGTAAGGAGAGATAATCAATTCATTGAATTGCATAAAAAATCTATAATGGATAAATATTTATATTTTCATATGTATTAATCATGATAATTCCCAGTTTAAATTCCCAACACATTAGAGGAGAATATGTGTGGCCTAATTATAATGATTCACTTTGGTTTTTTTTCATTTTATAATCATTCCCTTTGGAAATAGTTTCTTTAGTTTATTATTGATAATTATCTTAATAAGCCATTAGATTACGAAACTAATTTTTATAATTTTGAAACTCCATATAACTACAACCATGATTTTTGAGTGGGAAATTCTATTGAAATCACTATTAATTTCTCTAAATGAATAGATTCATCAAATTTAATAGAAAATATTTGTACAGATTTCCTGATTTCCAATACATGAAACATCAACATGTTAATTTAAAACACTCAAATTAATGGTTCAAAAAAATTCCATATTAGACGTTTATTTTTTTTTTCTATCCATGTGATATTCCACTATAGATTCCATGAAACTGCTCCGTCATTTTATTATAACCACCTCTAAATGGATTTATAGAATTAATTTAAACTATCTGTGACCCTAAAAAATTTTATTTAAAGCATTCGAAGACCTTATTATGTAATTCCAATCAATCAATTCATTTCAAACCAAATGAATCACTCATTCATAGTTTAATGTATGATGATTATTCTAGTGTTTTACATTGGATGTTTTGAAAATATTACCCACAGGGATCAATTGATTCATCATCCTTCTACAAAATCTCAATGATTTTCTTATCTACAATGAAGATACTATAAGAGGTATGTATATACTAAAAAATATCCTCTTAAATTCATCCCATTAAATTGATTTAGTTTCATCCTCATGAGACATATTGTTATTAATATACCACCATTGAACTACATCACCATACATTACGTAAGTTAATAAGATAATCATTTCATGGTCTATACATCACTGACTTGAAAATATATTTACCATAAAATCAACTACTTATGAACCAGTGCACCTAAACCCCCGTAGATTAGAGTGGATGATGTCCCCTAAAAGATTCAATGGTATTTTTATCCAGGTGGAAAATTTTACAAAAACATTCATGATGAGTATTATTAGATTTATTAGAAGATAGTTGGGTATTAACAGTCACAAAATATTTTATCGTAACTTCCAATCCTTTTTCATTATCAATGATATTATCATTGAATTTTCTAAAACCTTCATTGTTTATATGTTTCCATTGGATTTATTCAATGACTAAAACCATAATTCATAGTGTCAGAAACAATACTATTAATGGGAATTAAGATAACTAAGAAATATAATTTATATAATTACTGAATCAATAAATATTACATTCAATTTATGAAATATTATGTTTCACCATGGTCATATATTGTCATTTACTTTAAAATCCCATCATTATGGTTAAATTTTGTTTATAATTTAGAAAAAAATCCCCTAGGAGTATCAAACTAGGTGTGCAGTATGGGATATTATTTTAGAATTGGTAGGATTAGATTCCAATCACAATTAAACATTTTAATGCCATTACACTTTAGTAGAGTAGTTATAGAGCCACATCAACATGTAGTATCCAAATACGAATGCAATTTCATGGAAACAACTCTCTCTATCATTTTCCAATATTTTATGATATTTTCATACACATAAAAAAATCCATACACATTTCCCTTATAACTAAATATTTGTCATTATAGGTACAAGTGACAAATATACAAGTCCTCTAATACCGCCTATACCTACTATTATTTTTCATAAATTAATAAATCATATTTTTTATTGTTGTTCTAAAAAATCTGAAAAATTCATGTCTTATTATCATAAATATGAGTATTTTATATGAATTGAGCTGTAAATGAAACAATGACGAAAATAAATGGGATCCTATCATAGAAAATGTAATTGAGAAAACATATTATTTTTAAATTTTCAAACATTTAAATATAGATTCAAGATCAATCATGATTCTATAGACATGAAATGAAGACCAATAATTAACAAATTGACATGAAAACTATGATAAACCTTAATATTATGAAAATGAAATCAAGATCCATGATAGAACTGATAGACATGGAAACCAGTTCTTCAAAATGAACCTGTTTATTTGATAATTGTGTATATGATACATTTTATTAATATAATGTCTAGATCCACACATGAAATTGTGAACACGCAATCAGGTATATGATTAAATTATTTAGTCGCGAGTCATCCAACATTTCCAACTTCCAAGGAGGTATTGAATAGACCCAATTGTCTATTAATCTTATTTTTTAATATAAATTCAAATAAAAGAAAAATTGTTAAATTATAATATAACATGTGAATAATAAACATCTTTTGTAAACACCTAGTCATAATAAAAATTAACCACATAGAGAATGAATATATATTCTATCAAATGATCATATTCACAATAATTCATAAGTATCCAAAAAAAATATCATCATTGATAGAAAAGTATTTTTAAAAAATTCATATAACATTTCATAATGAAAAAAACTTTTATACAGCGGAATAAAATTCCTAAAATCTAAAAAAATTAAACAAAAAAATGAGTAAAATTTCATTAAACAAAATCTTGTTTACAATATAATAAATCATTAAATCACTATGTTTTTATTTGATCTAGAAATAATTGTCATTCCATAAAAATCAATAGACTGATTCATTTCATAATTATAGTAAACAAAATTTACTAACTATTTTATAAATTTGATAAGAATATTACATTTTATGGTTTTTAAAAAAAATAAATGCACTAAAAAATAATTTCATAAATCAATTCATATTTTTGTAAAAAATTTATTTTTTTAGAAAACATTCAAATTGAAGAGAAAAAAATTTCAAACAAAGATAGAGATAAATTATATTATCTTTAATAACATTATTTTGTTGCATTTAGTTAACAAAAACTGAGTAAAATGAAAGGAAAAGTTAAATTATCCTAAAATTACATTTGGGAGGAAAATGGAATGAGTTAATGATGAATGCATTATATAACTTCATTCAATTGGAAGTCAGACATAATTAATATTTTTCAAATATGATTGAAACATAAATACCATACCACATTATTAACATGTTTTTCATAAGACCAATGCACATGATAATGTTATATTAATATTTAAATTCCCAAAATTTATATAATTTGAATAATAAAATAAATTCATGGGATTCATATACCTCAGTCAAATGAAACAACTAGTTAATATTCCATGTGAATGATATAAATAAACGTGACATGATAATAGCATACCTCATGTATTCAAATTCATCAAAAATAGTGGAATCATTTTTATAATAAATATAGACTTATTATAAATAAATAAAATAATCATAATAATATTTGCAATACCATATATAATATCCGTATAATCATTAATCAACAATTTTTATACTTTTATTTGTTAAATCACTATTAAGTGTGATAAATCAATTGTTTTTCAGGTATGTTTTGGTTGGGTAGATTTTGTCGTTTTTATAGGATCATTCTTAAATTTTCTAATGAATTTTTACCATTTTATAATTATCTTATATATTCTAAATGTAATTATTGAGATTCATCTACAAACGGTATTGATATAAAGATTAATTAAAATACTCATGGATATGGTAGGTCGTAAGTACACTTCATCAATGCCTTCATTGTCATAATGAATGTAAAAGAAGAAATATGTATATTAATTTAACATTGTATAATTTTTTATAATAATTTTTATTGTATATTTTTTCATTTAATTTATCCATATTACCATCCATGTAATAATAAAATAAAAAATGTATATCAACTCTTCATGGAATTGTTATTCTACTCGTATTCACGACATATGTTATTTTTTTCACAAAATATTGGAATAAAAGAATAAATATGTTATACTATAATTTAAGTAGAACAATTATTTCATAAAAATAAAAATATGTTCAGTCAATCAATATCACAAACTGGGATAGGTGGTGATGAAAAAAATAATTACATCAATTCACAAGGAGGTAGTTTTTCGTACAGAAATTTGATGGTTTAATTTTTCATATCATGAATGAATATAGAGTTATTAGTTTTTATAATATCCTAATAAAATATAATTATTTTGAATATATTTTTTTATTTGTTATTTCATTATTTAAGAATATTTTTTGTTGTGATAAAGAAAAATATGGTTGATTAAAAAAGATACCACTTCTTCAGAAATCCACATTAGGGTAGCACCAAAAGATATCATATGAGAGTTTTATAATGACATTAAATACTCTATCATATAGGTAGATAAGTAAGGATGTTATTTATTTTAATTAATGGTGTAATTATTTTTTAGTAGATATATATTGGTAGATGGATCATCCTTTTATAAGTTCAGGTAATGGTACACGATAATTTTTTAAAAATAAAATCACACAAACATATATTAATGACCATTTAAAATATAGAAAATTAATTATTATCTAAACATATTTGATAATATGTTGAAATATTTATATAAAATAGTATATTTACATGTTATTATGTTATATTTACACTTATATTTTTCTAGTCACACCCATAGAAAATGAATATTAAACTTAACTACAGTAATTAATTACTACAATTTCTTCTATTCATTATGTTGAAAAATTAATCAATTAATATTATATAATATTTATTATTTTAAATTAAAATAGAGATTAATTTTTAAATTTTTTAATTATCATAATTGGTATAACGCAATTTTCTTATTTAACCCCCAGACATTATGAAAATGTGAGTTCCAAATAAAAAGATTCCATTTGAATCATAAGATTGAATGTAAGAAATTAAAATGAAATTAATTTAAATGGGATAATTTTGATAACTAAGAATTTTGTTAATATTTTAATAAAACCTTTTTAAAACAAAATAGGTCCTAGAAAATTCTATATGTGAAAATATAATTTTTAATAAATATCATTATTTTTTACTATACATAAAGAAATAAATATTTTCAAAACTTCAAAAAAAATTAAATATAAGATAATATTTACATTTTTATTACAATTATTTTTCATTTGTTAAATCTAATTATAGGAAAATTAAAAAATTAATTTGGGAATTTTAAAAAAAAAGGTGACGAAGCTAGTTTTTAAAAAAATGCATTTTTATAAAAAACTGGGTTAATTATTATCCCATGAATGGAAAAATATTATATTGCAAATAAACAATTGGATTTAATATTTAATATAAAATATTTATTAAAATAATTTACCAGTAGTGACTAAATTAATATATTGAGATAATAATATATTCCTTGCATATGACCGTTTTTAGAAGATTTGTTTTTTAATCATATGTGTTTTGTTTTCATATCACAAAACATCATAAACAATGATATTATTTTAAACATGCATAAACCATATACCTTTCATAATTTATTTTTTCATCTTTATACTTGTATTTCCAAAATCTAGGTAATAAATATCAAATTAAATTATTATATTTTAATTATATATCACCATTAATCAAAATTAGTGTTTCATATATTACCTGCAATCAATGAAATTTAATTCATTTAAAAAAATTATTTCATATTATTCTTATGATTTTAAGTATATTATAATATTGAAATCATGTACATGAATTATAATTGAAATTTTCATTGAGATATAGTCTATTTTATATATTAATAGTTTTGTAATGAACATGAAAATGAAATTATGTTATAGGATGAGGATTATGGGAGTGTTTGATGTAAAAATTAATTTTATATTTTAGTCTCTATGAACATTATGTTGTAGACTATAATAAGTTCAAAATATTTTAGTTTTTAGAGAAACCCTGAAATTTTAAAAAACTAAAAATAACTATTAAATAATTTGTTGCCAAAACAATGGTCAGTAGATATGGGTATATTTATCCTGGGTAGAAACTCCCTATAACCAATCATTTATTAGATAACTATGTGTTCACAATGAGTGATTTCTTAAAATTATTATCTTTTTAACTTATATAATCGTACATTTTTAAATATTCTTTAAAATTAATAATCAACTAATATGTACAAAAAAATTGAACCATTTACAAATTTGATATATAAGATCTATATTTTTAAAATAGTATTACCAAATATATTTTCTAAATTTTTTATACATTATTATAGAAATATTCATGCATAGTAATGTAAAACATATTTTAGAAAAAAAATTATGTAATTAATATATATATATTTGTAAATTTATCCAATATAGTGGTTTTAAATCACTAAATTCATTTCTAATAATAAAATAGAGTTTATTGGTTTTTAATATAAGAAAAAATTGAATTTCCATTGAATATACATCATTTAATGAAACGAAATAAAATTATTTTTTATTCATGTATATTTTTAATAAGTTCAAAAAAATTGGTCATATGATATTATGTTCAACTGAATCTTTAATATGAATATTTTTAATAAATAAAATAATGATTTATTGAATAATATGTTTTTTTATTTTATATCCCATTTTATTGTAATTATAAATTTATGATATTTAAAATATTCTTGGTAACCATATTCTAAGATGAAAATAAATAATTCAATATTTACATAAAAATTCATCGTATTATAGTTTTTAAAGGATTAGTTCAAAAGTGATTTTTATTTTCACAATTCAAAAATAAAAAATGACACGTATAAAAATTTTCATTATTAATGGCTCGTTATAGGTTATAAAATATGATAATCTCGAATATGGTATTTATCCTCTAAAAGAGGTTCTCGGGTTTTCTGTTCTCTATGACAATAAATTAAGTCATCTTCAAACTATGTTTATTTTGTAGATATTGAAAATATAGGAGTAATCTTTCAAAGCAGTTTAATTAGGGTCATACATTTCCACATCTATTTTTTGTGTTTTTGAACAATCATTCGAAATTAATTTTTTGATTCTATAATTCATTCTCTATTGTGCAAAAAATCAAGAGATGGCATCCAATGTAAGATAGTTCCTAATCCAACTACATTCCCTCATATGTTTTAAAGACTGATTGTTCTGACATGTATTTTTTATGTAATGAATCCTGGAATACGTTATATACTTTATAATTCTTGGTAATAATTTTCAATTTAAAAAATATTAGTAAAATTTGTTAAATTATTTATGAAATCACAATCATGAAAGGACAGAACAAACCCTTTTTACCTGATATATTAAATCCATTCTGTGGTGAAATATTTAATAATACATGTTCCCCAACATGAAAATCCAAATAAGAATTTATATAATCAATAGTGCCAATTTATTTGCACTTGTCTACATTTTTGTGGACCTAAATTGTAAATATATTTAGAGTTGTATCACAATTAAGATATGTGATATCTAGTCTTTTTTCTCTATCTTATTCAACAAAAAATTTGTGTATGAAACCACTTCACAAAAATTTATTTATATTTTTTCATATATATTCACTAATTAGTAAAATTATTCAATAAAAATTCCACAAAAAGGTAGATATTGATCCAACATTCCTTACAAGTCAATAGATCCCGATCTCAACTTGCACTCCAATTTCAATATATCTCTTTCATAAAACCAATGAATTTTATTATTATATTTGGTGAATAAATGAATATTAGATTATAGAAACTTTTGGGTAGTCTTCTAGTATTTTGGTGTATATTTAGGGTCATAATCACAAACTATTAATCATGATTCCCCATAAAACCGTGTAATTTCATTGATATAGATTTAGGCATAGTGATCAAGGAATATATCATATTATATTGAGATGAAATGATAAATATTGGAACGAAGTTAAATGAAAACTATATATAATCATTATTCAATATATTCTTTTGGATTATTTGGAGATATAAAAATTCATTATTTTACAAATTTCTTGTTAGTATTTATACCAATTTAGTGAATCCCTACAGATTTCTTCATTTTTCTATTGTCTACAAGCATACTATGTATTTTGAAATATAGTTTTCAATCTATTTTTCTATTAAGTAACAATATAAATATCATTTTAAATCTATAATCATTATTCTATAACTTTGTTGTATATAGAAATTTTGGTTATTTTATTCATCTATAAGATAAATTTTAAACTCTAGCATGGATGGAAGACATAAAGTATTTCCAAACATCAACCATATATCTCTATAAAATATATGTATATAAATGTCCTATAAATTATTACATTATCATAACATTTTTATATTATTATAATAATATAACTCTATCTTAATAATTCTTTTCAAAATATTTTTAATCAATTTCATAGAATAGAAAATATGGATACATTTACATAATATTTCTATATCTTTAATTAATACATATATGATTATATGATTTCATTTAATCGGCATCATGGAAAGAAACATATGATATCCCCTAGTAAATTTTTCATCATCCAAGATAGACTTCTATTGTGGGTAGTGTGGCGACAAATAGAAATCCTTTATTTATTCCAACCATATTTTTACATCATTTTGAGAACCTTGAGATAGATGATATAGTTAAAACTCTCCTTTTCAATATATATATATATATATATATATTATGAAAATATTTAAATATAGATAAATTATAAATATTCTCTACGAAAAGATTAAAACATATATCTTGATAAAATGTGATATATTGATCTTTACGATTATTATCTATTCCCTTGATTCGTGGGAAATTACCCTACCATTATTTATTAGAAAATAACCATGTTCTATTTTCTATTATTACTATATTTCGAAAATATCTTCTAACCTGAACGTAAATTTTATATATATATATATATATTATTTATCTTCCTTATATCATTCAAAAAATAATACCACATTATTTTCCCTAATGATTTTACACTTTTGTTATGAACACGTATAATAGGATTGAATCCTAGGAAAAATATTAAAAAATATCACTATATTAACATGATATTCTAAGGAATAGTATATCTATAACCAGATAAAGAAATAGAGGATCCTCAATTACTAGTCCAGTACCACTCCTAGTTATTCCCTTAGGCCACAATGCCACCAAAACCATTATTTAATGAAATATTTAATCATCATGATATCCCATGGAAGATGATTTTGGGAAAAAAATTTTCACGTTTCTAGTGAATCAAATATTCTTAAAGACTATATCATTCATTTCATGTATCATATAATTAAATTGGACTCACATTGGTTACATCCAGAAGATATGTGTTACTCTGAGTGCTTGCATGCTTTCCCATGAAATGTGAACATTGGTATTATTTGGAAAAAAGATATTTCAGTCGATATGATCAGCACGTCCCTCAAACAAATATTAATGAAAATATTAAGGTGTGTCTTGTAAATTCTCTTGTGTTTCATGTATTCATAGTGTGAAACATAGTGGAGAATGTGAAATTGGTTGTATCATTACACATTTCAAAAAGGAATACAACCCAGGTTCTTATAGGGGACTTCAACATCCTATAATTGGCCTTTGAAAAGAATGCTTTCTCATTTCCTATAGATGCTGACATATAAGAATTAAGGAAGAACATGTGTTGACAAGGGCCATGTGGATAATTACTATTTTGGGAGTATGTTAACATCTTTAAATACCAGGAGAGGGAGTAGGAAGATATAGAGTAGGTTGTTCCAGTTCTTATCAAATCAACAAGGTTTTGACACCATTCCATAATTAGATCCATCTTACCAAGACACTGTTAGGTTAGTTTATTCTTTTTGGTCCAAGCCAAAAGTGGATAGATAATATATTTTGTTCATATTACTATAATTAGGATAATGAAGAGGGGTTTTTATTTGTTGAAATATTTCTGGGATTAATGTAACACCTCTAATGACTCATGAATATCATTAAGGCCTAGATTCATTGTAATGTGATTAGTGAAGCCTATGTTTGAGGATATAAAGGAGGACATTTAGACCATCAATGAGAAATTTTGCGAATAATTGAATTTTTATAGTTTTAGGATTCTAGTGTAATTATATAATATTCTCACCAAAAGAATTATTCAAGCAGAACAAGTGTTGATAGAAATTTCCATAACCCTATGGAATGAAATTGATATAGAAATTAGGTGTTCTTCAAGGATTCTGTCAAAGAAAATTTGGTTATTACAAAGATAATCATGAAATAAAATTGATATTTTTTACATTATAGAGTTATGTAACTGAGGTCTAGGATTGGAAATATTGAACATACCTTCTATGGAGATCCTAGAAAATTTACATCCTAAGAACAATAGGGGAGAAATATTTCCAGTTTTGTTGAACTAAATTCCTAAAATTGTTTAAGGTGTGGACAATGGCATGATGGGTTCTCCTAAAATCCATGTAGAGATCAAGGATTCAATAAAAACCATGATCCATTTATGTAATATCATTTAATATAGTGTCCCTATGAGAGTCTATGGGGATTGAAGGGATATGATCATTCACAATGTGAGGGAAGCTATTCTAAATTTGAAAACAAGTGGAAGACATAAAAGGGATATAAGTTATTCAATAGTTGTGATCATCCTCTAAAATGTAATGATATCTCTATATCATTTTAGTCCCATATTCCACTAAAATGTTTCACACAAAATTATATCATGAATTATTTATAGGACACATAAATGTCTAATCACAAAAATATTTTTAGTGGAGAAACATGATTTTTTGAAAGGGATTTCCATTCAATGATACGTTCTTATTATTAAGGATATTGATAATGAAATAAAAAACTAGACTATTGGATTGAACAGACTGGTCCATGTTTACATGGGAAAGGAATATGATAAGCTCTATTGGCGTAACATGTTTATTATCATGCTGGTGTTTGGCTTCAGATACAGGGTTTCCAAAGTTGTCTTTAGATGATTGTCCTCCTTGTGGATATCTATTTTTATGATGGGAGATTTTGGATCATCAATTCTTTGAGGGGGATTAAAAAAAGGGACCTTTTATATCCTAATATCTTCATTATTTCTTAGGAAACACTTAAATAGATTATTAATAATGACTTGACTAAATAAATGATATGACCCTTAATCAATATGCATGGGAATGGATTACACTATATTCTTATTTTTACTAATAAAATTATATTTTTCATCAATGGTAAGAAAATATCCATCAGCATTATCAACTTGATTATGGAATATTATAGTTTTTGGATCAGATAAAGAAGAAAAAATAGGAAAATGAATGTTAATTTCTCCAAAAACTGTTCATGTACACACAATATAGAAAATAAACATGAAATCTGTATAAAATATAGAGATCTTCCCATAGTACATCTTGGTTAAACTATATTAGTTGGAATAATTTGGATGACATTTTTCAAATACATCATCACCCATTTTATGAGATTAATTTGTAACATGAAAAATTAGTTTCATTAATTTGGTGCTTTTATGGTTCCTATTAATTATTTTCTCACTTAATTTATAAAGCATGATCTCTATGACCTTAACTAACCAAAACAAAAAATTGAAAATATTAAAAAAAAATTACTTATATACGATATATGGGATGCTAATTTTTTTAGGGATTCTAATGGGAATCAAGGAAGTGATTTTCTAGGTCAGTCGCCACTGGGGGTGGGGGCGCCAACATCCACTTTTTGTCATATACAATGCACACCATGAATCCATGGATTGAATGATATATGAAACATGGGAATTAATTATGAGAAAAAATTATCATATATAGGTATTATGATATGTAGTTTCATTGGGATAAATATGATGAATGGATGTCATGCCTAGCTAAGAGCATGAATGAGAATTTTGAGATCCACAAGGATGAAATTTTTTTAGTGGGTTATCATAGGGAAATTAGCTACTGGGAAGAAAATAGGGTTACTATGGATCAATATTTTATTGGGTTCCCTACTCTATGTATCTTCTTTAAAGAAGAAACCATTATATTTATTTCATCATTGCCACTCTATACCCCCCAACAAAAACTGTATGTATGACAATATCACCTTGATTGAGGAGTTAGATATATGCATATATTATTGAACTCCTAATGGGTAGTCCAAAATAATGTCATCAAAAAAAATTACATTTCAGTAGTTATCATGTCGATTTGGGTTAAACTATCTAGATTAAGGAGGTACCAACCATGATAAATTTCATTATTTGTAAATAAATAACACTCACTTTTACAATAGCTGACAGTGTCTACAAAATAGGGATACCTGTTGCATTATGTTACATCTACATCACCGTAAAAAACGTGGAAAATTCATGGAACCTCTTATTAAATTGTGACTCGAATTTTTTATAGTATAATTTGATGAATTAGAAGATGGGGATTGTAGGTTGAGGGGATACTATCAACCAGTTCAAGGAATATAATTTTAAGGTGATGAAGATTATGGTTCACACAGAGTACTGTATCGTTACTTTCATCATTTTTCTGTTTCATCAGTGTGGTGAGAAAAAATAATGACAGGGAATAAATTCCTCTTCACTCTTCTTTAGAACTCAAACAAAAACAATTATTGTGGAAATTTTTTTACATATTCGAGAAACATGATCTTCACTGAGGCTCTGATTAATTATTCCATGTATTTTTCTCATCCCCACTGATTATGGACATCAATGGATATATAGATGTGTAAAATGGATCCCTCCCACATCGGTTCTGAAAATAAAATTTGATGGTTTATGGACGCTTGATGTTATTAGAGGGGGAAACATAGTTATAGATCATATAATCTTGGTGGTGATAAGATTCATTCCATTATTTGGTAGGTTCTTTTCCTTAGGGGGTTAGGTGAGAGTGATGTCCATAGTCCTATCATTATAGATTATTTAAAATGTTAACATTATGTATGTTATGTTAGATTGAATGGTTATAGTGAACCTTCCCATCGATACGGATAATTTCCATTGGAATCTAATTTATGTGATTAAAATTAGAATTGTTCACATTTATCGGGACACCATAGTTTCCCAATCCTATCATGATTGTGATTAGGTAGTGGATATTTTTTACAACAATGGGGACACCTGTGTGGGTATCATCATATACTATAACATCATGCCCTAATAAAATTACTAAAATTCCACTATGAGAGGAGATGTGTTTGTTCTTCCTAATATCCTCCCAATAACCCCAGTCATGTTCTCCCTCTACCCTCACACCCTCACCTCTCTCCAGGATTATTATGAAAAATGGAATTTTGAGTGACTAACTACAATTTTAATTAATGTGTAAAAAAATATTCCTTACATTAAAAAATATAATGAAAAAAATATTATTTACAAAAAATTCACACTTACCATATTTACCATATAGTACCTAGTTTTTTGGGTATATATAACTATATGAATTTGTATAGAATTATATTTATATCACTAATTTTGAATCAATAAAATAACAATAAATATAAAAAAAAGGTTGTAAGATAATCCTTTATAATATATTAATCATACGGATATAACATTCAACTAGTAAATCCAAAAGGTTTTACATTAAAATCATAATGTACATACATTATATGAAATGTTTACTTCATTATATTATCATTATTCATCATTATGTGGTTATAACCAGAGTGAATATTGAAAACTAATAAATACCAGGCTTTATGATGCTGATCAAATAATTATTCAAAGAACAGTGAAGGATACATTTTCTCCATAGTAATTGTATTGATCTATATATATTAAATTCCCAATCTAATGGTCACATAATTTATTTTCAATATTAAAATATGGGATTCCATATAAAGAAATATGTTTCATAACACTCAAAGAACATTTGTAATTTATATTTTTATTCAAATATACCAAATCCATATGTTCCATCAATAACATTCTTTAGATATATGTATGGAATTCATAATGTGTTAAATGGGGAAATCAACTTCACACTATAGTGGATGACTAAGTATATCATCAGGGAAAAAATTAATATTTGTACGAATGGATCTCAACTATTATCAAGATATCTTCATTATCAAATGATTATTTGTTTTCATAAAAAATTCATTTAATATCCTTTTGGAGTGATAATGTTTTCATATCCATACATTATATTGATAAGGAAGTTTCATCACTGAATTCATGAGATACCACATCACCATTGTGAATCATATTCTCCCTCACTTATAATTTATTTTTATTAATTAATTTGAAGGAAATTCATTACTATGGAATATTTAAAATTAAAGAATATACATTTTAAATACATTTACATATAGGGTACACCCAGTAATCATAATTAGATAATCTGAAAAAAAAACTTTTTTGTAATGTTATTTCCTCTTTGATTAACAATTGATAAAAAACTATTGTGATCGTATAATGATTTATATTTTTGGAAAATCAAAAATATATAATCTATTTCAATATCAAAAATAAATTAAGAAATTATGTAACATTTATGATATGATGAAAGTAATTATGTCCACATCATTAAGAACCTAAACCTCAATTGTGGTTGTAATATGAGCTTTTCCTTTATCACATCATATTTTATAAGGTGGATTCAATTATATTTTTTGAATAGGTTCACATTATATCTGATATATTTATATTTAATGGATTAATAATTGATAGAATATGCCATCATTATTCATTCATGTGTTGGTTGTCCTCTATCTTTGCACTGGTGACACACTCTACAACCCTTAGTATAATCCAAATAGTGTTTTATCCCACAGTTACAATATGTCGGAAAAAAATCCTTCATTTCTTCCCCATTCCCACATGTTTCATCCAATGATGCTTGAATTTCATCTTCCTCTCATTATTTTTCAAGAATACGTATTTTTTGGAGAACATATTTTTATATCTTAATGTATTATGTGACTATATACAGATACAATGAAAAGTCTATGGGGACTAACTCCCATTGCGTTATAGACACTATAAAATTAAATAAATAACATCCATATTTATAGACTATGTATATAATATTAATGATGTCTACCTAAATATTTAATGTTTTCATCATACTACAGAAAATAAACCACCTCAATTTTTCTATTAATGGTAAACATTATTTCTATTTATACAATTTTCTCAGGGGGAATTAAATTTTGTAAATCCATAAAAGATAGTCATTCAATGTCATTTATCTCATCATCCTATTTATTTATTTTTTAATGAGATACCACCGTTGGTCATGACGCCCAATATGATAATAGAGATCTATGTCGAATTTTATTGTTTTCACTACATCCCTATGTGATAAATATATTCTCTTATAACATGATAAATTGTTCTAATACCAATGTATTGTATTTATACTAAATTCTAGAGGATTTTTTGAATATATACACATTGGTATATGATATTTTATCACAAATAAGATCATTACATCTGATATTATTTATCATAACATGGGTTAAAATCCCTAATTTTGTTTTTCACTAATTATTATCGAATAAACTGTCATTAGAATTTAGGGGTAAATTTAGTCAAATTAGAAGAACTATTGATATAGTTCCCATTAATTCTTATTTTCATCATATTTCAGAAAATGCTTATATATTATTATATGATGAAATTGATTTATAAAATAAAATTTTCATTTTTTCTATATTGATGCATGTAATTCATGATTTTATTCATAGTATTTGTTAAATATACCAACGTACCACTAAATCTAATGTCATTGGTTGCTTCATACATCTTATGTTAAAAAGGTAACATTATGGACTCTTAAAATTATGATTATGTAATTATATTAAAATTTCAGTACAGAGTACATATTTTCCCAAAGGATCCCGTGGATAATAATTATTGGATATTTAGATACCTATATGCTCTAAAATTTAAAAAAATATAATATAAAAAGAATACATTTGAAGAGAAATACAAGCACCGCTATCATGCCCTAGAATTTTACATATACTTATATTATATGATCCATAAGGAAAGGAAAATAATGAAGTGTTAACAATGATTATCAATAATATGTATCATAGAATTTATGAAATCAAAAAATATAATTGGAATAAATTATATGGAAGTAATAAATAAAAATATATAATCCATAATCATAAAATGTAATATAATTATATATCCATGAAAATAATTGTAAACATGGATTACAAAAATCTTTAGTCTCAAATTGGTGCAATTTATAATTTTGCTAATCCAAACATTCCATTACAGACATTTTGTAAAAAAATATTTATATATAGAGGTGAAAAAAACAAATAAGTGTTGTTTCATGAGACCTATTGATGAATTGTGGGGATATATAATTAAGGTCCCCATTGATCACCAGATTATATTCAATTAATTCACAAGGATATTATAAAATACATTTCATACCATTTATTAAAGAATATACTATGGAATAAAAATATTATTATTTTAATTGTGAGATATATTAAAAACTAATTCCATATTCAATGGAATAATTTAGATCTCTCATAAATAACCTTTAATAAACATATATTTTGGGGATATAATCAATATAAAATTATGTACACTAATAAATTAGATATAGAGGAGATGTCACAATAAATTTAATATATTATCCTTGTAAGATTATAATTATGTACAATAGATTAAATTAGTTGGAGGCCAATGAAACAGATTTTAATAACCATAATCATTATTCATAAATAAAATGGGAATATTTAAAATAATATTCTTTTATAGTTTCTTGTTTGCTGTAGAGTGTTATGCCAATTCATTATTCATTTTTTTGATGATGGAAACATTTCTTAGCCAAAACTATTATGGGTGGCACCCCATTAGTGAAAATATAACATAGATGTATACACCTTCTCCATATTAAGATAGAGGTGTTTCTCATGATACCTCTACAAACATTTACATTACAATATCTATTGATGGATTTCCACCGTGGAAAAAATATTGGATTTAAATGTTTTTTGGTACTCCTGAGTCAAATGGATATGAAGGATGGATAATAATACACACTTTTTAGAACCATTTTGTTTTTTAGGTAAATTATTCAAAACATTTCGATGGAAGTGTGTGCACAATGTAAAAGTTGACCAGTGTAGAATAATTCATGTGTCCAAATGGATAAGAATTTTAATGGAAACCCTGTAATATATTTTGTTTTAATTTTGTAAAAACATATTAAAATAAAGGGACTAATATATATCATGAAATGTAATTTATAAAACTAATTTAGTGTTGTTATATTTCAAATAGTATATAGATACAGCACATATGGTATTTTGGGTCCAGAATACAATATATGTCTTCAAGAGGGTAAGTAGATATGGAAATACATTAACTATTATTATGACATTAATAAATGTAATTTAACATCTTTTATAAAAAACATATATATTGTTAACACTTACGTAATATAATTAATAAAATATATTTTCAATTAAACACATTATAAATTTTTTATCTCTCTATGAATTCCTCTTATGATAAACATGATGTTTTTATTGTTTAGATATACCTTGGTAGTTTCATAATATGATTCTTTTCATTCTATCCTCATAAAAATTTCATTAAAATGCTGTCATTTATTTTAAGATAAAGGAGTATTTTTATCTTTTTATGACAATTCATATTCTTTTCATTAGTTCATTCAATAACATTAATTATGAAATCCATAAAAAACATGTTTTATTGATTCATCTAAAATGAAAGAGTTTTTATTTATTAATAAATTATGTATTAATATAAAATCTATTTAATCAAAAAATAATTAATATTTAAGAATTCATAATGTGTTAGTGCCATAGTATTTAGGTATCCATAATCATAATTGACACAAATTCAAAATACTTTTCATAATTTTTTTTAAAATGCCCCAAAAAAGAATATACCCTCGATTTTAAATTAATTGTGAGGGTTTCTTGATGTAATATAACTATACATGATGTATAATGAAATGATTTATTTTTTAATATTTTCTTATATAAAAATTATAAATTATTTAAAATATAATCTTATTTTTATGAAAATATTATACTATTTGAGTAAATTAGTTTCACGTGAGCCCATTTATCTTAATAGGTCGAATTAATGATGATGATTTATTGTTCATATGATTAATAAGATCTCATTTTTTACATTTTATGGCCTTATTAACTAAATAATAAATTAATATCATCATTTATATTATCTTATGGACCATAAATGATGGGTGGTGATGGAAAAATAATGTGTTTCATATTGTGTATTAAGTCCCTATGTACCCAAGAATATTGATTTAATTATTGTTAATGGATGATATAGAAGAAAATGAAATTATAATTCTCATAACATATTAATATAATAGTAAATAAGTTATTATAATATCTTTATATTGGTATGGACATAATAATGTTGAGAAATTATTTTTATGATGAAAAATTATTTAATGGATAATACTAATGTTAAGGATGTCAATTTTCTACGGAATTCTCATAGGAAATGAATGTTATATGCTAACAAGTGCTGAATATAAGGATTTAAATTTCGTAGACGGTACCTAGAAGAGATTAATAGAAATTTACAATGGACAATTTGTAATTAGAGAATAGAATTTTAGTCATGAATAGGTTAACTATTAATCAGTGATGTGTGGTGTATTTTTTGAGTAACAATTACATATTAAATAATTTAATTTCTCTATTAAACCCTCAATGGACACATGAGTCAGAATATATTAGTTTATTGTTATTGTGCGTGAAAAATCAATCCAATTACTCTTTTTTAGACAATATTAATTATTTTTGTTGAATTTTCTTTTATATTATTTTCAATTTCGATAATTTACATTTACCATGGTAAATAATTTTAAACAATTAAATAAAAAATAGAAACATTTTTATTTCAACATCAGGATAATTTAAACATATGGATTTATTAATTTAAATTCAACTTATCAAATTAATATTTCTATATATTTGTTATTCGTTGTTCAATATAATCAACCTTATTCAGGTAATTGTTTTATAAAAAATAACCTTTTAATATTTATTTTTGTTCATAAGATAATACTATCTTGGAAATTGATATAAATGAAAAAATGATTTAATATAACAAAAATAGAAGTAATATCTTTTAAAAGGCATACCAAAATACAATGTACCTTCAAAAAATCATATTCAATCAAAATAAAAAATGAGTTTTCAAATTAATTTTACAATGAATGATTTTATTAAAATTTTCAACATAGAGTATAAAAGATCAAATAATATTTTAATATTATTTTTTAAAATAAATTTAAAATTAATTAGTTAAAATTTAATTAATTATATTTATTAATCATAAATAATGGTAATGATATTTAAATTTTAATAAAATTAAAAAAATAATTATCCAAAAAAACGGTCCCGTTAAAAATTTATCAAAAAATTATAGTTACATTATTTTGATATAATGAATTAAACGTTGATGTTAAATTTTCTTTATAAAAAAATAAAATTTATCTTCTTTGTAAATTCATCAATGAAGTCTATTTTAAGTCTCCATTATGTGATCGTCTAGGATATGGTGTTTACCTACTATAATATATTCTCTTGTATTACAACTTGCATTTATTATTATCTAACAATAAGTTATTATAATTTATAAATATTTTTTATTTTAACCCATACCGAGAATATGTTCCAACCAATTAATATCAATCCATTCCAATATATATGAATAATAGTTTAATGTTGGATATGATTAAAAATAGTGATATTTGATTAGATATTTGTGGTATAAGTTAAAGATAATTTATGAAATAAAATGATTATTTATGGACTCCAAATAAACTATCCCATAACGGATCTATGGAATGTATTATGGTGATATATATTGTATATTCATCAAAAATAATTTAATATATATTTGTATGAAAAAATTCAGTAACATTGGTTAAAATAATATAAGGGAAATTTAATTTTCTGAGATTTTGATTAAAAAATATTAGTGATCATCTTAGGGATGAACCAATGTATTGGAGAACATAATATATTTTTTGTAAATAATAGATTGTGGTTTTTCAAGAAATTGAATCACTTTCTGGATAATGGAATGTAGATATAATTATTGAACAAATACACATTGGTGTGAAAAATATTATTGGGGATGATATGTTATTAACATGAACATATATGGTGCATAATGAGTGGGACTAATACTAAAAAACATGGCATTGAACTTATAGGTGATATTTATTAGTCAATTCACATTATCATTATGAACTATCATTGGTTTATCATAATTATATTCTATGACAACATATTAATAAAAGAAATTATATGATATTTACTTAATGAGTAATATGGTTGAAAATAAGTGATATAATTTTGGATACAAAGAGAGTTTTATATATTAATTATTTTTTTGCACTATTATAAACTATGTATATGACATAAATTCTAATTATTATAACATATTAAATGATAAAGGTGTTTTTTCCTAAATAAACTCCGATTGGAATGGAAATGAAAAATAAAATTGCATGTGAGATTGGATTAGGAAAAATGTTTCTTTGATAAAAAAAATATAAATAAAATAATCAATCAATGAATAAAAATTAGAAAATGAGGGACCAATGCACTAGTAAGTCATTTATGTGGAAACATCCACGTTATTTCCGTCTTATTTAAAATAAATTAATGGTTGTTAAATGGATCACTTCTTTTGAAAATGATTTTTCTATTATCAATTGTTTAAAAAATAAATGATTTGTATTTTGAATTAGATCAATCGTTGAATGATATCAATAATATCATGAATTTGATGGAATTTGTCTCCAAAATATTTGATGTGTTTAAAAATTATTTTTCAAATAAAAACATTCCACAAAATAATTAAAAAAATGGAGAGGTATCTTTATTTTGTAAACTATATCTATTAGGAATCTATTCATAAATATGTGGAAACATTCTCATAACATGCAAAGTGTTATTCAAGTATTATCATTAACAAAAAAATATATATTGATTTTTTATTTGGTTTATGATTGAAATAATCTATAAATAACTTTAAATAATATATTGTGATAGTAATGAATAATTAGTTAAATGGGATATTAGAAAAAAAATAGATAATTGTTAAATACATTTACCTTGTTGATTTTGGGATAAGGAGTGTAAGATATAATTAAAGGAAATTATAAAAATCGAATCCATTATGGGAATAAATTTAATCAACTATAATTCTAAAGGAGTGGAAGAAAAAACTGATTAAATATTGATAAATGGTTTTAAACATTTATTATGTACGAAAAATATATTTAAAGCTCTATGAAATTTTACTTATTTTTTTCTATTAAATTTTATCTCTTTATTAGAATTCATTACACACAACACTGCATTTTGAAAACCACGATTTAGTATTTATATTATTATTAAAAACATGATTATATTTGATAGTCCTCAAACATGGATGTATGAATCTTATGAACCACATAATGAAAATTCTGTGAAATAATTTTTAATAAATTAATTTTTTTTTAAAATTTTGATATTTTTTGGAATGTCTTCATAATCATTAAAAATATATTTGAATTAAAAATTTTAATTTCATTTAAATTTTTAATTAAGAAATAAAAATAAAATTTACAAGTTTTATAAAATTTATATGGAAAATTTTAAATGAATTTTTATCATGAACTCAATATTATATTTCAATTAATTTTTGTAAATTTTCTAAAAATGTTAATTTTTGCAATATAAAATAAAATATAAAAAATCTTATAAAAAACTGAGATTTTATTTTAAAAAATTTACATGCATGATTGTATTTTCTGATTTTTGTAAAATTAAATATTTTAAAATACCATATTAACTATCAAAATTTAGGTGATTATAATAAATCTCTAAATTTATTTATTATCAAAACTTTTTAGACTTATATAAATTTTTCCGTTGAAGAACAAAATTTTTAACATGTGTTTGTGATTAATGTTAAATTAAATATTTACCCATCAATGAATATAATTTATAAAAATTATTTAAATACTTTAAATTATAATTACAGAAAACTTATAACAGCACCAAATTAATTTCTTTTCATAATAAATCTATTATGATATAAAAAATAATAATCACTATTATGGTTCAAACAAGATTTTTGTGGTTTAAAATATAATGAAATGGGTAAAAATCATATAAAAACATATAAAATTCCAATTTTATGTCCATACATCAAGCATATAACAAATATTGTTCTCTAATATTCCATTTGGAGCCTTTTAAAAATATTATAATACAAATTACACATTTCATTTTAAAATATTAAAAGTGGGTTATATCCCCATATATAAAAGGGATCCCCCTCAACCATATACTTCATAGTTCAATTCCTTTTGGATTGTCCTATAACATCCCAAATCTCATAAAAAATTCCCTCTCCATGTCGTAGATTTTTTTATTAGTAATCATACATTTGATGGATTTTGATATGATCTTTAGATGGTTGTCCAAATAAGATGTATCATTACTAACCAATTATTCTGAATATATTTATTCTTCTGTATTATTTAAATCATCTCAAGATATTATTAAATAGTATCCATGGTACATCAAAAATATGTTAATTTCATATTCACCACTAGTCTATTTTGTGTGGTGCATATACTACTCATTTCACATTTACAACAGGAATCTTCTTCCTTTCATGATAGGTAATGTTTCATTTTATTTTATTCAATATCTCGGACTATGATTTAAACTTTTTCATCATTGTTCATGATCTTCATCTCACATTTATTTCTATATGATGCACTCAATATAGCCTGATTTTTTATTTGTCAATTTTATATTCATCACTTTAATTTATTTTAGGATTATTCCTATAACTTTTATTGAATATCATATCTATCTATGGTTATTAGTTTTATTGATCTTATTATTAAAAAAATTTCAATGTGGTAAGGCTTTTTACGATTAAATATTATTGTATATCTGGATTGATAATAATTAGGATTATTATTAATAAATATTATGATTTATCTCTTAATAAACTCATGATGTTTCATTTCTTATAGTTTTTTTCATAAATATAAATCATTCCTCTCATTTTCATTTTATTATATACTCAAATGTCAAAAATATTTTCTTATCCAAAACAGACCTTTATTTATCTCTTCGGTTTTAATAAATTTTTCTTCAATGTCCATTTTTCCTTATAATTTTATAAATAAATTTTTTACAAATGATCAATTATTGTTTCTTCAAAAAATTTACCCATTATTAATTATTAAAAACAAATTTTAATGCAATATTGTATACATTTTTCAAAAATAGATTTCTTTTCTTTTTAAAAAAATATTAAATATATATATTTTAACATTTATGACATGGTCATTATTTTTTCACTCTATTAGAACAATGTCACATAATTATTCCATTAATATTATTCAATGTTATTTTGAATGAAATTTGATTCATCAATAAATGATACATACTTATTGTTTTAATAAGTAATTTCAATGATAAATGAATATATTATTTAATAAACGATCAATGTGACCTTTTAAAATATAATTCAATCTCAGCTAACAATGTATGATGTTGATTAAAATTTACATAGTTATATATCATCCTAAATAATACACTTATTTTAATTATTTTCTATATTAATAACTTTTTCAATGTATATTATTTGTTTTTTAATTGCTACCATTTTATATTCATTTACATAAAAAATTAATTTCCTGTCAAATTTTTTAACAATAAATGTATCATATGTCTTATAGAAAACTCATAAGTTTAAAAAATTAGAATACAATATTAATTAATCACAATATAATGGTAAAAATTAAATATAAATTATTTGTTTGAATTAATTATTAATTTTAAAAAAAATATCGAATTATATTATTGATTTTCGAGATTGAACCTCAAAGAGGCATCTTATGTACCCTGTGAAATAATCATGGATCAAATCTAATGTAATTTGGTTCCACTGTTTAAAGTGATGTGATTGGATCAATACATAATGTATAATATCACGTTGTTATGATTTTCTTGTTTTTATGGCCTCTCAATGATGGATAATATGGTAGTTACACATGGAACATGTCAACGAAATATTAGGGTTAATGACTATATTGTAATGGATTATGTGTGGTAGCTTCCAAAATTTCATTTAGTGAAATAGATGGGGTGGATGAAGCTTATGTGTGGGAAGATCCCTTCCATTCATCATTATTTTTGGTCATTAAAAAATATCATGTCATTTGAATTGGGTAATATTGTAGTTTAATGTCATGTTTAAGGATGTGATGTGAGGGTGTTATGCATTGACCATCCAATCCTTTATTCTCCATGTCAGATCATTAGGGAATATCATCTTCCTAATGATATGAGGGAACTGATTGGGTCTTAATCCTGATATGGAGGCCTATAATGGTTTTTTATGGTTATCTCAATAAATATTCGTTAATCACACTTCACTTGGTTCATAACGATTCAAATTAAAGTTAGAGGATGAATCATAATCCTGGCTGATATGGTATGTAACAGTCTAATGCAATGAGGTGAGGACTACCCGGTAGAATGTACATTTAAATTGACGGAGTTCATCTTACAAAAGAGTATCCCATTTTATATAAACATGAAATAATATTCACGTGATGGTGTTCGATTAGTGGTAAGATGACTGTTTTTAATATGTGTACTTCATGAATTGAATAAGTGAAACTAAACTCATTTAACGTCAAATGTCCCAAATGTATTATGTCAACATAATGTATTTATAGGAATGTTTAAGAGAATCTAGACTCATAGAATTAAATTTTGTGAACAATGGGGTCATATAAGTCGAAACAAAAAATATACATGAATCAAATAGAAATACTTGTGGTATGAATATGAATACTTAATTGGAGTTAGTTATGTTCGAGAAAGGGTTGGGTAGAGCTTTTGGACTATAAATCGGTATCATACTTGACTGTGGCTGTGGAGAAGTACCTCCAATAGCATATTCTTATGGGAAGAATGTTTTCAGGACACTAGTGTATTAAAATAGGTCATGGGATCACAATGTTTAGGGATTCTATGATTTTAGGCATCTTGTGAATGATAATTATTTTCGAAGTATAGTACCCATTCCTCAAGGTAAAGCCTTGCTTCCCATGTGGCTGGTTGTATGATGGTAGAAGGATTTACATAGGATATATGTTATTTTTCGATGGTTAGAGTTCCATAAATCCCCATGTCCCATAATGGGATATCCACTTCTGTTATGTATATGACCATCATTAAAGGAATCCTAAATTTTGTTTAAATTTCTAAAAAACCAATGGGAGGTGATTTCATGAAGGATAACAACATTAGAAATTCTATATCCAATTTCATTAATTTTTCATAAGGACAACATGATATAAAAATAATTCGTTATGAACTCCATAAATTCTGTTAAGAAGTATTTATAGGCCAAATGGATTTGGTAAATTGGTTTCCTAAAATATTGAGGCCCACATAGATCCTTCTATCACTACACAATTATTAAATTAAAATCTTTACATGTGGGTGAAGGGTGCTCCAAAATATTATCATAGTGAACTATAATTTTTCATTAAATCCACCTGAGAACTAGAACTATCTGAATGTTAATTTTGAAACTAACCACTCTGAACATAATCATCATGAAACATACCTCAACCAATTATACCACTATGTACCATTTTCGATAGCCTAACATCATGTAGCCAAAACATATGGTGCGTTACTCTGTTCATGCCATATGAAACATCAAATCAATGCTTGTGAAATATAACATTCATTACTATCTAATTTCAATAAATATTATCCATTACTCAATTCACCATATGGATCAAAAAAATCCTTCCTCATATGGGGTAGTACTACGATAGGAAGGGTAAGGAAGATTTTCTTTAGACGAAATAATTCAAAACATCAACTACCATTGGTAAAATTTATCTTGATCATAATGAGGAATAAAAAATAACTAATGCCACATGAATCACAATATATTATTCAATCAAGATACAATACAAGATCATTCACCAATAACATAGTTCTAAACATTGGAAAATATATTACGATTATATTGAGATTTTATTAACCATTACATGATTCCTCACCATGAATGTGTTTGTGGGAATAATACATAGATCAGAATTTCAATACTCCTAATTATAATGGGTCTAGTTTGAGAATGGGACATTTTTCACATTGACTTGGTTCCAAATGTGCACAGGTACAAAGTGTGTGTAACGTTATTTGTGTTGAAATCTACCAAAATAAAAGTGAATGGGGAGTGGGAATCAAGATGCTTGATATCTGGATCATAATGGTAGGTATGTGGTAATGTAGGATAAATTGATTACCATGTGGTAAACATATCTTCAATTATTATTTTTTGGTGGATGAGAAAAAATTCTGGTTCACCACTGACCATGTTCGAAATAGAGGACCTATGTCAATATGTCTTCAAAATACATATGGATTATGTGATCAAGATGGGAGTTGTGCTAGAATGGAATAGAACTGTGCTATTAAGGGGGACCGATTCAAAAGTGTAAGAGGATATGGATACAAATAAATGGACATCTGAAGAATGGACATGTAGTGATGAAATATGTAATTTTAGTTCAACCCTCATTGAATTATTCCATCATGGATTTGAGCACATTGGTGTAAGTGGATCAGTATAAAAAAAGGTCAAAATAATCTTATAGTGATAGGACTATTTTAAATATTAAAAAATGGTTACTTAAAATGATCGATGTAGAATATGGATATGACTAAATGAAAGGGTTTCTATAGATATTTATTAAGACACACTATAGTTTAACATCCTGAATGAGGATGATAGGAATGTTGTTTAACATCATATGACAATGATTTTTGACAAGTCATTTAATGTTTATGGATGAGGGTGTTGGACATGCAGTTTAATGTATTATGATGAATATTAAAAATCGTACATATTAATTTTGTATGATTAAGAAATTTGAGGTAACATGAGTGTTATCCTCCAAAAAAATATAGTAAAATGAATTATTGGGTATCACAATAGAGTAATTATCTATAGGGGAATATCAGATATAGGGTGAATAGAATACCATGACTGAGGTAATAGAATATGGTGAGAGTTTTATATAGTCATTGAGTTGGGAAAATATTATACATATATACCACAACATTGATTTAGTAGAACCATCTCCAAACCCATATATACTCATGATCCATGCATGCTGTGTGATGAAATGAGATGTAATTAGTCACAATTTCTTATAATCAATAAAATGATGAGGGTGGAAGTGACCAACCTATCCCACATGAGTGTTTCAACCTCCTAGTACAGTATAATAGGGTGGGGGTCTAATCTAGTGATGGGGAATAGTTTTTTAAAATGTTATAAACACAAGTGAAATACCCAAAGAGACAAGATATAAAAAAAATGATCAACCATTGATCGAATATAAACCATGGGATCCCTTATTTGTTGTTGAAAACCCTAGGAGGCTTGAACCAATATTTTTAGGTGAGCTAGTGTGGAATGTAGAATTTTTATTACATCTCATGTTCATATTGGGAGGATGGAAATTAACAAAATTGGATAAGGTATCAAGTAGATAAGTAGATTTGGGGAATATTTCAGATGTTAAATTATATTCCCCAAATATGAATTCAACTATGCCCTCAATATAGTCTTGATTATCGTGATTGAATTCATGAATGAACCATATTATATATTATAAAGACACCAAAAAGAATTGATGGAATCTATGAGCTCGAGATGTAATATCAAGGTGTCGTCATAAATCACATACATTGTGGAATCAAGACAAATGTATTTTTTAGACACTGTGTGGTAGAATATTGATGCTATTAGACTGACATATTATCTAGAAATGATATCAAATGTTATTATATTTGACGAAATATTTGTTCTGTGTTGGATAATTCGTGGTTCATGCCATACTCATCACACGAGGCATCCTAGTTTTTGACAAGGTTATATAATATCACATTAAGAGGAATAATAATTTTATATGGGGTATGATCAAAGTTTAGCATCATGTTATTGGGACAATGGAATTATTTTCATCCCATATATGTTTTGTGGTGAATCGTGATTTCATCAATGTTAGCTTTATATTTATTTTCATTCATTATTGAATAAAGGAACATGTGTTTCAAGGACGATTATGTGATCTGGATTATTGATAACCCGACATGAATAAATTTTTGATGAGTCTATATTCCACAAAAACGTAGAAAATGATACATTGGATCGCCATCACGATATTTGTCATGAATGACTGCATAGTATGTTGGTGAAGAAAGGTGAGCCTATGATGTTACATTCAAGCTTCAATACATACCCCATAACGATTGGAATCAAGATACATGTAGTTCTAGATCATATCATTATATGAGAAAGATGTTTGATAGTTGATACCCTATCAACATAGTATTTTGGATTATCCCCAATTTGTATATCCTGAATCACATTTTTGGGGGTAATGATGGTTCGCATAATACATTTCATAAAAGGAATCCCATATTGGGGGGGGGGATGGGTTTCCTAACATCTCATAATTATTTCATTAGGAATTCTGATGTTATATTGGGAAATTATATAATCACCATTACTTAATTCTAATTTATGTAATCATGCATTCCTTTCATAGGGTTATGAAATAGTTTCACATCATTCACTAACGGTGTTGTGAATAGCAGACTAAATTCATAAAACACTCCCTATGTATGATTCTTGTTGAATGTAATATAGTTTACACTATATGGGTAATTACATGTTTATGTTCACTTATCCATGACAAAAAGTATGAATGTGCTGCCAATGGGGTCTTGTGTTGAATGGTAGATTGTTGACACAATGTTTTCAGACAGCCAAAGAGGCCTTTTTCTACAAATAATTCTATAGATAGTACCACAAGTTGACTAAATTAATTTAGGGAATAGAATACCAAATTATTACTCAAGGATAGGGATAGGTTGATGAAAAAAATTCGAGTTTCACTAAATATCATAGTATTGTGGTATTTAAGCTATATGTTGTTCTGAAACATGACATAGTTGGAGAATAATGTTATAAGGGTATATATCCCCAATTGAGGATATTTAATCATCACTTATTAAGTAATCCAACTTATATTTTTTATATGGGGTAAGTATATAATTTAATTTCATGCACTGTGGATGTTGGAGTTCCCTCATCCCATATTTTTCATATGGGGCATCACTATTTTATGGGGAAAATAATATTAGAATGTGAGGATTCTTAGTTTTATATAAGGTAAAAACACAATTTTACATCTCTCGCTGAGAACGTTGTTAATGATTGTGTGCTAATATCTACCCCATAATTAATATTGGTAATTTAATGGCACATAGAATAAAAAGGGATGACAACATGGAATTTTTTGCAGTGAGTCTATTGTTGGGACAATAGACAGAAGGTAAAGGTGTTACTAAATATACCATGCGGATGGGAATCAATAAGCACATAATTCTTCAAAAATGATAATGAATGACATTTTGGGACACACAAGATGATGTAATCATTGTTAATATGGGTAGAATACACATATATTTGAGTCATAATTCATATATCAAGTTACCTGGTTTTAGTTCATAAGGAATTAAAAAATTGAAATTTTTTTATGGTTATAATGATTGGACCATGGGGAGGGGGATTTGAGGAAATTGATTTCGTGAATAATAGGTAAAACTCGACCGGAAAAGATCCATTGAGTCCCTCCACCACATGAAGTGATCCTAAGATATTTTCACACAGTTTATGGTCATAATGCTTGGAATGTGAAAAATAGATTAATTTCATGAATTCCAGATTTATAAAATGTTCATTAAGTGGGTATTTACATGGAATAAAAGAGGAATACCCAGATGTGAAATGAGTTCATGTAGGCCAATCCACTACAAAAATATGTAAAATTATTCATCACTTATTTTATTCTCCTAATTATTTGAAAAATAGATGGTGGAGAATAGTTTAAAGGCATGTTTCTTGGATATGGAGGATGGTTGTATCATATGGAATCTATATGACACAGAAGTGGTGTGACCCAATGTAAATGGATCCAAGGAGGACTTGTGCTACATGGACACAATGTGGAGGACTACATGTAGTTTAAGGTCCTGATTTTAGGATTGTATATTGGTCTACAAGGAAGATGGGCTGATAAAATTATGGTAGTGCCAAGTGATGGGAATCCTGTGTATCCTTATGTTCCTAGAAGGGTGGTAATAATTCCCCATAAACTTCTGGAATAAGGCATTATAAGATAGTTACATTGGATATGGGTGAAACCATCTAAAAAGAGTCCTTTAATATTTCTCATAGTTTCTATGGGTAATCTCATACTTATGACATGAGGTATGGATACATTTTATCATCGTTTGCTGAGGATTCCAGTTTGGGATCATCTTTTATCATATGTGGCATCTTGATTTCATAGGCTTTAGGGACATGACCACCTCATACATGAGAAATGAGTCAACCAAAGTCAATACATGGTAATTTTATCTCTAATTATGAGGAATACTAGTTTTCATGGGGATGTATTTCAATTTTACATAATATTCTATGGATGTTGGTATATGTAGTTTTATGTTAATAACTACGACTAAGGTTTCTTCTTGTTTAATGTCATGATGCTTGGTTTCTATGGTATATAAATATTTTATGGTCATAATTCTTAAAACCATTGAATATAGTTAAATTTCATTCTACTTATACCCTTGGTATACTATTATTTTATTATCTTATAGTGTGAATATCCATATATTTGGTTAAGGTCATACTACATGGGCTATGGAAACCATTTTAGGGTCATGATTCATGGAAACATTCTACTCACGTTATGTAAATCTTGATAAACATGGAATTGGTGGGACAATTATATTTTTTCCTACAGTGGTGGATTTTTCTTATCTATTTTAATAAACCATTTGAATGATGCAAGGGCTTACCGACGTGGGCACCAACATTGTTGGATTTCTTCTAGATTTCATCGATGATTTGAGGACCAATACCAAGTAAACCTAGAGAAAGGTGCAGAGGTGAATCTTCTTGTTGAAAATTATACCCACACATTATTTGTGCCAATTTTGTTACTATAATTTATATATAATGTTCAATTTGAGTTCATCCAACTCATATATATGAATTTTTTCCTTTTTATCTGGCTTCTATTTTTCATAAACATTATTTAATAGTGATGAAAAATGAACTATGATGGGAAATACATATGTTGTTCTATATACCTGGGTGTATTATGTCACCATGTAAAAAATCATAGTTATAAATCTATAGCCCAATATTTAATGTGGGTGATTTAAGGAAAACTATTCATTCTTGGGAAGACTATTTTTGGTATAATATTAGTGTTAGTCTTGTGGAATGCCTCAATCTACATGTTAACCTATTCATTATTGAGGGAATTATGATTAGACCGTATGAAATACATATCATAAAATTTATTCTTCTCAAAACCATTAATATGGATCCAATTATTTTGGGAAAATCATGATGAACTTCAATATTATGGATGATGTAGGATGTTATTAAAAATATCATGGAACATGATTTGAATTAAATTAAGGGGAATCTCTTCTGACCCATTAGAGAATAATAATGTTGTGGTAATTTTGAAACTCTAATTGAGAGATATCATTGGTAGATATGGTTTTAGTACATTGATTCCCTATACTGTACATGGTAGTAATTCTATGTGGTGTGGATATGATATTATGGAATATTGATAATTCATGATTTGATTTCACATGAACAACATCTCTCGGGGAACTAGATTCATTCATAGACAATAGTGGTCTAGAAGTAGACTATCCAATGAATCTTGTGGGAGAGCAGCAAACCTAACGTATGGGTTCCATACAACCCAACATGGTCCTTCTATATATCCCAAGTGTTTTCAAGTCCATTTGTAAAATAGAGTATAATCACATCAAACCCCTGTTTTTAGATATTATATTAATGGTTATTCATCATCTAGAGAATAGTATATTCTTCATAATGATGGATTACTTTATGGATTGATTTTTCAATTGGTAGAATATCACACTGGAGGTAGTCAAAAAAATGATTTTTCCAATAGGGAATATCTTCTTTAATTGGGAACCTAGGGGTCCTGGTGAGAAATTATTATTAGCAAGTTAGATTTTCTCTTGCAATTAATAGTCTTTTAAACTATTATGGTAAATGACCTTGGTTATTTTACATGGATGATAATTTCATTCATGTCAGGATTTGTAAGAGATGTGACTATTATTTTACTGTTTTTATCACTCCCATTATATGATAGAGGGACATGATTAACTTATAGATGAGAATATAATTGGTACACCAATCAATGACTGTGATCGAGTAGGGGAACACGATATTACTTTATGATGACGTAGTCTCCATTTAACTTCATGATGACCATCTTAGATTCCTATTTTTTGTGTATAGTTAGATTATAAATATCATTTTTAATATAGAGACCATTTATGATATGTTGATACTATTCTTTAAAGTCAGTGCAACTTTCCAACAATATGCTCAATGATAGGAGGATTCTATGTGTTGGGTTGATGAATTTGATCCCCAAGAACACTCGGTTGAGCTTGTTATATTTATCCCATCATGTATTTAGGATTTTAGAGAAACCGTAGAAATGAATATGGTACAATGGAATGGCATTATCAAACGAATGTATTGTGTAATATTGGAAATCAACACCCATGGGAAGTTCATCACGAGCTTGATGGGTGGCCATAAATTATTCTTATGCATGTCCCTTAAAATCATTAGGTAAATTTAACTATAAGTAGAACTAGTGAATGGAATCTTCTCATTATACCCAAAATCTCAGAATCATGGTGTATATGGGGAGATATTTCACCTGGCCCACTCAAGACATAAACTAGGTTTCCTAATTCTAAAGAAAATGTTACTAATTCCCCCATTACAAAACAAATGCAATGAAACCTTTCTCATTAGTTAAGTATCATCTATCCATATGTAGAATAATGAGACAAAGATAGTATAAACTATTATCTCTATAATCATTTTTATTCTATTCAATATGTGAAATGAGGGACTAGTCCATGGTGGTCATGTAATGGAAGAGAGGCTTTTAGAAAATTTGAGGAGTAAGAACCAAAGGATATAGAATATAATGATGATATCCTTGAAGGTTGTCTAGAAAACTGAGTCCTAAATGTAAATGGGATATTCTGTTAGGTTGGACGATATGGGATTACACGCTCCATCCCTATTCGTGATAAATATCCATATATAGGTTCATTTTCATTGAAGATACAATAAATCCTTGATATTTACATGGAGAGGCACCCTCTTAATGGAATTTAAATTGTATAGGTCATTAATGATGCTTCTGTATCATAAGAATATGTCACAAAACATCCCATGGGTTACCCCAAATGCACACTTCATGGGGTTTAACAAAAAATGTTAAGAGTAGAAAAGAAAACCATCTCAAGGTCCTTTCTATAACCTTATGTTAATGATATTTGAACACCGTGTTTTCTATATATTATTCCAAAAATTTCTTTGGGATCAAATGGAATATATAAATAATGGACCACTAATAAATGTCTCCTTCATTATTCAAGTTGATGGGCATCATGTTATAGAAGAATGTTAGTTTTGGTGCATTGAGTTCACTAGAATATTAATCCATTGGGCCATTGAAATTTTCATTTATGATGAATCTGCAACTATGAATATGTGGCCCCAAAACCAATCTTTGTAATCAATCAATACCATTATCTATGTATGTATAAATTGATCTATTAGGAATTGGTGTATGAGGTCACACATGATGATTCACGTTATGATCTTACTATTGTTCTTCCAATCTGAGTTGATATTGAATTTCCATTTGGGGCTCTAGACATCAATTATGGAAGTATTACAAATGTTCCATTTATGTATACCTACTATGTTACAGTGCCCGCTATCGGATCTTTTGAAGTATTGATGTGATAAAATATATCAGTCTGAGCCTACATCCCATCACACTCATAGTGGATGGAATCTAAAAATAGGTATTTATATGATTTAGTGGAGGAAACATCACACTATAGAATCCCTACATAACAATTTAGATGGTATTTAATACATTGACTATACAAGTATGTGATAGCTTCTTGTGAATAATGAAAGGTTCTACCATTAGGGTGATGTAGGCATGTCTCGGGAGACCACTATGACCATAGTGATCGATATAAAGACACCAATTTTGTCTCCAACTAATAATTTTCATTTTTATCTTGTAAAATATTTTCATATACCATTATTTCAGGTATAAGGGAGTTAGGTCTACTTTAGTTAGTTTGGGAATGTGGAGAATTTAGGTCTACATAAGATTGATCCGTGAACTAGTATCCTCTGGTTAGGGGAAATCATAATGACATTAAACTCATGTGAGAGGAAAAATATGTGTATGTTACCTTGTAAGATGACACATTCATCATACCAATTAAATCACCTAATGTCTTGACATTCATATTCGTTGACCACCTCTCTGTATTAATCATCTATAGTAGCTACCGGTACATTGATCTAGAGATATATTTACAAGGCTTATAAAAGGGAATCACACATTTCATTCATCATGTGGAGAACATTGATGATAGAAGGCCTCATATGTATTCTAGAGGGGTGTGTCAATAGATTGTACTTCCATAGAAGGGAATATTTGTTCATGTAGAGTGTCACTAGTTGGAAGGTGTACAACATATATTGACGAATTAAGCATTAGGTTATGACTAATGCTACCATTACTCTTACACTGACTAGCTAACCTACTCTGATCAACTACTTTCAAGATTTTGAATGGGAAAGTCTTTATTGGTTGGATTCTACTAGTAATAAAAAAAATTAGTTGATTTTATTAGTAAAATAACATGGATTATTAAAGTTTCCTCTATGTAGTCTGACCTAACATAACATAATATGTCGAATGTTTTGGTTATTTGATTTGAAAAATCTAATTTCAGGTATCAATAGATTTAATTTAATTATTCAATGTCCTGACCTGATAATTCTACTAGCGCCCATTCAATCTGCATATTCATTGGAGATATTTTACATAATAATCTATTGGATTTTAATGGAATTATTCACTATTTGGTGTCGTGAAGAGGTATACCAGGTATGTGTAATTCACATAGGAATAATCCTACTCCTCTTATATGGAATATCATGTAACATGAAGTACTCAGTGTACACATTGTAGCTCAAGAGGGGTGATATCATGAATAGTATTAGATTGCTTCAACATCTGTGGGGAACAATAATTTACACTATGCAATCGACACATGTTCTTTCGAGAGCTGGATGTATAGGAAATAGAAATTAAGGATGTTAATGTATGAGTTATTGTAACAAAATGATGTCTCAACATAATCAAATGGGTACTGATGATACCATTATTATCATTGACTTCAATATGATCTACCCAGTCATCGTATTTCTATGTCATACAGATAGAATCCTACTTCTACCCACCAAAGGCTTATCCTTCACTGTCGAGGTTGGAAGAGGCTTGGGTAACCTAAACCTAAACATCTTCCAACATTTATAATAAATTATATTCTAGGTTTGGAATCCAATATTGTAAAATTTGGCCTTCTATGATGGTGTGTTTTAGGATCTTTGGTAAATGAAATGATTACGTGTGCTAGTAAATGCATCCTCCCGAGGATTATTGAATACATGAATCATACTTATTCCCTTATATAGTTCATAGTTGACATATCATGAGAACTCTAAATCCTTGAAGGAATAGCACTATATTAATCTTTCTAGGAAGGAAACTCTATGTCCTAGGTCTTAACGGGGGATGGCTCCACATTTTATCATCTAGGAAGCTGCACTTTCGGAGACAATGCTTTATTGTTATATGTCAGAAGATGTTATTCTTGGGAGGAAATAACATAGATATTCACATTTAGAATAAGTTCTAATAACATTGCCTATATATAAAACATAACAAGCATTGTTTTAGTAGTCTTTACATTAGAGCGTTTCTCATTGAAGATGAAAGAGGAAACAACCACAAATGTTGTCTATTCTACTACATGAATTCCTCTAATCATTGATAATTTTAAAATAACACTTATAATCCAAATAGATGGTTATAGGGGAGGATTTTTAGGAACACATAACTCTTAACATTCCCCATTTACATCATATGTATTGTTTGATGTGACAAAAACATGTCAAGTGAAATGTGAGGCCTTTATATGGGCCAAAAAAGACTTTTTCTACCTCATCATGACCTTGTTTTAAAATGATAAAAATAGAAATACATTAATTATACCGGGTGGATATAATTTGGCAGTGGAAATGTCTTCAATGTTCCAACCAAGTTGCATTGGACTATATGTGAATTAGGATGATCCAGACAAATAAAGGTCCTTCATGTGACTGAACAAATCATCGAAGCAGGGAAGCCTCCAAAATTTTTATGCTCGCATCATTTGTCCAAACAATTAAGTAATGGTGTCCATGTGCTGTAATAGTTTAACCATGCAATCGATTTTTGTTAATATAGTAATTCCAAACATATGGGGTGAGTAGATATTGTCCACCCATAGTAGTTATAAAATTACATCAGGTGAGATCACACACTACCATTCTTATTGGGAATGGAGTAGAGAAGTTATAGTGTCTATAATACCATCATCATGAGAATCTCAATCCTCCAATTCAATGAATGTCTCGTTAATTAATTATTTAGTCTCATCATATCGTAGAACCGATCAATGAGGATATTGAAGATGGTAATCACTTTTCTCATGTGGGTTTAGGGATTCATGCCTCTGTCACTTAACATATCCCCTTGACTATAATCAGACTGAATAATCTGGACACCCATGACCTAACGAGGAAAACATGCTAAAGAGAACTTGATATCCCATTAGAGGAGATATGGGTTCTCTTATGGTATGGCTATAATTTCTGAGAAACTCTCAAATGAGATCACTAGTGGTCCTTTCATAGTAATTGCACTACTCGAGCATGATGGCTATCATGGGTTCTCAAACTACATTTTTTACAACCTCTATTAAGTTGGAATTTTATTTACATACATTTTCATTATTGATGTTCCAATAGTTATCGAACAACAATTCAGTGGTGGGTCATCCAATTCAGGGAACCTGCCTCTTCTAATGAATGTGGAAGACATTTAGATGATCTTCTTGATACTACAATATCCATTGAGGTGTAACTTCTCTACCATTCCATAAATTTTCCTAGTCTATATGATCATCTGGAATGTTGGTTACATCCATTTCAACCATAATGGTTGTAATAGTTGATCATTCATTTCAAGTAGATTGGTCCTAATATATAATTATAAGGATGAAATGAATTTTATTATTTATTACACAATAGATAAACTATATGTGAGGATAAAATTCCTACATAACTCAAGGGTTTTGTATGAGGCTCTTTATGAATCTATGTTGAAGGGTGTGGTTGTATACATTTGTATAAGGGTGAGGATCCACTGGGTGTGTCGTGATCATGAAACTCTTGCATTGTTGTTCAATGATGTCAATATATTTATTATTCCCTATAAATATCATCAATCAATTGTAGAGGTGGTGAATCATCACCCATATAATTTGGTAGAAACACACTGCATTGTACTCAGTGATAGACAATTTGAGGGAAATTTTTGATGCTATAGGACATGTCTCAATGGTACTGTCATCCTCATTATATCATCTTTATATAAAGGAATGATCACAACTACCTCATGTTAGAGAGATACCGCAGCTATTAGTGGATCATTGGAATGATAATCATCTAATGAAATCATCCCAAATACAAATATATACACATATTATTATGGGTATGAATAGATAATATAAATTGAAGGTGATGAACACATCATAATTGATTTCCCCTATAAGGGGCCCATAAAAACTTTCACCTATGTGAGAATAAAGAGGGATCTGTGATTCATGTTGACCTAATCTTATATTTTCAATAATCTTACATGTCAATATCCTTTCCTTAAATTTTGAAGCTATGGTTAAGGCTCCATCATCAAGTCATATAACACCTCAGAATATGATTGGTCTACAATTGAAACGTTGAAATGGGAATTTTTGGGGTTTCAAAAAAAATTATGAGTGTTCTCATTTCCACCCCCAAAGGATTCATCTTGAGAGGTTATGTTTTCATTATTTTTTAGATCTTAGAAATTAATTGTTGTTGATAAAGGTGGACCTGTGGAATATTTGTTTTTATAGCTTAAAATTCCTCCACTATAATCAGATTGATAATTTCTATGATATAAATAACAGTTCATTGGAGTATGGAGGGGACCACCACACATGATACTGATGTATTTGGGAAGACCACTTCCCTAGTTGGGGATAGTAAATGTAGGAACTATATGTTTTTTAGAGAAGGACCATTGATGACCTCCACTTTGGTTTCTAATAGAACATGAATGGCCTCTATGATTACAGATAATGGAGTGTGTTGTTGCTCCACTCCCACTATAAATTTATAAGGGAGGATCTCATGTATATATGATAGTGTAATGGTGATTTACGTTGTGATGGATTATGAGAGTGTGTGGAGGACATCTATTCTAGATTTTGAAGGTGTAGCGTTTACATCCACTCATGTAAATAGAGTCCAATAAAGGACCACCACACTCACTAATGGATATACATGGAATCACAAAGTATTGGATATTTAATGTGTTTGTATGAACCACACTCTAGTAGGTTTTGTTGTTGTTTGGACGTTCTTAATGAATCACCTCATCACTAGATGATCCATAATGTCTCTCGGTGGTTCTAGTGATTGAAATAGTCAGCCTAACATTCCTATGAGGTGGTTGGCATCTTGATCTCAATCAGACAAACAAAAATCCCTATTATCATAATGATAGGATATAGAGGGATAATCTAGTTCTATTTTCGGCCAATTGATCCTATGATGATTCCCACATTCAAAATCATTTTTTTCTCAATGTGTAAAATCATCCATGAGGTAATGGTCATCGAGGTATCATATGTCTATTCAGGTTCTAATCCTCCAATTCTTCATCATGACTCAGATGGTATGGGATTTCAATTTACCATTCTAGAATTATTGTATGGAGTTTTAATTAATATTCTTGAAAAATTTATCCGTGGAAATTAATCCATGAGAGTGGTGCTCCATTATGGGAAGTTTCATGAAACCACAATGCCTCACTAGGAGGCCAACACAATGAACAAATATTTGAGGGTCTAGTCCCAAAATCTCATCATTGAAACCGAAAAAGGCATCATGATTCTATTTCAGGAATTCTATACAGTGATTTTATATTATTAATACATGTATTCACTGATTATCAAAGGCAATAGATATTCCTACGTACTATGGTTCATCGAGGATTACTCATCAACTATGTAAAATACACCCTCCTCAAATGTACTAGGGGCATATTAAAAACCTAATAATGAATTTATATAGTAGATTTAGATGGAGGATGTGTCTCTTCTAGAATAATTATCTCATTAAGTGGAAATGTTTCCATCTTTGATAGACATGGAATTTTCTCTAAGGGGATCCTTTTCCATTGAATCTACAGTGACAGAAGCTGTTGACCCAATTCCATCTAGCCACAAAAAAATGTGGCCCATTCCTGATTGTGAAGAAATGGTGTAGAGTGGGATTTATTCATGTCAACCATAATCTATGAAAAAATAGCAATTTAAAGGATTTGTGTCCATGGTAATATCATATTATTACATTAGATTATTAATGGAAAAGGGTATCATTAGGGAATTTCAAATGTAGGTGTATGTGGAAATATGTAAGATATCATCTTTCATAGGGATATCAAAAACATTTTTTATAGATATCTAAAAATCCCACAGGTATGAAATTTTGGCTCCAAAATGATTAATCTGGATAAAAATTGTTCCATCCATGTCTACCTATGGTGTGACAAGATCAGATATCAGATCATTTGGAACATAGATGCGTTAAACTCTATCAGTCAAAACCAACTTCCCATCAATCTGGAAGTTGATGGGATTTAGATAGTAGAATTTTTAGGATTTAATGGGATATTAATCACACTATTGTACCACTTCATAACAATTGATTGAGTATTTTACTCCTTCATTATACAAGGAGGTGATAGCTTTCAGAAAATTAAAAAAAATGGTTTACCAAGAAAGGTGATTTATACAGTCTCTAGGGAGACAACTATGTTCTTATTTATTGATATCAAACTCGAAATTGGGTTTCATGTATTTTCTTCTCACTAATATGGAAACCCTTCAAGTCATGTTGGGGATAATCTATTATTCTTTTCATAGTTTAGGAATATGGAGTATTTAGGTCTGGAAAAGGTTGACCATGGAGATAGTATCCACTGGTCAGTGGATAATTTTGATGAAATTTAACAGGGTTGTAATTTACATGAGGTTTATGTACCACTTCCTGATGTCACATTCATCATATCATGAAAACTAAATGATGGATTAAAATTACACTTGGTCATCCTCCACTGCACTGTAATCGTCAACAATAGCTTCCTCATCTATGAACTATGTAGATATTTACGAGGTTTATAAAATAGACATGCTCATATTATTAGACAAGTGAATAACATTGATGATCAAAATACTGATATGTATTCATTAGAGGTGAATCAACACATTTTTCTTCCACAAAAGGGAATATTGTTTACTATAGTGTGTCACTCGTTGGAAGGCATACAACATATTTTTCAAACTAAATAACTATTCTATGTCTAATGCCAGCAATAATGGGTTATTGACACTCTAACCTACTCTAATCAACTACTATATGATTTTGGATATAATGTGTCTATTTTTCGTTCAATGCTACTAGTAATTACAATGTTGTAGATAGATACTTAGTAAACTAACATAAATGATTCCACATTATACTCAGGAGGCTTACCTATCATATTATACTAAGAGGAATGTTCTTATTTTTCACAATGAAAAACCTACCATCTGGCATCAGTATCATGAATTTCTTAGTTCAATGCACGGACCAGAGAAGTCTACTATCTCAAATTCCATCATAATTTTCATCTCCAATTTTATTCAGTGGAACCTATAGGATTTTTAAATAGTTACTCCCTATTGTGCATCATGAAGTGGTCCACTAGGTCCATGGAATTCACAAAGGCATACTGATACTCATCCTACATGGAATAGTCTATAATTGGAGTTACATTGGGTACACCTTATAACTCAAGAGGCATGATTTAATGAATAGTATGTGAAGGATTGACCACAATTTGGAGACTCTAAAATAACATATGCCATCATCACATATTCTTCCATGATTTCGAAGGGTTCGACTCTTATAAAAAGAAATATAATTCAAGAGTTGTGGTAACCACATGAGGTATTACAATTCCCTATTGGGAAATGATGATACAATGAGTGTTAGTAACATAATTATGAGACATCCAATCATCTAATTTCTTCTTCCTACAACTAGAATATAGTTTCCACCTAGAAGAGTCTATACTATCACTTTAAAGGTTGGAAGTGTTTTGTGTCACCTATTCTTACACTAATACAAACTTTTATATTCCATTAACTTATTGTTATTCTATCCTATCATTAACCATGTGCCTATATATGATGATGTTTATAAAGATCTTGTGGTATAGTAAATGGTCATGTTTTCTTGTATGTTCATCCTCAGAGGCCTCTTGGATACTAGAAAATTAGATATTCCCTTCTCCAATTCATAGATGAAATAACAAATAACTATGAATACATGATGGAATAGATCGATTTTCATCATTATGGGAAATGAAATCTATGTTTCGGGCCATAATGGTGTATGGATACACATTTCTTCATCATCGAAGTTGAAATGGTTGAAAGAGTGTTAGGTGGTTTTTGATCATTATAGGATTTTATTGAAAGGAAATGAAATGTAGAGACTCTTTTAGATGAGGTTTTTATAGATTTAACTACATTGGAACCATTATATTATTGGTTGTAGTAGTCTCTATATGTTAGGGTAACTCATAGAATGTGAAAAGTAAAAAATTGAAACTATTGACTATTCGTCTATAAGGATTCATCCAAATAATGATTATTTTCAAATAACTCACCTGATCTCCCTAGATTGTTCAAGGGGGTTTAGGGTATGGACCACATCACTCTAAACTCCCACCAAACACATTGTATGTACTTTATTCATGGGATTGGTTCATGTCGAATAAGTAAGTTACTCCTCTCTACTGGGAGAAAATGTATGTGTTTATCTCACCTGGAACCTGTTTTCACATAAAAATAATAGATATAAATTCATTAAACATGGTGGAGATGATCTGATAGTTGAATTACATTCAATGTTCCTTCACACTAGCAACGGACCATAAGGGAAGCTGGAAAAAAATAGACAAACATAGGTCCTTCATGTGTGTACCCAAATCATCAATGTATGAAATCATAATACTATTTTGGTCCCCCATCATAGGTCCACACATTGAAATAATTTGTTTTAAGTGTTAAAGTAGTTAAAACCTCCCATTTAGTTGTGTTACTATAGAATTTCCAACTTTTTTGGGTGCATATATATTTTACACCCATAGTAGATACGACATTTCATCAAGTGAGATCTACAAATACTAGGCTTCATCAGAATTGGTGAGAGATTTGAGAGTGTATGTAATAACATATTTGACAGTGTTTTTATCGACCAATTCATTGAACAATTCATCAGCACAACATGTTGTCTCTGTAGACACCGGAAAAGTCCGTTGCTCCTCAAACAAAGTTCCGGATGAAGAAAGCAAGGTCATATTTGGAGTCAGAAGCATGTTTCGGAAGGCCCGAAGACCTTGCGTGAAATTTCGGAGGCCCACGCACAATATTGGCTATACGCGCGCAATCCTTCTGAGATTCGCGCAATGGGCCGAGACGGCGCGGAATGTTCCGCGCCCGACGCCCGTGCGCGGCCCTATTGCGCACCAGGCCCCTATTTTGCGCCCGCGCCGAATTGTGCGCCCGCGAACCGAATTGCGCGCCCGGGGTTGCCTATAAATACAAGGCGACCCCCAACGTTTTGAAGGTTTCCAGAATTCGAAGGGTCGCTCGTGCGCGCAATCCCACCCCCTCTGCGTGCAATGCCGATCTTCAGGTAACCTCTTTATTTCGCGCAAGCAAGCCTCGGGGTTCGCCTTCGCGCGCAACCCCTTTGGCTCCTTTCCTTTGACCAACTCCTCAACCAAAGGCCTTCGCGCGCAAAAGAAGCCTCTTGCGCGCAATTTCCCCCCGGGTGCGCGCAATCCAGCCCGATTGCACGCACCCCCTTACTAAGTGGCCATTCGTTAAAGAATGGGATGTTTCCCCCACGCGCAATCAGAGGTTCGGTGCGCGAAATCTCCATCTTCCGCACGCAAAGCGCTGGCCTAATTGCGCGCCAGCCCGCCCAATTGTGCGCCGACCCGCGGTATTGCATTTCAAGCTCCTCTTTTGCGAGCAAACCGCCAGGGTCGCCCCCTTTGACCCCCTGAGGGTACCCGCCCGCGTGGCGCCCGATGATCTTCATCCCGGGTTCCCGCACCGTGCGTTGGCTTCCCGTGCGGCCCTCCAGTCTCGCGCGAAGTGACACGGACCCATCGGCGGCACTACTTCGTCCGCGCTGCAAGACGTTAAACTGCCAAGCATCTTCGTCCTCAACACACGACGTTAAACTATACTTCGTCCGGAAAGACGTTAAACCGTCCGCTTCGTCCAACATGACGTTAAACTGTACTTCGTCCGGCAAGACGTTAAACCGTCCGCTTCGTCCAACATGACGTTAAACTGTACTTCGTCCGTGCTGCAAGACGTTAAACTGCCAAGCATCTTCGTCCTCAACACACGACGTTAAACTGTACTTCGTCCGGCAAGACGTTAAACCGTCCGCTTCGTCCTCAACACATGACGTTAAACTGTACTTCGTCCGGCAAGACGTTAAACCGTCCGCATCACTCGATCTCGTGCCCCGCACGCAGGGTCCCCCCCGGTTTGGATGTGGCCCCCACCCGCTCGTCTCTGCAGGGATGTCGGGATTGCCCCTCTTTAGGGACGATTTATTGGAGTGGCCTTCGCCCACGGGGTTAGGGTATTACAAACCCCTAGTTTCTTTTGGGGGACTGTACATGTGTATCTCCATTGTGCTTCCCCAATGCCAAAGCCAGTAGAGGGCGTGACAGGGATCGAGGTCTCTCACCTTCGGCCCAAGTCCCTCTCTAACTGATCTTTGCCGCATATGGGCCTCCTTAGAGTGTAAGCCCTAAACACCAGCGTCCAGTATGACGTGAAACTGTGAACCTCCAGGCCGTTCCATCCCCCTCTGTGCGAGGTGGTTCGGTTTAATCCTCCGCCCGGCAGCCTCGACCTCCTCGTGAGTCGGCTTGCCAATGTCCAGCATGACGTTAAACTGTATATCCGAACTACGCTGACAATGATCCGCGCTAACGCGCGGTACGTAGGAAGCCTCTACGGGGTCCAAGCTCTTTACTCCATCATCCATCATGATCCTTACCCGGGCCGCCACATCCCGGTGGGGTCATGCATTTCATTCCACTCCACTTCACTCGGGAAGCCGCCCATGTGCTGGCCCCAGCATCGGAGGTTCCCCGCAAGGGGTTCTGTCATCTGATCCACTCCTCGTGTTGATCAGTCTGATGCCCTCCCCGCTGGACATTAAACTCGCGGCATACCCCGTGTTAAACATGGGAAGCTGAGGAAAACCTCGGGTAACGCAGTTCCCCGTACCCAGCACAGGATGCCTCAGGCCATCATGCCTTCGAGAAACCCTATTAGTGACGGAAGGCAGACATGCAGAGCCGCAGTGTTAAGACACGCCCCCAACACCCAGAGCTACCTGGTCTCCTCACCGCGGGTTGCTGCCCCGACCAGACTCCTTGGAGCGTCCGGGCGGAAGCAGCGTAATTAATCGGTGTCCATGAAGATATGGCACCGGGAACGAGATTCACGAACAATCTTAAATCTATGAGGGAGACCCGGATTAGGCGACGAGTTCCGAGGAGATGTCTACGGAAGGAGGAGCCGACATCCCATCATCCTGTTTTCGATCAAGGAGCAGACGTCCCTGAATAAGGGGCGGATGTCGCCTGACTTTGGAAAGCGGGACAGCGGGGCCACAATCCGCGCTCCCATCCCCTCGGGTCGACGGGCCCACGCACGAACGCGTCCTGGCGGAACAACGTCGGAACAGAAACCCGACACACATCTGCACCAAAAAAGAAAATGGTGAACCCGACGTGAATCTCTTCTCCTCAATACGAAGACCGATAGCTTTCAGAGGTGCCGGAAGATTAGCATGTTACCCGGCCAAGCATTCGGTACGTCAGCCTCGTACTCCCCGAGAGAGAGATCGATGTGATCCCCGATTCTCTCCGAAGGTATATCCGGAGTAGCGAGGTCCTGGTAGACCCCCATGGATCAAGCTTGTGTTTGGTACCGGCCCCTCCGGAAGCACCTTCTGCCTCGATCGGAGAAGCCGGAGACCTTTTCTGGGAACCGACGGTCGAGCCACGATCTAGTGCACCCTCGGCGAGCTCCGACACTACGACAAGATGTTCACCCGCCGGCCCGTCCTATCGTGATGTGGTAGCTGGGGCATCGCCACCCTCAGAGGGCGGCCCGGGATATGGAGACCAATCGACCTGCTCGTGGTATTCACCGCCGGCCAGCCCGTCGGCCCGACGGCCCGCCTCGGCACCACTGTCGGTTCCCCGTCCATTCCCAGTCGCTGAAGGGGACCAAGAAGACCTGGGTCCCGAGTTTCAGTCGTGGAGCTTCTGGACCGTCCTTGCAGAGGGCCACTTCCCTGAGAAGTTTTGGCAAGTCGCAGGACCGGACTTTGATGCACCAGAATCGCTCACCCCGGATGAGTTCGAATGCTTCCGCCGAACTCTCCGGGAGACTCACTCCTGTCTTCACCGCCTACAAATGCCATATCCTGGGATTCAAGCGCACCTATGGGATATTGGTGAGCAGTGCCGTCAGATTGACCTGGCCACGCTCCCCGCGGTTCGGCACCCCGGGTCAATTGGGCACCACGAGGCCCTCCAACAATGATGCGTTGAGTGTTTTCAAGTACTCCGCAAGGTTATCGAGGAAGCCACCCCCCACATGTATATCTGTGGATGGGGGCAGTACACTGCCCTATGCTTCAGTACGATTCTCCGACAGCCCGATTCGCTGGGTGGCCCTGAGGGTACATCCCCAGGGATGGAAACTGTCAATATGGCTGACATGTCGGGAGAGGGGAACGGCTTGGAACTTCTCTACAGGGGCTCTCCCCCCGAAAAAAAGATGGTGTTGGATCCATCGATGAGAGTTACTCGTCACTAGAGGAACCTCCTGGGTCTCCCCACACCCACTAAAGCACTGACGTTGAGCCGAAACGTCAGCAAAGGTAAAGAGCACGGCGAGGCTATAAATCCCACCGACCCATCTGCCTCCATGCAGAGGGCAGAGGAGGATCCCGAAAAGGCCACGCTACGTCAACAGCTCACCGAGAAGAAGAAGCTATTTGACCAGCTCCTCGCCGAGCGCGCTGCAGAGCAGCGGCCTGACTACGGTGATCCTAGGCCAGGACAGCAGGGACAGGAACAACAACTCCTCGACGAGACTCTCCCGGGCAACCGTGATTATGCCGTGTTTGCCGACAGGGGAGAGGCCATTCCCTATTGCAAGAGGGCGCGGTATGTTTCACCACACCCTCCCGAACGGCGTGACTACCTGAGAAACCCCGCTCGGATTCCTCCCGCTGCCCCAAGGGCCGCTCCGCCCGCCATCCCACAAGCTACCGAGTTCGACGACCTGGTCGACGACCCGATTGAAGAGCCATGCAATGCGCTCGTGTTTAGAGATCCTCGCTAGGACTGGAACCCATGTCCGGACGATCCAATGGTGGCACTCATCACCCGCTTGGAAGCCTTGGAGACTTGGCAAGTGGCGATCCCACCGGACGGAAAGCCATACCCAGCATGGGTGGATGACATGCCGGCACCTCCGGGATTCGGGAACCCCACTTTCACCCCCTTCAACGAGACTGGAGATCCGCCACAGCAATTGACGCATTTCAACTCGAGGTGCGGGCCTATGCTGGGAACTCTGGCGCAGCAAGAGGCTGCTAAGCTTCACTGCTTTGTCCAGACACTAGAAGGGCCAGCATTTGTCTGGTACAACCAGCTCCCCGTCGGGTCGATAACTAGCTGGGAGGACCTTCGAAAATAGTTCCTCTACCAGTTCAGTTCTACAACCCGGAAGACGAGTATCGCAGACCTCTTCAAGTGCAAGAAAAGGCCTGATGAGAGAGTCGCGGATTTCGTCGCCCGATGGAAGGGTCTCACGTATTCCCTTGACATGCCATTGACTCTGGAGCAGTTGCTGACAATGTGCGTCAGGAACGTCAAGACCGAGATGGTCCCTTCCTTGATCACTCAGAATTACCCCGGAGTGTTCAGGAACTTCTCAGACAAAGATCAACGTCTTGAGAAAGCCCTGCAACAGGCCAGTCAGGCACACCCGCTGCCTCCTATGATCCCCGTAAGGAGAGTCAGCAGGGCTGAGCCCACTGTTGTTGCCCAGATAGAGGCCCCCAGGCCGTTGGAGCTGCTGCAGGTGAGGCCAGCTCCACAGCCTCACAGGAATCCGCCTCCACGGGTTCAGTTCCCGGCCCAGTAGTGGCAGCCCCAGAACCGGCTGACCCCTCCGCATAATGTGCTGCCACAACCCAGGCGAGATAATCAGGGTCCACCTCCTCGGCAGGCCCCTCCAACCCCTCGTTAAGACCACGCTCCTAGGGCCCCGCGATACCTGACTTACTCATTTCACGGGGATCAGGTTCCCGGTTATTTCCGGAGCGCCCTGGAGCAGAGGATTGTGCGACTTCCTGAGTGTTGGAGGCCAGAGGAGGCACATCTCACGGATAACCCCCGCTACTGCCCTTACCATCGGGCCCTGGGGCACACCATCCGGCGGTGCTACGTGTTTAAGGACTTGCTCCAAGACCAGATTAACAACAATGTAATCAGGTTGGGCCCAGCTCCAGCACAAGTGGCGGGTGTGTTCGTGGGATCAGATGACGATAGTGGCGACGAGGAAGAATGGAAGCTGGTCTCCGACCACGGATCCCAGAAGTATAATGACTGGATGGACCGCAAGACGATCGTTCGCGCCCATGGAATCATCCGTGCGCGCTTGAATCAGCCTGAGCCCCCAGAATCTGCGGGAGCTGCTCCGGCATCGCCGTCCCAGCCTGCCTCTTCCGAGAAGAGAAAACGACGGCGGCGCAAGAAGGAAGATCGCGCCCCGCCGGTTCTTCCACTATCCTGCACTCTCGGCGATTTCATGCCCTCGGAGATGGGGGTCCCTCCTCGGATCCGCCCGGTGATGAATGATTCGTCCGATGACAGTGTTGGGTACGCTTCGGTTAATACCGTCGAGCTGGTAAATCCCTTTTCGGTTCCCGACGTTGAAGAACACCAGGTGGACCTCCCTAGTGTCCCCGGTCGTCGCCACCGTCGGAGGAACCGCAACAACAGGAGTCGCTGGGGCACAACAGTTGGTACCTCCAGCCAGGCCGTGCACGCCACTGAGACTAGGCAGTAGGCTCAAAACCGAGCTCAGCGCGCGCAGCCCCCCATCCGGGGATGACGGATTCGCCTCCACCACCGTTTGTGGTGTGGGACCGGGCAGAACCGCCTCAGTCGCGCCGCGACCAGCTCCGTCCTGCCACGAGTCCATCCCGGCCTCCTGGCCCCAGTACGGTGACGACTTCCCGGGCTGCAACCAGTGAACAGTGAGATGCGCCAAGCTCCAGTCGGCCGCCAGTCCAACCGGCAAGGCCCGTCATGCCTCCAACCGCAGAGCAACCTCCTGCAACCAGGGGCTCGCGCTTGGCAAGAAAGTATGATGTCCTGAAGCACTTGGCCGACATCCCAGCAAGGATCTCCATCCTTGAGGCTCTGCGCCTGTCACCTGAGATGCGCGAGGCGCTCGCTGAAGCCCTGAAGATCCCCCTCCAGTTTGAGATGGAGGTTGCGGCTGCAGAGGCCTTTCACGCTGAAGCGATTGAGAACGCCGAATGTCAGGAAGTTATCTCGTTCTCTGGTGAGGATGAAGACCCTCCTATACAGGGGCACATTCGTCCGCTTTATGTTACTGGCCAGTTCAATGGCCTTCAAGTCCGGCGTTGTCTTGTCGACACGGGGTCTGGGATTAACCTGATTCCAACTCGGACGCTCCGGAGATTGGGGTTGTCTGAGGATGACTTGATTCCCTCCGACCTCAGGATCCAGGGGTACGACCGCACCGAGAAAACTCCGGTCGGCAAGATACGTTTGAAGACCCAGTTCGGTGACCTGGTTGCCAACACCGAATTCATGGTAGTCTCTCAGGACACTGTGTATAATGCATTGATGGGCCGGCCATGGCTCCACCTTCATGCGGAGGTTCCCTCGTCATACCACCAATGCCTTAAATACTCCCTCAATGGTCGAGTAGGGGTGCTTCAGGGAGATGCCTCTCCTTTTGCCTCATGTGAAGCCCGCTATCTGGATGCAGACTATTACAAGAGCAAGGATAAGCAGATCCTGACAGGTGAGGTTGAGCCTGTTGCTGTTTCAAGTGATCCCTGGGCAAGTTTAGATGACGCTTACGTCCTCCTGATCCATCGGTTGGACGTAGCCATGGTCTCGACGGCCTGTGAGTCTCCTGATGAGATGGCCGCGACCGCCCATGCCAGCTTCAGCGGCCCAGCAAGATCTGGTATCCCCAATGCAGTTTCCAACGCAGTCTATCCCATGGACGATCCCCCCCCCCCCCCCCCCCCCGAGTGGAGTGGACGTGGAAGACGCACCCCCAGCCTTTGAGGAGGGTGTCTCCGCCACGGTCGATGAGTTAGTACTGGTGAACCTTGGAACCAAGGCAGATCCAAGACCCGCATTGGTCAGTGCTGCCATGCCCTCTGAGGAGCGGCAGCAGTACGTGGACTTCCGGAGACAGCACCGTGATGTGTTCGCTTGGGGCTATGACGAGATGTCGGGGCTAGATCCTCAGGTAGTCGTCCACCGCCTTGGTCTCCCGGCGAACCATCGCGGGTTCAAGCAGCCTCCCAGGAGGATGCACCCATTCCACGGTGCCATGGTTGAGGCCGAAGTTGACAAGATTATCAAAGCCAACTTCGTGAGGGAAGTTCAGTACCCCAGATGGCTGGCCAACATCGTGCCGGTCTAGAAGAAGAATGGGCAGATCAGAGTCTGTATCGACTTCCGCGATCTCAACCGCCACTGTCCGAAGGATGGCTTTCCCCTTCCGGTGACAGAGCTGTTGATTGACGCCACGGCAGGGTTCCAAGCCCTCTCCTTAATGGATGGATACTCCGGATACAACCAAATCCGGATGGCCCCTGAGGATGAGGAGTTCACTGCCTTCAGGGCCCCCCAATGTATCTTTTGTTACCAGGTCATGCCCTTCGGACTGAAGAATGCAGGTGCCACCTATCAACGGGTGATGCACCGCATATTCAAGCCAATCCTCTGCACACTAGTGGAATGCTACGTCGACGACTTGGTGGTCAAATCGCGCCAGCATCAGGATTATCTCAATGATCTTGAGAAAGTGTTCGGATTCCTCCGGTCTCGCTGCCTGAAGATGAACCCGTTGAAGTGTGCCTTCGGGGTCACCTCCGGAAAGTTTCTTGGCTTTGTGGTAAGATACCGGGGTATTGAGATCGACCCAGAGAAGATCATGGCGATTAGCCAGATGCCTCCCCCAGGTAACATCCGTGAACTGCAAGGGTTCCAAGGCCACATAGCCTATTTACACCGATTCATCGTGAATCTGGTCGGCAAGTGTAATACCTTTTCTCGGCTCATGAAGAAAGGTTCCACCTATGTATGGGATAAGGAGTGTCATACTGCTTTAGAGGAAATCAAGCAGTACCTGCTTCAACCTCCTGTTCTGATGCCGCCTGTATCCGGGAAGCCGCTGGTCCTTTATGTGACTGCCCTGGAATGGTCCCTTGGTGCCCTTCTCGCCCAGAAGAACAACGAGGGAACAGAGAATAGCCTCTATTACCTCAGTCGCATGCTCCTTGATGCAGAAGTTAGGTATTCCCACATCGAGAAGAGCTGCATGGCGCTCGTATTTTCCGTACAGAAATTACGGCACTACTTGCAGCACCATGAGGTACAGTTGGTTTCTCGGGTAGACCCGTTGAAATATATCATGAGCCGACCTATGTTGATTGGCCGTCTAGCGCGGTGGGCTATGATTCTCCAGCAATTCGACATCAGGTATGTGTCTAAGAAGGCCATCAAAGGGCAAGCAATGGCGGACTTTCTGGCTGTTCACCCGACCTCCGCGGATCAGCCGCTGGATCTAGGCTTTCCTGATGAGGTCGTTCTCTCGGTCGATCGTGTTGATCCATGCTGGCAGATTCACTTTGACGGTGCCTCCCGGAGCCCCACCGGTAGAAGACTCGATAATCCTAAGCTCAACAGAGTGGGCTTGGGTATCGTCTTCATTACCCCGAAGCAAGTCGTGCTGCCATACTCTTTCCTGTTGTCAGAGGGCTGTACCAACAATGAGGCAGAATACCATACCCTCATCACTGGCCTCGAGTTAGCTCTCAAGATCGACGTGCCCCATATGTGTGTGAAAGGGTACTCCGAGCTGGTTGTTAAGCAGATAAATGGCGACTATGTTGTCAGGAAGCCGGGACTTGTGCCATTGCTGGAGTGCACCCTCCTCCTGATGGCCCAGTTCCCTTCTCGGCCAGAAATTGTCCATATTCCCCGGTCGCATAACGGTTGAGCAGATGCTTTGGGCAGCCTTGCTGCGTCACTCGCAGAGCACGAACAGGACAACCTGATCATCCGCGTAATGCACCGCAGGCTCATCGCTCCCGTTATCCCGGAGGGAGATCGCGGCCCATCGGTAAGTAATCTCACCACGGTTGCCCCTGTGCCTGGAGCCCCAAGTACCACAGATATGGCAGTCGAATCAGCCCCTGATTGGAGGACGCCTTTGGTTGAGTAACTCCAACATGGCATTCTCCCGTCGGATGGGGCCGAGCGCGAGCGAGTTCGACGCCGCGCATTGCAGTTTGTCCACCAGAGCAGTCCCAGCCTGGAGCATATCCTCTATAGACGCGGATTTGATGGTGTTCTCCTCTGTTGCCTTCAGGGAGTTGAGATCCCACGAGTCATGTAAGAGGTTCATGCTGGTTCATGTGGTTCCCACCAGACTGGGCTGAAGTTGTCCCACCAGATTCGGAGGATGGGATACTTCTGGCCCTCCATGATCCATGACTTCATCGAGTATGCCAGGAAGTGCCATGCGTGCTAGGTTCATGCGAACTTTGTGCATCGGCCGCCGGAGCCTCTCTATACCAACATGTATTCTTGGCCCTTTGCAGTCTGGGGGCTGGACGTTGTGGGACCTTACCTGCCGGCGACGGCTCGCCAGTGCTGGTTCATTTTGACCGCCACAGACTTCTTCTCTAAATGGGCAGAGGCGATTCCGCTCAGAGAGGTCAAATCATGTTCTATCACTGACTTCGTGACCTCCAACATCATTTATCGATTTGGAGTGCCTCATGCTATCCTCGCGGATAACGGAGCCAACTTCCGAGCAGCCGAGTTGAAGAAGTTGTACGCCAAGTACAACATTCGCTCGAACCATACATCTCGCTATCATGCGCAGGTGAATGGACAGATTGAGGCGTTTAACAAAACCCTCTCTAACATTCTGCAAAAGATGGTTGGTCAGAACAAGAAGAGTTGGCCGGACAAGCTCCCCAACGCCCTCTGGGCTTATCGGACGACAACTCGCAATTCTACCCAGATGATCCCTTATTCCCTGGTGTATGGAGCTGAGGCTGTCCTGCCCATCGAGATCCAGTTACCGTCCATGCGCACTGCGGTCTACGACCAGCAAGTGCCAGATAGAGCTGCTGAAGCCCGTCTAGTCGAGTTGGAAGAACTGGATGAGAATAGGCTTCGCGCTTTGCACAACTTGGAGAGGCATAAAAGCAGAATGGATCGAGATTTCAATAAAAAGGATCTCCTCCGCTCCTTCCTGCAGGGTGACCTAGTACTGGCCCTAAGAGCACCAATGATCCCTGGTAGGAAGCCGCCCAAGTTGGAGACCAAGTGGGAGGGACCTTTTGTCGTCCACAAGGTCTATCCCAATGGCGCGTACTCCCTAGCGACTATGGATGGTGATCGTGTCACTCCTCCCACCAACGCTAGGTTCCTCAAGCAGTACTTTGCCTGAGTGTCCATCGTCCTGCATGACGTTAAACTGCACTTCATCCCGCATGATGTTAAACAGCACTTCATCCCGCATGACGTTAAACTGCACTTCGTCCCGCATGACGTTAAACTGCACTCCATCCTGCATGACGCTAAACTGCACCACGTCCGAGCTACAAGACGTTAAACTGTTCATCATTCGTCCCACACGACGTTAAACTGCATTCGTTTGCGCTGCAAGACGTTAAACTACCATGCATCCATTCGTCCCGCACGACGTTAAACTGCATTCATCCACGCTGTAGGACGTTAAACTGCATGCTCCATCGTCCCGCATGACGTTAAACTGCACTTCGTCCCACAAGACGTTAAACTGCCTCTCAAGAACTACGTACGGCTTGATTCCCATCCTTATGGGATACGTAGGACCGCCAGGATGCTTGTGTTCCAGGTCCAGCCCCGTCTCTTGGTTGATCACGGGGATCTGCCGTCCTTTGGTTTCTCTAAGGGTGAGTCCTCCTACCCTTTTCGGTGATCTGTTAGCATGTTTTGGGGTACTCCGGTCTATGAACTGTAGTGTCGGATTCTATCTCGACAAGTCCTGTGTTGCTTGTCGGGCCTCGCGCTTCCTCTTGTTCGGGCCTTCCTGGGCAGCAAATCGATATGAATACTGCGCTTGAGCGGTTGATGCTCGTTTGTTTGCCTCATCCTAGGCTGACGCGATCGGATGTTGTGTTACGAATATGGTCAGCGACATCCTTGATCGCCATGTCAACTCTTTCAGGCTCTGAACATTGGTTGTGCAGTCCTTATCACACTCCACCTCAGTGTGTTGTAGTGGAAACTCGACACTCTCTCTTCATACTGACCCTAAGTACACCTCAACACGTTAGGCATGCCAACCAGGGTAATGGTGCCATTCGAGGCTCCCACGATATGAGCACCAATGATATATGCTGATGTCCTCCCTAAGGGCCATGTGTAGCTAGACCCTCGTCCCCATGAGGAGGAAGGAGTCGCCCGAACAATCGTGTTCTGGGCCCAGCATAGCTGGAGGCTAGCATCTCTGCCCCTCGGTTGATAGACATATGCAGGCCCCTATCCCAGGATCCTTCTCCTGGAATTGTGCATGACCGCAGGGCTGGGATGTGTCCCCACCTCCGTTGGGTCCGCCGTATCGCAATAAGCGGATTCCTCCATGGTCCGAGCCACACGACCTTAAACTGTGTTTCCTGGTCTTACCACACGACCGTAAACTGTGATCGTCTTGGCCGCCCGACGAGAAACGGCACTGCATCGTGATGTCCTCCTCAGGGGACACTCACGTTGGGCGCTGGTTAATAACCACGCCATTTATCAATGCCTTTCATGGCTTGATTATTGTGGCGACGCTAGGGATTTCTTAATCACAGGCATGTCGCTGCACAAAGAAAAACCATCCACCTTTAAGGACAAACAAGAAATACCAAATACCGCTTCTTTTGGGTGCGAGGGCCAGACCCGCACCCCTCCCCGTGCTGGTGCCCGATTGTGTTGCGCCACGCTTCAAGAACTACATGTGGCTTGATTCCCATCCTTATGGGATACGTATGAACGCCCGGATTTTTGAAACTTCGGGTCCAGCCCCCCACCTCTTAGGGATTCCCCCTTCTCTTGGGAATCCGCCGCCTTCGGGTCACCCTAGAGGCATGTCCCTCGACCCCTTGCAGTGGTCCACCAGTGTCAAGAGTACTCTGGTCTATTGCCAGGAGGGTCAGGTTCATCTTGGTCAGGTTCCTTCCACTTTTCAGGCTTCGTGCTCCCCTTCATTCGGACCCATCACCTATGCCCTGGGTGGAACCCCCGTGAGCGGTCTGGATACAATGCCTCAGTGCTCTACCACCGATCCGGGCTGGTGCCCCCAAGGGCCTTGGGCAGCAAATCGATATGAATTCTACGCTTGAGCGGTTGATGCTCGTTTGCTGCCTCATTCCATCAATGGTCAGTGCGATATTGATGCTTCTTTTCCGCCACGGTCCGAAGTACTCCCATATCGTTACGTCGGTGCCCCCAGTCCTTAAGTGAATGGCCGCATGATTCACATTACGTTTTCCACCTCCCATTCTGACCAGGCGAAACCTCGACACTCTTGAAACTATCCCTCAGTGCATCTTCACATATCCAGGGGATAGGACCACGATGTGGCGTACTTTGAGGTTCTTATGGTCCGAGCTCTAAGACCTTAAACTAAGATATGCCCCTATGGTCCGAGCTCTACGACCTTAAACTAAGATCTCCCAAATCGGGGTTCTACGTCCCGCATTACGTTAAAACTACACTCTCAGAACTACATGTGGCTTCATCTCCAGCCTGATGGAGTACGTAGGAACGCCCGGGCATCTCGACTCGGGTCCAGCCTCAGGGATCGCAAAGTCCCGCGCCGCCCAGGACTTCGGCATTCCGGCGTCTCCCTCGGAACCCAATCGTTGCGACCTCTCGCCGATCAGATTCCGAGGGGGGGCTTTTGTAGACGCCGGAAAAGTCAGTTGCTCCTCAAACGAAGTTCCGGATGAAGATAGTGAGGTCATATTTGGAGTCAGAAGCATGTTTCGGAAGGCCCGACGACCTTGCACGAAATTTCGGAGGCCTGCGCGCAATATTGGCTATGCGCGCGCAATCCTTCCGGGATTCACGCAATGGGCCGAGTCGGCGCGGAATGTTCCGCGACCGACGCCCGTGCGCGGCCCTATTGCGCACCGAGCCCCTATTTCGCGCCCGCGCAGAATTGCACGCCCGAGAACCGAATTGCGCGCCCAGGGTTGCCTATAAATACAAGGAGATCCCCAACGATTTGAAGGATTCCAGAATTAGAAGGGTCGCTCGTGCGCGCAATCCCACCCCCTCCGCGCGCAATGCCGATCTTCAGGTAACCTCCTTTATTTCGCACAAGCAAGCCTCGGGGTTCGCCTTCGCGCGCAACCCCTTTGGCTCCTTTCCTTTGACCAACTCCTCACCCAAAGGCCTTCGAGCGCAAAAGAAGCCTCTTGTGCGCAATTGCCCCTGGGTGCGTGCAATCCAGCCCGATTGCACGCACCCCCCCTTACTAAGTGTCCATTCGTTACAGAATGGGCCATTGCCCCCGCGCGCTATCAGAGGCATGGTGCGCGCAATCTCCATCTTCCGCGCGCAAAGTGCTGGCCCAATTGCGCGCCAGCCCGCCCAATTGCACACTGACCCGCGGTATTGCGCGCCAAGCTCCTCTTTTGCGCGCAAACCGCCGGGGTCACCCCCTTTGACCCCCTGAGGGTACCCGCCCGCGTGGCGCCCGATGATCGTCATCCCGGGTGCCCGCACCGTTCGTTGTCTTCCCGTGCGGCCCTCCAGGCTCGCGCGATGTGACACGGACCCATCGGCGGCACTACTTCATCCGCGCTGCAAGACGTTAAACTGCCAAGCATCTTCGTCCTCAACACACGACGTTAAACTGTTCTTCGTCCGGCAAGACATTAAACCGTCCGCTTCGTCCAACATGACGTTAAACTGTACTTCGTCCGGCAAGACGTTAAACCGTACGCTTCGTCCAACATGACGTTAAACTATACTTCGTCCGCGCTGCAAGACGTTAAACTGCCAAGCATCTTCGTCCTCAACACACGTCGTTAAACTGTACTTCGTCCGGCAAGACGTTAAACCGTCCGCTTCATCCTCAACACACGACGTTAAACTGTACTTCGTCCGGCAAGATGTTAAACCGTCCGCATCACCCGATCCTGTACCCCGCACGCAGGGTCCCCCCCGGTTTGGATGTGGCCCCCACCCGCTCGTCTCTGCAGGGATGTCGGGATTTCCCCTCTTTAGGGACGATTTATTGGAGTGGCCTTCGCCCACGGGGGTAGGGTATTACAAACCCCTAGTTTCTTGTGGGGGACTGCACATGTGTATCTCCATTGTGCTTCCCCACTGCCGAAGCCAGTAGAGGGCGTGACAGGGATCGAGGTCTCTCACCTTCGTCCCAAGTCCCTCTCCAACTGAGCTTTGCCGCATATGGGCCTCCTTAGAGTGTAAGCCCCAAACACCAGCGTCCAGCATGACGTGAAACTGTGAACCTCCCGGCCGTTCCATCCCCCTCTGTGCGAGGTGGTTCGGTTCAATCCTCCGCCCGGAAGCCTCGACCTCCTCGTGAGTCGGCTTGCCAACGTCCAGCATGACGTTAAGCTGTATATCCGAACTACGCTGACTTTGATCCTCGCTAACACGCGGTACATAGGAAGCCTCTACGGGGTCCATGCTCTTCACTCCATCATCCATCCTGATCCTTACCCGGGCCGCCTCATCCCGGTGGGGTCATGCCATTTCATTCCACTCCACTTCACTCGGGAAGCCTCCCATGTGCTGGCCCCAGCGTTGGAGGTTCCCCGCAAGGGGTTATGTCATCTGATCCACTCCTCATGTTGATCAGTCCGATGTCGTCCCCGCTGGACGTTAAACTCACGGCATACCCCGTGTTAAACATGGGAAGCTGAGGAAAACCTCAGGTAACACAGTTCCCCGTACCCAGCGCGCGATGCCTCAGGCCATCATGCCTTCGAGAAACCCTATTAGGGACGGAAGGCACACATGCAGAGCCGCAGTGTTAAGACACGCCCCCAACACCCAGAGCTACCTGGTCTCCTCACCGCGTGTTGCTGCCCCGACCAGACTCCTTGGAGCATCCAGGCAGAAGCAGCGTAATTAACCGGTGTCCATGAAGATATGGCGCTGGGAACGAGATTCACGAACATTCTTAAATCTATGAGGGAGACCCAGATTAGGCGACGAGTTCCGAGGAGACGTCCACGGAAGGAGGAGCCAACATCCCATCATCCCGGTTTCGATCAAGGAGCAGACGTCCCTGAATAAGGGATGGATGCCGCCCGCCTTTGGAAAGCGGGACTGCGGGGCCACAAGCCGCGCTCCCATCCCCTCGGGTCAACGGGCCCACGCGCGAACGCGTCTTAGCGGAACAGCGTCGGAACAGAAACCTGACGCACATCCGCACCAAAACAGTCTCGTCAACATAGTTAATAGATCAACTGGGATACTGATGAGGATAATAAATTTTAAAAGGTGGGTTTTGAGAAACATTTCACTATCACTTTCCATATCCACAAGCATCTGGTCTGACTGAACAAGGTGGTCCCTCATGATCTAAATTTTTAATTAGGACAAAGAGGATTTATGGACATGTAAGAAAAGATATGGTGACTATTATGGTATATCCTTAATTTGGAATCCACTCTACAATGAGTTCACCAGTGATATGTTTGTATTCCTTGATTTTATCTAGTAAGATAGATATCATGGTTTATCTCCCTACATTCATAAAAAATTGTAATTATTTTGAATTATATTTACATCCATTTTATTTTATGATATTACAATAGTTTGAAAACAACACATCAATGGTGGGACATCCAATTATGAAAACCATCCACTATTGATGAGTCTGGAAAAATTTTGGATTATCACCATGGTATTACAATTCCCTTTTGAGATGGATCGTACTATCATTCTCTATAATTTCATGGTCCATAGGATCCCCTATAAGGTTGGGTACAATCATATCTATAATAATGGTTTTTATAGTTGATCATTCATTTCTATATGATAGGTACTACTATCACATTATGGGGTTGAAATGGTGATATGTATACTGTACACTTCCTCTCAACTATATTTGAGGACACGATTCGTCCATAACTTGTGGGTGTAATATGATGCTCTACCTGCATCTCTATTGATGTGTGTGTTTCTAAACATTTGTAGATGGGCTCTGAGCCAATGGGAGTTCCATGATCATCAAACTCATTCATTTTTGTTAAACAATGTCAGGATATTCCTTAATCATTAAGTAGACCAAATAATAATCTTGGAGGTGGTGAAACATAACCCATAGAATTTTGTAGAAACAAACTACATGGAAATCTATGATTGATAGTGTGGTAAAAATATTTGATGTTGTAGGAATCCATAACACCACTGAAATCTGTTCAGTTCCCAATGAAATATAGAGGACCTATTTCCTAAGCGATTGGTGGGGAACTTTGTGGGATCTACCCCCATTGTGAAAAGTATGTAATATGGGTGGAATAAATAATGTAGACAAGTTATCCTATGCGTTTACCAGGAATGGATTCACTTCCCAATTGAAATGTCTATTTCATGGGGGACATATCATTGATGTAGTCTCAATATCATCATATCATCCTTATAAGATTCTATGTTCACAACTACCTCATATGAGAGAGAGACCACCTCTATTTGAGGCTTTGTGGAATGATAACCATATGATGACATCTTCCCAAACACATTAATATCCTTATCGTAGTATGTGAATGTTGATATATGGGATACTAACGGTGATGAACACAACTGCATTGTGCATCCCTTGAAGGGGCCCATAAAAAACATTACATAACCATGGATTCTTATAGGTCTACAAAGTCAATGATGACATGGTGTTTGATGGGGTTTCACCTTAAACTGTGAGTGTTCTCCCTTCATCACCAAGTCGATTCATTGAGGAAGGTTATGTTTTCAACATTGGGAAGTCCTTAGTGATGGTCCATTTTTAGTGAGGTGGACCACTTCATTTATTATATTTGAATCATGGAGGACCTCCATTCTGATTTGATAGAGAACTTGAATGATATATATATTGGTTGGTTGAGAATGGGGTGGACATCCACACAAGATATCAATGGGTTTGGGAAGACAAGTTCAATGGATTATAATAGTATAAGGAGGACCTATATTTTTTAATATGAGTGGGGATGACCTTCACTATAGTTTCAGATGGATCATGGAGGACCTCCATGATTACTAGTGATTGAGTGAGAAGGCCCTCCACTCTCTCTATAATTTGGGAGGGGAGGGCCTCCAGTAGAATTGATAGATTCATAAGGATGAAATTAGTTCTACATAATGAGAGTATGGGGAGGACCACACTAATGGATGTCGACGGTGTAGGGTAAACATCTTGTCAGGTTTATAGAGGAACATGGAGGCCCTCCATGAACTCTAATTAGAGTAGAGATAGTAACATTGTAATAGATATTTAATGAGTTTGGAAGACCCCCACATTAGATTGTGATGGTCTGGGGAGGACCACCTCAATAATTCTACTCATCCCTAGTTGATATATTTTTCCTGTTAGTGGTGTTAGTGATTGAAATAGTCATCTAGACGTGCCTATAATGCAATTGGGATCATGATTCCAATCAAAAAAATAAGGATACATATTAATCTATTGTTGGGATATGGATGGATACTCCATATAAAATTCGTCCAAATGAGCCTAAGAAGATACCCCTTTGAATAATGACAATAAATAATGTATGGAATCACTGATACCAAATGGTGAAAACCAACATTCTTCTATATTGATATATAGTATATGGATGTCATGGGTACAACCTATATATGATATTGAATCCACATGAAAACAAACAATCATATTACAACATTGAAAACTAGCAGGAATACATATATTCTAATGGGACTAGATGAAACTAGTTCCATTCAAAACCACATTCATGGATGGAATTACATAACATGAACCATTAAGGTTATCTATAGACCCACTTGAAGGGTGTGAGTCCACTAGTGAAGCCTATATATTAGTCATCCAATATTACTATCTTGGTTCCCTCTACTATTCCAAATAAGGGTTGAGATAAATGATTTCTTAGGATCATATGAGGATCCTTACGAACAACATCTCACACTCACCCCAAACTATCTCAGATAAAATAATCCCTTTCTCAACCCCCATATCAATTGGATGTATAAGAATAAAAATATTTAAAATTATGTTACTATGACATGGGATATATATATTAATGTGCCAAATCCATCATCAAACATCATAAAATTTAATTCAGATCCATTTAAATAATTCATCATTTAAATTTTTAATAATACATAATGCTTCTAAAAATTGATAATAAATAATCCAAATGGTTCTTTAAAAAAACATATATTTCAATGAAACTATATAGCATTTAATGGATGTAATAAAAATTAAAAATAACAAAATACATTTCAAAACATGTGCTTACACCCACTTTCCATGTAAATGAATCATTTATTTCAAATTACGCTATAATCCCAATTCAAAAAATATATAAAATAAATCAATTGGGTTTATTAGTTATATATTAAATTATTACATTTACATTTTTTTAAAAATACATAATATATGAATAAGTTTAATTAAAATAAAATAATTTTCATATAATAAATGAAAAATTGGTCAAAATACCTCAATTTAACTAAAACATCCTATTAAAATCACATTAAAAACAAGACAAAATAAACATTACATTTAAAAAATTCATAAAAAAGATTTAGAGATCACGATTGTATCCATTAAATAAATTTCATATGTATTTCCATGTGAAATTGTTCAAAAACTAATTTCTGAGGAATCTCAAGGGAAAATTAAAAATAATATGTTCTTGATATAATGAAACAAATACATATAAAATATTCATGGAATATTGAACTAAAAATGAATGAATAATTTTGAAACACCAACAGTGAAAAATTGGGAAAACCACAATGGATATATGACATCTCAACTATGATGGAGACCATTATATTTGAGAATAGAGATATAGATTAAAAAAGAATATATCAACAATCATCAATTAAACATAAATCATGAATGGAATAATGAATCCTAATGGTATGATAGCCACTATGATGAATGAATTGTGATAAGAGGTGAGATTGAACACTAAGAGAATAATAGCATATAAAATGAGAAGATCACATGTTATATTGGTGCTTCAATGATCCAAGAGATGAGGTTTTTGGAGAATAAATGACTTTAGAGTGCTCCAAAACCCTAAAGATAGGACTCTCATCTACATTGATATGTTTATGGTTTATAAGGTAGATTTAAGGTCTTTAATTGTAATTTTGATAACATTTATTACCATTCGCATGTTTTCATGGGCCATGTCTCACTATTAGTACTAACCATCATCCTTAATAATGAATCATTGAACACATAGGAGGAACACATAATTTAACCATGAAAAAACCATATAACAAAGATGCACACATAGATGAACCATTTGAAAACTGTGAACAAATAGTGAAATATGTTTCATATTTAGTGTAACTAGTTTCAACCATCTAGAAACCATGTATCCTCAGTAGAAAACATTGTTTAGACATGTGAAATCAAATAAATGGGATACAAACCATATAAAACGATTCAGTAAAATTCCAAAAATGACACAAAAGGAGATCTAAACATTGGTTACTAAAACCAATTTGTCAAAATAAAGAAACAAAACAACGGGTTGTTATATCCTTCCTACTATATGAACTGAAATCCCCAAAAAAATCTAGTGTGATGGATAGAACATGATGAAACAACAAGAATACCATTACTAACCATTTGAGGTGAATAGATCCTGGTCCAAAAGTGCAACAAAACAAAAAGCTAATAACAAAAAAGAATCCAATATCAGTATAGGGTTCTCGTTTTACAAAAGATTAAATCATCCTAGTAACCTATATTGTAAGTAAACAACCATTTCTGGAGTCATTCTCGGGCACGTTTTCAAGAAATTTTTGATGATTCTATATACCTTTGGGTAGGAGTAGTGGCATGGGGTGAATTTCTATTGAACTTTTATAGATAACTAAAGGATCGTGGGTTGTACACAGTTTGCGCACAGTTTGACAAACCGTGCGACCAAACCGTTCCAACCATAAAAAACTGGACAGAGAAGTCCGTATGGATTTTTCACAGATTGAAAACCCATGAGACCAAACCGTTCCAACCATGCATACCATATATATGGTTCCACATGGTTTGCACATAATTTTCCAAATCGTGCGCCTCGGTCCAGGAAACAGTTCACCTGATTTTTAATATCCAAAAAACTCTTTTAAACCCATATGAAACACCCCAGACTCCCATTTTTAGATATAGCCTCAGTCTTTACTAGTTTTAGTTGTTCACAATGCCGTCTTGAGAGATTTCATGGTGATTCAAACAACATTCTTCAAGATTGAATTCTCGGATTGACGATCTTCTCTCCTTCCTATATGTGGATTTCATCCTATTGTTTCTCCTGTTTATTAATCTATCGTTCCATGATATTTTCATGGGATATTTCCACCCATTCATTGCATCTAAAACTATGTGTTGATATCTGCATCTAGGATTGTGGCTCTAGATCAAGTTTTGCAAGATCAGGATGTATTTTACCTTAATTTATGTTTTAAGTATTTAGATCCAGAACATGATTAAAGTCATTTTTCCGCTCAGATTTTGAGGATTTTCTTTGGGAAAATTTCTTTCAATAAATCAAGGTATGTGGTCTAAAATCCATTCCCACGGTCTTAATTTGTTAGACGTATACAGTTGTACAAATACTGTGGTGTAACTAGATAATTATTAAATTAATTGATAAAACTTTGGGATGTTAGATCATTGGAATTAAATAGAATCCGTAATGTGGTTAATTAGTAATTTATTTTAAATAATTAATTGGTGGGTTTTCTATGCAAATTTTGTGATTCTGAACCAAGTTAAATAAATTTGTATGTTATGATGGAAGGATATGGTTTGATTAAACATCAGATAATGTTGTATATGTGAAATTGATATTTGATTTGGAAAAAGGGTTATGGGAGATAGAATAAAACTCATAATACCCATAGGGGTTATAGACATGGTGCCCTAGAACCAATGGAATGCATGGAATTATTATTTTATGGGACATGGACTGATGCTCCAAATACACATAGTGTTGTGATATAGGGTCTCACGCTCTAAATAATCACATGTGTTATTGATATGACATTCAACACTCCTTCATTTATTTTTTACTATGGTTTATTTTTTCTATAGATAAAATTATTATTGTGACATAATGATTATGATGTGAACATGAGAAATGGTTTAGGCACTGATATGGGCCGAAGAAGGTATTGTGTTTTGGGAGCCCTCAGGAACCAGGATTCTTTAGTTATTAAATAAAGGTAATTGCTTAAATATAAATTATTTCCACTATTTCCTTATTTTTTTATTAATGGAATTGCATACAGAGTTGTAATAACACACTACTCGGGCTGGCTGATCGATTCCCCAATAGACTTTGTTGTTGCAGGAAAGGACAAGGTCAAGGGCCCTAGTTAGATTGTTGTTTGGGGTTGGATCATGGGAGAGGGAACCAGACATGGGTTGGGACCCGTTTGGAGTTATTGTGTCATTACATTCAGTTTCATTGTAGATACGTGGCATTTGAATTTTCATAGATTGTTTTAACTTTCAATTGAGTATTGTATTCTCTGGTTTTGACAAATATATGTTATAGTATTGTTCTATTTATTTATAGGCTTATTTAATTTTTTATTTTTATCTTCTTCTGGTATTTTATTCTGAAAACAGAGGGTATATTCTCACTATGACTAACATACGAAACCTTTTCTACTAGTTTCCACCCTCTGGCGTATGGGATGGCATGCATGAGGGAATGTGGCCAACCATATCGGGGCACTGTTTATTGGATCCTAGGTGGGGATGATACAAAGTGGTTTCAAAGGGAATGGTTTTCTTTCTTCTTATTTTAGTTGTCTTACTATTTGGGTAATGGTAGGCATGAGGTTAGGGAAATTAGGGGCTTGATAATGAGCTTGTGCATGGGATTTGCTGTCACGACCCGTCCTCGGGGCCCGTGCCGTGACAACCCCAATCCCGCCTTCCATAGGCCAGGGGCTGGCGACTAACACCAAAGGCATAATTCCCGATAACTAGGAAGGTGTTGCCTTTATAAAATTATACAAACACCATAGAGTACAAGAGGAAGTAAAACACTAAGCAAAACTGAGTACAACAGTAAGTGCAGAAAGTAAAGGGGGCATGAAATACATGCCCAACTGTAAAGTACAACTAAAAAGGGAAAACATCAACAAAAGTAACACTGCAGCCATGAGCCGTCCACTGGAAGTCCCTCCTGATGGGCTAGTACAGAAAGCCTCCACAGCTCCTCGGGTCCTGTCGACTAATCCAAGTACGTCCAGCCCAGTGGTCCACCTCTGAGTACCGACCTGCTCCGCGAGCCTCAACCGCGATCAGCGCTGTTCGTCGTCTGCAACCCACACAAGTAGTGCGGGCATAGCCCGTGCAGGTGTGAGTATAAGCTACTCAGTCTGGACCCCGAGACCCCCTAAGGTCTCCCAAAATCCACAAAGGACAAACCACATAAGAGAGATACAATCATGAAGTAACATAAAACACTGCTTAGGTATATGCCCATACATATGCCTAAGTCATCAATTCCAGTACGCTCCAACCTCCAAGCCCAAGTACAACCCAGTCCACACAGGAAAGAAATTCTTATTCCACACAAGAAAGCAAAACGTAATCCACACAGGATAGCACAACTCAATCCACAAAGAAATGCAAAATAGGATTCATCTCACATAGGTATACTTCTTCGTATGATGATAAAGATGTTCAGATATTATTACTGATTCATCTAAGCCACCGGACCCACAAAGGATCGATAGGTACTAACCCACCAAATGACCAACATAGGATCAGATCCACACAGGATCGATAGGTAACTAACCCCCGCAATGACCCACACATGATCGGACCCAAACAGGATCTGTAGGCGCTGGCTCACACAGAACCGCTGAGCACTGACCCACACAGGATCAGATCAACACAAGATCTGTAGCACTGATCCACGTAGGATCGCTGAGTGTTGTAATCATCGTCGTGGAATACACTGAGGATCTCTGTACAGTCGTCGTCGTCGCAGTCGCAAACGCAACCAGCTCTAGGGTTCCCGGAAACAGCAAGCTCGTTCGGGAGGGTCCGATCCATGAGCTGAGAGGCTGATACATCAACTGACACAATGTCCGGAGTTGATGTATGCAAATGTTTTGTATCATCAACAGGAACTCAGCATCACAGACGGCGCGTCAATCGGACTCCCGGTCTGGAAGTTATTGGATTTTTCGTCCCAGGGGCCCGGTTGGTTTTTAAGGCAAAACCAACCCGACTGTACTCCACCTGCGTCCAATCCTCGGGCGGAGTAAGCCAAAAGATTTTTCTCACTAATAGGAATCCAATCAAGTCGATGGTACTTCAATCGGACGTGCGGAGCTCAAGTTATAAGCGTTTCTACTCCAAGGGCCCGGTTGGTTCATATACGAACCAACTCGGCCGAACCCAAAGTATTCCGAAACCTTTAGTGTAATATACCGAAATGACCATATCGATCCAAGTATCGCATTGCCACTGACGGTGTGTCGATCGGAGGTCTGTTGCCCGATATATAGGCAAAAGACCGAAAAGGGTCTGAAAACGGGGATTCAGGCCCGGATCGGCCCGGCTCGGCGGCCTGGTGCGCTGGCGCGCGGCGCCAGCTGGCTCGGCCGAACGAATGAGACATTTGGTAATGTGGGGGGGTGCACTGCCCCCCGCCGTTCGGAAACCGTGGCCCCAATTAAGGGGCCTCTCAGCTGGCCAGTCAGGGGTTTTGACCCCTGGCTGTTCCCCTATTCGGCCGGCCTGCCCTAGCCATCCGGTTCTTGCTCGACAGGACCGAAGATTGTCGTTCCCCTCCCTGCTCCATCGCTGGCGGCCCGAAACTGGCCGCTGGTCACCCTGCTCCACCACGGCCCGGAACCGGCCACGACCTTGGTTCTTCTGGTGCGGCGCGACGGCACCGCGCCCCTCCTCCGCGGCCCCGCTCCAGACGCAGTGTCTTCGGGTTTCTCCGACGCGGCGCGATGGCGTCGCGTCCTTGTTCATTTTCACGGCGCGGCGCGATGGCGCCGTGAATTTCCTTGTCGCACGATTCCGCGCGGTGCGACGACACCACGCCATTCCCATTTCAAACCACAAAAGAAACCAACTTCGATAAGGATGAGGGTCAGCCGTGTTTGTGTGGTCCGGCTCCCTCACATTAATCGATAACAATTGGTCATATTCCCTGAATAACGTCAATGTATTAATCACGAAAAAATAAATAAACCCCCTACCTTGAGCGAGGCCTGAACGGAGCTTCGTCGAACGAGGATTCGTCGCAGAATATCTGTCGCGGAAAGTGGTGCCTTGGAAGAAGGAAGTCGCATCGCGGGAAGGACATTGAGGTATACGGCGTCACGTAGTCTGTCTCCGAGGACTCGGCATTCTTCGTCGAATATCGATGCGCTCTTCACGTTCTTCGTCGAAGATGAAGAAGATCTTCAAGTCCTTAGCCTTTTCTCCCAAAGACTCCACCACAAGAAACTAACCCCAAAAATAAATTAAGCCACACTTAATTTATTAACTTGACTTAGTTTGAAAATCAAACACACACATTATCTCACTTCATTAATATCATAAGTTATCAAAAATTAAATGTGAGTTGAGGGGGGTTAAAGAATGTGAAGGGGTGGGGTTTGTGTGGGCCCCACCACCCTTATAACAACCCTTTGGAAGTTGGGTAGTTACCCAACTTCCACCCAAAGCCTAAAACCACTTTGTTAAAATAAAAATTGTAGTTTAATTTTTATTTTAACTTCCGCAAATTTTATCAACTTCCCTTGTGTAAACGCAACTCCGGAAATGGCATTCCTAAGCAATTACAGGCGCTGCGGTTCCATCGGTGCCCTCAGAATTCAATTCTGAGCACTGGTTCAAAAGATAGAAATTCCCGCTCATTCGTTCACTGAATGTACCCGAGATAAACTTCGGATATAAATTACGGGTACTATGGGCCTCGGAATCAAGCGCTGTCAGAAACTGCATTCTTGTAAAATTCCAAAAAAATTAAGAAAAAATTTCCCTTGAATTTTACGGGTCTTTACATTACTCCGACCTTATGTCTTTACGTCACCATAAAGATACATCGAAAATTATGGAAACAAATGTGGGTATTGAGCACGCATCTGAGAATCACACTCCAAAGTGCTCTATTGGAGGTTCCTGTGCTGCCATCTAATGCACACTAGAGGAATCAATCGTCCACATAGGACCCGCTCCTATCGATCCTCGATCTCCACCAGGACCTCCGCAAAAGTCACCCCATCATCAACATCTAGCTCCGCATGGTCAATGATATGCGTCAGGTCATGCACGTATCTCCTCAGCTGAGATACGTGGAAGACATCGTGCACCCGGTGCAATTGAGGTGGTAGGGCCAGGCGATAAGCCACCTCACCAATCCTGCTGAGGATCTGGAATGGTCCGATAAATTGTGGAGAAAACTTGCCGCCTCAGCCAAATCTCTGTATACCACATCTAGGTGAGACTCGCATGAAGACATGGTCGCCATCCTCAAACTCAAGTGGCCTCCGCCTCCTGTCCGCATAAGACTTCTGCCGGCTCTGAGCTATCCTCATCCACTCCTGGATGACCTAGACCTTCTCTGTCATGGCCTAGACCATCGCCGGTCCCACAATTGCTGACTCCCCAGGGTCTGTCCAGCACAACAGTGATCTGCAAGGTCGGCCGTACAACGCTTCGTAAGTTGCCATCCCAATGGTGGAGTGATAGCTGTTGTTATACGCAAACTCCACCAAGGGTAGGTGGTCCTTCCAGCTACGACCAAAGCCAAGGACACATGCGTGGGGCAAGTCCTAGAGAGTCTGAATGGTCCTCTCCATCTGACCATCAGTCTGAGGGTGAATGGTGGTGCTTAGATGTAGTTGCGTCCTGAATTCCTCCTACAACCCCTTCCAAATACGGGAAGTAAAGCGAGCATCTCGATCGGAGACGATAGATGATGGCACACCGTGAAGCCGTAAAATCTCGTGAACGTAGAGACGTCCGAAGCTCTCTAATGATCCCTGCTCTCTAATGGGTAATAAGTGTGCCGACATGGTGAGTCGGTCGACAATCACCCAAATGGAGTCATGACACTGGAAGTGTGTGGAAGTCCAGTCACGAAGTCCATAGACATGTCATCCCACTTCCACTCCGGGACCTCCAAGGGCTATACCAAGCCTGCTCGTACCTGGTGTTTTGCCTTCACCTACTGGAAGGGTAGGCATTGAGGAACGAACTCTTCCACAACCTTCTTCATGCCTGGCCACCAGTGTTGTCATTTGAGATCCTGGTAAATCTTCGCCACTCCAGGATGTACCGCCAATGGTGAAGTGTTAAACTCTCTCAACACCTCCACTCGTAAAGCAACTGGTACCAAGGTATGTCCTCTAAAAATGACATCGTGCTCTGATTCAAAGGAGAAACCATCAGGTGCATGTCCCGAGGATATCTGCGCACACCGCATCTCACAGTCAGTGTCCCCACGCTGTGCTGCTCTGACCCGCTACAGTAGTGGAGGAGTGATTGTGAGAGATTGAAGGAAGGCTGCTCCATCTCTATCCATGAAGTATATCTGCAAAGTGGCTAACTGCTCTGACGCCTCCTCAAGTAGCTGAATGCTCGTCCTCCCGCTGAGAGAATCAGCTACCACATTCCCCTTCCTAGGAGTATAAACTATATCAAAGTCATAGTATTGGAGGATCCTGAGCCATCGCCGTTGTCTCAGGTTCAGTTCCTTCTGAGAGAAGATGTACCTGAGACTCTGATGGTCAGAATAGACTGTAAAACGCTCGACAATCAGATAGTGTCTCCATGTCTTCAAAGAGAAGACCACTGCTACTAAGTCCAGGTCATGGGTAGCGTAGTTCTGCTCATGCGGCCTCAACTGACGTGATCCATAGGCGATCGCTACCTGCTCCTGCATCAGGACACATCCGAGTCTGGTCCCTGATGCATCACAGTAGACTACTTACCCTACTCCCTCCTCTGGCAACCTCAAGATTGGTGCACTGGGCAATCTCTGTCTAAGAACTTGGAAGCTCTGCTGACATCTGTCCGACCACACAAAGGGTTTTCTCTTCTTCTTCAAAGCAGAGAGTGGTGCCGCAACTCTGGAAATGTCTGGCACGAATCTCCGATAGTATCCAGCTAGTCCCAAGAAACTCTGCACCACTGTCACTCTCTTGGGTGGCTCCAAAGCTAGTACTGCCTCGATCTTCACGGGATCCACCACAACTCCCGCCTCAGTGATGACGTGTCCCAAGAAGTGGACCTCACGTATCCAAAACTGACAATTTGAGAGATTCCATAAAGATGGTGCTCTCGGAGTGTCTCTAGTACAACCTGAAAGTGGTAGGCGTGCTCCTCCTCAGTCGTCGAGTAAATAAAAATGTCGTCGATGAAGACCATGACAAATCGATCGAGGTATGGCTGAAAGATCATGTTCATGAGGGCCATGAACAATGCTGGAGCACTGGTTACACCGAATGGAATAACCAATAACACATAGTGGCCATACCAACATCTGAACGCCATATTCTGCACGTCCTCGTCTTGAACTCTGAGCTGATGATAGCCTGACCTGAGGTCTATCTTCGAGAACCACCGCACTGCCTTGAGCTGATCGAAGAGGATGTCAATCCTCGGTAGCGGATACATTTTCCTCATGGTCACCTGGTTCAGGCGACGATAGTCGACACAAAGTCCCAATCTCTCATCCGACTTCTTGGCAAACAAAATCGGGGAACCCCAGGGTGAAAAACTCGGTCGGATGAATCCCTTGCCCAAAAAGTCCTCCAACTATACCCGTAGCTCTCGAAGCTCAGTGGGGGCCATCCAATATGCTGGGGTGGATATCGGTGTTGTCCCGGGGTACATGTCAATATAAAAGTCTACCTCTCTGTGAGGAGGTAGTCTTGGACGTCATCGGGGAAAATGTCCGCATACTGATCCACCACTGCTGGAAAACCATGACTCCGTACGTCAACTACTCCTAGTATGAGGCTAGCCAAATGATGTGTAATGGGATTCCCTCTACTCTGCGTGAGTCCATCCTGTGCTGATAAGGCTCCCTTCTCGCCGGTGAAGGTGAACTTGCTCTCTTCGGTGCGTACACATGGCACCTTGCACCTAATACAGTCGATCTGGACATGAACCGTAGATAACCAATCCATGCCCAAGATGATTTCGTAAGGCCTCAACACCGCTACAAGAAGATTCTAGCAGAAGATCCCGCCTCCTAGAGTAATCTCACACTGTCGGCACTAGTGCGTAATCGTCGAGTCTGCTCCCGTAGGAGTCTCTAGAATTAAGGATCGAGACAATGGCTCTGTCGGAATCTCCGATCTCCGAACAAGGGGAGCATCTATGAAAGAATGACTCCCTCCTATGTCTATAAGGACTGTAGCATGGTTGGAATAGACACAGATAGTACCTAGAATCATCTCGGGCGTGCCGTGGTCTTAGGCCTCCGCTGCCTAGAGCTGTGCCTGTCTCTGCCTGCCAACTCCCTGTGGTCAGGGTGGACCTCCTAGTGGTGGTGGTGGTAGGGCCTCAAAGCGCCGCCCACTACCTGCTGCTCTGCAAGCTCCTCTGCCTCATCCGACTGCTCCCTGCGGACCTCCATAGTCAACCCTTTGCCTCTGTCTGGGTGGTCCATCAATCATCTACTGCTCCTCTGCACGGCGGGTCGGGTAATCACGAGCCATGTGGCCCTGCGCACAAAATGTTTAGCACTGTCTACCTCTCGAAAGACTGGCTTCGCGCTGAGTGCCCCGCACTGCTGAGCCAGCGTCCTGAGGTCGTCTTCCCGAGGGTCTGGTCTGGCTGGACCCAAGAGTCATCCGTCGACTACCTGTAGCAGAAGACTCTGCTACATGCCGCCCTGCGGTAGGTCTCACTACTGAAGTAGGCTCAGCAAGAAAGCTTTCGATCAGAAGGGCTCACTCCAGTACTCCTTCCTGAGTCAAAATGCTGAGGGATATCAGCGATGCTCTGATATCATGCCTCATTCCATGCTTAAAGGTCTGGGCCTAGAAGAATGGGTCACATACCATGTCTGTCGATTAGTGCGAGAGATCAGTAAATCTCGCCGAGTACTGGGCAACCGTCAAGCTGCCCTGCCGCAGCTGTAAAAGATCCTGGATGCACACCGCACGGAGGGTGGCTGGGACGAACTCCGAGAAGAAGAGGCTCTCAATGTCCTCCCAGAGTATAGATGCTGCATCGTGCAACTAGAGCATCAAGCACCACCATAGGCCCGCTGCTGTGTGCAGTAGGATCGCTGCGAGGATCACCATGAGGTCTGTTGGTGTCCTCACTAGCCTGAAAAACCGTACAACTACCTCCAGCTAGTCCTTGGCTTCCTGGGGGTCCGTCTCCCCGTGGAACCTGGGCGGTCGCTGGCGCTGAAACTCGTGAAGTGCACTCAGGCGACGTGCATCATCAGCGGCTGGAACTGGTAGCATAAGTGGCTTGGCAGGTAGTGTTACCGCCGATGCCTCTGCTGTCAAAGTGCCCTGTACCGAGGCCTCGTCGCTCGGGGGGCTGTCGTCACACACAACTCTTGGAACCCTAGCTGGCTACCATCGTGGGGCCATCCTGAAAGAAAGAGGTGTGCCACGGTCAAACAGTATACCTGGTGAGATAATATTAAGTAATCACAAAGAAAACATGAAACACGCATGAAATCAATGTTTTCGTGCATTATTTCGGAAATCAGAAGTCAGGGTCCTGGTGTACGGATACGTCGGCCGCCGTACCAACACTGGACTCCCTGGACTGATAACCACACCCAATACACTTAACACTATTTCTTCACATAGGAAAATATCAGATTCCTAAGTTCTGTGGTAGAACCGAACTCCTCTGATACCAATTTGTCATGACCGGTCCTCGGGGCCCGTGTCGTGACTACCACAAGCCTACCTTCCATAGGCCAGGGTCTGGCGACTAACACCAAAGGCGTAATTCCCGATAACTGGGAAGGCATTTCCATTATAAAAGTAATAAAACACCACAGAGTACAAGCGGAAGTAAAACACTATGTAAAACTGAGTACAATAGTAAGTGCGGAAAGAAAAGGGGGCCGGAAATTCAAGCCCAACTGTAAAGTACAACGAAAAAGGGAAAACAGAAACTAAAGTAAAACTGCAGCCACGAGCCGTCCACTAGAAGTCTCTCCTAAAGGGTGAGTACAGAAATCCTCCATAGCTACTTGGGTCCCGTCGACTACTCCAAGTACGTCCATCCCAGTGGTCCACCTCCGGGTACCGACCTGCTACGAGCCTCAACCACGATCAGTGCTGTCCGTCGTCTGCAACCAACACAAGTAGTGTGGGCATAGCCCGTGAAGGGGTGAGTATAAGCTACTCATTAGGGACCCCAAGACCCCAAAGGTCTCCCAAAATCCACAATGGATAAACCAAAAAGGAGAGATACAATCACGAAGTAACATCCAACACTACATAGGTATATACCCATACATATACCTAAGTCATCAATTCCAGTACGCTCCAACATCCGAGCCCAAGTACAACACAGTCCACACAAGAAAGAAAATTGTATTCCACACAGGAAAGAAAAACGTAATCCACACATGATAGCACAAATCAATCCACAAAGGAAAGAAAAATAGGATTCAGCTCACACAGGTATAATTTTTCATATGACGATAAAGTTGTTCAGATATATTTACTTATTTATCCAAGCCGTCAGACCCACAAAGGATCGATATGTACTAACCCCCGCAAAGACCAACACAGGATCAGATCCACATAGGATCGATAGGTAACTAACCCCTGCAATGACCAACACAAGATCAGTCCAACACAGGATCTGTAGGCGCTGGCTCAGACAGAACCACTGAGCACTGACCCACATAAGATCGAATCCACACAGTATCTGTAGCACTGATCTAAATAGGATCGCTGAGTGTTGTTGTCATTGTCGTCGAATCAAATGAGAATCTCTGTACAGTCGTCGTCGTCGTCGCAGTCACAAACGCAGCCAACTCTAGGGTTCCTGCAAACAGCAAGCTCGTTCGGGAGGGTCTGCTCCACGAGCTGAGAGGCTGACACATCAATTGACATAAAGCCAGAAGATGTTGTATCCAAAAGTTCCGTATCGTCAACACGAACTCAACGTCGTAGACGGCGCGTCAATCTGACGCACGGTCTGGAAGTTATTGGATTTTTCTTCCCAGTGGCCCGGTTAGTTTTTAAGGAAAAACCAACCTGACCGTACTCCACCTGCGTCCAAACCTCAGGCGGAGTAAACCAAAAGATCCGTCTCACTAAGAGGAATCCATCCAAGTTGATGGTATGTCAATCGGACGTCCGGAGCTCAAGTTATAAGTGTTTCTACTCCGAGGGACCGTTTGGTTCATATACGAACCAGCCCAGCTGAACCCAAAGTATTTTGAAACCTTGAGTGTAATATACAGAAACGACCATCTCGATCCAAGGATCTCATTTCCACAGACGGCGTGTCGATCGGAGGTCCGTAGCCCGAGATATGGGAAAAATAACGAAAAGGGTCTGAAAACGGGGGTTTCGGGCCCGTACCAACCCGGCCCTAGACCCCCTGGGTCGGCCCGACCCAGCCCGAAGGCCCGGCGCGCTGGCGCGAAGTGCCAACTGGCTCGGCCGAACGGCCGTGCCGTTCCGTAATGCGGTGGGGGGGGGGGCTGCTACACCCCGCTGTTCGGAAACCGCGACCCCAATTAAGGGGCCGCTCAGCTGGCCAGTCGGGGGTTTTGACCCCAAGATCTTCCCCTTTCCGGCCGGCCTGCCCTGGCCGGCCGATTCTGGCTCCACGGGACCGATGATGGTCGGTCCCCTCCCTTCTCCGACGCCGGTGGCCTGGAACCGGTTGCCGGTCACCCAACTCCGCCACGGCCCAGAACCAGCCGAGGCCTTGGTTCGTCCGGCACGGCGCGAAGGTGCCACATCCCTCCGCCGTGGCCCCGCTTCGGCCGCGGTGTCATCGGGTTTCTCCGACGCGGCGCGACGGGGTTGTGTCCATGTTCATTTTCACGACACGGTGCGACGGCGCCGCACATTTCCTTGTCGCACGATTCCGCACGGTGCGATGGCACTGCGCCATTCCCGTTTCAAACCACAAAAAAAAACCAACTTGGATAAGGAGGAGGGTCGGCCGTGTTTGTGTGTTCCAGCCCCCTCATGTTAATCAATAACAATTGGTCATATTCCATGAAGAACGTCAAAGTATTAATCACGAGCAAAATAAATAAACCCCCTACCTTGAGCGAGGCTTGAACGGAGGTTCTTCGAATGAGGATTCATCGCGGAATATCCATCGCGGAAAGTGGCGCCTTGGATGATGGAAGTCACATCGCGGGAACGACGTTGCGGTATACGGCGTCGTGTAATCGGTTTCCAAGTACTCTTACTTCTTATTCGGAGATCGATGCGTTCTTCACGGTCTTCGTCGAAGACAAAGAGGATCTTCAAGTCCTTAGCCTTTTCTCCCAAAGACACCACCACTAGAAACTAACCCCAAATATATATTAAGCCACTCTTAATTTATTAACTAGACTTAGTTTGAAAATCAAACACACACATTAACTCACTTCATTAATATCTTAAGTTATCCAAAATTAAATGTCAGTTGAGGGGGGTTAAAGAATGTGAAGGGGTGGGATTCGTGTGGGCCCCACCACCCTTATAACATCCCTTTGGAAGTTGGGTAGTTTCCCAACTTCCACCGAAAGCCTAAAACCAAATATTTAAAATAGAAATTGTAGATTAATTTTTTTTAACTTCCACAGATTTTATCAACTTCCCTCGTGTAAACGCAACTCTAGAAATGGCGTTCTTAAGAAATTACCAGCGCTGAGGTTACATCGGTACCCTCAGAATTCGATTCTGGGAACCGGTTCAAAAGTTAGAAATTCCCGCTCATTCATTCACTGAACGTACATGAGCTAATGTTCAGATAGAAATTCTAGGTACTCTGGTCCTCAGAATCAATTTCCGTCAGAAACTGCGTTCTTGTAAAATTCCAAAAAAAATTAAGAAAAAATTTCCCTTGAGTTTTACGGGTCTTTACATTTGCAAACACATGTACTGGGGAAAACTGATGTACTCAGGGTAGGAGTGATGTTATTTCCATATGCCATTATAGTTTAATATTATTTCACCATGGGTGACTCACTTTTTGTGTGATGTGATTATTAATTCTGGAATTTATTGATTGTTGATTCATGGCCCAGAATGACATGAGTGTTTTGTCATCATGCATCATTCTAGGCACTTAGTAATATTGAGTCATGCATTACTTTAGGAATGCACGAGGAAACAGATTATGAGTAGGTTCATGAAATTAATCTATTTTTCCCCCATGATTGTTAAATTGAAACTAAAATGGTGTCTAAATTTGAAATTGGAAGATATAATTGGAAAATTATATAAAAAAATTGGTTTTGTGTAATTGTGATAACATGGTGAAACGTTTCCTAAGCTGTGTTTTAAGATTTGTAGAAGTATGCCACAATGACGATAGTTGAGAGGATGATCGGGGGGAATAGTTGGGAATGGTCATCCAGTAGTTGAACCTGAAGCACCAAAAGTACCAACTGGGAAAGAAGGGAAACATTTTCATGAGAAAATCACCCGTTTCATACAAATGATGTAAAGAAATTGAGGGTGGGTTTTAAAAATCATGTCTGATCTGACAAGGGAGATTTAAATGAAACACCTACCGACTATTACTAGAGAGAGTGGTCCAGAGAAATCTCTGTGATGGATTGAATATATCGATACTATAATATGCCACCTCGAGACGCCTATTGAGAAAAGAGTCAAGTTGGCAGCATACATGTTGCGCGATCATGCGAAACGTTGGTGGGACCACCAGACTTGTGATGGATAGCTAGACACTATGGAGCGGAAGGAATTTCAGGAGAAGTTATTTGATCACATTTATCCAGAGATGCTCAGGTAGGAGAAAGCAATTGATATCATGAGGCAAACTCAAGGGAATAGGTATGTGATGGACTATGTTGGACTCTTTACAAACATAAGACGTTTTTCACCATAATTGGATGTAAATGAGGCTACATTAGCAAGATGATTTCGAGATGGACTTACATGTGAAACTAAGACTCATGTGAATATTTTTAGGCTAAATATGTTTCTGGAAGTGGTAAATCAGGCTCTTATTTTTGAGGGGAACCTAAAAGAATCTTCCATTGGCAGACAAATAGTTTTTACTATACTGTAAGGTGGTGTGACTTTTGAGAGTAAGAAACGACGTTATGATAATGTTATCCAGGGAGGTGGAAAACAGAGTAACCGGACCGAGGGGTCGGTTACAAAGTACCTTAACTGGGTGTTTTTTCACCAATGTGGTAGGTCGGGACACTATCGTAATCAATGTTCCCGACCCCCAGTTGAATGCAGATAATGTGGTAGGATGTGAAATCTCTAGAGGTTTTGTAGGAACCAAATGCAGTCAGGTAGTAATGGAATATATAATCAGAGTCAGAGTGTGGTAATAGGATCTTCTACACATTTTCAGTCCTAGAGTTGGAGTTCTACTAGCCGAGGTGGTAAAGGTAACAGAAGTCGTTCTCTTTGGAAACAATGCCTATATCAGCATAGTGGTAAAAGTCAGGGTAGTCAGATGGCATCACATGGAAGAGGAGAAACACATTTACATGTAGTATATCCAACACTTGTGGATAGCGAGGCTGGACCATCGATAGAGTGTGCTACTATTCTTGTGTATTCTACATTACCTAGTGCCTTATTTGATACTGGTGCCTCTCAATCCTTTATATCTAGAAAAAAATTTAATGGTTTGTGCTTGGTGGGTGAGTTTGTGAGCGAGGTTATGAGGATAGATACACCATTGGGAGTACAGTCTAGGGACATCTATATTTGCAAGGAATGCTCTCTTGAGATTGTGGAGTATAATTTTCTGTGGGGTCTCTATATCATTTACATGACAAGCTTCGATGTAATTCTCGGCAAGGACTTGTTAGTTTCATACCGAGCCCACGATGACTGTTATCGAGGGAGGGTGACATTTATGTCACCTTCGGGTGACCATTACATTCACCGTGCGGAGTGGGATAACTAGGAAGGCCGAGTAGGGATAATTACTCATCAATTGGGAGAGCTCACAACCCATGTTGCTAGTCATTTTCTTGATGAATAAGGTTTTAGGAAAGATATCCTTCCACTAGTGATTGTTTTGTTTCCGGATGACTTTCCACAAGTCTTCTCAGAGATTCCACCTAATAGAGAAGTTGAATTTACTATTGAGATCATTCCAGGAGATGAGACAATATCAATTTCACCATATATAATGGCACAAACCGAGCTTCAAGAACTCAAATCAATGTTGGAATACTTGAAGGATAAAATATTTATTTGTCCAAGTACGTTGATGTGGGGATCACATGTACTGTTTGCAAAGAAGGCTGATGGGAGTTTACATTTGAGTGTCGATTACCCGAGGTTGAACAAAATGACTATGAAGAACATATATCCTCTACCACGTGTAGATGATCTCTTTGACTAGTTGAAATCGACTTAAGATCGGGGTATCATTAGTTGAGAGTTCGGACTTCTGATATACCGAGGACTGATTTCAGGAGTCGGTATGGGATTTTTGAGTTTGTTGTAATGACATTTGGGTTAGAAAAATCCCTAATAGTGTTTATGGATATTTGAATTAGATCTTACATCCCAAACTATATTAGTTTGAGGTGGTATTTGTGGACAACATCTTGGTGTACTCCAAGAATCATGTCAACCATGCCCAACATCTTTACATCGTCCGGAGTACACTGAGAGAGAATCGGCTATACACAATGCTCTATACGTGTCAATTTTGGATTGATCAGGTATACTTCTTGGGAAACATTATATCGAATAATGGTGTTTTAGTTGATTTTGAGAGGGTGCATGTAGTGATTTTTTTGGAGTAGCCAATGAATGTTTTCGATATCTGAAGATTTATGTGGTTTGTTGGATATTACAAAAGATTCATCAAAAACTATTCCTATTTATCATCACCATTTCTAGGATTGACCAAAAATGGAGTATAGTTTGAATTTTTAGAGGATTGTGAGAAAGATTTTCAGGAGTTGAACAAGAATTTGACATTCACACCAATTTTGGCTCTACCTGAGTCAAGTGAAGAGTACGCGGTGTATTGTGACAATTCTGGGATAGGACTCGAAGCTGTGTTGATGCAAATGTATAATGTTGTGGTGTACGGGTCTTGACAGCTATGGTCACATGAACAGAATTACCCCACGCATGGCCTTAAGTTCGCAGTAGTGGTCTATGCTTCGACATGTTGGCGAAACTACCTCTTGGGGGAAGGTTTATAGTTTATACCAAACACAAGTGCTAGAGGTATATCTTTTCTCAGCCCAATATTATTCTTTGATAGTGGAGATGGGTTGAGTATAGGCAGTATTTTAATTTTGAGATGGAATATACGTCCGAGAAAGGATTCAATATGGTTGAAACATTGAGTAGGAATACTTAGAATCAGAATTTTCAAGAATCTAGTAAAGAGTGGATGATAATGTCATTTCTAGATGAGATGCATATGTGGTTCAGGAGAGACAAAATAAAATGACACTCGTGTTAGTTTAAATGGAGTCTACACTTTTGAGATGGATCAGGGACATGAAATATGAGGACACAAGGTTCTTGGCATTGAGGGAATACTTTGAAGGCTCTAATACACCTTCATGCTGAATGATATATAAGGATGATATCGTTTATATTATGAATCAAGTTGTTCTTCCTACCAGTATGCTAGAGGAGCTCGTGCTAGAAATTCATTCCGCAAGATGTGCGGTGCATCATGATGTGTCCAAAATTTACCATGACATTCGGTGACAGTATTGGTTGCCATTAATGAAGAAGGAGATAACATTGTTTGTGGAAAGATGCTTCACCCGTTTGCAGGTGATGGTAGAACATCAATGACCTGGAGGTTTTCTGCAACCTTTTCCCATTCCATAATAGATGTGGGATGACGTGATCATGGACATTGTGATAGTTTTTTCAAAAACAAAGAGGAAGAAGGATTTTATTTGGGTCATTGTTGATTGACTAACAAAGGTAACTCATTTGTATCCTATAAGGGAAACATTTATAGTTTTTCAGTTGGGATAATTGTATCTACAGATGATTGTTCGATTGAATGGGGTGCCATAAAGTATAGTTTTGGAACGTGATTCACAATTTAACTCACACTACTGGGTGGGTTTGAAAAAGGAATTTGGTACGTAGGTTTTATTGAGTATGTCTTTCCTTCTGTAAATAGATGGATAGTCAGAGTGTATTATACAAGTGTTTAAGGATATGTTGAGGGCGTCTGTAATTGACTTGGGTGGTTCATTGGAGAAGAACCATGATTTAGTAGAGATTTCTTATAAAAACTGTTTCCATGCAATAATAAAAATAGCACCATATGAGGCACATTACGGTAGACCATGTAGATCACTTCTATGCAGGATGGAAGTAGGTGAGTAAGAGTAGTTGGGACTGATTCACACTCAGGATAAGACAGAGCTGGTTCAATTGATTCAGAAACGAATGGCTATGGATCAAAGTAGGCATAAGTCTTATACTGATTGACAGAGGAAACCCCTATAGTTTATCGTTGGTGATCGTGTTTTCATTCATGTGTCGCCTAGGTTGGGTCACCTAGGTTACAAAGTTAGTGAATGTTGGCACCATGGTTTGTTGGAACTTTTGAGATCATGAAGTGAATCGGTTCGGCAGCATACTGATTGGCTCTTCCACAGAAATTTCGTGCTATGCATGATGTTTTCCATGTAACACAACTACGACAGTATCACCCTGGCACTTCCCATGTGATCGATCTAGATGATGTTGAGCATAAGATAGATGTGTCCTTTAGGATCATCTGATACGTGTGTTGGATCGCAATGAGAAGGTTTTGAGGGTAAATACAGTACTTATTGTTAGTGTTTTATGGAAACATGGGTGTGAGTAGGAAAATACATGAGAAAGGGATACAACCATGCTTGATTAGTGTCCTGATATTTTTAGATTTGAATCACAGAGAAGGTAGGAAGCTCACCTTGATGATGTGTTGTTATAAGGTGGGAGATTGTAAGATCCTGACCTTTTCTGGAGTCAATCATGGGCATGTCTTCAGGTACTTTTTGATGTTTCTATATACCTTTGGGTAGGATTAGTGTCTTGGGTTGTGGTTTTGGTGAACATTTATAGAAAACTAAATGATAGTGGGTTGTGCACTGTTTGCGCATTGTTTGACAACCTATGCTACCAAACCATGCCAACCATGAAAATCTGGATAGAGTGGTCAGCATGGTTCATGCTTGGTTTGACAAACTGTTCGACGAAACTATGCCTACCATGAAAACCAAATAGAGGGTTCTTCACGATCTGCGCACAGTCTTCCAAACCATGCGTGCAATATTTAATATCCTAAAATCTCTTTTAAAACCATATTAAACTCCTGGGACTCCCATTTTTCGACCTTGTCTCAGGGATGATATGTTTTATGTGTTCCCAATGCCATTATTATAGATTTCAAGGTGATCTAAACACCTTTCTTCGAGATTAAAGTATCGTATTGAAGATATGTTACCCTTCTAGTAAGTGTATTTCATCATGTTGCTTATCTCATTTATTCACCATCTGTTCTTTGATCATTTCATGAGATATTTCCACTATTTCCAGGCATCAAAACCTATGAGTTGAGATCCAGATATAAGAATGGGGATATAGATATAGTTTTTCATATCTTGATGTATTTGATCTTAATTTTGGTTTTAAGTATTTAGATCTAGATCATGAACAACGACGTTGTGCCGCTCAGATTTTGGGGAGATTTTTTGGGCTAACATCTGTCAATAAATTTATGTAGGTGGCCTAAAATCCAATCCCACTATCTTAATTTTTTAGAAATATGTAGTTATACAAATATCGTGGGGTATGTAGTTAATTTTTAAATAAATTGATAACACTTTGTGATGTTGGATCATCAGAATGAAATGGTGGCCAAAATGTGGTTAATTATATTCTTATTTTAAATAATTAATTAGTGGTTTTGTTATGATATTTTTTTGATTGTGAACCTATTTAATAAAAGGTGAATGTTGTGATGGAAAGATACAATTGATTGAAAATTGAATAATGTTGTATATTTGAAACAGATATTTGATTTGGAAAAACGGTTGTGGGACCCAGACTGACGCTCCAAATACCCACAGGGGTTCTAGACATGGCTCTCTAAAACCAATGTCATGCATGAAATTATTATTTTATGGGAAATGTACTGATTCTACAAATACTCATTGGGTAGTGAGACAGGTACTGATGCTCCAAATACTCACATGTGATTTATACATGACATTATACACTCCATCTTTTATTTTGTACTATGGTTTCTTTTGGCTATAGATAAACTTAATATTGTGACATAATGACTATGAAGTGAATAGTATAAATGTTTTAGGATCTGATAAGGGCCGAAGAAGTTATTGTGTTCTGGGATTCCTTGGGAACTCAGATGTTTAGGTTATTAAAAAAGGATAATTACATATATATGAATTAATTCCTCTATATCCTTATTTTATAATTAAGGAAACTATATACACTACTTTTTACTAGATTTGTTTTTGACGATGTTAGTGGTGACCCACTGAGTTATACTCACACCCTACTCGGGATGTCTAATCGATACATGGATAGAAATTGTTGTTGCAAGACAGGACAAGGGAAAGAGCCCTAGTTATATTTCTTTTGGGGTTAGATCATGAGAGAGGGAACCGTACATGGGACGGGACCCATTTGGAGTTGTCGGATCATTACTTTTAGTTTCATTGTAGACACTTGGATCTTGCATTGTGATAGCATGTTTTACCTTTCAGTTGACTACTGTATTATCTTGTTTTGACTATTATATTTTATGATATTGTTCTGGTAATTTATAGGCTTACTTAATTTGTTATTTTTATCTTCCGCTGGTGTTTCATTCTGATAACAGAGGGTATAGTCTCCACAAGATTGACTTAAAAGAATCTCGCTTCTAGTCATCACCCTCTGTCGTATAGGTAGGCGCACTCGAGGGCACGTGGCCAATCGGCTTGTGGAACCGTTCAGTGGAGCCCGGGTCAGGATGATACATAAGTAAATTCCCAAAGTCTATTAATGATAAAATATAAAGAGATTAAACATCAATATCAATCAAGAATAGGGAACTAGACTCTCACATGTGAGATCATACAACACATCAAAATTGAACTATATCCACCTTTAAAAAACAATGGGGTAATATGGAACAAAAACCACAATATCAGGAAAAGGGGAACAATATTACATAACCAATAAAAAAATTATTTTAATAATGTTTACAATATTCCATAAAAATTATCCCTATACAATTATTTTCATGAAAAATATTACCCAAATAAAATCCAACAGTTTCCTCTCCCACAATAGAAAAAACATGATGAACACCATATGGTCCCCCATTGCACGAAGATAATCACTCTACGGACTATGGATGGATCTCATTTATTATTAATCATCAGCAACCTCATACATATAAGAGGATGTTTCTATCCAATTTTTTCTCTATGAGTGAAGCAACATATAGAGCCTCTGTAGGTGACAACGAAGACTACTCCATCAACAATCCTTTAAATAATTTTATCATTATCTCTTATAATGACAAGGTAGGGAACATTGGAATCATATAAAAAGAATCTAATTTTCTAGAGAAATATTTCTTTTATCAATAGTGATAGAGGCATTGTCTCCTATGTGTTTCTTCACTAACGTGATTCAGTTGATAAATACTTATTATGCATCACCAAATAAGAACTCAACCCATTTATAGGCCTGGGGGTTATGATGTTTAGTAGAATAACTTTATTAAAATATATAGATTTATTGGTATTATTATGAGAATTACATAGAGGGAAACATACCAACTTTCAGAATATCATGGAATACTCTGCAACAAACAATACATTTTAACAAAAAACCCAAGAACACAATAAATTTGTCCAACGTCACTTCCTCTTGATGTGTTGATCAATTGAATGTTGAATTGAAGGATTCCAATGACATTAACTAATAAATAAAATGGGTAATCATAAAATTCCAATACTTTTAACTATATCCCATAAATAAATTTTTAATATACATAACCTTTATAGTATTTGGGGAGTTGAGTGAAAGAATGATCACTTCTAATTTTTCATACCACATTACTACATCAAGTGACTTTTATCTCATTTTAGTGATTTTGATGAAAATATAAGAATTGAAGGTTGATGTTCGGATGTTTAAAAGTCTCTAGCTCCACCAAATATTATGTTTATGGGTAATGATGTTGACATGTGAGTCTACATTTGTAAAATGTGAATAACAACCTTATAGAAAATAATTATAGACCAAAATTCAATCATTCATCATAGAATTTATAGGAGGCATTTTTAAATGTAAAATCACATGGTTATTCAAACTCAATCATCAATTTATACTCTAACATTTTTTGAATATTTTAAAATAATTTAATAACACACAGTAAACAAGACATTCTTGGTTTTATAACATAAATTATTTCACGATATAGAAAACAGTACTATTTTCATCAAAAATAAATATTATTTTTGTAAATCAATTTAATTTTAAAAAAACTCTTTACTAGAACATTGAAATCATTCCATATATTCAACAATATTAATCCTATATTAAAAACTTTAAAACCATTCTCAAATGAATCAATTAGAAACAAGACATTCTTCATAAAACAATGTTTTTTTACATCACAGACGATTATTTAATAACACGTTTTATGAAGAAAATATTTTACAAACTCAAATATTTTCACTAATTTTTTTTCACAATGAACATAAGAAAAAACATTTTAATAAAAAAATTATTTATTAAACAGATATTTAAAAATATTAAAAGTGGATTAAATAAGATACCACTAAAACAGATCATAAAACAACCCACTTTCATAACCTATATAAACCACCACACATAACTGATTTCACTTTTAATGAAATGGACAATGTTTCATGTTTATAACCTTGTTAGAAATATAAGTTGGTTAGCCATTTCGGATTGTAAAGCACTCATGAAAATCATAATTCTTCATTGTTGTATTTTCAAATAAACCATAAAAATTCCTCACAGTATTCCAGACATTGAAATCGTTTTTCTACATTGGTATTCCTTCCATTATCTTTCAAAAAATCACCATTGATAGTTTAGATGTTATTTTCACATTAGCTATAGAATTTTCATGGTTGGATTCAAATATGATTTTCTAATTCAAGATACATGATACCCAATTGATGTCCAAAAACATATATTCCCCATGGATTGGTAGAAGAGATACGCATTGGGGTAAAGAGTAATATTTTTTACCATTCCGTTAAGGATACAAGAAAATCTCTTTTGTTTACCAACATTTCCACATTCCAAAGGCAAGTGTCCTTCATTTTTTTAATCATATATGTCATTTATTTGATAAAAATGGGATAATGGGATTCTAGATTCTCCTTCCATGCACCCAAATTTTGTGATCACCTCCTATCCTGAGTCTCTCTTAAGGATTTGAGTTAAATTCATGAATCTCATTTCTGATGACATCTCAATGTGGAGGATGATTAATTATGATTCTTATATCTCTTCATGTGTGAACACCTTCAAAAGAGTATATGGTAATCTTCAACATTTCATGGTATTATTGGATCCTTATGGTGTTTGGTAATTGTATTGTCATCTCATTTTGAGGAATGAGGCATCTCATATGAGGATTCATAGTTAAGAAACTGAAGGCCACCCATGTCAGCCATGAGGTTGTTGATTCCTAGGGAGAATATGATGCACAAATTATTACCTCAGTAATCATAGATTTCATGGTGTGATTTTAATTTCTTTCATACATGGTGGTAATGTTAATGTATTTTGGTGACACAATGGGTGTATGTTTAACGTCATATAGAGACATGATGGGTTTGAGTTGATTTTTTTGGGAGATAGATTAGAATGTCATGTTGACATGGATTGATCAGTTAAGTGTGTCTATAAGAGCTAAAATTTCACACATAAGTGAATTAATTTTTTCCTAAATGCTTATCATCTCATATAGGCATATCAAAACATCATGTTGTGACGAATCAAGTGGTTATGGGTGTCCATGTGATGGAAAATGAAAAAGTGGTTAATAGAATATGAAACCCAATTGAGGTAGATCCAAGATGGTTGATTTTGATAGAAAATTTAGTGTTATCTAATAGTTTTACATGGATCATTTAATGATTTGGATCAATGATGTGTGTCCCTATAAGGGAATATTTCACAAATGTATGATGGTTCCTAAATCCCTAATATGCCAGATCTATGAGGTTTATTATGATTCCCTATTGAGGTAGGTCATGGATATGTGTCCCATTGAAGTAATATGGAACACCATGAATATGTATTGGTACACATTATTATGGTGGATATAGGAGGTTTACCATGACTATCTATTATGTATGATTAAGTAGGTGTGTCTCTAGGGTGGATGATATTACACCTAGATGATGAATTATTGTGCTTTATTGAGGCAAATCTTGGTGTATGATTAGGACACCCTATTTAGAATAATCAAGGAGGTGTGTCCCTGTGAGGGAAGATGGTTCGCCAAGATTACATATCTTTTTTCATAATATAGTGGATCTAGGAGGATGATCCAGAAACTCCATTGAGGCGGATCATGGAGGTCATTCCATAGGAAAAAAGATGTCACACATAGATGATGGATTAGGATTTCATATTGATGAGGATCTTGGATGGATGATCATGATTCCCTATTTAGATGGATCAATATAAACATTCATGCTGATAGAATATGTTAAAATATGATTCTGCGATTTTTAGGATTGAACCATATGTACGTAACCAATGTACAATATCTGATAGATAGGGCTCAAAACCAACATAATTTGATGTCATATATTAGTCATCTGAGATAGCCTATCAAATTAGTATAATTCCGTGAATTACAGATGCTTATGTTCTTAAAGAAACATTAATGAGGGATTGTGTTATGATTAATAATGAAATATACCATAGAACCTCTAGGAGTAGTTATTATTTCTCATGGATTATGCATTTGAGATTCTTTATGTATTATTGGGGTCAGTGATGGTATGGATGTGGATTAATCATTGAATCCCCCAACTCATTCCCCCTCATTTATGGTCAAGAGGGAATCACATCTCTATTTTACGAGTTAAGTATATATTTTATAATAATTTGGATTCATGTGGTGTGTATGAATTATGCATTGAGTTTCCCAACCATTCTTAATCATGTTATGTCAAGAGGATATCTTCGATATTAATGTTTAAATAGGTAGGATTGGGGATTACACCTAAGATAGATGCCCATTGATGATATTTTATGGTCATATAATGACAGTTACATGAGGTATGTTATGTTTGACTCAAACAAAATCACATTATTTTCGTAGAAGACATCATTTTTTTTTGATTTTTTAGGGTATACAATAGTTTAATGTCATTTAGTGATAAACAGTAGGTGATAGATAACATAAAAGGATCTTCTGGACTTAATCAAGAGAGGACCTTCTTAGATTGACATAGATAAATTATTTGGTGATACAGTTTCCGGATATTCTTGAAAAGTACATCAACTCGAGGTACTCCATGATATGATGTTGAGAAACTTACCTCAATAATGAGAAATGTAATAAGAGGAGTAAGTAGACTATAGGTATTTTAGTTTGTATAGGGAGGTATATTGACTCATGGTTGTAAATGGGTTGTATTATGGAGTAGTATAAGTCGAAACACATATTTTCCATCTCTGGTCTAAAATAGTTTGTGTTATGTCATTGAATTTTTTATTGGGGTCAGTTACAGTAGAGAAAGGACTAAGAAGGAGGTAGGGGAACACAACGTGACACTGATACCGAGTAGGGGTGTGGGTTACAACCGCCATGATATAGAAAGTGGGAATGATTGATTCCAAAATTTTGTGGATTCAAATAATTCACGGTATTATGACATATTGGGAATCGATATGGTCAGGTGCTTCACGAAGGAGTATATTTCATGAAACATGGTTACCCTTCCTCAGTGTTATGTATTGTTTCCCAAGGGGATATTTTCACAAAATATAGATTCCATAAAAATTATATTTGAGATTCTCAAATTGGAGGAGTCCATGGGTCCCCAAAAACCATATTGGGATTTTGCGTATCATGAAAGGAATAGAACTTCATGAAATGTGTCATATATTTATACTGAGGATTTGAAAAACCATGGGATTTGGTTTTGTGAAGGATCGCTATATTGTGAAATCCATTCCTCTTTCATTCTTGGATCATGGGAGCATCGCAAACTCAAAAGGTTTTCTATAATATCTCATGTTTTGTCTATTTATATGGAAATTTATAGTCCCTACCGATAATGAAGCATTGGTTTTGAAAATGTGGGAGCCTTTGTGATTCAATTTGATATTCATGAATGGGCATAACACCATGGATTCGAGTAACAGAAGGTGAACATTACCATAAAAGAAAAACCAATGAAATATGTCATATCCATTAACAAATCCTCTAATAGTTACAAATCTATGACTATGACCTTATTGAACCATACCTTTGTGAACCGAACCTCCATAAACCGATCTTCATCTAAACTTACTACAACGAATTAGACCAATACATACTGTTTTTTACAGCCAGATATCAAAAGGATATAACTTCTAATATGTAAACATATTTGGGCTCTAGGACCAGTAAAATAAAAAAATTATGATGTTTATCCTACATTTCGACCAGGTTATTAAACTTTTTGTCCAATCTTGGACTAATATTTCAATTCAAAAAAACATTCATTTGTGTGGTGTGGTAATAATAGCAAATCACATCACATCATAAGGAATTGCACCACCATAAACATGAATGATTTCATACTTTATGGATGATAATTTAAGAGAGTATATAATATATCAATATTAGATAATTTTTAATATCTCTTTAATATCATATATAGACCAAAAGTTTTTACTTGATAACTTTTATAGAAAACTTTTGTGAAAAACAAATCAAATCTCTTCACGAGGAGGTAGTCATCCGTACACACAAACTATAATATATTATTTTCAAAATAATTTAAAATATAAGGGTACCTATGATATTATTTTTAAATATGTATAATAATATCTTATATAAATATTAGATAAATAAATATGTCTATCCATGAGTATTGGTGGTGAAAAATAAATAAATATGATTCATGAGTCGGTAGTCCAACTATACACATGATCCATAGTTTTTAATCCAATTTGTGAAAGACAGATATTTTTAGGTCATTACATAAAGTTATTAACATATAAATATTTTTTATAAACTATGGTTATTATATCACCATGGTTTAATAATATATCAAATTTTATATATAATAAATAAAATAAAATACTCAGTAATGGATGTTACGGCATGAGCCACCTTCTCAAAGAAGAGGTATGGGACATCAAATTGACATACCCTTCCTTCTTCATGTTTAAGGAGAGATAATGACCCCTAAAACCCACCAAAAATAGGTCCTAATGTGCAGACTAGATCAAAGGGTATAAAATCACATGAAAAATGGGAGGTATTACACTTTTTATTTAGTAGGATCCGGAGATAAGATAATAAGTCCCAAACAACAACAAAACTATAAGTAAAAGTAAATCCCAAAAAATCCATTCCCATATTCATGTTAAAACAATAAGTGATATAATACAAGAAAACTCTAATGGGAAATACCATCAAAAATAAAAACAACATCAACAATTATCCCAACGTCTGAACAAGTACGATCCCTCATGGACCTCATAGTCGTCCTGGAATCCTGAAAGTAGTTTTTTATAAAAGGGTGATTATATAGGTATACTAAGTTTGGAAAACGAAAATCTATCATGAACAAGTGGGGAGGCATTCTAATTCCAAGTGAGAAAAAGGAGATAACCAACGCACCTAGCAAGGAAACTATCCACACAACCTCACCATAGGACACCACCCAAATAACGCATGTCAAGTAAAGTAATAGCACATAAATATTTAGATACCCGAACCACTTTACCACTGGTTATTAAAGACATAAAATGCATCAGAACACTCCTGGAATTCTCACCATAGTCCCATTTCCGTACCCAGTGTTGCACACACATGGGCTAACACAACCACACATCTTGCACGCAAACACCTGACCAACAACCACACATCCCACCCAAAAACACTTCACCCAAAACAACACATCCCCCACATAAACACTTGGGTCACAAACACACATCCTTCTAGAAATGACCTGGGACACAACCACACATTACTCCCGAGAACACCTGGGCCACAACAACTACCACCACACCTGAAGACACCTAGGCCTCATCCTGAAGACATTATCAAAAAAACCTACCCAGACACACATGGGACAAGCACCACATCATACCCTGCCCAAAAAATCTTGGGCTGTAATGGACCTCAATCCATTACAACCCTCTCTAAGAATCTTAGGCTAATCAGTAAAGTGATTAGAGAAGTACATAATAACCATCCAATAATAGGAGGGTTCAGAAAAACACCCTCCCCCATGATATGGGGGTGTTCGACATGATGTTCCAAATTTGGGTGGGGTGCGAAGAAGAAACATAAGAACTAAAATTATACATATAGGTAAAACAACATCTTCCAAACCTAGGGGTTCCAAAAACATACCATAAACAAACACCCTCGTTACTATTAATTTATAAAATCACAACGACCACAGCCATGTCACAACTCATTCCCATATAAATATTCCTTCGTTTGAACCCATTCTTGTTTTCATTTTCATGTGATTCCATTTATGATAAATATCCACACTTGGGAAACTAAAAAGCATAGTCACAAGGCAAGGATATAAAAATAACCGAACATCAAATTAATCATTCACACCCAGTTTTCATGTAATGTCAAAACAACAAAATGGATCTGTGAGATCCCTCTATGTACTGGAACCAATCTAAGCCCCAACATATGTACACAAACAGCCTCAGATCCACAAACCAACATCAGTACAATAAAAGGGGATTACATCCACATCAACATCACCTCATATGGATCATGTATAACAACCACCCACTTGTCCAGAATAGATCAAGGGAGTTTCTAGATTTAAATAAGCCATTAAATTAGTCTCGTATTTCTGTTTGGTTAACAGGTGTGACCACACAAGGATTCTAATTCATTGTGCAGCCATTTAATCATGTGAGATTACATGATTAACCAGTTTTGATGTTAATGCAATTAAAAATCATAAATATGAAGAAACTAGATTTTCATTAGTGAAAAATAAAGAACCACTTGTGGCCACGATTTTCAGTGAAAATATGTGAATTGAATAAACAACATATAAGAAGAGGTAAAATTGTATAGAATCATTATAAAACACACTCATTAATTATTTATGTTCATTATTTATCTTCATAAAGGTTTGGTTTCATCCAACCCAGCCTGAAACATTATCATGCCCCCCCGCATGATACATAGTAAAGAGAGATGAGGGAACAACCCTACTTTGATGATCAATGATCAACATTTTTTTCTCGCGCATTTAAATGGTATGTGCGAGTTATAGGGGAGGAACTCCAATGATTCCAAGAACGATATGGAATGTATCTAGCTAGATCATGGTGTTTACGTTATGTGAAAGTATTGAATGACAATAAAGGAAGATCATGGTTTCACCACGAGGTTGTATGGTTACAAACAATGAAATTAATTATTTTTTAATTTTTCTCATTGGAGGTGCGGCCATAATAGTTGTGCGTTAATGGATATCTTTTAAAGAGAGGAAATTAGACGGTTGAGGGTCTCCCAACTCCTAGGGGGTTTAAATCGTCATTTATGGTTCTAAAAACATCCATGAACCACTTTAAAAAGGATAAAACACATAAAAGTGGTGTTATGGAAAAAACAGGGTAAGGAAACCCTGACGATCCCTAGTGTAACCTATCAGTGACACACCGATCAGTGACTCACCAATGGGTGACACCACGATGTCATCCTACCACTGATACGCCACCTTTCAGATTTGGACCTGATGGGTCCAGGGCATCCTAAACACCAGAAATTGGTAGTTTAATGGACCTAGAGGGTCTGGGCCATTACATTCTAAACCTCTCAATCTATTCATGTCATTGAGAATCGAACTAAACCATATGTAAAGAGAGGGGTCTAAAGAACCACCTAATATACCTCTCAAAAACAACAACTCTAGACTTATATAAAAACCTCTCTCTCAAGAAATCACCCAAACATATAAATGTCATACCGTCTAGTCATATGGTTCTGGGAGCCCCTTCCTCCATGTCAAGAAACTATCCTCTTTGGGCGGCACTGAATCACCCACATGGGATTAATCACATCCACCACAACTCATATTTATTATGGATCAGGTCCTTCCCTTACTACTGTTCGGACTCATTACATATATTGAGAGAACAATGAAAAACAACACATTTCGTAGTTAATAGGGTAAACCACTACATCAAAAACATGTATGAAACAAGAGAGAACCAAAATCCAACCAACTCTAGGTACTGGGAGTGCATATGTGCCTCTCATTCCCAGGTAATCTCCTAAATGACATCATTCATATAGAACACATGAACTAAAGGGATGGTTCATCTAAGAAGAACATTATCCTTTCAGTCCTTGATCCTTAGTGGTTTCTGCACAATCATAGAGTCATCCCCTATATACAACTCTCCTCCATTCAAGGATGTGTGAATACTGGTGTAGATATTAAAGAAGTTGAGAGATGTGGAAGAAGTTGTGTACTCCCAGAAGAGGCAGTGGTAATGCTAGATAATAAGCCACTTCTCCAACCCATCGCAACACCTCAATGGGTCCAACGAACCTAGGATAAATCTTACTCCCATTGATGAACTTATGATTCCCACACCGATCGGTGTCCATCAATAACACTTGGTCCCCAACCTCTATCACCAAGGGCCTCTCCTATGATAAACATATGACTTTTTCCAATCTAGAGCTACCTTCATCATCTCTCATATAAGCTGAGTATTCTACGACATTCTATGCACCATTTCTAGGCTAAGTAAACCTACCTCCCCAACCCCGGTCCAACACATTTGTGAATGACATGACCTTCAGTACAAGGCATAAAACGGTTCCATGGAGATAGTATAATTATATCTATTATGGTAGGAAAACTCTACTAGGGGAAAATGATGTTTCCATGATCCCCCGAAGTACAAAACAGAAGACCATAAAATATACTCCAACGACTAGATGGGATTCTCTATCTGCCCCTCTGTCTGGTGGCGGTATGTAGTGTTAAGGCATAGATGAGTGCCAAAAGCATGATGCAATCCCCTACAGACTCATGAGGTAAATAATTCATTCATATCCAAGACATTGGACCTTGGAAGTACATGAAACAACACCAACTCATTCATGTATTTTTGTGATATGGCATCAACCATAGTCGACTCCTTGATCCCCATGAATTCTGTTGGCTTTGTAATCTAGTTAACCAATACCAAGATAACATCACATCATCCTTGAACCATGGTTATTCATGTGACGAAATCCATCGAGATGTCCTCCAACTTCTACTCAGGGACATCTAAAGGCTGGAACAAACCTACAGGGATGTGATGTTCAGTCTTTACCTACTGACCAGACAGACAACTTCCCACAAACTCCGCCACCAACAGTTTCATCCCGCACCACTAAAACATTTCTCTCAGGCCAAGGTACATGTTGGAAGATCTTGTTTGCATCACTACAATTTATTTATGTTACTCACAGAGAACCCCTGAATGCATTTTCTTTAGGACATTCTACTTCCCATGGAAAAGATGTCAATTCTGACAACCCTTCGACCACCCTTCCATATCATTACCTTAGTCAACCCGATCATGTATCACTTCACTCTCTATGTCTCCCCATTGAGTCTCTTCCACCTTCCTCAATAGAAAGGACTACACTTTCATATGAAATAGAGAACCTATACCACCATCCACATTTTCATCAAGGTGAAGGGAGGCCAACTCCACTATTGCCTTCCAAACATACATAGATTCTTGAACAGTTTTCCTTTGTGACTTTAGGCTCAATGAATCATCCAAAAAGATCCCTTTACCTTTTGCTTAAGATATATCAATGTTTTATTCATGAATAAAACCTACCCTCCTTCGATGTCACATGTTTTGCTCTCGCTGGGTAAAAATATGACTCAGACTCATGTTATATGTGAAGACCTCATTGTGATCTCCGATGAGGTAATTCCGCCACAACATAAACTCGAACACTACTTATGTAAGCTCTAGGTCATAGGTGGAAAAGTTAAACTAATTAGAACATAAAATCTTAGACACATAAGAGATAAATATATGCTTCTTCATCAGCACACACCCCAGTCCAAGTCCAGAAGCATCACAAAACTCATAAAACAATTCCCCTCCCTCTGGAAACCTTTGCACTAGAGTACTAAAAAAATAATTCAGATATCTGAATGCTGCCAAACACTACTCACTCCACACTATGGCCTGGTGTTTTCTGTTCAAAGTTGTCAAAGGAGTTGCAACTCGAGAGACTTCGGGTTCTATCCTCGGATAATAACCTACCAGACCTAGAAAACAATGAACCATAATAACATGCTTGGGTTCTTCCCATGAAACAATCACTTATAACTTTGATGGATCAACTTATACCCCTTTCTGAGAAACCACATTTCCAATAAAATACACTTCTTCGGTCATGAACATGCAATTGGAAGATTTCCCATTGATTTGGTGATGTTGAAGGTTTTCCAAGTCCATCCTGAGGTGCCGAATATGTTCCTCCACTTATTTGGAGTATATCAAAATGTCATCGATTAATAGAATGACGAACCAGTCCGTATACTCATGGAAAATAGAGTTCATGATCCCCATGAACACAGTAGGTGCCTTATTGACACAGAATTTCATGACTATGAACTCAAAGTACCCATACCTACACTTGAAATTAGTCTTCGGTATATCACTATCAATCACCCTTAACTGGTGATACCCAGAGAGTAGATCGATCTTAGCGAACAAACCTGCACCTCTAAGCTATTCAAACTGATCATATATCCTTTATATATATTAACGGTTCATGACTGTTACATGTTTTAGTGTCCAGTAGTCCATACATAGCCTGATTCCACAGTCTCCCTTCATCACAAATATGTCCAAATCACCCCATGGAGACATGCTGGGTTTGAAAAAACCCTTCTTCATTAGCTCATCAATTTGATTCTGCAACTCGCACAACATAGAAGAATACATTTGATAAAAAGGTATCAAAATCGTACGAGCGCCATTATGTAAGTCGATCCCATACTCAACATCAAGTTGAGGGGGTAGAGTCATAACCTCTTTGGGAAAACTTTCTGGGAACTCTATGACAACTTCTTGAACATCCATCATCTCAACATCCATTGATTCTTCAGAATGCTCATCCTACATAGAAAGAAGAGGCTCCACACAGATTCTCCCCACCTAAAATCTATGTTCTCCTAAAAAGCCACATAATGTCAATCCTCATTGGATATCATGACATGTCTCTAGAAGCAGTCGATAACATCATGAACAAAAAATAGTCATTCAATGTCTATGATGACATCACATGGCTACATTTGTAGTAGAAGAAGATCCCCACTAGCGGCCTAAATATTTGTCTTCATCCTCGAAAAACACCATACATGGTGGTATGACCTAAATCTAGCATACTTAGCAACATGGACATAGATTTTCTCTCTACATCTAGGCCTAAGGCATGAGCTAGACCTGGTGCAACAAAGGAGTGTGAGGCTCTTGAATCAAACAAGGTAGAAACAATAGTGAAAATCAAGAAGGTCATAACTCAAATGACTTCTGTACCTACTGGAACTGTTGCCTCTATGGTGTGCAACTGCCAATGTCATGCTCCACTATCTCTCAGTTGGTGGCCCCCTCCATGACCATGCCCTGGTTGAGGTCCCTAAGGAACGCCCTGAGGTTGTCCTCCACCTGAAACGTCTACTCTCATAAGAGTGGGAGGTCGATATCCCTAATGAGGCATATGAAAGGTCATGGATGGAAACTACTGTTGTTGACATGGGCACTGAACCTGCCCACCCCCACTATAATGGACTCGGACTGGGAATTGATTCTGATAGTGCCCACTACTTCCATAGATGAATCATCTTAGTCCTTGGACCGAAATGAAAATGTGGGGACTGGATTATCAGAACTAGAACTTTTGGGGCTTCCTACCCACTAAAAAAACCTATAAGGACATAATGTTGGAGGCATACTGCTGGTAACCTTACCCTTTGATGAGCCTAGTTGGCTCCCCTCTCACAGCACACCTCCCATCGTCTGCATCTTCTCCCGCACTTCAATATTCTTCTAGACTTCCAAGAACGTCGGTGGAGAGAAGGGAGTAACAACATACTGAAGAGAAGGTCATCGTTCCTCCTCTAAAATTATTGTACAAGAATAGTCATATGAAAAAAGGGCTTATGAAAATAGAAATATATACTTGATCATGATACCAAACTCCCTCACTGACATGCTCCCTTGCTATAGGGAGAGTTGCTCCTGCCTCTTCTCTGGCTTGATCTTAGAAGAGAGGAATTCCTCCCAGAACTCCCTCTCAATGTCAATCCATTAAACATCAGCCTCCCCATTTTCCCAATGATTGAGAGTCATCCACTGACACACCGTTCCATGCATCCGTCTTATAGCTTGATGAACCCAGTACTCTGTCGGAGCCCGAATCAAACTAATAGCTATGACAAGATCTTCTAGCCAACTCTCTATCCCCATGTTTGAGAGGCTACACTTGTACTTACCGAATGTCATCCATTTAATGGAATGAAGGGTCTGTTTCCACTGGTCATGATCCTCCTCTCGATTATCCCTCTACCCATCCAAAAAAATAGCCTCCTGTTCCTCGATCGCCCGCACTCCCGTGGTCACCATTCAGGTACCATAACTGCTAGGTAAACAATGAATTCACAATACCGAGTAGTGTAGATGTTTTATATTAAATTTTTATTAAACATTTTAGACATTTAAATTTCCCATAACACTAAGAACACATAAGAACTCAAGTCATTATGATGCATGTACCTTTCCAAGGGTCCCTACCTTGAAATTAGTGTAGACTCACTTAGTCGTTCTGTTAGTTCCATGTCATTGCGTCAGTTCATTGGGGACCCTTAAATACCATTTCCTAGCCTGTATTCCCTGGCCTATTTAACACACCAATATTTCATCACTTTTTTTTCTCTATTATCCCATGCAATAATCACTCTTCCAAACCTTGAGCTCCATCCTATCTCTCAACCATCAGATCTGATACCATTCTGTGACGACCCGCCTTTCCCAAGACGAGGCAAGGGAAAGAAGATTGAAAGGCCCATTATTACTCATGTTGAAAGAGAGATAATAACCCACGATACCCACATTAAATTGGTAACAGAGTGACAAATAGAACCAACAATATGAAATCACACACAAAATAGAAGAAATTAACCTTTTTATTTAGCAGGATTGAGAGATAAGATATTGAGTCCCAAAAAACACCAAAACAGGAAGTAAATGTGAAGCCCAAAAAGTCCATGCCCATATGAATTATTAAATAATTAGTGCTGCAATATATGAAATATCCAAAGGTAAATACCATATAAATTAAAAACATCAACAACAACTTCCCATCCTGAAAACTTGTATGGTTCCATACGGTCCTCGAAAACCTCCTGGAAACCTGATGGAAATTTTATATAAGTATGGTGACTATACATGTATACTCTGTAGGGAAAACCAAAATATCTCATGCACAAGTGGGGAGGAATTATAATTCCCCATGAGAAAAATGAGATAACTAAATCCCCTAGTAAGGAAACTATCCCTCCAACCTCACGATGGCACACTCCCCAAATAACGCAAGTCAAGTAATGTAATAGAACATCGAAATTTTGGTACCCCAATACACTTTCATGCTAATTATTGATGACATACTACACATCAGACCACTCCCACCATTCTCACCAGTGTCCCACTTCTATACCCCAACCACACTCACATGGGTTACCAAAACCACACATCTTGCCCGCAAACACCTATGGAACAACCACACACCCCGTCTAAAAACACCTAGGACACAACCACACACCCCGCCATCAAACACCTCGTCCACAGCCAAACCTCCCGCCCACAAATAGTTGGGCCACAAAAACACATTCCACTGCAAGCACCTGGGCAAGAACAACTACCCTTACGCCCGAAGACACATTAGTCTCATCCCGAAGACACTTGGGAAACAACCTGCATGCACACACTTTGGCCATCCAACACATCGTACCCTGATTGAAGAATCATGGGATATAATGGACCTCCTTTCATCATAGACTTCTCAAAAAAGCATGGGATACTTGGGAATGGGAGCAAAAAAGGAGCTAATAACCATCCACTGATAAGAGTGTTGGAAAAAACACCCTCCCCCCTAAAATTGGTGTGTTCGGCACGAATTGATCAACAATAGAGGGGAATGAATAAGAAACATAAGAACTAAGATAATACATATAGATAAACAAGAAGTCTTCCCAATATAGGGGTTCCAATACCAGCCTATACACAAACACCCTCATTACTATTCATTCATAAAACCTCTACAACCACAGTAAAGTCACAACTCATTCTCAGAAAAAAAATTCCCCCTTTTCAACCCATTTTTGTTTTCATATTCAAGTGATTCCCATTACGATAAATCTCAAATAACTGGAAAATAACATGCATTGTCACAAGCCAAGGCAGTAAAAATAGCCAAACTTCAATTTAAGCATTTACACTCGGTTTTCGTGCAATGTCACAACATCATAAAGGGATCTGTGAGATCCCTCGAAGTACTGTAACCAATCAAACCCCAACATATGACCCCAAACGTCCTCAGATCAAAAAACCAACATCTTCACCAAAACAAGGGATACCATCACTATCCATGTCACCTAACAAGCATCATGAAGAAAAACCCCCACATCACCAGAACAGAGCAAGAGAGTTTTCATATTTTTATATGCCATTCATTTAGACTCGCCTTTCTATTTGGTTAACCAGGGTGTCCACACAAGGATTGTCTTTCATTTCTTTTATTTGAGCATCCAGTTAATCAACTGTGTTTAGATTCTTAACCAGTTTTGTTGTTATAACCATTGAAACACATTAAAATCACGAAACCATAGGTTCATTAGAGAACAATAAAGGACCACCAACGATAATGTTTTTCAGTGGACTAAATCCCATACAATTAAAAACATATAATAAAACGTAAAAGGGTATTTTAGCATTATCAAACACACCCCTTCATTAATTAATTTCTTTAATTATCTTCTGTATGGTTTGGTTTCATCAATCCTTGTAGGAAAAATAATCATACCAACTTCATATGATGCACTATAAAGAGATATAAATGAATAAACCAACCTGGATGATCATAGATCGACATTTTCTACTCACTAAATTATCTGGGATGCACGACATGTAGGGGAGGGACATTGAGGACTCCAAGAATGAGAAGGAAAGGTTCTGGTACAGGTTCACCAATAGCCTTCGAAATAGGGAACTCAAAATGCTCTATGAAAAGTGAGAAACCATCCAAAAATAAGAAGGAATGAATTATAGTGTGACAAAAAGGTGAGGTGATGGAGTTTACATGATATGAAATTATTGAATGGATTTAAATGCAGATCGTGGTTTTACCACATGGCTTGATGGTGACACACGATGGAATTAATTATTATATAATAGTTCACATTGGAGGGTGACCAGAACATCCAGTCATTAAAGGGTTTCATTTAGAGCGAGTAAAACGGTCTGTTAAGGGTCGACCCACTCCTATGGGATTTGAAACACTGTTTATTTTTCTAAAAAAGGTCAGGATACAATTTCAAATGGATAAATGACATAAAAGTTTAATTACGGGAAACATAGGGGAAGGAAACCCAGAAAAGCCCCTATGACAGCCATTGGTGACACAACGATCGGTGTCACTGATGGGTGACACTATAATGTCATCCTGTCACCGATACACTGCCCTTCGGATCAGGTTCTCATGGGTCCAGTGCATCCCAAACACCAGAAATTAGTACAGTAATGGACTTGGAGGGATCGAGCCACTAATTGTTTCTTATTCATTAGAAAACTTCTCTTGGAATGACCTGAAAAATAAATTTTTTATTTCAAAAGAAATTTTAAGGAAAAGTCAGAATTCACACATGTTCAACATTGAGAATCAATGAGCGTAGTAAGAAATCACAAAATCATTGGAAACAAGGCTAAGTTTATTTGATTAATTTACCAAATAAAGCTCTCACATAAGTGTCCTAACCTACGTATGTGGATATTTCTTGATTAAATCTTCTAAATGGTCAATATGTTTGTCCCAAGTATAGATTTAATCATTTGCATCTATCCTCCCTTCATTGAAGCCTCATGCCAAATTTTGATCTTGTTGGTCCACCTAGGACTTCTGTTCCTTGTTGAAATCTTTCTGAACCTCTCTTTCTAAAATCATGATCAATTCCTCCTCTGAATCATTGACCTGAAAAACCCTTTCTAGCACCTCTATATTAGAATGGAGAATAAGTTCGGGGTACTTCTTTTTACAGCCACCATCCTTTCCTATTATATCACCCATCCCTTGATCCTCATATGGTCTACACCTTGCCTTACAGTTGCGACTATTTATGGCTGGTCTTTTCTTTTGATTCTAGTCTTGAACAATAGATTCATATTCAATCTCCTTGGAAAATTTTTCATATCTTGTTTCCAGCGACATAGGCAGCTGGGTATAGTCTTTGCCACCATTCACCTTCTTCCCCATAATCATAATGTAGCCCTCTGCGTCACATACCCCCTTTCATCCTTTCTTATTCCGTGGAGTGTGAAGTCCTCAAAATTATGTTCCTTCCACACTATAAATTGGGAATTGACTTGAAATGTCATCATCATCCTATTTTAAGGGTGTCAACGAGCCCATTTTATCAGGTTCTAGAGCCGGGCATGAAGCCTCCAAGTTTGCAAACCGGTTGGACAAGGTAATGGGAGGTGAAGAACTATTTGGAGAAACCATGTCTGACACCTTCACCCAGAACTCATGATAACCATTATCCATGCTAGCGAATGAAACTCCTTATACTCGGGGATACACAAAAAGTCCTTCTCCAATACTCATATGAACTGAGCCTTCAGACCTCTTGGGTTTAGACTGAATCTACCGAATCCAGCTCGCCACCTTCTCCTTTTCATGACTGTCAACCCTTTTTTCATCCACTTGCTCCACTATCACAATGGTGGGAGGTCAGACAGCTGAAGCAACTTTCTGTCCACACCCCCAGCCGTCAAAATTTGAGATAAGGAGGGCGTTTTATGATACACCCCTTCCCTTGGCACTGATTATTGATCAAAAAGAAAACCAAATCTGGGAGTAACCTCATCCATAGAAGTTGGAATATATGGCCATGCCTCCAACCGAGGAGGCTCACCACAGAGTGCTCGACCTGGAAGAACTCCAAAACATCTATCATTCGGGATCCAGCTGCGAGACATATGAAAATCCATATGCAGTTGTCCAAGAATATCACAAGACATGAAAAAGTCAAACTAGTACTCAGAAGCCACAGATTGGAGGCAACACAATTCATCTATAACCTCAATCGAGATAGCTTTAACTGGAGGATTCAAGATGTCCTCTTCCACACATATATGGTGAGAAGTTGGATGGCATAATGATCTCGAATGCTCATCAAATTCTAGGAATATCGCTACTAGATTACCTACCATACTGAGAATTGAAGGGTTTTGGAATGGTAGGTGCAGGCCCTGGAAACATACCCAAATCACTGCAATTGGAAGTTCATGTTTCTAGTGAAACTCATAGCTCTATTATAGAAGGAAAAAATAAGAACAATCATAGGATCGACTTCCTTTGGACAATGCTATAGAAATATTTGCATCACAAGAAATGTGGAATACAATGTGGAGTGGATCTAGAAGATCGTCGATGACTTGTTCCTACAGGGGCCAGATGCTGTTAACAAACCTATCGAAATTATCAAGCGAAATCCATCGATGACCGAAACGAGCAACCAAGGATAATACACGGAGATATGAAGCCTCTGTGAACACCTGTAAAGAAATAATAAGAGAAGGAACCCCTCAGTGGAATACAGGGACATTCGGGAAAAGGTGAATATGGGGAATCTCTGCAAGGGAAGCTGGATTTTTGAATGGGGAGAACACTAGATGCGAGGAAAAAGAGGGGTCAGGCGGGACGACCATCTTCACCGCCCGAATGGGGCAGCGACATGGGTAGGGTTCCTTGGTGGTGTGAGAGCTACACTCCAAACAATGAGTAAATAATTATAAAAGGGATGTAGGGAATTTATTTGGATATGGATTATCTAATACAGTGATTTCTTAAAAATTCTAATGTAGAAGTGAGTGTGTGGCCTTGTATTTGTCGGGGAGAGAACATTATTTGAATAATTGAATATAATGAATTCCACTAAATTTTTTATCATGCCAAAAGGCCTTGAAATTTACCATTCCTGTACAATATTTCTTTAAATGTCTATACGTGTCCATTAAATTGGATTTAAAAATATTTTTGGTCATTTATATCATATATCTTTTTTATTTTAATCCAGAGTAGTCCTTTAATTTCCTTAATTGTTGAAATCAAATTTTACTATTTTCACTATTTATTAAGGAAAAAATGTTATAAAACATTATTAGTTAATTAAAATAATTATCATTCCAAGTATTCAACACATTTATCAATATTTAACTCAATGATGTGGAAATTAGAATATAAAATTAAACACATATACGTGTCAGGAAAATGGTACTCAAAATTGAATATTCAAATGTTGAAAAAAACTATTTCCAAATTGATATTTTTCATTGATTCCAATAAAATATTTTAGGTTATTTTTTATATAAATGAACTAAATTGACATTTAAATATCATATATATATAATTTATCTTTTTAGATATTTAAGGAAAAATTATTTTTTATAAGAAATCATTATTTTCCCCTATTGATTGAAAAATGATAATTTAAAAAAAATTCCTGAAACATTCGCATCAAATATTTCTATTATTCTAATATTCAAAATAAATTTAATTTTTTAGTAAAATTTTTCTATTTGTGATAAAAGAAATAATTATGTCTGAAAAGAGAGAATAAATCAGCTTTTATAATGTATTTGGCTTTTCAAAAACATTCAACTTCTATAAATGTTTATAATTTTTTTTTGGTCATTATAAAACCATTTAATTTATTTTATACACATTTCAGAAAGAATTTTTATAATATATTTAGTTATATTCATACCCACCAGTGTGATTGACATGATGTGTAGTATATGTTTAAAAAATTATATATTATTTGATTTTTATGTAGCCTTAGTGTTGTGTGTATCACAAGCCATTAAATAGATTAAATTTATTTAAAAACAATTATATTGAAAATTCATAAGGTTTTAAAGGATACTACGTCCCCAATAACCTAATATACATAGGGATTTATCTTTTATTTAATTATATAGTTCTAAATGTTTTCATTTATATGTGAAACATTAATTTTCATAATGATAAATACTTGTCTTATAATCTATAAATCATTACTCTATTATATAAAGAAGGAATGTTTTAAATTTAAATTTTTTCTTTTTATATAAACAAAAATGATTATTTAAATTATCATTTATGTAAATGAATCCTTTTTGTGGTATCCTATAGGGAAAGTGTGATCACACCATATATATAACCTTCTTTTTATGTATAACCTATTCTTTCTAATATTGGAAAGGGAATGACCTTCCATGGTGGAGGATGTCAACAATATTTCTCATGGTATCATATTGGAATGTGTTTATGATAGTGGAATGGTGGAAACCGACTCTCTTGTCAACATGATGTTTTTTTTCATCCTGTTTATATCATCCAATATTGGATTGTCTTCTCACTATTTATAAATGGTAAATTCTTAACTCAGGGTTGTAATTGTATTATAAATTTTTCATATGATGTGTTTTTGGTCACGATGTTTCTAAAAATTTTATTGATTTTAGAAACTATTCTCATGATTGTGACCATTCCCAATGCTGTTCCACAATGCACATGCCCTTGTTTCTAGCTCGTGGGGATCATTAATTCCCACAGACCCCTGTCATGGGTCGATTCATGTATCGGGTTGGATGGATGTCAGTATGTTTCATTACACAGTGTCAGTGAGATATATTTAATTATATATTCAATAATGGATAGATAAATTGTGATGAATACCATCGAGTGGAAATGAAAATACTTATGAAATATATAATATATCGTTTTTAAAATCACTTGATATGTTTAGCAACATATCTAGGAAACATAAGTGTTTAATTAAGGGTCTAATGTGTGAGGAAGGTTTATATTATCTAATAGAAATAAAAATTAGAGTATGAGGTTTTTATAAAAACGTATCAAAATATGATAAATTTAAACTCTAGATGCATAATGTAATGATTTTTCTTTAAAAATTCATTTAACAAGTTCCTATCTAATATTGGTAGGGTCCTTTTAAAAAATGGAGAGGAGCTTATGATGATCATCGAGGATTATGGGTGGCCTATAGGTGTAATGGATGTGTGGATTTATTCTCAAAGGGTTTCTAATGAAGTTGAATTGTATGATGAATGGTTTTATATATAAAATGGTGGGAACTTAAATATTAATTTATAATCATTCGTTTATCACTAAAAAAATAAATAAATCCAATCCAAAAATAATAATCCTCGTAAAATGAATTTTATTCTTTATTATAAATAATTTATTGAAAAACACAAACTATAATATATGTTTCGGATGATTCATTATGTATTGGTAATATTTTCGAAAAAACATTATTTTATAGTCCAAACAATATATTTTCCTTATTCAATCTATTTAGTATTTTTTACATTTTTTTTAAATTTATGATGTCATAATCGATACCATATATTTATACAATATATAATTACTACTCTATATTAAATTGTCCCCAAAAATTCAGAAAAAAACATTAGATAAATTTAATCATTATAGTAAGAAATAATATTTTTCCCCAAAAATTATCTATACATAATAATCTATGATTTTATATAAAAATAAACATTTAAAAAAATCATGTTTTTTGAATAAGAGTTTACTAGAACATTAAAAAATAACACATTGAATCATAATATTATCCTATAATTAATATTTAATTAAAAAATATTCAAAAAAATATATTAGTTATATTATATTTTTAAAAAACTATTGAATTCATTAAAATGGTGTCTTGATCAAAACATTTGATTTCAAACAAAATTATCTAATTTTTAAGGGCATCAAAATGTAGTTTTAATGAAAATAATAAAATAATAATTTATAATTTAAACAAATTATTTTAAATATTTTAATTTTTTATAAAATTAAAAAATAATATAATTTATATTGTAATGGACAATGTATGAAGACCATTATTAAACCTTTTTATTATCTATGTGTTTTTTCATAAATAGTGACTTTCCCATGTGGTGTTTAATATCACATGGTATGTTCAATGATCAAGATAAGCTTGTAATTATCTGATAAATTGATTATCCTGTGAATTATTTTCAGAACACATCATTGTACTGGCCTGGGGAAAATTCTAGTGATTATATCCACCTCAAAAGAAATAATTAATTGTATTCTTATTGAATGATCGTACATGCTAAAGCCATATCTAGTTATGTCTCGGTTGATTGGGAATTATATTAACCCATTAATATATAAATTTAATTGGACACTATACAAAAGATAGATAATCAACTATCTTGACTTGTAATAGTATTTTAAATCTTATATAAATATATAATGATCCAAAATAACAAAATTCATGCATGTGTTATCTATATATTAATTCCTCAATAATGTATTTATTTTTTGAAAAGATACTTTTAATTTATAAAACATTGGGTCATTATATTCTCTACCATTTAGATTTATGAAAATAAAAATATTCATTTTATATTCAAAAACAGATGATGGTACTTCTATTTTATCTTCACGTCTAGTTCAATTGTATCAATGTTAATCTTGTGGTTCATTTATATCATATTCAAACAATGAGTTTTCCTATTATTTAAATTATTTTCAAGGCCTTCTAATAACATCCTAAATTATTCTATATAAAAAAATTCGATTTCTAATGGTACCACATTTAGATTCACTATATTTTTGGGGTATGGTATGTAATTCTTATTTGGGATATATGGAAATCATCATGTACATGGTATAGGTCAGGGGAAGTGTTATTCCATATGTTTTATCTTTTATTTGACGAAATATTTCAGTGCGGACTATGTGAATAGGATTATGCATTAACAATAAATCAATCCATAGAAAATTCTAACATGATTATATATTATAGAGGCCCATATCGCTGACCACAAACTCTATGTCTCATCAACAATTGTATTCATATAATTTTTGTCTACTTTTTGAAAATTTCTTATTATGTATAATTTTTTGAGTCGTATATTCAACTCTTGGATAATATCAGATTCCATCAGTTTCCTGTCACTAACATAATCCAAGCTTTTTAAATTCTTAAACCACATCTTTTATAAATCCTTATATGGTTTTATTTTAGTTATATAATGGAAAACTTTTTTTGGGAAATCCATTATGGGTATGTTTTTATCTAAATATCATTAAAAGTAAACTGAAAATAATCTCATGATATCCATAAAACCAGGATTTATTCTATTATACATACCATCTATATGAGGGTACTATGTAGTACTGAAACTAAACTCCATATAATATACTTTTTAATGGATTCTCTGAAAAATACAGGTAAACCATAGATATCAATTAGATATATTGGATAGTAAATTCACATTATATCATACAAATCATATTATGAATATCATGCTGAGTTATTGAAAAGTGAAATCCTACCCAATTTTTTTTAAATGTTTTAAAAAATTATATAGTGATTGACTATAACCTTGATTTTGTTATTTTCATTACATTACTTAGGGAGTCATATGTTGAAATACATGGTTATAAATTAGTATTTGCATATTTTTATGGGAAATGTATTTATAATACCCTTAATATTATTACATTCATCCTAGATTTGTTGGAATATAAAATATTGTGATAAAAATTATTCAATATCCATCTTCATGTTATCCCACCAAAACTATCATAAACCCATAACCCAAAATAGAACCACTATAAGGATAAAAACAAATACAATAAATATGGTCACAACTTGAGCCTTAACACTTGTAGGCCATGGGATAGTAACTATCTATAAGGATATAATAAGGAAAAAATATGAATCATTACCCTATAAGATATATTGGATAACATATATAAAAAATATATACAATGAAAAAAAAGTGACATAGATAAAATTGAAAAAAAATGAATCTTAAAAAAATATAAAAACATTAATGTAATATTGAATTTACCAAAAATGATACTATTTATCCACAGTGAATCACTACATCACCTATAAAACTATTAGTTGTTAATATCCTACCTAAAATCCAACCACATCCTACTATATAGATATGTATTCTATAAATACATTAGGATATGAATATTGATTTAATCAAGTGGATAATCCCCATAGTCACTCATTTAAATGACAAATAAACCATGATAATGTTCAATGAACAATAGTGAAACAAATACAATACCTAAAAATATGTACTATGTTCCTAGCCTCATCATTGAAATTAGTCATCATGTTTAATTATAGTGATATTATAAATCATAATAATGAATCATTAGTTGTAATCCTATACCACTTACCCAAAATTTTTCTACTCTAATACAACATTGAATGTCATGAGACATCTCTCTCTAAAATAACCTATTCTTGATGTCAATATCGATAAATATGAAAACATGAATGTCAGGAATCAAATAATCACATAATAAAATAAATTAATCCATATGTTGTATTGAAATATTTTATAGTATCCAACACGTCTCATATTAAATGTATCACATATCATGAAATATACATTAATCCAACACAACACATGAACCAAGTAAGGTACTTCATGATATCACAATCTATAAAGGTCATAACTATAATAATCCACTGGAAACATTATCTATATATAAATGTATGTGAAATATGTTGATGGAATCACATCCATAAACTCAAATATATGGGATACCAGACCATATTTTATACTAGTACTTAATCTATAATAAGACTATAATGATGGTAAAAGAGATAGTCATCCATCCATACACGTACATGGATGTCTGTGAAAAAACCTATCTAGTTTCCATTGGGTTATTTGACCAAATATTAATGTTTGGGGTATCATATTATAAAAAAACCATATATAATATATGTCACAACTACACAATAGGCATAACCTAGTCCTATGATTGACTAATTCCATATTCACTTGAGGAATTGACTACCACTATTAGGGAAAATATATCCAACTAAAAATAAAAAACTAATATTAAATAAATGAATTTTTTTTATATTTAATTGTATTTTAATTAAATAATTAACCACAAATGAATAATACTATTTTAAAATTTTCATTTCATTAGCATACATTGTAACGTACATTCCCTTAAAGGATGATGTATATTGGGTCCAAAATTCATCATCATCATCTCACCTACATTATAGGACACAAAAATGACTTGTAAACATACATAATTAATAAATAATAAACATTCCATAATTCCAGTTACTCTATGAAAGCATACAATGATTCCATTAGAAATATCAATCCAAAAACAATCATCTTCCTCAATTATGGGTGAATGGAATATAGATAAAATAATCAACCTATCCATCCATCAAATTGATATATTATATATAAAAAATATCCATCTTATTAACAATAATGGGTACTCCCATATTCAATATGTTTTTCACCCCCGGTTCGATCCATGGTACCCCAATGCATATCTCTATGCATTTCAACATCAATGTCATTAACTACAACCTCATCATTTGGGTCACATAAAATGATTCATTAGACATAAAATGGTAATACATTTGAGGCTCACATCACCTGGTAAGACTCATATCTAGAGACCATAGGTGGTAGAATAAAACAATTATAGTCATTAAGGAAAACAAGTCCATAGAAGAATGATTTTACCCTATACATGCAAACAAGTGCTCATGAGAGAATCCTTTACCTACATATATGAATCTAAAATAATTCCATATTCATTAAACCAAGTCATTAATATATGGTTCAAACAATGTGATTCCTAATTATTCAAACATAAAAAACATTCATATTTTTTACCCATTCCATATATTATAAATATATTTTCATCATTCTGTGAGATGAATGATTATCATTTACACGGATTTATTTTTTATCATAAAAACGAATTACCTTGCTTCAAATTAATTATAAATTACATAAAAACATGGAATAAAAAAATTAAATAAAAATTTATATATCATCAATTTGGTTACCATAAAATTAAAACATACTCTCAATTTAGTAAACAGAACACTTTTTTAAATTATGAAACCCATTAATTGTTGATTTACATTATTCTTACAATATCATAAATTCAACTTGATAAATCAAGAAAAACAAAGATGTCATAATATATAGTAAAAAAAGTTTAAAAATGTATCCATGTTTCATGGAAGCAATATATTATTACTAAATAATAAAAAAAACATTCATTAATCTAGATAATGTTTTATTATGTTAAAATATTACCATCCAAAGGGAAATACAATGGTATGTTTTTTATTTATTATAAACAATATTATATTTATGTATAATATAACTCAAAATATTCAACATTATTAACATGAATATATATCAACATCCTGGGTCATTGATCAAATCTCCCTCATGAAACAGTTTCCCTCTAAGGAATTCATATAACAATCATTCACATCATCATCCAAAAAAACCCCCAATATAATGATGTAGATTAATCTCTTTTATATGAAAAGGATAAATGGGTGACAATGATATTGAATAAATATAAACCACTATAAATGTGATACATAACATACATAATATTTTTTTTTCATAAAAATTTTGATCTCTATATCAATCTCTATTTAATTGGGATTCAAATGTCTTCAAAACACACTTTAGGGGGCCTACGAGTTGACAGAATTACATGGGAGAAAACTATGTTATGGTGGTGTCTGGGGATTCAATTGGTTGAATTAATTTTTTAATGACTAAATCTCATCAACTATGACCATGAAAATGACAGTTTAAAAATATGATATACTATAGTGCATCCCAAGACATTATGTTTCAAACCCCTTAGTCAATTTTCTTTACAAGTTATATGGGAATATTTTGTTAAAGGGGATCATATATTAAAACCTAGAACCCAAATTACTATATCCTATTCTTAAATCCCTATAATTACATTAAAAGTTATTATTTTGATAATTTAAAAAAAAATCTTATGAACATTATAATACCAAATGAAAAACATATATCACTTATATTTTGGGGACATTTTTTGTCTAGATATTTATAGGGTTATGAAAAACACATACATAAACAATTCACATGTCATTAAATGATAATTTATCCCACAAAAAATATAATTTATTTTTCCCAACAATAAATTGACATCATCAATTTGAAATTCTATATAGACATAACATGTTCAATATCATAATATAAAATACGAAGAAAAGGAAACATTATAATGATGAGCTTAGATTCATAGTATGGGTAGACAAAATAATTAACAATTGAACGTAATGAATATAAATAATTATTCGTAACGGAATTCTTATATAATATATGTGTAGGAGGGATTTATAAAATACCCATACCCTTCAATACCATGATCATCAAACACAAAAACATTGAAAATGATTGAATAATTAATATAAACAATCAAAGTGACATGTGATATTAATATAGATCATTAGAATCATTATATACCCATAATATGAATTTTAATTTCCTTATTGGTAACATGGATAACAAAAATAATAAAACCCTTTAAAATACCATTTAAATAGTGTATCCATACGAATAACTTCTATCATTACCATTACCCCATTAATCAGAGATCTGTAATGGCCATGACCCTTCATATAAACTATATAAGGCTCATCCATTTTCCAAAAACTATAATGGGACAAAACACTTTAGAAAACATATACAAGGATCACCAACATTCTATGAGATATAATGGGGATTATCCCTCAATATAAGATATATTGGGCTAACTCGTGATCTATAATTGTGCTCAACCATTCATATAAGATTTATTTGGATCAACTATTTCATATATGTCATGTACCAAGAACAATAACACATTAATTATGAAAATAACAGAAACTTGATAATCCATTGGAAATGAAATGGGTTCCATATAAATCTTAATGAAATAATTTTAACCTATGGAAAAAAGGTTTTATAAAAATATTGTTAAAAAACTATTATCATTTCAGAAATAAAATTTTACACAATAATATAATTGAAACATGGTTATCCTAGTTGAACTAAATTTGATCCATAATAATCCCATTGAGTCATTATTAACATTTGGAAAGGATATGTGTTCCAAAAAAATGTTTTCATTTATGAATAACCTGTGGAAAAGAAATGTGTTCCTTAAGAGTATCGTTGAAAAAATCAAAATCTACCAATATATGAATGAGGGTCATATAAATAAAAAAATATCCACTGTGCAGGATAAGTAACATCATGGGTTTATAGAATTTATGACTTGAAATACCATAAAAAATATCATTTAAAACATTCTTGATGAAAATAATCAATAAACACTCTAAAGATTCCCATACCGAATTAAAACATTTCAATCAAAATCAACATGATTAGAATAAAATTAAATAAAGCATAGAATATCATAGAAATAAATAGATTAATGATATATGATTTCAATGGATTAGTATATACAACTCATAATATAAGTCAAGTCAATAACATAACAAACATTTAATAGAAGTGAACTGTGAATAATTTAGATTAAAACTTTAGTAAGACTGAAATTTTAAAACCATCATAGAGGAAGAAAAATAATAATATTTAAACACCATAATAAAACGAAAATAATAATAAAATATATTCATAAAAAATATATACATCATACAACAAAAACTAGCTATGAATATAAAATATATCTCATTTAAATAAAGGTGAGATGAGAAAAACCCATTAAAAAGATCACATAATTGGAGTGAGAAGAAACAAATGAAATAATTATTTGTTTCAAATTTAGATCAAAAAAATCAAAATAGATATATGGTATAAAACAACCAGAGTTAATTTCACAATTATTCTTGGAATAACATAACTAATGACCAATAAGTTTACCCCAATGAATGGAAATTGAGTTTAGAAATCCTTTAACACGAGTTGAATTATTCACTCTTATCCTCTAAAATCTAGAATAATAATCCCATTTTGATTAAATAAATAAATTTTAACCTTTTCAATGATTATTATTATGTTCATTTAACATATAAATTGGTTTATATAAGGTTATATAATAAATAATGTTTAAGTCATATGTTGTGACCATATTCATATTCAGTGAAAAAAGTTACATTGATAGGGAATCTAAGGTAAATGAGGTCATTAATTAAAAATCACATTGAAAAATTCATGAAATTATTATCAAAATTATACTTAAATTACACTTATAAAATAAAATAATATATATGGTTATAATAAATAAATAAATCTATGATTACAAATATGGTAGGTCACACATATTAATGAGTAACATTCTAATTTTCTAGTGATCATTACAAAAAAAAGGTAAGTAACATTTTCCATTCTACAATGAAAATTATCCAATAAATTTAATTATATTTAATTATATATAATTATATATGTCAATCAAATGACATGGTGATACAAAATTAATAATCATGCTACATTAATATGGGTGTATTCCACACATCAATGAACAACGTTATAAATTTTTTACTGTATGAAATTGAAATAAAAAAATAGATATTATTTATTAAGAGATAGAGAATTTTTTCTATAAGATAATAAATATATAATATATTCATATATGATTATTTGACCTATCAAAAACATATTCCATGTGATGAGTAACATATTCACACCTCTTTGAAGAGGAAAATGTCCACACATCTTCAAATGATGTTATCATATTTTCAGATTGAAAATCAAGAGGGTATGAGATATATTATAGTTATAAAGGAACAAAAAATTTATAAATATCATATATATAATATTAACATTTATTGATATTTTTATTCCGATCCTTGAGAGGTTGTAATGGAAGAATTAATGGCATTGATACATGACACAGTAGTTCACCATACACACAAATGATGATTACATATCCCATTTTATAGATTTGAGTCGATTTTTTGGTAAAAGAACTAAAAATATATATATCTTCATAATTAGGATAATTTAGTCGACATAAAATTGACGAATAAGAATACTAGGAGAGGTTTAAAAATAAATAAAACAGATGTCATCGGTGAAGAATGTTACCTCCTTTTAGGGTACCTCCTTTTGTTTTTCACAAAAGGACTTCCATTGGTTTTTATGCACAAATTTAGAATTGTATAATGAAGGGAGGGGTTTTGGAACCTTATTGTATCATGGTTTAGAAGATCCATACATATTGATATGTATGAAAATGTGGGGAGGGATGGTTTCTTCTTAAATTGGAGAGGGTTTGGAATTATCGTAAACAATTATCAATGATTCAAGGAAATATTATTTTGAAAATAATTTAAAATAAATCTTCTAGATGGGACGTGACAATGTTTTTTTAATGAGAAATCATCACATGGTGGAAATTTTCTTACAAAAAAATTCAATGTGAATGTTCATACAAAGACCTAAATTATATTTAATGATATAAAATTAATCTATTTAAAATTTAAAACCAATTAAAATATAATTTAACACTATAAATGTTTTATATGTAAGATAAATTTTCAAATAAAATTCATTGTCATTAATTATTCATCAAAATTTGAATGTTATTTGAAAAATAACAAACTATTACCCATTTTAAATTTTTATAGTAAAATTTTTAAAAACATTTTTAATTTTTTAAATATAAATTAAAATATTGTAAAAAAATTAATAAAATTATTCATTTATAATGAGATAATACTATTTTTTAGAATCATAAAACTTTTGCTTCTTAAAATGGCTGTTGTTCTTATATTATGTATACAAATAATATTTTAGGAATTGAACTATTTTATATTTATTATATTATATATAATATTCATCATAGTTTTCAAATAATAATGATTAATTTAATTTATTAATTTACAATACCATTCTGGTCATCAAAATAGTTTTTTCTTAAAAGAAACCCTTTTTATTAAAATTATATTTTTTTATTAATTTCTAATAAATTGGTCACCAAATTATTCATTTATATCCATTTATAGAAAATATATTCATAAAATTTTAATAATATTAAATCAAATCACTCCTATGGCTTGGTGATAACTATAACATTAAATATAAATCTTATATTTTTGTTCATTAAGACTCATGCTTCTGTGAAACAGAAGTCATAAATAGACCACATTGGTGTGTTTAATAAAGGATAATATTGGTGTAATGAAAAACATGATAAAAAGGAATTTAACATTGAATACTCTATCTACAATTTAAAATTAATTTCAAAAATTATATTTCATAAATTCTTAGGATGTTACAACAAACGCCTATAACGTAGACCTAATAACCACACTATAGATCCTTCTTCTCCAACTAGGTCCTTATTATGAAACCCATAGCACATATTCCAATATATTTTTCAGAAAACAAAACTCTTACGAAGATTCACCCACCTTTCTCTACACAATAGATTAGAACATTAGTTAAGGGACTATTCCACAACATACCCCCATTGAGTAGTCATGCCATAGAAAAGATATGTCCTTATTTCCCTCAGTGGTATTCCCTAATCCATATATTGTATCCATTTCACCATGAAATCCACCCTTATGTAATAAATCATCCATCCATGATGTAGCCATGAAATTTTTGGTACTAAGAATCCAACCCCCACAAAACACTATCCAAACACCATGGAACTAACTCCTTGTTCATATGGAAACCAAAAAAAAATTGAATGAAAAATATGATCCAAAACATTACATCACACTCCTACAAAAACATTATCGAAATTATAAATAAAAAACAAAAGCTAGAGAGAATAAAATAGATATAGGGTGGCTGAACAACCACCTAGTGAGATACCTCTCAAGGGTCTCACCATCATAGTAGCTGCATATTTTTATCAAATGACCAAACCAAAACCCCCCACAAAAACAAATACTATATCTTAAAATAGTCTCTCGGAAAGGTACCTATAAAATTGGAGAAAGCTCACTAAAAACAAGGAAATATTAGAAACCCACATCATAAAATAGAAAATGTCAATGATCACAATTGATCAACATTATAAGATAAGAGATAAATAACTACCATCTCATTTTACAAAACATGTATATTCAATTATCCAACCTAGATACTCTACGTCACACCACTATTCCACCTCAACAATTGAACTAATGGAATAATACTCGTACAAAACACTATCTCTTTCAGGTCTTTGATCTCAGGAGGTATCTCGAAAAATATCACATTATTTTCAACATTGTTCTTACCTCAATCAATGATGTGAGAGTTCAAATGGTACTTGGAGAATAATTTTAATACATTAGTTTTTTATCTAGTTCATCTATTTGTGATGTTCTATAATATATGATTCAACTCATATGTGATACAAAATCATAAAAACCCAAAAAACCCAGAGGGAAAGATGGATTGTATGACAAATAAATTTCATCCCATAACGTCGAGTCATATTCATGAACACATGATCTCTTATTTAGAACTCCATATGTGTCCTCCAATATTCTATCATGGATTTATAATGATCCAACTCTTCCACAATCATCCTAATATTTACATGAACAATATCAATCATATTATGAACTATTTTTGTACTGGGAATTTATGGCTATCCATCCCAAATATGAAATAACAAAGGATTGATATCTCTTCCATATATTGCGTCAATGTATTATATTCCAATATTGGATTGAAAAATATTATTTTAAGAAAATTTATACAATGGTATTTGACTCATTTATGGTCCGTTGTAATCCATGATACAATAGGGAATCAGGTCTTCCTGATTCTTGATGGTGCAATCATTCTCAGCATCCCTATAGGGATGAAGAAAAATTCCAAGGAATCAATTAGATCCAAATGGATGACGGTTACCACTATACCCATGGAGGTAACATTATGATCATGATTAGAGTTAATCATCCATGGTACATTAATGACTCTCTCATGCACCACCCGATACTTCTATGAAAAAACCTCCAATGTGCATGAGTACCTAATCATTATAAAGTGGGATGTCTTCATTAGATTATCCCATAAAATCAAAATACCATCATTTCCTCATAGTGTTAAACTTTAATTTGTTAATCAATCATTCAGGATGTCCTCCAACATATATGTAGTGACAAAAGATTTCCAGTGAAAACCACTATGAACATGTCCCTCATCATTTACCTTATAGTAGAATAGTCATCAGGAAACACCCTCTCCAACTACATGGTTTAAGGATGTCCACCATTAATTCCCCACAAATAAATGATAAACATTTTTATGCTATGATGTACCACTTTGGGTGAGATACAATAATAATGGTGTGTTATTCCATCATTGTCTATAAATATCTAGATCTACACACAACATTACTACGTGGAATCCTTCTCATCACGTCATATACTATATTTACCTTTAATTTTGTGTATGAAATATCAATATCATAATTAAATATTAACTCCATCAACAATTACTATTTAATATTAATTTTAAACTGGTAGAAGATTTTTTTAGGCTCCTATTATCATCAAAACCTACAAAACCCCCTCCGATCAGGTAATGTCTCCACACCATCAAGGAAAACACTACATCCCCAAAATAAAAATCATCTCTATAATATTTATTCTAATCAGGATGTAACAATGAAGAACCATAGGTATAAAATTATACATACTACCTCAAAACATATCTCACACCAATAAATGGTGCATTACTAGGATGCTCAAATTGAACTCTCTCTACTATCAATCAAAGGACTGGATCACTGAGTAACTACTCATGTAATTAATCAAAAGATATGAGACACTAGTTTTTAAATATTAACTCTTTATCCATTATGTTCGGGGGTGTCAATGGTGTCAAAGAAGATATAAATATTCTATTAAATGCATCTAATATAATCAAATTTTATGAAATCTATGAACATCCATTACAATCATGGGGGATTCGAATAAACCAATGACCTCTATATATGAGTGATCCACATATTTTAATTTCTCAGAAACACATTGTCCAAAGTGTACAACCACATGAGATAATAATAAAAACATTTAAAACATACTAAATATATTATAACAAAATATTACATAAAAAATATCACACAAATTATTTCCATTCTCCACCTATGATGAGAAGTAAATAAGGATGTCATTGATGAAGCCCAACATGAAGCAATCCATGAACCCCTACAAAAAAAAAATTCATCAAACCCATGAAAACGAAACAATTTTTTTCAAACTGAATATATTCACAATGAACTCAAAATTACTATGACGAAATCAGAATTTGGCCTTTAGAATATCCTCATGTTTCGTGCATATATGATGATAACCTGATTGTATAACGATTTTCGATAAACAACATACACCTTTGAGCTACTAAAATAAGAAATAAATCCATTTAAAATGATTTCACTTCTTTACTATAACTTACTTTATGATAAAATAGTAGTAACAAAGATTGAATTTAAATCGAACTTCCTCACAAAAACAATTTGTGGACCCCATATTGACACACATGGATACCGAATCATTTCTACAGCAAATAATCATGCTATAATGGCATATATGGAAACTCATAATGTGAAAACCTATACAATGGAATCAAGATAAGATACATACATGGTTGTTCATATTTTATAAAATCAATCTCTCTTTAAGGAGGTGGTTCTTAAACAACCTCTCGAATGATTTCATTGTAGTATAAAACAACTAAGCGATAACCCATAGAATGAACTAATTACAATCTCATAGTTTTATCTACTACAAAGGAATTGAACAATGTCACATATACCTTTCCCATTATCCAGTATCAATCACTAATTTATACTTTTGGATCTCCATTAGGACTATAATACTCAAAAAATATCTGGATGAAAATAAAAAAATACTATGTCAAGATCTATCCCATGATAGGGATTGAGTAAAAAAACCCCATGGATGTCTCCATAGGCCATAGGGTAGAAAAAATCACTAATGTAACAACCATCTCAGGGGGTCTATTTCCTATTAACTAGAAAACACACACATTCCTAGCATATAGAATAAAAATTTGTAGAGGGAAATGAAAAATGGAAACAATATATATATATATATACCACTATCATGCATCGACCTCTAAATAGTATTTGTACTAGTGATAATAATTAAACAGAATGGAAAAGATGAAAATATAGACACCCTCCCAAAAAAGATTCATAACCTATAAATAATTGAAAAAATAAAACAACTAAGAATGCACCACACATAGATCCCAAGCTATTATTATCATAAGTTGTCCATGAACTTATATCTTTATGATCCATAGAATTCACTATCAACATTTCTATTTTCATAATATCTCATGATACATGGAGACAAATCCAATGTTGGGGTGAGTAAAAAACCATATTTGGATGCACCACAAATGTTAAGGGGAAATGTGTGAGAAAAACATAAGAGGAATGTAGTGGATAAAACATGGTACAGTAAAGATTATAGCTCAACACAATAATATAGTGAAAGTAAACTCATCCAAACACAAGAATATCAAAAAAATGAGATAATTAACTTCTCATCATGTTATTTCTATGAATAGTAATAGCGTGGAATTTTCCAACCACGAGAAGAAAACCATGAAATCACATGGAATTCCTCACATGTTTTTGGATATCTTGGAAGGAGAGTAACCAAAAACCAAGAATTGTGTACTAAAAAAGAATATATATATACATATATATACACTCAACCATATAATCCCAAGTGAGAGGGTATATAGATCTATAAATCACAGATCCGTCAATGATAGGAGTCACCAACAGTTCCAGAAATAACCATCAATAATGTATAGCATCCCTCACATATAACATGATCATGCCAGTCAAAGGGAATCAATACCCACACAATAATATTATCCAATTATCGAGACTTTGTCCATCATTCACAGTTTTAGGTCACATCATATGGATGCGTCTTGGTGGGAAACACATCCGTCTTTCTAGTGTGTCCAGTGGTACAATAAAACATGAAAAATTATTGATCCATAGTATAATGATAAAAACGCGATTTAGAGGACCAAAAACATTGTAATTCATGGTGATTACACTATTATAGTAGTCATAGAGGTCCCACAACCTAGTATGTTATGGGGATTCCACTCTCATAGTAGTCGAAGAGGACCCACACCCTACTACATCAAGGGGATTCCACTCTCATAGTAGTCATAGATTACACATGCCTAGTGCGTAATAGGGATTCCAATATCATTGTACTAATTGAGGACCCACACCCAAGTGCATATGAGGGATTCCACTCCCATAGATGTTATAGAATAACCACATTCATGATGATCAGGGATTTCAATCAAGGACATCGAGGACTGAAACCCTACTGTGTTAGTGGTATTCCACATATAAGATATAGAATAAATACATTTTCCATACATGTCGAATGGGACCTATCTTAAGGGAATGATATACCAGTGCCTGATCACATCCATCATCTGAGGTCTACTGAATAGGTAACAAATCAAGTACATCTCTCACCATATCACAAAATCAACAACTGTGGGAACCATCACATAATATGTGGAAAACACCTAGGAGACTCTACTCGTGGGCCAAAATAATAGTAAAAAAGAAGGATATGCATGAGGCCGAAGATTAAAAATGTGGCACATGGATTTTGTGGGTCCCACTTGATGTCTGTCCCTAAAACAACACATAGTATTTTAAATAGAAATACCTAGGTACTGTATGGAAATAATGAACCCCTAGGCATCCTAGTGTACTCCAATATAGATGTAACCTCTATCGAAATGGTTAAAGAGCATTTGATGGTCATAGATAATCAAATGGGGGAAAATACATTTAATTTAAGTCCATCTCAAATAGAAATGGAGTACCAAATGTATAACACAATTCTGATCCTTGTAGAAATTCACACAAGAACAAGTATACATTCTCCCAAAATAGACTCTTAGTGAAGAAGCTGCGTCACTCCGCATCGTACACGAACTACGGTTCATGGGCCAATGAATTGATCTCACAAAAAATAAAATGGATCGTACAATTATAACCCTCATTGAAAAATTCATGCTATTAGCTATTCATTCATCCTAAATAGAAACTAGGAAAAAAGTCACATGTCACTCCAAACAATGATACCAAACCTCATGGGGCTGAAACCTCGAATTCTGTTTAAGAAAAAAAAATTGTTCTTGAAAAATCCACATCAAATTCATGGTACAGAAACCACTGATGGAAAATATATATGATTTTTTATATTGGTGTTATGGTTGATGAACAGTTTAATAATAAAGAAGCTGTTATTAATTTTATTTGACTTTTTGTAGACCTGATCCATGTGCCAGAAGAAGGTATTAAACAACAATCTAAAAATATACCATCTCAAAAAAAGGGTCACGTCGCAGGTGAAAATTATTCAATTTTTTATTAAATTCATAATATTCTACCAAAATAATATTTTAACCACAATAATAATTATAATAATTTTTTGTATTTTTATTTTTATTTTTTTACCTTTTTCAGTTTTCTTCCATACACAACTCCCTCACCTAATTTTTTTCTGTGCCTCAACCTCCACCTTGATTTTCATTCTCTGATTTTTTTAGCATAATTTTTAACACTTCCTTCATCCCACTATTTTCATGCCCCTCTTATAATGACTCTATGCACATCACTCCATACATATCCTTATTCTGTGATACTCATAAATCATGCATGCATGCACCGTATATCACAACACAAACCAGAGATCTCCCAATTATCGTGATCAACCAATGTTCATGGCTAGCCTCAAATCACACTACAAACCACATATATAGTAGTATAGAACAACACAATAACCACACTACCCTACAACCTCTCTGATGAGCTTCACACCTTTTCATGCACCATAGAATGTCGTGCTTCTCTGCTGCCAATGCCAAAAGCCGACAACGAGCACAAAATCTAATCTAGCTCACTATCCTTCATCACATATCATGATTCTATCAACCTATGTCATATATGGACCTGAATAAACTATTTATTGTGTTAAATATTGATATTTGTTTAGGTATTTATTGAAAATTGGAGAAAAATGATTAACAATGATGAACATGTGAAGAACATAAAAATAAAGACGGTCGCGTTAGTTTTTTCTATCATCATTGATATAAAAAAATGATGCATGCTAAAAATATACTAAATTTTTGATTAACACATTCAATTGAGGATGTATAATCAATAAGATGATTCTTACCTAGATTTGGATTCTTTCATCATCATTGAACATGGCCACCAACGATCATCATGGAATGTCTGTGGTTTTTCATTTAATCATCAAAGGGGGGATATGAGATATATCAAATGGTGTATGGGTTATGGTAAACCCTAATTAGAAACACATAATGACCAATTCATATAAGTTATGGGCCCTATATAACTGCACTTACGAATTGTTGTGGGATCCAAACATCACGAGCCCTTTCAAATTAGGTCACACATAGGTAAAAAACCTCATTACAAACAAAAAATTTGTATCAGAAAAATAATACAAGACTCCGATCAAAAGTTATTTTAAAATAAATCCAAAATTAAAAAATTTAAATGAATTATTTAATTATAATTTTTTTCTTCGTGGCATTTTCTATAGGTGGGTAGAACGAAATGTTTTTTCCTATGGTAACATCCATGCTACAGACACAATCATAAACCTATATTTATAATAACAGATACCTTTTAATAGATACCCATTTTCTTTTGCGTGAATACTATAAAAATAATTATTATTTTTTAATAATTAATTTCGGGAAGAGTAACCCTTAAAATCACAACATATCTATGTTCCAAGATCTAGAAATATATTTTGGAATATTCCAATGTATTATGAGGAAAAAATCAAGTCTCTACATCATTCAATCCTTGAATATTTTCATCCCCGACATGAAAAACTTGGGAAAAAACATGAGATACTAATCTCACACTTAGCTCTCCCACTCTGAGGAATACTCTTGCACATTTTTGTTCTCTCACAGCATGTGAACCAAGGATATCATCCTTCCTCATAATGTATGCTCCTATCATTGATGTGTGTAGTATCATACACATATCTACATAGTTGTGACCAACCGAATACATCTGGAATAGGCTCCAATTTCTATTGGGGTTTTCCTAGGGAAACATAATTGGAAACCTCTGCATATTTTTTAATGGGCTCAAATTAACCGATGAAACTTAGGGGATAGCTTGACCCTCAGGTTGAGAACTACCATGAAATCCCTCGGCATATTCTCCAACATGTGGATAGTGTTCTTGGACATCCCATCAGTATTTGGGTGAATTTTTTCTCACATATGTAGTTGGGTATTGAAAACCACTATAAATCCTCACTACAACTATGATATAAGACTCACGTCTCGATAGGAGACAGACCTTGAGGGTAAACCTTGAAGGTGGACACTCTCTTATACACACAACTTTCATATACTCTCCACTGAACTCTACTCCCCAATCGCACATAAGTGCACTAACACTATGAGTCCATGTAAAATTACCAAGATGGTGTTAGGTCCCTTTGTTGTTTGTGGATGTCCTATGATGAGTTTCATGGATATTCCATCATATTTCCTCTCCGAGAATTGTAGACAGTGCAGAACACCTGCTAGAACCAAATACTTTGTATTCACCTATTGATATGTAATGAATCACGACACAAACTAATATATGATAAATCTCTCTAAAGTCCCAAAAAATACTACAAATGGGTTAATCTTAACCAGCCTATGATGTGCATCTAAGGGAGGTGTTTGGAACTATCACATCACCTCCTACTACATTGAATACAGAACCACTGTTTGTCCCAAGAAAAATGTATTGTGATTCCCTCATTCATAATACTTATTTTCTTCAACTCCTATGGTCATATGAGTCACACATGATCTCCAAATTGATTACTCACCAATGGGACTCAATCACATCTCAAGATTAGATGGATTCAACACCATCATCTGATGAAGAATTGTGCCCTTCTTCTCCACAAGCGTCAGTTTTAGGGAAGTAAAGTTCTCCAAAAACATTCTACATTAGGAATGAATGGGACATATTTATATGGGAATCTAATACAACTTTCCATTTCCTATAGTATAGAATATCTAAATTTCATAATGTTTCATGATTTTATCTAGTGTTGGCAATTCAAGTTCATGTTTCTCTAAGTGATTACATACATGAAAATATAGTGGTGAGAACAAACCACAAAGCATTCCCAAAAGGATGTGCCTCAAAATCCTTAAATAGAAGACTACTACTGCCGGCACCAGGTTGTTTTTTTAGATAGTTGTGTAAATGGATTCTACATAACCTCAATATGTACTCGATAACTATTGTATCATGGTTGATGTTGACAACACCATGGTAAAAACGAATACCGAGGTGATTAATCTCATCCAATAATAAGAATATTGATACCAAAATAACATGGCATACCTCATGTGTGTTAAAATCATGTTGTAGGAGTGTAACCCCAAACTAAAAACTCCTCCAAAACTAGTTTTGGAATCCCATGAAATAGCATGTCAAGTTAAAAAACTCCACTCGAAATGACATGACCTGCTCTGACACTCCACTGCACAACCCCTCTAGGAATGACCGTGTAAGGGGGAATCATCCACCACACCAAGAAACTATCATATTTGGGAGAAACTGAAACACTATCATGGTTATTATTACTACTCAAAAACAAATATGGTTTTGGGATGTAACTCTATTCTTCATTCATTCAATGCTACCTCGAACAACACCAACAAAGGGTTACACTGATTCCCATGTTACCCTAGTAAAATATGAAGGAACAAGTAGGGAGAAAAGATTAAATCACAAAATGTCTAAAAATTTCGAATATTAAAAGGTATAAAATAAATAGAGCATACCTCATACCACCTTGTATGTTCCATGATCATAAACATTTAACGCATGCAGCTACCTACTACCCCAACTGTCTGCTACTTTAGGAAGACGTGGGACATCGTGTGGTGGTGGTACGATCACATAGCATAGTCAGCCAACCACAATTTATAGTACTCCCCATTCAACAGAACCTCCATGGGGACCACCTAGTACACAATATAAGATCAATTATCACAAATATTTCTCATACATGGAGGAAAATCTATCATCATCCTAAAAATATCATCAATTATGGTAGGGCAGTCTAATTCCACATGACCTCAACTGCCAAAAGAATAACATCTACCCTCCCAAGGATACCATGGTACTCTATTATATCCTAGAAAAAGTGTGTGATTCTGGCCATGGGGATGCCTCTCATGCCGATTCCCTGATGACTAATGTATTCTAATTGCGGTAAATGTCTCAACTCTATTGTTCCCTCTACCGATTCTAGCTAACAAGCATCTCACTAACTGAAACTTCTCTTTCACTATTTCCCACTCCAGTACACTGACATAGATGGGGACTCCCATGGTCAATGTGTCAACACAGCTCTCTCTACACTGTTCCTGCTCAATATTTTGTTCTACGAATTTTCCATCACAAATCTTGTATAGACATAGAGTGTAAGGTTAGTGAACCTAGTCCCATACTCTACTATTATCATCCATACCCGAAGAATGAAAAATAAGCTCACAAATATGATAAAAGAATATGCATGAGGGGTCATAATCCTCATGGAATAGCTACTTAATGTTATCCCAATAGTTTAATGTCTCATCATGCATCTGAGTAATAAGACCCCACCAAAACATAGTTTCTCTATAGAAAATACTGAACATTAAATACAACATCAAATTTGTTGGTGTCCAAAAAATCTAATAGAGGTGGACCACTGACTCTATCCAAACTACTACTGCATGAGGGTATAGTTCACTATGGATCCTAAGTGGTCTCTGGTGCTAGAGTTTCTAGAGGGAAGTAATTACATGCATGTCCTCATCCTTCAATACTCTAGATTAATTGTTTCACAATTGTTGGTGTTTATATTACTATCTTCTTAGTGGAAGGGGATTATATGATAGATCCAGAAATTATTAACCATAGCTAGTATCCGATATGACTATTGTCGTGTTAGCGTAGTGAAACTTTTCAAAGAGTAATGCAGTAAAATTGGAATATATATACATATATATATATCTTCAAAAAAGGGGAGATAACTTTAGAAGGACAGTGAATGACTAAATCCAATTTCATTCATGTACAATTCATCCCTGCAACATGTTTCTCAGCATTTCAAGTATTGAAACGTGTTATTAGGGTCATGTTGAATGGATACCTCATTCTACACACCATTACTGGACTCTCTAGCATGAGAGATGCTAGCGAGGCACATTTACACAAATTCTATAACCCCAAAAAAGACCATTTTGGGGAATCATTTGAACAAAATTCTAGGGGTTGGACCAACTTTGACACCACATTATCATGACCTAAAACCCTTTTTGGGGTTCAATGAGTACGTACTCCAAGCTCACCTCCATAGGCCAAGTGGTTGTTACAAGCACCGTATTCAAGAAAAAAACTATGAGAGGACTTTTCCTAACAACATGTACACACACACGACCAACTTAATGAAAAAGTTCATAGGGAAAAGTAAATAAGAAAAAAAATTATAGTTAAATAGAAAACATGAATCGATCTCTGTATCATACTTGTACAAGTGTTGTAAAGTATACTGAAAGGAAAAAGGGGAAAATACAAACCCATATAAATTTTTTAACATCCTTGCATTAACTGAAAATGGAAAATAGTTATGAGATCCCCAATCCTAGATCCAAATCTATGAGCTCTGTACATGGTCCAAGAACATGAATCACTAAGAAACTCTAAAATAAAAGTCAACATGATCATCCTCTTTATAAGTCATGATATGTGCAGTCGAAGGCTATGCAGGAGTGAGTATAATAATACTCATTTGGACACCACAAAAGGAAAATAGCGATATATAAGAGATACACTAAATAGGAATGAAGTAAAAAATATAGGGTACATTATTGTGTATTCTCAAACCAGTAAGGGAGTGAAAGAAAACACATTCAAACACAACGATCTTGAAGCGGTGAAAATATAAACTTCTCTTCCAGTCATTTCTCTCTATATTATATGACTAGTCTCATCAAACCATGAGAACGTAGACACGAAAAACATGTCGCATACCCAGAGCATCATTGGCTCACATATAAATAGGGTAACCAAAACCCATGAATTGGGTACAGAAAATATATATATATATTTATATATATATATAAATATATTTATTCTTAACTAAATATTCCCAAACAAGAGGGTACAGTGATCTCCATATCATAGGTCAGTAAAAGAGAAGAGTCCTCAATAGTTCTACATGTAACATCCAATGATACCCAACATCCGTCACATATACCATAAACTTGTATGTCAGTGTGACGAAATAAACAGAACATGATACTATAGGATTTTGTGAGCTATGTCTCACCCATATGAATTTAGTTGGAGTCACAAGGGCACACCTATGTGGGAAAACAATTCTAGTGTTTCCTGAATGTAATGGTACATTACAAAATGACTCATCAATGATACATATATGAATGATTTGAACCCAACGTAGAGGAAATGGACCCTAGTCTATCAGGGGGATTCCACCATGATATTTGTCATAGAGGACCCACAACCTAGTACGTAAAAAAGATTCCATTCTCATGGTAGTTGTAGAGGACCCACACCCTAGTGCATAAGGGATATTCCGCTCTAATAGTAGTTAGAGGGAACATGTTCACGAATGTGTATGGGGGATTCCAGTCTCATTTTCATCATGGAAGACCCACACCATAGTTCATCTAGGGGATTCCAATATCATAGCAGTCTTAGAGGACATACAAAAATGACGATGGGGGATTACACTCCATGTCATAGAGGACCTATATCCTGGTGCATTAGGGGGATTCCATATGGATGTTAATGAGGAACTAAACTAACCATACCTACTGTATTCTACCTCTCGAAATCACTAGTATGCTAGGGCCAACTAATATTTATCATCAGATGTCACCTAAATAGGCATCACATCCAAAACATATCACATTGTATCTCGAAATCCCCTATGGAGGGAACCATCAAATTCTACATGGAAAACTACTTAGTATAGTCTACTTGTGGGAAAATATTTGAGTCCAAAATAAGTTCATGCAAGATATAAAAGTCTCATAATGTGGTTCACGACACATGTGGGGCACACAGACCATCAGACTCCACCTAATATCCTTGTCATGAACCTTTCCATAGACATGTACTAAACTTGGATAATGTTCCCATAAGCATCCTAGTGTACTCCAGAGTACATGACATCTCAATCCAAATGGTTGATGAAAAGGCATTTCTCATTGTTGATCTAACAGGAGAAAATAATCATGTAGGACCATGCATCCTCAAATGGTCCCAGATTAGGAAACAGATCTCAATTTTGAAATCCTTGTAAAAAAGTGCACATGGTTAACTATTCATCCACCCAAAACGGACACCTCATGAATAAGGTTCGTCACTCATCATTGTACATGAATTACACTTTATTGGGCCCATGCCTCAATCACGAACCCCATCATATGTATTTCACCATTATGATCCTCAAAGATAAACACATGGGATCATCTATTCATTCGTCTAAAACATATACCTATTGAAAAGGTCACACTTCACCGCGAATGCCCAAATTGGACCTTCTGGGTACCAGACATCAATTTTAGTTTAAGAACAAAAAATGGTGTTCAAATATCCGCCTCAATTTCAATGTCATGACACTAATGATGACACATTTATCATACATCATATTCTAGAGATATGGGTGATCAATTGTTTAATAATAAAAATAAAATTATTTTTATCAGACTTATTCTTGACCTTATCCATGTGTTGGAAGAAGTTGTTGAAATTGGTCTTCAATTGACCCTCTCAAAATCAGGGTCACTCTACCTCTATTGATTCTTCAACTCTATATCAATCTTAGATGATGCAACTAAAATATAGTTTTAAAAATAATAAAATGATAATAATAATTTATTATTCCTATTTTTTTCACCTTATTTAGTTTTATGACATTGAAAACTCTATATCATCAAATTTCAGTGCCCCTCCACCTCCTGGAATAATTATTTTGTTCCATTTTATTTCTATATTATTTCATTTCATTTTAACTCATTATTCATACCACATTTTCCATGACCCCTCATATACACCCTAGTAGCACATCACCCCAGCCATCTCCCCCATCACGCTTCTCAAAAATAACGAATGGATGAAATACATATCACACAACCTATCTTTTATATCCCTCTATTTGTGACTAAACATTGTGCATGGTTGGACACTACTCATGATGAAAACCCTAAAATTAGTAATATTGAACATCATGGATGGGACACCACACTACATCCTCTATGGCGTGATTTACGACTTTGGATATCCCACTGTACATGGTGTTTCTCGTCTTCCCTTGCCAAAAAACCCCTAGGAACCTGAATGTGATCTTACTCACAATCCTTCAACAAATATCACAATTATGTCACCGAATCTCGTATCTGGACCTTTGGAAACAATTTATGTCCCAAAATATTTTTCTTTTGATTGGTAATTTATCTATCAATAATCAAAAATAATTAATGATGAATAATTTGTAAAGAAGAGTGGAAAAGACAAATCAATCAACCGTCGGGTTAGTTTTGGACATCGTCATTGATATTCAATGATGATGAAAATTGATAGTTAAAAAATTGAATATTCATGATATTCAATTGGGGATGCGGAATCAAAATGAATGAATCCTACATAGTTTCATAATGTCATTCTTCATTGAACAGACATTCCAACAATCTTCGTACTTCGTTGAATGTTATCCATTGAAGAATCAAAGGGAGGAAAATAGAGAGTTTGACCAGGGGAAAGATTATGAAGAAAACATAATTAGGAACTCATAAGAACCATTTTATATTAGGTGAAGGAACTGTTTAACTGCACCCACCAATGGTCACATGATCAGAACATCCCACACCCTCGCACATTAGGTTGTGCTTAGGCAAAACACCCCATCATAAATTCAATATTATATTCAGATTTATAATCCATGACTCTATTAAATATATATTTGAAAATATATATGAGATCGATAAATTTAATTAAATTAATTGATTATAGTTACATCCTCTGTGGTATTTTCCCCCGAAGGCTCGTGCCAAAAAAATGTTGTGTCACTCCTTGGGTAAACAACACACTGTGAACCCAACCGTACCATCTGATATTTGTATCATAGATACCATTCAAGATATATATTATTTTAATTATTTGAATAATTAAAAAATAATTAATATTTTTATAAAAAAAATTCAGGGTACACCGGGCCTTCGAATGGAACGCCTTCTGAGCACCTAGCATTGTAAATATATGTTAAAATTTTCCATATTATGACTAGTAAATAATCGAGTCTCTATTTCCTTCTAAAAATACAACCATTCCATATCATGTATGAAGTCATACGAATGTATATATTAAAATTCGATGTCCCACAATGATCAAAACAACCCCATCAGTAGTTCATATTTTTTACATACATTTTTTTGATATGTCAACCTCAAATTGGTGTAGTCAATTCCAATGAAACTGGAATGCTATCGACCTCATTATCAATGGATGGGGAATGGGATAAAGATATGACAGTGGGTGTTTCTCTTGAATCATGTAGTGCATACAAAAATGTTGACAAATAGTAAATGATTAATATTTGAATATCTAGGTCACCCAGCACTAAAACTTATTTGTTATAGAGCTGACCATGACATGATTTATGGTTTTTATAACACTACTAATTTCCACCGCCATGAATTTTCTAGACATTATATTGAGAAAACTAATCTAGGGTTTTCTAATACCTACTTATCCTCCTCTTTATTGATACCCAGATACAACACAATTCTATTGCTACTATGAATAAAACTATATCAATGGAGGATCCTAATTAGGAACACACGTTTAATGATGAATTATTTTGAAATTTCACGCACACATATTGATAATGACCTAACCTGCATAGAAAAACACAAGTATGATCACATTACAACGGACTAAGGGCCTCCAACTCCGTAGAAAGGATATGATGTGTTAGGATTCATACACTAGAAAATAGAAAAATCTTATGTCTAGAAATAGTGTATCCCTAGATGATATATCTATAACATGCCGATTTAGAATATCTTCTCACCAACCTAGTCTCTTTCCAATAGCATGAGATATTTTTAAATTATAAACAGGGTTACCTGAAACTAAAACTCTATGTTAAATTCCTTGACTGTTATCCATCCCCATACCTAATCATCTAGTAGTTGGTTTGGAATATATCACAATAGGTTGTAGGAATAGATCATAGTTATTTACATGTTGGATCTCCCCTATCAAAGCGCTTCTAGATCTATGTTACTAACAAGAATTTTGGACGAATAAAGAAATTCTTTTATGTAGCGGTCCCAAAATATATCCTAGGATACCATCATCACTTCATTATCTTCAAGGAATATGAACCCCCAATACCATTCTGCTCCATGAAACTTCATCATATCCAATAAATCCTTGTGACCCCCAGCTGATAGAATAAAATAAAGGATACTCAAACTCTTCTAACCAGTTATATGTAAAAGGATTGATATTCACATTTTACAGATTAGCAGACCTCAGTACTGAAGCACTCAGAGTGTCCCCCACCCAGATTCATTATTGATGTCCTATTCTCTATAGCAATCTGTTGGAACATCCTATGAACCTCTTCAGCACAAACATTATAATTAAGTAAACCAAGTTCTATGCTAGTAATAATAACTAATAGTTCATGACTCTTAACTTGGAATATATTATATGTGAAATTACTTAATAAATAATATTATTATTTTGATTACTATTTTAAAATATTTAAATGTAATATAATTTAAAACATATGTTCAAGGAAGAAAGAATCATGTCAATTTACCTTCTATCTAATGAAAAACTAGAATCCCTATATTCAGTAGGCATAGTAGACTGAAATGTCCAAGCATTAGAACACAAAGTAGCTAAAACCATTCAATACCAAACAATGTAGTTCTCACATTTTACAAAATCCAAACTATATTATATCTATGTTATTTATCATTTAATTTCATACTACCATTCACCCTCACCCCATAGATCACCCATCCTAGGAATCTAATCTGGGAGGGTCGATCATTACCACCAGAGTCCCATCATCAGAAGGACCCCGGTTGGAGACTCTCGCAGAATGTATAACTATCAAAACAATTGTGGCATTACCCTTTAGGATAAAACCATGAATAAAATTCAATGATATAGAGACAAATTGACAAATTCCCATAATTAAAATGTATTTCCATTGTTTATACATGTAATTACATGCACTATTTAAACAACTAAAAGGAATAATACAACAGCCTAATTGGAAACATGGATACTACCACTAATCCCAAATAACTACTACAATGCAATGGGAGAGTATTATACATCACAAAAACAAAACCTATTATTATTAGTGGAAAGAAGTGTATATATATATATGTTCATTCAATGAGAATAATAATTATGCTCAATTTGATCCCCCATAGATCCTATTCATAAAAAGATTTATAAGGGATTGTAAATCACAAGGAATAATAGTGAAACCAACTCATCCTCATAAATGGTATAAAATTTTACCATCCTACCCATGTTTTTATCACACATATTATTCATGGAAGATTATATAAAAATTAATAATTAAACTTAAATGGTACCCTACAAAAACATCACTACTATGTTTCCTATCTCCACAAACATTGCATTTGTGGAGCCATATCTTTTAATAATAAACAATCATGTAGAAGTGTAGCCCATCTATGAAAATATATAGCTCTTGAATAACATCATAAAATAATCCCATCCATGTCTCAAAATTTTGTAAACATGTAGATTATAATATAATTCATTTCATGTATGATGATAATAATAGTACAGGTATTAGACCCCATACTCAATGAACGGTAGCTCATGACATCACATCCATTAAACATAAAACCTATAATAATCATTTAGATACTATATTCAATGATACAAGAGTAAGATATAACAACAACCCATTATAACAGATTATACACACATATAGGTAAGATAACCATCATGAATTACCACAAATAATAATACCATAATTATAGAGCATGGATTTGAGGGCGTAGTGAGCCATCCATCCTTATATGTAGATATTGGGGAATATACTCTCTCAGAGTCCAATTGGTGGCTATCACTCTAAATGATATTTGTATAATTTATTATGAAATCACAAAACAAAAATGATATAAAATATCTAATAAACACACAATTGGAATAACATTTTCATACTATCCACTAAAACTATAGTCCCTCAGACACATGGCTACCACTATTAGAGAGTAGGTGTCCTATAAGAAAAGAATCCATAAGAAAATCGACATGAAATTACAACTTTCATTTTAATATTTTACATTATGTAAAATAGTTTATTAATAATTTAAAAGCAAATTATCCAAAAATATTCATTTCATGTGAATACTATATGAAACAAATTCCCTTTTTGAATAATTCTATCATAATTAATGAATTATAAAGACAAACTCATTTCCAGTCCAGCACCACCATACACATGAGTTAAAATATCTAATAATATATATAAAACATTCTAAAATTTGAGTTAATCTAGGATAAAATTTATGATATCATCAAGGGAAAGTATCCATGCACAAAAAGCTTCCTTATGTAGTGGGGAATGAATTGAAAAAAATATTAAACCCATTATTCCATTAATTTAACTGATACATTATCTTCAAATATCCATCTTAAGTAAAACAATAGTTAAGAACTTATTCATATAATTCCATCATCTCTGATTTCATTCCATTAATGAAACAAGATTTCACCACATATTTCACAATCAAATGAACAAACTATTGCTATAAACTTATGAATCCCCAACCATATCTCATCAGTGTTCTACGCCTCAACGAACCCATGTCCATATCACATAACAATGCTTATATATATACTCTTAAAAAACCAAAATAGAAAATTGGAAAAACATGGCCCTAAAACTAAACCATTATGCATTATCATAAATCATTTACTATATATCACAATATTCATCTTTATCATAGAAAACATGTTTTTTACATCATGAATGAACCAATTAAATAATCATCGGTTCGAAATACGAGATTCCTTGGAAAAAAGATACCAAAATATATGAATTAGTTATTCACATTTTAACTAGATTAAAACATGTTTCAACAAATTGTGATAAATGTAATTCTATATTACTTTCCATTTATTATTATCTTAAATAATCATTAACTGTATTCATATTCATTATAAATTCCATTCACACATGGAACAAAAAAATTAAACAAACATTAATTTAACATAAATTTGATTAATATAATTAAATATTATACACCATATTTATTAAACATGGATCATTTTGTTTTGTAGATAACCAATTAATTCCATATTTATGATCTATATCAAATTTCAGTAGATTAAAAAGATAAGAAACATGTATCACAGATTGAAAACCATCTATTAATACATGTGGAAAACCATTAAAACATTAAAATGAACCACCATACCATTGCTAAAGAAAAACACAAACCATTATTTATATGCTTTTTCATAATTATTTTAATTCCAATATGAATCAAATGGTTAAGTCAATTTAATTTTATGATTTCACATAAATAAATGAGAATCAATGTAAATATCTTCTATAATTATTTAAACTAACTATATTTCTTCAAATAAAACAAATTGTTTATATTTTTGAAAAATATTTAATGAATTTCTATTTTATAATGAAAAAAATACCGGAAAAATAAATGTTAATTTTTGTATTCATGTATATCATCACTAAAAATTATTTATTATTGACATATATGCTAGTCATGAATCCTCATGAGTTTCACTTAGTATATTTTTAAATTATAACATAAATCCATGACAATATAATTTTTAGTATCCAACAACATAAATACCATTTATATAATATTTAGAAACCAATGAAAACCTCAATAAAAATCAATTTATTAGAACCCAAAATATTATCAAAATGACATGTGTCTTTTAGTACATCGTCTTGAACATTGACATACCATAAAATTTTTATACTTTTTATATGATATATACGTTTAGGTACACCATGTTCATAATAATACTATTTATTTCTATTTTATATCATATTATCCTATATTCAATTTTTTTGTCACCCTTCATTCTTAATTCTTTGTAAATGGTATGAACTCCGATATTTATACGATAATCAACTGATTTTATGAAATAACCATATAAAATTGTAGTAAGTATTATGACCTGATCACAAGTGATCACTAATAAATTATAAAATAGGATGAAGATTTAATTTTAAATATGAAATCAAGAAACAACATTTATTGAAATAATTTCCCTCCATATAAAACATAATTTATATTTCATTGACATGAACAATCACATATTTCTTATGGAAAATTGGTAGGGAATCCTAAATTTGATACACCAGAATGAAAAATAATTGATATAAAGTATTATGACATAGGGAATCTGATTCATTATTAATAATTTTATTTTATAATTTAATTGTTTACATGATATGTTTCACCATATCATATCGTTCAATATTGTTGAAAAAATCAGTTTTCCATAAAATATATTATCAACTTGTTTTTATAGTCTTTAATTTACTTAGATGCATTATAATTTAATTGAAGCATGTATCATATTTATTAGGATTTTTTAATAGATAATATATTTTTTATTTTACTCAAATATCTAAAAAACAAAAAATTCTTTTAAATATAATTAAGCATCTTCATCTAAGATGATATTTTTTAAATAAAATATAAAATGATTATAAATTTTAAATTTTCCAATTAATTCACGATATCCAAGAACCATGGATGAAAATATAAATAATTTTTTAAATAATATTGGTTTTTAATTTTAATCACTATTTCATATAGATTTACTAAATTTATTCATCAAAAATATATTAACACATTATTTAAAATATTTTTTTAAAACAATAGTTTTTTTTCTAATTAAAATATTTAATAATTTAATAAGATGTCCCATTATGATACAAAAACATGTATTCCTTTTTATCATAAAATAATATAGGGATTAATGGTTAACAAAAAACATACCATGGAAATATAAATTTAATTAATTCAAGACATATAATTCTAGGAATAATGTAGAATATTTTCCTCCATAATGGTGATGTTTGTTTGATCACTATTAGATTGTAGATGTTAGAAGAGATTTCATGGAAAATATTATCCTTACTATACAAGAGAATATAATATATTATAATCTCTTGTAACACATATTTGAAAAAGAACAAATTATATTTAATGAGTAATCATATTTATTATGATAATTTTATTAAATTTGAGAAATTTTATGTATTTCATTTTAGATTATTTAAATGTTTATTAATTATCGTTATATAATAGTTATATAGGAGGGTATGATCATATAGAAAAAAATTCATCATTTAGTTAAAAAAAATCCATTTCATTGAAATGATTACATTCCATTAAATATAACGTGACTGGGTATCTAATAAATATTTTTGTTCTTCTATTGATAAACACATATTTGAACCATGGAATTATAGAGTCCCTATATGGTATACCCTTTTTCCTTGAAGTGGATCATATCCCATTGAGAACAATAAATAATCACTCATTTCATTTATAAATAAAAATCCTTATTTTGGATGGTATCCATGATTAATCATCAATATTAAAATAATTGAATATTAAATACATGGTGAAATTCATAATATTATCCATATTACAAAATTTACGAAGTTTTATGATGTTTATATTGTATTATAAAATTTCTATAACATGTTATAATATGTAATTTACCCATATATATATTATGATGAAATATAAAATTACATAAAGAAATAATATAAAATATGATTATATTTTTAATATATATAAAACGAAAATATTTTCATACGTATAACCTCACAATATTATTATTTGTAAAATGATGTGATAAGTGATCTATTTAAAAGGTAACATTATAAAACTAATATTAAATATATACTCCTCATGTATTGAGTTTCATATTGAAAATCAATAATATATCATAAATTATTATTACTCTTTTTAATCCATTAGACTAAAAGACTAATTATTGGATTATTTATTCACTAACATAACTAAAATACAATTCCCATTTCATGTAACATTACTATATATTTCATAAAAACCTTATTCATTGTAGGTCTATGTCAACATTATGTAAAATAAATGTGTATACATCTATCATAGTTGTCTCGGGAGGAATTTTTTGTGTTCATTAGTATTTTTCTTTTATCATTATATCATATGAAGTTACTTTTCAATGTCACCTCATATGAAAATAGTTTTCATTTTATTAATTTTTAATTATCACTCATCTGGTGTATATTATTTCATTGAGTCTACTTTTCAGGGATGAATATAGGTTGAGATAGTAAATTCAACCCCACTATAAGTAAATTATTTAAGATTAATGAATATCTCTGAATATATAAGATGTATATAGCTATTTCTTGTAGGTATCTTCTGTCATGTCTAATGAAAAATAAATGTATCCTACTAGAATGATTTAAAAATTTCATCATCCCACATTGAACATTGAATTCATTATGCACAGCTATCAAATATTTCATCATCAAAATATATAAAATGTTATCTACACATCACTATGTAAATTTCTAAATTTTAAATATCCTTATACACTGATTGTCTATTTATTAGATAAAATAACTTAATGAATATAAACCCATTATAAATAATACAACAGATTTAATTAATTAAAATTAATGTAATGTTATTAATTAAATATAATAGCATTAACATAATTAATATATTCAATCCATGTGTGATATATTCATTTATAATTGATGAGAAATATAATGTATATCCATCATTAAAAATACATTGTACCATCTATAAATTCATTCATATCAACAAAAAATCAAAAAAAAAACTCATGTAAATTCCATTTGTATTAGTGAATTTTATGAATCACTACATTTGTGTTACATAAATACATCATCAAAATATATATATCATATGATCATTATCTCTATCAATATCAAACTAGTAATAACAAATCCATTTTATCATAATTCATAAGATACAGTTTTTATTAATGATTCTTTTAAATTTACAATATACTAATATCACATATACATTACCATCATCCAAACTTCCCCTTCTAATCACACTATTGGACTTAAACATTATATTTTAATAGATTTATATTGTTTAACTATATATCATGGAGAATTTATATAAATGGATGATAAAAATTTTCAAAAATAAATCTATAAGGTCATAATGTCTCAACAAATAATAATATAAAATAACACTAATAATAGATGTACAATATAAGCCCTTTATTGATATTTGGCTAAGAGCCGATATAACCCACACATGTATCTACTATAATAGTAAATTGTTAATTAAAAATTAATCCCTCCCATTTCATACTTCCCAACATAAAACATATATATTTATATATTTTAATACATGATGGGGATACCAAACCATACACAGTTATGTTTATAAATACCACTCTAACATATGACTATTGAATTTTATCCATCAATGTGTAAACATCCATAACATTGTTCAACGTATACTATATTCTATTCTAATCTAAACCCATTACCCCCTAGGATTTTTTTTATATTTTAGGAAACTTCAATAATATCTATGTTGTTGTTATATACCATCATCATTCATTTACCTCAAAATAAAATTTTTATATAAAAATTATTTTACTATTAAAATTTCACAACAATAACATTTAAAAATAATAACATGATTTTAAATAATAATAAAACAACAAAAAGAAATATTATATAATAATCCAAGATTTTTAATGCTATTATTTTTTGGGAATTATTTATCTTGTAAAATTCACATTAAATATATGTAAATATAATTATCATTATTTTTATCAAATAAAATATTTTAATAATAAGCATATCCGGTCACATTGGAAAAGTCATAACATAAAAAAAAATATACGATTTCCTGAAAATTAATTTCAATTATTTATCAAATAAAATTATAAATCAAAAATACATAAAAAATAAATAATAATAATATCTAATAAAAATCATATCAGAATGCACAATAAATGTTTATAACAATCCTTTTAATGATATGAATCCAAAGAACAAAAATCTTACTAGTATAATTTATAAATATCTATATCTATTGATGAGAAAAAAATCATCAATAAAAAAATATCATGATGATTATAATCATATTCTTTTCAATTTTAAATAAAATTTTACCAATGATACGTGAAATGAATAAAATTGAGTATCTATGAAATAAATTTAATTTAGTACCACATTCCATTAATAAATTATGAATAATCTTATTTAATGAGATATAATTAATTTTATATAGTAGACTGATACAAAAAAAAAGCAACCAGAAAACAATATATCTACTAAATAAATTTTTATAATAATAAGTATGGTCAATAATTTTAAAAAAATGTTTATAGATATAAATAGATTTTCTATTTCCTTAATACATGTTTAGAAGGAATTAATACCCAAGGTTTGATATATAATGTACGCCATAAAAATTTAATTTTACAATTTTTAATATTATTATATAACAATATCTATTAATTATCATTATTTTATATTATAATAAATATAAATTATAAAATATATGACTAGGTAATTCTAATATAAATTAATGTAATAATATTTTATTATTCCAAAAATTGACCTTTTATCTCCATATAAATCGTCATTAAATAAAAATGTAATCAACTAAAAAATTAACATTTGAGGTTCACCATTTTTTCATAAAATATTTTTATTTGATTTTAAATTTAAATTCATATTATCAAAGTGTTATAAAATTTAATATTCAAATGGAATGGTAAAACCAAAGAATTGGGGTAATTAATATGATCAACTTCTCTTTACATAATAATTTTATATTGAATATATAATTGTCAATGATATTTCTAAAAATCATTTTATCTTTCTAATATAATTATATATTAAATTTATTATTGTATGGGGGAAATAAGTAAATTCTTGTTTAACACTATGAATTATAATATGTTATATTATAATATCATACATCACATAATCAGAAAATGGAATTATAATTATATATATATATATGGGGGAATTAAAATAATATATATAAATATGTGATCAAAATAATGATAATATAAATCCTATTTATTATATTATAAAATAAATTTCTTATAAAATTGTATACTTTTTATAAAATAAAAAGTGAAATTTTTTGAACTATTTAATTCTCAAGATCCATATTTCAAATTTTTTTCAAACTAATATATCAGAATAATCATTAGGGGTGAATCATGGTTTCATACAATCAAAAATTTACTAAAGAAGATGAGCCATAACATTTTTCACAAATAAATCAAAAAGGGTTATAGGTTTTTTCAATTCACAAATCATGATGAATGCAACATAAAGGATATAGGGGTATAATGTAACTCTAGGACCCACACTATATCATCAAAACTAGAGTTCCACATGAACTCTTTCCTACCTCCATGTATCTGAGATGATTCCACGTATACGTGAGGATCTATATCTGCCAGTTTTGAGACTATAACCTCCGTATCATGTTTGATGACTAATATAAAAATAACTAAATATGAATAAAACATATTCAACGAAAAAATAAAAAAATAAACATAATCTTACATGGGTTACTTGTTATATAAAAATAAATTAACAGGCACTTAATGGTGAATGAAATAATAAATAATATCATGCATGGAAATATAAATGAAACAAAAAAAGACATTGTATGCCTAGACAACTCTAACATCTCCAATATTATATTTCCTCAAAATCCTCACATAAGGGACATTTCCCTTCAATAGGTTACTAGTCCTGAGGTATGAATGTACACCATGATTCGTCATCTAGGTGTGACTATAAAAAAGGGAACCATTAGGTAATCCTTAATACAAGTCCATATGATACATAAAATAGTGTACCAAATGAAAAATATAAATTATCAAATAAACATATAGTCACACATCTTCCTATTCATCATGTACTAATATATATTCCATGAACTCTAATCATAAAAACATTAAGTCAATGCCAAAAATTTTGTTTGGGTTAGAAATCCAAATAAATAATTTATTGAAAAATTTCATAACCTACAATGATGGTGGATGTTATTAGTAACTATAAAGGCACCACCCTGATGGTTTTAAATATTCAAATATATTCACATCACACCATATCATCCATCACGACACTTGGTTGAATATCTACCCTGATTGACATGTGTGACATATTTGTATAAATCTAAAATATCATTCAAGTTATTATCCATCTTCATCCCAATATCTATGAATTGTATCATATTAATGGTATCCTCCAAGGAAAACTATCATGTCTATGATCAGACCCATACCATTAATGGTTCCATAGCATGTTCCCCATGTCATATCATTCACTTACCCTCTAGGGGATTATCTATCAAATTATAGCATTCTATACATCCCATTGAATGACTAGGGTCTCAAAAATTTGTTAAATATATAAAAAAATATATTTCATAGAAATTAAAAACATGTCCTATCAATAAAAAATATCATGGGAATACCTATAACTAGATTATCCTAATTAATAAGGTCTCACTGACACTAAAACACCAACATATAATAAAATTAAAGGATTAATAAATAAATCATAATTTTAGATGTCTTTTAAATGACATTAAGGAGGTCCACAAGTTGTATTAATCATCCTACAACAATAATGTAGTTGTTAAAATCATGTTTTTTAAACAATCATCACTTGAAACACATCCACATACAGATCATCTCAAATTTAACTACATATATTAATAAATCTGAGTCCATATATTTTATTTTTAAAAGAAATATAGGGCATCATTTGATAAAAATTTTCATCTCCAGTATAATTTTCATGTTATATCTTTATGTCATAAAATTTTTTACTAAATAAATTGGTAAATAATTTTTACAACATCAGATATGATGGTAATACCACTATATAGATATGAGATATAAAAAATTATAATTGTTATAAATATTTTAAAAATTTTTAGGTCATTAGTATTTTATGAGAAATTTTAATATTCCTAAGAACCATCGAAAATATGAAATCAAAAAATTAGTATTCAAATATATTTTTTAAAACATACATGGATTTTATCAATTAAAAAAATGGCATCCAATAATAATGGAGATGTGGTGAGGTTCTTACAAGACTAGAAATTTTATGATGAATTATATTTATCATTATATGTTTTATGAAACATGACCAATTATATCCCTAGTCATCATAGTCTTATGATAATAACCAAAAACTGAAGTAGCATGTGTTTTAAAATGTTTAAGAATACCACCCCTTAGGGGTTCACAATGTCCAAACTCATAATATGAAATAATAGTTTAATATTTCAGTTAATAGTTTTCTTAATTTTTGGATGTTTAATTTAACCTATAATATGTTTCAAGAACCTTAAATGATATAATGTATTTATAATGATTATTTTCAGTATTTCAAATAATTAAATGAATTTTAATTGTGAGAACTTGCAAGAAAGAAATATAAAATAAGAGGTCGAGCATCCCTCCATAAAAAATGGTGTTGAAAAATGTTAAAATAAATTACCCATATATAGGTCACAATATCATATATACCCTTACAAATATTCTAAACCCCAACATATTCTCATATGAATCATGCGAAACAATCGATAGGCTCCAGTGTAAATCATGTATTACTATAATGTTCATATATAAATATCCTTACATAACATATAAAGATCTAACCAAGCCTTAAATTACTCTTTATAAAATGAATTTCCCCTTCTAAGGAACATATAATAACACCATACCAATACACAATAGCTTTCTAATCATACATAATGCATAAAAATTTATAGTTATATTTACATAATATTCCATATCTCTCATTTGTAATTTTTTATGATTTTTTTTCATTATGTTGGCCCTAAAACATACATAATGTTTAAAAAATGATATTATATTATTCAATAAAATATAACATATAAATAACGATGACAAAATGGTTTATAGAAAATTTAAAACATTGAAATGTTCCATCACCCCTTCAATGAAATTCAAGTCCTCAAGAAGCGTGTGTAGTGGTCTCTATTGAACAACTAAGTCCATTAATATTAAATAGTAGGCTCATTATCCCATGTCTACGCCTAAATATTTTCATACTACGTTATGATCTATATTGGATTTAATGTATTTACATGATGTAATTTATCATGATGGTCTATTATATGGACCAAGATCTCCACATAAGATGCATATGTCTCCAACATAAAATCCTCATGGATAATAACATGTGTAGGATTAGATGTGTGACTACTATGAAATGAAATGTGGAACATTTAATTATTTGAATTTCAAGGGATAACATATACATGGTATTCCACTACCACATCTTTTTTTAAAATCTAGTTGAGTTTGATAATTTTTTTGGAGATTTCTCTTATATACATAAACAACTACACATAATCCAAGGTGACAATTGGAAGATCAAAAAGTCAAAAAAATGAAATCGATGGGTCCTCTCATTATATATGTATATAATTTTGTCATATTTTGATTTATAATTGATTAATTAATAAAAAATAGCCTCTTTATTGTATCATATACCATACAAGGTCCAAAAATTATTACGTTGTTAGCCTCTTGGAAACACAAACGTGAGTGGAAATATCATCCATAAAGAGCCTCACATTCTTCCATAATTTTAAATTCCTAGATAATATTACTATAATATACCAAAATCAAAGATAAATTCTAATAGAAACCTCCACTGAGGTTTTCATTTCATTATTATATCATATATTATAGTATATTAATTATTCAAGTTGACTGTCCATCTGTACAGCAACCCGATGTTTTGAAATAATAAATTTTATTTGGATAGTGTATAAGACATGAAAAATAAATATTATCATATGTCATTATACCCTGATAGTTAATAAAATATTTATTTTTAATGAAATTAAATCCATTAAGTAGATTTAATTATACCCAATATTCTGTTTATCTCTTGCTACACGCAACACTGAAATTAAATGAAATGTAAAAACCAGAAAAATGATATTATAATAGTTATAACATCAGAAATGGAATTAATGGTATTGATATTAATTAAAAAAATTATTAAAAATATCTATATCTTTTGTTAAGAAAAAACAACCATCATTTAAAAGAATAATATTGAAGTCCACCATTTTTGAATTTTTTGTATTTTTGAAGAAACATTCATTTTGTGATGTATTTTGAATAATATTGAAGTACACCATTTTTTAAAATAATTTATAAGTTAAAATAAATATTAAAATTTTTTTAAAGTGAAATTTGATAAATTTAATGTCAATAAATCCATTTAAGTCATTTTATTAATTTTCTTATTGAATTTTGATAGAAAATTGGTATATTTTTAATCATTTTATCCTTCAAAACCATATGTTCTCATCCCATCAATGTGATTAATTTTAATTTATATTTAAATAAAATTATGAATTGGATTTAGAAAAATCTATTCAATAATTTTAATTATAAATATATATATTATCAAATAAGTTCATCTAAGTGTTGATAATAATAATTATTGAACTTTGTGAATCTTAACTACCTCAATTATGTGTACAATGGGGATTGACGCATTACAAGAATTTATATTAAAAAATAATTTTCACAAAAAAACATTATTTTAAGTTAATAAAAATTATTTAGTATTTGATATAATTTGGTTCAAATTATATGTTAAATATCATTTAAATATTAGTTCTAAAGGATATATTATAGAAGTAAAAAAAAGATACAAGTATCCATGGTAAATAAAGGGAAATTTTGAGTAAACTAATATTTATGGAATATGTTGACAAAAATATCTCCCATTAATGTGGTGGAGATGTTTCACAAAAATAATCCATTAAATCCATTATTTACTTATTCTATATGAACAATATGTTAGAGCGACCTCCCAAAACTTAGAAATCTCAAGACATTTGGTTGGACCAAATTGTACCCAATAAAATTATCAAATTCTTTTATCCCTTCTTTGAATCACTGTAAAAAGAATAAATCCATCCTTATTTATATCTGTGTAAACCAAATTAATATATCTAAAGAAAAGGTAATTTTCTTGGATGAGTATTTTTTATTTCTCCTTTCATCCCATTCGATTCATATTATACCACATTTATATAAAGGCATGAGTAAATCCAATAAAATGGAATTTTTTTATAAAGTAGTAGTGACCTAGAATAATGTATAATCATATAAACTAGTTTATCAAATAATCGCTCATGTGTACAAAGGGTTATCCAAACATGAATTGATGTAAATAATTTTTCCCATACCACTTATCATGTTTGGGTATGATGTTTGATAAAATATATATATACATATATATATTCATTATTTATGATAAGTTTATTTCTATTGACCAATTTTATAAATTATAAAAATTACTTTCCATTTCATAAGATGAACTATAGCATTGATCATATTTATGGTGGGATACCACCTCACTAAATGATGTGATTAGTTTACCTATAATTATTTAAATGTAATGTACTATTGTTAACTATAATACATATATGTGATATATAAAACAAAATTTTTATATTAATTAGATATTTATATTATGGAATGATAATAAATCATTTTTTATTCTTAAATTTACACCCACTTTAATATGATAGAATTTTCCATGTAAAATTAGAAAACTACCTCAACGAGGTTATGAAAGTCTCCTTTCATCACCAGAACACAAGGATGATATATATAATTATATTTAAAAAAGAAATATTATTTATAATATATTTTTATCATGATGTATGGCTAAAAAACTTCTTTTTCTCAATCTATAATTATCAATGAAAAATGGAAACGTTAATCATGAATTAGTATGGACTACAGTCTCCATGATTATAGCATAGTCACCTTTTCATAGACATATGTTTTGATTATTTTTAAAATAATAATTTTTATATAAATTTAAAAATAAATTCATAACAATTAATATTAAAATTATAGAACTATTGTATATTCATAGGAACCAGAAATTTAATGATAATACAGGAATGATAAAATAAGGAAATTAACACATAAAATTATTAATACTATAGTTTATTAATAATGAACATGTAACAAAGAGTTATAATGGATAATATATGATATTATTAATATCAATATAGTTATAATTTAAGATAATTACATTTTTAAAACAACTATACATGATTTTATAGCATCTTCAATCATTATAAAGAGTGATGTAATGGATTTTAATAGAATTTAATATCAATTAGGAATATTTTAATATTGTGAACATAGTAAAATATATTCTATATAATTAAAAATTTACAAGAAATGTCATTAATAATACATTATTCATTTTATTGTAGTTTTAAATTGAAATTATTTCATCTAGGTTGATTCGACATAAAATTTTTCAAGGGGTAAAAAATTTAATAACTCAATTTCATTTAATATGCTTATATTACTTATTCGTTACCACTAATATTACTTGATTTAGTGTATAATTAATTTATATGAAATAAATTATTATGTCAACATGATTTATGTATATTTATATTCTATTTAAATAATTGATTCATTGGTTTATTCTCACTTCGATGATTTTATCATTTAAATTTTATTTCCCAATCTCATTATAATCGAGATTGTTTATAATTTAATGTCCATAGTTAGAAATGTTTTATTGAATATCAAAATAAACACATTTACAAATAATAATATTTATTTATTCATTATAATTTCATGTAATATGGACAATTTTTTAATATTTTTTCATCAAAATAATTTTGGATATTATATCAAGAAAATGTGACCTCATTTATCTCTTCATTCATAAATCAGATTTCCTTAAAAAAAGTGTTTTCTAAATATATTCTAAAAATTTATAAGTGAAAATTTAATAATTAAATATAAATTAAATTCCAAACTATTTTTTAAAAATAAATTATTTTGAATCATCTTTTCATTTTCAAATCAAGGAACCTTCCTAAACATATTAGATGAAAAAATGAATATTCACATTAATAGGTACAAAATTTACATATTTACCTTCTAGCATAATCATAATATTATTGATGATTACATTTGAAGATAAAAAGGTTATTTATATTGATTTTTTGGCATACTATTCAAAAATTTATTATTTTTTAATGTTTTCCATCAAATAGAAGGATTTTAAATAATTTTTTATGATCATTGAAAAAAATTTATATTTTAGCCATGTCTATTTTTAATGGATATCCTATTTTGATTCTATTCGTCAACAATGAGAAAAATTAAATTTCCATACTGTGATCTTTGGAAATGTGTTATTGATACAATCATTATGATTCCCCAATAGGGTTTATGATTATTTTGACCGAGGATAATACCAGCATTTTGTTCATTGATTCATTATCAATTTAATTAAAAGAAAATTAAAGAACTAAATTTTTTATGATCATTGGAAATTAAATTTCACATAAATATTCTTTTTATTTATCATGTATATGTAAATCGCATAAACTATTTCCCATTTTTACATATTATTTCAATGTTGAGTGATATTTGTTAATCTGTGGAAATATTGATTAATATTTATGCTATGCTATATACAAATAATTAATGATAAGAAACATTTTTAATGAATTAAATTGAGTATTAGATATATGAGGATTTCATTAGACCTATAATGATTTGTAGAGACATAAATTACATATCCCCTTGATACATCAGTATGTCACTTTAGATAGATCGATATGCTACAATGAAATGGGATTCTACCTGTAGATTGAATCATTTTTAGAATGGGGAATATGGTAGATGTATCCTGTGCCTAATGAATTTCATCCAATTATAAATCTTAACCTACATTAATAATTATTATTCTCTCTGATATTCACACAATGATATTATCTCTAGATGAATTTCACTCTTATTTATTGATTAAATGGAATGGTTTTTATTATATATACCTTTGCATATTATTAATGAATTATCTTATTATGATATAGATATTATTGATTAAATGGAATGTGTGTTCAATTGGTTTATATTCCATATTTATTATTTATTATTTATACATGATAGATTTTACTATACTTTACCCTTGATAATAATTTCATATTACTACAATTATTTTTCCATTATTATTAATCAATGATGTGTATTATGTTTTCTATGAATGGATAACCCTTATAGAATAATGTCCTTCTAAAATTTATTATTTTAATATTTGTACTAAAATTTAATATATGATTAAAGTATGTAACTTGATTACTAAGAACACTAATCCATTGAATCATTCAATATGTAATTCCTTGTTTCAAATTAAAATATATTATAGTATGATCCATCTCCATGATACTGGGGTCTAGTTAACTATAGACGAATATAATGAAATACCTGGAAACGTATGGATTATGATGTTCTCCTTTAAAATACATCAATATGTGGATACTAATAGTTGAAATGGATATGGAATAAATTTACGATGGAGTAATATCTCCAAAAAAGTTTATTACAGAATTATCATTATCCAGTTCATGGAAATTGACCTTACTCTGGAACTAGTTTGACATATCTAGGTGTATTCTTATTGTAATTAATATCAGATTTACAAACCCATGTACATGTTTTGAATATATGATGCTAATAAATAACATAGATAAAACCTATAGAGTCATATACTGAAAATAATGTGTCTCAATTGAATGGTAAAATGATTTATGTATGGAAAAAAATGGCACAATGTAATTAATTTTAGAGAAAAATTTGAGGGAATGATGGATGAAACTAAATCTATCCTTATGGACCATTTATATTTCATTTTCTATAATACGTGGAACAGAAGTAATATAAAAATAAATTTTATATTCCAAATGATTAAATATATATTTAATAAGGGTCTTTGATGAAATAAAATTGATGACGTATTTATTGGGATTCCATAATTATATTGTTGATGTGTTTTCACATGTGTTGTTTTTGATATCATAATCATGAACATGTAAGGATTATCACAAATTTCATATTCATATGTGTATTCTTTCATATAAGGATTACATATAACATTATGGTTTATGTCATTAAGATAGATCATGAGGGTAATTTTTTGGTAAACCCATCTAGGATTTATATTTTTCGTTTCATCCAATATATTGTATTTTCTATGACATAATATTTTAAAAGAATATATTTTAGTGGAAGAGTTATTTGAGGAATACTGAATTTTTTTTATAAACTCATGTTTAAATGTATTGATTGCATTTATGGTTAATATGATCATTAATGACATTTAAATAAAAGAAAAAATATATATTTATACATTTTTTGAAAATGTTTTAATTAAAAAAAAGAAAAATTTTGTTTAATGATTAATTTCTTTCAAAGTATATCATCATTTTGTTTGGGGACATTATTTGAATAATATTAGTCGGAAAACCTCTAGGATGGATTGAAACCCATCTCTTCCTAGAAGATGACAATTATTGAACCCATTACCAAATGATTATAAGTGTCCATAAACATCTATTAAGACATCCAATATCCTTATTAATATTTCATTATTTTTTACATAAGTGGTTTGAAAAAATATCATTAAACTCATGATATTACATTGGAGATTTATAAATTAATTTTTTATATTTAATTGATTGTGATAACTCAATTAGTTTTTGAAAATAGATACACATGTATTGAAATAATTTTCACACTTTTATGGATCATGCTTTCTAGTAAATGTATATTTTCCTGCTTCATGAAGAAAAATAATGTTTAGATATTCATTCCATTAAAATTGGAGGAATTGAAAATTAATCAAAAAAGATTCATTAGATTATATTGTGATTATAAAATTGAAAAATATAATGTAAATAACATTACTTATAATCATAAGAAAAATAATATTTCAACAATATGAGGAAAATTATATTGAAACATAAATGTTATCCAAATAGTTTCATATCTAACTAGAAAAAATAGTATATTATATCATTTGTGATTTATTCGTTCAACCCTCTATAATTCCACTGACTAACCATTTTCATTTTATAAATGATCTCAAAAAATGTTTACAATTATTTTCAATTTTCATCTATGTACATATCATCCGTTCACAAAAATTTTATCCTACACTGAAACCTAAATTTGTGTTATTACATATACAATTTTCACTTCCCTTTATATCTTATTAATAAATAATTTTATTTACCCATTTATATTGTAGTCTTCAAAAAATGGTATTTTCAAATGTCATCAAAATTTATATTGATATAATGATTCAAATGCGACGACATAATTTATTTATATTTTGGAGAATGTAACATCACGATATGATAAAATAAGAAGCTTGTATTTGATATAATTTGTGTCAAACAACACCATGACTATGATAATGTCTGACACCCTGAGACATGATGATTTTTTTACTTTTAAATAAATTAAATCACTTCAATATTTTCCATTACACGTAACAGAATGATTAACATTCATTTCATGAATCTATGTGTTTATCGTGCATTACATGAAGCACTGAGTTGATAAGAAATAAGAAATATAATTATTATATTATTAAAATTCTTTTCCCATGAAAATTGTAATTGTGGGTATGAATAGTATTAAATATATGATGAAAATTATGGATTTCCATTAATTATAAATAAAACAACATTCATTTTTATGGAATAGTAATATTTTATAAAACAATTTTTTTTCAATAAGGAGGCCTAGTTTCACATTGCATAATAAAAATTTCAGTATTTTATACCACATATAAGAAACATAATTATAAAAGTGAATATAAAAATTTAAATTTTACTACCAATATTATATATAGGTGACTTTTTATAAATTTAATACAATGTATTTTTTTTTCGAAGAATATTAAAAAGTATAAATTTTCATTAAAGACATCATTTTCATTTAAATAATTTATTAGGTTAAATTATATTTTTTATTGGATTTCTGGTAAAATTAAATGAAATTTATATAAATTAATCATATTTATTTCATTTTAATCTTATTTAAATTAAACTATTTTATAAATACTATGTATATGTTTGAAAATTTTCTCATTAATATACATCTTTCTCATCCATTCTGGGTGATACATTTTAATATAAAATCCATAAATTATGTTAATTCAACTTGGAAAAATTTATTCCATATATTTAGTCAATATAAAATATATTATATAATGTTTTCAAAATAATTTTTCAATAAATATTATTCTAAATACTTCATATTTATACTTATATTATGCATAAAATCTTATATGGTTCATTACATGATTTTGTTTTAAAATAACTTTTTTACATACAATAGATATTTATTTAATAAATTAGAATTAATATTAATAATAAATTTGTCTAAATTATTTAAAAAAAATCATTTAATTTTTTTCATAATGGATCATTGACCATGGAATATAAAAATTCATAAGTTATCATGGTAAGATATCAAAATTGGAAATGTTTTTTAATCATACAGACAATGGAATAACATGAAGAATTTTTTTTTGAGGTTCATCTACACCAAATAGTCCCACAAATGTACTATTGGACTATTAAAGAATAACATGAGATATGATTCACCTCCCAATATTGAATAATATTTTTTATTTATATGAATTCCACTCCTCCCCAATTATAAATGGTAACTCATTAACATCACATAAAAAACCTATGAAACTCGTTAGCACAAAAAAATCTAAAAAATACCACTTTTAAGGTTCCCTCATATCATTATTGAAGACATCATATCTCATTAAATACAACCTTTAAAGGAATTTGATGAAAACCGAATAATTATACATGATGAAGAGATATTGTTCATCACATTTTTATTTATTTTTTCCTCTATCAATTTCAATTATAATAAATAAAAGATGAAAAACTATGAAAATTTTCATCCTTATTTAAGAATGTTTTTATATTTTGGTAATGAAATGAAACAATATACACCTCCATCAAATGGGCTAAAAATCGTTGTTGCTGTGTATGGTGGACTGCCACCTCGAGAACTAATGAAATTAATTTTTCCATTACGACATATAATAGTTCAGTATGATGATTGGTTAAATTGATATATATATATATTATTTTTAAAATAAATATAACTAAATATTAATTACATAAATAATTCATATTTTCCTTCCATATTGTAGGAGAGAAGAAAATGTCAACCTTGTGTACATCAGACTACTGCCTAGCGAAGGGATGTCATTCTTCATTCACTAATGATTTAGAAGGATTGTAAAGATGACAATTTTAAAAAATATATATGATATTAGTTTAAAATTTTGATATAAAATATAAATATATATAAATATGTATATTATTTTAATTATAAAATATCAGTTTATTTATTACATTTTAACTCACTGGAAGATGAAAGCATTATTCCTGTACCTGTAGTATATGAGGTTTAAGGATAAATTTTACACTATATTAATCACCACATAACATTAATTATTTATATAAATATATTAAATTACATATTTTTAGTTATATTAAATTAAATTAAATCATTAATGATAAAATATTACATCCCCCTTTTCTTAATTGATCATTGAAAAATCAAAATGTTTCAAATTTTTGTGTAAGGCCTACCAAAACCGTTATCATAATATATCCATCCTTTTTCATAGCCTTTTTTCATTATTAGCTGTAATGAATAATTTATGTATAAAAATTATATTAATTTCAGGAATATTATTATTTAGATTATGGAAATATATAATAAGAAGAAGAACTATAACAACCATGACAATATATGATACTGAAAACAAGGTAATTAGCATGAAGAATAGTGAAAACAATTAATGATTATTAACGAATGGGTGATATGATTTTATAAAGGATCTTATATGATACTATAAAAATAAATATATCTCCAATATTAGATAATAAGCTTTTTAATACAACAATTATAGTGTTTGTATCATTTTTATGAAAAGGAACTATGAGGTACGAGATTCCATTTCAATTTTATTCCACCGAGAAATATGTTAATGTTATGGTTTTATTTTCTTCTATATGTTGTATATAATATCCATTTGATATTTACTATCATGAATTCCCCATTATTAATGGTATTTTATCCTCTAATATGAAATATTTCATCTAATTATAATTTACAAAAACATTTCAAGGTGCAATGAATTTTGTTACTCAATTTCTTTGCATATGTTTTATCACTTATTCAATATCATCGATACTACATGATTATTTTTATAATAAATTTTTATTATTTAATTTTCTATATATATTTTTTATTTTTATTTATAATATATTTAAATAATAAATACATATATTACTTCTCACTTCATCATTATGACAATTTAAAGGGTTTATTTCATTATCTCATTATAATTGAGATATTTTATTCATGATTTTATGATTAAAGAAGTCATTTATTAATTTTCTATATTAACCCATTTCATCTACATAAAATATATTTTTCTATGATATTTTCATATAATATTACCCTTTTTAACACATTATTACTTAACATGATTGATAAAAAGTTTATCATAATGTTCGACATAATTTAACTCCCTATTCGGAAAATTAATTTATTCTATTACTATTTTTTCTACAAAAAATTCAAAGTCTTTTTTAAAAAAAATTCAATATAATTATTTATATTAATTTTTACTGATTTATTATTTTTTGAAATGTCTTTGAATAAATCATTTTTTACTTTTCAGAAGAAGTCACTATTCTATGAATTTAACAATGAAAAAGGAATTTTCATTTTTATGTGAATGTATATTATTGATTACAAAAAGATATGAATATCATTTAACTGAATCATTCATTGGTTATTTTCATGGTTATTATCACAAAAAATGGGTTTTTTAATATTTTGAAATTTTATTATTAACTAAGGTGATTTTAAAATAAAATAGACATTTTGTTTATTTTATTATTTTTAAAATAAAAAATTTATTTTCAACAAGATTGTTTTTAATTTCATATTAATGGTATTTATATTCATAAATGTAAATGGCCATTCATATTATATATACACAACAGAGGATATGTTTTATTGATAAAATTATTATTGTTCCTCATGATAGTGCATGATTATTTGGATAAAGGATTGTGTTGAAATTCACTTTGATGACTAATTTTTTTATTAGATAACTATACCAAGAATTATTAAATTTCATTGGATCATTTGATCTTTATTTTATAAAAAATATCCATATTAAATGTAATGGATATGTTAATTTTATAATCTGAATATATTTTTACATATGATGTTCCTCATTAATGTTAATTTTCTATATATAGATATATTGTTTAATATGTATTGTCAATTCAATAATAATATTTGATGACATGAAAAAATTTTGATGAGTAAAATAATTTATATATAATATGATGAATGATTTATAACTAGATGATTGGTAGGCCACAATATTATATATCCCATAATTTCATAGTTATATATCATAAGAAAAATTACTATTCTATAATTAAAAATTATTCTACCAATAGATTTATAGATATTGTAATACATCATGATGATGGAGGTATCATGTTCCTAAGAGAAGACATCAAATAAATAATAATTAACTTCATTATGTATTAATTTTATCCATGATTGATTTACATTGAAATTAACCTTGGAATAATTTCATTATTAGTAATTCATTAAACATCTAGTGTTATAGTTTATTTTTCATTCAATATATTTTATGAAATATATAATTAAAATTTCCAAATTATTGATTATATTTTATGTGTGTTTAGTTTTTTACCTTGACATATTCATTATTAAGTATTTATTCTATATTGATTCATTATAGATTCCATTATACATAACTGATACTATGTATTTGACAACAGAATAATTTTATTTCCTTTCGTAGGTGTCAGTGAATTATATAAGGATTTATATAAAATGATATTTTAGACAGAAAATTGTATTCTAAAAAGGGTTCCCTTTCTATTTTTTTATTCAAATGTCAATCAAGAATCTTGTATGATGTTAGTTTACCACTTAAACTAAACTATTTTTCACATCGGGAATTGATTCCATGTATCTTTATCCAATATTTTTATTTAGTAATTGGCTCTAATTTACTATGTTTGTGGAGGCTATAATCTATATACAGATTTTGTGTTGCAGTTTAGAATTTTTGGGTCCTTAGTAATATAAATATGAAATTTCAAGATCATCATGTGGAAAATAACTCCCTTTTTAAAATTAGCCACAATGATTATGTATTTATTAATTATATCTCATTATCATGTATTATTAATGCGACATCCATTATGTGAGAATCCATGAATGGTAAGAACTCAGTTACAATAATGATCTGAGGAAATATAACACAGACACATCCTTGACCCCTCATAGTCCAATATAAACTCATAAAATGTAAATTACAATATTCTATAAATTATACATTAAAAATATATTTCACTTTTTGAAAACACATGAACATTGGTACCCTTCTATCACCCTCTGGTTGGGAATTAATAAGGAAAAAAACAATAAATTACCCCTTAATACCTTCCCATTATAACTATCAAATGAGTTGTTGTAAATATATTTCACCATAAAATTACACATATCTGGAGTATTTTTTGTCACAAATAAATTATTAGTTGATGGGAGAAGGGAATATAACTCTCCTATTTAAAAATATCAAACCATGATCATCTAAAGACTAAATGTGTATCATATTACCTATCGTAATCTATTCATGCATAATAGAACACTATAGGTCAATCACATGTCCTTCATTCAACTATACTATTTTAGATATTATGACCAATGATAGAAGACATGTAATCCATCCCTGGTCCACAAAATCATCCATCATCCTATTATCCAATATGTTCATTTTGTCCCACTACACTTGAAATGGATTCCCATCATGCTCCTAAGATATCAGTATATTACCTCTATGTTTATAATCATTAATACTAATATTCCCAGGTGAATACACAATCACAATGATAAAAATACATTGATAATCCACATAGTGCATATTCCAAATGCATTGGTCATACTACTTGAAGATGTAATAATGTATCCAATAGTCATTGGATATAATAAACCTATCAATCATGATATAGTATTTCTAACACATTATAGCATGAAATATTGTCTTGATATCAAGGTTATATGTAATAATGTTCTTATCATTGTGTCACAGCTAACAAGAAACATAATCCAGAACATTATCCCTAAAATTTAGTAATATTCTATACAAAAACTTTGATGCATCATAGTAAAAAATATAAATTATCATAGGATATTTAATTACAACACAAGAGATAGATTAAACTACCTATTAATCTTAGGAAACACTTCACCACACTAGCATACCAACTAAAGAGTAAATAAAATTATCATCAACTTAGTATTTTCTGATAATATATGAGTTTTTGTCATGATAAATCATATTTATTATCCTTAAAATCCCCAAAATGTTTTTATCTTGAAATCATTGTGTGGAAATGTCCATGAAATCACATCATCAACTTTAAATATGTCCATTGATATTCCTACAAACAAATAAAATATTAATAGTAATTTGTAATTAAATTTATTTTTATCGGTCCCAATAATATAATTTTTAAAGAAATTTGATTTTTTCAAAGGTGCTATAATTATATTATCCAAATTTATAAACAGAAAAAAATTTATAAATTTTTTATTTTATCCATGTTTTGTAATTATGATATCAAAATCATTAAACTAATGGAAATTGAATGTTAATGTTTTTTTATTATTTAGAATTCATTGGGATATATATATATATTCTAGAGAAAGAGAAGAATGCAACATAATGTTGAAAATTTAATAATAGAATTTTTCCATTGAATCAAAACCTAGAACTAGGGAATTTTGAAGATATACTTACATCTATCAAATTACCATTTTAATTGAAATTAAATTCAACAAGAAAGAAAACAACTTATTGATCATAATTTTAAAAAATATCTTATTTTATCATGATGATATCAAGTCCATTAATTCATGGGAAAATAATGATGAATAATATGAAGAGTCAACCAATTTATAAAGGGTTTTTTTATGTACATGTTTCATCACATAGGATCCACATGTCTAGAAAAACTGAAATATGGAGAAAATTGATATAATAAAAATTAGAAAAACAATAAAATTGTTAAAATTAAATTTCAATCATGTAATATTTCAACCATGTGAGGTCTTGTGGAGGAATAATATGAATTTAAAAGTTTATACCAATCACTATATAAATATTAAATTCCATAACATTTAAAGGGATCATCCACTACAATAATCATTTCTCCAATGTCATATTTTTTTTTTTGAATTTTCGGTTAATTTCAGTCCATAATAATATTTAATATTTGACAATATGTTTTCTCATTTCCCTTATATCCTATTTCTCTCTCTTTTCCTCTACCCATTTTATTCTAAATGTTTCCTCTAATACTCATGATCCAATGTAACATATCAAAGTTATGTCATGATGTTTAAATATTTTGATGATCCCAATTAATTAATAAATCATTATTAATTGTGTTTATTTTCTATGATTTTGGCTCAAGGTTAGTTTATTGTGGAACAGGTTGTGTGTCATGAATTTCCAAAAGGGTCTTATTTTTTTCTTACGTTTTAATTCCCCACGATAGATATTGTGTATGTTTTGTGTATTCAGTGATCATTAAGTGAAATATATATTCAAAAAATATGTACTAAGAGGATGTTACAATATATTATATATTTTGCTGTTAATGAATATTTTATTATATTCATATGATAATGAAGATTCACTCAAGATGATTCTCTAATGAATAAATCCATTCTCTCTAACATAATTCAATTTTAATTTATTGTTTTTTAAATTCAACCGTACCATTATTATTATTATTATTTAATTCCCTATAATGAAACCACCACTTAATTTGTCTCCTCATTTGTGATAACCCTTGTAAGTCAATGTATATTTCATGGAAGATATACTAATATAAATTTCAATTCTATATAATAGGAGGTGGAAAACTGGATGGTCTTTTATGGAAACAATATGGGATTAAATATATAATTTTATTCATAATGTTTTAAATAACTTTTTTACCATTAGATTAATAAACCATGAATATTATTTTTCTATTATGTATTTCAATTACTATTGTTGAGAATGTAATAAACACTCATAGGTGTAAAATTATGATCACAATGATATAGAAGAGAATTTTCAATGAATTAGACAATGAAAGGAAAGAATATTGAATTAAATATTAAATATATAGATTGATATGTTAGTGCATATATATATAAACATTAAATAGAATGTGAATTAGGTATTGAATAAGTGGTGTATGATATTTATCTAACAATTTTTATGTTCAATAAAAAAATTAGGACTAGTATGATCCCCTAAAGAAATTACTAACATCATCATTCACATGTCTGCAGTTCATGGAGAGTCCAAATGAAGACATTCCAGATTATAAAACGATGAAAGATTAGTTTTATTTATATGAATCATTAAATTACATTCTCAAGTATTACCTTTGAAATTTTCTTCTATTTTTGGGTAATGGAAAATCAGAACCTCATTACCACTCATATACATTGGAATAAGATGGTAATGATTCTCCGATTGAGATTATTTTTCTAGTGTCCCTACCAGATGATATAAATTTCTATGATGAAATAAATAAGATGGACAACTTTTTATATAAATTATATTGTTTTATTATTATTCATACTAATTTTTTATGACATGTCCTTTGATAAAAAATTAATCATTACAAACATGTAATAGGCTTTGTCCATTCATGAAAATTATTAATTAAGAAGAATAATAGAAGAAAAATAATAAATAGAGAAGAGTTTGATTATGTAAATTTCTCTTCTGTATTAACATTCATACTATATGGAGGTGAAAACCAAATAAGTCACTTAGGAGAACTCCTATCATATTTTTCCTATCACTCTTGAAATGAAATTCAATTTTTTATCATTCATGTGGGTTGGAGAATTTTTTCTATTCATTGGGGTTACCAACACTTTTAATCAATGTATTAATGTGTACATAAATAAAATGTGTTTGTTTTTGTGTGGTATACCACAACCACATTTTGATTGGCGATAAAATTATTAGTCTATATTACTAAGATTACTAAAACAATTGTATCCATTTAGGATTTAAATCCAAGATATCATTCTCAGTCCCATTTCTCATTCTCTTTCATTAATTTACACATGTTTAATTTTTCACTATCTTTATTTTTTATTTTATGTGGTATCCTCTAGGAGATTAAATCAAGGATAAAAATATTTAACAAGGTCTTTTGTTTATTTATATCCCATCATATTTTTTAGCCATATATTTTTTAGCTATAATATATGGAAGTTTATTATAATTGTGTTTAGAACCAACTTTTGTAGTTGTTTTGATGTTTTATTCATTATTTTTTCCATATTTTTAGGAAAATTGATATGTAGTGAGTAATCATTTAAATTTTCACACGGAAATTGATTTGGGGATATATTTCATGAATTAAGATTAAATATATTTTAAATGGTTTTTGATGTAGAAGTTTTTAAAAAATTTAATGTTAAATAAATATTTTTATTTTAGATGATTTAAGAAATTTATTCACATGAAAAAATACAAAAACAATTATTTTTACATTTATTTTATTAAAATATAAATAATTACTTTATATTTATACAAATAATCATAATATTATGTGAAATTTTTTTAGTCATTGTGAAAATAAGAACTTGTTATTTTTTTATTCAATGCTTACAATATCATGATCATTTGTTTTTATATAGTGAGGCATTTTAGTCCTATCTTATTTAAATATAAGAACAATATTTATATATATCCCTTTATCAATTTGGATACAATAATTTCATTTTAGGTTTAATAAATATTATAATATTTTTTTAACCATAGCCACATTCTCTCATTATGTTTTAGAATGGGTGGATCAAATTGGATAATGGGTGAATGAATTCTCATGTATTCTATACAAGTTATAATTAATTTCATTGTGTTGTTATCTGTGTGTCACAATGATTTTAATATTATAGTGCAAGATTAAATTTCAAATTGATTCATTTTTTATAATCCATTTTATCTATAAAAAAATATAAATTCAAAAATGTATATGAGCTTAATGTATTCATTATTAGTAAATTATTTTGTAAATCACTTCTACAAATCAGTATCATGGTTTTCATCAATTCATTTGGAACTATTTTCATCACAAGTTCAATGGTTATTTTATAAAAAATAAAAAATATATATAAATATAATATGAAAAGGGATAATTTAGATAAAATCATTCATGGTATTCACTTATTGGCTCATGTAATCATTCAAAATTGGTGAAATAATTCTTCATATTTCTAATATGAATTGATTGTGGTATATCATTCTATTTCACTTCAATATTCATGTGATTATACATAATTTATCATTATCTAAATTTCAAAATAAATTGTTATTATAAATTACACACCACTCCTTATCTAACGTATTCACCAAGAAATGTATTATTGATTGTAAATTTTAATACGATAAAACTTTGGATAAATGATATTTTCCAACAGAATATAGTGATACATGAACTCTATATGTATAAGAATTAGTTAACATTAGAAATCACATTGTTGAAGTGTAAAAAAATTCCATTTTTTGGTAACTATAATTCCTTCATGGGTTCATATTGAAAAAAATGAATTTAATAGTTTGAAATGATAATAAAGGGGGACTAGTTATCCAATTTGTTACATCGTAGAATACATTTGGTTAAATTATAATCAATTTCTTCTCAAATTAAATTCTTGTTTGGAATTTTCCTTTATTAGTTTCGGACTGGTCTAGAGTAAAATTTATTTTTTTGTTTAAATTGATGGAGATAATATACATAATAAATTAACATTATATATCAATTTTATAAACCCTTCAAATTAATAGATTAATTGATGTAATTACATTATTACATTTTATATGTATTTTGATCCTAATTTTGAAAATGTATTAATAATGCAGTATTAATTATTTTTGTTAGTTTATAATTTTGTCATATCATTATATAAATTAATAAAATTTTTAAAAAATTATGATTATATTACTCATTATATATATTTCATTTAACTAGAACTTGATCTTAATAAGGTGTATTGAATCCATAGAGAAGCTCACAAGTAAGGACATCATCCATTTACTTCATATGGAAAATTTAAAATATGGGCACATATCTCAAATAAATTTATACTAAATGAGATGATGGATTATATAGTGGAAATGTTCTATTTAAGGGATATTTTTTAATAGTGGTTTTATGTGACCATAAAATTATAAAGATAACAAATTCATGGGTTAACATATATGGGGAATATAATGTGTAATCCTAAGAGAAAATGTTTAAAAAAATAAATCTATCGTCTCATTGGATCAACTTGTCAAATGAAGATCAACATTTTAGGGAACACATAAAGTAATAGTGTAATAAAATACGTACTAATAAATTAAAAAAACATTAATTTAAATATCATTACATGTGCAAGAAATCAGATTAAAAAACGAGTGGAAATGATCTACCACTATGAGCATAAATATACAATTCCATGTGATATCAAGTGATCAATTGAGACGCTGAATATTTTTTTCATATTATATTATAGATTTTTTATAAAATTATTTCATTTCTTTTTTATATCAATTATTATTATAATTTAATCATTAATATTTTTTATTCATTCTATATCTTTCTCGTTTTTTCTCCCTGTTATTTTCTCACTACTACATCCAGTAGTCATTATAATCAATAAATAACCCATTAAATTTCTTGGGGTATAAATAATGTAATGAAGAAAATTAGTATATCTATCATTCAATGAACTAATAATATTATATTACTATGGATGTTAGAGATATTAGTGGGAATTGTGACATTTTATCTCTATGTTCCCCCCATATTCTTATCATTTTGATCAATTATGATTTCCCTCTACCAAGGAGGTGGATGTGTGATGTACTCACTAATAATTTTTTTCACTAAAAGTTCACTACACTGTTATAATATTTGGTTTCCACATACTATTGAGTGTTTCTATTACATAAGTCTTATTATAATAATAATATAATGAAGGATAACTTTTGGTGGTTATCCTTATAAAATAACCTTTCATTCTAACCTAATTATGTATTCATTCCATCTATTTTCATTGAATTAGATATATTTCATTTAATATTATATTTATTATCATATATCCCTTATTTAAATTCTAATAATTTTTTAAAAAAAATTACTATATGTAATTATTGTTTAACTATATGTGCTCTTATAGTGAGATGATCTTATTTATCAACAAATGATTCAATAGGGATATAAATAAATATGTTTTTCACCACTATTTGATTGAAATTTCACCTACTTGAAGGATCACATTTTTTATGAATATTAAATATTGAATTCAAAATTTACAATAAGTTAGATTTTGTAAGGAATAAGGGCTCACATTATTTCATAAAATGTCTTATGATATATTAAATTTTGCTTCGATTTTGGTTTGATAATGATAATGTCTTTCACATACACTATATTGAATTTGTCATGTTAAGGATTTAAGATAATTCTAATGAGATCCATAAACACTGAAGGATAATACATTAGTTCAAATGACATGAACATGTACTCATATAACCCAAAAATTCCCCAAAATATAACATTTGAGATGTCCTCTACTCTATCTCACATCTCTTGGTAGTCTAATGGATAATCATTCTTGTAGAATCAACATCCTCCACAAAACTGATCAAACATATATTCTATTATGGTATAATGATATTAATTTATCAATTTGACCATGAAAAACAATGGGTAATCAATATTGGTTCAAGGACAACGGTTGTCTTTATTAAAGATAAAGTCATGTAATCCCTATATTGATGCAAATAAAATGATAAATTACTTATAATCCACTTTATCGAGATACAAATTGATATTATTCAGACCTATTGTATCCATTTGAATATGTCACGTTGAAATTAGTTTCATTCCCAACACATGATCTATCTCAATTTCATCTCCTATATAAATAGGATGTCATGTGATGTATTAGGAAATGTTTTTAAAATAGATATCTGTTGAAAGATGAAATGTTTACGGGGCTACCAAATATCATATTGAAAGAGAAATAGTATCCATGATAAATCTAATCATCTCAATCTTAATCATGTAAATATAATCTCTAAAATATATTTTTTTCTACAATGTGTTGATTATGAACCTGTCTCACTTCAGAAAAATAAATGACACAAATCTATGATAACACTCAATTTGAGCTCAAAAATACTAAATACCGAATGTTAAGAATCACATTAAATATTATCCCCACAAGTAACGAGAATTCCTAAAGATGAATTTTACTATAAAATTTTTTACAACACTATTAGAAATGTTGAAGATGATAATACTTCATTCAAAAAAATACATTAAGGTAATTTAACTCAAATTATAACTAGAGAGACAAGTCACATCCAATAACAGTTGTGAATATTTGAATGAATGGAATACAATATAATCAAAAAATTGAATATAATATAAATGTTTTCATGAACCCCCATGATTCATTGTTCATTATGAATTCAAAATAAAACACAAATAATTCATGTTATGTATACATTGACTAAATTAGATGATATTTTAACATAAATATTTTAAATAATAACCACAATATATATTTTTATAAAAAAATAAACCCTTCACATGTGAATTTTTTAAATATCCTCTACTCGGGATCATATATCATCCACCATGATACCCCAGGTCCACCCTTATCTTCAAACAATATGAATAAAATCCCATATTATTATGTAATGACACAATCATTGGCCCTGTATGGGATGAATTAAAAACTATTTTCATGTCCTATTTAATCCACTTCTCAAAGGGTGTATCATTTTGAAGAACCAATGTATAAAATATTATATAAAATAACAAACCTAATATTAAATCATTGGTTAAACGATTATTTAAATATTTTGATACATTAGCACCTAGTAAATGATAATTAATGGTGAAAATGATGCTTCTCTATAAACTGATAATATTATAAATAATGTTTCATATAACCTTATCATGACTCTCTTAATTCATGGGTGTGAACCAATAACACTCTTCTAAAAAATGTAATTCTCATGAAATTTTATGTCAACGATGACCCATGTATGAACATCCATTAGCTCAATATTATAATAACAAAACTATTATAACAATATGGTAATTTATTATTATTATATTATTATAATATTTATATAAATATTGAAATTATTATTAATTATAATAATAAATGGTATGAAAATAATTAAATTATAATATTTTAATTTGGAAAAAATATAATTACTTCTAATTAAAAAACACTGATCATAACATTATATATTCGTTGAGATAATAAACAAATAATTAAGAAAATACTATACAATTAGATAAACAAATAAACATGATTCGTTTTTAAAATTTCAAACAAACATCACCTCGTCATTCAAAATCGGGATGGTGTGTGGTTTGAACCATTGAGACTGTATTCATATTCTCTTTTTAATTTTAATACACATAAATTTTTCTAGTCTCATCAAATCTATGAAATTTTACTAATATCATTTATAGGTTCTGGGGGCTGCAGAATAACACAATGGGCTATGGATTTTAAATTTTTTCATTCACAGAATGATGGAACATTCCTTCACCAATGATCTAGGCCATTTTATGTTATGTGGATCTCTTTTTAATTATAATGAGTGAATAATTATAATGAATTAGATAAAAATTTACGATCTAAATACCTGGTCGACTACAAATCCTCTCCAACAATCGTCTCATGAAGGGTACATTGTAGGATCTTTCTAGATCATTCAAACATGATTCTATAATCCACAGGAGAACTGATCATCGAATTATGGGTAATATAGTAGTGATCTGTTGATGCCTTCGACATCATGATAATTACTGCATCGAGATAACTTCTGTGATTGAAAAAGATATTGATATGAGTTTTGGGATTGAGAGTCTCCCTCTCTAGAGAGAGGGATGAGGGAGAGGCTCTTTTTATCATTCAATAAATTATTTAATTGTTACAATGGAAATAGATCCACGCCTTTAAATATAGTAGAGTTTCCAAATACCGAGTTGGGTTCCCCAGCCCCTGTTTATTTTAACTTATATATAATAATTAATTATAAAAATTAATTATGTGTTAATAATATTTTTTATTTTACACATAAATTTCATAAATATAAAATATATTACATGATAAAAACTAAGAAATTTAACTCATCTCACTAACCCTCTTAATATTAAAAGAACCATGAATATTAAAATAATATTCATTTGATTAATATTATCTCTTATTTACTAAAAATGTAAATAAATTAATTAAATTTGATTCCAAATATTCATAACATTAAAAATAATAAATTTATTTAATTTCTTAGAGATTGAGACCTTGGAAAACACCTAGAACATGGTGTGGTGCCCACCATGTATAATATTTTTTTAGAAAAGAAAGCATTCGAGCCTTAATTAAAAATAAGTTACAAGAGTCTAAAGGAGGGAATTTTACATTTTTCACTATTGAGAATATTGAGAAAATCCTCAGCAACTGTGGTCACATGCGCACCAAAGGCTTTTTGAATAACTTTGTTTGCAAGTCTATCCGCAAGATATTTGGCTTCATGGTAAACAAGTGTAATGATAAAATTATTTGAGGCATGAGTGTCAAGGTATTTGTTCCATTTCAGATTATGTTTCCATGCAAGATGGATTTGATTCTTTCTAACAGCATGTATAATAGTGGTGGAGTCACCTTCAAACCAGATATTACTCTAATTTCTATGATGTAAAATCTCCACTGATTTAATAAGTGTCATCATCTCACCTTCAAGGTCAGTGTCTTGACCACAAGATCCATAAAATCCATCAAGCAAGTGACTATTTTTGACACAGAAAGCAATACCACATCAATCTAGTCTAGGGATCCCCTTTGAGACTCCATCAAGGTTTCATTTTATCCACCCTGCAAAAGGTGGAGTCCATAAAATTTCCATTGTGCCCATAGGTTTGGGGAAATTACCTAAAAATAAAGCCTTCTCATTATTGCAATGTCTTTGATAGAGTTATGTCATTTTTCAGTATGGAACTGATTTTCACATCAGGTTGTTGCTAGAATATTTGAAATGGAACATTATGATTGAAAGTAGAATCATCATGCATGCCATTATTTCAACCACTCCAAAGAGTATGAAAAGTTTCAACACAAGCAACAAGTAATAGAGAATGAATCTATTTGGAAAAAGATTCTGCTATGATTAAGTGCAGAAATTCTGCAATGTTGTTGACATGAGGTATCGAGATTCCAAATAGATCAAATATAATGATCCAGAGTGAAGCTGTAGTTTTACTGTCACGACCGGTCCTCGGGGCCTATGCCGTGACTACCCCAAGCCCTTGCCATGTGGCCCTGCCAGCCGCATGCGTAGCACTGCATACCTCTCGAAAGACTGGCTCCGCACTGTGTGCCCTGCACTGCTGATCCAGTGTCCTGAGGTCGTCTGCGGGAAGGTCTGGTCTGCCTGGACCCATGAGTCATCTGTCGGCTTCCTGCTGCAGAAGTCTCTGCTACGTGCCGCCCTGCGGTAGGTCTCCCTGCTGAAGTAAACTCAGCAAGAAAGCTCTCGATCAGACGGGCTCGTTCCAGCACTCCTACCTGAGTCGGAATGCTGAGGGAGATCAGCGATGCCCTGATATCTTGTCTCAAACCCTGCTCAAAGGTACGGGCCCAGAAAAAGATGTCCCGTACCATATCTGTTGAGTAGCACTAGAGATTGGTAAATCTCGCCGCGTACTGGGCGACCGTCAAGCTGCCCTGCCGCAGCTGAAGAAGCTCCTGTATGCGCACCACGCGGAGGGTGGCCAGGACGAACTCTGAGCGGAAGAGGCTCTCGAAGTCCGTTCAGAGAAAAGATGCCTTATCATGAACCCGGAGCATCAAGCTCCACCATCAGCCCACTGCTGCGTGCAGTAGGCTCGCCGCGAGGATCACCATGAGGTCTTCTGGTGTCCTCGCTAGCCTGAAAACTCGTACGACCGCCTCCAGCCAGTCCTCAGCTCTCTGGGGGACTGTCTCCCCATGAAACCGGGGTGGTCGCTGGCTCTGGAACTCGTGCAGAGCTCCGAGGCGACGTGCATCATCAGCAGTCATGGCGGGGAGCATCAGTGGCTCAGTGGGTAGAGGTATCGCTGGTTCCTCAGCTGTCAAGGGGCCCTGCACCGAGGCCTCGTCGCTCGACGGTCTATCGTCACACTCAACTCTCGGAACCCTAGATGGCTACCATCGTGGGGCCATCCTAAAAAGGAAATAAGTGTGCCACGGTCAGAATTGTATACCTGGTGAGCTGATACAAAGTAATCACAAAGAAAACTCGAAACACACTTGTAATCAATGTTTTTGTTCATTAAGTTAGAAATCAGAAGTCAGGGTCCTGGTGTACGTATATGTCGGCCGCCGCACCAACACTGGGCTCCCTAGACTGATAACCACACTCAATACGCTTAACATTATTGCTTCACTTAGGATAAAGATCAGAGTCTGCGGTAGAACCAAACCCCTCTGATACCAATTTTTCACGACCCGTCCTCGGGGCCCATGTCGTGACTACCCCAAGCCCGCCTTCCATAGGCCAGGGGCTGGCGACTAGCACCAAGGCATAAATCCCGATAAACAGGGAAGGCATTGCCTTTTTAATGTAAACATCCACCACAGAGTAAGAAAGAAGAAAGAGTAAACACTAAGTAAAAAATATAACAAGTTGTTCTGAAAGTAAAAGGGGCCGGAAATACAAGCCCAACTGTAAAGTACAACTGAAAGGGGAAAACATCAACTGAAAAGAAAAGTCGCAGCGTTGAGTCATCCTCTGTAAGTCCCACCTGAAGCGTGAGCACAGATAGCCTCCACAGCTCCTCTGTAGAGACCCTAAGCCTGACGTACATGGACATGACATTACATTTGCAGAATACTTAATACATAATTAAAACAAACACACAAGGACTGTAATATTTTAGTGTCTTTGGTAACTCGGAGAAATAATCATTTATTATAGTGAATGATCTTCAACATCTCCCATAAAAATCTTCCCATATTGTTTTCTTACCTAAAGCCTAGCATTGAATCCCGGGGAAAGTAAAAAATATAAAAGGGTGAGCTTAAATGCTCAGTAAGGGTAAGCATAATGATCATGAAATAATCCATAAACATTTGAATGCAATAACTTGAACATAAAATCTAAACATCAATATCATGAGCACAGACATAAATCTTGGAAGTACGTAAGGAATATATAATAAAGAAACATTAAGAATGATAGAATATCATGAGAATAAAACATGTAATTGTGGAAAACATTCAGCACTTGTCATGATTTCCATAGTATCCAAGGCATTGCTTCCAAGAGCATCTTAGTGGACAAAGTCCCATTCTGAATCGAGTTCACTCCTCGTTTCAGTCCTGTAACACTGAACTGGATTAACATACCATTCTAGCCATGTCTATCTCATGAGATATAAAATCTTTACCCAAATCATTGGAGGGAGATATAGGTCCCACCCATCTCATAATGAAATATTCTTACTTGTGCCACAACATAAACTTAAAACATTCATCATAACCCAAAGAATAAAATGGGTTTCATAAACATCATCCCATCATCACATAATCCATAAAAAGAAATGGACATAATTTCATAATAAGAAAAGTGAAACCATGTAAATCATAGAGACATTATACTTGAAACATACACATATGAAATAATGTCATCTTAGAAGGAAAATTGGTTTTGATAAAACAATTGAAATGAATTCTTGAGGAAAATATCCCTTCTTTTCAAAATAATTTTCTTTTCAGAAAATATCATGCAATTTTAAAAGAAAATTATTTTTTTGAAAATAGTCATGAAATCTTTTGGAGGAAGCTTTATGAAAATAAGGCTTTATAAAACCGTAAAAAAAATCCATTCGTGCCATATAAGTAAAAAAACATTCTTCTCGTACTGTTGCCGGAAAAGTCAAAAAGTACATTGTAACGTAAACAAAAGAAAGATTCCATACATACCATGTAGTAAAAGCCAAAAATGGGTAAAAAGGAAATTAAAAATACATGAAAACACTTTTATAAAACATGGACATGGACGATAGAAATAACCCCAGTAAATACTTACGAATAAGCAATCTCGGATGAAAATGAGATTTGCAAAATTATCCCTTACCTTATGTCTGATATGCTTTGTACGTATCCAAACCTCCTGTATAATGATTTAAATAATGTCATTAACTCATTACAGAATCATATTCTTTGTTATGATATCATATACGGTTCACTTATGACTTTATATTACCCGTTCTTTTGTAAATTCCATGTTAACAAAGCGTTTTGGGTAAAATCGTTTCATTTATCGTAGGTATTTGTGTTGGAACCACTTTGTGTATAAGGTTGTATTTGTTGTCAATAGTTGTCAATGCAGATCAAAATGAAGGAGATCATGAAGTACTCCGATGAAGTAGAGGAGTGGTGATTCAGACGATTGTTGTACTGATCGGAAGTTCAAAGAACATGTGTCAAAGGTGATACATTGTTTACAACAATGCAGAATGTGAGGTATAATCCATCCAAGGTATAATCCATCCAAGGATGATCAAAGAAGAATGAGGTTTTTGGATGAAGTCCATGCAATTACTCATGATTTCATGAGAACCGTGCAAGAGACTTCCTGACGAATTGAATCGGTTTGCATGAAGTACATCATACCAGTTGATGAAGAAGACAATGTGCAATGATTGGACTTCTGAGATAGTCATGAACATCACATTGTCATAGAAGATGATGATGATAAAGCTGTTCCTTCAAAGACTACATATCACAATAGTGGAGGTTGTGATAAAAGCAGAAGAGTTGTTGAAGTATACAGATCACCAAGATGAAGCGCTGTTGAGGTGATCGTCCTTGTCGACAAAGCAATCAAACGACATACAAATTTGTTGGGAAAAGAGTTTCTATGGCGGCAGGTCGAGTTCGAGGACTGTGGAATAATGATCCATGTTTTTATTCAAGGAACGTCGACAAAGGAATGGATGATCTGGAGGCGGACTAAAAGAGCAGATACAAGGTGGCGCCGTTTTCCAGTGTTTGCCAAATTTTTGGGCCTCAAAATCGGAAAATGAAGACGTGGATTGTCAGCAGAAGGAGGTTCGCACAAAAAGGAAGTGGTGCGCGAAATATAAGAGGCTTGCGCGAAATACTAAAGTTAGGCGCGAAAAACAGCGGGATGCGCGAAATAGTTTTTCGCGCAAACAGTGTTTCGAAATCAGAGAGGTGAAAAATGGCAAAGGCATGGGCTGCGCGGAAAATCAGGGATGTGCGCGAAATACTTAAGTTGGGCGCGAAAAACAGCGCGATGCGCGAAATAGTTTTTCGCGCAAATGATGCTTCAGAATCAGAACGTTGAAAAAATGGTAAAGGCAAGGGCTGCGCGAAAAACCAGAGTTGTGCGCGGAAAAATGGGAAGGTTGCGCGTAATTCAAAGAACTGAGAGACAGTTTTACGCGCAAGAGAGAGGGTTTTACGCGCAGGATCAAAAACGTCTATAAATATGAGGTGAACCCCTCTCATTCAGGGAGGCTCGACACTTAGACAAATCCTGAGCTCCGGTGCGCGGAAAAGTTAAGGTCCAGAGGGTTGCGCGAAAAAGAAGGTGTTGCGCGAAAAAGGGAAGTTTTGCGCGAAAAAGAAGAGTTGCGCGAAAAGCCTTTTACGCGACAAAAGTTATTTTTACGCGCAAGGTTTGAATTTTATGCGCAAGCCCTCGGGAAGGGTGCACGGAAAATTTGGGGGTCCCGCAAGCTTTTTGACAGGTGCTTAGCACTCTCAAATCTGCTTTGCGAAGAGAAGAATAACGATCGTGCAACCAAAATCTGATCGGCACAGAGAGAGAAATATATCGATACACTCAGGTGTCAGAATTGGGAATAGAAGGAAGAGAAGGAGATTTAGTGCATTCAGGTATTGCACTGAAGTAGGAGATTGATTTCAAAAGAGCATCAACTCAGGACTCTGATGCAAGCAAAGTCTCATGCTGAACAGGAGACAAAGACTTCAATGCATATCTATTGAAGAGACCTTCACGTCTATAAACTGAGTGAGACTTCACCAACGGCAGTGAGCCAGGGGGAGTCAACGGGAGTGACCCGAGGGACGCAGTGAGCTATCCCTAAGAAATTGTAAAGGCAGTGAGCCTGGGACAGAGTGTCTGTACCCGAACATTTGTATCCGCAGCTAGTGAAGCATAGTGGATTTAGGTACGACCGGCAACCTGCCGGCGTATACTCCTTGGACGTAGCCCTCAGTGGTGAACCAAGTAAAAATAGCTGTGTCATCTGTCTCTGCATGTGAATGTTTAATTGCTGATCATATCCATCATACAGGTTTAAGTAGTTCCTACCAACGTGGGAACAAGATCCACAACTTTAAGAAGAAAAAGTTGCCACCCTGATTCACCCCTCCCCTCTCAGGGTGTCCCGGGCTCCTACAATTTGGACATGTTTTTCTTGACATTATTATTACTTATATCATGATTTACTTACTTCAATAATATAAAACATGATTTATATGTCATATATATTCAGTATATATATATATACAATAGATTGATAAATGAAATGAAACACACCATTCATGGAGACGGTAGTCCGTACGTATGCACGAACGCTGTTTTCCTTTCCTTATTGTCTTGAATGGAAGTAAGTAGATGACATACATATATTTATATAGATAAATCTAGTAGATTTACCATGTCATATATTTCATTATTATTCATTATATATACTTTATAATCATTCATGAATGGTTAATGTGGAGAATGAATCTCATCCCGTCGTGGAGACGGTAGTCCGTACGTACGCACGAGCGATGATATCATTCTCATGATCGTGGAATTCTGTTGAAGTGTATGTATACTATTTCAGTATCAATATCACTTTATAATAATGATATATAGTTACCATTATACCCATCCAATTAAGGTGGTGGCGGAATATAGATTACACCACGGCGTGGAGACAGTATTCCGTACGTACGTAAGCGCGGTGATTTCCTTTTCCGTAGGATAGATAGAAGGTTAATTAGAGTTATTTCATATTTATAATAACATATAAGTATATAATAAATACTTATGTTATTACTTTATCATTAATCAACTAAAGAAGAATAAGTAGATAAAGAAAGAAATTGAAAAAGATCGGTAATGGATATTACCTCTTTTTGACGCGCCTTTTCTTAACATCCACATAAAGAACTAAGGATGGTCTTTGAAGAAGACCAGGACCACTAGGATGATACTAGAGAAGTGGAGAAGAGATTTTGGCAGGGGTTGGCCGAGCTTAAATGCTCAAATTGGTGTGAATAGGAGAGATAGGAGGTGCCCTTTTATAAAGTAGGAGAGGGGCACCTTAAGAAAATCTCAAAATATTATTTTATAATAAGGTCAAATTCGGTTTATAATGGTTCCAAAGTGTCTTATTACGAAGATAAAGTGGGGATGGGTCAAAATCCTCTCATACAATAGAATTTATACATGTTTAGGTTAATATTTTAACCTTATCAATTAGATTTAACTCTAAGTTAAATAATTTAACTTTTACCGTGTCTTTTTGTTTTCTTACACTATATGGAAAATAAACTTACCATAACAAGCCAAACGAACACCAAGTTGTTTATTATTAATATATCTATCCCTATCTAAGTCATTTGGAAGAACCTTAGATTTTTAGGAATTAAATAACAAATAATAATATAATATTTGTTTTAAAAACTAATTTATGTCAATTTTGACACTATTTGGTACATGATTTTTATGAAATTCATAACAGAATGATACGTTCGAACCAAGTTAGTTAAATCAACAATAACATGTCATATTAACATAGAAAATTAGTTTAAGTCATAAAAAGTCTCAAATTACATTTATTTGGTCATTTATAACATCAATTATGTTAATATTTTCTTAAAAAGGCAATTACTACATCATCGTTGTGTCATAAATAAATTAAATTATATAAAGTCTAAAAATTATAAATAAAATACCATTATGTAGGAAATCGTTTTATCTTTCTAATTAATATTTATAGAAGAAATTATATTATGTATAACCCTATATTACAAATGTTTTAGTAAATATACTTTTATTTTAACTCTTTTAACTCTTCTTTGAATTAAATAATAATAAATGTCCTAATCTAATCCAAGTGGGCCTAAATGATAATATTTTACACCTAAGTTTATTTTTGTTCTAGATACACTTGTCCAATAGAATTAGGACATGTGTTAGAGTAATATTAATATCATTTTACCCTTAATTACCCTATTTACTTTTAACCGTGTTAGATAAAAGTAAAAAGTTACTATTCACCAAAAATTATTTTCATCTCATTGAATCACATTTTACTTACTGACATCAACCGTGTCTCTCGGATTTTGGAAATTCCATTCACAGAAGTGGTAAAATTAACTTTTATGAAAAAAATCAGTTTTTTAACTACCAATTAGTTGTTTCACTATTCATCAAAAATTGAAGTTTTTCAGAACAATGCCAAAATATCACCCTAAGCTATATTTGATATTCCGAATTAAAAAATTAAGTCTGTTTTACCAAATTCATAACATATAAGTTGAATTAATTAATTTTATAATTAAATCCCACTGTTAAATCAAATAGCGTGTTTTTAAGAAACAATATCAATCAAAAGATTGACACTCATTTATGTCCAATCTCAAAGTGATATTAATTAAATTGACCACCATTGGATTAAATGGTAAAAATGTATTCTATTTAAACTTTAAAAACATTAAATATTATAATTTAACCATATAATGTATTGCGATGAAAAAAGTTGTTTTTAATTAAAATATAGCGTGCTTTTACTATTCATTAAAATATGAAAGTTATCAGAATAATATGGAAATTTTATCCAAAGTAAATTTTTATATCCTGATTATAAAGAAAAATTTTATTTTGTCAAATTTAACTTATAAACTTTTCAAAATCTAAATTTAATGTGGGTGCGCCATCAAAAGGTTGTACAACTGCATTTTTTTAAAAATACTTCTTTTATAAAAAAAACTGATTTTGTTTTCATACATCATTCTAGAAAATGTATAAGATGAATAAAAATTTTACAAAATTCAAAATTCAGTTAATATTATTCATAACGGCTAGTTCATAACAATATTATATTAATATATCGTTGTTTAGTAAAACCCGGTATTGCGTACAACACACGCTATCGAGGAAGGTCGCGATTGCGTGTAATGCAAGCCAAGTCAGGGTTGTGTGTAGTGCACGACTCCATCGTTGCTGCGTATAACAAAATACATTGAATATATATATATATACTCAATGTTTCGTAGAATAACTACTATCAAACAAACACGAAATTGTGTGTAACACGATCCAGGAATAGTGTTGCGAATACTGCAAGCTAATACGGTGTTGGTAATAGTGCAAGATAATCTTGGTGTATCGTACAACATAAGATATTAATGAAATTAAAAAGAATGTATCCTATAAAATCTCGGGTTGTAACATTCTACCCCCCTTAAAATGAATTTTTCCCTCGAAATTCGTCGGGGTTATAAATCGTTTACTATTCATAGAAACCCACGTCGTAAAATGGAATACTAAAACTTAATTTTTAAAAACTAAAGTATGAAATGTAATTATTACCCAAAGTAACTCATCACTGGGATTCCATAGGTGAAAATATGGGTATAGAAGAGAAATCTAACCATCATGTTCTGATGGAGAGTGGTAGAGGACATGGCTATGAAAAAGCCAACAATCTCAAAGCGATAAATTTGTGATGATCTAGGGTACCATTTGATTCATCAGATATAGGATCACTAGGTCAACATTTTTGGTTTTAAATATCATTTCCATAATGTCGGAAATTTTGAATTAGAAGAAATACTAACTTGATTTTGGTACAATCACACTATTGTTCGTGCTTTGATCAATTTCCACTTCATCTCTTAAAGAAATGAAGTTGAATTTGTTATTCGTGAAGTGTTAACAGATCATGTGATTGAATGATGGGTCATTCCATCTGTTTCAAAAAAAAATTTAGCAATAGTTATCAAATATACATAAGTCCGTCGTTGGTGAGGTTAATCATATACGATTCCAAAAATGAACTTATACATCATATATCATATCGCTTAATAAAATAAAACTAGTTTCTACTGACCAGGGACTTCAGTGGTAGGTGATAAAGGCCCATCGAACTTCAGTTGTGGGTTCAATTTCCACAGCCTTGTCCGACACGATGCGTTGTCGCCCATCCTGCAGGTTGTCCGTTTTCTAAAACTACATTATTATAACATCCCATCAATAATATCAGAAAAGTTTTTATACTGACTTATGTCCAACATAATCCATTTCAATCTTTAGTCTTATCCAAAATATTGCAGTCCATTGTCATATTATAGTGAAAATGATTTCCAGAGTTTTCATAAGAATGTTAATACCAACGTTGATCCCCATATATCATAAGATATTTCTGGTTGGTCACATTCCAAACATTCTAAGGCCGTAATCATGTATTCTCTTGAAAAATGAATACCCATTGAATCTTAGTGAAAACATGAGTGCTGTCAAAAGATAACTCTTTCCACATACCAAAACCCCAAAATTATATATACTCAAACCATGATATCACATAGTCCTTATATCAATCATGAGCTCATGAATATTTAATTTTTTTCCTTATCCCTTCATTATGCGCATATCATCTTTTTCCAAAAATATCTCAAGCACTTTTCATGGTTACCGGTACCATAAAATTATTGAAAACGACAATAGACTAATACAAAAATATTCCAATATTCAACGATACTATATACAACATTATTTTGGAATCCCATTACATAAACACTTAATTATTCCACCACATCGTTGTCATATTCAACATTGCCAATGGTGATCGCATGTGACTTCCATTTGTCCTTTGCCTTACGTGGTTGCTCATGTCGATAATCACTAACCCTTGGATTAGGGAATTTGTTAGCATAATTCCCCATTTCCTTTCATATGAAGCATTGAAGTGTTGGTGGTGCGTTCCCTGCAGTCTTTTATTTATTCACATCATTAGAAACCCTTTTTTCATTACTTAGACACTCAGCTTCTCGATGACCTTCTTTTCCACACTTAAAACATTTTCTAGTCCCTTTAAGACAATCTTCACCATGCTTCTTTCCACACTTGATGCATAAGGAAACATTCATCTTCTTTTCACCATTATTCTGAGATTTCTCCTTGAACTCCATCTTTCGTTTCTAGTCAAAACTATGAGATGGATAAATAACACCAACTTCGATTTCTACCTTGATAGCACAATGCACAATTTCTTCATAGCTACTGAAGTCTCTTATAGCTAATGCCCTTAAAATACTTGCTTTTAAGCCACTGAAGAATTGATCAACTTTACTATCTGGTTGGATGATAAAGCCAGATGCATACCTTGAAAGCCTTGTAAAATTGACTTCATATATACCAACAAATTCATTATCCTTTTGCTTTAGTTCAAGAAACTCCTTCTCCATATTTGTTTGAATAACACGAGGGAAGAACTTATTGAAAAATAAGTTCTTGAACTCGTCCCATTTCATGGACTCAATTTCATCTCTTGGCCTCGTATTCTTGATAAGATTCCACCATTGATCAGCATCACCTTCCAAACGATATACTGCTAAGATGACTTTATCATATTCTGAACATTGAAGAACTGAAAATATCTTTTTAGTGGTATTGATCCATTGTTCAGCAACAAGTGGATCAAACGACCAACTAAAAGAAGGTGGATGTTGCATCATGAAGGACTCAATAGAATATTTTTCCCTTCTCTGCTCACTTGGAAGTCTAGAATGATACATAGATTGAGGAAGTATAGAAATAATATTTTGCACTCCATCTCCCATAACATTTGTTTGTTCGGGAGGGCAATCATTGCATTTTCCATTACATTGATCAACACGGTTCCTTCGGGTTCCAACCATCATCTAAAACCCAAAAAGAATAGTGTGAGAGGAAAAAATCACGCTAGTGAATACAACATAATAAATAGGGAGTACCTTCAATATCTAACATCTTAGGTTACCGTAATTCTAGAACTATAACATATAATTATACATAACTTTAGGTATATCCCTATATATATCTTAGAAATATAGGGATCTCACTAAAGTTCTTGCATCCTAGTTTCCAAAGGTTGACTAAACCTTTCCTCTGATAGCAATTGTAGAGACCCTAAGCCTGACCTACATGGACATGACATTACATTTTCAGAATACTTGATACATAATTAAAACAAACACACAAGGACCATAATAGTTTAGTGTCTTTGGAAACTCGGAGAAATAATCTTCTATTTATGGTGAATGATCTTCAACATCTCCCATAATGATCTTCCCCTTCTATTTTCTTACCTAGAACCTAGCTTTGAATCCTGGGGAAAAGAAAACATATAAAAGGGTGAGCTCAAATGCTCAGTAAGGGTAAGAATAATGATCATGAAATAATCCATAAACATTTGAATGCAATAACTTGAACATAAAATCTAAACATCAAAACCATGAGCACAGACATAAATCTTGGAAGTACGTAAGGAAAAAATCATAAATAAACATTAATAATGATAGAATATCATGAGAATAAAACATATAATTGTGAAAACCATTCAGCACTTGTCATGATTTCCATAGTAGCCAAGGCATTGCTGCCAAGACCATCTTAGTGGACAAAGTCCCATTCTGAATCGAGTTCACTCCTTGTTTCAGTCCTGTAACACTGAACCGGATTAACATACCATTCCATCAATGTCTATCTCATGAGATATAAAATCATTACCCAATGAATTGGAGGGGGATATAGGTCCCACCCATCTCATAATGAAATCATTCTTACTTGTGACACAACATAAACTTAAAACATTCATCATAACCCAAAGAATAAAATGGGTTTCATAAACATAATCCAATCATCAAATAATCCATATAAAAGAAATGGACATAACTTCATAATAAGGAAAGTGAAACCATGTATACACATATGAAATAATGTCATCATAGAAGGAAAATTGGTTTTGATAAAACACTTGAAATGAATTTTTGAGGAAAATATCCTTTCTTTTCAAAATCATTTTCTTTTCACAAAAAATAATGCAATTTTAAAAGAAAAATATTTTGTTGAAAATAGTCATGAAATCTTTTGGAGGAAGCTTTATGAAAATAAGGCATTATGAAAACTAAAAAAAATCCATTCGTGCCGTATAAGTAAAAAAACCACTCTTCTCGTACTTTTGCCGGAAAAGTCTAAAAGTACCTTGTAACGTAAACAAAAGAAAGATTCCTTACATACCATGTAGTAAAAGACAAAAATGGGTAAAAATGACATTAAAAATACATGAAAACACTTTTATAAAACATTGACATGGACGATAGAAATAACCCCAGTAAATACTTACGAATAAGCAATCTCGGATAAAAATTAGATTTGCAAAATTATCCCTTTCCTTATGTCGGATATGCTTTGTACGTATCCGAACCTCATTTATAATGATTTAAATAATGTCATTAACTTATTAATGAATCATATTCTTTGTTATGATATCATATATGGATCACTTATGACTTTATATTACTCGTTCTTTTGTAAATTCCATGTTAACGAAGCGTTTTGGGTAAAATCATTTCATTTATCGTAGGTGTTTGGACTTGTTGTTCTTGACATTATTATTACATATATCATGATTTAATTACTTCCAGAATATAAAACATGATTTATATATCATATATATTCAGTATATATATATATAATAGATAGATAAATGAAATGAAACACACCGTCCATGGAGACGGTAGTCCGTACGTACGCATGAACGCTGTTTTCCTTTCCATATTTTCTTGAATGGAAGTAAGTAGATGACATACATATATATATACATAAATCCAGTAGATTTACCATGTTATATATTTCATTATTATTCATTATATATACCTTATACTCATTAATGAATGGTTAATGTGGAGAATGAATCTCATCGCATCGTGGAAACGGTAGTCCGTACGTACGCACGAGCGATGATATCGTTCTCATGATCGTGGAATTGTGTTTAGGTGTATTTATACTATTTTAGTATCAATATCACTTTATAATAATCTTATATTGTTACCATTATAACCATCCAAATAAGGTGGTGGTGGAAAATAGATTACACCACGGCGTGGAGACGGTATTCCGTACGTACGCAAGCGCGATAATTTCCTTTTTCCGTAGGATGGATAGAAGGTTAATTAAAGTTATTTCATATTTATAATAACATATCAGTATATATGAAATACTGATGTTATTACATTATCATGAATCAAATAAAGAAGAAGAAGTTGATGAAGAAAGAAATTGAAAAAGATCAGTAATGGATATTACCACTTTTTGACGCGCCTTTTCTTAACCTCCACATAAAGAACTAAGGATGGTCTTTGAAGAAGACCAGGACCTCTAGGATGATACTAGGGAAGGGGATAAGATATTTAGGCAGGGGTTGGCCGAGCTTAAATGCTCAAATTGGTGTGAAGAGGAGAGGGAGGAGGTGCCCTTTTATAACGGAGGAAAGGGGCACCTTAGGAAAATCTCAAGATATTATTTTATAATAAGGTCACATTCGATTTATAATGGTTCCAAAGGGACTTATTTCGAAGATAAAGTGGGGATGGGTCTAAAGCCTTTCATCCAATAGGATTTAGACAAGTTTAGGTTATTATTTTAACCTTATAAATTAGATTTAACTCTAAGTTAAATAATTTAACTTTTACCATGTCTTTTTGTTTTCTTACACTATATGGTTAATAAACATACCATAACAAGTAAAAAGAACCCCAAGTTGTTTATTATTAATATATATATCCTTATATAAGTCATTTGGATGAACATTATATTTTTAGGAATTAAATAACAATTAAAAATATAATATTTGTTTTAAAAATTAATTTATGTCAATTTTGACACTATTTGGTACATGATTTTTATGAAATTCATAACAGAATGATAAGTTCTAACCAAGTTACATAAATCAACAATAACATGTCATTTTAACATAGAAAATTAGTGTATGTCATAAAAAGTCTCAAAGTTCATTTATTTGGGCATTTATAACATCAATTATGTTAATATTTTCTTAAAATGGAAATTACTGCATCATCGTTGTGTCATAAATAAATTAAATTATATAAAGTCTAAAAATTACAAATAAAATACCATTATTTACAAAATAGTTTTATCTTTCTAATTAATATTTATAGAAGAAATTATATTATGCATAACCCTATATTAAAAATGTTTTAGTAAATAAACTTTTATTTTAACTCTTTTAACTCTTCTTTGAATTACATAATAATAAATGTCCTAATCTAATCCAAGTAGGCCTAAATGATAATATTTCACACCTAAGTTTATTTTTGGTAGAGATACACTTGTCCAATAGAATTAGGACATGTTTTAGGGTAATATTAATATCATTTTTACCCTTAATTTTCCTATTTACTTTTAACCGTGTGAAATCAAAGTAAAAAAGTTACTATTCCCCAAAAATTATTTCCATCTCATTGAATAATATTTTACTTACTGATATCAACCATGTCTCTCGGATTTTGGAAATTCCATTCAAAAAAGTGGTAAAATTAAGTTTTATGAAAAATTCAGTTTTTTAACTACCACTTAGTAGTTTCACTATTCATCAAAAATTGATGTTTTTCAGAAAAATGCCGATATTTCACCCTAAGCAATATTTGATATTCTGAATTTAAAAATGAAGTCTATTTTACCAAATTCATAACATAGAAGTTTCATTAATTAATTTTATAATTAAATTCTAATGTTAAATCAAATAGCGTGTTTTTAAGAAACAATATCTATCAAAAGATTGACACTCGTTTATGTCCACTCTTAAAGTGATATTAATTACATTGACCACCATTGAATTAAATGGTAAAAATATATTCTATTTAAACTTTAAAAACATTATATATTATAATTTAACCATATAATGTATTGCGATGAAAAAAGTTGTTTTTAATTAAAATATAGCTTGCTTTTACTATTCATTAAAATATGAAAGTTATCAGAATAATATGAGAATTTTATCCAAAGTAAATTTTTATATCCGTATTCTAAAGAAGAATTTTATTTTGTCAAATTGAACTTATAAACTTGTCAAAAACTAAATTTCAAGTGGGTGCGCCATCAAAAGGCGGTAAAACTGCATTTTTTTAAATATACTTCTTTTATAAAAAAACTGATTTTGTTTTCATACCACATTCTAGAAAATGTATAAGATGAATAAAAATGTTATAAAATTAAAAATTCAGTTAATACTATTCATAACAGCTAGTTCATAACAATATTATATTAATATATCGTTGTTTAGTAAAACCTGGTATTGCGTACAACACACGCTATCGAGGAAGGTCGCGATTGCGTGTAATGCAAACCAAGTCAGGGTTGCGTGTAGTGCACGACTCCTTCGTTGCTGCATATAACAAAATACATTGAATATATATATATATATACTCAATGTTTCGTAGAATAACTACTATCAAACAAACATGATATTTTGTGTAACACGATCCCGGAATAGTGTTGCGTATACTGCAAGCTAATACGGTGTTGCGTATAGCGCAAGATAATCTAGGTGTATCGTACAACAGAAGACATGAATGAAATTAAAAAGAATGTATCCTATAAAATCTCGGGTTGTTACATCCATGGTCCAGCCGTCCGCTCCGTGTACGTCACGCCCAGTGGTCCACCTCCAGGTATCGTCCTGCTCCGCAAGCCTCCACCACGATCAGCGATGTCCGTCGTCTGCAACCAACACAACGAAGTGCGGGCATAGCCCCTGTAGGGGTGAGTATAAGAAACTCAGTAGGGACCCCGAGACCCCCGAAGGTCTTCCAAAATCTACAAAGGATAAACCACAAAGTAATGATAACAATCACGAAGTAACAACCGAAACTTCTTAGGTATATGCCCATACATATACCTAAGTCATCAATTCCCGTTCGGCTACAACATCCGAGCCCAAGCACAACCCAGTCCACACAGGAAAGAAAAACGTATACTCACACAGGATAACACAACACAATCCACAAAGAAGAGCAAAAGTAATCCACATAGGATAGCTCAACACAATCCACGAAGGAGATAAAAATAAGTAATCCACATAGGATAGCTCAACACAATCCACAAAGGAGAGTAACACAGGATTCAGCTCACACAGGTATACTTCTTTGTATGATGATAAAGATGATCACTGATCCATCTAAGTCTTCGGACCCACAAAGGATCAAAAGGTACAAACCCCCGCAACGACCCACATAGGATCGGACCCACACAGGATCATTAGGTAACTAACCCCCGCAAAGACCCACACAGGATCGGGCCCACATAGGACCTGTAGGCACTGGCGAACACACAACCGCTGAGCACTGATCCACACAGGATCAGATCCACACAGGATCTGTAGCACTGATCGACATAGGATCACTGAGTGTAGTAGTCGTCGCAGTCCACTGAGGATCTCTGCACCGTCATCGTCGCGGTCCACTGAGATCTCTGCACAGTCGTCTTCGTTGAAGTCGCAGCCAGCACTTGGGTTCCCGCACACAGCCAGCTCATTCGGGTGGGTCCGCTCCATGAGCCGAGAGGCTGATACATCAACTGACACAATGTCCAGAGTTGATGTTTCCAAATGTTCCGTATCGTCAACAGGAACTCAACGTCGCATACGGCGCGTCAATCGGACGCCCGGTCTGAGAGTTATTGGCTTTTTCGTTCCAGGTGCCCGGTTGGTTTTTAAGGAAAAACCAACCTGAACATACTCCACCTCCATCCAAACCTTGGGCGTAGTGAGCCAAAAGTTCCGTATCACTTAGAGGAATCCAACAAAGTCGACAGCACGTCAATCGGACGTCCGGAGCTCAAGATACGAGCGTTTGCGCTCCGAGGGCCTGGTTGGTTTCGTGGACGAACCAACCCAGACGGACCCAAAGTATTCTGAAACCTTGAGTGTAATATACCGCAACGACCGTATCGATCGAAGGATCACGTTTCCACTGACGGCGCGTCGATCGGAGGCCCGTAGCTCCCGTTATGAGCAAAAGACCGGAATGGTCCGGAAACGGGGGTCTGGGCCCAGCCCGACCCGGCCCAACCCCCCACCCCCCCCCCCCCAGGTCGGCATGAACCGGGTCGACCCGACCCAGGTCCGAAACGGTTTGGCGCAACCCGGACCGGCCTGGGCGCAACCCAACCGGTCGGGTTGGCTCGGCCGAGCGGGCGGAGCCTGGGGCGAGGGGGGGGGTGTGCTACCCCCGCGTGTCATCACTGCGGCCCCCGCGGGGGGCCGCCCTGCGGTCAGTAGACGCGGCAATGCCGCGTCCCATGTGCGCCGGACCCGCACGGCCGCGGTTCCGCTGGCGCCACCCCCGTTGCGGCTTTAGCCACGATGGCCCTATCTGGCGGCGCACCGGGGCACCGCCGCCTCCGGCCGCCGGCGCCACCGATGGCTTCCGCGGGTCACCGGATTTGCTCAGGTGGTCCGAATTCCATCCCGTCTACACCGAAGCTCTTCCAGGGTCTTGTTCTTCACTGCGGAAACAACGGATCGTTCCTGCGGCATGTTTGGTCGTCGCCTGCCAATCCGCGCATCAACGAAGTACTGTGGAGGGTTGTTGTGCCGTGTTTGAAACTGGGTTCTTTTTTTTTGAACGGAAACATCCACGGAGTAAAATCATTCCCAATAAAACCCCTACCTCATCAAGTCGTCGCACGCGCGTTCTTTGTAGAATTGATCATCGTGGAAGGAGGGGATTGTCGCATTGTCACAGTATCCGTCTTTGCGTCGATGAATTCCGAGGACCAAGAAACAACCGATTTAATTATATCGATTAAATCCATGTGTTGTTATAGACCACAAAGAAGATTTAAAAGAAACCCAAAATCTTCTACCTCAAGCAGTTGGTGATCGGAGATCATGGCAGGAAAGAACGTCTCGGATAAAGCGTCTTCAATCTGCGAGGGTGACGGCGTTCTTCGCGTTCTTGGCGTTCTTTGCGAAGGAGTATTAAGGCACAAAATTATGTCAAAAACCTCTCATAGAGGAATCCTCAAGAAGTCATGTGTTGGTCTTATTTTATTATTAAGCCAACGGATTGTTACAGGTTAAGAAATGATTAAATTAATCCATAGAATTAATTTAACGAAGTTAACCGCACAATTAATTGGTGCGTTAATAATTTAAGAAAACACGTCAGTTGACTTTCATATAAATGGGTTTTCGTGGGTTCCTTACTTAGGGGAAAAGAAACGGTGGGGCTCGTATGGTCCCCACCTCACAAATATCATACCATGTGGGTAGGATATTTTGGATTTCACCCTATCTGTTTCAACTGATCTTAAACATCTTAAAGTGGTCTTTAAGCCGCTTTATGTGAAATAAAAATAAAATTGTCGCACAACTTTATTTTATTTCATAACATAAAACCCAAAAATTAAAAACCACAATCGAGCAAAAGCAACTCCGGAAGAGGCGTTTCTAAGCAAATACTGGCGCTGTGATTCCATCTGTGCCCTCGAAATTCGATTCCGAGCACCGGTTCTAATCGTAGAAAAACCAGCTCGGCCGTTCACTGAACGTACCCGAGCCAAACTTCGGAAAGTGATTCAGGGCACACCGGGCCTCGGAATCAGGTGCCGTCAGAAACTGCGTTCTTATAATATTTCAAAGAAAATTAAGAAAACAAAAAAAAATTCCTTGAAATTAACGGGTCTTTACATTACTCCCACCTCAGGTCTTTACATCCCCTTAAAGATACATCATAAACTTGGGAAACAAATGTGGGTACTCAGCACTCATCTGAGCCTCCCACTCCCAAATACTCTCCTGGAGGTTTCTGTGCTTCCATATGATGCGCACTAGAGGGATCGACCATCCACGTAGGACCCGCTCCTGTCGATCCTCGATCTCCAATGGGACCTCCGCAATATTCACCCCATCATCAACGTCCAGCTCCCCATAGTCAATGATATGTGTCGGGTCGTGCACGTATCTCCTCAGATGAGATACGTGGAAGACGTCGTGCACCCGGTGCAACTGAGGTGGTAAAGCCAGGCGATAAGCCACCTCGCCAATCCTGCTAAGGACATGGAAGGTTCCGATGAAGCGTGGAGACAACTTGCCACCTCGGCCAAATCTCCGTAATCCACATCGAGGTGAGACACTCAAGAAGACGTGGTCAACATCCTCGAACTCTAGTGGCCTCTGCCTCCTGTCAGCATAAGACTTCTGCCGGCTCTGAGCTGTCCTCATCTGCTCCTGGATGACCTGGACCTTCTCTGTCGTGGCCCGGACCATCTCTGGTCCCACAAGTGCTGACTCCCCAGGGTCTGTCAAGCAGAAAGGATATCTGCAAGGTCTGTCGTACAACGCCTCGTATGGTGCCATCCCGATGGTGGAGTTGTAGATGTTGTTGTACGCTAACTCCACCAAGGGTAGATGGTCCTCCCAGCTGTGACCAAAGTCGAGGACACAAGCGCGGAGCATGTCCTTGAGAGTCTGAATGGTCCTCTACATCTGACCATCTGTCTAAGGGTGAAAGGCGGTGCTTAGACATAGCTGCATCTCGAACGCCTCCTACAACCCCTTCCAAAGCCGGGAAGTAAAGCGAGCATCTCGATCGGAGGCAATAGACGATGGCACACCGTGAAGCCATACAATCTCCTGAATGATGAGACGCCCCGAGCTCTCCACTGAGCCCTTCTCTCGGATGGGTAAGAGGTGTGCCGACTTGGTGAGTCGGTCAAAAATCACCCAAATGGAGTCATGGCCTCTGGAAGTGTGTGGAAGTCCAGTCATGAAGTCCATAGATATCCCGTCCCACTTCCACTCCGGGACCTCAAAGGGCTGTACCAATCCTGCTGGTAACTTATGCTCTGCCTTCACCTGCTGGTAGGAGAGGCATCGAGAAACAAACTCTGCCACAACCTTCTTCATGCCCGACCACCAGTGATGTCATCTGAGATCCCGGTACATCTTCTCCACTCCAGGATGTACTGCCAATGAAGAAGTGTGAAACTCTCTCAGCACCTCCTCCCGTAAAGCAACTGGTACCAAGGTATGTGCTCCTAAAAGGACGTCATGCTCTGCTCCAAGGGAGAAACCATCAGGTGCATGTCCTGAAGATATTTGTGCATGTCGTGTCTCACAGTCAGCGTCCCCACGCTGTGCCTCTCTGACATGCTGTAGTAGTGGTGGGGTGACTGTGAGAGACTGAAGGAAGGCTGCTCCATCCCTATCCACAAAGGATATCTGCAAGGCAGCTAGCTGCTCTGTCTCTTCCTCAAGTAGTTGGATGCCCATCCTCCTGCGGAGAGCATCGGCTACCACGTTCCCCTTCCCAGAATTATAGACTATCTCAAAGACATAGTCCTAGAAGAACTCGAGCCATCGCCACTATCTCAGGTTCAGGTCCTTCTGGGAGAAGATGTACATGAGACTCTGATGGTCAGAATAGACTGTATAACGCTCACCCATCAGATAGTGACGCCATGTCTTCAGAGCGAAGACCACTACTGCTAATTCCAGGTCATGTGTGGCATAGTTCTGCTCATACGACCTCAACTGATGTGATACATAGTTAATCACGACCCTCTCCTACATCTGGACATATCCGAGTCCAGTCCTTAATGCATCACAGTAGAGTACGTGTCCAACTCCCTCCTCAGGAAACCTCAAGATAGGTGCACTGGTCAATCTCTGCCTCAGCTCCTGGAAGTTCTGCTGACATCTGTTTGACCACACAAAGGGTTTTACCTTCTTCTTCAAAGATGAATGTGGTGCTGCAACTCTAGAGAAGTCCGGCACAAATCTCCGATAGTATCCGGCTAGACCCAAGAAACTCTGCACCTCTATCTCACTTTTGGGTGGCTCCCAAGCTACCACTACCTCGATCTTCTCAGGATCCACCGCAACTCCCGCCTCAGAAATGACGTGTCCCAAGAAGTGTACCTCACGTAACCATAATTGGCACTTCGAGTGCTTTCCATAATGCTGGTGCTCTCGGAGTGTGTCTAGTACAACCCACAAGTGGTAGGCGTGCTCCTCCTCAGTCGTCGAGTATACCAAAATGTCGTCGATGAAGAACATGGAAAATTGATCGAGGTATGGCTAGATGATACTGTTCATAAGTCTCATGAACACTGCTGGAGTATTGGTTATGCCGAATGGCATAACCAAGAACTCATAGTGGCCATACCTACACCTGAAGGTCGTCTTCTGCAGTCCTCTTCTCGAACTCTGAGCTGATGATAGCCTGACCTGAGGTCTATCATTGAGAACCACCGTGCTCCCTTGAGCTGATCGAAGAGGTCATCAATCCTCGGTAGCGGATACTTGTTCCTCACTGTCACCTGGTTCAGGCGACGATAGTCGAAAAACAGTCGCAATCTCTCGTCCTCCTTCTTGTTAAAAATTATCGGGGATGCCCAGGGTGAAACACTGGGGCGGATAAATCCCTTGCCCTGCAAGTCCTCCAACTGTACCCGTAGCTCTTGAAGCTCAGCAGGGGCTATCTGATACACTGGAGTGGATATCGGGGTTGCCCCGCGGTACAGATCAATATAAAAGTCTACCTATCTATGATGAGGTAGTCCTGGAACATCGTCGGGAAAGACGTCTGCATAATGATCCACCACTGCAAGAAAACTAGGACTCTTCACATCCACTGCTCCTCGGATGAGACTAGCCGACTGATGGGTGTGGGTTGTCCCCTCCTCTGCGAGAGTCCCTCCTGTGCTGCAAAGGCTCCATTATCGCCGGTGAAGGTGAAACTGCTCCCGTCGATGTGCACACATCGCACCTTGTGCCTAATACAGTCAGTCTGAGCATGGACTGTAGATAACCAATCCTTGCCCATGATGACATCGTAAGGCCTCGACGCCGCTACAAGAAGATCCCAGCTATAGCTCTCACCTCCTAGAGTAAGATCACACTGTCGGCACCAGTGTGTAATCGTCGAATATGCTCCCATAGGGGTCTCTAGCCGTAACGATCGAGCCAACAGCTCTGTCGGAATTTCCAAGCTCCGAAAAAGGGCAGTGGATATGAAACAGTGACATGCTCCTATGTCTATAAGAATTGTAGTAAGGGTGGAATAGACACAGATAGTACCTCAAATCATCTCGGGCGCGTCGTGGTCATAGGCCTCCGCTGCCTGGAGCTGTGCCAATCTCTGCCCGCCAGTTTCCAATGGTCGGGGTGGCCCTCCTGGTGGTGGTGGGGGTAGAGCCTCAAAGCGTCGCCCACCACCCGCTGCTAGTCCATCCCCTCTGCCTTATCCGCTTCCTCCCTGCGGACCGCCACAATCGACCCTCTGCCTTTTACTGGGTGGCCCCTCCACCATCTGCTGCTCCTCGGCATGGCGGGTCGGGCAGTCACGAGCCATGTGGCCCTGCCCGCCATATGCATAGCACTGCCTTCCTCTCGAAAGACTGGCTCTGTGCTGTGTGCCCCGCAATGCTGAGCCAGTGTCCTGAGGTCGTCTTCCGGAAGGTCGGGTCTGCCTGCCCCCATGAGCCATCTGTCATCTGCCTGCTGCAGAAGTCTCTGCTACGTGTCACCTTGCGGTACGTCTCGCTGTTGAAGTAGACTCAGCAAGAAAGCTCTCGATCAGAAGGGCTCTCTCCCACACTCCTGCCTGAGTCGGAATGCTGAGGGAGATCAGCGATGCCCTGATCTCCTATCTTAAACCCTGATCAAAGGTCCGGGCCCGGAAGAAGGGGTCCCGTACCATATCTGACGAGTAGCGTGAGAGATCAGTAAATCTCGCCGCGTACTGGGAGACCGTCAGGCTGCCCTGTCGTAGCTGAAGAAGCTCTTGTATGAGCACCACACGGAGGGTGGTCAGGACGAACTCTGAGCGGAAGAGGCTCTCGAAGTCCGTCCAGAGAAGAGATGCCTCGTCATGAACCTGGAGCATCAAGCTCCACCATCGGCCCGCTGTTGCGTGCAGTAGGCTCGCCGCGAGGATCACCATGAGGTATCCTGGTGTCCTCAATAGCCTGAAAGCTCGTACGACCGCCTCCAGCCAGTCCTCGACTGTTTGGGGGTCTGTCTTCCCATGAAACCGGGGTGGTCGCTGGCGCTGGAACTCGTGCAGAGCTACGAGGCGACGTGCATCGTCAGCGATCGTGGCGGGGAGCATCGGTGGCTCGGCGGGTAGATGTACCGTCGGTGCCTCAGCTGTCAAGGGGCCCTGCACCGAGGCCTCGTCGCTCGGTGGGCTGTCATCACACTCAACTCTCAGAACCCTAGCTGGCTACCGTCGTGGGGCCATCCTGAAAAGGAAACAAGTGCGCCACGGTCATAAAAGTATACCTGGTGAGCTAATACAAAGTAATCACAAAGAAAAGTCAAAACACACATGTAATCAATGTTTTCGTGCATTAAATCAGAAATCAGAATTCAGGGTCCTGGTGTACGAATACGTCGGCCGCAGCACCAACACTTGGCTCCCTAGACTGATAACCACACTCAATACACTTAACATTATTTCTTCCAATAGAAGAATGATCAGGGTCTGCGGTAGAACCGAAACCCTCTGATACCAATTTTTCACGACCCATCCTCAGTGCCCGTGCCGTGACTACCCCAAGCCCGCCTTCCACAGGCCAGGGGCTGGCGACTAGCACCAAGGCGTAAATCCTGATAAACAGGGAAGGCATTGCCTTTGTAAAGTAAAAAACCACCACAGACTAAGCAAGCGGAAAGAGTAAACAATAAGTAAAAACTATAACAAGCCGTGCTGAAAGTAAAAGGGGCCGGAAATACAAGCCCAGCTGTAAAGTACAACTAAAAGGGGAAAATAGAAACTGAAAAGAAAAGCCCCAGCATCGAGCCGTCCTCTGGAAGTCCCACCTGTAGCGTGAGCACAGATAGCCCCCACAGCTCCTCGGTCCAGCCGTCCGCTCTGAGTACGTACCGCCCAGTGGTCCTCCTCTAGGTATCTTCCTGCTCCGCAAGCCTCTACCACGATCCGCGATGTCCGGTGTCTGCAACCAACACAACGAAGTGCGGGCATAGCCCGTGCAAGGGTGAGTATAAGCTACTCAAGAGGGACCTCGAGACCCCCGAAGGTCTCCTGAAATCCACAAAGGATAAACCACAAAGGAATGATAACAATCACGAAGTAAAAACCGACACTGTTTAGGTATATGCCCATACATATACCTAAGTCATCAATTCCTGTTCGGCTCCAACATCTGAGCCCAGGCACAACCCAGTCTTCATAGGAAATCCAAACGTATACACACACAGGATAGCACAACACAATCCACGAAAGAGAGAAAAAGTAATCCACATAGGATAGCTCAACACAATCCACGAAGGAGAGCAAAAGATGTAATCCACATAGGATTGCTCAACACAATCCACAAAGGAGAGTAACACAGGATTCAGCTCATACAGGTATACTATTTTGTATGACGATAAAGATGATCACTGATCCATCTAAGTCGTCAGACCCACAAAGGATCAAAAGTTACTAACCCCCGAAATGACCTACACAGGATCAGACCCACATAGGATCAATAGGTAACTAACCCCTGCAAATACCCACATAGGATCGGGGCCACACAAGACCTGTAGGCACTGGCTCACACAGAACTGTTGAGCGCTGACCCACACAAGATCGGATCAACACAGGATCTGTAGCACTGATCCATGTAGGATCGCTGAGTGCAGTATTCGTCGCAGTCCACTGAGGATCTCTACACAGTCTTCGTCGCAGTCCACTAGGGATCTCTGCACAGTCGTCGTCGTCGAAGTTGCAGCCAGCACTAGGGTTCCCGCACACAACAAGATCGTTCGGGAGGGTCCGCTCCACGAGCAGAGAGGCTGATACATCAAATGACACCAAGTCCATTGTTGATGTATCCAAAAGTTCTGTATCGTCAACAGGAACTCAACGTCGCAGGCGGCGCGTCAATCGGACGCCCGGTCAGAGAGTTATTGGCTTTTTAGTTCGAGGGGCCTGGTTGGTTTTTAAGGAAAAACCAACCCGACCATACCCCATATGCGTCCAAACCTTGGACGGAGTGAGAAAAAAGATCCGCCTCACTTAGAGGAATCCAACAAAGTCGACGACACGTCAATCGGACGTCCGGAGCTCAAGATATGAGCATTTCTGCTCCGAGGGCCCGGTTGGTTTCGTGGACAAACCAACCCGGCCGGACTCAAAGTATTCTGAAACTTTGAGTGTAATATACCGAAACGACCGTCTCGATCCAATTATTGTGTTGATGATGACGGCGTGTCGATCGGAGGACCGTAGCGCATGTTATGAGCAAATGACCAGAAAGGTCCGGAAACGGGGGTCTGGGCCCGGTCCGAGCCGGCCCACCCCCCCCCCCCCCCCCCCGGGTCGACCCGACCCGGGTCCGACCCAGGGCGAGGGGGGGGGTTGCGTTGCCCCCACGGGGGGCCGCCCTGTGGTTAGCGGACGCGGAAATGTCGGGTCCCGTGTGCGCCGGACCCGCACGGCCGCGGGTCCGCTGGCGTCGCCGGTGGCTTCCGCGGGCTGTCGGAGTTTCTCTGGTGGTCCGATTTCCTTCCCGTCTACGCCGAAGCTCCTCCCGGGTCCCGTTCTTCACTGCGGAAACAACGGATCGTCCTTGCGGCATGTTTTGTCGTCGCCCGCCAATCCACGCATCAACGAAGAACTGCGGAAGGTTGTTGGGCCGTGTTTGTTTGACCCACACCCTCCACGTTAGATGATAACAGTCGGGAGAAATAATCAATACATAGAAAACATAACAAATAACAATTTTAAGAAATTAAAAATTGTTCTTATGAAACCGGGTTCTTTGTTTTGAACAGAAACATCCACGGAGTAAAATCATTCCCAATATAACCCCTACCTCGTCAAGTCGTCGCATGCGCATTCTTCGTGTAATTAATCGTTGCGGACGGAGGGGATCGTCGCGTAGTCGCGGTATCCGGCATTGCGTCGACGAACTCTGAGGACCAAGAAACAACAGATTTAATTATATCGATTAAATCCATGTGTTGTTATAGACCACAAAAAATATTTAAAAGAATCCTGAAATCTCCTACCTCAAGCAATTGGTGATCGGAGATCGTGGCGGGGAAGAACGTCTCGGATGAAGCGTCGTCAATCTCCGAGGGTGACGGCATTCTTCGCGTTCTTCGCGTTCTTCACGAAGGAGGATAATGGCACAAAATTCAGTCAAAAACCTCTCAACGAGCAATCCTCCAGAATTCGTGTGTTGTTCTAATTTTATTATTATTCCAACGGATTGTAATAGGTTAAGAAACAATTAAATTAATCCATAGAATTAATTTAACGAAGATAACCACCCAATTAATTGTTGCGTTAAGAATTTAAGAAAACGCGTCAGTTGACTTTCATAAAAATGGGTTTTCGCGGGTGCGTTACTTAGGGGAAAAGAAATGGTGGGGCTCATACGGGCCCCACCTCACAAATATCCTACCAAGTGGGTAGGATATTTTGGATTGCACCCTATCCGTTTCAACTGATCTTAAGCAGCTTAAAGTGGTATTTAAGCAGCTTTAAGTAAAATAAAAATATAATTGTCGCTCAACTTTATTTTATTTCATAACTTAAAACCCAAAAATTAAAAACCACAACCGAGCAAACGCAACTCTGGAAGAGGCGTTTCTAAGAAAATACTGGTGCTGCGATTCCATCGGTGCCCTCAGAATTCGATTCCGAGCACCGGTTCAAATGTTAGAAAAACCCGCTCGTCCGTTCACTGAACGTACCCGATCCAAACTTCGGAAAGTTATTCCGGGAACACCGGGCCTCAGAATCAGGTGCCGTCAGAAACTGCATTCTTGTAAAATTCCAAAGAAAATTAAGAAAGGAATAAAATTTCTTGAAATTTATGGGTCTTTAAATTTACAATAAAGGAATAAATTATTCAAGTCATCCCTATGTTGAGGGCACAAATCACATCTTGAGCATAGAGAGATACCAGCTTATTGGAGGTTGCTGTCCGCTGGCAGCTTTTTCAATTTAATTCTCCATAAATTAGTGAACCGAGAGGGATGGACCCATTTTCTGAATTGCTGTATAGCACTGGCAGAGATTCCTTGAATTAAATGATTATAAAATCTTTTAGAATCATGTATCCAATTTTCACTTGGTTCCCAAGCCATGATATCATCTGAATTAAAGAAGTTATAGGAATTGATAGTTTGTACAATGTGAGATGGTAGATTGCTGATCTTCCCTTGGTGATCACAAATAGAAGAATCTGAATCAACATCCATAGTTACGTTATTTATACTATAAATTAACGGAGTTCTTGTCAAGTTATCCTTCATGAATTTCATCTTCATGGAGGTATTCACCAACCAATGGGAGTGACTATTGATCTTTTGAAAAACCTTTTTCAAACCAGGCCAAACAAAGGATTACATATAAGTTAACTTTCCAGCAATCAATCTAGTATGAATTCTAACTCAAAGAAAATCAAGAGATCTTTATTTTCAATTAATAAGCCACCAAATAAATTGATCTCGAAGAGATTGATTAAATAACTCAATATTATTAATCCCAACTCCCCCTGTAGAGAGAGGTATACAGAATTTATTCCAAGAGGCAGGGATAATTTATTTTCAAGAATGCTGCCACCCCAGAAAAATTTCTTCATAAGGGAATTGAGAGTCTTAATTGTAGAAGAAGGCCAGGAGTACTCCACGAAAGAGTAGACAACATTGAAAATGATCACATGTTTGACTAAGCAAATTCTTCCTTCCATGGATAGAGCCTTTCCTATCCAATTGTAGAGAGTTATCCAAACTTGGCTAACCACCTCAGTAGTGTATGTGGATCACGGTATTCCAAAGAAAATTGGGACTCTATGATTTTTGAAGGGAAGGGAACCCTCTCTAATGCCCATATTCTGAATCATAAAATGTTTCCTAGAATATGAAATTTTTTTCCCAAAGAAAATAAGAGATTTTTCCCAGTTAACCTCCGGTCCAGAGACCAGCACATAGTAATATAGGATGGATTTGATATTCTTAATATTTTTTTGTCTCCCTGAGTAAAAATTATTCTATCATCTGCAAAAAGATGATGTGTGGGGGTAGAGATACCATGATTAGCTTGAAGAACATTTAGATTCCCATTTGCAACATTGTGAGTGATCAGTCAACTAAGGTAATCTTATGCAATGGAATAGATAATTGCAGAAAAAGGGTCTCCCTACCTTACTCCTTGAGAACACATAAAATAGCCTTCAGGTGAGCCATTGATATAGATGGAGATGTATGCTAAGCTAATAAAATAATAAGACCTTTCTATGAAGGAAAGATGAAACCCAAACATATGCATAATATTACCAATGCAATGCCAATCAATGGTTTCAAATGCCTTTTTGATATCCAATTTGAGGATAATGCTCTCTCTTAGTGTAGGTTTTTGAAGAAGGTTCACACATTCAAATTCATTGAAATGACAGTCTTGGGTTCTTCTGCCTTTAACATACCCAAAATCATTCCAAGAAATGATTTTATCAGAGATACAGGCCAGCCTATTAGCTATGATTTTAGTAAGTATTTTTTGTATGGTGTAGATAAGGGCAAGAGGTTTAAATTGATTGATATCACTAGAATTATCCACCTTTGGAGGTACGGAAATAAATTTTTCATTGATTACATGAATTTGTGATCCATCAGTAAAGAAGTACTTGATCAACCTAAAAGCATCCTCTTGAATAATATCACAATAAAATTAGATGAATTGACTGGTTAAACCATCCGGACAAAAAGAGATATCTTTTTTATGTCCGAGGACAACATTCCATATTTCAATATCCGAGGGAACGTTTAACAGCATTGAGTTATCATCATCACTAACAAGAGAAGTTATGATTCCTTTGAGGAGAACACCATTTATTTTTGGTCCATTGAAGAGGTTTATATAGAAGGAGATAATATGATTCAAGATACATTAATGGTCTTGAAGAATAACATCCCCATCCTAAATAAGATAGAGAGGACTACTAACATTTTTACTCCTTTGAAAAGCATTGAAAAACATTGTATTACGATCACCATCCGTAAGACCCCTAACTTTATGAACCTCCTTTTCAATATTGTCTCTGAGGGAAATCATATTTTTCAGATCTGAGGAGGCCCTAGATCCGTGTCCATCTGTGCATGAGAAATCAGTATTGGTCATTGATTTTTGAATTCCATGAAGTTCTCTTTCAGGAGAATCAATTTCCTGATCAAGGTGGATGAATATGTATTTTCTCAAATGTTTCATCTTATTATTGGGTTCTCAGTGATTGAAGACACAAGATATAGGGTTATTGTTTTCCCCAGTGCACCAAGTATCTTTAACCAATGTGGAACATTTAGGAAGGGCAGTCCAAGAATTATTGAAAATAAAGGGAAGAGGAAGACTATCACTTACTCCAATGAAATAAGACATGATTGGATGATGATTAGAATTATTTTTGGCATGGGTCACACAAGATATTATTCTCCAATTATCTAGAACTCTGTCATTAACAAAGCCACGATAAATTTTACTACCTCTCATGCCATTAAGATTCTTTCTATAACAGGTGTATTTTGATCTAAGTATATTTACTTCAATCAAATTTGATCATTCAACACAAAGTATGAAATCAGCCATAGGAGAAGTAGCAGAAGAATGTCCAAGACTTTCATACGAATTTAGAATTCCATTAAAATCCCCTATAATCAGCCAAGAATCATCAATGTTGTGTGACATATTAGAGATATTTTTACATATTTCCCTTCTAACAAGATAATTATTAGAATTATAAACCATTTAGTAGAATAAATTCGGATTAAGGATTATAAGTCCCTTCTATATCTATTTTTTTTATTCAAATGTAAATCAAGAATCTTGTATGATGTTAGTTTACCAATTGAACTAAACAATTTTTTACATCAAGAATTGATTCCATGTATCTTTTTCCAATATTTTAATTTAGTAATTGGCTCTGATTTACTATGTTTTTGGAGTCTATAATCCATATACAGATTTTGTGTTGTAGTTTGGAATTTTTTTGTCCTTAGTAATATCAATATTAAATTTAATGATCATCATGTGGAAAATAACTCCCTTTTAAAAATTAGCCACAATGATTTTTTATTTATTAATTATATATCATGATCATGTATTATTAATGCCACATCCATTTTGTGAGTATCTATGAATGGTAAGAAGTGAGTTACAATCATGATCTGAGGAAATGTAACACAAACACTTCCTTGACCCCTCATAGTCCAAGATAAACTCCTTATATGTAAATTACAATGTTCTATAAATTATACATGACAAATATAAGTCACTTTTTGAAAACACATGAACATTGGTACTTTTGTATCACCCTCTGGTTGGGAATTAATAATGAAAAAAATAATAAATTCCCCCTTAATACCTTCACATTATAACTATCACATGAGTGGTTGTAAATATATTTCACCATAAAATAACACATATCTGGAGTATTTTTTGTCACAAATTAATTATTAGTTGATGGGAGAAGGGAATATAACTCTACTATTTAAAAATATCAAACAATGATCATCCAAAGACTTAATGTGTATAATATTACCTACCGTAATCTATTAATGCATAATAGAACACTCTAGGTCAATCACATGTCCTTAATTCACCTATACTATTTTAGATATTATGACCAATGATAGAATACATGTAATCCATCCCTGGTCCACAAAATCATCCATCGTCCAATTATCCAATATGTTCATTATGTCCCACTACACTTGAAATGGATTCCCATCATGCTCCTAAGATATCAGTATATTACCTCTATGTTTATAATCTATAATACTAATATTCACAGGTGAATACACCATCACAATGATAAAAATACATTGATTATCCACATAGTGAATATTCCAAATGCATTGGTCATACTACTTGGTGATGTAATATTGTATCCAATAGTCATTGGATATAATAAACCTATCAATCATGAGATAGTTTTTCTAACACTTTATAGCATGAAATATTGTCTCGATATCACTGTTATATGTAATAATGTTCTTATCATTGTGTTAGAGCTATCAAGAAACATAATCCAGAACATTATCCCTATAATGAAGTAATATTATATACAAAAAGTTGGATGCATCATAGTAAAAAATATAAATTATCATAGGATATTTAATTACAACACAAGAGATAGATTAAACCACCTATTAATCTCAGGAAAAACTTCACCACACTAGCATACCCTCTAATGTGTAAATAAAATTATCATCAACTTAGTGTTTTCTAATAATATATGAGTTTATTTCATGATAAATCAGATTTATTATCATTAAAATCCCCAAAATGTTTTTATCTTGAAATCATTGACTGGAAATGTCCATGAAATCACATCATCAACATTAAATATGTTTATAGATATTCCTACAGACAAATAAAATATTGTTAGTAATTTGTAATTAAATTTATTTTTATCAGTCCCAATAAAATAATTTTTTAAGAAATTTGATATATTAAAAGGTGCTATAATTATAATATCATAATTTATAAAAATTCAAAATTTTAGAATTTTTTTTTATTTTATTCAAGTATTGTAATTACGATATCACAATCTTTAATCTAATGAAAATTGAATGTTAACGTTTTTTGATTATACATAATTCAATGTGATATATATATAAATTGTTTCTAGAAAAAGAGAAGAATGCAACATAATGTTGAAAAATTAATAATAGAATTTTTCCATTGAATCAGAACCTAGAACTACAGAATTTAGACGATATAGTTACATCTATAAAATTACCATTAAAATTCAAATTAAATTCAACAAGAAAGAAAACATCCTATTGATCATAAATTAAAAAAAATATCCAATTTTATTATGATGATATGAAGTCCATTAATTCATGGGAAGATAATTATGAATAATATGAAGTGTCAACCAATTTATAAAGGGTTTTTCTATGTACATGTTTCATCACATAGGATCTACATATCTAGAAAAACTGAAATATGGAGGAAACTGATATAAGAAAAATTAGAAAAACAATAAAAATGTTAAAATTACATTTTAATCCTATAATATTTCAACCATGTGAGGTCTTGTGGAGGAATAATCTGAATTTAAAATGATATAAAAATAACAATATAAATTTTAAATTCCATAACATTTCAAGGGATCATCCACTACAATAATCATTTCTCCAATGTCATATTTTTTTTGAATTTTCGGTTAATTTCAGTCTATAATAATATTTAATATTTGAAATTATGTTTTCTCATTTCCCTTATATCCTATTTCTCTCTCTTTTCCTCTACCCATTTTATTCTAAATGTTTCCTCGAATAATCATGATCCCAACTAACATACCAAATTTATTTCATGATGGTGAAATATTGTGATGATCCCAATTAATTAATAAATCATTATTAATTGTGATTATTTTCTAGGATTTTTTCTCAAGGTTATTTTATTGGGGAAGTGGTTGTGTGTCTTGAATTTCCAAAAGAGTCATATTTTTTCTTACGTTTTAATTCCCCACAATAGATATTGTGTATTTTTTGTGTACTCAGTTATCATTAAGTGAAACATATATTCATAAAATATGTATTAGAGGATTTTACAATATATTATAGATTGTGTTGTTAATGTATATTTTATTATATTCATATGATAATGAAGATTCACTCAAGATGATTCTCTAATGAATAAATCCATTCTCTCTAACATAATTCAATTTTTTTATTGTTTTTTAAATTCCACTGTATCATTATTATTATTATTTAATTCCATATAATGAAACCACCACTTAATTTGTATCCTCATTTGTGATGACCCTTGTAAGTCAATGTATATTTTATGGAAAATATACTAATAAAAATTTCAATTCTATATAATAGGAGGTGGAAAAATGGATGGTATTTTATGGAAACCTTATGGGATTAAATATATATTTTTATTCATAAGTTTTTAAATAAATTCTATCCATTATATTAATAAACCATGAATATTATTTTTCTATTATGTATTTCAATTACTATTGTTCAGAATGTAATAAACATTCATAGGAGTAAAATGATGATAACAATTATACAGAAGAGAATTTTCAATGAATTAGACAATGAAATAAAAAAAACATTTAATTAAATATTGAATGGATAGGTTGATATGTTTGTGCATATATATAAACATTAACTAGAATGTGAATTAGATCTTGAATAATTGGTGTATGATATTTCTCTAACAATTTTTATGTTCAATAAAAAAAGGAGGACTAGTAAGATCCACTAAAAGAATTACTAACATCATCATTAACATGTCTACAGTTCATGGAGAGTCCAAATGAATACATTATAGATGATAAAACTATGAATGATTAGTTTTATTTATATGAATCATTAAATTACATTCTCAAATATTACCTTTGAAATGTTCTTCTAATTTTGGGTAATGGAAATCAGAACCTCATTACCACTCTTTTACTTTGGAATAAGATGGTAATAATTCACCGATTTAGATTATTTTTTTAGTGTCCCTAAAAGATGGTATCAATTTATATGATGAAATAAATAACATGGATGATTTTTTAAATAAATTATATAGTTTTATTATTATTCATACTATTTTTATGACATGTCGTTTGATAAAGTTATAATCATTACAAAAATGTAATAGGCCTTGTCCATTGATGAAAATTATTAATTGAGAAGAATAATAGAAGAAGAATAAGAAATAGAGAAGAGTGTTATTATGTAAATTTCTCTTTTCTATTAACATTCATACTATATGGAGGTGAAAACCCAATAAGTCACATAGGAGAACCTTTATCATCTTTTTCCTATCACTATAGAAATGAATTTCTATTTTTTATCATTCATGTGTGTTTGAGAATTTATTCTTTTCATTGGGGTTACCAACACTTTTAATCAATGTATTAATGTGTACATAAATAAAATATGTTTGTTTATATGAGGTATACCACAATGACATTCTGATAGGGGATAAAATTATTAATCTATATTATTATGATTACTGAAAACATTGTATCCTTTTGGGAGTCAAATCCAAGATATCCTTCTCAGTCCCATTTCTCATTCACTTTTATTAATGTCCACATATTTTATTTTTCACTAATATTATTTTGTATTTTATGTGGTATCCTCTAGAAGATTAAATCAAGGAAAAAAATATTTAACAAAGTATTTTTGTGTCTTTACATCCCATCTGATTTTATGGCATATATGTTTTAGCTATAATATAGGGAAGTTTATTATAATTATTTGGAGAACCATCTTTTGTAGTTGTTTTGATGTTTTATTCATTATTTTTTCCATATTTTTAGGAAAATTGATAAGTATTGAGTACTAATTTAAATTTTCACACTGAAATTGATTTGGGGATACATTTCAATAATTAAAAATAAATAAAGTTTAAATTGTTTTTTTCATAGAAGTTTTTTTAAAAATTTTATGTCAAATAATTATTTTTATTTTAGATGATATTAGAAATTTATGCACATGAAAAAAATATAAAAAAATTATTTTTACATTTATTTTATTAAACTGTATATAATTAATTTTTATTTATAAAAATAATCATAATATTATGAGAAATATTTTTAATTATTGTGAAAATAAGAACTTGTTATTTTTCTTATTCAATGCTTACAATATCATGATCATTTTTTTAAATTAGAGAGGTATTTTAATCATTTCTTATTTGAACATGAGACCAATATTTATACATATCCCTTTATCCATTTGGATACAATAATTTCATTTTAGGTTTAATAAATATTACAATATTTTTTGCCTTATCCACATTCTCTCATAATGTTTTAGAATGGGTGGATGAAATTAGATAATGGGTGAATGAATTCTCATGTATTCTCTCCAAGTTATAATTAATTTAACTGTGTTGTTATCTGTGTGTAATAGTGTTTGTAATATTATAGTGCATGATTCAATTTCAAATTGATTCATTTTTTATAATCCATTTTATCTCTAAAAAAATATAAATTCAAAAATGTATATGATCTTAATGTATTCATTATTAGTAAATTGTTTTGTAAATCACTTCTACAAATCAACATCATGGTTTTCATCAATTCATTTGAAACTATTTTCATCACAAGTTCAATGGTTATTTTATACAAAATTAAAAAATATATAAATATAATATGAAAAGGGATAATTTAGATAAAATCATTCATGGTATTCACTTATTCGCTCATGTCAGCATTCAAAATTGGTGAAATAAATCTTCATATTTCTAATATTAATTGATTGTGGTATATCATTCTATTTCACTTGAATATTCATCTAATTATAAATAATTGATCATTATCCAAATTTCAAAATAAATTGTTATTGTAAATTACACACCACTCCTTATCTAATGTATTCACCGTGAAATGTATTATTGATTGTAAATTTTAATAAGATAAAACTTTGGATAAATGATATTTTCCAACAGAATATACTGATACATGAACTCTACATATACAATAATTAGTTAACATTAAAAATCACATTATTGAAGTGTCAAAAAATTCCATTTTTTGGTAACTATAATTCCTTCATGGTTTATATAGAAAAAAATGAATATAAAAGTTTGAAATGACAATAAAAGGTGACTAGTTCTCAAATTTGTTACATGGTATAATTCATTTGGATAAATTGTCATCAATTTCTTCTCAAATTAAATTCTTATTTGGAATTTTCCTTCATTATTTTCGGACTGGTCAAGAGTAAAATGTATTGTTGTGTTTAAATTGTTGGAGATAATATGCGTAATAAATTAACATTATATATATATTTTATAAACTCTGTGAATTAATAGATTTATTGATGTCGTTACATTATTACATTTGAAATGTATTTTGATCTAAATTTTGAAAATGTATTAATAATGCTGTAATAATTATTATTGTTAGTTTATAATTTTGTCACTTCATTATATAAATTAAAATTTTTTTTTAAAAAATATGATTATATTACTCATTATATATATTTAATTTAACTAGAACATGATCATAATAATGTGTATTTAATCCCAAGAGAAGCTCACAAGTAAGGACTTCATCCATTTACTTCATGTGGAAAATTTAAAATTTGGTTATATATCTCAAAACAATTTATACTAAATGAGATGATGGATTATATAGTGGAAATGTTTTATTCAAGGGATATTTTTTAATAGTGGTTTTATGTGATCATAAAATTTTGGAGTTAACAAATTCATGGGTTAAAATATATAGGGAATATAAACTGTAATCCTAAGATAAAATGTACTATAAAATAAATCTATCGTCTCATTGGTTCCACTTGTCAAATGAAGATCAACATTTTAGGGAACACATAATGTATTAGTGTAATAAAATACATACTTAAAAATTAAAAAAACATTAATTTAAATATCATTACATGTGCAAGAAATTAGATTAAAAAAACGAGTGGAAATGATCTACCACTATCAGCATAAATATATAATTCCATGTGATATCAAGTGATCAATTGAGACGCTGAATATTTTTATCGTATTATGTTATATATTTTTTATAAAATTAATTCATTTATTTTGTATATCAATTATTATTATAATTTAATCATTCATATTTTTAATTCATTCTATATATATCTTGTTTTTTCTCCCTGTTATTTTCTCACTACTACATCCAGTAGTCATTATAATCAATAACTAACCCATTTAAATTTTTGGGGTATAAATAAATTAATGAAGAAAATTAGTATAACTATCATTCAAGGAATTAATAATATTATATGACTATGGATGTTGGAGATATTAGTGGGAATTGTGACTTTGTATCTCTATGTTCCCCCCATATTCTTATCATTTTGATCAATTATGATTTCCCTCTACCAAGGAGGTGGATGTGTGATGTACTCACTAATAATTTTTTTCACTAAAAGTTCACTACATTGTTATAATATGTGGTTTCCACATACTATTTAGTGTTTCTATTAAATAATTATTAATATAATAATAATACAATGAAGGATAACGTTTGGTGGTTATCCTTATAAAATAACCTTTCATTCTAACTTCATTATGTATTCATTACATCTATTTTCATTGAATTATATATATTTCATTTAATATTATATTTATTCTAATATAACCCTTATTTACATTATAATAAATTTTTTCAAAAATTCATTATATGTAATGATTGTTTAACTGCACGTGCTCCTATAGTGAGATAATTATATTTATCAACAATGATTCAATAGTATTATAAATTAATAATTTTTTCACCACTATTCGATTGAAATTTCTCCTACATCAAGGATCACATTCCTTATGAATATTAAATATTGAATTCAAAATTTACAGTAAGTCAGATTTTATAAGGAATAAGGGCTCACATTTTTCCATAAAATGTCTTATTATATATTAAATTTTTCTTAGATTTTGGTTTGTTAATGATAATGGCTTTCACATACACTATATTGAATGTGTCATTTAAAAATTTAAGATAATTCTAATGAGATCCATAAACACTGAAGGTTAATCCATTAGTTCAAATGACATGACCATGTACTCATATAATCCAAAAAATCCCCAAAATATCACATTTTAGATGTCCTCTACTCTATCTCACATCTCTTCATAGTCTAATGGATAATCATTTTTCTAGAATCAACATCCTCCGCAAAACTGATCAAACATATATTCTATTATGGTATAATGATATCAATTTATCAATTTGACCAGGAAAAACAATGGGTAATCAATATCGGTTCAATGACTACCGTCATCTTTATTATAGATAAAGTCATGTAAACCCTATATTGAGGCAAATAAAATGATAAATTACTTATAATACACTTTATCGAGATACAAATTGAAATTATTTAGACCTATTGAATCCATGTGAATATGTCGAGTTGAAATTAGTTTCATTCCCAACACATGATCTATCTCAATTTCATATCCTATATAAATAGGAAGTCATGTGATGTATTAGGAAATGTTTTTAAAATAGATATCTGTGGAAAGAAGAAATGTTAAAGGGGCTACCACATATCATATGGAAAGAGAAATATTATCCATGATAAATCTAATCATCTCAATATTAATCATGTACATCTAATCTCTAAAATATATTTTTTTCTACAATGTGTTGATTATGAACCTCTCTCACGTCAAAAAAATAAATGACACAAATCTATGATAACACTCAATTTCAGCTCAAAAATACTAAATACCGAATGTTAAGAATCACATAAAATATTATCCCCACAAGTAACGAGAATTCAAAAAGATGAATTTTACTATAAAAATTTTTACAACACTATTGAGAATTGTTGAAGATGATCATCCTTCATTCAAAACAATACATCAAGGTAATTTAACTCAAATGATAACCTGAGAGACAAGTCACATCCAATAACATTTCGGAATATTTGAATGAATGTAATACAATAAAATCAAAAAATTGAATATAATATAAATGTTTTCATGATCCCCCATGAGTCATTGTTCATGATGAATTCAAAATAAAACACAAATAATTCGTGTTATGTATAAGTTGATTAAATTAGATGATATTTTAACATAACGATTTTAAATAATAACCACAATATTTATTTTTATAAAAAAGTAAACCCTTCACATGTGAATGTTTTAAATATCCTCTTCTCGAGATCATCTATCATCCCCCATGATACCCCAGGTCCACCCTTATCTTCAAACAATATGAATAGAATCACATAGTATTATGTAATGACATAATCATTGGCCCTGTATGGGATGAATGAAAAACTATTTTCATGTCCACCTTAAGCCACTTCTAAAAGGGTGTATCATTTTGAAGAACCAATATATAAAATATTATATCAAATAACTACCCTAATATTAAATGATTGGATAAAAGATTATTTAAATATTTTGATACATTAGCACCTGGTTACTGATAATTAATGGTGAAAATGACGATTTTCTATAAACTAAGAATATTATAAATAATTTTTCATATAACCTTATCATGACTCTATTTATTCATTGGTGTGATCCAATATCACTCTTCTAGAAAATCTAATTCTCTTGAAATTTTATGTCAACGATGACCCATGTATGAACATCCATTACGCAAAATATTATAATAAAAAAATATTATAATAAAATGATTATTTATTATTATTATATTATTATAATTTTTATATAAATAATGAAATTATTATTAATTATTATAATAAATGATATTAAAATAATTAAATTATTATATTTTAACTTGTAAAAAATATAATTACTTCTAATGAACAAACCCTGATCATAACATTATCTATTCTTTCAGATAATAAAAAAATAGTTAATAAAACATTATACAATTAGATAAACAAATTACCATGATTTGTTTCTAAAATTTCAAACAAACATCACCTCGTCATTCAAAATCGGATTTGTGTGTGGTTTGAACCATTGAGACTATATTCATATTCTCTTATTAATTTTAATACAAATCAATTTTTCTAGTCTCATCAAATCTATGATATTTCACTCAAATCATTTATAGGTTATGGGGGTTGCAGAATAACCCAATGGGCTATGGATTTTAAATTTTTTCATTCACAGAATGATGGAACATTCCTTCACCAATGATCCAGGCCATTTTATGTTACATGGATCTCATTTTAATTATAATGAGTGTATAATTATAATGAATTTGATAATAATTTATGATCTAGATACCTGGTCGACTACAAATCATCTCCAACAATCATCTCATGAAGGGTACATTGCAGGATCTTTCTAGATTATTCAAACATGCTTCTATAATCCACAGAAGATCTGATCATCAAATTATGGGTAATGTAGCAGTGATATGTTGATGCCTTCGACATCTTGATAATCACTGCATCGAGACAACTTCAGTGATTGAAAAAGATATTGATCTGAGTTTTGGGATTGAGAGTCTCCCTCACTAGAGAGAGGGAGGAGGGAGATGCTCTTTTTATCATTGAATAAATTATTGAATTGTTATAATGGAAATAGAGCCACGACATTAAATATAGTAGTATTTCCAAATACCCAGTTGGGTTCCCCAGCCCCTGTTTATTTTAACGTATATATAATAATTATTTATGAAAATAAATTATGTTTCAATAATATTTATTATTTTAACACATACATGTCATATATATAAAATATATTACAAGATAAAAACTAAGACATTTAACTCAGCTCACTATCCCTTTTAATATTAAACGAACCTTGAATATTAAAATAATATTCATTTGATTAATATTTTCTTTAATTTACTAAACATGTAAATACATTAATTAAATTATATTCAAAATATTCATAACATTAAAAATAATAAATTTATTTAATTTCATGGAGATTGAGACCTTGGTAAACACGTAGAACATGGTGTGGTACCCACAATGTCCTATATTTTTTTTAGAAATGAAAGCATTTGAGACTTAATTAAAAATATGTTACAAGAGTCTAAAGGAGGGAATTTTACATTTGTCTCTATTGAGAATATTGAGAAAATCCTCAGCAACTGTGGTCATATGCGCACTAGAGGATTTATGAATACCATGGTTTGAAAGTATATCAGCATGATATTTGGCTTCATGTTAAACATGTGTAATGATAAAATTATTTGAGGCATGAGTGTCAAGGCATTTTTCCATTTTAGAGTATGTTTCCATGCAAGATGGATCTGATTCTTTCTAACAACATGTTTAATAGTGGTGGAGTCACCTTGAAACCAGATATTACTCTAATTTCTATGATGAACAATCTCCACTACTTTAATAAGTTCCATCATCTCGGCTTCAAGGGCAGTGGCATGACCATAAGAGCCATAAAATCCATCAATCATGTAACTATTGTTGACACGGAAAGAAATACCACATCCATCTAGTCTAGGATTTCCCTTCGAGGGTCCATCAATGTTTCATTTTATCCACTCTGCAAAAGGGGGAGTCCTTAAAACTTCTATAGTGCCCATAGGTTTGGGGAAATTACCTGAAAAATGAAGCCTTATCATTATTGCAATGTCTTTGATAGAGTTATGTCATTTTTTAGTGTGGAAGTGGTTTTCACATCAGTTCGTTGCTAGAATATGTGAAATGGAACTTTATGGTTTAAAGTAGAATCATCATGCATGCATTTATTTCTGCCACTTCATAGAGTATGAATTGTTTCAACACAAGCATCAAGGAATAGAGAATGAATCTATTTTGAAAAAGATTATACTATGATTAAGTGCAGAAATTCTACAATGTTGTTAACACGAGGTATCAAGATGCCAAATATATCAAAAATATGGATCCAGAGTGAAGCAGTAGTTTTACAGTAAAGGAATAAATGATCCAGGTCATCCCTATGTTGATGGAAAATTCACATCTTGAGCATAGAGAGATACTAGATCTTTGAAGGTCGCTTTCCACTCGCAGCTTTTTCAATTTAATTCTCCATAAAAGAGAGAATTGAGAGGGCTGGACCGATTTTCAAAATTACTTGATAGTACTAGAAGAGTTTCCTTGAATTAAATGATTATAAAAGCTTTTAGAATCATGCATCCCATTTTCACTTGGTTCCCAAACCATGATATCATCTGAATTAAGGAAGTTATATTAATTGGTAGTTTGTACAATGTGAGAAGGTAGATTGCTGATCTTCGCTTGCTGATCACAAATAGAAGCATCTGAATCAACATCCATAGTTCCATTATTTATACGATATATTAAAGGAGTTCTTGTCAAGTTATCCTTCTAGAATTTCATCTTGGAGGAGGCATTCACCAACCAATGGGAGTGACTATTTATCTTTCAAAGAACCTTTTTCAAACTAGGCCAAACAGGGGATTACATATAAGTTAACTTTCCAGTAATCAATCTAGCAAGGTTTCTAACTCTGAGAAAATAAAGAGATCTTTATTTTCCATTAATAAGCCTCCAAATAAATTGATCTCAAAGAGATTGATTAAATAACTCAATATTATTAATACCAATTGCCCCTTTAGAGGGAGTTAAACAGAATTTATTCCATGAGGCAGTGATAATTTATTTTCAAGAATGCTGCCACCCTAGAAAAAATCCCTAATAAGGGAATTGAGAGTCTTAATTGTAGAAGCAGGCCAGGAGTACACCATGAAAGAGTAGACAACTTTGGAAATGATCACATGTTTGACTAAACAAAATTCTTCCTTCCATGGATAGAGCCTTTCATATCCAATTGTAGAAACTTCTCCTAACATGGCTAACCACCTCAGTAATGTAGGTGGAGCGCGGTATGCGAAAGAAAATTGGGACTCCAAGATTTTTTAAGTGAAGGTAACCCTCTCTAATGCCCATATTCTGAATCATAAAATGTTTCCTAGAATCTGAAAAAAAAAATTCCCAAAGAAAATAAGATATTTTTTCTAGCTAACCTCCGGTCTAGAGACCAGCTCATAGTGATATAGGATGTATTTGATATTCTTATTATATTGTTTGTCTCCGTGAGTAAAAATTATAATATCATCTACAAAAATAAGATGTGAGGGGGTAGAGATGCCATGATTATCTTGAAGAACATTCAGATTCACATTTTCAACATTGTGAGTGATCAGTCAACAAAGGTAATCTTCTGCAATGGAAAAGATAATTGTAGACAAAAGGTTTCCCTGCCATACTCCTCGAGAACACTTAAAATATCCTTCAGGTGAGCCATTGATAAGGATGGAGATGTAAGCTAAGCTAATAAAAGAATAAGACCTTTGTTTGAAGGACAGATGAAACCCAAAAATATGCATAATATTAACAATGCAATTCTAATCAATGGTGTCAAATGCCTTTTTGATATCCAATTTGAGGATAATGCTCCCTCTTAGTATAGGTTTTTCAAGAAGTTTCACATATTCAGATGCATTGAAAAGATGGTCTTGGATTCTTCTCCCTTTAACATACCAAAAATAATTCCAAGAAATGATTTTATCAGAGATACAAGCCAGCTTATTATCTAGGATTTTAGAAATGATTTTTTGTATGGTGTAGATAAGAGTAAAAGGTCTAAATTGATTGATATCACTAGCATTATCCACCTTTGGAAGTAAGGAAATAAATTGTTCACTGATTACATGAATTTGTGATCCATTAGTGAAGAAGTACTTGATCAACCTACAAACATCTTCTTGAATAATATCCCAATAAAATTGGAAGCTTTTATTGGTGAAACCATCCGGACAAAAAGAGATATCTTTTTTATGTCTGACGACAAAATTACTTTTTTCAATATCAGGGGGAAATTTTATCAGCATTGAGTTATCATCATCACCAACAAGAAAAGGTATGATTCCTTTTAAGAGAGCAACATTTATTTTTGGTCCATTGAAGAGGTTTATATAGAAGGAGAAAATATGATTCAAGAGACATTGATGGTCTTGAAGAATAACATCCCCATCCCTAATAAGAGAGAGAGGACTAATAATATTTTTACTCCATTGTAAGGCATTAAAAACATTGTATTGTGATCTCCATCTGTAAGCCACCTAACTTTATGATCCTCCTTTTGAATATTTTCTCTGAGGGAAATCGAATTTTCCAATCTGAGGAGGTCCTAGATCCATGTCCATCTGTACATGAGAAATCAGTATTGGTCATTGATTGTTGAAATCCATGATGTTCTCTTTCGAGAGAATCAATTTCCTGATCAAGTTGTCTGAATCTGTTTTTTCTCAAATGCTTCATCTTAATCTTGAGTTCTTGGAGTTTGAAGACACAAGATAAAGGGTGATTGTTTTTTCCGGTGCTTCATGTATCTTTAACCAATGTGGAACATTTAGGAAGGGCAGTACAAGAATTATTGAAAATAAAGGGAAGATGACATCTATCACTTACTCCAATGATATAAGATAGGATTGGATGATGATCAGAATTATATTTGGCATGGGTCACACAAGATATTGTTAGCCAATTATGCAGCACTCTCTCATTAACAAAGCCACGATAAATTTTAATATCTCTCATGCCATTACGATTCTTTCTATACCAAGTGTTTTTGGATATAAGTATATTAGCTTTAATCAAATTTGATCATTCAACCCAAAGTATGAAATCAGCCATAGGAGAAGTAGTAAAGAATGTCCAAGACTTTCATATGCGTTTAGAATGCCATTAAAATCCACTATAATCAGCCAAGAATCATCAATGTTGTATGAAATATTAGAGATATGTTTTCATAAGTCCATTATAACAAGATAATTATTAAAATCATAAACCATTGAGTAGAATAAATTCTGATTCATGATTATAAACCTGCAGGTGATGATTTGATCATGAGCAGAAGCAAGAGTGAGATTGATGACACTACTATTCACCAAGATCTTTAAGCGATCAAGATTATCATCATGTACAACATTGAACAGGGTGTAACTGAGTTTATCATGAAAATAAATAGAACTGATATCCTTTATCTTGGGTTCAACAAGTCCAATGACATCAGGTTTATGTTTAGTTACAAGAAGAAAATGGGAACTCATAGTGCCAGAATTGTCTATGCCTTGGAAGTTCTACAAGATAATAATCATTAAAAACATGTAGTGGGGTACAACACCTTTTTCTACATGATTTCAAAATCCTTGATCCTTTGGGATCATCTTGGATAAATTCTTTAAGGGGTTCTTGAAAAATTAGCTTTTTATGGAGTGATTTCAGCATGATTGATGGCTATGTTTAGGGAAACTACTCTGAGATTTTCTTCCAGTTGTAGTTTTGTAAATAATTGAGAATTAAATATTTTTGGGGCTACTGAGGTATCAATTCTTTACAGAGTGAATGCAACTGAATTAGAGGTAAAGTTAAATGCAGCTTATCCAGAGTTAGCTTTCAGATGCATTTCAGTACAGATCAGAGAACCATCTGGGCTAGTACTAAACAAATCCTCTAAAGATGTACCCACATTCACGCGATTGAACCCATTGTTTATCATGGAAGTACCAAGAGATTTCTAAGAGGAATATGGAATAATTCCATGTTCATATTAACATGCAACCAGCTCTTCAATGATTCTTGGGTTAATCAGATGTAGAGTAAAATTCTCATATAGAAAAGAACCCATGATCCTCATTGATTGTTCATTGATCAATTATCAAAGGAGTACTAATTCTTGAAGTAATATCATACAAGATTTGTGGATGCCAATAAATCCATAGAAGGACATGGATCCTTATCCTAACCTAGGAAATAGACTACTTCTGTCTGTAAGGATTGAAATGTGGATCTCATTCAAAGAGACAAAAGAATCCAGGTTTCAAATTAAGATATCCAATACGCTAGACCTGATTCAATTCATCCAGTTTCTGAAAAATAATATGGAAGAAGCATTATCCAATTGGAATTAAGATCCCGCAAGAGAAATTCCAACAAGTGGAAATTCGCTCATTGAGATCAGAATAAGACCAAGGTTTAGTACCCTTTTTAAAAGAAATGCAGCAAAGCACAGAATAAGCCTCAATGATTATGAGTCCAAAACACATGACACTAAAACATCTATTAGGTCTAATTAGTAAAATGTATCTTGACCATAGTACATATATTTATGATAAATTTCATATCATATCTAAGATCTCCTTATATCATAGGATCTCTGATAACATTTTCATGTGACTATCAATCTAGAACATTACCATTATGTAGTGGATGTAAATATATCTTCACTATAATAGTATAAAAAGAATCATGTATATCGAACTGTATAGATGGTGATATATTAATCAGAAGCATTGAATAATTATGTCTAGGGAACCCACTATCTCCAAATTTCCCTCTTGATGACTTCTTGTCCTTAAAGGCTCATGGCTTGATGCTACCACTCATCCATACGCAATCCCTAAACCATAACCTTTGTGCACTAGCATGGGCCTCAACAAAACACAATCCTACCCATATACACCTAGGATAAAACAACGACATATCTCACCTGACACCACCTAGGCCTCATCCCAAAAAATACTTTGTAAAACCAACCTATCCAACAAAAACATTGCCCCATCATTCAATATAATCCATTGCCTAAAGAATCTCAGACTGTGGTAAGCCTCAAACCATTATAGCCTGCCTGGATACACCCGACTCACAAGATCTAGAAGACGGTTCAAGGAAGAAGGATAATAAGCATCCATCCATTAACCCACCAGGATGTTGGAAGCAACACCCTCCCCCATGAAATAGAGGTGTTCGACACAGAGTGATCAACATGGGTTTGTTGCATATAAAAATTAAAATAAACAAAATATTATATATATATATATGAATGAAAGAACAAATAACCAACCAATAGATATAAAAAAAACAGCCATATCATATAGAACCACATTTCTACCACCACTATATGAATAAAAAACACAAAAAACCACTACCAAGTCATAATCCAGCTGCATTTTCATTCAAATAATATTCACATATCTATTGATAGATTCACTTTATTTTTTACAACACTAACAGGAAAAAACCAACCATAACTATATCAAAAAGACAAGAATACCCAAACCTATAGTCCCACTGCATGAACGAATTCCCCAATCTAGTACCATTGCATAACATCACCATAACCACACTACATTTCTACTTCCCAACGTCTCTCCGTAGCCACAACACAACAAAAGTGTTTTTCTGGTGCCTAAAATTTTCTTCATTTCATAATCTATTTGTATCTCAAATAAGGATACCAACACACCCCTTGTATTTTACCTCACACAGATCCCATGATAACTACTATTTACCTAAATCCCTTCTATACACACATTCCACACACTTATCATGGAACCAACTCCTCCGTGCATCCTTTTACCCACAACCGTACTCCCAACAACATCACCACAAAAAACTGAACTGAACATATCACTCAGCCACACATATCCACAGGATGCACATATATAACAATTTAAAAATAAAGTGTTCATTAATTCTACTTAATTATAACTTTGGTATTCATAGAATAGGCTTGATCCAAGGGCTTTTATTTTTTTAAACAAATATATGACATTAAGATGATTTAATGTTATAGTCATTGTTCGTGAATTTTTAAAAAATAGAACATAACTTGTTCAAAAATAAATACCACAAAAAACCATGATTTTCATATATAATATAGCCACAGAATCCATAAAACAATCAATTACAGTAATTAAATCCGACTATCAACATCAATCCACTCTTTTCTCGTCATATAATTTACATGTGTTATCTTTTGATCGAATCCAGTTCTTATATATATGTGTTTTTAATAAATTTAAAAGCTATTACAAGCATGGATTCATGTGTATCCCCACACCTATTGAAGAAAAATTAATGATAAGAAAATGAAATCCCATCCTTCCAGATGAATGGATCGATGATGCTCCTCTCTCCAATAACACAAGTTCTTGTGAGTTGTAGGAATGTCCTTCAAGAAACACTGAGTAAGAGGAGCTCTGGAACATTCGCATGACTTGTATGAGGATGAAGGATCTAGACACAAAACGAGAAATTAAATGGAATATGGAAAGTGGAGATCTTGGTTTATGAAAGCGTGAGATCCTAAAAATCAGGAAGATAATTTCAATGTACTTAAAAATCAAATCGTGGTTTGACTAAACTACTTTGCTGTTACGAGTCAGCTGGGATGTTACAAGATATTTGAAATTTAATAATTTCCATATTAAATTGAAGACACATACTAGCTCAATGTTGTTGTTAGTAAGATACCATTTCAGGGAGACAATCATGTAATATAGGAAAAACTGAAAAAAAAAACTATGAAAATTGGAAAAATAGAATGGAGTCAATGACACAGATCCACCGATGCTGAGATACCAATGTTGAGCCACCAACACTGAGAAATATATGTTGAGCTACCAACACTAAGATACTGATGCCACAACCAACCCATTCAATGATATACTGATGCAATTATGAACTAACACACTGAACTATCAACGAATCACCAATTATGATTCAATATGATCATTGATATTGATTCCCCTTACATTATGACAAACTATCATACAGAATCACCAACATGCTAATGAACAGTCATGCTAAAGAACTTATATGCTGGTGATAAAATTGGAAATTTGGAAAACACTTGTAAGCCAATGACAACTACAAGAACAACTCAACACTATATTTTTACAAATGAAGGTCCTATAGAAAATCATTGTTATGACATCATAAAACTCTCTTCATTTATTCTCATCCTTGATAATTTAATGTTATCTATAAAAAGAAGAGGTTCAAAAAACTATCCCTTAAGATAACTCTCAGGAGTAAACAACCATGTGTTGTTCTATTATTGGAGGGAAAACCTCAACATACAAGGAAACCACCATGACATATATCTCCTAAACAAATATGAAACACTAAGGCCCTATACTACCCCACACAAACACATATACACCATGATCATAGTGTCCAAAGATCTAGATTTGTGAGCTACATCTTCCATCTCAATATATTATCCTCTTTGGTTGGAACTTTCTAACTAGCATGGGTTTAATCACATCCATGTTAATGGGTCTTCATTAGGGATCATGTTATCCCTTACGCATAGTAATGAAATTTAACAAAAAATCAAAGGACATGGAATCTTGTTCTCCTATAATAAAATAGGTCAAAAATTACATCCTAAGCATGACACATAGAAAACATGACAGTAATACTCAAAAAAAACACTGGGTACTAGGTAAGAATCTATCCATATCATTCACAGGTTCACTCCTAGAGGCCACCATGCCTCCATACCGAACCAACCAAAGGAATGATTCACCCATTCGACACCTTCTCCTCACGACCCTCAATTCATATCGGTCACTCAAATAACGTCTCATCATCCTCAATATACAACTATCCAAAATCATGTATGTGGGAGTCATCGTGTAGATACTGATTGAGTTGAGTGGCATGGAATATGTCATGGATCAACTCCAACCATGGTGGAAATTTTATATGATATGCCACCTCACCAAATCGTCCGAATATATTGAAATGTTTGATGAAAATAAGAGAAAGATTTCTCACTATTCGAAACCACCATTGTCCATGTTGAGGGGTGTCCTTTATGAACAAGTGGTCCCCAACCTAAAACTCCAAAGTCCTCCTCAAATGAAAATTATACGATTTATTCCAGTCTTTTCTTGTATTTATCCACTCATTCACATATTGATCCTTCTCTATTGTGCTCTGCACTACCTCTGGTTCGAGAAGGTTTGTTTCCGTAACCTATGCCTAGTGTACTGGTGAACGACACGACCTTCCATATAAGGCTTCCAATAGAGGCATGAAAATTATAGAGTTACAACTATTATTATAGGAAAAATCCACTATAAGAATGTGTCATAACATGAACCTCTGATGTCAAAAACAGACACCCAAAACATGTTCTCTAACATCAGATGCTCCTCTCTGTCTGCCCATCCAACATATGGTGGAATGCATTACTAAGACATAAGTGGGTTTCAAAAACAGGCTTCAATCTCCTCCCGACTCGAAAGATAAATAATTTATCTTGATCTGATATGATGGATCTTGGAACCCCATGTAGTTTCACTACCCCATCAACAAACCTATTTTCCATGGATTCAACTATTCTCGGCTTCTAGATTTCAAAAAAGTAAGCCATCTTCGTCAATTGATTCACAACTACCCAAATATCATCATATCTTCTCTATGATTTGCGTAAAATTGTGACAAAATCCTAGGGGATGTAATCCCATTTCAACTCATGAATGTCTAAGGGTGACAATAGACAACTGGGAACACTGTGCTCTGCCTTCACTTACTGAAAATCTAGGCATCAAGCCATAAACTCCACCACTTCCCGAATCCCCATAGGCCACCCAAACTATTCCACCAAACCTCAGTACATTTAATAAACACCATGATGAACGACCATGGGTGATCTATGGAACTCATGGGGAACTCCCACATGAATTTAAACATGAACAAAATGATTTCCACGGAACAACATCCAATTCTGGATATCCTCCAAACATCCCTATGTAGCACTACACTGGACAAAATGATCACACATCACCTTATCCTCAATTTCTCCCCTCAAATACTCTATTTACATTCAAACCTAGGAGGAATTCAATATAAATTTAAATTTATATCCTCTTCCACTATCATCCACTTCGTCTAGGTGAAATGTAGTCAACTCCTCAAATTTCCATCCAAGAATTCATAATTTCTTGAACATCAACATTATGTGAAATCAAACTCAAGGAATCAACCACGATGTTCCCCTTTCTTGTGATTTTGGAGATCTCGAAGTATTCATCTTAGTGAAACACTACCCACCTTCGATGTCACATGTTAAGGTCTCACTGTTAGAAGATTTTTCTCAGGCCATTGGAATTTTTGAAGACCAACCATTTCCCCCTGATGAGGTAATTCCACCAAAAAATCATTGAAAACATGTCCACTTCAAGATCAAGATCAAGGGTTTCAGAATTATATTTTTGAGTATGTAACTAACTATACCCATAAGAGATTACTCCTCACTACTATATTAGATCACATCCCATGCCCAATCTGATAGAGTCAAAAATAACTCAAACATAACCCCTTTGTCTGGAAACCTATGAAATGGGGTACTGACCATCATCCCATTTAGATAGAAAAACGGTACATGTAACTGCTCACTCCATAATATGTATTGATTTTTTTTAATCCAAGATGTTAAAGGGGATGAAACTCCAGATAATTCAGATACAATCCTACGAGAATAGCATACAATACCCATGAATCTATGATATTCCTCCTCATTCATGGGTAGTACCCATAAACACATTCATTGACCATTGATGGGTCTACATAAATCCGTTACCGATACAGTACGTTTTGGAACAAGTGCACCTTTCGCTTCCAAAACATTTAGGTCAACAAATTTCTGTACTGCTGGTGGTGTTGGAGGACCTCTAAATAGTACTCAGATGCCTGATGTGGTCATTCTCTATCTTTGAGTATATCATGATGTCAACAATGAACATGATGATGAACCAGTCCAGGTACTCATGGAAAACAGTGTTTAGGTGTCCCATGAAAACGAGTGGTGCATTCTTGACATCGTTGATCATGACCACAAACTCAATGTTCCTATACCTGAACATCAATGTTGTCTTTAGGATTTCACAATCATATACCATCAACTGGTGATATCCAGAATTCAGGTCGATCTTATTGAATAATCCTTCCCCCAATATCTGGTTGAAAAGATTGTCGATCCTCAGGAGGGTTTAACTGTTCTTGTTTTTCACCTGATTCTACCTCCAGTATTCTATGCACAGTAATTTGCCACAATCCTCTTTTTTTGGGAACAATACTAGAGAACCCCTTCAAGACACCCTTGGCTAGATGAAACCCATCTATATATTGTCAACATCTTAGATTTGAAACCCCAATAACTCTGAATGTGCAATCTGATATGGATCCATCAAAATCGGATGTGCAACGAGTTTCATATCTATCCCTAACTCAACATCACATCGAGGTGGTAGATTTACAACCTCTTTGGGGAAGTCATCTAGGAACTCAATGACAAATCCTGGAAGATCCAACATATCTTCATCTACCAATTCCACTGACATATTGGATAATAAAGAAATAAGAGGCTCCACACCCTTGCTTCCCACATAACTGGTCCTCTCACAAATGAAAGCTATGTGTCGGCCACCCACATCTGAGAAATAGACACTCCTCCCAAAGAAGTTGATAACATAATGTACAGAATATAACCATTTTATACCTAGGATGACAACATATGTCAGTATATTTAGTAGATGAAGATCCCCACACAACTGAAGCAACACCAACATCAGTCTAAACCATCGACAACCTTAAAATAGACTAATATGACCTCCAAATGGAATAAAAAACACTAAGGGTATGAGAAGTCTCACTACATTTTTTCAAAGAGCATGGGATATACCATGTTTAATAAAAGTTTTTGAAACTCTTGAATGAAACAAAGAACACACAAGAGTACTAAATAGACTGATCGTACCTCCAAGAAACTCTATCCCTACTAGAACAACTACCTCTACGGTGTGAAGCATCCCATGGCTAGGTACACTCTCTCTATACTGTCTACCATCTCTCCAACCACACCCTGGTCGAGACCCCTGGGGAAAACCTTGGGGTTAGCCTCCCCCAACATCGTCTACAGTCAGTGGAGTGCGAGCTCGCTGGTCCTTCTTCTAGAAGGGCATGACTGGAAACTGCTACTACTATGCTGGGAACTGGGGTTATCCACCCCCACTATATGATGCTTGAACTATTCACTAGATCTAAAGATTCACACAACATACAAAGATAATTCACCTCAGTCCTAGGACCATTAGTAAAGGATAAATACCAAGATATTAGAACTGGAATTGTTGAGGCATACACCCTAACATTCAAATACTTGAAGTCCTTGACTATAAAGACCTACTACTGACGGCCTTTCCCTTTGATGGACATAAATTGATCCCCTCTCGCAATGCACTTCCTAGTGAGAAAATCCAATCTACTACATGATAATTCTTCTAAACATCCATGTATTTCGGTAGAGCGATGGGTGTAACAACATATTGAAGAGAAGGTTGGCGTGTCACTTCCATGTGTCTCACAAGAGACTCCTCATCCAGAAAGATATCTAAAGAAAAGTTTAGGATATCCTTGATCTTGATCCCCAGTTCTCTCACCGACATACTCCCTATTGGGTTGAGTTTAGCTCCTACATCTTCTCATCCTTCATCGTGGAAGAATGGAATTCTTCGCAGAACTACTTATCAATGTCAGCCCACAAAAATACAATCTCCTCCCTCTCCTTATGGTAATACGTCCACCACTGATGCACTACTCCTATCATCTGTATCACCTCTAGAGAAATCTAGAAATCTATTAGAGCTCAGATCAATAAAAATCTGATCATCAACTCCTCAATCCATCTCCCAGTATCCATGTCCAAGATGATTCCCACATACATCCCTAGTGCCTACCACTGGGAGGATTGAATTTCCATTTATAAGTGGTCATAATCCTCTTACATATCGTCCCACCGATGATCAACCATGTCAAATTTTCTATTCTAATATACTCAAACCACATGTGGACTGTAGGTTTTGGGCGCAGCAAAAGTACGTTGGTGGGTTTTCCCGACTTTAATTTTAGCATTGAAAAATGTTCAATCAGAGATCTGTCATGATGTAAAACACTAGATCTTCGGAATAGAAAGAAGAACAAAAAATAAAAAGTAGAGTCTTGGAACCATTTGGATATGATCATCATATGATTATTAAAATTAATTTAGTTAATTCAAAAGAATTACTTTGGTGGATGTCTTTCTTCATTGATATCTTCGGACATGATCTTTTGATCTATCATTACATCGGAGAATCCAAATGTATGATTCCTCTAGATGTGATCCACACATGTTCCACATATATCTAGATGTTTTCGAAGGGATCTCCGGGTTCTAGCATAGAAGAACCTTCGCTTGCAATGTCCGCCATCGATCGCCTTGATCCAGTGAAGGTGGATCTTTCTCTTGGTCTTTTGAGCGTTCTTGGATGCACAAGTTCTTTCAGCTTTGAAAGATTTCTCCAAAATTGTTGTGCAAAATGATTCCTTTTTTAAAAGTGTTGGGGATGTGTGGATATTTATAATCAGTTTTGGGGTTATATAGTCAAGACAATAAATAAATGTGTTAGGCGTTTTATTTATTTCATTAAATCCTTTTGAAAACCCCCATGTCGAATCATTAATTCCTTGACATGCACAAATGCTGATTATAATAAATATCATTTAATAAAACAATATAATTTACATCATATTCTGTGTGGAAAAACTACACGGTGTGAAATCATAAATACACAGCATGTACTTGTTTTCCAAAAAGAAAAGTACATAGCATGTAATCATTAACTCACAACGTGTACTTGTTTTTCGTTGCCTTTCAAAATTGAAAATTTCACATCGTATAATAATTAATACACAGCATGTTCATGTTTTCATTTTATTCTTCCTATAACAAATTTATTAGACCTTGAGTAATGGCTATTTATTTCTTAAATAAATGTAACTTCATTACTCGCTAAAAAATAAATATTATTTTTCCCATAATATATTCTCTCGAATAACTAGTGTCGAAATAAATGTGATCAGGAATCCTGGAATAATTACTAAACCTCAATCATGAATAATCTTTATTCAGCTTGGTAAATTAATATATAACTTATATACATGGACACACTTAGTCTGTGACCCTCTAGGCCTCTTTCTCTATGGCTTTAGGTAGAGCCTGCCTAAAGTCCATGGTTCCCATCTAGCAACCCACCAAGGCACCCATAGAGAAGGACGTTAACACCGCAATGTCATGTCACCTCCTAATAATTCTTAATATGTAATATAAGCCCTATGTCTCGATATCTCTAGTCACGCGGGTTGCATGCTAGTGCAATCAACCCATGGGCTCGATTATTCTTTCTTTGACTTCCTATAATTGAAATCGCACATACCTTACCATGTCCATGCATTTATATAGGCTATATCAATTCCACCAATAAAACTACGATATCTACTTACGTTATGTATCAGAAGGGACAAATCATCTCCCGCATTATCTATTAATTCAGTATTACCCGTGATGCACCCAACGTATCCTACCTCACTGCGAACAGTGTTTCATAAAATTTCTGGTCAATACATCTAAGTTCATGAGTTCTAAAACCCATTTATAATAATCATAAAATCTATGGACCAATACACATGTCCGCAGATAGGAACATCCAAAGTCACTATATAATGTGGATTTCCTACTGGCGGGTCTCGTTCATATAATATTCTCCTATAAATTACCAAGGGTGCACACCATGAGAAGGTGCCTTAATGTTTAATGAGTCCTCACCCCTAATGGAACTTATGATTTGTGTCCCTCAAATAACATCATCCGGCCATATAAAAAATATTCAAGAACAGGGTTATGGAACTTCTGGGTTCTCATCATAGTAGGGATCCACTATGACACCCTAATGAAATATCTGTCCTTAGAACATTATCAGAAGCATTTTCACACATATAAACATTCAATATGTTATACGGTATTTATTAATGAATAATGTTCAATGAATTTGGTTCTAGGCCACCAACTCCAACAGACTCCAACATGGACTAGAGCCAACTGTTAACAACCTTTAACCCACTAGCTCTCACATGATATTCATGATTCTATTGAGATAGGCCTCCAGTCATGGGGTCCACCATGTTCTCTTCCATGGACACTCTTCTCAATGGAACTTCACCCCATTGATAAAAATCCCTCAAGATGTTATAATTCAAGATCATTTTCTTTGTCTATTGATGTGACCATAGTTCTTTTGCAAGATCCAATGCTGTAGTATTATCACAATACAAAGTGATTGGATCTTTACTCTTAGGCACCACATAAAGCTCTTGGAAAATTTTCAGAATCCATATGGCTTCCTTGGAAGAATTAGAAGCCTCTATATATTCGGACACCACTATAGAATCGGTGAAAACTGGTTGCTTTGAACTCATCCATCTCACAAATTCTCTATTGATACAGAAAACATATCCAGATTTCGACTTCAGATCACTCTATCATGTCTGTTAAACACATCATCATAGCCACTGATGAAATGCTCCTCCTCTAGTAAATATACCTATAACATATCCTTAGTTCTTATCAAATACTTAAGTATAGTCTTGACAGTAGTCCAATGTTGTTCTCCTGGATCTACATGATATCTTCCTACCATGCTATGTGCATAGGTAACATCAAGCCTGGTACAAAACATGGAATACATGATGGATCCTATAGATGATGTGTATGGGATATTACTCATTCTATCTTCCCCTTGTTGTTTTTAGGACACATTTCCTTAGAAAGATGTAGGCCACATGAAACTAGAACCATTCCCATATTGGATTGTTCCTTACTAAATCTCTTTAGTATCTGGTCAATGTATGTAACCTGATTTAGTCCATGTATCCTCTTGGATCTATCACTAATAATCCTAATACTTAGAATGTAGGCTACATCACCTATGTCCTTCATGGAGAAACACTTGTTCAACTAGTCCTTAACTAACAGTATGACTGGTACATCGTTTCCAATAAGAAATATGTCGTAAACATATACTACTAGGATAATGATTGCATTCCCATTAAACCACTTATAAATACAGGGCTCACATTGATTCTTAATGAAACCAAATTCTATTATAGCTCCATCAAATCGAATGTTCCATGACCTAGAAGCTTTCTTTAATCCATAAATGGATTTATACAACTTGAAAACCCGTTTGTCTTCACCTGGTGTCACAAACCCTTCTGGTTGTGTCACATAGACAACTTCCTAAAGGTTCCGATTAAGGAATGCTACTTTGAAATCCATTTGACAAATCTTTTAGGGATGATATTCTGTTAAGTAATGTATGATTCTTATGGATTTAAACAAGTAAACTAGTGAGAAGGTTTCATCATATTCAATTCCTTGATGATGTTTGAATCCTTTAACCACTAGAATTGTATTATAGGTTCTATCTTGACCTTCGTATGTCCAGTTTTCTCTGTAATACCATTTTGTATCCAACATGCATTACATCAACTGGCTCATCAACCAGATCCTAGACTTGGTTCTTATACATGGAATACGTCTCAGAATTCATTACTTCTAGCCATATTGCAGCTTCTGATCTTTCCAATGCATCCTTGTAGGAGATAGGTTCATCATTGTCCAACAATAATGATTCACCATCCTTGTTGAGGAGGAATCCAAATCTCTCTGGTTCCATTACATCTCTTGAGGTCCTATGTAGTACTTTTGTTTCTATAACCTCTTCCATTGGGACATGTGGATCTTGTTCCTGTACCAACTCATGTGTATCTCAAGCATCATCTTTGTCGACATCAATCTTACTCCCACTATCCTTTAAAAGGATGTGCGCACTCTCATGAAATATGGCTTGCCTGGTGACAGTCACTTTCTTATCTGAAGGGTTATAAAGTTTATATCCTTTCTTTTCCTTGTGATATCCTATAATGATACACCTCTTGACCTGGGGAGCTAGTTTGTTTCCTAAGAAGGCTCTAACAAACACCTAGAATTCCAATACACATGTGTGAGACAAAATGTGTTTCATTCCATTCCATAACTCTGAGGGTATCCCATTTGACACCTTATTTGGTACTCGGTTTTATGTGTATACTACAGTTTGTAATGCATATCCCCATAAGGAAAATGGAAGATCTGCATGGATCATCATCGACTTCTCTATGTTCAACAATGTGTGGTTCCTGCTTTCATTAACACCATTCCACTATAGTGTATAAGGAGGAGTGAGTTGAGATAGAATCTCAGACACCTATAGAAGATCTACGAATTATTGGTTTAGATATTCTCCACCTTGATCCGGTCGAAGCTTCATTATGTTATTACGAAGCTGATTCTCTGCATCATTCTTGAATTTGTTAAATTTTTATAATGAATCTCACTGATACCTCATTATGTGGACATATCCATATCTATTTAAATCATCAGTAAAAGTAATGGAGTGAGAATATCAACCTAAAGCTTCTATTTGAAATTGTCCACAAATATCTATGTGTACCAATCCTAGAAGCTCTGTTGCCCTTTCAACCTGTCCACCAAAATGTGGCTTGGTCATTTTACCTTGTAAACAAGAATGACATCTATCAAGTGGTTTTAACTCCGTAGAGTCTAAACAGCCATCTTCGTAGTGCTTTATCAGGCGGTTCTCATTTAAATGACCGAGATAGTGATGCCACAACTGTGATATGTATGAGTAATGTGAGTTTGTTTCATTATCGATTTCCAACACTAGGTTTACATAATTTAATATCGACATACAATTATTTAAATGTTCCATACCATAACATACGTTGTTCTTGGAAAAGAGAAAACCCTTATTTCCAAACCTAGTAATAAATCATTCCATATCAAAAAAGATACAAAAATTATGTTATTCGTAACACTAGGTACATAATAATAGTTATGAAAAACAAAAATCATCCCAGTGAAGAATGAGAGCTGTTAATCGCCAATAGCCAACGCTGTCAGGCTTGCGCCATTGGATGCTTGAAGATCCACCTCTCTTATAGAAATAATTCTAAATCTAATTGGTTCCTACATTTGAATACATATGTGAGACCCAAAATCTGTATCTAAAACCAAATGTGTAGAAATGGAATGATTACACTCGATAATGAACACACCATTAGTGACCCCACGCTTCTAGGTGCAGTTCCTCTTACAGTGTCCTTGCTTGCCACATGAAAAACACACCATCTCATGTTCCTTTCCCTCCATCTAGATCTTCCCCATCATGGAGGGACAATACTCAGGGACTTCAGACCGTTTATAATTGTTGGTCCCCCTTTCCTTGTCCTTCATTTTCATATAGACCATAAAGATTGTGGGTTTGTCACTCCCCATGTCCTTATCTACCTGGAGAATCATGGTCAGACAGTATGATAGACTCTTCCCATTGTTTCTCATGTTGTAGTTAAAAATGAAGATAGATAAGGTCTTGGGAAGTGATGACATGGTGAGATATGTATGCAACTCATTCTGGAATTTAATCCCTAAGACATTTATGCCTTAAATGTTGCTAATAACCTTGACTACATGAGGCCCAGATGGAACAGACTCTCCAAACATACTTGTAAACAATGAATTGGAGATCTCATATCTCTATTGTCTCTCCTTCTCTTGGTAGAGAATCCTAATGGTGAGACATCATGCTATACTCGTCCATGTTTTCATGTTGCTTCAAGATCTCATTATACATGGCCGATAGCATGAAACATTGGACATTAGTGGAATCATCCATATGTTTCATTTAGAAAGATAGTTCCTCTTAACTGGCCTCTCTCCTAGGCACAAATAGAATAGGGACTTCCCACACAAACAATTTCCTCTTGTGGTGAAGGATGACATGTAAACACCTCTGCCACTCTTGTAAATTATTGTCGGTGAGAATGTTTTCCTTCTCGAGTATGGTTAGCAATGATATTTTTGAAGTAATATTTCTTTCCATTTCTACAATTTATGATGATAAAAGGTTTATTACATTATTATTAAACTGAGAAAAATAAATTAATTATTACATATTTATCTCCCACTATTTTATCGAAATCTAATAGCCATAACCATTCACTTTGGAATATTCTATTTCCTAAATATTCTAGTGGGAAGGGTCCATATTCCCATCGAATTATGCCAACTAGGGTTGGACATGCATGTTGAAGGGTTTTATGTAGGCGTTCCAAATACCAACTGCATTAACTCACAGCTCCTTGATCCGCTAAGTGGACTCCCCAATCATAAAATCCTTTTATATTTGATTTCCTCAACCATTGCCTTCTGGTCACACCTAGTCCAATTTCGTCAGTCAACCCTTGAGGTGAACCAAGATAAGTCAACCCAAAACCATGAATTATAATTCCACGATAATTCAACGCCCCCAACAATGGTTTGTTAAGAATAGTGAACTATGGTTCAATTCTAAACATGATTATGGAAGGCTATACTGACTTAATATTTCTTTGATGGATTTTATACTTATAAGTATATTTCCATATTTTTATTCTTTTGCATTACATGATTTTTAAAATTAAGTGGGATATACATAAGTGATTAAAAAAGTATAAGATAATATTTATGCATAAGCAGGTCTTATTTTAGTTCCATCTTGCATGATTGTTTAATTCAGTAACTGTGTGATCATGAAAACACATCCACAATAAATAAACCATGTAACAGAAAAAAATAAAAAAAATGGTATGATCATTAGATAGTTATATTGGTTAGTTTATCTAGCTGTTGATAAACTACCCCAAGACCTAGTGGAGAAACACCTTTAACCATTTAGGTTCATGTTTATAGAATTCCACCTATCCACCTTTGTATCTCCTAGGATTGGTTTCTCCTTGGATCATGACTTGACCACCTCCACATTCATGGGAGATCCATCCATTACATATTCATTTATCTCAAATGTAGGTGAGGGGTGGAAAGTGGGTTTTACATAAAAGAAACCTTGGGCGTGCATTCCCTACATATTACTAAGAAGAAGGCTCGTATGACAACAGATAAATAAATAAATTAAAAGAAGCCATTCCCATAAAATGGTCCTGGTCTAGCTCATGATCATCCATATATGCAACGATATTTATGCATAAATAACACACTCATTAAATTCCTTAATCGTTATTTTTTAAGATAAATCATGCTCAAATTAATTAATTACCATTAATTAATCAATCCGTTTATCTTAAAACCCTTTCGTAATTTCCTTGATATCCTCAACCATCATAATTAAAAAATAATTTAAAATTATCTTTTTATATAACTTGTACCCTGGAGGAAACCCAGTGAATTCCCGTTTATTACTACCCAATGAGTAAAATTAACATTACACAGATTGTTAAATTAAACACACATATATAAAACACCTATCATGTGTTGTGCCTCTGCTTTACGACTTCATTATGGTACACATCTCAAGGGATTGTTTAATATAAATACCAATTATTGACAAATCTGTGTAATTTGGATGAATACTCGGCGTGTAGTTCCAACTACACAGCATGTACTTTTGTTCACCGTCCATCCGAAGTACACACCAAGGGACATGGAGTGTAAATGTAAATCAGAAATTTTCAGAGTACATGTCATGTTTAGTGGGACACACACCATGTAGTTTCCGCGTTACACTGTTTCTAGTCGTTCAATCCGTGTACGGGGTACAAGGTCCAACACTAACCCCAAGGGAATATACGACATGTTCAATGAACCACACAGAGTGTAATCTAGAAACCATGTGCCACATGTTCTTTGTCGACACACGGTGTCATAAATGACTTAGATATGATCCAATAAATGACTTGATTTGGCAGACCATTCTGGTGCATTGATCCTATAGTACATGGTTAGTACTTCCGAATACAATCCATGTATTCTAGTTTTGTACGGCCAAAAACCATTGGCACCACCGGATGATCTCCTCAATTTTATTTTAATAAAAATTAAAATAAAAAATATTTTCTATAAGGTGAATGAGTAACAAGAGGGGTGAAAATGATCTCGAGATTCAGATTTTAAAGAACGATTCACATGAATTGAAATAACTACATTATTAAATTCTTATATAAAATATGATAAACTCTATAATTAGAATCAATGAATTGACTGCTCTAATAACCCTTTTAGTTTCTAGGCACAAAGGAATCACATTGGAGGGTTTTCCCATCATTATTTTTAGCATTAAACAACATTCAATCCGAGATCTGTCATGATGTAAAATTTTGGATCTTCGGAATAGAATGATGAATGAAAAAGAAAAGGAGTGTCCTAGATCCATTGGGATAGGATCATCATATGTTGGTTATAATTAATTTAATTATTTCACAAGAATTACCTTGGTGGCATTATTTCTTCGTTGATGTCTCAGGTCATGATCCGGTGATCTTTCGTTGCATTGTAGAATCCAAGTGTTCGATTCCTCTAGCTGTGATCCACACATACAACATTTATCTCAGTATGTCACTAACGAGATATCTTGGTGCTAGCACGGAAGAAACTTCTCTTGTGATGTCCGCATTCGATCTCCTTGATCTAGTGGAGGTGGATCTCGCTCTCAGTCTTGAGAGTGTTCTTGGAGGAAGGAGTTCATCCAGCCTTGAAAGTATTCTCTAGAATTGTTGTTCATAATGATTTATTTTTTGAAAGGTTTTGTGGTTGAGAGGATATTTTAAATTGGGTTTGAGGTTATATAGTTATGACAATATAAAAATGCATTATGAAATTTTTTATTTCATTAACTACTTTTGAAATCCCCTAGGTTGAATCATTAATTCCTTGGCATGTGCCGATGCTGATTATAATAAATATCTTTTAATAAAACAATATTATTTCCTCAAAATCATGACTGGATAAACTCTATGAAATGTAATCATAAATACACGGCATGTACATGTTTTCCAAAAAGAAAACTACACAGCGTGTAATCATTAATCCATAGCGTGTACTAGTTTTTCATTCCCTTTCAAAATTTAAAACTACATAGCGTGTACATGTTTTCATTTTATTCTTCCTCCAACACATTTATTATACCTTGAGTAATGGCTATTTATTTATTAAATTAATGTAACAACATTACTCTCTAATAAATAAATATTATTTCACCCCCAATATATTTTCTCGAATTACTAGTGTCAAAATTAATACGATTAGACATCCTTGAATAATTATTAAACCAATATCAGGAATAATCTTTATTCAACATGTTAAATTAATATTTAACTGAGATACATGGTCACACATAGTTTGTGACCCTCTAGGTCTCTTTCATAGGGTCATTAGGCGGAGTTTTCCTAAAGTCCAAGGTTAGCATCTTGAAACACACCAAGGCACCCATAGAGAAAGAAGTTAACATTGCAACGATGTGTCACCTCCTATGAACTCTTATTTTTTAATATAGTCCCTTTTCTCGATATCTATAATCAAGTGGGTTTCATGCTAGTGACATCAACCCATGTGCTCGATTATTCTTTCTTTGACTTCCCGGAATTTGACTCACCATAGCATAACATGGCCATGAATTTATTTAGGCTATATCAATTCCATCAATGCACCTGAGATATCTACTTCCATTCTGGAACAGAAGGGAAAAATCGTTTCTCGCATTATCTATTAATGTAGTATTACTCATGACACACCAAGTGTATTCTACCTCACTATGAACTGTGCATCATCACAGTTTTCGTCAATACATCTAAGTGCGCGAGTTGAAATACCCATTAATAATATTCTTAATGTCTAAGGAATAATACAAAAGTCCTCATATAGGAACATCCAATGACACTATGAAATGTGGATTCCCTAATGGCGGGTCTCGTTTCCCTAATATCCTCTTATATATTACGAAGGGTGCACATCATGAGAAGGTGCCTCAATGTTTTATGAGTCCTCACCCCTAATGGATTGTATTATTTGTATCCCTCAAATAACAACATCCAACCATAGAATGAATATTCATGTACAGTGTTATGGCACTTCTAGGCTCTCATCATAGCAGGGATCCTCTATGACCCTTTAATCCAATAGTTTCCCTTAGGAAATTATCACATGCATTGTCACGCAGAAGAACAATCATGATGTGATAAGGTATTTATTAACGAAAAAATTACAAAGTAGTCTGTTTTAGGCCACAAAATCCAACATGGATGACGTCCGAGTGACATATATTTATAGAAAAAATGGAGTGTTTATGCCTTATTAGTGTGTAAATGGTCTTTTAAAATTTTTCTTAATTATTTATAAATTTTAAATTCCCATATCACCCATGAAAAACATGATAACAAGTCATTATGATGCATGTATCATTACTAGGGTCTCTACCCTATAATCAGTATAGCCTCACATGGTTGATCAATCCGTCTACAGTCTTTGAATCAGATCATGAGGGGGCCCTAAAATATTGTGTCCTTGCTATTCTTCCCTATCCTATTTCACGTGCAACGATTTCCTAACAATAATTACCTACAATAACATAAAATCCTAAATGTGCCTACATTTGGTTCCCATCATATCTCTCAATCTCCCAAAACCTCCCTTTAATACCATTTTCTTAGAACCCACCTTGTTTAAGATGAGGGATGGAACAAAAAACAATTATACCCTTATATCATAGAGATGAAGGAGAGATAATGAACCCTTGAGTCCCACCTTCTATAGGCCTCATAATAGTAACTAGGCCCAATGCGACTTAATCTCACAGAAAAATATGGAAGCCATTACCCTTCTGATAAACAAGATCGGGGGATAAGAAGTTAAATCTCAAACTACACCAAATAATAAAAGAAGAATAAAGAGAAAAATTCATTCCCATAAAATTATTCCAAAGTGAAACTATAAAAAGGTAAAATGAAAAATCCAACGCAATGTATCAAAGGAATATAATATTAGCATGAATAGTAAAAAATCATGCGGCCTGACCTTGTAAGGTCCACCATAGTCTTCAATGTGCTACATGAAACCTAAAAACAGTTAATATATGTAGTGTGAGGATAAAAGTATACCTTGTAGGAAAACTAATGCATCTTGGGCACATGATTGGGAAAAAATTGATGAACTTATGAGAAAACAGTATAACCTCATACAAATACCAAGGAATAAAAACCATCCCAACCTCACCCTGGCATACTCACCAAATAGAACAAGTCATTTTATATAATAGTATTAGCACATCGATATTTGGGTACCCTACACCACCTTCACTTTGGTTGACTACTTGTCCCTAACGACTAACTTCTTGATGATAACACTCATCCATACACAATCCCAATTCCACAATGTTCCTCCACTATCCTAGTCTTAAACCACACAGAATCCTTCGCACAAACACCTGGGCTACCTCAACCACGTTTTGCGGCCAAAGACACCTGGGCCTCATCCTAAAAATATTAGGGAAAACAACTCTAGCCCAAATACACCTAATACCCACATCCAAACCAAACCCTTTCTCAATGAATATTGAACTAAGGTAAGATTGATTCCATTACAGCCTACCTTGACACACCCAAGCAGCATGATCTGAAGGAGGGTTTGAGGAATAATTTCAGTAACCCACCAACCATTCTCTCACTAGGATGTTGGAAAAAACACCATCCCTGATGAAATGGAGGTGTTCACTATATATTAATCAACAAGGGTGGGATGATTATAGATATTTTAGGAAGATAAAATTATATATATATATATTCATGAAATAACTCATCCCCATCAAATAGATCCCAAAAAAACAACGGACTCATACTGAACCACATTGTTTCCACGTCTATATGCACAACCATAAAAAAACCACTACCAAGCCATAATCCCAATTCAAATTTCATTCATCTAATTTTCAAATATTTATTATGGAATTCACATTAATTATTCTCGTACTACTAGTATGTTACCAACCATAAATATATAATAAAAATAAGGAAAACAACACATGTAGACCCACTTCACAAAAATTTTCCCCAATCTAGTCCCACTGCATAACGTGTATATAACAACACCAAGGTCCCCTTTCCGATGTATCTTTTATTCCACAACACATAAAATGTATATTTTAGCCACATACAACTTCATCCTTTACATAATAAATAAGACTCTTTAAATGGGATACCAACACACCCTTTGTAATACCCCCACACACAGATCCCACGACAACTACTATTTACCTACAGCTATGTTGTACACACATACCAGACTATTTTCATGGAACCAACTCCTATTTTTAACCATTTCCACCAAACCATTCTCCCAATAGCAGCACATCATAAAAATTTCAAACGAACACATCACTCATCCACACCTATCAGCAGGATTCACATACATTCAGATTTAACTGGTATGGGTTCTTTAATTCCACTGAATTATATCTCAGTTGATCATATAAATTGATAGATCTTAGGGAATTAATTTTTATAAAGAAATATATATGATTAAACATATTTATTGTTACATACATTTTTCAATAATATCTATGAAGTAGAATATAACTAGTGCGCTAAAAATGACCACCAACGACCACGATTTTCAGAATGCATATATACATGACAAACTTAACAAAATTAAATATAAAAATGAAAATATGTGATCAATGTCAACACAATATCTTCCCATTATGTTTTTTAATTATGTTATCTTCTGATAAAATCTAGATCTTATCTATTTTTTATTTTTAACAACATAACATAATTTTTCCTTATAAGTATTCATCTGTATACCACCACACATGATGAAAAATTAATGATGTTAAAATGAAATACCTTTCTTGATGATAAAAGGATATATGTCCTTTCATGCACCACGTATAGAGGATCCTGGAAGCTGTGGGATATATCTTCATGAATGAAAATGGATGAGGGTATGTAACACAGGATTATGACTCGTCTAAGGAGGAAGGGTCAAGAAGCATCCATTTGAATTAAATTGGGGAATGAAAGAAGAGATATCAGTTTAATATATCACGAGATCCAAAAAATTTGGGATATTATTTTTAATGTACTTGATCATAGGATTGTGGCTTCACAATACTTCTTGGTTGTTACAAGGAATTATGGGATTTTACTTGAAACATGGAATTTAATAATTAACTTTGTAAATGGTGGATATAAGTCACTACGCAGTTTTTAGTTGATAATTAATCATTTCACAGAGATAAATACATTACACATGCGAAACTTTTAAAATCTGGGAAAAAACGGAAAACTAGAAATGAGCCACTAATGGGAGAGTTTCTGACACAAAGTCACTAACACTGACCTACCGAAAATGAGCCACTGATGTTGAGCTATAGACATTGAGACACCAACTTTAAGCTACAGACAATAGAGCCTATTAAAGAAATGAAATACATAAACAATGACCTACAAATTACCTGAACTACAAATGCAAGGACATACAGATTCTCTGACCTACCAAAAAATGACCTAACAACGCCCTAAACTAACCGACGTCAGAACCTTTAAATCATTGATGTTGTCTCCTATGACATTCTGATGAATTGAGATGGAGAAGCACTAACATGTTGATGAACTGAAATGCTGACAAACTGACATGTGGATGCACTTACATGCTGACACACTGACATGGAAACACACGGACATGCCAATTGAAAAACTAAAAATTTGTCAAACACATAATGTAAGACACTAAATGCTCCATGAACTCATCAAACACTATTTTATAAAAAGGAAGGTCTTGGATAAAATCCATGTTATTACACATATGAAGTCTCTAATATCTCAAAAATTCCCGGGATAACTTCCATCCAACCAATTAGATCATGAGCGCACAGAATAGAACAAAATTAATGAGGATGATGGACCTGAAAATCTTGATCATTATGAATAAATTATTTTGAATTTGTCTTTTTTGACTATGATGAATCATAAATATTCAGTAATAGGAGAGATATATAGTATGAATCACTTGACAGAATACCTGGGTTTGTTGTATTACATACATCAACACCATTGTGGTGAAAAAAGAGCAACCATTTTTACCCCATATAGTATTATCATCAAATATATTCATGGAGAAATTTCTAAAATGATGTATACACAAGATATAATCATGATTCATCCAAAAAATTGTATATCTTCAAACAAAGGTTCAATTAAGAGTCTAGTTTGATCCCATGGTATAAAATGTGTAGCACTTACCAATGAATCTGTCACAATATTTTATTAAATGTATAAAATATATATAATTATAATAGAGTTATCAAGAAAAAAAAATAAATACAATATATATAGTATGATATCATGGAAACACAGATATATCCTAGTGTAATAGAATATGATCTATCCTGAAAAAGAAGCACATTTCACAACATTATGTTAATGAAAAACATTGCATAACATAAATATTTATATATATATGGTTTGGTCATACATGCTTGTACATTGTTCGTGAATTCATCCAGGTCTTCGTAAATTATTAATAGAACTACCATAAATGGTTACTCAATGTTTTTTCACTCATGTTCTAGCTAGGGAAATAAAATATGGTGGGATAATTCCTTTCCTATGATAATTGTAGCCACATTATCAGGTATATAGAGTCACCTTATATTTCCATTGAATTATACATTATATAGAATTAGATATATATAATATTTATTGATATTTAATCGAACCATCAAGGGATGAAATTGGATTGAAACAAATATCAGGTCCTATTTTGTTCATCTTTTAGAAGTTGGGGCTTATTATTGACAAATTTATAAATGGAGAGAAATTCAACCCTATTTTGCACCTCTGAACGACTATATAAGGTATTAAGGTACATTAAAATGTTTTTTATATTTCAAAATTGGAAATACCTATTTATCCTAAACCAAATATTTGGGAAATTATATTTGGTGTGAGGAATGACTTGGTAGGAGGATGTCCAGTTTTACATGTTTTGTGAATGTGTGTGTCAAGAACCGATGTTATTTTGTGAACTTTTCCCCATGAATTAGCTATTGGAGATGAGGGAAAAAAGAAGAGTGGTTCCAAAAATCATATGATTGTTGCCGCTAGTTCTAGGAATGATGGAAATTTTTGACCTTAACACTCAGGATGGATTTAAACACTAAATGTTAGTGATTGTGTTATTATTTAATATTTTTGTATCAAGGAGGAATAAATGGGTCTCCAGTAAATACATGTAATTAAATTTTTAATAAAACCATTATTTACATGAAAAATAACAATTTTAAATTTAAAAATTATTTTGCAATACTTTCAAAAATTAATTGTAGTCTAGTGAAATTTTTCAAAAATCATAAGACATAAAAAAAATTATTTAGTAATAAATATTATGAAAATAATTTTTATTTTAAATAAACTAATTTATTGGAAATTTTATTTAAATATTTATTACTCACCAAAATACAAATAATTAATTATTATTTTTTAAAAACATTCACTTTCATTTTTAATCTGTATAAATTATATTTATACTTTCATGAGTTGGGGTACTAATCATAAGAGTCATGTTACTAATCATAATGGTGACATCACTATTCATAATGGAATATTACTATTCATAATGGAAAAGTAACTATACACTGAAAAAGAAATTATTTTTATTCTATTAGACTCTAAAAGAATACTGATGATAATGGTTTATGTCTGCTTTTCAAAATTTTAATAAAAAAAGTGGATTAATTGAGTTTAAATGCTATGTTATAACAATGATGGATAAATAATTAAAATAAAAATGTGTTACATTCACAAATACATAGTGTTCTGTGTCTTAGATTCTATTTTTTTTATTTTCTGTTTGTGTTACATATGATATCAAATTCTAAGGGTTGTTTCATATACTAGTATCTTGTTACATGGATCAGTTCATATAACATTATTAAATACAAGGGATTAAAACCGTCCATATTATCTTATGAAAATTGTTAATACTTAGTAACTCCGCATATGAAATAGATTACATCATAGTTCATCACTATATTCCGTGGATTACTCCATATGATATGAAAAATGGGTTGTTTAAAACAAAAATATCATATATTGTTTCTCATGAGACAATATCATTACCCAATACATTAGATGGTTAGAGAAGTCAAATTAATCACAAAATATGCTAATCACTATCATAACATCTATAAGAAAATGTGTGAAATAATTTAAAATTGAAATAATATAGGAAACATATGATTTATAACACCTAATATATGAAATTGTATTTTATAGCCATATACTATGGCACAACCAATGTATATGTATTATGTATATTAATGTGATGAAGGAAAACAAATGTTTTTAAAATCAAAATTTAAAAACGTAACATATATCCCCAACATGCTTATTCATTTCAGAATATAATTCATAAAACTAATATATGAATTAAGAATTACAATATCCACTAACGTGATGAATTTAATGTTGATCGATGGATGATATAAATATGAAAATGGTTATAATTAATTATTTAATTTTTTTGAAATATAAAATGGATATAATGGAGAAAATCAATTTTTAAATGAAAAATTCATGGTAAAAAATCACGGGAATGATGAATAACATGATTTTTTCTAAAAGGGAACTCCCTAAATAATACTAGTTAGTTTAAAATATAATGCATTAAAAGGAAGATAAAAACATATATTCTCCAAAAATATTTACTGAAACATGATTTTTTTCTAAACAGAAATTATAAACATTATATTATTGATACATTTAATAAAATTACTATTGAATGTGTTAAGAATACATAAAAATGTATAACAGCAAATTAACATGGTTTGTTCAGATGATCAATGTCAATTTTTATGAAATAATTAATAACATGTAATTAACATCGTGTATAATTAAACTAACTTTATTAAAATGAATAATAACAGTCATCATCATATATAATTAGTAACTGAGGTAATATTTATTATCATAAGCTATTAATTTTTTATTTCTTTTCCAATTATGTGAATTCCATCTGGTGATTAAGAACGTTTTGGCAATAATATCATAGATTGTTGACAATGGATGAGATTATATTCAAAAAAACCAAAGTCACCAGTGCGTGGATATTATTGAAAATGTTTCCTTCATATATTACAATAATTTTTAATGTTATTTTTCCTCTATTAACTAAAAACAAATTTGTTGCTATATAGAGGATTTAATTTGGTTGTACATATTGTTAGAAATTTTATTTTCCATAATATAAGATATAGGTACAACGTAATGTGATTTTTCATTTCAGATTAATAATAATATTATAAATATATAATTTACTAATTGAAATATGTTTTTAACAATCCATACAATTTTGTGTTGAAAAATATTACCAGTTATGCATGCATATGTTAGCTCAACAAATTGATTGACAAAAATTTTATTTTTTCAATGGATATAGAGGATAAAAAAATTAATAATCCATTAAAATATTAATATAAATTCATATCTTTAATATTAATGTTATAATATAATTATAGATTTAATATATTTGGGGTTTTAGATAGATGAGATATTAATAATTAATGTTTAAGAATGTTGTGATACCTTGGCTAATAAATTAAATATTCTCATGAAATTATAATTTAAAATGGAGATAGGATATCTTATTGTGACTTAGAATTGTATGTAGTGTAGGGAAATTATAGTATAGGTATTTTTTACTATATCAAGTAGAATTAAAATTGGTGGTCTTCTAATGATGTATTGGTAGTGGTATCCTTTAAAAATTGATGACCTAGTCATTTTATTTATAATTGAAAATTTATTAAGTTGTAAGAATTCAATTTCATGAAAATTACAAGAGTTAGGTGTGGTTTGTTTTTTTTAATTTGGATAATTCCATTAAAATATAAAAATGGGTTATATAAGTTCATAAGATCCAATAAACACTATAAAATTATGACATTATTATATTATCCCTTTAAACAATAACAACTCCAATTATAATAATCCTATACTAGTGTCTACATTATTATATAATCATAGGTAAAAGTAATATAATCCTAAATGATTTGTCAAATTAGTATTCTTAGTGAACAAGATTCAAACAAGATACCCATTTTATAATGTCAATGGAATATAATAAATCATAGAAGAAAATTCTTGGCATCCTTAAAGAACATTTAATGAATTTATTTCAGATAATTTGGCATTTTAACATAATTACAGTGACGAAAAATTCCCAATAAAAGAAATAAAAAAAAAATAATTCTTTATTATAAAAGGAAATACCAATATTGAATAATAAATAAAAAATCACTTTCCATTGAAACAATAACATGAGAGAAAAATCTATTAATACATAATATCAGTGCAATTATTGTCATCACCGAAGAGTGTTTTTTTCATAAAAGAAATACTAAATATAGAATTTAAAACAACATAAGCATTAAATAATAATAAAATTAACTTTATTTGTGGTCTATGTGATTCCACTCCTAATGGTATAAAAATAATTTTAAATTGTTATTAGAAATCACGTAATAATATATTCGATATAGTTGGTTTTTGATAAAATATATTGATGAAAAATTATTTTTTAGCCTACATTTTTTAAAAATTTTATGGTAATTCTTGAAGTTTAATTTTAACTATAGTTGGGTATGGAATCTAGTGATCATCCACACATAATAATCAACCACAATATTATGAACCTTTATATACCCAATCAGTTCTGTGGTTAGTTCATAAAAAAGTCTCTAAATTTTCTTTGAACACAGTGACCCAAAATTTATGCATTGGTAATTCTATTAATATGGGTCTTCTGACTAATTGATTAATTGAAAGATACATCCCTATCAGCAATGATCATTAATGGGGTAGAATATATTGAATTGTGTTGAATGAATATAATTTTGAGAACCCATGATTATTTCTATCAGAAAAAATATCTTAAAATTTGTTCACTCCCCTACAGTACAGATCAATGAAAACATTGATTAAAACCACATGATAGTCTTGGGGGGGATGTGAATATAAAATTATCATACTCTAGTGGAATCAATCTTCAAAAAATCCAATAGATTGGCCTACTATTGGTCATCTAATTCAGGGGCCTAAAAAATGGTTCCTCTTTGTAGTATATTCCATATATTTTATTCCCCTTGATAAAATACATTCTTATTTTAAATTTCAATTCGTTTTCCCATGTATATTTTTTATTTGGTTGAATTTTTCTACTTCACTTTTACACTCTTGGATTTTATTTATCCAATGAATTATATTTATGTATTTTTATCACATATCTAAAACCTCCCTTGATTGTTGGGTATTGTGGCATCCAAACATGGTTGGCACACACCAGTTCCATGAACTGGTCATTCACATGACCACAAGTGGAACATGTTGTACATCATAGCTTGTTGACAAGTTGGGAAGTTCTAATATTAATCATGGGAATACTATAACCTTGATATTAAGTAGTTTAAATTTATTCAGTTATCCATCAGTTAACAACACAAAACACTGGGTTTCTGAGGAAACCCAACCCACAATAACTGATTTGGCCCATGCTTGATTATGAACCGTCGCAAATATTTAAATCACAATTCATTATTACAAATTTGATTTATTTACCCATTTCATGTCATATTATTTTATGGGAAATTTGAACTGTATTACATTTAAATGTATTTTATACTGTCTTGTCTAGCACCCCATGATTATTTGGACCATCTCTCTGTATCTTACATATAACATGTATTTTTTTCATCGGTATTATCCTCGTATATTGTTTTCACAAACTATTTTGGTCATAAAATATCATGGGTAGGACCCTATGAATATTATGAGTGTCAGAATGTGTCCCACACATGCTTCTCAATCAATCTTTTATGGGTATTTGGAGCATCAATTTGTGTCCTATACTCGTATATCAAACAGTCACATATATCCCTTGTAACAAAAGATAACATTAATTTTTTAAAAAATTAATTAATACAACTCAATAATTTTATATCGGCATTATTCTGTTAATTAATTCAATAATTCCACAATCTTGTGAATATCGTTAATTAATCTATCAATTAATTATTCACCTCAATTTCTTTAACTAATCAAATAATTAATTGATTAAATCAATTACATTAATTAATAAAACAAATAATTAATAATATTGAATCTTTTATAATCATTTCTACCTCCATTTGTCAAATAAAAATTTAATTAATCCAATTTATTCAATTACATAAACATCACATTCTCTATAAATTTATTAAATAATAAATTAATCAATACATAGTCCAAAAATATCATAATTAATCCAACAATTAATTATTCAATTGACATTCACAATATAAAATAATAAATTAAACAATTAATTATTCAACTCACAATTCCAGTATTCCCTAGTCAATTCAACAATTACATATTCAATTCATAATTCCTTAATTAATTAATTTACAAAATTAAATTTTCAATTTCATGTATCACAATTTCAAAACATCCAAATGAAATTAAAAATTGATATGAAATTAATTTAAATCAATACATTGGGATTGGAAAATAGTCTACCTACTACAATATAGATGATAAACACTCTCCCAAAAAATCCCAATTTTAAGAACAATGTTGTAGAAGAAGATTTAGAATGAGAAGCTAAATCCAAGATTAATAAATTTATGATCTAAAATACATAGCTCTATATATTGGTACAACATTAGATTAACATCCATATTTTTCCCATGAAGATGATATGGGGAGAGGTAGATCTATTTGTTAAGAAATAACATACTCTTTTTGGTGCATAACTTCATTACGGGCTTCCAATTTCAAAGAAAAACGGTCGGTAGGACATGGAATCTATCTGGGAACCTTATGAATTAAAATTTGACTAGGGCTGCTATAGGGGTTATTTGGGGTTAATGTCACGACCCGTCTTCCAGGGCTTATTCCGTGACTAACCCAAGCCCACATTCTATAGCCTTGGGGCTAGAAAATAACACTGAATAGGCATATCCCCAAAACAGAAGGTGTTTTCCTTAAAACATATACACACACACAAAGTTCAATCTATATAATGTAAATAAAATGTACCCCACAACAATCATTGATATAACTACTGAGAGTACAATAAAAACTAAAGTAAAAATTGGAAAAAATATATGCTCAAAATAGCATAAGAAACTAAAATTGAAATGGTGCTTCATCATGACACCCCACCTGAAGGGTATGGGAAGGGTAATGGCCTATTGCATTGATGTCTGAATGTCTGTCCCATTTCAATAATCACCATCATGTCCCGAGCTGCCAAGGTAATCGTCAAAGCATATGCCCATCTTGTCTCACCGAGCACCACCTGGTCTCAGACAACTGAGGTCATCGTCAATGTGTTAATCACCTGCATAGTACACGACACGTGTAAATGAAACTCATGTAGGAGTGAGTGAGACAATACTCTGTAGGAACCCGAAACCACTATGGAATGAAAAAAAATCAAACACCACATAGTAAAACCAGATCGAAAAGAAATCTCACACAAGGTATAACATAAAATAGAGAAATTAAGAATCATTAGTCATAGACTTGAATCATCTTTTACTATTGAAGGAATCATCCCTGATGATCCACTATGGGTTTCATGTCTGCTAGACAATTGTGGTCTGCTCGTTTATTGCACCAATATGGTATTCTAATATGTTGTATCACTAAGGTATGCTCATTGTTTGAACCTATATGGAAGGTAGACAGTATTGTAAACTCACACAGTTATAATCTATAATATATAAATAAAGAACATCATTCAAATTTTTTTCAAGAACCATCCCTTAGGACATGTACATTGACTACCCAATCCTACTACTAAATTCCATAGGATGGTGAATAGCACTGAAATTTTCAATCTACTCATGTGAGGAATTTTCCAGAGTACCTACAGACACACAAACATAAAACCATGCCCCCTGAAAACAGGAGAAGAGAACATGCATTCTACTAAACAACAACTGAGTGAAATGGTATAACTAAAACTAAATAATATTGAATACAAACCAAAAAAATGAAATAAGAGAAAATAAAAGATCTATGGAATGTTTTCTATTGAAATCCCTATTGGATGTGTAATTATAGAGTAGCTATTAGAAGCAGTAGAATTGGATCCTACATTCATGTTCTCACTGGGAACCACCTAGTCTTAGGCCACCATGTCCTCCACCAAGTTGTCTGTCATCTTCATTAGACAGAACACTTGCGGGTGTATCCCGTGAATGGGTGACTAATAGAATCATAATTTAGGACCCAAAACCTACAAAGAATTACAAAAATGGAATCCCTAGGGAATCCAAGAAGCATTATCATGATGAAAGTGAACTCACACTATGAATAATCAAATTTATGGAATTTAAGACTATCTTTCATATCAAATGAAAACATAGGCTCCTATTGTACCCCACCCCAATGAGTACTATCGGTATGTTGGGTAACATCGAGTCGATCTACACCATGGGCCTTATATGTCACACAAATATGCTTACCCTTAACCATGGACTTCTATGGTAGTCAACCATGATTAGTACCATGGGTATGCTTGGTCACACTGAGCTTCTCCCCACCGTAAGAATGTCTGGTCACACAGAGTCGATTCCCACCAAGGAAATCATACTGAGGTACTAATCCCTATCATGTATTATGGGTCTACTAGGTCTCACAGAGACACTCCCAACCATGGGATTTCCCATCACACATCCTAGCTTCCCACTATGCCATCATAGCTGATCAATGTGGGGTCGTTTATCAGTAGTCTTCAAGTCTCACTAATCAATAGGGTCTCTCCACATAGTGTACTTAATTCTAGAATAACAACTAATCATTGAATTTTTCATATTTTTAAATCTATTAGAGAATCCTTATAGAATGAAAAAACATCCACCTCAATGAGAGGGTTCCAACTCCATATACATCTTGTGAATCAGATGCCCAGTTTGAGTGATATTGGAATTTTAGTAAATATTGGCAGGTTGCATCAGGGACTAGACTGACCAGGTCAGACTGACCTGACCAACCCGTCCAAGTGGACCAACATGCCCCAGTTTGATTTCCACTGGACTGACCTGACCCAGTTCAGGTCTAGGCCAACCATACCCATTGGGCCTCACTGGACTCAGCCATTTTGACCGGGGGTCCAACCCGTCGGGTCGCATAGTGAACCAATCACGTGTGGCCCAAGCCAGAATCGGCGAGCTAGTTTATTCTCAACTCAGGCCTCCCATAGTCTTTACGTTACCTCACTAGACCAACCTATAGAACTGTTCCAGTTTTATTTTCAACTCTAGTATCCATGCATCCCAATTAGCACACCCTGGTCTTGCTTGCAGTCGGTAGGGCGACTCCCTCTGCCCAGCCCGCGAGCATGGGTCTTTCCTCCACTAGCTTGGACACTTAATGGATTCCGGTTCGATATTCAACATCTATCATTGAAAGAATCTCTGTGAGACTTCATGAACTCTAATGGAAGCATTCTAGTAGGGTTGGGCTGGTCGCCCTGTCCGACACGGCCAGCTGGCTACGTCACTAGTACGCCAGTAACCGAATCATGCACCAGTGTCTCATGCTGGCACGCAGAAGACTATGATGTTTGTTGCTCCAGCTTCTGGATTTCCATCATGTAATTCCTCCACCAACCCATGGGTTGTATGGTGGGCCACCTCTGGTGGTCTCTCGCACACCAGTAGGTTCTTCCAGGGACCACCAAATCTGCTCTAGTGGTCTGTTTATCATGTCATCTGTTACTCCATCCTCTATGGGGTTCTGATATCCCTGGTAAGGATTGAAAAAAAATTTACCTCCTTTTAAAAAAAATTTCAATGAAGATCACACACAAAAGAGGGTTTCTGATCTTTTTTTTGTTTTCATGCACCCTCTGTGTTATAGTTTAAATAGGGGGAGGATTATATTGAAGTTTTATTGAACCAAAATAATTAATCCCAGTGAAAAAAACTATGTATAGAACACTCTCTTATGAAAAATTGATCTGAAGAACAACCAGTTCATGGGTTGATTCATGAGGGTCATTTTAGAATTTAGAATGGTGAAATTCAAAAAACCCGAAGTCATTGGACATCTTAAATGAAGATATCAATTTTTGAGGATTTTTGTTATGTTAAAATTTATTGGTGTGCCTCACTCTCTTGTACCATTCTTCGAGGTGCTCACTAGAAATTCTCCATCATTAATCATTAATTATTGAATAGGGTATCTCTATATATGATCCATAGATATGTTCCACCCATTGATCCTGATTTCATGAATGCGTTAACGCATTAAAAGAAAATACGACATGATGTTTTTGTTAAACTCCTTTTTTTTGTCGTTACACTATTTCATTTATTACAAAGCGTAGATATTACACATCATTTAATTTTTCATTAAACTATATGTTTATGAGCTAAAAATATGGTTCATTTAATTATACTCATTTTCACTTTATCACCACACCATAGTGCCTCCTTCCCACCACCCAACAGTTGGGAAAAACAAATAAAATAACTTTTAGGTTGTTTTTATTTTTTCCAAAAAGTCTGAAAATTATTTTTTATCGTCTGCCTCTTCTAGTAAAAGTTAGATCCATTATAGGTGAATCCCTTCATTCTGTTTTCAATGGTGCCTTCAAATTTTAAATTCACACACCAGATTAAATTCTTGAAAAATTCACTCACTAGATTAATTTAATGAACTAAAAATATTCAAAAAAATTTCTAGGCTAACCAGACCTCAGAATCGGTTTTTGTTAGTGCGACTACTCTCAAAATAATTACATATAATTTAAAAAAATACAATGAATTTAGAGTACATTACAATACCCCCATATTTAGGGTTTTAAATCCCCATAATCTACAACATAGGTAAATGAACAAATGGCGGTATTGACAAAGAATCTAAGCCTCCTTCTGTCATGTGATCTCCATGAGATTATTGTCCCCCCAAAGAACCTATACCACATGAATCGAACGTCCATGAAGGATCATATCCTTTTGATCATTCATATTGACCGGGTACTCCTTGATCTTTAAGGGATTCTTCCTCCTATAAAAATAATATTTCATCTTGCTCCGTATAGTCCTTATTTAGTGTTGTATGATCTTAACATTCAATGTGGTATCTTATAGCATCTCTAGAGTAATGTTTGTTGACTCCCCTGGGACTTTCCAGTATAACATTAATCTTCATAGTCATTCATAAAGTGCCTTAAATGGTTCCATACCAATGGTAGACTGATATTTTTTATTGAATAAAAACATCACCAGTGGAAGGTTGTTCTCCAGAGTATGAACAAAATCAAGGTTGAATGCACGAAGCATGTCCTCAAAGGTTGGTATGATCCACCCATTTAACCTTCCATTTGTGGTTGAATGTCTATGACCAAGCGCAGTTGATCCTTGAATATCTCCTTTAATCACATCCATAGCCAGGTAATGAAGAGAGAATCACTATCTGTGATGGTCATCGAGGGAACCCCATGAAGCATCATTATCTCCAGGATGAAGATGCATCTCAATACCTCTAATGATCCCTGATCCCAGATAGGTTGGAAGTTAGCTAACTTAGTTAGTCATTAAATGATCACCTATATATAATCGTGGCCCCTAGACATTCCTAGTAACCCCATCACATAGTCCATCAAGATACCATCCCATTTTCACATTATTACCTCTTGTGGTTTGGCCAAGCCTACCGGATATTGATTCCCATCCATCATTTGCTGACATGTGAGGAACTATTAAATGAACTCGGAATATACTTTCTTCATCCCATTCCCCTTATACTGATGTAAGAGGTCCTGATACATCATCATATCACCATGATATAGATTAAAGGGGATGTATGCAACTACCTCAAAACCTCATCCCACAACATCACATGAACTACAATACTCCCTCTCTAAAGGATAATGTGCAATCCACCTATCGAAAATCCTTTAGGTGACTGTCCTATGAATAACTGAGCACGTCGACCCTCAAAGACACTATCCACAAGTCTTGCCTCCCTAAGTTTATATAATGTAAGGGGATTGAAAATAATTGATTTAATGTATGATTCTCTATCATCATCAATGATGGATATCTACGTCGCGGTGATCTCCTTAATTGCGTCAATAAGTAGCTATAAACCAGACCTTATACTGAGTGTGTCTTCCACCATGTTCCCCTTCTCATGAGTGTAGACTATCTTAATGTCATAGTCCTAGAGTTACAAAATCCTTATCCACTGTCTTAGGTTTAGTTACATCTGTGAGAATATATAACCAAGACTCATATGGTCATAGTAGACGGTAAACCATTCAACTATCAAGTAGTGCGGCTACATCTTCAAATAAAAGTATACTTGTAACAACACAAGATTTTATAAGGGATATTCTTTTTAATATCTTTCATATATTATATTGTACGCTACCCCATGATTATCTTGCACTATACGCGACACCATATTATCTTGCAGTATATGCAACACTAATCTTGGATCCTGTTACATACAATTTCATGTTTTTTTATAGTAGTTATTCTATGCAACATTGAGTATATATATATATATATATATTAAAAGTATTAATGAAATAATGTTTTATTTTTTTACGCAACAACAAATGATTCATGCACTAAATGAAACCCTGACTTGGCTTACTTTACACGCAATCACGACCTTCCTCAACAGCGTGTCCTGTACACAATACCGGGTTTTACTAAACAAAGATATATTGTTATAATATTATTATGAACTAGATGTTATAAATAGTATTAACTATCTTTTTAATATTATAACATTATTATTCATCTTACACATTTTCTAGAACATGGTATAAGAACAAAATAAAATTTTCGGGTAAAATAAGTATTTTTCATAAATGCAGTTTTGCCGCCTTTTGATGGGGCACCAACATTAAATTTAGTTTTTGACATGTTTATAATTTAAATTTTACAAAATAAAATTTTTATTTAGAATCAAAAAAATAAAAATTTACTTTGGATAAATTTTTCATATTATTCTGGTAACTTTCATATTTTGATGAATAGTATAAACTTGCTATATTTTAATTAAAAACAGATTTTTTCATTCAAACAATTTATATGGTTAAATTATAATAATTAATGGTTTTAAAGTATAATTAGAATATATTTTTACCATTTAATATAATTTATGTCATTAAAATTAATTTTACATTGAATTCATAGGAAACAAAATTTCAATATTTTGCAAAGTTATAACCTTTAGAACATGTTTTCTTAACAACGGGATTAATTTTAAATTAACTTCTAAAACTTTTGTGTATTGAATTTAGGAATATGGATTATATATTTGGAATCAGTGGGTCAAAATTGTTTTAATAAGATACTTTTTATTTTAGGGCATTATGAATAGTAACTACGGTAAATTTTATTTACCATAGTAAAGGTAAATCTGGTAATTAAGGGAAAATATAATATTATAAAATTACCCTAACACTTGTATTAATATAATTGGATGCTTATATTTTGTCCTAAGGCATATTTGGGTTGAAATGGAATCAATTTGAACCCACTTGGAGGTGATTAAGACCTTTAGTTTATTTTATTTATAGGAAAGTGAAATATGTCTCACTCAAATTTAATAATTAAATTATTTTTAATATAATCTTATACAGAATATAAATTTGGTTATAAATAATAATTTGAAATATAAAATATTTTTATTTATCATCTTAATTTATTTGAAATTTTTTAGAGTTATTTAATTACCTTATTATCTTATACATTAATGATGCAGAAATTATTTATTTAGTGAAAAATAAATAATATAGTTTTATTGAAATTTTAATACATATCAAAAGGCCCAAAAATCCTCAAAAAACATATTATTAATTCATATATAAACCCTAATCATCCAGTGGCCGAATTGTTGAATATATGGATCCTTATTAAGGCGATTATGACATTTATAATAGTTTATTTTAAATGATTCCAGAGTTGTCACATTCATAATTTAGTAAAGATAACAATTTACATGTTGTTATTTTAAGATGATAAATTTGATTACAACTATTATTATGAATACATTTATATTTATCTCCATTAAAGGATTTTATTTTTAATTTTTATGCAAAAAATTAGTATATTAAATAATTATACAAAAATGTTGTACTAATTATTTTATTAAGAGATATACAAAATAAATGGTTTTAAAAATATTAAAATAAACATTATATTAGCTAATGTTCTCCACTAATTTTTTTGACAAATTATACATGATTAGAATCTATTAAATATTTTAGTTCGAATATATCCTCTGTGTAGATTTTATTTAAATTCAAATAAATAAATAGTGTCAAAATTGACACTATTGTTATTTTATAAAAATAACATATTATTAAATTGTTCAAAAATAAAAGAAATATTTAAAAATTATAAATTGAAATATATATAGTAGAAAATGGCATAAATTATCCAATTATGGAAAATAAACAACACATAAATGATTATTTATAACCATTTAAAATTAAGAATTTTATTACGACAAATAAACATAAATAGATTAAATAAAGATAAATCAAAAAGATAAGGATTAAAATAATATCATAACATGTCTAAATTTTATTGGTTGATGAAATTACAACCATAGATAATCTAATATTCTAATTGAGTCATTTTTTGAGGTTTTTATGTGGGGTTTGAATTTATATTAAACTAATATTTTTGAGGATTCCAAAGGTGCCCCTCTCCTCCCTTATAAAAGGGAATCTCCTCCCTCTCCTCCTCACACCAATTTGAGCCATCATGCTTGGCCAAACCCTTCCCATTTCACTCCCCCACTTCCCTATAAACATCCTTGAGGTCCCGACCCTCTTCAAAGACGAATTTTAGTTCCCTAAGAGGAGGTCTCAAAGAGGCGCTTCAAAGAAGAGGTAATGTCTGTTACAGATTCATTCAACATTATTTCTTCATCTAATTATTCTTATTTAGTTGTTTCATTATGAATTAATAACATCAGAATCACTCATATACTGATATGTTATTATAAATATGAAGAAACCCCATTTCACCTTCTATCCATCCTATGGAAAATAAAATCACCGCGTGTGCGTACGTACGGAATACCGTCTCCACGCCGTGGTGTAATCTATTTTTCCACCAACACCTTACATGGATGGGTATAATGGTGTATAGAATAAATATATATGGTTATTATAACATCATACTAATTCTGATATATTATACCATACAGTCTTATTCTATTCAATAATTATGGGAACAATATCATCGCTCGTGCGTACGTACGGACTACCGTCTCCACAGCGCGATGAGATTCATTCTCCATGTTAACCATACATGAATGATCAGATATTTTATATAATAAATAAAAATTAAATATATTTAATAATAATTATACTTGATTTATGTATATATATATATATATTTCATCTATTAGTTTCATTCAATTCAATAAGGAAACGAAAACAGCGTTCATGCATACGTACGACCTACCATCTCCATGAACGGTGTATTTCATTACTTTTATTGATCTATAATATATATGTATATGATGAATATATATTATATATAAATCATGTTTTACATTCTGGAATTATTTAAATCAGGATATAAGTAATAATATTAAGAATGACAAGTCGAAACACATACGATAAATGAAATTATTTTACCCAAAACACTCTTTAACATTAAATATACAAAAGAATGGGTAATATAAATTCATAATTGAAACATATATGTTATCGAAAAAATGAATATGATTCTATAATAATTCAATGAAATTATTTAAATCAATATGCATGAGGTTTGAATACGTACAAAGCATATCAGACCTATGGTAAGGGATAACTTTTCCATTCTCGTTTTTATCTGAGATTGTTTATTCGTAAGTATTTACTAGGGTTATATTTATCATCCATGTCCCAATTTTCTAAAAATGGATTCATATATGTTTAAAGTCCTTTTTACCCATTTTTTACTTTTACTACATGGTATGTAAGGAATCTTTCTATTGTTTACATTACGAGGTACTTTTTTGACTTTTCCGGCAAAAGTACGAGAAGAATGTTTTTTAACTAATACGGCATGAATGGATTTTTAATGGTATCATAACTCCATATTTTCAAGAATATTACACTACAATATTTCATGATTATTTTCAACAAAAGGCTTTTATTTTAAAATTTCATGGAATTTTTTGAAAAGTAAATGATTTTGGAGAAGAAAGGATATTTTCCTTAAGAATTCATTTCATGTTTTTTATCCGAACTATTTTCCATCTAAAAATGAAATTATTTAATATGTTTATGTTTCAAGTATAATGTATCCATTATTTACACGGTTTGATTTTTCTTATGATGAAATGATATCCAATTTTTTATATGGATTATGTTATGATGGCATGATGTTTAAGAATCCCATTCTATTACATGGGTTATGCTATGATGTATGATTTATGATTTTGGGTGCACAGGAAATAATGATTTCATTATGAGATGGATGGGACCTATATATACCTCCAATGCATTGTGTAATGATTTATATATCGTGAGATAGACATGGTCGGAATGATAAGTTAATTCGGTTAAGTGTTACAGGACTGAAACGAGGAGTGAACTCGATTCAGAAAGGGACATTGTCCACTAAGATGGGTGTGGCAGCAATGCCTTTGCTACTATGGAAATCATGACATGTGGTTAATGGTTGCCACAATTACGCGTTTTATTCCCATTATATTTTATCATGGTTCATGCTCCATTATGATATATGTGTTATTTACTTCCATGATTTATGTCTTTGCTCATGATTATGATGTTTAAATTTCATGTTCAAGTTTTTGTTTTCTAATGTTTATGGTTTATTTTATGTTCTCTATGTTTTCCCTTACTGAACATTTGAGCTCACCCTTTTTATGTTTTATTTTCCCCAGGAAATAAAGAAATGTTTTAGGTAAGGAGAAAAAATGGGATGATCGTTATGTGAGTTGTTGAGGATCATTCAATATGAATATAAGTTTATTTTCAATGTTTCCAAAGGCACTAAACTAATACGTTCCTTTGGTGTCTGTTTTTTTTATGTATTATGTTTTCCGCAAAAGTATTGTAATTTCCATGTACGTAAATCTTGTGGTCTCTGTAGTTGGTATCAAAGGAGAGGTTTTGTTAACCTTTGGAATTTAGGATGTGAAAACATTAGTGAGATCCCAAGATATATTTCTATGGTATGCCTAGGGATGTCTCTAAGGATAGGTATAAGTATAGGTTATAGTCCTAGAATTATGATAATGATATTAGAATTAAACCTACGATGTTAGATATGGAAGGTACTCCCCCTTTACTATGTTTTTTTCACTAGCATGATTTTTTTCTCTCACACTATTCTTTCTGGGTTTTAGAAAATGGTTGGAAATCGGAAGATTCACGATAATGGTGGATATGACGGAAAATGGAATGATATTCATCATGAGAAACCAATTGAAACGGGATTTGGAAGTCCAAACTTCATTATTATGCCTAATCATCGATCTCATAATATGATCAATAATATCATCTTTGATAAGTTTCCCGACTTAGATAATAAGAGAAATATGGAGTTTCATGTTGATCATAGAGAAAAGAAAGTTCAATTTCCCTCATGAAAATCCTATGGGAAGAGGCATCAGGGATATTGTTTCAAAGGAACTGGAAGATGCTTTGGGTGGGGAAAAGAAGGACACAAAGCCAGTAAGAGCAAAATAAAAGGTTCATTTAACACCATCGACAAGGATAATGGTATTTCTATGACATCAACAGTGATTAGATGTTTTAAATGTGGAATATATGGGCATTATGCAAACCAATGACCTAAGAGAAATATCATGAAGAGAATCAGCATGGTCATATGAGTATTATTTATGTGTATGACGATGAAGAGACTACAAATGAAATATGAGATGAAAGAAATGATGAATCGCAGTCAGTGGTTTAAGAAGATAGTGGAATGATTGTATGTTTGTAAAGAATAATGTATGGTACTATGGAATAAAGAATCATCTAATGATTGTTACACAATTGTTTTTCCTAAAGTATTTGAAAGTATATGTTGAATGGTACCAGTAACCATGGAAGGTTATTCAGATATTTTTTGAAATTAGATGATATGCTCATAATGAAGGGATAAAAAGATAATGTTATGTTTGAATGAATTCATGAGCTCATGACTGATAGAAGGACTAAGTGATATTATGGTTTGATTATATAGATTTATTTTTTGTGATATTGGTATGTGGAAAGCGTTACCTTTTGATAGTATTAATGTTTTCACTAAGGTTCTATGGTAATTTATGTTTCACGAGAATATATGACTAAAGTATTCATGTGTTTGGAATACAACCAACAAGATATATCTATTGATATTTGTGGGATAAATAATTGTATTCACATTCTTGGTAGCAACCTTTCTAGTAATTGTTTTCTTTATACTATGATCTTGGACCGAAGTATTTTAGACAAGCCTAAATACTGAAATGGATTTTGTTGGACATAAGTTAGTATTGTTTAAGGGTAGAACTTTTTTGAATATTATTGATGGGATGTTATAGTAATATAGTTTTAGAAAAAGGACAACATGCAGGATAGGCGACATCCCATCACGTCGAACAAGTCTGTGGGAATCAAACCCACAACTAAAGTGTGACTGGCCTTTATCACATTACAATGGCCTATAGGAAGTCTCTGGTTAGTAGAAACTAGTTTTATTTTATTAAGTGGCATGATAGATGAAATATAAGTTCATTTTTTGGAATCGTATGCGATTAACCTCACCATAGATGGACTTATGTATATTTGATAAATTTTCCTAAACTTTTTTTGAAACAAATGGAATGACCCCTAATTCCATCACATGATTTGTTAACACTTCACGAATAACAAATTCAACTTCATTTCTTTACGATATGAAGTGGAAATTGTTCAAAGCACGAACAATAGTGATATTGTACCAAAATCAAGTAAGTATTTCTTCTAATTTAAATTTTTCAGCTTTAAGAAAATGATATTGAATATGAAAAATGTTGTCTTAGTGCTCTTATATCTGATGATTCAGATGGTACATTAGATCATCAAAAATTTATGGGTTTTTTATTAATGGATTTTTCATAGCCATGTCCTATACAACTCTCCATGAGAACTTGATGATTAGATTTTTCTTCCATATCCATATTTTAACCTATGTTTTCCTATATATAAACACAGTGATGTGTTTTTCTAGGTAATCATTACGTTTCAAACTATAGTTTTTAAAATTAATATTTACTATTTCTTTTTATGAAGTGGGTTTCTGTGAATGGTAAACGATTTATAACCCCGACGAATTTTGAGGGCGAAATTCATTTGAAGGGGGTAGAATGTAACAACCTAAGATTTTTTAAGATATATTCTATTTAATCTCATTCATATTTTCTAATATATGATAAACCAAGATTAGCTTTCTATATACGCGACCCCATTATTAGCTTGCAGTATATGCAACACTAATCTTGGATCATGTTACACACAATTTCAAGTTTGTTTGATAGTAGTTATTCTAAGAAACATTGAGAATATATATATATATATATATTAAATGTATTAATGAAATATTGTTTGATTTTGTTATACGAAACATCAAAGGAGTACTTCACTAAAAGCAACCGTGACTTGGATTGCATTACACGCAATCACAACCTTCCTCGATAGTGTGTGTTGTACGCAATACCGGGATTTACTAAACAACGATATATTGTTATAATATTATTATGAACTAGCCGCTATAAATAGTATTAACTATATTTTAAATTTTTTAACATTATTATTCATCTTACAAATTTTCTATAACATGGTATAAGAACAAAATAAATTTTTCGGGTAAAATAAGTATTTCTAAAAAAATGCAGTTTTGTCGCCTTTTGATGGAGCACCCACAATAAATCTAGTTTTTGACATGTTTATAAGTTCAATTTAAGAAAATAAAATTCTTATTTGGAATCAAGAAATTAAAATTTACTTTGGATAAATTTTTCATATTATTCTGGAAACATTCATATTTTGATGAATAGTAAAAACACGCAATATTTTTATTAAAAACAAATTTTTTCATCACATTAATTTTTATGGTTAAATTATAATATTGAATGGTTTTAAAGTATAAATAGAATATATTTTTACCATTTAATATAATGTATTTCATTAACATTAAATTTATATTGAATTCATAGGTAAAAATATTTCAATCTTTTGCAATGTTATAACTTTTAAAACACGTTTTCTTAACAACTGGATTAATTTTAAATTAATTTATGAATCATTTTTGTACTTAATTTAGAAAAATTTATTCCATATTTGGAATTAGTGGGTCAAAATTGTGTTAATAAGATGCTTTTTATTTTTGGGCATTATGAATAGTAACTACGATAAATTTTATTTGCCATAGTAAAAGGTAAATCAGGTAATTAAGGGTAAATATAATATTATAAAATTACCCTAACATTTGTCTTAATATAATTTGATTCTTATATTTTTTACTAAGTCATATTTGGGTCAAAATGGAATCCATTGGAACCCACATGGAGGTGATTAAGACCATTAGTTTATTTTATTTAATGGAAAGTGAAGTATGTCTCACTCAACTTTAATAATTAATGTATTTTTAATATAAATTTATACAGAATTTAAATTCAGTTATAAATAATATTTTGAAGGATAAAATGTTTTTATTTATCATGGTAATTTATTAGTAATTTTTAAAGGTATTTTAATTACCTTATTATCTTATACATTAATGATACAGATATTATTTATTTAGTAAAAAATCAATAATATAGTTTTGATTGAAATATTAATACATATCAGAAGGTAAAAAAATATGCAAAAAACGTATTATTAGTCTATATATAAACCCTAATCATCCACTTGCCGAATTGGTGACCATTTGGATCATTATTAAGGCGATTATGAAACTATTAATATTTTATTTTAAATGATTCAAAATTTGTCACGTTCATAATTTAGTAAAGATAACAATTTACATGTTGTTATTTTAAGATGATAAATTCGAGTAAAATTATTATTATAAAATATTTTATATTTATATTCATAAAAGGATTTAATTTTTAATTTTTATGCAACAAATAAGTATATTAAATAATTATACAAAAATGTTGTACAAATTATTTTATTAAGAGATATACCGAATAAATTGTTTTAAGAATATTAAAATAAATATTATATGAACTGTTTAATGTTCTACACGAATTTTATAGACAAATTTGTAATGTTATGAATATATTAAATAATTTAGTTCGAATATATCCTCTGTATAGATTTTATTTAAATTTAAATAAATGAATAGTGTCAAAATTGACACTATTGTTATTTTATAAAAATAACATATTATTAAATTGTTTAAAAATCACAAAAATAATTAAAAATTATCAAATGAAATTAATATTGTCTAAAATGTAATAAAGTATCCAATTATGGAAAATTAACAACACATAAGTGATTATTTATAACCATTTAAAATTTAATAAAATTAACACAAATAAGCATAAATAGATTAAATAAGGATAAATCAAAATGATAAGGATTAAAATAAGATCCAAAAATGTCTAAATATGATTTTATTATGATATTACCACCCTATTTCGTTTAATCTTTGAATTGAGTAATTTTTATAGGTTTTTATGAGGGGTTTGAATTTATGTTAAACTAATATTTTTGAGGATTCCAAAGGTGTCCCTCTCCTCCATTATAAAAGGGAACCTCTTCCCTCTCCTCCTCACACCAATTTGAGCATTACAACTTGGCCAACCCCTGAAAATATCACTTACCCACTTCCAAAGAAACATACTAGAGGTCCTGGTATTCTTTAAAGTCAAATTTTAGTGCCCTAAGTGGAGGTCTCAAAGAGGCGCTTCAAAGAATATGTAATGTCCGTCACCAATTCTTTCAACTTTATTTCTTATTCTACTACTTCTTCTTTATTTGTCTCATTATGAAGTAATAAAATCAGAATCCCTCAAATACTGATACGTTATTATAAATATTAATCAACCCCATTTCACCTTTAATCTATCATAAGGACAACAAAATCACCGCACATGCGTACGTATGGAATACCGTCTCCACAACGTGGTGTAATCTGTTTTTCCACCAACACCTTAAATGGATGGGTATAATGGTGTAAAAAATAACTATATATAGTTATTATAACATCATAATGATTTTGATATATTATACCATCCACTCCAATTTTATTCAATAATTATGGGAACAATATCATCGCTCGTGCGTACGTACAGACTACCATCTCCACAACGCGATGAGATTCATTCTCCATGTTAACCATACGGGAATGATCATAAAGTTTATATAATATATAGTAATGAAATATATGAAATAATAATGCTAATGGATTATATATATATATATTTATGTCATCTATTTTGTTTCATTGAATTCAATAAGGAAATGAAAACAACGTTCATGCGTATGTACGACCTACTGTCTCCATGAACAGGGTATTTAATTCATTTTATAGATCTATAATATATATTTATATGATGAATATATATTATATACAAATAATTTTTTACATTATGTAATTATGTAAATCAGGATATAAGTAATAATATCTAGAACGACAAGTCGAAACAGAAACGATAAATGAAATGATTCTACCCAAAATCCTCTTTAACATGGAATTTACAAAAGAACGGGTAACATTAAGTAATAAGTGAACCATATATGATATCATAACAATGAATATGATTCTTTAATAAGTCAATGACATTATTTAAATCATTATACAGGAGGTTCAGATACGTACAAATCATATCGGACCTAATGTAAGGGATAACTTTTCAAATCTCATTTTTATCCGAGATTGTTTATTCATAAGTATTTACTGGGGTTATATTTATCATCCATGTACCAATTTTCTAACAATGGTTTCATGTATGTTTAAATTCCTTTATACCCATTTTTTACTATTACTACATGGTATGTTAGGAATATTTCTTTTGTTTACGTGATGATGTACTTTTTTGACTTTTTCGGCAAAAGTACGACAAGAATGTTTTTTAACTTATATGGCATGAACAGATTTTTTACGGTTTTGTAATGCCTTATTTTCAAGAATAAATCCTTTTCTTTTAAAATTTCTTGGCATTTTGTGAAAAGAATATGATTTTGAAGAATAATGAATTTTTTCCTCAAGAATTCATTTCTAGTGTTTTATCAAAACTATTTTCCATATAAAAATGAAATTATTTAACATGTTTATGTTTCAATTATAATGTATCCATTATTTAAATGGTTTAATTTTTATTATGATGAAATAATATCTATTTTTTTATATGGATTATGTTATGATGGCATGATGATTAAGAATCCCATTATATTACATGGGTTATGCTATGATATATTATTTATGATTTTGGTGGCACAGGAAAGAATGATTTCATTATGAGAAGGGTGGGACCTATATCACCCTCCAATGCATTGGGTAATGATTTATATCTCATGAGATAGACATGGATGGAATGGTAAATTAATCCGGTTCAGTGTTACAGGACTGAAATGATGAGTGAACTCGACTCAAAAGGGACTTTGTCCACTAAGATGGTCTAGGTAGAAATGCCTTGGGTAGTATGGAAGTCATGACATGTGCTGAATGGTTTCCACAAGTACATGTTTTATTCCCATTATATTTTATCATGGTTGATGTTCCATTATGATATATGCCATACGTACTTCCATGATATATGTCTTTTCTCAGGATTTTTTTGTTTAAATTTCATGTTCAAGTTATTGTTTTCAAATGTTTATGGATTGTTTTATGTTCTCTATATTTGCCCTTACTCAGCTTTTGAGCTCGCCCTTTTTATGTTTTATTTTTCCCATTAAAATAAAGAAATGTTTTAGGTAAGAAAAAAAGGGGAAGATTGTTATGGGAGTTTCTGAGGATCTTTCAACATGATTAGAAGTTTTTGTTCAAAGTTTCCAAAGGCACTAAACTATTACGGTCCATTGGTGCCTATTTCTGTTATGTATTAAGTATTCCGTAAAAGTAATGTAATGTCCATGTACGTCAAAATTTGTGTCTCTACAGTACTGTTGATAACTCTATTTTTTGGGTTGTATAGTTATTATCATGCAACCTAGGTCACGAGTCATGTAGTTATACTCATGTTGCCTCATCTTTTTTGAACTGTATGAAATCAGTACACGCTCCAACATCAGGACACAACCCAATCTATTCCATGATGTGTCATAGAAAAATACATACACGGTTCTCTCCTTTAGCAGTCTTAATATGTTTTCACTCTTCGATAACTACTTATTTCAAATAAACTCTTCTATCACATGTTAATCCATCAGAAGGGAAATCCCTTCCATGTCATAAATGAGAAGTGTGTTGCTACTCTGGAAAATTCGGTCACGAACCTATGGTAGTATCTGTCCAACCCTATGAAAATCCACACCTCAATCACGCACATGGGTGGCTCTGATTAAATTAATGCCTCTATATTCTCCATATCGACTAAAAATATAGATTATTATTTGAAAATTCCCATAAAGATGAACTCCCAAACCTATACCTAGAACTTCAATTGATTCTCATATTGCTGGTTCTCTCAGAGTGTAAAAAGAACTATCTACAGGTGTTTAGCATGATCCTCTTCTGACGCCGAGTACACCATGATTTAATTTTTGAATACCACTAAAAACTAGACAATATACACTGGAATATCATGTTCTTGAGTCCCAAGAACACTACTAGGCCGTTCCTCATAACAAATGTAATCACTATGTACTAAAAGTGGCTATAGATACATCTGAAATATGTCTTTGAGATTTCCTCATCTCTTACGCAGACCTGGTGATAGATTGATCCGAGTATTATCATTTAGAACAATCTCACTCGCTTCAACTTATTGAAGCGACCATCAATCCTCAATAAAGGATAGTTTGTCATCATGGTCACCTAGTTCAAGAACAGATTGTCCATGCATAACCTCATGCTTCTGTCTTAATTCATGGAAAACAACACTATGGCTGTCCAATTGTGAAACACTGGGCCTTATAAACCCCATACTCTATAAGTCTTCCAATTATACCCTCAGTACTCGTAGTTCTTCAGAAGACATCTAATATATAGGTGTAGATATCTGTATCATCTTAGGTTATAAATCAAATCATAAATCTACCATTCAACGATGTGATATTCTTCGAACATCTACTGGAAAGCTAACCTCATACACATCCAAGTCTCTGTGACTAACGTTAGATTCATGGTTTCCTACTAATGACATCCACTAGTTGTATCTACTCAACCAAAGAACAATTATCCATAATGTATCTCTCTATAAAACTAGCATAATTAGTAATGCACAGAGCAATAGTGTTGTCTTGGATGTCCATAGACACATCTAACTCAGAGGTCTGAGATCTGATGAACATGTCACATCATAATCATTGAGTACCTTGAAGGGTTGGTACACCTTGATGAAAACTCAAATACTTGGATGAATTTATACCTAATTTATAGAATGTCTTGGGAATCCATATCCCATATCTTTTATGGAAAGATCCCATTCTCAAAGAGAAGATCTCAATCTTTATCCACAGAAATGTCACATCATATTATGATCGGGTGAACTAAACAAAGACATCTACCTACTGAGCCTTGTAGAAGGGTCATTTCCAGGACTACCATCTAATTTAAGGATGACCTAACTACATGGAAGACTCAATAACAACCTCAATCTAGTACATAGCCTCTTGTGAGTCAACCTCTCCTCAGATTCCAGAGGGGACTCTGTCACTGAAAATCGTGCAATGCATTAATCCTATGTGCGTCCTCTACTGTTAGTGCCAGTAGTAACTACTGATCGACGAGTGGTGATATCGCTAGATCACCACCCAAAAGTGCCATCTTAGGAAATGAATCCTTGGATGAATCCTCACCACTCTGTGGACTATCCTTATGGTCACGCACTGGAATACTAGCTTGTTGTCTGTGTGGAGTAATATTTGAAAGGGAATCAACACCACTATAATTCCAGGTATTTGCGACGGGTTATTAGCAATGAGATCCTGTCACAAATAAGATTTAGCGATGTGGCCTTGTCGCAAATTTCCTGTTGTAGAAAATGTCATTGCAAATAATATTATTTGCGATGACTGTGTCGCAAATAATATTTTTTGCGTAGGGAAACCTCTCCATCGAAAATAAGTTTCAGATTATATACTTATATATATAAGTTCTTTTGCGATGGACCCTTCGTAAAATTTTTTTTGCAAGAAGCTCGTAATCCCATAACAAAAACATTTTTGCAATGGGCACTTAATCCCATCACAAATGTCTTTGAAAATATTTTTTTAGACTATTTGTGATGGGCCCGTCACCAATAGTATTTTTGATGGGTCCGTATTCCAATTGCAAATACCTTTTTTATGAAAAAAATATTTAGTAAATTTGTGACGGGATCTAGTCGCAACAGATTTCGTAACAAATAATAAATATATTCTAAAAATATAAATTTAATAAAATTATGATTTCTGAAAATTAAATTTTAATATTATTAAAATAATTAAAAATATAAAAAATATTAAGATTCTCAATATTGACAAAAAATATTAAAATAATAATAAAATATTATTGTGATTACTGAAAATTTAATTTTAATATTATTAAATTAATAAAAGACCTAAAATATTAAAATGATTATTGAAAAATTAATTTTAATATTATAAAAATAATAATATTAATAAATATTAAAATTGTCAATATTCACCAAAGAATATAATTAAAATCAGAAATTATTATTATTATTATTATTATTATTATTAGTAAAATAAAAAAATATTAAAAAATATAATACTAAAAAAATATTTAATAAATTTATGATTAATGAAACAATAATATAAATATTATTAAGATAATAAAAAAATAAAAAAACAATAAAATTCTCAATATTCAGAAAAGAAAATCATAAATAGTAAGAAGTAAATTATTTAATTAATGCACTAATATAAAAGGAAAAAATGTAAATAGATCAAATTAAAAAAATAATTAATTCAAATATTCTTGACATAAAAAAATAAATGGACGGTGTCGTCTTTTGTAGGTGATGGGGGAGCTGAAAGAGTTGGTGGAGGAAACTCCATTTCTAACCTACGAGTCAGACGACACATGTACTCCATCTTCTCGTAATGCTACTGCTGCCATCAATTCATATCCTCCTCATGCTGCTACTACTACGGCCATCGACACATCTCCTCCTCATGTTGTTGCTACTGCTGCTGCTACTGCTGACTCATCTCTTCTTGCGGCTTCTGAAAACTCTCTATAAGGACTTTCTGAGCTCATAACTTCTCTTGATACCAAGATCCAGAAGATGATGACCCTCCAAAATCTCCTCTCGATATGGATTCCGACATCGTCACAGTAGCATAATCGGAACTAGGAGTCACATGAGAGTCGATACCAACTACTCAAACCTTCTCAATGCCATACTGAGTCACCTGCATCCATGCTGACTCGTTGAAATGGTTGGCACCGGTCTGATCAGTAGCCTCGTCCTGACCCTCAGCCTTTGTCTGAGAAGTCGCAGCCTCATATGAGTCCTTCAATTCCAATTTTAAATTAAAATTGTGAAAATATTATATGAATTTAATTGTCAAACTGAAAAAAACAAGACTAACAACAATCTGACGCTGGCGATCATCACTAATCAATCTTGTGGCTGGATCACTGAACATCACCTAATAAACATCGAACTCTGTAATATCGGGATGCTTGACTTCCTATATGAATATAATATAAACTATTTATATTTGAATTTATATAAAATATTAAAAAAAATACTTACCAGATTCTCTCTATGTGTACTGATTGTACGATTACCAGCTCGATGCATCACCACCAGTCTCCCCTGATTCTACCGACCCAATGAAGAATTTTTCTGAAATACACCACCAAACCACAGTTCACATAATCCATCCCAAACCCTAGATGAAATGTACTCTGGTCATTGGGCTCTACACGACTCATCAATTACTGTCTAGCTTGATTTCTTATGGAATTTTTATCAAATTGTGCAAAAACTGACACAAACACTCATGCATAGCCACCTCCCATGCGGCATAGATATCATCATGCATGTTATCATCGATGGGATACCATAAAACCTAAAAATAATTTATAATATCAAGTTATTAATAATATAAATTTCAAAGTAAATATTATTTATTCATGTTCCAGCCAGTGATTGTACATGTCGAGCTGCACATCAACGAGAATATGTTCCCCTGTGGACCATGGATGAAAAAATAATTACACAAGATAGTGATCCCTTGTCCCACAGGTACATACAAAAAATTGTGAAAAAAGAATAAATAATCAAACAATTAGTATATATATAAATAAAATAATGAAATATAAATAAAATATACAAGTTCACAAACCTTTGTGTGTGTGGATCAAAGCCAAGACATGTACGTCACTCGGGGATATGGTCAGGAATCATCAGTCACCCAAGACCGCGACCCCTCCACATACCTCCCGAACCACCAGTAGGTTGAGGGTATGATGAACCCACATCCCCCTCAAACAAAGGTAGCTCAGCATCCTCTAACTAATTCAATATATCATAGTGCATATAAAACGAAAAATGATTGTTGTTAACAGATAGTTGAAAATAACTATTATATATATATATATTAGTTATTATCATTAACAGAATTTAATTATTTCAATGTTCACCTTCATCATCATATTCATATATAACGATGTCAATGTCTTCATATTCCTCCTCGGCATCACCAATATCCATATGAGATTCACTTTCATCAACCCTTTTCATTTCAATTTAATTTGTAACATCGTTAACATCTTCATCACCATAGACCCTTAATTGTGGGGTGTCCTCATTGATATTTACGTTTCTTTGAGAAAAAGATGGATTTTGTTAATTCTCTTGAGAATTTTAAATTTATTCCACTTCTATGGAACCAAATTCGGTTTGAGTGAATTTATTTTCTCAAGATTTCATTTTTATTATGCTCCAATAATCACCTAGGTCTCTTGTAGTAGCACATTACATTGCGTAATAAATTTGATGTGACTATTGAGCCGGTACAATTGATCATTTACTACAGGAAGACTTTTATATTTAATATCGATGATTCCATGTGTCATATAAACAAGCTAACCTCTCTCAGTATTCAACCTTTGATATTTAAACATCATTATTTAATTTTGTCCCAGATAACATAGTTCAGTAATTTCATCTAGAATGCAGTAAAAGTCAACTTCAGTTTCTCTATGATGCGATCCTCTCAAACAAACTACCCTGTTCATTGTTTTTTTTGATTCCCCATATGCACGTGTATGAAATCTAAAACCATTCAACACATATGAATTATAAGATTTAACCATTTTGGATGGTGGGTTACTCAATATACATAGTCTCTTATCAATATTTTCTTTATGTTGAGACATATAAAAATTATTAAAACAATTACCAATATAATAAATAGTAACCTAAATTGATATTAAACCATAAATAATTTATGTTACCAACTTTTGAAACCATTGAGAAAGGAAAATTTGTCTGCATTCATCAAAAGTATATTATTTAATTTGTGAAACTTGTTTCTTGATATGATTATCATATAACTGACATATAAAATACGTTTACATAATATAATAGAAATTATAGAATAAGTGATAAAAGCACTCACAATACAAATGGTTTCATTTCTTCACAGTTGACCAGAACATATGTATGAGCTCTATGATGTTCATCGTCTAAAAGCCATCATTCTTGAACTCCACCTATGCCAAGATTTGGATGATTAATAATTGATAAATGATTGTTCAATTAATCATTTTAATTTCTCTCATTATTTCCTATATAGTTTTGTTTTGAGGGATATTCAGATTCAAAATAGTGATAGCAAAAAAAAATTCTTTTGCAAATAAGCCTCAGAAATTGTGCCTTCAATTGATGCTTTGTTACATACATTTTTCGTCAAATTACGCATGCATCTATAGAATGGGTACATCTATCAAAACTATAATGGACCTCCACATTTATCTTCATGTGGAAAATTTAATATCAAATGATCTATTTAGTCAAATAAAGCAGGTGGAATGTTTTTTTCTAGTTTACATATAATTACATCAACAACATTTTCCAATTTTCTTAGCGCATTGTAGTTAGTTGTCGTTACACAAATGTCTCGAAAAAATATGATAAGTCTGTTATCGAATCCCAAATCATAGAATTCAAAAATCCTCTGAATCCAATCGGCATAAGTCGTTCCATTATTACATGACAATCATAAGTTTTTAATCATGTAATATGAACATTCTTAACACATATTCCCAAAATATATGCATAGCCATCTAGAAGTCTCAAATCTGCAATCCACAGAAAAAATAATAAAATAATTTATTTGGACAGTGTTTAAGCTTCTTTGGGCCTCATTAACCTCTTTGACATGACATTTTCAAAAAGTTCAAGTTTTGGTCACCTACAAATTTGGGCAAGTTCTAATCATGCATTTACAATATCTTTTCTCTTACCTTATGTATCAAAAATTGTATGAAATAAATTATGAAATATTTTATTCTCAATGTCCATGACATCCAACATGTGGCAGACCAATATTGGAGATCCCAAAAAATGCTTCTTTTTATCCATTTATGTTTTTCCCAAAGCCATTAATTTTCTGTTAGTTTACTGTTATCCCAAATGTGATGGGAGGTAATGAAATTACAACTAATTTTTACACTGTAAAAGAGATCATTTTTGGACCTTCATCCCTTACAATTGTGTCTTTTCTGAAATATGATTTGTTCCATCGAAAAGGATGATAGGTTGGAAGAAATCTACAATGATAGTCAAATTAGAAAGGTTTTTTTCCACTGACGAGAAAAAATCATTGCTTTCTTTCATATAATAAGGACATGATTTAGGAACATATGTACTCCAGTAAGATAACATTCCATATGAACGAAAGTCTCTAATCGTCCACATCAATACAACTTTTAATGTGAAATTTTGTTTCACCACAAAATCATATGTACTAACACCAATACTCCACAATGAATTTAACTATAAATCAATGGTATGTAATAAACATTAATATTTTTTTGGATGTCCTGGGATTAGTAAGGTCAAAATGATATAGGTCACCTTTATCAACATCCATGGAGTTAGATTGTAAAAAGATATAAATACAGGCCAACATTAACATTGACTACCATAAGAAAAAAACCGACAGAAACCATCATTAGAAAGACCCAATCGCATGTTTCGGGATTCCAAATAAAATGATGAATGAAGACGATCAAAATGCTTCCATGAATCTCCATCAGATGAATGATTCAAGCTTTTACAGGATGAAATATTTGTTTTGTTCGATGACATCATTGACGTTGTGTAATGAGAAATAAATAAATGTTGCAGCCAGTGTGTAAGGGGTAAATATCTCAATTGTTTTATAGGAATTGATCCAGACTTCCATAGTTGAGCTTCTGTATACCTCAAATGTCCACATGTTGGACAACTATCCAACGACTCATTTTCACCAGAATATAAGATTCAATCATTTTCACAAGCATGGATCTTTCGATACTAAGGCATAGATTATGAAAAACCAATTTCTCTCATAGTAATTTGCAGGAAACACATTTCTTTCAGGTAACAGTGTTTTATCCAAAGAAAACATTAGATCAAAATAGTTGTTTGACATTTCTTTATCTGATTTTATCGCCATAAATTTTTCAACAGCTTCTAATTTTTTTATCTTGCAATGAGGATATAATTCATCCTTAGCAGACCTCAAAAACTTATAATATTCGGATGGCTCCAACTTAGGAGTTAAATCAACATCATCACGAGTTTCAGTTTGTTGAATAGATGGACCTGCAACATCATGTATTAAATTTTAGAACATTGATGGATCCAGAACCAAGTTATTAGTATCATCTCTGTAACTGTATTCACCATGTTGATACCAAAAAACATTATCTAGTTGAAAACCAAACCGCATGAGATGTCCCCCAACCATGTAAAATGTGTCAATCATTCTAAGATCACAATTTTTTATAAGGAATCTTAATGGTGACTTCTGAAATATATTCCGGTTATGATGATTCCATCGCTAAGAAGGGATCAACAGCCTCAATATATGTAGGATTTAAACCAGGCCCATTTGGAATTTTGCACTGATTTATCCAAGAACAATCTTCTAATAATGAATGATGTCAACTTCCTTGTTCATAATTTTTCTACAAAATATAAAATCCTCACTGTTTTGGATTAATTTGAAATTGTAAAAATACTATCTAAAAAAATAAGACAAATAATTACAACTACTTCTTAATAATTACCATAAATTAAAGGGGACACAATTTCAAATGGATTTAAGGCTCATCTTTTGTCCGGCGACTTATTTAATTTCATCTTTCTCACACTGAAATCACATCAAAGAATATGATCTGAGGTACACATATTCATTCTTTTAGGCATGAAAATTAATATGTGTATCTCCAACCAGAATCATCATTGTGATTTTAGTGTGAAAATGATGCAGGTAAATGAGCAGACAGAAAAAAGAGTCCCCTTTTCGTCGACAAATCGTCTTCTTCCAACTATCACCACCTGAAAACATTATAAAAAATATGATCCTATGAATGCATATCCAATATCGTGTATAATAGATTGAACATTCCTATGTAGCATTACATTTTTAATATTTTTTTGTGTTGGTGAGAGTTTAAAAGAGAAAAGTCATCGAGAAAAAGGAGTGCTGTCAATCCACTCAAGCCGTGGGTCCAGTCATCTATTGAAAAACAGCCATGCACGCCCTGCATCCCACTCTCCACGGTGGACATAAGCATCACCCTCAAGTGACCTAAACCATACTCTGCGATGATAACTGTGTATGTGAACCTGATACAACCCCTACCACTCCATTCCTAGGATTATGTCAAACCCTGACAACTCGATAATGATCAAGTCCCACAGAAAACGATACCCACACACTTTTAAGGCATATCCCTTGAACTACTAAATATCATCAACTCTTTCCCCCAATGGAGTTTCAAATGACATAACTCCACTCACCCCTTCCACAGGTAAACCCAACAATACTATCTGTAGAGTAGATATAAAATAGTGTGTGGCACCTGTGTCAAACAACGCGCTAGAAAAATTAGAGGCTACAAGAATCGTACCTCAAGCAATCGACTATCCAGCCTCGCCATCACCAGGAACAAACTGAACTGCCTAAAGCTAACCTGCACCTCTGGCCTGGGCTCTAGGCTAAATACTCTGTGCTACACTGACCTGCTAGCATGAGCGATCTTGTCATGGAGTTCCATGTCTACCGCCCCTGCCGGTACGGCCCAAGGAGCTCCAACTGCCTGCTTGATATGGGGCAATTGATCCCCTTCCCATATCTATCATCTTCCTTCCACCATAATTCTCACCCCCCTGCCAAGGGTTCCTGCAGAACCTTTGCACATGCCATATCCTGCCGCACGAATGACACTCAACTGGTGGGTGATGACACTAACCATGCACATGCCCCGACCTACCACACTGATTGAAGAACACCTAATTCCCACTCTAAGAGGCTGGCCCTCTATACTAGCCACATTGTATGTTACTTACATGTTGTGAGCTCTCATGGAGTTACTTCTTGACACTCATAAGTTTCACCGCTCTTCAGCCGCACCGGCACCACAGGCCCACTACCCGACGCTCTCTTATGGTTTCCTTCCTTGATCAATGCCCGATCTACTACATCTGTGAACCTCTTCGAGTGGAAGATATTTACTTGAGACCTGATCTGATGTCTCAATATATCCTGGAAGTGTCTTTCCATCGCTGCCTTATCCACTGCTAACACTGGGACAAGGCATATCAAATCAGTGAAGCAACTAGCATAGTCCATCACCTATAGAGAACCCGGAGTCAGGATCATAAACTCTGTAGCCCGCTCCTGCCTCAACGTCTCTGGGTAGAAATTCTCCAGAAACCATTCCTGTAAAACCTTCCATGACATCCCCTCAACCTACTCGGCCTTAGATTGAATAACCAACCAATGCCTTCCCTGGTCCCGAAACATATAAACGACCAACTTTATTAGCTTTTCAACAGGGTTATCCAGTTGATCCAGTATCATCTGGACTAACTCTAACTAGAAATCCCCTACCTCTGGCCCACCCTCTCCTATGAAGGCTAGAGGGTGCTACAGCTGGAACTCCCTGGTCTGCTCAAACATACTCGGTGCAACCTGCCCTAGGTCCCGATCCATCATCTATAAAAGTCGATCCTTATTCTCCCGGAACTGGTCTTCTCTACCTTAATTGATCACCATATTCTCTTGCTCTCCTACTGGAGGAGTGTTCTCAGCATACACCCTCCTATTGCCCAACTAGAAACCGACGTCGTGGTTGAATCTATCTACAATGCCAAGCAAGATATTTAGAATGCAAACCATAAAACATTCCTGACATCAGTAATGCTATTCACTAGCTATAACATCCCACTTTCCATACATTACCCCGACAACATTAACACCTCAAATTCACCGCCCTGACCATCCCTACCATGGGAAATGGTCCACATGGGTAAACAATCGTGCACTACCATTAACTCACACGAAATTTTACAAAACATTTTCCAATTCATTTGAAACCCTTGTATTTTTTTAGACATCGTTTACCCACATGTTTCACTTCGTTCTTCACATTATTTCTTGGTTTCATGAAATGCATAATGCACCATACTTTCCTACCTCACACACCCACGCCGTGTGTGTGTCTTGTACAATGCATGTCACCTATCTCCCAATGTTCCTATAATGATGTATGAATGCTAGTCGTTGTGCCATTAAGGCCACAAGCCAAATATCCTAAAACAGTCACATCAAACCACATGTGCATCACCAAATGGTGAAATTTCATCAACTATAACAACACACAAACAAGAACAACATTTCCCACCTAGGGTGACTTTGGTTTCCCTCGTACCTGGTTTTACTACTCCAAAGCACGAGCTCATTACCAACGACCGACACATCCTAAAACATGGCTACCAATTCCAAATAACAAGACCTCGGAGAAGGAAAATAATGTCATCCTCTAATAACACTTTGTAACATCCTGACCCGGAATCCACTAAACCGATGCTCCGAGCCAGGTGGTTACATAACCTTAAGCGCACCTCCCCAAACACCAAAGGCTGCTGACTAGCAGTGGGGGTCTATGTAGTCAAGTGGGGAGACTATACCCCCTTTTATCAGTGTAAGAAAGAATAGAAATAAACAAATATCGAAAACACTAACCAATAATCAATAACCAATTATATCAACCATTTCCAGACAATAAATATGCAATGTCATAGTACAAGTGAAAAAATGGAAAAAACACCAAAATTAAAACAACGGTCAAAATCCCATAAAATGGTCCTGACTCCATGTCTGGATCCTCCACCAAGTGCTACCCCTGTCCACACACTATCTAGAGAGGACCTTTTCCCTTCTCCTGACCTGCAAACATGAAGTCTTCTTAGGTACCCAATGGTATCCTGAGCAGGGTGTGAGTACAACTCAACATGTCACCACCAACATTGGCTACAAAATATCTAGTATAAGAAGAAGTGCATGAAAAAGTAAAATTAATGATAAATTACAAGTAATTATTTAAGGTGACAATAAATAATTCAAGCCAAGACATTACCACATTCATTAACATTCATTTCACACCAATCAACATCACTTACCAATTAATCACACTTCCTTGGGAAAATCAAATTCATCATGTTACATGGGTCTAAGGCCAACAATCACATGCAAGAGGGTAAACAAATTTTTATCCTATCTCACTAGGACTAACTCCCTCATAGAAACCATATCCTCACCTCGAAGCATCCATGAGGGTGAATGAAACTGTTAGTAGAAAAGAGCATTAGTCCATATTCTTAACTCGTTCATTTAGGGTAATGTTAGGAGCCTCAGTCTTCACTCAACCCATGGGCATAGATCCCCATGTCATACCCCACACTACCAAGCCATATGCACATGCTTATATATATATAACCATCAACCTTCCAACCATTACCATTCAGCAACCATCATTCACAACAACCCACATGGGAAACCACATCATTCCTTAACCCATTAAGACATTACCATTTCACATCATTTAACCATTCACCCAATTCCCATGTGTTATGCCTATCTCACTATGTATTCAACACTAGACCAATAATCAATCCAATTATGATCTTTTATCAATTTACACATTAACCCGTTTAACATGTTCATCATTTCCATGAATCACCCATTCATTCCATTTCAAATAACCCTTTGATTATTAAAAAGTCTAGGTGTATCACCTAACATCTATTCCACATTCAACCAAACATTCTAAAATATTCATCAACAGCTCTACCATTTTCCACAACAAGATCACTTTTTTAATAACAATCCCTAAACCCGGGAAAAGATGGCACATCCTATGGATTGCCAAAATTTAGGTCAAGTCAATACCAACACATCCCACGTGGATCGTGAGGGTTCCTATTTGCCATTTTATACACCACTCTTCTGAAACATGCTAAGGCTATCCAAACATAACCAAGGAAAAGAAAAATTTAAATTTAACATGCACAAAAAACCTAAATAACCATGGGATATAACTTTTAGACCACCTACCTCGAATCCGCGGTTGAACGCACGATCAATCGAGTCCTCATAACTCGATTCGACCAACCCTTGGAGCATTAACCTAGAAATCACCCAAAAGATTGGGTTTCAGGGGTTCGAAAAACGATTAAAGGAAGATAATAACCCTAAACATAAAAGTGAAGAAAGGATGATGTTAGCATTACCTAGAGCTTCGATCTGCAACCAACGGCACCAAAAACACCTATGAAATGAAGGAGTAATATCTCTTGGTGTCATTGGGAGCTCTGGTTCGTGCCTAAAGAGAAGAGGGGGAGATGGGATGAAAATCTCGAGTTGGGGTTATAAAGCCCGGAGTGGAAATTTTATAAATTTTACAAGATTAAGTGGCTGAACAGTTTGGAAAACCATCCACAAACCATGAAAACGCCACTCCCTAAGGAAGGAGGAGCCACACAGTGTTGCCTCACAGTTTGGAAAACCGTGCAGAAACTGTGTGCTCGCTTCTATCCAGAGGAGGGAGGGTCACACGGTTTCACCTGGGCAGGCCGCACGGTTTGGCTGACCATGCACAGGTCATGCGCCGTGGTCTTCATTGCCCAAATTTCCCTTCTTCTGTTCCCCGAGCCCCCAGAACACCCCCAAGGCCTCTCACACTATCAAGAAATATTTTTAAAGCACCAAAAGCATTGGGTTTGAACACAAAATACAAAAAAACATACCTTCCCAAAATACAGTATCTTACATTTTTTCCCACGTAACAACATCTCAATACCATCATCATGTATAGTTTAAAACATGGTAACACCCTGAATCATCATAAAATCTTATTTATTACATTTATGCTCCATTATTCATAATAGAATAATGGATATACTCCATATATCCAAAAATTTTGTATACTCTATCGAAAATGGAATAAACAATCAAGTAATTAGTTTCAAAGTAATCAAGAATATTGAATATAATTTATCCAAATAAACCATCTCTTATTCAAAAATTAATACCTCAGTATCAGGACCATATTAAAGGTTATCTATCCTCCAACCATGTATTTAATGAAAATATTAACTTGTTTTTGATTCACTTTTCATAGAACCATATAATCTAAAATCCTCAAAGAAATAGTACTACAGTACAAACCTTATTTATTTCCATAATTCATATAACTGGTACGTCATTGATACAACACTAAAATTACATAATTATTTAATAACAACATAAGAACTCTAATCAATCCCCTTCATCTGTGGCAGTATCATAACATTATTATTATCCAATAGGATCATTTGGGGAATAATCTGAGGATTTGGACATTGATTTTCATGGTGACCCAACTCCCTGAAGATGATGCATTGTACACATGAAACATTTTTCTAATCCTTGCAATCACGTACTTGGTGTCCTTTTTCTCCACACTTATAACAAATTATGATTTCCTTGAATCATTTAACAAGGTGATTCTTTCCATAATTATCACATATGGGAAAATCCTTCTTTCCCTTCTTCCCTTTATCCAACAGTCTCTCTACCATCCTTTTCTTATCTGGATTCCCTTCAAAGCCATATGACTCAGATAATTATTTATCTTATCGTATTAACAAATGATATTATTGATTCGTATGTTGAGAATATGTGGGAGACTATTTACCTTCTAAATGATGTCTCGATACCATGAAATATATGATCATTCTTACTCTTTGGATCATATGTATTGCTGGAGTACTGGTTCCTTCTACTGCATTCCATTTCTAAACAATGGAATACACTTGGTCAGTTTATGAATCACTATTCCTAATTCCAAACATGTAAAATACCTAACAGAAATTGAACATTTTATGGATATAATCCCTAATCATAACAATACTTTACTTGAGGAGGTATATATACTCATAAATCCTTTATAATTTTTTTGTATAGAAAATGTGAATTATCCTAAGCATATTTCTCAGGTGTGTCATAAACAAGAGTGATGCAAGGCCCATTGTCATGTAACAGGATACCCCGAGTCAAGCCGAAAACTCCTTGTCTGAGTTTTCACTCCTAGGTACATCTGTGTCATAACCTCCTCAACTTGCTCACATACATACATGGATGTACTACTTGGAAAATACACAAAATCTCTACATTTCCAAAATTCCAGTAAGTTCTTATATACTGATACTTAATGTCTATATTAGTGTAATGTGTTCTAATCAGGCTTTATCTAAATATGGATTACAAGGTTTGTACTAAAAATTTTCTGATACCAACGGTAACGCCCTGACCCTAGTTACGCAGAGACGGTGAATTATAAAATAACATGGGAATGATCATAAGGAAATAATGTCTCTAAGGACTGATCAATATAGTATAATTGGAAACAAGATTCATACTTAAGTTCAACATTAAATCTTGAAAATAAATATGACACAAAATTATTCAATTAGAAACATCCAATCCTCCAATATTATTCCTTCAAGTCACTCATAACTAACTTCTTCATATCCTGGGAAAATGAAACATAAGAAAGGGGTGAGATCAAATATGCAGTATGGTTAAAAATTATAGAAGATTATAACATAAATATTAATCATGGTGAATAATTGAAACCACATGTCTTTACAAATAATAAACATGAATACTTTTATGGAAGGAATATGAGTTGAGTAAATATTGACATAATAAAACATAATTATGGGTATTCCACTTGTTGAATGACCACATGATCCATCAATATTATTTTCATAATGAGGGAAATGTATAATGCCAGACATTCTAAATCATTTTTTCAAGGCATCGGCCACAATTTATTAATATGATTAAGCCCTCATCCAAAAAAATATATCAAATTGAGAATGGCCTCAGCCAATTCCACGTCTATTTGTATCATGAGACCTACCGAGGCTTCGAGGAGATATAACAAGCTCCACCCATCACTTACTAAGTCTAATACATTATTCATATGAAAAGGTTGAAATATAACATATACATTCATATTAAAACTAGCATAAAAAATGTAAATACTTTAACCATAAAACATGAATGATATTATAATAACACATCCACAGTAAATCATATCACAAAACCCTTAATAAAATATGGATGATTTGTATTATAATAAATCATACTTGATCAAGAATAATATTCTGTAAAGGTTTTTGACCTAGTTGTAAATGATCTTTAAAAATCGTTGAGAGAAATAACCTTTTTCCAAGAAATCATTTAAAATTATCATAATTTATAAAGAAATTCATTTCAAAGAAATGTTTGAATCAAAGTGTCCCATACAACATTGAAAATTTTGAAAAGAATTAACATTTTAAATCATTCTTGCCCATATAAATAAATCCTTGAAACCATTTAAAAAACATAGACATTAATGAGAATGGTTTAGAAGAATATGTCTTTAAAAAAATTTACAATGATGTTTAAATAAAAATTACTTTAAAAATAATCCCTTTAAAAAATAATTTATGAAAAATTGACATGGATAATTGATATGTCCCAGAAAATACTTGGACGTAAACAATCTCATATTATAATGAGATTGAGGAATAAACCCTTACCTTATACTTTGTTTTGGTAGATAGTACATTAACGTCTAGTATAATAGTTAAATAATTGTTATTAAATTATACAAGAACCATATAAATAATTCTGATATCATATATGACCTTTTAATAATGAATTTTTAATAATATTTCAGTATTATTGTCATTTCATGTGTTAACTCATTCGTTTTGCTCTATATGTTTTGTTAATTCAGTCATGTTTGTTATGGATGGGATGTATCTTTCTCATATTAGGAATGATATCAAGTAATTAATAATAAAATTTAATCCTCAAATAAAAATTAGTCTTTAATGTATACGATGAGGAATGAATCTCATCACTTTCATGAAGATAGTAATCTGTACGTACACACGAGCGACAATATCATTCTTTAGATATTAAAATAACATATAATTTGTTGTTATATTATATATACAGAATAATTATTATTTTATATTTATTATTTACATCAATTAAACATCATTATTATACCCATCCAAATAATAATGTATTGAATAACAATTACACCACGACATGGAGACGGTAAGCCGTACGTACGCACCTTTGGTGACATGTCATTCAAATCATGGATTGAATAATTAATATGGTTGTACCAAATTTATAAAAACATAATATTATATTGAAAATACTATAGTTATTAATTTATAATATAATCAACAATGATAGAGGAAGTGGAAGAAGAATGGAACTTGAAAGAGGTGATGAAATATTTATCACATTTTTAGCATCTTCCAGTTGATTTGATCAAAAGGGCTCCTTAGATGGATTTCTGGCTAAAAGAAGGCCTTTAGGATGAAGGGATCATAGTTGAGAGGATATTTGGGAAGTTTTCATTCGATCCAAAATGTCTTTGATGGTGTGAAGTAGAGAGAAGTGGGAGTTACCTTTTATAAGAGGGGTGATGGGTACCTTAGGAAAGGCTATAAATATTGTTTCATAATAAAATAATTTTATGTTTATAATGGCTCCAAAATGGATTATTTAAAGGATATGGTGTGAATGGGTTGAAAAAGGCTTGACCAATAAGTTTAAGACATGTTTTGTTCTCTATATTAACCTTTTCTTATAGATTTAACTCTTAATTAAATAGTTTGACATTTACCTTGTCTCTTTGTATTTTTATATTGTATGGTTTATTAACATACTATATACGCTTAATAGAAGCCCAAGTGGTTCATTAATGATACACATATTATTAAATATGTATTTTGGATGAACCTTATATTTTTAGTAATATAATATCAATTAATAATATAGTACTAGTTTTGAAAACTCTTTTATGTTAATTTTGACAATATTTGGTATTTTGTTTTTTCTATATTCATAACAGCATTATTAATTTGAAAGAAAAATCATATAACCAACCCTAATATATCATATTAACCTATAAAATTATTGTAATTCAAAAAAATTCTCAAATTACATTTAATTATATATTTATAATATCAATTATTTTAATATTTCATTATTAAGGTAATTTCTGCCTCATCATTGTGTAATAAATAAATTAAAATAAATAGTATTTAAAAATTATAAATAAAATAATATTATATAAGAAATCATTTTATAATTATAATGAATATTTATAGTATAATTTATCTTATGTGTATCCCTATTTTAGAAATGTTTTTGTTATAAAACATTGATTTTAACTATTTAAACTCTTCTTTGAATTAAATGATTATAAATGTCCTAATATAATCCAAGTGGACCAAATAGGTTCATATTTTATTCCAATGGTTTTTTTGGTAGAATTATACATATCCAATATAATTAGGACATGTTATTGGGTAACAATAAAATCATTTTTACCCTTAATTACTGTTTTTACTTTTAACCGTGATAAATAAATGTAAAATGTTACTATTCACCAAAAATTATATTCATCTTATTGAACCACATTTTAAATAATAATAGCACCTTTATCTCTTGGATTTTTTAAATTCAACAACCACAAGCGGTAAAATTTTGTTTTATATAAATTTAAAAATTCTTCTAGGAGGTGGGTAAAAGATGGTAAAAAGTTGAAATTTTTTTATATATCTAAAATTATTATAAACTGACTCTCATGAATTACATTGAACTTAAATAGATATTATGTATCTATTTTGATCTAAAATATATTTAAATAAAATAAATAATTATTTAAATAAAAATTCTATTTTAAACTATAACTTTGTGTTTACACTATTCATTAAAAACAGAATATTTTAAGAAAAATACTGAAAATTCACCCTAAGATAATTTTGAAATTAAGAATCCAAAAATGAAGTCCAATTTGAATGATAAAATTTTAAAAAAAAATAAAAAGTGGTTATTACTATTCATAATGGCTAGTTTGATTGGTATCAGTGTGTTAGAATCATGATGATGCGTACATTATAATCAATTGCATTATTTAAAGGGAAACGTAACGTGGAATCTTGGGGTGTTACAAATGTGGATCTCATTCCTAGTGTTTCAACATAACAATGCCAAGGGAATACCATTTAGTGGACCACCATGACATGTGTTATCCGTTGTATGAGGGATGCACGTGACAGGAGATGAGGGTCCAATACATGAGGATGTTACATGATAATTCCTTGTAATACAATGAATGAAGAGGGGACACCAACTAAATATAGTTCCCTTGTAGGTTACTCGACGGTGTGCTTCCAAGACTAATGGACTCTGATTAGATCTCAGTTCTGACTATGTGAACTTGATGATTTCCGGAAGCTTAATATAGATATCGTTTCCAATGAACACACATATTATATATCTTATTACATAGAATTGACATAGTGATTCATGATTAGAAATGAGGGTCTAATACATGATAATGACACCAAATGATGCCCTGGGTTCCTCCGAATGAGAAGTTAATGCCGAATAGCTCTCATTCAATAGTATTTTTTCTCAATGGTGTGCGTTTATAACTAATGTATGTGGATTATATCTATATCCTCAGTATGTCAACTAGAAGATTAAGCGAACATGACTAGCTCCCATTTCCCATAAAATATAAGGAACCTTATATTATTATATAGAATTAATATTGTTTCATACAAGGACACTGATATATTTGATTTATTATCCACGTGTATAATCATGATAATACCAGACACCTTTGTTATCTATCTGTCATAGAGTCTATGTAGTTATGGTCGAGGGTTATATAATCATCTTTAGTTCACAACCACTCGGTTTTGGATTGTGTATTTTCTCTGTATTATTTATTATGTAATACACTTGTATTTTGACAACAAAATGAATAAGATTAATTAGTGGGGTCCTACTAATTCTTGTAGTCACACCCTACTAGGTAATTTTTTTCAGCTTGTATATTTCATGATAAGAGATATAGTGATGGGAAAGAACCCTATAAAGGATTGTTGAGATGTAGAGAATGGATCTGGAGCAATGTCGAATAGGCAAATAATTACACCACAAATTATTGTTTATTTATATTTTATTTTTGTCTCTTACTTAATCGTGGTTTCCTTCCAATTAGGGGATATATTACATTGTATGTTTTTCATTTTTACATTTACACATTTTACTCATATTATTTATATTTTTTTGTTTATTATGTATCCCATGAGTTGAAAAAGTGGGTATAGTATCCCAAAAATTCCAATTGATACCCTTTATGATATGTGGTATTCTCTTACATATGAGTAAGTGCACATGACATCATGTAGTATTCCATCATGGATCCAGTGATTCGGGTCGCGATGCAACAAAATGGTATCATATCATCAAACCTTACTTACTTTATTCCTCTATTCGGATGGGAATGGTTAGCTCAGGTATTGGAAACTGGGACTCTGGTAGGGGAACTATGGCAGTGGTTGGTTATCACTAATGTGAGGACCACCAAATTTCCATAAATTTGGAAATTTATGTTATGTTGTTACAATTTATTATCATTGGGTGACACCCATGATTATAAATGCCATTTATGAGATTCCTTATATGTTCATGAATAATGACTGGGAACATATGTTAACAAAACATATATATATCTATTATGGTGCTATATAGATGTTCCATAATTAAATGCATTGATTTGTTATATATATTCCAAAAAAATTGTAATATATCTATGTTATCATGTTGTTTGATACAACTTTATTTGAAATAATTAGTGGTACTGAGAATGCCTCTGTGTTATTATATATATGATGTATGTCACTAAAATGTTTGGATAGAAACATGTGTTAGGGATAAGAGGGGTATTGATTTGTCTATGAGAAGAACTACATAATACCTTGCTTAATCTCATAGACTGTTTAGGTGAAACCTCGTGTGATCCCATATACTGATTAGGATTTACCCAGAGGACTCTAATTATTTTTTTAGGTTTGTTCCTTCACATTATAAAATATTTCATGTCCACAATGTCTTATAGGACTTCTTACGTTGAATGTTTAAATGCTTCTGAATGGGAGTATATTTTTTCATTACTATATGATGTTTTGGATAATACAGTTGATCATACTCTCTCTCATTCTATGTGGTTTAGGATGAATTTTATCTTAAATATATTATTTTCCATAGTTCTTTATTAGAAATATGTGGTCAATAATATTATTTTGTTTTTCATTATTTTCAACTCCAGTATTCTTTATCCTTATAGATCACCATATTCAATCATTATGCTTAATAATGGGTTTAAATATTTTCTGGAAATCTCTGACCTAGTAATGAATCTTATGTATTGACATATTATGATGATATTGATATCCCATTGGGATTGAATACTTTTTGACAACACATATCTTATAGTTAAAACCATGAATAAGGATATTAATTTTTAGTTGGATAGCTTTTAAAGTAATCAATTCATTAGACCCAATACCTGAATGGCCGACAGAAAATAATGACATGATCTTTGTCCATGGAAGGGTGGTAGTTTCTACTTCCAAAAGAGATGAACTAATGAAATATTATCATACCTCATGTTGGATGATTAATACTACAGTGAAAAGGATGTTCCATGTCATTATATTATAGTTTTGGTGGAAGGAATGAAGAGGGAAATTGTTGGTTTGGTCTCTCAATGCCTCACCTATAAGAGGGTGAAGACTGAGCACCTGCACCTGAATGGTTGTTATTGGTACTTCCAATCCAATGTGTAAGTGAGGGGGTATTATTTTGTACTATTCTGATTGGATTACCTAGGAACCCAAGGATTCATGACATAGTTTGGGTCATCATCGATTAGATAATGAATACTTGCACTTCTTACTGATCTGAGAGACTCACGTAGTGGGGGGTATGGGAAAAAATTATGCTCTATAGATTGTCTCCTTACATGTAGTTCCATAGAGAATTTTATCTGACATCAATGAACGTTCCATGTCACACTTTTCTTTCAAGGAATATATAATGAACTAGGGACTTAGCTAAGATTGAGCATGTCATACAATCCACAGATCGTTGAAATGATGGGTAATAAGGGATATTTTTTAGATGAGTTCTATAATTTTGGGTAACTGAACATTATAATAGAACATGGATGAATCCAATAGTAGAGTACCACTATTGTGGCCTGATTTTCCACCATTGATGATAAAAATTTAGTGTTTTCTAGAATCATTGTATACGGTCGGGACGCGATTGGAACAGAGAAACATTGCAGAGGATAAAGACACCACTCACAACACAGACTCGGGAATGTAATGGGAATGATAATGGGGATATGGTATTAAATTTATATGATATGGACTGAGCATAAACATATGGTGATAATGGTATTGGTTATTTATAAAGAGTGGTTTAATGTAATTCCTTTTGAACGTATTCCTTGTTTAATTTTTTTATTTCTCCTCTTTTTTTGAGCCATGTCTAGACTTGGTTTACCAGTAGCATTATTATCATATAACATGATTACAAGACACCTTATTATGTGAGAGGGAGTTTTTCAATACATTTTCTATGAGATTTATGAGTGACACAGTTAGTGGATAAGTGTAGTGTTGTACCATATATGCCTCTCTTCACGATATAGAGGTATGTACGATGTGTTCCATGTTTCACAACATCATAAGATCATATATAACCCTACGCCTATCACATATTTTGTGTATGTTGGGTTGGGGAAATATGCATAAAGTTAGGATCCTTAATGTTGAACATATTTCAATGTGAGGAGGTTCTGAATGGATTGACAGTCCAGCCTACCTAGATTCATAAGAAACATGGATGGATATAGGAAGATTCAGGAGAACATGGTTTTGGCCATTAAATATAGTAATATGAGTTATTTGACCTAGTCAACTATAGATGCTTCTCAAGGATGAGAATAATTTAGAGGGTGAAATTTTTAACGTCTTGAATTTTTAATAAAAAAATAAATCCCATATATGATAAATAATTAAGTGGAACAAATTTATTAATCAACATAAATTGTGTTTTTTTAAACACATCGTTATGGGTAAAATGCATAATTAACTCTCTAGAATATTAAGTAGAATATTTTTGGGTCAAAAACTGTTTTAGTGATTGATTCTGACATCCTCAAATCATCGAAGAAGGCAAAATAAATATAACAAATATGTTTTTTTAAGTGATTGAAATTAATTAATCATTATTGAATAAACCCAAAAAAAGTGAATTATACGATAAAACAAAGACAATCCTTGTGTCAAGAAGATGGTTTTTATCGTTGGAAGGGTATAACATTTGAAAAAAGCAGGCATTTGGATGCCCAGATAGATAATTACAGTTTTTAATTTATATTTTTAATATATTATATAATTTTAAAAATTTCTATATAACAGAAATGGTGCATGAAAATAAAAATATGACAAAACCATTGTGTTTAGAATGAGTTTTTTAACCAAGGGTGCTATAATTTGACTTACCTCAAATTAGACCATTAATAACTTTATAATTTAAATTCATTATCTTATGTGATAATAGAATAAAATGTCATTTATGTTTAATTTATTAAATTATAAAAAATGTGGGTGTAGGTGACGTTCATAAATATCCCCATGTTAAGTATCACACCCCCTTTTTCATCCTTAGGAAGCATAAAAAGCATCCAAGAATCATAAAATTAGTCCATTTTGACCATGATAAAAATTTAAACACATTTATGTGGTATAATAATCGAGTAAGTAATTATTTTTGGGTGGAATCATGGTTGGAAACAGGTATATAATTTTCATTGTGGAGACATATATTATTTTTATATTTTTCAACATCATGCAATCAAATAACCCTATATAAACACAACACACAAATCATTAGAATGACAACAAATCATCCTCTCATATTTAGATAAAAACAACTAGGAACTGAGAATATCACAGGGGTGTGTGGCCTCTATCCACCCTTACGACCTACTTATGTACTATGCATCTCTTTATATGTCTCTTGGTAATTTAAATTATTTAATTATTCTCCCCATTCTTATTATTCTATTTATTTTTTAAAATGGAGTCATATAAATTCGAAAAAAAATTAATCCTAAATTACATGAACAAAAAACAAATGAAAATTATTTATAAATTATCATAGTGTATTTTTGTGTGTTTTACCCAAAATTAATTCTAATAATAAATTAGTTAATTTCATTTAACAAAATTTATCAATTATTAATGATAAAAGCAATAAATGATAATTATAAAGTTTTATAAAATAGTAATTTATAAAAATTATTGAGGGGATAAAACATTTAATTTTTTCATGAAACATATAAAGGATTTTTCCAATGACAAATTTTTATAAATTTCTACACAAAAATTATTGAAAATAGTAGCTTGAAATTATCAACAATAATTAAAAGAAGTCATCTAAAAATAATTCCGTCTATCAATCTTGGATAATTCAATAGATATAAAGGGAATAAAATTGATCAACATAAGAGGTATATATAAATTTTATAAATAATTATTTTAATCACATTTTAATTATCCACTGATGATAATTATCATCACTTATGTATAAAAATGCTAAAAAGATAATTTAATGTGTTAATGCATGAAATCTTTTTTATCAATTCATGCGATTTTTTGAAATGGTAAAATTTAAATTTAAATTATAAATGTATTTTAAATTTTTATCATTTAGTATGATGTTTTAAAAATTATAATTGATAATTTATATTTTCAATGAATTTGGTTAATTTTAATCATTTAAGTTATGTTATAAAATGGAAATTGAAAAAAAATATGTGATAAATTTAATAATACCTTGTTAAATAATCAAAATAGAGAAAAACGTATCACATATAATGTTTTATTTCATTGAAATAATGATATATGATAATATTATAGTATTTTTTTGACATACCACAATCAGTGATGTTCCAATAGCTCAAGGCCATGACGTGTCACCCTAATGTTAGAAAACAATCGAGTGGTTTTCCAATTGTTAACATTGGAAGATACATAACAATTAAGTAAAGATTATAAACAATTTCCATTAATGTGATTATGATAATTCATTAATAATGTACATCCTAGATATTAAAATAATTTGGGTATGTTTTTTCTTTAAAAACTATATATTACACATGTTTATATTTGTAGTGTTAGCTATTTATGATAAATGATGTTTGATTATGTATATATTGTGTTCTACTTTACTCATGATGATGTTTTATTATTTCACTTATATATCCTAACAATCTTCATTATCGTCATTCATTAATTCATGGATCCCAGACAAGTGGACTGTTAACTTGTGTTATCTATTGGAGGAGGAATGTGTATGACTAAAAGACGTGGGTATGATGCATGGGGTAGAAACATGATGATACTGAGTGTATTCCATGTATTTTTACACTACAACTTGTGTTATCCAATATAGGAGGGATGTATATAACCGATAACAAGGTTCCAACACAAGATTAAGATGTACAATGATGCCTTGGGATGCACACAATGAAGAGGAGACTCCAATAAGTTCTCGGTCTCTTTTATGTTACTCGATAGTGAGCTTCTATGAATAAAGGATGCATTTTATACCATTTTCATTTGTATTTCAAACATTAAAATTAAGGGAAAATGATTATCTCTAGTTTCCCTTTCATACATAGAGTACATATCACTTTGTAGATCATTGATATTTGTGTCATATAACTAGGTATGAGGTTCCAATACATGAGGAAGGGACACAATAAAAATGATTGATGCTTCCAATGGTGAAGGACTATGGATTAGCTATCAGTACCTAATATGTTATCTCAAAAGTGTTTTTAGATTACTAAAGGATGTTGATTAGATCTAAATCCTCATTATTTCAACTAAATAAATTATGGGATTAATATTATCTCTCTTTTACTAGGACATATAGTAAAACATATCTTATTATAGATCATTAATATTGTTTCTGAAGCAAACACTAACATATATGATTTAATATCTAGGTGGACAATCATGGGACTATCTGACAACGTGGTTATCCATATGGTATAGAGCAGTGAAAGTACAATCAAGAGATGTGGTATCTTGGTTAGCGCAGAACTGCTCAATTTTTTATTGTGTGTTTAATTCACAATATATTTTGTGGAAAATTATTTTATTTTGGTAATGTCTAGTTTAGGATGCCTTAGTGGTCTCTTAATATGTCTTATAGTCACAATCTACATGTGAATTTTAGTGAAATTGTTGATTTTGTGACCAATGATCCGATATATGGTATGGATCATTTGGGGGATGTTTGAGATTTGGACTATGGAGATGGAGAGGACCAAGATATGCACCTAATCACTCCATGGATGATTTTTTATTTTATTTTTATTTAGTCTATTTCTTACTTTTGTTTTCTTTCCACTTTTGTTTGATGTTACATTTTATATATTCATCATTACATTTTATCATTTTACTCTGATTATTTATTTATTTTTGTTGATTTTTGTGCCTTTAACTCAACCCAGAGGTTATAGTCTCCCCAATGTTCCACATGGGACCCTCAATTCTAGTCGGTATCTTGTTGCGTATGGGGATTTCCGCATGAGGTCATCTAGCATTTGGGATCAGATAAGACAATTTGGGTTGAGATGTAACATTTCTATTCATATAAATGACCAATAATGTTATATAAAGTAAAAATATATGATTTTTGTCAGTTAGGTACCAAGAATATTTAATAACTGAAAAAATATACAAAAATTTTTAATGTTAATTTTATTAATAATAATTTTGAAATGATCTTAATTCAAATAATAATATAAAAGATGTGTCACACTCTGCCAAAAAGGATTATGAAAAATTTCTCAAATATTTTCTATGTAAAAACAAAGGAATAAGATCATTTTATTAATTTGAATCCCTCATTTAATGTATCATAATTAAAAATAAATCACCAGAACTTATAAGAATTAAATCATGAAATGATTGATGGAATTTTAATCAGCATGTGACAAAAAAACATTATTCATAGATTTCAAATTATCATCTCTCAATCTAATAATACACTCTACCCATTGTACTCATTCCATTCAACAAATTCGAAAATTAAAACACTGAATCATAGTGATTATACTAATCATATTTGTACTGGATCAAAATTGAAGCATTAATCTCATTGTGGAATGTTTTTTTTCCTTTACACATGAGAAGATAATTATGGAAAATGTTGTTGAACAAAATTATTTACCAAAATTTAAAACATAATATAGTTTTCAAGGAACACATATTATTTTTCCTTATTCCCTTGTGTCTAATTTAACTATAACATGAATAAATAATAGTGAGAACTCGTCTTCCATAACATTAGATTTCCCAAATGGTAGGGGAGGTATCGTTGCATCTGAAATTAAATCCTAACATCAGAATTGAAATAGTCTAAAATTGATGTTTCATCATAATAAGGGATATTACTGTAGACATTAATATAGAAGATACCTCTTGAACCAAATAATAAGAGTACGCTGTTTTTCCGACGATGTCATATTGAACCAATTTTGACCTTGTTCAAAATTTGATGTATCTCTTATACTTCTATTTATCTTTGAGTTATCTTCTTGTTCTCTTTGATGAGAGAAAATTTACTTGTTATATCCCATTTATTTTAATAATACAGCATGAAAATCCAAATAGGGTACCCAATCTCTTTATTCCTCTTATATTTTTTCCATCATATTTTGTACACAAAGATAAAATTTTATCATTCTCCTTTATTTTATTCGACACAGTATTATCCCCCATAATATCCAACATATCATCCCAATTTTCTATAAAAAAAATATATTCCTCCCACATTTAAATATCTATTTAATTTTTATGGGGTTCCTCTTCTTTTTACTCTTCTTCTATCACTACACAATAGTTGGTGTCATCAAGGAATATTTCATAATATGATCACAAAATGAACTTACATTTCATTAAGACTATAATTTTTATGGGCATAAAAATGGATCTATAAAATGTACATAATCATTATCTTTTTAATTCAATTATATTAGTTATTAAACTATTCCTACCATTAATAAAACCATATTATTTAACTATAGTTTCATGCTCTATTGAGATTCTTATGTATTTTTATGAGGTAGTTTTTTTGTTTCCTTTATACACTAATCCATTTTCAATAATTTCCTACTTGAGTACATGAATTCCCTATCATATTAGTTATAGTTGGATCACCAAACGAATGTGTTCCCTAGTGAATCACATTATTGAGAAATACAACAAATAATATATTTTGTATAAATATAATGAAAAAAAATATGAATATAATATATAATAAAAAAAATAAACGAAATTTTAAAAAAGAATTTCATATTGTAAAATCCACAATGTCTGAATTCTTATAATTTTTTAATGTCTTTTTATAACATAATTATTTATTTTTATAAATATCAATCATAAAATATAAAACTCAAATAAAAAAATTAAAAAATAATTTATATGTTACCGATGACGATCCATGTAGAATGGGGTGGACATAATTTATTTTAATTAATAAAATGAGAATATTTAGGTTGAAAATTGATGGATTTGGACATTATGAGATGGATGTAAAGAAAAATATGGTATTTAGTTTCATGCACTAATGTAAGGCATGTGATAAAATATTAATTTGATTGGTATGAGACAAAAGATCTCATGAGCCTCCCCTTAGAGTGCACAACATTTATTTAATGAACATAACTTTATTCTATTAATATTATGTTAGATCATTGATAGGTTTCTAGAAACATGTTGAAAAATCAACGAACATTCCATTTCATTTCAGGATACTAAGTGTGATAACCATATTTTTTAGGTGTTTTTGACTTTTTTTAATGTGTTTATATATGTTTTTTAATGGAATGTGTATGAAAGGAAGAAGGGTTCCTAATTCCTTTCAGCAAAATAAATTTTCATATTTGAAATATTATTTTATTATATTTAAAATATTATTTTTTATTTTGATTTGATTATATATATATAATATCATAATGGATCTTATATTTAACATCCATTATTTATATCATTAATGCACTAAGGAAATCAAATAGAAACCCTTACATAGGGATCCATTTTATAAGAGTCTTTTCCCGATATATAATTATGCATTTCTGATATGTGATTCTAATTCTCCATTTCTTTTGCCGAATTAATAATATATCACTATTAATTTTTTAGACAACCAATAAATAAATATCAATTACCAATAAATAAAAATTAGCTATTATAGTTTTCTACATTATATTAATAATAAAATAATTTTAATTTTTTTTTGAAAAATATAAATTGTTACTATTTATTTTATTAGAAATATTACTAATGAAATTATTTTCAAAGTAGATAATAAAGAATAATATGTTTTAATTAATTAAAAATCAAGTAATTTATAGTCACCAATGAAAAATATTAATAAAAACTATATAAAAAATAGAAAATATATAATTAATAATTACTATAATTATAAATTACCAATTAAAGATTATATTAAAATATTTATTAGTAATTAAAATTTATTTAAAATGAATATTTTTAAATAATAAATAATATTTATTAATTAATATGACTTATTATTTAACCATAATTATGAATTGTTATGTAATTAAATATTAATATTTTATTAATATTTTATTAATCCATAATATTTTAATAATTTATTCATCAATTATTAAATATTTTAAACATTATTATTTTTAATTAGATTCTAAATAATATTTTGAAATATTATTTATTAAAATTTCTATAAGAATTATTAATTTATAATTAATTAAGTTGTTTATATTTAATTAATATTTATTAATATATAATTAAATATTTTATAATTAAAAATTAATCATTAACTAATAATTATAATACAATTTTTAATAACTACATAGGAAAAAAAATTACAAATAATTATTAGTAATTAATATTAATGCGAAATTAATATCAGTAAATTTTAATTTTTAATATTTATATTTATTTATATTTATTATTTTAAAAATATTATTTGTAATTTTTATTTATAAGAAAAAAGTAGTTAATTAGTTAATATTTTTTTAAATATTTAATTAAAAACTTTTATGTATAACTTATGTTTTATTATAAATATTTAGTATGTAAATTATAATGTTAAATTTGTATAAGTTATTGTAAAATATTAAATATTAATATTTTTTAATAACTTAATAATTATGTGATAATTTATCAGTTAATTAGTAAGTACTAATTTTATATGTAAATAAATATTTATTAATTACAAAATAATTACAAAATAATTTAAAATTTTTAATTATATTTTTCATTATAATAATTAGAGTTTTAAATTTTAATATATGTTGATAATTATTTTTAACTAGTAATTAATATTTATATGAAATTATTATTATTAAATAATAAATCATATTATTTAATTAATTAGCTACTAATTATTAATTAGTTATTATTATTATTTATTTTATAATTATAATAATATTATTTAATTCATTACATTCTGGTAATTAATATTTATTAATAAATTAAATTAAGTAAATAATATTTTTTAATATTTAAAAATATTAACATATAATAAAAAATAATTATTAATAAATGTTTAAAATTACATTTTAGTTTCTGATTAATAATTATTATTATACATTATATATTTATTATTTATTATTGAGCTATTATAAAGATTAATTTTTAGTAATTATACTAAGTTTATTTTCTAAATTAATCAAAATTATTTATTTATTATTAACTATGTAAAATTAATTATATGTTTTCTATTTTTATTACTTATTTATTAATATTATTAAATAATTAAATTTAAAATGAGAAATAATATTATATAATTAATTTAATGTCAGAAAAAAGAACCTGAATCTCACATGAGAAATAAAGAATGATTTGTATGGAAAATCTTCTTATATACAGGATCCCTAGTGAAAGTATCTATCAGAATTCCATACTGTTTTCGTGGAAGTGCTACATGATATTAAATAGCACATCAGTTATGCGAATATAGTTTGTTATATATATATATATATATATTAACATATAGATTTAAATATACCAAATTATATATTTACTATATGTAATTTTATTTGCATGAATGGTTGAAGGCCTCCTAATTATTTTATACACATTTAAAAAAATGGACCTAGACATTTTTAAATAAATCACAAAACAAATGAACTTCATTTACACCCACATGGTTGTCAAGAATGGATGTGACAATCAATGTAAACTTATATTCGATTGGTACTCCATAGAAGATCTTGTAGGTCAGTATCTGATTAGTTTTCTAGTTCTAGAAGCCAAAAAGATACCCCCTATATATTTTCGTCCCTTTATTTTATTCCCATGGTTAATATCATTATTATATTCAAATTCCATTTCCACTTTTCTCAATGAATTATTTCTACATTTAAAATTTTCATCAACCTTTTCTCTATCTCGGCCCATGGTTCTGTTCATGTCTTTTGTGTCTACATTTTGAATGTTCATTCAAATATACCCATTCATTTGTGGAGTATTTTTAACCACTTCATGCTCAGTGACTCTGACATACACTATTTATGATTAAAACTCCACTAGGGAAACATGAATTTATATATAGTCTTAACGAATTAGTTTTTTGAAATCCTATTGAGCTCTAATCCTATGATGTGAGTCTTCTCCATATGGATCATCATTTCATGACCATTAATGGAATGTGTTGTGTCTATCATCTTTAAGGAACATGTTACAGTATACCATAAAAAAATTATGCAAAATTCTAATCCTCCTCAATTTGTCTAAAATACTACACTATACTCTGCTTATAACATATCCTCTTAAACCTGGAAATAATGTAGTGGTCATAGATAGAACATATTGTTGTACCTCTCGTACCCCTCGTGGTTTAATTTTCATGATCACAATCACTCTCTTATTTATCTAATCTTGTTTTAAGTGTTTTTGGATGATAGTCATGATTTCAGGTTGCCAAGGAATTGGGCCAAGAATGCCATGAAAGAAAAAGTGGACTGATTTCAGTCCACCGGCCAACCGGTGGAATACCATCGGCCAGCCGGTAGTGCCTGGGCAGAAGGCATCCCCTATGTCCAGACCACCGGCCAACCGGTGTACCATCACCGGCCAGCCGGTGGAACCCAGACAGAAGGGATTGCTACTGTCTCAGCACCGGCCAACCGGTGGCCTCCTCACCGGCCAGCCGGTGGTGCCTAAGAAGAAGCCCTCTCCATTTTCCAAAGCACCGGCCAACCGGTGGCCAAGCACCGGTCATCCAGTGGAGCCAGTCAAACTAGCTGTTGGGCTTTGACCAGACTTGTCCACTTGACTCCCAACGGCTCCGAAGGCCTCTCCAACGGCTCCGAAGACCCCCAAAGGCCATTTGAGGGTTCCCCCTCTATAAATAAAGGACTAGGAAGCCTCGAAAACGTACGATAGCCCACAGGAACATTGTTCGATCATTTGGCGAACCTCCGGCGCATTCCTTCAATGATCCCCATTTTCTCCAACTCATTTCCACATCCAAGGAGCACCACCATAGAATCTTGGGAGCACTATTCATCAACTTCATCAATCCATTGGCGCCCAAGACTTCTCCACATTACGGTTTTTTTTTATCAATTTGAGCATCAATTTGGGTTTGTGCCTACAAACCCCTCTTTCTCTCATCCTCTCTTTGTTTGGGTTTTCACACCACCTTCAAGGTGTGAAGAGGTTAGTCAAGCCTTCCCTTTAAAAGGCTTGAGTCATAGGTGAGCTATCCTTCACCTGTAATAAGGCTAGTGGGTTCTTGCTCAACCATTAAAAGCAAGTGGGTTCTTGCTCAACCATTAAAAGCAAGTTGTAATAGGTTCTAGACTACCTTAAAAGTCTAGTGGGTTTCTTGCTAAAACCATTAAAAAGCAAGCGGTAGTAAATCTCTCAACGGTTGAGTTGGGAGCGGAGACGTAGGCTTTGGTTTAAGCCGAACTCCGTTATCAAGTTTTGTGTCTTGCCTCTTTTATTTCCGCTTCAGTTTTTACTTTGATTTTAAATTGTTAATTAATTTTTGAAAGGCAATTCACCCCCCCTCTTGCCATCACTCTTCTTCGTATAACAATTGGTATCAAAGGCAAAATTTGAGTAATACCCTAACCGGTTTCAAATTCAAGATCCTTTGTGATGGCTTCAACTTCTTTCGCCCCCGAAGGCTTTTCTTTGGGTCGTGCTCCATTCTTTGATGGAACCGACTATACTTATTGGAAAACCCGCATGACCACTTTTCATAGAAGTATAGGTTATCCTATTTATAAAATTTTCATGCATGGTTATTCTCTTTCTTCTCCCGATGAATCCAAATGGACTCAAGCCGATATTAAAAATTTCAATCTTGATGGCAAAGCCATGAACGCTCTACATTGCGGCCTTGATCGTAATGAATTCAATCGAGTTTCCAGATGCACCTCATCTCATGAAATCTGGAAACTATTGGAGGTTATCCATGAGGGGACCAACAAAGTTAAGTATACTCGATTGGATATGTACCGTCAAGATTTTGAGTCTTTTACCATGCATCCATCTGAAAATATAACTGAAACGTTTACTCGCTTTACTAACGTTTGCAATGGGAGAAAGTCCCTTGGTGATGATGTGTCTGCAGAGATGATGGTCAAGAAGATCCTTTGGATCTTACCAAGCACATGGGCACCAAAAGTCACAGCAATCCAAGAATTAAAAGACATCAAGAACATGCCGGTCGAAGAGATCATCGGATCCCTCATGACCTAGGAGATCACCATGAGGAGGAAAGCTGAAAAGGAAGGAAAAACGATCAAAACTCCAAAGAACATCGCCTTCAATGTTCAAAAAGAAGAAAGCTCCTCCTCCTCATCGTCTTCCTCTTCAAGCGGCGATTTAGAAATGGAGAATCTTGCCCGCAAAATACACAAATTCATGAAGAAGCACAAGAAGAAGAAATCCCGAAAGGCTCAACCCAACGAAAAATCCGAGCCCGAGGTAACATGTTATGGGTGTGGCAAGAAAGGCCATTACAAGCCCGATTGTCCACTCAACAAGAAAAAGGCCAAGCAAAAGGAAAAGAAGAAGGCATTCAAGGCCACATGGAGTGATAGCTCCACATCCTCCTCCTCCTCCTCCTCAAGTGACAACGGTAAAAAATGCCTAATGGCATTTCATGAGGTAACCTCTTCCGACTCCACTTCCTCTAGTTCTTCAAATTCATTCAATCATTTATCTTATGAGGATCTCCAACATGCTAGAGATCAATTGGATGAAGGTTTTCACGAACTTTCTTCCAAATTTATTGCTTTAAAAAAGATTTTCAAAAAACTTTCTTCCGAAAAGGAACAACTTCTCAAAGAGAAGGAAGAGTTGTCCCTCAAAATCCAAAACCTTCCCGATGTTGATTCTATTGATTCAACAATCAAGGATTTAAAGGAATCTCTTGTCAAGTTCACCCAAGGTGAACAAAATTTGACCAAATTTCTAGGTTCCCAATGCATATCTAGAACCACCCAAGGGATTGGCTATTCCAAGCATGCTTCCTCTTCCCATGCTCCAACTATTTTTGTAAGGGGGAGCTCCCAATATAAATTTTGCAACTATTGTAAAAAACCCGGGCACTTAATTTATGAGTGCAATTGAAAAAATTCCCGGTATGGAAGGCCCAAAACTATTTTCTTTAACGATGAATTTCATAGGAGAAGACCTGCCACTAGACAAGTATGGATTGAAAAATCCCTTTTAGCGAGTCTCTCCAGGCCAAAATTTGTCTCGGTTTCAAAATCCTCTCCCTGGTGATTTGTTGTTTTTATTTAGGGGGAGTTAACCTTTTTGCTTCATTTTCAAAACTTTATTTTCAAAACTTCATATTCAAAACTTTCAATTAAAAACTTTCAATTCAAATCTCAAAAATTTCAATTGGTTTAAAATATCTATCTTGTTTTTCAATCCTTTCCCTCAATCACGTTTTATGCCCCGTGCTATTTTGATAATCACAAAGGGGGAGAAATTCTTGGTTGATTGGGGGAAAAATATTTCTCTCATGCTTTGCTTTACTTTTCAATTTATCCTTTAAAGCATGCCTTTCATTTCAGTCTTTTACATTGCTTGTTTTGGTGATTGTGATCATCAAAATAGGGGGATATTGTTGTACCTCTCGTACCCCTCGTGGTTTAATTTTTATGATCACAATCACTCTCTTATTTATCTAATCTTGTTTTAAGTGTTTTTGGATGATTGGCATGATTTCAGGTTGCCAAGGAATTGGGCCATGAAATCCATGAAAGCAAAAGTAGACTGATTTCAGTCCACCGGCCAACCGGTGGAATACCACCGGCCAGCCGGTAGTGCCTGGGCAGAAGGCATCCGCTCTGTCCCGACCACCGGCCAACCGGTGTACCATCACCGGCCAGCCGGTGGAACCCAGACAGAAGGGATTTCTACTGTCTCAACACCAGCCAACTGGTGGCCTCCTCACCGGCCAGCCGGTGGTGCCTGAGCAGAAGCCCTCTCCATTTTCCAAAGCACCGGCCAACCGGTGGCCAAGCACCGGTCAGCCGGTGGAGCCAGTGAAACTAGTCGTTGGGCTTCGACCAGACTTGTCCACTTGACTCCCAACGGCTCCGAAGGCCTCTACAATGGCTCCGAAGACCCCCAAAGGCCATTTGAGGGTTCCACCTCTATAAATAAAGGAATAGGAAGCCCCGGAAACGTACGGTATCCCATGGGAACATTGTTCGATCATTTGGAGAACCTCCGGCGCATTCCTTCAAAGATCCACATTTACTCCAACTCATTTCCACATCCATGGAGCACCACCATAGAAGCTTGGGAGCGCTCTTCATCAACTTCATCAATCCATTGGCGCCCAAGACTTCTCCACATTACGGTTTTTCTTGTTTTATCATTTTGAGCATCAATTTGGGATTGTGCCTACAAACCCCTCTTTCTCTCATCCTCTATTTGATTGGGTTTTCACACCCCCTTCAAGGTGTGAAGAGGTTAGTCAAGCCTTCCCTTTAAAAGGCTTGAGTCATAGGTGAGCTAGCCTTCACCTGTAAGAAGGCTAGTGGGTTCTTGCTCAACCATTAAAAGCAAGTGGGTTCTTGCTCAACCATTAAAAGCAAGTTGTAATAGGTTCTAGACTACCTTATAAGTCTAGTGGGTTTCTTGCTAAAACCATTAAAAAGAAAGCGGTAGTAAATCTCTCAATGGTTGAGTTGGGAGCGGAGACGTAGGATTTGGTTTAAGCCAAACTCCGTTATCAAGTTTTGTGTCTTGCCTCTTTTATTTCCGCAACACTTTTTACTTTGATTTTAAATTGTTAATTATTTTTTTAAAGGCAATTCACCCCCCCTCTTGCCATCACTCTTCTTCTTCTAACACATATCATCATGGTTTTCACATCGATCCAACTAGGATAAACAACATAGATCATTTCATCGCGTCTCAACTCATTTTATCCCTCTAGGAGTATATAACTAAACGAGAGAGTTGTGAGGCCATGTTGCATATCGTTTTAATAATACCAGACACCCATTTCATATATTCCACTTATAGATGGTTGTTTCTTTGTGGATCTTGAGTCACTAGTGTTGTTAAAGCTGTAACATTTCACTCCTAGAGTTCTTATAGTATTGTCGCAAAAGCAATGGTGAAGGAGGTGCGACAAGTGTGTCTGGGTGTGATGATTTGTGTGTTGAGGTAAAACTATGTCATATCATTATGTTCATAGTACCCATGATGTTATTCATGTACCATATAAAATTTCCAAATGGATGGATTCTAATAATTATTTTAATTTTCCCCATGACATGACATCATATCAGATTTGTTTCGAAGGATGCCTGATACCTGCACACATCAACTGTTATGCGAATGTCTATCCTCTAGCGACCATCAGAACACAAATCCATAATGTCAGTCAAATAACAGTTTCATGACTCTATAAACCTCAATTTTGTATGTTCCCCCTCTAATGTGTCTTTCTGTAGGGACTATATAGGGCTTCCATTGGGATATTCTAGCACTATGGGTTGATGGCCAACCCACTGGAAAAAAATTCAATTCCAATTGAGATTACCCAAAATATATGATTTAATATAAATAAAATGTTTGATACATAATTATATTTCTATTTTAATTCATTTATATCAATATTCAGTAAAATTTATTAATTTCCCACAAATGAATATTATTTATTAAATAATGAACATTTCAGAATCATAATAAAAGAAATAAAATCAACATGTACAAAATGTATGAAAAATATAAACTCATGATAAATATCATGGAAATTATTAGTAAAATATCAATGATTTTAATTATTTATATTATACATCATGATCACAAACATCATGAAATTTTAATTGATTGTTAAGTATACCCTAAAAACATATTTAATTAGGCCAACAGATTCATCTATTGAGTCTATTGATTCATCGAGGGGTATCTATGTTAGATCTCCACCTACCATTGCATTTCCAATACATTCATAATATAGTGAATGATAAATTCAATATATAAAATATATTCATTTTCAATAAATATCACTATTGAGTATTGAATATAGATATATCATGCTTATCCACAATCAATCAAAAAACATTCATAGATACACATCCAATATAAAAATGGTATATGGTTTAGGAAACAATTAGATCCATGATTAATTATGTAATGGCACAGACCTCTCTGGTCCATTCCATTGTAATAATGTGGTGTTGGAGGGGTTTCTGGAGGTCAAGGTGGCATGGAGGTGCGTTTGGGTGGAAATTTATGGAATGCTACATGGAAATAGCTTTCGCACAGTTGGCGCATGGTTTTCCGAAACCATCAGGCCAAACCATGCAATGCTGGTATTAGAGGTAGTGGCTAATGCATGGTTAGTGCACGGTTTGTCTATAAGTGCGGACTAACCGTGCGAGGAGTGTTTGGTGAACCTGAAGCTAATGCACGGTTAGCGCATGATTTGTTAAACTGTGCGGACTAACTGTGCAAGCACATAAAGATTGATCCTAAAACTGTGGATTTGATCTCTTTTGTCTCTAAATGGTTCGTTTAAGCATCTAAGTGGAAATAAATTGGCATTTCCCTTCCTTGGAGGTAGAAGAACCTCTCCCAAGTGTTTTGGAGGTGATCCGGTGGTTTTTCATGTTGAATCAAAGCCAGTTCCTTGAGGTATGTGATCGTTCTTGTTTGGTTTCTAAGATATATTTATATCTACTACACTGCTTCTCTCAGTTTCATAGATCTATGCTCATTATGGGTATATCTAAGCATGTGGATGTCCAATATTATGAGCTTTGGTCTTGGTTGTGTTAGGAGTGGAGATCTAAGGAGGATTCGTGGAGAATCAACTCGGTTTCTTGGGCGTTCTTCAATCGTTGTGGTTTTCCTTGAAATCCTTTTTGGTAGGGGATTCGTGGCATCTCTAATTGTTTATGTGCAATCATAGAGTTAACATGATTTAAACCTTCGTATCACAATGTAATTAAACTAATTAAATACTTGAACTAGATTAAAATAATTGGTTTGATCACATGTTGTTGCTTTGTACCATGATAATGGTTCACCTCTTGATTTGATAGATAGTGTGATATCAATGACTTGCTTATAAGAAAGTTGTTCTTGATGAAAATGATAAAGAACAAAAATCCATAATTAGTTGATAATTAATTTACTAATGATAAAGAGTCATGTAAACAAATCTAGTTGTTGTTGTTGCGTTTGTTGATCCAAATTTATGTTAATCAAATTGATGTCGTTGTCTGTGATTATTTTAGTTGTTTGGTAAACATAAACAATGTTAGTTCTTATTGTTTGAATAGTAGACTCATTTTTAATGGTCCAAGAGCCCAAATTGATGTGATGTTTACTTTCCTGCTTCTTGTGATATGATGTGATCCTAGATGGATGTTGTGATATGTGGGGGAATTCAATCTTTGTGTTTGTGGCTGCAGATGACACCTAGAGTGGTGAGATGCATAGGTTTATGGATGTGGGTGTTATAAAGGACATCAGGGATGATGTAATGGGATGGATGTGATTGTTGGATGTTTGCTACTTTGTTTTGTTGCTTATCTGCTTTACTTTTCCCCACTTCTCAAGGTAGTTGGTCTTGCTTACTCATCTTCCGAAATAGGTGAAGACACACGGGGTATTCCACGTGCTTTCCGTGTTTATCCTCTCAAGGGATAATGGGTGTACACTCTTTCTATAGGCAGAAAAGACTCAACAGGTAGTACAACTACTCACCCTGTTGATCCCCTTGTGTTTAGTTCCATAGGAAGCTATTCTAGAATGCCTTGAAATAGTTGAAAGTAATTCTGTAATGAATGTTTTATTAAATGATGTCAACCCATGGGGTTGGAGTTTGTTGAATATTAATGATGAGGTTGAGAATTTTTTAAGGGACATTGGTTTTTGGATGTGATGTTATTGGAATTTAATGTGAAATTGTTTATGGTTAATTAATGTTTGAAGAATTAATTAACATATGGTGGAATTGATAAAAAGGGAATGATGTAATCAAATAAAGCCCTTAAATGGTTGTGTACTTATAGGATACCAAGTCTTAGACGTAGAAGCCCAACGTCCGAGAGTTGCTAGCTACAATTGTATCTAAAACTAGGTTATGCCCATAGTGTGGTTGTGAGTTATGGTATATTCTGTACATTTTGTGTTTCTATACGCTACTCCACCCTGTCAGTAAGGGAAACTGGCACCTCGGGGATTCTGAGCCATGGGGGGTGTTTTCCCCAACATTTTTATTGGCGGGTGAATGGCTGACTACTCCATTTTATCCAACTCTCTTCTCTTGGGAGATACTACTGCCATTAGGAACGGTGGTTTGTTTTCCCCGTATATGTGTGTAGAGGTTTGTAATGGCTTGTGGTTTTTCGCACACATATATTCTGGATATAGTATCCTATGTACTACTATAGGTGTAACGTGTATAGGCTATGATGGATTGAGGATCCTAACTCGGTTTATGTGCTGTAATTTCTTGATGTATAATACCCGACGTTTGATACACATTATGTGAGATGTGGTGGATACCAAAAACTACTTGATTACTTTTGGTTCTGTGGAAAGTGTGGGGCATAAACCATGTGTCTGCGGTGCAAGCCATTGTGGTGCACGTGGTGTAGATTGTGTAGCTCAGCCCAGGTGTATATGGGCAAGCCATTGGAGTGAGATGCACCACACGTATGTCGTTGGGTAAAAGAGGAAATCCTGTGGGGATGTAATAGTGGGGTACCCATGATATTCATTACTATATGATATATTCTTTTATGCGTTACGTGGTGAGAGATTCCATGGTGAGGTTGGAAACATTGTATAACTGTTTAGGTGATGAGATGGTTTCACTTATTGTTCACTAGGCTATATCATGCTTTCTTTAATATTGCCCGAGATGTTTTGGGAAGGATCCTACTGAGTATACTGTTATACTCACCCTATGTTTATATAATCTAATTTTCAGGTCACATGGAGCATGTTGGAGATCTGGTGGTTACTACTAGCTTGTGGTTGCAGGAGCTGTTCGGGCATGTGGTCGCTGCTGTTTTTACTTTCTTTTGGGTACTTTCAGTTTTCTCTTTTAGTTGAGGCACATTTTCATGACATTGCATATGTGCACATGGGTTTTCTTTTATACATCAATTCTCAGTTGGAGTTGATTGGTTTCTATCTTATCTCTCTCCTCCGCATGTGTTCTCATAGAGGGTAATGCCTCCCATTTGTGTGTTTATTATACCCTCGGTGCTAGTCGCCAATCTAGGGCCTACTAGAGGCTGGACTCGAGGGTCATTATCCCCCTTATCACATTTCCAGCCCAGGAGTGGGACACATTATGGAGTGGGGGTCATGATAGGGTGGTATCAAAGGTCTGGTTGAGGGATATGATAGAGTCTGGAGTTAGGCACATGTGAGGTTGCATGGGTTGGTAGGGAAACAATGTAATTCATGTTTAGAAAGTGAGGTAATCACTGGAGTCCGGTTGAGACATAGGCGATTAGGGCCCCTGATGATCTGACATACATGCAATTATGTTAACAATGGCTACTAAATAAGGTGACACTGGTTTCATTATAGAGACCTAGGAAATGAACATTCATCATTCTTCCTTTTGCCTGTGTTTGAATGGGTAGACATTGGGAAATGTTAACCTAAATCAAATAAAAGAAAATAATTAATTAATTAATGTTGAGTCTTCAATATTCTATTCTTAGGAGCTCTATGTTTTTTTATTTTACAAGTATGGATTTAGGTCGACGTCCTCATTAGGTTTGCATAGAAACTATCTAGAAAGCTGTTCCAGCATATCACCACAAGGTAACGGCTGACGATGACAACATTTGGAGGAAGTCACACCGAGAGTTTCAACGCTAGAGTCTACATAAGTATGAGGGATCTGGTTCAGATTCATTCAAGGAAGACATGTTGTAGGTGGTCATGATAGGTTTCAATTCGATCCTCGCTCAGAAGGAGAACTGGTTGTCTGTGGTTGTGATGATGCTGCATGGAGCTGTAAGGTAGTGGTGGTTGTTGTTCCTTGGGGATCGTGAGGAGTCAACTATCTTATGGGAGGTGTTCCGAGACTAGTTTAGAGTCGAGTTCCATTCTTTGACTATGCATGAATCTAGTCATCATGAGCTTCTTACCCATCAATAGGGGAGTTCTACTATTCGAGAGTTTTTTAATCGATTTAAGTTACCATTTAAGATATTCTTCGGACCTGTTACCAGATATGGAAGCTAGGGAGAGGCATTTTGAAGATGCGTTGCATCTAGTTATCAAGTGCCAAGTCAACCCATTTATGCTAAAGTCATATCTTGAGGTACTATAGAGAGAAGAGGTCAGTTGTTTCTTATGGGTCTCGATAGTTACGTCCCCATGAACGGAAGTATTCCACCCATTATCTTGAGTTGACAGTCGTGGTGTTTTCTCTGAAGTTTTTGAAACATTACCTCATTGGTGAATGCTTTGTTTTTTTCAATGATCATAAGAGTTTGAGGTATGTTTTATCCCAGTGTGACTCGAACTTACAACAGTGTCAATCGATGGAGTTCTTATAGGAATATGACTTCGAAAAATCATATACACCTAGAAAAGGGAATAGTGTAGCTGATGTGCTGAGCCGAATGTCTTGTAGTGATGCGGTGCATGAATACGGTGATTCCGGGAGAGTAATGGAAGAACTTTCAGCATTTCATCTTGATATGGGAGAAGTTGGGGAAAGTTTTTATCTTTTTCATATGATGGTATAGTCATCCCTGATGTAGAAGGTGGAAGAGTCCTAGATGCGGGATATTGAGGTGGAGGTCTGGAGAGACATAGTTGTTTCTGGTGAGGCCCCTAATGGTTGTTCTGAGGATGAACAACATAGAGTGTTGTATCATGGAAGGATTTTTGTTCCCTTGGAAATATGTGATATGGTTCTCAGAGAGTCCCATAGTTCTCCCTTAGCGGTATATCCCGGCATGAAAAAGATGTATCAATCCATGAGGAGTCAATTTTGGTGTCCTAGGCTAAATCATGCAGTTGTTGAGTTTGTGTCCCGATATTTAGTTTTCCAGAAGGTGAAGGATGAACACTGTGTTCCTGGTGGTCTGCTCCAAACATGAGAGATTCCTCGTTGTAAGTGAGAGGACATCTCAATGGACTTTGTTACAGGTTTACCTTGAGCTCTGGGAGGACATGACGCTATTTGGGTGGTAGTGGATCGTTTTTCAAAATCGACCCAATTCAAAGTGATCAAGGAGTCAAGCACAACAGAAGTATTGTCGAGGAAGCGTCTGGAGGAGGTGGTGAGACTTCATGGAGTCCCAATTAAGATCATTTTTGGTCAAGTTACTCATTTTACCTCCAGGGTATGGAGAGGTCTTCAACATGCTTTTGGTTCTCAACTACGCCTTATCACTGATTTTCATCCTCAAATAGAGGGTTAGATAGAGCGAACTATCTAGACACTTGAAGACATGTTACACTCTTGTGTTCATGATTTTGGATTTTTATGGACACGACACTTACCCTTTGTGTAGTTTTCGTAAAATAATAGTTTTCACTCCACCATCGGTATGTCACCATTTGATGCCTTGTATGGCTGACATTTCCATTATCTGTTTTTCTAGAATGGGTTTAGAGAGACAACAATTCTTAGACTAGAACAAGTGCAGAATACAACATAGATGGTTCAGGTGATTTGTGAGAGGATAAAGACAGTGTAAGATCATTAGAAATCATATGCCGATCAAAGAATTATACCCTTAGAGTTTAATGTTGGGGATCACGTGTTTCTGAAGGTGACTCCTTGTCATGGGAAGCGAAGGATAGGTCGTGGAAGTATGATTTTTCCACAGTTTATTGGGCCTTTCGAGGTGTTAGATCGTGTTGGAGCTGTGGCATACCGAGTAGAACTTCCCCTCAGATGTGTTCCATACATGATGTTTTCCATGTATCACTGCTCCATTGTTATCTTCATGACGAATCTCATAGCATCGATTGGGGAGAGATTGATGGGGATGATGATGGAACCCTTAAGGAGTGACTTGTGGAAATCCAAGACCAGAAGGAGAGGGTTTTTCATTGGAGTTCTATCCCTTTAGTTCGTGTCATGTGTTGACACTGTGTCTTGGAGGAGAGTACTTGTGAATGTGAGTCACAGATACATGCCTAGTAACCTGAGTTGTTATATGTTTAATAAATTTCATGTAATGAGGATCCCTTATGTGGTTGCGTAACATTCATGTTTATGAGATGACGCCACTTGTTTCTTCAGTGTCTTTATCTCTATTGATTGGTATCTCGATGGGTGGTTGTTCAGACCCTATTTCGTTTTCTCTTTAGGTGGGTTTTGGATTCTTGAGGATGAGAATGTTTTGAGAGGTATCTGATGTAATGGCCCAAACCTCTTTGGTCCATTATATTGTGAAAATGTGGTGCAGAAGGAGTTTCTGGAGGTCAAGGTGTCTTGGAGGTGCATTTGGGAGGAATTTTAAGGAAAGATAAGGGGCAATAGCTTTCGCACGGTTGGCACATCGTTTTCCTAAACCGTGTAGCCAAACTGTGCAAGGTTGGTATTGGAGGTAGCTGCTAATGCATAGTTAGTGCACGATTTTAATAACAGTGCGGTCTAACCATGCGAGGAGTGTTTGCTGAGGCAGAATCTAACGCACGGTAAGAGCACGATTTGTTAAACCATGCGGACTAACCCTGCAGGCTCATAAAGATAGATCCTAAAATTCTGGATCTGAACTCTTTTGCATCTAAATAGTTTGCTGAAGCCTCTAAGTGTCCATAACTCGAGATTACCCTTCCTTGGAGGTAGAATAACCTCTCCCAAACATTTTGGAGGCGATCCAGAGGTTTTTATTGGCGCATCGAAGCCGGTTTCTTGTGGTTTGTGATCGTTCTTCTTTGGTTTCGTAGATCTATTTAGATCTACTAAACCTTATCTCTCGGTTTCATAGATCCATGCATGTTATGGGTAGATCTATGTATGTGGATATCGAATATGATGAGCTTTGGTATTGGTTGTGTTAGGATAGGAGATCTAAGGAGGATTCATAGAGAATCATCCCAGTTTCAATGGCGGTCTTTGACCGTTGTGGTTTTCCATTAAAACCATTGAGGTAGGGGATTTGTGGCTTCTCTAATTGTTTATGTAAAATCGTAGAGTTAGCATGATTTATTCCTTTGGATCCCAATGAAATTGACCTAATTAAATACTTGAACCAGATTAAAAGAATTGGGTTGATCACATGTTGTTGCTTTGTACCATGTTAACTGTTCTCCTCTTTATTTTCTAGATAGTTTCATATATATTCCATTCTTGTTAGCATGTTGTTCATGATGAAATTGATAAAGAATGTAAAGCCAAAATTAATTGATTATTAATAGAATAATGAAAAAGAAACATGTAAACGAATCTGGTTGTTGTTGTTGTGGTTGATCCAAAATGATTTTAATCAAATTGATGTCGATGTATGTGATTATTTAAGTTGGTTGTTAAACCTGAAAATTGTTTGTGCTTGACATTTGAAGGCAAGATGTCGTTGTAAAGGGCTAAGAGCCCAATATGATGTTATATTTACTTACCTCCTGCTTGTGCTGTGATGTGGTCCTGGATGGTTGTTGTGATATGTGGGGGCATTGAGGCCTTGTAGTTGTGTAAGCGAATTACGCCAAGAGTGGTGAGATGTATAGGTTTATGAATGTGGGTGTCAGGGAGGACACCGGGGATGATGGAATGGGATGGATGTGATTGCTAGATATTTGGTTCTTCGTTTTGTTGTCTATCTTCTTTACTTTTCCCCACTTTTTAAGGCAGCTGGTCTTGCTTACTCATCTTCCGAAAGAGGCAATGACATGTGGGGTATGACACATGCATTCCATGTTTATCAACTCATGGGATAATGGGTCTATAATATTTCTATAGGTGGCAGAGACTCAATAGGTAGTACATCTACTCACCCTATTGAGCCCCTTGAGTTTAGTTGCATAGGATTATTTTCTAGAATGCCTCGAAATATTTGAAAGTAATTCTGTAATGAATGTTTGAATAAATGATGGAAAACCATTGGGTTGGAGTTTGATGAAACTTAATGACGAGGTTGAGAACATATGAATGGACAATGGTTTTTGGATGTGATGTTAATGGAATTTAATGTGAAATTGTTTATGGTTAATTAATGATTGAAGAATTAGTTAACGTATAGTGGAATTGATAAAAAGGGAATGATGTAATCTAATAAAGCCTTTAAATGGATGTGTGCTTATAGGATACCTAGTCTTAGACGTCACAGCCCGGAGTCCAAGAGACGTTAGCTGCAGTTGTATCTATGACTAGGTTATGCCCATAGTGTGGTTGTGAGTAATGGTATATTCTGTACTTTTGGTGTTTCTATATGCTACTCCACCCAGCTAGTAAGGGAAACTGGCACCTCGGGGATTCTAATCCCAGGGGGGGGTGTTTTCCCTAACATTCTGATGGGAGGGTGAATGGTTGACTACCCCCTTTGACCTCGTTCTCTTCTCGTGGTAGATACTAGTGCCTTTAGGCACATCGGTTAGTTTTCCCAATATATGTGTGTAGTGGGATGTAATGGCTTATGGTTATTCGCACACAAATATTCAGGATATAGTATCCTATGGAATACTATAGGTGTAACGTGTATAGGCTGTCATGGATTGAGGATCCTTACTCAGTAAATGTTCTATAATGGCTTGAGGTATAATACTTGATGTATGATACACGTTATGCAAGCTGTGGTGGGTCCCAGAAACTACATGGTTACTTTTGTTTGTGAGGATGGTGTAATGCTTATCCCTAGTGTCTACAAGACATATTTTGTGGTGCACGTGGTGTAGAATGTAGAGCTTAGCCCAGGTGTATACGGGCAAGCCATTGGAGAGTGTTGCTCATGACGTATGTCATTGGGGCAAAGCGGAAAACTAGTGGGAAAGTAGTAGCGGTGTTCCCTTGAAATTCTTTACTATATGATATAATCTTGTATGCATTACATTATGAGAGTATCCATGGTGAGGTTGGTATCATAGTATACTTGTTTGGGTGATGAGTTGGTTTCACTTGTGTTCACTCAGCTTTAGCTTTCTTTCACTACTTTTTCACGAGAGGCATTGTGGAGGATCCTTCTGAGTATACTGTCATACTCACCCTACGTTTATATAAACTATTTTTCAGTTCACTTGGAGCCAGTTGGAGATCAATCTGGTTACTAATAGCATGTGGTTGCAGGAGTGGTTTGGGCTTGTGGTCACTGCTTTTTTTACATTCTTTTGGGTACTTGACGTTTTCCCTTTCAGTTATACTACTTTTTCATGACATTACACATGTGCAATTGGGATTTTTTTATACTTCAGTTCTGAGTTGGAGTTGGTTGGTGTCTTTCTAATCTATCTCTTCTGCATGTGTTCTCTTAGAGGGTAATGCCTTCCATTTGTGTGATTATTATACCCTCGTTTCATGTTGCCAACCCGAGGCCTACTGGTGGTTGGACTCGGGGGTCATTATCTCCCTTCTCACATTGCCTACCCAGGAGGGGTACACATTGTGGGTAGGGGGTTGTGACAAAATAATATGGATATTTATCATAAATATAATTTTTAATTATCACAATAGAGTGAATGTTTCATGAAATTGTTAGTAACCAATAAATTAATAAGATAAAATAGAAGGCCATCAATTCATTGATATTTTATATTCATAAAAAAGAGTTGTGAATTTGAAAAATAAATAAATTTGAAGTAAAATATGAAAATGTTATTAAATTATTGTTTTTATTTGTACACAAATTTTAAACTAATATATTATGCTAAATATCATTAATCATTTATGGAATGAGAGAAGATTAATGGCATTGTAGATATTGAATACATTGTATTAAAATGCTTATAAATAGATTCAAAATGACCCAATGAGAAAAACATTAAAGGATTCCACATATTATAAAAGTAAATATATACCATAAAATTATTTTATATTTATTTTGATGAAATAGAAGGACTATTGTAAAACAATTTTTAATAATATGCATAATGGAGAAAAATATACTGCATCTTAAGTGAAATAATGCCGAATTTTCTATTAAATATTTATTTATATTATTAAAGTGTAAAAGAAAACAAATTATGAAGAAGATATGCATTCTAAAAAAATTAATTAGGGTATGAAAAATATATATTTTATGAAGGATGGATTATATAATTCATTCAAGGAATATTATGCCAATCTGATGGAAAATTGATTTCAAAATAAATCCATACCACTTTAGTAACAATATCTAAATATCCCATGAAAATTCTAATGATTAACAGAGACATTATTCATAATAAATATTTATATATATTAATGTAGTATGAAAATTTAAATTTTTATATACAACATCTATAATTAAAATGATGCATAATATTGAATTTTTGTCAATGGAATGGAAAGAGAGATGAAGTCACTTACCTTACACATTATTTTGATTGACCTTTCATTAAACTGCTGTAAAATGATTCAAAAAATGAAACTAACATATTCCCAAACTATATTAGAATTTATAATATAATAATTTATCCTGTTATAGAAAATTATCAACCAATCATTAAAAATATTTCATAGTCTTCACTATTACTGGTGTCAACAACATTGTTTTCTCATGCATTATTTTCATGTATGTTTTAGTTCATATTAATAGAAATTTATTAAATCATATCCAAATTATAAATTTTCATCAATATAATATTTATTAATTATATATATTTTTCGTAACATAGTGATTGTTTTAAAGGAAACACTATTTTTGATAGCGTACATGATATGCCACATCGAGTTTAAATAAATGAGTAAATATTTATTATTTAAATGTTTAAATGACAAAAAAAACATTCAAAGAGTAATAAAAATAGGATGTACTGATAAAGAAAATATTTTTTATAAATTAATGTATAAAAATTTTATCAATTATTTATAAATGAATGTAAAACCCTATTTATATTAAAATTAATTGTTTTTATGAAAACATTATAAATGTGAACATGTGTATTTTATATTAGTAAATAAAAAATTAACTCAATTTAGATTATATTAATTATATATATATAAAATTTAATCTATTGTTTAATATTTATCTTATATATTTTTATGTCATTAAATATGAACAATGCAATTATTTGCATAGATGATGTTTTTATAAGGCGATTTTCTGGCATTTTATGGATCACGTGTATCTAATCTATTTTTTTTGATATTATTATATATTATATTATAAAAAATAATGGGATTATTATATAAATAAATATACAAAAATACTTTTATTTATATTTTGTTATTTTACTGATTAGTTTAATTTTTTGAAGAATTATAACGAAATTCAATATTATAATTAAAAACAACATTTTCAAAAAATTTATTTATATTTGTAAATTATATATTTGAGGGGATTTAAATTTTAACGAGATATTTTTTTATTATATTAAAATATATTCATTTGAGTAAATATCAAAAATAATTTGGATATAAAAACATTTCTACATTTTTATTTTTTTTAATTTAAAAACATGTTTTCTCAATCTGTCATGGGGGTAATTGTTAAATTAATTCTAACATATTTTGTTTATTTTAAATTAAAAAATTGAATCCAAATATAGATTCCTGACATCTAAATTTTTTAAATTTGTTCATTCTATTTTATGAAATATTGAATAGTAAATATAATAATCTTTTTTAATAATATGGAAAATTGTAATTTGTGTAATTAAAGGTAAAAATAATATTATAAATGTTATAAAATTACTTGTAAACATGTTATAATTATATTGGATGAGTTATTGTCTACCAAAATAATCATGAAATTTTTTATGAGTTCTTGGATCCACATGTGTGACTTTAATCAATTTATATTATTCAATTCATTGAAACATCAATATTTTCATACTTATTTCATTAGCAACAGAAATATTTTACATATTCGGTTACATATGAGATATATTGGAATATAACTATTATTTTGAAATAAAAAATGTTTTCTTCGTCATTATATTTTGTTAAAAAAATTATGAATGAAATAATTAAATTAATGGAATCCACATTGATGACGTAGTAATAGATTAAAAAAATAAAGTATCAGATAAATCATATTAAATATATAAAAATATATTTTTTAGAAAATTAATTTCATCAAAAAAATTTATTGATTAATTTAACATGTTTTTGACGTTTTAAATGTTTTTTTCAATTATATCATGGTGTTATGATATGTTTAATAAGTCATGTAATGAATAGTATAATATTTAAAATTACAGACATTTTATTATATGATATAAAACTAATTAAAATATGAAATCAACTCAAGATCTTGGGATAAGACTCAAAATTTCCTAAAACTATCTTTTTTTTATTAAAATTTTGTTTAGAGTAATTATATAAACATCAACCTATAAATTATATTATATCATGGAAATAATTAAAAAGGTTAAATATTGTTTAAAAAAAGACAGTGATTAAAAATAATCCAAACTTGTCAAATTTTATTTGTATTAATGTAAATAGATTGATAATCATCCAATATTAGAAAGAAATTATTTTTTGGTCCCCATGGAATATAAAGTTAATTTTTATTCATTTCTCCATTTAAATCATTCCAATAGTAACTCTATACTATATTATAAAAGGGTTCCAATTCTTCTATATTCATGTCTCCTGAAAAACATTTTTAACCCTCCATTATTTACCTAAATACAATATTTGAATCTCTTCCCTCATTATAGAGATATTATATTAACCATAAGAGACACTACAGAAGTGTTAAGGTGCCAATCAATTGATATATTATGATGAAATGTTGACATTTTTATTTAAGTGATTTTTCTTGATTCTTGTTACCCTTCATTCAAATAAGCATCAACTATGATGAAATAATAACTAAAAATTATTAAATATAATTAGATGTAATTAATTTTTTCTCATTAAATAAATCCATCACTACATCCTTAAAATTGTGAATGAATTAATTTTTTATTTATACAAAGAACTACCCGCTCATTAACTGGTATAATGTTTTCCATCACAGTCACTCAATAATATTTATAATAATTTTATCAACCCCCAAGCTCTAAAATGGATGATATCATTGTAAGAATTAAATACTATAAATAAGTGTTAAAGAAAAAACATAAGGATTAGAAAAAAAATTAAAACAGGTCATATTTTTATTGGGTGAATGAATTTTGAATGATCATCATCCAATTATCAAAATATATAAGTTTGGAGAAATTATAGATATGATAGATTGAAGACTTTTACTTAATATTGACATCATAAAAGTGTCATTTTTTATATATGTACCAAATCTTTTCAAACCATGAAATATAAACCTAAATAATTAAATAATTGTTATAACATGGTAATATAAGATGTAAAATAACAGTAAGCATGAAATTTTTTATAAAGAAATTAATAATTATCATAAGTTTAATTATCAGAAATGTAAATGTTATAAATGAGGAATTAGAGTAAACTTAAGGGACTTCATATCAATCTCCATTTGTTAATTCATTTTGTATGTTATACACCTACATAATTTAATGAGTTTTATATATAACTCCATTTAACAAATAATATAATTTATTTATTATTATTAGGGTATATAATTTTTTTTAAATGTTATTATTTTCATGGGGATTAAGATTTTACTTTTTGATGTGGTGTGTAATAGTTTGAGTGTTTAAATTTGTAATTCCAAAGTTATTCATCGATTTCAATTTTCATGATATTATTTTCATTAAAATAAATTTATTATAGAGGAATGTTCATATCTATTTTTAATATCGATCAATGGTTCTATCAATGAAATATTTGACATTATTATATAGAACATCTTCAATGGAAATGTAAAAAGGAATTTTCTATTTTTAACATACATTGTGACAATAAATTTTTCTCCATTGTGGCCATTATTGTTTTAGTGTCCATCTTTTCATGATCTCATGATTAATGAAACAATAAAATATATTATCTGAACGAAAATGGTATTTTTATCTGAAACTATTTTATATGTGATTAAAATATATTATCAAAGGATTTTATGATGAATGATTTTATAAATTATATGAAACCTATGAATTATAGGAAATGGGATAGGCTGGTATAGCCTATAAATTGGGTAGCCTAAATAATGTTGTGAATGTTTATAACTTTTTAAAATGGGGTGGTGCAAACAGTAATGGAAAGACAGTTGGAGATTTACATGGGGTGGCCTAGATAGTGTTAGTATAAGGCCTTAGCCTTAAACCTTACTTAATATTAAATTAAATGAATAATTCACACTGAGGATCGTTTCAGGTTTAGAGTTTTAGAGAATTAGAACATAACTATTACATCTCAAAAGATTACAATGTAGACACTTCTACTATGTTTCCATAAAATAAAAACTCTTAAAAAGAAACATGTCTACTTCCATGATTTAAATAGCATGACTTTCCCTTGATCACATACATGACCCTATTCCAAATTAATTCCTGTGAAAAAACATTTCAAAAAAACTTGGGGTGAGCATAAAAAGCTCACTAAGGGATACACAAAGAATGAAAACTGTTAGTTTATCAAAACAACAAGTAAACCATGTATACTTTTTCAAAGTAATACTTTCCACCTTTATGAAGTAGTAAAAACTCTTCACTGAATAAAAGACCATTACGTACCCTTTTGTAACCAAAATATTACAATAGAATCCATATAAAGATCACATAACATATAAAGGTAACTTGGGACATAAACATACTTAAGTGGAATAACCATATAGTCAACATACACACATATCACTTAATGGAATATCCATTCAGCCAACTTCCATTCATACTTAATAGAATAGCCATACGGCCGACTTCCATAATCAATGCATTGGAGGTTATAACGTGACCACCCATCCTGGTATTCATGACACCACCCATCATATGGTTCATCACGTAACCACTCGTCAAATGTCCAAGTACCATTATAAAATCATAAGAAATAAAAAAACATAATGGAATGAAAACATTTCCACATTTTGATCACAATATATCACATAAATATATTGACATTACAAAACCATTATAAAAACCATTTTCTATACCAAAAATACATAAAAGAGTATATGGTATTTATTTAGTTTTTAAAAAAAACATTACGACTTGTTGAGGAAGCCAAAGACCAAATAATACTCGCGGCGGCGAAAAAAGTTTTTGTCACTGCATACGTTAAAATAAACATTCCTTTTTGTCATTTTGTAAAACGCTTTGTAGAAAAAGACTCATTCAGTATAAAAGTAAACGTCAAAGGGTTTTATACACCGTATAAAAGAATGTTGTGTATAAAACAAAATATGCCTCAATGAAATGAGATTGAGACGATGTCCCTTACCTCGGGTCTGACTTGACTCGATCGTTCTTTAACGTCATGAATAATAAACTTGAGTTAATTTTCTACTTTCTTAAGAACCTTTTTCAAGTTCCTTATTAATTTTATATCACTTATTACCATGTTATGGACATTATGTATTCATTTATGTTAATAATGTTTGCTTTGTCCATATTTGGTTCTTAAGTCAAAAGTGGACTTCTTACAATTACATGTTGTTCATGTGGTCAAAGGTTCATCATATCCGGAATGATATTAATGATTTGGATATCATATATATCATATATACCCAGAATATACATGTATTTTTAATTTTACATAATCATTTAGAGGTAAGAAATGAAATGCACCGTTCATGGAGACGGTAAGCCATACGTACACATGAACGCTACTTTCATTTCTATGTCATATTAATGGAATTATAACTAAATGTGAGATATGTATATTTTTAATTCCAGAATTGTATTCATACTTTAGAAGTATCATACATCATATATATCCATTATATGTACTTATAATAGTACATTACATTTGAGGATATGAAATGAAATGCACCGTTAATGGAGATGGTAAGCCGTACGTACGCATGAACACTACTTTCATTTCTATCTCATACTATAATGGAAAGAAAATAATAATTATATAATGGTATATTATAATTCCAGTATAACATCATATATAATAACATTAAATCCATCTTTTATACGTCCCACATATGGCATTAACGAATCAAATCATTTTGAGGGGGCGGTAGTCCGCACTTCCTTAAATGATGATATCGCGTTTACCCATAATGGAAACCATAATGGAATGACCAAAATGAAAAATAAATAAGCTTAAGAAAAACATAAACATATTATATATCATATATAAATATAGTGACATCTTAATGGCCACCTTTGAATGTGTTATATGAGTGTTGAACAATCATCGTTTCGTGAGGCAGAATTTCTCCATCCACAGAAACAGTATGTTCATTAACCATTAGATGAAGCTGTGTGTAAGTGTAGCTAGAGTCCTTCTTATAAAAAAATCCTAGTATATTTTAGATACTGGAGTTGTTACAAAAGAAATGAATAAAATGAGTTTAGGGGGTTAGAGAAGAAAAATAAAACAAAAGAACAGAAGAGAAGACACTACCTTTAAGTCTGGTAACTCCTTTTGATTTGAGCTCAAAGGCTTCCTTGGGAAGACTTCTGCCCAATGTGAGGCGTCAAGGAGTAAAAGAGTGATGTAGGGACAAAATGGGAAGTGTTTGTCCGAGCCAATGCCTTGATAGGTGTGGGTATGGGGGTAGAGGTGGGGGCCTTTTATAAGAGGAGAGGAGGGGTACTCTTGGAAAATAAGAAAATGTTACTTTATTTTAGAATGAGTTTTGGATTTTAATGGTCCCACATTGATGTGTTTTGAGGATAAGGTGATAAGGGTTATAAATCCCCCATCCAATAGGTTTTGTACATGTGTAGGTCTTATATTTTACATTATCTTTCCATTTTATTTAAATCGTTAAATAATGAGGTCATCGCTGCATCATCATGATGTCATAAATAATTTAATCTATTTAATGTCTAAAAATTATAAAAAATAAACTATGATGTAGGAAATATGTTTATATTTCCAATTAATATTTATAGTAAAAAATCTTACTTGTTTAAACCCATGTAAAAATTGTTTTTGTAAATTAACTCATGTTTGTGACATTTTCATTTTAACATTAAATAAAAAGATATTTATATAATTTTCCAACCAAAGTGGCTTTATGGGGTCCCCAAGTTGACCCTTGGCTTTTCTTTGTCGTTCATGACACATCTAATAAGGGTAGGACAAGTGCCTAGGTATTTTCAATTTATTATAATATCATTTTTTCCTTAAATTGCACTAATTACCTCTAACCGCGATTAAAAACTTAATAAGTTACTATTCACCAAAAAATTATTCTAATCCCATTGAACCACATTTTATATCATAATGACAACCATGTATGTCGGATTTTTGAAATTCAAAACACCAAGGTGGTAAAATTTCATTTAAATGGAAAATCAGCTTTTATAAGTACCACTTAGTGGTTTCACTATTCATCAAAAATTGATGTTTTTCAGATAAGTACCAAAAATTCACCCTAAGTTATATTTGATATTTTGAAATCAAAAATGATGTATATTTTCCAAAATTTAAAACATATGAGTTGAATTAATTAATTTAATAACTAATTCCCTCGGTTAGAGCAAATAGCATGTTTTTATTAAACAATAATTATCAAAAGATTGATACTAGTTTAAGTCCAATTTCAAAGTGAAATTAATTCCAACCACCCATATTGGATTCAATGGAAAAAATATGTTCTAATTTCACATTGAAAACACTTCAAAATATTATCTAATCATATTAAAAAATTAGATTAAAAACAGGTTTTGAATTAAAATACAACATTTTTCTCTATTCATTAAAAAATGATCATTATGGGAAAAATACAGAAAATTTACACAAAGTAAATTTTGAAGTCCCGATTATAAAGAAGAAATTTATTTTGTCTAATTGAATGTATAAGAGTGACCTATACTATATTTAATGACGGTTCTCCATTAAAAGTAGATAAGTGGACCTTTAGCGAAAATTAGAGTATATATGCCTAAAATTGAATTCTTTTTTATATTTTAAGCCTTTATCCATAATTGGATAAGTATAAAAACATTTAAAAAACATATATAATAACATTTTAGTTATTTATATTCATTCCCACCAATACAACGACTACGTGTAAACTAACATTTAAAATAATATTATTTTATTACTTGTGTGCAACGTAAGATTTCAAAGAAACTCTCTGTTGCGTATCGGGTACAATATCGAACATATCAACCCCTTTAAAGTAAAATTAATATTTATTTCACAAATATTAATAAATATGAAAATGTATTATTCTTTATTTACCTGGGATGTTACATCCTTCCCCCCTTTTTGGGAATTGCGTCCTCGCAATTTTATTCACTTATCAAAACAAGTGGGGGTATTTATACCTCATAGAATTTTCAGATTCCCACGTTCCCTCTTCAACCATATAGTTTTTTCACAAAACCTTTATCTCGTGAATTACCTTATTTCGAAACACTTTCTCTCTTCGGTCAAGAATCTGGACTGGTTGTTCTTCATAAGAGATATTCTCTTCCAAACTGAACTATCTCTGGGATGAAAACATGAAATGGATCTGGCATATACATTCTCAACATCGAAACATGAAAAACATTGTGTACCTGAGATAAACTTAGAGGTAAATCCACTCGGTATGCAACTGATCGAATTTTCTCCAGAATTTCATATGGTCCAACGAACCTTGGACTCAGTTTTCCTTTCATACCAAATCACATCACACTCTTCCATGTCGAGACTTTGAGAAAAACATGATCACCTAACATTAATGATAGATCCTTCCTCTGGTTATCTGCATAACTTTTCTGTCTTCTCTGAGCTGTTCTCATGTGTTTTTGAATCAATTGAACTTTCTCTGCCATCTCTTCTACCAATTCTGGTCCCATCTGCTTCCTATCACCCACATCATCACAAAAAGCAGGAGTTCGACACCGTTTACCATATAATGCTTCAAACGGAGCCATCTGTATACTGGAATGAAAACTGTTATTATATGAAAACTCAACCAAAGAAATATGTTGGTCCCAACTTCCCTGATAATCCATCGAACAAGCCCGTAGCATATCTTCCAATGTCTGAATTGTTCATTCTGAATGCCCATCTGATTGAGGATGAAAAGCTGTACTAAAATTTAATTCAGTACCAAACGACTTTTGAAGTCCTTTCCAAAAGTTAGAAGTAAACCTGGGATCACGATCAGATACAATGGACAAGGGAACTCCATGAAACATGATTATATCTTTATGATACAAACGTGAAATTTGATCTAGAGAGAGAGAGTATCTCGAATAGGGAGGAAATGAGATGATTTAGTCAATCGATCAATAATAACCCATATTGCATTTTTACCTCTAGATTTCTTCGGTAATCTCACAACAAAGTCCATGGATATATTTTCCCATTTCCACTCTGGCACTGGTAAAGGCTAAATCATCCCTTTCGGTAACTGCCACTCTGCTTTAACATGCTGACAAGTCAAACACATCACAGTAAAATCAGCAATATCCCTTTTCATTCCATCCCACTAGTAATACTCCCACAGATCTTTGTACATCTTAGTACTGCCAGGATGAACTAAAAACGGGGAGATATGAGCCTCACATAACAATGCATTCTTCAACTGTGAATTAGAAGGCACACATAATCACTTCCCAAATCTCAAAACACAATCATTATCAATGTTGAATTCGGGCAACTTACCCTTCTGAACCAGCTCTACCTTTTTCTGCAACTCACTGTCTTGATTTGTGCTTGCTTGATTTTATCTGATAGAGAAGATTTCACTGATACCTGAAACAAAATAGAATAACTTTCGGCACAAACAACTTTCATGCCAAAGTTCATCAAATCAAAATCCAATGGATCTCATTCCAAACGTAGCATGGTTAATTATGCATTAATTTTTCGACTGAAAGAATCTTCAACTTTATTTGATTTTCCCGGATGGTAATGAACTGTACAATCATAATCCTTGATTAATTCTATCCATTTCCTCTGTCTCTTGTTCAATTATTTCTGAGTGAATATATACTTTAAACTTTTCTGATCAGAATATATTTCACACTTTAATCCATACAAATGATGCCTCCAAATTTTTAGAGCAAAAACAACAGCAGCAAATTCCAAATCATGTGTAGGGTAATTTACCTCATGAGTTTTCAACTGACGTGAAGCATATGAAATTTCCTGATCATTCATCATAAGGACACATCCAATCCCTTCAACAAAGCATCACTGTATATAACAAACACACCATTCCTGGAAGGAAGTACCAAAACTGGAGCATTCACCAATCTTCTTGTCAACTCCTGAAAAGAATCATCACATTCTTCTGTCAAGATTAACTTAACACCCTTCCGAGTTAGCTTAGTCATTGGACTAGATAGCCGTGAAACATTTTCAACAAACCTTTAGTAGTAACCTACCAAACCTAGGAAACTATGGATCTCGGTCACATTTGTGGGTCTTGGCCATTCTTCAACAACTTTTGTTTTAGCAGGATCAACAATTATTCCATTTTTTGAAACAATATGACCAAGGAATGAAATTTGTTTTAGCCAAAACTCACACTTGCAGAATTTTCCATACAATTTATTTTATTTTAAGGTTTTCAAGATAAACCTTAAATGACTTTCATGCTCCTTTTTACTTCTAGAAAACACCAAAATATCATCAATAAAAACAACCAACAATTTTCACATGAGACAACTGAGCCATCACTGCAACAAACTGTTTAGTTATGATTCTGACCACCTCAGGATACTGATTTGAAAGGACATTTCCCACTGTATGCCTTCCAAGAAAATCTGTTCTGTTTCCTCTATGAAAACCATTCTCAACATAGAAATATCTTAGATGAAGCACAATTTTAATCCATAAATGCTATATCATTTCAATCATACCATAAACAAATTTATAATTTAACACTTTTATAACTCCTAAAGTTATCTAAACCGACCACTAAAACCAACTATAAGGCCCCGACCTTAAACCTTACTTAATATTGAATTCATTGAATAATTCACATTGAGGATTTTTAAGGTTTAGAGTTTTAGAGAATTAGAACATAACTATTACATCTCAAAATATTACAAAGTAGACACTTCTACTAAGTTTCCATAAAATAAAAATGCTTAAAAATAAACATGTCTAGTTCCATGTATTAGATAGCTTGACTTTCCTTTGATCCCATCCTTGACCCTATTCCACATTATGTACTGTGAAAAAAATTTCAAAAAAACATGGCGTGAGCATAAAAAGCTTAGTAAGGGATACACAAAGAATGAAAACTGTTAGTTTATCTAAACAACAAGTAAACCATGTATACATTATCAAAATAATACTTTTCACATTTATGAAGTAGTAAAAACTATTCACTAAATAAAAGACCATTACTTACACTTTTGTAACCAAAAGATTACCATAGAACCCATATAAATATCACATAACATATAAAAGGTAACTTGGGACATATACATACTTATGTGGAATAACCATACGGTCAACTTCCACACATATCACTTAATGGAATAGCAATTCGACCAACTTCCATTCATACTTAATGGAATAACCATATGGACGACTTCAATACCCAATGCATTGGAGGTTATAACGTAACCACCCATCCTGGTATTCACGGCACCACATGTCATATGGTTCATCATGTAACCATCCTTCAAATGTCCAAGTACCATTATAAAATCATAAGACATAAAAAAACATAATTGAAAGAAAACATTTCCACATTCTGATCAAAATATATCACATAAATATATTGACATAAAAAACCATTATAAAAACCTTTTTCAATAACACAAATACATAAAAGATTATATGGTATTTATTTCATTTTTAAAAAAAATTACGGCTTCTTGAGGAAGCCAAAGACCAAATAATACTCGTGGCGGCGGAAAAGGTCATTGTCACCGCATACGTTAAAATAAACATTCATTTTTTTCATTTTGTAAAACGCTTTGTAGAAATAGATTACTTTAGTATAAATGTAATTTTCAAAGGGGTTTATACACCGTATAAAATAATGTTGTGTATAAAAATAAATATGCCTCAATGAAAGGAGATTGAGATGAATTCCATTACCTCGGGTCTGACTTGACTCGATTGTTCTCTAACATCCTGAATAATAAACTTGAGTTAATTTTATTCTTGATTAAGAACCTTTTTCAAGTTATTTATTCATTTTATATCACTTATTACCATTTTATTGAGATTATGTAGTCATTTAAGTTAATAATGTTTGCTTTGTGGATATTTGGTTCTTAAGTCAAAAGTGGACTTCTTAGAATTACATGTTGTTAATGTGGTCAAAGGTTCATTATATCCAGAATGATATTCATGATTTGGATATCACATATATCATATATACCCAGAATATACATGTATTTATCATATTACATAATCATTTATAGGTATGAAATGAAATGCACTGTTCATGGAGACGGTAATCCATACGTACGCATGAACGCTACTTTCATTTCTATGTCATATTAATGGAATTAAAACTAAATGTGAGATATTTATATTTTTAATTCCAGAATTATATTCAACCTTTATATGTATCATACATCATATATATCCATTATATGTAATTATAATAGTACATTAAATTTGAGGATAAGAAATGAAATGCACTGTTCATGGAGATGGTGAGCCGTACGTACGCATGAACACTACTTTCATTTCTATCTCATACTTTAATGGAAAGAAAATAATAATGATATAAAGTTATATTATAATTCCAGTATAACATCATATATAATAACTTTTAATCTATCCTTTATACGTCCCACTATGGTATTAACGAATCAAACCACTTTTAGGGGGCGGTAGTCCGCATTTCCTTAAATGAAGATATCGCGTTTACCCATAATGGAAACCATAAAGGTATGCTCAAAATGAAAAATACAGAAGCTTAAGAAAAACATAATCACATTATATATCATATATAAATATACTGACATCTTAATGTCCACCATTTATGGTGTTATATGAGTGTTGAACAATCATCGTTTCGTGAGGCAGAATTTCGCCATCCACAGAAACAGTATGTTCATTAACCATTAGATGAAGGTGTGTGTAAGTGTAGCTCGAAAACTTCTAATAAAAACATCCTAGTATATTGAATATACTTTATTTGTTACAAAATAAATTAATAAAAAGCTTTTAGGGGGGTGTAAAGAAAAATAAAAAAAATAACACAAGAGAAGACACTACCTTTAAGTCGCGTAACTCCTTTCGATTTGAGATCAAAGGCTTCCTTGGGAAGACTTATTCCCAAAGTGAGGTTTCTAGGAGTAAGAGAAGGTTGTGCAGTATAAGGTGATAAGATTTCGAAATCCACCCATACAAGAGGTTTTGGACATGTCTAGGTCTTAGATTTTACATTATCTTTCAATTTTATATAAATCGTTAAATAATGAGGTCATCGCTGCATCATCATGATGTCATAAATAATTTAATATATATAATGGCTAACAATTAAAAAAATACTATGATGTAGGAAATCATTTTATATTTCCAATTAATTTTTATAGTAAAAACTCTAACTTGTTTAAACCCATGTAAAAATTGTTTTTGTAAATCAACTTATGTTTGTGACATTTTCATTTTAACATTAAATAAAAAGATATTCATGTCATTTTCCAACCAATGTGGCTCCATGGGGAACCCTAGTTGACCCTTGGATTGTCTGGGTTGGCCATGACACATACAATAAGGGTAGGACATGTTTCTAGGTATTTTCAATTTATTATAATATCATTTTTGCCTTAAATTGCACTATTACCTCTAATCGCAATTAAATACTTAATAAGTTGCTATTCAACAAAAAATTATTCTAATCTCATTGAACCACATTTTACTTATTAATGACAACCATGTATGTTGTATTTTTTAAATTCAAATCACAAAGGTGGTAAAATATTATTTAAACAGAAAATCAGCTTTTATAAGTACCTTTAGTGGTTTCACTATTCATCAAAAATTGAAGTTTTTCAGAAAAATATCAAAAATTCACCCAAAGCTATATTTGATATTCGGAAATCAAAAATGATGTATATTTTAAAAAATTGAAAACATATGAGTTGAATTAATTAATTTAATAATTAATTTCTGCTGTCAGAGCAAATATCGTGTTTTTATGAAACATTAAGTATCAAAATATTGACACTAGTTTAAGTCAATTTGAAAGTGAAATTAATTCCAATGACCCCTATTGGATTAAATGGTAAAAATATATTCTAATTTCACTTTAAAACCACTTTAAAAGATAATCAAATAATATTAAAAAATTAGATTAAAAAGAGGTTTTGAATTAAAATACCACATTTTCACTATTCATTAGAAAAATGATCTTTATCGAAAAAATACAGAAAATTTTCACAAAGTAAATTTTGATGTCCCGATTATAAAGAAGAAATTTATTTGGTCCAATTTAATGTATAAGAGTGACCAAAAATATATTTAATGATGGTTCTCCATTAAAAGATGATAAGTGGACCTTTAGCAAAAATTAGAGTATATATGCCTAAAATTGAATCCTTTTTATATTTTAAGCCTTTATAATTTATTGGATAAGAATAAAAACATTTAACAAACATATATAATAACATTTTAGTTATTTCTATTCATTCCCGCCAATACAACTGCTACGTGTTAACTAACATTTAAAATAATATTATTTTATTACTAGTGTGCAACGTAAGATTTCATAGAAACTCTCTGTTGCGTATCGGGTACGCTATCGAACATAGAAGCCCCTTTAAAGTAAAATTAATATTTATTTCACAAATATTAATAAATATGAAAATTGATTATTCTTTATTTACTTGGGATGTTACATCCTTCTCCCATTTTTGGGAATTACGTCATCGCAATTTTATTCACTTATCAAAATAAGTGGGGGTATTTATCCCTCATAGCATTTTTAGATTCCCACGTTGCCTCTTCAACCATATGGGTTTTTCACAAAACCATTACCTGGTGAATTACCTTATTTCGCAACACATGCTCTCTTCGGTCAAGAATCTGGACTGGTTGTTCTTTAGAAGAGAGATTCTCTTCCAACTGAACTATCTTTGGGCTGAAAACATGAGATGGATGTATCATATACTTTCTCAACATCGAAACATGAAACACATTGTGTACCTCAGATAAACATGGAGGTAATGCCACTCGGTATGCAACTGATCAAATTTTCTCCAGAATTTCATATGGTCCAATGAACCCTGGTCTCAGTTTTCCTTTCTTACCAAATCGCATCACACTCTTCCATGGTGAGACATTGAGAAAAACATGATCACCTACCTTGAAAGGTAGATCCTTCCTCTGGTTATCTGCATAACTTTTCTGTCTGTTCTGAGCTGTTCTCATGTGTTTCTGAATCAACTGAACTTTCTCTACCATCTCTTCTACTAATTCTGGTCCCATCAGCTTCCTTTCACCCACTTCATCCCAAAAAGCTGGAGTTCGACACCGTTATCATATAATGCTTCAAACGGAGCCATCTGTATACTGGAATGAAAACTGTTATTATATGAAAACTCAACCAAAGAAATATGTTGGTCCCAACTTCCCTGATAATCCATCGAACAAGCCCGTAGCATATCATCCAATGTCTGAACTGTTCGTTCTCACTGCCCATCTGATTGAGGATAAAAATCTGTAATAAAATTTAATTCAGTACCCAACGACTTTTGAAGGCCTTTCGAAAAGTTATAAGAAATCCTGGGATCACGATCAGATACAATGGACAGGGGAACTCCATGCAACCTGACTATCTCATTATGATACAAATGAGAATGATGATCTAGAGAGAAAGTATCTCTAATAGGGAGGAAATGAGCAGATTTAGTCAATCGAACAACAATAACCCAGATTGCATTATTACCTCAAGATGTCTTCAGTAATCCCACAACAAAGTCCATGGATATATTTTCCCATTTCCACTCTGGCACTGGTAAAGGCAGAAACATCCATTTCAGTAACTTCCCCTCTACTTTAACCTGCTGACAAGTGAAACACTTAACAGTATAATAAGAAATATCCCTTTTGATTCCATCCCTCCAGTAATACTCCCGCAGATCTCTGTACATCTTAGTACTGCCAGGATGAACTGAAAACGGGGAGCTATGAGCCTCACTTAACAACTCATTCTTCAACTGTGAATCACAAGGCACACATAATATCTTACCAAATCTCAAAACACAATCATTATCAATGTTGAATTCAGGCAACTTATCCTTCAGAACCAGCTCTACCTTTTTCTGCAACTCACTTTCTAGCTTCTGTGCTTGCTTGATTCTGTCTGATAGAGAAGGTTTCACTGATACCTGAAAAAAATAGAAGAACTTCCTGCAAAAACAACATCCATGACAATGTTCATCAAATCAAAATCCAATGGATCTCATTCCAAACGTAGAATGGTTAATGAAGCATTACTTTTTCGACTCAAAGCATCTGAAACTTTATTTGATTTTCCCGGATGGTAATGAACTGTACAATAATAATCCTTGATTATTTCTATCCATTTCCTCAGTCTCATGTTCAATTATTTCTGAGTGAAAATATACTTTAAACTTTTGTGATCAGTATATATTTCAGACTTTACTCCATACAAATGATGCCTCCAAATTTTTAGAGCAAAAACAACAGCAGCTAATTCCGAATCATGTGTAAGGTAATTTACCTCATGACTTTTCAACTGACGTGAAGCATATGCAATTACCTGATAATTCTACATAAGGACACATCCATGTCCCTTCAACGAAGAATCAATGTATATAACAAACTCACCATTCCTGGAAGGAAGTTCCAAAACTGGAGCATTCGCCAATCTTCTTTTCAACTACTGAAAACAATCATCACATTTTTTTGTCAAGATTAACTTAACACCCTTCCGAGTTAGCTTAGTCATTGGACTAGATAACCGTGAAAAATTTTCAAAAAACCTTCGGTTGTAACCTTCCAAACCATGGAAACTACGGATCTCGGTCACATTTGTGGGTCTTGGTCATTCTTCAAAAACTTCTTATTTAGCAGGATCAACAGTTATGCCATTTTTTGAAACAACATGACCAAGGAAAGGGATTTTTTGTAGCCAAAACTCACACATGCTGAATTTTCTATACAGTTTCCTTTATATTAAGGTTTGCAATTTAACCCTTAAATGACTTTCATGCTCCTCTTTACTTCTAGAAAACACAAAAATATCATCAATAAAAACAACCAACATTTTTCACCTGAGTCAACTGAGCCATCACTGCAACAAACTGTTTAGTTCTAATTCTGACCACCTCAAGATACTGATTTGAAAGTTTATTTCCCTCTTTATGCCTTCCCAAAAAATCTGTTCTATTTCCTCTACGAAAACCATTCTTAACATAGAAATATCTTAGACGAAGCAACATGGTAATCCGTAAATGCTATATCATTTCAATCATACCATAAACAAATTTATAATTTAACACTTTTCTAACTCCTAAAGTTATCTAAACCGACCTCTAATACCAACTATAAGGCCCCGACCTTAAACTTTACTTAATATTGAATTAAATGAATAATTCAGATTGAGGATATTTTCAGGTTTAGACGTTCAGAGAATTATAACATAACTATTACATCTCAAAATATTACAAAGTAGACACTTCTACTATGTTTCCATAAAATAAAAATGCTTAAAAAGAAACATGTCTAGTTCCATGTTTTAGATAGCGTGACTTTCCCTTGATCCCATCCTTGACCCTATTCCACATTAAGTCCTATGAAAAACATTTCAAAAAAACATGAGGTGAGCATAAAAAGCTCAGTAAGGGATACACAAAGAATGAAAACTGTTAGTTTATCTAAACAACAAGTAAACCATGTATACTTAATCAAAGTAATACTTTTCACCTTTATGAAGTAGTAAAATCTCTTCACTGAATAAAATACCATTACATACCCTTTTTTAACCTAAATATTACCATAGAACCAATATAAAGATCACATAACATATAAAGGTAACTTGGTACATAAACATACTTATGTGGAATAACCATACGGTCGACTTCCACACATATCACTTAATGAAATAGCAATTCGACCAACTTCCATTAATACTTAATGGAATAGCCATATGTCCGACTTCCATACCCAATGCATTGGAGGTTATAACATAACCATCTATCCTGGTATTCACGGCACCACCCGTCATATGGTTCATCACGTAACCACCCGTCAAATGTCCAAGTGCCATTATAAAATCATAAGACATAAAACAAACAAAATGGAAAGAAAACATTTCCACATTATGATCACAATATATTACATAAATATATTGTTATAACAAAACCATTATAAAAACCATTTTCAATACCAAAAATACATAAAAGAGTATATGGTATTTATTTCATTTTTAAAAAACATTATGTCGTGTTGAGGAAGCCAAAGACCAATTAATACTCGCGGCGGCGGAAAAGGTCGTTGTCACCGCATACGTCAAAATAAGCATTCCTTTTTGTCATTTTGGAAAACACTTAGTAGAAAAAGATTCCTTTAGTATAAATGTAAATGTCAAAGGGGTTTATACACCGTATAAAATAATGTTGTGTATAAAATGAAATATGCCTTAATGAAAGAAGATTGAGATGAATTCCCTTACCTCTGGTCCGACTTGACTCGATCGTTCTTTAACGTCCTGAATAATAAACTTGAGTTAATTTTATTCTTGATTAAGAACCTTTTTCAAGTTCATTATTCATTTTATATCACTTATTACCATGTTATGGACATTATGTAGTCATTTAAGTTAATAATGATTGCTTTGTGGATATTGGGTTCTTAAGTCGAAAGTGGACTTCTTACAATTAAATGCTGTTCATGTGGTAAAAGGTTCATTATATCCAGAATGATATTCATGATCTGGATATCATATATATCATATATACCCAGTATATATATATATTTATAATATTATGTAATCATTTAGAGTTAACAAATTAAATGCACTGTCTTTGGAGACGGTAAGCCGCACGTACGCATACACGCTAATTTCATTTCTATGTCATATTAATGGAATTAAAACTAAATGTGAGATATGTATATTTTTAATTACAGAATTATATTCTTCCTTTATATGTATCATACATCTTATATATCCATTATATGTACTTATAATAGTACATTACATTTTAGGATAAGAAATGAAATGCAATGTTCATGGAGACGGTAAGCCGTAAGTACGGATGAACACTACTTTCATTTCTATCTCATACTTTAATGGAAAGAAAATAATAATGATATAAAGTTATATTATATTTACAGTATAAAATCATATATAATAACTTTAAATCCATCCTTTATAAGTCCCACATATGGCATTTACAAATCAAATCACTTTGAGGGGGTGGTAGTCCGCACTTCCTTAAATGAAGATATCGCATTTAACCATAATGAAAACCGTAATGGTATGCCCAAAATGAAAAATACAGAAGCATTAGAAAAACATAAACATATTATATATCATATATAAATATATTTAAATCTTAATGGCCACCTTTGAAGGTGTTATATGAGTGTTGTACCATCATCGTTTCGTGAGGCAGAAATTCACCATCCACAGAAATAGTATGTTAATTAACCATTAGATGAAGGTGTGTGTAATTGTAGATCGAATCCTTATTATAGAAACATCCTAGTATATTTAATATACTTGATTTGTTACAAAGGAAATTAATAAAAATATATTGGGGGGGGGGTGGAGAAGAAAAATAAAACAAAAGAACACAACAGAAGACACTATCTTTAAGTCGGGTAACTCCTTTTGATTTGAGATCAAAGGCTTCATTGGGAAGACTTCTGCCAAAAGTGAGGCCTCTAGGAGTAATAGAGGTATGTGGAGAGCCATATTGGGCAGAGGTTGGCCGATCCAAAGGCTTGAGAGGTGTGGGTAAGGAGGTAGAGTTGGGGGCCTTTTATAAGAGGAGAGGAGGGGCACTCTTGGAAAGTATGAAAATGTTACTTTATTTTAGAAAGAGTTTCGGATTTTAATGGTCCCACATTGATGTGATTATAGGATAAGTTGTTAAGGATTCGAAATCCACCCATACAAGTGGTTTTGGAAATGTGTAGGTCTTAGATTTTATATTATCGTTCCATTTTATTTAAATCGTTAAATAATGAGTTAATCGCTGCATCATCATGATGTCATAAATAATTTAATCTATATAATGTCTAAATATTATAAAAAAATACAATGATGTAGGAAATCTTTTTAGCTTTCCAATGGCTATTTATAGTAAAAAATATGACTGATTAAACCCATGTAAAAAGTTTTTTTTTAAACAACTCATGTTTGTGACATTTTCATTTAAACATTAAATAAAAAGATATTAATGTCATTTTCCAACCAAAGTGGCTCCGTGGAGTCCCCAAGTTGACCCTTGGATTTTATTGGTCGGACATGACACATGAAATAAGGATTGGACATGTTTCTAGGTATTTTCAATTTATTATAATATCATTTATGACTTAAATTGCACTAATTACCTCTAATCGCGATTAAAAATTTAATTAGTTACTATTCACCAAAAAATTATTCTAATCACATTGAACCACATTTTACTTCTTAATGACAACCAGGTATGTCAGATTTCTGAAATTCAAAACACAATGGTGGTAAAATTTCATTTAAACAGAAAATCAGCTTTTATAAGTACCACTTAGTGGTTTCACTATTCATCAAAAATTGATGTTTTTCATATAAGTACCAAAAATTCACCATAAGCTATATTTGATATTTTGAAATCCAAAATGATGTATATTTTCCAAAATTTAAAACATATGAGTTGAATTAATTAATTTAATAACTAATTCCCTCTGTTAGAGCAAATAGCATGTTTTTATGAAACAATAATTATCAAAAGATTGATATTAGTTTAAGTCCAATTTCAAAGTGAAATTAATTACAACCACCCCTATTGGATTCAATGGAAAAAATATGTTCTAATTTCACGTTGAAAACACTTCAAAAGATTATGTAATCATATTAAAAAATTAGATTAAAAACAGGTTTTTAATTAAAATACAACATTTTTCTCTATTCATTAAAAAAATCATCATTATCGGAAAAATACAGAAAATTTACACAAAGTAAATTTTGAAGTCCCGATTATAAAGAAGAAATTTATTTTGTCCAATTTAATGTATAAGAGTGACCTAAACTATATTTAATGACGGTTCTCCATTAAAAGTAGATAAGTGGACCTTTAGCGAAAATTAGAGTATATATGCCTAAAATTGAATTCTTTTTTATATTTTAACCCTTTAGCCTTAATTGGATAAGTATAAAAACATTTAAAAAAAATATATAATAACATTTTAGTTATTTATAATCATTCCCACCAATACAACGGCTACGTGTTAACTAACATTTAAAATAATATTATTTTATTACTTGTGTGCAACGTAAGATTCCAAAGAAACTCTCTGTTGCGTATTTGGTACGCTATCGAACATATCAACCCCTTTAAAGTAAAATTAATATTTATTTCACAAATATTAATAAATATGAAAATGTATTATTCTTTATTTACCTGGGATGTTACAGTTAGGTTATGTCATTATACAATAATATGGGGTATCCTAGACAGATATATGTATGACCATAATAGATTTAACCAAAGTATGCTATATGGTATTCTAATTTAAATTATTTTGTAATAGAATTATTTATACAATGCTCTATGTTAGGGAAATGAGTTTTAATTTGTTGTGATGGATTTTAATTATTTTCATTTGTGAAACTGTGTGTGATTTTCTCATGTAAAAACATTTTATTTAATATTCCCAATTATAATTTTAAATAAAGGAATAATTTTTATGGATTGTCATGTTTTTACTCATCTATTGATTTCCTTTATTTATATATCCCTATCTATGGTTTTGTTATCACCGCTTTTTTTTAATATTTATTTCATAGTGACTAAGGGGGAATATAGACAAGGATGATATCCCGTGTATAATTGTGAATATATTCCATAAAAACAAATCTTTTTTGTATTTTTTTAAAAATATTGAATTAATTAATATTGGTTATACATATTGAATTGTAATTTTCTAGGTTTAATTTGAATGGTTTGTCATAACTAACTCAATCACTAAACATAAAATATCATTATGAAAATAATTTTTTTTTAGTTTTAAATATAATTAATTATTTAAGGAATAATGGAATATCCTTACATTTTTTGAATCATTATTGAAGATTTTAATTTTTTAATCAATCACATAACATCATGGAGGTGGTATTTCGCACATATATATGAGATATGCTATCATTTCCATAATGAATTAGATGGTAATGAAGTATAAGATATATTAATTTAATAGAATCAATATAATTTCATATGTTACCTATAAAATAATTCTATTTAAATTATAATTATCTATGTGATTCTATTATGGAATAAAAATACAATTTTATAGAGAGGTGGTAGTCTGATGTACACCAATGTGAATGTTTTGTTTCCTATTTATTGAATATTTTTGGATAAATTGTATTAAAAAGACATTATAACACCTAATTATTTGGGACAAATATGTGTTATTATATTTTATTTTTTAATACATATTTTTTTCAGATAATAAGTAAAAAATTTAGATATTAAATATTGTGATTAATTTTTAATAGAAAATCCTCAAATGGATCTTTTATTGGGGACTCTATAGATTCCATTTTTGTAGAATTGTATCCTCTAGAATTATTATATGTCGGTTGGGTATTTTTTAGTTCGTTGTTGATATAAATCTATAGATAGATTTGAAAAAATGAATGGAGAAGGATCCACTTTAACATTTTGGTGAGTGAAAATATTGAAATTTTCAGAAAACATACAACAATTTCTTGTAAATAAAATAAACATAAATATTAAAAGGTTTTTATATTAAATTTCTATATGTGTGATGTATAAATCATTCTAGGCATTGGGTTTCATACTTTATCCAGATCATTTATACCCTTATACTGTTAATTTAACATCATAGTAATAATGTTTTTATATTATACATTGCAATTAATTTTTATAATTACCTTATAAAAAAATTATGGTTAACATATTACATAAAACTAATGATTTTTATTGAAAATATGTAATCCATTTTACAAAATTCAATAAACATATTTGTGAGAAATCAATTAAATCATAAATACATTTCAATGATTCTTTCTCAAGAAAACCATTTCAAGCTTAAGATGGTCCTATATTTACTATTTGACTAGTAATTTATATTATATGTATATAAATTTATATATTTATATATATAATAAATAATTTTCATTTCAATAATTATTTACCAATAATTATTTATATTTTAAAAAATTAAAGGAAATACTACCATAAATATGTGTTTCAGAAAAATATTCTTCATTACCATCGAATGATATTTTCAATATTTATATGAAATTGATAGTCATTATTTATAAATTCTAGATATTATAACACAATATTATATATAAAAATTTAAAATATTTAAATACTATATTTTTATTTATTACTAAATGAATTTTTATAATTGATTTTTTTAAAATGTATTTATTCTATTTTTGACCATGTATATGGAAAACAATATTCATATATTAAGTTATATTTTTAATGTAATTAAAAATAAAAATGTAAATTTTATTTCATATTTAAAAATATATACTTTCCATGTTCTGTAATTGGAGATCATTTTTTCATTCCTCCCTACTAAAAACAATCCACCCTCAATATTATTGGCGACATTACTTTCTTAATGAATTGAATATTCTTCTTATTTATAATATCTTGTAGTTCCAATTATATATGTATAATATCATGTAATTTAGGGACACTATATTCCAATTCCAATTTTTAATCCGTAACTAAAATTCATTATACAATTTTAAATGATCTAATCTTTCAGGGTATTATTTTCCATTTCTAACTCGTCATTGTTACACCCATCCAATAAGAGGAATTCATGAAAAACTTTTCTCCCAATTCTAATTCCAACACATTTTTATGTTATTTTAATATATACATTTAATAAATTGAGTTACGTTAATATGATAATGAATTTAATTTACGATTTTTATTGTGACTTTAATATATTCTAGTCCAATAAGATTCAATTAACAAATTTCATCTCCACAGATTTGAGAACACAATCTATATTCATAAATTCATTATATAGAAGTATTTCTATAAATTATTTGTTGATGTCAGTAGAAGAAAAAAATGATAATGGTAATTAATTATCCAGGACACCATGATATTCAGTTTATTCTTACATAAACATATATTCCTATCATTAAATATTCCTTTCAGACTATTTATATTATTGACGATGATTAGTGGTCCTCAAATGAAGCAATGTATCAGGAGCCTTCTACAAAACATTCACGAATTTCATTTTATATACTATATCATGAAAAAATAATTCTATGTTGTGGATCATCATCTCTTATAAATTCATTAATATATATTTCTACATGGTGAAAATGAAAAAAATATTTCCTTGTTTCAGGGAAATTTATTGATTTTTTTAGAAATCCGTAATAACTCAAGTAGTATCATTATTTTAGGGAGTCCTTTTTTATTCAGTGAAAGAATCCATAGTAATGTAATACTAGTTCCTTATAGGAATGGTTGTATACCACCTCTAGGCATCCTACTACAATAATTCACCAACTAATAAATTAATAATCCTTATACATTATCATAAATTTCTAAAAACATGTCTTTCCATTAAAAAATGATCCATCAAATACCTATAAATATTTGTGCTAAAAGGGTGAATTAAGAAATTAAATTTCTAATCATTTTATAATAATTCATAATTAGTATTTTATTAATTGAAAAAATAAAATCATTCCAAATTTCATGATTCCATCTTTAGATATGAGGTATTCCAAATTCTTATTTTAATAGATTTATTTTATTTTTAAAAATCTCATCATCAGGTTGAGAAATTCTAGCTTATCCAAAATTGAATGTTTTAAATCCATTATAAAAATGACTGATATATCCCATTACATAATAATTAAAATCTAAATTTTTTATAATATAATTATAACATGATAGATTCCAAACCAAATTTTATTCAAAACTCCATGATCATTTGTAATTGATGAATATACAAGGTTATTTTCCTTATCTTGCTGGACAATTATTAAGAAAAAATAATAATTGAGTAGATTGAGACAATTTCATTTCATCATGTTGATATATTTGTACAAAAAATTATTTTAAACATTTATGGGATGTTTATATCTCACATTATTCACCTTTTAGATAATGTGTAAATATCATTAAAATAAATTTAATGTTTGTAAACTCAAGATCATGAGTTGGATAGTCTTATTAATCATTATTTGACTACCATGATGCATAAGAGATAACATTTTTATTATGTATAATGAATCAAAAAAATCCTTCCTTGGCGAATAATGATATATTGTAGATCAATAATTTTATAATTGTCGATAAATTTTTTTATCATTCACCAATTCCTTATTCAGTTAATAAAAAAACATTACTGTTTAGTTTTTTATCGGAAATTAATCCGTTTACGTACTTATATGGATAATTAGAATGTTAGAAATATTTTTTTGTCAATCCTAACAAATTATCCAACACAACATTTTATAATACGAACCATTGATAATTTAATAGATTTAGACCAGTTGTAGACTTAATTTTTTCATCACACGATCAATTGAGATTCCATCCATCAAGAAAATATAGCCATGGGATGTATCATCCTAAATATTGAATTAACCCATTCAATATTTCTCATATAAAACTTTTATTCTATGAAAATCATGAATGATCTACACGCGATTAATATATTCAATATAGTAATAACAATAATATATTATAGATTCAGTAAATACAAAACAATCAAACTAATATTCATTGAATACTATGTTATTTATATCCATAAAAATGATGTGCTCACTAGTACATCCCAATAAAAATTCAATAAAATAATAATTTCTATACCTCATCCAAAAAAAAATTCCTTTAATAAATTCCTTATATAAATTCAATTAGTGATACGTAGGATGAAGGATAACTAATGAAAAAACCGATCTCGTTGAATTTGAATGAAAATATATTCAGTGTGATTTAGTGGATACTTATTATATGTCATAATAGTGTGGATTTCCATTTAAATGATAGAGAACCTCATGTATCTGTCAATATTCAAAATGAAGATAATAGGTCTCCCAATGATGAAATTCTATGTAGATTAAATCCCTTATTCTATAATTATGCTAGATTAATCTTCATTTACAATAACTCAATAATAGTTTTTTATATGGATTAACTGATATTTTTCTTGGATTAGGGTTGAAATAAATGGAATACACAAATACATGATCTATTATGGGTCCAACAAATTTCAAAGGGAATATATCAATTTATTCTAATAAAATATGCACATCCTCATTTTGGACATCACATTATCCATCATTATATTGTTTCAACATTTCTTCATCATGAATATAATTCGAAATTGATTTATGTTGTCCATATACACATCACTATGATAATGATGTATCTACTTAAAAGATAATTAATTTCATATATTCATTACTAATCTTTAATTCCTTCTATTTTCATTACATTTGGTCATTATATATTCTTGTCTTGTCCATACCAATCATTACATCAATTTCATCCAAATAAATAATAATTAATTTGACATATCAGAATCATTTATGTGTGATAATGGGGACTACCAAGTGATTCTTCATAGTAGTGAGAGTTCAATTAGGTGTTTTTACAACCAACACCCATACTAGGTTTCTAGGTAACTATTTAATATTAATTTAAAATAATACTATATAATAGAGTTTGAAGATCAATAATAAATTTTACAAGATTCTAAATGTGTTGATATTATTAAACTATATTCCACCACATGTTTAGGAACTTCAAACTAATATGTAGTTATTTCTTAATATTGAAATTCTCTTCTTTGCATCTTTTTTTATAGAATCTTATGAATTTTTTGACATCAATTTCAAATATAACCCATTTCGTTATTATTGAATCTTTAAATAATAGTGATCTATTTATTTACCATGCATTAATTACCCAGATGAACCTTATCTTTTAACCATCTAAAAACTCACATTCCCTTCATTTGTGTTATTTGAAATTTATTTCCTTGATTTTCACATAATGTAAATTGAATTCTATTTTTATTTTATTTTTTGCGTTACCTTTTTTGGGAGTTTAGATGACCTCCTTTTCTGTTAATTATATAGAAATATAAATGTTATTGAATAATTTTATTTTTATTTTAATGGAACATAATTCTATTTTATTATATGATGAAAACATTTGAAAACCCAGTTTACATTATAGAATTATATTAATCCCTTCGAAAAAAAGTCAATAATTCATTCAGAATTACATAATTAATCCATAAAATACCTGGATAATATTAAAAATGTATCATCATTCTATTGAAATATTTTATTTTCTATTTCATTTAATATAATGATCATTATCATAATTAGTTTCATTTTCTCACGATGGAAATATTTTTTGAAGAATATTTCATTAAAATATGTCAATTCTATGTGTTTTATTTTTTATTCATCCCTAGTATTCTTGAAAAACAACATCCACAGATCAAAATAATTTAAAATAATATAGTTATAGTATAACAGTCTATTTTTCATCACATTCCATGCCCAAAAATATAATTTTTATGTACTTTATCTATTGATCATATGTCACAAAATATGTAGTTCCACAAAATATAGGGGATTATATCTCAGGAAATGATATAATATATATTTATCATTCCATTGAACATAATGTTGCTCCATATGTGAAATTTTATTCTATAATACCATGGACAACTTATATAATATGTTCATGAACTTCTTATATCTAATACAATATGTAATGGATTGATCAAAAGATATATTTCTACATTAAATTTTAGTATATTGATAGGGATGTGTTTCTAGGAAGACCACATAATCTCAACCAAAAAAAATAGTAGGATGTAATTATTTAATTAATATTTTCATTGAAGACTAAAATATGTTTTTGATCCCCAAATATATGTCTTCATAAATTTAGTTCAAATGGTTTCTAAAATACATACATTGCTACCAACTATGTAACATTCAAATATGTGGTTCCATCCATCCCAACAACTAACTCGTTTCATGGAATGGCTTGAAGGGAATTTCTTATCCCCAGAGTATATAAACTAGTTCATGGGTATAGATTATGTACATTGGGGATGATTTCAAAAAATTATATAACCTGAAATAACCAACAAGAATAAAAATCACAATAATTAATAAATATAACCAATCATGCAACACCTATTTTCATTTTCAATGCTAACAACGACAACCAAAACCAGAATTAATAATATATAATGGAAGAAACATAACTATAACAAAATCCTCCATACAATAAGAGGGTCATTACACTCAGTCCACCACATTTAACACCAGCATGAAATAAAGAAATAACAATATGATTCAGCATCACCATTATGATACATCATAATTTTACATAGGAAATGCATAACATTGTATAAATACACAAACTGTTTTCTGTAGGGTGTAATACATATCACAGAAGGATGTTTCCCAATTGAATGATTCCATTAAATAACATTGGGTGAATAATCAACATCTACATTTCTATAAGTATGTTGGCATAATTTCCATGTAATTTTTTTAAATAATATATTCTCAGGATGAAATTTTTATGGAATCACATTTTCATAAATATTCATTCTTGAAATAAATAATTACAGAAGTCTTCCATTTGTCGATATCTATAACCACATCACATAAAAATAATGTCACAAGGGTGATACATGGGAAAATCCATCTAGTGATCTAGAACAAGTGGGACCCATATGATCCTCATACATTAGTGATAAAAAATCCCCCAACTCTATGACAAAAAGCTTTCTTGTTAATGAGCCACTATAGGGGATAATCTCCAATATTTCTACTGGTGTCAAAATCATAAAACAACAGCAATAATGTTCTCATGAATTATCCACTGAATGGTACCCTATATCAAAACTCTAGGGTTCTCCAATCATATCAGATGTTTAGTTTGTGTTGCAATCGTCAATCCTTATTTATGAATCTGGGCCCCAACCTATTCAAAATCAACTTGATTAATAGTTCTTGTTCACTAACCTAGATACACTATATTCCCTATGTTATAAAGTAACACATCACATATTTCATAAGTCACCACATTGACATACGACTTCCATAAATCCAAAGAACATAAGGATGTAACCACATTCACATTTTAACATTTATCCCATAATAAAAATCCACATGAAAATCACTATTTTCAAGAAAAAATACCAAATTTATTTTTCCACAAATAGAAAAACCATATATAAATACATTTTTCACCACATTAATAATTTATATATCCCATTTTAAAACAAAACATGAAGAACCCATATAAAATCCATTCTTTCCATAGTAAAATCCCATTTCTAATCCATACTAATATAAAAACAATATTATTTCATGCTTCATAACACATTATCAATTCAATGATTCATTAATGGTGTACACCAAATAATCCAACATGCATCCAAACCTTATTCTTAAGGTACATTATACTTTCATCACACTTTCACCATTGTATAATGTTTAAATCATATTTTTTACCTTTCTCACAAGGCATTATTCATATTTTAAAAACCCCAAAACAAAGCACATATAAAACATAACTATTTTCATTTAGAATGCTACTTTTCATCACATTTTAATCTCAAAGACAATCCAATTTTCTTTGTACCACCCAAATAATTCATATAACACATTTAAACAATCAATCAACCCAACCAAACTCATATATTAATGAAAATCAAAGAACAACCTACCTAATAATTGGAAACATAAAAAAACCTATATAAAACCACAACACCACCACCATGTGACCTATGAAATAATTATTTAACAAAAATCATCATGATTTCACCAAAAAACTCATGATCAGACTCACATTAGGAGGAAACCAAAAATTACAATAAGAGCTCAATAATGTGTTTAGAGAAACACTATGATAATGGATAAATAATTAGAGAAATACTTATATGATGATTCCATAATGATCCAACACTAAATCCAACCAAATATTAGGTTCAGGAGGTCCAATAGGGATTTGAATTAGATCACAAGGATGAAAATCCTAAATGGATGGATGGGATGTGATTTAAGTTTCAAATTGAAGAGGGATAGAATGTAAATTTCCTATTTCTAATTACCATGATAGGTTTCACAATTACCTCTTAGTGTATTATAAACCATACTATAATGTTTCATCTCTCATTTTCAAATAAGGACAATAATAATGTTTATCCCATAGGGTTTGAAAAATTGTGGGTCAAGATTGTAGTCTCCACTGTCCAAATAGTCTATTTTTGAACGATTTCCTAGATAGCGGTGCACAGTTCCATATAACATTACACCAATAATACACCACCTATTTTCATGCCAAAAATATGAATTTTTCATTAAAAATGCATTGGAACCCAAATGGGTAAAAGAGATAAAATACATTAATAAAATAATTCCTCAAAAAAATACCATATGTGAAAATTCTCCACACCATGGTAACATATCACCCTTGGAATAACATCTCCCATCATGAACACATAACAAAATAGGATACTCCTCCTCAACCCAAGACTTCCTCTCCAATGTTTTTTGATTATCACCACCTTTAAAAATAAGAAATTGGGAAATTGGGATAGACTCCCCATGAAGAAATTTCTATTATGATTACACAATCTACACTGGTTAATCAACAATAGATAGATTAAGATCCAATTCAAATTCATTCCTATATAACACATGAGGCGAATCTGGGTTTTACATTTTCAGCAGAATGACATAGAGAACATCATGAATTTTTGACATAAAAGATTTAAATACTTACCTATATTACACCTTATCAATATTCTTAGTAATATAATATGGTTTGACATACATTGACCTTAGCACCCCATTCTTACCCAAATGACAGCGAGTCAAGAAAGGTTCCACATTTAGGAACACCTGATCACACATAGAAATCACTATTTCTCAGTGCCATTGATCAGAATAGAATTATTTCATCTCATTACAATCAATAAAAATTTCCATATCAACTCATCGTAATAAGTTGTTTCTTTCCAAGGGATCGAAACATGCAATGAGGTCTCACCCACATCATACCATAAAATGGAGACCAATATGGCCAACTATAACCCTCCTTAAAAGGACTATTTATAATCATGTATTGGTAACTAATGTTTTATGAAAACTCAACCAATACCAAATGACCACCTCAAAACCCTTTGTAATCCAAAACAAATTCCTTGAGAATTTCTTCCAAAAAAAATTCACCCATTTTATTTGAACATTATTTTTTATGGTTGTATGATAAAATCAACTCGTCTTATTACCTCATCACCTTATGAAGGAATTATCAAAACCACGACATAATATATTGTTCCATGTATAATAAAATTTATGATGGACAACAATGAATCCTCAAAACCTTATTAACATACAAACGACCTAGCTCATCCACATTCTAAGAATCCCAGATTAAAATTAAATGGGTTTATTTGGTCAGGTATTACATCACTACCCAAATGGAAATACTCCTCTTAGGTGTACAAGGTATTTAAATAATAAGGGCCATGGTGATCTCATACCATTTATATGTAGGAAGAGGTTGTGGTTGAAGTAAATTGAATTTCTTGTTTATTCTCTTCTTTAGCATGCTAACACATATATCATCGTGATACAAAGCCATCCTTATTCAAGCTCATGAATGGACACCAGAACGACCAATGTACATTGTACACATTCTTGGTGGAACATAGATTAACATACCATGGAGACTGGTGGAAATCCTAATTCACCACCTTCTTAAATTATTATAGAACCACAAATGAACCTCTATAGAAAAGAACTCTATCCAGATAAAGCAAAAATTCACTATAAACTTCACATCCATTTTTGGACTCCATTGAATGTTTTAATATCACAAAAAATAGATTTTATTACTAAATCAAAATTATAAGTTAAGGTTTAAGATGCACATTGGCCACAAAAACACCGCCATTATGCTCTTTGATTTCAGGATTATTCTAGAAAACAATTCCCACTAGATAATAAATATCACTGGATTCATTCAATGCAAGTACTAGAAAATTTTTCATCACGGAATATAAAACCACATTACCATTGTTAGTGTATACAGGATATCAAAATTTTACCCCTTGAGATATTCCTCAGAATAATGTTTTCCCATATTTAAATCCTTATATTAGAAAATATAATTAAATGTCATATGATATGAATTAACTAAAAATATATTCCCCAAACATAATGTTAGAACAACTTTATGGCATTCATCAAGAATATTAATTCTATTTTTTGGGTTTGATAATTATTTTCATGTGGTTAGAGGTCCAGATAACAATAAGACACCACAAGGTCACTTAGTATCAACCCAAACAAAATAACATTAAATTAATTGTTGAAATATATCATGTATCCATTAATATATTCCTATATGGTCAAAATAGTGGATGTTTTCAACTGCCGGATAAGCTCCCGAAAGGATTTGTGGACCTATTTTGTTCATTCAAACATTACCCATTTCTGGGTAAGAATTGTCATTGATGATGCTAGCTATGGAAAATCATGAACGAAATGCCTGTATGATAATGTGATTCCCAAAAAACAATTTATCTCAAATAAATTTTTTTGTAGTTCTCATGACATCACTACACTGATTTCCTCATGTTCTACAAAAACCACTTATTATAAGATCACATGTTCAGGAAACTTAGCCTCCTTGATCTCAAAGGTGCACATAGAAAACAGTTCATAAAGGGGATGATCCTAGAGTGTTCCCACCACAATACACAAATGCTTCTCATGCTCCTCCTTGATCCTGAAATAGAGCAGAATGACATCCATGGTGGCCATGAATAAGTAGTCAAGATATTCATGGAACAATAATTTTAGGATTTATATAAAGGATTTGGGATCATTTTTCAAAATGAAATGAAATAACAAGTACTCTAAATGGACGTACATGCTTCAGAATGATGATTTTGGAACATCATACTCTAAAAAAATGTCATGAAGATAAAATGAACACATATCAATCATAAAAAAACCTAGATCACATACACTAATAAAAATACTCTTCAATTCAGTGAGAATGATATTTGTTCAATAACTTTACCTAGTTCAGCATCAGTTATTCAATACACAAACAGAGATATTCATCATTATTTTTTTAATATTTAAAATGGGTGTCCCAAGGTGAGACACTAGAGTAAATTATTTCATTGGATTCTCAATCATCCTCCTGTAATATTAATTCCCACAACATTTTGGGTACCATACGGAAATATATAAGAGATGTAATATGTGTTCTCAATGAAAAATAAATAGATAATTCCACAACCACATCTATAGTAAAACCCAAGAAATCCTTTATAAAACCCCATCTGAAATACTTATCCACAAGAGGTTATCATTACAATGGATCACCATCATCATAATCAAATAATATAGACTACATCAAATAGATCATATGTCCCAATTCCAGAAGTGGAGGTCTAGAAATTCTTGACTGAGGATCCCATTCACCTAAAAAACATGTGTACTCCAATTAGATGGCACAAAATAGACATTTCATTGATAACAGTCAATGTGAACCTTGAAAATCCCTACGAAATCCTTACCACGGATTACGTTAAATAGATTAATATCTATAACAAGAATATACCATTCCAACTCAACCCATGACATGATGAGATAAATGGGATGGATACTTTAAACCCTTCTTTTCTTATTAGTAAGTGGTGTTACCAAATCCATTGAATACAAAAAATGATCTATTGGAAAATAAATCATATACATAGAACTATAATAAATAATAGAAACTAAATCAAAAATACAAAATATAAGAATAAATAAATATTATTCATTAAAAATTATAGCTCAAAATATTATACGCATAGAATCTGATTCTACTAGTGATAACACCATGTCATTTAGTTTTCAAATCACATCATGAGACTATGAGATACTATTTTTTTGAGGTTCTTCCAAAAATTGTATCTACATAGTTGATGAACCAACATTGCTGCCACAACCTCCTAATAATGAGCTTTCATTCTTGATAGTTTTGACCTAGATATTATATACATTTATGATTCATATCCTACACCACATTTGAAGGGAGTACAATCAATTAAAATTATTACAAGTTCCACATATAGTCCCACAAGTGAAAATACATCTTGGTGGAAATGAACAGAAAGATTATGTTCTTGAGGATATCTTGAGCTATGTGCTTTTATAACATGGTTTGGCTTCCCTAACAAGATAAGGACAGGTGACCACTCCTTGAACAAAATCCTAGACATCCATACCACAACTTCCTCTAATGCCTGATCAATAAGTGTGAGATAAATCTCTTCATTACCTTCCTGTGGTCGCATAAGATGTCTATCGGGAGGCATCTTGTTACAACAAGCAATAACAAGAAGGCAAAACATAAATACAACTATTCTTAAAATTTACAGTAACAACTTCTAACAAAAGAACATCAATAAATCATAACACATCCAAATCAATCAAAAGAGAAATACCATCTAAACCACTAAAACCCCACCCATTTTCTATAACCACTATGAATTGTGTATATCTTACCTGAGGGATAATTCAAATCAAAATCCTAAAATTCCATGGTAAATCGAGTCCTATCAAGAGGTGTGTTGTCCATGCACCCCACTCATAACCAGGACCTCAAACCATAATACTCCTATCTTTTTTATATCAAAACTCTTCCAAATTATCATTAACCAATAGTAATGTAACATAATATAAATCAATTTTTTCAAGAGGAAATCTACGAATACATCCAAACCGATATATGGCTATATTCAAGACAATTTCCAAAGAGTATTCATGATCCCCAAAGGATGAAATCTATTTCTTCTGTATCAAAAATATACGTTGGGACCAATTTCAACCATTTATATATCCATAAATTATAGAAAGAGAATTATCATCAAAATAACAGATAAACATAACCAAATTAGTTACAACAATTATCAGATTCAATAGTCAAATATTTAACAAATCCATTTAGTAATGACACCTAATTGGAGACACCAATCTATCCTATAAACCACCATGAAATTTGGTGGACATCACCCTTAAGAAAACACCATCAACACCAAGAAGAATTTGTGCAATATAAACTAGATACATTATCACCACCACGATACATATATACTTTTCATATGTGTATCATCATAGGTAAATAAAGAATATGTGACATCCCCAAATGATAAAGGGTTAAATGACTAAATGATATGACTCATGTCAATAAGGTGCACTTTCCTTTTCGGTAGCCTATCTGGTTAGAACTCCACAGATAAGCATGCTTGGCCTGGAGTAGTGATCAGGATGGGTGACCTCCTGGGAAGTTTCTCAGGGTGTGTTTGAGTGAGGACAAAGCACACTGGAAAGGACATGTGTTGGCCTGTGGGGACTGTCATTAGTCAGATGACCCGTTCGGGCATGTGGGTGGACCCTATGGTGGGCCCCACGTGTCTGCGGGGCAACAGGGGGTACCTGGTAGGCCAGGACCTGACGGCCATGTTAAGGCGGGGTGGTTGTGCTGTCACCGGGATCTGGTTGTCACATTTGGTATCAGAGGATGAACCCAGCCTTAAGTGCACGGTGCACTGCCTGGGTTGAGATGTAGGGCCCACAACGAGGGTGTTGTGCTCTAAAGGGGGGGGGGTGATTGTAGCATCCCCAAATGATAAAGGGTTAAATGACTAAATGATATGACTCATGTCAATAAGGTGCACCTTCCTTTTCGGGAGCCTACCTGGTTAGAACTCCACAGTTATGCGTGCTTGTCCTGGAGTAGTGATCAGGATGCGTGACCTCTTGGGAAGTTTCTCAGGGTCTGTGTGAGTGAGGACAAAGCACACTGGAAAGGACATGTGTTGGCCTGTGGGGACTGTCATTAGTCAGATGACCCATTTGGGCACGTGGGTGGACCCTAGGGTGGGCCTCACGTGTCTGCGGGGAAACCGGGGGTACCTGGTAGGCCAGGACCTGACGGCCATGTTAAGGCGGGTGGCTGTGCTGTCACCGGGACCCGGTTGTCACAGAATATAACATTTTCATACATTTTAATATTGGTTAATAAAATATTAATATTACTTTAAAGGGGATTTTATGTTCCATGTAATTCCCAATACGCGAAAACCAGTTTCGTTGAAATCTTACATTGCACACTAATAATATAATAATAATATTTTAAATGATATGTTGGAATCACCTGTTTTGATAATCCCAAATCATGCTTAAACATTGATTATGATGTATTAAACCTTTGCATTAATCTTATTATTCTATGCTTAAACATTGATTATGATGTATTAAACCTTTGCATTAATCTTATTATTCTATGCTTAAACATTGATTATGATGTATTAAACCTTTGCATTAATCTTATTATTCTATGCTTAAACGTATTTTATTCTAAACAGTTCATATTCTTACTCTCATAACTTTACTGTAATAGCTTACAGTAGTGGTTACATAAGTTTGGTATTGTTAGCTAACAGTCAGCGCTTTCTTCTCAAAGTCACAGTTACAGTTAACTGTCACCTTAAGTTACTGTTGCAATAAGTTCACAGTTACAAGGTTACAGTCGAAGACTAATACAAGCTTACAGTTACGAGTCTACTGCTATCTATTGTCAAAGCTCACAGATGAAGGTCACAGATACAAGACTTATGTTCAAAGTTTTCTCTGCTCAAGTTCACAGTCGAACAAGTCTACAGTTGAAACAAGTTCGCAGACGAACTAGCCTACAGTCATAAGTCTACAGTCAAGGTTACAGTTAGACAGCTTCTGTCTACTAAGTCTACAGATGATCGAAGTCTACAGTTGACAAAGGTTACAGCTCTACAAATTTGATGTTACAAGTCTACAGTTAGAGAGGCTACAGTTACATGGAGTAAAAGCTACCATTGCAAGCCTACAGACAGCAAGCCTTTTGTTGAAATCAGCAGTCAGAAGGAAGTCCACAGTTGGAAGTCCACAGTTGGAAGTCCACAGTTGGAAGTCCACAGTTGGAAGACCACAGTTGAAGTCAACAGTGACATACATTCTCGACTCACTGTTTTAATTTCTTTATTTCCTACATTTAATTTATTTAATTTATCTAACGGTCATATCATACATTTTGATGATTTGTCAAATATCTGATAAAGGTTGTCGGATGTCAGGAACCCGTACCTCGTACCTGCTGAAAAGAAATCTTTTCTGTCCCCTGTCGGGAGATAAATACGAGAAGACTACGCTGCCCAAAATAGAGATAATGCGAATGCGAATGCGAACCAGAGAAGTGCGTGGTGGACGAAATATACCAGAAACACAAGAAGATAAAAACGAGCTCCATCAAGAGCACAGAGAAGCATAGAGACAATCAAGTATACTCGAGAAGTGTTCTGTACATACAAGAAAAACCCTGAAGAACTTCATCGACTACATTCTCACTACCTGTGAACCTGAAGCATACGACACACTGTTTCTCAAACAGAAACGAGAAGAGGACTCAAACTCTCTTCTGATCGAATACAAGAGCTACACTGAGATCACCAGAACCACTTCTAAACTCTACATCTCTTGTTCTGTGATTTATTCTACATTTTGAGCAGTGTGTGTTATCTGCTGTATTAAACACACACACTAACTCCTGTTCTTTCACTGGAGGATCTGTAAATCCTCAGCAAATCTTTTTGCACTCCATTTCCCACTGTGGATAGTGGTAGAGGTCTTGTGACCTGGACAGCTTGCTGCTGTTGTTTGTTTTCCCACGAAGAACTGTGGTAGAGGTCTTGTGACCTGGACAGTGTGTTCACTGTTGTTAACCCCGATCCAGGGTGTGGATCATTCTTATATAAAATTTTGAGAGGACTAAGTCTCGGCTTGAGACTGAACCTCTTGGTTAATTCTCTGTGCTTATAGTTATACACTATATCCATACTATACATATTTATTTCATATTCCGCTACTATTACTTTGAAATATAATCTATCTTCAAAGCTACTTTGATAATTAAATTCGCAAGTGTTTATATTTGTTATAAATCAGTAAGTTAGTTTCAAAAGTTAATTTAATCATAAGATTAAGTTAACTGAGAATTAATCAATCTTTGAGAAACTAATTGAACCTTTATAATCTATATAAATTCACTACAGTTTAATTTGTTTTTGAAATTGGGGGATTTTAATAGAAATTGTTTTTAACAGAAATTTTAATTGGAACTCAATTCACCCCCCTCTTGAGTGTCCACTCCGACCAACATTTGGTATCAGAGGTTGTGTTTAGCTCTGTTATATTTGCTCAATGTTTTATTTTAACTCTGTTTTTAAACTGTGATTGTAGTTTTATCTAAAAGATCATAAATTTCTGTTAGTTCTAAATTTTATCTCTTTAAAACATTTTCTAAAATTTCCTTATGGATAATAGACTAGAAGGTGCTGCTACTAACAGGCCACCCTTCTTTAATGGTGTGAATTATGCCCAATGGAAGCTCAAAATGAAAATTCATTTGGAAAGTATGGGTTTTGATATTTGGACTGCTATAGAGTCTCAATACAAGATTCGAGAGACTGAAAGAATAACTTGGGATGAACCTACTAAAGTAGCTTACAATAATAATTGTAAGGCTGTGAATGCTCTCTACTGTGCTCTAGGAGATGAGGAATTCAATAGAATTTCTGCAAGTAAAACTGCTTTTGAAATCTGGGACACCTTAGCTGTTTCTCATGAAGGAACAACTAATGTCAAGGAAATGCGGTTAAACACTTATACTATCAAATATGATAACTTTAACATGAAAGCTGATGAACCTATTTCTGATATGTATCTCAGGTTTAATGAGATAGTCAACACAATGAGCTCACTCGGGAAGATTGTTCCAGCAAAGGAGCAAATCATGAGATTATTGAGATGTCTGCCTGACAGATGGAGAGGCACATCCGTTTCAATTAGAGAATCCTGTGATATTGGAACATTGCCTGTCAAGGAGTTAATTGGTAAGCTGATGATGTACGAAGAAGAGCTAAAGGTGAATAAAGAGGAAGATGAGGAACCAAAACGAAAATCTGTAGCTTTTAAGTCTACTGCATCAAAGAGCAAAGACAAGGAGAAAGTGCATATACCAACTGAAAGCTCATCTAGTGAAGACTTAGATTCTGACAGTGATGCCGAGATGGCACAAATAGCAAGGAGATTCAAGAAGTTCTATAGGAAGAAGAAGTTCTTCAGAAAACCAAACTACAAGGGTAAGTATGATAGACAAGGTAAGTGGAAGAAAGATTGGAAGAAAACTGATAAAGAAGAAGACATAGTTTGCTATGAATGTAAAAGGAAAGGACACATTAAAGCTGACTGTCCTAAGTTAAAATTCAAGAAGAAATATGAGTACAAGGACAAGAATTATAAGAAAGCTATGAAGTCCACCTGGAGTGCTTCAGAAGACAGCACAAGTGAATCAGAGTCCAGTGATTCTGAAAGAAATCGTGCTAATATGTGTTTCATGACAAACACATTTGAGGTAACCTTAGACACTCCCACTTTAAACTCTTATTATTCTAAAGGTGAAGCAGAATCTGGTTCTGATTCTGAAAATATGTCTAAAGATGAATTGACTGAATACTGTAATATGCTGGAAGAAACGTGTAATGAACTAAAGGATAAATATAAGTCTTTAAAGAAACAGCATGCTCTTACTGCAAGTGTCAAGTCTTCACTTGATGTAGAAAAAGAGAAAAATGTTCAATTATTAAAGGAGAATACAGAACTGAAACTATCTAATGAACAACTTAGAAAGGACATAGAAACATTCACAAATGGAAAAGATACTCTGACCCAACTGCTAGGAAAGCAAGTTGCACCTAAGTATGCTACTGGCTTGGGATACCAACCTGGACAAAGACAGTTTGCTAAAACCCGATTTATTAAGTCTGGAAAAAATCCTGCTAGTTCCAGGTTTGGAAATTCATATGCCTCAACTGGTTATTTAAATAGTTGTAGATCAAATAAAGTATATCTATCTAAATCTGTTGCATCTATTAATTGTATGGGACCCATAAAACAAATCTGGGTACCTAAATCCTTGATTGCTAACATATCTGGACCCAAGAAAATCTGGGTACCAAAGTCATTTCTTGTCTAATCTGTTCTGTAGGAAATCTGTTTGAAAAGCAATTACAAGAAGGTATGGTACTTAGACAGTGGATGTTCAAGACACATGTCTGGGGACTATTCGTGCTTCAAAATCTTAATAAAGGTTGATGGAGGATATGTCACTTTTGGTGATAACTCAAAAGGAAAAATCATCGGCTTAGGCCAGATTGGTAACACTGACTCAGTATTAATTTCCAAAGTTTTATTTGTTGATGGACTTAAGTAAAACCTACTTAGCATTTCTCAATTGTGTGATGATGGCTTTAATGTCAAGTTTGAAAACAACTCTTGTGATGTTTATAATTCCTAAAATTCTTTAATATTTTCTGCCTTAAGAAATGAAAATGTTTATGCTGTTGACTTGAACACTTTAGCTAAACATAATGTTACTTGATTAAATGCTTTTCATAAAGAGTCTTGGCTGTGGCATAGGAGATTAGGACACTGCAATATTCACTCACTTAGAAAACTCTCTAAGAAACACCTAGTTAGAGACTTACCTAAGCTTGAATTCCCCAATGAAAAAGTGTGTAATCCCTGTCAAAAGGGAAAACAACACAAAGTTTCTTTTAAACCAAAGAAAGAAGTTTCAACTTCTCAACCACTTGAACTGGTTCACATGGATTTGTTTGGACCATCAAGAATTTCAAGTCTAAATGGGAAGCACTATGTTTATGTTCTTGTAGATGACTTTTCTAGATATACTTGGGTATACTTTCTAGCTCACAAAAGTGAAGCCTGCTCTTCCTTTGTTAAATACTCCAAGTCTGTAGAAAATCTTAGTGGACTTAAGATTAAGACCTTGAGGAGTGATCATGGCCGTGAGTTTGAGAATCAAGAATTTGAATCTTACTGCTCACACAATGGCTATGCTCACAATTTTTCTGCTCCTAGGACACCTCAACAGAATGGTGTAGTAGAAAGAAGAAACAGAACCCTGCAAGAAATTGCTAGAACTATGCTTAATGAATATGACCTGCCAATTTACTTTTGGGCTGAAGCTGTTAATACAGCTTGCTATGTCATTAATAGAGTCTTGATCAGACCTGTTCTAAAGAAAACCCCTTATGAGTTGTGGAATAATAGGAAGCCTAAGGTTAATTACTTTAGAGTTTTTGGTTGCAAAGTCTTTATTCTGAATACTAAAGATAATCTTGATAAATTTGCTCCAAAAAGTGATGAAGGAATTTTCCTAGGTTACTCTATGTCTAGTAAAGCCTATAGAGTGTTCAATAAGAAAACCAAATGTGTGGAAGAATCTGTTCACATTACGTTTGATGAGACTGATCCACATGAGTCTAGAACTTCTCTTGAAGATGTTGAAGAAGACTTATCTGTTCTGGACCTAAATGACAAATCTAAAGAACCCGTAATAAAAACATCCAGTTCTGGAGTTTTTCCAGAATCTTCCTCTGTGGAACCCGAACCTATAGATGAACCTGAAATCTCTAGTCCAACCTTTACCAAATCAACTAGGATTCTAAAGAATCATCCTTTAGATGCTGTTGTTGGTAATCTTGATAGAGGAACACAAACTAGAGCTTCTCTAAGAAATCAGGTTGAACATCAAGCTTTTCTTTCACAGCTTGAACCCAAAAATGTCAATGATGCTATCAGTGATGAATTCTGGGTAATGGCTATGCAAGAAGAACTAAATCAGTTTGAAAGAAACAAAGTTTGGGAATTAGTGGAAAGACCTAAAGACACTCTTACCATAGGCACTAAATGGGTGTTTAGAAACAAAGTTGATGAGTTTGGAAATATAATCAGAAACAAAGCCAGGCTAGTTGCACAAGGGTATAGTCAGGAAGAAGGAATAGACTATGAGGAAACCTTTGCACCCGTGGCTAGACTAGAGGCCATTAGGATATTACTTGCTTATGCTGCTCATATGAATTTCAAACTATATCAAATGGATGTTAAAAGTGCTTTTCTAAATGGATATATAATTGAGGATGTATTTGTGGAACAACCTCCTGGTTTTACAAATCCCCATTTTTCTAATCATGTTTTTAAACTATCTAAAGCTTTATATGGTTTAAAGCAAGCTCCAAGAGCTTGGTATGATAGGCTCAGCTCTTTTCTTATTTCAAAAGGATTTACTAAAGGGATAGCTGATCCTACTCTTTTTATTAAATGGATTTCTAAAGATGTCTTAATAGTACAAATCTATGTGGATGATATTATTTTTGGATCTTCAAAAAATTATTTATGTGTTGATTTTTCAAAAATAATGCAAAATGAGTTTGAAATGAGTTTAATGGGAGAACTCAAATTTTTCCTTGGATTTCAGATCTTTCAAAATAAAAATGGTATTATTTTGAACCAAAGTAAATATATTAAAGATCTTCTAAAACGTTTTTCTCTGGATGGCACCAAAGGCAGTGACACACCTATGAGCACCACTTGCAAGTTGGACAGTGATGAAACTGGTGAACCAGTGGATCAAACCAATTACAGAGGTATGATAGGTAGTCTACTGTACCTTACTGCCAGTAGACCTGACATCATGTTCAGTGTATGCATGTGTGCTCGATTTCAAGCCAATCCAAAAGAGTCTCATTTGACTGCTGTTAAAAGGATTTTCAAATATCTAAAACATACTCCCAATTTGGGATTATTTTATCCAAAAGGACAATCATTTGATTTATTAAGTTATTCTGATGCTGATTTTGCTGGCTGCAAGTTAGATAGAAAGAGCACCTCTGGAACGTGTCACATTTTAGGCAAGTCACTAGTATCTTGGTGTAGTAAGAAGCAGAATTCTGTTGCATTGTCTACTGCCGAAGCTGAGTATATAGCTGCCGGTAGCTATTGTGCACAAATCTTGTGGATGAAACACACTTTACTAGACTATGGATATCAATTCAAACATGTCTCTATAAGGTGTGACAATACAAGTGCTATTAACATTTCAAAAAATCCAGTATCTCATGCTAGGACAAAACATATTGATGTGAGACATCACTTTCTGAGGGATCATTATCAAAAAGGTGATATCACTCATGAGTTCATTGGCACTGAACATCAGTTAGCTGATATTTTTACAAAGCCTTTGAATTCTGAGAGATTAAGTTACATCAAACATGAGTTAGGTATGATCAACTATAGCTCAGTTGAAACCGCACAGTTGAAACCTCACTGTTGAAACCTCACAGTTGAGACCTCACAGTTAGACCTCACAGTTGGACCTCAGAGTTGAAACCTCACAGTTGAAACCTCACAGTTGGACCTCACAGTTGAAACCTCACAGTTGAAACCTCACAGTTAGACCTCACAGTTGAGACCTCACAGTTGAAACCTCACAGTTAGACCTCACCGGTGTACCTCACTGTTACAACTCTCTGTAGGCTGTTTCGCTGTTTAATCTTATTTTATTTTTGCGGGAATTCGAACCGTTTCTTTTCTTTATATTTTTTTCTAAATCCCTAAATGATAAAATTGAGAACATCGAACATATCTCAATCCACTCATCTCGACCCTTGCTCTCTCAAGTCCTAAACCCTAAACCTTCAACCGAACCTCGAAACCTCATTCAGTTCAAATGGACAGAACAAAGCGACCCCCGACTGTCAACGAAGATGCACCAATGCCAAAGAGGACTCAAGTCGAATCCAGTGGCACCGGGAATGCCTCGATAAGACCTGTTAATCCACATCTGACTAAGAGAGAAATAGTTGCTGAGAAGGAGCTAAGTGAAGAGTGGATTTTATCGAGCAGATCATTAGTGCTGGCAGTGCTTAATGATCAAGGATGGACCGAATGCTTCACAAACAATAATGGACCGTACTACCCGAAGCTGGTGAAGGAGTTCTATGAATATCTACAGTTCGAGGAAGAGGATGATCTGCATAAACTGGTATCCAGAGTAAATGGAAATGAAGTCAGTTTTTCATCAGTTGAATGGGCTGCTTGTTTAAGAGTTCCTCATGAGGGTATTTACAACTACTATTCTGGAGCGGCTCCTCCAAATAGTAGAATCTTTGATCATGAGACAGCTCTGGAAGAATTGACAGGGAATGGCACTGTAAGGAAGATTATTGCTACTGAAATGAATGGAGAGGACAGGCTTCTGTTTAAGTTTATCCAGCATGTACTGAGTCCTAGAAGAGGAGATTTTGCAACTCTGAAGCATCAGGATATTTACTTGATGTACTTATTAAAACATGGAAGGAAGGTCAACCTTTGTAGGTTGCTGATGGCTCAGATGGAGGACATGATAAAGGCAAGCTCAAAATCAAGTGCCTTGTTTCATGCTAAACTCATTTCGGTTATGTTGAAAGTGAAAGGTGCAGCTGGAAGTCAGGAAGAGTTGATAGTGGCAAAGAACAGTGTATGTATCTCGAAAGTAATCTGCAAATTCATGAAGATCAGTTGGAATCCCTGGAAGAAATCATGGGTGAATGATGAGGAGAGAATCTATGAGAATTTTAGCCCTTCTACTCATCCCTCTAGACCGAGAGATAGGAGAGATCCAGGCTTAAAGCCTGATGAGACTGAACCTGTATACTCAGATGAGGAACAGACTGCAGTAGTTGGTAACTCTGCAAGATAGAACACTCCAATTGATGAAGGGAGTGATCCTGATACTACTCACAGTCCTGTCAGGACAGTGACGTTTGGAGCAGCAAGCCCTCCAAAAGAACTACCCAGTAAAGAACCCGTTCTAAGAGACAGTGAGAATGAGACTACAGAAGAAGAAGAAGAATCTCAATATTTTGTCAAGGACACCTCTGATGAGGGTGATACAGTCGAAGCAGAAGATGCTGGAACTTTAAATGAAAATCAAGAAACTGTTGCAGAAGAACTTAGAATGAGCCCTCTGATAGGGTATACAGACAAGTCAGTGTCTGACCAGGAAGCAGGAGTGGTCTCTACTACTGTTGTCATGGAAGTGGTTGACGACCCAACAGAGAAGGAGGCTAACCTCACTGCTGAACCTACAGAGGAAGCAAGTATGGAACCTGCTAGAGCTACAGAAGAGAACTTAGAGTTACCCAGAGTTGAGCAGATAGTAGAAAGTGTTAAGGAAGGACCTCCAAGTGAGGGGGAGCGTGTTGGTTCAGTCTCTGTACTGTATGATATAGAAAGATGGACCTCAGATCCAGGATACATGGTGTTAGGACTCAATTATGAGGATTCAGATGAGGAAAACCAACCACCAAGAAATCCAGTCATCCTACCTAACAGCTCTCCAGTGTTAGAAACTGAAGGATTGGCCACCAAGGAAGACCTTGAATCCTTAAAGAATGAAATGAAGGAGACCATCAGACAGTCTGTTGCTGAATTGAAAACCAGTCTTTTTGATGAGCTGAAAAATGTAGAACAATCCTTAGAACTATCTCTAGGATGTGTTGTGGGAAGTCTAATCAAAGAAGTGATGGATGAAATGAAAGTGTGCCACACCCAAATTGAAAGCTGGACTGGAGCAGTAGTGGCCCTCAGACAATCAGTTGCTTCTTTAACTGCCCTGAGCAGTTCTCAGACACAAGTGGCCAGTGAGATTCGATACATCAAAGAAGTGGTCAAGCAGTTTGTGGAAGTATTTGAGGCTTTCAAGAAATCAGTAAAAGAACACTTTAGCAATCAGGATGATGTCATTCAGAAAGTGATTGGAAGTCTGACTCAGTCTTTCAAGGAGACAGTGGCATTCTCAGTCAAGTCCCTTCCTTCATCTAGCTCTCCTGTAGACCTTGAGCAGTTTAGAAGCCTGCTCAGAGAAGAGCTTACTCAGGCCCGTGCAAATGACACATCAGACCTACAGATCCTTGCTACTACAAGAGAAGTCAGTGGCTTTGTTCGTGAGCACCTGCAGGCTGCTACTGCTTCTCAGGAGGCCATCAAAAGTAAAGTGGATTATTACTTTGATCGGATTTTCACCAAGCATCAGTTGAACAATCACTTCAAGCTCATGCTAGAGACTATGAAGCTGCCTCCTGTAACTCAAGCCTTTAAAGAACAAGTTAGCAAGCTACGAGAGTTGACCCCGGCTTTGGATAAATTCTTGGAAAACAAAGATGACTTCTTATCTGCCATGGACAGAGGAGGAAACATTATCATGGATTTCAGAAATCTGCTCCTACCTTTTCTTCATGTGGACTGCACACCTGTTATAGTTCCTCCTACCCTACCTGTCTCCAACCCCAGTGGTTCTTCCATCATGTCTCCTGCTGATGCCCTCAGAAGCCTTAGACCACTGATCCCTCGGCAAGCTACTCACTATCGGCCTTCAGGAGCATCTGTTGCTGCCCCTCCAGACATTCCTGCTGCCATTCCTCAGCCTGTTGATCCTTCACCTCCTGCTCCATCTTCTTCCTCCAAAGGAAAAGATCCCTTACCTCCAGATGAAGAGGATTGAGTCTGTTTTTTTTGATAGGGATCATGTATTCACATTTTGGGTCATGTATTGTACTCCTTATTAATACAATGTTTCTTTTCTCTCTCTCTGTCTTTCTTTTTGTTAATCACAAAGGGGGAGAAATAAAGAGAAATAGATAGGGGGAGAAATGGGGAGAAATAGGGAAACTCAAGGGAGAAATGAACCTATACAGAGAGGAGAAATCCTTGCGGATTATACCTCATTTTTGCGCTCATATTGCTAATACTGTGTTTTGCACACTTCTCTCTGATACTTCTATATTTCATACTGACATAATTTGTGATTATCAAAAAGGGGGAGATTGTTGGAATCACCTGTTTTGATAATCCCAAATCATGCTTAAACATTGATTATGATGTATTAAACCTTTGCATTAATCTTATTATTCTATGCTTAAACATTGATTATGATGTATTAAACCTTTGCATTAATCTTATTATTCTATGCTTAAACATTGATTATGATGTATTAAACCTTTGCATTAATCTTATTATTCTATGCTTAAACGTATTTTATTCTAAACAGTTCATATTCTTACTCTCATAACTTTACTGTAATAGCTTACAGTAGTGGTTACATAAGTTTGGTATTGTTAGCTAACAGTCAGCGATTTCTTCTCAAAGTCACAGTTACAGTTAACTGTCACCTTAAGGTACTGTTGCAATAAGTTCACAGTTACAAGGTTACAGTCGAAGACTAATACAAGCTTACAGTTACGAGTCTACTGCTATCTATTGTCAAAGCTCACAGACGAAGGTCACAGATACAAGACTTCTGTTCAAAGTTTTCTCTTCTCAAGTTCACAGTCGAACAAGTCTACAGTTGAAACAAGTTCGCAGACGAACTAGCCTACAGTCATAAGTCTACAGTCAAGGTTACAGTTAGACAGCTTCTGTCTACTAAGTGTACAGATGATCGAAGTCTACAGTTGACAAAGGTTACAGCTCTACAAATTTGATGTTACAAGTCTACAGTTAGAGAGGCTACAGTTACATGGAGTAAAAGCTACCATTGCAAGCCTACAGACAGCAAGCCTTTTGTTGAAATCAGCAGTCAGAAGGAAGTCCACAGTTGGAAGTCCACAGTTGGAAGTCCACAGTTGGAAGTCCACAGTTGGAAGACCACAGTTGAAGTCAACAGTGACATACATTCTCGACTCACTGTTTTAATTTCTTTATTTCCTACATTTAATTTATTTAATTTATCTAACGGTCATATCATACATTTTGATGATTTGTCAAATATCTGATAAAGGTTGTCGGATGTCAGGAACCCGTACCTCGTACCTGCTGAAAAGAAATCTTTTCTGTCCCCTGTCGGGAGATAAATACGAGAAGACTACGCTGCCCAAAATAGAGATAATGCGAATGCGAATGCGAACCATAGAAGTGCGTGGTGGACGAAATATACCAGAAACACAAGAAGATAAAAACGAGCTCCATCAAGAACACAGAGAAGCATATAGACAATCAAGTATACTCGAGAAGTGTTCTGTGCATACAAGAAAAACCCTGAAGAACTTCATCGACTACATTCTCACTACCTGTGAACCTGAAGCATACGACACTCTGTTTCTCAAACAGAAACGAGAAGAGGACTCAAACTCTCTTCTGATCGAATACAAGAGCTACACTGAGATCACCAGAACCACTTCTAAACTCTACATCTCTTGTTCTGTGATTTATTCTACATTTTGAGCAGTGTGTGTTATCTGCTGTATTAAACACACACACTGACTCCTGTACTTTCACTGGAGGATCTGTAAATCCTCAGCAAATCTTTTTGCACTCCATTTCCCACTGTGGATAGTGGTAGAGGTCTTGTGACCTGGACAGCTTGCTGCTGTTGTTTGTTTTCCCACGAAGAACTGTGGTAGAGGTCTTGTGACCTGGACAGTGTGTTCACTGTTGTTAACCCCGATCCAGGGTGTGGATCATTATTATATAAAATTTTGAGAGGACTAAGTCTCGGCTTGAGACTGAACCTCTTGGTTAATTTTCTGTGCTTATAGTTATACTCTATATCCATACTATACATATTTATTTCATATTCCGCTGCTATTACTTTGAAATATAATCTATCTTCAAAGCTACTTTGATAATTAAATTCGCAAGTGTTTATATTTGTTATAAATCAGTAAGTTAGTTTCAAAAGTTAATTTAATCATAAGATTAAGTTAACTGAGAATTAATCAATCTTTGAGAAACTAATTGAACCTTTATAATCTATATAAATTCACTACAGTTTAATTTGTTTTTGAAATTGGGGGATTTTAATAGAAATTGTTTTTAACAGAAATTTTAATTGGAACTCAATTCACCCCCCTCTTGAGTGTCCACTCCGACCAACATGATAGTTTACATGTAGCCGTTGTATTGGTGGGAATGAATATAAATAACTAAAATATGATTATATATGTTTGTTAAATGTTTTTACATTTATGAAAATAATGTTATAGGCTTAAAATGTGAATGAATCCAATTTAAAGCATAAATACTCTAATATTCACTAAAAGGTCGATTTATCACCTTTTGATGGCGAAAACTATTTAAATATTGTTTTGGTCACTCTTATTTGTTCTATTAGACCAAATAAAATTCTTAATTAGAATCAGGACATCAAAATTTACTTTGTGTATGTTTTTGTTAATTATCTGATAAAGTTCATTTTTTAATAAAAAGTGAAACATGTTGTATTTTAATTCAAAACCAACTTTTAATCTATTTTATTTATATGTATATATTATCTTTTTAATTGGGATTTATGTCTAATGAAAATATTTTTTTACCATTTAATCAAATGGTTGTCATTGGAATTAATTTCACTTTGAAATTTGACATAAAAAAGTGTCAATCTTTTGATAGATATTGTTTCATAAATACACGATATATGTTTTGATAGTGGTAATTAATTATAAAATTATTTAAAGAAACATATATGTTTTTAATTTGGTAAAATGGACATCATTTTGGAATTTTTATGAAAAACATCAATTTTTGATGAATAGTGAAACCACTAAGTGGTAGTTAAAAAATGAGTTTTCATTTAAATTAAATTTTACACTTCTGTAAATTGAATTTCAAAAATACAACATACATGGTTGTCATTAGTAAGTAAAATTTAGTTCATTGGGATGAAAATAATTTTTTGTTAATAGTAACATTTGAGTTTTATTAACAGCGATAAAAGGAAATTAGGGTAATTTAAGGTAAAAATAATATCATAAAAATATACAAATACCTTTACACATGTCATAACCTTATTTTATGAGTCAATTACGACCAATAAAATCCTTGGGACAATTTGGGGACCCCATATAGCCACTCAATTCCATTAATAACATTTTATTTAAAGTAAAAATAAAAATGTCACAAAAATGTATCGTTTTACTAAAAAAAATTATTACATTGGTTTGTATATGTTATATTTTTTACTATAAATATTCAATAGAAAGATAAAAAATATTTCCCACATCACGGTAATTTTTTATTTTATTTTAGACATTAAATAAATTAATTTATTTATGACACCATAATGATGCATTGATTACCTCATTAATGAATGAATTAAAAAAATTAAAAGATAAGATAAAATATAAGACATAAAATTTTCAAAAACATATTGGAATTGTTGATTTTTAACCCTTATCACTTTATCCTCGACATATATCTTTTTGGGAGATTTAAATTTTAAAATCTATTTATAATAAAGTAACATTTCATGAAATTCCATGAGTGCCCCTCCTCCCTCTTATAAAAGGCCCCCATATCTACCTGAAAACCCACTCCTATAAATCCCTTGGATTGTCCATCCTCTACTCATATTATCTCCCTAAATCCCTCTATTACTCCTTGAAACCTCAATTTGGTAAGAAGACTTCCCAAGGAAACCTTTGGCTAAAATCAAAAGGAGTTACCCGATTTAGTGGTAATGTCTTCTCTCGAGTTTCTTTCTTTTATTTTCCTTATTCACTTCCCCTAAAATTATTATTATTTCATTCCATAACAAAACCAGTATCCTCAATATACTAGGATGTTATTATGAAAAGTATTTTATTTACACTTACAAAGACAACCCTGTCTAATGGTTAAAGAACATATTGTTTCTGTGGGTAGTGAATTACTACCTCATGATGCTATGATTGTTCAATCTTATTTTAACACCTATCATGGTGGACATTAGGATTGATCTATATTTATATAAGATATTTATTATGTTTATGATTTCCATATTCTTCAGTATTTTTCATTTATGTCATAACTTTATGGTTTTCATAATGGTTAAACGCGATAATTTCATTTTAAGAAGTGCAGACTACTACCCCTCAAAGTGATTTGAATTGTTAATTCCATATGTGGGATTTATAAAGGATGGAGTTAATGATATTATATATGATACTATTCTAGAATTATAAAATAACTTTATAGCATAGTGTTTTTATTCCATTAAATTCAAAATTGAAATCATAGTAGTTTTTATGCGTACGTATGACTTACCGTCTCCATGAACGGTGCATTTCATTTCATAACATCAAATGTTATGTACTGGTATAAATATATATATATGTTATATATTATTTATATATCATGAATATCATTCTGGATAAAATGAATATTTTACTAAATGAAAACCATGTAAATATAAAAAGATCACTTTTGACTCAAGTATCAAATATCGACAAAACGATCATCATTAACTTAAATGATTAAATAATGTTTATAACCTGATAATATGTGATATGAATTTAATAATACACCATAAAGGATTTCATTAAGAAATTATAAATTGGCCAAAGTTTATTATTCAGGAATATAATGAAACGAACAAGACAAGTCTGACCTGAGGTAAGGGATCCTACCTCTCTCATTTTTTAAGTATAGTATTTTATGTAAGTTATTTTAAACTATTCTTTATTAGGTTATGAGATGTTATTTTATATTCCCATTACTGTACATTTTATGTTCATATTATGAGATACCTTATTTGATCTCATAAATACATTTTTGGTTGTTTTAAGTGGCATCGTTAGGGTGCCGAATTTTCATAAGGAAATTTCTTTTCTCACTTTTAATTACGTGTGATTTCCATTGTTCGCCACTTATTTATGGAATGTGATGTATTGTGTACTTCCATTTGATATATATTATCATGATTCTATTTATATTCATGGTAATCTTTAATTTATGTGGTGGTTATTATATTTTGGTCATACGACTCGATTGATTACCCTCCTCTTTTTTAAAAGGCTTATTTTTATTATGTCTTTTAATTGACATCTTATTATATTGGGATATGTTATTATGTATCCTTATTGATTTAATTTAATGTCTAGGTGATTATATACCATTATATATCTCATCAACTCTTATTCTAAAATATGATTTCACACCTTTAGGCTATCAAATATTTTTAAGGGAACTTCTTTACCCAATTTAAATTTATCAGGTTAAACATATACTTCTTGATTATGTCATTCTATGAATTTATGTGAATGAAATATGATTGTTTTACACATAATGTCTACTTATATTGGGTGTATTTATATTTTTTACACAAAACACTGCCATTGATTTATCCTTAATCTAATGCTACCATCGTTGTAAGGGACTTCGTCTCAATCTGATTTCATTGAAGAATATTTTGTTTTATACATATATTTCTATTATTAGGTGTATAAACCCCTTTGAATTTTACTTTTATTCAAAAGGAATATTTTTTCTACAAAGCATTTTTCTAAAGGAAAAAAAGTATTTTTTTTAACGTACATGGTGACAACGACCTTTCCTCAGTCGCAAGTATTATTTGATCTTTGTATTCCTTAACAAGCCATAATGTTTTTAAAAGAAAATAAATTCCATATAACTTTTACGTATTTTGGTATTGAAAATGATTTTGATAAAGAATTTTTTTATGTCAATATATTTAAATGATGTATTTTTATTGAAATGTGGAAAGGGTATCATTCTTTTATATTGGTTTTATGTGTTATGAATTTTTAATGGTACTTGGACATTTGAAGGGTGGTTACGTGATAAACCAAATAACGGGTTGTGCTGTGAAAACTAGGACGGGGGGTTATGTTATAACCTCGAATGCATTGGGTATTGAATTCAGCCATATGGATATTCCATTTTGTGAAATGTATTGAAGTCGGTTGTATGGATATTCCATTTAGAGGAATGTATGGGAGTTGATCGTATGGTTATTCCACTTAAGTATGTTTATTTACCATGTTACCTTTATATATATGTGTTTTTTATATGGATTTTGTAGTAATAATTTGGTTACAAAAGTTTATGAAATTAGCTTTTATTCGGTGAAGAGTATTTACTACTTCATAAAGGTGAAAGATATTACTTATGAAAAAGTATTAATTGTTTAGTTGTTGTTTGAAAAAACTAATAGTTTTCCTTCCTTGTGTATCCCTTATGGAGAATTTTATGCTTATACCATGTTTTTGAAATGATTTTCATAGGACAAAAAGTGGAACAGGGTCAATTATGGGATCAAAGGAAAATCATGATGTCTAAAACATGGAACTGGACATTACTCTTTTTTCAAGAGTTTTTTTATTTTATGGAAAAAATGTAAACTGTGTAGAAGTGTCTTATTTTTAATCTTTTGAGATGTAATAGTTATGTACGAATTCTCGAAAGCTCTAAACCTGAAATTAACCTCAATGTGAATTATTCAATTAATACATGATTATGCAATGTTTTAAGGATGTGTCCTAATAATAGGTCATACTAAATAATTACTACACACACCCCAGGGTGTATATATTATTTGATCAAAATCCCAATACGATTCCACCTATCATAATGATTCCGAAATATATCATTAGATGAAAATTCATCATGAAAATATACATAATAATATTTGATTTTTTAAAGAAATTATTTTGATAAAAACTTTATCAAGGAACTCTTTTTATGGGAATATTGTTTCATAAATAATCATTCATGAAAAAACAATACAGACATAGTCGATTATATACTTACAGCTAGCACGACAACAATTATGAATCCAATCAAAAGATAGAACCATGGGAAAATAAATAAAATTTACTAGTAAATGTGAGGAACTATGAACGTAATACATTGTTGATAGATAATCCACAAAGAAAATACTAATATTGTTCTTATTCATTAACCACTAGAGGAGATGTTGACCCAAAATTATAGTGGTCTCTAAATCATAATCCAATACTAACAGAATTCCAATGCATGAAACACTATAAGGGAACCAATAATAAAATTAAATTGGTATTTGATTATATCAGACATGTATTTAGTGTTTCAATCATAGTTTAATCCAGATTAATATGGACCTCATCCTCTTATGAATCAACAAGCGTACTTCTTCTAGTTCACCCACCTAGATAACAAATATTCCATGTGTTCCCAAATTACACATCACATGTCACATAAATAATAAAATTAAAATAAACATTCAAAGAATCCAAAGAATACTTGTAAAACAACACTTTAACATTTTCAAATCGATCACACATGAAAAATACACATAGAATTTACCAATTTCAATACAAAAACATTCAATTTTATACATAGAGTAAAACCATTTGTAAATATATTTCTCACAACCTGAATAATTTATGAAACCCATTTAATAACTAAAAAATTAACATATATCAAAAAAATCATTTCCATGCGTAAATCCACTTTTAAATTCATATTCACACCAAAGCCATTTTATATCATGTTTTACATCACTTTTAAAATTCAAATAAACATTAATAATCCACATCAAAGAAGACAACATGAATACAAAACCAATTTCTCATTGAAAATAAACATTCAAAACCTTTGAACCATTAAATATCATTGAATTTACATGTCAAACATTTCTCACAAGGTGTAAAACATTTTTATGAAACACCAAAATGATGCACATATGAAACAAAATGACATTCAATTAGAAAAAACAATTTAATGAGATATGAATCTAATATCTTTTTAATGAAATGTTTTCAACCAAAAAAATATCCCATCGGAAAAATTAGATTGTTCATGAATGTACACCAAAATCAAATAATAATGTAAAACGTGGAGATACCTACCTTATAAATAGAAAATTCTATAAACTAGTGAAAAAAAATAACTGAAACACTACAAGAACATATAATGGAATGAACAGACAATAATTATCATGTCATAAATCAAAAATAGAAGCTCAACCCATATTTAGGTTAGTAAACCAACTGGAAGACAATATACCAATAATAAGTAATGATAAACACTAACATAATGGAGGTAACATGAGAAATTAGAATTGATGATTCATTGACGTTACCACACCAAACCATCCCAAATATTAGAGTTCAAGAGGTTCATAATATTTTGGAGGAATTTTTTTTTGCTCAATATAATTAATGTGGAGAATAAGAGGTTATATTGTTTTAATCTCTAATATGGAAACAAGGTAAATTAAAACATTCTAAAAAAATGGAAAAGACACAAAACTAGCCAAAGTAGTTTTATAAATCATACAACTATCATGTGTCTCACACTATCAAAAAGGAAAAATCTCCACTATTATTCCATACGGTTACACAAAATGTTACACAACTATGTTGTAACCAGAATTTGAAATGACCATTGATTCACAGTTTCTAGGTAAATGGTGTAGTGTTTCCCAAGGTGTGATCTTACTAAGAACCACATGTTGTCAAATAAAAAATATCCATTTCCACCAAAAAATAAAGGACAACCCAATGTGTAAAATCCTGAAAAAATAGAAACAAAATAGAGGCTAAAAATATCCCAAATGTGAAAAACAATGACAACCCCAAATCTAGTAACCCGTATTCGATTTATAATTTGTTGTACTGGAATGCATAAATTTATTATAATATAATAGGACCATCCTTTACATTAATCTTGGTGAAGATTGATTTATACATGATACCCATTTTAATGTTATAGTAGAATATATAATATGACTAAAAAATATCATAAACATTATATGTCATTAAAATAATTTAACATTATATTAAAGGGAAATTAAAAAAATATATAATTTAGTCCATATAATTAGTAATTGTTATATAAATTGAAAGATATCATGAGTAAATATGGTCTGATAAATAAGGAAATGTAAATAAATTATAAAACATACCATTTAATAATTAGATTTGATCATAAAAATAACACATGGATAATATCACAGTAATAATATAATTGATATTCAAAACAAAATTCTCAATGAAAAAATTCACAGTATTGGACATCATGATCATTGACATCATGTCATATATCATGTAAAGGCCATCCAACCCTTGAAATTTATTCAATTGGTAAGTATACACAAAAAAACACATATAATTCATCTAATTGATTCATCTCATGGGACAATTGTTGCATTTAGGGGATATCTATAACCATTCCCCGCCCATTAGAAAAATTACCATTAATTCCTCATCAATTATATTATAAATTGGATTTATATTCTATATTCCTTATATATATAATATGTTAAAAATAAGGAAATAATATGATGTTCTATAAACAACCGAATAAAATAATTAGTAAAAAACACTATATGAAAAAATTATAAATATTGGTAATAGTAAAAATTTTATTTATATTTAGAATGTGTATGTTAAATATATATTAAATATAAAATGACACAATAGAGTAAATGTTTCATAGAAAATATAACTAAAAAAATAATACGATATTTGAGATGACCATCAATGAATTTGGAATCAAGTTTTTGAGATAAAAGCACATCCCTTTCAAAAATAATGCACATTGATGTAAATTATTAAAATAATAATTCATTAGTTAATTTTATTTTTAAAACAATTAAATACATGGATAATAAGTTAAATATCATAAAATTATTATAGTGGTGGGGAAGTCAATTACTATCATATATGATAAAAAAACCATGTATTATTATAAAATTATAAAACAATCAACCCGACAATGGAAAATTTGAATGAATACATTATAAACATTTAAAATAATATGATAACATTAAATTTCTGTTATAAATAATTTTTTTTCAAGTTATATTTCATCTAAAAACTATATTAAAATGTATGGAAATGGAAGAAAAATATACCCGATCAGAAAAGAAATAAGTTCAGTTATTCATTTATTATATTATATTCTAAATGAATGTGTAAACAAGGTCAAATATTAGATGAAATTTTATTTACTCCATAATTATTGAGAGGATAATAATTTTTTATTCATTAGGATGGATTTATCATAAGATTCTTTCAATTAAAATTATAGTAGTGTAAAAAATATACAATAAACAAAAATACCTACCTCATTGGTAATATAAGAATTGTGTCATCATGAAATAATTATAAAATATTAATATTAATAATCCTGAATAAATATTTTTTTATTTAAATATTAATAGTTATAGTATATTCACCATATAAATATTAGTTGGTTCATATTACCAAATTTTTCTCAATAGAATGGAATTTGAGATGAAATACTCAGCCTCACACTTCCCATTAGTAGAAAATTCATTACCCTCCTATGTGTATATTTTTTAATGTAATAAATTTATATAAGATACATATACATTTGTTATAATATAATATTTCCTTTAATAAAATATTCAACTCCCATTTGTTAATAAAATTTCATTATTACAATTTTTGGGTGATAAGTTCATTATTTTCTCATCCTTTTTTATGAATGTTATTATTATTTTTAATAGATAATAGTAAAATAATAAATACAATTAAATTAATTATAAGAATATAATATTTTTTCAATATACATTTTTTATGTAATTATTGATAATTCAAAATGAAAAATGAATCGCATAACTTCTTGATGTAGTAGGTCGTATGTATTCACGAATGACGCTATCATTTTCCTCAATGGGTGATATCAAAAGAAATCGGATGATATGATAATTTTAAAGATTCTATATCATGATATGATTATCATATATATTAATAACATAAATCATTATATCTATCAATGTTATTTGGTGATTGAAAACATTTTACATCAGTTTACACTATGGTATTCTACCATAAACATGAGTGATAGTTTTGTTTTTGATTTGATGGATAAAGATATAGGGAGATAATAGTATATGTAACTAATAAAACACTACAAAAATATTTCTCTTTTTCCAACATGAACATATCTATTAGTAAAAGTGAATTTTCTGTTGGTAAAACGTTTTACCAACATTTATGTCCCAGTTGCAAAACTGTTGGTAAAAACTCTGCGGAAAATATTTTTTTGACAGATAAAATATATTTGTTGCAATTAAAATAATACCAATAGATAATATATATTTTGGTTAAAGGGTTTAGCAACATGATTAGATGAAAAATTTATCTATTGGTAATAATATTACAAATATATAATATTTTATTTTATAAATTACATTTACATAAAAATTAAAAAAATTTATTTTCATTAAAATTTAATGACTTGTTTATAAATTTATCATATATAATAAATATTTTATAATTATTATACCAAAGACCTTTTTAACGCATTAAAAATTACACAATAATTAATGATATTAATAATGAAATTCAATACAAATAGAACTTGTGGGATCCCCACCAAGATCAATCTTGGACCACCCTACCAGCACTACCCCCAGACAATTCTGTTCCACAATTCTAGCACTCGACAACCCTACCCACGCCCCCACTATGCTGGATCTCCCCAAAATAGGATCAACCACCCTAGCAACTTCATCACATCATCGCCAACAACCGATGCACCAGTCCATCCATGTCAGATGCATCCACTGCCCATCTATGTCTTCTAGAACCACATTCATGCCATATCAAGTCTATTCCAGCTCATCCAACACTATCCCCATCCATGCCAGCTTCATCTCCAGCTCCAACTGATCTTTGATGGCTCCAATTTAAGCCTGCTCTAGCCGAGCCCCATCCATAGTAAGACCAGTCTATGCACAAAAAGATTGACAAACAGATGAGGAAATACCTCATATTGATTTGATTGAGGTACAAATACAAGTGATAGAAATATATTACACCATAGTGATAAAGGTAGTACCTGAACAACAAGGAATAAACATTTGTGTTGAACATCCTACAATTGTTATGAACTTCCTTTTGACTTTCAATAAAGAGAATACCTGCACAACAAGAAAATAAACAGTTAAATATATCATTTTATCAAAAAAATAATTCATTAAAATTAGAAGAGTAACATAAAATGAAACAAATAATCTGACAAAAAATACATATAAAATGACAAAAAACATGAATAAAATAAAATACAAGAAGAAAAATTTGGAGTATGAAAAAAGCAGGAAACAAAAAAGTAGAACTGGGAAAAAGGGGGAAAGGAATCTAGAGGTAGTAAAATATAGTAAATTTCAAAAAAATATGGTTTATGAAATTAATACAGAACATGCAGGATAATTGAGGCAAAATAATTAACAATATAAAATTATTTAAAGAGAAAAACAATGAAAAAGAAGGCTATATTGAAATTGTGATTAGTTATTGTTTTGAGGGTGGAAGAAAAAGTGGGGAATGAGTAGTGACTCCTGCATTGGTAAAGTTAGAGTACATATATTATCAATATTTAACAAGCAAAAATACTAAAAAACCTAATGAACATGTCATGTGACACCAAATAAAAACCTCAAGAGAAAAACATACATAGGTCCACATCAATATAATTGTTTAAGATGTTTCATGGGAAGATATTGTAGGATTCCACCTATATTATAAGTAACTAAATTTTATTCCCCACTATTCCGAATATAATGTACAACCTCTTTTACCCACCAGGGGAAATTCTTCCTCATCTGCTACATTGTTCTCCTGAATCCGATTATTATCAAGGTTGTTTTATTTGGTTTTATTCTATACTACTGATTTTCATCTAATTTCCATGCTAATTCCATCGAACAAATTGATCAAAAAGATAAAAAAGAAAACTAGTTTATTATTTTTAATGGAATGTTCACATAAATGTGAATACTTCAAAACTGTGAATAAATTAACAGTAAGAAAAACACATCAGAATATCAAACCATGATCTAAATCCACATCCATTAAACAATAAAGGTTATTACAAAAAACTAAAATTTCATGGGTTGAGGAATTAACTCCCTAGTCATATTCTACCTGATACATGGGCTACCTGCCCTCCAATAAAATAATACGTACCTATACACCTTGCCACTGTAATGCCAAAAAAGAGCCTGAGAATCAAGGAAATGACAACAATACATAAAATGATAAGTACCACCCCGATAAAATGAACTTTTACCAACTTCTTGTGGGAACCAATTTAGCAATATCATATACATATTATCCATCCACTCCCATGTTTTATCTTGGAGAATCCCACGATAGAGCTATGAAACAGGATCTACAAGGGGGTGGGTTGAGCCCATAAAAGTTTCAACTCGTCTGATTTTTCCCATAAAATCCACATCCAAACGAAAAAATATCAATTTGTCCCCACTCCAAAGTGACTATTTTTGTGACTTCCTCATGAGAAAAACCTCAACCTTTGAGCAGCCACAATGAAAATCATAAAAATTGCACGAACAAAGATTATTACACTCAAATCAAAAAAAATCCAGAACTGTTTCAAACATCCTATAAAATTAAACAAAACTCCATGTAAGCCAACATCAAGTAGGGGAAAAACAAGAAGAAAATATTGTTCCAAAAATTAGGTAGAAAATATTCCACCCATGATTATTCAATTTGAGAAAACATGTTATTTTTTGACATTCTAGTTTTATACAGCTGGTTCTTAGAGAGAATAAATAATATATTGGCCTCTTTGAATCTACTTCAAAATGAAGCTGACCTAGTAACTAATATTGGGAAAAATTCATAGGATATGGTGAATAACACTCATTAGGATAATATGGTTATTGATTAGGGAGGGGTATTTGATCCTCTTAATATAACTCCAAAAGATAAGGATATTCTTAGAAGCCTCAATTATTGGGATAAGTAGACTATGTATGTAGAAGCTGATAACATAGAGGTTGTTCATGTTCTAAGTTTACACAAAATAATTATATAATGATTAATCAAAAGTCAAGTAATTATGGTTTTAATTAAATAGAATTATCTTTTCATAAACATGAGATTAAAATTGGTTGAATAAAAATAATTTCATTCTGTTTTTATGATGGAAAATGTGTTCACCTAGCCGGTTTTAATTTTAAGGGAACTAACAAGGTATGTACATTCAATTTCATATCTCATAAGTATCAACTAATTAACTAGATATTTTCATAAAATAACCAAATCTTTCATAGAAAGGTTTATATAAAATCATTCAATACTTTACCAATTTATGAAAGTTTGGGCATACATGTGTTTTACGTGTTTGTGAATAGGCACCAACAAATAAATGGTAAAACAGTTTTCTAAATTGATAAATAGATTCGAAAATTCATTGAAATCATGGAAACCAAAACTATATATGAATCATGTCATATGATTTTGTTACCTTTACAATTTTAACCATGAGTATAGACTCATATATAATGAGAATAAATCCTAACTCTTTCCATAAAATTTTTTTCAATATAAAAACATGGGGAAAATAATGTGGATGAGTTAGTACAAATGAAATGATAGAAAAAAATGTGACATCCTATAGACCTCATAACAATAATAATACTATCATATGATTGGTGAGACAGAATAAGTTCATTCATCTACAGAATATGATAACTTATTTAAATTGTAAATAGTTTTCTAAAACGATAAAAATATCTAGATCCATTGATAGTTAATCCTAATCCAAAAAATATATTCATTTTAGAAATGATTTAAAATGAATGAAATGAATGAAACTAGACCATAATCCATTGATAATTTAGTCTAGTTATGAAAAACAAATCACCTCAATTGGGGAAGAAGTAATATAATTCATCTTAGCACAGAAGAATTTATTAATGAAATAAAAGAATATCTTAGAAGAATGAACTAGAATTTACTAGATAGAATTTAACAGAAAACCTGTTTGATCTCACACATTAATGTAGTACACAACACATTTAAAGGACCAAATAAAATAATTTATAATTTAATCAAGATATGAAGACACCCCTGTAAAAGTAATTAATCGGTCAAATCTCCCTTAACTCTATGTTAGGAGTTAGATCAGGTGCTCGTCCTTGTTATCCCATTATAAATCACAGCCATGTTTACTCATGATAAGTCATAAATACTCACATTATATTGCTATCAACTCCCTTTAATACACACTATCCAGACACTATTTCAACCAATGGATTAATTATATTTACCAATAAAATAAAAAAAATCCAACCACCTTCCATGTTATCAACATAGAGACCCTTCCTCTAATTCGTCAAGATAAATACTAGCTAATTTTTGTCCAACTATTTCAGTCCTAGTTGAGGTTATTATAACTGATAAATTATTTAAAAAAGTGAGAAAAAACTGAACCAGTACCTTATTTGGCCTTAGGTCAGCTCCACACATCATCTTGGCATCCAAACCACTGAAAATAATAGTTGCAGCAGCTTCCTCAACATAAATGAAGGGAACCAACTTCATTAGTCAAAAATATGCACAAGATTAAGCAGTTAACATACAAGTAAAACAAGACTATCCTAAAATTGTTCAATAAGGCTTTAATAAAATAGTATTAAACATACCTAGATAATAAGGAAGAACTTGTATTTCAAAAAACATCAACAGGAATGTCCTAAAATAGCATTATAATATTGAAGATCGGTTAATTTAGAAGAAAAATAAAAAATCATTCAACTCAAAAAAAAAATAGTTGAAAATTCAAAAGTGAATAGTTGTATGGACAAAAATTATTGTGTTTTAACTTTAAAAAATAAATGGAACTATAACACTCATGTAGAGTGTGTGCAGAGAGTGTGTGAAGTGAGGGAAATCAGTTTCAGTAAGGAAAATAACACTTAATTAAGGGAAAGTGTGTGCAATGTTGTAAAGAGAGAATGTTCCATTGCACATGGAGTGTGTGCGGAAAGGTAGAGTGTGGGGACAAGAACACCCCCTGTGTGTTGTTTTTGAAGAAAACACACTCTCTTTCAACAGACAGTCATAAAGACACAATAGTTTCATGGATGAAACACAACAGTGTCATGGATGAAACATAAAAAATACAACAAGGTGCAATAGTCCTAGAACACTCTTCATGGATGAAACTGATTTATCAAACTAAAAAACATCATGAGTATTCTAGTGCACACACTCTCCTCTACTGCACACACTCTACATGGATGAAACTAATTTCCCTTACTGAAAAACAACATTAATGTTCTTGTGAAAACTCTCACTAGAGTGCATTTCTTGTGTTACAGAATAAGTGTTCTAGTGTACATAATGTTTCATGAAGAACACACAAAGATATTTCCATTTTTCTTCTATACACTCCATGGATGAAACTGGTTTCCCTTACTAAAACACAACAAGAGTTTTCTAGTGCACACAATCTGCCTTATTGCATACACTCTCACATACTGCACACACTACACCTACTTTTTTGCAATGTAATTAGGTTGGTTTCTCCTATAATTTAAGTTATTTTTTCAAAAATAGAATCATAACCACTTCTTTTTTAGCATGCTCATTATAAGTGATAACTACTATATGTATCCCATGTTATGAAGAATGTGAGTAGTTTATGGAAATGATCGATGGAAGAAAAATTAGATAGATACAACGAGGCATGAGTGCAAGGGACTAGGTTCATGTAAACAAGATACAAGCTAGATTGCACATAAATATTTTTTACACAAACTTCATCCCCATTAAGAGAGAAATCAATGTCCTTTCATAGCATTTCATCTTGAGTTCCATGTAGAAATTTCAAATTTCATTACATATTTGAGCCTATGAAGGATCGACATGTGAATAGATTAAAATGTACATTCTATATTAAACAAATATATTTATTCATCAATGATATAAAACCTCTAAAATTTATCAATTTATTTCAGATGAGAATCATACGTACATGTATGCATATTTAAATCATTATCGTGTCCAAGATTCTCAAAATTGAATGCTTTTTTCTTGCCCATGGTGGTCATTTCACTCTGGAAATACATTGCATAATCTTCAATCATGGAAAATTAATTTAATGTATTCAATAATAACACCATACATCCAATAGAATTAAAAATTACAATATGGTTTAATGGTATAAAGAATAATAGGGTACACACGTGTTAACAGTAGATCACCGTGTTATAGAATTGCATGTGGAAAATTTGGAATAAGAATAGTAGCATCACTATAAGGGAAGCAGATACATAGGAAGATGAGAAACGCATGCAGCGATGAAAAAGGGGATACCTGTATTACATAAAGCAATATAATGCAATTATGATATTTAAAAATTTTAAAGTATAATGTATTGGAAAAAAGAAAGTAGTCTGAGGAAATAAATGTAATAATTATTGAAATAAGGTATATAAGTAATTGTATGGTTTTCTTAGAATTATAAGGGATTGGTAATGGAAATGAAATTACTAGAAATGCATGTAATATGCATGAAATATGAAGCTATTGGAAGTGAACTGATGATTATATAGTAGAAAATTGGAATATCAATTTGATGGTGTTTTGTAAATAAAAATCGAATTCTGGTAGAGAAGATAAAAATTTAACAAACCTGAAAACACAAGCGGGAACAATGTGATTTTACAGAAATCAACCAATGAATGAGAGAAAATTAAATCGAGGAATGAAATCAGGGCATGAAACTCAGGTTTTATGTACTGTGGAATAAAAAATAGAACCTGAAATGATTGGAAAAATCATGTACTATATATATACAAGAAGAATAAGAGAAGACAATTAGGGTTACTGAATTTTAGGTGTACCAGTGTGATATTAATGTAAGAGAAGCAAAACTCCAATCCTAATCCTGCACAACGATGATGGTATGTCGATAGGGAAAACCTACATATGAGTAGTAGGGAAATGGATGGTTGGTTTGAATGGATATCGTCGATTTGGTACGGTGAGGCGTGTGGGAGAGTCCGAAATAGGTGGCTTTGTAAGTGGGTCATTGTGGTGAAAGAGGCGCCCAATTTGGAGGGGAACCTATGTATAATGAAAAATGTTTCAAATTTATATATTCATTGAATAAAAATTTATATCATATACATATAATGAAATTATATATAATCATTTATCATCAATTTAATATGAGATATATATATATTTAATACAACAAACATATAATTTTTGAATAAAAACATATGACTATATTGTTTAATTAAAATAATTATAATTTATAATATTTATTGAAAATTATATATATATTTTTTTATATTTTTATATATGTTCTTTTTTTAATAAAATATTTTATATGATTAAATAATTTATTACAACTGATTTTTATAATGGTAAAAAAGTATTTGGTAATAGAAATTAAAACTTATAGATTTATTTGTTGGTAAAAATTTTTTACTATTGATATGATAAAGGAAAAAACATAACAGTTGGTGTTAAAAAATCATTATCAACAGGTATATCTTTTGGTAAAAACAAGTGTTGGTCCATAAAATTAATACAAATAAATCTTAATGTCTATTGGAATTGCTCATTTTTACCAACATATAAATTATTTGTCAATAAAGTTTTGTTGGTACAAGTCTTTTTTTTGTAGAGTAAGATAATGATATACGATAAACTACTGTTATTTTTTAATTTCTTATCACATAATATATTTACATAAAATAAAAATTAAAAACATAATTATAGTGGTGAAGACGATTACCTTCTGTTAGAAAATACTATTTTAATATATTATTAAGAACACATGGGTTTGTCTTATAAGAGTACCAAAACTTCTAAACCTTCAATAATTGTTTTTTTGGATTATATATTTATTTTTCCATTAAGATAAAAAAATTTATATGTTGAAATATGTGATGAGAGAATTTGGTATTTTAAAATTGATGTGAGTGGCACACATGAAAATTTTCATAGTTTTTCAATAATGTCATATCATTTCCAAGGAAATTTGATTCCAAAATGTTTTATCTTAATATTTAATAATGGTATTAAAAAATTCAACCAGCCTATGTGGTTTAATCATGTGCCGAGATCCTCTAAACACATATTGTTTAAGTTACCACCAGGTAAACTGTTTTCACCTTAGTCGTGGTAATAATTTTATATTATTTTTAATATTCATTTAAAATTATGATTTAAAATTGTTAAATAATAGTATTTATATTTTTTAAAAAAATATTCCAATTTTTTAACAATAAATTAAAATAAAATTTATTTTTACTAATATAGTAATTATCCTTCAAAATTTGACACATGTTTTTTTAACGAAATTTATTTTTCAGACATAACATGATCTAACATTTAATATATGAATAATAATAATAGTTATATAATATAAAATAATATATACTCATATATAATATATTTATATATATTTAATTAAATTTATTTATCATTAATTTTTTTAATTAACTTAAATGAAAATATATTATGTCTTTTATAAATAATTTATTCAGAAAAATAACACTTTTTACATCTAAATCATATTATAAATGTTGATATCAAATTTATTTCCAATAAATAATTAATTATAAATTATATAACACATTATTATAAATAATAGTACAAATAGATAAATACTACCTTTAATTTCATCAAAAATTATCTTATAAGAGAAAATTTAAAAAAAACATTCTATTTTTATTTTCACCAAGTTGGGTAAAAATAAATATTCCTCATATAATATAATAAGTTATATGATTGTATATAATAAAATATTCCTTAAATTATGGTTTTATAAAATTTTAAATTTCATTTATATAATATAATTATGAGTTATAGATAAATTATAATTAGCCTTATTGAAATATTAGTCGTGGAAATTAATTTATTAAAAAAATCAAGGGGATTCTTTGTAGAAAATATATGTGTGGGAGATGAAAAATTCATTCTCAATACAATTTGGTGGGGGTGGATTAGATAATGTGTGCGTGTGAGCTCCATTTAGAAGTGAAAAGAGGGGATCTTTCATAAAATATCACTATTATGTGGGGGATGGAAATAATTGTAAACCATTGGTGTTATGTGGAATTAGTTATTTAGGTTCATTGTGTGGGTAAATTTTGGTGAACCATTTAGTTATAAATTCATAACAGTAAAGTTAGTCTGGAAGGTCTATGGGCCTAATTTATTAATAAAACACTAGGTTTATTAGATTACCCATATTACAATTTATTAATCATGGATATTTTTTTACCAAAATTATAATATTAACCTCCATAACAAATTTTGACATGTTCAATAAAATTTTTTTGTCTCTTTTAAAATAATTTAATTTCAAAATATGAAAATGTTGACAATTATATTAAAAAATTTAATATATTGAAACACAATGGTTGTTGAAAGACTGTGACGTAATGGTTACATTATTATACGATTATTTTAGTAATAAAATTTTTTTAGTGTTACATTTTCTGAACATATTATTCATTTATAAATTTTCTATTGATTAATTTAATTTAAACTAGACAATAATTAGAGAAATGTCAATTTTTTTTAAAATTGTTGTTTTTCCACGTTACGTATTATTTACTGTGGTATAATAATTTAATGACAAGATGTGATGATTCCAAATTATTGCGTTTTTTAATTTTGATTAGTAAAGAATTTTATTTTATTTTATTTATATATTTGATAAAAAACATATTTCGAAATTATTTCCTGAAATGTATACAGGTAGTTTTAGAAAAGAAGTGTTACGTTATTCATAAAAATTATTTGTTGCATAAAAACTAAATATAAATTATTTTATTTATATATATGGGCTCAATAAAAATTTATATCTCTAATAAGGTTATTAAAAAACCAAATATTAACAAATTAATTTTATCTTAAAATTAATGGTCAAAGAATTAATATAAAATACTACATATGTTTAAAACAATATATAATACATAGCATTTATAAAATCATAATACTATCTATAATTTTGTAGTTTTAATTAATAAATAATATTTTTATAAATAATATTGTATTTAAATATACAAGGATGGTATTATATAAAAAACATTATTAAAATATATAGTTATGTTAAAAACGCAAATTATCTTTATTCACCTAAAAATCTATTAATTTGGATGGATATGACATATCATTATAAGATAATTTTGAACTATATAATTATAAATATAAAAACTTATATGTAATCATATTCAAAATTTTAAAATTTTATACCTTATTTTTATACAAAATATATATATATATATAACAATTTAATAAAACCTATTTTTTAACATTATTTGTTATTGAGATGATTCAATTTAAATTTCAAATTTTGAGAACATAAATATTCTTTAATGTAATTTAATATCTTATATTACCATAATTATCATTAAAATTATAATATAAAATTAAATAAAATTATGGATTTTATAAACAAATATATACTCTTATAATAGTAAATCATAAATAACTTATAAATTGTCAATTAATTGCTATAATTTAATTACAATATATTTTATTCATATTCTATTAAAATATTAATTTTCACATAATATTCCACAGATCATTTTCAATATACATTTCAAAGAGAATAATTTATTTCAAATAATATTTATTTAAGTTAAATATATATTGAAATTTTATGTCATTAGACTATCCGCTATAAATAAATGGCATCCCACTAATTTTACTATTGCTCATTAATAATAATAAATAATGGTTCTGAATGATATTCATGACCTAATTTAAATATTTTAAATAGATATATAACATTATATTTTTCGGATATAATATATCATATCTATTTTTTCATAACAGAAAAATATTGAACTATAACTACCCTAAATGAAGTAGCCCAGAGCCGGTGTCTTTATTGTTACACATGCACAGATATAAGAGATATCCTCCCTGAATAAGAAAATAGTTTTGTAGTATAAAAGAATAATATAAATATGTTATTCCCACTTTACATTGTTAGTTGAAAATTAATGAAAATGCATAAAAAATAAAATGATCTGTATACATGAAAATCATTTTGTTATTTCTTCTTTTCATCCTCATGAAAGGAACAAATATAAAAGTAACGTCAAATACTCTACCACGGTTACACCCATTGGATGCTATAATTAGTATATAAATAATAACAAATATGGGAAAAATATGAAAAAGGTATACATCTGAAAAAAAATCCATTTAATCATTAAATCGACTATCATGATTAGAAAATTCATAATCAATATTGACTGCTAAATTTTGAAAAATCATTCTATAAAATAAATTATTTGATAATGAAATTCATACTGAGATGATATAATTTTGATTTTATCAACAAAATAAATAAATAAATTCCTAATTATAAAAAATATTAATTAATGGATGTCATAATAAATGGAATCATGATACACCAACATTCAAGGCCATCCACAACATAGAATAATATAGATCTGTAATAGAAAAATAGAAACACATTTAAATAATGATGAGAATATATTCATCTAAATATACTATATATGGATAAATTTTATTTTTATAACCATTTCCCTCACACATTTTCTTTTCTAATACATTCCTCACATATAAAATTATTTATTTATATCATGAACAATATACCTTATCAAACCATGTCTATATTTACTATAGAATAAATATTAAAAATAATTTCCCTAATCAATCTTAGAAAAATCAATATAAAATACAACATAAAGAAATTATATACAAATTAATTAATATTTATTCCATAATATATAATATGTATATTAAATTACATTTTATTTTCAATGATAACAGGAATGTTGATATTTCAATTGAATGATTATATTTAAAAAATACATCATGAAATAGAATATCAGTGTTTTCCCTAGACAATATAAACATAAGAAACCTAGATTTATTCTCTTTATTGTACACATATTACATATTTCCAATGCATCATAAGTAAAATAATGGTTTTTTTTGTAAATAAATATGAAAACATTAAAATTTTCATTAAAACATTAATGAGGGAAATAAAAATATCACATTGATAATATTTCATAAATCTAATAGATCATAATATAGTTATAAAATAATTATCTTTAAAAAAATATATTATTATTATACATTAATCATTAAAACATTTATTGGGAAGGATGGAGGGAAATCTCATATATGCATCATAATTTAATAAAAAATTCCATTTACACAATTAAAAAAATGATAAAATGTTCCTCCCCTAGAAAATGAATATAATATTCCAATAAAAACATTTTGTAAAAATTAAATCAAGTGTAAAAATTTATTTAAAAATTTAATTATATATTATAAACTATTTTCTATGTTCATTTTAGAAATAATTGTTTTGGTTTAAAAAATTTATTCGACTAAAGAGAGAAACACTGATAACGTAAATTAAAAACATTTTTATAATCATTATAATTACCAATGAGGTGAGAATGGTATTATTTCATCAAATATTTAGGATAAAAATGTTATTGGAAAAATAAATATGTCTATTATAAAATAATTAAACAATATCAAAAATGAAAATTCATGTATAAATTCATGATAAAAATAATATTGAGTTATAAAAAATTATAGAGATCATAATGTTGAAGTGATACTTTATCAATGATAATATTATAATAATAAAATATAAATCCAAATAATAAAAATGAATAAAATATTTGAAAGTAAAAATTATTTAAACACAAAATTATAAAAATTCAAAGACAATGAATATGTAATATAACTTATTGACGATAAATTCAGTTATAGAATTTATAATAAAATAGTAATTTATAATATAATCCATAAAGAATAAATGATGATAATAAAAACCAAATAGGACATGAAATATTAATAATACATTATATAACTAAAAATAGGGTGGTATATACATCATTCCCACTATATTAGGTTCATAACGTCACAATATGCGTTAATAAAAGAAAATTGAGTTGGGGTCCCTTCTATATTTTCTAAATTCAATCATACATGTTCATAACAGCTATATAATAAATATGTGTTAATTATAAATATTTTCTAGTATAATAGATAAATTAAATTTACTATGTATTACTTAATAATGTAATTTTATTACTATTTTTTACAATTCCTTTTTAAAATCATGTTAAGTTTAATTAATGTTATGTTTTTCATGGATCTTCTTAGTTAATATTATCTATAAATATAAATTTATCATAAATAATTCATCTAAAAAATCAATATATGATATAAATATTATATATAGTTTTTTTTATATTTTTAATTTAATCCATTAGTGTTATTTATAATAACTGGATTACATTGTTCATGTATATGGCTTGTCGTACAACGGCATGAATGTTGTATGCAATTTATCGACAGATGGAATGATAGTAAATTAAGTGTTAATTAAATATATATAATAATTATTTTTCTTATATATAATTAATATTAATGGAATACATTCATATTAATATGAATTTAAATTTTTTTGAAAAAACATTTTACATTTCTACATAGAGGTGGTTGCCTTGACATATGCATGAGTGAAGTTATTAATTTCCTGTAGATTGTAAGGAATTAATTTTATTGTTATATTATATTTCTGTAAGAATTTTTATTTCATAAATATCACATATAATAACTATCATTTTCCTTACTAACACACATTTTATGTGTAATTGAAAAATAAATCGAATCACATTGAGAGGTGGTAATCTACCATACACAATTGCGATATTATTGTATCCCATAATGGAATTTAATGTAATAAAGTATAAGTTATATAATAATTAATTAAATATAATAAATAAATAATTTTAAGATGTATATGTTAAATCCATAATTATATCCAGCCTTGAATGGTGTTCATGAACGATGAATTTCATCGGTTAATGAGGAGGAAGTTGAGCAAAAAAATTATTGAGAGAATCATTTCCCATTTTATTGAATATAATATATTTATATATATAGGAATTTATATTAAAATAATAAATTATAATTATATGTAATATGATAAATAATGAATACATTAATGGTTCAATATTATTTTAAATAGTGTAAATATGAAATAAAATATTAATTATTTTTATATAATGCAACCTCTTATTCTGAAAGAATTTACGTTTCGACTAAACGTATTTTTAGATTAGATTTTGGATAAAAATTGTAATATAAAACATTTTTATATGAGAATGAAATAGTTGTTAGTATGTATTTTTTGAAACAAATGGTTTAAGATGCGTGGATAGGATATAAGAGTGGTGTCATACAGTATGTTTTAGAGAGGAAACACATCATATTTTTAAGAGAATATATTATTCCAACATTTATCAAAATTAAATAAAGACAATAAAATATAAATTATCATTCTATAGAAGATATATTTTAAAACTGTGGACATACAATAGTTTTTGGACTTTTTTTAGGTCCTTCCTAACCATTATCTTCATAGTTTATTCCCTAGGTAAACATGTTTTTAGCAGAACCATGAAAAATAATTTTTTCATCCATTAGCATTCATCATGGTGAATAAATTGTATTAACCTATTCGATAATATTATATTTCATTATTCCAAATAGGGCACCTATTTTTCAAAATTAGATGCATAGAAGTTGAATAATTTAATTTAACATTAATCTTGTATACACAATGAAAAAATGGTTTTTTCAAATTGTAATCATTAAGAAGATTAAAAAGTATTTATAAAAAAATTAAATATGAAATTGATTCTGAAAAAGGTTATTATATAATTTTTAATTTTAATTTACTCTATTTATATTGATATAATTTCTAAATATAATTTAAATTTTAAATAATTTAATCAAAATGATGTTTTCAATAAAAAAATTCTTCAAAATTCATCAAAAATTAATATTTTCGTCAACATGTCAAAAATTCATAAAAATATAGATTTTGTATATATATATATTAAAAATATATTAATTTTTTTAAGATAAATTTTATATATTTTGTCAACATTAATTTTAGATTGTCTTCCCAATGTATGAAATTTTTTTTGTATTTCATAAAATATCTAATTTTCATTGAAATGATTTTTAATATATATATATATATATAATCAATAGATAACAAATGAACATGTTAATATTTTAAAAAATATATATTATAAGTAATTTAATTTGTTATATTCATACCATTGAATTTAAATGCTAGGCAAAAATGGTATATTATATTACGTTTCATATAGTCAGGGGGTTTCTTGTTCTACATGCTATTGTGAATGTTGTATTTATTGAAAAATAATTATATCAAAATGCCTTGGGATGTCACATTATCCAGAAAATTAATCAATTACACCCTCATAATTTTAACTTGTAGGTGATGGTAAAGGGGATTCTATATTGTAATTCCAATTTCAAAAAAACCCACATCATAGAATTTATAATAAAATATTCATATAAATAATAGAAAAAATAAATATGAATGGGTCTATAGAATAGAAAATAACTAGGTTTCTAAGTAAGAGATCATTGGTGGGAAGACAATATATTTAAATTGAAAAAATGTGTAAATCCCAAAAAATGATGGATGGTGATAAATGTCAATGATAACCTGTTTTAGAATGATCAAGAGAAAATAAACAACCAAACAAAATTGTTATGATCCAAAAGACCATAGATTCATTGGATAATAAGATAATATGAAAACATTTTTGTTTCAAGATTATTTTCCTAATGTTGGGTAATTTATTTAATATTTTATTTTAAATGAATAAGAAATTCATTTAAAACATTTCATTTCATATGAAAAATTATTCAATTGGTTTTTAATCAATAAAATTCAAATACTTTTATACTAAAAAAGAAATATATTAAAATGAGATGTTAACTGAAATTCACTAATGTGTAATATTAATGTATCAAAAGATCCATTAAATATTAATGATTCTTCAAACCAGTTTCTAAATATTTTATAACACTATAATGGTTAGATTATGTTATTATATATAATACATTAATATATTAACCTTGTCAATAAATCCAAAATTTTATCATTAATATATATCCTTCAAATAATTTAATTTAAAATAGTGAAACAATATCTAAATAATTTTGTAGTGTAGTTGAAGGATCCAAACCCTTATCATTATATTGGGTTTAAGCCTCATTCCATCTGATGAATTAAACAAGTAATTACCCTTCATAATGGTTTCCCTTTTTCTATAGGTATATTAATAAAATTAATATAACATTTCCATATCTCAATCACCCATAATTAATACCAAATAAATGACAATAAAACCTAATAGGTCATCAATACCTTAATAGTTATGTCCAAATAATTTAATAGAATTATACCACAATTAAATCATTTATAGAATATATAAATGGCTCTTATTCCCATTATATGTTTCCCTAAATATCATTAATCATTTTATATTCATAAAAAAATTTATTGGTGATTTTATTAAATTTAACATCTGATAAAACAAAAAATCATACATGAGTGAGGGTATTCATAACACTTATGTTAAGACATAAATATATGTTTCTAAACTATATAACAACATTTTTATGTTTCTAGATTGTTATAAAAATTTACCATTGGTTAAAAATTTTATAATTTAAATAAAAAATTATCAAAAAATAAATACTATATCCTTCTTATTTCAACATATATCCTTCATTGGTCAAGGGTTTAAACTTAATAATTGCTCTATGGCTTTGATAATTACTATTTTCAACACATTTATTAAAATAAACTATAAATGGATAACTATGATGAAATTTATTTCCTTAAAACATAATATTAATTATTCCATGACTATTAATTGATTTATGGCCTTCTTTTCCACAAAAAAAATTATCCTATTTCTTTGAGAAACCTTCATCAGTGTCTCATTCAATATTTCATACAATATGTAAATTGAGTCTTTTTTCCACCATAGTCTCCACCAATAAAACCCTTTTATGACACCATTTTTACAATCATTTGGGAATCTGAGAGATATTTATTACCTATTTTATTAATAATATTTTAGGAAAATAGATATTTCATTATCATGATATCTTTTAATCATTCCATTAAAATATTTCATTGGTCAAATTATCCATAATTTTCTTCATATTAAATTATAAAAAAATTTCTTCAACGTCAATCCTTTTACTAAAATAAAAAAACATAGTGTGAGAAACAATAATAGTAGTGGTAAAATCATATAATAATTTATATTATGTCATAATATTTACTACATAATTTCAATCTTTGGTATCTCAATTTTATGCTACGTTATTAATTTTCACTATCTATTCATATCCGTCACAATATAATATAATAAAAATATTTAAAATCCAAATCATATCCCCTAAGTGTTTCAATAATGGAACATAGTAATGACCATTGCCTTGTAGTAGGTAATGCTCGACTAGATCGTGTTGGAACATTTTCATATTTATGATCCCTATATATTCTTATCAAAGAACCATGTCTACTTTTATTATCATGAATGGTATTTATTTTTATGAAAAACACATTATATATCCATTCTGTAATCATTTGGATGTTTTTAAAAGTTTTTCATCAACATTTATTATAGGGTATAATGCATTATATATGTTTTCGTTATATTTTTTCCATGGTTTCTACAAAAATGTATCTAATACAAACTATAATGAAACCAACTATAGTAATCTTTGGTTAGTGTAGAAATTATTATATTTGAACTAGATTCAAAATGTCATATCCCAATGTACCGAATAATATAGTAGACATGAAAAACAAAATACATACATGATAATAACATTTTATTGGGAATTTAGAATAAAACAGAATATATATAAAATGAAATGATTAGAATCCTATAAACATGTTAACTGATTTCTTATTTATATCCTACAGTAGGGAAACAATTGTGATCTAAAAAAATTATTAAATTTTACATATAGTTGAATCAATAGATAGTTAATTATGAATAATCATTAATACATATTCTATAATTCATTGTGATTATCTTAAAACAAATTCCATTTAATAAATAAATCACCTATAATTATTAGTTATGGAATAATAAATAGGGAATTTTAAATAATTGAATAAAATGTTGTAATAAATGAACTGATAAAGAAGTGAATCTAGAAATTATATGATTATGAATGTTGAATGGAATATAATAACTTTTTTCTTAATATAGTACATTATTAATTATAAGATGGAATTATCTCATGCATCATTATAACACAATTTCCATGAACTTTTTCAAAATCATGTAAAACATATGGATAATTATACTTCATCAACAAATTCATATAAGGTTATCCAAATGATTCATTTCCTAAGACTACTAATTCATTGAGGTGCTATGAATACCCAATTCCCACACATATATTCAAGTCCAGTTCATTCCTAATCTAGCGAATGGATGAATTAATTCATGATGAATATATCTTATTAATAAATTTCAATATCTACTAGGGAATATATATTAACAATAATGTCCCTTCTCAATCATATAACATTCAATGAAAAATATATTATGATGATACGATCTATATTTTTTTAATGTAATTCCTATTAAATAATATGGATATTTAGTAGAAATAACTTTCTAATCATATACAAAAAGTGAATATTTTTTTGGAAAATTGATTATTACAATAATTAAACAAGAATAAGAAGTTTATTAATTTCACTAGTAAAAATGAACATAAAAAACCAATATAGAAAGTAATGATGTAACAAAAAACATATCCACAGGGGATGATATGTAAAATAAAGGGTTGATGTTTTTTTAATATATATTTCATAAAATGTTCTTGTAAAACATTATTGAGGAAAATAATAGATTAAATTTGAAAATAATTTTAAAAAATGAATGTTAAAAACAAAATTTTATAGTTATATTCATTGACCAAAAACATTTGAGACATGTAATGTATTATTTAAAATATTTAGTTTTTATGGAAGAAGGATAATATATACATTACTACTATGTTTGAAAACAATATATTCATACTATTGTGAAGTAGTAAAAATGTTCTTCAGGCATACAATGATAAGAATATTCCTTTAAAAAATAATGTAACAATTAAATAAAATTAAAAATTCATCAATAAATTATTTATTTCATTTTAATAGTATTATACAAAATATTTTTAGAGAAAATTGATTTAGATGGAAAAAGTATTTTACACGAATTGAAAAAAAAAATTGATTAAAAACATATTATCAATAATTATAAAGACTAATGATATGAATTTGGTAATATTTCCAAAATAATTATGCAATATCCATATAATAATAATAATAATTTTTTATTACAAATTGATTAAATAAATAATTATAGGTGAAATTCATACTTAAACAATATTGATTAGTTTGAGAATATGAAATAAATCAATTAAAGGATCATAATGTATAAGTGAAAGAAAATTAATGAATATATTATGGGTATGAAATTTTAAAAAAATAATAAATTGGAAATATAGAATAATATATTCATACATATTTAAACACATAATCCTATAATGTTCACAATAATTAAAATGTAATATAAAAACATTGAAATGAAATTAGGCTATGGAATTCATTGACAGCTAATAATTTTATTTTCAATTCCTATTACATTATATATTTAAAAATAAAACATTACATTACATTAGTTAGGAATTATTCATGATATTACATGAATAACGGGTAGCATATACACCATATAAAATAAATTTGCTACATAATATTACAATATGCATCAATACATGGAAATTGATACAAAGTATCTAACATCTTGTCTGGTTTACATCGTATGTATTAGTAAGTCATATAGAGTAATTATAGGTTTATTATAATTATTTTATAAAACCATATGTAGTTATATTATACCATATATTATTATTTATGACCTTCTATTTTTAAGTCATTAACATTTCTTTTTGAAAATCAAATTTCAGGTAAAAACTGCATTGTTTATCTTGGTATTTTCATTTTCTTATTTTTAGTCCTATTACATTTATCATGGTTTAAAAATCCAATAAAATGAATGTATATATTCATATCATATATCATATTTATATACATATTTATACCAATAAATAATTGTTAATTATATTAAATTAATTACACTATTCATTGAGACAGTAGACCTCACATACATATTAATGCTATTTCCAAATTCTCAATGGATAAAATAAAAAATTAATTAGTAATAATTATCATATCATTTATTTTTCATGTATAAAATTTAAATTAATAAAATCCATCCTTATCACTATACCTATGAAATAAATAAAATTAATTTCGCATCACAACGTAGAGTTCGTAGTCCACACATACACATGAGCGAAGTTACTTTCCACTAATGGATTAGAAGGTTTGGATTTAGACGAGATATAATATTTATAAAAGATTTTTTATTACATTAAATCATATATATTCATTTACATAATCCATTAATAGATTTCATGTTATTCATATGATAAATATGAATAACATCAGTTCTAATTAGTCCATCGTAAACATGAGCGATGTTATAATATCCCCTTATGGAATGGAAAGTAGTATAGTATATGTGATACCTTTTTTATATATTTTTAATAATTTAATTATTATCTTATAAATATTTCGAATACATCATCATATCCAAAAATTAAATTTGGTGATTGAAAATAATTTTTAACAATTCAGGAGGCGATAATCCTCCATACCATTCACAACAACATTTTAATGTCCTTTTTGAATAAAAATATTTATTGAAAAATTCTTATATTTTTATAATAGAGTATTATATTTAATTATAATATGAATATAAAATCATATTTCACACACGTATTCTCCAATGAATCAATCATTCCAACCTATGATAGAAAAATTTCATCATTGTAATTATTGGATTATTTGATAACTTTCTTAGTTCATCCAAATATAATTTTTATTCTATCATCTCATCTTTTAAAACTAGTTCCATTGTAAAATAAAGAAAGAACTATTAAATATTAAATTATCATGATATTTTGATTACACAAATTAAATCTATTGTGTGTTTCTAGCTATGTTATTTGTCTTATTTTTATACATCATGCAGCAGATGGATGAGTCAATTTATAAAAAAACATCCATTATTTGGGTGATTATATAAAAAAATAACTTATATATGTTTTTGCAATTTATGGTTGTACATACCATAGATTCTGTTTTTGATCCATTTAATGCTTAAATATAGGTTTGTAATGATTCTGTGGTTATATGGTGTTTTATGTATTGTTTTTGGAATTATTAAGTACCCCATGGGTTGTAACACTCCATGATTCATGCTTCTTCATTTCTAGTATCCCTAATAAGAAATATGAAATTCCATCATTCTATGATTCATTATTCCATTATCAATATAGGGGTTTAATTTCACCTATAGATTATAAATGGATTGTCCTCCGGATTACATTACAAAAGTCTAGGAGAGTATAAAATGGGCTTAGTTTGGTAATCATACCATGGAGGGTATCCATATTGGATGTTATCTCTTGGTATATTAGTTTACAGCATTAAAATAGTAGAAAATAAAATTCCTTCATATAGGCTATTTCGAAAAATTATAAGGTCAATTTGGTGACAATGTAAAATGGGGATCGTGTGATAAAAATGTGAAAACATTTTATATTTAATTAGGGGATGTTATAATTTTTTCAAAAAGTAGTTAATATGTGAGGTTAACCATATTTCCTTCATTTCTTGCATGAATAAATATCATGGAAAATATAGGTTGATTCATGGGGAATGATTTCTCTTCTTCTATATTGTGTATGTAAATGAGATTTTATAGGGGAAGCTAACCAAGGTGACATCTATTTTAACAAATATATTTTAAGAAGAACATATATTTCTCTTATATCTTCTCCTTATATATTATGTTATGTGATTGTCTATATATAATAGAGTCATTTACATTTATGGCTGATGTAAACAATTCTCCCATGATTTCATAGTGTGTGTGTTATTACCATCTTGACACATGATAGATATGATTCACATGTAGTGATAATATTTTTCTCTATGAAACCTATTAATGATAGGATCGACATGTGTATGTGAATTTTTTATATCATTTTTAGAAGTCATGAAATTATTATGAACTTCATTATTATATATTTTTTTGATACATTTTTTAATCTATTTCATTATAATTGAATGGCTATATTGAGTTACATGTGAAAGTGACTCAATTAGAGGGGGAGTATAGAGTTTGTGATGTATTTCATAGGATCCATATATTAGAATGATGGGTGTTGTCATTTTACCCTATAGCCATGAGATTTGGTCGAAATGTGTTATGAAGCATACCCTAGGGTCATGTTATGGGTCTGTATGAGAATATCAATTAAATGAATATATTTTTATTACATGATGAGATTAATTGATAGATGGTCATATGAATTAGTAAATCATGGAAATAGATGTCATTCCCACTAGAATTGCGCTGAAAAAATTACAAAGGATATTCAAAGGCCGGATATATTTTTTTAACATATTATTTATTTTCATAATTAAAAACTAATTACTAACATGTATTACACTTTTTTATATTGTATACATACCATTTTATTCATATTTATTATATATTCTATTTTTCTACTCACATCATTTCTCTGAATCATTGTAAAAATTTAAATTTTATGATCAGGGATCTACTAATGTGAAAGGTCATTGTAACTGGAAGATTAGAATGAGTCATATGACATTTTTAGGTGATGATATACTACCTTCAATCCATATGTGTTAAATTTTTTTATTGATTTGTTTTCCCTCTATTATTATATTACTATAACATTTATAGAGACCTTGTATGATGTATGGATTTTATATATGACATGATATATAATTAATGAATTATTATTTTAAAATATTATTATTTTTTTCATTATGATTATGTTCAGTTCTCTATTGGTTTTCATTAATGAAGATAATATCTCCCCCAAAATGATTCTCAAAACCTCAATACAAGTTGTCTACGTAATTCAATTGGGGAGGCATGAATGGGGATACTAAAACATGAACTAATAAACAAAGAGTCTTGTCAGGGTGTAAAAAAATGCCTTCAATGAACTCTCATGATTCATTATTTTTCATTTCTTTTACACCATGTAGATAAGACAATAGATTATTGAGAGTCAATTAGGGTAATTATCTCAATGCCATAAAACACCATTTATTCGACCTATGTGTTTCATAGAGAGTGGAATTGATGTTCTTTTAGTTCGTTACTACAATTGATATTTTCTCTTGGGGTGATTCACATGAACATAATATTATTGTATGTTGAACTTGAGGTGCATGGATGTATAATATAATGAAATGTAGTATAATGTTACTATTTATTAAATTATTAGATGGGGTTCAATTAATAAAATGTCTATTTCATATTTTATTTTTTATTTTTGGTGTACATTTTTTATTTCAATTTATTACACAATCATTATTAAACTATTATTATAGTGAATATATGTCTATGACTAACATGAATGTATTATAAATATGGTTCTAGACATGGGTTGTGATTATGGGTTATGTTTTTTGTTTTTTTGTTGATTCATATAATTTGCCTCTAATAGAAATCCTTTTCTATGATGATAATTTTTTTTTACCTTAGTGTGGTATTTTTAGGTGTTTTAAATTATTTATTTAGGAATTTAAAAATTTTCTTATTGCTATTAAAAAATATTAAGAAAAACATATCATCTCTATAGTGGATCAGAGGACTAGATTCCATGAATATATTGATTTTTGTCAATGAAAGGTATCCCTCAAAATAACTAATGTAGTGTAATTTTTTTTATTGATGGGTAGGAAGTTTACAGATATATAGTGGGACAACCCATTTGCATGATTTTAGTTTTTACATCACAATTCGCTAATAATATCCATACTATAGATTAGATAGATTCATCCTACTCTTTTCTTCCTTTTATAAAAATGTATTAATATTTTTTTCTATGATAGTTATATGTGTTTTCACTAGATTTATAGATTGAGATAAAGTTTAAATGATAGTGATTTTTTGTACTATATCTATTAGTCCATAATATGTTTCATAGAAATTTTTGTAAGAGATTTAGGAGCACCTTCAATACATAGATACTAATTGTTTTTTGGATAGAACACTTCTTTTTTGGGATATCTAGTATTTTTCCCTACAAATGAATACTTCGAGCTAGGTTTTGTGGTATAGTTGAAGAAGTTGAATCAATTTAATATAGAGAACATGAAGTAATTTTGATGTATTAACAAGATAGTTTTTTAGTTAAGGGGGTACTAGTGGTTATCAATGATGGATATATGGTCTTCCTAAAATAATATTTGGGGTCAGTGAGGTTGAAATATTGATAATAGTTTTTAAATGCTTTCATGGATTATAAGAGTGTCTTGTTAGGGATTTTGAGACAAAAATAGTAATGTGGTGTTCATGGACTTCAGGAATAGAATATTCTTCATATAATTGGAATCTATTTTCATTTTATTTATTTTCCATATATTTATATATTAGAGTACATTATATTAACACACCTGACACTATGATATTTTTTAAGTACACATCGAGTGAATTTGATTTACATAATGATCTAAACATTCAACTTTTTGACATAATAGGTGAGTTTCCTTATTAAATTAAGATCATTTCTTTGAATTTCTATAATTTGGGAGAACGTAGAGGTTTTTATATCCATGTAACCTATTGCGAACATGTTAGAAATATTGATTACCCGATGAAATTATGTGTACCATCGGTATATTATTATCTAATTTTAAATTTTTCAGCACCAATTATCTATATTACCAATAAATGGTAATTAAAGAGTCAATATATTATATTGATAATGAATTTAAATAAAAATGATACTATTTTTGTGTACTCTTATTGAAATTATTCTTCAAACTATAGTTGGTTGTGATATATATTATTATGTTACCTCGATTTTAATGGGATCTCTTAAGATACATATTGATTATGTACTTTCTTATTATTCACCATAATGAAATTTCATAGATAATATAAACAATAATATTGATGTAAATATACTTTATTTATGCCTTAAATTAATGTGAAGGTAAACATAACTATTTAACAAGAGACATTTCACATATGGCGATAAGATGAGTATATGGTCTTCATTCTCTTGGTAGAAAATGAATATCTGTTTGATATGTTTGGTGGAATTCATGTATACAATCGATATCAAGATAATATATTCCCTTTGATAATTGTAATTTTTCTTATGTTCTATTTTTTTCAATATAGATGAATTTGGAGAGTTTATGTCAGAAGAAAAGTTGATGTGGATTTCATTTTTATCATATTGGAAGGTGGGCATGGTTTATTATTTGAGAAATCATTATTGTGCACCATTAGTGATTAAATAATTTTTGGTGAAATGAGTAAAATATAGTCTATAATGTGATCCACGTTATCTTGTGATGTGTAAAAATTTTGTAGTTGATGAATATATTTTATATCGATTTTAAATGGAGGTGATGTTCATTATGGTAATTGTCGAATAATTTCCCCCTGTTCAATTAGAATGCAATTAATGGGTTGATATTATACATTTTTTATTTAACTAAACATGATGTTATACAATATGTATTAGGATTTATGATTACGATTATATTGGCCCTCCATGAATAAGATCATTTTATGTTCTGTACCCCATTTTTTTATCTGTCACGTCGTTAAAGTTTAACATCAATGAAATGGCAGGTTGCATCATCTACTATTGGTAATTGTTTCAATGTTGTCTGAAGTGATAATGGAATTTATCATGAGTTTTCCTATTACACTTATAGGATGATAATTCAGATGGGTTATAATTTATCATCTTACCAATATAAACATTTATTTCAGATTTGTAGTTTTATATGGTGGATGAGCTAGAAAATAACTATGATTGAGTGGTTATGAAAATCTATGTAGTTCTTACTACATAATCATAGACATGGATAACTATTATTCATTGTGATTTTTATAGTGTAATGCCCCACCATGTACCACTCGGTATATACCCTAGTTATATATGACCTCATTAATTACTCCATAAATGTAAAAAGCTATTAACTAACATTGAGGGTCTATGTCAATATGTGGGGAGAATATTCCCTTAATATCACATCCCAAAATAATAATAACTAAATATAATTACTATAATAAATATATTATCAAGCATTACCTAAAATGAGAAATATTAATTAGATAGTTAATAAATGAGTTCCCAAATATGAAAGGAAAATTAGAGTAACAAACTCAATAGATAAATGAATAAATAAAATAGAATGGTTCTTTGGATATTATCTTGTTCTATTACTAACTCTATCTCCACAATATTACAATTTAACATGGTCTCCTTACCCTTACTCAGATCACTATACAATATTTTTTTTCATGCACATCAAGATACACGTGCTGGTTGTGACTAGTAATACACAATAGGACACAACTAATGCATCCTTAACACAGCATCACACGTAAAACATATGTATTGTATGAATAAATTCATATCATAAACAAACATAAAAATTTCACATACATATAATTCATTAAATGAAAAAAATCATTAGTCAAATCAACCACATTTTCCTTCATATTAAATTCTAACAATATTTCTTTTGCATCAATACATTTACTGAAATAGAAAAACATAGTTTGAGAAACAATAATAGTAGTGGAAAAATCATATAATAATGTATATTAATTATTAATAATTACTACTTACTTTCAATATATGACATCTCAGTTTTATTCTAGGTCATTAATTATCATAATCTATTCATATCCTACACAATTGAATATAATAAAAATATTAAATATCCAAATCATATCCCCTAAGAGTATTAAAAATGGCATATAATAAGGACCATTTTATTTTACTACTTAATGCTCTATAAAATATTGTTGGAACATTTTCATATTTATTATCAATGTATAAACTTATCAAAGAACCATGTCCACTTTTATAATCATGATATGTATTTATTTATAGGAAAATCACATTATATATCAATTACGTAACAATTAGGATGTTGTTATATGTTTTTCATCTATTTTTATTATAGGTTATAATGCATAATATATTTTTACGTTATATTGTTCCCAAGGCTTTTACCAAAATTTTTCTAATACAAACTACAATGAACCTTGACTATTGTAAGCATTGTATAGTGTAAAAATTATTATATTTGAACTAGATTCAAAATGTCGTATCCCAGAGGATCGAATAATAGAGTAGTCCTGAAAATCCAAATGCATACATGATAATAAATGTTCTTTGGTAATTTTGAATAAAATATAATATATATATAACGAAATTATTAGAATCCTTTAAACATATTAACATATTTCTTATTTATATCCTACAATAAGGAAAACATCGGTGATCTAAAAAAATTCATAAGTGTTACATATAGTTTAATCAATATATAGTTAATTAAGAATAACCATTAGTACATATTCAATAATTTATTGTGATTATCTTAAAACAAATTCAATTTAATCAATAAATCAACTATCATTATTAGTTAAGGAATAACAAATAGGGAATTTTAAAAAATTGAAAAAAAAATCTTTTAATAATGAACAGATAAAGAAGTGCATCTAGATATTATATGATTATAAAAGATGCATTGAAAATAATAAATTATTTTTTAATTAGGACGTTCTTAATTATAGTATGGCATTATCTCACACATCATGATAACTCTATTGTCGTGATCTTTTTCAAAATCATGTAAAACTTATGGTTAATTAAACTTCATCAAAAATTCATATAAGGTTAGCCAAATGATTAATCTCATCATACTACTAATGAATCGAGGGGCTATGAATAACTAATTCCCACCCATATATTAATGCCCAATGCATTCTTAATCTAGCGAATGGTTGAATTAATTCATGATGAATATATCTTAATAATAAATTTCAATATCAATAATGGAAAACTTATTAACAATAATGTCCCATGTCAATCATATAAAATTCGATGTAAAGTATAGTATGAAGTTACAATCTATATTTTTTTAATGTAATTACTAATAAATAATTTGTATATTTAGGTATAATTTACTTCCTAATCATATACAGAAATTGAATATTTTATGGGAATTTTGATTATTAATAAAATTAATCAAGAATAATAATTTTATTAATTTACCTAGAAAAAATGAACACAAACCATCAATACAGACAGTAATGATGTTATAAAAAAATATAGTGTATGTTAAGTAATAAAAAGAGCTGATGTTTTTGATGAATATGTTTTTCATAAAATGTTCTTTTAAAACATTCGTGAGGAAAATAACACATTATATTTGAAAATAATTTAAATAAAATGTTACAAATATATTTTTAAAGTCACATTTAATGACCAAAATCGTTTGAGAGATGTAATATATTATTAAAAACATTTAGTGTTTGTGGAAGAAGGATAATATATACATTCCAATTAAGTGTGAAAATAATATAAAAATACTATTGTAAAGTAGTTAATAAGTTCTTCATTCATACAATGAAAAGAATATTCCATTGAAAATATAATGTAACAATTAAATCATTGGTTAAAATTCATCAATAAACTATTTATTTAATTTTAAATATAGTTTAAAAAAATATTTTTAGGAAAAATAGATTTATATGGAAAAAGAATTTTTACACGAATAGAAAAAAAATATTGATTAAAAACACATTATCAGTATTATAAGGAATAAAGATAGGAATATGTTAATATTTCCAAAATATTTATGCAATATCCATAGGATAATAATATTATTTTTTATTAAAAAATGATTAAATAATTAATTATTGTGTGAATTCATAAATAAACAGTCTAGATTAGTACGAGACTATGAAATAAATCCCTTCAAGGATCATAATGTATCAGTGAAAGTTAATAAATGAATATATTATGGGTATGAAATTTAAATATACAAAATAAATTGGAAATATTTAATAAGATATTCAATCATATTTAAACACATAATCCTATAATGGTCACAATAATTAAAATTTAATATAAAACCATTTAAATGAAATTTGGTTTTGGAATTCATTAACACCTATCAATATTCTTTTAAATTCCCATTACATTAAATATTTAAAACTAAAACATTACATTACATTAATCACGAATTATTCATGATATTACATGCATAAGGGGTAGAATATACACCATAAAAAATAAATTTGGTTCATAATTTTACAATATGCATCAATGCATGAAAATTGATACAAATTATCTTACATCTGGTCCAGTTTGCATCGTATGTATTACTAAGTGATATAGAGGTATTATATTCTTATTATAAATATTTTATAAAACCATATTTATTTATATTATACCATATATTATTATTTATGACCTTCTATTTTTAAATTATTAAAAATAACTTTTACAATTCATATATCATGTAAAAACTGCATTGTTTGTCTGGATTTTTTCTTTTATTATTTTTAGTCTATTTAAATTTATCATGGATAAAAAATACAACAAAATGATTGGTGATATTCATATAATATATCATATTTATATACATATTTACAACAATCAATAATTGTTAATTTAATTAAATTAATTACACCATTCTTTGAAATAGTAGACCATACACACATATTAATGCTATTTCCAAATTCTCAATGGATAAATAAAAATAATACTTAGTAATAGTTTTAAAATAATTTATTTTTCATGTATAATATTTAAATTACTAAAATCCATCCTTATCACTATCCCTGAAAAATAAATGAAATTAATTTTGCATCACAACGTGGATTTCGTAGTCCACATATATGCATGTGTGGCGTTACATTCCTCTAATGGATTGGAATGTTTGGATTTGGATGTTACATAATATTTATAAAAGATATTTTATTACATTAATATCTCATATATTCATTTACATAATCCATTAACATCTTTCAAGTTATGCAGAAGAGAAATATGAATAACATCACTTCCAAGTAGTCCACCATAAACTTGTGTGATGTTATTTTGTCCCCTTATGGAATGGAATGTAGTACATTATAAGTGATACAATATATCTATATAATTAACAATTTAATTATTATCATATAAATATTTACAATGCATCATCATATACAACAATTAAAGGTGGTGATAGAATACAATTTTTATCAATTTGTGGGTTGTTAATCCTCCATACATTCCACAACAACATTATAATGATCCTTTTTGAATATAATTATTTCATCCAAAATTAGAATATTTTTATAATATAGTATAATTTTGAATTATAATATGAATATAAAAACATATTTCATACATGTATTCTCTAAATAGTCAATCATTTAAACCTATGATAAAAAAAATTCATCATTGTAATTCAGGGATTATTTAATAACATTCATAGTCCATACAAATATACTTTTTTATTCTGTCATATCATCCTTTTAGAACTAGTCCCATAATATAATTATGAAATAACTACTTAATAATAAATTATCATGAGATTTTAATTAAACAAACTAAATCTATCGAGAGTTTCTAGCAATGTTATTTGACTTATTTGTACACATCATGCAGCAGATGGATGAGTCAATTTATACTAAAGCATCAAATATTTGGGTGATTATATAACAAACTAACATTTATATGTTATTTCAATTTATGGTTGAACATTCTATAGATTCAGTTTTTGATCCATTTAATGAATAAATTTTGGTTTTCTATGATTTGGAGGTTATTTGATGTTTTATGTAGATGTTTTGGAATTATTAAGTACCCCATGGGTTATACCACTCCATGATTCATGCTTATTCATACCTAGTATCCCAAATGTAAAATATGAAATTAAAACATTCCAAGTTTCATTGCTCCATTATCAATATTGGGTTTTAATTTCACTTATAGACTATAAATGGATTGGCCTCAGGACGACATTACAAAAGACAAGGGGAGTATAAAATGGGATTAGTATGGTCATTATACCATGGAGGGTATCCATATTGGATGTTATGTCATGGTATATTAGTTACCACTATATACATAGTAGAAAACAAGATTCTTTAATATTAGTTATTTAAAAAATTCATAGAGCCAATTTGGTGACAATGCAAAATGGTGATCTAGTGTTAAAAATATTATAACATTTTATATTTAATGGGGGGAAGTTATAATATTTTTAAAATCAATTAATTGGTGAGGTTAACAATATTCCCTTCACTCCTGGCCTGGAATAAAATCATGGAAAATATAGGGTGATTCATGGGGAATGATTTCTCTTCTTCCATATTGTCTATGTAAATTGTATTTTATAGGGGAAGCTGACCAAGGTGACATCTATTTTCTCAAATATATTTTAGGAATAAAATATATTTCTCTTAGATCATCCCCTTATATACTATGTTTTGTGATTTTCTATATATAAGGGAGTCCTTTACATTTAAGGATGATGTAAACAGTGCTCCCATGATTTCATAGTATGTGTCATTTTACCACGATGATACATGATATATATGATTCACATATAGTGAGAATTTTTTTTCCTATGAATCCTATGAATCATAGGATCAAGATGTGTATATGTATTGGTTATGATATTTTTAGAAGATATGAAATTATTATTAACTTAATTATTATATAATTTATTGTTAAATTTTTTTATTCTATTTAACTATAATTGAATGGATATGCTGAGTTGTATGAGAAAGTGACTCTATTAGAGGGGGACTATAGAGTTTGTGATGGATTTCATAGGATCCAAATATTAGGATGATGTATGTTGTCATCTTTCCCTATTCCATTAGATTTGGTTGAAATTTGATAGTACGCATACCCTAGGGTCATGTTATGGGTAAGTATGAGAATATCTATTAAATGAATATATGCATATTACATGAAGAAAGACATTGAATGATGATCATATGGATGAGTAAATTAGGGAAACAGATGTCGTTATCAATATAATTCTGCTGATAATTTTACAGAGGATATTCAAAGACCTGATCTATTTTCTACCTGTATTATTCAATTTCATAATAATAAACTAATTACTAACATGGATTACACTGGTGTATATTGTTGACATACCATTCTATTCAACATTTTTATATATTCTTGGTTTTATACTCACATAATATTTTTGAATCATTGTAAATATTTTTGTTTTATGATCAGGGATCTTCTAATGTGAAAGGTCATTATAATGGGATAATGAGAATGTGTCATATGACATTATTAGGTGATGCAAGACTACCTTCAAGCCATATGTGTTTAATTTTTTTATTTATTTGTTTCCCTCTATTATTATAATATGATTCCATTTATAGGGATCCTGTATGATGTATGGATTTTATGTATGACATGATATATAATAAATGAATTATTATTTTAACATCCTAGTTTTTTTCATTATGATTATGTTCAGTTCCCTATTGGTTTTCATTAACAATAAGAATAGCTCCTCCATAATGTATCTCAATACCACACTACAATTTATGGAGGCATGGATGGGGATACTAAAACTCAAACTAAGAAACAATGATTCTTAGGACTGTGTTACACAATGGCTTCAATGCACTCACATGATTCATTATTTTCCATTTCTTTTACATCTTGTAAAAAAGAAATTAGAAAATTTTGAGTCAATTTGGGTAATTACTCAATTCCTTAAAACAACATTTATTCGACCTATGTGTTTCATAGATAGTGAAATTAATGTTCTTTTATTTTGTTAATATAATTGATATTTTCTCTTGGGGTGATGCACATGAAAAGAAATATTATTATTTGTAGGAAATGAGGAGCATGTATGGATAATATATTGATATTTTGGATAATGTTACTATTAATTTAAATAATTAGATGGGGTTCAATTAATAAAATATCTATTTCAATTTTTGTTATGGGTACATTATTTATTACACTTAATTACTCAAACATTATTAAACAATTATTATTGTGTATATATGTCAATGACTAACATGAATGTATTAGAAATATGGTTCTAGATATGGGTTGTGATTATGGGTTATATTTTTTTGTTCTTTTGTAGAATCATATAATATGTCTCTAATAGAAATCCTTGTTTATGATTATAAATATTTTTTCTTACCTCAGTGTGGTATTTATAGGTGTTTTAAATGTTTTATTTAGTATTTATAAATATTTTCATTTTTATTAAAAATTATTAATAAAAACACATCATCGTTATAATGGATTAGATTACTAGATTCCATTAATATATTGATTTTTCTTAGTGAAAGGTATCCATTAAAATAACTAATGTAGTGTAATTTTTTTCAGATGAATAGGATGTTTACGGAGATATTGTGGGAAAACCCTATTGTGAGATTTTGGTTCTTACATCAGAATTGGCTGATATGATCCATACTATAGGTTAGATTGTTTCATCCTCCTCTTTTATTCCTTTGATGAAAAATGTATTAATATGTTTTTCTTTGATATTTATATGTGTTGTCAGTATATTGATATATTGAGACTCAAATTTAAATGAAATTTGTAATGTATACTATATTTATTAGTCCATACTATGTTTCATAGGCATAGTTGTAAGTGATTTAAGAGAATTTTCATTACATAGATTCAGTATTTTTTTTGATAGAACACTTCTCTTTTGGGATATCTAGTGTTTTCCCCTAAAAATGCATACTTTGAGATTGGATTTGTGGTATAGTTGAAGAAGTTGAATGAATTATATATGGAGAACAAGTAGTAATTTCAAATTATTAACAAGATATTTGTTCAGTTAAGGGGGCACTAGTGGTTATCAATTATTTATATATGGTCTTACTAAAATAATATTTGGGGTCAGTGAGGTGGAAATATAAATGATAGTTTTTAGAAGCTTTCATGGATTGTAAGAGTCTCTAGTTATGGATTTCGGGACAATAATAACAAGTGGTGTACGTGGACATCAGTAATAGAATATTCTTCCAAAAATTGGAATCTTTTTTCATTTTGTTTATTGTCCAAATATTTATATATTATAGTACATTATAAAAAAACACTTGACACTATGATATATATTTAGTACACATCGAGTGAATTTGATTTACATTCTGATTTTAATATTACACTTTTTGACATAATAAGTTAGTTTCCAAAGTAAATTCTAATCATTTCTATGAATTTATAATGTTTTGTAGAATTTAGAGGTTTTTATATCCATAGTACAAATTGGGAACATGTTAGAAATATTTAGTACCCTATGAAATTATGAGTACCATAGGTATTTCATTATCAAATTTTAAATTTTTTTGCTCCCAATATCTATCTTACCCATAAGGGGTAATTAACAGATTATTATATTGGATTGATGAAGTATTCCATTAAAAATGATAATATTTTTGGGAACTCTGATTGAAATTCTTCTTCAAACTATATTTGGGTTTTCTATATATTATTATTTTACCTCGATTATAATGGGATCACTCAAGATACATATTAATTATGTAATTTCTTATTATTCTCCTTAATTATAACCCATAGATAATATACACAATACTAGTTATGTAAATTAATTTTTAATTATTCCATACATTAAAGTGAAGGAGAACATAACTATTTAGTGAGAGACATTTCACATATGCAGATTAGATTATTCTATGGTCATCATTCCCTCGGTAGAAAATGAATTTCTGTTCGAGATGTTGGGTGGAATTCATGCATACAATCTATATAAATATAATATATTCTCTTCGTTAATTTATTTTTTTTCGTATGTTCTATTTTTAGGATTATAGTTGAATTTGGAGAGTTTATTTTAGAGGAAAATATGATGTAGATAACATTGTTAGCATATTACAAGGTGGGCATCGTTTATTATTAGAGAAATCATTGTTGTGCACCATTAGTGATTAAATACTTTTTTGTGGAATGAGTAAAATATATTCTACAATGTGATCCACATTATCTTGTGATGTGTAAAAATTTTGTAGTAGATGAATATATTTTATATCGACTTTAAATGGATGTGATGTTCATTATGGTCATTATTGAGTAATTTCCCCCTCTTCAATTAGAATGTAATTAATGGTGTGATATTATACATTTTTGTTTTAACTGAACATGTGTTTATACAATATGTATTATGATTTCATCTTATGATTATATTTCCCCTCCATGAATAAGAAAATTCTATATTATGTACCCTAATTTTTTATCTGTCACGTGTTCAAAGTTTAACATCATGGAAATGGCGGGATGCATCATCTACTATTGTTAATGGTTTCAATGTTGTATGAAGTGATAATGGAATTTATCCGGAGTATTCCTATTAATATTATAGGATGATAACACATATGGGTTATAATTTATCAACATACCAATATACTCATTTATTTCAGATTTTGGATTTTCAAATGGTGGATGTGCTCAAAAATATCTATAATTGAGAGGTTATGGAATTTTATGTAGTTTTTACTACAAAATCGTAGACATAGATTACTATTATTCACTGTGCCTTTTATAGTCTAATGCCCCACCATGTATCACTGGGTATCTACACAAGTTCTATAAGACCTCGTTAATTAGTCCATAAATGTAAGAGGCTCTTAAATAACATTGAGGGTCTATGTCAACATGTGGGGAGAGTATTCCCTTAGTATCATGTCACAAAATAACAATAACAAAATATAAAAATTATAATAAATTTATTATAGTGCATTACCTAAAATGAAGAATATCAATTAGATAATTAATAAATGAGTTCCCAAATATGAAAGAAAAATCAGATAAATAAACTTCATAGATCAATGAATAAATAAAATATAATGGTAAATTGGATATTATGTTTTTCTATTACTAACTCCATATTCCCTATATTACAATTTAACTTGGTCCCCTTACCCTTACTCAGATCCCTATACATGATTTGTTTCATGTACATCGGGATACACGTGCTATTTGTGACAAATAAAACACAGTTGGACACAACCAATGCATCCATAACAAACAATCACAGGTAAAACATTTGTATTATATGAATAAAATCATATCATGAAAAAAATTAAAAAAATAACATACATTTAATTCATTAACTAACTAATATAGAACTGACCCTCATTCACAACTACATCACCCCGTAACAAAATGGAAAATGATCATTTTTTCAAGTTACTAAATATATCTACAATGCTACTGATCTAATAACAAGAAATATAATTGGATCACCTTTTATCCTTCTATGTCAATATACCTATAAACCTATATCCATCGAGTAATTAATTAATGTCCACAATGAATACTTTAGAAATAGTATATATGGGGTATAAAATGTGTGCCCAATTTCATTATCAATATGACCTCCTTGAAATAATCAAAACTCTACCATGTGCTCAGATCCATCAGAACAACTTTCAATAATCATGAACACTCTCCCTCTTTGCAGATTTCATTTCCATATTGTTTATATATTATTAGAACCAGGAATGATTGCTCTAATGATAATGAATAAAACATTTTAATTCATATTATACTTGGATATCATATCATCATGATGGTTATGCTGAAATATAAATATGTGATCTTTGTATTTAATAAGAATAAAAAGATATAAGTAATACAAAAATAATAAATTACTATAACTAATGTCACTAGATATAAAAAATACCCACATATGGAAAAATTAAAGAATCTAATTTGAGTAATGACAAAAATTTTACAATACTAAGAAAAATATACATATATATAATATCTCTAAAAGGTACACAAATTCATTCCACAATGTAATTGATGAAGAACATCAAGGATCTTATAATAATAATCACTTGAATATCATTTCTGTAATAGTTGGTCTGAAACCGACACTAATGATTCTCTAGAATAAATAAAACAATTTACATCCAAAAATGAAATAAAATAAAATATAGAATATAAAACTACCTTTATTGTGTAATCCATAACCGAAATGATTATTCAAAATATCTTTTCAGTCTATTTTAGACATATTTTCATTCAAAAATAAATAACGACTTCACTTTAATTATTTGAAAAGAATAATCATAAACTACTCGTTAAATTTGATGATGAAAAAAACACATATTCCTATTTAGAGTAATAAAACAATATTAATCTCACACCCATGAACAATGGATTCAAGGTTAGTGATTTTACATGCCTAGAAATAATGATACATTTATTTTATATGTATTCACCAACCATGAAAAAGGTAATTTGTGGACTACTTGGGCTCAAAATAATTCCAAAAAATTAAAAATGGAAGGGTATAATATTTTAAATGTTTTAAACAATGTAAATATGTGAATAATTAATATTTCCATTTCAGATTCACTTTATAATTATTAACTTAAAAAATTTTCCATTTTGAAATACTAAAATTAATCCATATATATTCATTGAAATGAATCTATTAAATTAATTAAATCTCTTACTTTTTTTCATTCAAACCTATTTCAACTAGTTTTATTTGATATTGTGGGAGAATTAATTAGACGGAATGTATTTTGAATCCCCCCAAGGGAACTATATATGGGTAAGTTCTTTTTTCCTTTTACTAGCATCAATCCATCATGTAAGGGAAATTTATTTAGCCTTAAGCAAGTTATATAACCATTCATACCCTTACAGACATCCATATTACCCTTTCAAACCCATTAATAACTCCAGCTTATGTTTACACATCACCTATAGATGAATTAATTGAACAATAGAAAATATTGATATACCATTACATAGTTTTTGGATATTCCTCTTAACCCTATTTTAAAATCATGATACCCTAATGTAACGTTGGAAAATATTATCTTACCTTTACACCATGGTTTACATTCCTTTCTACTGCCCTTTGGAATAGTAAATAACCCTTATGCGTGCATATGGTTTCTTGGATATCTATAAAACAACATATAAGTTAATTTCATGTAAACAATATAATTTTAGGTTTATTATTTTTCAACCCCTATAAAAAAATTCATCTATAAAAACACATAGAAAAAAATAGTCTACCCTTCTTTGTTGCATAAGTCATATATAACGGTATGTATTAAATTGTTCTTTTTTAATTTGCTACACAATAGGTTAAAAATATATAATGAAAATTTCATTTTAAGAAAATTTTAATATATGGATCATTATAATCACCCACCTATACTATATTCTCATCCCATAAATGTCTCTCTAGTATTATTTGTCAAATAGCACTATCTATTAAGCATAAACATTATCAATCCACTACCATGTTTCATTCTGAATCATCTCATGCTACCTTATGATTCATATTTTTTATACCATCCTTCTAATTAATAATAATCTAATATTATCTATAATGAAAATATAAAAACCATCATATGATTAATATAACTCTCACAAAAAAATTTTTTGTCGCATTAAATGAATAAGATCAATCTTCTACCTTTGATGTTGTGAAACATGGGAAATATCATTCCTAAATCAATAAAATGTATAATGTTTGAGATGGTATGACAATATCCAAACCCATTCATTAATATCAAATTGTATACAAATATAGAATTCCTATATCACATGATTCTATAAAAAATTATTCCCCAACTATGGTGACACTCGTATGAATATATGATTTCCAATAGAGAAATCTAAAGATCATATCCTCTAGTATATATACAATTCTGAGATGCTCTGAGCAGTCACCATGTACAAACAAATCAACTACTGCAACTCTTCCAACTCCTATGCCATTTTGGGACCCCAAACTACTAAATCACCCACCACCATCTTTTATAGTGATGAGAAGAACGACCAACCATAAGAAGCATCAAATAGTGACATTTGAATATATTCAAGGAAACTATTGTTTTATAAAAACACTATAAGGACATGAATTTTTATAGAAATTTCTTATGATTTCAATATAGTAATATTTTTCATTAATTTTATTGTTTATTTTTATTTTGATTTATCTTTGGTGTGTTTAGGTCAAATGTTTAGAGGATTGGAAGGAAGCATGGAAATTCAGGATTGGCATAGGGTTTTCCCAAACCATTCCCCCCATCACAAAAAAAATTGAAACAACTCAAATGGAGTGATTTCACATCTGTCACATTTTTTTCCTACAATAGTCCCTATTAATAGAATATATCCACCAAAACCTCAATGAATTTGTGAAAAGTTTAGGAAAATGATTTGGAAAAAGTTACGCCCTAGCACCTGAAACAGTGTGTGGATTTTTAATTCCATCGAAAATTATTTTCAAAATACATGAACCCATGATATTAGTCCCTAATCACCCATATTCTATCATAAATTTATTAAAATAAAAAAAATGTATCTCATAAGGATTCCAAGACCATATGACCAGCATTCATAGTGATTTGAGGCCCAAATTGAAGATCAACACCACCCCGTGTATGTGCCTTCTTTTCGATTATATATATATATCTCTCGAGATACTCTTCTAGATAAATTTGGTATGATCTATCTAATATTGGAATGGTTTTATATTTACATTTATGTTTTAATATCATTAATCATTTAACATTTGATCTAGTTTTAGTATCTAGATAATGCTCTTCATCTTGGGTTTTACATATTCATTTAAAATTGTGGATTTCTGTTGGGGGAATGTTCAATAATGAACTAATGTTGAGGTTGTATTAATAAATTTTCAATGTCTTGATTTCATTTACATGTAATTAATTTTAATATTTATAATTCATGATTTATCTATTGAGAATCATAAATTGAATTAAATTATTTCTTAAATTAAATAATTGCGGGATTTGGAAATTGGGTGTTTTGATATCTTTGAAAAAGATTGATTAATTATTGTTTTAGTTAATGGGAATAATTTTTTTATGATATCTTATAAATTTGAATAATAAATTTATTATTTAACTATATGAATATATGTTTTGTAAAATTTGATAATTTATTTTGATAAAAAATTAACGGTGATTGTTGTGTTAGGAAATTATTTGGTGTTATTTATTAATAATTTAATTAGTCGATGGAATTGATGTGATTAATTAATTGTAGAATTAATTAAAAGAATTTGTGTATATGAAATTTGAAATTTGGATTAATTAGATTTTGAATTAATTAATGGGTTTTTTGGTACATGTGATATTGTGATGCAAGTAAAATTAATATATTATTATATATATGATATTATTTTGTGGGGTCTGATTAGATAATTCAAAGTAACATAGTAATTATTTTATTGATATTCATTTTTTAGTCAAGGTCTGTTTCTTCAAAGACCATTGTGATAAATATATTTTAAATTCTGTGTGGGATAGGGTTTGAAGCATCCAACTCCCATAATGATAAATTTATTGATAAATGAGTGTGGGACTTGGATGAATCTTCAAAAGAAAATGTTGTTTTAGGTGTGGTGAAAATTAACCATAATGATTGAATTCCAACATAGTTTCAATTATCCATATTTGAATACAAATGAATTGGATAATTAAGGACCATGTTATATAATAAATTTTGAGTTTGTTATATGATATGGCTCAAAATACAACATGGGATGAAGTAGGTATTGATAGTTCAAGTGACCTCAAGAACATGGTGGTATGTTTGGTTAAATAATTGGTAATTGAATAAATTTAAATTATTTAATTTAATATATTTATTTAATCTTTATACCACAACATATGAAAGTTTTACTAGATATTGGTTTATATGTCAATTGTGGAGGCCCATTGAGTTGTATTCACACCCTACATGGGATTCCTGGTCATTACCTGAATAAATGTCAGGGTTGCAAGACCAGTTAAAAGAAATTTCCTTATATCAGATAGATGAATCTGGAATGATCATGGATAAAGGAACTCAACATAGATTGCGACCCACAAGGGAGTTTTTAGTTTCCTCATTTAATTATTTTTCTATATAGGCACTTGACACATACTTGGCAATGGAAATCTAGTGTTCAATTTGGATTTTGTATTTCCTATTTTAGTCATCTTGTTATATTGGGATGGGTTAGGGTTATATCACTAATTTTTTTATTTTTTTATAATTATTTATTTCTCTTCAAACTAGGGTATATTATATCCTTTAATGATATATAATCCTCACTACTATTCAACATCCTTTAGAAAATGGGACGGAACAAAAAAGTTTTGAGACATACCATCTCATAGCACTGGTGTGTGGAACCCAAGTTAGTTCATCACAATGCAGTATCATAGCCTAGTTTTATTTTCAATTATATTTTCTTTATATTTGGGATAGTTAGAAAGGATACTAGGATGAGTTGTGCTTGGGGATTTTTCTTGTGCAATGGATGGGAAAACATATGTATATGGGATACATATATACCTAGGGAGGGAGTTATTGTTAATAATGTGTAATGTTATAGCTGATGCAATTTTAGCTTTAATGATGAACTTGTTATTTTATTTGATTATTATTTATATGTTTTCAAAAATTTTCATCATAGACCAGTATAGAATGAGAGTTTATTATGAATTAATCATTCTAGGAACTCAAAATTATTTAGCAACATGTACGATTTAAGGAACACAAGTTAAATTTTTTTGGTATGTTTTTGGAAATAAAATAATTTTCCTTTATGGTATAAATTAATTGAAAACATTGATTAATATAAATTTAATTTTTTAAATTGAAGAAATATGTGAATAATTTTGTGTCGATTTATAAAAATGAAAATGATAATGAGTTTACCCTTTATTATCCAGGACCAAGTTGTCAGATGCTTATGTGTAAAGATAGTGCTTCTATTTTTACCATGTGGAATGGATTCTGGGAAATGTATTCTAATGGACTTATGTGAATCCCTATATATACTTTAATATTGTCATATATTTCCTTAAATATGTTTTTGCAATTTTTGATTCATGCCTCTAAAACATCAAATATTGAGGGGATGATAGGAGGATAGGATATAAATCCTCTGCTTGTAGTTAGGCATTATGAACTAATTGTTCTCGTTGAGGAATTAGGAGAGTAGTTCAGAAAAAAAATCATACATACGGATATTTATGGAATGAAACCTGGGGTTAGTTGTGATAATTATTTCAGAAATTATTGTGGATTTGCAGCTATAATACACTTCGAATTTCACAAGATAGGGTCTACTAGAGAGATTTGAATTCTATATTGAGAATATCAGGATCATACATGACCCCAATGAAGACTGTGGGTGAGAATAATGTAAAATTATTTAATTATATGTTATGTGGTAATTGTAAGAGTTTTTGGGACATCACGACTCACAAAAGATAGATAGAGAACATATTTTGGATTCACATTGAGGACATTTTCATGGAGAACTTCTATCTTGAGATGCTCAAAAAAGTGTGAAAATCTAGGTTTATAAGGTTGAAATTGCAGAATATGTATGTTATGGTATGTGATGGTCACGTTATAGATTATTATTACTTTCTTGCAGCATTGGAAAGAGAAGAAGCTACTACATAAAAATAGTTCTTGGATGGGATTAAATGTGTGATTAAGTCCCTGGTGAATATCATTAGGATGAAAAATATTTCATACATTGTAAACAATTCTCTATTATATGAGGTTACCATGAAGGAGGATCCGAATGATGGACATGTGGTTTCTCCTATGCGGTTAGGAGGTAAAAATTCTATGATTATGAATCTTAACTATGGGACTATTACCTAGGCTGATAGTGTGAATGGTATCCAGTGTCAAGGGACAGTTACAGAAGACATTTATCATGTTATCTATCAAAAGGGTGGTATGTTGGGACACATACGAGGATTGTTCCCACGACCACCGATGGAGTACTGAGCATATCTTAGGATGGGATACCTACAATGGTTTTGTAGTAACATGTGATATAAAAGTAGTGAAAGAGGATCCAGACAGAGTCGGTGTTTAGGGAGGGAATATTATACACCTTATCAGCCTATCAGTTGCAGTTATAATGGTTATGGTAATAAAAGAAGTGGACATTGACTTTCATGGAAAAAGAACCCATATAAGAGGAGTGGTGTAACTCAATGGACTCATATTGCTTCAATGAGAAGAGGGGAAGGATTGTTACATGTGATTCAGCCTAATATAGTTAATAGTGAGGCTAAAACTTCAATAATTAAAGGTACTACTGTAGTATAATCTACATTAAATATTTAGTTATATCATTATCTTTCCACTTATTCTTTTCTGTCTACAATACATGTGAATTGTCGGATCTTGGTGGTGGAATTCGTGATCGAGGTGGTGATGATAGATACACTATTGGGAGTATAGTCTTGAGACATCTTCAAATGAGAGTGGTGTTCTATTGAGGTCGGGGAGTATCAATTTACTTGGTATCATTACTTTAGTGAAATATATGGCTTCTACCTAATTATGGGAATGTAATGGTTATAATAACACAAAGACCATATTTATTGTAACCTAAAGAGAGAAATTTACATCACTTGAGGGGGAATAATATATTCTTTGTGGAGAGTGGGATATAAAGGTTGGATGTAAAGTGATACTACATCATCAACCAGGGGAGATCACCACATTGATTTATACTCTATTCCCTGTTGTTCATGGACTAAATAATGTTTTCATTCTACTCATAGCGTATGGATTTCTTAATGTGTTTCCATAATACTTCTCATGATTTCCACTAGAGAGAGAGATATGGAAATTACCATTGATATCATTCTAGGGGTTGTGCCAATTTTTATTTCAACTTACAAAATGGCACTGACAGAGAATGATGAGCTCATGAATCGGCCAAAAGAGTTGTAGGATTCTGTATTTTTCTATATGAGTATATATCCTTGGGGTTCATCAGCCTTGTTTACAATGATGGAATAATTTACCTTTCCCTTTCTTGTTTATTACTAGACATTAAATTAGATGAATATGAAAAACCAATATAATAATACATTTATCAATGATCTCTTTAGACAGGTATGGTATTTTATTTTTTCTTCAAGACCAACTTGAGGTCAGTGTATCCTCAGTTTCGAGTTCGACCTTATGATAACTGGGAACTGATTTATGAAGACAGTTTGGACATTATTTGTTTTTCATAATTTCATTTGGGTAAATGAATGCTCCTACATTGTTTATGGTGTTGATTAACATAAAACTCCATTCATAAAAAGATCAGTTTTTTGTTTTGTTATGGGTAACATCTTGTTGTCTTCCATGAACCATGAAAATAATTCTCAATATCCTTACATCATCCTATGTACACTAACAAGAATATTTAAATACACCAACATATATATGTGTAATTTTTAGATTGATCATGGAAGCATCATAGGTCAGATCATCTCCTATGAACATGTGTCATATGACATAAAGAATGTGAAGGTTGTGGTTTCTTGGTAGAATCCAGTGAATGATATTTATATGCATTCATTTTTGGGCTTTCAGGGATATTCACAATGGTTTATCTAGGATATATTACATTTTTAAGCACCACATTCAGGATTCACCAAGAAGGGGTGATGTTTTAAGGGTCACAAATATTAAGGAATGGCCTCCAAGAGTTGAATAATCACTTGAAAATGATAGAAATATTAATCCTACCCATGAAATGCGTGGAGATTATTTGTTTTCTATGAATCTAGGATTTATATTATAGTAGTTTATACAGGGGATTCAATTGAAGTATATGGGTCTTAGCATTTGGGACCACATTTACATAACTACCCTATGCTCGATCAATAGTTTGATGTAGTTGTTAATGTTTTGAATTGTTAGAGGCATTATTTGTTGTGTGAAATATATATTTTTCACAGAATATATATTCTTTTATTTTATATATTCATAGTGATATTTGAATATCTAGAATAATATGTTTGTTTTGTTTATTAATTTTTTATTGTCCACTATAGTATACGCCCATGAATGGATATTATGTTACTGAGACTTTATGTATAGAAAATCAGAGTCATGAAAATAAGAATTATTTTTCTGACTGTTAGTTGATGAAATTACAGGATTAGATGAATTTTTTAGTTCATGAGAGTTATAAGGAAATGAATATAGTAATAGTTTATATGATGCCTAATATATCGATTTAGATTAGAGACATACATAATGAGGATTTGGAGTGTTTAGGCATTGGGGAACATCGTGATGTTGGGTTCTCACCTCAAAATGAGATCATATATGAGGATGAGATTTAATATGTTTGAAATTGTGTATTTTAGGTATATGAGCATTCATAGAGAGCTAATGTGGGAATTTCATTTCTCAATGTACGAAGTTCATCTAGGTGTGACCAAAAGTTCCATGACCTATATCTAAGGATTTTATGGTTGGGAGTGAAAATTGATAAAGAAAGGATAGTGAAATTATTCTAATGCTATCAGCTGGTGAAGCCCACTCATTACCAACCTAGTGGTTTACTATACCCATTTCCTTATTCACAATGTAATTAGGATGGAATTAAAATGGAATATATGGTTTATCTCCTGATGAAACCATAAAATAGTGATGTTATATGGGATATTGTGTAGTATTTAACAAATGTAGTGCATTTTATACCAGTGTGGGAGACATTTTTAAGTTAATAGTTGAGAGAGAAATATATTTGGAAAATTGTCCATCTAAATGGAGTCCCATGGATCATAGTTTAAAACATTTATTCTGACTTTTCATCATGCTTTACGAAGGGATTATTGAAATTTATTGTTACACCATTTTTATTGAGTAGGGAATTAGACCGACAGATAGATGGAAAGTCAGAGTGTTCAATACAAGTTACAGATGATATGTTATAATTTTGAGTTCTATAATCTATTGGGGCTTATAAGTACAACATTAACTTAGAAGATATCACAAATAAATAATTTCATGAAAATATATAGATGGTACCATGTGAAGATATTTTTGGTTGTCAACGAATATTACCCCAATGATGGATTGAGGCATGTGAGTTAGAGTTGATGGGACCATGACTCATATATGATACATCACATCAAGTTCAATTGATTCAGAATCGTATGTATATGGATCTGAGTTGGTATAAGTTTTATGTGAATAGATAAAAATGATGACTTCAGTTACAATGTGTGATCATTTTTTCTTTCATGTGTCACCATGATTTAGTAACCACATGATACAAAAACAGGGTATGTTGGCACCAAGGTTCATTGGACCATTTGAGGTTATGGAGAAGATTGAGTTGGTGGTTTACAAAATGGATCTTCCTCATATATATAGGTAAATTCATGCTAATTTTTATGGGTCACAACATCAATGTAATGACAACTGACTCCTCTCATGTGATCAGTATGGATTATGTTGAGCTTAAGACAAATGTGTCCATTGAGAAACATATGAGATGTGTGTTGGATATCAGTGTGAATGTGTTGTAGAGAAAGACCATGCTAATAGATTATGTCTTTGGGTAATGTGGATGTGATTAGGAGGAAACATGTATGAGGGAATTAGATATGCAGGATTAGTTGAATGGCCATTTTGACTCATAATCATATTGATTCTTGGGATTATATATCATGAATGATCTATTATAAGGTGGGGAGATTGTATGATCCTGGTGTTTTTTTGAACTGTATCAATATTTATATTATGAATTCTATTAACCTTGTTTTGAATAATTATTTTCCATGGGTTCATTTGGATAGAAATTTGATAAAATTAGAATGAAGTGAGGTAGTTAAAGGATGGGGCATGGTTTTATGAAACTATATACCATGGAACAACAAACAATGAAAATAGTAATAGAGATGGATTACAGACTGAGATAAGGTTAATTCAAACCATGTAATCACTTATGAGGTATCTTGTAACTTCCTAGAATTTGTGCATGATTTATAGTAATGGTTTTGAAAATTTTGTTCACTAGTATTAGAAATTGTACATGAGTTTTTAATTACACCACAAAATATTATAAAATATCCAAAACCCAAATATTAATACTTAACATCCCATATCTAAAAAACATACTCCAATGAATTTATTAATATCCTAAAAGGCATAAATTTTCTTATGACCTATGTTATTGGGAATTCGAGGCCATGATTCATGATTTAACTCTCCTCGGGTATGTTCTTTCTTCCCAATTAGATATATATATATATCTCTCTCCAATTTATTTATAATAGAGGGGTGATCAATACACAATTTAAAATTTCTTAGTTATAGATATAGTTTTTTATATCCTGATCCATTAAATATTTGATCTAGGATTGATATCTAGAATGTGTTCATCATCAAGGATTTGACCTATCCATTTCAAATTTGGGATTACCCAAGGGCTATCTCTCATGAATGAATGGAGGTAGGTGGTCTATTATTTAAATCTCAATGTATAAATTTCAAATAAATGATTCTTATTGTATAATTATATTGGATTTTGTAGGAATTCAGATTCTAAAATTTAATTAATTAATTAAGAAATTGTAAATTTATGGATATTTAGAACGTTGAATAAAACAAATTAAATTATTAAGTAATCAATATTAATCAGGGTGTTTATAAAATAGATTGAATTAGAATAATTTATTCTAAAATAAATAATTGGAATATAGTGATTGTTTAATTTTATTAATAAATTAATAAATTATTTTATATACATTTTTGTGTTATGAAATTGACTGCTGTAATTAATTAATGATTGAATTAAATAATGGAATTATCTGAATACAAAATTGTTTATTTGGTTCAATTTATTGGTGCATTTGTTATTGGTTTGACGTGGTATGTGTGGTTTTGTGATACATTTAAAATTATGATATTAGATATATTTTATATTTGTGTGATGGACATTGTCTTCATCATCTAGATACAATTATGATATATTGATTTATATTAATCTGTGGATATTGGATTGTAGATTCCAAAATACCATTCTGATAAATTGACTGATAAATTTTTCTAGGACATCGTCTTCATCATCCAAATACCATTGTTAAAAATTGATTAATAAATGATTGTTAGAGATAGAAGGCTACATCAAAATACCACAAAGTCCTAGACATGGATACATAGGCCCAAAATGTTATCATTAGTACATGGTTACAATTAGACATATTAAGAATTGAAATGAAATAGATAAAGATATCCCATGTGATATAGATAATTTTGAATTCGTTATATGATATGGTTCAGACTGTGGCATGTGATGAAGTAGGTATTTATTGTTTAAGTGTAGTTGATAACATGGTGTTTTATGTGGATAATTAAAGAGTAATTAAATAAATAAATTAAATAAATAAATTTATTTATTTATTCTTCATATAAATTCATAAACTAATTTACAATGATATTTTTTAAAAGTTGTTCGTGTTAGAATATTGAGTTATAAAGTCACAGTACATGGGTAGTCTGATTGGTACCCAAATATATTTATTATTTTTATGATTGGTTATGGGAAAAGGTCCTATGTTCGAATAATGAGATGTTATATATCATGGATGAGGGAATGAAATGTGTAATGGGACCCATTCTTGAGATTTTAATGTCATTATTTATTTTAGGATTTTCATTATAATAAATTACACCTACTTGGATTCATATATATATTGTTTTTTTGAATGATGTATTTCCTATTTTTTCATGATGTGATAATGGGGATTGTTATGGTTATATAAAATTTTTGTAATTAGATTATTTCTCTTAGTTTATTAACTAATAAAGAGGGTATAATCTCCCCATTTTTTATATATGACCCTCGATGATAGTCACCAGCCTTTTGAATGAGGTGAGCTATGCCTGAGGTCTTTTATCACACTGACTTAGAGATTATGTGTGTGGAAACCAGTTTGTAATGTCATAATTTTAAAAAATACCAGTTTTTTATCAAATTTTTCTGTAATTTATAAGATACATTATCATAAAATATATTATAGTTCTGTGATCATTTTATAATACTATTTTTCAAGAAGATGGTTATATAATTTAACCATTATAATAACCTATAATTCATATCTACTAATGGATTTATCGATATTTGACCCTAGATGATAGATGAATATATCCGCATAATTAAAGAATTTACACATCATAATTATTGTATAATGGAAATGATATGAACGTGTACTCACTAGAATCATAAATTTTAAGGAATGCAGATCCATTTTTAATCAGTACATTTGGATATCATAATCAATTTCCATGCATAATGTGTCAAAATATTAGTAAATGATCATATTAATGGTACACCTGAAACATTTTTATCACATATTTTATCAAAATGGATACACTATATACTCATAAAATCAGTACCATCTCAGTAATTTCATCCTATGGATTTCCCCCTCTTTATTCCACTATTCATTCTAGACAACATGATTATAAATTTTGGAAAATAAAGGGGATCCCAAAAACTGATTGAATTGATCATAAATAACAGTAAATGATATATTTTCATAACAAAAACGTCGTTTAACATCGTATAATCAATACATAGTATTTTTCAATCATCTTCTTTCCTGACATAGAAGATAGGTTCACACCATGGTGAATTACTCATCCTAATAATTATCTTCTTACCCAAGTCCTAATGCTGCATATATATCTCATTCAAAAGTGCCAAAGTATTATGGTTCATGGATATCAAAATGGGTTGTTACAAGGAATTATCTCCATCTCCGCTTATCTTTCAAGTCCTTTATATTCTCTACTAGGACAATGATTTATCAAATAATTTTAAACAAGTCACCATACTATTGTGGGACTCTGATTCTATAGATTTTAATTAATTCAAGAGTCAAATGATATATAAAATATGACCCTATTTCTTCATACATTCATGATATTGATTCCCTACAACCTATATAATGTGCAGATACAGGAGCAGACATTGCTTCATGCTCCACTACATCTTGTTGTAAATCAGGAAAAACATTCTCTATATGATTATTTGAGACTGAAATCATATGTATTCCAATAAGACTACTTTGAGATGAAATCATATATAATTTAAAATATAGTTTAAAAAAGTGATTTTATTAAGAATAATCCATATCAATCTACGATGTCCCGTAATGGTTCTCCTTGGATTAGACCCATAAGATGGGGTTTATCAATCCATGTTTTAATTATGTACTTACTCCCTACTCGATTTTCACAATCATATATATACAAACAAAACTACATGATCCTTTTTTACATATTAATTCTACCATAGTTATATCATTTCAACATTAAATGATAGTCATCAAAGAAAATAGAATACATGTTTATCCCAGACAGAATGAAATATTGAAGGTAGTTAAATAACGAACAAATACTCAACCTAACAACAACTTTGTATATGACTGGTGATCCAATTTTATTTTTTAGGATTCTTGAGAAAAAATAAAAATATCATAATATTTTAAAATAAATATAACTTTGGGTAATGTTCGTGTCTAATACACATGTTCTAAAAATGTATAAAAATACTTCCCAATAAAAATTTAACACTACTATCTAAATAAACCATGTGTATGGTTGTTATAATATGAGAAGAATAAGACTATCATCTGATACTCATTTTTAAATACAAGTCCAAAAGATTTTTTCTATATTAGAGTATGACAAGATATCATATATACTTCTTCATACACTGCAGGATTGTAATTGGATGTAAAGATATATGTTTTTATGTGGGGAGATAATATCCATATTATTATTTCATAAAAAAATTTAAAAAATGGTTATCAAAATTATCATATAAAATTTAATACATGTCAAATATGTTTTGTAGGTTAAAAATGTGACCCAAAAGTGGAAATCCTATTTTTTAAAAAAAATAACTTCAGAATAGAATATATAGCATATAGAGTTCATTATAAGTCCATATCAATCCAATATATCCTCTATACATCACTTTTTATCCATAAAAAATGGGACTATTTCACATAATTATTCCCATGTACATTATGTATATATATATATATTGGGTTTTCTATGGATTATGTGAGCAATAATCCTTAGTAAGACACCACAAAATCTTCCTTAACATATTATAAAATCTATAATATGTTTATTCCGTGATATCAAAAAATAGTAAATAATAATTACTACAGAAAATCATCTATCAAATGTTCTTATGCTAAAAAAATTTAACAATCATATAGAATTGCCTCCTATAGCCACATGCATGAATTTTAAATGTGGAGATGTCAGATTTAACCATTTCTTGACATACAGTTTCTCAAAAAGTAACATGATATCCTCCTGGAATAACATGTATATACTACAAGGAATCCTCTAGTCACGGTGTATATCATGATACATGTAATTTAATTTTCCTATATTAACATAGCTTACATCTCCCACTAGGCATCCTTCAATAACATGGAACATGGTATTTGCATGGATCTCTCAATATAACCCCCAGAATAACCTTCCTATATCATCATACTATTACATTATTCATAGATCAATAATTTTCACCAAAAAAAGAAATGTGAACACAACCATGAATGGAAAATCATCTAACTTTGGTCTGTCTATTTCGAACAAAAAGAATAATATCATCAGTGCAATGAAAAAAATCATAAAAATGTTTTGTTTACAAGGAAATGATGTCATCATGAGGATTCACTAGAGAAATACATACATATTTTCCACATAAAAATACAAAACACCAATAATCCAAACACATGGAGATAACAATTATAGTGAGTCTCGTAGAAAACACACACACACACCAACTTTTAGTAAAAATAATGTATTAATACAATGGTATTCCAAAAAAAGAATTATAATAATGGAAAATGTTTATAAAAGAACCGAATATATTACAGAATATCATATATGAACATCTATGTTGATGAGAATCACGGTTAATCAACTAATATTCACCAAAATATCATCCACATGTTATTTTTTTCCAAGTGAAATCCAGAGATGTTTAGAATATATTCCGATTACTTTATATCAAAACGTTAATAAAATATCACATGAAATAATATTTTTTCAATCTTCGATAATTGATTACTTTTGAGATAAGTCCATGTTATTCTATATAATATTTAAAAATTGAAATCATTCAAGATATGCTTTATCACATCACAAGAATGGTGTGTAAACCGAACATAATGCTTATTAATGAAATAAGTTGGAATTAAAAACAATGATTACTAACAAAAATAAAATACCATTTTGAAATATTTCTCCCACTTATAATAGAGAGGTGGTGATAGTTATATCATTTTTGGAACATAGAATAATTTATATTTCTTGTAGAAGGATTAACAAACCATAAACAATGGTATTTCGGTAACTCCTAGACTAATTATATTACCCAAAAATTGATAATAGTAGTGTTACAAAATTTCAATAGAGTTGAACTACATACTAGTCATTAGTAATAGGAACATCAAATCAATATTTTAATTTATTTTAATTAATATTGTAATTATATATATTTTATATTCCTCCTTAACTATATGTTATTAATATAAATAATTCAAATTTAAAATTCATAATGTTTAGCATTCATAGTCATTAGAAACCATTAGACGCGTGATCATGGGAAGAAAAACAACAAAAACATGTTTTATAAATTAATGTTATATAAAAATGAAATTCATAAGGCTATGATGGTTTTACAGTTATTTAGATCATTAACAATGATATACCCTTAATTAAATATTCATTACCGTTATTGAATGATTAAAAAACCACACATAACAACATGTATTGCATAAGGTGCATAATCAAAACTATTAGAATGAATATTATCACAGTGATTGGATGTTAGAGATTCCTCTTACCCTTATGTATCTACAAGGTTACCCTTATATATCATTTGAAAAGATAGGATTACCCTTTTATAGTGTTTAACACATTCTTATCAAGACATTAATAACATCAGTTTACCCATACATGAGAAGATGCTTTCATGGGTACTTCTTATTAATAACATAGTTTTTCTATAAAATAAAGATGATAAATTTAGGGTTACCTTTACAATATCCATAATAACTTATGGATAACCCTAAAAATCAAATAAAAAACCAGCTCTACAATATTTAAAATTATATGACCTTTATATGGGACAAAATTAAATTGAAAAGTATAATTTTCACATTATAGGAATACAAAATACAATATATGTGGATTTAACAAAAATTAATTATTCATTAAATTATATACCTAAATTTTTGAAGGTGATCCTATTTTAGTCAAAACATTCCCTCTATTATCGTAAATATAATTATTGAAAATTAAAATATGTTTTTGATACAATAGAGTAAAGTCTCCATGAATTTGTTTTATAATTTATTGGTGTGATTGTTGATCATATAAATGTCATGGAAATTTACAACTATAATATATTTTCAACATCGTTTTAGATTAATATGATTGAGGCTCTTTATGGAGAGTCATGTCCATCACCATTATTGTTTCATTAGGCTGGTGTAACTTCGGATTTGTTATCCAAATATGGTACATGAGTCCATAGAATGGATTCATTTTAATCTAATATGGATAATTACTTATTAGAGAATACATAGCTTATTCATCACCAAGAGAACACGAACATTGGTATATCAATGAACGATTGAGTCTTTTGTATGAGTCCCATTGGTAAAGACATTGATGATATTGAAGGCATGGAAAATTAAATCATTTATTGATATACCATTTCAGATAATCAAATGGTTAATGAAGATTTCCAATAGGTTCCTCTCATTCATTTTATATGATAGTATATGATTATTCAGGATGTTACATTAAAATATAGTCTGGATTTCTAGGTTGATTGAAATAAGTCGAATGGGAAGGAATCTGAGTGAAAATTATCAATGATGAGATTTCATGATAGTATGAGAATTATGAATCACTCATTTTTTAAATTTATGTTAATTTATGATTCATATTGTCATATACTGTTTTTATTAGACATGGGATGGATAAATTTTTGGATCCAAAATTATTATAATTTGTTTGTTAGTTTATAGAGGTTTTTGGAGTATTTATTTGACCCATGTGTTGGACCATACAAATTTTTATAATATTTTATTATATGGACACACCTATATGAAATTTTGTGGACTAACACACACTTTTTGGGTAATTATCATAGAAGCGTTGTATTTTGACTACACATATAGACCTTAGTTAGATCATACTCAATATGTTATGGAGGAAAGTGTGGTTATATAATCATGGAATAGGCTTTGTTAACATTTCATGGAGGGTAATCATGTTGGGATTCAAAGAAATTTTGTGTTTGAGCCTACCATGACCATGGTGGGAATCACCACAAAATGGTGGTGCTATTTCATAATTTGAACTTTTGTATTCTACCACTATGTATAAAGTTATCTTTCCTATTAATGAGTAAATGATGTGTGATCTAATGTGGGAGAGTTGTTAAATTATATTAATAGGATCTTTTCACTAGATTATCCATCATTCCTATTCCAAAAACATGAAATGTAGTAAAGGTTAATCATAGGTGTTGTTTTACAAATGATTTCTATTCATTCCATGATTACATGTATGTAGGATTATTATAAGAAAGGAGACTAGGGTGTCCTACCAAAATACAAATCTTCTATATGATGATCACCTACTTCTCATATAACTATTCATGATATGGTTTATTATTCTATTATCCTTCATTTATGTATTCGATACCAAATGATTCATAATGACATGTTTTATAGCAAATTGTTTTTAATTATAGAGATACAATATGAGAAATATTCTTGATATGAATCTCCTATGGTGCACATGAGAATCCCCATAATAACTATGTTGAATTTTAATTACATTTGGATTATTATATGTTATGTGATTCCTTTATGAAATTATATTATTATGAACTACAATATATTAGGCTTGTGTATTAAATCTGTATTTTTTATTTCTCTACAATTTTATGATCGATTAAAGTCACATGGGAAAGTATTAACTTTAGAAGGGGAGTGCGGAATACAGGATGATGTACCCCAAAGTATTTGGATTTGTTCAATGTGTATTGTTAGCCTTCTAATGAGTCTTTATATTAGGTCATCATATTGATTTTTCCACTTTTATGATATCCCATTGTTTAAATGTGTTTTGATTATTAAAAAAACATGGTGTTGTGTACATTTTCATCCTCTGTTATATTACATACTTATTGCATTATACAATTTTTTATAATAATTCCCTATTATATCGTCTAATTGCATGTGTAGAATTTCTCATCCCGAATTTATATATGTGAAAGGGTCCAATGGTGAATGGTTGAGAATTACCTATAGGATTCAGTTTATGTGCATACTATAGGTCATAAAAATTCTAATACATGTTACATTATTGTTTTTTGATGTTTTGTACATTGACCCTCCATTTTTGGGGACCCCATATTTTTATAGATTGTAACATTATGATTTCATATTTTTATTACATAATTAATAGCCCTTATTATTATAATTGATTTATCAATTGATTGTTTTTTGGATATATGATTCCATGTTAATATTCTCACTACAATTCCTCCTAGGTCATCATAGATGGTAAAAAAAACATCATGTATATATAGAGCCAAAATAGAAGTTTATTGAAACTTCATCATAAATATGTGAATTAGTTTGGGGTGTTATTGATTAATCCAAGGTTCATATCTTCCACAACCCCATTAATGTGACATTATCCACAAAAGGATGAAATTTCAAGGAGACCCACTCAATATATTCATTACCAATGCTTTTAGATGTTATCTTATATATAGAATTATTCATTATAATAGTAATATGGGGTTTAAAAATGGATTTAATATATTAATTGAAATTAATAATCTAACCATTATTAGATGCCATATAAATTATGTTATTACATCCTACATGGATTTTAATTTAATTACGTGATAAAAATATTATATAAATAATTTATTTAGGAGATTTTATGGTTTAATATATTAAATCATTGATTGTCATACAATTTATTCTTGTACCAATTTTTAAAACAACAAAAACCATTACCTATCATGAATGAATTATTTAATATATAACCGTATATAACCCCGCAACAGAATATTTTCTATAGTCATTATCAAAAAAGAATTGAGAATAAATAATAATTGGAGAAAAATAATTAAAATGAAAATTTGATGAATATATTGTATAAGCATGATTAATTGTATAATTAAACAAGGATAATAGAGGGGTGATCAATACACAATTTAAAATTTTTTAGATACAGATATAGTTTTTTAAATCCTGATCTATTAAATATTGGATCTAGAATGTGTTCATCATCATGGATTTGACCTATCCATTTCAAATTTGGGATTACCCTAGGGTTATATCTCTTGTCAATGAATGGAGGTAGGTGGTTTATTATTCAAATATCAATGTATAAATTTCAAATAAATTATTCATATTGTATCAATATATTCGATAATGTAGGAATTTAGTTTCTAAAATTTAATTAATTAATTAAGCGATTGTAAAATTGTTGATGTTTAGAACGTTCAATAAAACTAAATAAATTTTGAAGTAATCAATATTAATCACGGTGCTTATGAAATAGAATGAATTGGAATAATTTATTCTTAAATAATTAATTGGAATATAGTGATTGTTTAATTTGATTAATAAATTAATAAATTATTTTATATACATTTTTGTGTTATGAAATTGACTGATGTAATTAATTAATGATTGAATTAAATAATGGAATTATGTGAATAAAAAAAATTTATTTGGTTCAATTTATTGCTGTATTAATTATTGGTTTGATGTGGTATGTGTGATTTTCTGATACATTTAAAATTATGATATTAGATATATTTTATATTTGTGTGATGGATATTGTCCTCGTCATCTAGATACAATTATGATATATTGATTTATATTAATCTGTGGATATTGGATTGTAGATTCCAAAATACCATTCTGATAAATTGAATGATAAATGTTTCTAGGACATCGTCTTCATCATCCAAATACCATTTTTATAAATTGATTGATAAATGATTGTTAGAGATGGAAGGCTACATCAAAATACCACAAGGTACTAGACATGGATACATGGGCCCAAAATATTATCATTAGTACATGGTTACAATTAGACATATTAATAATTGAAATGAAATAGATAATGATATCCCATGTGATATAGATAATTTTGAGTTCGTTATATGATATGGTTCAGACTGTGGCATGTGATGAAGTAGGTATTTATAGTTTAAGTGTAGTTGATAACATGGTGTTTTATGTGGATAATTAAAAGGTAATTAAATAAATTAAATAAATAAATTTATTTATTTATTTATTCTTTATATAAATTCTTATACTAATGTACAATGATATTTTTTAATTGTCGTTCGTGTTAGAATATTGAGTTATAAAGTCACCGTACATGGGTAGTCTGATTGGTAACCAAATAGATTTATTAGTTTTATGATTTGTTATGGGAAAAGATCCTATGTTAGAATAATGAGATGTTATATATCATGGATGAGGGAATGAAATGTGGTATGGGACCCACTCTTGAGATTTTAAGGTCATTATTTATTTTAGGATTTGCATTATAATACATTGCATCTACTTGGATTCATATATCTATTGTTTTTTTGATTGATGTATTTCCTAATTTTATCATCATGTGATAATGGGGATTGTTATGGTTACATAAAATTTTTGTAATTAGATTATTTATCCTAGTTTATTAACTAATAAAGAGGGTATAATCTCCCTATTTTTTATATATGACCCTCGATGCTAGTAACCAGCTTTTTGAATGAGGTGAGCTGTGCCTGATGTCTTTTATCACACCGACTCAGAGATTATGTCTGTGGAAACCAGTTTGAAATGTCATAATATCAAAAAATACCAGTAGTTTATCAAATTTTGATTTAATTTATAAGATACATTATCATAATATATATTATAGTTCTGTGATCATTTTATAATACTATTTTTCAGGTAGATGGTTATAGAATTTAACAATTATCATAACCTATAATTCATATCTACTGATGGATTTACCGATATTTGACACTAGATGATAGAAGAATATATCCTCAGAATTAAAGAATTTACACATCATAATTATTGTATAATGGAAATGATCTGAAAGTGTACTCACTGGAATCATAAATTTTAAGGAATTCAGATCCATTTTTAATCAGTACATTTGGATATCATAATCAATTTCCACGCATAATGTGTCAAAATATTAGTATATGATCATATTCATTGTACACCTGAAACATTTTTATCACATATTTTATCAAAACGGATACACTAGATGTAACATCCTAGGTAAATAAAGAATAATTATATTTTCATATTTATAAATATTTTTTAATTAAATATTAATTTTACTTTAAAGGGGTTTCTATGTTCGATAGCATACCTGATACGCAACAAAGAGTTTCATTGAAATCTTATGTTGCACACTAGTAATAAAATAATATTATTTTAAATAGTAGTTAACATGTAGCTGCAGTATTGGAGGGAATGAATATAAATAAGTAAAATGTTATTATATATGTTTTATAAATGTTTTTATACTTATCTAATAAATGATAAAGGATTAAATTACAAAAATAATTCAATTTTAGGTATATATACTCTAATTGTCACTAAAGGTCCACTTATAAACTCTTAATGGAGAACCGTCATTAAATATAGTTTTGGTCACTCTTATACAATCTATTGGAACAAATAAAATTCTTCTTTATAATCAGGGAATCAAAATTTACTTTGTGTAAATTTTCTGTATTTTTCCGACAAAGATCATTTTTTAATGAATAGTGAAAAATGTTGTATTTTAATTCAAAACCACTTTTTAATATAATTTTTTAATATGATTAGATTATATTTTTAAGTGGTTTTAATGTGAAATTAGAATATAATTTTACTATTTAATCCAAGAGTGGTCGTTGAAATTAATTTCACTTTGAAATATGACTTGAACTAGTGTCAATCTTTTGATACTTATTGTTTCATAAAAACGCGCTATTTTCTCTAACAGCGGGAATTAATTATTAAATTAATTAATTAAAATTATATGTTTTGATTTTTGTAAAATAGAAATCATTTTTTAATTCAGAATATTAAATATAGCTTAGGGTGAATTTTTGGTATTTTTCTGAAAAACTTCAATTTTTGATGAATAGTGAAACCACTAACTGGTACTTATAAAAACTGATTTTCCGTTTAAATGAAATTTTACCACCTTTGTGTTTTGAATTTCAAAAATCCTAATTACATGTTTGTCATTAAGAAGTAAAATGTGGTTCAATGGGATTAGAATAATTTTTTTGTGAATAGTAACATATTATGTTTTTAATCGCGATTAGAGGTAATTAGTGCAATTTAAGGCAAAATGATATTATAATAAATTGAAAATACCTAGACACATGTCCTACCCTTATTGGATGTGTCATGGCCGACTAAGACAAGCCATGGGTCAACTTGGGGACCCCATGGAGCCACTTTGGTAGGAAAATGACATAAATAACTTTTTATTTAAAGTTAAAATTAAAATGACACAAACATGAGTTGTTTTACTAAAACAATTCTTAAATGGGGTTATACAAGTCATATTTTTGACTAAAAATATTCATTGGAAATCTAAAAACATTTCCTACATCATAGTACTTTTTTTATAATTTTTAGACATTAAATAGATTAAAATATTTATGGCATCATGATGATGCAGTGATTACCTCATTATTTAACAATTTAAATAAAATGGAAAGTTAATGTTACATCTAAGATGTACACATGTCCAAAACCTATTTGATAGGTGGATTTCGAACCCTAATCACCTTATCCTCGATACCCATCAATTTTGGACCTTTAAAATCCGAAAACCATTTGAAAATAAAGTAACCTTTTATAACTTTCCAAGAGTGCCCCGCCTCTCCTCTTATAAAAGGCCGCCACCTCTACCTCCTTACCAACACATCAAAATCGTTTGGCTCGGCCAACCCCTGCCCATTTTGTCTCTCCACATCCCTCTCTAAATCCGTGAAGCCTCACTTTGGGATGAAGTCTTCCCAAGGATTCCTTTGAGCTCAAACCAAAGGGAGTTACCTGATTTTAAGGTAATGTCTTCACTTGAGTCCTTTTGTTTTATTTTGCTTCTCCAACCACTTAAACTCTTTTTATTCATTTATTTTGTAAAAACTCCAGTATCATAAATATACTAGGATGTTTTTACAAGATGTATTCGAGCTACACTTACACACACCTTCATCTAATGGTTAAAGAACATATTGTTTCTGTGGATGGCGAATTTCTGCCTCACGAAACGATGATTGTTCAAACTCATATAACACCTTAAAAGGTGGCCATTCAGATGTCACTATGTTTATATATGATATATAATATGCTTATTGTTTACTTAATCTTCTGTATTTTTCATTTTTGGCGTAACTTTATGGTTTCCATTGTGGGTAAACACAATAATTTCATTTTAGAAAGTGCGGACTACCGCCCCCTCAAAGTGATTTGATTCGTTAATGCCATATGTGGGACATATAAAGGATGGATTTAAAGTTATTATATATGATTTTATAATGGAATTATAATATACCCTATATCATTATTATTTTCTTTCAATTAAAATATTATATAGAAATGAAAGTAGTGTTCATGCGTACGTACGACTTACCATCTCCATGAATGGTGCATTTCATTTCTTATCCTCAAATGTAATGTTCTATTATAAGTACATATAATGGATATATATGATGTATGATACATATAAAGGATGAATATAATTCTGGAATTAAAAATATACATATCTCTCATTTAGTTTTAATTCCATTAATATGACATAGAAATGAAAGTAGCGTTCATGCGTACATACGGCTTACCGTCTCCATGAACGGTGAATTTCATTTCTTACCTATAAATGATTATGTAATATTATAAATACATGTATAAGCTGGATATATATGATATATATTATATCCAAATCCTGAATATCATTCTGGATATAATGAACCTTTGACCACATGAACAACATGTAATTGTAAGAAGTCCACTTTCGACTAAAGAACCAAATATCGACAAAACAAAAATTATTAACTTAAATGACTACATAATGTCTATAACATGGTAATAAGTGATATAAAATGAATAATGAACTTGAAAAAGTTTCTTAAGAAAGTAGAAAATTAACTCAGGTTTATTATTCAGGACGTTAAAAAACAATCGAGTCAAGTCAGACCTGAGGTAAGGGACTTCATCTCAATATCCTTTCAATGAGGAATATTTCGTTTTATACACAACTTTCTTTTACATGATGTATAGACCCCTTTGACGTTTCTTTTATACAAAAGGAATATTTTTATACGAATCATTTTACTAAACGAAAAAAGAGAATGTTTTTGTCATACGTATGCGGCGACAACGACTTCTCCACCGTCGTGACCATTATTTGAGATTCGGCTTCCTCTACAAGCCATTACTTTTTAATGAAAAATAAATACCATGTTTTTATTTTCTTTTATTTTGGTATTGAAAATCGTTATTATAATGGATTTGTTATGTCAATATATTTATGTGATATATTGTGATCAGAATGTTAAAATGTTTTCATTCCATTATGTTTGTTTTATGTCTTATGATTTTATAATGGTACTTGGACATTTGACGGGTGGTTAGGTGATAAACCATATGACGGGTGGTGTCGTGAATACCAGGACGGGTGGTTACGTTACAACTTCTAATGCATTGGGTATGGAAGTTGGCCGTATGGCTATTCCATTAAGTATAAATGGATGTTGGCCGAATGGCTCTTCCATTAAGTGATATGTGTGGAAGTCGACTGTATGGTTATTCCACTTAAGTATGTTTATGTCCCAAGTTACCTTTATATGTTATGTGATCTTTATATGGGTTCTATGGTAATATTTTGGATACAAAAGGGTAGGTAATTATCTTTTATTCTGTGAAGAGTTTTTACTACTTCATAAAGGTGAAAAGTATTACTTTGATATGTATACATGGTTATTTTTTGTTTTGATAAACTAACAGTTTTCATTCTTTGTGTATCCCTTAATGAGATTTTTATGCTCACCCCTAGTTTTTTTGAAATGTTTTCACAGGACTTAATGTGTAATAGGATCATGGATGGGATCAAGGGAAAGTCATGCTATCTAAAACATGGAACATAACATGTTTCTTTTTAAGAGTTTTATTTTATGGAAACTTAGTAGAAGTGTCTACTTTGTAATATTTGGTGATGTAATAGTTATGTTCCAATTCTCTAAAACTCTAAACCTGGAAAGATCCTCAATTTTAATTATTCATTTAATTCAATATTAAGTATTGTTTAAGGCCAGGGCCTTATAGTTGGTATCAGAAGTCGGTTTAGACAACTTTAGAAGTTAGAAAAGTGTTAAATTATAAATTAATTTATGGTATGATTGAAATGATATTGAATTTATGGATTACCATGTTGCTTCATCTAAGACATGTTTGTTCAGAATGGTATTCTGTAGTGGAATCATGGAAGTTTTTCTATGAAGGTATAAATATGGAAATGAAATTCTAAATCGGCATCCTAAGATGGTCAGAATCAGAACTAAACAGTTTGTTGCAGTGATGGATCAGTTGACTCAGGTGAAAAATGTTGGTTGTTTTTATTGATGATATTTTGGTGTTTTCTAAAAGTAAATAGGACCATGAAAGTCATTTAAGAGTTATATTTCAAACCTTAAATGAAAAGAAACTATATGGAAAATTCAGAAAGTGCAAGTTTTGGTTGAAAAAAAATTTCTTTCCTTGGTCATATTGTTTCTAAAGATTGGATAACTGTTGATCCTGAAAAAACAAATGTTGTTGAAGAATGGACAAGACCCACAAATGTAACTGAGATTCGTAGTTTGCATGGTTTGGCAGGTTACTACCGAAGGATTTTTGAACATTTTTCACGGTTATCTAGTCCAATGACTAAGCTAACTCGGATGGGTGTTAAGTTTATCTGGAAAAAAGAATGTGATGATTGTTTTCAGGAGTTGAAAATAATATTAGTGAATGCTCCAGTTTTGGCACTTCCTTCCAGGAATGGTGAGTTTGTTATATATAGTGATACTTCGTTGAAGGGACATAGTTGTGTCCTTATGCAGAATTATCAGGTAATTTCATATGCTTCACGTCAGTTGAAAACTCATGAGGTAAATTACCCTACACATGATTTGGAATTGGATACTGTTGTTTTTGCTCTAAAAATTTGGCGGCATCATTTGTATGGAGTAAAGTGTGAAATATATACTGATCACAAAAGTTTAAAGTATATATTCACTCAGAAGGAATTGAACATGAGACAGAGGAGATGGATAGAATTAATCAAGGATTATGATTGTACAATTCACTAACATCCGGGAACAGAAAATAAAGTTGTTGATGCCTTGAGTTGAAAAAGTAATTCATCATTAACGATGTTGCATTTGGAACCGGATCCATTGGTTAAGGATTTGATGAAATTTGGCATAGAAGATGTTGGTTCCGGATGTATTTCAGTTTTGTTTCAGGTATCAGTGAAATCTTCTCTATCAGGCAGAATCAAGCAAGCGCAGAAGCAAGACAGTGAGTTGCAGAAAAAGGTTGAGCTGGTTCAGAAATGTAAATTGCCTGAATTCAACATTGATAATGATTGTCTTTTGAGATTTGGGAGGAGATTATGTGTGCCTTGTGATTCACAGTTGAAGAATGAGTTGTTATGTGAGGCTCATAGTTCCCCGTATTCAGTTCATCCTGGCAGTACTAAGATGTACAGAGATCTGCGGGAGTATTACTGGTGGGATGGAATGAAAAGGCATATTTCTGATTTTACTGTGAAGTGATTGACTTTTCAGTAGGTTAAAGAAGAGCGGAAGTTACTGAAAGGGATGCTTCAGCCTTTACCAGTGCCAGAGTGGAAATGGGAAAATATATCCATGGACTTTGTTGTGGGATTACCGAAGACATCTAGAGGTAATAATGCAATCTGGGTTATTGTTGATTGATTGAATAAATATGCTCATTTCCTCCCTATTCGAGATACTTTCTCTCTAGATCAACTTTCTCATTTGTATCATAATGAGATAGTCAGGTTGCATGGAGTTCCCCAGTCCATTGTATCTGATCGTGATCCCAGGTATACTTCTAACTTTTGGAAAGGCCTTCAATAGTCATTGGGTACTGAATTAAATTTTAGTACAGCTTTTCATCCTCAATCAGATGGGTAGTCAGAACGAACAATTCAGAGTTTTGACGATATGCTACAGGCTTTTTCGATGGATTATCAGGGAAGTTGGGACCAACACCTTTCTTTTGTTGAGTTTTCTTATAATAATAGTTTTCATTCCAGTATAATGATGGCTCCGTTTGAAGAATTATATGGTAATCAATGTCTAACTCCAGCTTTTTGTGTTAAGTGGGTGAAAGAAAGATGATGGGACCAAAATTGGTAGAAGAGATGGCAGAATAAGTTCATTTGATTCAGAAACACATGAAAACAGCTCATAGTAGACAGAAGAGTTATGCGGATAACCGCATGAAGGATCTATCTTTCGAGGTAGGTGATCATGTTTTTCTCAAAGTATCTCCATGGAAATGTGTGATGCGATTTGGTAAGAAATGAAAGCTGAGTCCAAGGTTCATTGGACCATATGAAATTCTAGAGAAAGTTGGATCAGTTCCTTACCGAGTGGCTTTACCTGCGAGTTTATCTCAGGTACACAATGTTTTTCATGTTTCAATATTGAGAAAGTATATTCCAGATCCATCTCATGTTTTGAGCCCAGAGTTAGTTCAGTTGGAAGAGAATCCCTCTTATGAAGGACAACCACTCCAGATTCTTGACCGAAGAGAGAAAGTGTTACAAAATAAGGTAATTCACCATGTAAAGGTTTTGTGGAAAACCTATATGGTTGAAGAGGAAACGTGGGAATCTGAAAATGCTATGAGGGATAAATACCCCCTAATTATTTTGATAAGTGAATAAAATTGTGAGGATGAAATTCCAAAAAGGGGGGAAGGATGTTACATCCCAGTTAAATAAAGAATAATATATTTTCATATTTATTAATATTTATGAATTAAATATTAATTTTACATTAAATGGGTTGCTATGTTCGATAGCGTATCTCATACGCAACAAAGAGTTTCTTTGAGATCTTACGTTGCACACTAGTAATAAAATAATATTATTTTAGATAGTAGTTAACATGTAGTCGTTGTATTGGCTGGAATGAATAAAAATAACTAAAATTTTATTATATATGTTTGTTAAATGTTTTTATACTTATCCAATAAAGGATAAAGGCTTAGAATACGAAAAGAATTCAATTTTAGGTATATATACACCAATTTTCACTAAAGGTCCACTTATCAACTCTTAATAGAGAACCCTCATTAAATATAGTTTTGGTCACTCTTATACATTCTATTGGACCAAATCAAATTTTTCTTTATAATCGGGACATCAAAATTTACTTTGTGTAAATTTTCTGTATTTTTCCGACAAAGATAATTTTTTTAATGAATAGTGAAAAATCATGTATTTTAATTCAAAACAACGTTTTAATCTAATTTTTTAATATGATTAGATTATATTTCGAAGTGGTTTTAAAGTGAAATTAGAATATATTTTTACTATTTAATCTAATAGTGGTCGTTGTAATTAATTTTACTTTGAAATTGGACTTAAACTAGTGTCAATCTTTTGATATTTATTATTTCATAAAAACATGCTATTTGCTCTGACAATGGGAATTATTTATTAAATTAATTAATTCTACTTATATGTTTTGAATTTTTTAAAATAGAAATCATTTTTGAATTTGGAATATCAAATATAGCTTAGGGTGAATTTTTGGTATTTTTCTAAAGAACTTCAATTTTTGATGAATAGTGAAACCACTAAGTGGTACTTATAAAAACTGATTTTCCGTTTAAATGAAATTTTACCACCTTTGTGTTTTGAATTTCAAAAATCTGACATAAATGGTTTTTATTAAGAATTATAATGTGGTTCAATGGGATTAGAATAATTTTTTGGTGAATAATAACTTATTAAATTTTTAATCGCGATTAGAGGTAATTAGTGCAATTTAAGGAAAAAATGATATTATAATAAATTGAAAATACCTAGACACATGTTCTACCCTTATTGGTTGTGTCATTTCCTACCAATACAGGACATGGGTAAACTTGGGGACCCCATGGAGCCACTTTGGTAGGAAAATGACATAAATAACTTTTTATTTAAAGTTAAAATTAAAATAACACAAACATGAGTTGTTTTACTAAATCAATTCTTAAATGGGGTTATACAAGTCAGATTTATGAATATAAATATTTATTTAAAATCTAAAAATATTTCCTACATTATAGTATTTTTTTATAATTTTTAGACATTAAATAGATTAAATTATTTATGACATCATGATGGTGCAGTGATTACCTCATTATTTAACAATTTAAATAAAATGGAAGGATAATGCAAAATATAAGACCTACACATGTCCAAAACCTGTTGGATAGGTGGATTTTGAACTCTTATCACCTTATCCTCGATACACATCAATTTTGGACCTTTAAAATCCGAAAACCATTTGAAAATAAAGTAACCATTTATATCTTTCCAAGAGTGCCCCTCCTCTCCTCTTATAAAAAGCCCCCACCTATACCTCTTTACCCACACTTCCAAAGCCTTTGGATCGGCCAAACCCTGCCCATTTTGTCTCTACACATCTCTCTCTAAATCCTTAAATCCTCAGTTTGGGCAGATGTCTTCCCAAGGAATCCTTTGAGCTCAAACCAAAGGGAGTTACCCGATTTTAAGGTAATGTCTTCACTTGAGTCCTTTTGTTTTATTTTGATTCTCCAACACCATAAACTCTTTTTATTCATTTCTTTTGTAACAACTCAAGTATCTTCAATATACTAAGATGTGTTTATAAGAAGTATTCGAGCTACACTTACACACACCTTCATCTAATGGTTAAAGAACACACTGTTTCTGTGGATGGTGAATTTCTACCTCACGAAACGATGATTGTTCAAACTCATATAACACCTTCAAAGGTGGCCAGTATGATGTCACTATGTTTATATATGATATATAATATGTTTATATATTACTTAAACTTATTTATTTTTCATTTGTGGCATAACTTTATGGTTTACATTGTGGGTAAACACGATAGTTTCATTTTAGGAAGTGCGGACTACCGCCCCCTCAAAGTGATTTGATTCGTTAATTCCATATGTGGGACATATAAAGGATGGATTTAAAGTTATTATATATGATTTTATACTGGAAATATAATATAACTTTATATCATTACTATTTTCTTTCCATTAAAGTATGATATAGAAATGAAAGTAGCGTTCATGCGTACGTACGGCTTACCGTCTCCATGAACGGTGCATTTCATTTCTTATCCCCAAATGTAATTTACTATTATAAGTACATATAATAGATATATATGATGTATGATACATATAAAGGATGAATATAAATCTGGAATTAAAAATATACATATCTCTTGTTTAGTTTTAATTGCATTAATATGACATAGAATTGAAAGTAGCGTTCATGCGTACGTGTGGCTTACCGTCTCCATGAACGATGCGTTTCATTTCTTACCTATAAATGATTATTTAATATTATAAATAAATGTATATGCTAGATATATATGATATATATGATATCCAAATCATTAATATCGTTCTGGATATGATGAACCTTTAACCACATGAACAACATGTAATTGTAACAAGTCCACTTTCGACTTAAGAACCAAATATCGACAAAACAAATATTATTAACTTAAATGACTACATAATGTCCATAACATGGTAATAAGTGATATAAAATGAATAATGAACTTGAAAAAGGTTCTTAAGCAAGTATAAATTTAATTCAAGTTTATTATCCAGGACGTTAATGAACGATCGAGTCAAGTCGGACCCGAAGTAAGGGACATTGTCTCAATCTCCTTTCATTGAGGCATATATCGTTTTAAACAAAACATTATTTTATATGGTGTATAAACCCCTTTGAATTTTTCTTTTATACAAAAGGAATCTTTTTATATGAAGCATTTTTACTAAATGAAAAAAGGAAATGTTTTTGACGTACGTATGCGGCGACAACGACTTGTCCACCGTCGTGACCATTATTTGAGATTCAGATTCCTCTACAAGCCATTAAATTTTAATGAAAAATAAAGACCATGTTTTTATTTTATTTTATTTGGGTATTGAAAATGATTTTTATAATGGATTTGTTATGTAAATATATTTATGTGATATATTGTGATCAGAATGTGAAGATGTTTTCTTTCCATTATGATTGTTTTATGTCTTATGATTTTATAATGGTACTTTGACATTTGACGGGTGGTTACATGATAAACCATATGACGGGTGGTTCCGTGAATACCAGGACGGGTGGTTACGTTATAACCTCCAATGAATTCGGTATGGAAGTCGGACGTATGGCTATTCCATTAAGTGATATGTGTGGAAGTCGACCGTATGGTTATTCCACTTAAGTATGTTTATGTCCCAAGTTGCCTTTATATGTTATGTGATCTTTATATGGGTTCTATAGTAATCTTTATTTTATAAAATTGTATGAAATGATCTTTTATTCAGTGAAGAGTTTTTACTACTTCATAAAGGTGGAATGTATTACTTTGATAAAGTATATATGGTTTACTTGTTGTTTTGATAAACTAACAGTTTTCATTCTTTGTGTATCCCTTACTGAGATTTTTATGCTCACCCCTAGTTTTTTTGAAATGTTTTTCACAGGAATTAATATGGAGTAGGGTCAAGGATGGGATCAAGGGAAAGTCATGCTATCTAAAACATGGATCTAGACATGTTTCTTTTTAAGAGTTTTATTTTATGGAAACATAGTAGAAGTTTCCACTTTGTAATCTTTGGAGATGTAATAGTTATGTTCTAATTCTCTAAAACCCTAAACCTGAAGAGCTCCTCAATGGTAATTATTCATTTAATTCAATATTAATTATGGTTTAAGGTCGGGGCCTTATAGTAGATACTCATTAAATTAGTACCATCTAAAAAATTTCTTCCTCTGGATTTCCACCTCTCTATTCCACTATTCATTCTAGACAGCATGATTATAAAATTTGGAAAACATAGGGGATCCCAAAAACTGATTGAATTGATCATAAATCATAGGAAATGATATATTTTCATAATAAAAACGTTGTTTAACATCGTATAATCAATACATAGTATTTTTCAATCATCTTCTTTCTTGAAAGAGAAGATAGGTTCACACCATGGTGAATTACTCATCCTAATAAATATCTTCATACCCAAGTCCAAATGCTGCATATACATCTCATTAAAATGAGCCAAAAGATTATGGTACATGGATATCAAAATGGGTTATATACAAGGAATTATCTCCATCTCCGCTTATCATTCATGTCCTTCAGATTCTCTACTAGGACAATGATTTATCAAATAATTTAAAACAAGTCATCATACTATTGTGGGACTATGATTTTATAGATTTTAAATAATTCAAGGGTCAAATGTTATATAAAATATGACCCCATTTCTTCATACATTCAGGATAATGATTCCCTACAACCTTAAAAAAGAGTAGATGCTGGAGCAGACATTGCTTCATGCTCCTCTACATCTAGTTGTAAATCAGGAACATTGTTCTCTATATGATCATATGAGTCTGAAATCATATGTATTCCAATATGACTACTTTGAGATGAAATCAAATATAATTCAAAAATATACATTAAAAAGGGATTTTATTAAGAATAATCCATATCATTATACGATGTCCCACAATGGTTCTCCTTGGATTATAACCACAAGATGGGGTTTATCAATCCATGTTTTAATTATGTACTTAATCCCTACTCGATTTTCACAATCATATATATACAAACACAACTACATGATCGTTTTTTACATATTATTTCTACCATAGTTATATCATTACAACATTAAATCATAGACATCAAAGAAAATAAAATACATGTTTATCCCAAATAGAATGAAATATTGATGGTTGTTAAATAATGAACAAATACTCAACCAAACAAAACCTTTGTATATGACTTGTGATCCTATTTTATTTTTTAGGATTCTTGTGAAAAAATAAAAATATCATAATATTTTAAAATAAATATAATTTTGGGTATTGATTGTGTCTAATACACATGTTTTAAAAATGAATAAAAATACTTTCCAAAAAAATTTCCACACTACTATATAAATTAATCATGTGTGTGGTTATTATAATATGATAAGTATAAGACTATCATCTGATACTCATTTTTAAAAACATGTCCAAATCATTTTTTCTATATTAGAGTATGACAAGATATCATATTTACTTCCTCATACACCACATGATTTTAATTGGATGTGAAGATATATGTTTTTATGTGGGTAGATAATATCCATATTATTATTTCATAAAAATAATTAAAAATTGATTATCAAAATTATCATATAAAATTTAAAAAATGTCAAATATGTTATATAGGTTAGAAATGTAATCCAAAAGTGGAAATACTATTTTTTAATAAAATAAGATCAGAATAGAATATATAACATAGAGGGTTCGTTAATAGTCCATATCAATCCACTATATCCTCTATACATCACCTTTTATCCATATAAAATGGGACTGTTTCACATAATTATTCCCATGTGGATTATGTATATATATATTGGGATTTATAAGGATTATGTGAGTAATAATCCTTAGTAAGACACCACAACATCTTCCTTAACATATTATAAAATCTATAATAGGTTTATTCCATGATATCGAAAATGAGTAATTAAGAATAACTACATAAAATCATCTATCAAATGTTCTTATGCTAAAAAAATGTAGCAATCATATAGAATTGCCTCCTATGGCCACATGCATGAATTTTAAATGTGGAGATGTCAGATTTAACCATTTCTTGACATACAGTTTCTCAAACAGTAACATGATATCCTCATTGAATAACATGTACATTCTACAAGGAATCCTCTAGTCACAGTGTATATCATGATACATGTAATCTAATTTTCTTATATTAACCTTTATTATCATCTCCCACTAGGTATCCTTTAACAACATGGAACAAGGTATTTGCACAGATCTCTAAATATAACCCCCAGAATAACCTCTATATATCATCATACTATTACTCTATTCATAGATCAATAATTTTCACCCAAAAAAATGTGAGCACACCCTTGAATGGAAAATCATCTAACATTGGTCTATTTATTTTGAACAACAAGAATCATATCATCAGTGCCATGAAAAAAATCATAACATTTTTTGTTTACAAGGAAACAATGTCATCATGACGATTCACTAGAGAAATACATACATATTTTCCACATAAAAATAAAAAACACAAATAATCCAAACACATGGAGATAATAATCATAGTGAGTCTCATAGAAAACACACACACATACCAACTTGTAGTAAAAATAATGTATTAATACAATGGTATTTCAAAACACGAATTATAGTAATGGAAAATGTGTATAAAAGAACCGAATATATTACAGAATATCATATATGAACATCACTGATGATGAGAATCACGATTAATCAACTAATATTCACTATAATATCATCCACATGTTAAATTTTTCCATGTGCAATCCGGAGATGTTTAGAATATATTCCCATTACTTTATATCAAAACATAAATAAAATATCACCTGAAATAATATTTTTTCAATCTTGGATAATTGATTACTTTTGAGATAAGTCCATGTTATTCTATATAATATTTATAATTTATAATCATTCAAGATATGCTTTATCACATCGCAATAATGGTGTGTAAACAAAACATAATGGTTATTAATGAAATAAGTTGGAATAAAAAACAATGATTACTAACAAAAATAAAATACCATTTTGAAATATTTTTCCCACTTATAATAGAGAGGTGGTGATAGTTATATCATTTTTGGAAAATAGAATAATTTATATTTCTTGGAGAAGGATTAACAAACCATAAGCAATGGTATTTCGGTAACTCCTAGACTAATTATATTACCCACAAATTGATAATAGCAGTGTTACAAAATTTCAATGGAGGTGAACTACATACTAGTATCTTGTAATAGGAACATATAATCAATATTTAAATTTATTTTAATAATTATATTAATTATATATATTTTATATTCCTCCTTAACTATAAGTTACAAATATAAATAATTCAAATAAAAAATTCATAATGTTTAGCATTCATAGTCATTAGAAACCGTTAGACGCGTGATCAAGGTAAACAAAACCACAAAAACATGGTTTATGAATCAATTTTATAGAAAACTGAAATACATAAGGGTATGAAGGTTTTACAGTTATGTAGATCATTAACAATGATATTCACTTAATTAAATATTCATTACCCTTATTGAATGTTTAAAAACCCACACATAACAACAAGTATTTCATAAGGTACATAAACAAAACAATTAGAATGAATATTATCATAGTAATTGGATGTTAGAGAATACTCTTACCCTTATGTACCTACAAAGTTACCCTTATATATCATTTGAAAAGATATGATTACCCTAATATAGTGTTTAACACATCCTTATTAAGACATTAATAACTTCAGTTTACCCTTACATGAGAAGCGGCTTTCATGGGTACTTCATATTAATAACAGTGTTTTTCTATAAAATAACGATGATAAATTTAGGGTTACCATTACAATATCCACAATAACCTATGGATAACCCTAAAAATCATATAAAAAACTAGCTCTACACTATTAAAAATTATATGACCTTTATATGGGACAAAAGTAAATTGATGAGTATAATTTTCACATTATAGGAATACAAAATAAAATAAATATGGGTTTAAAAAAAATGATTCATTAAATTATAGACCTAAATTTCGTAAGGTGATTCTATTTTAGTCGAAACATTCCCTCGATTATCGTCAATATAATTATTGAAAATTAGAATATGTATTTGATACCATAGAGTAAAGTCTCCATGAATGTGTTTTATAATTTATTGGTGTGATTTTTGATCATATAAATGTAATGGAAATTGACAACTATAATATATTTTCATCATCGTTTTAGATTGATCTGATTAAGGCTCTCTTTAGAGAGTCATGTCGATCACCATTATTGTTTCATTATGTGGGTGTCACTTCAGATTTGTGATCCAATATGGTACATGAATCCATAGAATGTATTCATTTTAATCTAATATGGATAATTACTTATTAGAGAATACATATATTATTCATCACCAAGAGAACATGACCATTAGTATATCAATGAACGATTGAGTCTTTTGTAGGAGTCCCATTGGTAAAGACATTGATGGTTTTGAAGGTATGGAAAATTAAATCATTTATTGATGTACCATTTTAGATAATAAAATGATTAATGACGATGTCCAATTGGTTCCACTCATTCATTTTATATGATAGTATATGATTATTCATGATGTTACATTAAAATATAGCCTAGATTTATAGGTTCATTGACATAAGTCAAATGGGAAGCAATATGAGTGGAAATTATCAATGATGAGATTTCAATATAGTATGAGAATAATAAGTCACTCATTTTATAAATTTATGTTAATTTATGATTCATATTGTCATATATTGTTTTTATTAGACATGGGGTGGATAAATATTTGGATCCAAAATAATTATTATTTGTTTGTTAGTTTATAGAGGGTTTTGGGCGTATTTATTTGAGCCATGTGTTGGACCATACAAATTTTTATAATATTTTATTATATGGACACACCTATATGAAATGATGTGGACTAACACAAACCTTTTGGGTAATTATCATAGAAGTATTATATTTTGACTACACATATAAACCTTAGCTCGATCAAACACAATATGTTATAGAGGAAAGTGTGGTTATATAATCCTGGGATAGGTTTTGTTAACATTTTATGGACGGTCATCATGTTGGGATTCAAAGAAATTTTGTGTTTGAGCCTACCATGATCATGGTGGGAATCACCACACAATGTTGGAGCTATTTCATAATTTGAACTCTTGGATTCTGCGACTATGTATAAAGTTATCTTTCCTATCAATGAATTAATGATGTGTGATCTAATGTGGGAGAGTTGTTAAATTATATTAATAGGATCTTTTCACTAGATTATCCATCATTCCTATTCCACAAAGATGGAATGTAGTAAAGGTTAATCATGGGTGATGTTTTACGAATGATTTATATTCATTCCATGTTTACATGTATGTAGGATTATTATAAGAAAAGATACTAGGGTGTCTTACCAAAGTACAAATATTTTATATGATAATCACCTACTTCTCATATAATTCATCCTGATATGGTTTATTGTTCTATTATCCTCCATTTATGTATTTGATACCAAATAATTCATAATGACATGTTGTTCAGCTAATTGTTTTTAATTATGGAGATACAATATGAGAACTATTCTTGATATGAATCACCTATGGTGCACATGCGAATCCCCATAATAACTATGTTGAATTTGAATTACATTTGGATTATTATATGTTATGTGATTCCTTCATGATATTATATTATTATTGACAACAATATATTAGGCTTGTGTATTAAATATTTTTTTTTTATTTCTATACAATTGTATGATCGATTCAAGTCACATGGGAAAGTATTAACTTTAGAAGGGAAGTGCAGAATACATGATGATGTACCCCAAAGTATTTTGATCGGTTAAATGTGTATTGTTACCCTTCCAATGAGTCTTCATATTAGGTCATCATATTGATTTTTCCACTTGTATGATATCCCGTTGTTTATATGTGTTTTCCTTATTAAAAAAACATGTTATTGTGTACATTTTCATCCTATTTATATTTCATACTTATAGCATTATACAATTTTTTATAATCATTCCCTATAATATCGTCTCATTGCATGTGTTGTATTTCTCATCCCGAATTAATATATGTGAAAGGGTCCAATCCTGAATGGTTGATAATTACCTGTAGGATTCAGTTTATGTGCATAATATAGGTCATAAAAATTCTACAACATGTAACATTATTTTTTTATAATGTTTTGTACATTAACCCTCCATTTTTGGGGACCCCTTAATTTTATAGATTGTAACGTTATGATTTCATATTATTATTACATAATTAATAGCCCTTATTATTATAAATGATTTATCAATTGATTTTTTTTTAGATATATGTTTCCATGTTCATATTCTTACTACAATTCCTCCTAGGTCGTCATAGATGGTAAAAACCATCATGTATATATCGAGCCAAAATTGATGTTTATTGAAACTTCATCATAAATATGTGAATTAGTTTTGGGTGTTATATATTAATCCAAGTTTCATATCTCTCACAACCATATTAATGTGACATTATCCACAAAAGGATGAAATTTCAAGGAGACCCACTCAATATCTTCATTACCAATGCTTTTAGATGTTATATTATATATAGAATTATTCATTATAAAAGTAATATTGGGTTTAAAAATGGATTTAATGTCTTAATTTAAATAAATAATCTAAACATTATTCGATGCCATATATATTATTTTATTACATCCTACATGGATTTTAATATAATTACGTGATAAAAATATTATATAAATAATTTATTTAGTATATTTTATGGTTTAATATGTTGAATCATTGATCATCATACAATTTATTCTTGTACCAATTTATAAAACAACAAAAACCATTACCTATCATGAATGAATTATTTAATATACAATCATATATAACCTCGAAGCAGAATATTTTCTGTAGTCATTATCAAAAATGAATTGAGAATAAATAATAATTAGAGAAAAATAATTAAAATGAATATTTGATGAATATATTGTATAAACATGATTAATTGTATAATAAAATATGGATAAATATATGATTAATTATATAATGTTAACTAAATGATTAATATCAAGATGATATTTTCATGTGGTATAACATGATTGTTTCTACACGGGGTATAAAAAGTAAATATGACTACACCAAAAACATGAAACATTCATAATTATATAACCATGGTACAATAATAAGTTCACATAAAATAATATTATTCTTGATATTCACCATTTTATAATAATAAATTATCATGTTTTTCTTTTTATGTGTAATGAACATATCATCTCAAATATTAATTCATTACTTACTGAATTGAAAAGCTATATAGGTGAACCTTTCCTAGGTCAATCCTCACGGGTACCACATTGAACATATAACACAAGAAAGAATTTCCTCATTTTAATCATTGGATAATGAAATGGTGTTTTCAAACTAGCATTTCCCCAATCAAGGAATAATTATAAATATTATATATATATGAGATAACCATCTAATGATAAAATGATTCATATTTTCTATATTAAAGTATAACATATAATACCAAGGATATATTTCTTTAGAATGATAGAAATATACATTTTTTTATAGTATGGGATGCTAAATATAAGAAAGTTTAATCTATTATAATTATTGCATCATATGGATCATAAATGATTTAATATTATAACATGAAAGTATAACCAATTGGAAATAAAAGGGCTTATCACAAAAGAAGTACATGAATGAATTTATGGAGGAGGAGAACATTAAACATTAAAATTATCTTCTTAAATCATGGGATGTTACCTTAGATAATGTTTTACACAATAAAATATATTTTTAATGTATTAAAAAGATAACATCATGATCAATGTCATTGGGGTGAAGATAGAGGATATAATTATATGTTGATATCTCCATTTATAGGTGAAATTGAGGATCTTTTCCCTATGAAATATTAGTATGTGAAAGGAAATTATGGTGTCAAATGGTTGATTCACGTGTTTAGAGAGTTAATTTATTTATTTTTTGTATTTTTTAATAAATCCTTAAGGTATGCATTTGTAACCTATCAATATTAATCATGATCTTAAATGTGTAAAATTTAATTTTTAATATCTGATACATGTTACATTATTAAATTCTAAATATTTTATCAAGAATATATATTATTAATTTTTTACCTATTAACTAAAAATACTAGATAACCCATTATATAAAACTCATAATTATGAATCTTATTTTTATCTTCCTTAAAAGTATTAAAAACTATAAACCCATTATCATTAATATTAAATCAAAACATATATATTGTAGAAAAAAAATTGTAGAAATATTAATTTTTAATTATTAGGGATTATTATTATTATATAAAAATAATACAAATGAGTGAAAATTTATCTAAACAATATTAGTCTTATAAAAAATAGATTTTTCAAATAAAAAATTCATAAATTTTATGAATGTATCTTTCATTGAAAACTAATTATTTCTCTAATTTGACTAATTTTATTCTTGGTATCTTAATTTTATGAATAAATTGAAATTTATCTTATTTTTTAGATGAAAAAATTTGATTCAAAATAAATAATATATATATATATATTATTATTAATTTTCATAATAGTATACAATATTTCTTTTAACATTATCAAATTTAATGTGGGAATATATGTTTTCTGAAATTTCAAGACACAACAAATATGCGAGAAGGGAGGTGCGCAACATTTCCTTTTATTGTCATGGATGACTATTCTGAGAGCACCATGATGGAAAACATTGTGATCTATGGAATGGGACAATGAAATCATACAAGGGTAATCACATCATAAATGTTGGTGATGAGATCAACAAATATAGGTTATTATAATTGTTGGTTGGAGTGGACACTCAAGAGGGGGGTGAATTGAGTTCTAATTAAAATTTCTGTTTAAAATCCTTTACTAAAATCCCCCTATTTAAAATACTAATTTAATTGTAGTGAATTTGAACTAAAGTAAACTTTCAGTTAGGTTCTCAAGGGATTGATTAATTCATAGTTAATCTAATCAGAAGATTAGATTAGCTTTTGAAACAAACCTAATGATTTGCAAGTAATGAAAACACTTGCTAATTCAATTTTCGGAGTAACTTTGAAAAACAATCTAAGATTTAAATCACTTAGCAGTGAAATAAAATTTTTTAGATAAAACTAAATAAATCACAACAAATATAACCAAGAGGTTCAGTCTCAAGATGAGACTTAGTCCTCTCAACAATTTAATGATTTGATCCACACCCTGGATCGGGGTTCAAAACAATTTTAAATTTTCCAGGTCAAAGACCTCTACCACAGTTCTTCGTGGGAAACAAAAACAACAGCAAAAACAGCAGTCCAGGTCACACACGACCTATAACACTATCCACAATAAGAAATATAAGATGCAAGGTGTTTGAATTAGGATTTACAGATCCTACAGTTAAAGTTCAGGAGATAGTGTGTGTGTAAATTAAAACTGAAGACACCCACTTTTCGTAATGTAATGAATAAATCAATAAGAAATATATAGAGTTCAGAATGGCTCTAGTGATTGTAGTGTAGCTCTGGACTCCTTCGAATTGATCAAAATTGGTTCTGAGTCCTCTTCTGGTTTTTTTTCTAGAAAACAGAGTATTGTCAGCTTGACATCCAGGTTCAGAGACAGAGAAAGAGTAGTCGATGAAGTTCATCAAAATCCTCGTAAATTTATAGAGCTCTTCTTGAGTGAGCATGACTGTGTGTGAGCTTTTGTGTCTTCTTGGTTGTGCACGTATATCTGTATGAGCTCTTCCTGTGTATGTCAATTGTATCACTTCTGTATTTTCTTTGTATTTTCTTCAGGGGGGTTTTTGCAGCAACATGGAATTCTTATATTTATGGCATGATCTCCGACAAAAGAAATGATTTCTTTTTACAGGTACGAGGTATGGTACCCTGATAACCAATATCCATCATTAAATAAATGACAGAGCATTAAAATATACCTTATATGACTGTTGGTTAGATTAAACAATTATAAATAAATTAAGGCAGCGTCAGATTCTTTGGAATGGTAGCTGTGGATATCTGTAGCCTTCTGTATCGGTAACCTCTTGTGTAACAGTATCCTTTCTATTCTGTAGTCTTCATGTCTATCTATAGAATTCATGTCTATCGGTATAGTTGATCTGTAGCGGTAGACTTAATGTACCGGTGACCTTTCGTGTAACGGTAGCCTTCATGTACCGATAGCTTCCTTAGTATATTGGTAGACTTCCTTCTGTAACTTGTCTGTAATGGTAGGCTTGTATAACGGTGACTTGCCTATATCGGTAAGCTATATAACGGTGACTTGTCTGTATCGGTATGCATGTATAATGGTGACTTGTCTGTATCGGTGACCTTCATGTAATGGTAGACTTGTAGTACCGTCGGACTTCACACATCGGTAGCTTTGTTCTGTAATGGTGACCATTTGTCTATTTAAGCATACTATTGGCAGAATGGGTTAAGTTAGAATATATATCCATCTAGTAACCGAATTCTCTGAAGATAATATAACTATTATAATATATGAATATGAATATGTTCATGGTGTACATAAATACTTAAATAATTAATTAACCATTAATCAATATAGGAATTATCAAACTATAATTGAGCATAATTGGGTTTATGAAAACATGAGTTCAACTAACTCTCCTAGAGAGTTCAACAATCTCCCCCTTTTTGATAATCACAATGTATTCCAATGTATTAAGAAAATTAAAATGGTGTCCGAGAAAAAATCTCCTAAAAAAACTATAAAACGAGGTTCTCATTTTTCTCCCCCTTTCAATTGCACTCACAATTCTCATTTGTTTTATTTTCTCCCCCTTTTTGATTAACTAAAATAAGGGTAAAATCAGAGAAATTTAGAGACAAAAAGATAACATATGGAAAAGAAACATAAACATAGTAAAGTGGAGAATGTAAGAGTAAATTTCCATTTAGTCACAAAAGGTACAAACTGATAAAGTCAGTATTACAAAAATACAAGTGAATCCTATCAAAAACATCTAGAATCACTCAATCATTCTCTTGAACAGGAGTCTTTCCCTTTGGACTAGAAGAGGGTGCCGGTTCAGATTGAGTAGACGGCTTGGGAATAGCTGAATGAATAACTGGAGTGTTATCCACTGAAACTATACCGGATCTGAAATCTATGCTCTTCTGTGGGATCATAGGTGTCACGCTTCGAATAGCCTGAACTTGATTCAACTGAGGTGTACTCCCAGAGGCAGAGGCAGGAGGAGCAGGAGGTACAATCACAGGTCTGGAATCCACATGCAAGAATGGTAGAAACAGGTTCTTGAAATCCATAATAATACTACCTCTTCTCTCCATTGGTGACACAAAATCATCTCGATTTTCAATGAATTTATCCAAGGCATGAGTAATCCCCCTGAGCTTACTAACCTATTCTCTAAAAGCATGATATACTAGAGGAAACTTCATATTATCTATAAAAATCCTGAAATGATTGGTCATTTGATGCTTGGTATAGAATTTCTCAAAGTAAGCATCCACCTTATTCTTAATGGCCTCTTGAGAAGTAGTAGCTGCCCGTAGGTGATCACGAACAAAACTAAAAACTTCTCTAGTGGTATCAAGGATCTTATTATCTGTGGTGCCACTAGTACTGGCCATAGCCAACTCTTCCTAGATCACAGTTCTGATCTGGTCAATGTTCACAGTGGAGATGGATAAAGGAAGGGGTTTTACCGAGAAAGCTACTGTCTCTTTGAAAGACTGTGTCAAATTACTAACCACCTTCTGAAAAAGTTCATCTTGACTATTCAAATGTTCTTTTACTGATGTCTTAAAAGCCTAAAATACTTCCAGAAACTACTTGAATACTTATTTGATATATCTGATATCAGAATTCACTTGGGTTTGAGAGGTGTTCATGGCAGTCAATGAAGTAATCGATTGTCTTAGAGCAAACCAAAACTCATGTCCAACTCTCAATTTGAGTATGACATACTTTAACTTCATCCATCATTTCCATCACTAGACTAGACACATAAAATCCCATAAATATCTCCAAGGATTGCTCCACACTCCTTATTTCATCAACCAGGCTTTTTTCAAGTCTTCCACTTATTCTCTCCGTGTGTCTTTCATTACAGCCTTTAAAGACTCAAGGTCCTCCTTGGTTGCCATATTTTTAGCCACAATAGGTAGGACAACTGAATCCCTTTGAGGCTAGTCTTCCTCATCATAATATCCATAATTAAGTCCAAGAATCATATATCCTGGATCTAATGACCAACCTTCAATTTCATACAGTATAGAAACTGAACCAAGATGCTCCCCCTCACATAGAGCATTCTCCTGAGGAATCTCCTATAACAGTTCTGCCCGTGGTAACTCCACAACCTCCTCTTAAACTTCAGCAGATTCATCAACCATTTTCTCTGATAGTTCAATATTGGGGTTAGTCCTATCCTTTTCTGATTCATCAATGAATCCTTCAGTAATGGCTATAAGTGCCACTTCTGCTTCCTGATCAGGTAGTATCTTGACTGTACTATCTATCATAGGGCTCAAACTGAGCTCTTCTTCTTCATTTTCCTCATCATTTGCTTCAGCAACATCTTCTTTAGAGGTCTCCTTAACAACATACTGATATTCTTCTTCTTCTTATTCTGTGGTCTCAGTATCACTCTCCTTCAAAACAGTTTCTCTCTTTGGTAGTTCTTTTGGAGGGCTAGATGTACCATAGGAAATATTTTGATGTACAGAACTAGGAGGTAAATCTGGGTCTCCTCCTTCCTCAACTGACGTCTCTTCCTCCTCAGTTTCGGCCTCATCATCACTGTAGAATGGTTCTGGATCATCTGGTCCAAGACCAGGATCCCTCACATATTTTGGTCTAGAAGGATGGTCCACAGGAGTGTACTTGTCATAGATTTTACCTTTATCATTAATCCATGATTTCTTCCAAGTGTTCCAGAAAACTTTCTTAAACTTACAAACTGTCCTGGTGATGAAAAAATTATCCTTAGCCACAACAGTTTCATCTTGTGGTCCAGATACCTCATTTTCCTTCAATATAATAGAAATCATCTTAGGAAAGAATAGTGCATTGGACATAGACTTTGGTCTAGTCATATCCTCAATATGAATCATTAGCAATCTACAAAAATTCACAATTATTCCATGCTTTAACAGATACAACAAATAAATATCCTGAAATCTGAGGGTAGCAAAATATCCTCTCCTTGGACTAATCACATTCTGAATAATCATAAAAAGTAGTTTATCCTCCCCTGCCATCTCTGCAGCAATGATCCTTCTAGGAGTTCCATTTCTTGTCAATTCTAACAATTCATCCTAATATTTGAAAATGTCACTAGCAGTAGGTATAGATTTTGAATAAAATCCATAATCACCTCTATGAGGAACTCTGTGTTTGTCAGCCCATTCAACAGATGAAAACGAAAACTTTTGACCATTCACAAAGGAAATCATCCTATTCACCTATTCTGATGTTTGAAAACAGACAAACGCATAGAACTCTTTTACCAGTACTGGATAATACGGTCAATTATTGTTCGTGACGCATTCTAGATATCCTTTCCTTTGTAAAAACTTCAGAATCAAGGACATGCATTCTAACAGCCATTCCGCACATAACACCTTTTCTGCTACAATTTATCGCTTTGATAAATGCAGATTAACAAGATTCCTTCGATCAACACTTCTACTGCTCCCACTAGCACCAAAATTGGTTACTTCATAATTATTATCTTGCAACGCATCACTCACTTCATCCACTGAGGGTCGCTTCACATGGTCCATTTCAGATTCATAGGCTTAGGGTTTTGCGATCTTGATAGGATTAGGTAGGTGATATTTGAACAGAAGGGTTCGCAGAGATTGAGTGATGTCTAGAGTCGGGTATATTATCATTTAGGATTCACTTATAAAAAATCTCCTATTAAAAGAATGGCTCTAAGTCTCAGCCTAAATACGAAAATTTAAAACAACGCGAGATATGTACTGGTGAGGTGTTCTTAAACAGTGAGGTCTATCCTAACGGTGAGTTCTATCCTAACAGCGAGGTTTATCCTAATGGTATGGTTTATCCTAATGCTGAGGTTTATCCTAATAGTGAGGTTTATCCTAAAGCTGAGGTTTATCCTAACGGTGAGGTTTATCCTAATGGTGAGGTATATCCTAACGGTTTAAGAGTATGTTGACATTCCTAATTCATGTCTAATTAAACTTAAACATTCTGAACTGAAAGGCTTAGTGATTATATCAGCTAATTGGAGTTCAGTGCCTATAAATTCAAGAGTTATATCACCTCTTTGATAATGGTCTCTTAGAAAGCGGTGTCTAAGATCAATGTGTTTGGTTATGGAGTGAGACACATGGTTCCTAGAGATGTTGATCGCAGTAGTGTTATCACAGATAATTAATACAAGTTTAAAATCAAATCCATAGTCCAATAAAGTGTGTTTCATCCACAGAATCTGTGCACAGCAACTACCAGTAGCTATATACTCTGCTTCAGCAGTAGATAATGCAAATGAGTTCTATTTAATGCTACACCATGATACTAGGGACTTTCCAAGTAAATGAAATTTTCTAGATGTGATCTTTCTATCTAACTTGCATCCAGCAAAGTCAGCATCTGAATAACATATTAAATCAAATGATTCTCCTTTTGGGTAAAACAGTCCCAAATTAGCAGTATATTTACGATATTTAAAATTCCTTTAAAATCAAGTAAGTGTGACTCTTTAGGGTTAGCATGAAATCTAGCTCACATACATACACTAAACATAATATCAAGTCATCTAGTATTAAGATAAAGTAAAACCCCAATCATACCTCTGTAATTAGTTTGATCCACTGGTTTCCTAGTTTCATCAATGTCCAATTTACAGGTGGTACTCATAGGTGTATCACTTCCCTTAATACTATCCAAACCAAAACATTTTAATAAATCCGTAGTATATTTACTCCAATTCAAAATAATACAATCTTTAGTTTGAATGATTTGAATTCCATTAAAGTACAGAAGCTCACCCATTAAGCTCATTTCAAACTCATTTTTCTTAACCTTTGAAAAATAAGTACATAATTTTTTTTAGAAGATCCAAAAATAATATCGTCAATATAGATTTGTACTATTAAAACATCATTTGAAATTATTTTTATAAAAAGAGTGGGATCAGCAATTTCTTTTGTAATTCATTTTGATGTAAGAAAATTTGTAAGTCTTTCATACCAAGCTCTTGAGCTTGTTTTAAACCATATAAAGCTTTACAACGTTTAAAAACATGATTTTGAAAGAGATGATTTGAAAAACCAGGTGGTTGTTCTATAAAAACAACTTCAACAATAAAACCATTTAGAAAAGCACATTTCACATCAATATGATATAACTTGAAATTCAGATGTGATGCAAAGGCTTGTATGATCCTAATTTCCTCTAATCTAGCTACAGGTGAAAAGGTGTCCTCATAGTCAATTCCTTATTCATGATTGTAACCTTGTTCAACTAGTCTAGCATTGTTTCTAATGATGTTTCCAGATTCATCAACTTTGTTTCTAAACACCCACTATGTGCCTATGGTTAAAGTGTCCTTAGGTCTTTCTACTAATTCCAAGGCGTTATTTCTTTCAAATTGATTAAGTTCTTCTTTCATAGCCATTACCAAAAATTCATCATTGATAGAATCATTGATATTTTTAGGTTCTAATTGTGATAGAAAGGCTTGATGGTCAACCTGATTTCTTAGAGAAGCTATAGTTTGTGTTCCTCTATCTAGATTACCTACAACAGCGTCTGAAGGATGCTTTTTTAGAATCCTAGTTGGTCTCGAAAACGTAGGGCCAGAGATTTCAGGTTCATCAACAGGTTGAGAATCAACAGAAGCAGGTTCTGGAAAATTTCAAAAACTGGATGTTTTAACTATAGGTCCACAGTCTTTATCATTCTGGTTCAACATAGAGCGATCATCTTCATGATTTTCAAGAGAGGTCTTAGGTTCATGTGGGTCAGTTTTATCAAATTTTATGTGAACATATTCTTCCACACATTTGGTTCTCTTATTGAAAACTCTATAGGATTTACTAGAAATAGAGTACCCTAGTAAAATTCCTTCATCACTCATGGATGCAAACTTTTCAAGATTATCTTTGGTATTGTGAATAAATAATTTACAACCAAAATCCTTCAAGTAGTTAACCTTTGGTTTCCTATGGTTCCACAACTCATAAGGGGTCTTCTTAAGAGCATGTCTGATCAAAACTCTATTGATAATAAAATAAACTGTATTGACAGCTTCATCCCAAAAATAAATAGGTAGGTCATACTCATTGATCATGGTTCACAAAATTTCCTAAAGGGTTCTATTCCTCCATTCTACTACACCATTTTACTGAGGTGTTTGAGGGGAAGAGAAATTGTGACTATAGCCATTGTGTGAGCAGTAGGATTCAAACTCATGATTCTCAAACTCAAAGCCATGATCACTTCTCAAGGTTTTAATCTTAAGTCCACTAAGGTTCCTTGCTGACTTGGAATATTTAACAATGTAAGAACAATCTTCACTTTTGTGAGTGAGAAAATATACCCAAGTATTCCTAGAATAGTCATCTACTAGAACCTAGGCATTGTGATTCCCATTTAAACTAGAAACTCTAGATGGTCCAAAAAAGTCCATGTGAACCAACATGAGAGGTTGATAAGTTGACACTTCTTTGTTTGATTTGAAAGAAACATTATGTTGCAATCCATTTTCACAGGGATTAAAACTTTATTTGCTGGGGATTCACGTTTTTGTAGGTCTCTAACTACGTTCTTCCTAGAAAGTTTTCTATATTAATGTACATTGCAGTGTCCTAATCATCTGTTCCAATGCTAGTACTCTTTATGAAAATCATTTAAACAAGTAATATTTTTCAAACCTAAAGAATTTAAATCCACAACATAGACATTTTAATTTCGCAAGGCAGAAAGTACTAAATCATTTTTAGAATTAAAATCATTGAAAGAATTATTTTCAAATTTAACATTAAAACCATCATCACATAACTGAGAAATACATAGTGAATTACACTTAATCCCATCAACAAATAGAACTTTAGAAATTAATACTGAGTCAGTGTTACCAATTTGGCCTAAGCCGATTATTTTCCCTTTAGAATTATCACAAAAGTTGAAAAAACCTCTATAAACTCTCACTAATCATATAAAGCATAAGAAGCCTCATGAAATACGTCTTGATCATCCACTGTCCAGGTAACAAATCTTTCTACAGGAGCTCTTTAACCAGGTTCCTTGTAAAACAGATTTCGATAGAAAATTATTATGGTACCCAGATTTTCGTGGGTCCAGACAGGTTAGCCATTTAAACTTTAGGTACCCAAATTTGTCTTCTGTGTCTCATAAAATTTGTAGAATAAACAAATTTTGAAAGATAAACCTTGTTTGATCTATAACTATGAATATAACTAGTTTACGCATATGAACTTCCAGAACTAGATCTATATAAATTTTATCTGGTTTTAGAAATAAATCTAGTTTTTGTAATTTTACTTTATCAAGGTTGGTATCCTATACCAGTAGTATATCTAGGTGCAATATTCTTACCTAACATTTGAGTAAGAGTATCATTACCATTTGTGATCTTTTCAAAATCCTTCTTAAGTTGCTTATTTGACCATTTAAGTTCAGTGTTTTCTTTATGTAACTGATCATTCTTTTCCATTTCTATGTCATGATCATATTTATGTTTAATAGTTAAAGCATACTGTTTCTTTAAAACATTGTATTTGTCTTTTAGATCATTACAGGTTTCATCCAACAAATCACAGTATTCATACAGTTCAGATTTTGACACATGTTCAGAATTATAATCATCTCCAGAATAATATAAATTTAAATTAGGAGTTTCAGATGTTACCTCAGAGGTGTTTTTCATAAAACACATGTTTGCCTTATTTTTATTTTCAGTCTCAAAAGCTTCAGATTCACTGGATCTATCCTCGGAATCACTCCACATAGCCTTCATGGAATTCTTATACTTATTATCTTTATACTCATATTCCTTCTTGTATTTCAGCTTTGGATAGTCTGCTTTTATATGTCCTTTTCCTTTGCATTCATAGTAGACAACTTCATCAGATTTATCAGCTTTCTTCCAGTCCATTTTCTAGTGACCCTTGTTGCCATACATACCATTGTAATTTGTTTTTCTGAAAAACAACTTCTTCCTATAAAAATTCTTAAATCATTTGGCTATGTGATCCATTTCTACATCATTGTTAGATGCACTTTCACTTTCTTCACAGCTTGAGCTATCACATACAGCTTTATGTTTCTCCATAGGTTTATTCTTTGAAGTAGATGTCTTGAAGGCAACTGACTACTTTTTTGCTTCATCTTCTTCTTCTTTGTTTACCATATTTTCTTCTTCATACATCATATACTTACCAAAAAGTTCCTTGGCTGGTACTTTACCAATACCACAAGATTCTATGATTAAAACAGAATTTCCCCTCCATCTTTCAGGTAGGCATGTCAATATTCTCATGATCTACTCCTTTGATGGAACATCCTTTCCCAGTGAGATCATTGTATTGAAAATTTCGTTAAACCTGAGATACATATAAGATATGGGTTCATCAGGATTCATCTTAAAAATATCATATTTAATAGTATAGGTGTTCAATCTCATTTCCTTATCATTAGTTGTTCCTTCATGAGAAACACCTAAAGTATCCCAAATTTTGTATGTAGTCTTACAAGCAGATAACCTATTAAATTCCTCAGCACCTAAGGCACAATACAGAGCCTTCAGAGCCTTGCAATTATTATTGTAAGCTGTCTTAGTAGCTTTATTCCAAGTAGATCAAACAATAGTGGGAATTATAAATTATGATTCTATGGCATTCCAAATATCAAAACCCATTCTTTCTAAATGAATTTTCATCTTAATCTTACACTGAGCATAGTCGATTCTATTAAAAAATGGTTGTCTATTAGTAGCAACACATTCAAGTATATTATCCATGATAACTTGTATGAAACAAAAAATTTAAAGGATAAAAATTTACAAATAAAAGAAATTTAAAGAACATTAAAATACAACTAATATCATAGTTGAAAAATAGAGTAATTCAAAAATATTCTAATCCTCTGATACCAAATGTTGGCCACAGTGGACACTCAAGAGGGGGGGGGTGAATGGAGTTCTAATTAAAATTTCTATTTAAAATCATTTACTAAAAACCTCCAATTTAAAATACTAATTGAATTGTAGGGAATTTGAACTAAAGAAAACATTCCATTAGGTTCTCGAGGGATTGATTAATTCCCTGTTAATCTAATCAGAATATCATATTAGCTTTTGAAACTGACCTAATGATTTTCATGTAATGAAAAGACTTGATAATTCAATTTTTAGTGAATCTTTGAAAAACAGTTTAAGTTTTAAAGCATTTAGTAGTGGAGTTGAAATTTTTAGATAAAACTAAATAAAGCACAACAGATATAACCAAGTGGTTCAGTCCCAAGCTGAGACATATTCATCTCAACAATTTATAGATTTGATCCACACCTTGGATCAAGGTTCACAACAGTTTACAACTGTCCAGGTCAATGACCTCTACCACAGTTTTTCGTGGGAATAAAACAACAGCAAATACAGCTATCCAGGTCACACACGACCTCTTCCACAATGCATAGTAGGAAATAGAAAATAAAAATAGTTTTAATGAGGATTTACAGATTCTATAGTTAAGGTTCAGGTGACAGTGTGTGTGAAAATTAAAACTGAGGGCAGACACTGCTCGTAATGTAAAGAATAAATCACTGAGAAAGATATAGAGTTTATAATGGCTCTAGTGATTGCAGTGTAGCTCTGGACTCCTTCGAATTGATTAGAAATGGTTCTGAGTCCTCCTTTGGTTTTTTTCTGCAAAACAGAGTGTCGTCTACTTGACATCCAGGTTCAGTGACAGTGAAAGACTAGTCGATGAAGTTCTTCAAAATCCTCATGAAAGTATAGAGCTCTTCTTGAGTGAGCGTGAGTGTGTATGAGATTTTGTGTCTTCTTGGTGGTGCATGTATATCTGTATGAGCTCTTCTTGTGTATGTCACATGTATCACTTCTATATTTTCCTTGTATTTTCTATGGGGTTTTTTTTGCAGCAACAGGGACTTCTTATATTTATGGCATGAGATCCAATAAAAGAAATGATTTCTTTTTGCAGGTATGAGGTACAGTTCCAGGACATCCAAAAACCATCATTAATTAAATGATAGCTCATTAAAATATACCTAACATGACCATTGGTTAGATTAAACAAAGAAAAAGAAATTAAGGCAGCATCGGATTCTCTGGAACGGTACCTTTGGATATCAGTAGCCTTGTGTAGCGGTATCCTCTTGTGTAACGGTAGCCATTCTATTCGGTAGTCTTCATGTCTGTCAGTAGACATCATGTCTGTCAGTAGACTTGATCGTTAGTGGTAGACTTAATGTACCGGTGACCTTTCATGTGATGGTAGCCTTTATGTACCCGAAGATTCCTTAGTGTATTGGTAGACTTCCTTCGGTAACTTGTCTGTAACGGTAGGCTTGTATAATGGTGACTTGTCTGTATCAGTAGGCTTGTATAATGGTTACTTGTCTGTATCGGTCGGCTTGTATAACAATGACTTGTCTGTATCGGTGACCTTCACATAATGGTAGACTTGTTGTACTGGTGGACTTCACACATCGGTAGCTTTGTTCTATAATGGTGACCACTTATCTGTTTAAGCATTCTTTTGGAAGAATGGGTTAAGATAGAATATATATCCATCCAGTAACCGAATTCTCTGAAGATAATATAAATATTATAATATTTGAATATGAATATGTGCATGGTGTACAAAAATACTAAAATAAGTAATTAACCATTAATCAATATAGGAATTATCAAACAATAATTGGGCATAATTGGGATTATCATAATATGATTTCAACTAATTCTCCCAGAGAGTTCAACAATAATTTTAATTAGATAAATAAATTACTTTACAGAATTATTTCATCACTAATGAATAGGTCAATGGTCCAATGGTGCACCATCATTTCATTATAGAATCCCAATGTATATTTAACTTAGTGGTGATCCACATATGTTCTAGGATTATCTAGAAATCACCAAAGGTGTTTTCAAGTGCTACCATGGAAGATCCTTGAAAATGGGTTGACTATCTAAATTGGATCAAGAATATATTCCATAGTGTTCTCCTTGATTTGGTGGAAGAGGATTTCTCACCATTACTGGGAGATTTTTTTGTGAAGGAAGCTCTGTAGTCTTTAGAGGATTCTGCAAGATTTTTTATTCAAAACTAAATTAGCTAATTTGAAAAAATAGAATTATTTTGTATTTATATTGATATGATTAAAATAAAATAATTTCACAAGTTCCCTAATTAATTATTTAATTCTTGAAAGAACCAATTTCAAATAATAATAGTAATATTAATATTTATCTACATGTTCGTAACAGGTTAATTATAGTTAAAAATTATTTAAATTATATTACTGAATGTTTATTATTTCTCATTTCTCCATTAAATTCTATCCTCCAGGACCTCATTAATATTTATAGATCCTTGAATAATGAATATTTATTTATAAAATATATATCACATCTTTTTATTCCAATAATGGAATAAATATTATATTCATTAAATAGAAAATATTTATATATCAAATATTTTATTGACAAATTATTCACTCAAATAACTAGTGAGGGAATAATTGTGATCATTCATATATTAATTATTTTTAAACAATATCTAGAAATAATACTTATTAAACTTGTTATATAATAAATAATAATTTATTATTTAATTGGGATACTAAAAACACATAGTGTGTCACCCTCAGGGCATATTTTTCCATGGAATTGAGAGAAACACCCTAAATTCCAAGGATAGTGTGTAGGAGCATGCCAAGTAACCCCTATATAAAAATTTAATTATGTAATGATATTTCACCTCCCATGGAATCTTATATTGTAATAGAACCCTTTTATCACAATATCTATAATCAAGTTAGTTGCACGCCTGTGCCATCAACCTATATGATCAATTTCACTTTCATTGAGATTCTAGAAGTAGAATATGCCTATAGAACACCATGTACTTGTATTTATTTATGGTATATCATTTACATGAAAGGGCTTGAGATAATAACGTCTATTAATGAACATAAGGGATAAATAATTTCTATCATTATACATTAATTGCATATTTCTCGTGACGCACCCAACGTATCCCACACCACCGTGGAAATATGACATCATAGTTTCCATAAAAACATTATATTATGTGATTCATAATAATCAATAAAAATAAAAACTAATTTTTAGTAATAAAACACACGTCCACAGTTGAGATCATTAAATGGAACGTATAGATGTCGACTTCCAACAAGTTGGTCCTATTATCATAATATCCTACTGGATATTACAATGGGAGAACACCATGATAAGGTTCCTCAAAGTCCTATAAGACTCCACCCATTATAGAATGTATCATTTGGTTCCTTAAAATGATATCATTTATCAATAGAACTTATATTCATGAATAGTGCTGTTGCACATCCAGGTTCTGAACATAATGGGGACGTACTATCGCCTTTTACTTAATGAAATACCCTTATGACATTATCACATACTATGTCACACAGAAGAAAATTAATTATTTGACTATTATTTAATTTATATTCAAAATAGTGATATAACTTTTATCATATATTACATATAACATGGTTCTAGGGAACCATTTCCTACAGACTTCCGCATGTACTAGGCCAACTGCTAAAAACTGTCAGTCCTTATGTAACGACCCGACACATTAGAAAATGTACAGATCGTAAGTTTTTCATTCTTACAGTTATTTTAAGATTTTTTAATGTGTGTAACATCCTAGGTAAGGTCCAAGGACTTTCTGGGGTTGGTCCGGAGCCGGGATTTTGATAAATGGGCTTATAGACAAAGGTGCACGACCTGCACACGGCATGCACATGGTTCCAGAAAAATCGTGCAGCCTTTGGTCTGGAGGCTGGGAGGTTCACATAGTTTTGTAAACCGTGTGCCTAAACTGTGCGTCCCTGGTCTAGGAAAAATTAACATTTTACCCATACTTTCGATTTATGGCTTTAACTTCTTCTTTCTTCCATCTTGAGAATAGAACCAGAGGAGATCCCTCTTTTTAGTTGCAAACCCTACCCTATATGAATCTCTTATCATTTCATTCATCTGTTGACCAATCGTTGATCTGTATAATGTGTTGGATCACCCTTGGTAATCCTTACCACACCTAAGATTCCTCCATTGGTAAATCATGGTTTTCGTTTCGCTATTTTGATACAGGCTCATATGCCCTATTTACGAGGCATTAGACTGTAACTCAAATCTCTTCCAACCTACTACGAAAATGAGGTTGATATCAATTGAGCCTATGCCTATAGCTCTATGGTAGGCGGTCACATGGTTTCCATTTTGGGTGTCACCTTTTTGAGTTATTATTGATGTGTCGTGGTTTTTCATTCTCCAAACCCCTTATTTGTATTGACTACTTCATGTCTAAATGACTAATGTTGTATGAGATTGATGAATCTAACCTAGATAGGGCGTTTAAATGAGGTATGGTCTGGGTAAGTTCAACCATAGGTTTCATGACTTGATATTTGCTTCTTTATTTTACCTTTGGACATTAATGATAGTTATGGTACGAGATTTTCCAAGTTAGGAAAATGAGATGGTCGGGATAGAGGTGGGCTAGGAGGAGGTAGCTCGAACGCTTTAATGAATTGAAATGTTTGTTGCCTTGAGATGTTATTATGATACATTAAAAGATGGATCTTCCATTCTTGTTAATGTGATGTCATATAATATGGATTGACTTATATTTTGTGATGTGAATGGTTGTGATAACCCGTGTATGGGCAGGAGGCATTCTTACATTGTGCCTGATGAATCTCAATGTGTGGGCGGGAATAATTCTTACCTGGTGGTAGATGAATTTCTATGTGTGGGCGGGAATCATTACTACCATATGCTTGATGAATCCCTATGTGTGGGCAAGAAGCATTCTTACCTCGTTCTAGATGAACCTCTCTGTAATAGAATGGGAAGCATTCATACCATGTGTCTATATAACCTTTATGGGTGGGAGGAATTCTTCCCCAAGAAAGATACAATGTTTATGGATGAGATGCTTGCTTTCCTCGTGCCAGTGATAACCTATATCTATGTACTTATACCTCAAGTGATTTTTTAGAATACTAGACATGAGCTGAAGTTGGTAGACCCGCTAGCTGTTCTTGAAGAACTGGAGCAGGAGGGTTGTTTATTTCATTGCTTTACTAACATGTAGTTTAATACACAATGTTTATTTTGAGAAAACCTATTTGGATTACATGTAGAAATCATTGGTGGTGGACTACTGATACTTGTCTCACACCATACCTGGTCAGCCTCCTGGGCACCCATGTAGACTTTACTTCTACAGGTACTAGTAGGGGAAAAGGCCCTGCATCAGGTTGTTGATATATATATTTTCTAGATAGAGTTCTAGATCAGCAGACTGTGCATGGATAGAGAATCACGTGGACTACTTTTGATATCTTTTTTGTATTACTATATGGAATCTTTGGCAGCTATTTCTATTGTATCATCTTGTCATGCGTCAATTTTGTATCAGACACTGCCTCTGTGGCTTTTTTATATTTATCATTGTTTTCCTTTTACTGTTGTTTGGTTTTTTATGTTTCCCTTTTTCTCCTGATTATCCATTGGTTGTGCTTCTGATTTTTTTTACTATGCTGCTATACCACTGTGTAGTCTGACATGGGGGTACAATCTCACCATTGATTTAACATTACACCCCCGCTGCTAGTCAGCAGCCCCTGGCCTATGGGGAGTTGAGCTAGGGGTCATGTGGCCAACCGGGATCAGGGCCCGGGTTGAGGGGCAGCCGGGTCCGGGGCGTCACAAAGTTGTATCAAATGTTTCTTTCATTCATTCTTTACTATTTGGTGATGATAGAGTTGTATACTAGAAATTCTTAGGTACTTATCCATGAGTCATGCACGGTCGTCAGGAACCAATGTACGGGTTATGAGCCATGTTTCCTATTTTATGTTACTATTGGTTCTGCTATTTACTATTGATATTGTTTCACAATTGGGTGCTTCACATGTTTTGGGATGTTATTAAGATTTGAAATGTTGGAATTTGGATTTCAGGGCTCGACCTGATGAAATGAGGGTTATGATTTAGAACATGCATCATGATAGGCACAATATGATTAATCCATGCATCTTTCCATTCCACGTTTAAATTTTCTACGAGAATTCCATGTTGTTAACTTCCATGCATTGTTAATATGTGTGCAACTGTGCTAACCATTCTTGCAGGTTCTGAATTGATGAGTGAGGTGGTTTTAGTGGGTGTCACTCTATGGTTCATAAGGTGTATGGGCCCTTATGGATTGGAAAATGAAATTCCATCTAAACAAATCATTTTCATTAAAGGAAATTCAAATAATTAATTATCCCAAATAATGAGAAATGACATACAGGTGTGTGTCATCTTTCAGTTCATGGGGAGTAAGTTCCCTTAGGGGCATGGAACTGCCATATCACTAGATTATGTTAAATCTGAACTGTTATAGGTTTTACTAAAAATTCATATCGGTGTGGATAGGTTATCTTAGGGTATGAAGGATTTGTACCTGTCCTAGCTTCTATCGTTCAACCTTTAATTTGTTGGTTTCTTATTTTGAGATGTTCTTTTGGAATTATAGCACTATGCCTCCGAGACGTCCTCAAGTCACGCGTGCTGAAGGTCGTCATGATCACGTTTCTAAGGTGGTGGGCCCTGATTCTCCAGTTGATCTTCCTTTCGAGCCACCTATGGCTCTTTTTTATTTTCCTGAGATGGGTGCTGATTCCTAGTTTTGTGAGAGCTTCTTGTGTATGATGTAGAGTATACAAGGTGGAGTGGGACCTACCCTGAGTATGGTAGAGTTGACCTGCGAGATTCAGTCGCAGCACCCTCCTAATTTTACAGAAGATGGTGGACCACTTGCTGCAGAGTCTTGGTTGGATGCTATTCTGACCATCTTTGAACACCTTGGGATGCCTCCAGAGCATAGGGTCAATCTTACAGCATATATGCTACGTGGTTTAGCTAGGAGGGGGTGGGATGTTATCACCCAGTCGGGATAATAAAGAGATACGATATGGGAATATTTCCAGGCCATCATCAACAATTATTTCTTCCCAATAAATTGAGGGCTGACAGAGCTAGGGGGTTTATGAATCTACAGCATGGTACCATCACATTCATTGAATATTCGTCTGGTGTTATTGAGTTACAACATTTTTTTCCTACAGTAGCTTTTGATGACCTCAATGCTATGAGGCAGTTTGAGGATGGGCTGTGTTACGACATCTTGTCGCTGGTTAACGTGTTCAGGATGACGATCGTTTCATAGGTTGTCAATCAGGATTTTATCACAGAGAGGAATCTGAGACATGCAGACTCTGTAAACCAGGGAAGTTCAGCAGCTAAGGGTTCTAGTGGATCTACTTCCAGGATAAAGTTGTGTTATGAGGACTCTCGTGTTGTTAGTGGTGGTCAGACCCTTTTCTCAGGTGGCAATCCTATCAGTCATCAATGTGTGGTTCTGGGACATATGAGGAGGTTGTGTATGTGAAATCCAGTGGAGTGCAGAGGTTGTGGTATGTTAGGTCATCTCCACTGTTCCTGCAGGATTTTTCCCCAAAGGCCTATTGAGTAGGGATTTGTACCTAATCCATGATCTGGTGCTAGATTGGTTGGATCACATTAGTCAGGCGGCTAGAATACCGCCGGTCGATCAGGCCGGGGCAGCAGTTGAGGCAGAGGTAATCATGCGTATGACTCTCAACACCAGCAAGGCAGGTCTGCTCAGGGTATCCAGGCTGTGACTCATGGTCGTGGTATTGTCCAATTGTATGTAGTCCAGCCTATACCCTTGGAGCTATACACTAGATAATCCAATGTATGAGGTAGGATTCTAGTTTCCTCTACATTATTGTCTTCGTTGTTTGACACATGCGCTTCTCAATCTTTTATATCGAAGGCAATTGCTGGATGTTTGGGCCTCCATGTTGATTCATATCATGGCATGATCACATTTGATTCTCCATTGGTATCCGTTCGGAGGGAATTCGTCATTTTCATAATTTCCCAATCAAGGTGGTGGTTACCTTTTATTGTGGAACCTGTATGTTCTGGATATGATAGGTTTTGTTGTAATAATCGGGATGGAATGGTTAGTTCCCTATAAAGCCTAGATTGACTCCTATAATTGGTGGGTGGCATTAATGTCACCCTAGGGCGACACACATATTCATAACGGAGAATGGGATCTTAGTGTGACACAAGTGGGAATGGAACACCTGAGTTTATGAGGTGTCACGAAATAGGTTTCCAGTCTTCATCTCGATGACTATGGGTTACAACCATCTGTTTATCCTACTGTGGTGGAGCTTTTTAGTGATGTCATTCCTAATTATTTCACTGGTCTACCTCCAGTGCGAGAGGTGGAATTCACTATTGATCTTATACTAGGAGTAGCACCAGTGACCATACCTCATTATAGAATGGCACCTAAGGAACTCCTGGAGCTCAAGAGTCATTTGGAGGACCTGGAAGAAAAATGCATTATATGTCCTAGTAATTCTCTTTGGGGTCACCGGTTCTCTTTGTAATGAAGGTAGAAGGTACCGTTCATCTTTTCGTGGATTATCTTATGTTATATCAGCTGGCTATTAAGAATTGGTATCCTTTATCTCGAATTGATGAGCTCTTTGATCAGCTTCGAGGAGCGAAGATTTCTTTAAAGATAGATTTGTGGTCAGGCTATCATCCAGAGCATGTTAGGACTTTCGACATACCTCACACGACATTCAAGAGAAGGTATGGTCTCTATGTGTACCTAGTCATTCTATTTGGGCTTATGAATGCACATGCAGTGTTTATGGCTCTTATGAATCAGATTTTTCACCCTTACTTTGATTCTTTTCTGGTTGTATTTGTGGTTTATTTATTATTCTATCCAGGCTCAAGACAGATCCATGAAACCCATCTTAAGATCATGCTGAATACACTAAGAGAGCATCAACTTCATGCTAATCTCATTAAATTCCACTTTTGGATAAATATGTTTATCATCCTAGGTCACATTATTTCTGAGTCTGGAGTTTCTGTTGAACTTGAGAAGGAGAGTGTGGTAATTTCAATGGAGCAACCCACGAACGTCTTTGATATCAGCAGTTTCATTGGGATTTCTAGGTATTATAGGTGTTTCATTCAAGACTATTCACGCCTAATAGCAACTCTTACAACAATGACCAAAATGAGAGTGATATATGATTGGTCAGAACCATATGAAGTAACTTTTTAGGAATTGAAGGGAATACTATCTTCAGCCCCGATTCAGATCTTGCCGAATATAGGAAGGGATTATACGACCTTTTGTGACTCGTCAGGTATCGGGCTTGGAGCTGTCTTGATGCAGGATGAGCAAGTCGTTGCATATGGTTCTTGTTAGTTAAAGGCTCATGAATGGAATTATCTGACGCACGACCTCTAGATCCCAGTGCTTGTACATGACTTACGCTATTGTAGACAATATTTGTTGCTAGAGAATATTGGGTTATACACTTACCAAAAAAGCCTCAAATATATCATCACTTAGTAGGATCTAAATCTCAGGCAATGCAGGTGGGTCGAGTACCTGCAATCCATTGATTTCGAACTAGCCTACACTCCTGGGAATGGAAATTTAGTGGTCGATGAAATGAGTCAGAAAAGTCAATCATAAGTGGTTCATGAATCTAATGAGTAGTGGAAGCTAATGGCCTTATTTTTGGAGATGCAGGTTGAGGATCGGGAGGGTCATGGTCAAACGGTTCTCTCAACCATAGTGGGACTTCAACTCTTTTGGAACAGGTTAGGGCAAGACAGTAATCAGATCTGGAAGGCCTTGTTCTACGAGAAATTGTCTCTGATGATGCATCTACAGATTGGACCAAGGATGAAGGTGATACTTTATTGATCCGTGGGCTTCTATGGGTCCTAGAAGATATCATAGAGAAGCTAATGAGGGATTTCCACACCTTAGCATGGGAAGTTCACTGAGGCATCAACAAAATGTATCGTCATTTGCGAGAACAGTACTGGTGGCCTAACATGAAGCATGAGATAGTCGGTTTTATTATGCGTTGTTCAAACTTTTAGTCAGTTAAGGTGGAACATCAGTGTCTTAATGGGATTTTGCAGCCATTGTTCATTCCAGAGTGGAAATGGGATGATGTTTATATGGACTTTGTAACCAGTTTACCCATGTCACCTCATCGAAATGATGCAATATGGGTTATCATCGACCATCTGACGAAAGTCGCACATTCCTTACCTGTGCGGGAGACCTTCATAGAAGATGACTATGGAAGACTGTATGTCAAGGAGATAGTTCACCTTCATGGAGCACCTCATTCTATTATCTCGGGCAGATAACCTAATTTTACAACTCAGTTCTGGCATGGTTTACAAAAGGCCTTGGGTATGAAAGCACTTTTCAGCACGACCTATCACACGCAGTCTAACAGATAGACCGAGTAGACTATACAGGTTCTAGAGGATATGTTGCATGATTGTGTTCTCGATTTTGGGGTTTCATGGGAGAAACACATTCCTCTTTTCGAGTTCAGTTATAACAATAACTTCCAGGATAATATTGAGATGGATCCCTTTGAATCCTTAAACGGTAGGCCTTTTAGCTTACCTTTATGTTATCTTAAAGCATGGAAGGTAGCTGTTCTAGGACCATGTCTTGTGTAGGAGACAACAGAGTAAATACAGATTATTAGGAAGCATATGCAGATAGCTCAGTCTAGATAGCAGACATTTGCTATCAAGCACCGGCGACCTCTTGTGTTCGAGGTTGGGAACCTATTTTTCTTGATGGTATCACCCAGGTTGGGGTAAATACTTATATGGATGCAGGGTATTCTTTCACAACGGTTTGTTGGACCCTTTGTTGTAATGAAGTGGATCAGACCAGTAGCTTAACTGCATGAACTTCTGCAAAGATATCAGGCCATGCATGATGTTTTTCATGTATCTCAACTATGCTGTTAATTTTCAGTTCCGACTCATGTTTTTCAGCCTCATGAGGTGGAAATAGATATGGATGCTTCCTTCGAGGAGTATCTGATGCTGATTGTAGACCGTAGTGTGAAGACACTCTGTTGTAGGTTTGTTTCTCTTGTATGGGTGTTATGGCAGCACATCCATGTACAAGACGATACCTGGGAGTAAGAGAATAATAAACATTCTCAATGGCCATAGCATTTTGTTGATGACTCCTATGTACCATCAAAATGCCAACTCAGGGATGAATTGCATTAAGGAGTCGAGGATGTAAGACCTGACTCTTTGGAAATGGGACATATCACTAGTTATTCTTTAAAACCATTATTTTATGCCTGTTTAATGTATGTAACATCCTAAGGAAGGTCTGGGGAAAGACCAGGGTTGGTTCGGAGCCGCGAGATTGAGAAAAGGCCCAACAGAAACAGGCGCACGACCTATGCATGACCTGCACATGGTTCCAGAAATCCAGTGTAGCATTTCGTCTAGAGGCAGGGAGTTACACATGGTTTGCGTGTGGTTTGGGTAAACTATGTGCCTAAACCATGTAACACTATTCTAAAGGCCGTGAGTCTCGCACTATTTTCTAATGGTTGGGTAAACTGTGCACTGAAACCATGAGACCCTGTTCTGGGAGAAATTTCAATTTTTCCCTTACTTCCTATTTAAGGATTTAACCTCTTCTTTCTTTTTTCTTGTAGACAGAACTAGAGGAGATCCCTATTTTGTGCTACAAACCCTCTCTTATATCAATCTCTTGCTTTTTATTCATCCGGGGACCATTCTTTCATTCGTCGAAGGCGTCGGACTACCCCTGGTAAGACGTACCACACCTAGGATTCTTCCCTTAGTAAATCATTGTTTTCGTTAAGCTATTTTGATGCAAGATCATATGCCCTATTTTCAAGGAATTGGACTATAACACAGATCTCTACCAACCAAGTGGAATATGATGTCGATATCGAACCAGTTTACACCTACTTCTCTTTGGAAGGTGGTCATGTGGTTTCCATTTTGGTTTCCACCTTTTTTAGTTATTATCATCGTGTCGTGGTTTGTCTTTCAACAAACCCCTTTTTTGTATTGACTGTTTCATCTCTAAATGACTCGTGTGGTATGAGATTGATGAATCAAACCTAGATTGGGTGTTTAGATGAGGTATGTACTGGGTAAGGTCAACCATAGGTATCAATCCTTGAGATTTTTGACCTTTAATACCTTTGGATCATAATGCTATTTCTTGAACTGGATTTTTCATGTTAGAAAAATGTGATGGTTGGGATAGAGGTTGGCAAGGAGGAGATAGCCCAAACCTATAATGAATTGAAATGTATGTTTCCTTGTGATGTGATTATTTGATATTAAAAAATTTAATTACCATGCTTGTTAATGTTATTTGATATAAAATGGTTTGCCTTATATTTTGTAATGTGAATTTTTTTTATAACCTGTGTATGGGTGGGAGGCATTCTTAGCCATGCCAGATGAATCTCCGTGAGTGGGCGGGAATGATTCCTACCCTGTGCCAGATGAATCACCATGTCTGTGTGAGAAGCATTATTACCCCGTGCTAGAGGAATCTCCATGTGTGGGTGTGAAGCATTCTTACCCCATTCCAGATGAACCTCTGTATAATTGAACGAGATGCATTCATACCTTGTGTCCATATAACATTAATGGGTGGGAGGCATTCTTCCCCGAAACAGCTATAGTACTTATAGACAAGAGGAATGCTAACCTCGTGCCAGTGATAACCTATATATATGTACTTATACCTTTGGCGATTTTTCAGAATACCAGCCATGAGCCGAAGTAGGTAGACCCTCTTGGTATCCTTCTAGAACCTGAGATGGAGGGTTGTTTATTTCATTGCTTTACTTACGTGTAATTTACTATACATTGTTTATTTTTTTAACACCTATTTGGATTACATGTAGACATTGTTGGTGGTGGCCTACTGAGACTTGTCTCACAACCTACCAGGGCGACCTCCTAGGCACCCATGTAGAATTTACTACTGTAGGTACTAGTAGGGGCAAAGGCCATGTGTCAGGTTGTTGATATATATATGTTCGAGCTGGAGTTCTAGAGAAAAGGACTGAGCATGGTTTGGGATTCCTGTGGACTACTTTTGTTCTCTTTTATTTATTACTGTATAGCTTGCTTGGTAGATATTTCTATTGTATCAGCATATCATGCATCCATTTTTTATTAGACACGGCCAATGTTTCTTTTGTATATTTATCAGGGTTTTCCTTTTACTATTATTTGGGTTGTATATTCCTTCTTTTCTCATGGTTATCCATTTGTTGTGCATCCACTATTTTTTATTGTGCTACTATACTATTGTGTACTCTGACATTGGGGTATTGTCTCCCCACTAATTTACCATTAAAATCCCGCTACTAATCGGCATCCCATTTCCTATGTGGAGAAGAGCCAGGGGTCATGTTTCCAATCAGGCTCAGTGCTCATGTTGAGGGGAATCAGGGTCTGGGATGACAAACCCTAAGCACTACCATGATACTAATGCTTCTACTAAGATTGGTCTTTAGTCAAGGGGTCTATCACATTATCTTCCTTGGATAATTTTCTCACTAAAAATTCAATCCTCTGATAGAAATACCTCAATTGGTGATACTTCAAGAGTATATCATTTTCCATTTGTGTAACCTTGGAACCATTACCGGATCCACCAAAATAGTATTATCACAATACAATATGAAGGGGTAATTACTGTTATGTACCACATTTTTCGCTTTTAAAATGTTTTGAATCCTACTGCATTCCATGGACACATCATAAGCTTCTATACACTTAGAATCCATTGTAGAATCAGCAACAACTAGCAACTTTGAATTCTTCCAGCTCATAGATCCTCCATTGATATAGAAAACATATCATTATTGCAACTTTAGATCATTCTGATCTGTTTGAAAACAATATTCAATATAAACCTAGATGGCCATATCCTCATCTTCTCTATTCACTAGGAACACATCCTTAGTCCTTCTAGTATACTTAAGGATATACTTAACAACAATCCAATGTTGTTCTTTAAAATGTTCTTGATATCTTCCTACCATGATCCATGGATAGGAAACATCAATTCTAATAAAAAACATGATGTTAAAGATTGATCCTATCAATGAATCATATGGGATCTTACTCATTCACACTTTCTCTTGTTATGTCTATGGACAAACATTTATAGAAACATGTTATCCCAGTGACATTGGAACTGATCCCCTATTGTATTGTTCCATATGAATGGCTTTTGTATCTATTCAATATATGTACTTTGACATAATCAATGAAGCCTCTTGGGACAATCATGAATGATCCTAATCCCTATATCGTAGACTGGATGACATAATTTATTCTTAGAAAAGAACATATCCAACAAGTACATAGATGAATATTAGACGAGTATGTTATTTCCAATAAGTAACATTTCATCAGCATATTCTACACGGATAATGACCAAATATCCTCTATAGGTCTTGTAAAAACCTAACTCACATGCATACTTTATTATACAAAAACATTTTATGGATTCATCAAATAAAATTATTAATGACCAAGATTCATTATTAAATCCATAAATGGATCTCTAAAACATAAAAATCCAATTTCAATGCCATGGAGTTACATAACATTCAAACTGTGTCGTATAGAAATATTTCTGAAGATTCTAGTTAAGGAATGATGATTTGAAATTCAACACTCATATCTCATTGACATAGTAAGCTACTATAGAAAGTATGATTCTAATGGATTTAATTATGGTATATTGTGAAATGTTTTCTTCATTGTGAATTTTATACTGATGTTTATAACCCTTTATCCATTATCCTTTAATTATATTTACATATGTTTCCTTCCATGTCTAGTTTTCTGTTGAATACCCTTTTTCATCTGAACAGATTTACATCTTCTTACACATAAACCATAACATAATGTTGGTTCTAATATATGGAATCCATCTAATAATTCATATCATCAAGCCATATTGTTGCTTCTGATCTCTCTAATATATACTTATAAAAGAGAGGTTAATCATTGGTAACCAATAATGAGTCACCATCCTTAGTAACCAGAAAACCCTATCTATCATGTTCTATAACTTCTCCCATACTCCTATATAGTAATTCTGTTTCATGATCTACTTTTTTGATGGGAAAATATGTAATCCATTCCTATACCATCTCTTGTGTATCTTAATCATCAACATCATCTAATTAAATCATTCTCCAACAATCCTTTTTGAGGATATGCTCCCACATTAGAAATATTTTTTGTCTGGCTATATTAACATTCATATCTTACAGGTTGTATTAGTAGAATCCATTTTTTCGATTGGAATACCTTATAAAGATACACATTATGCACTATGGTGATAATTTATTAACTCTGAAGGCCTTGAAAAATACCTCACAAACTCATAATTTTGTATGCAATAAAATGGGATTCTTTCCACTCCATAACACAAATGGAATTCCATTTTCCTATTTTGTTGGTACTAGGTTTAATTGGAATGTCTCTATTTGTAATGCATATCCCCAACTGGATAATGGATCATCTCCATGAATCATTATCGACATTACCTTGTCAAACAAGGTATAATTCTTCCCTCTACAAACACTATTCAACTATGGTGTATATGTTCGAGTGAGTTGATATAGAATCCCAAACTCCCATTGAAAAATGATGAACTCTTGGATACAATATTAAACACATTAATCCCATCAATTCTTCATTGTCTTTATTCCATGATGATTTAATAAATCATTCTTTATTTCATTGAAATTCTCAAATGACCCAAAATTATAATTCATAAATTAGAAATAGCCATATCTATTCATGTCATCAGTAATAATTATGATGTATGAATACCTACCTCTAACTTATATATCAAACGGTCAACACACAATAGTTTTTACCAATCCAAGAATCTCTTTGGTCCATTTTCCCTGCTAACTACTTGGTGGTTTGGCCATTTTTCCAGGGAAATAAATGTTTCATATTTCAAGTGGTTCTAGCTCAGATGAGTTTGAAAAATATTATTAAAAAATCTATGTCAAATAAATCCCATTTACATAAACAAAATAGTGATGCGTCAAATTTTTGTTATATTAGTCCAATAGACATGATTCATTATTGATTTCCAATATTTTCTTTAATTTAATTCATAAATACTCCTGTTTAAATGAGGCATACAGTGACATATGTTTTTCTAATAAAAGAAACTTCATTTTAGGAAAAATTTGAAAATAAATCCAACCATATCTACACCTATCAATGAAATTAGTTTCTTGGTAACACTATGTTCATAATAAGAATATCATTAAACCAAATACATTCTCATTGGAAATTAAATCCAGTAGTAACCAATGGATATGGAATCCATCCTTTCATTATTGGAATCTCTTAAATCCACCAAACCAATAGAAATATTTCAACATATACTTGGTTCTTGATTTTGGATACATATATTAGCACATAAATTTGTATCTAATACCCAATGTGTGGAAATGGAAAGATTTCTCTCACTAATGAACACACCATTAGCTTCATTTTTCCTCCATGTGTAGTTCCTCTACCATTGGACTAACATTCCCTAAAAAAAATTGTTTCTCCATTTTCCTTTCCCTAACTATGAATATTATGATTCCTTGTAGGATAATGATAAGGAGATTTAGAATTATCATAAGTCAGGGTCCCTTTTTTCCTTATCCTTTATTTTATTATTCACCATGTGGACTATGTTTTTGTCATTCCACATGTCCTTTTTCACATGGTGAATTATTGTTATATATTCCAGAACGTTTTTCTAACTACTTATCATATTTTTATGAATAATAAATTTGGATATATTCTTTGGAGGTGATGAAACTATAAGATCTACATGAAACAAATTTGGGTATTTATTCTCTAGGATGTATAGGCATTCCATGTTGCTGGTGAGAAATACTATATAAGGTCTAGCTATCACATGATCTCCTAGATTAGTTGTAAACAAAAACTTTTATGTCACATAACTCTATTTTTTTATTTTTTTGATAGATATACCAAAGGAGAGTGAATATGCTATATGCATACATATCGTAATGTTTCATTAGTAGATCATTAGACAATTATGATTGCTTGAATCACTGAACATCTATAGTATCATTCTGATGTTTCTCATAGATAGCCATCTATTAATCACATTACTAATGACTAGGTTCAACTAGTAATTGTTCTTCTAGAAAATATGATTTCCTTTTGTGGAAAATGATTACTCATATGCACATTTCTGACTCCTGAAAATTAGTTCTGGTGAAAAGGATTTCCTTTTTAACCATGGATTAAAATGATATTTTTTATTGCGTTTTAATATTATTTCTACCAAATAAGATGAGTATAATTTTTTTAAATTATATAATAGAATTTTGAAATCAAGAAACAAATTTCAATTTTATTATTCACCATCTATTATTTCAATACCTATTAGAAAAATCCATTGTCTTTGGAAATTCATGTAGCTTAAAAATTCTAGTGGAAAATATTGATATTCCCCTTTTCATTACACTAACATTGGTTGGTCAAGAATCATTAATGGGTTTAGGTCGTAATTCCTAATTCCATGTAAGTTAACTCAATAACCCTTAATATGAAGAGTAGAATCCCTAATCCCAAAATTAATAATTTATATTTCCCCAAGTATTTACTCTCAGTTACACTATGTACTACGTTAGCAATCAACCCTTGATGTGAACCATGTTTTTTCATCCCATAAAATCATGTTGAAATTCTATGATAATTGTAAGCTCCCCACAATTTGTTGTTCAAGAAAATTGCACAATTGTTAGATTCTAACTGAAACCGTGGACGACTATACTAACATAATATATTATTGAGGGGTTTTATTATTTTATGTATAAATTTGAGATTATTATATTTATCACATGATTGATAATATTGAGTGAGATTAATTATGTGACTACACATGATATAGAGAATCTATACACATATGCTAGATTATTTTAAATTCCCTATGAATGATTTTTAATTCATTAATTATGTTATAAAAAAACATCCACAATTAAATAACCAAGAGACTATAAAATAATTAAAATTAATTTAATGATCATGATATGATACTAATTGTCACATTATTTAGTGGTTGATAAAATAATAGTTTACCATGGAGAGACACAACTGGAATCAATTCTGGTTTGTGTTTACATCGCTCCACCACTAAACATTTGCATCTCATTGGATTGGATTTTAGTTGTCTACAAAATTTTTCCACATACACTAGTAAAATTCTCCATACATTACATATATTTCATCATAAATTTACCATGGATGCAACATGGTTAATCCCCATCCAAATATGTCTATAATATATTATACTCGTATATTGTTTTACTGATGTTACTTATGGAATACACAACTTTTCACTACACTCACAATTTTTACATTAGGGATGACTACATTAATTAAATTATTTTTGGATAATGTGTTCTGCTTTATTGCATGTACTGTAACATCTTCTGATAAGAAATATACATGATTTGAAGATCATTACATTAAGAAGATGTAAATTAAACGTTAAATATATATGTATATAAAAACATATCACATGGTGTGTCCAAACATTATGACCACACGAGAATACATGAATCTATGATTTTATATAAAATAAATAATTTTTTATTTTTTGTAACATAGTATAATTACATGGAATGTAAAACTCTCACCAACTATCTGAGACACCCACCTAGGTGCTCGACATTAATAAAGACCCTGGATAAAGTTAGAGTACATTACATGTACATTGGGCCACACTCCATGTTGACTCTATGAAACATTGTAACTATTCAAGTAGGTCATGTATTGAATACATGGCCCATCATTGATGAAAATAGATTACATGTCGTGTACATGGGCTATGTAGCATGTACCTCAGTTGACGATGCACCTTTCTATCCCGATAAACATGTTGTGTAAGAATTAACTACATTGTGGGTCATTAATACACACATGTTGAGTAAATTCAATATTATCACGAGGTGAATTGAATAAAACCACATGGATTGTTAGTTAGGACACATAGCGTGTACTCCGATGTTATTTGGGAGGAATCATAGGAACCATAAAAAGAGTTCCTAGATGTTGTTTTAATCATAAAATTATACATCTTGATTGCATATAGGTGAAACATATGAGTAAAAAAGAATAAATGAAAATTCAAATTAAATAAACATAATAACAATAATTTAAAAACTAAATTAAAATAATATAAATAACCAAAGATATTAAAATAATTATAAACAATTATGTACCTGGATCTGATTCCACTAATAGGTTTTGTGTGCAGTGGAAGCACAAGGTGTGTGACACCAATTGTTTTCTTTTTTCCATGATTTTTTACCAATCTAATATCTACATGTTTCTAAATTACATGATATATGGAATGGATGAGTGAAATTAGATAAGGGAATGAAAGAAAGAACTGAGATTGTGGTGGTAAACACATATTGTTAATAATAATTTTAATTATATATTTAATTGTCAGTAAGGAATAATTTATTTATAGTGGAATATTGTGACATATATATTCTGAACCATCACTTCATTGTAGAATCAAACTTTATATTTTCACTAGCGGTGATCCATACATCTTCCAGGATTCCTTGGACGTCGATGATGGAAAATCTAGGTGCATGAATGGGAGATCCTTACTCTTAAACAACCCTCCTTGATCATCTTGAGAATTGCTTCCAAAGAGTTTTCCTTGATCCAGCTGTGGTGGATTTCTCACCCTTATTAGGAGAATTCATTGATAAGGGAGATATCTAGGCTCCAGAGGATTATCCTTGATTCATTGTAAACAAATGGATTTGATATTGGAAAAAATTGATCTATTTTTTTTATATTTATATTTTTAAAATAAAATAATTGTACAAGATACATTATTAATTATATATTCCAAGGAGGAAGAGATGTAAAATAATAATACTAATATTATTATTTCTTTATAGATGCATACAATCCAAATTATAATTAAATATTATATAATTAATAAATATATAATATTTACAATTTCTCTGGAGATAATTTACCATGGTATTCCATTCCTCTATGATATTTATCGAGACTTAAATAATGAATAATTATTTATAAAATACATATCAAAAAATTATTCATCGATATATGAATAAGGATTATTTTCATTACATTTAAAATAAATATTATTTAAATATTATTCTCACAATCTAATCTATTCAATAACAAGTGACAAAATAAAAGATATAATTCGTACAAGAATAACTATTAATCCATATATGAGGATAATATCTATCCAACCTCTTCAACAATAAATAATTATATATTATTTAACTATGATACTAGGCACACATAGTCTGTGACAATATAGGCCTCTTATTATCAATGGAATAGGCAAACTTGTCTAATGTACTAGGATAAAAACTAGAAACAATCCAATTTACCCATTGATAATGTTGTTAATGCTGGAAAAATATGTCACCTCATATGAATTCTTACCGTGTAATTTAATCCTTTTGATCACAATATGTCTAATCATGCAGGTCGCATGCTAGTGCCATGAACCAATATGGTCGATATCACTTTCTTTTACTTTATGGGTTTAGAACATGTATATATAACAACATGGGAATAGATTAATTTAGGATATATAATTTCTATCAAAGGGTCTGGGATATTAACTTCTTCTAATGAATAGAAGTGATAAAAATTTCTTCTATTATTCATTAAGAATATATTACTTATGATGCCCCAAATGTATCTAACCTCTCCACGAACATATGTATAATTGTTTTCATCCTTAAATAAATGTATGAAAATAATAATATTCATCAATAATAATATTAATATCTGAGTAAAATTACACACATCTGTAGAAAAGAACATTAAATTAAACATATAAATGTTGATTTCCTAGACGAGGGATGTGTTCTAAATATATTCTTCTAGATATTACCAAAGAGAATATACCATGAGAAGCTTCTATAATTTCCCATCAGTCTCCACCAATGATATCCTATTTCATTTTTGTCCCTCAAATGAAATCAGTTGGATATAGATTATTTACTCAAAAATAGTTTCATATCTCTATTGAGTTATCATCATATCTGGGAACTAATATGAACATTAAATGTGACAACTATGCATAGGACATTATCACATACTATGTCTCACATAAGAACATTTTTTATTTGATAAGAAGTTAATCAGTATTAAATAATTATTACAAGTTTTTAATAACTTTCATTGAGGTTGGTTTTATACATCCTACTCAAATAGAACATTATTTAGTTGTATCATTGTAAAAATATCAATTAACATCCATTATGGATGGGAATCATCAAGATGATTTATATCAACCATAAGGACACCTCTGATGGTATATGAACCTCACCATATAACCTCAAATAATTAATTATATCATACAACCCATCAATAACCCCAAGGGTCTCTCAGTTCACTATGGATCAAATGAAAACCATGTTGGGTCTCACAGTATATAAAATTCCCAACAATACCTCATAGGTCCTTCTCATACAGTAGTTACTCAACGGTTCTGCAGGTATATCTGATTCTAATACACCATTTGGTCTATTAGAAGAAATATTTATTTTGAGATAGTTATTTACTAACAACCATTAGATATTTATATAACCAATACCCTACAAGTCCTTTTATTATGTTTTCTATTGTAATACACCACATTTAACATAGAATCTAGAAATTTGAAGTGGGAGATGTCATCTATCCTATCTGATGATAACAAGGATGTTAGTGGAAAAATATAGGTAACGATTGTATATATGAAATTAGTATTTTTATATAAACATTATGGGTGCATGTAGAAATTTTAAGAAATTATACCTTATAAATACCAAACAGAATCTCTTCATATGGGTTAACAAAAGACATCCATAATAAAAGACTATATATCCCTTTAATAAAATAGCATCAACACACAATCCCAAAAAAATCACAGAACATCACTACTTTATATTTATAAAAAATTATTATCAACTACGTTAATATTATAACACCATAAAATACTGATATATAATTACTGAAAACATTATTTTTATAATTCCATGCATTTTTGTAGTTCCCAACATTTACAACTAATACCTATATCGACATCCAGACATTTCATATCTATCTTAAATGTTATAATTTCTCTATATCTCACATCATTTAACATGAATTGTCATTCCAATTATAATTCCATGGATATTGTATTATACTATCAAATAGTCCTCAAAATTATCATCACTAAAAACCCACTCATTCCTCATTCCATTCATAGAAATGATGTTATATCACATACAACAGAACTCAATGTATGACCTTATATAAAAACCTTGTAAATGATTGAATCTACAAAATCTTCTACATCTCATAACACTAAAAACCATCCCAAAACAATTAAATAACAAAACTAGTCCAATTCGACACTAAATTAACATCAATTCTTCATGTTCATAGATACTATAATAAAATATTCAAAAAAATATTCAATAAATTTTCATCATCAAAAATAATATCATTCACATATTCACTAATAGTTTTATTTCCACATTTTTGATATTAATCTTTATTGGATAGTTTTTTACAATATTTTGTAATATTAATAACTCAAATTGTAAATATAATAAATTATCCATAAAACCCAATATTAAGGGATACAAATTAATTAACTTTTTAAATAATAACAATGATTACATTTACCATTTCTCATCTCTTTATTTATGTGTTGTTATTTATCATTATTTTCTATATCCATAATATATTAATAAGGAGAAAAAATAATCTTACTACATGATTTTAAATTGTATTAGACATAGTTCTTGAGTCACCTACTAAAATGATTATTTTCATATTATTTCAAATAATTGATATAAGAAGAAAAATATAAAAGGAAAAAATTTAAATAGGGAACACTAGAACTATTCAAATAACAATGATACATCATAAAAATCCCAAAATAAAAAAACTTAAACTAATCCAAAATAAAAACTATGAATTCCTTGTTTTTGGAAGGAATTAATCCAAAATAAAAAAGTGAGATCTCACCCGGGATCATGATCTACCAATCTTATAACTATGATGAACACTACAATTGTAAAGAGGTTGAAATATATATCAATATATAATAATGAATTCACATAAATCAAAATGAATCAAAAATGAATTATATAATTTTTTTGTGTTATGAAAATTAATATATAATCTATAAAGTGATCGCTTTATATGTGAATTGAAAAAAGATAGAATTAATGTACATGAACAATCTCGCATTTATCATGTGAATAAATAACTTATGTCTCTAACTCTCTAATTCAATAACCTACAAATTCCCACAATCCTACAACCTATTAAAAATTTCCATGAAACAATTGTGATGTGAATAATTTAAGATATAGAACTAGTATATTCTCTAGAAATCTATATTAAACATTCATATGTTGAATCATGTATTTCAAACCATGACCAAATCCAAAAGTTAAAAATCTATCTTTATGATCAATTGAAACACAATAGATTCAATATAAAAACCAGAACATAATAAATATTTAATTTACCAACATGGTAAGGAATGAACCATTGCATCAAATATGTCAAGATATATCCATATATTCCTGAATGAAAAAATTAATAACACGAAATATAACCAACAAAAACATTATCTCCCATCTAAGATATTCCTCTTAAAATTATTTGAACCATGACACAAATTAATAAAATTAAGAGAATGAAAATAATCTCAAAAATTAACATTAAAAAAATTAAACTCAATAAATTATCCAAACGTATTGGGTTTTGGAGCAAACAGTTTCACCTCATGGTGAGACATAATATATACCAAACTGTCACGACCCGTCCTCGGGGCCGGTGCCATGACTACCCCAAACCTGCCTTCCATAGGCCAGGGGCTGGCGACTAGCACCAAGGCGTAAATCCCAACAAAAAGGGAAGGCATTGCCTTTGAAAAGTAAACAAGCACCACAGAGTAAGCAAGAGGAAAAGTAAACATTAAGTAAAACTGTACAAGCTGTGCTGAAAGTAAAAGGGGGCCGGAAATACAAGCCCATCTGTAAAGTACAACTGAAAGGAAAAACAGCAACTGAAAAGGGAAAACTGCAGCGTCGATCCGTCCTCCGGAAGTCCCACCTGAAGGGTGGGTACAGATAGCCTCCACTGCTCCTCGGGTCCACCTAACCACTCCGAGTACGTCCCGCCTAGTGGTCCACCTCCAGGTACTGTCCTGCTCCGCATGCCTCCTCCACGATCAGCGCTGTCCGTCGTCTGCAATCAACACCACGAAGTGCGAGCATAGCCCGTGCAGGGGTGAGTATAAACTACTCAGTAGGGACCCCGAGACCCCCGAAGGTCTCCCGAAATCCACAAAGGATAATCCACAAAGGAAAGATACAATCACGAAGTAACATCTGACACGGCTTAGGTATATGCCCATACATATACCTAAGTCTTCAATTCCCGTTCGGCTCCAACGTCCGAGCCCAAGCACAACCCAGTCCACACAGGAAAGCAAAACGTACACCCACTCAGGATAGAACAACACAATCCACAAAGGATAGTAAACAGTAAATCCACATAGGATAGCTCAACACAATCCACAAAGGAGAGAAACACAAGATTCAGCTCACACAGGTATACTTCTTCGGATGACGATAAAGATGATCATTGAACCATCTAAGTCGTCGGACCCACGAAGGATCGATAGCTACTAACCTTGCAGTGACCCACACAGGATCGGGCCCATGCAGGACCTGTAGGAGTTGGCTCACACATAACCGCTGAGAGATGACCCACATAGGATCGGACCCACACAGGATCGGGCCCACACAGGACCGGGCCCACGCAGGACCTGTAGGCGCTGGCTCACACAGAACCGCTGAGCGCTGACCCACGCAGGATCGGACCCACATAGGATCAGGCCCACACAGGACCGGGCCCACGCAGGACCTGAAACACTGATCCACGTAGGATCGCTGAGTGCAGTAGTCGTCGTAGTCCGCTGAGGATCTCTGCACAGTCGTCGCCGCAGTCCACTGAGGATCTCTGCACGGTCGTCGTCGGAGTCCACAGAGGATCTCTGCACAGTCGTCGCCGTAGTCCGCTGAGGATCTCTGCACGGTCGTCGCAGTCGAAGTAGCAATCGCAGCCAGCCTAGGGTTCCCGCACACAGCAAGCTCGTTCGGGAGGGTCCGCTCCACAAGCCGAGAGGCTGATACATCAACTGACACGAAGTCCGAAGTTGATGTATCCAAAAGTTCCGTATCGTCAATAGGAACTCAACGTCGCAGACGGCGCGTCAATCGGACGCCCGGTCTGAGAGATATTGGCATTTTCGTCCCAGGGGCCCGGTTGGTTTTTAAGGAAAAACCAACCCGACCGCACTCCACCTGTGTCCAAACCTCGGTCGGAGTATGCCAAAATATCCGTCTCACTTAGAGGAATTCGACAAAGCTGACGGCACGTCAATCGGACGTCCGTAGCTCATGATATGAGTGTTTCCGCTCCGAGGGCCCGGTTGGTCTCGTGTACGAACCAACCCGGCCGAACTCAAAGTATTCTGAAACCTTGAGTGCGATATACCAAAAGGCCCGTCTCGATCCAAGGATCGTGTTGCCGCTGACGGTGAGTCGTTTGGAGGCACGAAGCTCATGATACGGGCATTTGAACGAAAACGTCCAAAGATGGGGGTACGGGCCCGGGCCGACCCGGCCCGACCCCCCCTGGGTCGGCCCGAACCGGGTCGCCCCAACCCGGCCGGCCCGGCCCGGCCTGGCCACGGCCGGTCCGGCTCGGCCGGCTCGTCTTGTCCGTGCCGCGTGGGTGGAAGCCGCGGGCGCTGACCCGCGGCTTGAGGAAGAGCCGCGGGCGCTGACCCGCGGCTTGAGGAAGAACCGCGGCCCGCGAGCGGGCCGCGCTGGCGAACCGCGGACGCGCTGAGCCGCGTCCGCCTGGACGAACCGGACCCGCGCGGCGCGGGTCCGTTGGCCGCCGCCGCCGCGGCATCAGCCGCGGCGGATTTCGTCAGGCGGCGCGCCGGGGTGCTGCCGCCTCCGGCCGCCGGCAACTTCCGCGGACCGCCGGCGTCGCTCCGGTGGCCCGTTTTCCTTCCTGTCTGCGCCGTTGCTCCTCCCGGGATCCGTTCTTCACTGCAGGACCGTCAAACGTCCGCTGCGGAACGTTCCGTCGTCGACCGTCAAATCCTCACAAAACGAAGAACGGTGGAGGTTCGTCGGGCCTTGTTCGTTTGGCCCGCACCCTCCGTGTTAGAAATAAACAACCGGAAGAATTTGTTCAACACATGAACCAACAATTTTAATTTTGATAAAATAAATAAAATTGTTTCCTTGAATCCGGTTCTTTAATTTTTAAAGAAAAAAATACGGGAATTAATTTTAAAAGGGGTAATCCCCATAATGAAATCCCTACCTTGATGATCGTCGTGCGCGGGCGTTCTTCGCGGAAGAGATCATCGCGGAAGAGATCGATTGTCGCGTCGTCGCGGGGAGGCGTCGCGTCGTCGCGGAAACCGGCGTCGAGTCGGTGAACTCAACGAACCAAGAACAACAGATTTAAATTATAAATAATTAAATCTTTGTTTAAACCCAAAGAAGGAACCTTGAGCGGAAGTCCGAGATCACTCACCTCAAATGGTCGGTGATCGGAGATCGGAGATCGGAGATCGGAAGAACGTCTTGGGCGAAGGCGTCGTCGATTTCTGGGTTCGTCGTTCTTCGCGTTCTTCGCGTTCATCGCGTTCTTCGCGAGGGAGAAGAAGTTGCGAGGGTTCTCTCAAATCTTCTCAATTGAAAATAACCAAAGTTAAGCGTTGGCCTTATTTTATTATTACGCCAACGAATTTGAAAAACTGGTTAAGAAATGATCCATCAATTCGTTGAATTAATTCAACGAAAGAATCGACCCATTTAATTCATGAAAGAAACAGCCCATTTAATTCACGAAATAAACCGCCCAATTAAATGGTATGTTAAGAATTTAGAAAACGCGTCAGTTGACTTTCATTAAGACGGGTTTTCACGGGTGCGTTTCTTAGCGGAAAGAAACGGCGGGGCTCGTGCGGGCCCCACCACACAAATATCCTACCAAGGGGGTAGGATATTTCTGGATAGCATCCTATCCAGTTCAACTCTGTTCAAGCCGCCTTTAAGTGTCTTCAAGTGGCTTCCAAGTGGCTTAAGTGAAATAAAATAAAGTTGTCGCAAAATTATTTTATTTCTTAACTTTAAGCCCGAAAATTAAAAACCACACCTGAGAAAACGCAACTCCGGAAGAGGCGTTTATAAGCGAATACCGGCGCTGCGATTTCATCGGTGCCCTCAGAATTCGATTCCGGGCACCGGTTCAAATGTTAGAAAAACCCGCTCGTCCGTTCACTGAACGTACCTGAGCCAAACTTCGGAAAATGATTCCGGGCACACCGTGCCTCAGAATCAGGCGCCGTCAGAAACTGTGTTCTTGTAAAATTTCAAAGAAAATTAAGAAAAAAATTTCCTTGAAATTTACTGGTCTTTACATTACTCCCACCTCAGGACTTTACGTCCTCGTAATGATACATCAAAAACTAGGGGAACAAATGTGGGTACTGAGCACGCATCTGAGCCTCCCGCTCCCAAGTGCTCTCCTGGAGGTTCCCGTGCTGCCATCTGATGCGCACAAGAGGAATCGATCGCCCACGTAGGACCCGCTCCTGTCGATCCTCTATCTCCACTAGGACCTACGCAAAAGTCGCTCCATCATCCACGTCTAGCTCCCCATAGTCAATGATGTGCGTCGGGTCATGCACTTATCTCCTCAGCTGGGATACGTGGAAGATGTCGTGCACCCGGTGCAACTGAGGTGGCAGAGCCAGGCGATAAGCCACCTCGCCAATCCTGCTGAGGACCTGGAAGGGTCCGATGAAGCGGGGAGACACCTTCCCGCCTCGGCCAAATCTCCCCAAACCACGTCGAGGTGAGACCCGCAAGAAGACGTGGTCGCCATCCTCGAACTCTAGTGGCCTCCGCCTCCTGTCAGCATATGACTTCTGCCGGCTCTGTGCTGTCCTCATCCACTCCTGGATGACCTGGACCTTCTCTGTCGTGGCCCGGACCATCTCTGGTCCCACAAGATCTGACTCTCCAGGTTCTGTCCAGCATAAAGGAGATCTGCAAGGCCTGCCGTACAATGCCTCGTAGGGTGCCATCCCGATGGTGGAGTGGTAGCTGTTGTTGTACGCGAACTCCACCAAGGGTAGGTGGTCCTCCCAGCTGCCACCAAAGTCGAGGACACATGCACGAATCATGTCCTTGAGAGTCTGAATGGTCCTCTCCGTCTGACCATCCGTTTGAGGGTGAAAGGCGGTGCTCAGACGTAGTCGTGTCCCGAACGCCTCCTGCAACCCCTTCCAAAGCCGGGAAGTAAAACGAGTGTCCCGATCGGAGACGATAGTCGATGGCACACCGTGAAGTCGTACAATATCCTGAACGTAAAGACGCCCCAAGCTCTCCACTGTTCCCTACTCTCGGATGGGCAAGAAGTGTGCCGACTTGGTGAGTCGGTCAACAATCACCCAAATGGAATCGTGACCTTTGGAAGTGCGTGGAAGTCCAGTCACAAAGTCCATAGATATCCCATCCCACTTCCACTCCGGGACCTCCAAGGGCTGTACCAAGCCTGCTGGTACCTGATGCTCTGCCTTCACTTGCTGGGAGGTGAGGCACCGTGAAACGAACTCTGCCACAGCATTCTTCATGCCTGGCCACCAGTGTTGTCGCCTGAGATCCTGGTACATCTTCGCCACTCCAGGATGTACCACCAAAGGAGAAGTGTGAAACTCTCTCAGCACCTCCTCTCGTAAGGCGACTGGTACCAAGGTACGTCCTCTGAAAAGGACATCGTGCTCTGCTCCAAGGGAGAAACCATCAGGTGCCTGTCCCGAGGATATCTGTGCACGCCGCGTCTCACAGTCAACGTCCCCATGCTGTGCCTATCTGACCCGCTGAAGAAGTGGAGGATAGACTGTGAGAGACTAAAGGAAGGGTGCTTCGTCTCTATCCACGAAGTATATCTGCAAAGCGGCTAGCTGCTCTGTCGCCTCCTCAAGTAGCTGGATGCCCGTCCTCCTGCTGAGGGCATCAGCCACCACGTTCCCCTTCCCAGGAGTATATACTATCTCAAAGTCATAGTCTTGGAGGAACTCGAGCCATCGCCGCTGTCTCAGGTTCAGGTCCTTCTGAGAGAAGATGTACCTGAGACTCTGGTGGTCAGAAAAGACTGTGAAGCGCTCGCCCATCAGATAGTGTCGCCATGTCTTCAGGGCAAAGACCACGGCTGCCAACTCCAAGTCATGGGTAGCATAGTTCTGCTCATGAGGCCTCAACTGACGTGATCCGTAGGCAATCACCGCCCTCTCCTGCATCAGGACACACCTGAGTCTGGTCCCTGATGCATCGTAGTAGACCACGTATCCAACTCCCTCCTCAGGCAACCTCAAGATAGGTGCGCTGGTCAACCTCTGCCTCAGCTCCTGGAAGCTCTGATGACATCTGTCTGACCACATGAAGGGTTTCCCCTTCTTCGTCAACACTGAGAGTGGGGCCGCAACTCTGGAGAAGTCCGGCACAAATCTCCGATAGTATCCGGCTTGGCCCAAGAAACTCCGCACCTCTGTCACGCTCTTGGGTGGCTCCCATGCTAGCACTGCCTCGATCTTCACGGGATCCACTGCAACTCCCGCCTCAGAAATGACGTTCCCCAAGAAGTGGACCTCACGTAACCAGAACTGACACTTCGAGAGCTTTCCATAAAGCTGGTGCTCTCGGAGTGTGTCTAGTACAACACGCAGGTGGTAGGCGTGCTCCTCCTCCGTCGTCGAGTACACCAAAATATCGTCGATGAAGACCACGACAAATCGATCGAGGTATGGCTGGATGATCCTGTTCATGAGGCTCATGAACACTGCTGGAGCGTTGGTCACACCGAAAGGAATAACCAAGAACTCATAGTGGCCATACCGACACCTGAAGGCCGTCTTCTGCACATCCTCGTCTCGAACTCTGAGCTGATGATAGCCTGACCTGAGGTCTATCTTCGAGAACCACCGTGATCCCTTGAGCTGGTCGAAGAGATAATCAATCCTGGGTAGCGGATACTTGTTCCTCACTGTCACCTGATTCAGGCAACGATAATCGACACACAGTCGCAAGCTCCCGTCCGCCTTCTTGGTGAACAAAATCGGGGAAGCCCAGGGCGAAACACTGGGTCAGATGAACCCCATGCCCTGCAAGTCCTCCAACTGTACCCGCAGCTCTCGAAGCTCAGCGGGGGCCATCCGATATGCTGGCGTGGATGTCGGGGCTGTCCCGGGGTACAGGTCAATATAAAAGTCTACCTCTCTGCGAGGAGGTAGTCCTGGAACGTCGTCGGGAAAGACGTCCGCATACTGATCCACCACTGCAGGAAAACTGGGACTCCGCACATCAACTGCTCCCAGGATGAGGCTAGCCAACTGATGAGTGATGGGCTATCCTCTCCTCTGCGTGAGTCCATCCTGTGCTGCTAAGGCTCCCTTCTCGCCAGTGAAGGTGAACCTGCTCTCATCAGTGCGCACACATCGCACCTTGCGCCTAATGCAGTCAATCTGAGCATGGACCGTAGATAACCAATCCATGCCCAAGATGACGTCGTAAGGCCTCGACGCTGCTACAAGAAGATCCCAGCCGAAGCTCTCGCCTCCTAGAGTAAGCTCACACTGCCGACACCAGTGCGTAATCGTCGAGTCTGCTCCCGTAGTTGTCTCTAGCCGTAAGGATCGAGCCAACGGCTCTGTCGGAATCTCCGAGCTCCGAACAAGGGCAGTGGATATGAAAGAGTGACTCGCTCCTGTGTCTATCAGAACTACAGCAAGGGTGGAATAGACACATATCGTACCTCGAATCATCTCTGGCGCGCCGTGGTCGTAGGCCTCCGCTGCCTGGAGCTGAGAATGTCTCTGCCTGCCAGCTCCGTGTGGTCGGGGCGGGCCTCCTGGTGGTGGTGGTGGCAGAGCCTCAAAGCGTCGCCCACCACCTGCTGCTCGGCCAGCTCCTCTGCCTCGTCCGCCTCCTCCCTGCGGACCGCCACGGTCGACCCTCTGCCTCTGCCTGGGTGGTCCCTCCACCGTCTGCTGCCCCTCGGTACGATGGGTCGGGCAGTCATGAGCCATGTGGCCCTGCCCGCCGCACTCGTAGCACTGTCTGCCTCTCGGAAGGCTGGCTCCGGGCCGGGTGCCCTGCACTGCTGAGCCAGCGTCCCGAGGTCGCCTGCCGGAAGGTCTGGTCTGCCTAGAACCCTGAGTCATCCGCCGGCTAACAGCTGTGGAAGACTCCGCTATCTGCCGCCCTACGGTGGGTCTCGCTGTGGACTCAGCTAGGAAGCTCTCGATCAGGAGGGATCGCTCCAATACTCCTGCCTGGGTCGGGATGCTGAGGGAGATCAGCGATGCCCTGATCTCGTGTCTCAATCCCTGCTCGAAGGTCCGGGCCCGGAAGAAGGGGTCCCGTACCATGTCTGTCGAGTACCGAGAAAGGTCGGTGAACCTCGCCGCGTACTGAGCGACCGTCAAGCTGCCCGGCCGCAGCTGAAGAAGCTCCTGGATGCGCACCGCTCGGAGGGTGGCTGGGACGAACTCTGAGCGGAAGAGGATTCGAAGTCCGTCCAGATGAGGGTGGCCTCATCGTGTACCTGGAGCATCAGGCTCCACCAGCGTCCGGCTGCTGCGTGCAGTAGGCTCGCCGCGAGGATCACCATAAGGTCTGCCGGCGACCTCACTAGCCTGAAAACTCGGACGACCGCCTCCATCCAGTCCTCGGCTGCCTGGGGGTCCGACTCCCCACGGAACCTGGGTGGTCGCTGGCGCTGGAACTCGTGCAGAGCTCCAAGGCGTCGTGCGTCGTCAGCTGCCAGTGCTGGAAGCATCGGGGGCTCGGTGGGTAAAGGTACTTCTGGTGCCTCTGCTGTCAACGGGCGCTGTACCGAGGCCTCGTCGCTCGGCGGGCTGTCGTCGCGCCATCCTGAAAAGGAAACAAGTATTCCACGGTTAGAACAGTATACCTGGTGAGCTGGCACAAGTAATCACAAAGAAAACTTGAAACACACATGCAATCAATGTTTTCGTGCATTAAGTCGGAAATCAGAAGTCAGGGTCCTGGCGTATGGATACGTCGGCCGCCGCACCAACACTGGACTCCCTGGACTGATAACCACACTCAATATGCTAAACACTATTGCTTCACAGAGAAGAAAGTTCAGAGTCTGCGGTAGAACCGACCGCCTCTGATACCAATTTGTCACGACCCGTCCTCGGGGCCCGTGCCGTGACTACCCCAAGCCCGCCTTCCATAGGCCAGGGGCTGGCGACTAGCACCAAGGCGTAAATCCCAACAAAAAGGGAAGGCATTTCCTTTGAAAAGTAAACAGGCACCACAGAGTAAGCAAGCGGAAAAGTAAACACTAAGTAAAATAGTACAAGCTGTGCTGAAAGTAAAAGGGGGCCGGAAATACAAGCCCAACTGTAAAGTACAACTGAAAGGAAAAACAACAACTGAAAAGGGAAAACTGAAGCGTCGAGCCGTCCTCCGGAAGTCCCACCTGAAGGGTGGGTACAGATAGCCTCCACTGCTCCTCGGGTCCACCTAACCGCTCCGAGTACGTCCCGCCCAGTGGTCCACCTCCAGGTATTGTCCTGCTCCGCACGCCTCCTCCACGATCAGCGCTGTCCATCGTCTGAAACCAACACCACGAAGTGCGGGCATAGCCCGTGCAGGGGTGAGTATAAACTACTCAGTATGGACCCCGAGACCCCCGAAGGTCTCCCGAAATCCACAAAGGATAATCCACAAAGGAAAGATACAATCACGAAGTAACATCTGACACGGCTTAGGTATATGCCCATACATATACCTAAGTCTTCAATTCCCGTTCGGCTCCAACGTCCTAGCCCAAGAACAACCCAGTCCACACAGGAAAGAAAAACGTACACCCACTCAGGATAGAACAACACAATCCACAAAGGAGAGTAAACAGTAAATCCACACAGGATAGCTCAACACAATCCACAAAGGAGAGAAACACAAGATTCAACTCACACAGGTATACTTCTTCGGATGACGATAAAGATGATAATTGAACCATCTAAGTCGTCGGACCCACGAAGGATCGATAGGTACTAACCTTGCAGTGACCCACACAGGATCGGGCCCACGCAGGACCTGTAAGAGTTGGCTCACACAGAACCGCTGAGAGATGACCCACACAAGATCAGACCCACACAGGATTGGGCCCACACAGGACCGGGCCCACGCAGGACCTGTAGGCGCTGGCTCACACAGAACCGCTGAGCGCTGACCCACGCATGATCGGACCCACACAGGATCGGGCCCACACAGGACCGGGCCCACGCAGGACCTGAAGCACTGATCCACGTAGGATCACTGAGTGCAGTAGTCGTCGCAGTCCGCTGAGGATCTCTGCACAGTCATCGCCGCAGTCCACTGAGGATCTCTGCACGGTCGTCGTCGGAGTCCACAGAGGATCTCTGCACAGTCGTCGCTGCAGTCCACTGAGGATCTCTGCACGGTCGTCGCTGTCGAAGTAGCAATCGCAGCCAGCCTAGGGTTCCCGCACACAGCAAGCTCGTTCGGGAGGGTCCGCTCCACGAGCCGAGAGGCTGATACATCAACTGACACGAAGTCCGAAGTTGATGTATCCAAAAGTTCCGTATCGTCAACAGGAACTCAACGTCGCAGACGGCGCGTCAATCGGACGCCCGGTCTGATAGATATTGGCATTTTCATCCTAGGGGCCCGGTTGTTTTTAAGGCAAAACCAACCCGACCACACTCCACCTGCGTCCAAACCTCGGGCGGAGTATGCCAAAAGATCCGTCTCACTTAGAGGAATTCGACAAAGCTGACGGTACGTCAATCGGACGTCCGTAGCTCAAGATATGAGCGTTTCCGCTCCGAGGGCCCGGTTGGTCTCGTGTACGAACCAACCCGGCCGAACTCAAAGTATTCTGAAACCTTGAGTGCGATATACAGAAACGACCGTCTCGATCCAAGGATCGCGTTGCCGCTGACGGCGAGTCGTTTGGAGGCACGAAGCTGAAGATACGGGCGTTTGAACGAAAAGGTCCGAAGATGGGGGTACGGGCCCGGGCCGACCCGGCCCGACCCCCCCTGGGTCGGCCCGAACCGGGTCGACCCGACCCGGCTGGCCCGGCCCGGCCCGGCCAGGGCCGGTCCGGCTCGGCTGGCTCGGCCTGGCCGAGCCGCGCGGGTGGAAGCCGCGGGCGCTGACCCGCGGCTTGAGGAAGAACCGCGGCCCGCGTGCGGGCCGCGCTGGCGAACCGCGGACGCGCTGAGCCGCGTCCGCCTAAACGAACCGGACCCGCGCGGCGTGGTTCCGTTGGCTGTCGCCGCCGTGGCTTCAGCCGCGGCGGATTTCGTCCGGCGGCGCGCCGGGGCGCCGCCGGCAACTTCCGCGGGCCGCCGGCGTCGCTCTGGTGGCCCGTTTTCCTTCCCGTCTGCGCCGTTGCTCCTCCCGGGATCCGTTCTTCACTGCAGGACCGTCAAACATCCGCTGCGGCACGTTCCGTTGTCGACCGTCAAATCCGCACAAAACGAAGAACGGCGGAGGGTCGTCGGGCCGTGTTCGTTTGGCCCGCACCCTCCGCGTTATAAATAAACAACCGGAAGAATTTGTTCAACACATGAACCAACAATTTTAATTTTGATAAAATAAATAAAATTGTTTCCTTGAATCCGGTTCCTTAATTTTTAAAGAAACAAAGACGTGAATTAATTTTAAAAGGGGTAATCCCCATAATGAAATCCCTACCTTGATGATCGTCGTGCGCGGGCGTTCTTCGCAGAAGAGATCGTCGCGGAAGAGATCGATCGTCGCGTCGTCGCGGGGAGGCGTCGCGTCGTCGCGGAAACCGGCGTCGAGTCGGTGAACTCAACGAACCAAGAACAACAGATTTAAATTATAAATAATTAAATCTGTGTTTAAACCCAAAGAAGGAACCTTGAGCGGATGTCCGAGATCACTCACCTCAAATGGTCGGTGATCGGAGATCGGAGATCGGAGATCGGAAGAACGTCTCGGGCGAAGGCGTCGTCGATTTCCGGGTTCGGCGTTCTTCGCGTTCTTTGCGTTCTTCAAATTCTTCGCGTTCTTCGCGAGGGAGAAGAAGTTACGAGGGTTCTCTCAAATCTTCTCAAGCTCAAATAACCAGAGGATAAGCGTTGGACTTATTTTATTATTACGCCAACGAATTTGAAAAACTGGTTAAGAAACGATCCATCAATTCGTTGAATTAATTCAACGAAAAAACGACCCATTTAATTCATGAAAGAAACAGCCCATTTAATTCACGAAATAAACCGCCCAATTAAATGGTCTGTTAAGAATTTAGAAAACGCGTCAGTTGACTTTCATTAAGACGGGTTTTCACGGGTGCGTTTCTTAGCGGAAAGAAACGGCGGGGCTCGTGCGGGCCCCACCACACAAATATCATACCAAGGGGGTAGGATATTTCTGGATAGAATCCTATCCAGTTCAACTCAGTTCAAGCCACCTTTAAGTGGCTTCAAGTGGCTTCCAAGTGGATTAAGTGAAATAAAATAAAGTTGTCACAAAATTATTTTATTTCTTAACTTTAAGCCCGAAAATTAAAAACCAAACCTGAGCAAACGCAACTCCGAAAGAGGCGTTTCTAAGAGAATACCGGCGCTGCGATTTCATCGGTGCCCTCAGAATTCGATTCCGGGCACCGGTTCAAAAGTTAGAAAAACCCGCTCGTCCGTTCACTGAACGTACCTGAGCCAAACTTCGGAAAATGATTCCGGGCACACCGGGCCTCGGAATCAGGCGCCGTCAGAAACTGCGTTCTTGTAAAATTCCAAAGAAAATTAAGAAAAAAATTTCCTCGAAATTTACTGGTCTTTACACAAACCATGGTTGCTTAAAATTTAATAAACAATCACAATAACTCTAAAACCCATTAAAATCTAAAATAAATCCAAAATGTAGATCTAACAATCCATTATTCTCTAACCATCCTTGAAATCCATATCCCTATATTCAATTATATTTTATGTATCATGTACATGTCAACGAATACATGATCTATATATTATATCATGAATTATAACTATCCATGGTTGATGTTCAACTAAGTATGCCACCTCAACAACATGCTCCAAAAATTTAGAAGGTATAATGAATCATGGATTCTAATTAATACGCAAACATAATCTATATTTCCAAATAAGATAGGAAATTAATATCATGACATCGTAGTCATCCATTAACAATCCATGAATCAGACTCTAATCCAAATATAATGGCTCATTATGATATGTAATATTTATTCACTCTCAATCATCTTGGATCAACTTATTTATATCTACACCATATTCAAACCATCAATAGTTTACTATTCTCTATAATCCTATCTGAAATATGAATGAGAAATATTGAAATTAAATACATCATGGAGATTCAATATGAATGATGAAAAAATAGTTATTTCAAGTAATATATATCATTATAAATTTTTATTTCAACATTCATTAAAAATCAAATGCGAATGTATATTTAATATACCACATCATATTAGAGGTATTCTCATTCATTCCATATATATATATAAGAATATAAATTCCAAGTTACTACTAGGATCCAATACTATATTATTGTCCCCTTATGAATCATGAGGTAAAAAAATAATTTAGATATGTAAAAAATTATATTTTCACTCCCCTGATGAAACATGAACTGATCCACAAAACATGTATCCAAATTTTCCACCAATCATTTTCACCGATCATAGAAAAATGACCTGAATGCATCTGATGGCCACCAATCCCCCATATTCCATCAATACGACCCATAGGATGAGGTAACCCAGTAATGAAATCCATAAGGAATTCCATTTATTTCCATACAAACACATTCAACGGATAAGAAGAAATCCCCACCTGAGCCTATCCATGTCCATTACAATCATCCAGACCAAATATCACACCTCAAACATTGGTAAAGAATGAATCTATTAGGGAAACATAATTAACTCTAAAAAAAATATAAATCATAGATAAAAAATTATTCATTGATAAAAGTGATATATATAAAAAATTGTAATCCTTCTATTCTATTAATAGAATAAAAAACACCACCAAACAACATCTAATGTGGATTATACTCTAATAAACTCCCCACTAAGACTTGTCCACGGACAACAAGAATAATGATTTAACTATAATATAAAATATTAAATCTATAAAATATTCATATTAAACATCCTAATACATCACAATCAACTCATATATAACATCTCAATAATCTTAATAGTGATGAGTAAAATAACCCTATGACTTCCTATTGTTTTGGTCAACTAAATCATTTCGAATCCATATTGTATGGGAGATATGAAAAAAGAAAATATTTCATGATATAAATCAACCATATTTTCTGAAATTCAATATAATATGGTGAAAAAAAAACTATATGCGTAATTTGTCTATATAGGCCATACAACATATGTTAATGATGTAATGTAACCAAAACAATAGAAATAATAATACAACCTCCAAATAAATAACTTCATTGGAATATTAAACATTTTTGATACATAACCTCCCAATCCAATAAGAAACTAAATATCACTAACAGAAGAAAAAAAAATTAAAAACAATGATAGTTAGTGAAATGAATGACATAAAAAGTAACACTTTCAGTAGTCATCTAATGTACTTGGGCAATAACCTAATTAACTTTATGGTTAGCAATATTATATCCAAATAGAATGATAATAAATTAAAAAATATTATAACAAAGAGGTTTTACTAAAACAAAATTTCAGTAAAAATCATTAATAATAAATTATTATATTAGTGAAAAAATGTATTTATACTATGTTAATTAGGGATTCCTAAGATGAAACTGCATCAAATTTTAAAATATCCTCTGAAACTCCTTGTTGAGAAAATTCATGTCCATAAAACATCACCACCCACATATATTATATTCATATATAAAGAAATCCTTAGATTTATTTGTTTCAATGAATTGAAAATTATCTATGTATTGAACAATATTATACTCTATTAGTATTGAGTATAAGAGGATTTCATCAATGAACACATCTATTAAATGGTTTATGACATCAAGAAATATGTATTTTATGGGACTTAGTACAAATATTCCGGATATTGTGATATTGAATAACAAATTGTCTCAAAGTTACCATAATGATACTCCAATGCAATTATACATGTATTTATCAACTATGTATTCATCAAATAATATCAATAATGAAAATGAATATTTGAAAACCTAATTCCTCCACTCTACTATATATCATTAATCCTTATACAGGGTAATGGTTTTTGGTTATTATTAAATTAATCCAAATTTATTATATAAAAAAATTATATGATCCAATTTATTAAAAATAATCGGTTCATCACTTATATAACTAGATAGGGAAAAAAATATTTTATATGAGATCATTCCACAAAATTCTCATTTTTTGTCGAATTGAGGGTTACCTATGATTATGTGGAATGAGAATATGATTAAAAAAGGGATGCAACTGTGTCCTAGACATAATTTCACAAAAAGGGGTAAATATGCATCATTAATAGGAATAAAATGTTCTAATACCGTTGGATATTATATTTTATTATCCTTTAAATTATACTATAATGATATTATATAACATTGAGCAACATACAAAAATGAAATGTTATATACCATATTTAGATAATATTTTACACTTTTATATGTAAGATGAATAATTTTAATAATTCAATAATATCAATAATATGAAAGATGAAATTTAAATAAAATTAAAAATATATAAAAATACAATGAATATACATCTAGACATATAGTCTTCCAAGAAGATCCTAACCCCAAATACTAATATATAATGATGTATATGTAGTATAACTATTATTGGAATGATGATATATTTTAAATTATTTTGTAGATATATTGTAGAAAAAATATTTTTAATGGTTATATGTCTGTTGGACCCATTTTACTGTAGGTGTTGAATAATATTTATGTTATACCGATAAAAGTTTTATAAAATGATAATTGAAATAATTAAAATTATCCAAAGTACTATTTTTTATGATTCATATATTTTTACCATTATTAATTTATGTGGTATTTGTATAAAAAATTATGACATAATAAGGTTTATTTATCTAAAATATAATATATAACAACATTAATTACTTGAAATTGATATTAAAAATTTCATAAACTCCTATAGTAGAAGAAGGTCCCGTTCTCATAAATAATTTTTTTTGTGTGTATTTATTTTTAATTTAAAAATAAATAGAAGTTTTTTTTGTAATTTCATTCAATGTAAAGATTTATTTTAATTCATCAATTAATATTTATCTTTGGATAATGGTTTTTAATTTTATGTAATGGTTGATTTTCGTGTGAATTGTCAAAAAAAGATTTTTTTAAATATTTTAACCATTATTAAATTATAATTTTATTATAATTAAATAAAAAATTAATCTTTTTTCTAGACTATATGAATATTATATACATAAATTATTGAAATTATTATTATAATGTTGAATATATTAAATTATTTCCAAATATTTATAAGTAAAAATAATTTTTTTATTTAATAATCATTATGGGAAATTTCTTAAAATAAAACATTTTCATTGAATTTTTATATATTTATTATTAAATACAATGCCTTATTAGACATATTTAATAATTATTATAAAGAATTATGACATGTGAATCCTCATTTTACATCATTTGGTAATTAGATTCATTTTTATTCTTAAATAATCATTTTTTCATAAAACAATTTTTAAAATATTATATGATCTTATTTTAAAAAAAATTATCTAATTAATTAAAAGGAATAAATTATATTGGAATTAAATTTAGAATGAAATTTTTTCAAATTACATTATAATTACCATTTTATTTTTTTCAAGAGGAATTCATAATAAGGTAAAAATAAATCATCGTTGCAAATGGTCTTGTGGGTTCAAAATGATAATATAAATGTTAATTCTTAAATATGTACCATTATTTCTACCTTAATCTCAATGGTTGATTATATTTTAATCTTCATCGATATATAATCTTAAAAAATTATTATTTAAATCCATTTTCTTTTTTAAAAATACATATTATATTTAAATGGTTATATAATTTACATATTTCCCTCCTTTATCAGTTTAAAAGGGAACCTCCTATCATCACATATTTACTTTTATTCTCAGTCACTTATTCACTATGATCTACCTATACAACTTAAAAAATTCCATCCCCATCTCATATTGGGTATTTTATTACCAATACAGTATTCCTATAAGGATTAATGTATATAAAAAATGTTGTTTTCCAAGGAAGAGTTTTATTTCCTTAACACATTCGTTCAAGTTTATTTCATCGACTAAAATCATATAACTTGTACAATCCATCCAAATATAATGGAATATTTATCTTAACCTTGCTTTTATATTTTTCAATAATGGTGAAACCACTATCTTATTCTTATCCTTCTAAGGGGAATCAAACCCATTATATATGCATAGAGCCAATTTATCACCACCATGAAGAGATGTATTTTTTTCCCCACCACCTCTCATGGACGTTTATAATTATAGAATTAATAAACATATATGATAGTTATAAACTAATCATGCTATTATTTTGTTAAATAATTTCCATATTTCTTTTTATTTCCTCCATTGTAAAGTGAAATCATAAATTTTTTGTATGTACAGTCTACCACCTCCATGAATGATATAATTCAGTTTATAATATTTATCTATATGGATTATATCATGAATGTATTTAATAAAAAAATTTAATGTAAAAATATAATGGTTTGTGAAATATAATTTAGAAATAGTTTTATGAAAAATAATAAAAAATTATCTTAATAATATTGGACAACCAAAAATGATCATACACAGACACTATATCATAATATACTATTATCTTTTGTTTTCATTTTTCATAATCATATAACATATGTTTAATATTATTTATAAAGTGAATTATATTTTTTCTAATAATTATGATTCTACTAAACTTATAATAATATTATTATAAATTATATTTTTACTCATTCAAATGTTCAAACTTCTTACAGATTGAACAATGATTCAACCTATATTAATTATGATGTAATATTTTTTTCTTTTATGAGTAATGTAATAAATTGGAAATATAATCTTAAAATGTTTAATTTAATATGATTATTTTTTAGGGGTATGATAACAAATTAAATATCAATTTAAATTCAATTCCATAGTTTATTATATAATCACTGAAAAATGAAATTTTTGTAATTTTTGTTGCTATTCTACACATATGAATTATATGATAATTTTGAGTCTCTTATAATATATAAAATTAATAAATAAACATTTTATATAAATTCAACTAAGTGTGAAACCTTTAAATAATTTTTTTAGAATTGTTTTGAAACGGTATCATATTTTACTTATTCAAGGGTGTAACCTTAGTGGATAATGAAATATAAATAAAATTTCAAAAAATAATGAAATTTAAATTAGAAATAAATTTCATTTTAATTTTTTTAATTTTTATTATGGATCACAATTTGGTTATTTACGAAGTTATAGGAATTATATTAACATTCCAAGACATTAGGTATGTGTTTTTAATCTAAAACGTTATTCTTTAGGAAAAGTTAGTAATTATGCCCCTGTAAAATTTTATAAATTCAACTTTTTGATGATTTGATATGATAAATTATCAATATCATTATATTCATGGAATTTAATTACCCATCTCAAACAATATTTTTTTTGAATATTGATGTTTGAATTGGAAACCAAACTCAAACATCCTATGAAATTGTTCAAAAAAATAGATTACAACGTTTCTATAAAGTTAACTGTGAATTCACCAAAAAAATAATTTAGAATAAAATATATTAAGAAATATCATTCAAAAAAGAAAAAGAAAACACGAATCTATAATAAAAATTTTGTTGTGATCATCATCTCGTCGTCTATTGTTTCTATTCTAATGCAGTCCATATAGCATCATAATAAATATTGTGCAAGAAAAAATTCAAAGAACTAAAAAATATTCCATGCACCCTATGATGAAATCAAAGAAGCATTTCCAAGACTAAATCTTTTAATAAAGATCTTGCTACACTGTAAAAATAACCAATATCTCAGATTCTATATTATGAGGTCCAGACTACAAGAACATCTCCCAATATTCATTCCATAAAAGAATAAAAAACCGAGCACAACTCTAATATTAAATAAAAGATTCACAACTAATATTAACGCACCTAATATATAAATTCCATCAAATAGAAACTATTTTAGAGAGGACACTATTCAACCTGTTCATTTCAAATAATGATTCCATTAAAATTATTTCATCTCCTCATCAAGTTCCAAACAAAGGATATACAATAGATGCATCAAACCTGGAGAAACAATTTTCATGTGTTCACCGCTGTCCATGAAAGCATTCCACTCATTTATTTTGATCTATCATCTCATAAACACTAGAGGAAGACAAGATAAGAATGGAAATACAACCTCCAGTATAGATTCAGATCCCTAATTCCTACTAAATCCAATAAAAAAACATTCCTTATCTACTACAGGAAAACATGATCTATAACAAGTCTTCACATGGGTAGATCCTATTCCATAGAAACAGAGATTTAGATGATCATTGTATCTTGAACTATCACATTTATAGAAGAGGAAACAATGATAATTCATTCACATATAATTTTGTTAATATCAAAATGTGTGTTTCTCATAAATTCCTCCACTATATTGAAGAACGCTATATTTCTTAGTAGAATGTTGGTTTCATTAGACATATCACAATTATTATATTTATTTAAATCTAATGTATCATGTTCCTATGTCAAATAGTCCTGTTATTTTTGTAATTTTAATTTCATCTCAATTTGATATGTATCCCTCACTGTGTTGTCATTAACATCATCACTATTGTGTTTCTAAGAATTAGATTCATCATAGGATGTAGATAAATGTTAAACAACTATATATATTTGGGGAGTGTTGATCATAACATTCCTAAGGGCCCCTAAATATATTTTGATGTTATTTTACCCTGTATTAGAACAATCTCTATGTTTTCTATAATTATTGGTATTTTGAGTAATGAAACCATATGCCCCAAACTTTTTATTACCTATTTTCAAAAATGATTTCAATAAGACACCAACAATTTGATAATATTAAGAATAATACTCATGTGGAGAGTCACAATAGTATGATTAGTCACTCATTTCTTCTACATAAGATGTGTGATCAATTTGTTTTGTCTCAAGATAAGAAGGGATAGATTAATTAAGAAGATAGTCATCGTTAGTTTTAGGTTGGTCATTGTGAATAACATATTTGAACTTTTTGAGATTAACAAAGGGGAGTTCATTTTTAAGAGAAGAGATGTTATTGTAATGAGTATTATTAGGATGTACCACCTTGACAAATGGATTATTCTAACATCCCTTTCCATACTTAATTTTAGACCCAAATTGATCTAAATTATGAAAGGGGGTTTCTACCAGGAGTCATACCTTCACATTAATATGATGAATTTGTAAATTAACGAAATTTTTTGAAATAATTAGAAACAATTTCAATGAACAATATCTTAAAACCCAATTTCCTCATTTATTAATTCAAAAACAAGAATGAAATTACATTGAAATATCAAATTCTGCACAGATTATAGCAACAAAAGGTCTTAAAAGATTATTAGTCACTACGTATAATATTAGTGGATACTGTAAAAAACTATAAATAATGAAAATATTCATGCTTGGCATTTTTATGTTGTATACCATGAAATATTATCCGAATAGGGACAATAAAGGGCTCAGACTCATTGCATAAATCTAAGGACTACTTCAAAACCAACATTACAGAACTAATTAAAGACCATGTGACTCTCATCTATATTATATATTAGTAGTTTTCGATAGTAAATTTTAAAATCATATGTGGAGTTTTTAGATGACCTATATAAATTTTCATTAATCTGATATTTTCTACAGAGTTTTTGAGGAAAAAAACTGATGATCTTCATTTGATTAACATTCAGTCAAGAAAGAATGACGATCTGAATAGTGATTAAATAACTGTTACCTTAAAAATGATATAGCTAAGAGGCCTATTTATCTAACTATATTTGGATACACTATCAATATATTTGAAACCTCATGGACCATTATATTTTACACCGTGAAAACATTTTCAAAAAATGAATGAAAATGTCTAGGGTTCATATGAAATTATTTATTTTATGGGGACATTAATTTTAAAATATGGAATTGATTTTAAAATAAATCAATATGTGACATATTTCAACAAATATATATAAACACTTCATCCTCTATCCATGTTTCATTTAATGATTCCCTAATGTATTTTTTATTTAAAAAATACAACTAAATGTTGATTTCAATAGTTTTTTACATTCATTACAATGGTATAAAGCATTTCCATAAATATATATATATATATATATATATATATATTTAATTTTACATTATTTATAATGGGAAAAAGTAATGTTTTTATTGTTAACCACATGAAAAAATAATTCTCATCTTTATTTATTTTTTATCAAGATTACAAAAAATGATACAATTATTGTATCTTATTAATAATATTAATATTTATCTGATAAATCAATAAATTTTTAATAAGATTCCATAATAAATATCATCATCACCAACACATGAACCATTAAGTCTTTAATATGATGATTAATTACCCATTGTGTTCATCTCCATTTGAATGTGGTGTTGACAAATGGTTAGTTCTAAAGGGACATCATTTGGTGACACTTTCTTAGGATGTTTGTAGAAATTATTGATAAATAATGGAAGGGGTACTAATAAAACAAAACAATGAATAACTATAATTTTATTAGAGTACCTACAAAACCCAGTATAACTACTAACCCATGGACTATTAATAAGGCATGTTAGGTATATTAAAAAAATATTACAAGAGATATGAATATATTTTAGCTTTTTCATCTAGAAATTCTTTAAAATAGAAAAAAACAACCATATAGCCCGAGTTCCAAATTTTAATGCCCAAATCATCTTGAAAAACATGGTCAATAAATATCCATAGGTCCCGGTCGCTTTTTCGATTCCATGAAATATAAATATATATGTGTATATAAATTCCTATGTCTAGTATGAGTAGAAAAATCTATAGGAGACAACAAAAACAATATTTTATTATCTTTCTATAAATTCATTTGATAAATGAAATTAAATATAATATAGAATATCAAAATTATATTTCAAAATCCAAATATAAATTCAATTCCCTCATATAATGGCAATAAAGGCATTTTCTCCATCCTAAATGTAATCAATGACTATCTTCCCCACACAATACCCATCATTGGGATTGTAAAGACTCATGTCTGTAACATGCCTGTTGACGGGATTATCCTATTCATTTCAACCTCTTTTGTGAGACACTCTTCTAAAGGATAGACCAATTTGATCATCCAAAATTATCAATGTGAAAGAATCATGGGTCTCAGGTAGACACTTGAACAGTTTTTGTGATCAATCCTAAAATAGAGAACTCTGAATTCTATATTGAAACTTGAACTATCATGAAATGAAACTATATAAAAATATCCTAATGTCAATGGATCCCAATATTAATTGAAATGATGCTGGCTGAAAGGGTCATAATTTAATGCTATAAAAATTCTATAACCATTTCTAGTCTACTATGATTTAGAAAATTATGATCTATATTGATGGTAATAAACACCCATAATGTAGTACATGGCCATATATACTCAATTAATCCAATAAACAATGTTACATTGTTATATCATCATAAAACAACAATTAGAGGATCAGAACATCCTAGAATTAATTATGTTTGAAAACAGGAAGAGAATATAATTGATCACTATTAAAGATGATATCCCGGAGCTATACTCAAAGAAATAACAGAATGTTTTGGTGTCCAAATAGATGATTTAATGGGTGTTAATGTGCATTTAAATCACCATAGAGGCACGTAGTATTATAAGGGTTGAATAGGTCGTGTTATATAGTGGGAAAATTAATAGATGAGGCGTTTTTAAAAAAAATTAATATAAATATGATGTTCCTGATGGTAAAAAATAAGACACTTTTTTTTCATAGGCCACTTGTAATATTAAATTTTACCCATGAGCCACACCATCATAAAATTGGATGATTATTTTTATCTATAAGTCCTGGAAAAAACCACCATCTAGCGAGCAGAGATTTTTTATATTTTCAAAGCTATAACTATCCCATCATCCTCTATCCCTTTCATTTTTAACCATCTAGAAACCATTATACCACATCAAAAAATCATTATCCATATCTAAAACCGAAAATTAAAATGAAATTGGTATTATTATAGAGAGATGTATCAGTATCCCCCATGTGTGACTTCTCATACTCTACAAGTATCCATGTATGTTTTCTCAATCAATTCGGGACAATACTATAGAACAATTATCTCTCTCACACATTTATATTCATAAAAACACATGTCCCTAAACTATTCCCAAAAATAAAAATAATTTTTTCTTCATAACACATTTTAAATTAAATCATATATCTGAACTATTCACTCTTCAATTGATTCATTTGGTTACAACTCAATATCAAAATAGTCGAGCACATGAAATGTGTATATCTCTATCCTAAAACACTAGGTATGAAAAGGAGTACCAAAAGAAATCATGTTTTACTCCACATAAGGTATATGCTTACACCTTATAGTGAGTTTCATCATCCATTCATGGGGTGTTTGTACTCTCATTATCATATCCTCATACAAATAATAATATGAAAAAATAATAAATATTAATAAATAAAGTAATATATGGAAACTATTTATATGGAATACTAATCCTAAACTAATTAAAATGGCTAAAATTATGTAAATAAAAACCATTTTTGAATTTTCATTTGTCAATAAATAAGTAAACCTACTGTAATCCCCTGGGTTTTGTTTATGTACTACTCCATGATCCATGATCTAATTATCATACATTAGGAATGGTCCCCATAACTTTTCACTAAACCTTATAAATGAATTATCAATTTGAACAAGGATTCAAGTGTTGTGTTTGATTGTTATATCCTAATAGGCAACCACATTCATTATCATAACAAATGTAAATATTTAAAATATGTGTACTCCATAATTAAAAATGAAAAGGAAACAAATTAAACACACAATCACACATAACGATTATGCACACTAACCAGGATTCCACAGAAACCTTATCATACATACCTTATCTATAGGTCATAATGATAGTAGAGAAAATCAGGCAAGATCATAACCATTATTAAAATATACCAGCCATATAATAATATCATAAATGCATTGAGTTTTATTCTGGTCATATATTCATATAGTTAACATCAACATAGATTATTAAAGGATTCGTGATTCATCACATTACTAGGTATACCAAATGAATCCGGATTCAAAAAAATTCTTATTATCCACATGGAATCATGTCTTGTATGGCTCAAATGAATTTCATTATCGGATGATATTTTTATCTCCACTATCATCATTATTTCACAACATGCATTATCATTCTGTATGGGATATAATTTACACAATATTGCACTTATGAATTAGGCCAAGGAAAACAAATTAAACTATAGATAATACCAATCAAGGAAAAGTATTAATACATTATAATAACATGATATCCATACTAATATATTTTCATCATTTCAACTTGTATGGAAACATCATGAATTATAAAAAGAAAGTCAAGAAGTTTTTACATTAGCATAAATAATATATAGGTATAACGGAGACACCCACCCCATAAAAATCAAAAACATTTAATAAAATTGGAAACCTCATTTCATGTATCAAACTATGGAATCAATTGTGTAAAACAACTCAAAACACTAAAGAACATCCAAACATAAGATTGTAAACATAAAAATATTTCATTTTTAATTAATCTTCAACTAAATTATGTTATCGTACTAATTTTTCCAGACCAATCCACATGTTAACATCAAATAGATTAATTTTTTTTATTTCTTAAATATATAAAAACACCACATGAGATACAATTTTAACTCTCTTAGATAACTTATCTATTATCCATTTAATTCAACTCATGTGTTTACAATTCCATTTTAATTAATAAATATATCATCAATATGAAATGATATTTCACCACTCCAAAATATGTTTAAGAAAAGCATAATGATTTTAATATTACTCATTAATAATGTACGATCATTATAATTATTTTTTTAAACTAACTACTTATCTTGAAAGCTTCTTTCAAAAATTTTAAAACAATTAAATTATTTACAATGTACACATTCCTACATGGAACATATATCAATGGTGAATTAGACAAAAGAAAATGAGTGTAATGGTTATTCAAATCCTGGAAAATAAAATAATGGATCACTATATTTACTAGAGTAATCAATGATCTTAAAAAGGGTATTTATAGTATCCTTAAACTAAAAAGTATGACTATAAATGTTTTCTGAAAAGGTTCAGCTAATATCCATGAATGAAAACCCGCATACTTCAATACATCATTAAATCCAAAATTAAATTCTCTATATAATTTTAGTAAATGTATTTTAAACTATGTAGCATATAAATTTGTACATATTATGATTCATGATCATTAAGTTAATTAAATAATTAATTCACATAATTTTTTTCACTTAAAATCATGAAACCACATCATAAGCATATTCCAGGGAGGAAGTTCATAAAATGGTATTTTAAAATATTAATTCCTAAAAAGGAATCTTTGTAAGGGTAATATTGTGTTTCTGATTCATATATATTATCTGTCACATGGGGGTACATAGATAATATTATATTGTCCCGAAAAAGTTTCATTTTACATTAAGAACCTAAACCATACAATTTTTCACCCCAACAAAACCTATATTTAACCATACACAATGGGGGAAATAGCCTTACACAACCAATATAAACAATGAAATAAACATTACAAACTAAAATTTTACACTTAGAAATCATATATTAAATTTATATAACTCTTATATTGATGTTGGTTACCCAAACATATTCTTTAGGAAACTACTCTTACCCATACACATAAAATAAATAAACCTTATAGTTCCTATGTGAAAAAGTATTGACACTTAGAATAATAAATAAATATATATCAACCATAACCCAAACACTTTTAAATTCCATTTAACCATTAAATTTCCTAATAAATACATACATAGTGGTATATTTATTAAAAATAAATTTTTTTTCATGATAAAAGAATATTATAATAGACATATATATTTAAGAACATTTGAAATTTTAGAAAGCACAATTTTCCATCTCTAAGGAAATATCATCATTGAGATGTATATAGATTGGTATTTCTTGTACAACATAGTCCATTGAGCTAGAATATTATATTTGTTTTCCAAAATTACATCATATCTCCATCCATTCATTCTTTAAATAAATGTCACCTCTCAATTATATAATAAATAGTGTAAATTCTATGTATTATTCTTCAGTATATAAACCAACATCCTAGAAGTTGATCATATCCATAAATAATCTGTTTTCAACCAATGATAAGACACATTAAATAGATCTTGTATACATTTATTATTAGAAAAATGATACAAATGGTACCCTATATTCCAAACAAGATTAGTGATATTAGATTCTCCAACCAAATTTATATCTTCCTTCACTTGGATCATCAATATTTGGTGGCCTAACAATAGTGTCAACGTCATGTAATCCAATTCAGTGACAATGAACTCAAATGTTATTTTCTTGCATTCATAGATTATCTCTTATTGCTCTGAGTTATGATTATCTACTTCTAAATCATATGCACTCTATAATAGGTCTACTATGCTATGATGATTCACATATCCACTTCCACTCATACATTATCCCATGAAATAAGTGAATGACATAGACTCTAGTAATGACCCTCATAATATTTAGTTTTAATCCAATACTGGTAACCATTTTTTAATGATATTTCACTAATGTATATATCAACATTGCACTCTCTGTGGAAATAAGTGACTAAATATTGATAAAAATGAAATAATATACAAATTATACACTCCAACTATCTATCCATATTAATAGTGTATAATATACACAATATCTTCTATGTATATATTGGTTTCTATACAAAATTCTTATAATGTGAACTAAAATGTTTGTATCATTAAAAAAAATTATCATGGGAACCTTATGCATGCATAAAAACACAAAGAAATAGTTTTCCATAGTTTTCAATTAATTTATTATCACGGATATGTATAAAATATTATATATATATCAATATTCTAACAACAATAAATAAATCATAATGATGTATTTTGGTTTAATTTAAAGATATAATAAAATCCATAATGATGTATTCCCATAAAAAATGTGATTAGTATGTGGGTTGAGAAAACAAACCAGATTTTAGTGATATACCATTACCCATATTATGGTAATGATTTTTCTGGAAAACTATAAATGTATCACTTCATCCATGGACACTGATTCTTTCTTCTTGAATTAATGATGCATTTGTTTAACTCATTGAATTACTGCACTTCTAGTTTGCTATATTTATATAATCGTATAATCCATAATAAAACACTTAATTGAAAAACAAATATATAACAATAAAACATCATAACCATTAATCAACCACATGAGTATCTACTGATCTTCTGCTAGCCACTCTAGAATCACAGTGCATTATGGGTAAAAATGTTAAACATCCTTCATTTGGCCTATGATAACATATTTGACCACAAAATGGGAATACATAATTGATCTATAGTCCATAAAAGCAGAAATCCTCCATTCATAAAATTTTCAATTTTGGTACCATTATTCCTCATAGATCCAATACCAATGATATTGATAAAAAAAATTATAATTTGAGGAGAATATGCCATAAAATTATAGTTAAATAAATTATATTCCCAATAATATAATTATTTTTTTATATACTATACATAGAAACTCAAAAACAAATTTATGTCTATATTTTTGAAAATGTAATGGATATCTTCTTTTTATTGTAAAATAATTATATCATAATAGATTGGGTCCCTATCACATCAGATGATAGACCAAAACCATTGTCTTAATGTGTTGAGTAATTTGGTTCCTCTCGGGGGTACATAGATATTGTTACCAAAAAAATTTCTTGTACTCGCTTGAAATTAATAATACTCCCACAAAATATAATGGTCCTTCACCAAATACAACATATCTAATCTGAGACATATGATGTTTCTAAATTATTTCTATATTAATCATCTTCTTCATATCATGATATTTTTCTTCAAAATGTTTAAACAAATTAATGTTCACTAAATTTTTCACTATTGTATTCATGTGTATAGATATATGGGATATGTACATGATAAAAGTTTTATATTATCTAGTTAAAAATATGATACTCTAGATGGGGAAATTCTTATGATCTTTTAGGGACATAAAATATCATCTTTATCTAGTTCAATTGAAATAATTTTCTTAAAACCATATACCCAGAGAATTTCACCGCATGGATACAAAATATATATTTGAACCTATTGGCATAAAGAAGATGTTCCAAAATCATACTCATTACAATCCCGAGATTTCTAGAAAGCTTCTTCTGTTTCTGTGAGTATATGAGAATGTAGTCAACAATCAAAATGATGAATGAGATTCGATATGGGAGGATAATCTTTTGAATTGGATCCATAAACACTACAAAAATATTCATCAATCCATGAAGCATCTCTAAAAAATATTATATCCATAAAAATATTTGAACCAACATTAATGGTATTCCCTTGTCTCTAAGGTATTTTTGGTGATGATTTATGGTCGATCAAAGATAACCATTAGGCTCCTTTTTAATAATAATGTATATTGTCCATCCTATGAAAGGGATAACTATTTATAATTTTCACCAGGTTCTTCTTCTAGTAATATACCTAGAGTTGATGATTACCATCCACCTACTAATTTAACAATTAATGTTTTCAAAAGGAATATTCACATAGCCTAATAATGACGTTGCAAACCATGCACTCATTTTTTACATAAATCTCATTTTGTACTCATAACTCAATATGATATTGTCATAATGAACTTTTATACAAAACTATTAAAATCACTTTCTAAATTTAAACTATTGCCTCAGGAAGAAGTCTAATATAGTCATCTAAAAATAAATCATATTAATGATGAATCAATGAAAAAATTGGGCATGTCACCCTTGATACTATTGAATGATAATAGGATGAAAAAATTCAAGATCATATTGAGATAAATCTTGTATGTACAAACCCTAACTGTAACCAATTATAATTCTGTGACCATCTCTTATATCCCTCTATTCAGTAAAGTAAATTATTTAAGTTGTTTATAACAACAAATTTCATATAGAATAAACGATTCAACCAATGAATACTGATAGTCACTTCAAAACTCATCATCTATATATTCATGAATTCCAATCGATGTCCATATTCTGAAAATACTATAGGATACTATGGGTATCACTATTGATCATCATCATTAGTTACCAATAGTCTATCAAGGGAATGTAACTCGAAATTACATTTCTAGCATTCCATTTTCGATAAAAACTTTTTAATATATAAAGGGATGGGAATCAGAAATATCCTATTACGAATTACGTAAATTATATGTTACATAACCGTATATATAAATGTTTATAGTTCCTCATTCCATCTACTAGTGTATAATTCCTTATGTACATAAGTAATTCTAGTGCTCCATGCATCAATATATGAGATACATGAACATCCTATATAATCCTGATCATCTCAACATGATGTTATATACATAGTTAGATCCCTGGGTAATAGACCATTTCTATCATGCACCTCCGTGGAACCACATCTTTAATATAATGAATAAAAACTATTCATGATGCCTCATATAAAAAATTTCTATCCAATATAATGATGTTTTATGTAAAATCTATGATATTTTCCTATATTCTAATATTTGAAACACTATAGTACTCCCCCCTAATGTGGATGATGAGAGCATACATTGTTCTGTATCCGTAAACATACTCTTCATGATACCTGAGGTGATAGTAGAGGATGTTCGATGAGGTAAATTAATATGATTAACGTTGGATGATATATTACCAATAGCTTACTTCCCTTCCAAAACCTTATCTATCATCAATTTCATATATTTATTGTTCATATTAGTCATCAGATCCAAATTCATGATCTGGAATCAAAGCTCAGGTAGAATTTGAATCACAAATGTTATAATGGTCTATACCTCATCAATAAAAATGATATGAGAAAAATGTAGTAACACATTTATGATTTCTAAGTAATATGACATTATAATCATCCCCTAACTAATCTCACAATAATCATGTTATTAGTCTTGAATCAACATACATGGATAGATCCCCATTATGATTATGTTCAAAACTTTTTACCACATAACACTGTCAAATTTTTAATCCTGATGAATAATGTCTCACTAGAATGAAATTACACCATGAAGTGTAAATGTTGCAAGATACACCTCCTAATACATTTTTGTATTTACCATGTTGATGATCATCACAATAATCCATATCCATTCTTCTATGTCCAATGGGTCTCCAACTCTATCGAATGATTGATTATCCTAGTGATTGATGTATAAATAAATGTCAACCATAGTCTTATAAAATATTAATAATTTTATTTCGGCATTATTGAAAATTATTATATAAACTTTTATTTCAAAATATTTTTTGTCATCATTTGTGAGGTAATTATCTTATGAATATAGAAGCTAAGAACATATTCTCATTGTTATTAAATAATTCTTCATATTATAAACAAATACGATAAGATTTATGACATTGAAAAACAATATAATTCTCTATGTGGGATCATAGAAGGTTCTCCAATGAGTCTTCCCACAACAATAGTTATATATATCAAAACACATACTATCATTATCCATCACTACACATTATTCAGAGTCATCACTACTAGATAACAAGGTTATATCCATGTACCTATAGCCACAATTATATAATTCTATTACTATATCTTAGTTTATAGCAACACTTCTATTAAAATTATGGCTAAATCAGTTTTTATTTCCTTGATTAAAAATTTTTGTATCTATGTTTTTTTTGACTATCTATCGGGCTCCTCCTCCACACTATCTGTGATTCCTCTCCTCCCCTAACCCCTTGCGACCCACCTTATACCCACAACCTATTCTCTCTTGGCGGCCCTCTCTTCTTAGTGCGACTTCTCCTTTCAGTAGAAATCCTAAACCCTCACGACTTCTCCACTCTCAGTGGTGACCACTAATCTCGGCAGAGACCTCACCTCTCAGTGGCAGCCTGTCTTCCCCAACAGCCTCAACAACCTCTCTTCTCCCTAATCCTCATCCCCCGACAGTTCCTGGACAGCCTTCACGACATTGCCCTATCCTCATCCCCCTTGCGACGATGCTCGTCACCGCCATCGAATGAGGAAACCCAATCAACTTCGTGGTAACATCTCATCTCTCAAGCATGTCCAAGTGAAATTCATTCTGGAATATTGATAGTGTTCTTCTTCAACCAAAATCCATCCTTCTCATGATTCTAGCCATGTTCACATCCCCCATTCATCCTTTACATTCTTTAGCGTTGTGCAGAATTTTGAGGTAGTGAAAATTCTTCATATATGCCCTTATTTTTGGTTTAGTTTGATTTGAAGCTTACATCCATGTATGGGATTCTTATTATCTATTATTTTTAGCATCTATCAAACTGCCATATTTCTGTTTTCTTTTAGGTGTTTGGAGGGATTAACAAATGTAGTGTTTTTACATGTATTTCCAGTTTGTTATTATTTCTAATTGATGATTCTTTGTCTAAATATGATGGTTTTATTATGTGCATGTTGTGAATATTGTGATATAGTTAAACCTTATGGTTGATTTAGGGTCCTTATGGAGGGGTATATGGGCAATCCATCTTTTGGGAATTATGTATGGATTCATGTTGAGGTTGATATGGCTTTCACCATTGTTAAAGAAGTGGTTCTAACCACTATGGATGAGGATATTAATCACGATATTTTTCTTGAGAGGATGCTATAATTCTATGATAATTATCAATTTTTTGGAAATATGGCCTCTGAATACAATATAAACAAAAAATGTAATTATTAAATGATTAGGGTACATGGTGATGTCTGTTTCCGGAGAATGAATGATAAGGGTTTGGTCCCACCTTCTGGTCATGACACATCTATAAAGGCCACTTCTCATAGGGGTGGATACAAGGGTGATCCAATCCTAGATGTTGCTAAGGGAAGTAATTTAGAAATTCCTCTAGTGATGTTGTTGTTTTCCATACTGTTGATGAGTCCGATCATATTCATGTTACTACCAATACAATTTTCATGGTCTCTAGTCAAGGTGTTTTTCCACAGAGTAGCTCACTACTTCATATTTTATGTAGGGTGTCATTCTAAAACCCAAAAAAGACACTACTGTAATGGTTTTGAATTATTCTGATGAGTTGGAACCTGAGATGGAAAATGCTTTAGTACTAGTTAAGGATATCATTGTTATGGAACCCAATCAGGTCACTGTTTCACTACCAGTGAAGGTTCAAATGAGATTGATATAGAGAAGTCCAATACATCAGTACCAAATAAGGACTTAAATGTTATGGAGCTTGAGAAGGTAATTTTTTACCACCAGGGAAGGCTTCATGTGTTGTCTATGATGAGGAACCATCTCCTACTTTACGTACAGAGCATGTTGATTATTATTTTCATTATCTGGATTTTCAACAGGATCATATTTAGAGAATTACCTTAGTTTCTGGTTCCTTTGGAGTTATTGAATTCTATACTAAGTAGGCTAATTATCTTACATTAATTAAAGGATATGGTTATCTTCATAGTAGTGATTTATCAATAGTTCCTTCATCATATATTTGAAGGAGGAAACTACTTTGAAGCCTTATTTTTACCCATATTTTATCATATAACTAGTTCAATTCCCTCATTACTAAATCCTATATAGGAGATAACAAGGAGTTTTCCCCATCCGAACAGGAAAAGTGTGACCACACATCTACGAATGCAATAGATTATAAGGGTGAAGTGATTTTCTAAGTTTTTGGTTTTGATAAAGGAAGGACACAATGTTGTGATAGGCCAAGTACTAGGCTATGGTCTTCTATGTAATGAAGGTCATATTTTATAACTTCAATGGACTTGGGGATACTCCCTTGGTTAAAACCCTTAGGCAAATTATTGTGAACATAAAACCTATATGGATTATTCTTATCAAGACAAGATTGAAGTTTTAGAATTGGATCTAATTCAAATGTAAATCTTTTGGTTAATCAATTTTTTATAAATATCAATTTGGTGCTACCACATAGTCCTTGTTGGTTCTTAATAATGATAGTGTCATTATCAATTCCTTTCATAATGATCATCAATCTGTAACCATATCTTATTGTATTGGTACCACTACTATTTATGTGACTTCTATCTATGCCTTCAATTAATATACATGATGAATATATCATTGAATAAATAGGGAATCCATATCAAATAATACTTTTAATAGTTGGATTTTTCTTGGTGACATTAATGGTATTTTGAGGCATGATTAAAAAACTATTAGTAATTTATATAAAATATCAACTAGTGAATTTTGTTCTTGTATTGATAAATGTGGCTTGGCCAAAGTTTCCATATCTAGAGTTGATTAAACATGGAGTCGATATACTTAATAGGGGAGGAAGAATGTAAATTAGATGGCTGCATTGTGTAATTAGATTAAAGGAATAGTGTAGTTGATTAATCTGGAATCACCCATCCATGATTTCATTCCGATCATATTCTATTAATTTAATTCTGAATTAATAGATCAAGGTCAACCCCACTTACTATCATGTTTAACAATTCTTTCCTTGTTGTTCTAGGCTGTAGATAAATAAATTTGGATTCCTGGAAGATTGATTTTGTATGATGTCTTTTACATATTATAACTTTTAAGATAAATATTTTAAAGGCCAAAATGAAATAATAGAGAAAATTATACTTTTTTAATCTTGATAGTGACATTAAGGAGAATTAATCACATTTGATTATTTTACAACAAAAAAACATGCCTCGGGATGTGCCCTCCCAGTTGGATATAAAATCCATATCCAAAATTGATATTATCCTTACTCTAATAGTGAACCTTTCTCGTAATAAATTTAATATTAGTTGGATGAAGGAGGGGGATCTAAATTAACATTTACTTCATACCATGCATAGGGTGAAAAACGTGAGGAGTATCACTTCTCTATAAATTATTAATAATATGTTTAGTTCTAATAATGGAATGTCAAATGCCATGACTTATTATATTGAGGATATTTACTCAGATAATGGAGAACGAAAAAACTGAAAAACTGATCAAATGAAATGAACCTAGAATTGATAATATTCATAATAAAAGGATAGTTAAGGCCCCCAGTGAAAAAGAATATTCATTCATCTCTCTTATAAATAAATTTGGATGGTGATTCTAGACTACATGTCTTGACAAAACTTTTTTCATGTTTTAATGGGACATTCTTCATCATGAGGTAATAAATGATTTGATGGAATTTTTTATTATTTTATCAATTCCTTTTTGGGTGAACACCAACATCATTATATTAATCCCAAAGAAAGATTATTATATGTATATAAAGTATTTAAAATATTTCTATTGGGTTTTTTTACAGAAGTTCATTAGAAAAATCATGATGCACAAGATGGGTGAGATTTCTAAGGGTTTTATTTTGAAAAATCAGGTTAGGATTTTCCCTTTGAGAAATATTGAGAATATACACTACAATGCTTCTAAATGAGTTAATATCATGTAGAGGAAGGTAAATGAAGGTAATATGTCCTTGAAGATTGATATATAAAAATCTTTTTATACAATGACATGGAGTTTATTTTTTCTATTCTAAAAAATAATGTTTTTTCACAGAGGTTCATTGATTTTATTTGTTATAACCTGTGCAGGGCCAGGATCTCTTTTCTGGTTAATTTGTCCCCATGGGGTTTCTTCTATTGTTAAAGAGTAGTTAGAAAAGAGAAACTTTATTTTGGATTTTATTTCATATAAATTAAGATTATATTAGTTTGTATCTAATTGATCTTGTTAATATTGGGCTTTAATAGTGGTTGGGATTTGCACGAGATTTCTTTTCACCATAACATTTGTTTTATACTGATGATATTTTTACCTTTATTAGTTATTATTAACATTTTATTCTATGCCATTCATATATACTTCTTCTTTATTTTGATGTAGTTATTTTATATTAATATGATATTATTTTTATAAGGTTATATACTCTCTATTGTATCATAACAATACACTCACTATTGGTTGTCTTCCTCTGACATATGTGGTAGCACACTTGTATCCATGTAACCAACTATCTTGGGTATCTGTTTTGTAGCTCTTGGGTTGGGAATTTACAATGTGGTATAAGAGGTTTCTTTTTATATTATCATGAAATATTTTTATGTCTAACATGATTCTATGAATGTGTCTATTCAGGGTAAATAATCATGTATGGGAGTGTTCAACACATGGAAGGGGAAAAGTCTAATTGTTTAGGGATGAGACTGTGTTCATATTGATAGGTATTAAAATTTAATATGATTTTCCCTTGATTGATTGATTTAAATTATTCTACACACATATTTGTGATATTAGCGTATTTTATCCCTGGGATTCATGGATTGAACATGTTGTTTCATTCATCATTCTAGGAACATAGAGATTTAAATGCCTGGAATATTCCCGGATATGTGGGTTTCATACCATGGTTTTATGTTATATGTGGTATTTTCCTTAGGTGATTTTATGAATTTATTCATGATTATTTATCATTATCTACCTGTATACCTTGATTTTGTGGTTTCTTATTTATAAATCAATATTATTTTCTATAATGTGATATCATATCATTTCTTTCCACTTATGCATCAATTTTTTGATCCCATAGACGAGATATACAACTTTTTTTCGAATTTTATAAGTGCTTTTGTGTTAAGGTTTCTTGATTGATTATTGAAATGGTTTTGAAAGCAGTTTTGTTAATGAAATTTATGAACTAGTGTTTTTTTAGAAACATAACACACTAGTTATTTTTCAAACTACTTATTATAAGGGGCAATTATTTCAATGATCTATTTTACATCACTTTTTATAAAATTAATCAACTGTGACAAATGATTTTGCAAACAAGTTTCTATTATGCTTATTTATGTTTTCATTTAGTGAATTTTAGTGGAAGTGTTTATCTTTGACAAAAAAAATGCCACCTATTTTTTAACTGGTCAAATGATGTTAAATGAACCTGAAGGCTTTTCTTGACATCACTTATTGTAAACTGATTATGATTACTGCCTCTATATAAGAGTCTCTATGATGATATTTATTGAAAATTTCTTGTAAGCCTAAGTGTTTTATTGTAATAATATACATATAGATTATTTATTGAAAATTGTTTACAACACTAAGTTTTTTAATACACTGTACAAACATGTTTTTTTGTTTGTCCCAGTTTTTTTAAAAAAACACATGTGATCATGTATTAGAGGGGAATGTCCAGGAGTAGGCTGTATGCATGGAGGGGGGCAGTGTATAGAGAGCAAGGGGTGTGGGGGTGCATGGGGAGGGAGGATATCTAGGGGTAGTGTGCAGTCGGAGGAGGTCTGTCCAGGGGGGTGAGGGATTGGGGTTAGTGTGAAGGGAGAAAGGGGTGTGGGGTTGTAGGTGGAGGGGGCCAGGGGTACAAGGTAGAGGGGGTGTTGAGGAGGGGGGGGGTCCGGGGTGGGGGTTGGGTGTTGTTTGTAGGTGGAGGGGGAATGGGGTGAGGGGGTGTAGGTGGGGTCTCCAGGGGGTAGTGTGCCAGGAGGGGTGGCATGGGCTATAGCGGAGGGGGCTGTCCAGGAGGGGGGATGTGGGGGCAGGGAGCTGGTGGTGTGGGGGTCAAGGGGGGGGGTGTCCAGGAAGGTGGGGATTCGGGGGTGGGGGTAGTGTGCAAGTAGGGGGAAGGGGGTGCAATGTGAGGGGTTTCTCCAAGAGGGGGGTGGAGAAGGGTGTCTAGGGGAAGAGTGTACAAGGGGCAGGGAGGGGGGAAATTGGTGTGGGGGTGCAGTGGTTGGGGGGCTGTCTAGGGGGTCGGGGGGTGGGTTGTCTAGGAGTGAGGGGGTGTCAGGGGGAATCCAAGAGGGAGGGGGGAGGGGATTCTAGGTGGGGGGGGGGGTTCCCATTAAGGAATTCATTAAAAAACATAATAGTTAATTGTTCAACCATATAGGTTTTAATGTGGCTGTAGGAGGTACACTAAATTAATCTTAAGTGTTTATAGAAAGGTGTCACTATTCATGATTTTTTATAATTTGAATCATTTATGAATTCCCATAACCATAATATTCGTTATTATTTTATATTGACATGTCATTGATGGTTAATTATTATTTTATGAAACAATACATATAATGTTAATTCATTTTCATGATTATTTATTTAATGTATGTTTATATGTATTAGAATTGATAGACACTAGATGTACAACATTGATCAGATCACTGATGAATTTTAGAAGAGTAACGAAATTTCAGGGAATTTACATCCACTAGTTATTTATATGGAAGATTTATTTGATGCCCGTGTGAAGTGCGTGTAATGTGACATTTCCATTCGACTGTTGTTTTATATCAACAAGTCTGCTAATAAGGTGGGTTTATCAACTTCTACGTTTATAGCATTTTTTATCAACACTAGAGAACTTTTCATTTTATGTCAAAAGTGTTTTATATTCATTGTAAATTCCTATTTCTCACATTCTAAACATTCATGTTGATGAAAATTGGTTTTCTCTTATTTCACATGATAATTATTGTTTGAAAATTTCATATTCACATGACAAATTAGGGATTTCTCAATGTTTTTCATTTTATTGGTTTATCCTTTTATAACTCCTCGGACTATATGATCAAACAATCTTTCTTATCATGTTCAACATTCTTTATAGGTGTTGATCCATTTTTTATGGTATATTCTATTTGATTAGAAATTGTGTCCTCTAGTAATATTTTATTAGTGGGTGGCATAAAAACATGTATCAAAAAAAACAAAATTACGTTTAAACTTGAGCCAAAGTAATGATATACCATTAACAGGAAAAATAATTTATAATTAATAGGAATTTACTAATTTATTGTGTCATTTTGAATCATGGATCTATATCTCCCTTGCTTGCAGGAACATGATTTGACCCATGGGGCATTGTGGTTCTTATATGTTGGGCGGTGAAGTGTATAGTCACAGGATAAATGTATGTTTTAGTTTAGCATTACTTTTATTTTCTTTATCACATTGGCCACATAGGTCATTTAATTAATTCTATGGAAAAAGGGTAATTATATTCTGCAAAGGTGGCATATGGGATTCAGATTGATTCAGTCCACAAGATTTGATCTGAGGTAAGATTATATGCTTACAAGTTGTCTCGTACCTCATTTCATTGGGGATTTAAGTGTTTTTACTCTATCTTATATGTTCTTATGTGTGTTGGATCATTTCATGTTGGTTCGGGTGGAATTGGTTCTCCCAATAATGGTAAGGCTTCTATGCAATTGGTGGGTTTCTCACTAGTTAGGTAACATCCTTTTTGTGTTTTAATGTTCCTAATATCCTTTTTGTTGTGTGATGATCCATTCTTTTTGGTTTCAAGTAGCCATGTTAAGGGGGAATCAACTACTTCTGCATATGAATGAATGTATATGTATGTGGGTTCCCATGATACATGTATAGTCAACCATGGAAGTGATTATGCATGTTTGGGGCTATGTGTCCCCATGTATATAGATATAAATGCATACACAGGTGAGTGGAGACTAGTAAATGCTTATAATCATATGTTCAAGGACCCCCTTGCACATTCTCATGGTCATATATGTGTGTGAATAGGGGATAAGTGTCCTTGAATGTGTGTGAAGGTGCGTATAACCAGTGGGGGAGCAACAGATTTTAGTTAGAAAGCTCCAAGAGACAAAGTGGACAGTTTGGTTCCACCTTGATGTAGGATCCCTCTTCCACCCTCTTTAATTCATGAATGCTTTAAATTGAATTTATCTTCTTTACTAATTTTGCTTTATTATACTGAATTGCATATATTGAATAAGTGTTCTTTAATACAATAGTTTTATTTGATATATAAATTTATGTTTTTATAATAAAACCCCATCAATAGAGGTGTGTTGTCTGCGAAAACTCATAGGGATAGTTATGTTGATCTATTTGCTTAATTTATTGCATTTGATTTGTGGTGAATGAGTTTTAGAATAAATGATAATTATAATTAAATGAATTATGTGAAAAGAAAATACATGATTTTTCAATAAAACCCCTCCAATGGAGGTGTGCTATATTCTATCCCAAATAGTAGTAATAGTTATTTGTATCATTTTTACATTTGGTATGAGTCTTTCATATACCTCTTATTGGTGTTTTTTTGTGTCTTGTTAGTTTTTGTTTTTTCTAAATAATATAAAGTGGATTCTCATTCTCTTTTAACTAAAATTACATTGCATGAGTAGGTGTATGCCTTGACCATGGCACTTTCCTTTTCACACATTGAATTTTATAAATAAAATCTCCATGTTTAGGAAATGTGAATGATTTTGTAAATGGATTGTGTAGGGTGTATGATTGTATTAGGTCGTTTTGTTTCCCTATAGAGATTGCGTCATTATGTCGCTATCTACAACCTTATCTGGTGATCCATTGTTATAGAATATTTAATAGTTTATTTGTTCTATCATATGTTGGTGTGGTGACGGTCAGATTTTTTCCCCGCCTCCTCCCTCTCACATTGCACATGGCCAAGAAATGTTATCCCGTGGATGTCGTTGGACTGGGCCAACACACCACGGTCACACTGCAGTCATGTCGCGGTCACGCCATTGTCATGATGTGGAAGTTCCTTGATTTGGCCATGCTCCAGGATGACACACCACGACGTTTCAAAGTGATATTATTCCATGAGTCTTGTGATCATTGTTGAGAATGACTAATCACAATTTCTTGTAGTGGAGAAATGACCAGAATGTTGCCCCGCCACCTTCCAATCCCTTCACTTCTGGTCAGAATATCCTACACTGCAGATGTCAATAGACTAGGCCAACACGCCGCGGTCATGCTGCGGTCATGTCGTAGTCACGCTACTGTCACGAAGTGGTCAAGCCATGATTTGGCCCTGCTCTAGGAAGAAACCATGCGGTAGTTCATAGAGATAGTATTCCATTAGTCTTGTTTTCAATGTTGAGACTGACAAACCACAACTTATGATAGCGAGGTGATGGCCAGAATGTTTCCCTGCCTCCTACTGCTCCCTTCGATCCTGGCTGGAATATGATGCCCCACAGATGTCACTAGACCAGGCCAACACACCGTGGTCACGCCATGGCCATGCCGCGGTCGCACCACAGTCATGCTGCGGTCACGCTGAGGTCATGCGACGATCACATCATGGTAATGCCGTTATATGGCCCTAGTCTATGATGAAACCCTGTGGCGGCTCGTAGAGATAGTATTCCATGAGTCTTGTGAACAATGTTGAGACTGACTAAACACAATTTATTCTGGTGGGGTGACAACTGGAATGTTACCCCGCCTCCTCCCTCTCCCTCCACTCCTGAACAGAAGATGATGCCCTATGGATGTCACTGGAGTGGGCCAACACGCCGCGGTCATGCCACAGTCAAGCTGTGGTCACATCGTCATCACCCCGCAGTCACACTACGGTCATGCCATAGTCATGCCACGGTCACGTGACGGTCACGCCGTGATTTGGCCCTAATCTAGGAATAATCACTGCGGAAGTTCGTAGTGATAATAATTCCTGAGTCTTGTGACCAATGTTGAGACTAACAAATCACAATTACTTCTGGCTGGGCGATGGCTAGAATGTTTCCCCACCTCCTCCCGCTCCCTTTGCTCCTGGATGGAATTTTCTACCCCGTGGATGTCGCTGGACTAGGCCAACACACTGAGGTCATGTGACGGTAATTCCTTGATTTGGACCTTCTCTAGGATGGCAACCAGTGGTGGTTAGCACTGATAGTATTCAATGAGTCTTGTGATCAGTGATGAGACTGACTAATCACAATTTCTATCGACATGGTGAAATACGGAATGAGGCCCCACCTCCTCCCACTTCCTTCACTCCTAGTCAAATGATGATGCCCAGCAGATGTCGTTGGACCGGGCCAACATGTTGCGGTCATGCCACAGTCACGCTGCGGTCACGCCGCGGTCATGCCTTAGTCACGCAGTGGTCACCACATAGTAATTTCATGATTTGGAACTGCTCCAGCCACATCCTTCCACCAAGATCCCCCTTCCACCATTATATTTTCCCACTACCACCATCATTTCAACCTGCAACAGCCCCCCTTCCACCTTCGAATCACCCCACACTATCCCTCCTTCACCTGCAACCAGCCCCCATCCACCGACTTTCTAACCCATTCAACCTACATTCGATCCTGCACCAGCACCCAAACACCTGCAATCCAGCCCGCACCAGCCACCACACCAGCCACCACACCAAGCCTCCTACTAAACACTCATGCCATCCCTCTTACACCCGTAAAACAGCCCCATACAGTAGTTCCATCCCTTAGAATCCCTCAAACACCTATATCCCATCCCGCACCAGCCCCTACCACATTCCCAACTGCCCCTAGCCACATGAAATCTAGCCCACACTAGCCCCATGCCCCCTATTCTACCTCGCACAATCCCCCTTCAATCCCCCTACCACTTTCCTTACCACCAACACCAGCCACTCCCGCCTGCACCAGCCACTACAGTAGCTCCCAACCTCCTGTATTTCAGGATGTGTGAGAAAATTCCATGAAAATCTAAAAATGGGAAGGTGAAAGAAGATCCCCTTTCCTGAGAAATCTTTTCCGTAGAATGTAGCCATGTTAAATTCCATTAATGTTCACCAAGAACACTACGGAAGAGACACATATTTTAACCCAAGACGAGAACCTAGCCAGGAAGGCAAGCATATCCAAAGCATCCCAGATGAAGTTCCACCTAACCAAATCCAAATCCTTGATTAAATAAATCTTTAAGGCACATATTGAAACCCCAGAATCAAGATGGAATCCCCCACAATATTTCATGGGTACCAGTATTCGTAGGATAAATTAGTTTTGGTACAGATGATTAAGTATATTTTTATCCATATTTAGATTTATGAGTCACTTAATGTTATTTTTTTAAACCTCATACTAGAGGGTCCATGTTATAAGTGGTGGAAGTCTCTTATTCAGAAAAACCTAGACAAAGACTATTCTTTGAAATGATTCAAGGCATTGTTCATTTTGTATTCCTTCGTAATGAATTGATGGTACTTGTAACAACCCGAGATTTTATGAAAAATATTTTTTTTAATTTCATTAATGTCTTGTGTTATACGCTACACCAAAAGGAGCTTTCACAACACACATCTCTGACCTGGCTTGAATTACACGCAATCGTGACCTTCCACGATAGCGTGTGTTGTACGCAACACCAAGTTTCGCTAAACAACGATATGCTATTAAGATATTATTAAAACTAGCAGTCATGAATAGTAATAACCACTTTTGAAATTTTGTAAATTTTATTTTTCAAAAAGGACTTAATTTATGGATTCGGAGTATCAAATTTAGCCTAAGGTGAAATATTGGTACTTTTCGGATAACTTTCATATTCTGATGAATAGTGAAAATTACTAAATTTTAATTAAAAACAACTTTTTTAATCGAAATAATTAATTGTGATAAATTATTAATTTGAGTGGTTTTAAAGTATATTTAGAATATATTTTTACAATTCAATACAATGTTGGTCATTGTATGTAATTTCACATTTACACCAGACATAAACAAGTGTCAATCTTTTGATATATATTGTTTCTTAAAAACACGCTATTTGTTTTAACAACGGGATTTAATTATAAAATTAATTAATGCAACCTCTATGTTATGAATTTTGTAAAATAGACTTCATTTTTGAATTCGGAATATGAAATATAGCTTAGGATGAAATTTTGGCATTTTTCTGAAAACCTTCAATTTTTTATGAATAGTGAAACAACTAAGTGGTAGGTTAAAAACTGAATTTTGCATAAAACATAATTTTACCGCTTCTGTGAATGGAATTTAAAAAATCCAACAGACACGGTTGATATCAGTAAGTAAAATGTTGTTCAATGAGATAAAAATAATTTTTTGGTGAATAGTAACTTTTTACTTTTTTTTACCGCGGTTAATAGTAAATAGGGTAACTAAGGGTAAATATGATATTACTATTACCCTAACAAATGTCCTAATTCTATTGGATAAGTGTAATTCGACCAAAAACAACCTTATGAATAAAATATGACCATTTAGGCCCACTTGAGTTAGATTAGGACATTTATTATTAATTTATTTAAAGAAGGGTTAAAATATTTAAAATCAAAGTTTAATAAGTAAATAATTTTTAATATGAGGTTATACATAAAATAAATTAGACAATAAATATTCATTAGAAAGCGAAAAATATTTCATACATAATGGTATTTTATTTATAATTTTTAGAAATTAAATAATTTAATTTAATTATGACACAACAAGGATGCAGTAATTATCTTATTTATGAAATATTGACATAATTGATGGTATAAACACCAAAATAAATGTAATTTGAGACTTTTTATGAATTAAAAAAATTTTCTAGGTTACTATGATATATTAATGTTGATTTAATCAACTTGGTTCGAACATATAATTCTGTTATGACTTTCACAAAAATCATATATTAAATAGTGTCAAAATTGACACAAAATAGTTTTTAAATCAAATATTATATTATTAATTGTTATTTTATTCCTAAAAATCTAAGGTTCGGCCAAATGACTTAGATAAGGATATATATATTAATAATAAACAATTTGGGGTTCGTTTGGCATGTTATAGTAAGTGTATTAACCATATAGTGAAAGAAAACAAAAAGACATGGTAAAAGTTAAATTATTTATCTTAGAGTTAAATCTAATTGATAAGGTTAAAATAATACGCTAAACTTGTCTAAATCTTATTGGTTGATAGGATTTCGACCCATCCCCACTTTAGCTCCGAAATAAGACCATTTGGAACCATTATAAACCGATTTTGACTTTAATATAAAATAATATTTTGAGGTATTTCTAAGGTGCCCCTCTCCTCCCTTATAAAAGGACACCTCCCCCCCTCCTCTTCACACCAATTTGAGAACTCAAGCTCGGCCAAACCCTGCCGAAATCTCTTCTCCACTTCACTAGAAACATCCTAGAGGTTCTGGTCTTCCTCAAAGACCAATTTTAGTGCCCTAAGAGGAGGTCTCAAAGAGGCGCTTCAAAGAAGAGGTAATTACCGTTACCAATCCTTTCATCTTTATTTCTTCTTCCACTTCTTCTTCTTAGGTTGTTTCATTATGAAGTAATAACATAAGTATCACTAATATACTGATATGTTATTATAAGTATGAAACAACATTATTTCACCATCTATCCATCCTACGGAAAAAGAAATCACCGCGCGTGCGTACGTACGGAATACCGTCTCCACGCCGTGGTGTAATCTATTTTCCACCACCACCTTACATGGATGGGTATAATGGTGTAATGAATAACTATACATAGTTATTAAAACATAATATTGATTCTGATATATTGTATAATCCACTCCACTCCAATTCAATATTTATGGAAATGATATCATCGCTCGTGCGTACGTAAGAAATACCGTCTCCACGACGCGATGAGATTCATTCTCAATGATTAACCATTTAAGAATGATTATAAAGTATATATAAGAAATAATAATGAAATATATGACATTATAAAGATACTGGATTTATGTATATATATATATATGTATGTCATCTACTTACTTCCATTCAAGACAATAAGAAAAGGAAAACAGCGTTCATGCGTACGTACGGACTACCGTCTCCATGAACGGTGTTTTTTCATTTCATTTATCTATCTATTATATATATATATATATACTGAATATATATGATATATAAATCATATTTTATATTCATGAAGTAAGTAAATCATGATATAACTAATAATAATGTCAAGAACAACAAGTCCAAACACCTACGATAAATGAAACAATTTTACCCAAAACGCTTCTTTAACATGAATTTACAAAAGAACGGGTAATATAAATTCATAAGGGGACCATATATGATATAATAACAATTAATATGATTCTGTAATAAGTCAATAACATGATTTAAATCATTATACCGGAGTTTCGGACACGTACAAAGCAAGTCGGACCTAAGGTAAGGGAAATATCACAATCTCATTTTTATCCGAGATTGTTTATTCGTAAGTATTTACTGGGGTGTATTTTATTATCCACATCCATGTTTCATAAATATGTAATATTATTTACATCCACCTACAATTGTTTAAATCCATTTTTACCCTTCGGTGAGTTTTTATTAATATGTATGAAAGGAATCTTTTGTCGTTTTTCGTACGAGGTACTTTTTGACTTTTCCGACAAAAGAACGAAGAATGTTTTTTTAACTTATACGGCATGAATGGATTTTTAAAACATTATTTCCAAGAAGCTTTCATTACATGTTTTCAAGTTAATTTTTAATCAACTTATTTTAGTTTTAAATTGTAAGACATGTTAATAAAGGAAAATGTTTTTAAGTAGAAATGATATTTTCCTCAAGAATGGATTTCAAGTGTTTTATTAAAATTATTTTCCATATAAGAAAATAAAGTGTTCTGTTTCTATCCCTATTATTACATGTATTTGATTATGTTGTGATGGAAGTATTTTTATGAATTCCTTTATCTTATATGAATTGTTTTATGATGCCATGTTGTTTAAGAATCCCATTTTTATTACATGGGTAATGCAATGATGTATGATTTATGATTTTGTGGCACACATAAGAATGGTATCATTATGAGATGGGTGGGACCTATATCTCCCTCCAATTCATTGGTTAACGATTTTATATCTCAAGAGATAGACATGGCTGGAATGGTAGGTTATACCGGTTCAGTGAAACAGGACTGAAACGAGGGTTACTCGATTCCGAAAGGGACTTTGTCCACTAAGATAGTCTTGGCAATAAGTATTGACTAACAAGAAACGATTCTCTATGATTATGTGTGAATGCCACAAAGTTTCATGTTTTAAGTTAGATTATTGTTATTACATTTCAATGCCATGATTTATCCCATGTTATGAAATTTTGATCTCTTTTGCAGGTTAAGATTTCCAAAAGTTATGTGCTTGTGTATATGATGTGATTGATATTTCTTTTTTTTACCCTTACTGAGCATTTGAGCTCACCCTTTTATGTTTTCTTTTCCCCAGGATATAAAGAAAGGTTTTAGGTAAAAAAGGGGAAGATCTTTATGGGAGAAATAGAAGATCTTTCACCGCGATTAGAAGATTATGTTACGAGTTTCCAAAGACACTAAACTATTACGATCCTTGTGTGTGTGTTTTTGTTATGTACTAAGTATTCCGCAAAAGTAATGTAATGTCCATGTACGTCAATCTTCGGGTCTCTACAGTTGGTATCAGAGGCAAAGGAGGAATGAATGAATCTGATCCTTGGGAACTCTCACTTGTCAGCGTTGGACGAAGCATGGCTCTCCGCCCAAGGGCTTCATGAGAAAATGGTTGCCACTGTGGATGGTGGTGTGTCCTGCCCAGGTGGTGTAGCCGCCCATGGAGTGCCCTGATAGGTATCAATTATAGTCCACTGGAAGTAATTCCAGACCGCTATAGTTGGTATCAGAGGAAAGGTTTAGTCAACCTTTGGAAACTAGGATGCGAAAACATTAGTGAGATCCCTAGAGATATTTCTAAGGTATGTCTAGGGATGTCCCTAAGGTTAAGTATACGTATAGGTTATAGTACTAGAACTACGCTAACGATCATAGAATTAAACCTATGATGTTAGATATTGAAGGTACTCCCCCTTTATTATGTTGTTTTTCCTAGCATGATTTTTTCCTCTCACAATATTCTTTTTCGGTTTTAGAAAATGGCTGGAAACCAGATGATTCACGATAATGGAGAATATGATAGACAATGGAATGATATTCTTCATAATGAAATGGGATTTGGAAGTCCAAACATCATTATTATGTCGAATCAGTAATCTCATAATATGATCAATAAAGTAAAATTTGGTAAGTTTCCTAACTCGGAAAATAAGAGAAAGATGGAGTTTCATGATGATCATAGAGGAAAGAAAGATCAATTTTCCTTATGTAAATCATGTGGGAAGAGGCATCGAGGAGAATGTTTCAAAGGAACTGGAAGATGCTTTGGGTGTGGAAAAGAAGGACACAAAGCAAGTAAGTGCAAAGGAAAAGGTTCAGTTAACACCATGGATGAGGATAATGGGATTGCTACGACATGAACAATGGTTAAATGTTTTAAATGTGGAATGTACGGGCATTATGCAAACCAATGCCCTAAGGGAAAGTCTCATGAAGAGAATCAGTATGGTCGTATGGGAAGTATTTATGTTGATGATGATGAAGAGACTACAAATGATATGTGAGATGAAAGAATTGTTGAATCTCGGTAAATGGTTTAAGAATGTAGTGGAATGATTACATGTTTATCATGTGTAATGTTGTATAAGAAATCTCATGGTTCTATGGAATAAAGAGACATCTAAGGATTGTTACACTGTTGTCTTTCCTTGAGTTATAAAAGTGTATGATTAATGGTACCACTATCCATGAAAGGATATTAAGATATTTTTGGAATTTAGATGATATGCGCATAATGAAGGGATAAGGAGAAAATTAAATGTTTAACAGTATTCATAAGCTCATGATTGATATAAGGACTAAGTGATATCATGGGTTGAGTATATAGAATTTTGAGGATTTTGATATGTGGAAAGTGTTAACTTTTAACAACATTCATGTTTTCACTATGTTTCAATGGGTATTCAAGAGAATACATGATTAAGGCCTTTGAATGTTTAGAATGTGACCAACAAGACATATCTTATGATATATGGGGATCAACGATGGTATTAAATCTCTGGTAATCGTTTTCACTATATTATGAGAGTGGACTAAAGTATTATGGATAAGCCTAAGGATTGTTGGACATAAGTTAGTATTGTTTAAGGATAGAGGTTTTTTTTGATATTATTGATGGGATGTTATAGTAATATAGTTTTAGAAAAAGGACAACCTGCTGGATGAGCGACAGCCCATCGCGTCGGACAAGGCTGTGGGAATCGAACCCACAACCGAAGTGCGACTGGCCTTTATCGCCTACCACTGTCCTACAGGAAGTCCCTGTTTAGTAGAAACTTGTTTTTATTATATTAAGCAGTATGATATATGAAGTATAAGTTCATTTTAGGAACCATATATGATTAATCTCACTATAGATCGACTTATGTATATAATTTTTGCTAACCTTTTGTTTGAGACAGATGGAATGACCCGTCATTCTATCACATGATCTGCTAACACTTCACGAATAACAAATTCAACTTAATTTATTTAAGAGATGAAGTGGAAATTGTTCAAGGCACGAACAACAGTGAGATTGTACCAAAATAAAGTAAGTATTTATTCTAATTCAAATTTTCAACTTTAGGGAAATGATCTTGAAAACCAAAAATGTTTTCCTAGTGATCTTATACCTGATGTATCAGATGGTACCTTATATCATCACAAATTTATGGATTTGTGATTGCTAGATTTTCCATAGCCATGTTATCTACATCTCTCCATCAGAACATGATGGTTAGATTTCTCTTCCATATCCATATTTTTACCTATGTGGAAACCCAGTGATTAGTTTATTTAGGTAACCGTTACGTTTCATACTTTTGTTTTTAAATATTTGTTTTGGTATTCCTTTTTACGATGTGGGTTTCTATTAAAGAAACTTTCGAATAGTAAACCATTTATAACCCCGACGAATTTCGAGGGCGAAATTCATTTTAAGGGGGGTAGAATGTAACACCCCGAGATTTTATGAAAAATATTTTTTCTAATTTCATTAATGTCTTGTGTTATACGCTACACCAAAAGGAGATTTCACAACACACATCTCTGACCTGGCTTGAATTACACGCAATCGTGACCTTCCACGATAGCGTGTGTTGTATGCAACACCAAGTTTCGCTAAACAACGATATGCTATTAAGATATTATTAAAACTAGCAGTCATGAATAGTAATAACCACTTTTGAAATTTTGTAAATTTTATTTTTCAAAAAGGACTTAATTTATGGATTCGGAGTATCAAATTTAGCCTAAGGTGAAATTTTGGTACTTTTCGGATAACTTTCATATTCTAATGAATAGTGAAAATTACTAAATTTTAATTAAAAACAACTTTTTAATCGAAATAATTAATTGTGATAAATTATTAATTTGAGTGGTTTTAAAGTATATTTAGAATATATTTTTACAATTCAATACAATGTTGGTCATTGGATGTAATTTCACATTTACACCAGACATAAACAAGTGTCAATCTTTTGATAGATATTTTTTCATAAAAACACGCTATTTGTTTTAACAACGGGATTTAATTATAAAATTAATTAATGCAACCTCTATGTTATGAATTTGGTAAAATAGACTTCATTTTTGAATTCGGAATATGAAATATAGCTTAGGATGAAATTTTGGCATTTTTCTGAAAACCTTCAATTTTTTATGAATAGTGAAACTACTAAGTGGTAGGTCAAAAACTGAAATTTGCATAAAAAATAATTTTACCGCTTTTGTGAATGGAATTTCAAAAATCCGACAGACACGGTTGATATCAGTAAGTAAAATGTGGTTCAATGAGATAAAAATAATTTTTTGGTGAATAGTAACTTTTTACTTTTTTTAACCGCGGTTAATAGTAAATAGGGTAACTAAGGGTAAATATGATATTACTATTACCCTAACACATGTCCTAATTCTATTGGATAAGTGTAATTCGACCAAAAACAACCTTATGAATAAAATATGACCATTTAGGCCCACTTGAGTTAGATTAGGACATTTATTATTAATTTATTTCAAGAAGGGTTAAAATAGTTAAAATCAAAGTTTAATAAGTAAATCATTTTTAATATGAGGTTATACATAAGATAAATTAGACAATAAATATTCATTAGAAAGATAAAAAGATTTCCTACATAATGGTATTTTATTTATAATTTTTAGAAATTAAATAATTTAATTTAATTATGACACAACGAGGATGCAGTAATTATCATATTTATGAAATATTGACATAATTGATGTTATAAACACAAAAATAAATGTAATTTGAGACTTTTTAGGAATTAAACAAATTTTCTAGGTTACTATGATATATTAGTGTTGATTTAATCAACTTGGTTCGAACATATAATTCATTTATGACTTTCACAAAAATCATATATCAAATAGTGTCAAAATTGACACAAAATAGTTTTTAAATCAAATATTATATTATTAATTGTTATTTTATTCCTAAAAATCTAAGGTTCGGCCAAATGACTTAGATAAGGATATATATATTAATAATAAACAATTTGGGGTTCGTTTGGCATGTTATAGTAAGTGTATTAACCATATAGTGAAAGAAAACAAAAAGACATGGTAAAAGTTAAATTATTTATCTTAGAGTTAAATCTAATTGATAAGGTTACAATAATACGCTAAACTTGTCTAAATCATATTGGTTGATAGGATTTCGACCCATCCCCACTTTAGCTCCGAAATAAGACCCTTTGGAACCATTATAAACCGATTTTGACTTTAATATAAAATAATATTTTGAGGTATTCCTAAGGTTCCCCTCTCCTCCCTTATAAAAGGACACCTCCCCCCCTCCTCTTCACACCAATTTGAGCACTCAAGCTCGGCCAACCCCTGCCAAAATCTCTTCTCCACTTCCCTAGAAACATCCTAGAGGTTCTGGTCTTCCTCAAAGACCAATTTTAGTGCCCTAAGAGGAGGTCTCAAAGAGGCGCTTCAAAGAAGAGGTAATTACCGTTACCAATCCTTTCATCTTTATTTCTTCTTCCACTTCTTCTTCTTAGGTTGTTTCATTATGAAGTAATAACATAAGTATCACTAATATACTGATATGTTATTATAAGTATGAAACAACCCTATTTCACCATCTATCCATCCTACGGAAAAAGAAATCACCGCGCGTGCGTACGTACGGAATACCGTCTCCACGCCGTGGTGTAATCTATTTTCCACCACCACCTTACATGGATGGGTATAATGGTGTAATGAATAACTATACCTAGTTATTAAAACATAATATTGATTCTGATATATTGTATAATCCACTCCAATTCAATTCAATATTTATGGAAATGATATCATCGCTCGTGCGTACGTAAGGAATACCGTCTCCACGACGCGATGAGATTCATTCTCAATGATTAACCATTTAAGAATGATTATAAAGTATATATAAGAAATAATAATGAAATATATGACATTATAAAGCTACTGGATTTATGTATATATATATATATGTATGTCATCTACTTACTTCCATTCAAGACAATAAGAAAAGGAAAACAGCGTTCATGCGTACGTACGGACTACCGTCTCCATGAACGGTGTTTTTTCATTTCATTTATCTATCTATTATATATATATATATATACTGAATATATATGATATATAAATCATATTTTATATTCGTGAAGTAAGTAAATCATGATATAACTAATAATAATGTCAAGAACAACAAGTCCAAACACCTATGATAAATGAAACAATTTTACACAAAACGCTTCTTTAACATGAATTTACAAAAGAACGGATAATATAAATTCATAAGGGGACCATATATGATATAATAACAATGAATATGATTCTGTAATAAGTCAATAACATGATTTAAATCATTATACCGGAGTTTCGGACACGTACAAAGCAAGTCGGACCTAAGGTAAGGGAAATATCACAATCTCATTTTTATCCGAGATTGTTTATTTGTAAGTATTTACTGGGGTGTATTTTATTATCCACATCCATGTTTCATAAATATGTAATATTATTTACATCCACCTACAATTGTTTAAATCCATTTTTACCCTTCGGTGAGTTTTTATTAATATGTATGAAAGGAATCTTTTGTCGTTTTTCGTACGAGGTACTTTTTGACTTTTCCGACAAAAGAACGAAGAATGTTTTTTTAACTTATACGGCATGAATGGATTTTTAAAACATTATTTCCAAGAAGCTTTCATTACATGTTTTCAAGTTTATTTTTAATCAACTTATTTTAGTTTTAAATTGTAAGACATGTTAATAAAGGAAAATGTTTTTGAAGTAGAAAGGATATTTTCCTCAAGAATGGATTTCAAGTGTTTTATTAAAATTATTTCCCATATAAGAAAATAAAGGGTTCTGTTTCTATCCCTATTATTACATGTATTTGATTATGTTGTGATGGAAATATTTTTATGAATTCCTTTATCTTATATGAATTGTTTTATGATGCCATGTTGTTTAAGAATCCCATTTTTATTACATGGGTAATGCAATGATGTATGATTTATGATTTTGTGGCACAGATAAGAATGGTATCATTATGAGATGGGTCAGACCTATATCTCCCTCCAATTCATTGGGTAAAGATTTTATATCTCATGAGATAGACATGGCTGGAATGGTAGGTTATACCGGTTCAGTGAAACAGGACTGAAACGAGGGATACTCGATTCAGAAAGGGACTTTGTCCACTAAGATAGTCTTGGCAATAAGTCTTGACTAACAAGAAACGATTCTCTATGATTATGTGTGAATGCCACAAAGTTTCATGTTTTAAGTTAGATTATTGTTATTACATTTCACTGCCATGATTTATCCCATGTTATGAAATTTTGATCTCTTTTGCAGGTTAAGATTTCCAAAAGTTATGTGCTTGTGTATATGATGTGATTGATATTTCTTTTTTTTACCCTTACTGAGCATTTGAGCTCACCCTTTTATGTTTTCTTTTCCCCAGGATATAAAGAAAGGTTTTAGGTAAAATAGGGGAAGATCTTTATGGGAGAAATAGAATATCTTTCACCGCGATTAGAAGATTATGTTACGAGTTTCCAAAGACACTAAACTATTACGATCCTTGTGTGTGTGTTTTTGTTATATAATAAGTATTCCGAAAAAGTAATGTAATGTCCATGTACGTCAATCTTTGGGTCTCTACAGTTGGTATCAGAGGCAAAGGAGGAATGAATGAATCCGATCCTTGGGAACTCTCACTTGTGAGCGATGGACGAAGCATGGCTCTCCGCCCAAGGGCTTCATGAGAAAATGGTTGCCACTGTGGATGGTGGTGTGTCCCGCCCAGGTGGTGTAGCCGCCCATGGAGTGCCCTGATAGGTATCAATTATAGTCCACTGGAAGTAATTCCAGACCGCTATAGTTGGTATCAGAGGAAAGGTTTAGTCAACCTTTGGAAACTAGGATGTGAAAACATTAGTGAGATCCCTAGAGATATTTCTAAGGTATGTCTAGGGATGTCCCTAAGGTTAAGTATACGTATAGGTTATAGTACTAGAACTATGCTAACGATCATAGAATTAAACCTATGATGTTAGATATTGAAGGTACTCCCCCTTTATTATGTTGTTTTTCCTAGCATGATTTTTGCCTCTCACAATATTCTTTTTGGGTTTTAGAAAATGGCTGGAAACCAGATGATTCACGATAATAGAGAATTTGATAGACAATGGAATGATATTCTTCATAATGAAATGGGATTTGGAAGTCCAAACATCATTATTATATCGAATCAGCAATCTCATAATATGATCAATAAAGTAAAATTTGGTAAGTTTCCTAACTCGGCAAATAAGAGAAAGATGGAGTTTCATGATGATCATAGAGGAAAGAAAGATCAATTTTCCTTATGTAAATCATGTGGGAAGAGGCATCGAGGAGAATGTTTCAAAGGAACTGGAAGATGCTTTGGGTGTGGAAAAGAAGGACACAAAGCAAGTAAGTGCAAAGGAAAAGGTTCAGTTAACACCATGGATGAGGATAATGGGATTGCTACGACATGAACAATGGTTAAATGTTTTAAATGTGGAATGTACGGGCATTATGAAAACCAATGCCCTAAGGGAAAGTCTCATGAAGAGAATCAGTATGGTCGTATGGGAAGTATTTATGTTGATGATGATGAAGAGACTACAAATGATATGTGAGATGAAAGAATTGTTGAATCTCAGTAAATGGTTTAAGAATGTAGTGGAATGATTACATGTTTATCATGTGTAATGTTGTATAAGAAATCTCATGGTACTATGGAATAAAGAGACATCTAAGGATTGTTACATTGTTGTCTTTCCTTGAGTTATAAAAGTGTATGATTAATGGTACCACTATCCATGAAAGGATATTAAGATATTTTTGGAATTTAGATGATATGCGCATAATGAAGGGATAAGGAGAAAATTAAATGTTTAACAGTATTCATAATCTCATGATTGATATAAGGACTAAGTGATATAATGGTTTGAGTATATAGAATTTTGAGGATTTTGATATGTGGAAAGTGTTAACTTTTAACTACATTCATGTTTTCACTATGTTTCAATGGGTATTCAAGAGAATACATGATTAAGGCCTTTGAATGTTTAGAATGTGACCAACAAGACATATCTTATGATATATGGGGATCAACGATGGTATTAAATCTCTGGTAATCGTTTTCACTATATTATGAGAGTGGACTGAAGTATTATGGATAAGCCTAAGGATTGTTGGACATAAGTTAGTATTGTTTAAGGATAGAGGTTTTTTTTGATATTATTGATGGGATGTTATAGTAATATAGTTTTATAAAAAGGACAACCTGCTGGACGAGCGACTGCCCATCGCGTCGGACAAGGGTGTGGGAATCGAACCCACAACCGAAGTGCGACTGGCCTTTATCGCCTACCACTGGCCTACAGGAAGTCCCTGTTTAGTAGAAACTTGTTTTTATTATATTAAGCAGTATGATATATGAAGTATAAGTTCATTTTAGGAACCATATATGATTAATCTCACTATAGATCGACTTATGTATATAATTTTTGCTAACCTTTTGTTTGAGACAGATGGAATGACCCGTCATTCTATCACATGATTTGCTAACACTTCAAGAATAACAAATTAAACTTCATTTATTTAAGAGATGAAGTGGAAATTGTTCAAGGCACGAACAACAGTGAGATTGTACCAAAATAAAGTAAGTATTTATTCTAATTCAAATTTTCAACTTTAGGGAAATGATATTGAAAACCAAAAATGTTTTCCTAGTGATCTTATACCTGATGTATCAGATGGTACCTTATATCATCACAAATTTATGGATTTGTGATTGCTAGATTTTCCATAGCCATGTTATCTACCACTCTCCATCAGAACATAATGGTTAGATTTCTCTTCCATATCCATATTTTTACCTATGTGGAAACCCAGTGATTAGTTTATTTAGGTAACTGTTACGTTTCATACTTTTGTTTTTAAATATTGGTTTTGGTATTCCTTTTTACGATGTGGGTTTCTATTAAAGAAACTTTCGAATAGTAAACCATTTATAACCCCGACGAATTTTGAGGGCGAAATTCATTTTAAGGGGGGTAGAATGTAACACCCCGAGATTTTATGAATTTTTTTTTAATTTCATTAATGTCTTGTGTTATACGCTACACCAAAAGGAGATTTCACAACACACATCTCTGACCTGGCTTGAATTACACGCAATCGTGACCTTCCACGATAGCGTGTGTTGTATGCAACACCAAGTTTCGCTAAACAATGATATGCTATTAAGATATTATTAAAACTAGCAGTCATGAATAGTAATAACCACTTTTGAAATTTTGTAAATTTTATTTTTCAAAAAGGACTTAATTTATGGATTCGGAGTATCAAATTTAGCCTAAGGTGAAATTTTGGTACTTTTCGGATAACTTTCATATTCTGATGAATAGTGAAAATTACTAAATTTTAATTAAAAACAACTTTTTTAATCGAAATAATTAATTGTGATAAATTATTAATTTGAGTGGTTTTAAAATATATTTATAATATATTTTTACAATTCAATACAATGTTGGTCATTGGATGTAATTTCACATTTACACCAGACATAAACAAGTGTCAATCTTTTGATAGATATTGTTTCTTAAAAACACGCTATTTTTTTTAACAACGGGATTTAATTATAAAATTAATTAATGCAACCTATATGTTATGAATTTGGTAAAATAGACTTCATTTTTGAATTCGGAATATGAAATATAGCTTAGGATGAAATTTTGGCATTTTTCTGAAAACCTTCAATTTTTTATAAATAGTGAAACTACTAAGTGGTAGGTTAAAAACTGAATTTTGCATAAAACATAATTTTACCGCTACTGTGAATGGAATTTCAAAAATCCGACAGACACGGTTGATATCAGTAAGTAAAATGTGGTTCAATGAGATAAAAATAATTTTTTGGTGAATAGTAACTTTTTACTTTTTTTAACCGCGGTTAATAGTAAATAGGGTAACTAAGGGTAAATATGATATTACTATTACCCTAACACATGTCCTAATTCTATTGGATAAGTGTAATTCGACCAAAAACAACCTTATGAATAAAATATGACCATTTAGGCCCACTTGAGTTAGATTAGGACATTCATTATTAATTTATTTCAAGAAGGGTTAAAATAGTTAAAATCAAAGTTTAATAAGTAAATCATTTTTAATATGAGGTTATACATAAGATAAATTAGACAATAAATATTCATTAGAAATCTAAAAAGATTTCCTACATAATGGTATTTTATTTATAATTTTTAGAAATTAAATAATTTAATTTAATTATGACACAACGAGGATGCAGTAATTATCTTATTTATGAAATATTGACATAAGTGATGTTATAAACACCAAAATAAATGTAATTTGAGACTTTTTATGAATTACAAAAATTTTCTAGGTTACTATGATATATTAGTGTTGATTTAATCAACTTGGTTCGAACATATAATTCTGTTATGACTTTCACAAAAATCATATATCAAATAGTGTCAAAATTGACACAAAATAGTTTTTAAATCAAATATTATTTTATTAATTGTTATTTTATTCCTAAAAATCTAAGGTTCGGCCAAATGACTTAGATAATGATATATATATTAATAATGAACAATTTGGGGTTCGTTTGGCATGTTATAGTAAGTGTATTAACCATATAGTGAAAGAAAACAAAAAGACATGGTAAAAGTTAAATTATTTATCTTAGAGTTAAATCTAATTGATAAGGTTAAAATAACACGCTAAACTTGTCTAAATCTTATTGGTTGCTAGGATTTCGACCCATCCCCACTTTAGCTCCGAAATAAGACCCTTTGGAACCATTATAAACCGATTTTGACTTTAATATAAAATAATATTTTGAGGTATTCCTAAGGTGCCCCTCTCCTCCCTTATAAAAGGACACCTCCCCCCCTCCACTTCACACCAATTTGAGCACTCAAGCTCGGACAACCCCTGGAAAAATCTCTTCTCCACTTCCATAGAAACATCCTAGAGGTTCTGGTCTTCCTCAAAGACCAATTTTAGTGCCCTAAGAGGAGGTCTCAAAGAGGCGCTTCAAAGAAGAGGTAATTACCGTTACCAATCCTTTCATCTTTATTTCTTCTTCCACTTCTTCTTCTTAGGTTGTTTCATTATGAAGTAATAACATCAGTATCACTAATATACTGATATTTTATTATAAGTATGAAACAACCCTATTTCACCATCTATCCATCCTACGGAAAAAGAAATCATCGCGCGTGCGTACGTACGGAATACCGTCTCCACGCCGTGGTGTAATCTATTTTCCACCACCACCTTACATGGATGGGTATAATGGTGTAATGAATAACTATACATAGTTATTAAAACATAATATTGATTCTGATATATTGTATAATCCACACCAATTCAATTCAATATTTATGGAAATGATATCATCGCTCGTGCGTACGTAAGGAATACCGTCTCCACGACGCGATGAGATTCATTCTCAATGATTAACCATTTAAGAATGATTATAAAGTATATATAAGAAATAATAATGAAATATATGACATTATAAAGCTACTGGATTTATGTATATATATATGTATGTATGTCATCTACTTACTTCCATTCAAGACAATAAGGAAAGGAAAACAGCGTTCATGCGTACGTACGGACTACCGTCTCCATGAACGGTGTTTTTTCATTTCATTTATCTATCTATTATATATATATATATATACTGAATATATATGATATATAAATCATATTTTATATTCGTGAAGTAAGTAAATCATGATATAACTAATAATAATGTCAAGAACAACAAGTCCAAACACCTACGATAAATGAAACAATTTTACCCAAAACGCTTCTTTAACATGAATTTACAAAAGAAAGGGTAATATAAATTCATAAGGGGACCATATATGATATAATAACAATGAATATGATTCTTTAATAAGTCAATAACATGATTTAAATCATTATACCGGAGTTTCGGACACGTACAAAGCAAGTCGGACCTAAGGTAAGGGAAATATCACAATCTCATTTTTATCCGAGATTGTTTATTCGTAAGTATTTACTGGGGTGTATTTTATTATCCACATCCATGTTTCATAAATATGTAATATTATTTACATCCACCTACAATTTTTTAAATCCATTTTTACCCTTCGGTGAGTTTTTAGTAATATGTATGAAAGGAATCTTTTCTCGTTTTTCGTACGAGGTACTTTTTGACTTTTCCGACAAAAGAACGAAGAATGTTTTTTTAACTTATACGGCATGAATGGATTTTTAAAAAATTATTTCCAAGAAGCTTTCATTACATGTTTTCAAGTGTATTTTTAATGAACTTATTTTAGTTTTAAATTGTAAGACATGTTAATAAAGGAAAATGTTTTTGAAGTAGAAAGGATATTTTCCTCAAGAATGGATTTCAAGTGTTTTATTAAAATTATTTTCCATATAAGAAAATAAAGGTTTCTGTTTCTATCCATATTATTACATGTATTTGATTATGTTGTGATGGAAATATTTTTATTAATTCCTTTATCTTATATGAATTGTTTTATGATGTCATGTTGTTTAAGAATCCCATTTTTATTACATGGGTAATGCAATGATGTATGATTTATGATTTTGTGGCACACATAAGAATGGTATCATTATGATATGGGTGGGACCTATATCTCCCTCCAATGCATTGGGTAAAGATTTTATATCTCATGAGATAGACATGGCTGGAATGATAGGTTATACCGGTTCAGTGAAACAGGACTGAAACGAGGGTTACTCGATTCAGAAAGGGACTTTGTCCACTAAGATAGTCTTGGCAATAACTCTTGACTAACAAGAAACGATTCTCTATGATTATGTGTGAATGCCACAAAGTTTCATGTTTTAAGTTAGATTATTGTTATTACATTTCACTGCCATGATTTATCCCATGTTATGAAATTTTGATATCTTTTGCAGGTAAAGATTTCCAAAAGTTATGTGCTTGTGTATATGATGTGATTGATATTTCTTTTTTTACCCTTACTGAGCATTTTAGCTCACCCTTTTATGTTTTCTTTTCCCCAGGATATAAAGAAAGGTTTTAGGTAAAGAAGGGGAAGATCTTTATGGGAGAAATAGAAGATCTTTCACCGCGATTAGAAGATTATGTTACGAGTTTCCAAAGACGCTAAACTATTACGATCATTGTGTGTGTGTTTTTGTTATGTACTAAGTATTCAGCAAAAGTAATGTAATGTCCATGTACGTCAATCTTCGGGTCTCTATAGTTGGTATCAGAGGCAAAGGAGGAATGAATGAATCCGATCCTTGGGAACTCTCACTTGTGAGCGTTGGACGAATCATGGCTCTCCGCCAAAGGGCTTCATGAGAAAATGGTTGCCACTGTGGATGGTGGTGTGTCCCGCCCAGGTGGTGTAGCCGCCCATGGAGTGCCCTGATAGGTATCAATTATAGTCCACTGGAAGTAATTCCAGACCGCTATAGTTGGTATCAGAGGAAAGGTTTAGTCAACCTTTGGAAACTAGGATGCGAAAACATTAGTGAGATCCCTAGAGATATTTCTAAGGTATGTCTAGGGATGTCCCTAAGGATAAGTATATGTATAGGTTATAGTACTAGAACTACTCTAACGATCATAGAATTAAACCTAATATGTTAGATATTGAAGGTACTCCCCCTTTATTTTGTTGTTTTTCCTAGCATGATTTTTGCCTCTCACAATATTCTTTTTGGGTTTTAGAAAATGGCTGGAAACCAGATGATTCACGATAATGGAGAATATGATAGACAATGGAATGATATTCTTCATAATGAAATGGGATTTGGAAGTCCAAACATCATTATTATGTCGAATCAGCAATCTCATAATATGATCAATAAAGTAAAATTTGGTAAGTATCCTAACTCGGCAAATAAGAGAAAGATGGAGTTTCATGATGATCATAGAGGAAAGAAAGATCAATTTTCCTTATGTAAATCATGTGGGAAGAGGCATCGAGGAGAATGTTTCAAAGGAACTGGAAAATGCTTTGGGTGTGGAAAAGAAGGACACAAAGCAAGTAAGTGCAAAGGAAAAGGTTTAGTTAACACCATGGATGAGGATAATGGGATTGTTACGACATGAACAATGGTTAAATGTTTTAAATGTGGAATGTACGGGCATTATGCAAACCAATGCCCTAAGGGAAAGTCTCATGAAGAGAATCAGTATGGTCGTATGGGAAGTATTTATGTTGATGATGATGAAGAGACTACAAATGATATGTGAGATGAAAGAATTGTTGAATCTCGGTCAATGGTTTAAGAATGTAGTGGAATGATTACATGTTTATCATGTGTAATGTTGTATAAGAAATCTCATGGTACTATGGAATAAAGAGACATCTAAGGATTGTTACACTGTTGTCTTTCCTTGAGTTATAAAAGTGTATGATTAATGTTACCACTATCCATGAAAGGATATTAAGATATTTTTGGAATTTAGATGATATGCTCATAATGAAGGGATAAGGAGAAAATTAAATGTTTAACAGTATTCATAAGCTCATGATTGATATAAGGACTAAGTAATATCATGGTTTGAGTATATAGAATTTTGAGGATTTTGATATGTGGAAAGTGTTAACTTTTAACTACATTCATGTTTTCACTATGTTTCAATGGGTATTCAAGAGAATACATGATTAAGGCCTTTGAATGTTTAGAATGTGACCAACAAGACATATCTTATTATATATGGGGATCAACGATGGTATTAAATCTCTGGTAATCGTTTTCACTATATTATGAGAGTGAACTGAAGTATTATGGATAAGCCTAAGGATTGTTGGACATAAGTTAGTATTGTTTAAGGATAAAGGTTTTTTTTGATATTATTGATGGGATGTTATAGTAATATAGTTTTAGAAAAAGGACAACCTGCTGGACGAGTGACAGCCCATCGCGTCGGACAAGGCTGTGGGAATCGAACCCACAACCGAAGTGCGACTGGCCTTTATCGCCTACCACTGGCCTACAGGAAGTCCCTGTTTAGTAGAAAATTGTTTTTATTATATTAAGCAGTATGATATATGAAGTATAAGTTCATTTTAGGAACCATATATGATTAATCTCACTATAGATCGACTTATGTATATAATTTTTGCTAACCTTTTGTTTGAGACAGATGGAATGACCCGTCATTCTATCACATGATCTGCTAACACTTCACGAATAACAAATTCAACTTCATTTATTTAAGAGATGAAGTGGAAATTGTTCAAGGCACGAACAACAGTGAGATTGTACCAAAATAAAGTAAGTATTTATTCTAATTCAAATTTTCAACTTTAGGGAAATGATCTTGAAAACCAAAAATGTTTTCCTAGTGATCTTATACCTGATGTATCATATGGTACCTTATATCATCACAAATTTATGGATTTGTGATTGTTAGATTTTCCATAGCCATGTTATCTACCACTCTCCATCAGAACATGATGGTTAGATTTCTCTTCCATATCCATATTTTTACCTATGTGGAAACCCAGTGATTAGTTTATTTAGGTAACCGTTACGTTTCATACTTTTGTTTTTAAATATTGGTTTTGGTATTTCTTTTTACGATGTGGGTTTCTATTAAATAAACTTTCGAATAGTAAACCATTTATAACCCCGACGAATTTCGAGGGCGAAATTCATTTTAAGGGGGGTAGAATGTAACACCCCGAGATTTTATGAAAAATATTTTTTTTAATTTCATTAATGTCTTGTGTTATACGCTACACCAAAAGGAGATTTCACAACACACATCTCTGACCTGGCATGAATTACACGCAATCGTGACCTTCCACGATAGTGTGTGTTGTATGCAACACCAAGTTTCGCTAAACAACGATATGCTATTAAGATATTATTAAAACTAGCAGTCATGATTAGTAATAACCACTTTTGAAATTTTGTAAATTTTATTTTTCAAAAAGGACTTAATTTATGGATTCGGAGTATCAAATTTATCCTAAGGTGAAATTTTGGTACTTTTCGGATAACTCTCATATTCTGATGAATAGTGAAAATTACTAAATTTTAATTAAAAACAACTTTTTTAATCGAAATAATTATTAGTGATAAATTATTAATTTGAGTGGTTTTAAAGTATATTTATAATATATTTTTACAATTCAATACAATGTTGGTCATTGGATGTAATTTCACATTTACACCAGACATAAACAAGTGTCAATCTTTTGATAGATATTGTTTCTTAAAAACACGCTATTTGTTTTAACAACGAGATTTAATTATAAAATTAATTAATGCAACCTATATGTTTTGAATTTGGTAAAATACACTTCATTTTGGAATTCGGAATATGAAATATAGCTTAGGATGAAATTTTGGCATTTTTCTGAAAACCTTCAATTTTTGATGAATAGTGAAACTACTAAGTGGTAGGTTAAAAACTGAATTTTGCATAAAACATAATTTTACCGCTTCTGTGAATGGAATTTCGAAAATCCGACAGACACGGTTGATATCAGTAAGTAAAATGTGGTTCAATGAGATAAAAATAATTTTTTGGTAAATGGTAACTTTTTACTTTTTTTTACCGCGGTTAATACTAAATAGGGTAACTAAGGGTAAATATGATATTACTATTACCCTAACACATGTCCTAATTCTATTGGATAAGTGTAATTCGACCAAAAACAACCTTATGAATAAAATATGACCATTTAGGCCCACTTGAGTTAGATTAGGACATTTATTATTAATTTATTTAAAGAAGGGTTAAAATAGTTAAAATCACAGTTTAATAAGTAAATCATTTTTAATATGGGGTTATACATAAGATAAATTAGAAAATAAATATTCATTAGAAATCTAAAAAGATTTCCTACATAATGGTATTTTATTTATAATTTTTAGAAATTAAATAATTTAATTTAATTATGACACAACGATGATGCAGTAATTATCTTATTTATGAAATATTGACATAATTGATGTTATAAGCACCAAAATAAATATAATTTGAGACTTTTTATTAATTACACAAATTTTCTAGGTAACTATGATATATTAGTGTTGATTTAATCAACTTGGTTCGAACATATAATTCTGTTATGACTTTCACAAAAATCATATATCAAATAGTGTCAAAATTGACACAAAATAGTTTTTAAATCAAATATTATATTATTAATTGTTATTTTATTCCTAAAAATCTAAGGTTCGGCCAAATGACTTAGATAAGGATATATATATTAATAATAAACAATTTGGGTTTCGTTTGGCATGTAATAGTAAGTGTATTAACCATATAGTGAAAGAAAACAAAAAGACATGGTAAAAGTTAAATTATTTAACTTAGAGTTAAATCTAATTGATAAGATTAAAATAATACGCTTAACTTGTCTAAATCTTATTGGTTGATAGGATTTCGACCCATCCCCAATTTAGATCCGAAATAAGACCCTTTGGAACCATTATAAACCGATTTTTACTTTAATATAAAATAATATGTTGAGGTATTCCTAAGGTGCCCCTCTCCTCCCTTATAAAAGGACACCTCCCCCCCTCCTCTTCACACCACTTTGAGCACTCAAACTCGGCCAAACCCTGCCAAAATCTCTTCTCCACTTCCCTAGCGACATCCTAGAGGTTCTGGTCTTCCTTAAAGACCAATTTTAGTGCCCTTAGAGGAGGTCTCAAAGAGGCGCTTCAAAGAAGAGGTAATTACCGTTACCAATTCTTTCATCGTTATTTCTTCTTCCACTTCTTCTTCTTAGGTTGTTTCGTTATGAAGTAATAACATCAGTTTCACTCATATACTGATATGTTATTATATGTATGAAACAAACCTATTTCACCATCTATCCATCCTACGGAAAAAGAAATCACCGCGCGTGCGTACGTACGGAATACCATCTCCACGCCGTGGTGTAATCTATTTTCCACCACAACCTTACATGGATGGGTATAATGGTGTAAAGAATAACTATACATAGTTATTAAAACATCATATTTATTCTGATATATTGTATAATCCACTCCAATTCAATTAAATATTTATGGAAATGATATCATCGCTCGTGCGTACGTACGGAATACCGTCTCCACGACGCGATGAGATTCATTCTCAATGATTAACCATTTAAGAATGATTATAAAGTATATATAAGAAATAATAATGACATATATGACATTATAAAGCTACAGGATTTATTTATATATATATATATATATATATATATATGTATGTCATCTACTTACTTCCATTCAAGACAATAAGGAATGGAAAACAGCGTTCATGCGTACGTACGGACTACCGTCTCCATGAACGATGTTTTTTCATTTCATTTATCTATCTATTATATATATATATATACTGAATATATATGAAATATAAATCATATTTTATATTCGTGAAGTATGTAAATCATGATATAACTAATAATAATGTCAAGAACAACAAGTTCAAACACCTACGATAAATGAAATAATTTTACCCAAAACGCTTCTTTAACATGAATTTACAAAAGAACGGGTAATATAAAGTCATAAGGGGACCATATATGATATAATAACAATGAATATGATTCTGGAATAAGTCAATAACATGATTTAAATCATTATACCGGAGGTTCGGAAATGTACAAAGCAAGTCGGACCTAAGGTAAGGGAAATATCACAATCTCATTTTTATCTGAGATTGTTTATTCGTAAGTATTTACTGGGGTGTATTTTATTATCCACATCCATGTTTCATAAATATGTAATATTATTTACATCCACCTACAATTGTTTAAATTCATTTTTACCCTTCGGTGAGTTTTTAGTAATATGTATGAATGGAATCTTTTGTCGTTTTTCGTACGATGTACTTTTTGACTTTTCCGACAAAAGAACGAAGAAAGTTTTTTTTAACTTATACGGCATGAATGGATTTTTAAAACATTATTTCCAAGAAGCTTGCTTTACATGTTTTCAAGTTTATTTTTAATCAACTTATTTTAGTTTTAAATTGTAATACATGTTAAGAAAAGAAAATGTTTTTGAAGTAGAAAGGATATTTTCCTCAAGAACGGATTTCAAGTGTTTTATTAAAATTATTTTCCATATAAGAAAATAAAGGGTTATGTTTCTATCCCTATTATTACATGGATTTTATTATGTTGTGATGGAAATATTTTTATGAATTCCTTTATCTTATATGAATTTTTTTATGATTTCATGTTGTTTAAAAATCCCATTTTTATTACATGGGTAATGCAATGATGTATGATTTATGATTTTGTGGCACACATAAGAATGGTATCATTATGAGATGGGTGGGACCTATATCTCCCTCCAATGCATTGGGTAAAGATTTTATATCTCATGAGATAGACATGGCTGGAATGGTAGGTTATACCGGTTCCGTGAAACAGGATTGAAACGAGCGTTACTCGATTCAGAAAGGGACTCTGTCCACTAAGATAGTCTTGGCAATAAGTATTGACTAACAAGAAACGATTCTCTATGATTATGTTTGAATGCCACAAAGTTTCATGTTTTAAGTTATGATTATTGTGATTACATTTCACTGCCATGATTTATCCCATGTTATGAAATTTTGATCTCTTTTGCAGGTTAAGATTTCCAAAAGTTATGTGCTTGTGTATATGATGTGATTGATATTTCTTTTGTTTACCCTTACTGAGCATTTGAGATCACCCTTTTATGTTTTCTTTTCCCCAGTATATAAAGAAAGGTTTTAGGTATAAAAAGGGGAAGATCTTTATGGGAGAAATAGAAGATTTTTCACCATGATTAGAAGATTATGTTCCGAGTTTCCAAAGACACTAAACTATTACGATCCTTGTGTGTGTGTTTTTTTATGTATTAAGTATTCCGCAAAAGTAATGTAATGTCCATGTACGTCAGTCTTCGGGTCTCTACAGTTGGTATCAGAGGCAAAGGAGGTATGAATGATTCCGATCCTTGGGAACTCTCACATGTGAGCGTTGGACGAAGCATGGCTCTCCGCCCAAGGGCTTCATGAGGAAATGGTTTCCACTGTGGATGGTGGTGTGTCCCGCCCAAGTGGTGTAGTCGCCCATGGAGTTCCCTGATATGTATCAATTATAGTCCACTATAAGTAATTCCAGACCGCTACAGTACTGATGGCTATATGGGTTTCTAGGAGTGGCTATCCAGGTGGGGTGTCCAAGGGATATCTAGGGGTGCGGGGGGGGGGGGGGGGTATAGCATCCCGTCTTTTTATAACATAACTTTTCATTCCATTACACGGAACTGAGGATCTTTAAGGTTTAGTGTCTTGGAAACAAGGAACATAAAACATGAAACAAAAAAAACATTCTTCTTAAACACTTGAAAGGCTTCTCCTCATGTTCATCCTAGGCTCATTACTGCATCTCATAACCTGGGGACATACATCAAAAGGAAGGGTGAGCAGAAGGCCCAGCAAGGGAAACAAGTGAAACATTTTACATATGAACTTGAGATACATCAATAAAGTCATGAAAAGAACTTTAATGCATGAAAATGAAATCATGAGGCATATCATAATAAAAATAAAACTTTTTCATAACTTGAAGATGTGGCTGAAACATTTAATATTGACAATCGTTTCGTTTCACCAAGGTCCATCCCCAAGGTGTCGTTAAAAATTACCAAGGTTTTTCACCAAGGCATCGTTAAAATTGTAATCTCTAGTGGTTACATCATTACCCAATGCATTGGAGCGCTATCAGGGCGCACCCTTAAATTTGCCTTTATTATCATGTGAGCCACATATATCATCATCAAACATTTCATAAATAACCCACATAGCATAAAATAAATGGGTTTCATTTCATAATCATAACGTTTTAAAAACTGCTTTAAAGACATGATCTTTACGTCACTTTAAAACCCACAGAAAAGGAAGGTGGGTCTCATGTATGTAAATCCCAGAATTTAAAATAGAACATTTTGGTATATATGTGAATACCCCTTTAGAAGAAAGAGCTTTGAGTATTCACTTAATAATATAAAAGAACTTTAGAAAAAGAGAGAGACATTTTGAGATGGAAATTCTGCAGCATAACGGCTATATTATGAGGTTTTAGAAGACATTAAAAAGAGAGGTAAAATGAGTCAAACATTCATAAATGACCCATAAAACAGTATATGGACAGAATAAGAAGGATACATGATCATGGTAATGAAATTTCAAGGACATACCATTTGAAATGAAAAACATGGAAGGAAGACAAAAATTAGATTTCTCTTATGAAAGTTCAACAGCCTAACGGCGTTACTTAAACTTCAACAAAAATGATTTGAAAAGATCAAATAGGGTCTCTCATCATGTGAACATAAGATTTCAGTATGATAAATATAGAGATAATTTCCCAACATAACAAAAATGAACTTGAAAGAATTGACATTAAAGTAGATCTTCAAAACGAGAAGGGTGAAGAACCACTTAAAAATTCGGCAGCCTAATAGCGCCACTTAAAACTTCAAAATACTGAATTGAAGCGATCAAATGGGGTCTCTCATCATGTGAAAATAAGAGTCCAGTATGATAGATATAGAGATCATACCCCAATATAACAAAAAGGAACTTGAAATAATTCACATGAAAGTAGAACTTCAAAACGAGAAGGGTGAAGAACCACTTAAAAATTCAGCAGCCTAACGGCGCCACTTTAAACATCAAAATACTGAATTGAAGAGATCAAATGGGGTCTCTCATCATATGAACATAAGAGTCCAGTATGATAGATATAGAGATAATACCCCAACATAATAGAAATTAACTTGAAAGACTTGACATGAAAGTAGAACTTTGAAAAAAGAGAAGGGTGAGAGAATCCCTAAAAAAATTTGGAAGCCTAACGGCACCACATAAAACTTCAAAAAAATTGAATTGAAGAGATAAAATGGGGTCTCTCATCATATGATCATAAAATATCAGTATGATAAATTTAGAGATCATGCCCCAACATAATACAAAGAAACATGAAAGACTTGAATGAAAATAGAACTTGAAAACGAGGAAGGTGAAAGAATCCCTTAAAAATTCGGCAGCCTAACGGCGCCACTTAAACATTCTTAAAACGAATTGATGAGAGAAAGGGGGGGTCTCTCATCATATGAACATGAAATAGGCAGTAGGATGAATATAAAAGAACATCCTCCAACATAAGAACATGGAGTATAAAACAAAAGACATAAAAGAGATTACTTGAAAAGAAAGAGAGAGGTCGGATCCCTTACCTTAAAATGTAACTCTTAAACCTCAAAGGTTGGGACCATGAGGGCTTGGGGGCACCTTGGGAGGACTCCTTGGGAGGTAATGAGACCAGAAATTCGTTGGGAATGAGTGGGGAGTCGAATGGATGATAGGAGGGCTTGGTATTTATAGGGAAAGTGAGGGGACAAGGCATTAATGGCCAAGGGACACCTCACATGGGCTTTTCTCAAACCCATGTGCTCTCCCTTGTCATTTATCATGGAGTTAGGCCACATGGGGCCCCCAAAACAATAATTCATCACCCTTGGCCGGCCAACCCTCAAAAGATCTCATGACATCATCATGACACCGTTATGATGTCATTAAACATACCGAAACCCTAAAACTGTATTTTTACTATTCACTGAAAATTCAACTTTCTCAGAAAAATCCCAAAATTTCACATTAACCAAATATCAATGCTCTGATTTCAAAAATGAAATCCATTTTATAAAAATAATTTTCTAAATATTTTTAATTTAATTTTTAAATAAAAACACTATTCATCGAAAATTCATTTTTTTTCAGAAAAAACCCCAAAAATTACCATAACATAATATCGATGCTCTGAGTTCAAAAATAAATTCATTTTTATAAAAATAATTTTCTAATTATTTTTAATTAAATTTTTAATTAAAAAACACTATTCACCCGAAAAAACTAATACTTGAATAATAATTAATGAAACTGTTATTTAACTATTTTATTGAATAACATTACTTAATCAAGGTGCCTAGATTATTTTAAAACTTTATTTAAGTGAGATTACTAATCCATTTGGTCATATTACTAATCCTAATCATAAAATCACTATTCATAATTTACTATTCATCAAAAATCAAGTTGATCTTATTAGACTCTAAATTTAGTACTGAACATAATTGTAGAAGACCATTTTTTGAAAATCATTACACATTTTAAATTATTTAGGGTTTACATAAACATATTTAAAATATCCTTTTTCTAAAATTCATCAAAAATATGCATACTATATTTATCCGGTCATTTCAAAATTCATAAACTTCATCATAAGAAGAAATCCCAATTTTTATTTAAAACAAGGATTACACAAGGTAGTTACGGTCTCATTACATAACCCCTTATAATACCAGCATAGGACCTAAGAGTAAGGTGTGCTAGGGTGATAGAATCTTGGGGCGACTCAGTCAACATTGCCCGAGTAGTAATTTCTATCAGTTTGAACTTCTCACGAAGGCGATTTCGTTCCAGCTTCATATGATGAAGTTCGGCTTGGATTTGATCCAGAGCAAAGCCCAGTGGTGCTACCTCCTTCCCAAGCTCTGTTAGATGGGCTTCGATCGGTCCAAGACTACTAGGTGAGGCCATCGAATCTTCTTTCTATAATAATTAACCAAGATTACTTATATTTAGAGACAAAATCAAAACATTTTGTCCACAGCGGTCATGTTGACCGATGGTTATATAATAGTCAAAACCCACTGATCTCATTTTAATTATAATCATGTTTATCAAATAAAACATTTTTGTTGAGTATAACAATAACACATAAAATTAGGGAACAAAATTTATTTAAAAAAATTTCGGGTCGTTACAATCTTCCCCCCTTAAGAAATTGCGTCCTCGCAATTTTAAAATTGGGTTTTGAAATTTCATTGAAAGTCCCACATCGGAAAAGAAGTCAGTAAAACTATTCTTTAAAATAAAGAAAGGGAAGTACAATGGTCACCCGAGTTAACCCACACTAGGGTTCCATGTAGGAAAACATGGACATGGAGGAAAAACAAAGGGTCAAGTTCTGAGGGAGAGTTATAGAGAACATGATTAGGAGAAAGTTAACCATGAGAAAATCCCAAACTTATGATGTGTGTAAACGGTCTTTGATTACCTAGTAGGAAACGTAAACCAACAACATTTTTGTTTTACGTTTCTTTTCATAATTTTGAGGATTTCATTTACTACATAGAACAAAAACATAAGAAAATATACCTACCTTCAAGTAGAGTTTCATCCTTTAACAAGTCCCTACCAACACTAATCTTTTCTCCAAATGATGAGAATTCAAAAACACTTGGTCTCATAAAAGCACAAGAATCATCTTCTATAGAATCACATAATCTACAAAAGATTAACTATCTATTTCTTCTATCTTTAAACATTATCCCAAAAACAGAAAGGTTAAGGTAAAACAACTCTTCAAAAAAGAAAGAATTCCATAGGAATGGAAACTACTTTTAAATCATCAAAGTTCCATGGTACTACCCAAAGTTCATCATAGACCATTCCATAAATAACGGTCCTTAAAATTCCTCAAAACAAACCAAACTAAGATTGAAACCCAAATACAATAAGGATTTGATAACATAGTCTTCCAAAACAACTTCATTGTTAATCTCCAGACAACATCAACCACTCCTAACATCTTAAAAAAGTAGCTAACCTAAACATATTTTACCCAAGATAGGTTAGTCATTCCCATAAGTAACCTAAATTACTATAAGTTCACCTTAAATTCATCGATTCTTCAAAATATAAGTCAACCTTACTCCTCAATGAAAATACCGTAGTAATCTATTTCCCTCGATCAAATATGGTTCCCATAATAATGAACGTCTTCCAAAATAATAATCATATTTTAATCCCCTAATCATCCCTGTCATATTAATACGAAAATCATCACATTTCCTATCACATTGGTTGTCGGAACATGTTCTTCCATTTCCCACCATTAACTAAGAAGAGAAAGCATAATTAGGGCTTAAGTACTTAGCTAATAATCATGAAAAGGAACTGAAAGCATATAAGTATAACTTGTATATGAAAGGTATACCCTAACTTGTTATCTCCTAGGTTCCCATCTAGGTTATGAATGATCATATATTCTTATGTGAACCTTTATTTTATTTTATCTTTGTTCCTTTAACAATGGTTCATACCAAGCTTATGAATTTACCAAAGCATATCCCCCGGGAGTGTCGTAACCAAGAGTGCAGCAAGGCCCGTTGTCGTGTACCAGTTCCCGTTCGAGTCTAGCTCAAAGCGGTGTTTTCGGGTTTTACCCCTATGTACATCTGTGCCAGAGCCACCTCTACCTGCTCGTATCCAGACAGGGATGTATTTGCTTGGCAACCCCTTACTCAATACTCACCAAAATACCAGGAAGATTTCCTATATTAAACTTTTCTATAGGGTTCCTCCTAGAGTTTTCATATCCTAATTTCCACAAATAACTAAACCATCCTTTGATACCAACTATAGCATCCCGTCTTTTTATAACATAACTTTTCATTCCATTACACGGAACTGAGGATCTTTAAGGTTTAGTGTCTTGGAAACAAGGAACATAAAACATGAAACAAAAAAAACATTCTTCTTAAACACTTGAAAGGCTTCTCCTCATGTTCATCCTAGGCTCATTACTGCATCTCATAACCTGGGGACATACATCAAAAGGAAGGGTGAGCAGAAGGCCCAGCAAGGGAAACAAGTGAAACATTTTACATATGAACTTGAGATACATCAATAAAGTCATGAAAAGAACTTTAATGCATGAAAATGAAATCATGAGGCATATCATAATAAAAATAAAACTTTTTCATAACTTGAAGATGTGGCTGAAACATTTAATATTGACAATCGTTTCGTTTCACCAAGGTCCATCCCCAAGGTGTCGTTAAAAATTACCAAGGTTTTTCACCAAGGCATCGTTAAAATTGTAATCTCTAGTGGTTACATCATTACCCAATGCATTGGAGCGCTATCAGGGCGCACCCTTAAATTTGCCTTTATTATCATGTGAGCCACATATATCATCATCAAACATTTCATAAATAACCCACATAGCATAAAATAAATGGGTTTCATTTCATAATCATAACGTTTTAAAAACTGCTTTAAAGACATGATCTTTACGTCACTTTAAAACCCACAGAAAAGGAAGGTGGGTCTCATGTATGTAAATCCCAGAATTTAAAATAGAACATTTTGGTATATATGTGAATACCCCTTTAGAAGAAAGAGCTTTGAGTATTCACTTAATAATATAAAAGAACTTTAGAAAAAGAGAGAGACATTTTGAGATGGAAATTCTGCAGCATAACGGCTATATTATGAGGTTTTAGAAGACATTAAAAAGAGAGGTAAAATGAGTCAAACATTCATAAATGACCCATAAAACAGTATATGGACAGAATAAGAAGGATACATGATCATGGTAATGAAATTTCAAGGACATACCATTTGAAATGAAAAACATGGAAGGAAGAAAAAAATTAGATTTCTCTTATGAAAGTTCGACAGCCTAACGGCGTTACTTAAACTTCAACAAAAATGATTTGAAAAGATCAAATAGGGTCTCTCATCATGTGAACATAAGAGTTCAGTATGATAAATATAGAGATAATTTCCCAACATAACAAAAATGAACTTGAAAGAATTGACATGAAAGTAGATCTTCAAAACGAGAAGGGTGAAGAACCACTTAAAAATTCGGCAGCCTAATAGCGCCACTTAAAACTTCAAAATACTGAATTGAAGCGATCAAATGGGGTCTCTCATCATGTGAAAATAAGAGTCCAGTATGATAGATATAGAGATCATACCCCAATATAACAAAAAGGAACTTGAAATAATTCACATGAAAGTAGAACTTCAAAACGAGAAGGGTGAAGAACCACTTAAAAATTCAGCAGCCTAACGGCGCCACTTTAAACATCAAAATACTGAATTGAAGAGATCAAATGGGGTCTCTCATCATATGAACATAAGAGTCCAGTATGATAGATATAGAGATAATACCCCAACATAATAGAAATTAACTTGAAAGACTTGACATGAAAGTAGAACTTTGAAAAAAGAGAAGGGTGAGAGAATCCCTAAAAAAATTTGGAAGCCTAACGGCACCACATAAAACTTCAAAAAAATTGAATTGAAGAGATAAAATGGGGTCTCTCATCATATGATCATAAAATATCAGTATGATAAATTTAGAGATCATGCCCCAACATAATACAAAGAAACATGAAAGACTTGAATGAAAATAGAACTTGAAAACGAGGAAGGTGAAAGAATCCCTTAAAAATTCGGCAGCCTAACGGCGCCACTTAAACATTCTTAAAACGAATTGATGAGAGAAAGGGGGGGTCTCTCATCATATGAACATGAAATAGGCAGTAGGATGAATATAAAAGAACATCCTCCAACATAAGAACATGGAGTATAAAACAAAAGACATAAAAGAGATTACTTGAAAAGAAAGAGAGAGGTCGGATCCCTTACCTTAAAATGTAACTCTTAAACCTCAAAGGTTGGGACCATGAGGGCTTGGGGGCACCTTGGGAGGACTCCATGGGAGGTAATGAGACCAGAAATTCGTTGGGAATGAGTGGGGAGTCGAATGGATGATAGGAGGGCTTGGTATTTATAGGGAAAGTGAGGGGACAAGGCATTAATGGCCAAGGGACACCTCACATGGGCTTTTCTCAAACCCATGTGCTCTCCCTTGTCATTTATCATGGAGTTAGGCCACATGGGGCCCCCAAAACAATAATTCATCACCCTTGGCCGGCCAACCCTCAAAAGATCTCATGACATCATCATGACACCGTTATGATGTCATTAAACATACCGAAACCCTAAAACTGTATTTTTACTATTCACTGAAAATTCAACTTTCTCAGAAAAATCCCAAAATTTCACATTAACCAAATATCAATGCTCTGATTTCAAAAATGAAATCCATTTTATAAAAATAATTTTCTAAATATTTTTAATTTAATTTTTAAATAAAAACACTATTCATCGAAAATTCATTTTTTTTTCAGAAAAAACCCCAAAAATTACCATAACATAATATCGATGCTCTGAGTTCAAAAATAAAGTCATTTTTATAAAAATAATTTTCTAATTATTTTTAATTAAATTTTTAATTAAAAAACACTATTCACCCGAAAAAACTAATACTTGAATAATAATTAATGAAACTGTTATTTAACTATTTTATTGAATCACATTACTTAATCAAGGTGCCTAGATTATTTTAAAACTTTCTTTAAGTGAGATTAATAATCCATTTGGTCATATTACTAATCCTAATCATAAAATCACTATTCATAATTTACTATTCATCAAAAATCAAGTTGATCTTATTAGACTCTAAATTTAGTACTGAACATAATTGTAGAAGACCATTTTTTGAAAATCATTACACATTTTAAATTATTTAGGGTTTACATAAACATATTTAAAATATCCTTTTTCTAAAATTCATCAAAAATATGCATACTATATTTATCCGGTCATTTCAAAATTCATAAACTTCATCATAAGAAGAAATCCCAATTTTTATTTAAAACAAGGATTACACAAGGTAGTTACGGTCTCATTACATAACCCCTTATAATACCAGCATAGGACCTAAGAGTAAGGTGTGCTAGGGTGATAGAATCTTGGGGCGGCTCAGTCAACATTGCCCGAGTAGTAATTTCTATCAGTTTGAACTTCTCACGAAGGCGATTTCGTTCCAGCTTCACATGATGAAGTTCGGCTTGGATTTGATCCAGAGCAAAGCCCAGTGGTGCTACCTCCTTCCCAAGCTCTGTTAGATGGGCTTCGATCGGTCCAAGACTACTAGGTGAGGCCATCGAATCTTCTTTCTATAATAATTAACCAAGATTACTTATATTTAGAGACAAAATCAAAACATTTTGTCCACAGCGGTCATGTTGACCGATGGTTATATAATAGTCAAAACCCACTGATCTCATTTTAATTATAATCATGTTTATCAAATAAAACATTTTTGTTGAGTATAACAATAACACATAAAATTAGGGAACAAAATTTATTTAAAAAAAATTTCGGGTCGTTACAGGGGGGGGGGTATTCAGGACAGGGGGAGGGTGAAGGTGGGGTGTTTAGGAGGGGTTTCCTAGGGGGTGTCTAAGGGCTATCCTAGGGGGGGGGGGGGTCTATAGGGCATGGTGCAGGTGGGGTGTCCAAGGGCTATACAAGTGGGGGGAGCTAGGGGGTTTCCATGGCAGGGGGAGGGTGTATGTGGGGTGTCTAGGCGGGGCTGTCTAAGGGTTTTCCAATGGTTGTCCGGGGGGGTTCCACGGGTTCTGTAGGGAAGGAGGGAGGTGTTGGTGGGTTGTCTAGGGGGCTATCCAAGGGTTGTCCAAGGGTTGATTTGACAAGATATACCCACGAGTAATGAGACCTATCCTCATAGAAATAATGTTGGTTTTGATTTTTGTAAATGTATTCCCAATATCAATATGTTTTCAATCCTTTGCATCCACTACATTTTCCTTCTTTCTAACCAGGGAAATAAAATTTGAGTTGATTCCATAGGGCATTGAGTCATGGTTAAAGAACTCCCTCACAGCGTTAAGGATCTCATCATGAACTATGTCCTAGTAAAACAAAAAGAATTGATTTGTGAACCCATCAGGACCAGCCACACTCTCTAGATTTAGAGAAAAATAGGGCACTCCTAACCTCCTTATCATCAAGGGATGCATCATGGGAGATTTTTGGATTGGTGTAGCATGATCAGGTTGGGCTGAATGCTTTTGGACTGTAATTTTCACACTTTTCACTTTTTGTGGGCATCCACTAGAGTATTGGATACTTATATAAAAGGCTTCATAAGATTGAAAAAGTCTATAATAATATTCCCTCATCTCTCTATACTACTAAAGAAATCTTCTCCTACCTGAATAGCTTGAGTAGAGTTGTCATCACTTCCAACTGGTCAACCTATTCCATTAAAACCCATTCTACAAAATCAGCCTCAATTAATCTTTTTGAGATGAATGCACATCACCTATAACTACATGGAGATACAATTTGACTATAGATTAGATCGAATCAGCATCAACTATAGTCGATGGTGGTGGAGCACTAGATATAGATGCAACAATAGGAGGTTCATGATAACTCAACTTTTCAAAAAATCTAAAAGAATTATTTCTCTAAAATATTATAAATATACTATGGATACAAAATTTTAATGCACTGGGGAAACAACACTCTCAACAATTTGTAAAGTATCCTCTACAGTTTATGATTTGTTAGGTACATCTAAGGGGAAACCCTAAATTTAACCTCCATTGTCAATCTTCATAAATAAGGATCCCATAAGATATGTGAAAGGGATGTGTAAGGGGGCACTGTCTAGTAGGGGGTGTCCTGGGGGGTCCAACAGGGGGGCTTGTGTCTATGGGGGTCCAGCAGGGGGGGCTGCTGTCCAGGGGGGTCCAGCAGGGGGGGAGGGCAACTGTCCAAGGGGGTCTAGTAGGGGGAGGGGTGCACTATTATTGATTATTGAGTTATATTAATTGTGAATATATTAAAAGTTATTGATTTAGCAAAATTTTAGGGTATGAGAACTACTATGTTCTACAGTGTGTTGAAGGCACTTTTGAGATGTTTCCAGACTTCTTTGACAATGTGTCTTATAGGGAGACTCATGTAAGTGCAGTAATTTGTTTTTTAATATTTTGATTTGTTTAACGATTATTATGTAAGTATATTTCATATATAAATTAATTTGTATGGGAATGGGAGGGGGAATGAAAAAACTGGAATGGGGGGAGGGGACTGGAGGGGGTTGAAAGTGAGGTCTGGTAGGGGGTGCATATGGGGGATGTTGGGGGGGGAGTTGGTGCAGGTAGTGGGTGAATGTGGGGGCTAGTAGGGGAATGGAGTAGAAACTGGTTGGTGGGGGGGGGGGGGGGTGATACTGGGGGGTCTGGAAAGGTGTACATGTCTGGGGGGGGGGGGGGTTCGAGGGTCTGTCCAGGAGGGTGTTGGTGGTTGTTAAGGGAGTGGAGTTTAGGGCTGTCCAGGGGGATCTGTCCAGGGTCTTGGGGTATCCAGGTTCTGGGGGTGTGGGTGGGTGTCCGGGTTTTTTGGGGGGAGGGGGTTCCAGGGTTTGTACATGAGGCTGGGGGTGGCTGTCCAAGGGAGTGGTGGTCTTGGTTCCCTAGAGGGATCTGTCCACGGTCTAGGTGTGTCCTGGGTCTTGGGGGTGTCCTGGGTCTATCTAGGTGGTGTCCAGGGTCTGTTCGAGGGGGGGTTGGTTTCCAAGGTGTCCAGGGTCTGTCTGGGGTGTGTCTAGGGTTTGGGGGGGAGGTGTCCATACTCTGTCTGGGGGTGTCATGGCTCTGTTCGGGGGTGGGGGTGTCCAGGGTCTATCGGGGGGGGGGGGGGGGGGGGGTCCAGGGTATGGGGGGGAGGGGTCTAGGGTCTATCTGGGGGTGGGGTATCTAGGGTCTGTCCAGGAGGGGGGCTTTTCATGGGGGTTGTACAAGGGGTGGGGGATATCCAGGGGAGGGGGGATTATGTAGGGTGGTGGTGTCAACTGTCCAGGAGGGATGTGTCTACAGGGGTGGGCTACTTGAGGGGGGATTTTAGGGGGTGGTGGCTACTTTTTAATGATGTTTCAAACCCTATAGATATGGTTTCTTTCTGTGTATATAGGTCTAATTCCACAGTTTCTAACTGTGGCAATAAATTGTGTCCCTCATTTAGTATAGCCACGGTTCTAATCCATGGCTATAGAGATATTACCACGGTCTGACTGTGGCTATATACGTAAATCCATGGTTGAAACCGTGGCTCTGGACCTATGTCGACGTTTCCAAACCATGGATATAAGTCTAGGCCTATATCCACACCAAACATAGCCACGGTTTCTCATACTATGTCTATAGCTGGAATTTCGAGTAGTGAATATATATAACATTATATTTTTCTTACATTAAAGAAACTATTTCACTTAGATATTTCAAAAAAATCATGCATTAAAAATTATCAATCACATGGACATCCAGATTATCTTAAACATATACCAAAATAATGCAATTAAATGTATAAATAATATATAGAATACATCATATATTGATATGGAATATGATCCTATAGGCATAGTCATGATTCATTACCACACCCAAATACTCATGAAACATCAACATAATTCTTATAAATGGTGACCTAGATGAAAATTACACATAATATGGATAGGAACATGGAAATCCCTCATAACTAGACCCTCTCAAACTCTCTACTTTAAACTATTTAACATGTAAAAAAATTATACAAAAAAATATCACTATAATCCAATTTTTCTAAACCCCACGTGGACAACCCAGTCCAAAACCTATATCTAGATGATGTAAGATGTGCCTCCCCATATGCAAAAGGCTACTAACATGTCACTTGGGGATGAGATAGTATATAGTGTGACCATACACATTTTGGAATTTGATTAATAAATAAAAATATAAGAGAACAATATAATATAAAACATTATTAGTAACATAATGAAACTATGTTGATGACATACCAGTGATATAATAAATAAATACTCATTATAGGTAATATAAATAAATAAATTTATTGTCATCATATGGTGTCTATCTAGGTACCATTCCTAGAACCACACACCTCTTCCCATAGATTAATCATGGGACAATATAAATTTCGCAAAACCTATACATAATGTCTACACATATATCAATATTTGAATTTGGGTTTTCAGTAAAAAAAAACAATGTAGGATCCCCATGATAAATCCTTAAAAAACGGGCACAAATATTAAAGATGTATTCTATAATATTAATAAATGTTAAAGAAATAAATAATAAAAAATTAACATACAAATAAGTAGTATTCCGATGAAGCTACCATTAAAGTTTGACCATTCCATTTTTGACTCCATGAAAAAATTATATTTAAATTAATTAAAAAAAATCATTAATAGAAGACAAGTCTATAAAATATGTAAATCAGTATCCTAATGGTATCGAGTCTCAGTCAAGACATAGGTCTATCTTGTAAAAATGTACTCAGAATATATAGGGAATTAGGTTTAGGATGGTTATTTAGCATCTATATGGTATCATGTTTTTTCATGTTCCTGAGTATCCAAATGGAAACAAGATTCAATTGATAAATAAGGATATCCACCTATTACATCAGATGTGGGTGCCACATTTTCATCTTTGTAGGAATTGAATTCTCTCACCTTAATATGTAATCATACAAAACTATTCCACATAAAATTCCTACATATAACATACACAAAATGTGTGATAAAACTATATGATGAAAATTATGATAATAATATTGTATTATGTATTGGTGATAAATATATAACATCATAATAGCATGTAAATTAACATATGGAATTGTAACATGAATCACTACCAGTACTCAATGTATCAAATATAATACATATATAGGTATCTAAAAAACCCACACCATTAATAAAAAACATTCAATTTTGAAAAAAACCGATAAAAAACATGAATCATACCCTTGAAACATGTGTATACAAGATAAAAAAATTGGACAGAACATCTGATATCAAAATTTTCAATGTCAATGATTATTTTTATTTTGGAATATTTACATGTATCAAGTCCATATATTAATTGTTCCAAATAACATTCTAATTAATCCAAGATAAAAAAAATTAGCGTATTTCATAGGTAAATTATAATATATAATTCTACAACATCATATCTCTCCAATAAAATTATAAAAAATCTATATAAATATAAATATTTTATAAAAATTCCATTCATAATGAATAATTGTAAATTCCCCATGTCATGGAATTTCATCTCTCCTAAATAATTATGAGAGATTCAAGATAAATCATTTCTTATTCTTCAAAAATAATGTATCATTATAATTAACATTTTAATCAAACCACTTATCTAGAATACATATTTTATAACATTCAATTTAATTTAGGGGGATATAAACTAATAATTTCTAACTTGAGTTTACCTCTTCCTTGCACCACACTCAGGAAGAGGATATATAATGTTCTTCTATTTCTATGATCTACATTCAAAGTTTGGATTGATCAAAGGTAGCGTATCTAGTCATTAAAAATGGAATTTAATGGATTATCATTAGTTAAAGGATCACAAAAAATGAATGCAATAATATATTCAACATTTTTAGAAGAATACATTCATGTATTGGTCTATATCATTAAAAATAAAATATAAATTCATTATTTTTTTTTTCTATTAATCATTTCGTAAATGCTGGTTTTTAATTATTCTAAAATTTAATGCAATATGTTTCAATGAGTTAAGAAATTAATTCACAACATTTTTTCCACAAACAATTTATAAACACATAACATTTTTATATAGGGGACTGAAAGGAAAAAATGTATTTTAAATGAATAACTGTCAAAAATGTTATTGTTTAAGAGTTATATAGATTTGATCAATCCAATATATTATCTATTGAATGATGGTTTTTGGTTGCCGTTATAGAACCCTTATAATGAATGATTCACCCACAATCAAATGAAACATACCCACACACACACATTCAAAAAGTGGAGTTATGCATACATTATATGGAAACAACCATTATAAAGACATTAAAAAATAGTGGTACTGTTACAATAATCTAATGTAAACCAAAAAATAAATAATAAATTCCTCTAATGCTTGGGTAGAAACAAGTTACCCTTGTGAATACATTTCAAATTTTGTAAAACAATTATTCATTCAAATAACATCCAATAATAATCCATTTTAAAATTCGATGTACCCTTTCACAACTCAAGGATAATGAAATCTACATATTCAAAGAGGAATAAAAATATTTTTTATTCATATATAGCCATAAAAATAAATGAGTAAGTGTATTATTCATTGTAATAGTTTTATATTCATTTATTGAAATTATAAATTATAATAAAAGTAATAAATGTAGAACATTTGGATATTAAGAATATTATAAAATGGATTGTGCACATACCTCATAATCTAACACACATACAACACACTATGAATATCATGGAAGCATAGTGGATGAATAAATTAATAGAACATTTATCTGTGGATTTTAATGATATCGATCATCCCAAAATAGGTGTTACCATCTTCTCATGCATCGTTAATTGCAAATTGACACCCTAAGAGGACACTGGTAAGAAAATCATGCCTCCTACATAATTTTACAAGGTTCCAATCCTCGAGTAAATATAATATGTATTTATAATCTATGCCTTGAACATCAATTTCTAAATCAATTGAACCCACACTATGTTATCTTGTACATAACTCATAACAATATCGAATGATTTGACTCCATCATTCCAGCTTAACTACGATGAATATAGTGGCCTATAAAAACCCAAAAAATGTACCATTTGAATCATGACGTTCTAGTAATTATTGATGCTAAAATTTATATAGCCATGTGATCACCACAATCTACTATAAAATATAAAATATTCACCTAATTTATATCTTCTAATTTATATATCATTCTATTTGAATCCCTTAAATTTAATGATAGAATTCTGGATTATGTTTCAATTAAGTCCTAATCACCCTCTTCCGGCCTTTTTAAATCCATTATGTGAGATAGTGATCACTATTATATACCATGGAAAAACAAACTCTTCGTATACATATGATCTCTCTAACATATATCTTTTCTACTGCTTAAAATAATTTAGAATCCAGTATCTGTATGAATTAAAAAACCGATTACAATATATCCTTTATAACCCATAGGATACCTCAACCTATTGGGGTTATTTAAAACCCCACCAAGATGGTTGTGGTCACCGCATCCCACTTCCACATAGGCATCAAAAGTATCTCAAGTAACCCTCAAATTCTCTAATTGATGGAATGTATTTTCTATGAAGTTAGATAAATGAGGAAAATGTCTACAATTTTCTCTCATAATTATGGGCCAAATGATGTATTGTTTGAATTTATGACACATCTTGGCCATCATTGAGTGTACAACCCTATGGAAATTATGATAGGATCTCAACATATCGTCACCATATGATCAAGGATACATCACCCTTACATAATCCAAATGCAGTACACGTCCTTCTAAAAACTAATCAAGGACACAATTATTTTGCCACAACTACTCAAAATCACTATACACTCCAAATCATCAACTTGAATGACCATCACTCATCCAATTATTTTGGATGTTATCAAGAATGGATCAAAAACATATTTTCCACACTCTTTAGAAATGACCACCTTATTATGTACCAAAAAACCAACAAGGAGCCAATCGACATATGATATTCCCTCCCTTAATTCTTTCATCTTCATACTAAGCACATTAAGAGACACATTTCCATTCCAAGGATCATACATCGTTAAAATGTTGATTTTATACAAGTATTCCACCAAATTGAATTGATTATTAGTCATGTAATTTTGGGATATTATATTCAATATTATATTTTGTGATTTATATATGAATTATCTCTCATAGTATAGGTATTCTTATTAGTATTACAATTCATGAACCATAGATGTATTCTCAATGACATGAGTATTGTATTTCCACTAATGGGGTCCCTATATAGGAGACCATTAAAAAGATACACCATTAACTTATATTATTATATCTCATAGTCTAATTTAATATGTTTCATGGTACTCTACATAAAATATCCAACATCAATAACAATAAATATATTATTAGATGTCAACATATTATCATTTTTTTCATTTAAACAAATTAACCCCATTGGGTCTTGACAAATCATTGTTTTTTCATTTGAAATATGTATTCAATTAAACTATTTAATTGCATATCTAACCAAAGGAAACAATGTATCATGAAAAAATTATTTCGGTGTTCTTAATAAATTTATCATATAGCTTATCAAAATAAATATATATTCCTTTATTATAAAACACATTCCATATAAATTTCACCGCCACATAAAAATTTTTAACATTGTGTATGTGGAATAAACATGAGACACATGATGAATTATTTAAATGATATATTTGTGTATAACATATTATTGTTATATCAGGGAATATATAGGGAAGTCATAAATGATCAACCGAATTATGGAATTTATTTATTGTTGAATGTTCATGGTTATATGTTACATGAATACTTCTGAAATATTCATTGGTCCAATATTCATAATGATATAACCATAAATCTAGTAAATGATCCTAAAAGATTTATTCGTTATGTCCACCTATTTAACAAAAGGAAAATGGGATACATATTTTTGATTAATTATTGGAATGAATTGGTTCCTTCTTTATTTTTCTACCAGGTCATGTTTCATTGAAATTGGTAGTACTTTGTAAATTCTATTTTATTCAATTTATGGAGGTCAAAAAATTTCTAAGAATACCATCCATATTCATGACGAAAATAAATGGAGAAACTGATGGCTATGTTCTTACATTCATAACATATTTCAGCATAAGTTTATATAACCTCATCGTGATCAATTTTAACTCACTTTGTTCCACGTTATATTGTATTAATATATACAGTTAGTTAATCTTTAAAAATAATGATCTCACACTCAACCCCTCTAAGTGAAGGTAAACCTAAGAAATATATTTAAATTATTTCCTTGTATATGTATACAATAAGAGGAATCATGAATTCCATCACTATCATATCCTCTAAAAATAGCATTCACTCTACCTACGCTGAATTGAATTATATATTTTGATGGTATAACCTGAATCTATCTACACCGATATTTAATTCACTACTCATCATGATCATATTCCATTAAGTTCATGTAAAAGGCCCTCATCATTTTGTAAAAGGTGTGTGCATAATAACCAGTGAACTAGTACTTGAATAAAATCCCATCAAATCATTTCATCATTAACATTGTAAATTTATATAATTTCTCCAATGTTGAATCTACATTGCAATTATTATAATGATAATAATTTTATTCAATTTTTCATATATAGTTTTTTTGAATGATAACATATCTAAGGAGAATTTATCTTTACATTCAGAACATGTATCATAAATTGTATATAAGAATTATTTGGATTCTAAGATGTCAAAAAATAATAAAATGATGTAAAATAAATCAACACTTTATAATTAACTATGGAGGTTCCCTATCCACCATCAGTTGAAACCTGATTAACTGAATATTGCCTACTAGTATCTAATATATAATTCCCAAGAGAATTATGAGTCTCCTAATTTATTGATCGTTGGGGGAGTTGCATTATTGTTTATTGATTTTTTCCTTCCCTTATTTTTTTCAATAATGAATCCATATCATTGAACAATTTTATATGCTTGGTACTACCACATAATTTTGAATTCATTAGATAAATTTTATAGTATTTGATAAATTGAAACATACTATAAATTGTTCTAACATATCTTGTCTATATCCAACAGACGGTGCAAAGGAACCTTTTCCCAGTTCTATATATTTTTTGCATCCTTATCATCCTACCGCTAACATCAACTTCTTATTAAGTAAATGAGAAATTAGGTTTTCATAATAGAATGTAAGAGGAAATGCAATATCATCTGTAAAAATTCATAGTACTTAGTCTTATTCAATTCTATACTCTACCACTGTTTACATTCAAAACACTAAAATAATGTTCATAAGATAAATGTTTCTTAAATAAATAATATTTTTATGTGATGACCAATACCAACCATTTTGGATTTGTATTCCATGTATCTCTCTAAATGAAAATCATGGAAAACCAACCCATTGAAATGTATTGAGTTGGGGGGACACTTTTATCATCTTCAGTTATAGATCTATAAACACTTTATAAAATTAAATCATTATTGTATTAGGGAAGAACACTATGAGTAAGAGGTCAATTAACGTTTCCCATATCAATAATTTAGTTCTCCATCTAACAACATGATGTCAAATAGCTCCATCAATCAAAATACAAACAAGAATGTCTATATGAATACTTGGTGTCACCTATAGTTCTATGATATTTTCAATTCTATTATCATTCCCTATAATTCATATGGGCTACTAGATACAATTTTTTATTAAGGAGTTTATATCTAGAAGTCATATGTATATTTTACCTTCACCAAACCACCCTTATATACTTATCCTCCTAGAAAAAATTCTAAATGAAATATTCATGGATAAATGAGATAAATATATTAACCCCATGTTTATTATCATATACCATACTTATTTGGGTCCTACTACTCAACTAGTGGTCTAACTAGATTATAATGAAATCTATGAGGTGTTATTTTCTGAAAATACTTAACAAAACATAGAGAAATATGACAACATAAACAATGAAACTGATAATACAATGATAGTCCACACATGTTATAAACACATGATCCAACCTAAGATGATTCACACAAGAAAATAAAATTACATCTTAAAAACCCACGAAAATTCCAAGAATCTAGTACATTCATGTTATTCACATCAATACATATACATTAACTATTAATATAATCATTCTCAAATCAAATAATTCATGATTGTTTTCACCTGAATTAAATATTATAATTTAAATATTCATTTAATTTATTCGGAATATAAATAATGTTATAAATTTGTATATGGAATCTGATAATATATACCTCAAAAAGAAACATAAATATATAAAATATTCAATAAATTAGAATAAAAATATCATATGCATCACCCTTTATAAATTTAATTCAATGGTAACATCATGCATTATGATAAAAAAATTCAACATTATGGAAACTCAAAAGTCCAACATATAGTGTTCTAAAAGAACTATCACATTTCCCATTTTCAATTCATGACCAAAATATCTTTGTTATACGTTATAAAAAATCTCAGGATTAGAATAAATATGTTTTTAAACCAGGTTCTATGATTATATTTTGTTACACCCCATTCTAAAAAATCAATATTTGAGTCTAGATGACACATGACCATAATAATTCCTCCACATATGTAAATGGATTCCGACATATGGGGAAGGCCAATGGAATGTTGTGGGAGATTATTCCCTTGGTACTAGTTGAAAATTAGATAACATGATTGGATTTCTGTAAAATAAATGAGAAAAATAAATTCATAAATAATCATTAATGTGGAATAATCATACTTGGTAAAAACCTAGCCATGCAATATGAGTGTGGAATGAAATACACATAACTAAAAAAATAATAATGGGAATGCCTATATATAAGTGGGTTAATATTTTAGGAATCAAAGAAAACTAGAACAAATGAAACAATAAACTCTAATGATTTCCCTAAAACACACAGTAATCCTACTAAAACTACTTAATCATCCAGTACATATCCATTTCCCTTAATCATACTCCTGATCATGAATTAAATATGTTTGTTGACAAACTCGGGTATAGTTCTATTAGAAGAATAAATAGTACATCAGTAACAACCATTAATATATGTTGATAAGATACTTTTATGAATTCCCAAAATGTTAAAAAATATAGATAATAGATAATATATCACTGAATCACAATATATATGTTGGTTCCATAACGATAACCTATACCAACTTCGTCATCAGGAAAGAAGGAATCATCCAACAGAATATTATCATCCCCCATTAATTTGATATTCAATGGTAAAACATCTTAAAACGAATGATGGTCTAGTGGATGTTGACCTCCCATTTCTCACCTCCCTTTTGGGAGACAATCCATTAGAATTATCATGATGTCAAAACAAAAATGGAACAACAACAAAAAATAATATTTTTGAATAAAATGAAATATATAATTCACATACCAAATTTTTTTTATCATAATCATAAAATTTCATATATAAGGAAAATACGAACTAGTATAATGGATACACACACACACATCTTATGATCTATAACTAGTAATCGATATAAGGTGTACAGATGCACCCCAAAAATCATGAAAATTGCCCATATAAATCATCCACTGATGTAATAGAATTTCTACCATATTTTCAATAATGATCTATCAAAAGGTTAACTATATTAATAGGGAAGATCAACTTATTCCTAGAACCATTCCCTATCTGAGATGGCATATATAACTAAAAAAACATGATGGGATCCAATTTAGGTCACTAGATTTCTAGCATCGAGAAGAGATATTTGATTCTACATTGGAGGCCCACTTGAGAGATGGTGGTATCTGTTTGGGTTCTACTTCTTCTTCAAATTACATTTATTTGTTATTAGACATTTGGATTATTTTTCACGATATATCATCTCCATTTTCATAGACAATATCCCTTTCCAACCTCAAATATACATATAAAAGAGATAAAAATTCCATTAAACATATTTAAAAAGATATCATAAACTAAATGTGGAATAAAGTAATATATATAGGTTATAATGTGCACACCCTTTTGTATTATAAAAAAATTGAAATAAATTTTCAATTTATTTCTATTCTATGTTAAAATCCTTCAAATATTATATTGCTTAATTTTTTATTTTTTCAAATTAATGAATACAATTTCAACCCCTAGATGGATTATGGTAATTATTTTTTATAAATTTTCTGAAAAATCATTAATTCTTCATTGATAAATAACACTATGAATGAATGATAAATTCTCTAATGTAATCAAGGATTACTATAGTATAGATTACTATTATATTAAATTTTAATCATATATCTCCCTACAATGTAGACAAAAATCTTTTATAAATCATCAAGTAATGGATTTATACATGTATAAGATTCAATGTTCACACTGTTATGTTTGGATCTATCCATGTTTTGATATCTTCATAATTTTTTGTGTGAGACTAATTTCATATCCAAATAATTTATAATTACATTTTTCGTATATGGAAATATTAAAAAATCATTTATATGTTATATTCTATTACACGTCATTATGTTATGTCCCATGTCAATGTGATTCTTTCATGTTTAATGATTATTCCAACACAGAACTCATAACCTATGTTATTTCAATTATTATATATATTGATTCATAGTTTACAATTATTATTTTTTGAATAGAACCTATTTATTATTTTCAACCACAAGGGATTGGTCTTATACCGTCATGATCATGTTATTATCAATTATTTTTGACATATATTCTATTTAACATTAATGGTCATTTGAGAATAACATTTCAAATTACACCACATATGACAAATTACAAAGTAGGGTATATTATATAAAAGCTTAATAAGATTATCTTTTTATGATTATAATTAAAAATATATTAAAATTTATTCAAACATAATAATCCATTTATTTATTTGGAGAAATGAATGCATCTATGGAAGGGAAAAGTCATTACAGTGAAATAGGTTTTCTATGTTCTCTTATACCCTAAACAGAAATTATTTTCATGAATTGTGTCATGAGATATTTAGAATAAATATTTTTAATATTGTATTTAGTTTTAGGGTCTATCATATTTTTTTAGATTAGGGGTTACTCAAAAATAGTTGTTTGGTTTTTGATATAGGTGGATCATTTATGATTTTTAGATAATAATATGAGTTATTTGGTTTTACATTGATATAAATATAGAAGGAATAAATACCACATTGATGGAATAATGAGAGTAAATTTATTATAGTATTATGATTCTATGAAAAATATATAAATCTAGATTAGATGTTTTGGATATTAGGTTGGGATTTATAAGAGACCCTAACATATATAATCATAACTATACTAAATACGTCATATTCAAAAAGTAATATATTTTAGATTATGACATTCATAAGATGATATTTTATAATATAGTGGGTTAGTAACTATAATTACCTCGATGTATAATATCAATTTCTATATACTATGTACTTATAGTGCTATTAAATGGATGGAGAAAAAGAAATATAATTCTCAATAAATTTGATCCGAAATTTACCTTCCATTATCAGCGGTAGACAAACATCAATGGAGATGTTGTAAAAATTCTTATTGTTATGATCACAAACCACTACCATGAAATGAATAATTGTGTGAACCATGTTGTGCATCAAAATTCACCATAGTGTGAATCTATCTTGATATTCCTCTATAATGAAATGTTCACCCCCATTAGTTGGTCAGAAAATCCACTAGTTTCTAAGATACGTCTTAATTTGATATGAGATATATTTTATATTCTCAAGTAAACTATTTATTGGAATTTTATTCAAATATTATAACATTTAGAAGGTGATTATAACCTTTTAGGAACAAATATTATGGATACAAAAAACATGGAATATTTTGACACAATTGAATTGTATGGTTTCATAGAAATAAGAATTATCAACTATGTTATTCAATCTCATTACCAAATTATATATGGTGAATTCATAGTGGAAAAAATATAGATGAATTAATTGACATAGTTGAATTAAATTTTAGTATTCTTACATATGTATAATTCTAGATTCATTATTGATCCTAATTCAAATATGGATTATATCTATAGTTTCATAGAACCTAGTAATCAAAATTGCATAGGTAAATTATAATTTATAATTTATGAGTAAATCATCAAATTTTAAATTAGAATTGAAAATAAAATTATAGTACCACATGGAACTGATTAAAAATAATGGATATTTTAATATTAAGGAATCCCATTTGAAAGCATGGAAAATATATTTATTAAATTGTAAAGTGTGGGGGAATTAGAAATTTTACTTATTGAAAAGAATTTTTAAAATTTTCAATTATATAAATGATGGTTATCGAGTTTTGGATTATTAGGAAAATATAAAGAGTATATTTATCAAAAAAAAGGAAACTGTGGTGCCATTAAATGAACCACAAATTCTTTCATTCTCATAATATATTGTGTTTTTGGAATATTAAAATCCAATGTAGTAGTCTATTCTTTAACGACGTTGATATTCATAAACAACCTCCTAGAGAAAATGATTAATGAATTGATTATTAAATCACCACAAATAACATATGAAATGAATAATTATGGCATAATGTTAAACAAATCCTCCCCTAAATAACTACATGGGATTTATAAAATTATAGATATAACAACACATTCATAACTCTATGGATTTACTGTGACATTATATTACCAATATAATTTTATGATATTGATATATTGGGGAATACATATTACAAAATTATTGTTTAATCATATATTTACATATCTACTCTAATAAATGATTTTTAAAATTCAATTCCAATGAATCCAAATATTCCATATTTTGGTTAAATATTATTTTTTAATTCAAACAATATAAAAATTATACTAATATTCAGAATATTTTAATTCATGATTATTATCCAAAATGAACCCCTTAATTTTAATTACTACATGAATACCACGAATAACTCTATAAGAATAACATAAAATTTAAGCAACATAATATCCCATCATGATGGGTTTTTATATTAAATTCGTTGTGAGTATTCATTATGATAGACATCATTTGTATGATAGATAAATATTGTTTTAGAATTTTACCTAAAATAATAAGTATTGAGAAGAGATTAGATATTATATTTTTATAAGGTGCAAATAGTAAGCTTAAATTATAAAAATAAATTCTAAACGTAGTTATAAATATTAGAGATACCACAAATAATAAATAGTATACCCATGTGTATAAATGAAGGTCATGACCTCAAGAACCCCTATGAATATATGGATAATTGGTTAACAATTATTATAATTATGATATATTTGTAATACATTGAGAAAGATGTAGAATAAAATATATATATATACATATATGAATGAATAATGTATAAAATTAGTACTATAGATAATGAACATAATTCCCCATTAAATGAGCATGGTCATCTAATTTGATGGGTTTCTTATCATTCAATGGATTCCTAGAAAAAAACAACAAACTATTATCCACTGGGTTGAATTATATGAATTTGTATTATCCACCTATGTGAAAAAAATATGTTAATGTTCTTTTACCACACATAAACAAAACCTGAAAAATATCTCTTCAAGTCAGCATTCCTGAGACTATACTAGGAAAATCTTGCATATCTATATTATATTAATTATGTATTTTCCTGAAATGATAAAATAACCTTGAATAAATTGGATGCTTTGTTTAACATTTTTTTGTAAAATGTTATCCTGGGGTTTTACTCTCTCTCCCAAATAATGAATAGTGCCATCCAAGATGTCCCCAAACCTTAGAACCATGTAGTAACTCAACAATTTGAGTTATGGAATGGGTATGATTAAAATTTCTATGATGTATACTCCATGGACCATCAACCAAGTCATTTGAACCCATCAGAATAATTTAATATCGTCGATACCTTCTTTGAATATCACAATCCATTAGCCACCAAGTTCATTATATCTATCATATGATGGTCCCAAGTGGATAATATTTTTTCTTTTAGTAACCCTTATCCCACTCATACTCACCCTATGAAACATCAAAGGAATCCACCCATCAAAACATTATATATGGCCATGAATTCTTAACTATGATGCTTAAATTCAGTATGCTCCATAAAATAATATTTCTCATTATTCAGATGGATAATATTAATTATTATTTTAAGTATCATGTTTTATAGTGGTATATCACTTGGTCACACATCCTACTATTACTCTTCTCAAAGAGAATAGAACATGAATATTATATTGGTATTTAACAATTCTTTTCACTTGACCCAGTTTGAATACTTTCATGGCCTTGTTTTATTCCTATTAAACAATATATATTTCCCACAAGTGTTACATATCAGAAATTTGATTGTCACCTTAGGAAAACCCATGTTCATTTTATATATTTCATCATCACTCAAACACATCATAGTAAACATCAGTAATGGTCACCTATACTTACAATACAGCTAGAAAATCATTCTATCAATGATTTTTTTAATTAGGAATTCTCCAAAACGTAATGCTCTCCTTATTGGTATTGGTTTTACTATTTAGTCACTTAAGTATCAATTTTTCTTGAGTTGCTACACCATCAACCACATAATGAACAAATACATCATTATAAATGAAAATCCTAAAATCAAGGTAGTTCCTCAACACATCACTATAGGTGTTGGATTTGATACATTTCTAAAAACCTGACCTCCCCATACAAAGAACCTAGTATTACACATGTCAGCATGATATAACAACAAAATGATTTTTTACGATTTAAATTATTCATCGAAGGGTTCTTAATGTTCTATGTATTTTTATTATAATAATTAAAATTCATTAATTTTATTATAATATTATGATAACATGAGATTTTCTAAGTGTGATATTGTATTTTAACAATCAATTAATCTAAAATTGATATAAAATATGATCACAAACACTTTTTTATAAAAAAACTATTTTCTATAAATTAAATGTAAATTAATAATATTTATTATCATTTAAATGTTATATTTTCTGAATATTTTAATTTTATTTTAATAAGATGAATATTAATATATAATCCATAATGTAAATAATTTATTAGTGTGAATTTTTTTCAGTTTTATTATAAGGGGAATTTTGAATTAATATTGATATTTATAGATTGTTTAAAATTCCAACACTTTAATAAAAATATCAACATAAAATAATAACAAAGAAATTTTTAATTTTTTTGGATAATATATATATGTGTAATAAAATGTTTATACACATTAAAAACTATTATAATAAACATATAGTTAAATGTATGACATTTTAATATTTTACATAAATTTAATATTTATATAAATAAATTGGTTTCATCTCATTAAATAACAAATTTAGAACACTATATTAGGATTTTTATTACATTGAACATTAAATAATTCTCCAATATTTTATAATAATTTAAATAATAACATGGAATCAATGTATTTAATGGATTTGGTATACAAAAATTTTTATTGTTAAAACTGTTTCTTCAAAATATTGTTCTTCATATCATTAAGTAAACATATTTAAAAATTAATTATGAACACATATAAATAAAATTCCTTTAAAATTATATCCATATTTGAAATCATCGAGGTAAATTTTATAATATTCACCATTTCATTTTTACTCATAATGAATTGTTATCAATGTATAATGTAGTCATCTTGATAAATGGAAAATTTTGGGAAATGTTTTAAAATAAAATAATATGGATTAAAAATATCGTAATAAAATTTCAATAATCTCATAGGATATATGTATTTTATCATATACGTCCTTATAATCTAAAAAATGATGTTTTATTTATTTATTCCTTGATAATTTAATATGTAATGATTAAAAGTTTAATGTATTAACATTTCTTCCACTCCTCTCATATATAAGTGGAATCCATTTCACTCCTTGTCATCTCAGAATTTGATCATAAAATCATGACATTTATATATCCAACTATCCTCTAATAAAACATTTCCAAAAACTAGAATCCATAGACATCCAAAAAAGCAAAATCATTGATGTATTATGTTGTAATCTAAACAAGGTTATCTGAGGAGGAGATACAAGTCTAAACTAAAATATTTCACTTTAGTTTCTTGTTATATCTAAATTAAATTTTTTTTATTCATCATTTTATAATTACAAAATTATTACTATAATAAGGTAATGGAATAAATATACTAGTGAAACTATTATCTACCTGTCATCCATATTGATGGAGATGAAGCCATTTCCAATGGGCTTGTTGGACCTATCAACTCCATGGACTGTTTTATTTAATTGAACTTCACTACTTCACAGGACATGTCAATATGATGCATTTAACAAATATATATGAGTTTTTTGAATAATTTTGATTTTTTTAATATTATATATCATTCGTATTTACTACTATTATGTACTCCGAAAAAATATATCATAGACAATGAGTACATGCTGACTATCACCTTCAAAAATAGTATATTACATTATTACTTATTTCCTCACAAGGATTTTGTCATGATTTTATTGGATAAATAAATATTATATTTTAAAATTTAAAAATTATGTATATAGAAAATTTGGAAATACAATAATTAATAAAAACAAGAAATGATAATTGTAATTTTGTTTCATCTAAAACGAGCTTATTGAGGCAATTTTATCTAATAAACTATCAATAATATTTTCTATTTTTATTTGATATCTATCTATTATTTTATAAATTTTATAACACTAATAAAGTTATATAATAATAAATGGGATTTTAAAAATGAGATTATTTTTGTAAAAGAATATATTCTTATTTCAGAGGTGATTATTATGCTCTCATAATTAGGATAGTTTTAAAACTTATATGAGATATGTTATAATGTTTATGTGATGAATGATTATGTTGTACTGAATTATGTTAATAATAAAATATTATAATAATATATGTAATATAAATTTGTAATTATATAGTTTTATGATTAAATATGTTATTTTCATATAAATTCAATTATTACCTTAATTCAGTAAACACAAAATACATTAAATTTTTATTATGTTTCATAATATCTATTTCAACCAGATCCAAGAAATTTTTATGGGAATTAATAACTATATAAAAAATTTATTTACAATTTTTGAGCATTGAGATATTAATGAATCAAATTTGTCTCCACTTTGAGAATTATCTATGTTCTAAATTTTTTTGATGAATTGATTGAGTAATCTCATGGGATCTTGGAGTGGAAAACAATATAATAAATGAATTACATATCAATGTAAATGGAAATTAATAAATAATGAATATTTATAAAATATTATAATGATTTTATTTAATTAAATAAATATTTATATTCACTGTTATTGGAAAAAGAACATTGTTTGTTGCGACAAGATGTATGGGCTACTTTTCTCAAGAATTCTTCTATGTGAAAATTCATCTATTTTGCACATATATTATTCAATATAGATTATAAACTTGCAAATTTATATAATAATCCTTTATCATATTTTATTATTAGTAATATATTTTTATAAATAATTTATATATTTTAAATTTATTTTTATGATACCATATTTAGGGATTTTCAATGAATAACATGTTTCAAAATTCAGAACAATTTCTAATAAACTCTATCTCATTTACATAAATTTTTAATTAATTTTTTCATGAATTTTATTTTTTATAATTTAAATAATAATATTATTATATTTTCTCAATTTTTATTATTAATTTTAATGATTTAAAATGGGTTATTATTTTTTTACATACTGTTCATTTTAAATATATTTATAATGTTATATAAAATTTTTTATCTTAATATTTATCGATCTATAGAATTTTTCCCACCAATATTCATTTTTTTTAATATTCCTCTATCTAGATCAATGGATTTATAAATAAAAACTTATTCCAATCCATAATGGAATTATTCATTTAACGAAACATTACCAATGAGGTATTGATTTCATTTTTTGGTGAAAATTTGAAATTATTATATGATTGGTTTTCTATATCTTTTAAAAAATCATTAAATGATTCTAATTTGTCACTAATTTTATTTAATAATGATAACAAAAAATTTAATTCAATAGAAATAATATAATTAATTTAAAGGTATATTTTTGTTATATCCATTTCTTCTACTTGAATTAATTAATATGTGGGGAAATGATTAATGATATCACATTCTCAGGGACTATTTTTGTATGTTTCCATATTATGTCATCAGTGGGTTTTAGAATATCCATCACATGAATTTGATAATATTTTCTCACATTAAATAATGTATTTTTTTCTTGAAACTAATTTCTTGTTTAAATTACTATTTGTATACATGATCATGTTGTTATGTGTTTAATGAATTATAAGTGGACTAGATTTCACTTCAAAAACATTACGCACAATCCTATATGAAAATAGTTATGGTCAAAATGTCTTTTAGATATATTAATAAGAACATTCCCCACATCATTTTTATACCAAATTCATATTTTACATTTTCAATTATCCTTATTATATACTCTCATACCCTATTCCGTATGTTTTGTTAAGAAAACAACACCACATTTTGAGGTTAGTGAACATGTTTCATTGGGTATGATATTATTATGTTATCTTTGTACATCGTGTTGTGTCATATTCTATTTTTTATAACCTATATTCAATTTTTATTTATATTGATTTTTTATAACATTTTCAAGCATATGACCTAACAATATTGAATACTTTTATTTTCCAAAGGTTATGGAGAAAGTATAATATATTATAAATCATGAAATGACGATAGTTTGGAAATAAAATATGGTGTATTTTAATGAAAAATTCATATATAATATACCATTGAGATATGGGTAAAAATTCCAATTTTAAATGAAATACAATGAATTTTTTATGTAAGTGGATTTAATAATTCTATAGATCTCCAAAATAAATTATGTGTCACTACATGAGCGATTAAATATTTCCTGTATGTGTTGGGAAAATGTTATTAAAATATATTTTTTAATAAAAATTAAAACATGCACATCTCACAAGTAATCTACAACATGTGGCTTTATTGATCATTGAATCTTACTCAACTAAATCACACCAAATAATTACAAGACTAAACACCCATGAGAATATAAATGAGCCTCCTCATACCCTAGAGGATATTGAGTAATAGTGAGGGTCCAATGTTATATTATTAGGATCTTATACACCTATATCAGAGTTTGAAATCATTGATATATAAAATAAACATCAAACACTTCTAAAAGATATAGATTATTCAAACAAATAAACTAAAAATATTGATACAATTTAAGGAAATGTTCCATAAAACTCGACCAGTCATGTGATACATAAAAACTAGTTTCCTATATGGATGACCACATATTGAAAATAAAAATCATGAAATAAATACCATGGATATATTCACATCTCCTAGTAATTCAACATATATTGTTATCAAATATCATTATGATCATATCCGGACTGATTATATGATTCCACATGAGTTTCATAATTCAACCATGTAATCCTCATCCATTGTCTATACATTACACCATTTGCAGAATATATAAAATAATATTTCATGTATTTTATCACAATGAGATTCATGTAAATGGGATGATAACTGAATCTCAATAGAAACCATCAATAGGAACATATACCCTACTATCCGAAGTCCATTCACATTAAATATGAAAAAACATATATATGAAATAGAAGAAATAAATTTAAATAATAAAAATATAATTGAACAATTATTTTGTTACCTCGATAGATATAACATTCTTTATCTATTGTAGGAATGTATCAATGGAAGATCATATTCTAAAGGGAGACTTTTTCTTCACTCATAGTTTCCCATACTCACCCCTCCACATCTGAGTAGAAACCCATATTGAAACACAAGGAAACCCTTATTCTTATTCCCTCAGGATGAACCCCATGATAGTATCAGAGAGTCCTAAATATAAATATGAAAACTAATTCCTTGGAGGGTTAACACTTTACATTCATATATGTCCATGCATAACTAATTCCTCAGCGACACATTAAATCAACAGGAATACACCTCTTAGATCACATAGTGAATAATAGAGGAATGCAATATCACATAACTCCTCACCTTAAAAATCATTAGTGCTTCCACATAATCTAATGGAATATCCTAGGAATTGATCGACATGATCACATAGTGCCCACTTAGACATCCAACATCCATTCTTGGTGATATATTACCACATTTCATCTAAAATATCTACTTGAATCATATAATTTTTTTCATTCACAATGGCCTACTGGTATCGTCATTTGAATATTTTCACTCAATATTCAGCAATTGTATCTTAGTATCAACCAGATCTTGTCCTTGATGGCCTTTCCAATATACATTGACACCCATGTTATGATTATTGATCCTAGATTTAAGCTCTATGTATCCACTCTTACATAGTTTGAATCACTATATTCTATATTTCCAATGAATCCACCACTAACATTCCCTTGGGTTGGATACAAATCATATATTCAATCAAATTTTCTCATCCATCTCAATAAGTGATTCTTGGGCGTCTTAATGAATCATAGTTGTTATTCCCAATGACTGATTCCTAGGCATCATGAAAAATAAGAGGTTATAAATTATATATTAAAAAAAAATTACTATATCGAATTCTCATAAAAACATCCCATTCCTTACATTATCCACTCAACCCCATTGGGATTTTCTATGAGTATAAGTTTTATGGTGACACCCGAAAAGTTTACAACACACCACATATAGCCAATCATGGAAAGTCGCCCAATGGGAACCCATTTCAATCCTATATGTTAAAACATAAGTATTGGAATTCCTATTGGGATACTTAATATTGGTAAGTATGTAGAGGCATACCTATTTTTATGGATTACTATATAATATAAGTCAATTCATCACTTTTAGGATAATTAGTTTCAGAACATTTCTTCATTTAATACCAAATTCTCTAAAGAAATGTTCTCCCATAGAATCACAAATACGGAAGCATGGTATCATCTACTACATAACGATCAATATGTAAGAAATTGTTGAAAACATCTTCATTGACCCATCATTTTAGTCATGGAATCACCCGGTCATCTTGATCACATAAGTATTCAACATTGTAATAATTTATCTAATAGGGATGAAAAATCTCATTCGAGGGATGGTTCCTATGTGAGTATCTTCAATTTAAATTGATTGTATCCCAAACAATCAACCAATTATCCACAACAATAAATGAAGATGTCCAAGATTCTCAATATATCATCTTGTGACATAAACCATAAAACATGGCAATCATATTCCACACCCTCCATTTGTTATTAGGACCCTCATCTAGGTCTCATTCACTATCTCCCCATATAGAATTATTGTTTGATTTAATAGAGGAAGAACCCCAACATTATAAATTTATCATCCTAAATCTAGAAAATATAGTCATAATACCACCCCTATTGTACCAACATAGTGTTTTACACATAATAATATATATAATTTGCAACTCATGATCCCATTTCCAGAATTAATGAAAACTATCATCGAAACACCAAAAAAGGGAATATATTAATTAATGTAAATTAAATTACATAGTTTTTTACATTAAAACACACACATGGACATGTAATTATATTGGTTATTGGTATTGTTCGTCCCATTACATGAACTTTTATGTGCCTTGGGTATACCTTGTTTATGTCCGAGCACATGTTCCCTTCCATGTCCAACTGATAATATTTTTCTGGCCATGTATTTGGATAGTAAAAAAATATCCCACTACCACATCATTAGTCAAAATACATTGGGTTCAGTACAAAAAAATAAAGCTCATAAGACATGGATAATATGACCATTCCATTCATAAAATAACATATTGAGTGATATGTGTTTTCGAATGGGAATCCGTTATTAATCTATTGAAAACCCCATGATTCACCAAATATGAATAGATCAATCCCATGTTTTCCTTTATAGTAATAATATGAATTTAAAAATAACAAATAAAATTTCTATGGGTATCATCTCTTAATTCGAAAAAATCAACATTCCATGATGTAGACACTTTTGAACCATCAGTCGAATATATAATTTGTTGTTACCATAAGATGATTTATATCCTTTATAGATCCATGGAATCACCTCCCTCCTTCTAACTCCCTCTCCTCTTCCTATCCCTCGACTCTTTTGGATGGGATGATTGGGATCCCTAAAGGAAATTTTGTATGTAATCCATGTGTTCTAGGAGGGGAAAGAGGGAAAATAAAAATAAATCGTAAGGAAAAAAGTTAATATCATTCTAGACCCTAGTGTAAACCAATATGTTATGTCATTATAAGTAAAAAAACTATATATTAGAATGATGTATAGATTAAGAATCTCAATGCAATTATTTGTTTTAAATATATAACAAATTTAATTCACACTAATAAATAAATAATAATTATAATAGATATTTAATAATCTATAAAACATTTAGAGCCATATACTTCAACTAAACCATTTTCCAATATAGAATATAATATTTTGGGAGAATCTAATTATTCAAAAAAATAAAATATCCTACTATTACATGAATCAGCATTTTACAATTCAAAATTCCATTGATATAAAAAACACAAAATTGCCCCATTTTTCTACACTGATAATGATATTTTCATAAAATAATTGGAACTATAATAGTTATCATATTTAATAATTCTCAATGGACAATGTGCATTCATCATTTCATTGTACACATTTTTATAACCAACTCTATCAAATTTGTTTATTGACCAGTATCAATTTTTCTTCAACTCAATCAATGTTATATACATTCTATCAAGGCTGATCTAATGCACACAAATATAGTAGGGTTATCATACACACCCTTTAACCAATTATACCATCAAAATGAAATTATGAAACTACAAAAACAATTTACTATACCTATAAAACTGACTCATACAAATAATTTTTCAGGAAAACATCATCCATCCATTTCAAGATAACCAAGAATGAAAACCACAATATTCCCACAATGAATAAATTGTCTTGGTTTCCTTAATATCTAAAATGAATGCAAAATAAACGAACCTATATTATTAAAATAAAATAATATTATTCATATATACCCAATCATTAAATAGGTATTTTCCCAAAAAAAATTAAGGTGAACCAATAAATAGTTGAATGATTCTTAATCAATCACTCACAGGCTTCATTCCAGCAATATTCATGAGTTAAAATCCTATGATAATGCTTCTAAAATATATTATAATTCTATTCAAAAAGGAAATTTATATTTAGTATAATAACCATAAATAAAGGTAAAAATATTACTTAAGTACTATTATAAACATACAAACATGTAATGCCAAAGAGCCTCTACAAAAGTGGTAGAGGCTCCTGCTTGGCATCTAAAAGATCCAAGATCAAATCCTGGAAGGGACATAATTTGGGGGGTACTATAGTAGTACTGTTGCAGGGAATGGTAGAATTACTGTAGTAGTTGTGGAACTGTAGCTACGGTGGCACTGTAGCGGCCGAGGCATTGTATAGGTAATGTAGCTGCTGCGGTACAGTAGTAGGAACAATTGCAACATGTGTACTGTAGCAGTACTATTCATTGAGGGGTTATTTGGGACAAAAATGGGCTTTCAAGCCTTGTATTTAGGATACGTGCCCTTGGGCCTTTAGGATAAGTAATCAAACTCCCTCTAGCCAGACTAAAAAGGAATTTTCATTAAATAATAAATGGAATCTTCGAACCCAAACATTTAAAAAAACATGTACTGATCCTAATCAACACTAGTATAATATATGAGTGTCCATATATGATTGCAACCATGTAATAAAATGCATCACATAAACTAGCCTAGATTCCAAAGAATTTATTTCCTAAAAATATCAAATTGATACTAAATAAATAATGATTCCACACATTTTTTTATCTTTCATTTAACTCCTAAATTTTATTTTATTTTCAATAATCATATCCTCCAAATATCCATATTTATCCTTCCATTCAGTATCTTCATAAATTACATTATAAAGATCATCCCTGAGTCATATAGTTGTTATTAAAGTTCTTTCCCCTTCTAGTTCCGGTTCAATTTTTTATGAACATGTAGTACTAAATCTTCATCAACTACTCTTCCTTTTCCATAATCTTCTACAGAAGAAACCTTATCTTAAAAAATATTGGTTTCATTACATGATAATATTGATCCCAGATTCGCTTGATCAATTTGAGGAATTTGTACATCAAACTTTTCAAAACCCATTTTGAATATATTCATGAGAATTCCATATGACCATGCTTCTATCAAAATTTCCTTCAGTTTTATCTTACTTTCATATTCATAATTTGTATTTTTAGTATGTATTCTTAATGCCATTCCTTCAACAAGATCATTTTTGACTTAATGGTATGCAAATATTCATTATTTATTTTTATTCATCAACTCTGTCACGACCCACTCCATTCAAAGAGTACCCCTCCGCGGCCGGAAATGTAAGAAGGGAGATAAATACCCCAGATTCCCACCTCTAGTAGGCCCCAGGTTGGCGACTAGAACCAAGTGTATAGTAACACACAAAAGGGAGGCATTACCTCTAAGGGAACACATGCAGAAGAGGGATATAAGATAGACACCAACCAAAACCAACTCAGAAATGTAGTATAAAAGAAAACCAAAGTGCACATATGTAATGTCATCCAAAAGTACTACAACTGAAAGGGAAAACTGCAAGTACCCAAAAGAAAGTAAAAACATCTGCAACCACAAGCCCAAACAAATCCTGCAACCCCAAGCTTGTAGAAACCAACTTGATCTCTAACCTGCTCTATGTTAACTGAGAAATAATTTATATATACGTATGCTGAGTATAATAGTATACTATGTAGAATCCTCCCTGAAGCCTCTCGTGAAAAAGTAATGAAAGCATGCAAAATCCCAGTGAACAACAAGTGAAACCAAATCATCACCTAAACATGTATACTAGGATCCCAACCTCACCAAAGCTACTCTCACCAAGTAACACATACAAGAATATAGCATATTGTAAAGAATATCATGGGTACCCCGCTACTACTTCCCCACTCGTTTGCCGATTTTCCCTAATGGCATATGTCATGTACATATATCTCTAAAGGCATTCCTACAGACATCTGGAATAAGCTTCACAATCTACACCATGTACACCACAAAGGGTTTCCCACAGACACCTAGGCGTAACACCACACCATCCTCACACCCAAAAAAAACAAGTAGTTTCTGAGAGCAACCACATCTCACATAATGTGTATCATACATTGGGTATTATACCTCAAACCCATACACCGAGTAAGGATATCAAGGCATCACAACCTACACACGTTACACCTACAGTAGTCCATAAGATACTGTATCCATAATATAAGTGTGGAAATATCCACAAGCCATTATATCCCTCTACACAAAAATATGAGGAAAACTAACCGCTGTGACAAAAGGCACATGTATCTACCAAGAGAAGAGTGTGGGGCCAAATGGGGTAGTCATCCATTCATCCTCCCACCAGAAAGTTGGGGAAAACACCCCCAGTGCTCAGAATCCCTAGGGTGTCAGTTTATCTTACTGATAGTGTGGAGTAGCATATAGAAACACAAAAAGTGCAGAATATACTATAACTCACAACCACACTATGGGAATAACCCATTCTTAGACACAACTGTAGATAACATCTCTCGGACTCCAAGATTCCACGTCGAATACTCGGTATCCTATCGGTACAAAACCATTTAAGGGATTTATTAGATTACGTCATTTGATTTTTATCATTTACATTGTACATTAATTAATTCATCAAACATTAATTAACCATGGACAATTCCATATTAAATTCTATTAACACCACATTCAAAATTTCCACTATCCCTTCAAATGTTCAAAAACTCATCATTAAGTTTCAACAAACTCCATCCCCATTGGTTAACATAATTTATACAAAAATTCATTAGAGAGTTACTTTCCAATATTCCATGTAATTATATAAAAGAATCATATTCTACTAAAAACACGGGGGCTCAACAAGTTGAGTATGTGTAATACTCGTCGAGTCTTTGCTGCCTATAGCAAGGGCGTAGACCCATTATCCCTTGATATGCTAAACATAGAAAGAACATGGCATACATCACGTGTATTTGCATCCCTCAGAAGAAGTGTATGAAAGAACAGCTGCCTTGAGCAGTGGGAAAAAGTAAAGCAGATAAACAAGAAAACAATCAACAAGAATCTGAAAATCACATCCATCCCATTCAATCAACCATTGTGTCCTTACTGACATCCAAATGCATAAAATGATGCATCTCACCACTCTAGGTGTCATCCGCTACCACAACCAAAAGGACCCTATGCCTCCAAATATCACAACACCCCTCCATGGTCACATCATAGCAAAAGCAGCAGCAAAAAAACCGAACATCACATTAATTAGGCTATGACCTTTTCAAAAAGCAAGTGGGTAACTCAGAAACCTTGAATGAATTATCAATAATCTCATTCTTTAAACCATCTTGAATTAACAGATTTATAATCTGTTGGTTCCAAAATCACGAACCCAAATAGTATGCTATCACAAAAGATTATACACGCTTTCTATACCACTTTGATTAACATCAAATTTCAACAAGAACCAGATTCGTTCACATGCCTATTTATCATTAGCGATACAAATATCAATTTTCCTTGGTTTATGTTCAATACTAATTTCCACCATGAACAACCGCTAAGGAAGGCAAGCATAGAAATCACACTATCTAGCAAAACATGATTCATTAACATTCGATCGATATATTTTAATTATCTGGTACAAAGTATTTATTAGTTCAATTCCATTGTCATCCAATGGGATTAAACATGATAACAATATGGTTTCATGTAAAATAAATAGAAGCAATGAATCATCTACCTCATGGTTTTTGATGAAAACCACAACAAATGAAGAATGCTCAAGGAACCCGGGTTGATTCTCCAAAACCTGCCTTAGATATATTCTCCTAGCATGATCAGGACAAAAGCTCATCATATTGGGCATCCACACACTTATATCTACACATATCTCTCATAGATCTAAGAAACCTAGATAAGATGAGGAGTGGATATAAGTAGATCTAAGGAACCAAACAAGAATGATCACATACCTCACAAAACAGGCTTCAATTCGCAAAGAGAATCCTTCATATCACCTATGAAATGCTTAGGAATGGTTCTCCTACCTTCAAGGAAGGGTAATCCTGAGTTATGGCTGCATAAGATCTTAAATAAACCATTTAGAATAAAAATGTGTTAGATACACAATTTATGATCTAATATTATGTGCCCGCACGGTTAGTCCGAACGGTTTAACAAACCGTGCTCTAATCGTCTGTTAGGTTCTCCCACATAAAAAACTCCCTCCACGGTTAGGACACACGGTTCGAAAAAATGTGTGCTAACTGTGTGTTAGACACTACCTCTAAGACCATCCTTCCACGGTTTGGCCACATGATTTATGAAAACCGTTCTCTAACCGTGTGAAATCTAGTGCCCTTTAACATTCTTTAAAAGTCGGCCCAAACGCACCCCAAGCCACCTTGAACATTGAGAACACCTTTACACACCATTTTCACAATTTAATGGGCTGGAGAGGTTCGGGCCATTACATTAGATACCTCTCAAAAATATTCTCATCCTTGTGAATCCAAAACCCAACTAATTTGCAACCAAAACAGGGTCTAAACAACCACCCCTCGGGATACCTCCTGAAAGAGAGCAAGCCACAAAAGAAAAAAAAGGAAGCCATTTCATATACATGAATGTTTCATCACCACAAAGTTACATAAAAACCTGAAAATAGTTAAACTACAATCAACTCTTGGTACTGAGCATGTATCTGTGACTCGAGTTCCCATGTACTCTCCTCCAAGTCACTATGTCGCCACAAGACTCAAACTAATGGAATAGAATCCCGCCAAACACCTTCTTCTTGAGGTTTTGGATCTATACAGGTCACTACTCAATGGTTTCATCATCATCAACATCGATCTATCCCAAATAAATGACGTGATACATTGAAAACATCATATATCCGACTCATCTGTTGGAGAAGTGCTACTCGATACGCCACATCTCCAACAAGAGCTAACACATCGAAAGGCCCAACAATCCTGGGAGAAAGCTTACTTTAACGACCAAACCTTTGTTTCCCATGATGGGTAGTCACATTAAGAAACACATGATCCACATCATTAAACTCTAACGGTATCATTCTTTGATCGACATATATTCTCTGACGATTATGCACTGTCTTCATCCTTTCACGAATCAGCTGAACCAACTCTATTGTATTCTTCACTAGTTCTGATCTAATAATTTTTGACTCTTTGACCCCAATCCAGCAAAATGAATAATGACAAGGCCAGCCATACAAAGCTTCAAACAGCACCATACCGATGGTGGAGTGAAAAATATTATTGTTATTGAACTCCACTAAGGGTAAGGGCCTCATCCACAAACCTCCAAAAACGAGAACACAAGTGTGTAGCATGTCTTCAAGAGTCTGTATGGTTTGCTCTATCTAACCATACATTTGAGGATGAAAATTAGTGCTAAGGAATTGTAGATAACCAAAATCATGTTGGAGACCCCTCAAAACCTTGGAGGTAAAAAGAGGATATTGATAAAAAAATGATCCTCCTCGGGACTCCATGAAGTATCACCACCTCCTCTAGATACTACCTCAATGAAAATTCCACTGAGCTTGACTCCTTGATCGCTATGAAGAGGGATGATTTTTTTAAATGATCCAATACCACCCAAATATCATCATGTCCTCCCAGAGCATGAGGTAAACCAGTAATAAAGTACATTGAGATGTCTTCCCACATCCCCTAAGAAATCTATAATGGCTGGAGAAGACCACCTAGGACAGGGTGTGCGGCCTTCACCGTCTGGTAGACTAAACATTGAAACACAAACTTCAAAACCACATGTTTCAACCCAGGCCAGTAAAACGGACTCCTCAAGGATCAGAACATCATTGCCATGCCAAGATGTACTGCTAAAGGTGAAATGTGGAACTATCTGAAAACTGTCTCGCGCATATCCAAGGGAACAAAAAGCCTTCCATGATACAACACTCAGTCTTGTTCATCCTCATACCAACCATCAGGGGCCTCACCACAAACAAATCAATCTCTCCATACCTCCACCTCAAGATCCCCCAACTCGGACACTACCACCTTCTGCGTCAGGGATGATTGTACCATCATCTGAAAAAGACAACCTCTACTCCCAACTTCTCCCAAATAAAGATTTAATGTTTATAGGTATTCTATTACTCTCTAGGAATCACCGATTTCACGAACATCTTCAATATGTGACTTTATTCTCATCACATCAGCTAAAACATTCCCTTTTTAGGGTGTATACGATATTTTGATGTTGTATTCCCCTAACAACTCTATCCACCGTCATTGTCGAAAGTTCAAGTCGTGTAGGGAGAAAAAATACTGCAAACTCTTATGATCAGTGAAAACCACAAAGCCCTCACCAATGAGGTAATGTCTCTACAACATCAGATAATACACCAATTCTGCCAACTAAAGATCATGGGGGGCATAGTTGAGTTCATGGGGACACAACTGTAAATACCCATAACAAACTACTAACCTCTACTGCATGAGAACAGAACCTAACCCCAGATGTAAATCATCACATAAAACATCAAAATGGACTCCATCACCTAGAAGACAGTGGACTGCAGAACTTACTGATATCTCCTTTAGATAATCAAAAGCATCCTGGAACTGATCAGTCCATATGAAAGCCTGATCATTCCAGGTAAAAGCTTTCAGAGGAGTTGCAGCTTGGGATAAATTGGCTACAAACCTCCTATAGTATCCTGTGAGACCAAGTAAAGTTCAAACCACTAATAGTGTCTTGGGGGAAGCCCACGACACAAATGCTCCTATCTTTAAGAGATCCATAGATACTCCCAGTTGGGACACAACATTCCCCAAGAAACAGACTTTTCTAGCCCAAAACTCGCAGTACGACAACTTCCTGATGAGCTGATGTCGATGTAGAACTCCCAAGATGGCTCGTAGATGCTCTACATGATCTTATTCAGATGTGGAGTACACAAGTATGTTGTCAATGAAAACTACCACATACTTGTATAGAAACTCAGGGAACAAAAAATCCATCAATCCCATGAATACATCTAGGGCATTTTTCATTCCAAATGGAATTAAAACGAACTCATAATTCCCATAAAGACAACAGAAAGTAGTATTTGGAATGTCCTCATCCTTCACAAGCATCTGATGGTAACCTGACCGTAATTAGATCATTGAGAACCAACATGCACCATTCATTTGATCAAATAAATCATCAATCTATGGAATAGGATAGCGACTCTTTATTTTCACTTTGTTCAAGTGACGATAATCGACACACAACCGCAAATTGACATCAACCATCCTAACAAACAAAACTAGTGCACCCTGAGGTGACATACTTGAATGAACAAAACAACACTCCAACAGACCATCAAGCTGTCTACATAGCTCTCTCAACTCATAAGGGGTCATCCAATGTGGATTCATAGAGATAAGAGAAGATTCTGGCTGTAGCTTGATCCTAAACTCGATCTCTTGTCATGGGGGTAGTGTTAAAACCTCTTCAAGAAAGACATCAGGATACTCCTACATGACCCTAAGAAATGCCAATTGCTGAACCTCTGAAGAACTCAACATCATCTCATCCATCACAGATGATAAGGATGGAACACACCTATGACCCGTTTGAGGATCTCACTCACCATCAAACACCACTTATTTCCTTCCACACAGAAGAAAACAACCTTCTTTATGAAGCAATAAACGATAGATGACACCTAATACAACCAATCCATGCTGAGGATGACATCATATGGATGTATTCGTAAACATAAGAAATCTCCCCAAGAGTGGTGTTTCCCCAACACTTGCTCACAGTCTCTATATATTTCAATCAAGTCATCATGACCTCCAACTGGCGTAGTCAACACCAGTGGAAATGGAAGCCTCTCTACCTCAAGTCCCAATGCATGGACAAGGGTAGGTGATATGAAGGAGTGTGTTTCTCCTGAATAAAAAAAGGCATACAACAAGGTAAAAAATATGAAAAGGGTACGTCGAATGACGTCTGGATCATCTGGTGCTGGAAATAATAGATCGTGAATTTCTCCACAACCTCCTCCATGGCCTCTCCGTACCTAATGACGACCACCAACATAGTCGTGCTCTACTCTATGAGGACGAGGATCATCAGGGGTTGTCCTCTGCCTGACCCATCTACCCTATGTGGATCTAGAGTTGGTGCAAATGGCTAGTGATGCCTCGATGGAAACTGCCTCAACGGAGGAACCTGGAGCGTAACACCCGGTGCACGATGACCACTCTGAATGTTCAGGCAGTCCCGTTACAAATGGACACGACCACTATAAGAAAATCAAGATCCTGACCCCATGGAATAGGTCTGAGAGTTGCTGCATCAAGATAAACGAGATGGGAAGGGTTAGGACCTACCCACTTCTAAATGGAAAATGTTATGCCCTTAAAACCGAGAACCCTGGACCACAGCCTAGATTCGTGAGGAATCGTGTTGATTCCCCTCTCGTGTTGATTAGGTCCTTCCCTAAGTCCTCTCGACAACCTCTGCCTTCACCAGCACCTCAAGATATGTGTTCTTCATAAATGGGGTGACCTGGCGTTGGATCTATAGACATAAAGCCTCCTCGAAATGCCTCGTCCTAGCCTCCTGATCCGGTAGCAGGTCTCAATCATATCGTAAAAGGATCCCGAAATGGATTCCAAAATCTCAAGCACTAGAGCTCCCCTGTCAAAGGGTAAGAAGATCATAGTGACTAGAATTCTTCGTATTCATGGAGAGGAACTCGACTCTGAACTTGTCTCGGAACTCCTCCCTTGAGATCGATGACTCCTAATGATCCTCGAGGAACAAGAACCACCACTTCCTCTCTACTCCATGTAGCATCATCACAGCTAAGGAAAACCAGTTCTCCTTCTGATAACGAATCGAACTGAAGCCTATCTCATCCTCTTCCAACCTGTCTTATATGACTACATCTGAAGAGGAGACCTCGTACCGACTCTAGAGCTGAAACTCTCACAGTGTCTTCCTCTAGGTGCCATCGTTTTCAACCTGTACCCTGCAGTAATCTGCGGGTAGAGCCTGCTGGACATCTTCTACGTGATCCTGATGAGGACGTTAACCTTGTGACATAACTAAAAAATAACAAACACATAGACTTCATAAACCTTGAATATGGAAGACTCAATATTATTTAATTTATTTTTTTTTTCTTTCATTCTTTTTAGGTTAACATATCCCATGGTCTACCCATTCAAACATTGGAACAAAGAAGAATAATGCATGATCATTTCCTCGGTCTCTACCCAACATCTAGTATCACCTTGTTTAGTAGCCATTATAAACATAAAGTCTGTACATCAGATCATAGGGTTCCCTAAATTCCTATGTCTTAGCCGGTCTCCAGTGTTTACCTCACATGATAAATATGAATTACACCATTTCCCTACAAACGCATGAAAACTCACATGTGCCTAACTCCAAACTCCATATTATCTCTAAACAAGTCCTCTGATACAACTCTATCATGAACCCCTCCCCACAAAGTGTACCCCACCTTGGCCGGAAATGTGAGAAGGTAGATAATGACCCCCGAATCCTGCCTTCAGTAGGCCCCGAGATGGCGACTAGAACCAAGGGTATAGTAACAGACAAATGGGAGTCATTAGCCTCTTAGAGAACACATGCGGAAGAGAAAGATATGATAGACACCAACCAACTCCAAATCAGAACTGAAGTATAAAATAAAACGCAAGGGCACATATGTAATGTCATGAAAAAGTACTACAACTGAAAGGGAAAACTGCATGTACTGAAAAAATTAAAAAAAGCTGCAACCATAAGCCCGAAGAGCTCCTACAACCCCAAGCTCGTAGAAACCATCTTGATCTCCAAACTGATCCAAGTGACCAGAAAAATATTTTATATATACATAGGGTGGGTATAACAATATAATCAGTAGGATCCTCCCCGAAGTCTCTTGTAAAAAAGTAATGAAAGGATGCTAATGCCCAGCGAACAACATGTGAAACCAAATCATCACCTAAACAGGTATACTAAGTTCCCAACCTCACCATGGCTACTCTCACCAAGTGACACATACAATAATATAGAATTTAATAATTAATATCAAGGTCACCCTGCTTCTACTTCCCCACTGGTTTGCCGCTTTTCCCCAATGACATACATCCTATGCATCTCTCTCCAAAGGCTTGCCCGAAGACACCTGTCCGAAGCACCACACCATCCTCATAACCAAAAGTAACTGGGTAGTTTTTGGGAGCCACCAAAGCTCTCATAACATGTATCAAATGTCGGGTATTATACCTCAAGCCATTACAGCCCATACACTGAGTAAGGATCCTCAAGCCATCACAGCCTATACATGTTACACATATAGTATTCCATTGGATACTATATCCAAAATATATGTGTGGAAATAACCACAAGACATTACATCCCTCTAAACACATATATGGGGGAAACTAACTGTTATGCCTAATGGCCCAAATATCTACCCAGAGAAGAGATCGGGGCCAAAGGGGGTAGTCAGCCATTCATCCTACCACTGGAATGTTGGGGAAAACACACCCCCCAGGGCTCAGAATCCCTAGGGTGTCAGTTAACCATACTGACAGGGTGGAGTAGCATATATAAACACATAATGTAAAAAATATACTATAACTGACAACCACACTATGGGCATAACCTTGTCTTAGACAAAACTGTAGCTAACGTCTCTTGGACTCTGGGCTGCCACATCTAAGACAAAGTATCCTATAATCACATAACCATTTTAGGGATTTACTAGATTAGTTCATTCCAATTTTATCAATTCCATAGTAATTTAATTAATTCTTCAATCATTAATTATCCATGAACAATTCTAGATTTAATTTCATTAACACCACACCCAAAAATTGCACTATCGCTTCAAAAGTTATCAACCTCTTCATTAGGTTTCAAATAACTCCAACCCCATGTGTTAACATAATTTATTCAAACATTCATTAGAAAATAATTTTCTCATATTCATAGTAATTCTAGAAAAGAATTCTTTTCTACTAAACACAAGGGGGATCAACACAGTGAGTAGGTGTACTACCCGTCAAGTCTTTACTAACTATAGAAAGTGCGTAGACCCATTCTCCCTTGTGAGGTTAAACAAAAAATGCAGGTGGCATACCCCGTGTGTCTTCTCCTCCCTCAGAGGAAGGGTAGCTATACCCGCTGCCTTGATATGTGGGGGAAAGTAAAGAAGATGAATAACCAAAGAGTCAACAACCATCCAAAAATCACATCCATCACATTCCATCATCTCTAGTGTCCTCCCCGACACCCACATGCCTAATCTGATGCATCTCTCCACTATAGGATTCATCCACTACCACATCCAAAATTCCTCAATGCCTCCACCTATCACAACACCCCTTCAGGGTCACATCACATCACAAGAAGCAGGAAAAAATCAAACATCACATCAATTGGGCTATGGCCCATTCAACAATCATGATGGTAACTCAGAACCCTTCAAGGAATTATCAACAATTACATTCTTTAAACTATCATGAATTAAAAAATTTATAATTTGATGGTTCTAAAATTGGTAACCCAAGCATTAAGCTATCAAAAACGTTTATACACACTTACTATGACACTTTGATTAACATCAAATTTCATTAAGAACCAGATTCATTCACATGCCTCTTTATCTTTAGCCAAAAAATATCAATTCATCCTAGTTTATATTCTTTACCAATTTCCACAAAGAACAACCACTAATCAGGGCCATCATAGATATCACACTATCTAGTAAAACATGAGGCAATAACATACGGTCGATACAATTTCATTATCCAGATCGAAGTATTTATTAAGTCAATCCCATTGTTATCCAATAGGATTAAACTTGCTAACAATATGGTTTCACATAAAAGAAAGAGAATAAATGTATCCCCCTACCTCATGGTTTTTGACGAAAACCACAAAAAATGAAGAACGCTCAAGGATCCTAGGTTGATTCTCCAAAACCCACCTTAGATCTATACTCCTAGCACGATAAAGACAAATGATCATCATATTTGGCATCCACACACTTATTTCTACCAATTACGGTCACAGATCAAAGAAACCGAGAGAACATGAGGAGTAGATCTAAGTAGATCTCAGAAACCAAACAAGAACAATAACGTACCACAAGAAACTGGCTTCGATTCGTGAAGAGAAGCCTTCTGATCGCCTCCTAAATGCTTGGGAGAGGTTCTCCAACCATTAAGGAAGGGTAATCCCGATTTATGGCCTCATAGGAGCTTAAACGAACCATTAATAGGCAAAACGAGTAAGATCCACAATTTTAGGCTCTAAGATTAAGTGCCTGCACGTTTAGTCCGGATAGTTTAACAAATAGTGCGCTGACCATGCGTTAGCTTCTGCCTCACCAAACACCCACCGCACAGTTAGGATGCACGGTTAGACAAATCGTGAACTATACGTGTGCTATCCACTGCCTCAAAGACCATCCATGCACAGTTTGGCTGCACTATTTAGGAAAACCGTGCACTAACCGTGCAAAAGCTATTTCCCTTTAACATTCCTTAAAATACATCCCAAATGCACCACAAGTCACCTTGACCTTCTAGATCTCAACTAACCCCATTTTCAAAATTTAATAGGCTGGAGCGGTCCGGGACATTACAAACTCATCTTGAATATCATCGGGATCATTCATTTCATTCTTCCTATTATCTAGATGAGAAGTTTAATATTTTCTTTTTTAATTTTCATATATATCTAGAATCATTTATGGTTATTATTCTGATGTGGTGCACAAAAATATCAAAAAAATTGTATGATTTAGGATAAAAAACAATCCTAATTCAATTTATAGTATCATCACTAATGAGGGATATATTTTCCCCCATTGTTAATCATTTCATTTTAACATTTAAATAATCCAAGAACTATTTAACAAACATAATTATTATATAATGAAACATTATATTAATGGATTTTATTGTTCATAACATGATGTTCTCCATAATTAAGTAACAAAATATCACCATGTCCATCTTTCTCATGTCAACAAAAAAACCCAAATAAAAGACATTTTCTTCCTTTAATGTATCGAGATCTCCTTTACAAGAAACAAAAAATCCCTTCATCCATAATCCCATAAATTTATTATCCAAAATTTATTTTGAAACCTTCCTGATATTTTCATAATGATCTAACAATGTGTCCTTATCTTTATAATTCAATAGAGAGAAAAATTCAACCATGCAGTTTATAGGATGGAAAATATGATTTAATAATAGAATTTAATGTAATTAAACATGAATCATCATTATAAGATATATTTTTTAAATTTACAATACATTCATAAGGAATATTTATCTCCTCCTTATTTATTCATAAACAGAAATGATTCCTCAAATTCAAAAACACAAGAATGATAGAAGACATCAAAATCATTATAAATTTTTTCTAAACATACTATTTCCCATCCATATAAATCAATAAAAATTATCATAGTGGAATAATAATTATTGTTTAAATCCATTTCATTCAACAATTCTTTGAAAATGTTCCATTTAGAAAATTATTCTTTTATGTCGATTAGAATGAAACAGATGCTGCTCAATCATAGGAAAAAGAAGTCTCTCGGACTCAGCAACATAAAAGGGTCAGAAACTCATGATGAAATCCAAAAATTTGGGACAAATGATCTTTCTCCATTAAATATCAATTTTAAATAATGGTTATTATCCAAAAATATATCCAACAATTAATAAATAAAAATTTATTAATTGTTTGTATTCATTTATATGAATATTTTTTAATCAAAATGTACTCTCATGGTTTTTATAAAAAAATATCAAATTGAGTATGAATGTGGTTCAAATTTTTGATGACATTTCCAAATTAATTTATTTTTTATAAATAAATAATTGTTAAATAAACAATCAAATAACTATCATAATTTGATTGTGTGATAAATAATAATAATTGAGTTGATCCTTTAAAAGTGTATAGTTCAATCGATATTAAAAACAAGTTATTATTATTTTTATAATATAAATAGAATAAGATAGTTTTGATTACTAAATATCAATGTCATAAAAAATTTATATTTGTAATGGCCTGGGTTTTTGGGGTCCATTACTTTGTGAAAATTTCATGTTGGGTTTTCTGGTCTGGGAATCTCGGTGAAGTTTGGCCAAAGGTAGGCCTACCGGTAGCCTTATCCTACCAGTAGCAGGCCTACCGGTAGCTCAGTCTACTGGTAGCCATAGCCTACCGGTTTCTCTGTTTACCGGTAGCTCAGTCTACGGGTAGCTGCAGCTACCAGTTGCTCTGTCTACCGGTAGCTCGGCCTACTAGTAGATGTATCCAACTGGTAGCTCGACATACTGGTAGCTGCATCCTACCGGTAGCTCGGCCAACCAGTAGCTGCAGCCTATCGGTAGCTCGGCCTACTGGTAGCTACAGCCTATGGGTAGCTCAGTCTACCGGTAGCTGCATCCTACAGGAAGCTCGGCTAACAGTAGCTTTCACCCGCCAGAAGCTCTCAGCTACCAGTGGCTCAGGCCTACACCCCTGGGTTCTTTCCAGTGGTGTTCCTTCTCGCACAATTAGGGTCTTAAACCCTATTTTGACTCCATTAAGCATGTATTAAAGCCTGGTAACCTCCCATAAATGTTGTACTAAATATTTAATGAATTAACCTTGTGTGTGTGTTGGTTCAAACTGCCCGTCCTCTAATGACGTGTGGGGCCACGTGGTAAACCCATGACCCCCGGTCATGCAGTTTCACATTCTTATCTCAACCGTCCGCGACCCTTATAACTAAGGGTTTCTCCCTGAATTATTCTTTTCTCGATCACCCTCTGCGAGGAGTACCCTTCATTCAGATGAAGTGATTTTCCCTCAAGCGAGCTGCATCGCTATGCGTGAATTTCCGCACCCGGCCTAAGCGTCGGTCGTTGATCAACAAGTACAGAAATTCTCCTTCATCTCTCCCTTTTGTGTATCACGCAGGGTGGGCGTGCTTTTTATTGTTTAGAATTAGATAAACCATACCTAAATGATGATAATGAACTGGATTCTATAAAGAAAGTAGGGGCATGTGATCGTTGATGCTGTTTTATGTTATGATCTTATTTGTGAACTGTGTGGGCTTACGACTTCTGAAAATCATTTTCGTTGGTTGTCTTTCTATGTGAACTAACAAACCCTTGCATCTGGTGATGTTTAAACGGCTTGTATTGTGGATGTGAACGCAAGATGTGTAATGGAAATCGGTTAATTACATATATTAGGCTAAATGAATTGGAAGGACCAGGAAAAATCCTTTTCTGTGATAACCCCGGTTAAAGCACATGGAAATTGAAATCATGGAGTGTGTTAAATCTTATAAATATGAAAATACCGGCATGGCCCTCCTTTGTGTTGGTGGTAGTGGTTTGGTTGTTTTCTTTTAAGGGGTGATTGCTGGAGATGTGGGAGGGGATGGGATCCCTTATTTTTATATTCTTGGTGGTTATGAAATTGGGGAAGGGATCCCCTGTTGCTGTAGATTTAGTGGTTGTGAGTTTTATGACCTCGTGGTTACCTTGATTATATCAGGAAATGGGGTGGGATCCTCTGTTGATGAGAAACCATTTTGGGGGACACGGGGTATTATCTCGGGGTTGTCTTTGGTTCCAGTACTTCTAGGGATCTTACTTTTCCTTTATTATTGTAAACTTACAAGAGAACCGATTTTGGACCCTTAAATTGATATTTGGCTGGTTTCTTTTCCTTGGTTATGCTTGTGGTGTTAGTTTCCCAGTAGTGCTTAAACTTATTTAAACATTATTACTGAACATGAAACAAGAATGGGACAAATTGGTTATGTTGGTGAGAGTCGTGACTCGGACATGAATATTGTTTGTGTCCTTTAGGTTGGCTGAAGAAAAACCTAACCTTGGGTAAGTTCTTCTAACCTATACTTATATTTTTAGTTTGGTGTTTCTTATTCGCTTCCCACCCAAGTTTAGAAATTAGTGTCGAACACCCCCATATCATGGGGGAAGGTGTTTTCCCTACACTATTATTAGTGGCTGGTTATTAGCTCCATTTCTGCTCCCTTTTCCGGATAGCCCAAGTACCTTCGGGCTGGCTGTGGTGGCCTGAGGTCCATTATTATCCCAAGAATCTTCAGGCAGGGTAGTGTGGTGGTTGGCCAGTTGTGTGCGGCAGGTGGTTTCCCATGTGTCATCGGGATTAGGCACAAGTGTCTTTGGTCATGGCAGTAGATCTTCTAGACCAAGTGTCTTTGGGTGTGGCGGTGGTTGTTCTGGCCTAGGTGTTTGCAGGCATGGTTACGTGTGATAGCTGTGGCCCAGGTGTTTGCAGGTGGGATTCAGTAGTGGGACTGCGTCTGGTTGTGGCATAAGTGTGTTTGGGTGGGTGTGGTAGTGGGACTGTGGTGAGAATGGCGGCATTGGTTCGATGCATAGGATGTCTCAATAATTAGAGGGAATGTGGCGTGGGGTACCCAATCATCGATGTTCTCTTATTCGAAATATTACTTGACTTGCGTTATTTGGGTAGTGTGCCTTGGTGAGGATTGGGTGAATAGTTTACCTTGTTAGGTGTTTGGTTTACTACTTCTCATGGGACATTATTACGTTCCCCCACTTGTGCACGATAGTGTTTTGTTTTCCCTACTAAGTGTACTTGTATGCTCACCAAACGTATATAAAACTGCTTTAAGGTTTCCAGGAGGACATCGTGGATCGCCCAGGACCATACTAGCTCAGACCTTTGGGGCAATTGCTATTGATATTTTTCTTTCTTTGGTACTTACCATTGTAGTCACTTTTTGTACTTTGTGGCTTTTACCTTTTGGAACATGCATGTGCGAATGGTTTAATTTTGCCTTTACATTTCTTTTAGTTTTGGTGTTGTTGGGTTTCATCATCTAATCTCCCGATCCTATAAAAAAAGGGGTAATGCCTTCCATTTTTTTGTAATTTCTATAACCTTGGTGCTAGTCGCCACTCCGGGACCTATTGAAGGTGGGTCTCAGGGGTCATTATCTCTCTTTAAACATAAAGATGGAAGGGTTTGGCAATCTGCTGACCGTTCCCTCCTTTTAGTGAAGGCGGGTCGTGACAGAATGTTATCAGAGGTGGTTGAGTGATAGGATAGAGTCTGCAGTTATGGACAGTGAGGATTGCATGGGTTGGTAGGGAAACAGGGTTGGGTGACCTTGGTGCGTGAATTAGGCCATAGAAGACCGGCTAGGACACGGGATTTTAGGGCCCCTCATGATCTGATACAAGGACTCTAGACCTACCGGAATACCAAGTGAGGCCACACTGATTGTAGGGTAGAGAGACCCTAGGAAGGTACATGCATCATAATGAATTGTGTTCTTGTGGTTATGGGGTGTTCTGGGAATGAAGAATAAATGAAAATTTTAAGAAGTTTTAAAGAATGACATTCTGACTACTTGGCGTTAGGCATTCCTTGTTTACCATGCAGTTATGGAAGCTGGAAGGCGACCACTTGTGGTACAAGTGATCGAGGCCCCAGATAATAGCATGGCCGATCGACAGAGCGTTGATCGAGAGGAGGAGGATGACCAGTGGACGAAGACACTTTGGGCCTTCCAATGATAGAACCTCGAGAGGTATGAGGGAAAAAAATCTCGACATGAAGACGGAAGGCTGGCTAGAGGAGATAGTGATAGCTTTCGGCCTGATTCGGGCCCCGACAGAGGACTGGGTTCCTCTGGCCGTCATCCAGATGCGGGGAGCGGCGTGTCAGTGGTGGACGCTTTACCTGGGGGAGAGGAGATAGGCTGAGGCGGCATGGGCTGATTTCGAGAGGGAGTTCTGGGAAGAATTCCACTCTTCGACGATGAAGGCGGAAAAGAGACAAGAGCTACTCTCCCTCTAATAGGGGAGTTTGTTAGTGCGGGAGCTAGGGATCAAGTTCAAGGACCTCCTACATTTTTCCCCGGACCTCTTTCCCGATGAGGAGTCTCAGGAAAGACGTTTGGAGGAGGCACTCTGATCCTCCCTCCAGTATGATGTAATCACCTTTACCCTTCCGACATACTTGGAGGTCCAGAAGAAGGCCGAAGTGGTGGAGAGGATGCATGCTTTAGGAGGAGTTTAATGAGGGGGGATCCCGTTGGGACCATCGAAGGGGAAGCCCATCAGCACCAGGCCCCCAACATCTGGACCATCCAGTTTCCGACCGGGAGGGAGTAGGCCGCAGTAGTTTCAGTTAAGATCCCCTGGTCCTAGCCCTTTTCCATCGGGCCCGTGACCGTGGTTCTTCATCTGTGGGAGCCCATGACATCTCTGGAGTTACTTCCCGGACCAAGTACAGTATGGCGGTGGCGGACTGCCCCACCACCCACCCCAAAAGCAGCTTTTAGCTAGGCCTTTCCAACAGTAGTAGCAGGGACAGCGAGCTCCCACTCCTCTGAGGGTAGATGTAGGAGGAGGAGGCCGACCTAAGGGTGCTCTTCAGAGACCATGACCGGGTCATGGTTGGGGAGGTGGCTGATAGCCAAGAGGCAGAGGATCATGGCATGGATAGTTACACACCATAGAGGCAGCAGTTCCACCAGGGCCGGAGGTTTTTCGAGGTATGATCAGTTTGTTTAGTACCCTTGCTTATGCCTTGTTCGATACCGGAGCTTCTCTCTCCTTTGTTGAACCCAGACCTGCCCATGCCTTGGGTATATATGCCGAGAGACTCCCAGTTCCACTAGTGTTGAGCACACCAGTTGGGGGTCAGACCGACTTGTTGTTTGTTTGTGGGGGATGCAGACTTATGATAGGGCCACATTAGTCAGTTAGGGATCTTCTTCTGTTACAGATACATCCATACGATGTCATCCTAGGCATCAAATGGCTATTCTTTGTGTGTACTGTCATCGACTACTTCCGAAGTAGTGTTGTTTTCTCAGACATGGGCAGTAGGCTTGTTGTTTTCACTGGCGAGCAGAGCAGTCAGAAGGGAAACAGGTGAGAGGAACCCCTCCTCTCCTTGTTATATGAGCTTTTAGTAGGGTTAGTAGATGCTGAAATATTGGAAGTGCCATAGATCGTCCATGGGTTTATGGAAATCTTCCCTTAGGAGGTGACGTCTCTACCCACTCGATGTGATATCGAGTTCAGGATAGACCTACAGCCCGACGCTCGTCCGATCTCGATGGCTGCTTACTGGATTACACCTTCAGAGCTACGGGAGTTGAGGATCCAAATTGAAGATCTGATGATGAGGGGTTATGTTCGGCTGAGTGCATCACCGTGGGGTGCTCCAGTCTTGTTACCAAAGATGGAAGATGGTTGTCTCAGGTAGTACATAGGCTATAGGAGGCTGAATCAGGTGACGATCAAGAATCACTACCCTCTACTGAGGATAGAAAATATTTTAGACCAACTGAAAGGGGTAGGATGGTTCTCGAAGATCGACCTATAACATGGGTATCACCAATTGAGAGTGAATGAAACTTACATCCTGAAGATGGCGTTCAGGTGCAGTTATGGACACTTCAAGTTCATAGTTATGCCATTCGGTGTTACGAACTCCCCAGCTTTGTTCACGTGGATTATGAACTCCATCTTCTGGGAGTACTTGGATCGGTTCGTGGTTGTGTTCATCGATGATATCCTGATCTATTCAAGATCATAGGAGAAATTTCAGAGCACCTAAGGACGGTTTTGATGGTCCTCCAGCAACATCAGTTCTATGGGATGTTTTCAAAATGCAAGTTCTGGACACGATAAGTGCACTTCCTCGGGCACATGGTGTCTGAGCAGGGGGTAGCGGTGGACCCGTCAAAGGTTGAGGCAGTTGTTTCTTGGGAAACACCCAATATTTTGGTAGAGGTCTGCAGTTTCCTTAGGCTGGAAGGTTACTATCGGAGGTTCGTACCCAACTTCTCCCGAGTAGCATCCCCTTTTTCAGCCCTGACCAAGAAAGACCAGGTTTTCATGTGGAGTGAGCAGTGCGAGTCAGCCTTCAGCTATCTGAAGGAGAAGTTGGTTAGTGCCCCAGTGCAGAGATTACCAGAAGAAGGGGTGGCCAATGAGGTGTTCTGGGATGCATCAGGACAGGTTCTGGGTTGTGTGTTGATGTAGCGACAAGGGGTGATCTCTTATGGGTCCAAGCATCTACTCCCTCATGAGAATAATTACGCCACCCATGCCCTGGAGCTTGCAGTGGTCGTTTTTGTGATGAAATTATGGTGACCCTGCCTCATCCGAGAACGCATTGTGGTCTACACAGATCACAAAATCTTCACGTATATCTTCTCCCAGCGGGACCTAAACTTGCGATAGAAGAGGTGGGTGGAGTTCCTCTAGGATTACAACATTGATATCTCTAATACTGAGGGAAAGGGCAATGTAGTGGATGATGACTTGAGTAGGAGGACACAGAAGGATGTGGTCTGAGAGTCAGCGGATTCCTAGAAGGCCATGGAGGTGTTGGCTGCCTTACGCCTGGATGCGAAGATGGATAGTTGTAGATGATTCCTATATCAGATGACAGTGCAATCTTCTCTATTTTAGCAAGTGGAGGAGTCTCAGTGGGGAGACCCAGAGTGTGAAGTGATGCGTTACCATGTTGACAAGGTCAATTATCCGGAAGGATGGACATAGGATGGTAAGAACCAGATGCTTTTCCAGGGAAGGTTGTTTGTTCCAGAGTGATGCGCGATAACGTTCTCAGTGAGTTCCACAGCTCACTCCTAGCAGTACAACCTGAAGTGTCCAAGATGTACCAGGGACTGAAGAGAAAGTTTTGGTGGCCTGGAGTTAAGCAAGAAGTGGTAGAGTTTGTGGCCAAGTGCCTAGTCTGTCAGCAAGTGAAGGTTGAACACCAAGTTCCAGGTGACCTACTACAGTCTCTAGATGTCCCCGAGTGGAAGTGGGATGACATCTCGATGTATTTTTTCACGGTACTAACCAAGGTCCAAGGGGGGTATGACGCCATCTGGGTGATAGTGGAACAGTTGACGAAATCGGCTCACTTTCTAGTGATCAGGGAGTCAAGTGCAGTGGATGCTTGGGCACGAAGGTACGTGGATGAGGTGGTGCAGTTGCATGGAGTTCCGAGGTCGGTAGTCTCTGATAGGGATGCAAGTTTTAATTCAAGAGTCTGGAGGGGTTTGTATAATTCTTTTGGCACCCAGCTACGCCTTAGCACTGCTTTCCACCCCCAGACAGATGGGCAGATAGAGCGCACCATCCAGACGTTGGAGGATATGCTACATGCATGTGTTCTAGACTCACGGGGAACATCGGTATGATACTTTCCCACGGTAAAGATTGCCTAAAATAATAGCTACCACTCTACCATTGGTATGGACCCATTTGAATCCTTGTACGAGAGGCCTTTCCGTTCACCTATGTGTTGGACCAAAGTAGGATAGGTAGGCATTCTTGGCCCAGAGGTGGTGCAGAGCACAACAGAAAAGGTTCAGCTCGTACAGGAAAAGATTAAGGCGGCACAAGACTGACAGAAGTCGTATGCAGATGCCAGGAGGAGGCCCTTGTAGTTTGAGGTTGGAGACCATGTGTTCATGAAGGTCTCCCCTCAACGTGGGTAGTGGAGGTTCGACAAGGGGAGTAAGCTCTCTCCCAGGTTCGTCGGACCCTTCGAAGTGTTGTGGCGGGTCGGTGAAGTGGCTTATCAGCTAGCGTAAACACCACCGCTATTGAAGATACATGATGTGTTCCATGTGTCTCAGATCCTTCAGTATCTTCATGATGATTCACACATCCTTGATTGGGGGAAGCTGGACATCGTGGATGATGTGAATTTTGTGTAGAGAACAGTGATGATCGTGGATCACAAGGAGAAGGTTCTTCATAGGCGAACCATTTCCTTGGATCGTGTGTTGTGAAGACATGGTGGGCATGAGGAGAGTACGTGGGAGAGGGAAGAACAAATGAGAACCCAGTACCCAGATATGTTTTGAGTTTTTTTCCTTGTTACACCTATTGTGGTAGAATGTTTTGTCTTTTTGGCTATGAATTGTACTGGATTTATTTCCTCTGAATGTGTGTGAAAATCCATGGTTGTGGGGGAGGAGAGAACCTGAACCTTAAACACGACACATTATGGTGGAATCGATTAAACCCGTGTGGGAGAGTCAGTGCCGCCCAAAGTGGATAATATCCTAAAATGGGGAAAGAGACTCCGCAACCCACATGCCTGGGCAGTTTGAGATGGTGTGTTGCTTGGTTCTTGACTGAAAAGAGGTTTTAGTTAGCATGGGTTCACTCTTAATAGTTATCTTTCGAGGTGGTTATTCAGACCCACTCTTTCCTTATTGTTTGTATTGATTCTCGAGGACGATAATCGTTTAAGAGGTATCTGATATAATGGCCCGGGTTTTTGGGGACCATTACTTTGTGATAATCTAATGTTGGGTTTTCTAGTCTTGGAATCTTGGTGAAGTTTTGCCAATCGTAGGCCTACCGGTAGCATTATCCTACAGGTAGCAGTCCTACAGGAAGTTCGTTCTACCAGTAGCCGGAGCCTACCAGATGCTCTGTCTACCGGTAGCGTTGTCTACAGGTAGCTCGGTTTACCGGTAGCTGCAGCCTACCAGTAGCTTGACCTACCAGTAGCTGCAGCCTACCGGTAGCTCGGTCGACTGGTAGCTGCAGCCAACCGGTAGCTCGGCCTATTGATAATTGCAGCCTACCTGTAGCTCAGTCTACTGGTACCTGCTGCCTACTAGTAGCGCGGTCTACCAGTAGCTGTAGCCTACCGGTAGCTCCATCTACTGGTAGTTGCAGCATACCGATAGCTCTCAGCTACCGGTGGCTCTGGCCTACCCCCGCGGGTTCTTCCCAGTGGCGCTCCTTCTTGCACAATTAGTGTTTTAAACCATATTTTGAATTATTTAAGCGTGAATTAATGCCCGGTAACCGCCCATAAATGTTTAACCAAATATTTAATGAATTAACCTGTTGTGTTCGTCGGTTTAAACCACCTAACCTCGAATGAATTGTGGGGCCACGTTGTCAACCCACGACCCATGCTCACGTAGTTTCACGTTCTTATCTAACCCGTCCGTGACCCTTTTAACTAAGGTGTTTTCCCTGGGTTATTCTTTTATCGATCACCTTCTTCGAGGAGTACCCTTCATTCAGAAGAGGTGATTTTCATTTAGGGTAGCCGCATCGCTATGCGTGAAGTTCCGTGCTCGGCCTAAGCATCGATTGTTGATCTACAAGTAGGGAAATTCTCCTTCGTATATCCCTTTTGTGTATCATGTGGGGTGGGCGTGCTTCTGATTTTTTAGAATTGGATAAACCAGACCTAAATAATGATAATGAACTGCATTCTATAAAGAAAGAAGGGGGTTGTGATCGTTGATGTTGTTTTATGTTATGATCTTCTTTGTGAACTGTTTGGGCTTACACCTTCTGAAAATCATGGTGGTTGGTCGTCATTCTATGTGCACTAAAGATCCCTTGCCTCTGGTGATGTTTAAACGGCTTTTATTGTGGTTGTCGACCCTTTTTGTGTAAAGGAAATCTGTTAATTATGTATATTCAGCTAAATGAATTAGAAGCACCAAGATGAATCCTTTTATGTGATAACCCCGGTTAAAGCACATCGAAATTGAAATCATGGAGTGTGTTAAAACTTATAAATCTGAAAATACCGGAATGGCCCTACTTTGTGTTTGTAGTAATTGTTTGGTTGTTTTCTTTTACGAGCCGATTGCTGGAGACATGGGAGGGGATGGGATCTCCTGTTTTTATACTCTCTGTGGTAATAAAATTGGGGATGGGATCCTCTGTTGATGAGAAATAGTTTTGGGGGACACGGGGTAGTGTCTCAGGGTTGTCTTTGGTTCCAGTACTTCGAGGGATCTTACTTTTCCTTTTTTTGTGACCTTATAAGAGAACCGGGTGTGGATACTTAAATCGTCATTTGGCTAGTTTCGTTTCCTTGGTTATGCTTATGGTGTCAGTTTCCTAGTAATTCTTAAACTAATTTAAATATTATTACTGAACATGAAAAAAGAATAGGAAAAATGGGTTTTGTTGGTGAGAGTCGTGACTCAGACTTGAGTGTTGTTTTTTTCCTTTAGGTTGGATGAAAAAAACCTAAACATGGGTGAGTTCTTGTTACCTATACCTATATTTGTAGTTTTTTGTTTCTTATTCGCGCCCCACCCAAGTTGAGAGCATAGTGCCAAACACCCCCATTTCATGGGGGAGGGTGTTTTTCCCAAAATGATTATTAGTGGCTGGTTATTATCTCCTTTTCTACTCCCTTTACAGGATAGCCCAAGTATCTTCAGGCTAGCTATGATGGCCTGAGGTCCATTATTATCCCATGAATCTTTGGGTAGGGTAGTGTGGTGGTTGGCCAGGTGTGTGTGGCAGGTGGTTTCCCATGTCTCTTAGGGATGAGTCCCATGTGTCTTCGGTCGTGGCAGTGGATCTTCAAGCACATGTGTCTTCAGGCGTGGAGCTGGATGTTCTGGACTAGGTGTTTGTAGGTGTGGTTACATGTGATAGTTGTGGCTCAGGTGTTTGCGGGCGGGATTCGACAGTGGGATTGTATGTGGTTGTGGCCCAGGTGTGTGCAGGTGGGTGTGGTAGTGGGACTGTGGTGAGAATGGAAGGATTGGATCGATGCATATGATGTCTCAATAACCAATGGGAAAGTGGCACGGGGTAGCAAAACATCTATGTTCTCTTATTCTACATATTACTTGACATGCGTTATTTGGGGAGTGTGCCTTGTTGAGGCTTGGGTGGATATATTACCTTGTTAGGTGTTTGGTTTACTCCTTTTTCTAATGGGACTTTACTACATTCCCCCACTTGTGCATGAGAGTCTTTGGTTTTCCCTACTGAGTGTACTTGTATACTCACCCTACGTATATAAAACTGCATTCAGGTTTCCAGGAAGACTTTTGGGATCGTGCATGACCATACTAGCTCGGACCTTTGGGGCAGTTACTGTTGCTGTTTTTTTTATTTAGTACTCAACTTTGTTGTCACTTTTTTGTACATTGTGGCTTTTACTTTTTGGGACACACATGTGGGAATGGATTACTTTTGGCTTTAATTTTCTTTTAGTTTTGGTATTGTTGGGTTTCATCATCTTATCTCCCGATACTATAAAACAAAACGGGGTAATGCCTTCAGTTTGTGTATAATTTCTATACCCTTGGTTCTAGTCGCCACTCCGGGACTTATTGAAGGTGGGTCTCGGGGGTCATTATCTCTCCATCAACTTAAAGAAGGATGGGCCTGGCAATTTGCTGACCCTTCCCTCCTTTTGGTGAAGGCGAGTCATGACAATATTAGATTTTAAATAAGGAAAATTGTGATGCTTTTAATAAAATGAAAAAATGGATTTATCAGAAAAAGATAATATGTTATTTTTTAATCTGAAAACATTGTAAAAAAAGGATTCCATAAATTTTCTAACAAAAACATAGTCTGGAGTTTTTTATACTGTCTTTAGAGCCTTATGATAATTATTAGAATTATGAATCTAAAAAAATTCCAAAAACATAATTTTGTGTAAATTATTATGGTAAAAATTTTATGACAAATAAAATTTGTTAAAACATAAATATTATGAAAATATTTAATCAATTTTTCTACCTCTATGAAATAGTGAAACATAACATATGGTGAAGGGTAAAAAGAAGTAGAATCATTGAGTATATTACATTGGTCATTCGAAGATTATTTTTAAATTATTCTAATATCAAATAACAAATTGAAATATTAACACTGAAAGCACGTTGATATTTTATATTGAGGAATTTTAAATTTAGATTCCCTTTATGTTTGGAATCATGAAGGGAATAGTGTATTATATCTATATAAATAGAAGGTGAGTGTTTTGATGGAATTTTTATTAAATAAATTGCTTCTTTTTTATCGTAGACTCTATTATTTCATCAAAAATTAATTCCATAGTAGTAGATTTTGTGTTACATCTAGAACACATGACCACAAATAACTTCCACCTGCTACATATTCAGCTTTCGCAGTAGAATATGAAACTATTTTTTTATTCTTAAAAAACCATGAAACGTAGGAATATCCTATTAAATGAAATGTTACATTAGTATATTTCATATTCATTATACAACCACCAAATTAAACATCATAAAAAAATTTAATTCAAAATCCATTCAAAATGAATAGAAAATGCACAAATCCAATGTTACCATAGGATAACAAAAAAAATTTGTTTATAAATTTTAAAAGCGATTTCATTGGTTTCTATAGATATATTGAATAGATGAAAATTGAAAACAATAATTAAGTATGGCTTGTAGTCTTGTAATGTAATCTTAAAATAAAAAATCCCAAAATTTATTCATTAACCAGTTTCACAGCCTCATTATGAAAAATGTATTTGAGGTTCCTATTGGAGTACTAATCATCTTAGTATTTTCATAGAAAAAATATTACAATGACCCTTTATATAATTATGTTGTGATATAAAAATTACATATGAATTCTGAGAAATTTTAAAACAATTAAAATATGTTATCTAACCCATAGTACTCATCTAAAACATAGATTTCATAAGAATCAAAAATATATCAGTTAAGGATTTTTTAGTTGATCTAAATACAGTATCATTAATTTAAATTCATATAATCATAATTTTTTAATTTACATCCCTGTTAAAAATAGATGCATCAATATCTCCCTTAGCAATTTATAATGTAACAAAAATCTAATTAATCTATTATACCAAGATATAAGGGTTTTTTATGTCCATATAAATATATGATATCATTAAAAAAATGATCTGGTGGATTTGAATTTTCAAATGAGGGTTTTATCATCATAAGAATCATCCCAAAAACAATTTTTTTGAAACGCACACACCACATGCATTTGAAATTTTTTAATGTAATTAAAATTATAATGTAAATATGTATTCAATTAGATTAAAGTCTGGATACAGGTGTATATGATTTTCCAAATCTAGGACTTGTTGTTTGTGATGATCCTTACCAATAATTATAAATTTATTTCTATCAAATTATTCTGTCTTCATCACATTTATATTTGAAACCCCATTTTACAATAATTATAGACGTTTCCATGGGTTTTTGAACAAATTTCAATAATATTTCCTCTAAAATTCATTGAGATAATCAAGAATTACCTTCAACCAATCCACATAAACTGTGACTTCTTCCTAATTATTTGGATCAAATTTGGAAATGTAATCTACATGTTCAATTTCATTCCACTAGTATCTTTTGTTATAACTGGTCGATCTACATCACCAATGATACATAAACTAGGATGATTCTTATGAAACATCTTACCATTTGGGTATTAAAAATTTTCTTTAACAATATGATGAAAATCATCTTGGGTAATAACATAAAAAAATCATGAGTTATATCCTAATGATACGAACATTCTAACAACATATGAAAATAAGTTTTTGAAATCAAAACTGGGGATGTTTGTTGGGGTTATTTTAAAAAAAGGTTTTGATTCATCAATATTTAGATGTAATATTTCCAAAATAGTATAATATTTTTTATTAAAACACTACAAGACATATATGTAGAAGACTGTTCAAAAATTATTACTTTATAATATTATGGTGAAAATTAATGTATGTTATCATTATTATTTAGTATGAATACATTACATAAAAATACACTAATGTAGGAAACCATTTATTTTATACTATTCTACAACTCATAAAGAGTATAATTCAAAAAAATTGTATTTAAAACATCATATATAGTATTTTAGGACATAGAAACGCTTGATCCCAAAAATGATTAGAAATTGAGTAATAAATCCTCATGTTTCAAGTTATTCCATAAATAAATTTATTTTTTATATCACTAATCGATTTTCTAGATATGTTCTAGGAGATGCGAATTTGTTCTTAATTGCATTCCAAGTATAATAATATTGAAGATTTGTATTTTTAAATTCTACACCATGATCAATACGAATATTTTTCAAGGTATTGTTTTTATAATTTATAATTATTGCTTTGATATATTTAAAATAATAAAAAAACATCAAATATGATTGTGAGAAATTAAACCCATGTTTATCTGGCATAATAATCAACTAAAAAATATACATATTATTTCATTATAAATCAAATTGGTTTTGTATAACAAATAAATTCTATTTTAAATAACTATAATGCATAAGAATTTGAGAATTCACTAATAGATTTAAAACATGAATTATGTCTCATACCTTATTGAAAAAGAACATTGACTTTTGATAAATCAAACTATATTCTAGCATATCTCTAAAATGTACTTTCATGGTGAATATACATCGGTTTCTATGGTAACAGTGTCATAGATTTCTATGACATAACCGATACTGATCTTCCAGTTCACTTTGGGAAGGTATGTCATGTCTCCAAAGGTCCTCAATGTTATGTTTACATGTATTCTTGTGATAATTGGATGAAGGGATACTTTTATATTTGGAACTATGTAGTAAACATTTATCATAAATATGTTTCACATGGTAACCGTCATAATATAATTGTATTATGCTTAAAATGTTTTGATGAAGACTTAAAAAATAAATTTTTCAAAAAATAAGTCATCTCTCAAGAAATTTTTTTATATATACTGATAATCATTCAATGAGAATTATCTCATAAATATACATTTCTACTTTATATTTTTATAATCTTATATAAGGAGTATTTTTTTCTATCCCTATGTATGTAACTCCCACTATCCATGTAATGTATTTTCGTATTTCCAGTACACTCTTTGGTATACAAAAACTAAAATGATTCTCTTTTTTGAAACACAACATTCACTAGTCTTGTATTGTTATTCAATAATAATTTATCAATCCGTATTATTTTAGAAAAATATTTTGTACGATACTATAATATTTGTAATTTTTTTAATGCATAATTAATTTTCCAATGACCATCTCGTTAAAACATTTTTTAAAAAGGGTAATTATTAAGAAAAAATAAATTATTACTAAAAATATGTTTTTTAGAATAACCCATTCCGAATCCATTATCTTCAGTTAGGATATATTTAAACGGTTAATTAAAACATTCCTTTCTTTGTGTAATTTTTTATTAAGGTTTTCTCAGACATGACATTTTAGATTTTCGTTTTACAACTAAACCATTATCCTTACAAGTATTTTATTTAGAATAAAGATTAGTTCCAAAAAAAAATTTTCTAAAAAAACTATTCAAAAATAGTTAAAAATATTTTTTTCTTATAAATATTCGTATAATGATCTTTTTAAATATATAATTCTTCATTTCTCAGTAAAATTATAAATAATGGTCATCTTAAAGTAGTTTTCAGTTGTTCATACCATATTCATGAAAAATTGATTTTTTTGGTACTTTGGAAAAAAGATACAAGTTTCTATAAAAAAAACATTCATTCTCAAATGTATTTATAGGAGAATCACCTTCCCTCGCACTCTAAGTGTCCTAATAATTCATAACATTCGTACTCTTATATTTATAATTATTCATTGAATTCCTTTCAAAATTTCTATCATTTCTATATTTCCTCATTATCTTTGAAAAATAATTTCTTTTCTACTATCTTTCAAACACTCACAGTAAGTGACATAATCATTATTTTCACAACTATCCTTATTACCATTTTAATATATGTAATAAAAATATTCCATTCTTATCATCTTATTAAACCTTTTTGAAAACTTTTTTCCTTCATTTTTAGAATGTTTAAAAGTACTATAATTGGATTTACTAATTACATTATTATATATTCAAAATTTAAAAACAATTTATATAGATTCAACATTATGTAGGTATAATTGATGCTATAAAAAAAGAAACTCCACTATTTTTCTATTTTTTCATTTCATTATCACACTTGATTCTACCCTCATAAAATATAAGTGTACCACTAAGATCATCCAATGTAATATTATTTAACTATATTGTATCATCAACAATAATCCTCATAGATTCCCACTCATTATTCATGATATCAATTATCTGATAAACAAGGATCTCATCACCAAGTCCATTCTCAAAAATATATTATCAAATATTTATGATCGTGATGAATCTCTGGTTTTTATTTGAGTCATATTCCCTCGGTAAGAGATAAAATTTGTGATCGTATAATATTAACATAGCTCTCTCAATCTAAAAAATACTAGATAGACCAAAAGGTGTGAATTAAAGCCTTTTACAGGTACTATTTAACATTTCGGATGAATATATCTGACTATAAATACCAATAATAATGAATAATTGAAATTTATTATTAATTTTATATTTTAACAGATATTAGTATTTTTATTGATGGGTAAAAGTATGTTTATCCCTTGATTTTTTCTAATATCTAGTAACCAAAAAAAATTCAACTCTTCTGTTGATAATAAAGGTTTTCATCATGTCCCTCAGGTACCCATAATCATAACCATATAATGATGGTGGTTTGTTACAAATAATATTGCCTATCGATCTTATATTCATTCAGTACATCATTTAAAATAATAGGAATTCATTATTTTTAATTAATGTTTATTGTAAAAAATGTTTTAAATAACCATGTTCATAATACAAATTTAAATAACAAGCAAAATTAATGATAGAACATGAAATGTGGGAACCTACTATGATACTAATTGGTGTATTTTATTTTTAGCTAAAATATTATTACTATAAAATAGTATGTGGGTTTTAATTTAATCCATTTTTTAATATAATTAATTTTAAAATCATGAAAACCACTAAAATTATGTAATTAGTCTTGGACCTAAGTCTGATAATCATATATATATAATTGAAACATGGATGTGTTCTAATTATATCAGAGTAAAAATAGGTGACACAATAGATCCTATTATTTGAGTATTATTGTCAAAATGTATATTATTTTTGGAAGGTTCATTTATTATCATAATGTGATTAATACATATATATCAAATTAAATAAAAATATGGATATAATTATTCAATTTCTACTAATTGTGAATTAGAATATAAAAAAGTGTAATCATCATGTAATATAATAATATATAAAAGAAACAATGGAATTAAAGGTATTAAAAAGTGATTTCTATTAAATCTAATATTAAGGTAGTCTATAGCCCATAACAAAGGTATCCACTATTTTATACTTACAACATAGTATATCATTCCATAACAATAATATCCATTAATGTAATGGTTAAATGAATTTTTCCTCTTATCCCTAGAACCCCTTGATAAAATGATTAGACTCTCCATCTTCCATTCATATGAAGACATTCATGTACTAAATCCCATGATGATTATGATGATAGGACTAAATCATAATTGCAAAAAAATCTTTAGAAGATAGATTAACATATTTTTATTAAGAATATTTTTCTCTAAAGAAATAAAAATATTAAGAATGAGTTATTCAAACATAGTATTCTTTTGAATATCTGTGTGTGAATGTAATTGATTACCTTCAAATTTCTTGAATGGCATGGTATTTTATGAAATCCTTCCTATGGTCATATTTATCATAGAATGATCACATTTCAGAGGTCTTGATAAAATGGAATCGAACACATAACACCTGAATGTTTAGGATTACCTATAATATAATAAGATTTGATGTTGTATTGATGTGAACCATTAAAATGTTTATGATATTCCTTAAAATATAAACGAGCCTTCATATTGTGATTATAAACTAATTCTGTCGGATTTAATTTCTTAATAATGTTTATATGATAAATCTTATAGTTATTAATCTGATTTCATTAGTACCAAAATTGACATGATTGTTAAGACTTTTTCAATATAAAACAAATGACATAAATTTTAACCCGTCATATGACAAAGTGTAGTTTTCTATTCATCATACACATAGTCATTATTCTAATCCTATATAAGAGATGTATGATTAAATTCATGATAGTTTATAACTATCTAAAATTATGTTAGAAGGTAACATTTTCTATAAAAATAGAATAAAACACTTAGGACCTAAAAATAGAGTGATTGAGTTTTGATGAAAGATTATTTATTTAAAAAATAAAAGTAATGTAAAATTTATAATATTGCTTCTAACTCAACACATAAGGGTAGTAACTCTAAAAAGGGTCCATAGAGTGGGACCTGATCATCACCAAGTGCATGAAAAATTTCCTTATTGCATTCCTATTATGACACTAACGTGGGATATTCATTGGTAATTCATAAACATAATAAAATATATCATGAATTATTTTAATAATATCCTTGAATGATATAAATTACACAAATGGTTTATTATATTATAGAAGATGGTGTCATGGAATATAAATCCTATAAATGATTTTTCATGATTATGTGGTTTTCTACGATGTTTAGTTTTTCCAATGAATTTATTTATAGTTTTAGTGAATGGATGAAACCGAAATGAGTTATGATAATATTTATTTTGAAGGATATTGCTCTGAGTTTTCTCTTTGGAAACCAAATGTTATGGGAAATGTAATAATAATATTTCCTCTATATTCACAGAAAATTCTTAATATATGAATAATAATGATCTATGAAATAAGAAACAATGGGAGCAATATTCTGTTGAGTAATTAATAATGAACCGTCAACCTTAATTTAGTATTTATACTGATCCAATAGTTGGTATATAATGGATGAGTACCACTAATAATATATTTTCAATTTTTTAGTGTTCGAAGAACAAAATATCCATTTTTAGTGCTTATCATTTCGAATGTGAAGTAGATCAATGTTGGAATCTTATAAATAAATTTTTGGAATAGAACGAAATAAAATATTTTGAGAGGGAAGTGTTTAAGAGGATGTTTTCTAGTATGTCTGTACCCCACATTCAATATTACATAGATGGAGAAGGACTTTATGGAGCTTAAACAGAAGGATAGTACATCTATTAGTGAATAATAATCTAAATTTACATATACCTCCATGTTGTGTTTTTTTAAATAATCAATCTTGAAATAAAAAATGATCAATTCATTAATTTAATTAGACCACGTCTTCAAAAATATTTTTCTATATGACACACCGGTCTCTATAATGAATTCATTCTATGTATAATGAAGGTAGAAATAGAATTTTCAGATTCAAACCATTCTCATGGTTTTCATAAGAAAATGATGACTTGATCTTATTTAATGAAAAATATGTAATATAGGGAGAGAAACATCAGTCACATACATGCTAGAAATAGGGGAATATGAACTCAGATTAATGCCTAAATGTATCATGGGGTTTTTAGAATTTTGGCAAGCATTTTAATTGATCAAAGTAATGTAAATTTTCTTTGAAGAGTTTAATCAATGAAATGAATGGACAATGAGATCAATAAAATTCACATCCCACGCTCAACTATTTAAAATGAAATGAATTTGGACATTGTGAAAATATATTGAAAACTCCAATGGCTAATGATGATGATAATATAAAACATCCTTTGAAAAAATACAATAAAATGAATGACTGTAGAATCAATAAAATATAAGAGAATCATCGAAATTGGGACACTCAAAAATGGGTATTTTCTTGTTGGATTTGGTATAAATGGGATCTATGATATTATTATCTAGATTATGTTATTAATAACTTTTCAAATTCCAGGAAATTTTTACTTATCCCTAAATATATTCTATATTATGTCAATAAAATTTAATATTCTAAATCAACACATTCTCATATAGTACAGTCATGATGAACCATGACGTTTAATTCTATATTTTTAGTTATGATAATTTATTTATTAAGGACATAAATTTGTATTATTTAATGGAATCATATTTTGTTTTTTTGTGAATTTTTGATGTGATTTAGATATATATATATATATATATATATGGTAAAAGTGGGTGATAATAATTATTTTTATGTTGATCATGTAATGATTTGAGATCACATCAATCCAATATTTTTTATTCACTTTTTATCAGACATATTTTGGGAGGATCCATATAGATGACTATTTGTGGAACAAATTAAATTGAGTTATTTATTTTATTGGAAAAATTGGGATACCTATATAGGTTTTGGAAAATAATTAGAGGCTGATTTTGGAATTTTGATTCATATAATGATTTTAGTGATTTGGGAATGAATGGAATTTCATCATGAATATTCATGTCACATTGTATAGATGGTGGGGAAAGTGATTGATTTAGAACAGAAGGATTAATTTTTTATTATGTTATAAAATAATTTTGAGCCTTATATATATTAGTCACTTGAAAATTAATGATACAGTGTTATGTTAATTGGAACATCCACCAAATTCCTCTCAATTCCATGATGTCATCCAATTATCTCTTCTGAGAATATACATATATGATCATTAAATTTTAATGAACTTAGAGGTTGTATCACATGAGTATTATCTTTCATATAAGGAACATTGGATTGATATTTTGTAACATATAGATAAAATGATATGAGAACCTAACTCTCATAATAGTATAATTTTGTGGTGAGATCTCTATCTTGTGGAAGATATATCGGAACCTGATCATGTTATGAGTTTAAAATATCCCCATTTTCTTTTAATAGTGTGATGAAATTTTTGGGAGATTATATTTTTAAGGAGTGTATAATGTAACACTATAATAATTTATGATACATTATTTTAAAATAAATTTAATTTCCTCAATATCTTTTTTTTACATTCAATACATAGTTTAGCTTTCATTATATGCAACATTGATATTTAACGAACTATTAAATACTCTTGATATATTACAAATCAATATGATAGTTATCACATATAATTTGGAATAAATGGTGTGAATATGATTAACTAAATTATGGAAATATATTTTTAAAATAAGTAAATATCATTAATTATTTTGTCAAAAATTAATTAGAAATCAAAATAAAGACCATTTGAAAATAATGGAAATATATTTTAAAATTTGTTTTTCATAACCTAAAAATAATTTATCTGAATAAAAAAATAATATTTATGCGGTATATTATATTTAAATTTATAAATTATATATTCATTAAAATTTTAAGCAGTCATATTTTGTGTTTTATATGTATGAGATAATAATAAATCCATTTATACGTTTAAAAATGTATTTTCAAAATTAGGAAGTATTGTAACATTTTGTTAACTTATTGTATAGTAATTTTTTATCATTTTAAAAACATATATGAAAAGGAAATTCATTTTTATTTCATGATTTAAAAACTATCTTTCATTCATTTTTTATGAGTTTTATCAAAACAACTATTTTTTCTATTGATATTAATAATATTATTTTTATGAAAAAAAAAGTTTTTTTAAAATATTTTAAAAATATTGAAATTGTTTTTAAATTATATAGAAGTAATATTAGTTAATTTATATATATTTTTTATCAAAATTATTACATTTCGACCAATAAATATTGAATTAATTCCTTAAAATTAACTATTCATATAAGTAATTTCTACGAAGAAAAATGATCTTTTATCATGTCTTCATGATTAAGTTAAAATTATAATTTCCCACTGATATCGATGGAATTTTTAAAAATTAATTTAATATTAAGAATCATAATAATTTATATTATTTAGTTGTTTTAATTTATTGGTCAACATATTTAATAGTTAAAATAGTAATAAAAAATTTCGATGATTCAGATTGAAAGGGATTATTGGGGGTTGAACTAAATGGATATGGGACAAAATGACATTGATCATCTTCCAAATAGAATTTCATTCCATATATATATATCTTTTAACCTATTAGTATTTATAATATACTATTTTGGATTTTTGGAATGTTAAAAATAACGGTGTAATGTTTTTATTTAAAAAATTACAAATCTTCCACTCACCTCACTTATTAACGGACACCCATATCCTATCTTATTCACACATGAGTAACATATTAATTCAAAAATGAACTAAAATATAATGTTCATTACATCACTAAAAAAAATTTAGAGTCGTTTTTTAGGTAATAAATATAATCATGGATGGCTTTTCCTACTACATAAATAGGTTGTCCAATTAAGAGCTAAGGTTTTAATCTATGTGTTTTTTAGTCATTCTTCTAAGAAATAAAATATTTTTCAAAAATGATTAAATAATTAAACAATTATATATTATATAATAATATGATTGTATCATAATGGAATTTTGGAAATAAATCGATTTTATCACCCAATGGGATAATAGATTAGCAGTCATGCGAATGTAGGACTACTTCCTTGTGAACTGATGTTATTAATTTTACATCACCACATATCAAAAATGGATATAATGAAGTATTTAAAATTTATATATGTTATTAATTATATTAATATACCTCTATAATTATAATATAATACCAATATTCTTACCACCCGACCCTTTGGAAAATAATACGTTCACTTCTGTGTATGGCAGACTACTATCTCATGAACCTTTGTGATGTGTTTTTCATTTATGTTTCACATGTACTATAATAATTATAAATAAAATAAACATATTTTACATTTTTAAAATAATTCTTTTAAAAGTTACTTTTTTTACATTCAATTCTCTGGGGGACATGATAACACCATTCATGTGTACGATAAACTACTTCCTCACAAAGCAATGAGATTCAATTTTCAATAAAACATAGAATGGATGGAAATAAGGATAAATATAATAAATAAATATATTATATATAAAATCAACAGGAGTATATAAATGGTAATTGTATTTAACTTCTTACTTTTCATTCATCGGGATTATGGAAACACAATTTATATGTACATATGAAATACTATCTCCATGAATAGTGTATATAATTTTCAATAACTAATTTTTTTTGGATTATTGTAAATCAATTAATACATAATATATAATATATTATTATCATTTTTGAATATCCTTGGATTATATGACCATGATTAATGTAATAAGACTACATTTCACATATCATAATATACCTAAAGAATAATTTAGCTATTACCCGAACGTGGGTTTAACAACGAATTACTAATAAACAGGTAATGAACAATCATCAATAAATAATATTTTGTATGATATATTTATTTTTTCTTATATAATATATATATAACATATATTTGTTTTAAATTAAGATTTAATCAGTACAATGTATTTCGAGACATAATGTATTTTATTTTCAACTCACATTTTCTTCTATTTTACAAATTACATATTCACTACGTGATTCTTATATGGGGACTATATACCACCCATGTAAGTCATTTATAATGATTCACATAAAAATTAATCATATGTCCATCTCTATTTTATAATCATTATTTCGTGGGGTGTATTGTTTCATAGTTACCAATATAGTACAATATTGTTTTCTCAATTTTTCATTATTAAATCATATGTTGTGTTATTCCCCAATAATATTTTATGAAGTTTATATAAATATCTTTTATCATTTATTATAATTAATTAATTTATTATAATTATATATTATGATGAATTTTTTTTATTCACTCATGGTTATTATAATACAATGTTATTAATTTTGTAAGGGTTTTATGATATAATCTCATCATTTATCCAGATTCATTTCGATTGTGTTTCTAATAATAAAATATTTTCATACATATCTTATGATAATTGTTAATTTTGTATACAGATTTTAGGTCATGATAATTCATTATTTTATTTCATTTCCTTCTATTTATGTTCTTGAGAGACCAAAATAATGTTTTGAAAGTAAATAATAATTGTTTCTATCATTAATCGAAACTAATTTTTTTTCTAAATCTATGATTTACAAAAATATCATGAATTCCTTATCATTCCCAAAAATATTTACTAAATAGTTATTTATTTTTTATGATGTTTTTAGAATCAATATTCATTCCATTTTAATAGATTTAAGAATTTTGATTTTATTGAAAATGAGAAAGAAATACTTATTTTAGTATGTTTGTCAATAATTTTATTATTCGACATCATGTGAAATAAAATATTTAAAATATCCCAGTATATGTTTAAATTTTTATAACCAAAGGAAATTATTTCAAAAATATTATATGAATTTTAAGTGATTTTGAATTTCTAAAGGATTTTTTTCTCATGAAATGTTTGATGTGATTGTTCAAAATCATTTTCCATATAAAATGACATCCATTGATGTTGATTATGATTTAACAGAGATAATATAAAATGATACAATACATATTGTTTCTCTATTTTTTAAATGATTATGTTTGTGACATGATTATGAATGCCTTATATTTTTATGGGTTATGATATGATGAATTATTTAAATGTTTAAGAATCCTATTTTCTTTATAAGTGTTCTGATTTGATGATATTATGAATGTTTTTAGGATATTGTGTCCCACATAATTCTAGATTTCATTATGAGAATAGTGGGACATATATTTCCTTCTAGTGTATTGTTTAAATATTAATATCTCATGAGATAGCAATGGGAAATGAGTCAATATGATTGATCCAATGTAGGATATAGGTGAGTAATTATCCTTTATGGGAAATTGATGTGTCGTAGTCTACAATGGGAAATAGGTTATAAGACTTCATCTAATAACAATATTTTATATCTAATTAAACTTCAAATATGACATTTTTTTCCTTATTTATGATGGATTAACAACTTTATGATTAGAGATTACATTACATGATTTATTTATGATGATTACTATAGCTACCCTAGCCTTTTACACATAACATTTCATTATTTTAAACATAATTCATCATAAGAGTAAAATCCAAGGATCGTTATGTCTAGTGTCTTGGAAGACTAGGTACATATATCACAATACATGGGCTAAAAAAGAACTTCTTTATTTAATCTTCATAATGATATCCTATCTTACTTTGATCCCTTACATTTTCATAGGGTACCCTTGGAAACACATGACCAATGGGATGAGCTAATAAAACCCGGTAAGGGAATAACATAAGAATAAACTTTATGCACGTGAGTTAGGAGGCTTGACATAATGATATTGGAAGCATGGAACATATGGAATAAAAACATATAAACATGGGTTCATAAAATCCTGGGATAAAATAATAATGGGATCATATAAGCATGGTATTATATAAGCATAGTTTCATAGAAAGGTGGCAGCAACATTAAACAATACTTTAGTACAAGTCAAGGCTACCCGCCAATCTCATATCACACAGTAGCACAACCCAAGGCAAACTGCCTGGACCATTTTCCCATAATCATTTCATGAGATATTAACATTACCAAATGCATTGGAGTTCTATTTGGGTGAACCCGTCTATGATTATTCATGTATATTCTTGACACATAAATAACCTCAATCATACATAAACAAAAGGGTATCCAATGAATGAAATGGGAAAATAATCACGTCATGAAGCATAATAAAAAGGGGTGTAACATAAAAGTGTCCATGAAAGAAATGAATTAAAACATAAATAGACATAAATAACTTATAAAGGCATAAATCAATACAAGAGACAACAAACTTATGTGATAACATGTAAAAATAGTTTTTTGGAATCTTTGAATCAAAACATTTTAGTGCGTTTTAAGAAAACATCGAATATATCTTAAAACGAAAACCATCATAATATTTTATATAAAACCAGAAGTAAACCATGAGGTTTTTCATAATTAAATGACATATTTTATAAGCAAAAAGGTGACTTCCAACAAAGGATATAGTACACATGATAATAGGAAAGAATTCATGAACTTCCCTTAAAACGGGTTCACATATCGGGAAGTAATAAGGAGAGAATCGCATAAAATCATGCATATCCCCAAAAGAAAGTGACGAAAGAGTCTTGATAAATAGACTTGGAACATTTAAAAAACATTTAAAATATTCACATTAAAAGATAAGATAACAAAGTTTTGGTAAAATGGTGGATAAGACAACCCATAGAAATAAAAGAGGTTCGGGTAGAATTCTTTATGGATTATCGGCATGGTATCAGGAGTACTTAAGGGGGAATAGTTAGAGAGTAAAGGTAATTCTCATCACATAAACATAAATAGGGCAGTATGGGGGAGGTTTGAAATCATAACACATAATTATTAATTACATACAACATGTCTTAAAATAGTGAACAATCATGAATAAGAGTGAAATTGAGAGGATCCCTTACCTTAGATCTGTTGGTGTTCTCCACTTGATATTAATGACCTGAATTTTCAAATAAGGTTCATTAGGAAATAGTTCCAGAACCATATATAAAAATAAAAGATTCATTATATCCTTTTTAATTTCATTTATTCCCTTCTGGGTTGATTATGAGGTTCAATTTCATTGTTCGGATCCATTTGTTTCATTTGTTTTATTTATCGGTTCAGTTGTATTTAGGTTCAAATAAATTGTAAGATGAAATTGGTTGTCCCAAATGGAAGTTATATATCATTATTGGACATCTAAAAGGTTACATGGTCAATATTCATTTGGTTAATTATACATAAAGAGGACCTTTACACTAAACATTAAAGATAAACAATTGAATCAATTTTAACGATTTTCCAATAAAAAACTTGTTTTGTATTATTGATTTATATCATGAGTGTATGAGGATTATAGAACCTTAAATATGATATATAACATATATAATAATCTGGTTCAACTATAACATAAATGGATTCATGACCATAATCAAACTGATAAAATATTTTGAAAACACATTATCCATGATGCTAGTAATTTGACACATCATGTGTCATGTTTTAATTCTAGAATGTGAGGGAGAGGATGGGAAGCATGACACTTGAAATTTTACATAAACATGATTAGAATCCAGAATATTTGATATTTTGGAGCTTTCATGCCTTTTGGACATGGGAAGGGGAAGATGATATAAGGAAAGAAAGAAAATGAAAACAAAATACTTGAAAACAAAAGAGGGTTCTTACCCTTTGATCTCTTCTATTTGAGAATCCTTTAGGGGCTTTGGTTTTTGTCTTATGGAAAGACCAGTAAGCCTCAAACATGGGGAAGGAACTTAGTGGGGTATTTGGGATGAAATTTGGCTAGGCACAAGTTTTGAGTGGTGTGAGGGAAAGAGGTAAGGAGATAGGGTATTTATAGTAAAGGAGAGAGGGGTTTCATTAATATAAAATTCAATAGTTTATTATTTTCCCACAAGACAAGGAATAGGTAGTCCTGCATGACCAAGTGTGTTAATTTTATAATTTAATCCTGAACCATGTGGTCTTACATCAGCAAAGCATCACACATGAATCTATAATTATCTTATTTAGCTTATTTTTGTAAATTACGGTATTCCACTGTTCATCAAAATTTCTAGTATTTCAGAAAAATCACAAAAATTTAACCCAACTATTTTTCGACAAGTGGAATCAAAAAATGAAGTCCATTTTTCAAAAATAATTTTCTAAATATGATTATTTTAATATATAAATAAAATAATAATTTATTATCAAAACCAGCTTTAAAGCATTCATTAACTCATTCTAAACTATAGTTATATCGAACATCCAAAATGAATATTATTTTCATACCACTATAGGTACAGTTACTATTCATAATGGTATGTTACTATTCATTAGGGTAGGTTACTATTCAAAAAATATATTATTTTTTTATTAGACACCAAAAAATATCTTGAAGACAACCGTGTATGATTTTCGAAATTCCAAACACAGAAGTAAAAAAAATACATTCAAAGGCCACTTATAACTTATTAGAACATTATTATGTGATTTTATGGAATATTTATAAGAAGGGATTTTCCATTAAAAACATTGGGTCATTAAATTCTTCCCCCCTTATAAAATTGTGCCCTTGAATTTTTATTTTACATTCTAGGCCAAAAAAAGATGTGGGTACTTTTCCATCATTGAATCTTCCAGCTCCCATGTTTCTTCCTCAAACTTATGGTTCCTCCACAACAAATTGACATGATGGGTTTTCTAATTGCGTAAAACCTAATCTCTCTGATCCAGAATCTGTACTGGCTGCTCCTCATAGGAGAGATCATCTTCTAACTGCACCACCTCTGAGTTTAGTTCATGTGAGGGATCAGGCATGTACTTTCTCAGAAGTGAGACATGAAAAACATCATGAACTCAATCCATATTCGGTGGAAGTGCATACCGATAGACCACGAATCCTATGCAGTCAAGGATCTCAAAGGGGCCAATTACCTTGGGCTTAGCTTCACATTATTAACTAATCGCATGACTCTCTTCCATGGAGATATTCGAAGGAAGACTTTATCTCCAATGTCGAACTCCAATTCCCTTCGATGGTGGTCAACATAGTTCTTTTGCCGACATTTAGCAGTTTGATCTTTTCCTGGATGACTTGAACCTTCTCTGTCATTTCATGAAAAAAATCGGGTCCAAGTATCTTTCTTTCTCCAACTTCATCCCAACAGGCAGGAGTTCTACATCGCTTTCCATACAGAGCATCATATGGATCCATCTGAATACTCAAGTAGAAGATATTTTGTATGAGAAATCAACCAATGGGAGATGTTGATCCCATCCAACATTGAATTCTAGAGAGCAACCTCTAATCATATCTTCAAGTTTCTGAATAGTTCTTTCAGACTGGTCATCAGTTTGGGGGTGATAGGCCGTACTGAAATTTAATTCAGTACCCAAAGCATATTGAAGACTCTTCCAGAATTTAGATGTGATCCGTGGATCGCAGTCAGAGACAATTGAGTGTGGAACACCGTGCAGTCTCCCCACTTCCATCACATATATCTTTTTCAAGTTGTTCAAGCGAGAGATCTTCCTGAATAGCGATATAATAGGATGTATTGGTGAGTCGGTCAACCACAACCCATATCACATTATTTCTCTTCGACATCTTCGGGAGACTCGTGAAAAAGTCCATAGTAACATTTTCCCATGTCAACCTGGGTTTAGGTAATGGCTACATCCTACCTTTGGACTTTTATCACACAGCTTTAACTTGCTGACATACCAAGCACCTTAATATATATTCATCAATCTCCCTCTTCATGTTATCCCACCAAAAGTGTTCTCTGAGATCACGATACATTTTGGTACTCCTATGATGGATAGAGAATGTCGAGATATGTGCATCATTCAATAGCTCCATCTTTATCTCTGGATCATATGGTACACATAATCGTGTTCCAAATCATACAACTCCTTCCAAATCAATTTTGAAATCATAGGATTTATTATTTTTAACAGCTTCCACCATTTTCTGAATTTCCACATCCTTTCTTTGAGAAACCATTATTCTCTCCCTGAGGGATGGTTGAGCAATCATTTGAGAACGGATTGATGATGTTCCTCCCTTAATTATTCCCATTTTCATCCTTTGAAAATCTATGAAGATAGGATCCTTTTAAATTCTCATCATTGATAAAGATGCAGGATCCTTTCTACTTAGAGCGTTTTCCATCATGTTTTTCTTTACTGGGATGGTAGGGGGTTGAGCTGTCATAATCCATGATGAGACCTATCCATCTTCATCATCACATATTGATCTCTTTCTGTGTGAATATATACTTGAGACTCTTGTGGTTAGTATATATCACACATTTCTCCCCATATAGATAATTCCGCTAGTTTTTCAATTCAAAGATCACAGCCGCTAACTCCAGTTCATGCGTTGGATAGTTTTTCTCATTGATTTTCAGCTGCCTTGAGGCATAGTCTATCACATTATTATTTTTCATTAGCACATAGCCTAAGATCTTCATAGAAGCATCACTATACACCACAAATAGGTCCCCGCTAGAAGGGAGTGTGAGTACTGGCGCAGTGATAATCCTCTTTTTAAACTCCATGAAACAGACTTCACACTCCGATGTCCAAAAAAACTTTACTCCCTTCTGTGTCATCTTGGTCATTGGGCTTGACAATTGTGAAAATATATTTACGAATCCTCTATAATACTAATCTAGACCCAAAAAGCTATGGTTATCCGTTATAGAAGTTGGAATGGGCCACTCTTCAATTTCCTTTGAATTGGGAGGGTCCACAGATATCCCTTTTCTAGTGATAAATTGCCCCAGGAATGGCACTTCCTCCATCCAGAACTCAAAGTTACTGTACTTTGCATACAAATTCTCCCTTCACAAAGTATTTAACACAGTTTTCAAATACTCCTCATGTTCCTCCTTTCCCTTGGAGTAAATCAGAATATCATCAATAAAGACTACCACAAATTTGTCGAGGTAATCTCTAAAGACTCTATTCGTTAAATCCATGAAAATTTCTAGAGCATTATTGAGTCCAAAGGGCATCACTATGAGCTTATAGTGTCCAAACCATGTTCGAAAGGCAGTCTTGGGATTATATTCCTTCCTCACCTTTAGTTGGTGATATCCCGGCCAAAGGACCACCTTAGAGAAATAACTGGCCCCACGTAGCTGATCGAACAGGCCATTTATCCGTGAAGGGGATAATTGTTTTTTATTTTGATTTTATTGAGCTCATAATAATCAATGCCGAGGTGCCTTGATCCATCCTTCTTCTTGACAAAGAGGACATGAGCACCCCATAGTGAGGCACTCGGGCGTATAAAACCCTTATCCATATTCTCCTGTAACTGCTTCTTCAACTCTTATATCTCTACGGTGGCAATTCTGAAAGGTGTCTTTGATATTGTAAAAGATCCAGGGATAAGTTCAATTGATAACTCATCCTCCCAATCCAGGGGAAGACCAGGAAACTCTTCAGGGAATACATCAGTTTAATCCCTCACAAGGGTTATGTCTTCAAGCATGATTCTCTCCTTTGTCTTAATCATTTGAGCAAGGTATTCATTCTCATAAGAAATCAATATCCACACTTGATATGATGATTCAAAAAGAAATTCATCTTCCTCCTTACACTTGTAATGAATCAAAGGATGCTTCGAGAAGTGGGGATTAATGTCCCTTTCCCAGCAGTTGATGTTGTCCTTGTACAATGATATCCAATCTATGCCCATGATAGCATCAAATTCTACTAAATGAAGTATGACAAGATTTTCTGGGAGGTTCAGCCCACAAAAATTAACCGGGGAGGAGTTATGTACCTTGAATTCAATAATTTCCCCATTTGATGTTCTCACAGATATCCTTTCCTCCAAATTTTGAAGCGGTGTTTGAATAGTTATACTAAATTGCAATATATTAAAGAATGCGAATAACCAGAATAAAATATAATATTCACTATTCTTGAATAAATTACTTGCATACCTGCCACCACATCGTTTTCCGGCTCCACCTATGTAGTAGTTATTGCATAATCCTTTCATTGTTTCTTTAGAGGTTGTTGTTGATTGCCTCCGACAACCCTTGGATTAGGGAAATTGTTCGAATAATGCCCAAGCTCCATGCAGTTATAGAACTACACTGCAGGCTGAGTGTTTATCTGAACCTTCTTTTCTTTTTCAATATTAGTCGGATTTTTCATATCCCTCTGCAGTTCTTGGCCAGATGACCAAACATTCCACATTTCAAGCAATTCTTGGTTCCCTTCAGACAGTTACCGAGATGCTTCTTCCCACAATTTTTTCAAAGGGGAAAGTTGGGATTTTTCCCATCATGTTATTTGTTTGATAGACCACCCATGTTGTTTTCTATCTTTTTCTTCTTAAAAATGGGCCCATGAGACAACTGAGAGTCTCCAATCTCTATTTGACCATTGAGGGCACAACTGACAATCTCCTCATAGATTTAAAAGTATCGAATCACCAATGCTTATCATAGAATCGACTTTAGTCTGCTAAAGAAGTGATCCACCTTCCTTTCGGTGTTCATGACAATGCCCGAGGCATACCTTGCAAGACTTGTAAATATTGCTTCATATTCCCTGATGGACTCATCTATTTTCGGCTGGAGTCCGAGGAATTCTCTTTCCATCGTGAGATGGAGGGTTCGAGGAAAATATTTGTTAAAAAACATCCTCTTGAATTCCTCCCAATCTATGGAATCGATTTCCTCTTGGGATGTTGTATTCATGATCAGTGTCCATCACTGATCAGATTCCCCATAAAAACAATAGACTACTAGTACCACCTTCTCTTCTTCCGAGCACTGGAGGACAGTGAATATCTTTACAATGGAGTTAATCCATTTTTCCACGAGGAGGGGATCCAAATATCTGATAAACATCGGAGGCCTTTTCCACATGAAGGATTCCATGAAAACATGATCTTTCCTTAGAGGAGGATGAAGTTCCACCTGATTCAAGTTATTATTCACAACTTGATCCAGATGAGCATGTACTGCAATGAAGTTTTGAGCACCCAATTCCATCACCTCTGGCATATCATCAGGGAAATCATCACATTGCCTATCACATTGGATATTGGTATGTGTTCTTCAATTTCCCTCCATTACCTATGAAAATGAACGTATAATTAGTGGTCTTGAATACTTAGCTATTGTGCATAGAAATAAAACATTGAACATCAAAGGATAAACTTATAAAGAATAAGTACATCTTAACTTGTGATTCCTTAGGTTTATATCTAGGTTATCCTCAATCTATTTCATAACATATATTCTTATGGTCTTTTCCCCTTAATAATGGTTTGTACTGGACTTATGAATCTACCAAAGCATATCCCCCGGGAGTGCCCTTAACAAGAGTGCAGTAAAGCCCGTTGTCGTGCGCCATTTTCCGTTCGAGTCTAGTTCAAAGCGGTGTTTTCGGGTTTTACCCCTAGGATACATTTGTTCTAGAGCCACCTCTACCTTCTCGTATCCATACAAGTATGTATTTTCATGATAAACCACTTACTCAATACTCACCAAAACTTTGGAAGGTTTTCTAATACTTAGTCCCATCCTTAAGGTTCTCACTAAGGTGCTCTATTCCTAAGCTACAAAATTAACTAGACCATCCTATGATACAATCTATAGCTACCCTAGACTTTAACACATAAAATTTAATGATTTTAAACATAATTCATCATTAGAGTATAATACAAGGATCGTTAAGTCTAGTGTCTTGGAAGACTAGGTGTATATATCACAAAACATTGGCTAAAATAATCACTTCATTATTTAATCATCATAATGAGCTCCTAAATTCCATTGAGCCCTTACATCTGCATAGGGTACCATAGGGAACACATGAACAAAGGGATGATCTAAAAATTCCTAGTAAGGAAAATAACATAAGAATAAACTTTAAGCACATGAGTTAGGAGGCTTGACATAATGATATTGGAAGCATTGAAAAAATGAAATCATAACATATAAACATGGGTTCATAAAAACATGGGATATAATAATCAAGGGAAGATATAAGAATGAGATTATATAAGCATAGTTTCATAGAGGGGTGGCAGAAAATTTAAACAAGACTTTATTACTAGTCATGGCTAACCTCCAATCTCATTTCCCATAGTAAAGCAAGCCAAGGATTACCACCCGGACCGATTTCCTGTAATCTTCTCATGAGACATTAACATTACCCAATGCATTGGAGCGCTATCTTGGTTCAACCATCTATTCTTATTCATGTATATGCTTTCTACATAAAGAACATCAATCATACATAAACATAAGAGTACCCAAGGAAAGAAATGGGCACACAATCACGTCATAAAGAATAATAAAAAGGGGCGTAACATACAAGCACCCATTAAAGAAATAAATTACAACATAAATAGACATTAAAAATGTATATAGTCAAAAATAATGAAAAGAGATAACAAACTGAAGTGATAACTTGTAAAAATCGTTTTTAGGAATCTTTGAGTCGAAAACTTTTAGGGCAGTTTAAGAAAACATCGAATATCTCTTAAAACAAACATCGATATAATATATTTTATAAAACCAGAAGTAAACAAGGATGGTTTTCATAGTAAAAAAACTGATTTTATAAGGACAAATGTGACTTAAAACAGAGGATATAGTACATTTTTAATAGGAAATAATTCGGTATGTTCCCTTAAAATGGGTTCACTTATCGGGAAGTAATGAGGAGAGAATCACTTAAAATCATGCATATCACCGAAATAAACTGATGAAAGAGTCATGATAAAAAGACTTGTAACATGTACACAACATTTATAGTATTCACAAGAAATGATAATATAACATCATTTTGGTAGAAAGGTAGATAAGACAACCCGAATGAATAAAAGAGGTTCGGGTATAATTCTTTAGGGATTATCGGGATGGTATTAGGAGTACTTGAGCGGGATTAGTGAGTGAGGAAATGGAATTATCCTCACTTACACATAAATAGTGTATCATGGGGTAGGTGGTAAATCATACCCCATAATAAATAATTACACAAAACATGTCTTAACATAGTGAACAATCTTGAATAAGAGTGAAATTGAGAGGATCCCTTACCTTAGGACCGTTGGTGTTCTCCACATGATATTAATGACCGGAATTGTCAAATTAGGTTTTATAATCAATAGTTCCATAACCATATCTAAAATTAAAAGATTCATTATATCCTTTTTATGTTCATTTATACCAATATGTGTTGATTATGAGATTCAATTTCATTGTTCAGATCCGTTTGTTTAATTTTTTTAAGGATTGGTTCAATTGTATTTAGGTTCAAATAAATTGTAAGATGAAAATGGTTGTCCCGAATTGATTTTATATGACATTAGTGTACATCTAGTAGGTTACATGGTTAATATTCTTTTGTTTATTTATAGTGAAAGATAACCATTACATTAAACATTAATAAAAAACACTTGAATCAATTTTAACGATTTTTCCCATAATTGAATTGTTTTGTATTAATGTTTTATATCATGATTGCATGAGGATTACAAAAAATTATATAAGACATATACCATATATAATAAACTGGTTCAACCATTACATAAATGGTTTTGTGATCATAATAAAAATGATAAAATAATTTGAAAACACATTATCTATGATGTTGGTAATTTGACAAATCACATGAGATGTTTTAGTTCTAGAACGTGAGGGAGGGGAGGGGAAGAATGATGTTTGAAATTTTACATAAACATGATTAGAATATGAGATGAGATAAGATAAGGTTTAATATTATTAACCATTAAATTTTCTAAATTTTTAAATGATCATTCAAACATTATCTATTGAATTTAACACATAGTTATTCTATTGGATTTTAAACTGGCATATATATTTCAATAATAAAAGGGTAAAATATATACATATTTTATGTAAATTTGATCAAAAATTGTAATGGACCAGACCTCTCTGGTCAATTAATTTTAGAGTTTCAAGTGTGTGTTGTTTTTCGGAAGGTCAACCTAACTTATCCCCAAAACATTTCCAAATTTCCATTTCTATAAAAAGTTAAAATACTGAAAATTTCCAACAGTAGACCATTGTAACAGTTCAACGATAACCTTCTGTGAATAGGGTCATCGGTAACCATACGTGAACAGTGGAACAATGACCTTATATGAATAGTGACATCAGTGACCATATGGGAAAAATGTCATTGGTGACCTTCTATGAACAGTGTCATCAGTATCCTCAGGTGAATAGTGTCATGGTAAACTTATGTTAACAGTGACAATAGTGACCTTATGTGAATAGTTTCATCAGTAACCTCATGTGAACAACGAAATGATGACCTTATTTGACCATTGCATAAGTAGCCCTCGGTCAACATTTTCATCAGTAACCTTATCTGAACAATGCAACGATGAGGTTCCAACAGTGACCTTTTTTCGTTCCCAAATTTTGAGTTTTTGAAAGACGGTTTCCCAAAAAATGAGATTCAAACAGTGACCTTGTTTCATTTCCAAATTTAGAATTCATGAACAGTGTTTCCTGAATGGTGAGGTTACAACAGTGGCCTTTTTCCTTTTCCAAATTTGGAGTTCATGAACATTGTTTCCAGAACAGTGAGGTTTCAACAGTTACCTTTTTCCTGTGCCAACATTTGAGTTCATGAATAGTGTTTCCAGAATGGTGAGGTTTCGATGGTGAACTTTTTCCTTTGCCATATTTTGATTTCATGAAAACTATTTCTAGAATGGTGAGGTTCCAATGGTAACCTCTGTCCTTTTCCAAAATTTTAGTTCATGTACAATGTTTCCAGAACGGTGTGGTTCCAACAGTTAGGTTCCTGAACAATGTTTCTAGAATTGTGGGGTTTCAATGGTGAGGTTCATGAACTGTTTTTTCCTTTTCCAAATTTCGAGTTCAGGAATAGTGTTTCTAGCATATTACAATTTTTTCTGACTAATGTTTTCTTTGATGTAAAATACATTTATATACATGTTTCAAATAATCTATGGCTGACTGAAAGGCTGAAACAACTATATTAATTGCACACAAGGCTCGAAATGTTTTTACTTGGTCAAACCGCATGGTTTAATGTGATCCTCAATTAATTGATAACCCAGAGTATCCTAAACCACTACACTATTAAATCTTCTAATGGGATGATATATCTTCCTCCCTAGTTCTTCATCCATGTTATCGGGTTTGAGATGCTGGAACATCCCATTCATTCCTGTAGGAGTTGTTCAATCAAACATTCCTTCTATTATTTGTTCCACATTATTTTGATGCAACCAAGAAATATTTATTAGTATTATATATAATTAATGATCTATCTTCATCATTTAGGTTTCATATACTTCTTTCTCCTTTCCCTTTTTATTGAATTTTACACCATTTTCTTAACTTTAATTTCATTGGTGTTGCTAGATGTGGCGGTGTCTCCGCAACCTCTGCTGGATAAAGTTGTCATAGGGGAGGTGATTGTGACCCGTTCTATGGCTTGTTCTCATTTTAATAAATTCATCAACTGTTTGAGGTAGGGGATCCATTTCATATCTATTATTTTTTGTGCAACAATATTATTCTCATGGTTTACCCCAAATGGATCACAATGGAATTGACATAATATATATTTGACCTGGATAAATAAATTTATATCGATCATATGTTATTTCATATTGTTTCTGTAAGATAGTGTGATATCAATGAATGCTTATATAGATTTTCATTCTTGATGGATATTGGTAAAGAACCTAAAACCATAAATAATTGATAATTTCTTGGATAAAGATAAAGAGGCAAGTGAACGAAACCGATTGATGTTATTGTAATTTGATGTTAATCAAATTTTTATAATACATATGGTTAAGTATTTCTGATAGATTACTAGTTAAGTGTCCCGTATTTGGACCCTACAAATAATAAATTGGTTTATCCTAGATGGATTTACGAACTGGTTATTTGATAAAAGATAATTCCTTATACGGTTCTGAGTTACGTTTTTTCCTTCTTTAAGGGATAAGATCCCAATTGATATGATGTTTTAATCCCTTCTTCTTGTGTTTTTATGTAATCTAGGATGGATGTTGTTATGTGTGAGGGTAGGGAGGCCTATTGGTTGTGGCAGCAGATGATGCCTAGATTAGTGAGATGAATCGGTTTAAGCATGTGGGTATCAGAGAGGACATTGGGGATGACGAAACGGGTTGAATGTGAATGTTTGTTTACTTGTTACTTCTTTGTTTGGTTGCCTGCCTCACATTCCCAACTGCTCGAGGTAGCTGTTCTTGCTGAGAATTCTTCCAAAAGGGGCAAATATGCACGGGTTATGCCACATGCTTTCTATGTCTAGCTTCTAAAGGGAGAATGGGTCTACACTATTACTATTGGCAGCAAAGACTCGACGTGTAGTTAACTACTTACCGTGTTGAGAACCCTTGTGTTTATTAGCATATAATGTTTATCTACAAAGAATGGGAATATGGGAATGTAATTCTATATGTAAATAATTGAATAAATGAGGATAACCCATGGGGTTAGAGTTTGATGAAAAAAAAATTTGAGTTTAACATTTTAAATGGACAGTTGTCAGTGGGTGTGATGCTAAAGAAATTTAGTATTGAATTGTTAATTGTTAATTAATGATTACATAATTTATTAATATAATGTTGAAGTGAAAAAAATGGAATGATGTAATTCAATAAATATATTTAAAAGGTTGTGTGCATATAGTATACTTAGTCTTAGAAGTGGAAGCCCGAAGTACGAGAGACGTTAGCTACAGTTGAGTGTAGGACTAGGTTATGCCCATAGTTTGGTTCTGAGATATAGTTTCTTCTGCAATTTTTGTACTTCTATATGCTACTAAACCCTATCGGTTGAGGAAAATGAAACCCTAGGGATTCTGATCACTGGTGGGTGTTTTCCCCAACATTTTTGTTGGTGGATTTGATGGATGACTACCCCCTTTGGCGCTGCTCTCATATCATGGTAGTTACTAATGCTGACAGGAATAATGGTTTGTTTTCCCCATATATGATTGTAGAGGGATGTGATGGGTTATGGTTATTCAAACACATATATTATGGATATAGTATCCTACGGACTACTATAGTTGTAACATGTATAGGTTGTGATGGATTGAGGATTCTTACTTGGAGTGTGGGCTATAATGGATTGAGGTATAATACTTGACGTATCATATACGTAATGATAGCTATGGCGGCTCCAAAAACTACATAGTTATTAGAATTATGTGGACATGGTGGTTTTTTTGCACGAGGTGCATGTTGTGTTGCATCGCCTAGGTGTCTGTGGGAAATTATTTTTGGAGAGTGATTCTTAGGATGTTCTACGTTGGAAAAATCTGTATACCAATGGGGAAGTAGTTATGGGGTACCATTTATATTATATATTATATTATATACTATTGTATACAATACTTGGTGAGAGTATCCGCAATGATTCTGGGAACATAGTATACCAGTTTAGGTGACAAGTTAGTTTCACTTCTTGTTCAATGTTCTTTAGCACTCTTTCATTACATTGGCACGATAGTTTTCAGGGAGGATCCTGCTGAGTATACTGTTATACTCCCCATATGTTTTTATAAATTGTGTTTCAGGTCATGTTTTGAAGGTTGGAGATAAAACTAGTTTCTACTAACATAGGGTAGTATGGGTTGTTTGGGCTTGTGGTTGCTTCTTTTTTTACATTCTTTTGGGTTTTTGTAGTTTTTTTCCAATAAGTTGTAGTATATTGAATGATATTACATATTTATAATTGATGTTTCATTTATATTTCATTAGGAGTGGGAGTTGGTTGGTGTCTATCTTATCTCTCTCTTCTGTATGTGTTCCCTTATAGGGTAGTGCCTCTCATTAGTGTGTTAACTTTAACCTCAGTGCATGTTGTCAACTCGGGGCCTACTAGAGGCTGGACTCAGGGGTCATTATCTCCCTTCTCACATTACCGGTCAAGGAGGGGTAAACATAGTGGGGTGGGGTTATGACAAAGTGGTATCAGAGCCCTGGTTGAGAGATAGGATGTAGTATGGTGTTAGACACAGGTGAGGTTGCATGGATTGGTATGGAAAAAGTGTCGGTCATTTTTAGAATTTGTTGTAAACAATGGATACTAGCTAAGGCATTGGTGTTTAGGAACACCTATGATCTTATGTATGGACCATTATGTTTATAATGGCTACTAAATGAGTTGAAACTAGTTGCATGGTGGAGACCTATGAATGGATCATGCATCATTCTGCTTTGTGACTATGTTTGAATTGGTAGAACTTATGATAGAATAACCTAAAATGAATAAAATAAAATAATTAATTAATTAATTTTGAGTCTTCCTTATAATAAGTTTTGGAGCACTAAATATATTTTATATTATGTGTATGGATCCAGGTCGACATACTCGTCAGGATCACATAGACGATGTCTAGCAAGCTGTACCAGCAGATTTCCACAGGGTACAGGTTGACGACGACATAACATGTAGGAGGAAACATCAAGAGTTTCATCGCCAGATTCTGTAGAAGTATGAGGGATCTATTTCTGATGCTGTCACTGAAGACTGGTTGGGGGAGGTCGAGATAGGATTCAGTTAGATCCATTCTTTGAAGGATAATTGAGTCTCCTGGGTTGTGACGATGCAGCATTGAGAAGTGATGAATTGGTGGTTCTTATTCCTTGAGGATTGTGAGGAGTCATCTATCTCATGGGAGGAGTTTTGATACATGTTTAGATTCAAGTTACATTTTTTGACGGCAAAGACTTCCAATCACCATGACATTCATACCATTCAATAGGGGAGCTCTAGTGTGTGAGAGATTGGAATCTGATTTAGGAACCTTTTACAATATTCTTCAGAACTGTTGCCATATGGGGAGTCCTTTGCAAGGCATTTCGGGAGGCTTTATGTCCACAACTCCAGCACCAAGTCACCCTATTTATGATGAATACATATCATGAGGTGTTAGAAAGGGAAGAGGTCATCAATAGGACATTGGAAAGAACCAGATTATAATGAGAGGGGAGTCATCATGATGACTCATTAAGCTGAGTTATGATATGGGATTCCCTGTTTTCTGGGCATATGAGTTTTTTGTTTGGTCGGGTGTAGGTCCCAGCCATCAGTATCTATTTTCTATGGGGTAAATAGATTTTTGGCCTATTCCATGGGATCGTATGATTATTTTTTATCTAGTGGTTGAGGTCATTAGCAACATCAGTTCCAGACCATTCAGAAAAGTGATCGTGCAATAAGTGTTCCGCTCCAGGTTCCTCTGTTGAGGCAGTTCCAGCTGAGGCAGCAGCAGTAGGTTTCACCATCTTTTGATTAGTATAGGGTTGATGGTGTAGGAATAGGACAACCTCAAAATGATCCCCATCCTCCAAGAGTAGAGAGTGGCCATGGTGTTGGTCATCATCAGTGTTAGCGAGGTTTGAAGGAGGATGTGGTCTTCTTAATGCTTTAGCTTTTCCATTTCCAAGAAAGCCAGTCATCAGTCGAGGTACCCTTTTCTTATTTTCTAAATTGGTGTATGCCTGGTTTGATTCAGGAGTGACACACACCTTCATAATACCTACTCATGTCCTTGCATTGGGACTTGAGGAAGGGAGGCTTACAGTTCCCTTGGCGTTGACTACGCCCTTTGGAGGTCGAGTTGACTCGTTTGAAGTATGTAGAGACTATGTCCTAGTGTATGGGAAACACCTCTCTTGGGGGGATATCCTATGTTTAAAAATAAAACCATATGATGTCATCTTTAACCTGTATTGGTTGTATTCAATGCAGGGTATCATGGATTTCTTCAGGAAGAATGTTGTTTTCTTCGATGCTGATGGAGAGCCAGTGGTGTTTTCTTGTGAGTGAGATCCTCAGATGGGTCATAGGTGTGTTGTGTCCTTATCATCAACAATGGATGAGATAATGTTGCATTCTTCAGCAGTTTAGTAGCTACTGTTTCCTAGGGTCTTAGAAGAGTACCCAGATGACTTTCCAGAAGAGGTTGTAGCATTACCCCCTCGACGAGAGTTCGATTTTGGGATCGAGATACAACCCAGAGCGTCACATATAACAATGTATCCATATTAGATGGCCCATTATGAGTTATGATATCTTTTTTATAGCTTTATGGTATATTATATTATGGTTTTGTTCGGCCAAGTCAATTGCCTTGGGGTTCACTAGTTTTGTTCGTGAAGAAGGCTGACAATAGTTTGTGGTTGTGTGTCGATTATCTTCTCCTGAACAAATTGAAAATAAAAAATTGTTATAATCTTACATAGATTGATGATTTATTAGATCAAATGAACGGTGAAAGTTAATTCTTAATGATCGACTTGCCGCCAAGATATCACCATATGAGTGGGAAGGATGAGGATATCCTGAAGTCTGCTTTTTATTGTCATCATGGGAATATGAGTTCGTTGTAATGTTGTTTAGTGCAAAAAACTATCCAACTGTGTTCATGGGAATGATGAACGCTGTGTTTCGTGTGTTCCTAGATAGGTTCATTGGAGTTTTCATAGACGATATCCATGTGTACTCCATGCTATAGTAGAGAATGCAGAGCATCTACACGCCTTTTTGGGTGATCTTCGTCAACATCACAAGTTTAGGAAGTTATCGAAGTGTGATTTTGGGGCCCGAGAAATCCATTTCGTGGGGCATGTGGTATCCAAGTTGGGAGTAGCTATGGATCCATTAATGATAAAAGTGGATGTGTCTGGGGAAGACCCCAAGACGTTTTCAGTGGTACGATGTTTCCTTGGTCTCACAGGCTACTGCAGGAGGTGTGTAGCAGATTTCTCTTGAGTTGCGACTCCTCTAACAACATTGACTAGGAAGGATAATGAGTTCATATGGACTGATCAATTTCAAGCATCATTTGAGTATCTAATGAAGATGTCAGTAAGTCGTCAAGTTCATTGTCTTCTAGCTAAGGGAGTTTAGTTTGATGTTTTCTACGATGCTTCACATCTAGGGTTAGGTTGTGTTATGATGTTGTAGAGATCAGTTTTTTCCTATGGGAATTGGAAATTATATCCCCAGGAACGTAACTATTCCCCCCAAGATAATTAATTTGATGCTATAGTTTTTTCTCTAGTTGTGGACACATTACCCCATTGGTGACCGCTTTGTGGTTTTCACCAATCATACGAACCTGAGGTATGTTTTCTCCCAGCCTGACTAGAATTTATTACAGCATCTATGGATGGATTTTTGACTTGAATACAACATTGAAATATTGTATACAACTGAAAAGTTGAATGTTGTAGCTGATGCACTGATTTGGAAGACATGTAATGATACAATGCGTTAATCTGGTGACTCTTGGAGAGTAATGGAAGAATATTCCACATTACATCTTGATATGGGAGAAGTTGGGGGTAGTGGTTTTATTTTCAAATGATTGTGAAGTCATCTCTGTTGTGGAATGACGAAGATTCATATTTGGGGAATCTAGAGGTGGAGGTATAGAGAGACCGAGTTGTTTGTGTGGAGCCCCTGATGGTTGGTCTAAGGATGAACAACACCTAGTGTTGTAAAATGGAAGGATATTTGTTCCTTTGAATATGCATGGGACAATTATCAGATAGTTCCATAGTTCTCATTAAGTGGTGAATCATGGCATGAAAAGATGTACCTAGCCTTGAGGAGCCAGTTTTGGTACCCTGTGATGATGTGTGTGGTTGTAGAGTTTGTGTCTCAAAGTTTGGTCTGCCAGATGGTGAAGGTCGAACACCGTGTTCATGGTGGTCTGCTCCAGCATTTAGATGTTCCTTAGTGGAAGTGGGAGGAATTATCAATGTAATTTGTTACAATTATACCTAATTCTTGTGGAGGACATGATTCTATTTGGGTGGTAGTGGATCATTTAACAAAATCAACCTTCTTTATAGCAATAAAGGACTCACGCATAGTAGAAGTTTTGTCGAGGAAGTATCTGGAGAAGGTGGTGAGACATCATGGAGTCCCAAGGATGATCATTTCTGATGGAGACCCTCATTTTACATATAGGATGTGGAGAGGTCTCCAAAATGATTTTTTTTCTCAGTTATTCATTTTAATTTCGTTTCAACCTCAAATAGATGTTTAGACCGAGTGAACCATCTGGACTCTTGAAGACATGTGGCACTCTTATGTCTAGTATATTTGAGGTTAGTGGATGAGGCACATACCCTTGGTGAAGTTTTCTTAGAAAAATAGTTTTCACTCCACCATCTGTATGTCGCCATTTGAATCCTTGTATGGCCAACCATTCCATTCTTAGTTGCGCAGGACTGGGGTAGGAGAGTCAGCAATTCATGGTCTAGATGTAGTACATAATACAAAAGAGATGGATCATGTGATTCGTGTGAGGATAAAGACAACCCAAAATTGTCATAAATCATATTCCAATCAAATGAGGATACAATCATTGTTTGATGTTGCAGATCATGAGTTTATGATGGTGACTTCCCATCGTGGGAACCGATTGTTTGGTCGTGGGAGTAATTTTCCTCTGTTGTTTGTCGGACCTTTCGAGGTGTTAGATCATGTTGGAGTTGTGGCGTATTGAGTAGTACATCCCTAGTATATGAGTCGGATGCATGATGTTTTCCATGTATCATAGATCCATCGATATCTTCTTGGTGACTCTCATGTCTTCTATTGCAGAGATATCGATGTTGATGATGATTCAATCTTTGAGAAGCGACATGTGGAGATCCAAGACCACAAAGAAAAGGTGTTGTGCGGGCATTCTATCCCTGTGGATTGTGTCTATGGTGACACAATATCATGTAGGTGAGTACCTAGGAACGAGAGTCACATAAAAGACTCAGTACCTAGTGTTTTTTATGTTTACATCTTTTTATGTATCGATGTAGCATTTGTGCTTATAGACCTCTCATGTTTATAATATGAATTTCTTTTATTGCTTCATGTGGATTTCAATCTATTTAGAGATATCTCGATGGATGGTTTTTCAGACCCCATTTTTTTCCTATTAGGTGTGTTTTGAATTCTTGAGGAGAGAATTTTTTTAGAGGTATCTGGTGTAATGTCCAATACCTCACTGATCCAATCCTTTGCGAAAATATAATGTATGAGTTGTTTCGGGAGGTCATGGTGACTTATCTCCAACACTTTTCCAAATTTCCTTTTCTGGGAACAGTTCCATCGGTGAACAATTCCAACTGTAGACTGTTGTAAACAGTGCATTGGAAGCCTTCTGTGAACACTTCCATCATTAACATTATGTGAAAATTGAAACGGTGAACTTATGTAGAGAATGAAATTAGTGAACTTATGTGAACAGTAAAATGGTGACCTTATGTGAATAGTGACATCAGTGACAATATCCGAACAGTGTCATCGGTTACCTTATTTGAACAGTGCAACATGGACCTTATGTGAACAATACATCGGTAGCCCTAGTTGAACAGTTTCATCGGTAACCATCTATGAACAGTGCAACATTGAGGTTCCAATGGTGTCCATTTTACTTTACCAAATTTTGAGTTCATGGACAGTGTTTCCAAAATGGTGAGGTTCCAACGGTGACCATTTTACATTGCTAAATTATCAGTTCATGAACATTATTTCTAGAACGGTGAGGTCCAACGATGACCTTTTTCCTTTTCCAAATTTTGAGTTCATGAATACTGTGTCCAGAACGGTGAGGTTCCTATGATGATGTTCATGAACAGTGTTTCTAGAACGGTGAGGTTCCACTGGTGAGCTTCTAATGATGAGGTCAATGAATAGTTTTTCTAGAATGGTGAAGTTCCAACGATGAGGTTCATGATCATTTTTTTTGTTTTCCAAATTTCAAGTTCATGAACATTGTTTCCATCTTCCTACACATTCACTCCTTTAACGTTTCCTAAGATGTAAAATGCTTTTAACCCTTTGTTTTATGGACTCTAAGGCTGAATCAATGGACATAACTCCAATATTAATTTCTCCTACGGCTCGGAATGTTTTTACTTAGTCAGACGATGTGGTTTAATATGATCCTCTTTTAATGGAAAACCCAACATATATTAAACCACTTCTTTGTTATATCTTTTGGAGGGATGAGATATCTTCCTCACTAGTTATTCCTCATTGTTCTCGGGTGTGAGAAGCTCGAACATCCCATTACTTCCCATAAAATTTGTGCAATTAATCTTTACTATTAGGATTTTTTCCACTCTATTTTGATGAAACCAAGATATATTGATCAGTCTTTGATATTAGGTCATATTTATCTTCATTATTTCAGTTTCATCCCCATCTTTATCCTTTCCCTTTTTATTTAATTTTAAACCCATGTTCCTAATGGGATTTTCCTGGGTGTTGGCTGACGTTGTGGTGTCTCTACATCCAAGGGTGGATATAGTTGTCACAAGGGAGGAGATATTAACCTGTTGTGTGGCATGTTCTATCATAAAGAACGTAAATAATTGTATGAGGTAAGGGGTTTATTTATTCTATCTTCTTTTGCATGAATCTATATTGTTAACTTGGATTATCCCACTAGATCACAATGGAATTGACATACTAAATATTTTAACTAGATAAATAAATTGATATCTAACCTACGTTATTTCCTATTTTTTATTTTAGATAGTTTGATTTGAAATATGGATTTTTTAGCATTTCATTGTTGATGGAAATTGGTAATGATATTAAATCTAGAATTAATTTATAATTTCTTGGCTAAAGATAATGTAGAATGTGAATGAATCTGATTGATGTTTTTCTAATTTGATGTTAATCAAATTAGTGTAGTAAGTATGTTTAAGTATTTGTGATAGCTTACTAGTTAGGTTTCATGTATTTGGAACCTACACACAATTTTTTTTAATCTATTAAGGATTAAAAAACTTGTTGTTTGATAGAAGATAATTCCTTGTAGGGTTCTGAGTTACCCCTTTTTCTTGATAAAGGGCTATGAGACCAATTAATATGATGTTTTTTCCTACTGCTTGTGTTTTGATTTGAACATGGATGGATGTTGTGATATGTGGGGGTAGGTAGGCATATTGGTTGTGGGAAAAGATGACGCCTATGGTGGTGAGATGCATTGGATTATGCTTTTGGGTGTCGGAGAGGACACTAGGGAATATGGAACATGATGAATTTGTGAGGTGGGATTCTTTCCGTTACTTTGATTGGTTGTTTGTTTTACATTTCCCACTTCTCAAGGTAGTTGGTCTTTCTTACCCTACTTCTGAAATGGGCGAAGACATGCGGGGTTTTCCATGTGCTTTCTATATCTAGCTTCTCAAGGGAGGATGTTTCTACGCTCTTTCTATAGGCGGTAAAGACTTGACGGGTAGTTACCTACCCAACGTGTTGAGCCCCCTTCTCTTTATTAACATAGAATGATTTTCTTGAATGCTTGAGTATATGGGAACGTAATGATGTTAATAAATAATTGAATAAATGATGTTAACCCATGGGGTTGGAGATTTCTGGAAGGAAATGTTGATATTATATTATTAAAGGTCCAATGGACATTGGGAGTGATGCTAATGAAATTTAATGAGGAAGGTTATGGTCAATTATTGTGTAAATAATTAATTATCATAATCTGAAACTAAGAAAAAGTGAATAAAGTGATCTAATAATGCTCTTTGAATGGTTGTGTGATTATAGGATACCTAGTATTAGATGTGGATGTTTGGATTACAAAGTGGAGTTAGCTGTTGTTGAATTTAAAACTAGTTTATGCCCATAGTCTGGTTGTGAGATATAGTATATTCTGTACTTTTTATGTCTCTATATGCTTCTCCATCCTTTTAGTTGTGGAAATTGACACCCCGGGGAATCTGAGCCCTGGGGGTTTTTTCCCCAACATTTCGATGAGATGATGGATGGATGAATAGCCACATTGGCACCACTCTCTTCTATTGGTAGTTACTTGTTCTGGTAGGCACAGTGTTTGTTAGTCCCCATATATGTGTGTAGAGGGCTGTAATGACTTGTGGTTATTCATAAACCTATATTATGGATATATTTTCTTATGGACTACTATAGGTATAATGTGTATAGGTTGTGATGGCTTGAGGCTTCTTACTCGGTGTGTGGACTATAATGGATAGAGGTATAATACCAAACGTATGATACACATTATGCAAGCTTTTGTGGCTCAAAAAACGACCTTGTTACTTTTCTTACATAGACGTGGTGGTTCTGTTGCATGAGGTGATTCTGGTGCGTTGCCCAGGTGTCTGTAGGAAATATTTTTTGAGAGAGATTCTTAGGACGTGCGACGTTGGGGAAAAGCAAAAAACCAGTTGAGAATTAGTAGTGGAGAACCCTTGATATTATTTATTTTATTATATAATATTGTATGAGTTACGTTTTGAGTTTAGCCATCGTGAGGATGGGAATATAGTGTACTTGTTTAGGTGAAAAGTTAGTTTCACTTGTTGTTCATCGTGCTTTAGCGTACTTTGTTTAATTTATCATGAGAGGATTCGAGGAGGTTCTTACTAAATATACTGTTATACTGACCCTTTGTATATATAATTTGTTTCTCTAGTCACATGGAGCAGGTTGGAGATCAATCGAGTTCTATTATATTGTTGTTGCAGGAGCTTTTCGGGCTAGTGGTTGATGCTGTTTTTACTTTCTTTTGGGTATTTGTAGTTTTTTTCCTTTTTATTTTTAGTTGTTTGCATGATATTACAATTTTTTAATTGAGATTTCTATTTATATTTCAGTCTATGTGGGATTTGTTTGGTGTATATCTTATCTCATTATTTCGTATGTGTTCTTTAATATCATAATTCCTCCCAATTGTGTGTTTACAATACCCTCAGTTCTAGTCTCCAACCTGGGGCCTATTTGAGGTGGGTCTCGGGGGTCGTTATCTCCCGTCTCACATTGCCGGACCAGGAGGGGTATAAATTATGGGGAGGGTGTCATGACGTAAATAAATAATTTTGATCATTTTTTTCCATATAATATATATATATATATATATATATATATATATTAAAAAACTTAACTTCTAATTAGTTTAATAAAACCCTATTTGGATAAACAATCAATAGTGTCAATTTCAACCTATTAAATTTCATTATTTTTAAAAACAATTAAAAAAATTATCGTCCAGAAAACTATTTTATTATATTATTATGTGGTCATGTGTATCTAGAAAATTTAGTGTACATATTAATCGTCAAAAAATATATTTATTTTAATATTTTTAATAACATTTCTTTTATATGTTCATTAATAAAATATTTACTACAATGATTTTGGTTAATTATATGATATAAATATTTTTAAAGAAACAATTTCCAATAAAATAATATAATGAAGATAAATTTAATATTTTTAGGAGTATATATTAATTATTTTTTATCTTCTAAAAAATCAAACATTAAATATGTTATAGTTATTAAATTATTAATGTGATAACTTTAACATGACATTAAATAAAATAATATATATGTCATAATATATTCTATAAATCTTTAAATTTAAACTAGATTTACCATTAGATGATTAGGGATGATATATAATAGATCAATAAAATTTGGTCACGTGTTAGGGTCTTTTTACTGTTATTGTGATTTTAATATAAATTGTTTCATCTATTTCTCATCAATTAAGTAATTTTAACATCACCAATGGAAAAGACATTAAGGTAACTATTTATATCCTAATAATTAATGATAAAAATCCATGATTTATTTAATTATTATATATTATCATTGACTAGTAAATTTCAAAGATATCACCTGGTTATACCTATATCAATATTATTGTACTTATAAGAAATGGGAGTTTGACATTTTGTCACTTCCATTGATTTTATTATTTTCTCTTCCATTTTCATTGTCAGGTGGAAATTAAATGAATATTTTTCAAAACGATGATATTAAGGGAATTTATTTATTCGTCAAATGAGATTTTGGTAGGTTATGGATAATTTTATTGCACTTATCATATTATTAGTTACCCTAACTTACCGGATTTACCTTTAACTATGTTAAATAAAAACTACTGTAGTAACTATTCATTATAAAAAAAATTAATGTATTATCATAATTTGGACCCATTTATAATAACATATTATACCCATTTTTCAAAATTAAAAACAAAAAATTGAAATTATTATTTTAAAATTAATCTCATTGTCAAAAACCAAATGTGGGTTTCTAATAAGAAAAAAAAATTATCAAAAGATTGACATGTGTTTATATCGATTTTAAAAGAGAAATTACTTCCCATGAATAAGATTGGATTAAATGATATAAACATAATCCATTTATACATTGAAACTGTAAAATTATATGATTTTACGATATATATTATTTTGTTGTTCCATGTTATTTTCAATTAAAAATTAGCATATTTTTACAATTCATTAATACATTATAATTATTAGAAAATTATCAAAAATTCATAAAAATTAAATATTGATGATGATATTTTAAAAAAGAATATTATTTTTTCCATCAAAATATATGACAGAGAAAAAAAATTAAATGGGTGAACCCTCAAAAGGTGGAAAAATTTTGTTTTTAAAAAAATTATTCTTTTATCCAAAAAATTGAATTTGTTCTTATATAATGTATAAAGATAAATAAAATAATTTTTAATATTATATAATTAAAAAAATTTGGTTAATACCTTTCTTAATAGCTAGTTTATATCCCATTAAATAATAAATTTTTAGTAGTAAATTTTTTTTAGTGAAACTTGGTATTGTGTTCAACACAAGCTACAAGGAAAGGATTGTCTTATGTGTAATGAAATCCATTACATTGTTACGTTTATTGAAAGATTCCATTTGTCTTTCTTATAACATATTCCCAATATATTTGTTTTATAGACTAAAAAAATTTGTACACAGGGTTTCCTAAATTGAATTCTATCAAAAGTACATGAAATTGTGTTTAAGAGAAACCAAAAAAAGTGTTGCATATATTTCAAGCTAATAAAATGATGTGTATAGATCAATATAATCATCGTATAGCATACAAAAATTGAAATCCATGAAATTGAAAAGAATATTTCTCCAAAAATCATGAAGTGTTACATTCCCCCCCCCCTTAAAATTATGTTCTCCTCAAAATTTGTTGGGGTTATAATTTTTTTACGGCTTGAAAGTTTCATTAATGGATACCCACAACGTAAAAAGGGATAATAAAAATCGATTTAAAAAAGAATTTTAGAGACCTAAATTTTTTCTAATGTTACTTATCACTGGGTTTCCAAATAAAATAACAAAGGTGGGAATTGAAAACCTGGATATGGAAGATAAATCTAACGATCAAGATATGATGGATAGTGATAGGAAATAAGGTTTGGAGAATGTTAACTACTATAAATCCATAATTCATAGATTATGTAATAGACCATCTGATTAATCGGATAAGTATGTAATAGGATAACATTTTTGAGTTCAATATCCTTTTTTTAAAGTTAATTAATTTTTTCATGAGGACAATTACATACTTGATTTTAGTACACAATCACCATTTTCTATTCCCTAAACAACTCCCACTTCATCTCTTATATAATGAAATAATGATTAATTTTTCAATCCTCTAGTTTTAGAAGATCATGTGATACATTGATAGGTCATTACATCTATCTAAACAAAAATTTTATAATAGGTTATCAGATATGGATAGTTCCGCCTATAGTGAGATATACTGTAATATAACAAATGTACACTGAAATATAACTTATAATATCCATAAATGGATAACATTACAATCATTCCAAAAATCTAAATATAAATCATTAAAAAAATTTCAACTAAATTGGCTTAACATTTTCCTCCCATATCTCATTAGGATGTTCATGTTTATCACAAGAAATTATTGCGAATAAATTAATCATGTATTCTCTTGAAACATGATAATAACATGAATTACCGCAAAACCTTTATGAAAACAATTATTCTTTAAAAATTAAATCTTTCCACACACTAATAATACCAAAAATTCTATATACTCAATCCAAGATGTCACCTTGTCCTAATATCATTCATGAGGTAATTAATTCAATCAAACATATCATTATCTCCTTATTCCTTGATTATTCACATATCATGTGATTTATAAATATGTTTCAATCACATTTTGTGTTTATAAATATCAGTCAACTTATACATTCAAATACATAAGGAATTATAGTTGTGCAAAAATCCGTATATGTTTCTTTAATCCATTAAACCATAAAATTACTTATACAATATAATTCATGATAATCAAGTAATCATTCCACCATATTATTAAACCATTGACCGAGCTTCATCATTTAATTCCTCAACACTTCATTCATCTCATATATCATTTGTTGTCACTTCAATGACTTTAACATAAATACTAACCATACGACAATTCTAATTCTCTTACAGAGATTTTCCCTTAGTGAATCAATTTTCTTAATTCCTGTACATTAAATATTGAAAACATATAACCATTGTTGATGTCTTTTAAATACCATTATCCAAGTCTATTGTGTTATGTGAACACTTTCCATTGAAATTAATTGAATTTTGATATTATTTTCCATACCCAATGTGTCTTCTAGTAATTTGGAAACATATTCGATGATGCATATTCCTACTATATTTACATGAGGAAAATTGACCATTCAGTAATCTATGATAACCTCGAAACTCTGTTGTTCTCTTATTAGCTAGTTCAGGAATCACACAAAAGATTATATTATTGACCATGTTTACAGATTGTGGATTAAGAATTATAATGATATTTCCATCATCTAATTAATTTAGTTTCTCATCAGGAATACCATTCCATTTTTCATTATATTATCCATTAACATTAACCCTCATGTTTCTGGTCATTTTCTGAAACCCAAAAAAATAGTGTGATATGAAAAATCATACTAGGAAAACAACATAATAAAGGGGAAATAAATTCAATCTATAACATCATAGGATTAATTGTATGTTTTTCATGATATTTTATATAATTCTAGGATTCTATCCTTTTATTATACATATTCATTGGAGAACACGTAGACAAACAATAGAAATATCTCTAGGGATCTCAGTAATTTTTTCCCATCCTAGTTTTTAAAGGATGACTAAACCTTTACTCTGATACCAACTGTAATGAACCATGCTTGGCGTACATGGGAAATAAATTTATTTTATATAATAATTAATAAATTACATAAATAGATTCCCAAGTATCATATTAGTTTAGTTTCATTGGAAACACGGAATATTATCTTCAATCTTGGTGGAAGATCATAAAAATCTCCCATAAAGAGAATCCCATTAATTTTTCATACCTAAAAAGTTGTGTTATATACTAGGGAGAATTAAACATAAAAATGATGATATCTAATGCTCAGTAAGATTGATCATGAAGAACATCATACAAAACAAAAACATAAAAGTGTGAATAATTGAATAGAAATTTTTCATATAAAAATCATTAGTCATAAAACAAATCATTGCAGGACATAAAGAATAGATAATAAATTAACAATAACCATGATAAATTATAATTATAATAAAATATAGAATTGTGGTAAAATAATAACCACATAATATTATTTCCATAGCATAAAGGGCATTGTTTCCATGACCATTATAGTGGACAATGTACCTTAATGAACTAGGATTACTTACTGTTTCAACCGTGTGTTACCGAACATGATTTAATTTTCATTACATTCAAGATAATATCGTGAGATATAAGTATTTACCAGAATCATTGGATGGATATATAAGCTCACCAATCTAATTATGATATCATTCTTACATTTTCAACAGAAACAGAAATCATTCATCATAACATAAACCGTGAAATAATTTTTTTCCAAAACATCATTCTATCCTAACATAATACATATAAAATATCATTTAATCATTAAAAAAACAAATCAAAGTAATAATAGGGATATAACCATAACCCTACTAAAATAAAATCATCTTATATAGAAACTAATTAAGAAAAAACACTTGAACTAAATTCATTTTGAAAATATCATTTGTTCTTCAAAAATGTTTTATTATCTCCAAAGGTCATAAAATTTAAAAAAAAATAATTTAACTGAAAAAAAATAAAATTATTACAAAGGAACATTATTTTAAATAAATAATTATGAAATAATTATAATCCATTCATTCCATAAAAGTTTATAAAACATTATACTCTTACTATTGTCAGAGACGTCAAAAACTAACTCGTAAGATAAAGAAAACAAATATTCCATCTAAAACATATATTAAAAGTAAATAAATGGGTAAAAAAGATTTTAAAAATAAATATAATAATTTTAAAAAATCTATGTCTTTTTAAAACTTGTACATGGATGATAAATATAACCCCAATAAATACCTACGTATTAACAATCTCGGATAAAAATGAAATTGAAACATTATCCCTTACCTTATATCTGATATGCATCATATGTATCTGAAACACATGTAAAGGGGGTTTAATAATATTATTAACCTGTAAAATAACTATAATAATATTCATTATATAATATATAATTCACTTATGACTATATATTAGTAGTTCATTTGTGAATTCCTTGTTAAAGAAACGTTTTGGTAAATAATAGTTTTATTTTATGTATGTTTTTCAGCTTGTTAGTCATGACAGTATTACATAGATCATGATTTACCTACATCTATAATGTATAAAATTATTTATATATAATATGAATTTTTTATATAAATACATATAATTGGTAGATAAATGAAATGGAATACACTGTTCACGGAGACGATAGGACATTCATACACTTAAATGTTGATTCCATTTTCTTATTTAATTGAATGGAAGTAACTAATTTCAGACATATATATCCATAAATAAAAAGGAATTATAATTTCATATATTTCATTCTCATTTATGATATATAATTTATAGTCATTATTGAATGTTTAACTTGGATAATGAATCTCTTCTTATCATGTAGACGGTCGGTCGTACATACGCACGAGAAGTGATTTCATAATAATAATACATGAATGGTATGTAATTGCATAGTGTAATATATTTCAGTATAATTATAATTTTATAATAATCACATATATTTATTACTTCCAATTTTTACTCATCTATGCATGGTGGTGTTGAAGGACATATTACACCACATTGTGGAGACGGTAAGTCGTACGTATGCACGTGTGGTGATTTCATTTGTCTTAGAATCAATAGAAAGTTGAATATGGTGTAATAATTATTATTATAAAATCTAATTACATATGTGATACTGGAGTTATTAGTATATAATGAAGTATCCCATTATGTGGTAGTAAAATAAAAATGAATTATTAAAGAATCATTAGATATGTTTACCTCTTCTTAGACATGATCTAATTAGATCTCTTCTATGTGAAACTACATTTTTTTGAGAACACAACAACCAATATAATATATGTAGGGAATTTTATATGAAAAATGTGATTTATACGGATGGACATTAAGACTTAAGGTGTTGTGGAGAAATGGTGGAGGGGTTACCTTTTATATTTTAGGTAAGGGCCCTTTTGGAGACATCAAACATATTAATTTATAATAAAATAACACCTCACTAAAAAACCTCTAAAATATATCAATTTTGTATATTATATGTGATAGGGTTGTATTATGGCCAACCAATATATTTTATACAATTCTATATGTCTATTAAAACCATATATTTTCTATTTAACACTTTGTTTTTTCTATTTCACTTTTACAAGGGTAATAATTATTTCAATATTAAAAGGTTAAAATATTTAATTATTTGATTTAAATTATATAATAAATAATTAATTTATGACATTTATTACCATTAATAAGTATTATTTATTTTCCAAAAAAATTAATTTTAAATAATTTAATGAAACATCATTCTAATAAACAATCAATATTGTCAATTTTGACACTATCCAGTTTATTGATATTTAAAAATATTTGATATGCCCACTAATTAAATAATTACAAAAATGAATTTGGGTAAATATTTAACAAAATTTTTTTGGGTAAATATTAAATTTAAAATACTATAATTAAGATAAATTTAATATAATTCATTGGAATAAATTTAGTTGAATTTATCTTCTATAAAACCCAACATTAAAAATGTAATACTTATTAAAGTATTATTGTGAAAACATTAACATTACATTAATAAAATTAATATAATGGAAAAAATATATTCTAGAATTCTCTAAATGTTCACTCTAATGATCTTGGGATTTTTATAGTCTAGATATAGTATACTTATATGATTTGGACATGTGTTTTGACCTTTTTATGGTTATTATGATTTTAATAAAACCTTATTCATTTATTTCTCATCAATATATAAATTTTTACATCATCACAGAATAAGACATTAAGGTAATTATATATTCCCTAAAAATTAAATATAAATTACAACGATGTAGATAATAATATTCTATCCCAATTTACTTGTTACTTTAAAATATATCATTTGGTTATCCCTATATTAAAATTTGTATACATATATGAAAAGTGAGTTTTACAATTTTCCACTTACATTTGTTTTAATAATTTTAATGCCATTTTAATTTGTCAAGTTGATATTAAACGACTGTGTTTCAATCCAAAGATTTCATGGGTAGACATTTATTCATATTATGGTATTTTGGTTGGTTTTATGATATTTTTATTGTCTTTATCATATTATTATTTAGCCTAATTTACCCAATTTACATTTAACTGTGGTAAATAATAATTAGTATAGTTAATATTCATAATAACAAAAAAAATGTAACCTATTATAATAATTTAGAACCATATATTAATAATATAGAATCCATTTTTCAAAATTTAAAACTTATAACTTTTAGTAATTAATTTTAAATTAATCTCACTCACAATAAAGGGTTTTTATGAAGAAAAAAGACATATCAAAATATTAACATATCATTATCTCCAATTTGAAATAGTAATAATATCAAATGAATTGAATTTGATTTAATGATAAAAATATATTCCATTTATACTTTTAAACCATTAAATAATGTTATTTAACCATATAAATTATTTTGCTGGAAAAATTAGTTTTCAATTAGAATTTAGTGTATTTCTACAATTAATCAAAACATGATAATTATCAGATAAATATCAAAAATAAAACCAAAATAATATAATATGTCCCTATTCTTATTAAGAGGTTTATTTTAAAAAATGAATCATAGAAATTTGTGGAATATTTTTTTTATTAGTGCTTCATTAGACAATGGAAAATTTTCATTTTTATTATGAAGAATACATCTTTAATCCGAAAATTAGAATTTATTCTTAAAATATGTATAGAAAATAATGAAGTTGAATTAAAATTTCATGAATTTCAAAGAAGTTATTTATAGTATTCATATCATCCGGTTTATATCCCATTACATAAAAATAATTCAATAGCGTATCATTGTTTAGGGAATCTCGGTTTTGCGTACAACAAAACTTATCGAGGAAGGACGCTCGTTCAGGAAATGAAATACAATTATGTGTTACGTTTAGGTCAAGATTACATTGGTGTAGTGTATAACATAATCCAAACATAGTTCCTTTATATATTGAACAAAATCGATACAAATTGTTTTGTGAAATTATTTCTATCAAAAGAAATTAAACTGTGAGTATCAAAAGCCAAGAATAGGGTTGCATTTACTGAGAGCTAATATTGTTTTCCATATAGTGAAATATAATAATATTGTGGAGTAAAACAAAATTCATTCAAAAAATTTAAAGAAATCTATCTCAAAAAAATCATGGGGTGTAATAGTAGTAGCTATTGTTATATTAATGCTCAACCAACCCCAAGTGATATCCCATGATACATTGAAATACAAGAAACAAGATATGAGATTATCAACCAATATTTGATTCAACATCATTTTATGACTATATGGTTGATGATTGTATGCCAATATTAACATAATCTGTAACCCCATTTCCAACTAAAAGCCTCACAAAACTGTGAGGTGAAATTGTGGTCCATATCTAAAATGGTCTTCGACAACACACCATGGAGCCTCACTATTTCTCAAGCAAACAACTATCCTAGCTCATCCACATTTGTTTAATTGCTAATAGGAAGGAAGTGGGATGATTTGGTCAGATGATTGATCACTAAAAAAATGGATTCATTCCCCTATGTTTACTAGGAAACTGATAAGGAATTCCACAGTGATTTCTTCTGACTTCTTTGTTTGAATGGGTTGAATTTGAAGAAAACCAAATTTCTTTTGGTTCTCCAATATCACATACTAAAAAGAATGGAAATACAAAATGATTTCATATATATCTCCCCTCAAAACTATCCACCCAAACTACTGATGAACATCATAATACATCATGATAACTATAGGATGAAAATACAACTGAAACTGATGGCTATCCTACATCACCACCCCTCACAACCAAAATGTCACAAGAAAGCGACCCAAAAGGAACACGATTTCATTAGGAGAAAATGAAAAATCAAATGTAGACTCCCCACAAAGATTAAACTACATAAACTATTGTCACAACTCAATACAAGTCTACTCCTATAGAATCAAAATGAAATTATAAGAAGTCAATTTGTTGATTTCATATAGTGCGACTCCACAGTGCTCCTTGGTCTCTATGTGTTGCTATAAAAAAATACACATCAACATCGACTCGTCAATGGAATTCCACAATGATTATACTAGATTTTTTTTCGTAGAGCATATGACTTAACATTCCCATTTAATAGGGTATAGATAATATCAAAATCAAACCCATACAGATATTAAACCCATTGGCATGAACATAAGATGATATCCTTTTGGGAAAAGATGATATTTAGGCACTTCTTATTAGAATAATCCACAAACATATCCCCTAATTTATAGTTATTTCAAACCGTTAAAGAGATCACCACTACTGCAAAATCTAAATCATGGATCAGATAGTTCAATTCATGTGGTCAGAGTTAGAAATGGCCATACACTACGTCATGGTCTTCATGTATAAGCACACACCCAAGAAGCATACCTGGTACATCACAGTAACCAATATATACCATTCTCAATTATGGAATGATTAATACAGTGTTCCACCTCTGAGGTGGCGCGCATATGGGAGTTGTAGAGATGCCATAATGAGGATAATCACCTATCCTATTTTCCATATATATGGGCTCTCTCCTAATTTACCATTCCTTTGTTTCAAATCATTTAGCTTCATTATCCTTTAATGAAGGTTCCCTTTAGTGAATTATTCGTCCAATCAGTTGATTGTGTGGGTGTCAAGTACTCATGAAATCGGTCCTTCTTTTATATAACTTCATCGGATAGTCTCCAACGGGTTTATTTGGTGATCCAAGAATGCCAAATGGCCCTGATATCCAACATTCATGGACCTAAATTCCAAACTTAGGCACTCGTCGACTGATGATTTGGACAACAACACTTAAGTACTGCATTGGTCGAAGGGATGGGAGGTCAGGCTCACCACACCCTTCTGGGGGGGGGGATGATATTCTAAGACTCTCTTACTGATTTAAGTATGTCTATATGTTCAAGAATCCTTATTTCAATCAAAATGAGTGTGTCCTTGGTCTACCCTTGGTTAGAAGGATCATGGTAACCATGCATATTAATTTGATGATACAGAGGAAATGCGGACTTAGACATATTTAAGACGCTCTCGAGTTTATCGTCATCCATGGTGGGTGGAAGTTGACTTGATGTTGGGATCAGGACCAAAAGGAAGGATTTATACTTATCATCATGAGAGGAATTAGATCCCACATAGTTCAGAATGTGTGGGGCTTATGCGTAGGAGCTACCCATCTGGTAGACATATTGGATGGACCCTTTTATAGATGTGCACCCTTTTGAGCTCAGTCCATCTGGTAGGCATCCTATGTATCTAGATTTTTTCTTGAATTAGATGTCTCATTGTTCAGAATTATAGGGATTACGCATTTGAGTTGCTCATTTGAGGGGACATGATTAGGTGGACCCTTTGTGGATGGGAATCCATTTGAGGTAGGGCCTTTATGTAGGATTTCTTCATATCCTGTTTTAAAAAGGAATCATAGTTATCGTATTTCATATTGTGTGGGGATTCTAAATAGAAGCATCCCATTAGAGAATCATGATTGGGTTGACCCCTTTTTCATGGGAACACTTTTGAGCTCGAGATTTATGTTAGGCATCCTACGTATCCTATTTTCCATCAGAATTAGAGTTATCATATTTCATACTGTGTGGGTAATACACATAGAAGATTCCCATTCGAGAAACTTGATTGTGTAGACCCATTTTGTATGGTAACCCTTTTGAGCTTGGTCCATCTGATAGGCATCCTATATATCAAGTTTTGATTAGGAATTAGAGTACCAGTAGTGCAGATTGAGTGGGGAATACACCTGTAAACTACCCATTTGAGAAACATAATGGGGTGGAACCCTTTTGGATGGGAAACCTTTTGATCTTGGGCCTTCTGGAAGGCGTCCTAGGTATCCTATTTTGATCAGGAATTAGTTTTCTCATCGTTCGGACTATTTTATAATTTTTCAATCCTCATAAACCTCTTAGACCACATGAGTCATGCACTGTATAAGAAAACAGAGGATATGATTGATTCATTAATGGACATGCCTTCTCCCCCTTTGGTGGGGGGGGGGATGCGCATGCGGTAGAATATGCTGGGGCGACCATGGGCGAGGGTGTAGACAAATGAACCATTTAATTTTAGATGACATTAATGGTCATGCAACCCTGCCTTGGAAATTTATGGACTTACCTCTGTGGGAGGGCCCCGAAATATCATATGAATTATACTATAGTTTTAATACATATAGCATAAATTATGGAATAACAGTTTAACGTCATGTGGATATAAATATTTGGGGTCTTGATGAATAAGTTCATGTGATGAAGACCAGTTTCTATAGAAGCTATAATTAACTACTAGAAAATCATGTATGGATAATCTAAAAATCCTCAAACATGAGAGGGATGGAATGTGTAAACCATGATTATTGATGATCCTAGATCATGAAAAATGACATGAGGCATGGATTCCAGGGAGGAATACATAGGATGGAAAATAATGTACTGATAACGATTATGCCTTTGGTTGATGGTCGTCTTGTAGGAAACATATGCAGAGCCACTAGTTAGTTATGTAAATAATCATGAAGAGGTTCCCTCATGACACTGACCATCCATTTCTGATGGATGAGGTTGTTTATGAAGATCTAAAATCACCAAGTCCAATATATATTAAAGTCATATAGAATGTAATATGGAACCACAGTTTAATGTCATATGGCATTGACTGATACCATACAGTTTAACGTCATGTGATCAGGATGATATCTCATAATTTATTATTATAGTGTTTGGAAAATGGTGGAATGTTGCCATTATTAAATGAAGGATAATCAGGGTGGGATATTCCGATATGCCTTGTACATGAGAGGGAAGGTATGTGTAAAATGTGACTTTAGGGATTCTCATATAAGGATAAATGATATGTTTCATGGAAGAAATTGTGGTGTAGAGATATAGGATATGAATCTCCTAAGAATGAATTTTCCATTATTTAAAAGGCCATTTTTGTAGGGTTCATATGTAGAGACACCAGGGCATGATTTTCATAGTGAAACAAAGTTGTCTGCACGACACTGGCCATCCTATTCTAATGGACATGGATGATTATGAGGATCCATAATCCTTAGAGACACAGAGTTTGATGGATAGATATGATATGTTCAGGAATTTAAGGAACACTCATGTTGTAATTTCCCATTGAGTTATTGAAAAAACTTACATAGGAGCCAAGTGATAGGAATTTTCGGCAGGTTCATAAAGAATGTATCTACACATGGTATTTTAAGGGACATATATTTTGGTGGCATAATGGTGCAATGGAAAATTTAATCATTGTGGCCAGAAAAGTTAGCAGTGTGAGTCACCAATTTTCATGTAGATCAGTGACGGATGAAATGAGACCAAGCAGGAGGGTTGGGACCGTAGCACGACATTGATTGCAAGTGGGGGTGCTGGGGCGCCACCCCCGCGGTACGATGTTGTGGTAAGAAACTATTTTCTACATAAACATGTCCACATAGAAGCTAGATGCATAAGAGATGTCCATGTAAGAGATGAACACTAAAGAGTAACCTACATATGATGATAAGCGGAAGAGTTGGCAACATATGACGGTACATAGAGGACCATACTGTGATCTTTCATTATCATAGGGGGTCTGCATACTGTCTTATACATTTGGGTGTCCACATACTATATTTCTCAAATGAGTGTCCACATACCATTTTCCACATATGGGCATCCACAAACCCTCATCCGCATATGGAGTCCGCGTGCTGATTTCTACATATGGGCATATGCGAACCATTTTCTACATATGGGCATCAGAAAACTATTTTATTATAATTTTTATTGGATTGATGGTTGGATGTGGAGGGTCTTCCAAATATGGTTAATGGGGGGACTTTTATGAACATTATTTTCCATATGGTTCATGGGATGGATTCCGATTACTATTTTAGATGCTGGATGGAGTCCTGGAAACTGGTTTGGGTGGGGGAGAAATTTCTCCCGCACCCAACACATTCATCATATTCGTTTCACTCATCCCATATCCCACCCACTCTCCATCCATTCTCATCAATTTGATTCCCCTAGAGTTTCTTATATAGATTATTAGGGACAATATATAGGTAGTTCATGTGGAACCTTCTACGGAATCCCATGGAGAGGTATAATTACCCATGGAAGACTTAGTCAATCGAGGTATGTCGAGGATACAATAAACTATAAACATCTCCTCATCTGCAAAATACATCAGTTGGTAGGGGCGGTATTTAGGGAATACATTCATTGGATTTTCACCCGTGAAAACAGTTCATGACGGCTTCAGTTCATGGGTGGAAATTCACCACGAACCTCTTCATTTACTAGACAATGCCTTGTGGGCCAGTGTGTTGTAGGTTATTTATGGACCCATATGATCACATTATATGACATTTTCAAACCATTCCTTTAAAATCTGTATGCGACTAGGATAGATTCCTATTAAAAATTTGTGTTCATTCAATTTCATCTCAAATTTTCAATCCAACTTGCACTGTTGGACATGTGGTAGTACTTACTTTACCTATGATGAAATTACAGGACCCCACACACATTATTGATATTCAACTCCTAGATTAGATCCTCGAAGGATTCATGACACTCTAGGTTTTGATCAAGCCTCACCCCATTCTAGGTGAGCCCTGTAATTCGTGTTGGAACTCATGGAAGTATCGAACGAACCTCCTATTGTAACATAATATGTACAAATATCTTCTGATATCAAACCCAATTCTATGATTCTGTCATTACATAACTTCCCAGATTTTCCCAACATCAAATGAAAAGACTTATTCCAAGATAACATGGCCTAGAAACATAACCTCTTTAATACATAATGGAAATTTTGAAATCCTTCCATAAAGTGGATGATCTCTAGAGCTCCTTAAATATTCTTCATGTCCCGGTCAAGATCCCCCTCTGATATGGAATAAAAAAGGATGTTGTCCATGAATAATGCAATGAATTAATTGTAAAACAATTTGAACACCCTATTCATGATCCTAATGAGTCCACTGGTAATTCTTCATCCATAAATGCATGACTGTGTACTTGAAATGGTCATACCAACATCAAAAATCCTTTTTTAGGACATCCACCTCTCAAACTCAAACATGGTGGTAACCAAAACACATGTAAATCATACAGAACCCCCTTTCCCCATTAAGATAATCAAACAAGTCATCACTCATGTGAATGGGATACATGTTCATGATATTAAGGTAGTCCAAATTTTGATTATCAATGCACAATCTATGATATTAATCGACAATTATTGCCAAAAAAACATGGGTGACCCAAGGAGAGAATCATTATTGAATGAATCTGTTTAATTACAAATAATCATGTTTTACCATTAATTCCATCAAATCGATTGTCTCCATATGTTATTAGGAAATATATATCTTCTATTTTCCTGGTTCCACATATATAGAATAATCCCTATAACTCTGTAGAGGAACTACTGAAATGACATCATGAAATACTGTTGGGAACTCTTACAACACAAGATGTAATATAGCCAGGGAAGGACCACCAACATCCACTAATGAAATAGATGATAAATGAAAAGCAATATTAACCAGTTACGAATGTTTAGGCCCATTAATACCTAATTGATAATCCATATCACCATGCTATACATGGGTATAACCATCAGGTTCTCCAAAAATAACACATCACAAATGGTAATCGATATATTCCGAAGATAACACCATCCAATCCTTGTTGAGCTTTACATGAAATAGTTCGGTATCCAAAACATGAAAATCCAATTCCTGCTCATCCCCTAACATGGTGAGTGCACAATATGGACACCTGATACCCTTCTATCACTTCATTCTAAGAGGTGTTACCATCTCCATAACATATTACATGATCTCAAATTTAAATCTAAGAATGTTCAAATGTTATGTATTGATAAATAAAATAAAATCACAAATATCAAACAATATAGTATCCATAGATGATTAAATCAAAATTGTTCCTAAAACCTTCAATGTCCCTACATAAGGTTCCACTAGTACATAGTCTAGAAGATTAAGATTCTTTATCTCTTTATATGTCTGAGTGTGCCAACTAGATAGTGGATATTTCTTGAACTGAATAAGACCGTAGGCTGATCCCTTTCGACTACAATGACCATGAAATCGAGATCCCACAATCATGGAAGACTCTGTCTAGACTAATATCCCTCTGGAATTCACTGATTCGACACTTGTCTAAAATATTTGTAACATTACATTGAAAACATGTTTCATGTCTCCCATAAATCAATACTGATGGAATGATTTGGAAAGATATAAATACATTGATTGTATGTATCATAGAATCCCACACAGATGTCACACAAATAACCTGACATTATACGGAACAATCAATGACTTCTCGGAAGGATATCTTGAACAACAATGTCTCTTCCTCCCATTCTCTACCCACATCAGATTTTTCTATAAAGAACTATAACAACCCATAGATTACATTGTCCTAGTGGAACTCTACAAGACGTTACCACCAATCTCCAAGATACATTCACGACCAACTACTTCGGTATAGGTCCTCAGCATGAACAGGAATACCAATGAGTATATCTCCAGCAACGAACAAATTTAGAACCTTTGATATGTCTTTAAATCATTGGAAATGATCTTAGGTGTGTTCCAAACAGTCTTAGAAAATCTATTTGCATACTCCATCAGAGAAAAGTCAACATGACTACAACCATAATCTCCCAAGATCTATCTTAAGGTACAACATTAGGACAATATATGTCATTGAAAATAGACATGATGAGTTATAAAGTCCATCTACTCATTTTTCGAATCTATAAACACTGAGTCCCACCACCTTCAACTTGTACTTTATAGTAAGAAAGAATCACATTTTACCCAATCCTTTTTTATACTGTCAATAAATTAAAATATTACTTATATCATCCCAATCCATTCTTCAAATTATCAAGGTTTTGTACTGCCTTGAAAGGAAGGAGGATTTTTCATAAGGAAATCCTGATCACTCTCCTTTATAGGACAGGTTTTAGCTTCTCTAACCAGAGTAAGACTAGGACCTACTACCTATCCCAAGGACTGTATAGCCCAGACCACAAATTCTGGTAGTCTCTGATCAATTGGTGAGGGAGAAATCCCTCTGTCCTCTTCACATGGTTTCACATGAATTATCTATGATTGAATTTTGGAATAAAATAAATAATTACATGAAAACCAATATGTATGATGATTCTAAAAAAATCAGCAATAACATAAAATTCCAACATCAAATAGATCCAAATAAATTAAAAATATCACAAAAATGTTTTAACAAACAAAATTCTGACCAACCTTGTGTCCATGTCCCGTCTATAGCCTGAACATATCACATAGATGAGAATACAAATAAGTTTCCCAATATCCCACTCCACAAATGATATATCATGATGTGTGCTGGCTAGATTCCCTACTCAAACTCAAAATATCAAGTAGTAATTATCCTAGAACCTTTCTATCCAGAATCATCGCAAATAATCCGAACAAAATCAGGAATAACTTATATGATAAAAAAATTTCTTGGACAAATCAGAAATTATTCTGAAGTGGATGTTATCCCAGTTTATGGAATGGCCCAAAAGGAGTTCATAATCCCTGCAGGCTGGAAACAATTCCCTGGTTATCGTTATATCAAATTTGGAATGATATCACCAAAATACACAAACAAAAGGCCAATAATAAAAAATAAGCCAAAACTGAAGAACAAAAACCAAATAAGGATTAAAAATCTTCATATTCATGTTTACAAAAATAATGGATATGAAATTGGGAGACACCAATGAAAGGGTAACACGAAACAAACCTAGAATACACAACTCAACAAAAAGATAATAATCCTCAAGCATCCAACTCAACACCTAAAAGTTGGATCCACTTGCATCCCAAAAAATCACCTCCAAACATAATTCATTTTCATGTGTCATCCATAACCAAGCCTACTTTTGACTGATGTAGTATGGAGGGTGTGAGATAAAGTCGAGTATTATTTCACCAAATAATAAATTATATACTATAAACAATAGGACATAAATAAATATGATTTTTTAACTAAAAAACTAGAAAAACATTAATGGAAAAAAATTTAAAAGAGATATACTTTCATTTTATATAACCAATAATGTATTACATATTCCCCCATTGAATACAAAAATAAGAAACTAGAACTATGTCATGGGAAAATCATATAGTAACTTGCTAGAAATGGGACACTATGAACACTGGTTCTCTATGAAATGTGGTAGAGTAACCACAACTAACAATATTATCATACCTAATCCATTAGTAGATGAAAACATGTGGGACCCATGGTGTATAATCCTCAATATCATTCAGTTATCTTTTTATCATAAATCATTCTAAATGAATCTTGGATGAACAACTACTGAGTTATGTAGCATACTTGTCCTAGTCCACCCACCATGATACACTTGATTCCCTTTTGTGTTCAATTTTAATTCCACACACCACATATATCATCACATTTACATTTAAAAAAGTTAAAACATATAAAATCACATGATAACCAACCCATTCCACATCCAAAAATTATATTGAAAATAAAAAAACATTAAACAATTTGAAAACATGCTTTTTAATTTAACAATTTTATCAAACACCTTTAAGGCATCGAACAAATAAATATATGTGAAACATACATAGAAAATAACTCATATCCTTTGAAAAAAATCATTTTTGAACAACAATGAACATTGAATCATTTCATGAAAAATATTTTTAACCCAAAACCCAATTCATATATTATACGTATACACTCAAACAATATTGTTAAAATAATCAAAGAATACATCATCAATAAACCACCAACTATTTGGGTCGAAACTCCTAGAAATCAGTCCCAAACCACAAAATCACCTAAATTGAGCCCTATAAATGAATTATTGAACCATAAAAATCAGTATCAGAGCCCAAAAGATAATATATATCTCTAAAAATATCTCCATACCAGCTCGAGAAAAGATACCAAAAATAAAGAGGGAGAAAACCATAGAAGTGAGGGGAATACAAGTCAATAAGGCACTTGTAGAAATATTTGGAGAGATACCATAATAATATTTCCACCTAAATGGTTCCAAAATAAGTGGAGTGGAATGGTAATGTATTCCATGGTTAGAAATCCCATGTGCGGTGAGTTTGGATGTTTTGGGGTAAAATCAGGGAGATAGAAAAAGTAAAACCAAAATATTAATGACATGGATAGGCCGCATCGGTTTCCCTCATGATTTTCCAAACCGAGTGGAAACATTTCTACCCTTATTTTCTATGAAATAAATTCCAAATTGTATGCCTTCACGATTTATATACTATATTCTAACACTTTGATAATACCCTAACAAAAAAACTACACTTGTTCTCACAGATACTTGGGGAAGGACACACAATTTGGGAAATCATTCATAGAACAAGTGTACCATGTTTTTTACCAAATATTTTCATTTTTTATTCATATGATAATTAAAAAACTAAATGACAAATGGATTTTACAAAATTAAATTTGAGACATACCAAAAAAGGGAAGAACATGTATGAATCCCATTAAAATAGTTTGTTCCGTGATGACAAAAAAAGAAATTACTATGAGTTCAATGATCACATACATGAAAAAACTGGTCAATTTAGGGATGTAATAATCTTTGAGACTCATCTAATTATATCATGAATTTATATAGATTATAGATTACGAAATATGTACACTATACTTGTATAAAATGACATTGATCCTTCGAATTGGGTATTAATTTTTTACCTTCAACAGAATCAAAAATTTGTAAACTACACAGTACCATATAATACAATTTTCCTTATTTGAAAACAATAAAATAACACCCCATGATGTCTCCCAAGGATGAATGAAGCAATTTTATATCATGTAATCTATCTAATTTTTTTAAGAAAACCATTTTATAGAGTGATATCTAATATGATCTTTAAAATATAGAGGTTTACCATGCTATTAATCAATCATTAAATTGAAATCATATGAAGTGTGTAGTGTCACATGAACCTCAGGAAATATATCATAAAATTACATGATAAAACATGTATTATACACCATGATAGTGCCCGTTGAATTTATGTATAGTTATTTAGTTAAATAAAGTAATGCTCCATATGCCTTATGAATAACCAACAACCCCAATCCTTGATCAAAAAATTAAGCTATCCATCAGTATTTGAAGGCATAGATTTTATTCAGATGCCTTCAATAATTACACCCATCAAAAAAACAAATCATTAATGAGTGGGTTAGTGAACACCTGGGGGAATGAGACAATGATCCACATCCACACCTAGGGAATGAAAAAATATAGGGAAAATAAATTAGTGATAGGATCCTAATGTAGAGATGTAAAAATCAATAGACGATGATAATTTAATCATAAAAATGACGATTTGTTTCCCCTCTATAATAACATGTAAATACTATGAAACTATCCATGCATATACCATAAACCTCATTATAGATGAAAATATCTATAAACATGTCAAGGAACTGATACCTGATGAAACGTATCATCACTAGGGAGACCTATACAAGATCAATCTATTATGGAATTCTAAAAAATCGTGGTGGACCCTACTGTTGTAGCGGTTCGGCCTATTCACATAACCCAAGTCATCACCCCTGATATTTTTTAAATATATCCATAAAATGGAAAAAACATCTGCATGTAATGTCCATGAATGGAATTCCTTCAATAGATTACCTTGATGTATTGACCCTATATTAATTTGCAGAATACAACTATGATTGAATCTATTATAGTAAAAACCTCAATGTACCTCCAATATGATACTGAATAAAAATAACGTGAATCCATGTTTGTAATGGCCCGGACCTCTTCGACCCATTCCTTTGTCAGAATGAAGGTCAATAATTGTTCTGGAGGGTAAAATGGACTATTCCCACAATTTCTAGAATTTTGAAACTACACACCGTGTAGTTTGAGTACACGCAGTGTACCCCCTTTCTGGGAATACCACATGTTGCAAGCTATGTCCTTGTTGTGTGAAATAATGGGTGCACACCGTTTGTCCAGTTCTACATGTCGTGTAGTCCTTCCCGGAGTATGCATTACCCTCACACTGTGTGTTGACCAGTCGACGTCTACCAAGCCGTGTTGGAAGCCGCGTGGAGACCGTGTGAAATAACCGAGTACACACCGTGTATCATAAAGTACATGTCGTGTACTTTTTCTTTTCTTGCCTATAAAATGAGGGGTCCCCTCCTCCTTTCAATTCACTCCTCTCCTCCCCTTTCCTCTGAGCAGAGCTCTCCCAAGAGACTCGAAGGCTCCTTTTCATTAAAAACTTTTTTGTCTGCGCTCCGATTTATGATCTGTCGGTGGCCACGGGATTGTAACGACGAGGCGGAGCTTCCGAGCATGGATCCATTTTCTTTCCTTCATCACTTCCATCCTAATTTCCACCCGAGGAGGTTTTTCTGGGACCTGACATAAGTGATGGACACTGACTGACTTCTTCTAAAGTTGATCTGGGGGAGCGTTGTGATCAGAATATATTGAGGAAGGTATCTTAACTTGGTCTCTCTAGTTTGTGCATCATGCGGGGTGGGTGTTCTCCTGATTATTTGAAACACTTTTGAACAGGTTTAATAAAGAAAATAAATAGCTTATATAACGGGGTTTGGAAGTTGTGATTGTTGTTACTTTATATCCTATGATATTATGTTATGAATCGAATGAGCTTCTACCTACTGAAAATCATAGTCGTTGGGGGACTTTGCTTACACAATTAAATGTTGCCCTCTCCTTCTGGCTTTTCTTATGGATGGAAACTTTGTGGAATGTGTAAAATGGTTAATCACGTAAAGTTGGCTGTTTAAAATCTAGAACCCTTTTGTGATCACCCCGGTTAAATAAAATGGAATAATGAACATGTGGGTGTTGTCTCGGATACATGGCATGTGATGGGGGTGTTTTGGTGGTTTGTTGTCGATAGGGTGAGCAGCAGGGTAGTGGTTGACTTGGTTGTGGGTTGGTTTGAATGTTGTGTTGGTAATGAGAAGCGCGACTACGATAAATGGTATTTAAGGGATAATGATGTTTGGTGCGGTTGTGGTTATGATGGTTGGAAGAGGGGCTGCGGGGATGGGTACGAACAGTGGGTTGTGAATAATAAATAAAAGTGGAAGAGTTAATGAATGGTGGGTCATGGTAATGGAAAAAGATTATTAATAAATGGGGTTGGTTGGTTGATAAGAAGGGTTTTTTCTGTACTGCTTGTGTTTTCCTAACTTGATTTGTTGATGGCAGGGATATGTTTCATGAACAATCAATTCGGTTAGTTGTGGAAAGTTGGCCAGTAGTTAAGGAACTAATAAATTAATTCTGTGGAAACCTGAAAACCTTAATGGGGTTGGGGTTGTTTGTTTTATGCAAGCTTCGTAGTAGCAGTGCTAAGGCAAGTGCTCAGTTTCTCAGTTTAGAATCCATAGGTTGGGCTGTGTGTTTGGTGTATATATATATATATTTGTATCTTTTGTGTTTTATCGCACCCCACCCATCTTGAGCACTTAGTGTCGAACACTCCCATTTCATGGGAGAGGGTGTTTATCCATTAGTTACTAACTCCTTCCAGATCCTTCTCCCCTAGGCTGTGATGGCTTGAGGCAACCTTACACCAAAGACTCTTCGGGTAGGTTTCGATAAGGGTGGCTTTCGCCCAAGACGATTTGGGTAGGTTCTACTGTTTCCCAAGAATCATCAAGATAAGGCCCAGGTGTGTGCGGGCAGGGATACGTGGTTGTGAGGCCCAGGTGTGTGCGGGTGGGGATACGTGGTGGTGAGTCCCAGGTGTGTGCGGGCGGGATGGGTGGTTGGGAGGCCCTGGTGTGTGTGGGCGGGATGTGTGGTTTTGAGGTCCAGGTGTGTGCGGGTGGGATACGTGATGGTGAGGCCCAGGTGTGTGCGGGCGGGGAGAGTGTGGCAGCATCAGGATGTTTTCCATTAGGAATAGCAGCTAATTGAAGGGAAATGGTGTGGGGTACCCGATACTCTTGTTTCTTATATACTACTACATGTTTTGCTTCTGTTTTTGTGAGTGTGGCTGGTGAGGATGGGTGGATAGAATTCAATTCTAGGTTTCTTCTGTTGTTCACATGGGACATTAGGATGTCTCCCCACTTGTGCAAGAGAGATTTAGGATTCCCTACTGAGTATACATGTATACTCGCCCTACGTTTACTTTCATGTTTTCATGAGGACTACCAGGGCTGTGCGGGACCCTACTAGTCTGACAGTTGGATTCTATGTTGTTGTTGTAATCTTGTTTACATTTGGTATTGTACTTTGAGCTTTCTTGTACTTGTACATTGTTATAAATTGTTTAAACATGCATGTGGGCTTGGTTAGCGTTTATTTCAATACACTTGTTCTTTTCCGTTTTGGTGGTTGACTCATCCTATTTCCTGATCCTAAATAATAAAAGGGTAATTCCTCCCATATTTGTGAAAACTCATAACCTTGGTGCTATTCGCCACCCCGGGGCCTACTAGAGGCGGGACTCGGGGGTCATTATCTCCTTTTCACCACTACCAGCTCAGGAGGGGCATCTTTGGTGGGAGGGGGTCGTGACAGAAATGTATCATAGGTGAGGTTGTTGAGAGATTGGATGAAGGCTGGAGTTAGGCATAGTGAAGATTGAATGGGATGGTAGGGAGACAATGTTAGATAATCTTGGTGTGTGACATAGGAAAGGGAATACATACTAGGATGCATGATTTTAGGGCCCCCTGTGATCCGATGCAAGGACTTTGAGCCTACCAAAAGACCAAGTGAGACTACATTAATTGCAGGGTAGAGACCCTAGGGAAGGTACATGCATCATCATGATTGTGTTTTACTTGATTTGGGTGTTTTGGGAAATAAATTGAAATAAAATGTTAAAATAAAACCTTGAGTTTTCCTTACTAATTGGGCTTAGCCGATCCTTGTTTACCGTACAGCTATGGCACCTGGACATCATCCTCGGGTGGCACAGACGGCCGAGGTCCAGCAGATTCAGGCGGTCGATCAGTTGAGTATTGACCGAGGAGGAAGATATCCAGTGGAAGAAGTCTCTCCGCTCTTTCCAATGGAAGACCCCCAAGAAGTACGCGGTTAGTACTTCAGATACGAAGATGGAGGGGTGGCTTGTGGAGCTAGGGATCGCTTTTACCTTGATACGTGCTCTGAGGGAGTACTAGGTTCCCCTAGCAGTCAGTCAGCTGAGATGTACGACGCGACAGTGGTGGACTCTCTACCTCGGAGAGAGGATAGAGGCAGTGGTTCTATGGGATGACTTTGAGAAGGAATTCCGAGAGGAATTACATTCTTCCATGATCAAGGTGGAGAAGCGGCAGGATTTAATCTCCCTTCAGTAAGGGAGAATGTCAGTACGAGTGCTAGGGATCAAGTTCAGTGATCTCCTACACTTTGCTTCAGATCTCTTTCCGGATGAGGAGTCTCGGGCGAGACGTTTGGAGGAGGAGCTTCGTCCTTCTCTCCAGTATGTTTTCACCCCCTTCACCCTTCTGACGTACTTGGCGGTACGGAAGAAGCAATAGGTTGTAGAGAGGATGCACTCACTGAGAGGTGCACCCTGAGAGGGGATCCAGTCAGGCTCGTCGAAGGGGAAGGTAGTTAGCAATAGGTCTCCTATGACGGGACCTTCCAGGTTCAAGCCAGTGGGGACCAGGCCCCAGAAGTACCTATTCAGATCTTCATGTACTCGTCCCTTTTTCACTAGCCAAGGACCGAAGTGTTTTTCTTGTGGAGGTTTCAGGCACGTTCAGATTCAGTGCCTGACTCGAGCTCAGTACTGTGGAGGTGGCCAGGTTCAGCACCCACCTCAGCAGCACCAGTTGTCGATGAGGCCCTTTCATAAGCAGTAGGACCATGCTCTTCTGAGGTAATACATTGTGGTAGGAGGCCGACCCCAGGGTGCTCCTCAGGGACCTCGACCAGGGCATGGTCGGGGAGGTGGATGACATCAGAGAGGCAGAGGTGCTAGTCCTGGAAAGTTGCACGTAGTAGAGTTGACAGCTCTAGCAGGACCAAAGGTGGTGCGAGGTATGATTTAATTGTTTAGCACTCTTGTTTCTGATTTGTTCGATTCGGGAGACTCACACTCATTTGTTGCACCTAGTCTACCCAGGCTTTGGGACTAGAAGTAGAGAGACATTCCGTACCACAGGTACTGAGTACACTAGTTGGAGGCTAGACCAGATTATCTTGTGTTTGCCGGGGATGTGGGCTGACGTTGGGAGCACATCGATCTAGTGGGGACCTTCTTCTTTTACAGATGCAGCCATACAATGTCATCTTAGGCATCAATTGGTTGTATTCTGTTAGCATCGTTATCGAATACTTCTGGAGAAGAGTCATTTTATCCAACGTGGATGGGCAGAATGTAGCTTTTGTTGGAGAGAGGAGCTATCATGTGGGAAGTCGACATGTGAAGCCTCTCATTTTCTTGTTAGGCAATCTATCAGTAGTTCCAGCTAGTACATAGATTATGGATGTCCTGAAATATTTTTGGGGACTTCCTCGATGTTTTTCCTGAGGACGTTGTGACACTTCCCCCCCCCCCCCGACGTGATGTTGAGTTCGGGGTAGACTTACAGCCTGGTGCCCGTCCGATTTCGATGGCCCCTTATCGGATGGCACCTTCGGAGTTGTGGGAGTTTCGGATTCAGATTGATGATCTGATGGAGATAGGTTTTGTTCGACCCAGCGTATCGTCGTGGGGTGCTCTAGTTTTGTTCAAGAAGAAGGAAGATGGTGGTCTCTAGTTATGCATAGACTACTGAAGGATGAACCAGGTAATGGTCAAGAACCGTTGCCCTCTTCCAAGGATAGATGATCTCTTCGACAACCTGAGGGGATCAGGTTGGTTTTCCATGATTGATCTATGATCTGGATATCATGAGTTGTGGGTAAAGTATAGTGACATCTTGAAGACGACTTTTAGGTGCAGGTATGGGCACTTAGAGTTTGTAGTGATGCCGTTTAGAATTACGAAGGCACCAGCTGTGTTCATGGGACTTATGAACAATGTCTTCCGAGAGTTTCTGGACGGGTTCGTCATTGAGTTTATCGATGACATCCTGATCTACTCAAGATCATAGGAGGAGCAAGTTGAGAATCTCAGGGAAGTCTTGGAAGTCCTTCGACACCACCAGCTTTATGGGAAATCGTCGAAGTGTGTGTTCTTGACACAAGAAGTACAATTCCTTAGGCACTTGGTGTCTCAGCATGGAGTATCAGTGGACCCGTCGAAGGTGGAGGCAGTTGTTTCTTGGGCAGCACCCAAGAGTGTGGTAGATGTTCGTAGTTTCCTGGGGTTAGCAGGTTACTATCGTAGGTTCGTTTCAGACATCTCTCGAGTTGCTGCTCCATTGACAGCTTTGACTAGGAATAACCAGGTCTTCTTATGATGTGAACAGTGCCAGAATGCTTTCGACTACCTGAAGGAGAAGTTGGTTAGTGCTCCCATAATGAGGTTTCCAGAGGAAGGGTTGTTTTATGAAGTGTTTTGTGATCCTTATGGCCTTGGTATAGGGTGTGTTCTAATGCAGAAGAAGGGAGTGATCTGTTATGGTTCTAGGAAGTTATGCCCTCACGAGCGTAACTATGCCACCCATGACCTAGATCACGCAGCAGTAGTGTTCGCACTGAAGATGTGGCGACATTACCTATTCGGGGAGTGCTTTGTGGTATTCTAAGATCAGAAGAGCCTGTGTTATATCTTCTCCCAGTGTGACTTGAACTTACGACAGCGGAGATGGGTCGAGTTTCTCCAAGACTACCACATTGAGATCTTTTACACTAAAGGTAGGGGCAACATTGTGGCTGATGCACTAAGAATGAAGTCACATCCGGAAGTAGTTCGGGAATCTGCTGATGCTTGGAAACTGATGGGAGTGTTGGCTGCCTTGAAGATGGATATAAGGGAAGATGGTGTTTGAGGTTGTCTGTTACAGATGACGGTGCAGTCCTCCTTGTTGCAGCAGGTGGAAGAGTCTCAGTGGGGGGACTCCGAGGAGGATGTGATGCGGGATCATGTCGATCAGGGGAACACTCCAGAAGGATGGTCAGAGGATAGCCAACATCGGATTCTTTTCCATGGAAGGTTGTTTGTCCCGGAGATAATACATGAGGGTGTTCTCCATGAGTTCCATAGCTTAGCCTTAGTAGTACATCCAGGAGTTTCGAAAGTGTACTGAGGCCTGATTGAACAGTTTTGGTGGCCCGTGGTGAAATGGGAAGTGGCAGAGTTTGTGGCCAAATGCCTAGTGTGTCAGTAAGTGAAGGTTGTACAACGTGTTCCCAGTGGTTTGATGCCTCATTTATATGTCCCCGAGTGGAAGTGGGATGAAATATCAATGGAATTCTTCACAGGAATACCAAGAGCTCAGGGTGGTTATGACGCTATCTGGGTAGTGGTGGATTTACTGATGAAATCAGCTTAGTTCTAAGCAATTAAGGAGTCAGGCCCGGTGAGTACCTTAGCACAGAGGTACATAGACGAGGTTGTGCGGTTGCATGGAGTGCCAAATAATATCATCTTAGATTGGAATACTCGGTTTAACTCACGAGTCTGGAGGTAGTTACAACATACTTTTGGCACCCAGATACGCCTTAGCACAACTTTCCACCCCCAGACCGATGGGCATACAGAGCTGACTATCCAAAAGTTGGAGGAAATGCTACGAGCATGCGTTCTGTATTTCAGAGGATCATGGGTACGATTCTTTCCTTTAGTATAGTTTGCTTATAACAACAGATTCCACTCTACTATTGGCATGGAACTGTTTGAGGCTTTGTATGGAAGACCATGTCGTTCACCCATTTGCTGGGCAGAGGTTGGTGAGATAGGTGCTCTTGGGCCAGAGGTAGTGCATAGCACCACAGAGAAAGTCCATCTTGTATGTGAGAGGATGAAAGTGGTCTAGAACCGACATAAGTCTTTTGTTAATCATCAGAGGATTCCCTTGGAGTTCGAGGTGGGAGATCATGTGTTATTAAAGGTTTCCCCTTGAAGGGGGAATCAGAGGTTTGGGAAGGGGACACGATCTCACCTAGGTTTATCAGACCTTTTGAGGTGCGAGGCGAGTCAGCAGGGTGGCATATCAGTTGACCCTTCCACCTCATTTGGAGAAGGTTCATGATGTCTTCCACGTTTCCCAGTTTTGTCGGTACTTTCATGAAGACTCCCACATTATTGACTAGGGAGAGTTTGATATGGGAGACGACGCTACCTTCGAGGAACAACCAGTCAAGATTGAGGATCATAAAGAGAAGGTTATCTGTGTATGAACCATTCCGTTGGTTCATGTGTTGTGGAATCATGGAGTCCTCGAGGAGAGAACATGGGAGTAGGAGACCTAGATGAACGCTTAGTACCCAGAGTTGTTTTGACATATGTTTTTTCTTGTTCTTTTGATCTTTGTGTTGATGTTGTACTCTATACCTTTGATATATAGAATGCTTGGATTGACAGTTGTGAGTCCTTTTGTTTCCTTCATCCCTAGTAATGTGTAACATGTACGGATGTATGGGAAAGGGGAAAATCGGACCCTTAATCGAGACGCATTAATGCGGATGCGATTGAACCCGTGCGGGCAAGTCAGTGCCGCCAAAAGCGGATAATATCTCGACATAGGAGAAGAAATTTCCCAAAACCAAGTGTTCGGGCAGTGTGTTGGTAGTGTGGTGTTGGGGGTAGTTTGAGTTGAAAAATACTAATGTATGAAAGTGGTAAGACCAAATTCTTAATTGAGATGCATTAATTAGGATGCGATTAAACCCTTGTAGGTGAGTAGTGCCACCTAAAGAGGATAATATCTCGACATAGGAGAAGTAATTCCTAACACATATTATAAGGGTTGTTGGTTGGGTTCCTGTTATAACGAGAACCCTAAGAGGTATCTTGTTAGGTTCCTCTGGGTTGGTTTTTGAATTCTCGGTGACAAGAATGTTTTAAGAGGTATCTGATGTAATGGCCCAGACCTCTCCGGCCCGTTGCTTTCTCAAAAATAAGGTCAAGAAGTGTTCTGGAGGGTAAAATGGAAATTTCCCACACTTTCTAGAATTTTGAAACTACACTTCGTGTAGTTTGAGTACATGTCGTGTACCCCCTTTCCGGGTATAACCCATGTTCCACGCTGTGTCCTTGCTGTGTGAAATAATGGGTGCACGCCGTCTGTCCAGTTCTACACGTCGTGTAGTCCTTCCCTGCGTATGCGATACCCTCAAACCGTGTGTTGACTAGTCAATGGCCGCGGAGCCATGTTAGAAGCCGCATGGAGACCATGTGAAATAACTGATACACGCCGTGTACCATAAAGTACATGCCGTTTACTTTTTCTTTTATCTCCTATAAAAGGAGGGGTCCCTCTTCTATTCAATTCACTCCACTCCTCCCCTTTCCTCTGAGAAAATCTCTCCCAAGAGACTTGAAGGCTCATTTTCTTCCATAACTTCTTCATCCGATCTCAGATATATGATTTATTGGCGGACATAGGATAGTAAAGATGAGTCATAGCTTCCAAGCTTGGATCCATTGTCTTTCCATCAGCCATTCCTTTTCGATTTCCACCCGAGGCGGTTTTTTCGGGACATGACAGAAGTGACAGACGCCGATGGACGTCTTCTAAAGTTGATCCAGGGGAGCGCTGTGATCAGAACCTGTTGAGGTATGGATCTTACCTTTGTCTCTCTAGTTTGTGCATCATGTGGGGTGGGTATTCTCTTGTTAATGTGAAACACTTTCGAACCGGTTTAATAAAGATAATAACTAGCTTTGTGATTGTTGTTACTTTATATCTTGAGATATTATGTTGTGAATTGAATGAGCTTATACCTACTGAAGATCGCGGTCATTGGGGGCCTTTGCTTACGCAATTAAATGTTGCCCTCTACTTCTAGATTTTCTTATGGGTGGAAACATTGTGGAATGTGGAAATTGGTTAATCACGTAATATTGGCTGTTTAAAATCTGTAACCCTTGTGTGATCACCCTGGTTAAACAAAATGGTATAATGAACATGTGGGTGTTGCCTCGGATTCGTGGCATGTGATGGGGGTGTTTTGGTTGGTTGTTGTGGATATGGTGAGCAGCGGGGCTGCGGTTGACTTGGTTGTGGGATGGTGTGAATGTTGTGTTGGTAATGAGCAGCGGGGCTGCGATAAATGTTATTAAAGGGATAATGATGTTCGTTTCGGTTGTGGTTATGGTGGTTGGAAGCGGGGCTGCGGGGATGGGTACAAACAGTGGGATGTGAATAATAAATAAAAGTGGAAGAGTTAATGAATGGTGGGTCATGGTAATCGAACAAGATTAATAATCAATAGGGTTGGTTAGTTGATAAGAAGGGTTTTTGTTGTGCTGCTTGTGTTTTCCTAACTTGATTTGTGGATGGCGGGGATATGTTTAATGAACAATCGATGTGGTTAGTTGTTTATAGTTACACAGTAGTTAAGGAACAAATAAATTAATTCTACTGAAACATGAAAACCTAAATAGGGTTGGGGTTGTTTGTTGTATGCATGGTTCGTAGTAGCAGTTCCGAGACACGTGCTCAGTTTCTTAGTTTAGAAGACATAGGTTGGGCTGTGTGTTTGGTATATATATATATATATATATATATATATATCTTTTTTGTTTTATCGAACCCCACCCATGTTGAGCACTTAGTGTCGAACACTCCCATTTCATGGGAGAGGGTGTTTTTTCCTTAGTTACTAGCTCATTCTTGCTCCTTCTCCCCTTGGCTATGATGGCTTGAGGCGACCATACACCAAAGACTCTTCGGGTAGGTTTCGATTGGGGTGGCTTTAGCCCAAGACTCTTCGGGAAGGTTCTAATTTTTTCCAAGAATCACAAGGATAAGGCAGAAGTGTCTGCGGGCGGGGATACATGGTTGTGAGGCCTAGGTGTGTGCGAGTGGTTATACATGGTGGTGAGGCCCAGATGTGTTCAGACGGGATGCGTGGTTGTGAGGCCCAGGTGTGTGCGGGCAGGATGCATGGTTGTGAGGCCTAGGTGTGTGCGGGCGGGATACGTGATGGTGAGGCCTAGGTGTGTGTGGGCGGGGAGAGTGTGGCAGCGTCAGGATGTTTGCTGTTAGGAAGAGAAGATAATTAAAGGGAAATGGTGCGGGGTACCCAGTACTCATGATTCTTATATACTACTACCTGTTGTTCTTGTGTTTTGGTGTGTGTGGCTGGTGAGGTTGGGTGGATAGAATTCCTGGAAAGGTTTCTTCTGTTGTTCTAACGGGACATTAGGATGTCTCCCCACTTGTGCACGAGAGCTTTAGGTTTCCCTGATGAGTATACTTGTATTCACACCCTACGTTTACTTTCAGGTTTCCAGGAGGACTACCAGGGCCATGAAGGACCCTACTAGTCAGACAGTTTGAGTCATTGTTGTTTTTGTACTCTTGTTTTCTTTTGGTATTGTACATTGATAATTCTTGTACTTGTACCTTGTTATAAATTTTTTAAACATGAATGTGGGCTTGGATTGGGTTTATTTCTACACACTTTTTATTTTCCATTTTGTTGGTTGACTTGTCCTATTTCCCAATCCTAAATAATAAAATGGGTAATGCCTCCCATATTTGTTAAAACACATACCCTTGGTGCTAGTCGCCACCCCGGGGCCTACTGGACAGGGCACTTGGGGGACATTATCTCCCTTTCACCATTGCCAGCTCAGGAGGGGCATCTTTGGTGGGAGGGGGTCATGACAATGTGGACCCCTGTTGTCACCACTATCATGTTACAACCTATTTCTATTTAATTCCCCCAGTCACATCTTCTTTCTTCTAAACGTATAAATATATTTTTATTGTAGTTTTATCATTTACATAATGGATATTTTTGTCATGTACATCATCAAGACATCATGAGTGAGACTAATCAATGAAATAATATTTATCCATAGTCATTATCCCAGCATATTGAAAAGCTATAATACCCTACATAATGGAATGTAACAACTAAATCTTAACATACATTATGGATAATTAAAATATCCCTAAAAAATGAATCCCTCAATATTTCACACCACGAAACAACTCACTCCATCAATTCTTTTAGAAATTTCCATTGTTTTAATGTTCTACCCCATATCTGACTAACTAATTGAGGAACCTAGTAATTTTAATTGGGATGATCTAACTAGTATAGATATTGAGGTCCCCTAAATAACACTTCATTTCTTGTTAAGAGACTCTACACTCAAATATCTTGAATAATCTTCATTGAAAACATAATTTTTTCACATTAATTGCATATCATCATATATCATGATGATCTTTTGATAATCATTCATATCATATTTCTAAACCTCTACATCATGAATATTTAAGGTGGACTAGAATTTTATTAAATATCATGTAACAATTTTATTTAATTATCCAAACATCCACCATATAACAACATGAAGAAAAATAAATCATGATACATGTACCTAAAAAAGATCCATAACATTTATTTTGAACCACCACACATTCACATTTAGTAGACACAGATCCATTGCCTCCGATAATGAGGGGACCAAATGTCACAAACCAGCCTGAGTCGACCCTAAACCGAATACCCATTCCAGCACGCGAAAAGCCCCAAGAGGCGTTCTTAGTCGTCAAGGGATGGAGACATACACTGAGGGAATAAATAGAGTACACAATTGAACTATTTCTCTAAAATATAAACAATCAAATAGATATTATAATGTAATGTACAGCCCAAAATACATTGACATAAAAATTAAACTGAACATTATTTTTACAAGAAACTGAAAGTACAAAAAATCCAAAAACTCAAATGACCTAACCTAATAACCAACTAACTACATGTGACCCCTTTGGTCAATCTCAAACACAATTATCACAAGTCTCACAAGGCGATCGAACTCAAGCTGAAACCTACACAAGGGCTAAAAATAGAAAAAAAAAATATAGGCATGTGTAATAAAACATTGTAGATTAGCTCAAAATTCTATTCGAAATTCACATCCTTTAAAATAAAAGAAACATAAATTTAAAGATTTAAATTCAAGATATAATGTTATGTCTTCCAAATTAGGTTCCATTATAAAAAAAATTACCTGAAAAAGCATGCATGATCTATAAAGAAAAATGCTAGTAACAATTTTCAAAGAGGTGAAACATCAAATTGTAGATAGTTTTCAAGAGGGATACTTAAAAAATGTACAGTTTTAAATAAATCGTAGACACTAATTAATTTACCAACCAAACACACCATATGTCATTGGTGAATAAAAAATATCCAATGAGTAAATTTCATGGAAACACCCCAAGTCACATGTTAGTTGTGATCCCCATGTACCTCATATCTCGGTGAAAGTAAAAATAATAAATCTCTGTTCTTGTACACATGAGACCCTGGAAGTGAGAATATCCATAACCTATTGGTCTCCCATAATCATCATCATCATATTTTAGTTAGTGTTGTGATTGTAAAACATTCTATGTGAAACATGGTCCAAACCCCATGGGATCACTAGCACACAAGTACACACCCTCCCTCCTAAATACTCGGGATTCCCTTTAGTGCTTAATCAAGTTACACATATTATCAAATAAAAATTTCACATAAAAATTCCACTACCAAAAAATAAACACACCAACATCCCAAAAACATTCTTCACATTTCATTCACGAATAAATAATACAATAAAAATTTTAGTAGAATAATTTCAACTATTATATTGAGGCATTACACATTAAACTCATTCAAAAAAATTCATTTAAGTATAAAAACACAACAAAACCATAACCAAACATACTTGGAATCCATTAGAAGATTTAATAAAATCATTTAATGTTCCATAAAACAATTTTAATTGACAAAACATACTATATAAATGTAAAACATTCAATTTTCATTTTTAGGAAAGGCCAAACATGCCTTTAATGGTTTTCTCAGAAATAAAATTTGAAAAAGTTATGAATTTCAATTTTATTAAGGATGTGTGTAAAATCAATTAACATTAGAAAAAAACATTTAAAAATATCTTAAAACACTCAAGATTCAAATTCAAAAAAACCCATTTTCCTAAGGATGGGAAACGAGCCATTTTCCAGAAACTCATGCCAAAACATATTTTAAACCAAAACTCATTTGTTTGTAAAAACAAATCAAAATTTTAAAGAAATAAGATGATCCGAGAATAATTTTTTTATGATTCCAATGTATTTATAAATCCAATCAAATCATTTTAAACTGCCCAAGACACATAAAAGAAAACCGGGTAATTTACCAAACACATGACAAGTACTGTTTATCAAAAAAATTATTTTAAGCATGTAAAATGGGATAAAATTAGATTTTCATTCCTAAATATATTCAATATACTAAAACATATTCAAAATACCATAAACCCAATGCCTGAGCTCAGGGAATAATTTATCAAATAAGAGAAGTGTACATTTATACAAAAAAACTGTATTTTTAACAAAAGAAGGCATAAAAATTCATTTGCACACAAAACAACTATATCCAAGGTTAAAAAATATCACATATCATTTAAATAAAGTTATAAAAGAATTATAATGATGAATCTTAAATGATAATGGAATGTGAAAGGGATATCCTACCTTTAATCCTTGGTGTAAGGGAAACACACAACCGATATCACCATCATAGGGTTTACAAACCCAAAACCTATGAGAACCAGCCCCAAATGAAGAATAACACCATAAAAATTCATAGAATAATAGAACCCTATGTTGATTATAATTATGTGAGAATAGAATTCCTAAAATAATGATAGGAAGAGGAAGAGGATGGAGAATGAAGAAAGAGTCTCACCTTGCCACCTATAAAACTCATCATCTTACATTAGATCTACACCCGTAGATAAAAGGGAATGGAATGAACCGTTATTTAGAGTCTCCAAATATCTGGAAAAACTAGGGAATGATGATTTGTGTGAAAAAGAGTAAAATTTAATGAATTATGGATGAAACAAATTTCCTTCTAGATTTTGGACGCTTTGGGGAAACTAGAGAACATTCACCCTGGTCATCGATTATAATAAGCTCAAAATATGTAAAATTGATAATGGGGGAGGGTATTGGTATGTTTTATTTGAATGGGATGATTAATCACCGAAAAAAATTAATTATTGATAACATATAGAAGAAACAAATTATTGTTTTAAAATGGAAAATGGGCCCATGGCCTGACTCAATACCTAAATTAGTAACCCAAAATCACCAAGATTAATAATTTATAAGGGATATTAAATGATATGGAAGCATTAATATATCATTTTAGAACATGTGGAAAGTGTAATTAATGAAAAATGTTGAAAAATAAGGAGTTATATGATAATCAAATTTAGTTATTAAATCTGGAAATGGGCGCACGGTTGGCCCAAATCATTAAATAACAACCCTTTCTCAAAAAACCCCAAAACAAGAAACGGGGAGACCAAATTTGGGTGATTATATATAGATAAAACCAAAAAACTAAACATAAATCTCACCCTAGACCCATGAAAATGTATCAGTATTTCCAATGAACCGGATCAAACAAAAGAAATGGAAAACCGGGTGTGACAAATCTCCCCACCATTAAACCTTCCGCCCCCTGAAAGACATAGCACTTTCCAGCTTAATGATCAACACTGAAGTATTCATTATCAATAAGATCTATACTACTAATCCAATGACAAACCATCAATGATTAATGTAACTTAATCATCTTACCTCAACCAAAACACCTACTCTCAACATCTTCATGAGAATAAACCGAATGATCGTGTCAATACCTCCACAACCAAACCAAGAACTCGATTGTTGGGCATTCTACCAATGAACTAAAAAATCACCCAATCCAAAGTGAACTAATTAAAATAAAATATACAAGTGGATTACTTACTAGGCACCCCACCATTATGAAACAAATATCACTAGATTTGATCTTTGGAGGAAAAATCAACGAGACCCGTGGTGGTCTCCCTAAAATTAGAACCCAAATTGCAACAAAAAAACAATAATTAAACATTAACTAGAATTGGGAATCACATGCGCAAGTCGACCAAAAATATCTCATAACAACATAACCACACATGTTATGATCATTATAAGAAGAAAATTTAAATCACCCACTCTCGAGCATAGGTTAGAAGAATTGGGCCAACACTTCCAGCACTAATCAAAACACCCACTACTCGAGTCAGGGAGTGAAGGGGACCAAATAATTCGGCCAATAAAACAAAAACAATAAATAGATGAACCACCCCAAACCCTCCATATATGAACATGGTATACCAAGACCTCACTTAATTTACATAGGGGGTCCACACATGATCATTAATCAGAGTCCCACATACATGGAGGAATAACCATTGACATTGTGTGAGTGGTAACTCCACCATGATCATTGGGACAATAAGAAATTCACAATTATAAGGAACCAAAATAGTGTATAAACTAACTTAACAAAATGGTAGAGTCAGGTGCCTACTCGAGAACTCCACACCATATGCAATTTATTAACTATGTGGAAAGATTCACTCTAAGATCTATGGTTGGAGCCCTGATTCTTGAAGCATCTATTGCACTGCAGTCAGGTGATAAGGAACACACCACTCAAGAAAACTCACTTGCTCAAAATAAAAAACATCATTGAAAAGGGAACCCATATATACATATCTATGAGATGATATGTGAGTATGATATACTCAACTATATCAAATGTATGATCGAATACGGAAACAATAAAATAGGGGGGGTGATTTGTATACTTTAAAATATTCCTTTGGAACCTTAAATGTTGATTACAAGTAACAAGGTTTTTCTTAAAAAAATGAAAGTGCAATGTTTAACAAAGTTAAACATAAGAAAATTCACAACTCCTCTAATCTTTTAAAAAGAATACAAAAATAGATTCTACCTTGAAGCGGATAGAATATAACTTTAACAGAGTACAAAAGTAAGGAAGTAGAATATGGTTATACTTTCCTTAATATACAAAACACTATGGAAATAAACATGTAACAAAAACAGTAACAAGATATAAATTTTTTAACCCAAAGAGAAGGGTATCCAACAACCTTGGATAAAGGTCCCTTTATTTATACTTTCAAGAATGTCTGTCTTACCCACACCTAGGAAAGCCATCGATACAAATATTGAAGTCTCCTTCTTGCTATCCCTGCAAGCCCTCAACTTCAAGGTAGTTGGCAACCTCTGTCTTCCATAGCAAGGAAGCGCTCAACTTCAAGGTATTTGAATCCTCTATCTTCATATCCCCGGAATCCCTCGATTGTGATCACCAACAATCGGAGTCTCACGAAGAAAATTTGCACAAGGAAAATTTTGAACAAGTAGTTCAAACTTTATGCACGATGCTAAGAGTTAATAAGAGCCTCTTTCTCTAGAAATCACTTCAACAACATGTGTGAACAATGTCGAAGAAGATTTTTTGAGCTCTTTCAAATGAGCTCCTATTTATAGGCAATGTCAACTCCCTTCTCCAACCGTCATATCTTCCTTAAAAATCTGATGGACCTGTACACGTGTCACTTAGACAACACTTAGTTTATAACGGAATAAATGACATCGTTTTATAATAAAACAATTGTAACAAAAAGTATGACATCGTTTAAGTCTAACTAAAATATTCGGAGTTAAGGATCAGAGTGTAAAAGTATTAAAGAGTAGACAAATTATAAAAGTGTATGAAAATGAATGTTTGGATTCTAACCAAATATAATATTCAGAGTCTAAATAAATTCATAGTGTATAAAGCAAAGATAATAAGATTCTGTTTAATAGGAGAATTCAGAATGAGAATTCGTAATCAGAATTCATCATCAGAATTCGGTGTCAAACTTCATGAGAGTTCGTATCCAGAATTCAGAGTGGAACTTTATTAGAGTTTGTATCCAGAATTCGGAGTGGAACATCATTACAGTTCTCATCCAGAATTCAGAGTGGAACTTCATTACAGTTGTCATCTAGATTTCGGAGTGGAACTTCATTACCGTTCACATCCAGAATTCGGAGTGGAACTTCATTACAGTTCTAATCTAGTATTTGGAGTGGAACTTCATTACAGTTCTGATCCATAATTCGGAGTGGAGCTTCATTATAGTTCTCATCCAGAATTCGGAGCCTAAAACAGAATTCTTCATATCAATGATTAAAACGATTCTGAGAATATTGAAATGAATCAGATTCTTATACTTAAGAAATATATGGATATAGATAATGAAAATATGATAAGGATAATTTTCCATAAAATATAAATTTCCATTATAAAAACAATGTAGGGGTAAACTATATTTTCCTTAAAGTTATGGTGTTAGTGATTTTAAAAACAAGAAGGAATGGAAAATTCATAAGGAAAACCTTATTGACTCAACAATCTCCCCATTTTTGGAAAGCACAATGATCATTATGAAAAAGAAAGACTAAAAAACATTAAGTCTTATCTCCCTTTTCTTATGGATGCTGATGAATACGACTAACTCCCCCTTAGGCTTTGAAAATACAATGATCGTATTCTTGATTTCCGGAATAATATTTCATTAATTATAAGAATTTCATATTTAATGAACAATCCCCCTTAGATAAACTCTATTAGAGTTCTTTTTCCTTCTCACCCTTTGTTAAGGATCTTTTTCCTTCTCCCCCTTTGTGATTTTCAAATAGAATTCTAGGGAATGGAAAATATAACAATGTACCTAAAAAATTAGTAACAACAACAAAAGAGACGAGCAATGAAAATTTTATTAAGTTTTAAGAGATCAAAATCAAAGAAGATAAGATACAAAAAAAGATCAGATTTGTATATTTTGGATCTTTTTCCTTCGACATGAGACCCTTGAGAATAGTCTTTATCTTATTCAAGTATTTATGGTCTTCTTCATCATGATTCTCTATCACAACTATTCATGCACATTGAGATTCAATATTTTCTTCCTAGGCTTCAAGATTTTATTCTTGAGCTTTCAAAAAATGTTTTTGCTTTAACAAATTCTCTTCAACCTCAATCTGATGATCACTTTCATTCCTCCAGTATTGAGCAACAGAATTCATCTTCCTATTCAGATCTCTGTCTTCTTGAATTTGGGAATTCTTCTCAGCTGTCAACTTTTCATCCAAGGAGGAGGTAAGATCATTTAGCTTCTTGTCTTCTGTCTCAAATGAAAATTTAACATTATCTTGGAATTCATCCAAGAGCCTCATATCATCTACAGTTTTTTAGACCAACTTGTCATTTTCTTATAAGAACTTATGGTGGCGTCATAGCCGACAATAAAAGATTTTATGTGAGCCTCCATCTCTACACATTCATCCATAACCATGGATACATAGTCTATTTTCTGATTCAATGTATGTTGGAGCATCTGGCATCTTGAATCAATACTTGAGAAGGTTGGAATAGAACCCACCAACTTCTTTAATGACTGAACAACAAAGTCATGCCCCCAATAACGATGACTCCGAATCCGATACTTTTCTTGGAGAATTTTCTTCATCAAATTGCTCAACCTTTCTATTAGAAGAACCACCAAATTCTCTTCTATTTACAGCCACTGTGCTCGTGGTTTCGAATACAAGTTACTTTCCCTTTTCCACTTTCGGAATGGATTTTTGTTCCATGGTTTTCTTTTCCCGATCAGACACTTGAACAACATTGTCTACATCATCATCATCATTTTGAGCACCATCCTCTACGTTCTCCATTTGAGCAATATCATGTAAAATATGTTCTTCCTCTGCATGATAATATACTTCTTGTTCTCATTTCTCCTCATCCATCCCTGGAGTGACTATCTTAGAGGACTCAGCTTATGATGTTCGGAGTGACAAATGTTCCGAAGGTGTCTCCTTATTATCTTCTACTTTTATCATTAGATCTCCGGTCTCACCAATACCTTTAGTAAATGCTCCGTCCTCTTCCACTTGCTCAAACTGCACAACTTCCTCAACATTCTTAGCTTTTACCTTCTCCGGAGTGACATAGTTTCTTCCTGGTGTCTCAGGTAGAGATTCCATAGAGAAAGATATCGGGACTGGAATGTTTCGGGAAGATATCTCATTAAACATCAATAAAGTCTGAGCCCCCTCAGCTTCAAACATCTCCTTCTTAAGCTTCTTTTGTTTCCCTTGTTTTTCTAGTTCATCCGCTGTTTTTTCCTTCAAGGACTTAGCCTCCGCAGGGTCCAAGCCAAACTGAGGCTCCCCTTGAACTCTCTTCTCTTTGACTTCCCTCCAATTAGCAACTAACTCATCAGGGTAAGCCTCTTTATTCTTCGGTTTTGGAGGTGCGGAATGAAATTCCTTAGATTTAATATTATCTTCTTCAACTTGAACATCCTTAAACTTTCTATTCTTCACTGGCGTAGAAGATTCAGGTTCAACAAATTTCGGAACCCCTTGTTCTTGAACTGGCATATCAAAGAACTCACCAGTCTTCTTGTCGAAATAAATTTTCATCCTTTTACTGGTACCATCACTCACCAACATAATTTTTCAAGCTCTTGGCTTAGACTTGAAATCCTCGTTGAAAGACTCAAGGCATAGAACTATTAACTATGAGATGATTGGTGGATACATTACGATCTGAGCTCTCCGATTAGATTTATTAACATTCTCAATGGTAATATGAATATGCCTCATTAGATTAAACTTCCATAGATTTATTGGAAAATCTAGGATAATGATCTCGCTCTTTTGCAAACTGTCTTTGTCACCCTTTCTCGGTACGATAATGCCTTGTACCCATAATTCTCGAATCCGAAAATTCATAGACAGACTTGCAATATTCAGAGCCTTGTCATCTGATAATTTGAGAGTCTCCAATTCCTTTTCCATGTTGAAGACTCCCTTTGACTCCAGCAAAACATGAGAGATGAACTCGGCTTCACCTTCATAGGTTATCACCACCAAGCTGGCTACCTTGGCATAAGAAAGCTTATATGAATTTCCATAAGACATAAACGACAATTTCTCCCTGTCATTTTCCTTAAAAAGGAAACCGTCTCATAGAACCAAAAAAGTAACTCCGAATATACTTCATCTTGATTCCCTGGTTTAGACACATTATCATCTTCCCATCCATTGATCTTTATGTTCTTGGAGATAATAGAATCGTAATTGTTGAAGAAATCAGGGTGAACCAACCTTTCTCTATATACTAACCACATGGAAATCGTCTTAGAGGTTGACATGTCTTGAGAAGCTACTTCTACATATATTCAAATCTGAAGACTTATGAGAAGTTTGGAACGGAGATTGCTGACATTTGGAACGGCCTTAAAATAGAGAGACAGAGCTTCGGGATACTGGAGCTTGAAATACTAATGTGGGATGACCATTTGGGGTCCCCTTTAAATAGGCAACGATATGATGGTTCATCATTCTTGGTTGATCGAACAGTTGTAAAATACTGAGATCAGATCTAACGGTTGAAAACCAATTCTCAAGAAAACATGAACTTGATCTTTTGAGGTTTTTATTAAAACAATGATTTAAGAATGGTAGAATCTGAAAACAACATATAAGAAAACACCAGCTAGTAAAGTATGATTACATAAACCTGAGTAAGGAAATCATATCTTTGGGTTTGGCTAAGGAGGATTATTCGTAATGGGTAATATTATTCTTGAAGAAAAAATTGACTATGAAAAATCGTTATTATGAAAAGACATAGACCACAAAACTAACTATGAATAACTAAGAACAGAAAACCCTACATTAAAAGAGTAATAATATAAAAAAAACAAAAATTCAATATCAGAATTTCAATATGAAAATTTCATTACATGAATTTTAGTACGAGAATGTAATTATGAATGTCTCAATATGGAAATATTACTACGAATGTCTCAATACGAAAGTCTCATTCCAAACATTTCAGTACAAGAATATTTATTTGTAATGACTCATTTAAAAATAAAGAAAATAACAAACATATGTACTCCCCCTATAAAAATGAGTTTATTACTGTATGGAGATTTTTTCAACAGAAGGTTAATAAAGAAAGATTACCTTACAGTTATCATTCCTAAAATTTGTTAAATGTATTCAAATATATCAGAAGGAAATGATTTTGTGAAAATATCAGCAATTTGACCTTGCGTTCCGATAAACTAAAGAACAATATCTTCTTTTTGTGTGTGATCTCTAAGAAAGTGATGACAAATATCTATGTGCTTTTCACGGATGTGATGTGCAGGGTTCTTACTAAGGGCAATGGAACTTGTATTATCACAAAAAATTTGTGTTTTGGTAAAACTCATACCATAGTCTGTGTGTGTGTGTTTCATCCAAAGCACTTGAGCACAACAACTTTCAGCTGCTACATATTCAGTTTTAGCAGTGGATTTTTCTACTGAGTGTTGCTTCTTACATGACCAAGAAACTAATAAATATCCTAAGAAATGACAAGTTCCAGTTGTACTCTTTCTATCCGTATTACGTCAACCAATGCCAGCATCATAAAAACTTCTAAGAACAAAATCATTTTCAGAAGAATAAAATAGTCCAAAATCCATGTTTCACTTTAAGTAGTGAAAAATTCATTTCACTGCCTTAAAGTGAGATTCCATAGGATTAGATTGATATCTGGCACATAAGCATACTGAAAACATCAAGTCTGGACGATTAGTTGTCAAGTATAGTAGGCTTCCTATCATACCTCTAAAAGATGTTTGATCCACTAGTTTCCCAGCTTCATCAATATCAAGTGTGTTTGAGGTACCGATGGGAGTACTAATACTTTTACTGTTGTCATATCCATACTTTTTAAGATGATCTTTAATATACTAATGTTGAGATATATAGGTTCCTTCTGGTTTTTGAGAAATTTGAAAACCAAGGAAAAATGTTAACTCAACCATCATACTCATTTCAAACACAGATTTCATTAGATCCACAAAATAATCGGTTAATGATTGCTGAGTTGAACCAAATATGATTCCATCAACATATATATGAACAATAAAAACATTTTTCATATCTTTCGGAGTAAAATGTTTTGGATATGAATTTCCCTTAACATAGTTATTTTGATTTAAAAATCATGTTGGTCTATCATACGAAGCTCTTGGGGCTTGTTTAAGGCCATACAATTCTTTGGTAACTCTAAACACATGATCAAGATGTTTTATGTCCCCAAAGCCAAGTGGTTGTTCAAAAAAAACTTCCTCCTGAACATAACCGTTAAGAAAAGAACATTTCACATCCATTTGAAAAAGTTTAAAATTGAAGAATGCTGCAAAGGAAAGTAAGATACGAATATATTCAAGTCTTGCTACTAGAGAATAGGTTTCTTCATAGTCTATTCCATCTTTATAATTATAGCCTTTAGCAAATAATCTAGAATTATTTCTAAATATGATTCCATTTTCTTCACACTTATTTTTGAAGACCCACATTACTCTATTAACAGATGTTTCCTTTGGTCTTTCATCCATGTTCTAGACATTATTCCTTTTGAATTCATTTAGTTTATCTTTCATAGATTTTGTCCAATAATCATCACCTAAAGCTTCATAAGTGCTTTTTGGTTCTAATTTGGAAAGAAAAGCTAGATGTTCTATTTCATTTCATAAGGAGCTTCTAGTACTTACAGGTTGATTTACATCACCAATGATACTATAACTAGGATGATTCTTCAGAAACGATTGAATTGGGTTTTGTAAAATCAGGTCATAAACATAAGGTAGAAATTCTTCTAGGGTAAATGTTTCAGAAATATTTTCTTGGACATTTTCCTTATCAGAAGGATTTGTTATCAAAGGTTGATAATCAGTTTTTGAAAACACATCCGAAGATGTAGGTTGGGATTGTTTGAAAACAAAAGGATCCGACTCATCAAATTTCATGTTTACTATTTTCTCAATGGTAGAAGAGTTTTTATTAAATAATCTATATGTCTTAGATGTTTTGGAGTAGCCTAAGAGAATTATTTCATCATATTTTGGAGCAAATTTATGAATATTATCTTTTATATTTAGAATGAATACCATGAAACCAAAATCCATAAAGTAGGAAAGTATAGGTTTTCTACCAAACCATAACTCATAAGGAGTTTTATTTAGAAAAAGCCTTTTTAAAACACGATTTATAGTGTAAAAAGCAGTACTTACAGCTTCGGCCATGAAATGTCTAGCTATATAATATTCACTCAACATGGTTCTAGTTATCTCTTGAATAATTTTATTCCTTCTTTCAACTACACCATTCTGTTGAGGAGTTCTAGGTGCTGAAAAGTTGTGAGTAATTCCATTACATCTACAAAAGGTTTCAAAATAATAATTTTGAAATTCTCCCCCATGATCGCTACAAATAGCTTTCAAAGAAAGGTTATTCTCATTTTTGAATTGGGCTCTAATAATTTTTAAATAAGAAAAAGCTTCAGACTTCTTTACTAGAAAATAGACCCATGTAAATCTAGTGTAATCATCAACCAGAACAAATACATAGCATTTGCCTCCAATGCTTCCAGTTTTTGTTGGACCAAAAAGATCGATGCGCACTAACTGTAATGCATCAGTCATTGAGACTTCACCAATAAATTTAAAACTAGATTTATGTTTCTTTCCATATTGACAAGGATCGCAAACTTTAGAAGAATCAAATCTAAACTCTGGTAGATCCTTAACAAGTTTCTTCTTAGTGATTTTACACATGTTTATAAGATTACAGTGTCCTTGTCTTCTATGCCATAACCAAGAATGATCTTCCACTGCACTAAGGAAAGGTAAGTCTTGTATCCTTAGATCTTCTAAGTTTAAAGTGTAAACATTCCCTTGCATATTGGCTGAGATAATAAATTCATCCTTGGAGTTGTGAACTAAGCATTTATCATTCCTAAAATTCACAAGGTAACCTTCATCACATAATTTACTTATGCAAATAAGGTTGTGCTTAAGACCGTTAACAAAAAGAACATTTGAAATAAGTATTTTTCTTAGAAGAATGATATTACCTATACTAACAATCTATCCTTGATCCTTATCTCCAAAGGTTACTTTCCAACATTTTTTTTGATAATATTTACAAAATAGCTTTTGTTACCAGTCATGTGCTGGGAACATCCACTATCCATGTACCCACATTTTCTTAGTAAAATAGGGCTTATGAAATCCTAGAGATGGGGTTTTGTTTAAAGAACAATTCTTTGCCCAGTGACCACCACATTGAACTTGGTACAAAATGGGGCACCTTGCGGAACAAAATAATTATTATTAAAAATTTGTTTTTCATGGGTATAACCAAATCCAGATTAGTTTCTTAAAGGTCGTATTTGCGAATACATCTTATCAAAGTTTTCTTTACCTAGTGTAATGTTTGAAAAAAATTTATTTAAAGAATATATTTTTGACTTGAGTATTATAACCAAGTTTTTGTCTTCAAAATCATTAGATTTGAAACTAGAGCTAGGCTCAAAAACACTTTCCCTAGATATTACTTTTTTCTAGATCTTTAGAATGTTTATCATTCTATGAATTTACTTCCTCGAGAATTTTTTAAATACTTATAAAATCATCATTTTTCTTATCAAGATCTTTAGAAATATCTGATATCTCCTTAGTAAAAATAATATTACTAGAATTTTCCTTGTTAGTTTTTTTTTGAGTTTTGAATTCTCAATCCCAAGACGTTCAGCAAACCTAGAAAGATCTTCATTGGATGGTAAAGTATTTTCTTCATCAGAAGAGGATTCTTCATCTGAAGAGTTATAATATTTACTATCATTATCATTTGGAGAAACATTGGTCAATGATTCAGCATTGTGTACCTTAGCCATAAAGCAATGGTTGCCAATATGTAGTCTGGATATAAGACCAAGATGCTTCTATCCAGAAGATACATAATCAAAAGATTCATCTAAAGAGTCACCACCACTGGCACTCCAGGTGTCATTGTCTTTCAGAACATTCTTAGCTTTGGACTTGTAATACTTTTTATGTTCCTTTCATAATGCCTCTCTTTTCTTTCTTTATTTTTGAGAAAAGGACAATCCGGTCTGATGTGTCCATCTCTCTTGCATTCATAGAATGTAACTTCTGAATCTTTATATTCCTTATTCTTATACATGGATTGTAAATTTCTTTGTCCAGATATCTTGTTCATCCTATGAGAAAGATTAGCAAACTCATTTTCTGAGACTTCACTATCACTGGATTCAGATTGGATAATAACCTTCTTAGATTTGGATCTGGTAACTCTCTTAGGAGTTTTAGCTTTAGATGCAAAGGATACACTACTATTACCATTCTTCTTTTTTATGTTGTCAGCATCTCTTTTCATTCATGTCTCATGCCCTAAAAGGGTTTCAAAAATCTCATTAAGCGTAATCTGGGAAACTTTTCCATTTTCATCAATAGCTGTCCTCCTCGATTCCCATTCTTCTGAAATTATATAAATGATCTTATCTACATGTTCTTCATCGTCAAGACCTTTATCTCCCATATATTTTATATTGTTGACAATTTTTATAAATATTTGTTGCACTTTACATACAGGCTCTCTATAAGGAAAAAAAACCATGATACTCAGCACGAAGCATTACTCTTCTAGTTTCTATAACCTTAGATGTACCAAAATGTGTGACTTCTAATTTCTTTCAAATATAGTTAGCTGCTTCAAAAGAAGATATCAGGATGTATATATTCCTGGCCATAGAACATAATAAATTATTGTGTACCTTGTAATTCAGTTGATATTCCTGCTTCTCTTGATTAGTAAAAGTATTGACTTCTTAGTCCGGAATTTTGTAACCACCCGTAAGAATTATATGCTTTTCTACACTAGTATTGATGAAAAACGTCTTCATTAGATCTATCCAGTACTCATAATAATTCCCATCAATGATAGGAGGTCTAGAAGGATTTAGGTTGTCAATTGACCCAATATTCATACCTACCATCCTTAAGAATTCTCAATGTACAAGCTTCTTGTTGACCCCAGAAAACACGTTACCAAAATTTTCAAAATGCTTCCATACATGATCCAAGATCGTAGACCATTTCAGAAGCTTCTGTTTGGTTGGTTGTAGGTACCTAATGGAGTTACAAATTAGGAGTTATGTACATTTGAGTTTTTGTTGGAAAACTGGTTCGCAAAACCCATTCGTGAAGCCACCTCCGCGATTGCGGAGCGCCACCGCGAAGCAATGAGGCGGGAAGCTCCACAAACCTGTTTGATGTTCGCGACGCGCCGCGAAGACCCACCGTGAAGCACAAGAGGCAGGAAGCTCCATGAATTAATTTGACGTTCGCGATCCCGCCGCGAAGCAAAGAAGGTGGGACGGGTCTGCGAAGAGCTTTGATGTTCGTGACGCGCCGTGAAGATCCGCCGTGGAGGAAGCTCTGTCTTTGTGCCGAGCGAACTATGCATCAAGGATCCCCTTGACTATAAATACCCAGCTCACCCCCCTTCATAAGGGGGATGGAAATGACCACTTCACCCCTTGGGTGGTCGAGCTGAGCTTCGCATTGCGGCTCCGTGAGGCCATGCTCCGCGAGCAGCTTCCTTCGCATTGCTGCTCCACGAGCCGAGGTTCCGTGAGTCCTTGCTCCGTGAGCCAATGATCTGCGATGCTATTACGCGAGTTCTTTGCGAGCCTCCCTTGCTCTAGAAGAGGCCCATACACCGTGAGATCCCTCTGCTTTTCGAGACTTTGATCCGCGAGCCTCCCTTGCTCTGCAAAAGGCCCATGCTTTGCGATGCTGCTCCGCGAGGCCAAGCTTCGCGAGAGCCCTTTGCTTCGTGAGAGCCCTTTGCTCCGCGAGACCCCTTTGCACTGCGAGAGACCATTTCTTCATGAGGATATCCCTTGAGAGGATCATACCTTCACACCCACCGGTCCATACATGCTCTACATAAGAAAAAAACCATGATACTCAGCACGAAGCATTACTCTTCTAGTTTCTATAACCTTAGATGTATCAAAATGTGTGACTTCTAATTTCATACAAATAAAGTTAGCTTCTTCAAAAGAAGATATCTGGATGTATATATTCCTAGTCATAGAACATAATAATGTATTGCGTACCTTTCAATTCAGTTTATATTCTTGCTTCTCTTGATTAGTAAAAGTATTGACTTCTTAGTCAGAAATTTTGTAACCACCAGTAAGTATTATAAAATTGTTTACACCAGTATTGATCAAAAACGTCCTCATTCAATCTCTTCAGTATTAATAATCATTCCCATCAATGATAGGAGGTCTTGAATGATTTTGGTTTTCAATTGAACCAATATTCATTCCTGCCATCCTTTAAAATTCTCAAAGTAAAAGCTTGTTGTTGACCCCGGAAAACGCATTACCAAAATTTTCCAAATGCTTCCATACATAATCCAAGATCTTAGTCCATTTCTCAAGCTTCAAAATGTTAGGTCGTAGGGCCTGAACAGAGTTACATATTAGGAGTTATGGACTTTTGAATTTTGGCTGGAAAACTGGTTCGCAAAGCCCATTCGCGAAGCCACCCCCGTGATTGTGGAGCGCTGCCGCGAAGCAATGAGGAGGGAAGCTCCGTGAACTTGTTTGACGTTCGCGACACACCAAGAAGACCGACCACGAAGCACAGGAGGCGGGAAGCTCTGCAAACGAATTTGACGTTCACGAACCCGCCCTGAAGCAATGGATGCAGGACGGCTCTGGGAAGAGCTTTGACGTTCGCGACGCACTGCGAAGATCCGTCGCGGAGCAAGCTCCGTCTTCGCGCCGAGCGAGCTTGGCTTCACAGCGCCCCTTGCCTATAAATACCCAGATCACCCCCTTCTTGAGGGGGATGTCCACGACCACTTCGCCCCTTGTGCAGCCGAGCGGAGCTTCGCATTGCGGCTCCGCGAGGCCATGATCCGCGAGAAGCTTACTTCGCGTTGCTGCTCCCGAGCCGAGGCTCCGTGAGTCCATGGTCCACGAGACAATGCTCCGCGATGCGGATTCGCACGTTCTCCATGAGCTTACCTTTCTCTTAAAGAGGACCATGCTCCATGAGATCCCTCTTCTTCACGAGACATTGCTCCGCGAGCCGCCCTTGCTCCACAAGAGGCCCATGCTCCGCGATGCTACTCTGTGAGACCATGAATCACGAGAGACCATTGATTCGCGAGAGCCCTTTGCTCCACGAGACCCCTTGGCTCTGCGAGAGACCATTTCTCCATGAGGCTATCCTTTGGGAGGATCATATCTTCGCAACCATCACATACCCCCATGAAAAATGAAGAGTCGCACCGTGATGTTTTCGAGCCGGGATATCGGGAATTTCCATTGTGCCCTTATGCGCACCCACCTTCTACCTATGGAATACCATGATTTGAGACACTCCTCCACACACCATGATTCACCTTGAGTTGATGTATTCTTCTTGTTTTGTTTCCTATGTCATGAGTTGAGGTTCTCATCATTAATTCCCCGAGTACCTTGGGTCAAACCATTCCTCAGGAAACTCCTCCAAACCCTATCACTTGGCTCCTATGACAGGTTGAACCAGAAAGGGCCGCCCTTGCGTAAGACCCAACACCAACCATTTCTAGGCACCTTCTTCCTAACCGTCCTATCTACATGACTTTAAATTGTATTAATCCCTATGTTCCAAACATAGGATGCCTCTTTCTCCATATAAGAGATGTCTCATGATCCTAGCATGAGATGCCAATAGTCCTACCTACAAGAATATAAACTGTAGTGTTCACCGTATGTTCCAAACATAGGATGCCTTTTCCTCCAAATAAGAGATGCCTCATGCTCCTAGCATGAGATGCCAACAGTCCTATCTACATGACATTAAACTGTAGTAATCCCTATGTTCGAAACATAGGATGCCTCTTACTCCGAATAAGAGATGCCTCATGCTCCTAGCATGAGATGCCAACAGTCATATATACTTGACTTTAAACTATAGTAATCCCTATGTTCCTAGCATCGGATGTCTCTTACTCCAAATAAGAGATGCCTCATGCTCTTAGAATGCGATGCCAATAGTCCTACCTACAAGACTCTAAACTGTAGTGTTCACCCAATGATCCAAACATAGGATGCCTCTTACTCCAAATAAGAGCTGCCTCATGCTCCTAGCATGAGATTCCAATAGTCCTACCTACAAGACTCTAAACTATATTGTTCATCCTATGTTCCAAACATAGGATGCCTCTTGCCCCAAATAACAGATGCCTTTTGCGCCAAGCATGAGATTCCAACAGTCCTATCTACACGACATTAAACTGTAGTAAATCATGTGTTCCAAACATAGGATGCCTCTTGTTCCAAATAAGGGATGCCTTATGCTCTATGCATAAGATTCCTAATGCCATGATTATAGTGAAATGGTTTCAAGAGCGTTGGAATCTGTCCAAACATTCCATCACTCCACCTCACGCTTTGCATGTCCTTCATTCGGATCCTCATCAACTTCCATGTCTGAAGGGACCCCCTAACGGCCTGGTTTCATGCCGCATCGGATCACTTACCATCCTGTGCCGACTCCCCGGAGGACATTGGACAACACATCGAGTCAGGTCCTGTGTTTCGAACACGGTCAATAGTCGACCCTCGTTTATTTGTCCCCACTTCAGGCTAACGCGATTGAATGCTGTGTTGCAAACACGGTCACCAGTTATCCTCTATCACCACTCCACTCTCATTGCATTCCGAATGTCGTTCATGAGATTCACACTTTTCATCCCCCTTTTTTGGGGCGATTCCAACGCCCTTGGCGTTATCCCTCTTTGCACTAGCACATAGGTAAATGCCTTAACCCAAAAGTGAGTTGAGATGCCCTCATTTCCAGACATGAGGATGACATTATGGGAAGCTTCCTAGCATAAGCCCATTCACCAGTGTCGCTCCATAGCGGCACCCGGGCAACATCTTGGCATAATCCACATTCACCAGTGTCGCTCTATAGCGGAACCCAGGCAACATCTTTGCATAAGCCCCATTCACCAGTGTCGCTCCATTGCGGCACCTGGGTAGCATCTTTGCATAATCCCCATCAACTGTTGTTGTCCTAATTAGCGGTAAACCATTGCGATCCCATTCAGCAATAAGCCATTGCGATCCCATTCAGTAGTAAGCCGTCGAAACCCCCAATCGGTGGTAAGCCATCATCAGAAGAACTATGTGGACTTTGATTCCCTGCCACAGAGATATGTAGGAAGCCGCTTCAAGGCTCAAGCCTAAAACTATTGTCATCCTTTTCCACAGGCCTCTATCCTAGAGTAAGTCCATTCACAACGGGCTGCCTAACTCTTAAGCCCCTCTTCGCTTCCCACAGACGCATCCTTTGCAAGGTGATCGTTTGGTCACTGCAACCTCCTGTTTCTCACACCGAGCATGACTCACGTGGGCTTAGAGTGAGCACTGACACTGATCCTAATCCATGTGAACTATGAGGTCTTTGATCCATGCCAAGGAATGGTACGTAGGAAGCCTCCACGAGGTTCAATCCAACCCTTCATTTCTTCACGTCGAGTTCTACCCTCGTCCAGCATGACGTTAAACTGTATGCCCCCGTCCAGCATGACGTTAAACTGTACATCTGAACTACGTGGTCTTTGATCCATATCAAGGCATGGTACATAAGAATCCTATCTGAGGTGCAAGCCCATCTCTCATTCAGACCAAGGTCATTTTTCATGTTGGTTTGCTGACACCCACTGCCCATCGTTTCTTCACGTCAGGTTTAATCTCCGTCCCACATGACGTTAAACTGTATTCTGTTCCAGCGGTAGGCTGTTGTGACCACCCGAACTATGTGTAATTTGATTCCCTACCATGGGGAAACGTAAGAACCCTCCACGAGTTTCAAGCCCAACACCTGGTTGTTCCGACCTCTTCACGTCGGTTCACCGACCAATGTGGGCTGCCTCAGAGCATAGGCCCCATACCACCGTGGGCCGCCTCATAGCGTAAGCCCCATACCACCATGGGCCACCTCAGAGCATAATCCCCATCCACCATTGGTGCTCCATAGCGGCACATGGGCAACTATCCATGCATAAGACCTAGCATGTCTCCATGTTGTTGTCCTTTGTGTACACACCAGACCATCACCCCTTCGAACTACGTGGGTTTTGATCCCTATCCTCTACACAGAGTATGTAGGAAACCTCCATTAGGTTCAATCCCATCCTATGGTAAACCCTGCTGTCTCCCATTTTAGGGTGCACTCTCCCTGATCTGCCCTCAGTGGTGTTTAGATCAGCCACGGTGTGACATCTCCCCTACATGGGGTGCACCAACTTGGATCTGTCCTCATTAGGCATTCTGATCCGTTCATCTTCCTGGTGTTCCCTCCTTGGGATGTACCAATCTGATCCATACCTATGGGACGTTCTGATCACTCTCATGCCGTCTCTGCAAGATGTTAGACTCGCGGCCTACCTCTTGTTAAACATGAGATGCCTGAGGAAAACCTCAGAAGACATGTTATTGGCGTAGTCATCTCTGCATGACATTAAACTCACGGAATACCCTGTGTTAAACATAGGAAGCTGAGGAAAACCTCAGATGCATGTCTATGGCATATGATTCCCCACATTCAATGTGGCATGCCTTCAATTCTACACCCTTGAGATGCCCTCGTATGAGGAAGAATACAGGTTCCCCAATTTCCACGCACCCAGAGATGCCCTGACATGCCTGATGTTGCCGTCTACTCCGACCGAAGGTCGCTACCATGTCAAGACCTCGTGGAATGTCATGACGGAAGTAGTGTAATTAACCGGTTTCCATGAAGATATGGCACTAGGAATGAGGTTCACGAACAACGTATTAAATCTATGAGGGAGACCCAGACTAGGTGACGAGTTCTGAGGAGGAATCCACAGAAGGATGAAATGACATCCCATAATCCCAATTTCGATCAAGGAGCAGACATCCCGGAATAAGGAACGAATGCCGCCCGCCTTTGGAATGTGGGAATGTGAGGTAACAACAGCACATCCTCAGAGACGGATGCACGCGCCCCAGAAAAAGCGTCATAAATACTTGTTAGTAACAAAAGTTCGTAACAAATGAAAAAATATATTATTCTGAAAAATGTGACTCTGAAAAATATAAGCATCAAAAATATAAAAGTTAAGATGATGTAAGAAAAAGTGAATATGAGAATCTAAGACTCCGAAAAACTGATTCTGAGAAACTGACTCCAGAAAATTTCTTTCTAAATCTAATCATGAGATTAATTCAGATTGAAACAATGCTTTGATACCAATTTTGAGATGATATGTGAGTATAATATACTCAACTATATCAAATATAGGATTGAATATGCAAACAATAAAAGAGGGGGGGAAATTTTATACTTTAAAAAATTCCTTTGGAACCTTTAATGTTGATTACAAGTAACAAGGATTTCCTTAAACAAAGGAATGAACTAAGTTTAACAATGTTAAACAAAAGAAAATTCACAACACCACTAATCTTATCAAATGATTACAAAAATAGATTCTAACTTAAAGCGTATAAAATCTAACTTTAATAGAGTAAAAAAGTAATGAAGTACAATATGGTTATACATTCCTTAATATACAAAACAGAGCGGAAATAAAATTGTAACAAAAACAGTAACAAGATATAAATCTTTTAACCCAAATATAAGGGTATCCAACAACCTTGGATAAAGGTCCCTTGATTTATACTTTCAATAAAGTCTGTCTTACCCATGCCTAGGTAAGCCCTCGATACAAATATCAGAGTCTCTTTCTTGCTATCCCCGCAAGCCCTCAACTTCAAGGTAGTTGGCAACATCTATCTTCCTCAGTAAGGAAGACCTCAACTTCAAGGTGTTGGAAACTTCTGTCTTCCTATCCCCGGAAGCCCTCGATTGTGATCACCAACAATCGGAGTCGTACGAAGCAAATCTGCACAAGGAAACATTTGAACAAGCAGTTCAATCTTTATGCACGTAGCTGAGAGTTAATAAGAGCCTCTCTATCTAGAAATCACATCAACAACATGATTGAACAATGTCGAAGAAGTTTTTTTGAGCTCTTTCAAATGAACTCCTATTTATAGGAAAGGTCATATCCCTCCTCAACTGTCATGTCTTGCTTAAAAATCGGAGGGACATGTACATGTGTCACTTAGCCAATGGTTAGTTTATAACGGAATAGATGACATCGTTTATGTCAAAATAAGTGTAATAAAATGTACGCAATCATTTTAGTTCAAACTCAAAAGTTCGAAGTGAAGGTTCAGAGTGTAAGAAAAAAATATTAAAGAGTAGACCAATTATAAAAGTGTATGAAAAATGAATGTTCAGAGCCTAACAAAAAATAATATTCAGAGTTTAAATAAATTCAGAGTGTTTAAAGAAATGATAATCAGATTCTTTTTAATAGGAGAATTCGGAATGAGAATTCGAAATCAGAATTCGCCATCAGAATTCGGTGTCGAACTTCATGAGAGTTCGTATCTAGAATTCGGAGTGGAACATTATTAGAGTTTGTATCCAGAATTAGGAGTGGAACATCATTACAGTTCTCATCCAGAATTCAGAGTGGAACTTTATTACAGTTGTCATCAACATTTCGTAGTGGAACTTCATTACCGTTCACATCCATAATTCGGAGTGGAACTTCATTACAGTTCTCATCCAGAATTCGGAGTGGAACTTCATTACAGTTCTCATCCAGAATTCAGAGTGGAACTTCATTATAGTTCTCATCCAGAATTCAGAGCCTAAAACAGAATGCTTCAAATCAAATATTAACATGATTCTGAGAATATAGAAATGAATCTGATTCTTATACTTAAAAAATATATGGATATAGATAATGAAAATATGATAAGGATAATTTTCCTTAGATAAAAAATCTTCCATATAAAAGCAAAGTAGGGGTAAAAAAATATTTTCCTTAAAGTTAAGGTGGTTGTGATTTTCAAAACAAGAAGGAATGGAAAATTCATAAGGAAAAACTTATTGACTCAACAATATCAAAATAATGTCTCACTCCTAACAAGGGTTAGAATGGACAATGGATACAATGAAACAGATCAACATCACTGAACACAACTACGATGTCCAAAAGGATTATCAGGACCTTGAAGCACATTAAATCTATCCCAAACGTCTCTCTATTTTAAAAAATAGGCCAAGGCATCATCCTAATAGGTTGATATAACATTGGAAATGAATCCTTCGGTTTATCAACATGAATGATTTCTAACTCTAAACTATCCATGATCACATCAGAACGTCAAACAAATCTTTAGAAACCCAAAGAAGATTACCCCAAAACCGAGCCACCAACAAGATCTCATATCAAGATACAAGAAGAGTATGACTTCTAGATCACAAGGAAGATTACTGAATAATCTACTCTTCTATGACCTAGAAAAACTATCCACATAAACATTGGTTTATAAACAAAGGACATAATTTTTAAGCGCAAAACACTTTTGAAAAACATACTAACTTGGTGGGATTCCACAGTCACCAATGGTGTTTCAAAAAGTCTCACCCACATCCACATTTCCATGTCACCCCTGGAACTGAAACACCAAGCCATATAGGTCATCCATCCAGATATCAATAAAATCATCCATGCAAGAATCCATTAAAACACCAAAGGCTAAAACAAAACCTGATTATTCCAAAAATAATGTACCTTCAAAAGGAACACCAACCACCGAGTCAAAAAACCATTTCATCGTTCACTAAACAAATCACACTTCCTCAAAAACTATTTTCTTCAAATCCTACCCCTTTACTTGTTAAAAATCGTTTATGAAACCCAAGATTCTCCAAACAACCTATTACCACATTGTAAAATTCAGTAATGTATCTTTTGATAATCTGATGGCCATTGAGACCAATACCCATTCTAGGAAAACACCAAATGCTCAAAAAAAATTTCCAAACCCAATTAATCAGATTCAAACACTTTTCAACATCCCAAAACACCCCATTTAAAACAATGATTAATAATTACCTTAAAATTATTCACAATTTCAAAACATTATATTTCAAAAAACATCATGTTTAGATTAGGGGAAATTCAATACCATTAAATCATTTCCACTTACTCCCAATTTTTTCCACAAAAACACAACCTTCCAAATCCATTCATATAGTTAATTTTTGAATACCCATTTTTACAAATATAAAAATCCAATCCTTACATTAAAAACCATTTCCTTAACTCTCACATATGTATTTTCATTAAAAAAATTTAGAAATAAAGAATGGTCAAGGAAACCCACAAAAGTGAACTAGTTTTAGTGGGTGACTTGACCATATTGTTGGAGGCCATCAGTCAAACACATCAACAACACATAGAGACTTATTAGGACCATGTTCTGGCACCACGTGTCTTTCTAGGACCATGAGAGCTCACAAAGTACATTAGTCAGACTTCCCTTTTCATATCCCAATACAAAATAATCAACAAATAAAATGAAACTAATAAAATCACACTTCCCATGGAAACCTGAGGATCAGAATGAGAAAGAGTTCACAATGCTATTTCCACACATACCCATCATTTCCCAACAAACAAACTCCATCTACCTTGACATCCCCCAAATAACAAGGGCTCTCTAAAAAAGGTTTTCTAACAGTTGACCTCCTCTTACACCATTTTGTCATGGAATAGCCTGAGTCGACCCTAAACCGATCACCTATGACAGCATGAGACATGTCCTGAAAGGCCTTCCCGATTCTCTCGGGATGGCAACAAGCACTGGGGGAATCAATAGAGTACCCAATGAAAACATTTCTCCCAAATATAAACAATAAACAACACATTATATTTTAATGGACATCCCAAAAAACAATTTACTTAAAAATTGATCTGAATGATATTTTTTCAAGAAACTAATAGTACCACTAAACCAACAACTCAAATGACCAATACTATTAACCAACTAACTCCATGTGACCCCTCTGGTCACTCTCCAAAACAATAATCACACACATCCCAAGGAGATCTAACTCTAGATGAAACATGGACAATGGCTAAAAATAGGATAAGACTATAGGCGTGAGTATTAAAACTCAGTAGGTTAGCACTATATTATATTCCAAATGCAAATCCGTTAAAATAAAATAAATTTCAATTTCAATTTTTAAATACAATATATAAATGTTTGTTTCCCAAATGATTTGCCATGTTAAAAATCATTTACGAGACAATAAGTCTCATGTTTTCAAATAAGAATACTTCTGAAAATTTCCAAAAAGTGCAGCAACTTCAAAATCAAAATAGTTTTCAAGAGGGAAGCTTTAAAGAATGTAAAATTTTTAATAAATCGCAATTAATTCTCAATTTACTAACCAAACACACTGTATTCTATAGGTGAGTAAAAAATAGCTAATGAGAACAAGTCATGGGAACTCCCCTAGTCCCATGTTAGTTTTGAGCCTCAGGTAGCTCGTATCTCAGTGAAAGTAACCATAATAAATATATTTTCTTATACACATGATCCACCAGTATGGAGCATACTCATAACCTAGTATTCCCAAAAAAGCATCATAATCATAGTTTAGTTAGATTTTTCATCGTCTTACTTGCTACGTGAATCATGGTCCGAACCCCATAGGATCACTAGAATACTAGTACATGCCCTCCCACCTAGATACTTGGGATTACCTTTGGTCCTCAATCAAGTTAACAATATTATCAAATTCACATTTCACATCAAACATACATTCCCAAACCATAAACACACCATAATTCCACAAGCTTTCTTAACATTTCATTCATGAACCAATAAACCAGATAAAATATCGTAGAACAATTTCAAGGAGTCTATAGAGGCATTTCACAAAAAACTCATTCAAAAAAACTCTTTTTAGTATAAACACACAAAAAACCCATACCAAACCAAAATATTAATCCTCAACAAAATTTAATAAAATCATTTCATGGTCCATAAAACAATACCAATTGATAGAACATGGTATATAAATGTAAAACACCCATTCATCATTTTTAGGAAATCCCAATCATGCCTTTAAGCATTTTCTCAAAACTAACATTTGAAAAAGTTATTCATTTCAATTTTATTAAGGAGTTATATACACACCATTTTCAGTTGAAAACCTCATTCATAAATCTCAAAAAAACTCAGGTTATATATTCAGAACATAACCATTTTGATAGGGATGTGAAAGGGGTCATTTTCCAGCATTTCTGACCAAAACATGTTGTAAACCCAAACCCATTTTTTTGTAAAAAAAATTCAAATTGTAAATCCATAAGAGGATCCCAAAATAATGTTTTTATTATTCCAAAGTATTTATAAATCCAATTAAATCCTTTTAAAATTAACTAGACACATAAAATCCAACTGGTCAATTTAACAGACACATGGCATGCACTCTTTAACAAAAAAACTTATATTATGCACTTAAAATGAGATAAAATACCATTTTAATGCCATAAATTTATTCAATGTGCTAAATAATATTCAAAATACCATAATCCCAGTGTGTGATCTCATGGAATGATCTATCAAACATGAGGAGAGTACATTTATACCAAAACAACTATATTTTTAACAAAATAATGAAAAAAATTCATTTGCACACAAATAAATTAAAACACTATTTTCACAACAACAAATATCAAATAAGTAAGGGTATAATAGCCTGATAATGACTAAACATAAAGGATAAAGGCTTGTTCAAGGGATATCCTACCTCAATTCCTTGGGTCAAGGGAAACACACACCAACTATCTCCATCCGAGGGTTTACAAAACCTAAACCAATGAAAGACCAGCCCCAATAGAACAAAACCCCATCAAAAATCATAGGATAGAAAGAAACTAGGTGGATCATGAATATGGGAGAATATAAAACCTAAAATAATGAATGGAGGAGGGAGTGGATGGAGAAAGGAGGAAGAATCTCACATTTCCAACTAGAAAACTCTTAGTCTTCCATTAGATCTGCACCCATAAAAAGAAGAGAATGGATTGTAACATCATAGATACAAACAAATGATATGTAATTACCAAGGAAAGAATATTTGTGGGGAAAATAGTGAAAATTGAATGGCTTATAGATGAAACAATCTACCTTCTCATTTTTGGACGTTTTGAGGAAACCAAAGAACATTCTCTCTAATAAGATATTCAAATGAGCTCCAAATCGGTAAAATCAATAATGGTGGGGGGTTAGTTTTGATTTCTTAAAATGTGAGTCTGAATTACTGAATAATATTAAAAAATATAATGGAACGAAAGGAAATAAATTATTGGTTTAAAACTGGAAATGGGACCACGGTATGGCCCAATACCTAAATTATTAAACCAAATTCACCATGCTTTTGAATTTCTATGGGGTCCAAAAGTATATGGTAGATTTAATATTTTGTGGAGGAAAAGTGGAAATTGTAATGAATGAAAAAAGTTGAAAAATGAAGATTTTATAAAAGAAACAAATTTGGTTATTAAATCTGGAAATGGGTTCATGATTAGCCAAAATCATGAAATAACAACCGTCGTTAAAAAAACTCCTAAACAAAAAATGGGGATCCAAAAATAGAGTGATTATAAAATTATGAAACCTAAAAAATCTGTATTAATCTATCCCAATACCCATGAAAATGTATTGGGATTTCCAATGAACTGGATCAAAACAAAGACATGGAAAACTGGGTGTGACACCAAAAATATCATTCACAAGCTATACACCATGGCCTTTCTAATTCACCAATATAAATAAGAAAATATACTCTACCAGAACATGTTGTAAACATAGTAACTAACCATAATTTTCATCCTATCTCTAAATAATAACATTTTATATAACTCAGCCACAACCCCCTAACTGCAATGTAACTCTTAATTGTATTAAATTATGTAAGAGGCCCAATTTCCCCTAAGTCTAACCTTCATTAGGCTTTTTGATATTGAATATCAATTGAGGGTATATGTATATAAAAAATATAAATATATACACTCGATTAGAAAAATATGATCATGAGATAAATTAAAATAAAAACCAAAAAATCCATCTCATTTAATAATTAGGAATGAAAATCCATCTTATAATGAAGCAAAATGTAAGGAAAAATAAAATGAGACTCAAAATTAGTACAATAAAACCAATGAAATGAATCAAAAAAAACTCAATCATGTGTTATATTATTTTCGAACATAATCCCTAAAGTACTCAAAGAAAAAAATTTAAATAATCATATAATAAATAGAGTTACTATAGCATTTATACTCAAAAGGATCCTACCTACTATGAATCTCTCACATGTATATGATCATACTAATGCACCTATGGGAAATAATAGAGGGAAAACCACCATTATAAGTTACCTATCTACTCACATTCTCAAATTGGAAAAACTAAAAAAATAACATTTCTATGTAAGTAACATAATCTGAATCATATCGATAATGGTTACCCTGGGACTCTTTATATAAATGTTTCATTGTTCCACTCCATTATTGTATGTACTAATGCTCTATTACCTTCATTGTCTTTCTCAAAGAAACATGGGAACTAAAAACATATATTTTATCAAGAAATAGAATAAATCAAATCACATTCCCCCAAAAGACACATGGGAAATCACATTACACCAAAAACACTTTCATTAATAGAATAGTTATTTATCATAACAATAATGAAAATAAACATCATTCCTTCCTCATTCTAGGAATGACCCACAATATGGTCCATTTCATCCTCTATACCAATCACCACCTTAGTGCACTTCTGACACCATTAAATAACAAACCATATGTATCAACCTCACTAAGATGAGGTTCAAGGAATGATGGGGTAGCCATCCATCCAATTTTATAACAATTGATATTTGGAATAAACACAAGGAACCATAAAACATTTTGAAAAATATGTGACATATTTGTGTTTAATATTGATATCACCAAAAATAAATGATAAACGGATAACACAAAATCCCAACCATGGGTTCACAATAATTGATCCGAAAAAACTCATAACATCACCACAATGTCTCACCATGGATGTTACTTCTTTTGAAAGGTTTATATGTATCACACCACACAATCAATCCACATTTCATCAACATTTTCATGACATCCAATTTAAATATTTCAAAATAATAAACCATATTTTCTTAATGATGCCTTCAATTTCATCATTAAATCCCAATACATTTCATTGATAATTCTATATAATATTTTATTTACTATAAATATTATTTTGTTAAAAAAATCATTCTCATGTAGACATTTTAATTTCACTCAATATGTATCCATAAACCTAGCAGTTCTACACATTAATAACAAAACATATCTAGAAAATGAACCTAACACCACAAAAATCATAGATCACAACTACCCCACACCTCATCCATAAAATTAACAACCAATACACAACACAACTAACACAATATAACATTAAACACATGTGACCACCACACATCATAGGCACCAGCACATCACAAAAAAAAGTAATCAAAATAAGAACCTTGTCACATTTATTTTTTAAACAGTATTACATTCAATATATTCACTTCATTAAATCATGGAAATTCCCAAAAAATCCCAGACTCCATGGGATTCCAATTATTAAACCATAGGTATGTTCATAGACATTTAAATGAGTTTTGAGTTTAATAAAATTATCACAAAGTGGATCAAAAACTCCAATATCACTAACATGATTTTAATATGTAGATAATTAAATGTTTATGTAATAGAATGAATGATAAAAAACTTATAGAAAATCATTAGAACAGGTAAATGTCATCATATTTCTCAATACCCATTGAATAGGAAATATAATGTTTATTAAATTTTCTAAGAAAAAATATTTCATCCCCCAATATTAAATAAAAATAATTATATTCCCATATATTCATGTAATTTATTGATGAAGGATACCTTGCCTCTATTGATGATTCAATGTGAACAACCAAACCTAATGGAATAAATAATTGTCCATGAACCATCAAAGTCAATAGAATCCCCATCACATCCCATACACTAAAAATCATCAGAACCACCAAAAACAAAATAAAACCCATTACATAGTGAACTCTTGAATAGAATAATAATGGAAGGAATGGAGATAATTGAATTAATATGTTACCAAATTATAAATAACTATAAATTGAATGATCCAATGTGAACCAAGGGGTTCTGAATTCCAATAGAAGGGAAAAGTGATGGGGATGGTGAGAAGGGTTTATTCTACGTTTCAGTTAGTGATCAAATAATTAAAAATAGTTATTTGGAATCCACTATTTATATATTAAGAAAACTAGACTCAACCATGACATGGTGTACATCAAAAATTCCCATGATGGGTCTACTATAATATATATTCAAAACCCATAGTTGATTATTATCCTTTTTCCCATATTAAAATGTGATTTAACATCAACCATGTTCTAAAAAATATAATGGTCAATGAAATAGTTGTTACTCAGTCCTTTTCCATGGATGAATAATAAAATCTAGATCATATTTAAAAATATTTTTTACATTCAACACAACCAAGTCTATGATGTGGTGAGATAGAGTTTCATGTTTCATATATGTACTCCACCATGGCACCATGGACAGTGACACACACTCTACTCAGTGTTTTCACTAGCCCATGGGGCACATGATGACCACTAAGACAACACTCAAAACAACATAAAATCCCATGGTTTTATTCATACAAACTATTCTACAAAATAGCATTAAAATTCAACATGACATCCAACATGTCTAGACAACGTTTTTATGATCGATGTTGACTGTAAATAGGACCGAACACCCCCATAAATTATCTACAACAATCCCAAACAACACCTCATCATCAGAAAGTATCAAAAAACACGATTGGAATAAATTGTAAGGACTCTGTCCATTCATATTTGGAGGGGAAATGAATAATTGACCAACCAAATTATGAGGTTCGAATAAATGTTCCAAGGTAAAATCATTTACATTACAACCACATTAAATGAACTTATATGAAAGACAAAACCTCATTAACTATATCCATGTACAGTGGGGTATAGAACTCCAAAACAAATAACCTCATCAAAAGAACACAAGGTACTGGAAAAATGATATTATCTCACATATATCATCCATGAACCATCTATCAAGACCTAAAGTATAACCAAATTTTAATAATTCATAGAATCTATAGAGATCGAAACAATATCATTATATGAAAACACACATATTGTATTATAGTCACATTGATATTATTAACAAAACCATTAATCAATTCATTTTGATAAACCAATCTTGAGAAATTATTTTATCATTAATTATTATTAAAATGCTTAAACATTCTCAATGTTACATTTTTTTTAAAATTATCATGTTTTCAAATCATAAATTATTTTATACTTTTATAATATTCATTCATTACAATTAATCAAAACATGGAATATTTAAAAACTCACTCCCATTAATTTTACATTTATATTGAATATCACACATTACATGTCCTGAGTAATGTAGTATATCATATATTCACAGCTGGTTAGTAAAATATAATATACATGATACATCCAAAAAATTTATAGTCATCATACATCGTGTTCACATTCATTATTTCAATATGCCAATATTCATTGATTACATTCAAGGAACACAATAAATTAAAAAATTAAGACAATAATGTTTAGGAAATCATTATTTTAAAATGGTTTTTAATTAACTTCTATTTTTAGTTAAATTTCAATAGTTTTTCATTTATACTGATTGTCATCATAAAATATAAATGATATCATATTAACAATATTTAATATTATAATGAATGATACCAAGTCAATTACTTCAATTAATATACATTAATTCTTAACTAACGTTAATATAGACAATATCACAATAAGGGAATAGAATTGGTAATGATAAAACACTATGACTAAAACATTTCCCAAATCATTTCATTAATAATTAATCAATAAAATCTGATAATAAGTTAACTAAATTAAATTATCATAAATTAGAAAATGTATTTATCAAATCAAGAAAATATAACTAAAACTTAATATACTCCATGTTTAACATGTTGTATAATATATTAAATTGAAATATTTTTTAATTGATTTAAAACTATTAAAAATTAATATTATTTCTATTTTAAATTTTTTATTGTTTATCACCGTTATATTAATTATTTTTTTATAGAAACATAATTAATCTGTTAAAATTACAATTAGTTATATAACCCTAAATTAATGTATAAAAATTACCTGAATAATGGGAACCTACCATCCATAAACTAATATGAACCACATTAAAAAACTCTAACCTTTTTACATTGATATAATGAATGACATGAATAGTAATTCATCAAGGGGAGTGATGTGATCCCAGTCCTAATATTAATTAATCAATAAAATATGTTTTAAGTATATAAGAAATATCAAATGAAATAATGGAATGTTAAACAAAATATACATCAAATGAAAAACCATATGTAAATCTAAAACCATACATGAATTTCACTATTAATATGGAGCCAAACCATTCCATAAAAATATATATACATAATAAGAATACTTATATATTATATATAAAATCTATATAATAAAAACCTATGTAGGAATTTATCAATAAATAAGACATACATCATCTTTTAATCCTACAGGACGCCCAATAATACTCATCTTGATTGTATGACCTTGTGAGGTAATGGAATATAGTGAATGAATTCTTCATTGGGGCTGAATAACCACAATGAGAATATTTTTAGATGTGTTATTGATGAAATATGATATTAGAATCCCCTCCCCCATGATAATTTTAAAACATTGTTGTTCCTTATGGGATATTAATTGAATGACTGTAAATAAAATAGAGAAAAATATCACAAATCTATATCTATAACAAAATATAATGCATGAAGAATGAGTTATAGTTAAAATATTTGAAGTAAATTATGTTACAAGATTGTTTTCCAAGGATGAGTTGGTATAAATAAACATTATTAAATTATTTATCCATTGGTGCTCAATTAGAGCGAATCATATATTTTCCAATGATTCAAATGAAAGAATTAATATCAAAATGGAATGATGTTAATTCCAATAATTTAATTTAATTTTTTTCCAAATGATTTGTTCATAGGAAATATAGTATAAAATAGGAAACAAAAACTATATTTATATTAATTTTGATAAAAAAATTATAATATTATCCCCCCAACAAAATCAATCAGGCATAAAACAAAAAAAATCATATGAATCTTATACAATAGAATCCACCTATCGAAAGAAAAAACCTACAACATTTTAACAGCTAAAGAAATCCAGTTCTCCATCTTTGAAAAGATTAATATCAAATAAATCAATTAATTATCTATAATATTCCTAACCCAAAAAATCCCATAAATTTCAACCTTTATTGGATTTCTTTTTTGATCTTTACTCTTTGGGAATCTTTTATAACTTATCAAAAAAATAAACTAGTTCGAACATTATAATGAAATCAACGTAAATTTAAATATATAAATGATAAAGTTTAAGGAAAACCCAATCATGAAAAAATAATACATTAGTATTTTTATTTTATTCTTTTAATAAAAATTCATTTTTTTGAACGAATCAAATCATATGAATAAAATATCTTAATCTATGTTTGTTATCTTGGTTTCTACCCCATATTGAGAATTACTTATCAAATAAAACTCACTAATAATATAGGAACCGATTTTCAATAACACAACACCCCATATACTAATGCTATATCTAGTCCCCCATGATTACATAACGTTCTATTTTTTCTTAAATTATTTCCCTACAAACCCATTTATTCCTAACTAATTCTTATATACCAACTCTTCCTTCTCCCTTGACCATGTATTTAGTGAAACAAATTCATGAAATCACATTTCAATTAACCCATTAATTATTACCAATCCTTTGTCAAATGTGATGAAAAACATCATGATTTGCCTCTAGAAATTAGTTATCCACGGGATGGAGAATAACAAACATGTTATATATCACTCACTGAGAAGAATTTATGTCAATATCACTTTTTCATAATATAAAAAAACCCTTCAATACACCATTTTATAAATTGAGTAATTAATAGTTCCAAATTAAATATCCACTATGAATGACAATAAATTTGGTTCTAATGTTCATAAAATTAAAATAATAAGAAAAGGAATATAAAACCATGTTATAGAAAATGTAATAACCCAAAACCCATTTATTATTCTACATATAAATCTCCATATACCTCCCCGCAAATTGAATATATATAAATATATAAATGGATTTTTTTGTTAGGGATAATATGGTACCATTACATAATATGATAATCTTAAATATCACTATTGAAAATATGAAAATGGCATACTAATGTACTAGTAAAAAACAATAGAGATAAACGTCACCGAAATTGGTCTACTAGTCCCCCTAATGTATCCAAGTCCCATTTACCAATCAAATAATCCATGAGATGAGTCTAATATCATATGAATTAAGGTAAGCATGGCATATAACAACATCCCCAATAATTTGACAATCTCTCCCAATTAGAATTTTTCTTTTACTTTCATGCCTATCATATCCATTAATAAAACCAAAATTCATAGTTCTTATCTCACCACACCAACTAGATATAATTATCAGGAAACCAGACACATTAATAGTATACAGTGTTTATCATAACATGATATTGTGAAATTTTATAACATTTTCCACAAGTCATAATACTAAGATACATGACCACCTCCATATTACTATTCTTCTATAGTCTAAATCACAAAATAAAACTACTGATGGAAGAATATGTGAGAGATGGTAGTCAACAATCTACATAATCCCAATCCTAAATATTATCTATAACACTCACCATAGTCTCTAGGTAATGGTCATGTTACACAACAACCATAGGACATGTAGAAACATCATAATGGAATTAATGTATACAATGGAATTAATAAATCCCTAACCTATGGGTTGACATATGAAACATCATTCTAATCTACTCTTGGTCACTACTGATATTGACCCACTATACCCTTCATCAAATTCTCGATAACTGACCACAAGAATTATATAATGGGATAGAACCTAATTTTCATTTCAAATTATTTTAATTTACTGATAATTGACAAAAAAATAATGAAATTATTTAATAGTTAAAATTCACAAAAAAATGAATCATTATATATAATAATATTATTATATAGTAATGACGTTCAATTGTTTCTAAATCACTACAAATAAACCACTATGTATAATCACTACATCACCACGAATGCCACAAAGATGCAGAAAATGACACAAGGATAAAATATACATATAATTTTATTATTTTCATTTAAAACAAAATTAGTTATTATATTTAATAATTATTCTCAAATGAATCCATCAGTTTAAGGAATTATCTAATAATAAAAATTTATTATAAAAATAACATCATAAATGAAAAAAAATACAATAGTCACATGTGTACTACACTTTTTTCTATTACTTTCACTACTAATGTTTATTATCATTATTATATATATTCACTATATCTACCCAATGTAATGAAAATGATTGATAATTTCACTCATTCACAAAAAATTGATGTAACTCAAATCTCTTCGTCCAAACAATAATTTCTAGGTCATTGTGATTGGATAAAACAAGTGGTAGTCAGTCACCAATTAATAAGATGTAATGGAGTATTTTGATCATCACCGAAAATATAATGCCTTTTAGTATACATAAATAAAATGTCCCATAGAGTTCATAGCCTCATCTATTACCACTATCGAATGATGAAACTAAGAATAATCAAATAGGTGAAAGGTGAAAACTCATCTAGAATTTACGTTTGTTAATATTTGGATATCGAAGGGAATATCCTATAATAAAAAGATTAAGGGGCATCTAAAATCAACATTGATCAACAAATGAATTGAATGAATATAGTAGAGGATGATATGGTTAAATGATAATTTTCAATTTACAGGAGAACCATAAATTAAAAGTTAACATCACAACTACCTTCACTAAAATAGAGGGTTTCCAAAAAATAAATGTCTAATATATAGTGGAAAATTGGACTCTATAATAGGGAATGACAATTTTCTTCCAAGACACATTGCATGTTATATTGCATGGATCCATTAAAAATAGGACAAGGATCATGTCTTAAGGGAAACCATTATACCATAGATTTCAGTGTCAATGTTGAAGTGAATGTCATATGATAAATAAATGGTGAAACTACACCAAATTTCCCAAACTCAAAATAATTCCCTCACCAAGTCTGCATACTATAGCCTAGATTTTATTACTAATGTATATAAAAAAAATAAAAACCACCAGAGCCCCGATTTTTATGGCTTCACACTACATCCAATACTTCCAAGACACAAAAACTACAACAAGAGGCATGATATTCCTTTACACTATAAAACATTTCTCTTTCTAAAAAATCAATTACAAATAAACCCTCTTAATATAAACCCCAATTTATCTCCCCATAAACATCACCATATACTAAATAACTATAATATAATGGTACATGATATCAATACCATTAAATTATATACATATCAAACAAATTTCATTCTTGATAATCTAAACCATAACCTAGAGAAAAAATGTTTTCTAAAAAACCACTCCTTGAGATACCTATGATAGATCTCATTGCAAATGAAACAATGCCAACTATAAATAAAATCAGTTCAGTAAAAAACAACATAAATTTGTATATGAAATTTACTCATGAACACAAGTCATCAAAACCCTACAACCAAGTAAATTTATTTTCCACATTTCTATTCATTTACTCACCCTCATTATTTTAAAATATATCAATATTATGAAATATATTAAAATTTATGGGGATTTCCATTTTTTAAATTCATCAATTAAAAAAATAACAACAACTTATGGAAAAAGTAGAACACATAATTCAGTGATGTTCCAATCAATACTAAAATAAAACAAAATACTGAAATATTTAACCTAATTTAAAGTTTCTCATGATACTGAGAACACGTCATTGGAATCTCCCATGTATTTTCTTCAAATATTTTGTTATGCAAAACAACATTCACCCAAGGGATTTTATTAATATAAAACATTTTCCCTTGATATTCATAAATATTGAATAGTCATTCCCTAAATATCACACCACCATTGATATACAACACTCTAATGTAGATAATGTGTAAATAATAATGAATTTACTTTTTGAGTTGGGACACATAGAATATGTGATGAAATCATTGTTCAGGTAGTTTGTTTAACCAACTGAATGAAAATCCTTCCAATGAGCACCAAGACCTTGAATTATCATACGAAACATGTGGGAGATTACATTCATTAATAATCATCTATTGGTCATGTAAAAGGGAATCATTCATAAAAACATGGTCTCCAACCTCAAAATATAAAGGTCTCATCCATATATCATCATAATACTTCTGGTGGTAAAGTTCCAACTTTAGATTCACATGGATAACCATTTTATTCATCATATTTTCCTTAAAAAACAATGATCATGAACTTATGACAAATAAATATCAATCCAAATCATTCAATATAGACACGGTCTTCCATACTATGCCTTAATGGGGGTCATACTTATGGATTGGTGGTTGATGATATTATCAAAAACTCATACAATGGTATGGTCATACCGATGATACACCAAACTCCATCATCCACACCCATAACATATCATCCAGTGTTTATATGGTACATCATGTCTGCCCATCCATCTAGGAATTAGAATAAATGATAATGTTTAACTAAGAGTTATAGGTGTGATAAAATACACTATAGGATCATGAATTAAACTGAGGGTCTATTTCAAAAATGATACTATTATAATTCAATAATGCCTTATCAAATCATCCAAATATCTCCTTGTTAGTACCAAAATTATACTCTATTCCCGCATAGCAAAAAATTTGGATATTCCACATCTTTCAATCTATGATAACCTAGATAAAATTTTAGGATAGATATAATGATGTAGATTCTCAAAATAAAAAATTGGGTGAATTGTATACATTAAAGATTAGATTAGAAGCATTAATGTTGGAATACAAACATTTGTTTTTAACTATAAGAATTTTTTTTAACAAAGTTAAACAAGGTAAATTCACAAGACCTCTTAGTTCAACAAACTAGCTATGTTCCAGAAATAAGGTTTTGGAAATGAAACATAAGAATGTTTACATGGAAAAGAATTTACCTTAATGCATATAGAATTTTACTAATAAGAGTGTACAAAAGTACAAGTAAGTATAAGATAGTTATACTTTCCTTAACTATCAAAATATAGCAGAAAATAAACATGAAACAATATAAGTAGCAAGTATGAAATATTTTAACCCAAAGAGTAGGGTGTCCAAAAACCTTGGATAAAGGTCCCTTGATTTATACATTCAAGAAGTTCTCTATTACCCACACCAGGGTATGCCCTTGATATGAATATCAGAATCTGTCTTGCTATCCCTATAAGCCCACGAACTTCAAAGTAGTCGACACCTCTTTCTTCCTCACTAAAGAAGTACTCAGACTTTAAGGTATTTGGCATCTCAGTAATGCTATCCCCAGAAGACCTTGATTGTAAATATAAAAAATTGGAGTCACATGATGCAATCTAAAAAAGAAATTTTGTACAAAATAATAATGAGGTTATCTCTCTCTATAAATCACTTCAACAACATGTGTTCTCACGAGTGATCGTTAGTCATAAAAAATTTTGTGAGCTCTTTCAAATGAACTCTTATTTATAGGTACATATCCAACGGGAAGTTACATCCTCCAACGGTCATATTTTTCCTTAAATCTCGGAGGGGCCTATACATGTGTAACTCAAACTATGGTTAGTTAGAAACAAAATTTATGATATTGATTCATAACTATAACATGGATAAGAAAATATGGTTTCATGAACAAAATCTATTTTTTAGAGTGTAAGGAATGTAAATTTTTAGAGTCTAAGATATTTTATATTCAGAGACTAAACTACATGGAAATTTGGATTCAGTTTTCTAGAGAATTAATAACATGAATTCCAAAAAAAAATTATGAACATGAATTATGATGAGTTCAGTGTATGATTTCATAATAATTCAAAGTCTGACATCATTTGAGTTCGGAGTCTAAATTCATAGAACTCGGAGTCTGAATTCATAAGAATTTGATTCCGAATTCAGACAATTCGGAGTCTGAATTACGATATTTTATAGTCTGAATTATGTGAATTCGGAGTCTGAATTTAGAGAGTTCAGGGCCTGAATTCAGAGATTTTTTAGTCTGAATTTAGAGAGTTTCCAGTCTGAATTCAGAGAATTCGGAGTCTGAATTTAGAGAATGTGGAGTCTGAATTTAGAAAATTCAGAGTCTGAATTCAGAGAATTCATAACCTGAATTCGGATCCTAAAACATAATTTTCTATATCTATGTATTTATAAGATTATTAGGTTTTACAATATGAAACCGAATTTTTCAATTAGAAATAAAATTAGTTAGATTTAGAAGTACTGAAATAAGAACAATGAAAATAAGTAAAGATGATTTTTCCTTCAGGAAGACAAATTTTAATTATTAAGATAAAACTTCGAGAAAAAGAAATTTTCCTTAAAATAGAGTGTTTGTTATATTCATAACTTGAATGAATCTAAAATTCATAAGGAACCCTTATTGACTCAGAAATATCCCCCTTTCTAGAAAGCACAAACATCCTTAAGAAAAATAATCTAAGGACAATGAATATTTATAAAATTGAAAAAAAACATATCTCCCTTTACTTATGGAAAATAGTGAATATGACTAACCCCCCAGAGTCTTTTCAACCACTATGGATTGTATTCTAATTTCCTAAATGATATTTTTTATTCTCTTGCATACGAATATCTTTAGGATAAAAACTCCCCCTTAGAAGAACTCCCCCATACATAGGGAAATTTCTTGTTTACTTAGTTTTATTTTTGACATTCCTTTATACCCCTTTGTGATCTTCAAAAATCATTAAATGGAATGGAAAGGAAAATATGGTACATGAAATATTAGAAAAAAAACAACCAAAATTAGAGATCAACCAATAAAAATCCATTGAGATTGAAAAAAATTTATAGAAGAGAATAATACAACAAAATATCAGAATGGAAACGATTATCCATTATTTTCCTCCGGCATCCTTTTATTTACTATTGTATTTAACTTCCTGAGCTCTTTATGATCATCCTATACATGTTTGAGAAGCTAATCCTAATCTGCACTTTTCATTTCTAAGGATATTATTATCTCTTCATAAGCCTTAAAATTCTCTTCATGAGCCTTCTGAATTTCATCTTAGTTAGAATGATTCTATTCAATCTCAATTCTGATATCCTTATCTCTCTTCCAACACTAAGAAACTGAATACATATTTCCATTCAGATCTCTAACCTCTTGTATCCACTTATTTTCCTCAAGAGAGTGATTTTCTTTAAAAGACTAGGTGAGATCTTTGAGCGTACTATCATCACATTCAAATTTATCCTTGACATTTTCTTGAAACTCATCGAGAATATGCATATCATGAATTGTTTTCTTTAACCAAATTTTCAACTTTTTTAAGGATCCTTTATGATCTTCGTAGTTTATAAAAATGGTTTCAATGTTAGCCTCATGTTTGACACACTTATCCATCAACATGGATACTGAATCCATTTTTCGATTTATGGTATGCTGAATCATCTGACACCTTGAATCTATACTCAGGAAAAGAGGAATAGAATTAATTACCTTCTTCAATGATTGAACAATAGTGTCATAGACAAGAAAAAATGATTCGATATCTAAGACATTGGTTGGTGAGGATTATATCTCTAATTCAATTTCATTTTTCTTCGATGAAGTACCTGCTTCTTTCTACTTCACCACTACTTTTCTAGGTGTATCAACAACCACATGTTTTCCATTATCATCTTTCAAAATGACTTCTTATTGATTGGGTGATTCATTTTCACAATCATATAGTTGAGCAATTTTTTCTTCATTAACTTCTTTCTTTTTCATCTCCTAACTCAACATCCTTTGGTTGTATAAAATTATGAAAAGATATTTCATCTTCAGACAACTTATGCACTAACTCTTCACCCTTATCATATTTCCATGGGGTAGGAAGCTTTGAAGACTCAGCATCATATATCCGGATTGATAGATTCCCAGAAAGAATTTCCTTTTCATTAAAATCATCTACATTCTTTTCAGGTCTTTGGTATCACCACTACCTTCTTCATCATCATCTTCTTATTCCACTTCTTATTCTTTTACTCAATTTACATGAACATGTTTCAGAGTCACAAATTTCATTCCCAGAGTCTCTGGAAATGTATCTATCAAGAATGAATATGGTTCCAGAATTATCTTAGATACTTTTTTAGCAGCCATAAGAAGTGATAGAACCATCTCATACTCAGATATATTTTTCCACTCTTTCATCTCATTCTCACGCTTATCGAGATTATCATATGCATTTTCTTTCAAGGATTTTCCCTCAGCAGGGTCCATGCCAAACCTAGGCTCCCCTTCTTTCTAATTTTCTTACCTTCCCTCCATTTAGCCACAATCTCATCAGGATATGATTTTTTCTTATTTTTCATTGGGGGTGAAGATTGAGTTTCCTTGGACAATAAGGATTTTCCTTATCTTCAACATCCTTCACCTTCCTCTTCCTTACAACATTTTTATAGATTTCAACAACCTCTTGTTTCTTTGAAAAATATTATACTTCCTCTTCAGAAAAATCAAATGATTCTTCAGATTCATTGGAAAAACAAACCTTCATCATTCTCGAAGGTTCATCACTCAAAAAAAACCTTATAATTCCTCAACATAGATCTACAAGGAATTTTAATGTATTCTAAACAATGAATAATAATATTTGAAAGAATGGACGGATACATAATAATTTGATATTTTAAAATCCCATATTTGATATTGTCAATTTTTACTAGAATGTACTTCACCAAATTTAACTTTCATAAGTTCACCAAGAAATCCAGAATATACATATCTCTTTTCATCAATGTATCCTTGTATAATTTTCTCAGAATAAAAAACCCTTGAACCCATAATTCAAGAATCCGATGGTTTTTAGATAAAAGAACTAGTTTTAGAGTCTTCACCTCTGAATGACTAAGACAAGCCATGGCATTCTTCTAATCAAATATTCTTGGAACATCAGGATTCTACTGAGTACAGAACTCAGCTGCCCCTTCATAAGGTATTACAAGAAAACAAGATCCTTGATATATGAAAGTGAATATGACTTTCTGTATCACTTAAAAGTGAACTTGTTTTTGTCTTCATCCTTGAAAATTCATTCAGACTCATAGATCTCAATCAACATGCCTAGATACACAAGATATTTTGCCTTCGGTTACCATATGCAATCACTTTCCCACCCTTTCATCTTGATATTCATAGAGATAGTATAATCATACGTTGTAATGATATTTGGATGAAACAACCATTCTATGTAAATATGACATTCGAGGATTGGCTTTACAGTCGACATTTCTTTATGGTAAGAGACTTCGACAGACATTCAGATGTATGGATGATCTGAGATGTTCAGAACGGAATTAAATAGGAAGGGCAGGGCATTAGCAAATAAGATCTTAGTGTTCGATATGGGACAAACAACTGGAAGGCTATATATAGGCGTTGTGAGGTGACAGTTAGCTTCCCTCATTGATCCAACAGATGAAATATTCTTGAAAATATCTGACGGTTGAGATGATAGCCGTAAGGAAATTTTGATAGAATCCGATCTGTTGATGTTTTTATGAAAAATATTCGGATTAAAGGAAAAGGGAATCAAAAAATTATAAAACCAAAAGAAAATATCAACATGTAAAAGACTATTATTAAAATTTAAGAAAGGAAACATACATTTCTTATTTCATTGAAGATTATTAGTAATGAGGAAAATTCATTGTGGATAACATTAGAGTACATAAAATATTTTAGACTGTGAAAAAATTTTATACTACGAAATTTTTTTTAGTCTAATAAAAAACATATCATAGAAAGAAATTCTAGACACGCAAATCATCATTACATAAATTTTATGTATGGAAATCTTCAGTACAAAAATTTTAATTAAAAAAATTTTCATTATGAAAATTTTAAGTACGAATATTTTCATTACAAAAATTTTAAGTATGAAAACCATAATTACGAAAATTTTAACTATGAAAAACATCAGTACAAAAATCTTCATTACAAAAATATTAAGAAAACATTTATAGACTATAAAAATTTGGACTAAGAAACATTTTAACTGTGAAAAATTTCAATACTACGATATATTTTAACAATGAAAATTTTGTACACTACGAAAAATATTATACTACGAAAAAATTTAGATTTCCAAAAAAAAACATTCTGAAAAAATTTTGAGCTACAAAAAAACTAATCATTATAAAATTTTTTGAATTAACTAACAAGAAAAAGTACTACCTCTGTTATAAAGAGTTTTTACTTTAAATATAATGTTTTCAAATATAAGTAAATAAGGAAGATTACCATACAGTTATCATTCAAATATTCTGTTTAATGTAATCAAATCTATCAGAGGGTAAAGATTTTGTGAAAATATCAGCAAGTTGATATTTTGTTCTGATAAAATGCAGAATGATATCTCTTTTAATCTTTATAATATTTTCAAAGTTGTTTTTATTACCAATAATATTCTAGGAACATCCACTATCCATGTAACATGTATTATTGTTTTTACCTTCTCTATTTTCCAAAAAATAAAAGAGTTAGACTTTCAAAAAATAAACATTCTTGGATCCGTAATCTATAGAAAGAAAAATCTTAAGAATCCGCATTTTCTTAGAAAAATAAGCTTTATGAAAATATCAATACTGAGTTATATTTAAGGATGAACTTTTTTCCCAATGACCACCACACTGAAATTTAGAACAGAATGGAGCACTTTGAGGAATAAGATGATTATTAGTAAAAATAGGTTTAGAATGGGTATAACCAAAACTAGATCAATTTCTTAGAGGTCATATTTGGGAATACATCTTGATGAAGTTTTCCATACCAAAGGTTATGTTCTACAAACACTTACTCAAGGAAAATATTTCATACTTTAGTTTAATTACAAAATTTTTACCCTAAAAAACATTATTTTTAGAAATAGAGCTAGTCTCTAAAATATGTTTCTTAGAAATTACGTTTTCAAGATCCTTAGAAAGATTATCCTTCTCAGAATTAACATCCTCAAGGTTTTTTGAAATAAATTCAAAAGAAAAAATATTCTTATCAACATATTTAGAAATATCTGATACTACATTGATAACAATAAAAATTCTTGAATTTTTATTATCAATATTTTTCATCATTTTAGAATTTTCATTCTCAAGATGTTTATCCAACATAGATACTTCTTCATATATTGGTAAATAATTATCTTCATTAGTAGTAGATTCTTAATCCAAAGATTCATAATATTTTCATTAACTATAATTAGCTTCCAAAGAAACATTTGTGATAGATTTACCATTGTGTACCTTATCCATCAGAAAATGATTTTAAATAGGTAATTTTTCTATTAAACCATGATTCTTCTTTCCAGAAGATTAATACTTTGAGGATTCATCATAAGAGTCCCCACCACTGGAAATAAATGTGTAATTATCTTTCAAAAAAGACTTATCATTAACAATGTATTACATATTTATATTATTCTCAGATTTCTTTTCCTTTCTATCATTTTTCTTAATAATATGAAAATTTTGCCTTATATGGACTACTCTATAACATTCATAACATGTAACATCTGATTCGTTCTTTTCATTATTATCATTCGTCTTGTATCTAAACTGAAAATTATTTTTCCCAACTATCTTGTTCATTTTTCAAGCAAGATTAGATATTTCATTCTCAAAATGTTCACTTTCACTAGATTCAGTTAAAATAGAAACTTTCATGCACTTTGATCTTGTAACCCTTTCAGGGGTATTTTCATTAGTAGTATTAAAAGACACACTAGAATTCCCATTTATCTTTTTATTGTTGGCAGCATCTCTCTTCATTTTGCATTCATGTGGAAGAATATTTCCAAATAATTCATTATGAGAAATATTGGTAACTTTCATATTCTCATATATGGTTGTCCTCTTAGATTCCCATTATTTGGGAAAGATGTATGTGATCTTCTCCACAATATCTGCATCATCTAATCCTTTCTCACACATATATTGTAAACTGTTAACAATAGTCATAAACCATTTTTGTACCTTACATATCGGTTCTCCATAAGGAATGTAGAAACCACGATATTTAGCTCTGAGCATGGCTCCTCTAGTTTCAATAACATTGGATGTACCAAGTGATTGACTTCAAGTTTCTTCCAAATGCATTTTTCTACTTCACAATATGAAATCTGGCTATATATATTTCTAGTCATATAACAAAGAAATGTATTACGTATATTATATTTTATTTGGTATTAGAGATTTTTTTGGTTGGTGAAAGTACTAACTTCCTTGTTAGGGATTTTATATCCTCCAGTAATCATGAAACAATTTTCTACACCAGTGTCGATAAAAAAAGTCTTCATATGATCTATCTAATTCTCATAATCATTACCATAAAAATAGGTGGTCTAGTATGATTTATTTTTTCAATTGAACCAATATTCATTCCTTCCATCTAAACGAATATATATTTCCACATAAAATTGTAAATAATAAAAGTTTGTAAACAAGTAAAAAAATTCCTAATCCAGGAAAATATTAAGAACCATGAAAAAATTAGCAAGGGAAAATTGTATGTGAATATAATTATTACAAAAACCTAATCTGATAACAATTTTAGGATTGAAATAATGATGTAGATTCTCAATATACAATACAATGGATGAATTGTATATATTTAAAATTCATTTGGAACCTTTACAGATGGTATAATAACATTCGTTTTTAACCTTAAGTAAAACTGTGTTTAATAATGTTAATCAAGTTAAATTCTCAAGTCCTATTAGTTTTACAAACATTATAGGTTTTGAAAATATGGTTCCAGAAGAGAAACATAATAAATGTTTACAAGGAAAATATTCTACATTAAAGTGTATAAAACCTTACTAATCAGGGTTTACAAAAGTACAAGGAAGTATAAGATAGTTATGAATTATTTAATAATCAAAATGCAATAGAAAATAAACATGAAACAATACAAGTAACAAGTATGAAATCTTTTAACCCAAAGAGTACGGTATCCAAAAACAAGTGACAATGGAACCTTGATTTATAAATTCACGGTAGTCTATCTTACCCACACCAGGGTAAGCCCTCGATAGGAAAATTGGAAGCTATCTTCTTATCCCCAGAATCCCTTGAACTTCATGGTAGCTGGAACATCTAACTTCCTCACCATGGATGTCCTAGAACATTAAGGTAGGTGGCACCACTGTCTTCCTATCATTGGAAGACCTCGACTGTACTCATCAACAATGAGGCTCGAATGAAGAAATATAAACAAGTTGTTCAGTACACACTAATCATGAGGATCTCTCTCTAGAAATTACTTCAACAACATGTGGTCTCTAGAGTGATAGTTAGTTATCCAAAAGTTTTGAGCACGTTCAAATGAGATCCTCTTTATAGGAACATCTCCAATGGTCGGAGACAACAGTCATATTTTTACTTGAATATCAGAGGGACCTATAAATGTGTCACTAAAAAAACAGTTATTTAGAAACATAATGTACAAAAACATTTCATAACTATAAAGAGGATAAACAAAATAAGGTTTATTGAACAAAATTTATTTTTTGGAGTCAAAGAAAAATAAAATTTTGGAGTCTATGCTAGTTAATATATGGATTCTATACTACATGGAAATTAAAATTCTATTTTCTAGAGAATTGTTTACCTAAAATAAATAGAATTATGAACCTGAATTCTGATGAGTTCTGAGTCTGATTTCATAAGAATTCGGATTTTGACATCCTAAGAGTTTGAAGTCTCATTTCATAGAACTCAGAGTCTGAATTCATAAGAATTCAGAGTCTGAATTCAGAGTGTTCATAGTCTGAATTCATAGAATATAGAGTCTGAATTTAGAGAGTTTGGATTCTGAATTCAGAGATCTATGAGTCTGAATTTACAGAGTTTGGAGTCTGATTTCAGAGAAATAATAGTCTGAATTCAGATATTTAGGAGTCTGAATTCAGAGAATTCGGATTCTGAATTCAAGGAATTCGGAACATGAATTCAGATCCTGAAATAGAATGATCAATATCAGTGTATTTATAGGATTCATAGGTTTTTCAATATGAAAATGAATATCACACTTAAAAATAAAATGAGTTAGATTTAGATGAACTAAAATATGGAGAATGAAAATAGGTAAGGATGAATTTTCATTCTGGAAGGAAAATTTTCCTTATTAAGATAATAATTAGGGGAAATGAAAATTTCCTTAAGATAGAGTGTTTGTGATTTTCAAAACATGAAGTAACGGAAAAGTCATAAAGAACATTTATTTACTCAACAAGATTAATATACAAAATGAACCCAGAGGTAGAATTTTTTTTATATCCATCAATATGTCCTCTCACATTCACATAGGTATATCTATGTGTTTATGATACCCAATAGGGAAATTATGTTCTCATATTATCTACTGATTGAGTTGGTTTTTCATCATGAACATTAGTATGGAGCATGCCATTTTTTGAAACTAGATCCTATAAAAATGTAACAATATATCGTAGATATTTTTGGTAACATGTTGATACAACAATTTGATTGATTTTTCTGTTGATTTATATGGATGAAATTATCCTTGTTTATTAATTGAGTGCATGGAATGGGTACCATACATCATAGTAAATGTATGGATAATGAACAAAACATTTGGAATCATTTGTATCATTGAAGGTATTATTTATAGTTCATGAACCCTACATATTAAATCAATTATACGATTTCAATCATACTATTCTTTATTATCACTTCACAAAACAACACTACATTTTACTAGGTAAGTCATTGAGTTTTAAATTATTGATTATTTTCTATCTTTTTAATATTATGTTTCCAGAATTTGTATCTCCTTAAGGATGACCAAAAAAACCATTTTAACTGATTAGATTATTCTTATTTCAATTTCATGTAATGATTTACATTGATAATAAAAATTCAAATAATAATCATGATGGTGATTTTTGTTATAATTTTATATATAGTGACATTTATGGATCTATTTGAGAAGGATAAATTTTTCTATCTTATTGAATACTATGTGTTCTTTAGCCTAAAAATATGTTGTGTATTTTGTTATATTTATATTCCTATGTGATAAATTACATCATCTATGGTTATATAAATAGTTATACATTGAACTAAAATATTTTTTGATCCATTTATGTTTGATCAATAAGATTATTTACTTTTATCTAATTTATAATATTGTTTTGTAGCAATTAAAAACATCTACCAGAGACAGTCATTACAGTCATGTATATTAATCTTCTTCTGAGTATATTTGTTATGTTTTTTTCATAAATAATGTGAAGAAACATGCATTCCATTAAAGTTTATTTTTTTGTTTTGTGTACATTATTGAATATTGTCAACCTATATCATTTTTTGCTGAAACTATATGATTAACCTCTTATTATACTTATACATCTCATCTATTTTCTATTTGAGGTTTGATTTTAAATGGTGTATAATGCTGATTTTCATAACGTTTTTCTATGATTTGATAAGTTTAGATACCTATCAAATAAGAAGTCCATTTAAAAAATCATTTAGGGTATCAAATACTTGATCTCAACTATAGAGGTATTATGATAAGGGGGCATATTTATTTAAAATCGACTCACTCACTGGGAAAAAATTACTTGAATTTAATAGGGGATCCTTGTTCCCAAAACCACTATAAAAATATAGGTGTTCTTTTTATATTATTTTTTTCTTCTTATCTGATTTAATGGAAAAAAATACATATCATTACATTACATATATTTGGATAAGATATGATTCTATAATTATTTATAAATAGAAACAATTCAATCCACTCTAATTTTTCTTTATATTATTATGACCAAAAAATTGATCTCAAATGAAGGGATCAATTGGATATATTTAATTGTTTCTATTCAAAAAGATTTTTTTATTTCTATCATGTTTCGACAATTTTTATTATATTCTAGAATATATTAGTTATCATTCTCATTCAATTATATGCATAAATTTCTATTAAAATTAATATCTATGTGGAAATATTTAGTTTTGGTCTAACAATACCGAGTTAAATATTTGGATCATGATAAATCTAAATTGGTGATCATAGAGAAGGTATGTAGATAATCAATTCTCATTAATTATATAGTGATAATTATAGATCCTGGAAATAATATATTATTAATTATTTGTATTAAAATGGAATAAGAGTCTATTTAAAATTAGGAAATCCCTATGAAATTCATAAGTAGGAACTAGATAAGTGGAATACTACTCAAGAGAATGATTTTGATATTAATTCCGAATCAATTAATGTTTTCATTTATATATTATGATCTATTGATTTCAATAAATATTATTTGTGTACTACATCATATGAGAAATGTAAATTTTTTTATATGTTCTATAGAGGAACTGATAATTCAGGAAAAATAATAAACAACACAACAGAATAAAAATGTTATACATTCATGATCCTTTAATATAAATAAATCACTATGATGAATTGGGTATTGATAAAATTATAACTATAATTTATTATATAATTATATTAAAAATATATTATCAGGATAAATAATTATTAATAAAATATTCCATTGAAACCTTAATTATGAACGATGATGAGTTGGGAGATTGAGATAAAAGAATATTTTTTATCCAAAACGAAAAAAATCCAAGTAACAATGGATTAATACTCTAATTCAGGTCAATCTAGTTCGTTTAGGGATCTATAAAATTTCTCAATTATTAGTTAAGAAAAATATATAAAAAATAAATGATAATGTTAAGAAGAATGATGAAAATGATGTTAGATTTTATAAATGCAAGATGAAATGTCAAATGATTTTATATTTTCTAGTGCGTAAATATAGAATGGAATGAAAATATAAATGTAATGGTAATAATGTTATAAAGACTGACTAAAGTTATTCTAATGGTTCAATTAATACACCTAATAAAAAATTTGATTTTGAGAATAAATATCTACTATTAAAATTGTGTCTTATTGTCTATGATGATGAGGTACAATTCTCTTACTCTCTACTAACTAATTTTTATAATCATTCTTTTGATGATAAAAAAATTACTTTTTTATGAATAAAGATAGATTTAAATAATTATAGAAAGAGAATAGAAAATATATAATCATATATGATGTTATATCTATGGATAAATATAATTTTTCAAAGAATAATACATATTTATGATATAATCATTCAAAAAAATTGTGTATTTTAGATGAAAATATAATTTATAACATTTTACATGAATGTAATACAATAAATAATTCATCTAACAAGATTATGCAGTGAAAAAATTGTCTTTATGGGATACTTTGTAAATATAAAATTTAATAATTTATTTTTATTATTCTCTATAAAAGATAAAATCCAAAATTATATAGGATATATTTTTTCCAAATCATTAAATTTAATAGTCTAACCACTTTCATATTTTCTCATGGTAAAATAAATTTTCATTATGCTTATAAAAATAATTTCAAAATCCGCAGTTATATGATTCTATAAATATTTATTATTCAATCAATTTTAAAAAATATATTTATGAAAAAATAAGCTCAATATAATTGAATTTTACTCATAAATTATTATTTTATAATAATATAAAAAAATTATATTTTTACCAAAAGTTAAATTTATAATATAACATTAGTGAATGTGGAATAGACCTCATTTTTGTATCATTAAGTGTCTTCTTGAAAAATATTTTTTTCATTTGTATCTATTTCTGATTAATTTATTTTACATCATATAACCTAATATATAGAAGTTTTTTTGTTAAAATTAATAATCATTAATGATTAAATATTATAATCCATTAATTTTATAATTTTAAATATTAAATTAACAAACTATTTTATACAGGGGGAGTGAAACTTTTAAACGATTATTTTGGTCACATGTTGTAGAGACCCGAAGCCTGACGTACATGGACTTTAAATTTCTTTTGCGGAATACTTAATACATAACAAAAACAGACACACAAGGATCGTAATAGTTTAGTGTCTTTGGAAACTCGGAATATAAACTTCTAATCATGTTGAAATATCTTCGACAACTCCCATAATGATCTTCTACTTTTTGTTTCCTTACCTAAAATCTTTCTTTTAATCTTGGGGAAAAAGAAAACATATAAAGGGTGAGCTCAAATGCTCAGTAAGTGTAAGCATGGATAAAATAAAACAAATCATATACATTTGAACTTAAAAAGATGAACATAATGTTTAAACATCAAAAGCTTGAGCAATGACTTAAAACATGGAAGTACGTAAGGCATAGATCATAAAGAAACACTGAGCATGATAAAATAGCATGGGAATAAAACATGAAATTGTGGAAACCATTAAGAACATGTTATGATTTCCATAGTAGCCAAGACATTGCTGCCAAGACCATCTTAGTGGACAAAGTCTCTTTCTGAAATGAGTTCACTCCTCATTCTAGTCCTGTATTACTGAACCGGTTTAACTTGCCGTTCCAGCCATGTCTATCTCATGAGATATAAAATCATTACCCAACGCATTGGAGGAAGATATAGGTCCCACCCATCTCATAATGAAATCATTATTACTTGTGCCACATCATAAAAATAAATCATTCATCATAACCCAACAAATAAAATTGGTTTCATAAACATCATTCCATCATCACTTAATCCATATAAAATAAATGGACATCATTTCATAATAAGAAAAGTGAAACCATGTAAATCATAGAGACTTTATACTTGAAACATACACATATGAAATAATGTCATCTTAGATGAAAAATGGTTTTGATAAAACACTTGAAATGAATTCTTGAGGAAAATATCCTTTCTTCTTCAAAATGATTTTTCGTTTCACAAAATGTCATCAAATATTAAAAGAAAAGGATTTTTTTGAAAATAGTCTTGAAATAATTTGGAGGAAGCTTCATAAAAATAAGGCTTTATAAAACCGTAAAAATCCGTTTGTGCCGTATAAGTTAAAAAAACATTCTTCTCGTACTTTTGTCGGAAATGTAAAAAGGAACCTTGTTTTGAAAACGACAAAAGATTCCTTTCATATATTTTACTAAAAAATCACCAATAGGTAAAATTTGATTTAAACAATTTGTATAAGGATAGAAATAATATTAAATATTTAAGAAACATGGATGTGGATGATAAATATAACCCCAGTAAATACCTACGATTAAACAATCTCGGATAAGAATGAGATTGCAAAATTATCCCTTACCTTATGTCCGATATGCTTTGTACGTATCCGAAACTCTTGTATAATTATTTAAATAATGTCATTAACTTATTACAGAATCATATTCATTGTTATGATATCATATATGGTTCATTTATGACTTCATATTACCCGTTCTTTTGTAAATTCCATTTTAAAGAAGTGTTTTGGGTAAAATCGTTTCATTTATCGTAGGTGTTTGGACTTGTTGTTCTTGACATTATTATTACATATATCATGATTTACTTACTTCCAGAATATAAAACATGATTTATATATAATATATATTTAGTATATATATATATATAATATATAGATAAATGAAATGAAACACACCGTTCATGGAGACGGTAGTCCGTACGTACGCATGAACGTTGTTTTCCTTTCCTTATTGTCTTGAATGGAAGTAAGTAGATGACATGCATATATATATACATAAATCCAGTATATTTACCATGTCATATATTTCATTATTATTCATTATATATAGTTTATAATCATTCTGGAATGGTTAACATGGATAATGAATCTCATCGCGTCGTGGAGACGGTAGTCCGTACGTACGCACGAGCGATGATATCATTCCCATGGTCGTGGAATTGTGTTGAGGTGTATTTATACTATTTCATTATCAATATCACTTTATAATAATCATATATAGTTACTCATTACACCATTATACCCATCCAATTAAGGTGGTGGCATAAAATAGATTACACCACGGCGTGGAGACGGTATTCCGTACGTACGCACGCGCGGTGATTTCCTTTTTCCGTAGGATGGATTGAAGGTTAATTAGAGTTGTTTCATATTTATAATAAAATATCAGTATATAATAAATAATTATGTTATTAATTTACCATTAAACAACTAAAGAAGAATAAGTTGAAGAAGAATGGAATTGAAAAAGATCGGTAATGGATATTACCTCTTTTTGACGCGCCTTCTCTTAACCTCCACATAAAGAACTAAGGATGGTCTTTGAAGAAGACCAGAACCTCTAGGATGATACTAGGGAAGTGGATAATAGATTTTTGCAGGGTTTTGCAGAGCATGAATTCTCAAATTGGTGTTAGGAGGAGAGGGAGGAGGTGCCCTTTTATAAGGGAGGAGAGGGGCACCTTAGGAAAATCTCAGACTATTATTTTATATTAAGGTCAAATTCGGTTTATAATGCTTCCAAAGGGTCTTATTTCTAAGATAAGGTGGGGATGGGTCGAAAGCCTCTCATCCAATAGGATTTAGACAAGTTTAGGTTATTATTTTAACCTTATCAATTAGATTTAACTCTAAGTTAAATAAATTAACTTTTACCGTGTCTTTTTGTTTTCTTACACTAAATGGTTAATAAACATAACATAACAAGCCAAAATAACCCCAAGTTTTTTATTATTAATATATATATCCTTTTCTAAGTCATTTGTCCAAACCTTATATTTTTAGGAATTAAATAACAATAAATAATACAATATTTGTTTTAAAAACTAATTTATATCAATTTTGACACTATTTGGTTCATGATTTTTATAAAATTCATAACAGAATGATAAGTTCGAACCATGTCACTTAAAGCAACAATAACATTTCATAGTAACCTAAAAAATTAGTGTAATTCATAAAAAGTCTCAAATTAAATTTATTTGGGCATTTATAACATCAATTATGTTAATATTTGCTTAAAAAGGTAATTACTGCAGCATCGTTGTGTCATAAATAAATTAACTTATATAAAGTCTAAAAATTACAAATAAAATATCATTATTTAGGAAATAATTTTATCTTACTAATGAATATTTATAGTCGAATTTATCTTATTTATAACCCTATATTAAAAATGATATACTTATTAATCTTTGATTTTAACTCTTTTAACCATTCTTTAAATAAATTAATAATAAATGTCCTAATCTAATCCAAGTGGGCCTAAATGATCATATTTTATTCATAAGGTTGTTTTTGGTCGAATTAAATTTGTCCAATAGAATTAGTACATGTGTTACGGTAATAATAATATCATTTGTTCCCTTAATTACCCTATTTTCTTTTAACCGTGGTAAATAAAAGTAAAAAGTTACTATTCACCAAAAATTATTTTCATCTCATTGAACCACATTTTACTTACTGACATCAACTGTGTCTCTCAGATTTTTGAAATTCCACTCACAGAAGTGGTAAAATTATGTTTTATGAAGAATTCATTTTTTAACTTCCACTTAGTGGTTTCACTATTCATCAAATATTTATGTTTTTCTGAAAAATACCGAAATTTCACCCTAAGCTATATTTGATATTCTGAATTCAAAAATGAAGAATATTTTACCAAATTCATAACATATAAGTTTCATTAATTAATTTTATAATTAAATCCCACTGTTAAAACAAGTAGCGTGTTTTTAAGAAACAATATCTATCAAAAGATTGACACTCGTTTATGTCCAATCTCAATGCGATATTAATTACATTGACAACCATTGGATTAAATGGTAAAAATATATTCTATTTACACTTTAAAAGCATTAAATATTATAATTTAACCATATAATGTATTGCGATGAAAAAAGTTTTTTTAAATTAAAATATAGAGTGTTTTTACTATTCATTAAAATATGAAAGTTATCAGAATAGTATGAAAAATTTATCCAACGTAAAATTTTATATCCTGATTCTAAAGAACAATTAAATTTTTTCATATTGAACATATAAACTTGTCAAAAACTAAATTTAAAGTGGGTGCGCCATCAAAAGGTGACGAAACTGCATTTTTTTAAAAATACTTATTTTACCCGAAAAAAAATTATTTTGTTCTCATAACATGTTCGGTAAGATAATGTCATAAAATATAAAATTTAGTTAACACTATTCATAATGGCTAGTTCATAACAATATTATAATAATATATCTTTGTTTAGTAAAACCCGGTATTGCGTACAACACACGCTATCGAGGAAGGTCGCGATTGTGTGTAATGCAAGCCAAGTCAGGGTTGCGTGTAGTGTACGACTCCTTTGTTGATGCGTATAATAGAATACAACCATATTTTATTTATACATTTAATATATATATATATATATATACACTCAATGTTGCGTAGAATAACTTCTATCAAACGAACTTGAAATTGTGTATAACATGAGCCAAGAATAGTGTTGTGTATACTGCAGGCTAATACGGTGTTGCGTATAGCGCAACATAATCATGGTGTATCGTACAAAAGAAGATATGAAAGAATTTAAAAGGAATATATCTTATAAAATATCGGGTTATTACATTCTACCCCCCTTAAAATGAATTTCGCCCTCAAAATTATTTGGGGTTATAAATGGTTTTCTAATTGAAAGTTTCTTTAATTGAAACCCACATCGTAAAATGGAATAAAAAAATTTATCTTTAAAAACTAAAGTATGAAACGTAATGGTTAACCAAGTTAACTAATCACTGGGTATCCACATAGGAGAACATAGGTGAAAATATGGACATGTAAGAGAAATCTATCCGTCATGTTCTGATGGAGAGTGGTAGAGAACATGGCTAGGAAAAATCCAACAATCACGAAGCCAAAGATTTGTGACGATCTAAGGTACCATCTGATTCGTCAGATATAAGAGAACTAGGACAACATTTTTGGTTTTCACGATCATTTCTCTAATGTTGATGAATTAAAATAAATACTTACATGATTTTCGTTTAATCTTACTATTGTTCGTGAATTGAACAATTTCCACTTCATCTCTTAATGAAATAAAGTTGAATTTGTTATTAATGAAGCATTAGCAGATCATGTGATAGAATGATGGGTCATTCCATCTGTTTCAAACAAAAGGTTAGAAAATGTTGTCAAATATACATAAGTCCATCTATGGTGTGGTTAAATGTATATGATTTCAAAAATGAACTTATACTTCATATATCATACTGCGTAATAAAATAAAACTAGTTTCTAATCACCAGGGACTTCCTGTAGGCCAGTGGTAGGCGACAAAGGCCAGTCGCACTTTAGTTGTGGGTTCGATTCCCACAGCCTTGTTCGACGTGATGGGTTTTCTCCTGTCCTGCAGGTTGTCCTTTTTCTAAACCTATATTACTATAACATCCCATCAATAATATCGAAAAAACGTCTATCCTTAAACAATACTAACTTATGTCCAACATAATCCATTCCAATCTTTAGGCTTATCCATAATACTTCATTCCACTCTCATAATATAGTGAAAACGATTACCAGAGATTTAATACCATCGTTGATCCCCATATATCATAAGATATGACTTGTTGGTCACATTCTAAACATTTAATGGCCTTAATCATGTATTCTCTTGAATACCCAATGAACCTTAGTGAAAGCATGAATGCAGTTAAACGTTAACACTTTCCACATACCAAAATCTTCAAAATTCTATATACTCAAACCATGATATCACTTAGTCCTTATATAAATCATGAGCTCATGAATACAATCAAACATATCATTATCTTCTTATTCCTTCATTGTGCGCATATAAACTGAATCAAAAATATTTGAATCACTTTTCATGGTTACCGGTACCATAAACTTATTGAAACCCAATATATACAAATACAAAAAATATTCTAATACACCATAAAAGTACCTCAACAACATTATTCTTGAATACCAATACATAAATACTTGAATCCATCCTCTTCAATGATTGTCCTGGAATAAGTCCTTCCTTGATTTAGAAGTAACTTTTTAGGTCAGGGCATTGAACATGTTCTCCACAAATAAGACATTGAAATCCATAACAGTCTGTCACTCTATGACCCTTTTCTCCACACAGATAACATTTGTCCCTCCATTTGAGGTATTCCTCAAGGTTCTTCTTCCCTTATTTATAAATCTCAATCTTCCTTTCTTTATGCTCCTCAACATGCGAACATGCATAAAAATCTATCTTCCTCTTATTTGATGAATTAGGCATACCATTAAATTTCACCTTGTTAGTCATATATCGTGATGACTGATTCGGCATAATCACAATATCTTTCTCTCTAGGCATTATGCAATTTTTCTGCTCATAGTCACCAATTTGTCCATTGGATTCAATGTTAACCGAATTATTTCTAGTTCCCTCCATTGACTAAAACAAAAAAATAATTCTCTGAGAGGCAAAAATCATGCTTGTGAAAACAACATAATAAATGGGGATTACCCTTAATGTCTATCATCTTAGGTTAAATTCTAAGATTGTTACAGTAGTTCTAGGACTATATCCTATATGTATTCTTATCCTTAGGTACATCCCTAGACATACCTTAGAAATATCTCTAGGGATCTCACTAACGTTTTAGCATCCTAGTTTCCAAAGGTAGACTAAACCTTTCCTCTGATACCAACTGTAGAGACCCGAAGCCTGACGTACATGGACTTTACATTACTTTTGCGGAATACTTAATACATAACAAAAACAGACACACAAGGATCGTAATAGTTTAGTGTCTTTGGAAACCTGGAATATAAACTTCTAATCATGTTGAAATATCTTCAACAACTCCCATAACGATCTTCCACTTTTTATTTCCTTACCTAAAATATTTCTTTTAATCCTAGGGAAAAAGAAAACCTATAAAGGGTGAGCTCAAATTCTCAGTAAGGGTAAGCATGGATAAAATAAAACAAATAATATACAATAGAACTTAAAAACTTGAAAATAATGGTTAAACATCAAAAGCTTGAGCAATGTCATAAAACAGTGAAGTACGTAAGGCATAGATCATAAAGAAACATTGAGCATGATAAAATAGCATGAGAATAAAACATGAAATTGTGGAAACCATTAAGCACATGTTATTATTTCCATAGTAGCCAAGACATTGCTGCCAAGACCATCTTAGTGGACAAAGTCCCTTTCTGAAACGAGTTCACTCCTCATTCCAGTCCTGTATTACTGAACCGGTTTAACTTGCCATTCCAGCCATGTCTATCTCATGAGATATAAAATCTATACCCAATGCATTGGAGGGAGATATAGGTCCCACTCATCTCATAATTAAATCATTCTTACTTGTGCCACAACATAAACATAAATCATTCATCATAACCCAAAGAATAAAATGAGGTTCATAAACATCATTCCATCATCACTTAATCCATATAAAAAAATGGACATCATTTAATAATAAGAAAAGTGAAACCATGTAAATCATAGAGACTTTATACTTGAAACATACACATATGAAATAATTTCATCTTAGATGAAAAATGGTTTTGATAAAACACTTGAAATGAATTCTTGAGGAAAATATCCTTTCTTCTTCAAAATCATTTTTCTTTTCACAAAATGTCATCAAATTTTAAAAGAAAAGGATTTTGTTGAAAATATTCTTCAAATATATTGGATGAAGCTTCATAAAAATAAGGCTTTATAAAACCGTAAAAATCCATTCGTTCCGTATAAGTTAAAAAAACATTCTTCTCGTACTTTTGTCGGAAATGTAAAAAAGAACCTTGTTTTGAAAACGACAAAAGATTCATTTCATATATTTTACTAAAAACTCACCAATATGTAAAATTGGATTTAAAAAATTGTATAAGGATAGAAATAATATGACATATTTAAGATACATGGATTTGGATGATAAATATAACCCTAGTAAATACTTATGAGTAAACATTCTCGGATAAGAATGAGATTGCAAAATTATCCCTTACCTTATGTCCGATATGCTTTTTACGTATCCGAACCTCCTGTATAATTATTTAAATAATGTCATTAACTTATTACAGAATCATATTCATTGTTATTATATCATATATGGTTCACTTATGACTTTATATTAGTCATTCTTTTTTAAATTCCATGTTAAAGAAGCGTTTTGGGTAAAATCGTTTCATTTATCGTAGGTGTTTGGACTTGTTGTTCTTGAAATTATTATTATTTATTTCATTATTTACTTACTTCCAGAATATAAAACATGATTTATATATCATATATATTCAGTATATATATATATATATAGATAGATAAATGAAATGAAACACACCGTTCATGGAGACGGTAGTCCGTACGTACGCATGAACGCTGTTTTCCTTTCCTTATTGTATTGAATGGAAGTAAGTAGATGACATACATATATATACACATAAATCCAGTAGATTTACCATGTCATATATTTCATTATTATTCATTATATATACTTTATAATCATTATTGAATGGTTAACATGGATAATGAATCTCATTGCGTCGTGGAGACGGTAGTCCGTACGTACGCACGAGCGATGATATCATTCCCATGGTCGTGGAATTGTGTTGAAGTGTATGTATACTATTTAGGTATCAATATCACTTTATAATAATCATATATAGTTACTAATTACACCATTATACCCATCCAATTAAGGTGGTGGCAGAAAATAGATTACACCACGGCGTGGAGACGGTATTCCGTACGTACGCATGCGCGGTGATTTCCTTTTTCTGTAGGATGGATAGAAGGTTAATTAGAGTTGTTTCATATTTATAATAACATATCAGTATAAAATAAATACTGATGTTGTTACTTTACCATGAAACAAATAAAGAAGAAGAAGTTTAAGAATAATGAAATTGAAAAAGATTGGTAATGGATATTACCTATTTTTGACGCGCCTTCTCCTAAACTCCACTTAAAGAACTAAGGATGGTCTTTGAAGAAGACCAGAACCTCTAGGATGATACTAGGGAAGTGGAGAAGAGATTTGTTCAGGGTTTGGATGATCTTGAATGCTCAAATTTGTGTGAGGAGGAGAGGGAGGAGGTGCCCTTTTATAAGGGAGGAGAGGGGCACCTTAGGAAAATCTCAAAATATTATTTTATATTAAGGTCAAATTAGGTTTATAATGGTTAAAAAGGGTCTTATTTCTAAGATAAAGTGGGTATGGGTCTAAATACTCTCATACAATTGGATTTAGACAAGTTTAGGTTATTATTTTAACCTTATCAATTAGATATAACTCTACGTTAAATAATTTAACTTTTACCGTGTCTTTTTTTTTTCTTACACAATATGGTTAATAAACATACCATAACAAGCCAAACGAACCCCAAGTATTTTATAATTAATATATATATCCTTATATAAGTCATTTGGCCGAACCATAGATTTTTAGGAATTAAATAACAATTAATAATATAATATTTGTTTTAAAAACTAATTTATGTCAATTTTGACACTATTTGGTACATGATTTTTATGAAATTTATAAAAGAATGATAAGTTCAAACCAAGTTACTTAAATCAACAATAACATGTCATATTAACCTAAAAAATTAGTTTAAGTCATAAAAAGTCTAAAATTACATTTATTTGGGCATTTATAACATTAATTATGTTTATATTTTCTTAAAAAGGTAATTACTGCATCATCGTTGTGTCATAAATAAATTATGTTATATGAAGTCTAAAAATTACAAATAAACTATAATTATGTAGGAAATATTTTTAGATTTATAATTAATATTTATAGTCGAATTTATCTTATGTATAACCCTATATTAAAAATGATATACTTATTAAACTTTGATTTTAACTATTTTAACCATTATTTAAATAAATTAATAATAAATATCCTAATCTAATCCATGTGGGCCTAAATGGTCATATTTTATTCCTAAGGTTGTTTTTGGTCAAATTACACCTGTCCAATAGAATTAGGATATGTGTTAGGGTAATAATAATATCATTTTTACCCTTAATTACCCTATTTACTTTTAACCGTGGTAAATAAAAGTAAAAAGTTACTATTCACCAAAAATTATTTTAATCTCATTGAACAACATTTTACATACGGACATCAATCATGTCTCTCGGATTTTTGAAATTCCACTCCCATAAGCGGTAAAATTATGTTTTATGAAAAATTCATTTTTTTAACTACCACTTAGTGTTTTCACTATTCATCAAAAATTGATGTTTTTCAGAAAAATACCAAACATTCACCGTAATCTATATTTGATATTACGAATTCAAAAATGATGTCTATTTTACCAAATTCATAACATATAAGTTTCATTAATTAATTTTATAATTAAATCCCACTGTTAAAACAAATAGTGTGTTTTTAAGAAACAATATCTATCAAAAGATTGACACTCGTTTATGTCCAATTTCAAAGTGATATTAATTTCATTTACAACCATTGGATTAAATGGTAAAAATATATTCTATTTACACTTTAAAAACATTAAATATTATAATTTAACCATATAATGTATTGCGATGAAAAAAATTTTTTTAATTAAAATATAGCGTGTTTTTACTATTCATTAAAATATGAAGGTTATCAGAATAGTATAAAAAATTTATCCAAAGTAAATTTTTATATCATGATTCTAAAGAACAATTAAATTTTGTCATATTGAACATATAAACTTGTCAAAAACTAAATTTAAAGTGGGTGCGCCATCAAAAGGCGGCGAAACTGCATTTTTTTAAAAATACTTATTTTACCCGAAAAAAAATTATTTTGTTCTCATAACATGTTTGGTAAGATAATGTCATAAAATTTAAAATATAGTTAACACTATTCATAACGTCTAGTTAATAATAAAATTATAATAATATATCGTTGTTTAGTAAAACTCGGAATTGCGTACAACACACGCTATCGAGGAAGGTCGTGATTGTGTGTAATGTAAGCCTAGTCAGGGTTGCGTGTAGTGCATGACTCCTTTGTTGTTGCGTATAACAGAATCCAACCATATTTTATTTATACATTGAATATATATATATACACACTCAATGTTGCGTAGAATAACTTCTATCAAACAAACTTGAAATTGTGTATAACATGAGCCAAGAATAGTGTTGCGTATACTGCAAGCTAATACGGTGTTGCGTATAGCGCAACATAATCTTGGTGTATCGTACAACAGAATATATGAAAGAATTTAAAAGGAATATATCATATAAAATCTCAGGTTATTACACATGTTTTGAAAGTTATATATTTTTTCACTCTATTATGTTATGGGATGAATTAACTCATTGAAACATTTTTAACCCCTGAATATTCCCTTTGATTTTATAATATATTTTTACAGAAATTATTTATTTTAACATCATGTAATTAAATTATATATTATAATATGTTTTAAAAATGATAAAATATTTGAATATGTGTAACTATTTTAAAAACACATTATTATTTTAAAATCCCTTATTATTATATTTAAAAATAATTCTTATATCTTCTTATTAAAATATTTTAGGAAGAGGATATAATTACGGAATATTATATTATATTACTTTTATTAAAAAACATATAATAATTTATTTAAATCAAAATAAATGATATATATATACATGGTCTTAATTAATAATTTTTTCCTTCTTTAAAATAATTCTATTTTGATTTTATATATATATATATGTGAAATTCTATTATTTTATTGTATTCATATATAATATTTTGTTACCAAAATTATATTGTCATCAATAAAACATGAATTGTTTTCTTAGATATTTTTTCTTATGAAACTAAAACAATGATGTGATATTTTAAAAATAAATTCCTTCTTCCTTCGAACCCTAATTGAAATTATTCCTTAATACCATTCATCACATTCTTCTTCCTTCCATATTATGTCAAATTTAAAAAACATTATTAAATCTACTTCATGATACAGAAAGCGGCTATGGGTATCTAGATTTGATAGATATAATCATCAAATTTTAATGGTTCAAGGTATTCAAGGTGTATTTTATAAACATTATTTAGTATACACTGATTAGTATTCATTTTTTGAAATATATAATATGATTGTTCATTTCCTGGCTCTTTGATTGTTCGTGTTTGAGAACTGAAATATTATTCAGTAAAGGATTCCTTAGTAAACAATTCTTGTAAATTTATAGAACTTATTGGTTTTAAAGATCAAGAAGGATAATATTTTCAAAATATCAAAAGTTTCTATTCCATGTATAATGAATATAGTTGATGGAGTAGATTCGATCTTTAGAAATTATTTTATTATTTGTGATAGAGGATTGGAATCTATGTGTAGCATTTTGGATTTGTGTGCGTTAAAAATGAATGAAGATCATAAAATTTTTTGGACGTATTATAAATATCTACAAGATTTTTTTTGAGTTTAGATTTTGAATATCTTCGAATAATCTATCATAGTCTATAGAAATGTTCAATTTTAAGAGAATAAAATGATTCATTGTAAGTATAGATAGTATGTCAATTTGTGAAGAAAAGAATAATATCTATTTCTAAATAAGATTACAATTATATAAAATCATTCTTAATTAAAAAAATTATTCTTTAATAGATCATTGAGCTAAAAAATTTCAATGGGTAATGGAAATGGTTTCACGAATCTAGATGCAGTGACTAAAAAAGATCATTGTTTGCAGTGTGAAGATGAACCCTTTAACAATACTAATTTACATGATACATTTTCACATCCAACAACGTATTCTATCTAATCCATTGAGTCCAAACTGTTTGTAATCACATATTTTTAATTAAAATAATTTCTATTATGAAATAATTTTTCTTCTATTTTATGATTCTAATCATTTTCTGTCTAAACAGATTAAATCTATGAATTTATTTCATAGCTGAAAATAAAATTTACTAATAAATATATAAAAAATTAAAATATTCCTTAATATATCTTATAATTAAATTTAGATGTCACAAAAGTGTGTGAAATATGATGGTTTAAAAACAATTTTATTTTCCATTGGGTGAAAATATTAGTTTAAATGTTTTTTTCATAGAGAAAATTTGGTTAAACAAAACATTTAAATAATGTTGTTATAAGTATTTTTAAAAAATTTTATTAAACAAATAGTAGATTTTATCATGATATTTGTCTATATGATTATCTATGAAATATTTTAATAATTATTTCAATTTAATATTTAAAAATTATATTCCTATATTGAGACATTTTATAAAATTATATATTATATATCAATGATCCGTAAAATATAACTCTGAAATTATTTTATTAAATTTTAGTGGTGTTTTTATTCATCAAAATGGACCTATTATTAGGAATGTTATCACCAAACCATTTCATCGATTTAAAAATGTTTTTTGATGCTCAAGAATTAACATAATTTAATTAAATAATGAAAATAATTATGTGTTCTTATAGATTATATTTCATGAGATATTATGATTTTCAAATGTTATTTTTATGTTATTCTATTTTCTAATATATTCTAAATAAATTTAAAAGGATTTTGGGAACCCTATTTATAAACTACGTTATTAGTGGATCATATGTGGTGGGAACCGTATTATTTGTTTGTGATATTAGTTTTGTAAGAATATGTTTCTATTGAATTTATTAATCATCTACCATGAATTTTGGTATAACATTAAGTCAATAAAAATAAATTTGGAATCAACATTAATTTTTAATAGATAACATATATTTTTGAAACCCTATATTTGAAATCAACTGTATTTTTAAACTAAAAATTTGAAGTATGTCACCTCCAATAAAAACCTAATTTTGACTTAGTCAAACAATGAGATTTAATTTAGTTGTCATTTCATCATATTTTAAAATGATATCACTTGAATTGGGACCTCATTAATGAAATCCATTGACATATTAAAATGACATTTTTTTAATATATTATGTCATTGTCATTTATAATAGATGTTAAAATATCATCTAGGTTTTCAAATTCAAATTCGACTCATAATGATTGGTTTTACTATATAATTTCATTTATAAATATTTATGGTTCATTTTGATCATGATAAATTCCAGAATAACATTAAATTATTAGAGTTTATTCTTATTAAAATGATGGTGTGTATTAAATGTTATAGTTATTTATGTTTGTTCCACAACATGATCATTCATTCATTAAAGATATATACTTTTAAGGGATACATGTTTTTATAACATCATCTATGATATACATGTTATTACTACAATACCTATTTGTTAATAATTTTTTTCCATGTCAAATAAACGATCAGATCAACACCATAGAGAAATTATTTTTTACCACCTATTGATTGATTCTTTAACTAATGTCTTATAAATAAGCTGAAGTTTTGATATGTGACATTACATATTATTTTTTGTTGTTTTGAATTAGTTATGATCATTTAATTTTTACAATTTTTACTACAACTTTAAGATCAACATTTTGTTTGACTTCTACATTTCATCAATTTTATACTAAAGTGTTGAAATCTGATACTCAATTGAAGTGGAGTTTCATATTTTGGAAAAATTATTTTTATAGAATGGTTCCAAGAAAAATAAACACATTTCCCCATAAAAGCCTTGTATATTGTCATCTATATCCACCTAATTGTGGATATATAATGATACATGGTTATGATTACTGAAAAAATTAAGATCGCTAATAAAGAATTGGTTTAGTGTAGTAGGGGATAATTATTGCTTAAATAATATCAATATTATTCTCTTAAAATAATCTAATTTTCACTGAATAGTTCATTTAATGAAATGAATAATAAATATCATTACATAACAGAAATAAATACAAAATTTGATTATGTGATGTTTGATAAAAGGAGACAATTCACACCACCTTATGTTATTCAAATTATTTAAACAGAATAAATAAACTGGGGTTCAATAAGAATTATGATTTATGATTATCATATACTAATTCTGTATACTTATATATTTTGGAGAATACATTTTCCATGAACATAAGATGATTTTTTCATTATCTCTATGTGCCCAATGGGAATCTCTGTGAGAAACATAGTCCTACATAAACTATACCTTTGATTCAACCCAGTGAAACTCCTCTAATTGATTAATCATAAAAATATCTACAATCATTTGGAATTGTTAAAATATACAATAATCATGCTATACTAAATAATGATATACCATTAACTCCTCTATCACACTCGATGTATCATTATATTAATAAATTACACACCATATATTCATTATCCACACATTTAATATGATGATTACCTTCTGTTATGTATATTATATCTTGAAATCATAGTTCTGGTGAATCTCCACCCACCTCCATTTTTCTAGGTATAAGAACACAATAGAAAAGTTTCACCGCGGAATTTTTTCCTTTGTGGATATCACAAATATTTCCACAATTACAAAATATTTTTTAAAATGTAGGTAATACACCACCTCTTCCATATTTAGATCATGGGTTGTATATATTCCCTTATGTGAAATATAATTTTAGAAAAATTAGAGACACTTCTCCATGATTCGAAAATACAACTTCCCAATCTATGTAGGATGAGTCATAGAACACCATAAAGAATACTTCCTCTTAAGAAAACTATGTAATTGAAGTAATAACAAAATTTTCCTTCACTTAGTAGAACACTATATTGAACTAATCTGACAAAAAGAATGGATGAGGTTTCTTGATTAGGGTTCTCAATTGTGTTGTAATCTATGAGATATCAGATACATAACTATAATAAGAACCTGTTATACCAATAAGTTTATATAACTCTTCCACTTTCTTTTTATTACTAAAAAATTAACTCCTCAATAATTTTTATATCAACATCTAAAAATTTATAAAAAATCAAATTTCTATGGAATAAACCCATCACATCATAAACATAAACATGATAAATTTTCAATATATTTTTTTTGTCGAAGTGAATTTATAATGATCATGTGGTACATAGAATCATCCTCCTATAATCTTGACTATATAATATTTTTTGTGAATGAGAATCCTTATTTTAGTTCCTCCAACACATGACATAGAAATTTCAAGATCGCATGAATCATATCTAGTGCATTACTGATGTCACAAATCAATCAAATAATCTCAAAATACTCATACTATCACTAGAAGGATGTCTAACGATTATCAGCACCAATCAACATTTAATGATGAATCCTACAAAATATATCAATCATAAAACAAATTTGATTATATAATCTAGTGAAATATAATTCAATCCCTTGGAAGAGTGTATTATTTATATAATTATATAAGATTCAACAACTGTTAGTTAATTTATAACCTATGGTTATCATTATCCATATTAATAACATGGACATGACCACTTGATTAGGAATAACATGGTTTGATATATCTTGTTTGCATCAAATAAACTATTTGTATTCTCAATAAAAAAAAATTATTGGATTCCCATAAAAATTATTCATAAATTTTTTCTACTATTGGTCTGTAAATAAATACTAATCTCTACATCTCACTATGATGGTTATATAACCACATCCACATTGAAATCATCAGGAATATCTTCCAAAACTATTGGGGTATCCAATGAATGAGCCCTCTAGGTCAATGTTAATGACTCCAATATCAAGGAATGAATTAATTCTAATTTCATATTTATGATTAGAAGTCATTGTTTTCTTGTGGAAATATAAAATATCCCATTAACATAAAAATTTAAACAATATTACATAAGTAGTGAATCAAAATTTTAATTAAATTCAAATAAGAAATGTCGATAATTAAATCATATGGTAATATATATAAGAGAATGAAATTCCCCTAAAATTTATATTTCCCCACCATCTGTCTACATTCCTGAAAACATAAATCAATATAGGCTGAACTCTGGATAGTCTGGATAAGATCTGGGGAGTGTAAATCCTCTTCAAATTATATCCCAATATGTTGATTAAGGATGTTGGAACAAATTAGTTTGATGATATATAAAAAAAAGAGGGATCATATTAGAATAAAAACAAATTGTAACGTTCACACCCCTAGTCCCCATAGAACATGTTCCATTATAACATACATCATAACATAGATAGTGTATCACCCTGAGCTTCCACGATACGCTTCTCATTCAATAATTCAATAGCTTGCATTGTACTCAACTTCGAGTTCTAAAACACCGCGACTAATCAAAGTAGCCGTTATGAATAGTAATAACCACTTTTTAAAATTATATAAATTTTATATTTCAAAATGGGCTTCATTTTTGGATTCGGAATATCGAAATTAGCCTATGTTGAATTTTTGGTATTTTTCTGAGAACTTCTAATTTTTTATGAAGAGTGAAAAATACTTTAAAAAAACTTTTTTAATCAAAATAATTTATTGTGATAAATTATACTATTTATTGGTTTTAAGGTATAATTAGAATATATTTTTACCATTTTATCCAATGGTGGTCATTAGAATTAATTTAACATTGAAATTGGACATAAACAATTGCCAATCTTTTGATATAAATTGTTTCTTAAAAACACGCTATTTGTCGTAACAGCGGAAATTAATTATAAAATTAATTAATGCAACTTATATGTTTGGTATTTTGTAAAATAGACATCATTTTTGAATTCGGAATATCAATTATAGCTTAGGGTGAAATTTTGGCCTTGTTCTGAAAAACTTCAATTTTTGATGAATAGTGAAACCACTAAGTGGTAGTTAAATAACTGATTTTTCATTTAAATGAAATATTACCACTTCTGTGATTTGATTTTCAAAAATCCGACATACATGGTTGTCATTAAGAAGTAAAATGTGGTTCAATGAGATTAAAATAATTTTTTGGTGAATAGTAACTTTTAAGTTCTTAATCGCGATTAGAGGTAATTAGTGTAGTTTAAGGTACAAATAATGTTTTAATAATATGAGATGAGCATGACACTTGTCCTACTCCTATTGGATGAGTCATGGCCGACCAAGAAAACCCATGGGTCAACTTGGGGACCCCATGGAGCCACTTTGGTTGGAAAATGACATTAATATATATTTATTTAATGTTAAAATTAAATTGACACAAACATGAGTTATTTTACTAATATAGTTTTTAAGTTGGGTTACACAAGTACATATTTTGACTATAAATATTCTTTAGAAATCTAAAAAGATTTCCTACATCATAGTAGTTTTTTTATAATTTTTAGACATTAAATAAATTAAATTATTTATGACATCATTATGATGCAGCGATGACCTCATTATTTAACGATTTAAATAAAATGAGAAGATAATGAAACATCCAAGGCTTACAGTTGTCCAAAGCCTATTGGGTGAGGAGATTTCGAAACCTTATCACCTTAGACTCGAATTATATAAGTGTGGGACCATTAGAATCCGAAAAGCATTGTGAAATAATGTAACATTTCAATCTTTCCAAAAGTGCCCCTCCTCTCCACTTATAAAAGGCCCCCACCTCTCCCACCTCATTTACACTTTCAAGCCATTTGGCTCGGCTGACCTCTGCCCAAATACTCTCCCAACTTCCCCATCTTACTCCTAGAAGCTTTACTTTGGGCAGAACTCTTCCCAAGGAAGCCTTTGGCTCAAATCAAAAAGAGTTACCCGATTTTGAGGTAATGTCTTCTCTAATGTTGTTTTGTTTTATTTTTCTTCTCCAACCCCCTAAACTCTTTTTATTCATTTCTTTTGTAACAACACAAGTATCCTCAATATACTAGTATGTTGTTATAAGAAGTATTCGAGCTACACTGACACACACCAACATCTAATGGTTAAAGAACATACAGTTTCTATGGATGGCGAATTTCTGCCTCACAAAATGATGATTGTTCAACACTCATATAACACCTTCAAAGGTGGCCATTAAGATGTAACTATTTTTATATATGATATATAATATGTTTATGTTTTACTTATGCTTCTGTATTTCTCATTTATGGAATAATTTCTGATTTTCATTATGGGTAAAACGCGATAATTTCATTTTAGGAAGTGCGGACTACCGCCCCCTCAAAGTGATTTGAATCGTTAATGCCATATGTGGGATGTATAAAGGATGGAGTAAATGGTATTATACACTATATTATACTGGAATTATATTATAAATTTATATCATTATGATTTAGTTCCATTAAATATGAAATTGAAATGAAAGTAGCGTTCATGCGTACGTACGGCTTACCGTCTCCATGAAAGGTGCATTTCATTTCTTACCTCTAAATGTTACGTAATATTATAAATTAATGTATATACTGGATATATAAGATATATATGACATCTAAATCAGGAATATAATTCTGGATATAATGGATATTCTACCACATGAACAACTTGTAATTATAAGAAGTTTATTGTTGACTCAAGTTACCAAAGATCGACAAAACGACCGTTATTAACTTAAATAATTACATAATGTTCATAACATTGTAATAAGTGATATAAAAAGGATAATGAAATTTAAAATGGTTCTTAATAAGGTAGATATTAACTCTAGTTTATTATTCAGGAGGTTAAAGAACGGTTGAGTCAAGTCGGACACAAGGTAAGGGAATTTCTTAACCCAACTTCCATTCTTTGGGTTAATCTGCTACTTCCAAATTATGTCATGATATTATTATGTCCTATTTTGTATTTTTACTTTCTTTATGTGTACCTATAGTGAATACAAATAATAGATCTATTTTATTTTAAAAATGATCTTTTTAAGGACTTCGTCTCAATCTCCTTTCATTGAGGCATATTTGGCTTTATACACAACTTTCTTTTATACGGTGTATAAACCCCTTTGACTTTTATGTTTATTCAAAAGGAATCTTTTTTATACGAAGCGTTTTACTAAACGACAAAAAGGGAATGTTTTTCTTTCCGTACTTATATGGCGACAACTACTTCTTCGCCACTGTGACCATTATTTGAGTTTCGGCTTCCTCTACAAGCCATCATTTTTTTAATGAAAAATAAATACAAGGTTTTAACTTTCTTTTATTTTGGTATTGAAAATGGTTTTGAAAGCGTTTTTATTATATCAATGTGTTGTATTGATATCTTGTGATTGAAATATGGAAATGTTATGTTTCCTTTATGCATGTTTTATGTGATACGATTATGTTATGGTTTATGATATGTTTAAACCTATTCATATGAGGAATGCATTGGACTTAATAAGTGACGGGTGGAGCCCGCTATAGCTCCTCGATGCATCGGCAGGTCTCATGAGACAAACTAGTGTCTTGGCACGAGGCCTTGACAAAATCTTATTTGTGGTCTTGGCACGAGGCCTTGACTACGTGGTTATGATAGTCTGGCATTATGAATTCCATCATTATGATAGTGGTTATTGATATTGCATGTGATTATTCGACCAGTAGAATATCCATGTGAAAAAGTGAATGGCATTATCTCATTTTACTTTTGCCATATTATGTTGATGTTAAAGTTTAAAAGGCTTTTGTTTTAGTTATACATTGCCTTAAATTTTTATGTTTATTTATGAAAGCTTCCGCAATATTGTTATCCTTACTGAGCATCTGAGCTCACACCTTTTAATGTTTTAATATTTTTCAGGATGTGAAGAAGTATTTTATGAATGACCTGCAGGGATAGTCAGAAGAGGATATGAGTGTGGACTATGAAGACTTTGTTTTTAGTTTTTCACTTTATGATGTAATGTAATACTTATGAATGTATCTAGTGTTTCCAAGGCTACTAAACTAATCGGTATTTCGAGACTTGATCTTTTGTGATCATGCCAATGTTACGAAGTAATGCACCGACTCTGGATAGCTGGGGTCGGGGCGTTACAGATAGATCCTATGTATTATTGTGGACTACCATTTTTTCGATTATCAAGTGTATGTATTGGATCATGAGCGGAATCAAATGATTTATATTACAACTCCACAACATCCTAGTTGATTATAATTATAATTAAAATTATTCTTAACAATTTTTGAATTACCTTTTTATGGAATCATTCCTAATGTATAACAATCAGTGATTCAAGTATAATATCTCATAGCACAATAATTACTAGATCTATAGGGATTATGGGAAGAATAACTTGAATCACCATGACCAACAAATTAAATGAATGAAGAAATAGATCGCCATGTAAGATTATGGGTACTTCAATCCCTCAAGGAACAATATTGTCACCAAAACCTTTTCCTAAAATATTTAAATGATTTTAAAAATAAATAAACATGAACTTATAAGCCTATGATCATAAATTATATTATTTTGGGATGATACTGAACATAATAAAAATCTTGACAACAATATTTATTTATTCTCTATAACACGATTATAACATCTATAGTGATATTATACCTATATAGGATAAAATAAGGAATACATTATCAAAAGGGATGAGATAAAATGGCCGATAAGTAAATATGAATAGAAAAAAAATAGAAAATGGTTTATAATGAATAAAATGATGATATAAAGGAATTAAACATGAATATAAATATTTATGAATATCATTTATAACATGGAAACAAATAATTATTTCATCATTGGATTGTGGAAACAACATATAACATGACATAAATATGAGTAATGGTTAAATACTAAGATATGGTGGACAATGTCCCATAATGGAATAAATTTCACAATATGTCCCAACATGACAACCATGAGACTAAAAATTACCCAATGTATTGGAGTTCTATCAAGCCGCACCGATAATAACATGTTCATGAATTTTCTATGCCACACGAAAAATAATCATAAGCGTTAACCATGTAATGAAATTGGAATCATAATTATGTCACAAGGAAGAAGAAATGATAATATCCAAAATATTTTGATGAATGAATGTATTAAATACATACCTATTTATTAATAATGTAAAAAAAGTATTAATAAATATCATTTATTTCCAATTTAAGTGGGGAAATGTATAATGTGTTTTTACGAAACATTATAAATGAAATATTTTTTCACAGTTTAAAACAAATTAGAGAGAACTTAAACTGAAAAAATAGTGTTGGTTTTCATTAAAAAATTAATGAACTAAGACCATATTATATGAATATATAAGTGATTTAAAAAAATAATGGTGTCTTAAAACATATTATTTTGTGCACTTGGATGTGGGTAATAATTTAGGAAAATTACTTGAATCGGACATTCTTATCGGGAAGAATGGAAAAGGGAATCATTATAAAAAACATATTACACTGTCAAATATAGATGATATAATATACATACATGAAATTGGAACGTATAAATACTGAATATAATTATTTTTTAGAAATAAATAAGCAATATATTTGTTTAAATAGAGATAAAGTGTAACCTAATGAAAAAATGGAGGTTTGGATAAAATCCCTTACCTAATGTGGGATACGATTCTAAACTAGTTCTTAATGACCTGAGTAATAAAATTAAATACATTTACTAATTAATTAATAACGTTTCCAACTTTGAATTGATTTATTATAATTGAATTTAGTTTATTTATGTACATTTTATATGTTATATTATTCAATCTCAACATTTGGGACTGCTTATTGTCATAGTTTCCACAATCGATTCTGATGAATAAAAGTATGGGAGTTAATGTAAAATGGAAATATAAATACAACGTTGAAATTATAATTAATCAATTTAAATATATAAGGTAAAATTTTTAAATAAGTCATTTTTTTATTTTTGGTGAGGATGAACCATTAGATAAGATATTAGTGTAATCAATTGGATTATTTTGGGCCGTTTGTTTCTCACAATGAACTTATTTGGATTTATTATTTATGATCATATATATAATGATTATGGACCATTACCTAGGATATAATACCTATATTATATTTTTTTAACAATAATAATTGTGTTATGGAAAAACATTAAAGAGTTAATGGAAAATGAACATTTTTCATCCCGTAATGCGATAAATTAAAACCTCGCAAATTAATTTTTCAGTTTTTTGAATAAAAGGGATATGGTAGGGGTGTAATTATTGATTATACCATTAGAATAATAATATTCCATCATATTTTTTGTACTATTTTTATCAAACCATATTTTTGAGGGTATGATATAATAGATTAATAAACTAACATGGAAAGAAACTAAAGGAAAGGAAACTGGAATTTACCTCTTGTGTTTCTCATAATTGAAAACCTCCATAGTGTAATGGTTCTCGTATTTTGATGAGACCAAGAGTGCATGTATTTGTTGGAGGGGTTTATTAAGAGTATTGTATTGAATATTTTCAATGAAAATATATTCAATTCTGTGGGTAGAATATGTGGTGATGAGTCATATTTATAAAAGAGGAGGGGTGTTTTCTCGGTATTTTATTCATTATTTTACTATTTTCTATAAAGAATATGAATAGTTTTATAAATATAACTATTTATACTAATATAATGAATTTAATCTAAATATTATTGGTCTTAAATCCACAATGATTCAATTAATATTTTATTTAAATTATAATTTACATAAACCATAAATTATTGTATAATATTATACACAAAAAATTCATGTATATTAGAAATATACAAAAAGATAAATCTATCAATTATATGGAATGAAGAATTTAAAATGAACTCCATTTTATGATAATAATTTTCAAAAAAATTTAATTTTATGTTTTTTATAATCTCATTATTTACATAGAAAATAGATATTTTAAGACTATAACTGACTGTATAACACTTTGAAAATTAAATATGGTGTAACAATATTTTCATAAAACCACAAGACAAAAATATTAATTATGAATAAATTTTATGTAATGTTGTTTAACATAATAATATTATTTATTAAATTTTATTAAATATTTACAACATACAAAAATATCATCATTAATTATTAAGTTTTAAAACTATATTTAACTATACTATGTTATAATTATATCAAATTTTCATTTATAGGATACCAATATTTTATTTATACATTAATGGGTGATTTATCTATTTTATTTTACATTTTAATATTCATAAGGTTCATAATACTATTCATATAGTCAAGATTCTATTTCATCGTTAATGTTTCCCTAACATCCGAAAATACACATTATTTTATACATTTTTATTTTATATTGTTTTTATTGTGTTGTAAATTTGAGTTTATGTTATTATAATATATTAAATAATAATATGAAGGGAGTTTTCATTGATTAATTTATTGGTCATTACAAACATGATGCAAAGTACAAAGGATGTTTCTCTATATTTAAAATGCCTGACAATCATGTCATATATAACCCTATATCGAACAACCATATACTCATAGGCCCCTCTCAACTCTCGACTACAACTTCCAATGACCACTCCATCTCCCTCTCTATCACCTCGACATTCATATTCACCAATAAATATGTTTTTTTTATAAATAGTGAATCTAAATAATAGATGTAGTGGTTCAACACATCCTAAATGAGTTGTTATTAGACTCCTCATCTTGAAATATATATGATTTAAATCAATGATGTTCCTTAAATATAATAACCAAATCCTAGAATATCGTGATCTACTTTTAAGTAGAAAAAAAACTCCATCAAATCCATCACCATTATTATAATAAAAAACCACCCAGAACTATACTTATACTTGAAATGAAACCACAACACATTGGCCTCCTTACGATCCACAAGATAATACATCAACCAAAGACACAATTCATCTCTTCAACTACATATTTCCTAGTAGAAATCAATAATTAGATTTTAATTTATTCAATCCAAAATTAATCTAAATTCCATTACGTTGGTTCTATATTTCTAAATAAAATATTCATCTGAAAATAATTTTATGACCCTAAATCTAAAAGGTAGAAAATATTTTTTATGACTAGAATAATACTTAGTGATATAGATCCTCTTAATGTATACTGGTTCATTATATTGAGTATCCCCAACTCGAACAATGCATGGGGGATGGATGAATGATATATCTATAGGGAATATAGATACTTCTATGAGAAGAATTAATGTATTTATTATATTTATTTTTTTATGGATTTATTATTTAATAAAATTCAATGAAACATGAATTATGAATTTATGATCCATTTTTATCACTTTTGTATCTACAATGAAATTAGTTTCTCATTATATGTTTTTTCATAGGGCCTATGTTCTTTATCTTGGATCATAGTGTTCCTTAAAATCTATTATAATATTATGTGTTTCTTCTTGAAATTGCATTTTAATTTGAACTAGAATTGTTATAATATAGATCTATAGTATTCACACTAGTTTGTAAATCGAAAAAAATTGTATATCATAAATAACACATTTTTCCACTCAATTATGACCCCCATGAATTGGTATCCCTTATAGTCTGGTAGTATATTGAAGGGGTGAACACCTTATCTTCACCCAATAGTCCTCCTGTTAGATAATAGTGATGATTATTTTAAACATTAAATTGGAGGCATTGCACTAAATATATATGGATCATAATATAATACAAATAACCATTTCACCACGGTATAAATTAATTTAACAACAATCAAATAAAAATTATTCTATATTCATGAATTCCAAAAATGTAAAAATGAATCCAAATTTAAAACAATACTAATAGATATTAACATCTTCTTGCAACAACCAAAATAATATGTAATCTATTAGTAATCGTCATGATAAATGAATCCATTTTTGGTACCTGAATAAATATTATATATTTTTAAGGTTAGTATAACACATATAGTAAATTTGATCATAACCACGATCTCTCATGATGATTAAAAATGTGCATATGAATGCCTTGATGATCAAACTACAAAACAATATATCACCTACACAAGTCTACTAGTCTCGCATCCTCATGCAGTCTCCCTATAAAAATATTTCATCAATGTTTATAAATTCATATTATAAGAATTATTATAAAGGAAATCCACAACTACTTACCCACTAATTTTCATCTCCCTATAAATTATAAGACATAATTTTACTCATCCCTTAAATATAAATCAACAATGATTCAATCTATATGTCATATCTTAGATCACCCACAACATATCAATCATCACTTCCCTATCCACATGTCATATATCATCCAAAAATGGATGTAGGGTATCATGAATGTTTTCATAATAAACATTATGTCGTCCACTTACCATGAATCACCACAATAACATATCTCATAATCATCCAAAATCATAATAGATTTCTAATTTTTTATATATAATTGGTTATTGGTATTTATCTATCTCTATCATCCCCCTATGGATGTATGGGGAAAACCCCCAGAGTCTCAAATTATTTTCCTTTTTACCTACATTTTGTGAGGGTATTTTGAAATGTTAATAAAACACAACTATATAATAGTATGGAATAGTCTCAAACTAATAGGATCTTGAAGGAAAACTATAAAAACTATCACCTTACTGCTGGTGGTATCACAACACTACGTGTTGCCTCATGTATATAACAACCTCCCACAATAATCACATAGTGTTTTGAATCTGCAGTAACATTTTATACTATTTCATTTTAGAAATTAGTTACATATTATTATCCATTTATTAATTTGTTTAAATTTTCACTTAAAATTTCTTTATCCAAAATTAAATATATGTATATATGTATAGGTATATATATATATATATATATTATGACATTTTTATGGATCTGTAAAGGTGTAAACTCACTATCAAACCAACAATTCAGAACCAATGCCACAAATCCAAACAAATCAAAAGAAACATAAAATATTAAAATCAACAATATATTTTCAATTTCATTGTTTATTTTTTATATAATTTAATTTGTATTATAATGTCAATCCATCATTATAGGTTATTTTACATTGGAAATAATATATTTTAAAGACAACCTCTGCAACATAAATAAATTTTGTAATCACTTGTGCACCATACAATTCCATTTCAATTTCATTGCACTGGTACATTATCATTATTATTTATACTCATTAATTTTATATAATATTATAAATTATAATGACATATTCAGAGATGTAGAAATCATTGATAGAACTGAAATCCCATACCTAAAACATCATTTTTCAAATTACTTCACATGGATATAACATGAGGTAGAAATACACCATCCACCCCAATATAATGAAGAACCATATCAGTATAGAACATTTGATAGCCATATATCTCTTTCAATAACACATAGATAAATATCCATCCACTCAACTACAACCTCATCAGAATGTATAATATAAATGTATAAAAACCATATGAGGAACAATAATTATAATTTCCAATGTATGATTTTTGTTTGTAAAGGTTCATAGACTATAATGAGAGGGTTAAATGACTCCTAAAATTTCCTATGATACAACTAAGAATAAATATAAAATTCTATATGATGATAGAGATCAAATGGTTTTAGGTATCTATCAGGATATTGTAATTTTGATTACCATAAAATAATACACAAACACTGAAAATGATTCAATATAAAAGAATATTTTGCATCGCAATAGGGTTGGTCAATACCATGTAATATAAATAAAATAATTTCCACACCATAATTATTATATAATAGGACATGGAAATATTGAATGCCAAAACAAAATGTCCATGAATTTAATCACATATAAGACTATTATTTGGTGACATTTCTCTTTGGTGAAACCACCTTGAATTTAATAGATCCAAAATAATGTATCTTATAAGGATCCACACTATATAAAATATTACAATATGAAACAATGAAAAAAATAGAAAAATATTCATAACCCGACTCCCAATTGATCCATGTTATGTCTGACAATTCCAAGCACAAATTCTCTAATTGTGGTGATTTATATTCTTGGAAACTTCAAGATACTTACCATGTTGAAATTGTAGCTATAAATATTTCACTAACTCATGATGTAAATCATAAATCCAATTAACAATGTCATCACATTAATTTCCATAGTTCAACGTGTAATAATTTATATATCATTGATCCACTTACCCAAAGATACCCCTTCTAGTACTAGATGAATAGAGAATGTAACAATTTAAAAAGTAACTCACATATAGGTAATGGGTTGGTTACATACACTAATGGAATATCATATAGTAAATTGGAGGTATTAACCTATAATTTATATTTAATGATACTATATAGGATTAAGACACACAATTTAAATTCTGAAATAAATAAATTAAATCATGGGGATATATGAAATAATGTCATAATATACATGAACAACTGAACATAACCCATGATCAACTCCAAGGTTGTGAAAAATTAATAAATATCTTTTGGTATTCTCTTATGAGAATGGATAGTCTATAAATATCATCTATAATCACTTGTAGACATAAATAATGTTTACATATATATTTGTTGATCATAATGTATATACTTTATATGAATATCAATGTGGCCTATTCAGAAGTATATCTCGAGAGAATAAGAAAAATAAGTTATTTGTAAAATGAAAAAATTTTCTCACTTAAATATGTTAATATATATTACTATCTTCAACATGGTCTAATAAAAAAATATCACACAAGATATTCTAACATATTATAAAATGAAATTATATTAAACAATATACACCCATTCTCAATCCCAATTGGTGTCTCAATATCAATTCTCAATACTATTCATATTGTTCTCATCTCACCCATAATCATCGAATATCATTATTATTCATATAACAACAATCATATATCCCTTTTAGCCTGTAAAAACACAACATAGTTATTTATAAATCTTCTACTCATTGAACTAAAATTTCATATTCTTATATTTCAGGATTCCCAAAAACCAGTGCATTATGTGCTACATTACAATCCATTAGAGCCAAGACACATTACACATACAATATCCACAACTATTACATATATGATACATATTCTTTCTACAAACAGAAACCATTATTTCATATATATAAATTATTTATAAATTGGGATCCATTATATATATTTGAGTACATAACCTTTATTTCAGGAAAAAATATACATAGCTTGACCACATAATATACTATGGTTGAGGAGATAGAGGGGGAGAGGTAGTAGTAATAAATTAATTACATTTTAAACTAAGATGTCTTGGAAAATAAACTAAATATTATTAGGATGAAGATTAAAAATCATACACATGTGGGGTAGTTTTGGGAATAATAAAATGAAAAATATAAATCACTAAAACAATATTATGGTCCTATAGAGATCCTTAACATCATATATGGTTAATGGATATTAAGATACATTGATTCCACCAATTAAAAAACATCCCAATTATTACTAATATAAAATATAATGATTAATTATTTAAAAGAAGTGCAGTATGTTTTATAATTCCATATAAAATAAATGTAATTTTACATTAATCTTATATGGTATGTTCCCTCAATAAAATAATACTAATTATTCTGAATTTGTTATCATATTGTGTTAATATAAAGAATAATCCATTATATTCTAATAATTCATGTTAGTTTTATAAATCCTAGATAAAAAATTACTCATCCTATGATACAATAATAATGTTTCACATAGAATGAATATATTCAATCTATGTTATATAGTTGGGAAAATGAACAATAAATATTTGACCAATTATCCACTTGAATAAATAATATGCAATATTACATCCTTAATGTAAATCATAAATCATTGACCAATCATGTAATCCATTTTATAATTTTATTTTCAAATCCCTGATTTCATCAATGATATCATTCTTCATAATATAATCAATACTACCACCACTGATCTGACCGACCTCTATTTCCCAATATAATCCCTATCCATTGCTAACCAAAATCAAAAGAATTTATATATGACCAATCATAAAAGGTATCTAATTATATTATATTTTTGGAAATAGTAATAAGACATATATATTCACCTCATATAATTTCATGATGTAGTTAAGGACATATTAATAGTGTATATATTACTTAATTAGGATATTATGGTATCACCTAGAAACAAATAATTCAATTACCTATAAAAATCTTCAAAATCATAAAACAATTTATAATTAATAACCAACCAATATAGAAATAGAAATAAAAAATGAATATATATCATTAGTAGGTATATAAAAATCAATATCATAAATAACATATGTATTATATGGATTTACTAGATATTAATTAACTAATACACCCATTCAATTATTAAATTTTATAATTATAACCTTACATTATTATTTAATTTCCATGAATAAAAATTCCTGATAATAAATAATATAAACATGTGTAAAAATTGAAAATTGTCTAGTATGTCAAGAGGAAATAGAACATATCATTAAACAAATGTCATATCCTATTGAAAATATTTATTTAATTTCTATATATAAGAATAATTGAACTACAATTGATTTTGATATCCATGAATTTCTGACATTAATCTACTGACATTAATTTTTATAGGTTATGAATTCTATAATTATATTAGAAAAATAATTGTAATAATATTACTTCATGTGTTATATTATTCTTATAATAATTTATATAATATAATAATAAAATGTTTCTAGTGTACAATATGAGGGAATTGTTCTCAAAATTTCTCATTTTTTCTTCTTTATTATATATTTTTAAGTGAAATTAGAAATATTCATTCATAAAAAAAATTAATTATTAATTTATACATTACACATAAAATATTTTAGAGATAAATATATCCTCTACTTCAAAGTATTGATCGATGGTAATATTAAACATTAAAATTAATGATAATAAATATATTGATGAGGTTAAGGAAAATTGATGGTGAAATTTTTATAGCAATGTTTGGTTGAATTCCGTTATGATGGGTTTTATATTTTGAAACATGGTCTTGATTCCATCTCATTACATTCTATCATGTTTTAGGATTTGTTTTTATGATTTTTATCAGATTTCTATAAATATATATGGTATTTTGATGGTAGCCTTTATGTGGAATAATTATTTGATATTCATGGATTAAAAGTATTTTTATATAAATTAGTTTTATTAAATAATATAATTCAATGAATGATTGTTATTTTTCACGAATAAGGATTACTGATTTATAAATAAAATATTTTTATACACTTTTAAAACAACCAGACATTCATTCCACCATAGAATTTTTTCTTGATGTTGTTTTGAATGATTTTTATCATAAAATTTTTATTTTTATATAAAAAAAAATTATTTCGTTATTATTAGTTTCATTACAAAATTTATATGGATTATATCCCAATTAATGGGATTTTAATGTGTCAGATACATATTTACCACATATAAATTCTTTCTATATATATTTTTTATTTGTTTATAAGACACCCTATTATAACATATAACACATTTTCAAATAATAAAATCCAATTTATAATTATAAAATAATATTTTGATTAATCTAAAATAATTTGGAATCATAGAAATGGAAATACTATATATATAGAAATCATGTATTGTATAATTTAATTATGAAATATTATTAAAATTAGAAAAATATAAATGTTTTAGAGGATACAAATGATATGAAATGTAATTTACCTAACTAATATAACATTATTGATTCATAATTTTAAACATTCTCATAATAAAATATTCATGTCATTTCTTACGAGAATAATTATATTAGTTATAATTGAATAAAATATTTTCCATATTCCAATTTTATATCAAATAAATCATAACTGACATTTTATATTTAAATATATCTGTCATAAATAATTATTCTCAAATATTTTATTCTCTTCTTATCTCAAAAATATTTAATGATTCTTATAAAAATTCACCAAGAAACTACATGAAAAACATCATTGAACTCCATTGACACCCAATAATATCAATAGAAGGATCTTAATAGATAAATACCATTTACTAATTGATGAATATGTTAATACCATGATATTAGTAAGATTAAATTCTTATAGACAAGCATTATTGATTTTCCATTTTTGTTTATGAATTTGGAATTATTTTTTCATAAAAATTATTATAAGTATAGAATCGTGATCCCATATTGTGATTTACTTGAATCCATGTCTTCATATTATATGGAGAAATTATGTTGATATGTTTTTTCATTGGGAAAAGAAGAAATTTATGATTATATAGTAGTTATGTTATTAATGTTATTAGAGTTGATGAATGGATATTTTTTATTAGGATCCTTGTTTAATTCCAATTCATTATTTCTAGGTTACACCATGTATATCAATCATCACATTTTTGGATCTATTCCTTCATAAATTATTATATTGATTTATCATAGTGGCTCAATAAATATAAGGTATTAATTTCTTACTTTATTTGATGTGGTATTTATTGATGATTTTAAAGAAATTTCTTCTAATATTTTAATAAATTGAAGGCATAAATTGAGTTTTGGATTAATGTGAATGGATATGTATTCTAGAAATATCAACTAAAACACTGCGAAACATGATGGTTATTCTTATTATAACATTTTGATATAGAATATCAATAATGAATAGAAAATTATTATTATTGAATATATAATGAATGTTTAATATTGATGTTGTTATGATCGATGAATCTACATAAAAACTCAAATAGTATATACACTAGATACAATATAACAGAAATAATGAAATAAAAAAATTCTAAATACTTTGTATACTATAAATTATCCAAGACAAATTCAATTCACTATAATACAGAAATTAATATTCAATTCAACAAAAAAATGGGCAACATAATAATTTGATGAAATCATTGAAAATGAAAGAAATAATATTTTTATATAATTCACACATCCATTTTAGTTAATATTTTAAAATTTAAATTTATTTCATCCAGAAAAATATTGATTCCACCAAGACACTCCAATAATCATTTATAAAATTCAATTATGACATGGTCTCCATAGACTACCCTTTTCTCAATAAAATACATACATTTTCTATATACTTCATTCTAGTGAACAGTTACCACATCAGTAATGTCTATATGTTTTCTATTATGGAACTCCATTGTATCTCTAATGAAATCAACAGTTTTTTATCTACTATTAATACCAAATTCCACCATTCATCCACCATTATGTTTCTTACAATCTTCTAGAAGTATTATCATTGGTTACTACCACTACACTAACTATAGACCTTTTCAAAATTTAGACAATAATGGTTCATAAATTTATCCATAAATGAATTGTATATTTATAAAGGTTTTAACATGTCCTGATTATAAAAACCACCCACATTAGATTCATTTTTAGTCTTTCATAACAAAATCTCTATTGGAAACCATAAGACATCCTTAAAAAGAAAATTTCCATTATAGATTTATCATTTTGAAGAAAAATCACATGTTAATGAAATACTGAATAATAAATATAACAAAATCATCATATCAAGTATTAAAAATATATTTACAAATATTATTTTGTTTTTATCTCAAAAAATAATCTACAAATCATGGTCATTTTCTTCCAACTACCACTCAATTATGAGATACATCAAATAAATTTACATTCTCCAAGAATGAGATATCTAATTATTAGCCACATGTATCACATTTTTCTAGTAAAATCATTATTTAAATCACATATCATTAAAATTAGGTCATTCAATAACTGCTTGGATATGATAAATTCTATCTCATATTCCATTATGAATATTTGAAACACTAACATTATTGATAATGGAACAACAAGATTATTTTTATAACCAAATCAATTTTTTCATTCCAATGTTTACACTTAGAATGTGGTTCTTATTTAATTTTCTATTTCTACCATAATTTCATCATCTTAGAATATTAGTAATGCAATATCTATTTAGTTGAAATGTAATATATCATCCGAACTAATGAGATAATCATTTATCATCTTTAGAACCTTATAGTGTCCTCTTTTGTGATTTCCCATGAATCATCTATCTACATCCATTATAAAAGTATTTTCATGGTCCATTCAAAGAATTAAATATGTGAGTAACCAAACTAGTTGTTCATATAGAACATATCTCATGTACACAAATGAATATTACATTATTGGTACATTAACATTAGTTGATATAATATGTTTATATTTTTATGATCAATAATTAATATATCATACATAAATTCTCAAATATCATTCAAATATACTATAAATTAATTTAAAAAAGTTCAATATATTTATTGGATAAAATCATCAATCAGAAAGATCCATTTTTAATGGATATGTTATATATTCTTGACATATGATGATAATAATTCTTTTACGTCCTTAATCCCAAAATCTACAATAAGTCTATCATGAATTTTCTGAGGTATGATAATGACGATATCACCATATAAAAACATTATATAAAATAAAGTATCGTTGTTTCTATATATTATCATCAAATTTACCATATTGTTTTTATAAAATATGGAAATATTAAATATCCACTATACTATAATGATTATTTTATTATAGTTCAAGTACCATTCCACTTTCATAAATCTATAAATACTCGTTATCAATGTATATATAAGGTCCTACTTATAATGACATGTGAGATATTTTAAATGAGTTATTTGATTTCCATTAATACTTCACTTGAATGAAAATCAATCATCATTCCCTATTATTCATGATTTAATATTTTCATGGAAACTGTATTATCTGACAAAAAAATCATGTATTTTACAACATTTTAAATGAACTAGATAGAATGGAAATATTCCATTTTTTGATACATTTTCCAGAAAATGATTTCCCTTAACCTTCATTGTAGCAACCCGGGTTTTTGGCCCTGTCAGACATTGGAATATTTCTTCGAACAATTCCATAGCTAGGCGCGAAGATGGAGTGCGATTCCGAGGCCCGATGTGCCCGGAATTAATTTTATAAAAATATTAAGTATTTTTTTTTACTATTCACGTGGTGGGGTTGTGATATCTCCTAAATGATATCTCAGAATGGAAATCTTATGGCATGGTTGCATCCGAAACATGCCGTTTACCCTAGGCGGGTGGTAAACTTTGCGGGCGCAGGCCTGCGGTGAGAAACGCCACCAGAGGCATTTTCGTAAATTTGTAGCGCAGTTAGTGTGCGAGCGTCGGCTTGAATAACTTCTGAACGGAGTCTCGGATGGAAAATCTGAGTCCGTTATTGTATTCATAATGGCACGTTTACCTTAGGGATGACCTTACTTTTGTTCGCATCGAGCATCGGGTCCAAGGCGTGTTTGGCGCCGGCGGGCGACTGATAAAAATATCAGAACCCCCCCCCCCCCTGTTGTCGTTCCTCTCGACGTTCTTCGCCGTTCTCAGCTATCACTCCACCGAATCGAGTAAAGGAATCACCCACGAGCTCGGAATTCGACGACGGACGTTCTAGGAGCGCACATCGGATGCTATGTAGCGCGGATCTACGGCAGAACGTCGATGTTTCTTCTGCGAGGTAGGTGGATTTGAGTTTTAACCCTCGATCCCGTTTTTGCTGCATTTATCTGCAAATTGAAGCCGTAACAGTGTAGATCGGGTCCCGAGGGTCGTGTAGACTCCTCCGGATCATAAAACGGGCAACCCGGGTGCCCCCGGCGGTCCGCCGAAGATCCACCAGCCTGGCACTGGCGGATCGTGGCGGCGCTGTGCGCCGCATGGTGGAAGACCGCTGACCGGCACGGGCCGGCGGCGGTGGCGGCCGGACCGGCCGGGGTGGGGCGGTTCGGGCCGGCCGGGGTGGGGCCGTTCGGGCCGGCCGGACCGGCCAAGAGGGGTCGGTCCGTTCCTTTTTCGTCTGGGGGTTCTAAAAACCCACGTTCCGTGTAATTCAGAGGACCGATTCACGCGCCGTATGCGGCGACGCGACCCTGGGTTTGAGATGGACCTATTGGGATAGGTTCAGGTTTTTTTCGGGCTGGGTCCGTGACCCGGGGTTAGGAAACGTCGAAATATAAAAATATTTTAATTATTATTCGACTTTGACCGGAAGTAACTTTTCCCTGGAGTGTCTGTTTGACGTGAAATCAGTGACGTTGAGACCCTAATGGTACGGCAGACTTTTTGAAATGGTTTCTGGGTGTTGGGACTGAGAACGAGGTGCAGGCCCCATGCGGCCGGGTTTTGGCGTTTAGGGGGAAACGCAACTTTCGAACCAGGAGTTTTTTTTTTGGCGGATGAATAGTCGATCCTGTGTGTTTTTCCGAGAGGATCGCAATGGTGTGATCCATTTGACGAGTTTCGGGATCCAGACGTGGGCCCTACCTGAGCTGGCCTTCAGTGAATAGTTCCTTTTTCACCAGGTGTCCATTCCGGACGAGCGAGTAGTCGATTCCTCTTGTTTTTTCGAGGGGATTTCCGTGGTTTGATCCGCTCAATGGGTTACGGGATCGTTGTGTGGGACCCGCACGGGCTAGCTATGGTGAATAGTGCCTTTTTCACCGGTGCTCCATTTCGGGTGAGTAAGCAGCCTATCCTGCGTGTTTTTTTGCGTAGATCACGGTGGTGGCCTCGGTATTGGCATAGGAGGTGCGTGGTGTGGCGTTGTGGGGGGTCACTCGGGTTAGCGACGTTTGGACTAGCAGGGGGTGGGGTTCTCCCTTGGTTCGTTCCTACGAGGGTTTGTGCGGCATCACAACCTTCTTATAGGTTTGTAATCATCTCGATGGGATGTTTAAACTGTTACAGTTGTGGCATCCCTCCGGTGGGCCTAGAGCGGGATCCTCTAGCATCTTTACCCAAGATTGGGTTCTTGGTATCTTTGTGACCGCTTAATCACGGGCGGCGATCCCCTATCTAGCAGGTTAACCCTGTAGGGTTTGTGGCATCATCAGGAATATGATCCCCTATGTGGTGGGTCGTGCTTAGTAGGGTTGTGGCATCGTCTGGTATATGATCCCCTACTCAGCATGAGGGTATATAGTAGGGTTGCGGTATCGCTGGTTATGCGATCCCCTACTCAGCACGTGGTTTATAGTAGGGTTGTGGTATTATTGGTTATGTGATCCGCTACACAGCGCGTGGTTTCGGTAGGGTTGCGGCATCGTCGGTTCGATCCCCTACATCACGAGTTATACCAGATAGGGTTCCGGTATCGTCGTAACCACCTTTATATGGACGATGATCCTCTATCTGAGTGATGTGTTTCTGTCGAGCACCAGATCGGGTTGTTGTTTCCCCCAGTGGACCCTGGGAGTGATCCCCTATCTGTGAGCTACGTATACCGGAGTGGGTCTTGGTATCCCCTAGTGGACCCTAGCGGCGATCCCCTATCTGTGGAGTTTGGTGGTTATGTTGTTTCAGTGATGTTTCCTCAGAGATGTTATCTGACGAGCATGGTCTCTCGGGAGAGCATCTGGGATGTTTGTTTGGGTCCCGATGGAGTGTATCTCTCGGATGAGTTTCATCTGGGATGACAGTGTTTGTGTTGTGTACTCTCTTGGTTGGGGGAAGTTGCTGGTGATGAGGTCAGTACCTCTTGTGGCTTTGTGTCATGAGCTGAGTATATCTTGATTAATCAAGGTGTATGTATGGGCATACACCTGAGCTGATCTTACTAGTTGTGTTTAACCGAGGATGGTCACGAGATGGAGATTCTCTCTCGTCTGGGTTCCCTCTGGCTGGGATGATCGGACTGATGCCTTTCAGTTACTCTCTTGGTTTTGGGTTTTGGGGTGCCTACTGAGTTTGTTTATACTCACCCCTGCACGGGCTTTTCCCGCACATGTTTGTGTCTTGTGCAGAACACAGGCCTTTCGACGGAGTCTCAGGAGGACCCGAAGTAGGCGGAGCGTAGTGAGTGTGTTGAACGGGGTGTTTACCGGAGCTGTGTCGAGGGAGCTTTCCGGCGGTGTTTGTGGCAGCGTTTACCTTCTTCAGAGCGGGTTGGACGCGCTTTTGTAGTTTACTTTTGGTGGGCCATGTTTTTCCCTTTGTACTTCCATTGTACTCTGGTTGTGGGATAGTGTATGCATGCATTTACTTCTAAGTTTCTATATCTCTGCACTGTTTCAGGGAGGTGGTTGTGGGTGCGTGTGTATAGGTACCTTAGGCTATTGCCTCCCATGTGTGTGATATCCTACTCGGCGCTGATCGCCAGCCCCTGGCCTATTGGAGGCGGGCTTGGGGAGTCGCGGCTCAAGCCCCATTGGGTTAGGTCGTGACAGAGTGGTATCAGAGGAGGTTCCACATTTGTGATCTCAGAGCATAGCTGGTGTAGCTGTGTGTTTGGTTTGGTTGCATAGAAGTAGTGTTAGGATGTTTTGAGTTCGGATTTCAGGCCAGGGACTCCAGTGTTGGTGCGGTGGCCGACGTATCCATACACCAGGACTCTGATAACCTGACTTTCGACTCGGGACATTTGTACGCTGGTCGTAGGGACATAATGTTACATGCATCATATAGGACTTGGATTTTGGTTTTTCCATGTCCTTCTTGTGTTATCTCTCCATATATACTCTTTGACAGTGCTGCATCTTCAATGTATTTTAGGATGCCTCCACGACGACAGCCATCGAGGGTTCCGCAGTAGGATTGTGTTGATGACCCGCCCCGTGTAGAGGCTGTGGAGCAGGGCGTAGGTTCTGAGGTTGCACCTCCAGGTGTTCTGCCTGTTGAGCCACCACATGTCGAGCAGCTGGTGGTGCCAACAGTGCAGGACGAGGTTGAGCGAAGGCTGAGTGCACTGCACAAGTTCCAGAGGCAGCGACCTCTGAGGTTCCGGGGTGATCCAGACCCCCAGGCAGTTGTTGACTGGCTTGAGGTAGCCACCCGAGTTTTCCGCCTAGTGAGGACACCTCCAGATCAGATGGTGGTCCTAGCGGCGAGCCTTATGCATGGTTCTACTGGGAGATGGTGGAGTTTGGTGACGCAGTCCCATGATGAGGAGACACTCAAATAGGAATTGTTTGAGTGGCTCTCCAGGGAGGAGTTCAATCCGGTGACGCTGAGGTCAGTGCTGATCCAAGAGCTTCTGCAGCTTCGACATGAGAGCATGACTGTGTCAGAGTACTCAGCGAGGTTTAAAGACATGTCGCACTACTCCCTGGATATGTTTCGAGAACCATTATTTAGGGCTCGGACCTCCGATAAGGGCTTACGCAGGGCATCCGGGCAGGTGTGGTTTCTTTGTGCCTTCCCACCTATGCTGGAGTGTTGGAGCGAGCGTTGGTGGTGGAGAGTTTTCTGGCTGAGCAGATTCCACCTGTTCGTGCGGGGCACTCGAAAGCTGAGACTTCGTCAGTCAGATCGGCATCGGGTAGCCGACGACAGACTCAGGGGTCAGAATGTGGTCGGCGTTTTAGGAGGAGACCCCAGGATGGAGGATCTGAGGCTCATGGCTCACAGGGCTCGTAGGCCAATTTTGGTCAGCCACAAGAGAGGTGGTGTTACGCTTGTGACGGTCAGGGACATCTTGCTAGAGATTGTCTGACCCGACATGCTGCTGAGAGGGAGCCGGTCGATGGACCGCCTTGGCAAAGGCAGCGTCTCGAGCAAGGAGGTCTGTAGGGCGGCGGACGTGGTGGTAGAGCTGGTGCAGCAGGAAGTGGTGGTAGACAGTACCAGTTGCCACCACCCCCACCCCCAGGGGGTCCACACCAAGCTGGGGGAGCTTGTGGCCGAGGGCGAGGACAGCTGCATGCCCTGGAGGCAGTCGACCCAGAGGCACCGCGGATGGATAGAGGTACACATTGTGTCTTTTCTACTTACTGCTGTAGTTTTTCAGACACTATTTAGCGGTAATCTTTCCTTTTGTTTCTTGCTAGAGTTTTGCTCAGGGCGTTGGTAAGACCCTGTGTGGGAGTTGTTCTGCATGCTTCAAATGCGTGAGGAAGAGGGATCCTTCCCCCACCCAGACGCATTTTTGTGACGCGATTAAAACCGTGCGGGTGAGTCAGTGCCTCCCAAAGTAGATATTATTGAGGTGTTGTGGATGAGTCCCTCTGACTTATGCGTTCGGGCATGGGTGTTTCTTAATGAGCTCACTGGTATGTGAGACCCAGTTGAGTGTCAAGTCGCTTTCTTTATGCTTAGGGCTTTTTTGGGGACGAAATATTCTAATTGGGGGAGGATGTAGAGACCTGGGTTTTTGGCCCTGTCGGACTTTGGTATATTCATGCGAACAATTCCAGAGCTAGGTGCGAAGACGGCATGCAATTCCGAGGCCCAGTGTGCCCAGAATTAATTTTATAAAAATAATAAGTATTTTTCACTATGCACGTGTCGGGGGTGTGATATCTCAAAAACTATAGCTCAGAATGGAAATTATATGGCACAGTTGCGTCCAAAACATTCCGTTTACCCTAGGCGTGGTGTAAACATTGCGGGCGTGGGCCTGCTATGAGAAACGCCACCAGGGGCGTTTTCGTAAATAAGTAGCGAATTTAGTGTTCGAGCATCGGCTCAAATAACTTCTGAACGGAGTATCAGATGGAAAATCTTAGTCCGCCATTGCGTTCAGAATGGCGCTTTTACCCTAGGGGTGATCTTCCTTATGTTCGCATCGGGCGTCGCGTCCGAGGCGGGTTTGGCGCCGGCGGGTGGCAGATATAAATATCAGCCCCCCCTGTCGTTCCTCTTGACATTTTTCACCGTTCTTCACCTTCGCTCTGCCGAATTGAGCAAATGAAGCGCCCACGAGCTTGGAATTCGATGGCAGACATTCTAGGAGCGTGCAACGGATGCTCTGGAGCGCAGATCTATGGCAGAACGTCGGCGTTTCGCCCGCGAGGTAGGTGGATTTGAGTTTTAACTCCCGATCCCATTTTTGCGACTTTTTTGTCCAAATTGATGTCGTAGCAGTGAAGATCGTGTCCCGAGGGTCGTGTAGACTCCTCCAGATCATAAAACGGACCACCGGGGTGCCCCTGACGGATCGCGGCGGCCCGCGTCGGCCAGCGGCGGTGCCGCGGCGGAGCCGCAGCGGTCGGCCGCCCAGCGCGGCGGTGCGCCGGAAGCGTGGAGACACTGTGTGCCGCACGGCAGATGACCGCTGGCCGGCACGGGCCGGAGGCGGCGGGGGCCGTAACGGCTGGGGTGGGCCGGTTCGGGCCGACCGGACCTGCCAGGAGGGGCCGGTCTGGTCCGTTTTCGTCCTGGGTTCTAAAAACCCTCGTTCTGTGTAATCCAGAGGGCCGATTCACGCACCGTTTGCGGAGACGCGACCCTGGGTTTGAGACGGACCTATTGGGATAGGTTTGGGTTTTTTTCGGGCTGGGTCCGTGACCCTGGGTCACGAAACGTCAAAATATAATAATATTTTAATTATTAATCGACTTTGACCGACCGTAACTTTTTTCTGGAGTGTCTGTTTGACGTGTCGTTAGTGTTGTTGAGACCCTGATGGTATGGTGGACTTTTTGATAAGGTTTCCAAGTGTTGGGACTGAGAACGAGGTGTGGGCCCCACGAGGCCGGGTTTTGGCGTTTGCGGCGAAACACAACTTTCGCACTAGAAGTCCAATTTTGGCAGATAAATAGTCGATTTTGTGTGATTTTCCTAGAGGATCGCAATGTTGTGATCCGTTCGATGTGTTTTGGGATCCAGGCGTGGGCCCCACCCATGTTGTCCTTCGATGAATAGTTCCTTTTTCACTGGGTGTCCATTCCGGACGAGCGAGTAGCCGATTCCGCTTGTTTTTTCGAGGGGATTGTCGTGGTGTGATCCGCTCGACGGGTTACGGGATCGTTTTTTGGGCCCCGCACAGGATAGCTACGGTGAATTGTGCCTTTTTCACCGGTGCTCCGTTTTGGGTGAGTTAGAAGCCTATCCTGCATGTTTTTCCTCGTAGATCGTGATGGTGGTCTCAGTATTGGCCTAGGAGGTACGCAGTGTGGCATTGTGGCGGGTCGCTCGGTTTAGCAACGTTTGGACCTGCAGTGGTTGGGGTTCTCCCTTGGTTCGTTCCTATGAGGGTTCACACAGCATCACAACTTTCTTATAGGTTTTTGATCCTCTCGATGGGATGTTTAAATTGTTAGAGTTGTGGCATCCCTCTGGTGGGCCCGGAGCGGGATCCTCTAGCATCTTTACCCTAGATTGGGTTCTTGGTATCACTGTGACCACTTATTCATGGGTGACGATCCCCTATTTAGCAGGTTAACCCCGTAGGGTTTGTGGCATCTTCAGAAATATTATCCCCTACGTGGTGAGTCATGCTCAGTAGGGTTGTGGCATCATCGAGTATATGATCCCCTACTCAGCATGAGGGTTTATAGGAGGGTTGCGGTATCACTATTTATGCGATCCCCTACATAGCGCGTGGTTTATAGTAGGGTTTCGGTATCGCTGGTTATCCGATCCCCTACTCAGTGCGTGGTTTCGGTAGGGTTGCGGCATCGTCACTTCATTCCCCTACATCGCTAGTTATACCAGATAGGGTTTCAGTATCGTCGTAACCGCCTTTATATGGATGATGATCCTTTATCTAAGTGATGTGTTTCTGTCGAGCGCCAGATCGGGTTGTGGTATCCCCTAGCAGACCCTGGGAGTGATCCCCTGTCTGTGAGCTATGTATACCGGAGTGGGTCTTGGTATCCCCTAGCGGACCCTAGCGGTGATCCCCTATCTGAGGAGTTTGGTGGTTATGTTGTTTTAGTGATGTTTCCTCAGTGATGTTATCCGACGAGCACGGTCTCTCAGGTGAGCATCTGAGATGTTTGTTTCGGTCCTGATGGAGTGTATTTCTCGGATGAGTGTCATCTGGGATGACAGTGTTTGGGTGGTGTACTCTTCTGGTTGGGGGCAGTTGCTGGTGATGAGGTCGGTACCTCTTGTGGCTTTTTGGCGTGAGCTGAGTATATCTGGACTGATCAAGGTGTATGTATGGGCATACACTAGAGCTGAGCTGACTAGTTGTGTTTAGCCATGTATGGTCACAAGATGGAGATTCTCTCTCGTCTAGGTTCCCTCTCGCTGGGATGAGCGGACTGATGCCTTTTAGTTGCTCTCTTAGTTTAGGGTTTTGGGGTGCCTACTGAGTATGTTTATTCTCACCCCTGCACGGCCTTTGCCCGCACATGTTTGTGTCTTAGGCATACCACAGGGCATTCGACGGAGTCCCAGGAGTACCCGGAGTAGGCGGAGCTTAGTGAGCGTGTTGACCGGGGTGTTTACTGGAGCTGTGCCGAGGTAGCTTTCCGGCGGTGTTTGTGGCAGCGTTCCCCTTCTTCAGAGCAGGTTGGATGCTCTTTTGTAGTTAAATTTTGGTGGGCCCTGTTTTACCCTTTGTACTTCTGTTGTACTCTGGTTGTGGGATACTGTATGCATGCTTTTTCTTCTCAGTTTCTATATCTCTGCACTGTTACATGGAGGTGGTTGTGGGTTCGTGTGTATAGGTACCTTAGGCTAATGTCTCCCATGTGTGTGATAGCCTACTCGGCGCTGGTCGCCAACCCCTGGCCAATTGGAGGTGGGCTTGGGGAGTCGCGGCTAGAGCCCCATTGGGTCGGGTCGTGACATTCATATACTATATGGCACCTACATTAACTGATCAATCCACATGTTCATAACACCATTCCCCCTAGTACTTCATTTTTTTATCTACATTGATTTAAAAATATATTCCGAATCAAGATCATTACTCACGGATATCAATAATTTAATGATGAATTTCATATTTCACACCTTCTAAATATGTTAGGATTGTTGAAATTAATAAGACTAATGATATCCTTATAATTAATTATATTTTCACATACAAAGATACAATAGAATACATCAATAATTTTATCTATGGTTATATTACTTAAAATAAAATTTAAATCATTAAAATCACAAATTGAACATCATCAATAGGGTGAAACAGTCCATAATATCTCCAATATGTGCTTCATTGAAATTAATATCAGAACAGTGCTATCCTCAAAAAATCTAAATAATAAGTCTAGTGTTTCTAAAATAGGCAAAAATTCAGTATTCAGTGATACATATATTTTTTTTTACACCAATCTATTTTAAACACATTTTTTTTATAAATATTTTATATCATATAAATTTACATCTTAGGTATGATCATCTAACTATATGAATTCCTTTAATAAATATTTCATATTTTGAATATCTTTCATAATATGAGTAATAATAATTAATTTTCTTCGAATGGGGATTGATTAATAGTCATTAGAGTAATAAATATATATTGAATAAATTTTTGGATTAAAAAATTTAACGATTATAAGAAAAAAGATAATTTTTTTAAAATAATTATTATAATTTAAAAAGTATAATAGAATCATTTTTTATAATGGTATAGAACAACATGATCTATTATATACTCTACAGATACTCTCTAACTATTTGAGAGTAGTGTCCCAAACTAATAAACAATCATTATGAAATGGAAAACATGAACATTTATTTTTCACATGTACAGGAAGAATTAAGTATTATATAGATTTACAAGACCAATTTGACTTAAATATTGCTATCAATGCATTTTTTTAGTGATTTCATTTAGGTCAAAATAACCTAGAAACATCCTTTTAGTTTGAATGAAAAAATTGTATTACTAATTTTATTACTTTATGAACACATTATAATTAAAAAAATATAATTTATTGATACAGATTAAAACTAATAAAATAGATAAAGAAGACAATGTGGTTTCTAGTGAAATTCAAGCATCTCTATCACATAAGTTCTGAAGTAAATCTATGATAACATTGGTGAACAAATATTTATTCAAAAATTGGATCTATATTTTATAAACAAGGTACCACATGGATGTTATTGAACATGAGTTTTAATGGAATCATGTTCCTTGATGAACATTTTTCTTCGATATTACATGATGTTTAATTCTATAACCGCTAATTAGATGGTGACTACTACATTCTCATCATATTTAGAAATAGTTATAATATTATAATTTTTGATATATTATTATATAATTTTATTATTTATTTCATGAGTTTGGAAATATTTATTTTCTGTAATTCATATATTGAAATATTAAAAACCACATCACATAGAATCCCACAAATTAATATGTAATTTATATATTAACAAGAAATAGAAAACATATAATAATAAAATGAAAAAGATAAAATTTTAAAAAATGACAAAATATTTCATCATCACACTAAGATTGTATGAATAAATATAAAAAATCCAAATATAAAATATATTGGATTTATTTCATATACATTATAAATCATGATGTATATATTATAACCATTTAATGGTTGGGTTAATCAAAACATTGATGTATATAATAGAAAAATTTGATATACTATATCATAACGATTGGGAAAATCATGTTTATCGAGTTTCACAGAATATGATTACTCTATATAAAATATTGAATATCAATAATAAAATTATTAATTTTATATTAATACTAACACCATTTACTTCTAATTTTTACCACAATTATCATCAAACATGAATTAGTTTCCTACATTCTAATTTCACACTGATTGTCTATAATATATGAAATTCACATTATATGAAGAATTACTGCATTGTAGCATCACTATAAATGTAATTTTCAAAAAATTATGAATTATGTATTATAATACACTATAAGGTTAGATATAAATGACATTTGTTTCATTTTAATATATGTATACTCAAATATATATATATTTATATATACAACATTTAAATATTCTTCTACATATCATGTTCAAACAACATATATATAATTTTTTGAATATGAATGAACATAAAATAAATTAATTTTTAACATGGGGGAATATATGTGTAAAAACAAAATTAAAACTATGTAAAAAATATAACGTATGCATCATTTTTTCACATACATAATTTTCATTATATTTACATAAAAAATATAAATTAAATAATTTAATTATTGAGGAATTAAAATAATAAATTACATAATTAATAAATAATAAAGAAACATTTATAAAAAATTAAATAAAATGAGGTATTTGAAATTATCAAAAACATTATGATATTAGTTAAATAGAAAACAATATTCTAAAACCCCCGAATTATATATTAATATATCATTTTATAGATGATATAGAATAAATAAATTATTCTAAAAACCCTTCAACTTTTATTAATTAATCATAAAAAAAATATTTATTATAAATATCCTCTATAGAATAATACTCATCATAAGTACATTACAAATTATAAATATAAAAATTAAACATTTAAAATTACTAAAAATGAAAAACATATATAATAATATACAATTAAAATTTAATGTGCTTCCTTTTAAATATTTTTCATATATATTAAACAAACTTAATATTTGAATAAATAACGTGATACAATATTAAAAATCAAATTAATACTATATGTACATCTTGGTTAATAGATATTTTATAAATAATAATTCCTCCTAAATTTATGATTTTATGAAAATAAAAAATAAAAAATGTACTCCTCATTTAATCATATCAATATAAATAATGATTAATTTTAAAATTTAAACAACATTAATATGTTTAAAAGTGTTTAAACACTATAATTTGAATTTATGTAGAAATGATTATAGACTCATAAATAATTACATTTCTCTACATGAATAAATATTTCTCATATAAAAAATTTTACAAGAATATTATCATATATAAGTAATATATGGCTACTATGTGGATTCATAAATAAATTAATAATAACATATAAATAATATATCATTAGTCCATAAAATATGTTTTTTTGAACACACAAACTTAAAAAAATTAAAAAATTTATATTAATGTTTCTAAATAAAATGATGCACTCTATTTAAATCTATAGTTCTATGAATTTAATTATTAGTAAATTTAATTACTTGGGCATGTAGACTGAATTAGGTAAAATGTAATTTGAATAATATTTTTCACGAAACCATGCTATTGAACAATTAGTTATTTATATGTTGAGAATTAATTTAAATAAACACATTATAAATAATGTATCACATGTTTTGATGAATTTAAAAAAATTCATATTTTCAAAATAAACTAATAATAGTGTTGTTTATAGTCAAAAAACCAATATATTTACCATTAAAAAAATTTCTTTTTATTTTTATCTATTACAAAACAAATTAAATTAAATTTTATTCGCAATTTCTTAATAGTTTTTAATATTATTAATTAATATATATTTTGACTTCTAATTATATATTTATACAAAGCATCATTTAGAATAAGTTCATGTAGTTTATATATTTTATTTTCTTTTTCACTAATTCTTTATTCATCCCATACATTATTATCCATAGATAATGACATTTTTAATTCTGAATTTATCTTCTTCCATATTTGGGAAATTATATTTAATTACATTCAAATAATCCATATCATTATTATAGATGAAATAGTAATAATTTAACATTTTATTTTACGTTGTAATATATATCTTTTAATTATAATTTTAAATTTTATCTCAGAAAAATATCATAATTTTTGAAAAAAATACAAACTCTACATGAAATTTATAAAATAGCACATTTCCACCAATAATATGTCGGTTTGAAGAACTATAGTCATATGTGGAATATAAATAAAATGATAAATATGACATAATAAAATTATTATGTAACATAAAATATTCCACATCCTTTCTTGAGTCTCTTGAATAATGAGAATGAGTATTTTAATTTATTACCATTCAATATTTTCTTTTAATGAAATGTTTTCAATATCCCAATCACATAAAAACACAAGAAATGAAAATGTATCTTCATTTAATCATTATCCAATATTAAATTTTTTATTATAATTATCCTTATTAATTTATATTCTTTAATTATTCATCCTTGGGAACTCATATAATGTACAACACATTTTCCTATAATCATAAAATTTGATAACATTATTTCATTACATGCCTATCTATTTATATAAATATGTTAATTTTATTCATCTATCATCCTTACTTTTTTATTTTACATATCTTTGAAAAATATTGAATATATTTTTCTATTTGACTAAAAGAATCATAACATTTTTGTGTACATGAATTTTCACTTCCACTTGATGTATCAGTAGAAACATTTTTTATGATTTAAAATAAACTCTAATTATTTTAATAAAATCAGTACTCCAATTATTATTCATCATATTTTCATATTAATGTGTATATATAATTATTTAATCCCAGATCTACTCTATGAAATATATACATACCCCAATTTCCATTCATTATTTATAGTTTTCCAAAGAAAAACCAAGAGAATTTTAATATATGTAAATTTATTTTCCATAGCATTGATATTTTAATGATTAAAATTTTAAATTTATCAAACTATACCCTTTAAATACATAAAATTTATTTATTTAGAGTATTAATTCCTTAATTGAAGAGATTTAGTATCCTCCAAAAAACATATATATTTTTAGAAATATAAATTATATATGATAACACACATATTTATATAATATTTATGAATAGTCAATTCATTAAAATTTAAAATTATTTTTATTTCAACATTTCCAATTATATTGTATAAATAAAAGTCATTTTATTATAATACCATTCCATAATTTTCTATAATTGAATAATAATATTTTTGAAAAATAATTTCAATGCGATCTATCCAATTTACAATGTAGATACCTTTTATTTTAGATTGTTGAGAAGATATGGAATTTCAGCATCTTGGATTTCCACTATTGAAATTTATTACCTTTATACGATGTAGGAATATGCTAATTATAAAGTCGCAAAATAGATAATAATTTAAAAAAATTGTAAATTTAAAAACAACTAGGATTTTGGGCTCAATATTTGATTACATTTTTTTAGTATCCAGTTAAAAATAGTAGATGAAATATTGAATCGCATGCAATCAAATATCAGTTGTTGGGTCATATATATGTAAAAATATTCCTTGTAGGCGAGGTTGAAAATTGTTTCCATATGATTTATTAGATTTATAAATCATTATATTGTAATTTGGGATATCAATGAATTTATAATTAAAAATATTAAATAAAATAATGTGTTTCAAAAGATAGAATGTAAATTAATGGGACATAGATAAAAGGTTTTTAAAGTAGTTAGGATCATTAGGAAAAGACATCTACTCATTTAAAACTCTCTAAAAATAAATATTACATGAACAATTTATAAATTAATTATATTTTAATGGGAAAAACATGGTTTTTCACATGTACAATATTAACATCATCTATTACACAAATAGAGCATACCAATTTCTTTTATAGGGTCCACACTAAACGTAGGGGTTCGTTAATTTTTTCCACAAATATATATATCTAAGGCACTAAAACTTTTTTTGAGTTACCACATTTTCTGATAGATATTATAACTCAATAAAAAATTATTTAAAAAAACATACACCAAAAAAAAATTAATGAATACATCAATTAAAAAAGAAATGGTAGTTTACTTATGAGTAATCACCACCATGCCTTCAGTAATGTAATAAATAATTCAATATTTTCTGAAAAAAACATATCAATATTATATTGGGGACTAGTGTATAGAAAATAATTTATATACACATCAAAGAACATGATTTATAATGAAAATTGATGTCATGCTTCTTATTTCCTTTATCCTCAATATATGGATGAATTGTTCAAAAACTAATTTGATGATGATTCTTATTTTATGACAAAAAATATAATCAAATACTAAAATATAGTTACTAAAATATTAATTTTTCCTTTATTTACATTTGTTAACTAAAAAATGAATTCCTCCTATAACTCATATGTAAGAATCGAATGTACCACTTCTCATAGAATCATTGGCATTTCAAATTAATTATAGATTAATAAAATTCATAAAAAAAATTATTATATGTTATATTTAGAGTAAATATGAAAACATTTATCATAAACTACCTTATAATGATTTATTATTTTTTACAATTAAATTTTTTTTTGAAGTAGGTAGAATTTAATTCCATTTTTTTATCAATACATTTAATAAATAATTACCAAAGAATTGTTAGTATAATTTAATAAATGAGTATTCTCCCATAACATCTAGAAATCATATTTAATGTATAATTTAACTTATATAAATAACTATTTTTGTGTATTAAATATGAAAATTAATGCATATATTTGAATTAAGGAAAATATTGATTTCATAAAATCAAAATGAATATTTAAAATAATGTATTTTACACCCAACTATAAAATTCATAATGTGTTAACTAGTTCTCAATGTTTCACTATATATAATATATACATATATCCTATAAATTATATTATAGTTCATTATATTATTAAAATTTTATCATGTATATCCTATTATTCTTTTTCATGACTATTAATTCCATAAAAACACATAAAAGTACATATCCAATATGAGACCCATCTAAATTATACATAACACGTAATACAAATTATGTCAAATTGATCCTGGATTATGACATTACTATATTTATAAAACACATGAATTACTAATTTAGATAAACTATCACATCATTATGTATAATAAAAAAAATACATTTTTATATCTCCATCATTATAATTATATATTATAATTTAAATCATTTTTCATCAATTTAATTATCAATTTAATTTTTCATATATAAATGTTTCTAAAATACATTATAAATAAAAAACATATATACATGTGAAAAAAAATCATTTAAAAAATTAAGATATATCTTTGGAAAAAATAAAACATCAAATAACTAAAATAAAAAATATATAATTTCAATAAAAAATATTTCAATATTTTTTATTATAAAAAATAATAAAATTATTCTAGTTAGACACTTGAAAGACAAAAATCCACTTTAGATAAATTTAAAAACCTTCAAAGAGTTGTTATTTGGATCTATACAACATAAAGTATTATCAATGTATCATAAAAATATCATTTTGAAGTCAAATACTATATATTTACACTTATCTTCACAACAACAAATTCCTTCGTGATTAAGATGATCATATTGAGATAGGAGATACCAATATTCCATAAATATACAACGTTATTTATGATGTTTCTACTCCAATTTATAATATTTATTACATTTAATTATGTACGCATCAAAATTCAATTCGTCAGCACAATAAATTTAACACCCCAATCTTCCACAGTACGCTTCTCTTTGAATGATACAGTAGCGTGTGTTGTACACAACTTCGAGTTCTAACGCACAACATGACCAATCAAAGTAGCCGTTATGAATAGTAATACCCAATTTTTTAAATTTTTTAAATTTTATATCTCAAAATTGATTTCATTTTTGTGTTCAAAATATCGAAATTAGCCTAGGGATAAATTTTGGTACTTATCGGATAAATTTCATATTTTGATGAATAGTGAAAATTACTAAATTTCAATTAAAAACAACATTTTTAATCAAAATAATTAATAGTGATAAATTGTGAATTTGAGTGTTTTTAAATTATATTAAGAATATATTTTTACGATTTAATCCAATGTTGGTCATTGGACATAATTTCACATTTAAACCGGACATAAAAAAGTGTTAATCTTTTGATAGTAAATGTTTCTTAAAAACACGCTTTTTCAGTTAACAATGGGAATAAATTTTAAATTAATAAATAAAAATTCTATATTATGAATTTGGTAAAATATCCTTCATTATTGAATTCAGAATATCAAAATTATCTTAGTGTAATGGTTTGGTATTTTTCTAAAAACATTCATTTTTTAATGAATAGTGAAAAACACTGAGTTACTATTTAAAACCAGATTATTATTAAAATAATAATTTGTGTTAATTAAATTTATTTTAGGCAAAAATAGATACATAAAACATATATAAATTCAATTTAATTCATTGGAGTCAGTTTATAATAATTTTAGATATATAAAAATTTTATTGAACTTTTTAGCTGTTTTTACTTACCTCCTAGGAGAATTTGTAAATTCAAAAAAAACATAATTTTACTGCTTATGTGAGTGAAATTTTGAAAATCTGAGAGACACGATTTATATCAAGGAGTAAAATGTGGATCAATAAGATAAAAATAATTTTTGGTGAATAGTAACTTCTTACTTTTATTTACCATGGTAAAATGTAAATAGGGTAATTAAGGGAAAAAATGATTTTATTATTACCCTAACACATGTCCTAATTCTATTGGATAAGTTTAATTCTTTCAAAAACAATCTTAGGAATAAAATATTATAATTTAGGTCCACTTGGATTAGATTTGGATATTTATTATTATTTAATAAAAGAAGAGTCAAAAAAGATAAAATCAATGTTTATTTACTAAAAACATTTTTAATATAGGGATATATATGAGATAAATTCGATTGTAAATATTAATTATAAATATAAAACGATTTCCTACATAATGATATTTTATTTATAATTTTTAGACATTAAATAATTTAATTTATTTATGACACAATGTTGATGCAGTAATTACCATAATAGTAAAAAATTAAAATAATTGATATTATAAATTCCCAAATAAATATAATTTGAGTCTTTTTATTAATTAAAGTAATTTTATAAGTTAATATGACAAGATAGAATTGATTTAATTAACTTTTTTAGAAGTAATAATTCTGTTATGATTTTCACACAAATCAATTTTCCAAATAATGTCAAAATGACATAAAAGAGTTTTTAAAACAAATAATATATTATTAATTGATATTCAATTCCTAAAAATGTAAGTCTCGGCCAAGAGACTTAAATCAGGATATTTTTATCATTAATGGACCACTTGGGGGTCACTTGGATGTATATAGTATGTTTATTTACCATTTAATATAAAAATACAAGGAGACATTGTAAAAGTGAAACTAATTAACTAAGAGTTAATACTTAAAGATAAGGTTAATATATTGAAAAAAAACTGTCTAAATTCTATTGGATGAGTAGTTTTCGACCAATATCCACCTTATCCTTTAAATAATCCACTTTGATCAATTAGAAAACGAATATAAACTTATTATAAAATAATATTTTTAGCTTTTCCAATGGTGCCCCTCACCCCTCTTATAAAAGGGCACTCCCCCATGTCATTAATTCACACCATCAAAGCCTTTTGGTTCATAAAAACCCAGCCTAAATACTTTCTCAACTTACCTCAATACATCTTAGAGGCCTTAGTTTGATCAGAAAGCCAACCTAAAGAGCCCTATTGATCAAATCAAAAAGGAGAACCCGAAGAAGAGGTAATGATTTCACCACCCGTTTTCAAATTAATTTCTTCTTTAACTTCTAATTTCATTGTTATTCCCACTATAAAATAATGAATCTTGTATCTCCTATATAATTTAATATTATTATAAATATGGTACAACCATATTCAGTATTCTATCCATCATTTGAATGACATGTCACCATACGTGCGTATGTATGGCTTAACATCTCCACGTCGTGGTGTAATTGTTATTCAATATATTATTATTTGGATGGGTATAATAATGATTTTTAATTCATTTAAATAATAAATATAACATGATAATGATTCTTTATATATGATATACCATCCAATTAAATATTATTTTAATATCAAAAGAATGATATTGTCGCTCGTGCGTACGTACGGACTACCGTCTCCACGAACGTGATGAGATTCATTCTCCATCGTATCCATCGAAGTTTAATTCACATTTGATGATTAATAATAGTATCTAAGGATTTTATATCATTATAGATATGAATAAGATACAACCTATCCAAGAAAAACAGGTCTTAGGTAACAAAACATGTAAAATAAAACGAGTAAGTTAACACCTGAAACAACGATAATACTAAGATGTTTTTAACAAATCAGTGATAATAGATCATATATGATATCATATTAATGTATATGATTCTTGTATAATTTAATTACAATTATTTCACCATTATAAAGGAGGTTAAACTACCCCCAACCACGTTAAAGTAAAAGGTAATGATTTATTTCTCAATCTCTTCATTATCCGAGGTTGTTTATATGTAATAATCTACTAGGACATCATTATCATCCACATCCTTGTTTCTTAAAAATTTATTTCAAAACATTTTTACTACATACTAGAATATGGGTTAAAGTCATTTATACCCTTTTTTGACCTTTTATAAGAGGTTTATAATGGAATCTATCTGTCGTTTTCTAAACAAGGTCCTTTTTAACCTTTTCGGCAGAATTAAGGTAAGAATTCCTTTTTTAACTTATACGGCGGGGGTGGAAATTTTCCACCATTATAAAATAGTTAAAGCTTCCCTTAAAAGCTTATAATAATATTTTCAAAGAAAATGTTTTATTTTATAATTATATGAAAATTAAATGATTTCAAAATAGAAAGAGATATTTCTCTAAAAAGAGTTTTGATTTCATCTATATCAACATCCTTTGATGAATTTTAAGTTTATTTTGAGTTGATTTATAATGATACAAATAATCCATATTGTATTGATGGTTTTGTGATATGTTTGACTATGGATGTGTTATTTTTATACCAATCATGGTTTATGGTGAATGTATTGTCATTTCGTATGCTAGTTTTAATACAAATGATTATGTTATGTTTAAACCTATTCATATGAGGAATGCATTGGACTTAATAAGTGAGAGGTGGAGCCTGATATATCTCATCAATGCATCGGTAGGTCTCATGAGACAAACTAGTGTCTTGGCATAAGGCCTTGGAAAAATCTTATTTGTAGTCTGGGCACGAGGACTTGGCTATGTGGTTATGATAGTCTGGCATTATGCATTCCATCATTATGAAAGTGGTTATTGATATTGAATGTGATTATTCGATTTGTAGAATATCAAAGTGAATAATTAAATGGAATTATTTATTTTGTTTCCATACTATGTTGAAGTTTAAGTTTAAAAGTATTTTTTTTAGTTATACATTGCCTTAAATGTTTATTCTTATTTATGAATGATTTCGCTATATTGTTATCCTTACTGGGCATTTGAGCTCACCCCTTTTCTAATTTTTATTTTTCCCATGATGTGAAGAAGTAAATTATGAATGACCTTCATGGATTGTATGAGGGGATAATAGTGTGGACTATGGATACTATGTTGTTGTAGTTTTCATTTTTATAATGTAATTTAAAACATTAGGAATATATCTAGTGTTTCCAATGCTACTAAACTAATCGGTCTTTTGAGATTTGATCTTTCTTGTAATCATGCCAATGTTATGTAATAATTCACCAACTCTAGGTAACTGGGGTTGGGGTGTTACAGTTGGTATCAGGGGAAGTTTAGTAGAAACCATGGAAGCTAGATTTAGATAAACTCTGATTAGAGCACATAGATTTAAGATGGAATTTGAGGATTAGTATAGAAGAACTTTCTAGAATTTTGGTATTGTAGGGATTTTGTGGGTTTTCAGAGCAATACATCCTCGTCTCGATACGAGTAGGTAGAGCCGGATCTGGCACAGATTCATGTAGGGGTAAAACCCGAAAACACCGCTTTATGCTAGACTTAAACGGGAAATGGTGCACGAAAAAGGGCCATGCTGCACTCCTGGTGATGATACTCCCAGGGGATATGCTTAGGATAATTCTCATTTTCTGTACAAACCATTATGAAGGGTTTATGAGTATATACTACCTCAAAGGAGTCATTTTTATGATTATGGAATATATCCTTAATCTATTTAATTTATGATATGTGTTTTACATGTTTGGGATTAGGTATTGTTATTCATAAACTAATCTAGGGTATTCCATTGTTTAGAAATGGCACCATGTAGATGGAATTATAACTCCAGCAATGCACATGATCCAAAGAGAATGAAGGATCTTACCTTTCATGGTCTTAAGCCAGAATTTATAAGAGAAATAGTCTCCCATGTTTTATCATCATATGAAGAAATAATATGATGTTTTTATATGATAAATAAAGAATTTATTGATTCATGTGGCTTTGAAGGGAATCATGGGAAGAAAAGGATGGAAGAGAGAAAGATGGATAAAGGGAAGAGGGAAGAGAAGAATTTTCCAATATGTTATACCTGTGGGAAGAAACACCCTGGAACTTGCCTAAAAGGAATGGGAGTTTGTTATAAGTCTGGAGGTAAAGGGAAAAAATTACGTGACTACAAGGGTAAGAAAATGGTTTCAAATGTACAATGCTTCATTGTCAAGGAGGTTGAACACTACGCAAACCAATTCCCCAGTCATCAGACTATGCCGTAAATGATGCTATTGGAGAATAATAATGTCATGATACTACCACAGATGAAGAGGAATGACTAATGTTCTTATTTTGTTATTTTAGAATTATTTCATTTAAGTGTTGTATCAACAATGTTCTAGAAATAAATAAAGATTGTACTGCAGTACTATTTCATTAAGGATTTGATATTTTATTGTACTAAGAAAAGTGACTCTATAGCGAGTTAATTTTTTTTGAAATTACATGGTTGAAGGAAAGATAAACCTTAATATGGTCCTAATATTAAGGTAGTGATTTTGGAATAAGATATGGTTGATTTTGGTAATTCAGGATGTTCTGGTGTTGTAAAAGAATGTATGAAGAAGGTGTTCACATGTTATTACCTAAAAAAAAGATCCTAATTATGTTTATCTTCCTCTTAAATTTTGTTCTGTGAGTTTGGATAGTAGTATTTTGGATAAGTCTAAAGGTTGTAATGGATTAAGTTTGAAAGGTTATTTTTGGATTTTTATACAAGGACAACACACAGACCGTGTGACAGCCCCTCGCATCGGAAAAAACTGCAGGAATCAAACACACAACCATAGTGGGATTGAGATTTATCGCCTACCACTGGACTATGTGACGTCCCTAGATTTTATAATGTAGTTTCTTTTTTTTAAAGGGTATGATATGTGAGTTATAAATTCATTATAGTTGGAACCCTATACGATTAGGATAAATAGAGTATTTTTGAGTTTTATTATGTTTTGGAGTGAAAGATGAGAATGTGGTAGAAATTTATTAATCGATAAAACTCTAATTATAAAGTATGTATATCTCTTTATGATCTTATCCAATCTCATAAATAAATTCCTCAACATTATGAAAAGGAACTTAAAACAAAAATGTTGTCCTAGATGGTACCTTAGATCATCACTAATTTATAGCTTTGGGATTGTTTTCCTTTTCATAGCGATTTTCTCTACCACTCTCCATCAGATAATTGATGGATAGATTTCTCTTCCATATCCATATATTCCTACATGGAACCCTATTATGTGTTTTTTTCGATAATCATTATACATACGAATCTTTATTTTAAATAGAGACCTCCTTAAATCATTTTCGATGTGGGATTTCAACTATTATATCTTGAAAGAACAACAAAATTTATCCAAATACCTTATGTTTTGTTGAACCGATGGTATTTTAAATCATCATAGATAGATGAATTTAAGGACCTCAATCTTAAACTTTTTTTTGATTGTTGACCTCAATGACTACCTATAAATATTTACGCTTTTCCTCCAATTATATGTCTCTAATTACCACCAATGTTCTCCTAATCATGATCATAATTTTTTGTCACCCTATCATTTCTCTTTTCCTCTTATTAAGACTAAATTTTATTAACCAAATTTCCGATGTGGATTTTCCCACAAATATATTTTCTATTTTCAAAATTTATTTTCGAAGAATAGTATCAAATTGTGAGGATGAAAATTGTTGAAGGAGGGGAGAATGTAACACCTCGAGCTTCCACAGTACGCTTCTCTTTGAATATTATAGTATCATGTGTTGTACGCAACTTCGAGTTCTAACACACCACAACCAATAAAATTAGCCGTTATAAATAGTAATACCCACTTTTTGAATTTTTATAAATTTTAACTCACAAAATGGACTTCATTTATGGATTCAGAATATCTAAATTAGCCTAGGGTGAAATTGTGGTACTTTTCGGATAACATTCATTTTTTGATGAATAGTTAAAATTACTAAATTTTAATTAAGAACAACTTTTTAAATAAAAATAATTAATAGTGATAAATTATGAATTTGAGTTGTTTTAGATTATATTTAGAATATATTTTTACTATTTAATCCAATGTTGGTCATTGGACATATTTCCACATTTAAACGAGACATAAACAATTGTCAATCTTTTGATAGTTATTATTTCTTAAAAACATGCTTTATGTTTTAACAACTGGAAATAATTTTAAATTAATAAATGAATCTTCAATGTTTTTAATTTGGTAAAATAGACTTCATTATTGAATTTGTAATATCAAAATTATCTTAGGGTAAATTCATGGTATTATTTAGAAAACATTCATTTTTTGATGAATAGTGAAAACCACTTAGTTACTGTTTCAAACCAGATTTTTTTTAAAATAATTATTTTTGTTAATTGAATTTATTTTAGTTTAAAATAGATGCATAACACTTATATAAATTAAATGTAATTCATTAGAGGCAGTTTATAATAATTTTAGATATATAAAAAATTTATTTAATTTTTTTCACTATCTTTTACTCACCTCCTAGGAGAATTTGTAAATTTACATAAAACATAATTTTACTGCTTCTATGAGTGGAATTTTGAAAATTAGAGACACAAAGTTAATATCAAGGAGTAAAATGGTGTTCAATAAGATAAAAATAATTTTTGGTAATTAGTAACTTTTAACTTTTATTTACCACGGTAAAAATTAAATAGGGTAATTAAGGGTAAAAATGATATTATTAATACCCTAACACATGTCCTAATTCTATTGTATAAGTTTAATTCGACCAAAAACAACCTTAGGAATAAAATATTATCATTTAGGTCCACTTTGATTATATTATGATATTTATTATTATTTAATTCAAAAAAAGAGTTAAAAGAGTTAAAATCATTGTTTATTTACTAAAACATTTTTAATATAGGGATATAAATACGATAAATACGATTGTAAATATTCATTGGAAAGATAATAAATATTTCTTACATAATTATATTTTATTTAAAATTTTTATACATTAAATAATTTAATTTATTTATGACACAATGATGATGCAGTAATTACAATAATAGTGATCAATTAAAATAATTGATATTATAAATACCCAAATAAATATAATTTGAGACTTTTTATGAATTAAACTAATTTTATAGGTTAATATGACATGTTATTATTTCTTTAATTAAATTTTTTCTAATTAATCATTCTGTTATAATTTTCATAAAATTAAATTTTCCAAATAGATTCAAACATTACATAAAATAGTTTTTAAACAAAATATTATATTATTAATTGATATTAAATTCGTAAAAACCTAAGGTTCGGCCAAGATACTTATATCATGATAGGTGTATCATTAATGGACCACTTGGGGGTCGCTTAGTGTTAAATAGTATGTTTATTAACCATATAATATAAAAATAAAAAGAGACATTGTAAAAGTGAAACTAATTAACAAAGAGTTAATACTTAAAAATAAGGTAATTATATTGACCCAAACCTGTCTAAATTCTATTGTTTACATGGTGTTAGAACCATACCCACCTTATAATTTAAAGAATCCACTTTCGAGCCATTATAAACTGAATATGAATTTATTATAAAATACTATTTCTAGCTTTTCCAAAGGTGCCTTTCACCCCTCTTATAAAAGGGAACTCCACCTTATCATTAATTCACACCTTAAAAGCCTTTTGGTTCGGCCATACCCTACCCAAATAATATCTCAACAACCCTAAATACAACCTAGAGTCCATAGTTTTTTAGAAATCCATCCTATGGATCCCTTTTGATCAAATCAAAAGGAAGAACCCAAAGAAGAGGTAATGTTTTCACCACCATTTTTCAAATTCATTTATTCTTAAACTTCTTATTTCATTTTTATTACCATTATAAAATAATGAATCCCGTATTTCCTAAATACATTAATATTATTATAAAAATTGTACAACTATATTCATTATTCTATCAATTCTTTGAATGGCATGTCACCATACGTGTGATTGTACGGATTACCGTCTCCAAGTCGTGGAGTAATTGTAATTCAATATATTATTATTTGGATGGGTATAATAATGATTTCAAATTCATGTAAATAATAAATATAAAAGGATAATTATTCTGTATATATGATATACCATCCAATTAGAAATTATTTTTATATCAAAAGAGTGATATTGTCGCTCGTGCGTACGTACAGACTACCGTCTCCACGAACGAGATGAGATTCATTCTCCATCGTATCCATCCAAGTATAATTCTCATTATATGATTAATAATAGTATCTAATGACATTATATCATTCTAGATATTAATAAGATACAACCTATCAATGACAAACACGCCTTACGTAACAAAACATATAAAAGAAAATGAGTAAGTTATCACCCGAAACAATTATAATACTAAGACATTATTAACAAATAAATGTTAATAGATCATATATGATATCATATTAATGTATATTATTCTTGTATAATTTAATAAAAATTATTTTTCCATTATATAATATGTTAAACTACCCCCAACAAAGGAAAAGTACAAGGTAAGGGTTTATTTCGAAATCTCTTCATTATCTGAGGTTGTTTATACATAATAATCTACTATGACTTATTTATCATCCACTTCAATGATTTATAAAAATGTATTTCAAAACAGATTTAATATTTAATATAATATGTTTTAATGTCATTTATACCCTTGTTTGATTTTTAAGAGGTTTATAATAGAATCTTTCTTTCGTTTTCCAAATAAGGTCCTTTTTAACCTTTTTGACAGAATTAAGGTAAGAATTTCTTTTTTAACATATACAGCGGGTGCGGCTATTTTCTGACGTTATAAAATTTTTGAAGCTTCCCTTCTAACCTTATAAAAATATTTTCAAAGAAAATGTTTTATTTTATAAATATATGACTCTTAAATGGTTTAAAAATAGAAAGAGATATTTCACTAAAAATAGTTTTGATTTCATCTATGTCAACATCCTTTGATGGATTTTAAGTTTATTTGGAGGTTATTTATAATGATACAAAACATCCATATTGTATTGATGGTTTTGTGATATGTTTGACCATATATTTTTTATTTTTATGCCATTCATGGTTTATGGTGAAAGTTTTGACATTTCGTATGCTAGTTTTAATACGAATGTTTATGTTATGTTTAAACCTGTACATATGATGAATGAATTGGACTTAATAAGTGATGGGTGGAGCCCGCTATAGCTCCTCGATGCATTGATAGGTCTCATGAGATAAACTAGTGTCTTGGAACAAGGCCTTGGAAAAATCTTATTTGTAGTCTTGGCACGAGGCCTTGACTATGCGGTTATGATAGTCTGGAATTATACATTCCATCATTATGAAAGTGGTTATTGATATTGCATGTGATTATTCGATTAGTAGAATATCGATGTGAATAAGTAAATGGAATTATTTCATTTTATTTTTCCATACTATATTGATGTTCAAGTTTAAAAGGCTTTTGTTTTAGTTATACATTTTCTTAAATGTTTATTCTTATTTATGAAGGTTTCTCCTATATTGTTATCCTTACTGGGCATTTGAGATCACCCTATTTCTATGTTTTATTTTTCCCAGGATGTGAAGAAGTAAATTATAAATGACCTTCAGAGATAGTATGAGGGGATAAGAGTGTGGACTATGGATACTATGTTGTTGTAGTTTTCATTTTTATGATGTAATGTAAATCATTATGAATATATCTTGTGATTACAAGGCTACTAAACTAATTGGTCTTTCGAGATTTTATCTTTATTGTGATCATTCCAATGTTATATAATAAGGCACCAACTCTGGGTAATGAGGGTCGGGGCCTTACAATAAATTCCTTTTTATATTTTTAATTATTATCATATTTCTTAGTGTTACATAATGTTATTGAGAGTTTGATATGAAATCCTCAAATAGCGTGTCTATTGTCTCATAGAATACCTATAACTCGATTACTTATCTATATCCCTCTCAACTATTTTCCTGACAAAAAAAACATTATCATTCATTAAATATCATTTTCTATGGTATCACACCTCATTTATGTAGAAGTAAATAACACAGAAACATCCATATTTAATAAAATCCATAAATTCAATGTCACATTATCAATGATTCTTTTTAGTATAGTGTCCCAAAAAAATAATTACCTCTATATGGCCCATATACATCCCTATAAAAAAATTAAATTATTTGATAATTTTTCATTTTCAAGGGAATTTTAAATTATAACCATCCCATGGATAAATTCGTTGAATTTATTTTACTCTATTATTTTGATATCTAGAATTACCTTTGTAGTCCAATCAATCAACCCTATGTTAATAACACGACTGACACGGTCATTCAACAACATTTTCTAATTTACATATCATATGTTCAACAAAATAATTTAATATTTTAATTAATTAAAATCTTAAATGAATTTATAATTTTTCCAAATTTTTATTACATAAATTAATTCCCTAGACAATATATATGAATCATTTAATTAAATTTTATTTATTAGTTTACAGATAATATATAATAAATTTCATTTCTCAGTAACGATTATACTCTTAGATATTATGGAAAATATTTTTATTTGTCATAATAACGAGCTTACCATTACCTTGATCATGGGCGCATCAATATCATCAGTTGGAACCTTACTGAATCATTTATAACTTTTGTTCCTCATATATCCACTCTAACATGATCAATGAAATAAATCCATGTAATCTATGATCCATGATATAAATGAAGATGTGGAAAAAAATAACTATAAATCTTTTATGTTTGGAGAAATTATTAGTGTATCTAAGCCCCTATATATATGATCATGTCATTAATATATTATTATTATAATATTTCATGAGGTGGTTTTTTTCTCACCATGATAACACACACGAACACCTTAAAAAGCGTAAATCTAAAACGAAATTCATCATATTTGTAAACTTTTTAGGCATTTATGAAAAATGGAATTTCCCCTACATCTCAAACTATAGTAGTTTCCAATTAAATTCATTATTTGATTCCCATTAAACTCATTTACCTTCTATAAATTTTAGATCTACCATTAATAAATAATTAAGCAATGTCACGTCTAATTATTCAATATATTGTGGGAGAAAATTGAGAATCACCAATAACTAATATAGATGAAAATTTTTCTCCCATGATGATTTTTTTAAATCCTAATGATGTCGTTATGATTGATATGATCAAAAATAATTATTCCTAAAATGTTATCATTTTGAAAAAACACTTCAATAAAAAGTCCTTATTCTCGACCAGCAAGATCTCTTACATAACGTCCATGTTCTTACATAGATACAATATAGTATTCACCTGTCATAACATATATGACACATTTCTTCGCAAAAGAACATTGATCAAAAATAATATATTTTAATATATAAATTTTTAATGTCTCTTCATTGTCATCTCAATAATTATACTAATAAATCGATGATTAATATCCTTCTAATGTAGAAAATCTATTTTTAATATCATCACCAATTCATAATCCATTCCATTGAACATACCTATACTATATTCAAATCTCGCATTATTATTTGAAAATTAATTTTTACCCAATATATTATTGGGAACATATGTATTATCATGAACATGTTTTTAGGATTTTCCCTGATTGTTTGGGGATGATGGAAAAAATAATGATATAATATGAAACAATATTATTGGATATTTTCATCATAAACACTAAAATTAATTATATAATACATCATTTTTTATTTTAAATGATAAAATTAGAACTCTAGGAAATTATCCTACGTAATAAAAATGAGGAACAAAATAAATAATGTGAACAAACATCAATAAATTAAAAGAACATAAAATTCATGCTCCAACATTGAATCTATTGAGTAATGTGAATGTTCCAAATGATAACGACATGGACATAAATTTTACAGTGTTATAAATAAAAAGAGGTACAATAAAAACCCAATTTTAATTTGTAGATTTTATATGAGTTATAATAAATAGAATAATGTTTCTACGCCAATAATTAATGTAAATTACCTTTTTTAAGAACATTTTATAAAAAATTAGGACACCACACATCATTAGAACATGGGATTATAAAACACAATAATAGATAAAAAATCCTTGGAGGTGACTTTATTACTATTATAATCATTCTCCCTCATATGTATCCAATGAAATTTCATTATCATTATATTTGGGTTATCCTTAAAAAATATTAATAATGATAGGTCATCTAGTCCCATGTTTGAATATACACTCCCTAGGTTATCATATTTTATTTGAATCCTAATATAAAAATGGCGACATTTTTTTGATACACACAAAATACTATTCATTAGTATCAACATCATTATATAGATCATTCAACCAGTTCAAATGAACTAGTGAAACATTAATCTAAAATGCCTCCTCTTGGAATTCCTTATTAGGTTGGATAATAAACTACAAAAGAAATTCATTTTTCTACTGCCTCCATTACTATTTCCAATTACTAATCATTAGTAGGCCCTAATATTTGAGACACTAAAATATTCTTAGTGACCCCATCCATTATGGAGATGATATCTCAATTAGAATATTTTGCAACCATGGAATGTATGTAAACCTGAATCAGTGATTTAATATTGCCATCACCCGTTTATGATTTGTTTATAATTACCATTCTACCTCATTTTTTCATTCGGAATAATCTGACACTTCTTACTCCACTAGGAATGTGTGGTGTTCTCACATTAGAGGGCATTTAACCATGTATTTTTAGAAGATACTTTATCCATGGAATTGTTTATGTGGTAATAATACATTCACCCTCTATATTTCTTTCTCATAAGGAAAATGTAGATCCCTATGTAATTAGTTACCATCAACCCCTTATTCCTCCTTTGGATTTTATTTCCCCTACAATGAATTCTATATGTACTATTGATTGAAAAAATATTCTACTCACCTTTTGAAACATATGGGGAATCTTTTTCTTTATCACTCATCCCTAGATCTACATGGGACTTGGAAGTGAGAAAAATTAATTCTATTCTTGTGAAATAACATCTATCACCATTCTAGGTCAGAATCACCCATAATGTATTCATCAATGTATTTGAAATCATTATGGTGTTTTATTGAGGTAGGGTAACTTTCTCTTCAAAAGGAAAATGAATTGTTGGGACTTTTTAAACCATTTAGATCAGTGTAGGAAAATAAATTTCAATTGGAATTTAATTGAACAAGGGGAAATTTTATAAACTAGTTCATAGATGAACACTATAAAAAATATCATTCTCTTAACATACACCAAAATTCATATAAAAAGTATATTTAAAACAATTGGTGTATGAGGAAAACACCATGTCCCTTGAAATTCTCACACAATGTTTAACAATTTCCATGTCATCCCAAAAACAAGAAAAAATGTTCAAATCCTTTGAGAATATTTATATATCACGATCCACCATCAGTTGAGAATCTCCAGATATTAAACATTCATTACTTAAGATATTTGTAGAGTGGCCCTCTAGAAGATCAGTTCTCACACATCTAAATAGTAGGACAGGTGGGTTACCTTGAAAACATCATGAACAATTATATTGTAGGTTACCCATAAAAAACATGAAAAATATAAATCTATCTAATTATAAGATTTTATTGGATTATGGACTCTAAACAATTCACCCACCTCAATGCACATAACATCAAGAGGTGGTCGGGAAATGTCCACTACTACAACATTCTGTGGTGCAATTGGGTGTTACAATGATAAAAAATGGACATAAATAAAAAAATCATCCAATAAGGAAACATATAATATGAATGATTGAGGTTACGTGATCTTAATATAGTCTAATTTTTCAATATAAAATCGTTTATTTCCCTTGTATTAGATGTCTTTTCAAATTATATGTTATTTATAAGGAATGTGTTTGGTATGATACTTTCACACTGATTTTGTATTATATATTATTCATAATGTTCATTATTTTATTATTCTCTACCACTAAAGTTGTTCTGATTATAATATTACATTATTATACCTTGGAAAAGATTCGTTAACCATATTTATGATAGTAAGGGAGTGGATTGTTAACTACCCGCCAGACACTAGTATCTCTTAATGATAATGTTTTTTTATTTGAATATACAAACTACTGTTCCACCAGGTAACTTAATATATGTGTATATTAACATAAATAGGTCTCTATTATTACATAACTTGTTATTAATGACGTGGTTTTAGTGATGCTATGTTTTTCCTTGTATGAATTTGAAATATTTGAAGAAATATTTTCTAAGACAAATGCTGAGATGATATTAGGCTCTAAGGCTTATTGATACTAGAATGTATATATTATAAAAATATTAAATTTATTAATATCAAATGCTATCATGTTTTGAAATATAATGTTTCATCTCCTAAAATGATGATTGGATTAGAAATATGTTACCATTGATGAATATGAAATGTTTGGTTTTCCAATGGAATATCTTAATTTCTTTTGGTTCCAACTGTCCCGATAAGGCATCCCGTGGAGAGTATGTATGTGAAGTGGATTAATTAATTTAATTAATTATTTACCTCATTTAATACCCAATTATAAATTCTTGATATATAATTGATAATATAAAAATTTAAACTGGTTAACTTTTTAACACTTGGACCATTTAGAGTATGTTCATAGAATTATTTACAGTCAAATCAGAATGAAATGATGAGTGTTGATTAGATTGAGGTGGACCAGTATAAATTAAATGAAGCGGTATCCTTATAATGATGGTGAAAATTTTATTCACCAATGACCAAACCAAATCAATAGTATGTCTCATTAATTTTTATTCCCACCTTTTATTAAATGTCAATTATATTTTCTACTCATTGATATATAAACTATATTTATTCACTTGAACACATTTCATTTATAATTTTTTTGGGATCAATTTATATTTGATACGCCATGTTATCTTCCTTAGCCATTCCCATTATGATATCATCAGCTCTGTAAACATGCCCAATTAAGGGATACATTATTCCTGTGAACAAATCCCTATATTTCATTGTGTTCTCCCATTGGACTATGAAATCATTGTTCAACATTGATGTGGAGAGTTTGAGTGTGATCTATCTCATTGGCATTTGATGGATTGTAATTAAACAATTATGATAATGATTTATAGATAGAGCATGATAGGTTGTGGAGTGCTTGTGATACCCACCTGAATACGAGATCCGAAGTAGTGAAGGAATGTGGTTGGAAATGCACTAGTTATGTACAATATTTTATGTGGGTGGTTGGATTTTAATTTATTTCCACATATGTGTTGGAAATTCATGTCAATCATCTGTTACAATTGAATACAATAGATTTCAAGTGGTCAATGGCCATAAATCTAAGTATAAGTGGTGGATCTCAGGTCTGTGTTAAGGTCTCGTATTTATATGGAAATCCCTGTCGTATGCTGTGTAATATGAGGATAACATGTCTTATAGTACCACATATTTTCATCAATATAGAATTGGGTATAGTTGGTAGTCACATGTCATGAAGCCGAGCCAACATGTTGTGTCATCCTCCACTGGTGGCAGTGCTATTTTAAAGTTGGAAGTCACCTAGTACCCCATGATTGTGGACATACCTATACTCTTTCAGTAAAAAATCATTTGTTAGTACCCGAGCATGGCTAGGTACGTGGTCTTTTACATGGTCATGACCTAAAAAACCTGGGTCTATCCAAGAGTACATGGGTAGTCCTGAGATAGATGATACACACCAAGTAATCATCCTTAATTTATATGTACAATTACATTGACTCTCATGCATATCTAGAGTAGAATAAATTCATTTAGTGAAGTATTACAACATGCTATTTAGGTATTATACATGTCATGTACCCTATTTTCTAAAATCTACTCCTTTCTTATATCCATCACCTGGACTCAATTTTGGAACATCAGTAGGCTATCTGAGAATTTTATCATCTAGAATATGCTATGATAACCATCAGATTATAATTAATGATATGTAATGGAATGTTTTATGTTTTATGACTATTCAGGTGATTCATGGTCATGGAAATGATATGTTTAGGTTATCAGAGAGAGTATATGGTTGGAAAAACCAAAAATCATACCAGGGTAAAGGTATCTCATACATCATTCAGTAGTCTGAGTGGAACCCCCCAATTGTGCTCAAAAATGGGTCCTCTATCCATTGAGTGGAACACCCTATGGAACTAGGGAATTGGTCCACCATGAATTGGGTGGAATTCCCCAATATTTATAGGGTTCATGTTCCTATAAATACATATCTAGTGGAAATTCTTATTATATAATTGTTTGATTCCCCTAAAAATTGAGTGAAACCCCCTCACTTAATATGATATGTGTCCTATATCGATACCCACTGAGTGGCACCACATAACATTCTAGAGAATGGAACAACCATGAAAAGAGTGGAATCAGCCTACCATTCCAATGTGTTGGTCATATATATATTTTCTTCATTGAACCCTCCAATCATACTATGGTGTTGAACCACATTCTATTACATATTTCATCCACTGTGGATGTGGAGTGTGGTGAGGTGGGGTTCCTCTCAATAAAATTTTCAGATAGAAACACACAATGTTGGGAATCAATGATGGACCATTGGAGCAACAAGAAGACTCATCGTCCTATGGTGGGATGTCTAGGAGATATCCCTATTCCCTTTCATCAAGATATATCTTATGAGACTATATATATACATACATTTTGGGTTCCATTTACCCCTTTATTTGTTTTGATATGATTAGTTTTATGTAATTTTACCATTGATAACATTAGGTTTTCGTTGAATCCTATTGGGTCTGTATATACTCACTCCTATACGGGATTTTCCTACATGTGTCATCTCCATGGAAAAAAAGATTTATTTGTGGTTATTTTGGGGTAGAATAGGGACACTCAGGATCATATACAATGTATGATGGTTATGATTTTAGATCAAGAGTTATTATCCCCCATCTATTTTATATTCAGTTTATTTTTAGGTTGTTTCATATTTTTTTGGTTTGGTGCGTTTTATTCCACTTTACAATTTGGTTATTTTCAATTGTGCACTGATGTATACCCTAACTAATGATGCATGATTTTTATTCCTATATGTTATTTTAATTATTTATTATTTATTTACAATACGATATGCATGTGGTTGGGTGTGTACATAATTGTATTCTATGAAAGGGCCTAAAATTTATGTTATTCATTCCCGGTGTTTTTCAATATCATCTATCATATATCGTATGGATTTTGGTTGTGCTATACTTTCCTTTTACTGGTCATGAAGGACCCAGTGAGTTTGGTCATTACATGGTCTTATCAATGGTTGTTCACCATTTGGATGATATTTTTGCGGTTTTCCATTTTGAGGCATTGATAGGAATTTATGATAGTATTGCCAATGTTTTGGGAGTATGGATTTCAAGATTGGAAACCAAGTGTCATTAGGGCAGTCGACTAATCAACACAATAAGACTCTGACTACCTAGATTCACCAAATAATACCAAGACATTTTTTTCTGGGTATCATGGTACATGTATCATATTGGAATGAGAATATTTAATTTCATTCATTATTTATCTCTCCATATATATATATATATATTCTAATATATCTAAGGTATGTAACATTTACTATTAGGATTCCGTTATAATGAAAACTAACTATGTTACACATTTATGATCATGCTGATTATCTGATGAGTGAGGAGGCCTATGATCTCATGCCAACTCAGAAGATCCTACCTTCATACAGGTTGAATGTAGTACCCCCTAAAGTCGTGAAACAAATTTAAATATTCATGTAGGATAAGGATACAAGTAGTCTTAGCGCACTCTGTGAGTTCTTATTCTATAGTATGATGAGGTTCCATGATTAGATAGATCCATAGGAAGTGGTGTATTGTCTTAACCTAGTGGTTTGAGACTTCATGTTATTTTGGATCCAATTATATATTTTATTTTTTAACATAAATCTAGTAATTTCCATGTTGAAGTATGGTGCTGGTAGAGTATAGTCCAGTAGATCCATGGTTGGTAGGAACTCTAGAGGAACAACATTCAATACTTTTTTCTATAGATAATTGTCCATCTTTTATGTGCTCAATTTAGATTTAGGAGATACTAGAGAGAAATCAAGGTATTAAGAAATATTTTATGTATTCTAAAAGGTTCATGGACACTATGTGGTAATCGATAGACATGGTTAAATTTGTTTACTTTTAGGAAAGTAAAATCAAGAAGGCTCTCTGTAGAGACATCTGTTCCAGTATAGAACCCCTGTGCATTCCCACATTTTTTTGAAATAGTAGTTACTTCTGATGGAGTCATTATAATTTAGGGATTTCATGAGGTCGTAATTGTAAATGGGTGTTAAGGTATAGGTGATATACAATGGTCATTATGCTTCAATCAAAATTATCTTCTCATATATGGCCTACCCATGGATATTCTTAGCCTCATGTTCATAATGTGTAGGGTTTATAATCAGTACCAGGTCAACAAAAATATGTGTTATGCAAGTCATGTTACATTTTTGGTCATAGGGAAGATGGTCATCATGGCTGATATACCAATGAGGGATGTAAGATTGTAGATAAACTAAAACATTAGAGTAGGAACCATGATCATGGTTCTTATAGGGGAGGTTTGAGAGACCACTAATGTGGAGGAGGTGGTAGAGGATTTTGTGGGGCTCTATGGAGGGATTTTTGTGAAGTTCATGATATACTTCTATTAGACCACCAATAATTCATCACCTAACTCAAGGATTTGATAGTTCTGGATCCAAGCATTTATAGGTGATTGGGGTTTATAACCTGGTAACAAATTAGGTGATATGAGGTCCAATATATTTTTTTATACACATTCTCCAATACATTTAGACATATATTTTATTCAATTATTCATTTCTATATAACTTGGATGAGAGCAAGATCTCCCTGTTAAGACCACAATATTTTATATTTTTCCAAATGTTCATAATAGGTGTGATTCTTATATAAATATTAACTACCACTAGTGTGATCTATCACTTGGTAGAGAGATCTTCTTGTAGGACCACATGGAAATCAATATGAATCCTTATGATGATAGCTTTTATATGGACAGGTTTTTCATTGTTCAATTTAATATTTACTGTCATTGTAGATGGTTTTGATGCCTGTAGATAGGTGGGGTGATATTATCATTAATGGTTCAAAAAGATATATTTTATGAGATATTGTTTTCTACGAGAAATAGGTTTTATCATATATATAATCATTTGGTGACCCAAGCCCTGGGTGTAGTGGGCTTTTATGGATTATGAATTCCTTCGATAATGAAGTAATATATGGATTTCATCCCCATGAATGATATTGTACTACATAAAAATAAGCATACAATCATATACATTGAATATCACCTTATATAAAATTTAATATCTTTTAATTCATGTAAAATTCACCCTACCATGATTCAAGAGTTGAGGGTATAATTAGATAACCATTGTGAGAATTTTTTTAATATATCTAATGTTCCCCTATGTGAATATCTAGTTTTTTCCTTAAATATGAGGAATTTTTTTTCATTAATATATTTCTTATCATCACCAGAGCTAAACAATATTATATAATATGCACCCATTTTGAGGATTGATGCCCAATTTTGATCTAAAATGTGGTGTGAGTTGACTCTCAAATTTTGATAATTGGTCCAGCTACCACTAGTCGAGATTTTTTAGGATTTTATTATGATGATGGGACTCCAAAATGGCACAAGAACATTGATTTCACTGAAAATACATTTGGTGTGATTAACATTCCCATTGTGTTTATGTATTTCATAAACAAGTTCCTCCAACCATACACAATCAAATTTTTTGTCTTCATAGTTGTTGACATAAGAATTTAGTCATCAATAGACATTAGATATAAAATGACCCTGAGGATGGTCCTAGATATTCTATTAGAGCATCATCATATGTAAAGATCTAATAGTTTTATTTATATATCTATGATGTTCGCATTCTTGGGAATTCCATTTCTAAGAATAGCGTAGTTGTGAACATTGTAAAGACCAGTATAATTATATAATGGGATATACCCAAGAGTGTTTTATAGGATAAGATTATTCTTTGATTGGATTTGAAATTCAATAAATTTTTTTTTTCATATCAAGGATTTAATTCCCATTGACCACACTAACTTGGAAATTAAATCTGTTTTCCTTGAACAAGCTGTTTCAAAAATCATTTGAACAGTTGAGGCTGAGGTTTACTAGTGGACCCATTTTGAGACTACCAAATGTGGTGTGGAATATGTAGTGTATTGTGAGATATCAAGAGCATGATTTATTTTCATTTGATGAATTGGTATGTAGTTATCCTATTTTTATAGATGTAGTTGGGACCCCACATGTATAAATATATGACTCAGAACCTTGAGTTGGAAGTGGTAGTCTTCAATATTTGGATGTTGAAGAACAATATTCTAGGATATCCCTTTATTATTTTCTCATTCCATAAATGTCCTATGTATATCTTCACAAAGATTGATCTAAACCTAATTTAGATAAAAAATTTGGAATTCATATAGTAAATTGGATTCGAGTGAGTATAGACTAATGGGAAGGGTATATGGTTGAATATTCCCATAACACGAAGCACTATTCTAGTTTGGTGGATATGGAATATGAGTTTTTTCATTCGTTATTACTGGACCTAGTGGAGGATAGCCATGTATATTAAATGTAGATAATGGGGTTTTCTCCACTAATCCCATAGATTGTGTGGGATGATTTATTGGGATATTTCAACATTGAGGATCTTTATGACTAAATATCATCTATTGATTATCTATATGGATTTTATAATAGTTGGGAAGATGTTTTCCTTTTTGTGGAATCTTCGATGGCTATACTGGTGATGGGATAAAAAGTTATGAGTGATTTTAAAATTTTCCTTTTTTTGTATATTGTGTTGAAGATAAGATGTATATTGACCATAAAAGGATGTTTTTAACCTTGAATAAGGCTTAGTCATTCTATGTTCATCTGGTGGTATCTCACATGTCATCACATAATGGATGAGCACCGTGTTCTACAAAGTTCCACATAGAATCATCATATAGTAAAGTTTATTTAGGAAATAATATATATAGTCATTATGATAGGGCCTCTATGGATAATGTAAGGCCACAATTTACTCTTAGTTATAGTTTAATGACTTATGGGGACAACAATATTCCATTCTATTAGGGTTATGAGTTTGGTGGATAGCATTTTATGGTTTTATGAGTGGGATATGTTCTATCTCTATGTGGTTACCCTGATGGATGCCTCTAACTAAGATGAATCGTTTATCTCACAGTTGGGAAGAGGCCTACATGGGTCATTCGAGACCCAGTTTCAGATGAGTATGGCATTTCACACCCAGATGACTTTTATAAAGAGGATTGATTATTATACACTTAAATTTTCTAATGTGTTTTTCATGGAGTTCATAGAAACATGTATTTTTTTGGTTTTTTAAATATATTATTTAAAAAATATGAAATTATGATCATGATATCACATGACCAGTAGTCAATGGGAAACATATACAACCTGGGTTATATAACTCTTATTTTATAAAATGTTTTTCACTATGTAGACTTAGATTAAACCTACTCAAACATCCTTCCAAATAAATTCATGTTGTATCATACATATCTCATAAAATGTGAAAAATAACATTATGTTACATGAAAGGATATATAATATATTATAATACCACTTCTTAAAATTTTTATTAGATTTTATATAATATAGTGAAAAAAAGAATCATTTAAAGATCACATCAAGGTATTTATAATTGGTCCTTCCAAACAACTCAACGTGGTGGATTTTTGACACACATAATATTACAATTTGTTTATAATAGATCAATAAGTGTTGTTAATTATTCATGGAGGATTATCATTTATTCATGATCATAATGGAAATAATTAATTACAATATATTAGTGTATTTCCACAACAATGTTGTGTTTCTACCATCTTCTATGGAAAATTGATTGGGAGGATGAATGTTCGAAAACTATAATAATTAAATTAAAAAAAAATAAACTAAATTATACTGATTGATGAGAATATCCTAACTAAAAAATCATATGTTAATGGATGATTTACCACTATCTAATGAATTTTCATGAGGTGATTAACTCTAAAAAGTTTTTCCATTAGTACACCATAGTTGAGCCTTGTTCAATATCAATTGATATATGAGAATACTTATGGGATTAGAGGTTTTAAACAACTATTTTATGAGTATTAAATGTCCCATGTCATTGTAACGATGAATTTTAATTAAAACATAATGAATTGAATTTGATTCCTCTATGATGCCCTAATTTTGTTTAGAACGGTTTTATCATTTTTCATAAAACTTTTAGAAATTCCCAAGAAATTGTTTATGGTGTATAGTGGTAATTTATGGGTTTCACATCTATTAAACATGGTTCCCCCACACAATGTGGTTGCAAGTGAAAAAAATAAACCCTTTGGAAATAGGGGGTTGTATGACTAGTGTATAGTTAAATTAACTATTCTTCCAAACCATTCTCCCAATCATAGTGGGATGTATAGGTGCATGATAAAGTCATAATATTAGTTTATTCACATGGAATTCCACATGAAACCAAGTGGTCCGCTTTTTAATTTTTTAAAAGTGAGATCTTACCCTATTTAACTAGTTGTTTTAAAATATAAACACCCCCATATCTAATATTTAAATGTCCTAATCCATCTCCCATGATTCCTATGTATATCTCTATGGATTAATTGTATAATAACATCATTTGTTCTTGATAAAATCATGTTAGGTTATTTTCTGATCTGGATTCCCCGTTTCATTATAGATTTATTCTATATATATTCTCCTCTAATCATTTTCTAACCCAAAAAGATTTTAATTTCAGATACAATGGTTTTTATGGAAAATATATATTGTGTATTACTAGTATAGGATCACGAAGATCCAATAGACTCTTCCATAGTATCAATTTTCAATTGTGTCTTCCCACCTCTATTTTGAGGATGGTGTTTCTAAACATTGGATTAGTTCCATTAATTTCTTATTGTTATCATATAATTACTCTGGGTTATACAGTGAATTAAATTAATTTTTTTCATCAATGTATTTCTTATAAAAATACCTATCGTTAATGGGGTTTTCTTGAAAACAGTTTTTTCACAACTTGTGATTGATTAAATATATGAATGGTGGTTTGAGTTTTGAAAAGAGTATTCTAATACAATTTATGATTGGACTCACATTGAAAATTTTTTAAAATTTTGTGAGTTTTTATTTTAAATGGATTTTGGAAAAAAATTAACATTTTGTTCCTTGGGTGAACTGGTAAAATAAAAATGTTACCCCAGAACGTGTGGCACCTCTAGTGGTAAAATTTGGATGAATATGGACTTAGGAAAGAATCAATATTGGTTTTGAGCCATACATTCCTAGTTTATGATCATTAAAACATAGTATATGTTCCCATGAACTAGGGCTTAATGTTCTGTGATTATTGTAATATGGTTTCTATCACAATATTTCTTTCTCTAATGGATATATCACACATTTTGGTCACAAAATTACTTGTCTCACATGTCTTCACATTATGGATTATGACATGTGTATGTGTTTACTTACAAAACAAATGGGGTATGGACATGAATTCTTATTTTATTATCTATAATTATTATATTTATCTATTCAAAGATATGAATGGAATTTATGAAAATTAATTGGAAACAATTTATAAATTTGATTTTTTTTTATATGTTTTTATGTAAAACAATATTATTTTTGGAGGCATGAACTGTTTCATTACTATTATTTGAAATTATATAGAGTTTATAGTGGTATTCATCATGGAATTGTGATGTCAAACTGATTTTTAAATTGGGGTATTTTTTGTATGTTCTTAAAGACCCATGTAAACGGATGATTATCTTATATCATGTTGTATTCTCTCTTTTTTGTCTCCATTTCTGGATGGTTTAGAGAGGACGAATAGTCACATGAAGTATTATTGGCCGAAACAACATATAATTTATGTTCTATCTTATTTGTATTAGATTTTATAGATCATGGACTTATAGTTATCTTCCATAGTTTACACATATATTATTCCATGTTTTTTTATATACTATATAATTTTTCATTATCTTGTTACACCACAATACTGTAACAGGCCGACTCTGGTGGCATGTCTTGATTACTCGGGCGACCTATCTATATGACTCGGGGTTGGTTTGTTAAATTTTTTTATTAGTATATTCATAATACCTAATTTTTATCTATGTCATAGGCATATATAATTAATTACCATCATATTTTAGGTAGTAAGTGTGGGAGGGTTCCTGGTTAACTAACTTCGATGTGTAGATTGAACCTTCTATCGTTGGATAGAAACTTTTTACAGGGGTTTGTATGTGGTGTGTCTGGTCATTTAAATTAATTTAATGGATTGATTACTTAAAAATAACATTATATTCATAAATGTTTTTATTTTTCATAAAGTTATTAATTACAAAAATTAATTATGTTTTAAGGAATATATGTGAATTTTTTTGGTATGCCTTAATATTTTGGAACATGATCTAATGAATATCGTTGCTATCCCTTTTCTAATATATGAAACATATAAAAATATATAATTCAAATATTACTATGTATGATGGGATATATGATTATAATTTTAATCCTGTAGTCGATCCTTCTTCTTTTGATGATGTAATATAGTCAATTTAGACTCTAGGACAAGTAGTTTTTAGGAACACATGACTTATGATTGATCATATCAACAAATTTATAGTGAAACATCCTCCCATGTTCAGTTGTTACAATGGAACCAAGAATATGAATAGTGTCTTGGTATGTGTAAGAGGACCATTGAATTCATGATGACTCCTGAGAATTATAAGGTGGTATTTTCCACCTAGAAGATCGATGGACCTGGAAGGAGAAGGAGGGAATCTATTGTGTAATCTATATTTCATGAATATCTTATCTAGACATATTGAATGGTGATATTTTACAAGAATTTTAACCCTGAGATGTTTTGTAGATCAATGTATTGGGTGTTTGTATCCTTGGTTAAAGGTTAATGTATTTGTTATTTAGTATTACACACATTTTCTCAACTTTTTCTTCTAGAACTAGTTCTCGAAATCAATGAGTACCAATGGGATAAATGGGTTGAGTATGGATTGAGGTAGATTTTTCATTGATGTTGATTCTCATTGTAATATAAACATTATGGTGGTAGATAATAAATATTCATTCCCTCAGGTATATAAATATGGAATAACAGGTTTGGGTGGGGTAGCAATTGGGTAAACGTTTACCCATGTGTGTCTTTTGGATAGAAATGAATCATAATGGTGATTAGTTTTCACCATGAATATATTGAGGGGATTCATTACGACAGCTAAAATCATTCTATTATCCATGTGGAAGGCATGGTAATTACATGGAAAATTATAAAAAGGATCCAAACAATTCTTATTTTTGAATATTATTAGGTGATATAAGTATTTATTGTTAAAGGATATTCCAGGGATGTAAGGTAGTATCGACTACCACCATGGTTTCCAAGGTTCATATGGATACATCCTTGTGTGGTGGGCATAATTGTCACGCTATGGTGGAAATCCATGGGCTTAGTACCAGATTACATTATGGAACATATTATCTACTAGAGTAATTTGATTTTCCTCTATAAATTGTTATATTTATTATGTTTATTTCATCATCTATTATTCTATTTTTATTAAATACCACTAAATTATATTCATTTATTCCATCAAACATTATTATCATGTTGGATTATATAAAATAAAAATTTCCTAACTGTTTCATAATTCAAATCCTTTGGGATAGTGAACCAAACATGTTTTTATGTGTCCAACATTTCTGATGATAATAGCTAATGTTGAGGTGGTATGAGACTTTGTAGATTATAATATTGGCATATTTATACTAAAACCTAGAATTGATCTTATTATCATATTTAATTCCCTAAGAGACTGTTATCATCCAGTAGTTTAAATTAATTTTTATTTGGGGTCCACTCCTGTATTTTATGGTGACTAGGACTCCCGATCAGAATGGAGGGTCAACTTATTCCCTAGGATGGGACAATATCATTGAACTTGTTAGAGATGTTCATTGTCATCTTTGAACCTTTTATGGGTACCCTACTTCATATTATGGTGTATAAATAGTCTATGTTCATTCTTGATGATTTTCCTTGGTTATCTCTATAGAGAGATGTTGATATTACTATTGACTTGCCCTTGGTATTATTCCCCATTCTATTACATCTTGTCGAATGGAACCTACTGTGTTGGTGGAACATAAAGACCAAATCCAGGATATAAAGGCTATGTAATTAAGATCAAATATCCATTTCATATTACTAATGATCTAGGAAATCAACATAGAGTAGAATGTTTTTTCAATGACTGTCCATTATTTAGGGTACAAACTGTTTATATTAACTGATGTTCATATAGATATGAAAATGATTAATAGCCAATATATAATTTTTTTGTTATTGAATATTCTATTCGTTCTCACAAACTCTCCAGCAATATTTATGGATTTTTTTAATGGAAACAATCTTGTGATCATAGACTCAATCATTTTTGTGTTTTTAGGATGACATTTTTGTGTACTTCTGATATCCGAGGAGAATATTGACCATTGGATATCAATCTTAAAAAATTAATGGATCATTATCTATATTGTATGCAATCTAATTATGATTTTATTATCCAAGAGGTGGTATTTAGAGGGTACGTTATATCAATGTGGGTTGTCTCACTGGATCATAAGAATATGTATTTTATTATAATATGAGATTATCCCATAAATCTGAATGATATTCATAGATTCATTCAATAGGTTGATTAATATAAAATAATTGTTCAATTTTTCTTGATGGTCACAATATTAAGAAAATATTTTATTCTTAAGGTTGAAATGTTTTAATGTAATGAAAATGTTAAAAATATTTTTAGGAGATAATGGTGTGGTTTAATTCCACACATGTTTTGACTCAACCAGAACTGTTTTCAGGATATTATGTTACATATGACGTTTTAGGCATGTGTTTGGGATGTGTCATGATATTGTTGAAATAAGCGGTGGCTTATGGATTTCACATTTCATACACAGTTGGGAATAAATACAATAACTATTATCTTGAGTTCATAGTAGTTATTCATGAACTCAAAATGTGTCATCGCTATCACTATGGGGTGTGTTTCATAAATTAATCATGTCATAAAATCCAGAAATATATTTTTACATAGAGAAATAAGATATTTGTGAGTGAACCAATGGGTGATATATCTTCATAAATTTTCCATTGACATTTGTTACACTTATATATATTTGAATCATGTTATTGTGGAATTGATAAAAAAATTCTATGAAATACATCAACAAATAAGAGAAGTATTAGTCTCTAAAATGTATTTCGATGATATGGGATTTAGAGTTGATGTGGATGGTGGAACTATGTTTTTGGATTCAATTAAACCCAAAACATCATTTAACAAGTGAGATTGGCTGAAGATGGTGGCGTTCAACAAGTTACAAAGCTTTAGTAGAATACCATATGGTGGGGAGACCTCGGGTTAGTGGACTCAGTTTCAAATTAGATATTTCTGATTATGCAACATGGTAGTTGTTCCAAGAGGATGTATTTGATTTGGGTGATTATTGATCGACTAATTAAATCAGTGCATTTCCTAGGTATCGAGGAGATGAAAAATGAGAATATTCAAGGGGGTTTTTATGTCTATGATATTTCACGACCTGATGGCGTTACCTATATAGTTTTATCTATCAAGGACCCAAGTTTGAAATCCATGCTCAGGAAATTTTTCTAGGAGGATATTGGTTAACATCTAAAATTATAAATGTCCAATAATTTTCAGATGGATATATAGAAATAGAGAGCTATCAATGATCTTGATGAAATTCTCTGAGATTGTGTTCTTGATTTTGGATGGTCTTGGGATAACCATTTGCCTCACGTCTAATTTTCCATCAACAATATTTATAAATATTAGATAAATATTGATCAATTTTTATTTTTTTATTGGTGGCCTTAATGATATCAATTATATTGGGGTAGAGTTGAGGGAGGGATACTTTCTCAGAGGAGTATCATTAAATAGAAGATAAAAAAGATTTATTTTTTATCTAAGTGATTTTTCACAACATAGAGCCATCATTGATATTATTAAGCACATATGTGGTGGATAAAAATATTTTTTGTTGAGATCTACTTTTTTATAAATGATTTACCTCACATGGGACATATTGGATTGGGTATGAATGATGGGTTATCATTAATGTTTTTAGATCATTTTATATAATTTAATGCATTCTAATGGCGTCATATCAGTTTGACATACAATCTCATTTTATATTGAAAATGACTTGTATCATGGTTTCATGCTAATGATGAATTATCTGGATCCTTCCCATGTTATTGAATGTGTGGATTATGATATTGATTCTGATACAACTATTTTTGACCAACCCTTTAATGTAATAGATTTACTGGATATGGTACTCTTTGTTATAATGATTCCCCAAGACATATTATTATGGAAGTGCAAGCGGGATAGCTATGACATGTGGGAGTGGGAATAGTTGAGGAGGGAGATGCTCTCTTTACAGTTCCATGAACATAATGGATTTTCGGTGATATAAAGAGCTTATGGTGGGTAAAATGGGGACCCCCTTCCAGTATCATATAATTTTAATTTTAAGATTGTTCTCTATATAATGAGTTATATGAATATTTGGGGGTCAGTGTTTGAGAACAAGGTTTCTGGAGAAAACCAACCCATATTAATTGTTCTAGTTCATGATTAGATTAATTATCTGGTAAACATTATGGAATTCATCAATGTGGTTCTGATGGATTTTTCATGGTTTGAGGGTGAATATTCCAACCATGTGGCATTCCAAGTGAACTGTGTGGTTTTTTTGTGGATTTCTAGTGGTGTCACACTATTTGAGAACAATTTTACAACTAATTGGAGGGACAATGAAAATCATGAACAATTCAGATAAAGGGGGTTTCATGTAAGGTGAGAGGGTAAACTAACTAATTAGGAAAACCAATCCCCAACCACGAATGGACAGTTGGGGAAAATTGTTATAGCATAAGGTCAGTTTAATTATGCGACCTTCCTTATGAAATCATTAGAACTCCTCCTTAACTATTAAAAAATGGGATATTAAACTTTTTTTATTTGGTGTTTTTTTGCATAGTGACCTCCAAATATCAAATTTGAGCATCCTAATTGTAACATGAAAAGACATTATGCTATATTTGATTTATTAAAATTTTTATTTTTGTAACATATTTTGAGTCTTGTGACACCGGTTTTAATAACAAATAATATATTAAAATAATATTTAAAAATCACCTTTGAAAATAATCCATTATGTTGGTGGATAAGTATGTTAATAAATAAAATATTATTATTATGTTTATCTATTTATTATGAATTTAATATGTGTTATTTAAATGAAAACGAAATTTTTATGAAAAAATAATGTTTTTCGAAAGGACATTTTAGTCACACCTTGTGAATATAATTTAAAATTTGTAATTAATAATGTTAGAAAATTTATTTGAAATATTTGAAATATTTTTTAAATTTATAATCTCACAATTATCCTAGGCAGAATGTTTTATCATTTTCTATAAAGGTAAATTTTTAGGAATAGTCATGATTACTGAAATTTATTGGAAAACAACATTTTCACATAAATAATTTATATTAATACACAACCTTTTTTTGTTTTTAAATAAAAAATATTTCTACTATGTATCTTTAAATCTATTTTTATCATTTTAATCTTTTTAATATTGTTGGTAGTTATAATAACATTGTAAACATTTGAACATTTTGACATTGAAAACTCAATTTCTCATCACATCGATAGGATTATTCAAAAAAATTTATAGTTATGTGAATTGAATATGAAGAAATGAAATATATATTTTTAGTCAGAATAATTTATATTATCAAATAATGTGACCCTAAAATTTGACCATAATTAATAGTGAATGATGTAAAAATTAACTACGCAGTTATGAACAAATTGGGTTTACTAGGGTTAATATAAAACAACAAGGCTATAAATAACCAATAGACATTCCTGAAAACTATTTTATATCCATATCTAGCACTAAACCTCTATGGTTCTATAATGAACCTTTTCGGACAATATTTCATATTAAAAAAATCGAATCACTTTTTTTAAATAAATACATAGTCTCTCTTCTCCCCCACATATAAAATTTCATGATCACAACTCCCTTCAGTATACCATTAATACAATTTGTATTAGAAAATATGTAACATAATAAATTCCCAATAGTCCTCCAATCATCATGGAATCATTAAATTTGGAATAAATCCAACTCTAAAATGATTAATGCCATCAAATGGAGGATCCCTGAAAATTGTAAATGTTCTTCAACGAGAATATTTATTTTATATATTATCTAGATCCATAATTTATTACTAATAGAAGATGATATAATAACTTATTTATCTTATCAATACATGTATGTTTTTATAATCAGATAATTATTGTATCCCTATCCCAATTATCTACCTGAACAGTGCAATCAATCCGAGGGCGACTGGAATTACATGGAGCTCTCCATATCCCAGAGGCTACTGACAAGAAGTGATTGTGTTATATGAGTCCTAATCTAGATACTATACACTTATAGAAGGATATAATATTGCTCTAACTATAAATATATAATCTTCAATGAAACAAAATGATCGTCATAATGGACCGAAACCCGCTAATTGAGGAAGCACAATAAAAAAGAAATAAACCACAAATTTATAATTAATATAGAATTGGAAATAAAGGACAATATCCAAACATGAAACTTTAAAATGACATAAAATACTACATATAAATCAGGTCATAATAATAGTATACAAAAAATGTGTATCCCATGGATGATAGTAGTATGCATATATAACAAGAGCATGTTGATATATAAATGTAAGAAAAAGAAACTCCAGAAGAGGATTGAACCTTGTGGTCCCCTACAATCCATCCATATGAACTCAACTAAGGTACATCTCTAGATCCCAAACCATTATCAAAAAACAAAATATAAAGTCTACAGATGTACTGAATGGTCCATGTGTGGTGACAGAGTGGGTCTCAGTTTGATACCATCCAACAATGTATACTTAACATATGTATTTAGGGAGGTGTGAATTATAATAAAAATTATGTAAGCACATGAATAATGTAAACACATTCTTCCCTAGTTCCCAACAACCACCAGGAAGATGTCACATACCATGGTCAATGCGGAAATCCATGAAGAGGATTGCATCCTTGGTCATTATCCCAAGGAATACCCTGATGTTAAATAGAACCGGTGAACCCTCATTCTCTACATCAAACAATTTAACCTAACATTGTGTTATTCCTAACATCTTATGTCTCAAAGAAATCCATGATGTCCCTATGGCGTTCCCTAGAAAAAAGAACATTGGTCCCTAAGAACCTTGCTAAAAAGCACTCATCATCTCAATGAATGACATATAGAGGCACTGCTATATCAATACTAAAATATAATCCCAACTGCTAATAGTACTATTCCCCAAAGAACCATGATCTCTAACCTCAAAAAATGTTCTTTTCCCTAAAGTCTCAATATGGTGACCTCATCCCTCAACTGATGGCCATAAAACTGTCATCCAAAGGATCCTCGCGTTCCAATTGATTTCTACCACAAGAAAAACAATACAAAATACCATGATTCACTACAGGTTGAATCTACCCACATTAGTTGTCAATACCACATCATCCCTTTGTCAACCTATGTGAAGACTACTCAATTTGGTGCATGTTCAATATTTTGTCAATGAAATAAATAAAACTGTCCCTAAGACACATCAATTGGAACCTTGTTTCCCTACAACCGTGTCTTTATTATCCAATGGCAATGTCATCCAATTTCTCAATCCATTCATAAATCTTAACGGCCTCTCTGTATCAACCCAACATCCATGATTCCCAATCCTATGATCAACATAACTCAAATGAATCTGGGCCAAGTCCAACCAGACACCCATGTAACCTTTATCCAAATTGACATGCCACCTTAATCCTTGTGCTGATCCAATCATGATCACATGAATTATATCACATGATATATAATAAATTCATACATATATATATATATTCAAATAAAATTTAATAATAAAAAATTCAAATTAATTGATTTTTAAAATTTCAATTATACAAAGATCTAAATTTAAATCAAGAAGTCACCTCATCTTAACTACTTACGGTGGAAAATTTCCTCTAACCCATCCTAACATAAGTAAATATGGTTTTGGAAGGCCTAGAAGCATCCTATAAGGTTGTATAGTTAATTTAATATTCAAAATTAAAATAAAAAAGAGACTATATCAATTAGTCGATGGTGCAGGAAAATCTAAACCACCAAAATGACTGAAAAAACACAAATGAATGTATACACACCCATCATTATTGTTGTATGTGTAGGAATGTCCATTGTTAGTCTCTAATTCAAAGAGGTTGAAAAAAAATCAAATTTTCCATTGAAAATCCTTAAAATAGGGAAAAACTAGTAAGATATACTTAGTTTTCTATGAGGTAAGGGAAAATAGAAAAATAAAATGGTTGGGGGAATAAATATCAATTCTATTCTATTTCACACAATTAATGTTGAAATGGGTCATGGATGAGAGAGAGGGATCACACTATAGTTGAGGAAGATGAAAATTATCCACCCCTATTGTGATTTCAACCAAGAAAGTGAAATAAAAGGAGGGGAAAACCAAATTTTCACACATTTTTATGTCTACAAAGATAGTTCACATGTTTTTCCTAACTAGGAGGAAACTGTCTAGGTTGCAGTTCATGTGTATTTCCTATGTTGAACACCTTATCCAGCTTAATCCATGGTTTCCCATAATATGTGAAAAATGTGGGGTAGCCCACTATTATGTAATAAAAATCTATTGCATGGCCATGTGCCTCACACTGAACAGTTCTTCTAACTAAACAACATTACAAAAATAAGGCAAGTTATTACATGGAAGAGGCCACATGGTTTATACTAACTGTGTGACCTGATCCGCATCATCCAAAATAAATATTCATGCATATGATGCACATGAAACCATTATGAAAACATGAAAAATTCTCCAATACACTATACACATCAAAATTTAGGATACTGGGTTGATCGAAAACCCAGAAATGAGGTCGGATGATCGAAAAAAATGGGAATACCCCCCAATTAAAAAAACTTTAAACAGGTGTGGTTTGTGAATATACTTTAAAAACATGGAAATTTAAATATCCATATCTTTAAATAGAATTTATTCAAGGTAAAAAAATAGAAATGGTACTGAAAATACACATCATTTTTAAAAAAATAACATGAACTACTCCGATCTCAAGGGAACAGGTCAAATTCCTCAAGACGACTCCCCACTTTATAAGGAACCTTCTTTAACCAATCTTGACCAAAATTGAAATAATGAAAATATTCAATCGACAATATATTAGGTCTTAAATATCCTCATGTGACACATAAACCCTTATGAAACTCAACATGTTATCAAGTTACATATCATAGACCCTACTTCATCCCGCACTAAATCGGTTCCCTCGTCGTTTCCATGTAACACATGGAACCAAAGAAGTACATTGTCATAAAATAATCTCAAAATATTCCTAGTCCATCACACATTAATCCATTCATGAATCTAATGATTCCATGATTCCTACGTACCTCAAGTAACACGAATCTCCTTGATTTCCTCATTCCACTGCATCTCAGAAAACAAGCACCCACAGTGATCTATTTAATCCTGGGTGCCACACATTTCATATATATATATATATAATTTATCAAAGATTATTACATCCAACTAGAAATCATATGGTCATTCCATACACATATGTTGACATCCACATGAACCCAAAATGTGCATGCCTCAAAAGGCCATGCAAATGAAAAACAAAAACGCAGCAACACCCATGGTGTATCTCTGACTATCATCAACTCACTGGACTACTATTTCCCTATCATATATACGATGTGAACATAGCCTAAATCATGAATTCTTGAAGCCTAACCTCTATTCGGTACGTCACCATGCACCATCTACTCAACACGTTGTTGGGTCTTGATATCACATCCCTAACATCTATATGTAGCTGAAGATCATCTACAATCACCCGGTATCACACCCGACCCCTTAAAAGAGCACTGAGTCTACCCTATTCGCCAAATTCTTGATAACTTATAAGGATTAAAATAAAACCAATTGAGATAGTAGACTTTTCTACATACCCAAAACTCCATTAGAGGCCACTCGAACTATGACTGAACATGTCTAGTCTTCCGACAGTAAAATAAAACCATTGAGGCCCACATTGAACCGGTATGCTTGATTCCATTCACATAGTGTATTTCTATAACTACTATCATTCATTCAGCTTTCTATATAAATTGTCACTAGTAAAATCAATATATTTTATTTCCCAAATTAAGTATGAACTATCTGTCTTGTTTCTCTAAGTTATGAGAATTGAGTTCACTGCATTTGGACTGAGGCCAACTAAAAGATATTTACATACACTTTATTGGAATGTAATAAACGATCGTCATTGTTCCTCAACATAGACAATTATTCACTAACCATATCAGTTGAAAATAAATATATTTCATTAAATATGGATACATAGTCCATGATGTACATATCCCTCTACCGAAGGATCAATAGCTCTGGATCACTTTGGACCCTTTACATCTATAGTAAAATGTGCTTGAATATCCTTGCATCAATGTACTTCTAGGATAGCCCCTCATGTATTCCTTCCTGAACATTCAAATATCAGTAGTGTAATGCTTGTCCTATAAGAATATAGGTTTCCAATTATTCCATCCACCATAGAAGATTCCCAATATACATGAAAATCATCTCTATAACATCAGTCCTTTTTTAATCTACTTGTGGACCACCCCCACCAAAGAAAAGTGGTTGGTGTTGTGACAAAAATACTCGAATTTTACAAGACATTAATGGATATTCTCAATGATATCCCATAACGATACAATGGATCTGATCTACTAGGATCACTTGAAGTTTCTCTTTGTTCCACAACCTAAAGGCTGTCATGTCCTGCATCTTCCCTGCCTAAACTTGGACTTGTAACTGAACTTATACCTACATATTATGATCTTTTTGACCCTCAAGCACCTTAACCCTATTGTGCACCTATGACACCTTGTCACCCACTTGGCACTCCACATAAAATGTCTAGGAGGAACTCACATATTAACATCAACATGGCTAGAGAACACATTAATATATATATATATATCATGTAGATATGTAATGAAAGAATTGGCCACTTAAACACTCTACCCTTACACTCCCCCTTCGCAACTATGACACAAGGAATCCTAATCTTATGGACCCCTTAACTGCCCTTAATGGAGCCAGGTTTCAAACATACATCATGTGATGCCCATCCAAAAAACTAGTAATTCATCAAACATAAAACATCATTGCACAACAGGGTGATCAACATCACCCTATTTCATAGTACATTCCTATTATTATAAGATCCTATCCCATATCACATATTATATGAACGTTTATATATATCGTATGGAATATCACATTTCGCATGGAATTTTATATAACATATCAAATGGGATTCAACATGCATTTCGTATCATATGAAGAATCATTTTTTAAAAATTGAAAGTCATTTTGGTAATCAAATCATAAACATGCATTTAGAACAAAATGAAAAACCCTTATATACCTGGAAAATGGTATAAATCACCTTTTCGTATAAGGAAAATATCACACTTCATAAGTAATAACCACAACATTTCACGAATACAACTCAAGGATGATATCATATAAATTTAAAATTGATAAAAATAGTACATCAATCCCACCCCTAGAAACATGGTCCATACCTCATGCATGGGGCTTTAGGAACCCAAGAAAAAGTTGGGAATCCAATTCAGACCACATCCTTATCTCCAGTATACCATAACCAAAATTGTTGGGCTATGTGAAAAGGGAAAATAAATATCAATCTAGATCTCATTAGTATCCATCAACACACTCCAACTAAATCCCAATCATGAACTACTCTAAAACCACTTGTAACATCCCACCTGAAATTTTCCACCCAAATAGTGCTATTAGGACAAGTGACACTGTTCTTTGACATGCCTCCATATATTGAAAATGATGTTAACTAGCAGCAATGGTGTGATAAGAGTCCTAGTGGGGAGATTATACCATCAATTTATTAAATATTATTGGACTGAGTACATATAAATAACATATAGCATAAGAAAATACTCAATAGGCTCAAACCAATACATCCAATGGTGGAATCATAATTTATATGAAATAAATAGTAGAACCATAATAAATAAAGTAGAGAAAGTAAAATAATCAAGAAAAACATGCCACATTGCATTAAATAAAAAATCATATGTATATATCAGTTCATAAATAACAATATAGAAAAAATTGGACTCCCATGGGAAACCCTGTAGCCACATATAACATAGTCATGATGAAATATGAATGTAACAAAAAATAGAATCTCCAGCTGAGGTAGGAAACTTATTTTCACCTACCTTCCATCCCTTCCAACTCACCTAGGGTCCAGTTCAAAATCCATATCCCTTACCTGAATGCTAAAACATAAAGTCTACCAGTGTCTCAAAGGGTCCATGTATAGTGTGAGTGAGGGTCTCTATAGGATTCAACAAAACTGTTCATTCCCGAAATATGTTTTTTTTGAATTTTTGAATAATTATTTAAGGTAAGTAAATACATGATAAATGTAAACACGTGATTCACTAGTTCCCTACTACCACCAGAAACCCATCATATGCCTCATAGTACAACAAAATCGCTACATAATAGAGGATCCTTAACCCATGGCCCGCGAAATCCCCTTCGTCAAATATCCAGAATGAACCACCATATTCCTCCTCAAACAATGTAACCTAGAACCACATACCTACTGCTACCACATATATTGATCTAGGAACTGATATCCTGTTGGGATATCCAATAATATTTATCCTTTTAATTTTCTCACATTCTATAATTAACATATCAGTTCCAATCGATGTATCTATAGGCACATCAATGTGTTCCATAAAATTTAATCAGTTAAGGTACATAGCATGAAGTAATTAAAAATATAAATAATCATCCATCAAAAAATAATCTCGGACCAATGATGTCAATATAATGATCCTCTACCCCCAAATGATAGCCAAAATTCCATCATCTTATAGATCATCACGTTCTATGTGGAATTATAAATAAATAACCCCTTATAAATATATAATCTGTAATATTAGTTCCTATAACCACAAAAGTGGCCAAAAAAACTTCATCACCAAGTCAAACTATGTGAAATTGACTCTAATCAATGCCATTTCCATCACATGTAAGAGGCAACATCACCAAAATAGCACCTAATCCCCATCCACTAGAAATATGGCCTCTACAACCATGTAACTCAAAATTGTTGTCTAGGACATCCAATAACCCAAGGCATTCCAGAAATATGATGGTCTTTTCGTCTCAATCTGAAATCCATGATGCCCAATAATACGATCAACATCACTCATATTTTTTCATTTCAATCCCAACCATCCCACTATGTCAGCTCTATCAAGATGAACATGCAACCCCAATTCATCATGTTGATCCTGTTATGATCCCATGGAAACATCACATGAAAATAAGGATATATATATATATATATATGATTCCAAAAAAATTAAATAAAAAAATTACTCCTATTTGACTTGTCCAATTCCAATTAAACAAACAACTCAATTTAAATCAAGACCTCAACACAGCCTAACCAATCAAGTTGGACATGGTAGTCTAACCCAACCTCTAATGAGAGAATATGGATGTTCATGCCCAAAAACCTCCCATAAGATAGTAAGATAAATTTAATTTTGATCATTCAAATTAAAAAGGTTTTGTACCAATTACCCAATGGTGCGCTAAAGTCATCACACCCTAAGCATTCATGAAAACACATAGAAATCAATCCAATTACTTTTTGGAGTCATAGACGTAGGCACATCTAATGTTAGCCACAAATTCAATGTGGTTTGGATGAAATCGATATTGCGATTGAACACCATAAAAATACGTTAGAACCACTTTGATGGATTTAGTGGTATTTGATGCTAGATTACAGAGAAATAGAATAAAGGGAGTGGGAATACTTACCTATACAGTTCCATTGATCTAAACAATGGATAAAACATATCATGGTCAAGAGAGAGATATCACACCCTTTGGGAGGTATAATAAAATGACCCCAATACTATGTATGTTAACAAGAAGGATAAAATATGACAAATAAGGGGAAACAGATGGAGGGTAATTTGACTATTCAAATATTTTTATGTCACCACAGTTGTCTTAGACAGTTTTCCTAAGCCTGTGACAGTCCTGTGCGATACAATTCATTGCTATTGCAGAAGTGGAAAAGTACATGTATCTTTTTGCATCATTTTCTCTATCATTCAAAAAAATTGGTGCCTCACTCTTTCAAAATATAGAGTTACATCATGGACTTTCACCTAACCATGCATGGTTTTTCTTACAGTGTGATAGTACAAAATAGGGAACACTGTTAGTTTGAAGACAACACAGGGTTTTCACTAATAGTTTTCCATTAACAAAAACTTCCAAAAACGTGAATTCAGTCCTCTCACAAAAATTAAATCCTTCTAAAAAACCAAGTTACACTCTATGACTTTAAATTCATCAAAAAACAAGATATTGGGTTTACAAAAAACTCATATTTTTGAACCATGGATCAAAATGGAAATTTACATACAAACCCATTTTTGAATTCCAAACAAGTTATGTTTTTGACTTGATTTAGAAACTCGAAATATTAACATAATGACCAAAATCATTCTCCACTTCTATAAAATAAGATAGACAATTATATTTCATATATACGGAGGACTACGTCATTCAAAACTGATATAACCCATTTTTCAATTACCACATTTCATGGTTTGGTATGATGATGGAACGAATTTAAATATTATATATCTATATAATACATATAAAAATTGTTTCATTATATCATATGTATCTTTGTACCTTCCATTATGTATGAGAAATGATAATGTCACTAGTTTGTAATGTAGAATTCTACCATGTCAAGAGATGCGAGTCATCTTTTACTATAACATCACTATGAATGTCATATGGATAATCTCAAAGTTTATATGATATATAAATTAAATAATTATTATATTCATGTGATATTTATCGTTATTTAATTATAATATATCAATTTAGGTTTCATACCATTTCACCTACTTAATTATGATAACATCATTCATTTACGAACGGACTACCACCTTCTCAAAGTGACATGTCTCTATTTTCATCACAACACCACATAGAAAAAAATATATGTATATAATGTGGTTTATATGATATTATTATCAATATTTAATGCTTTAATATTCCTTATATTATTTCCATAATGATCTTTCTAAAATGGAAATGTTACTCATGAATAAATATGATATAACATATCCAAGACTATAATGTGCTTCATTTTTAATAACCATTATTGCAGATTGGTTTTAGAAGTATAATCGATGATAATTATGAAATTATTATTTTTATTCTAGATATTATGAATCTTCTAAATATTTTATAGAACCATATCTTTAATGATAAAATATGCATTATAAAACAAGGAAATTAACACACAAAGCAATTAAAACAATGAATTTTTTTTTATCAAATGGGAGGGGAAATGTTATTAAAGGGTAATTTATGATAATTTAAATTTTAATATGGTTCAAATTTAAGTTAAAAAATGTTTAAAAAACAACATAATATTTTTAAATAATGTTCAACCAAGAGAAACTATTAGGTAAAGGATGTCATCTAAATTTAATTTTCTTTTTGGGATTAATTATTATTATGAAGGAATTTACATTTATTTTTTTTATTTACTACCCTATTAAAATAAAATTTCATTACTCATTCATAAATCGCTGTATTTTATGATCTCCATTGAATTACCTCATCCATGTGGAATTGAATTTAAAATTACCAAGTCAAAAACCATATTTTTATATCTCACTTTCTTTTGTGATTGTTAACATTATTGTGAAAAAACAAATCATGGTAATCATTATTAATTAGAAATAAAATTTCACTTTAATATAAACACTATTGAATCATGAAACCTTAATTTATTAAATCAAAACAAATTTTTTTTCATTTGGTGTTAACATTTAATTTCATGGGATTAATTGTGGAAATATTGATATATATTTATTTTTTACTCAATACTATTATTTGATGATAATTAATATTAATTAATGAATTAAATAGATTATTAGATATATGAATAATTTTTTTGACAAGTTTTCATGGGTGGGGACCAACGTATTTTTCACCACAATGGATCAGTAACAATTATTATACATATTAATTTCCCAAATTTTATAGGTTTCTTCTTGTAGTATTTAAAATATTGTGTGAAATGTGTAGACAGTTTAGTTATCATGATACATGAGATTATGGTTTCTAATAAATAATCATTTCCATCACTAAAATTTCATTTCGTATTTTCCATGATTGTCTAATAAATATATTATCTATGGATGTATGTCATTGTCTATTTATTGATTAATTGGAATGAGTTACAATTATTAATATTTCCATATAGATTATGACTTATCTATTCATGCATTCATGTTAGGAAATTTATGTGGTGTATTTAAAAATCCATTAACAAGAAATTTCATGATTCATTCATACTTATCAATATTTTAGGATACAAATTAAAATAACTCATTGAAGTGAATTTGAATTTAAAATTACAATTTCAAAAAACTTATATTTCAGTATCAATATCTTTTGTGATTATTAACAATATCATAAAAAATACATCCTTATTATAATTCTTAAAAAATAATTGGAATATATATTATTATTTAATATTTATAATTTTATGACTTAATATAGAATATTACCTTGTTGTGAAATTATATATCGAAGGATGACTGTTATCAATACTAATTGACAATGTAGATATTAATCTACAATGGAAACTGATATATAGCTTCTATGGGAACAAAGGAAACTATGAATACATTATGATATCGTAATTAGGATATGAAAAATACCATTTTTCAGAAGGATCAACCTACTAAATATTGACATTCTACTAGGATATATCACATTATGTGATAGAATCTCCAATCAATTAGATGTAATATAAATAAAATTGTAGATGACCAATTGATTATTTTTCGAGATATTATATTTATGGTATTGGGATGAAATTAAAATGAAGAAGATACTATTTTAATGTATTGTATCAAATGCACTGATTATCAGTATGATTCATTGATCAACAACACTATGGAAGAATATGAAATAAAACATATGGACTAGAATTATTTTAAGGGTATATTGAATGATAAATAGTTCAAATTTGGGAAAAAATTAAAATGAAGATAAATTTCATAATATTACATCAAATTAGGGAAGAAAGTGTTCCTTTGTATGGAACTACCTTTACATGGTTATCGATGTATTATAAATATTTTATACACAACATGGAGTGAATTATTGACAATTTGATTAATGTGTTGAATCCAAGTATCTGATGGGCTCTAGTATCTCAATATTTATCATACTATCATGAAATACATTTATGTTTCCTAAAATTTGATATTGCATTTTATATAATCAATATATTCAACCGAATGAAGATAATAATTGGTCATATTAATAGTAAGATAATGAGAATATATCAAATAAGATGAGGAGGATCGATCAATTTAATTCATGAAAAAATTGTATAAAGATACATAATAGAAAGTATTTGAAGGTCATGTGATTGTGTTACATGATTAGAAATAATTGTTATTTGACTCATATATATAATGTGAAGTAAAAAATAAATAATGTCTTCTGTTTTAGATGTAATGAAATTGGGAACTATTCACACAAATGTCCCAAGTGTCATAGTTATCTACCATAGTAGAGTCCATGTAGATAATTCCATGATTATGTGATCAATATAGCTGAGTTGGATATAACTAATGATGTGGTGTAAGGTATATTAGCCATTAATTAAAATTTAAATAACTATTTATTTGATCAAAAATCTCCACACTCCCTTATAACTACTCAGTTATAAATTAAAATTACACATTTTCTTTTTAGTTAGAGAAAGATGTTGTCAATAAATTATCATATTATATGTCTCACTACAACAAGTATGTGTTTTGATGTCCCAATTATAACTCATAAATATGGATTATTTACTGGCCTCATTATCATAACATTGGATGACTTAGATAAAATCCTTGGTATGATATTGAGTTCAATAACTGATGAAAAATTGATATGTAAGAAAAATGAAATTAATACTTGTGATGATACTACAGAATTACTAATTTCTACAGTAGAGAAATCCCTATATGAATCATATCTATATCATGCACCAGTATCTCTATAAATTGAGATTCATGGGGTAGAAGACAAAAAAAATTTGTGAAGAAGGTAATATTCATGTTAAGAATGTACATATTTTATTGGAATACATGGTTGAATTTCATTATTAACTACATAGAAATCCCCCAAATCATGAAGTTGAGTATTCCATAGATTAATAATATAACACATAACCAATATAAAACACTCCACATATAATTTCCACATTTGAATTTCTATATTTGAAGAAACAACTATTTTATTTTGGTGATGATGGATTTATTAACCATACAACTTCAGTATGGGGAACCCATGTTATCATCGTTATGAATAAACATTGATCCATAAGTCTATTAATTTATTTTCTGTAAATTAATTATATTATGATAAAGAATAGGTACAATATTCCATTAATTAATGACTAATTCAGTCAACTATATAGACACTTATATTTTTCAATGATTGGAACTCGTTCTGCGTATAATCAATTTAGTGTAATTAAGGAATAAATTACATAGGAAAAATTTTGAAGGAGGTATGGAAATTATGTATTTAAAGTGATTCCATTATTATTTACAAATGTCACCTCTTTTTTTATGGATCTAATGAAAATATTAATCATGGAATATATTATTGTTTTTTGGTATTCATTGATTATATATTGGCGTGTTGAAAACATTATGATTACCATGATAATAAATTTTAGATCATTCTTGAGACTATTTTAATGATAGGGTAATATGGGGAAATTAGTATGTGTGATTTTTGTATTCATGATGTTTCTTTTCATCGACAAATTCACTCCAAGGATGCATTCATAGTTAACCTTATGATGTTTAATGATATCATAGAATGTCTTATTTCAAAGAACATTTCTATTTAAAATAACTTCATAGGATTGGAATATTACTTTCTGGGATTCATTCATAATTTTTCATAATTAGATATTTGGTTAGAAAACCATACATGAATGGTGGTTACACTTTTTATACAAATGAATATCAAGAATTTTTTGATGATATAAATAGTAGATTGGTCAATTCTCCGATTTTAACTCTATCATCTATAATTGATTGTTTTTTTATATATACTGATGCATTAAAGTAGAGACTTTGTTGTTTTAAAATAAAAAATGATAATGTTTTTTTTTGCATCAAGGAAAATGATGATTTTGGAACTGAACTTCCAACCCAGGATAATAACCTGGAACTTATAATATTTTCATTTAATGTATGGAGAGAGATCTTGGGTAATTGATGTGAAATATACAAGAAACATAAAATCCAAAAACAAATATTTTCCCTGAAAAATCACATCACGAGTTATATGGGATGGTTCTATCCATTCAAGGATTATGATTACTCATGACACTGCTACCCAGGGAAATAAAACAAGGTAGTCGGTGAATTGATTTGGAAGTTTCATTAAATTATGAATCAGATGAGGATTGATAGGGATATGATGTTCATATTTATAAAAAACTAATATATGTGATTAATCAATTATGGAGACACACCACTCATTTTTCAAATGAATGGAAACCCATCATAATTATAAAAGATTAAAAGATCTCAAACAGATGATGATATCTTTCATTACAAAATCTATGTTGTGAATGATTTGAAACTATAAGACATCATTTTGAAATATGGTGTTTTAAAAAATGGATAGAGATTATTAGTTCCTTATATAACATATCTAAAAATGGAATTCTATTAACACACTCATAATATTAATTTATCTATTCACCCTGGATGCAGAAAAAAGAATTGTGGTTTAAGTGATCATTTTGTTTGTATAAATAGAATCAAATAATTTTTATTGTGTGTCTATATTTTTGGATTGTCAATATGTGATAGTGGTGATATAAAATTCTAGAGGATTTGTAATGACCCAGACCCGATCAGCCACCTGAACAGTGCCAAACGGGTCGGCTGCTACTACCTTAGGTGCACCTCCCCTGAATGACAAAGGTTTCCAACTAGCAGTGAGGGTCGGAATAGGTATAGTGGGGAGGCTATACCATCAAAGAGGAAATATAGGTACTGGTCCGAGTATAACGTCTATAAGCATTGGAAATTTAATTACTCAGTAGACTCAAACCAGACCATAGAGCAGAAGCATATAAAATATCAAATAAACAGTGGAAGAAATATAGAAACAATACCAGTGGAAATTAAACAGAATAACATGCTGAACATCACCGCAACTACTACTGTAAACAAAAAAACATGCATCCATAGAATGTCATACAAATCAATATATAATTAAACCAATGGATAACCAATGGTTACTATAAAATAAGGTAAGAATACTACAACAAAAAGGAATCTAAACAAAATAAATCCAACAAGACATGACCTCAAGGTCCATGCCATTCTCCATTCCAACATTACTAAGGTCCAGCTCCTGAGGTTGACCTCAACCTGCACGTATTTTCATAAAGTCAACAAACATCTTGAAGGGCCCATGTAGGGAGTGAGATGAGTCTCGGTAGGATACCACCCAATGGTGCGTACCTAATATAAGTGTTTCAGCAGACATGCTTATATAAGAAAAAAAGTAAACAGTACAATGCCAAATAGTAAACACAAGCTTTGCTGGTGCTCAGAAGCCCCCATGAAATGTCACCTACTTCGGCCAACACTGCAATCTCGGGTCTGTATCCGACCACCACGTTCCACCTGACACAATGTGTCTCAAGTACAGACGTCCTGGAGGTACTCCCAATAATCATAACCCAACTCGAAAGCTCAACCTTCCCATGGAACAACATCCGAAGGAACAAAGATACCTATCCTCAAATAATACCCGGAGGGACATTGATATCTTCCCACAAATAATACGCAGAGGGACAATGATATCTACCCTAAAATAATACCTGAAGGGACATCGATATCTTCCCTCAAATCACGGTGATCCTCGGCCCCCAACCTGACAGCCGCAATGCTATCTCCTGAAGGTTCCTATCCTCCCATGTGGCATCATAGGACAAGAACCCCCAAACCAATATCACATAACTACTTATATCAGGGGCCTCTACCCATGGAGTGGCCATACCACCTCATCACGAAGTCTATCGGTGTGCACACTTCCCAAAGTACTCGTTGAGTGGTAATCACCTCAATAAGTTCCCAAGCCAGAATACCTCTGACACCTCGGGTCTCTTCCAACCTATCACTCATGTCAGATGGCCTTTCCATCCATGTAACTCAGGCCAAGCCCAACCTGACAGTCCAACTGCCTCAACTGATGTCCATGATTCCCAATCCCATGGTTGGAACCACCCAAGTAACCCGGGCAAAGCACCAACCTATGACCAACATCACTCAACAAAATATTCAGGACACACCCAACATAACTAAATAGTTCAACATGGGGAAAATCAAACAATGAATATATATATATAGTAAATCATCACTTTGAACAGAAAAATACTAAACAGTCAAGTTTCACCACACATGTGTCATCCCAGAGTAGAACATAAGGTCTCAAATGACTTAATAAAATTCAATCATGCTAGAACAATCTAAACTCAACAGTTTAAACTAAGAAGTTCATTTCATACCCATTTCGCAGCCCCTGGTCTAAAGGCCCCAAACGTGAAATGACCTCTAACCCAACCATGCTCGATCACAACTTGGTCCGAGAATACCTAGAGGCATCCTATATTGCAAATAAATAACGAAAAACAATTAATTGGGATTTTTCGCAATACCTGACATCACGCCTGAAAGTTGAAACACCCAAAATTCTACGAAAACACCAAAGAAGGTATGACCTACTCACCTCGTACTCTTACGATGAAACTCCTCCTATATCAGCCTCTGAATATGTCTAAATCATGGTAGATCTATGTTTCCATCAAATACTGGCAATTCTGCTCTAATGTAAATTGATGAGGAAAGGATAAGGAATCTATAACGAAATAGGGTGTGTGTGGTTAGCCTTTCCTATGTGGTCCCACATCCACGGAAAGATCGAATATCGGAGCTCGTATGGCGGATCTAGGAGGATTTGTGTTCTTTGGAGGTTTTCGGATGAGTGGTTCATCCAACTGGGAAGAATAAGGTGTTTCTGAAATAAGTCATGATGGCCTCCTACTCGTATAAGTAAAAAAAGTACACGACATGTACTTTAAGACTACATACTGTGTAGATGACCTTTCTGTACTCTGACATAAGTGGAGTCCAGTGCATGGCTTGGACCATGTACATGGTCAACACACGGCCATGGACTTTTCCATTGCATAGAACAAAAATACATGGCGTATCTAGGAAGACTACATGAATTGTAATTGGAAATTTACACACAGAAGGTAACAACGCGTACTTGTTCTCAGATGTGTTTTCACATGCCATGCTGATACATGGCGTGTACATGGGAGTACACGACTTGTAGTCTAGAAATTTCTAGAAACATTCCATATTTTCCAGACATGTCAAAGTTAGCCAAAATTTATTTTTATACAAAAGCAGAAATTCAAACAGGGTCAGAATAAAAATTTAATCCACTCTAAAAACCAGGGTTCTTACAAACTCTCCACCTAAACATAGCTCATCCCCGAGATATCAGACGAAACCCATAAATTGTACCGAACATACCACCCCATTCAATGTAACCTGGAATTCCCCGATCTCAATAGTCCTGTTTAAATTCATCAAGGGGCTCCCCACATTAAGAATTTCCTACTAGGTCTAAACCTGAAAAAATCGCAAAACAATCAAGATAATCAAACAAGGACCAACGACCTATTTCCAGGACCCATGGTCCTCCTGTGATGCATTGACACCCTTGCACCTCCTTAGTGATCACCTGTCACATCCAACATCCAACGTGACCCTCAATGAATTGGTGCCCATCTCCAAGATGTCCTACATCTCATAGATGCTCCAATCAAAACCTGGTGCCTTGCAACTCAAATAACCCACGTCCACAATGCCCTGATGCCCACGACACCTCAAGTATCCTACATCCTTGCTGCTCCTGATGTAACAAATCTCAAACATATAAATAAAATATATAATGCATCTGATATGATGTCAATCCCCCTAAAAATCATATAGTCACTCACCAAGTATCATGTGAAACTCATTCACTCAACCTGACATTCCTCAAGAGGCCATGGAAAAAAGAAAGCAAAGATAAATCATGGCCACACCCGTGGTGTACCTGCCATCGTCGTCGACTCACCAGGCAGCTCAATCCCTGGAAGCTCCACGGCTTGCACCTAGCCTGAAGTACAGCTGCCTGATGCCTGACCTCCCAGCGGTGCTAGTCCAGTCACCTGCCACTAACCCATCAACTGGGTCCCACTGTCTCTGTCACGTCCTCCTCGAATATCTGAACCTCGACGACCATGTCCTGATAACAATCCTCAACCAACTCCTGACACCACAGTCTTTCCTGGTCCCTACTTGACGGTTGTCTGCAAAACCTTTCCAGATGCCCGACCTATCCACATTCCTAGAACTCCATAGGAGTCCTATCTCACTAAGCCCTAACATTTCTCGGTTGTCCAAACTAAAAGAAAACCACTGTTTAACTGCCACAAGGTGGTCTAGCCGAGTCCTTGTCCGGTCCGCCCTACGAGAACTCATCTCTACCTCAGTTCCTACTGTATGAACCATCACCTAAATCTATCCCCCGGCCAATCTGGGGACTATCCCTCTGGTTTCCCCCTGCTATAAGTGCCTGGTTCACTGCCTCGGAGAAGGAACCCAACCTGAAGATGTTCACCTGGACCCGAATGACGTGTCGTAAGACATCCTCGAAGTGCCTCACCCTAGCTACATCATTGCTTACCATACCAGGTGCAAAGAAAGAAAACATTGTGAATGTAGCTACTTAGTCCATGATAGACATATCTCCCTACTGAAGACTCATGAAATCCTGAGATCTCTTCGCCCTCAGTGTCTCAAGGTAGAAGTTCTCAATGAACCTATACTCAAAGTCCATCCATGAAAGTCCTTCATGCCTACGAGCATATACCTATACATCCCACCAATGATTCACTGGTCCTCTCAGCATGTACGTCTCCATCCTGAACCTCCACCTTAGAGGCGTCTCGAGCTACTCGAATATCATCTGCATGCTTTCAATCCAGTTCTCTGCAGCCTGTGGACCACCATCACCCTGAAAAAGCGGCAGGTGATGCGATATGAACTCCTGTGTCAGTTATGCCATAAATGGATTTATAACCTGGGCACCTCTATCAATACCCTACAAGACACATACCAGGCATGCTCAGAGCTACTAAACAAGCCATTGTCCAAACCCTGCCAATCCCGACTGCTGCCCTACCTCCGCGAGATCCAGAACCTGATCTTGTCCCTGAGCCTATACCTGCGGCTCATGCTCTAGTTGTACTGAATCCTGAACTTGATCCTGCAGCACTGTATCTTCTCCTGTTGTATGCTCCATCAAGTCATGAAGGAGTAACCCGCTAAATACCATAAATGGTAAAACTGCCCATATATATGTATAACAATATATTCTATGCAGATAAGGAAAGCAGTAAAGAGGCAGCGTATAAAAACTACCCTTACTCTCCCCTATCACAACTGACACCCTTTGAATCCCGACCTCACGTCCTCCTTACCCACCCTCAATAGAGACAAGTATCAATGGTACCTCTGGCCACCCCCGTCCTGACCACCAACACGACCTCTTACCAGACGACTGAGTCACCCAATCCTGACAGTTACACTGCCTCTGTCATAATACATGCCAGCTCTCATATGATCCAGAACTAAATATCATATAACATGAAATTCTAAAAATACACAAAGCATGGTATACATATTTCAATAAAAAAGAAATTCTATCAGGTGTTTCACCTATTCACATTTCAAAGCATATATTGCATGGCAATTGATTTTTGTTCACATGGTATTATCACTTCAAAAATTATACATGCAGTTATGAAATTCAAATACACTAAAATGTGTCTATCATAAGCAATGAAAAGTAGCTTTGACATACCGGGCCAAGTTACAATTCTCCCTTACCACAATGGGTCAAGGGTCCCATATCACAATCAATAACATCCCACATCATGTGATCCACCAGGGTCGAAATCATACGAACTGTAATCTGTGAATTAGGAAACAGTAATTCCCACCCATGGCAACTAGGTTCATCTCTCGTACTTGGGGTCGTTGGCACCGAAGCACAACCTAGAATCCCAGTTCCAGTAACAACCTAACTTTAGACTACCATATCCAAAGAGTAAAAGCAATAGAAATAAAAAATAATCCTTAAACTCATTAGTATCCAGTAAAACCCTGCTATTAAATCGCTGTCATGAACTCCTTTGATACCACTTGGTAAGAGATGGACCCGATCAGCAACCTAAAAAATGCCAAACAGGTTGGGTGCTACTACCATAGGTGAACATCCCCTAAACGCCATAGTCTATCAACTATCTGCGAGTGTCTGAATAGGTACAATGTTGAGGCTATACCATCACAGAGGCAATAAAGGTACTGGTCCGAGTATAACGTCTATAAGTAGTGGAAATTTAATGTCTCTACAGACTCAATAAATATCGCAGAGCGGAAGCATATCAAAAATCAAATTAATTGTGGAAGAAATATAGAAACAATACCAGTGAAAAGTAATCAAAACAACATGCTGAACATCACCACAACTAATATTGTTACCAAACGAACATGCATCCATAACAAGTCATACATATCAGTATATAACGGCGCCAATGTCTATCCAAAAGTTACTACATAATAATTTATGCAAACTGATAAAAAAAGGAATCTAAAAAATGTAACTGCAGCAAGACACGACCTCAAGGTCCATGCCAGTCTCCATGCCAACAGCACTAAGGTCCATCTTCTAAGACTGACCCTCTACCTACACAAAATTTCATAATGTCTACTCGCATCCCGAAGGGCCCGTGTATGGTGTTATAAGTGTCTTAGTATGATATATTCCAATGATGCGTACCTAATATAAGTGTTTTGACATACATTATTATACAAGAAAAATAGTAAACATTACAATTTCCATAAGTAAACATAATCTTCACTAGCGCTCCGTAGCCACCATGAACTGCCACTTGCTTCGGCCAATTCCAGAATCTCTAGTCTGTAACCCGACACCACGTGCCACCTGACTCCATGTGTCTTAAGTACCGATGTCCTTGAGGTCCGCCCAATAATCGTAACCAGATCGAAATCTCAACTTGCCCATGGAACAACATCCGGAAGAACAATGATACATATCCTCAAATAATTCCTGGAGGGATAGTGATGTCATCCCTCAAATAATACCCAGAGGGACAGTGATGTCTTCCCTAAAATAATATCGGGAGGGATAGTGATATCTACCCTCAAATCACAATTATCCTCGACCACAACCTGACAGCCTCAATGTTATCTCTCGAAGGCTCTCCACCTCCCACGTGGCTTCCTATGTCACGAACCCCCCCAAAAAATATCACTTAAACACATCTATCAGGGGCCTCCACCCAGTGAGTGGTCATACCACATCATCACTGAGTCTATCTGTGTGTACACTACTCAAAAGTACCTGGTGAGCGGTAATCATTTCAATATGTTCACACGCCACAACACTTCTGAAACTTCGGGTCCCTGCGAACCTGTCGCTCATGTCAGATGGTCTCTCCATCCATGTAAACCGGGCCAAGCCCAACCTGAAAGTCCAACTACCTCAACCGACAACCATGAATCTCAATCTCATGGTAGAAAGCACCCAAGTAACCCGGTCATAGCCCCAACCTGTGATCAACATCACTCAACAAAATATTCGGTCCAGGCCCAACATAACAAAAGAGTTCAACACAGGAAAAATCATATATTTCATATATATAATGGAAAGCATCACTTTGAACAAGAAAATACTAAACAGTCATGTTGTACCACACAAATTTCATCCCTTAATGGCTCCTAAGGTCTCGAACGCCGTAAGAAAATTCAATCATGTTGTAACAAATTAAACTCAATAGTTTAAACTAAGCAGTTCAATTTATACCCATTTCAGCACCCTGCTGAAAATGCCCCAAATGAGAAACTGTCTCTAACCCACCCACTATCGATCACAACATGGTCAGGGAATACATAGAGGCATCCCATATTGTAGATAAATAATTAAAAACAATTATGTAGGGTTTCGCTCAACACCCGATGTCGCACCTCAAGGTCGCAACCTCGAAAAGTCTATGAAAACATGAAAGAAGGTATGCACAACCCACCTCTTACTCATACGATGACACTCCTCCGATATCAGCCTCCGAATCGGTCTAAATTGCGGCTGGTCTGCATTTCTGTCAAATTCTGGAAATTCTACTCGGATGGAAATTGCAATGAAATTGATAACGAATCCTGACCAAAATAGTGTGCATGGGGTTAGCCATTCTGATGCGGTCCTGCAGCCATTTACAGATTGAAGAACGAAGGTCGTATAATGGATCTAGGAGGATGTGTGTTCTTCAGTGGTTTTTCGACGAGTGGTTCATCCAACAAGGAATAAGAAGGTGTTTCTTGTAATAAGACATGATGGCCTCCTACTCGCACAAATAAAAAAAAGTACACGACATGTATTTCAAGACTACATGTCGTGTAGATGACCTTTCGGTACTCTCACTTAAGCGTAGTCTAGTGCATGACTTGGACCGTGTACATGGTCAACACATAACCTGGGACTCGACCATTGCACGAAACAAAAATACACGGTGTGTCCAGGAGGACAACACACCATGTCAATGGAAATTTACACACAGGCAATACACGTCATGTACTTGGTCTCAGGCAGTTTGTCACAAGCCAAGCTGATACACGGTGTGTACTTGGGAGTACATGACGTGTAGTCTAAAAATTTCCACAAACTTCACTTAATTTCCAAAAATCACAAAAATCATCCAAAAAAATTATAGAAATGTAGAAATTCAAACAGGTAGGAAAAAAAATTAAACCCGCTCTAAACACCAAGGTTCTTATAGGATTCACTCATTTCCATTATATTTATTTGTGGTAATTAGATGAAATTTCTATATAATTTATTATAAAACTACCCAATGATCCTAGATAGAATGATGAAATATGGGTTATCATTGATCCCATTATAATATATTTTGATCTTAATTGTATAATATAATGTATACCTCTTGATCACCATGTAAGGATCTATATTCATGATGTTGTAAGATAATATTGTGACTATCTAAAATTGTTGTCTCACTATGATCCATGTTTTACATAGAAATTATTGAAGATATAATTGAATGATCATGATACTGAGCTTCAATTGAGATATTCCTTCCGTCATAAAATTGATATAATATAAAAAAGGATAATTAAAATAATAAATTATGTTTTTAGGTCATGACCAGTCAACATTAAAAGAATGTGGTGACATTATTTACCATTGGATGAGTTTTCCTATAGAAATAGATTCCATTAAACTATTAAAATAATGTTGTATAAAGGATTATATGGAATGATATATCATATTCAATATTATTTTTATGATGTTTGAATAAATATTGTAGGAAAAAACATGTTGAATAGACAATGAAAAAGGTGAAGGCTATTCAAGATCACATTAAAGAAGTTCAATGTAGGAGAAATATGTATGATGGTAATTTGAGGAATGATTTGGAAATCCATGTGGGTGATATTGTTGTATGGAAATTACCCCCATGGAAGTGTGTCATAAAAATCAGTAAGAATGTGAAACAGAGACCCATTTTCATTTTCTACTTTTAACAGTTTGAAAGAATTATTATTTTTTCATTTAATTTGGAAATTCTTCCAAATATATAAAATGTACACGATGTGTTCATATATAATTTTTATGTAAGTACATATAAATCCACATTTATTTTATAAAGAATGATGAAATAGGTCTTCAACATAATTTTTATTAATGAGAAAACTCCATCAAAATTCATGGTTTTAGAGAGGAATTACTGAGGAATCAGATGACTAATCTAGTAATGGATCTTTGAATAAATCACAAAGTAGTGGTAGTAACATTGGAACTAGACTATATTAAGAAGAGGAGAGAAACTAATTTTTTTATAAGTTATTATTAATGAAATTATAAAGATTAAATTATTTAATGAGAGGAGAATTTAACAACTCTATAAATCACAATATATTTTTTAGAATAAATTTATTTTTGTTAATATCTTCTAACACAGGAATCACAAGGTTTAAACAAAAATACTTTTTTATAATACAATTTAAACATAACCATTACAAAATAGTCATTTATTTGGTTGGTATTTATATAACTAAATAAATATTAATATTATTGTCATCTATTTATTTAAAACAAAATAAGAATATTTTAAAAGAAAAAAAGTTTGAAAAACAATTGTTATTTATTAAATGTTTAGTCATTATTTTCAAACATAATCTAAAAATTATTTATTAATATTTTATATAATAAATTTGGTAAAATAAAAATCACTTTTTAATAATAATATCCAAATTTTATTTAGGTAAATTTTTATTATTTTTCTAGAACGTTTAATATTTTTATGACAGGCAAAAAATATTGAATTTTAAATGAAACGTACATTTTCATTTAAATAATTATTATGATAAATTATATTATGATTTGTTATAGTAAAATTACATTAATTTTATATCAATTATTAAAATTTATTTCATTGGAATAATCTTCATATTGAATTCATACATTAAAATATTATATAGTTTTGTTTATTTTCACTACAAACCCCCACTTTCTCATCATGTATGCGAGATGAATTTTAAATTAGGTTTTTCATATTTTATGAATTGAATTTTTTTTCAAATGTATTAAATATTTTTAATCATAATAATTTATAATTTTAAATATTTTCAACTTAATTGAAGAACAAAATAAATATGGAATGCAGAAAAAATAATTATAGTGTTTAATGTAAAAATTTTATTAGTGACTGTTAATCTAAACTGATAATGCAAAATATAACCTATAAACGTTCCTAAAAATATGTTACTTAAATATTTCGACCATTAATCGTATTATTTTTTATAATGTCACATTTTAGACACTATTTACATGAAAAAATTTGGATGATGTAGTCCATTTCGGAGATACTAGGTGTGTCATCATCCATTTTATAATATTCTACGCACTATCTTCTTTTATCCACACATTAAAACATATACGATTTAGCTAATATATTTAAAAATCCTCTCCCAACTTCCCAAAACCCATCCTAGATTCCTTATATTGGGATTGAATCTATCTTGGAAGGATTTAGATCAAATCTATGGAGGATAACTAAAAAATATTTAATGAATTTCAATGAGAATCTTTATTATATTTCATTGTCCACCTCTATCAAATATTCTTATAATGAGATGACATAAATAAATTATTATATTAAATATATTCAGATTTTTATTTAATAATTTAATGACCTATTACCATCTTCACTTCAAAAAAATGGGCAAAAAATCATTGTTTGTGTTTGTGGTGGACTACCACCTCAAAAACTGATGTGGTTTGTTCTTCCATTGCAGCTTTTCATGATTGGGTATGATGATGGATATATAAAATATATATGATATTTTTAAAATATTTTAACCTATTTAGATATTTCATTATATATATATATATATATATAACATCCATTACATAGGAGATACGATAATGACTCTCTTTTGTATGGTAGACTATCGCCTCTCAAAGCGATGTAATTCTTCTTTCAATTTAAGTTCACATGGAAGTAAAAAAGGACAATTTTAGATATTATTTGTGATATAAATGATATTTTTAAATTATTATTAAAATATTTAACATTCTATAATGTTAATGGATATTTTTATTTTACGTAACATTTCAATCACTTAATGATCACATCATCGTTCCTGTATGTGTGGATTGCTATCTTCACACAGTGATGAGACTCAATTTTAATCACCAAAACATGAATGATATATTTATATAAGAATATTGGGGATGAATTTATTTAAGCCATATAATAAAATATATGAGATATTTTGATCCACAATTTTAATCATTTGTCAATCCTGAGAACCCTAGGGATGTCACGTGCAATATTGGTTGCCTATACACAAGAGCTAATTCAACATGAAAGAATCATGCACGACCTATGAGATATCAAATATGATCATTGGATCATTCCTCATAAAAAATAGAATGAAGATGTGAAATAAAAGCCATCATGATGCACAATGTTTTTATTCTACACATAAACACTTCTGCACCAAATATGATGCCAGCCATCAACTTTTGTGTCGACCTTCATAAAAACACTCGATAAAATTTTCACTTATATGTAATGGGGTACCACCTCCCTTAGATATAATTCTACAGAAGTCAAAATATCACTCTTGTATTCATAAGATCACCACTTCCACGAATTCACAATATCCATGAATTCAGTGTATGATATGTTGTATGATATATCCCATGAGACTTCCTTCATTTGGACTCTCATGGTAATGACCATTTTCCATGTAATTTTTCACATGTGGATAGTGCACGCAAAATACCCATCTAGTGTGCAATATTTTCCTTGTGTGATACCACTTTTTTTTTCTAACCACTGTATTTTTTCACACAAGTTTCCAATATTGAGAAGACTACATTTTTCTATCAAAGAAGACCCTATTGTTCTATTCACCCAATCCTCTATAATCCATGGGTTTTTCTTTTCCTAATATGTAATGTTTGAGCTCATACTGTACACATAATTCACATCTTGTGTGAACCTCCTCTGTGAGGCCCTCTAGACTAGTGTGTAGTGATTTTCTGGTCCCTTCAGTTGTGAGTCACTATGTTTTTATCTACCAAATTACTCATTGTATAGATATTATATCATATATTTCTTTTTCAGATAGATACACAAACGTGTACCACTAAATGGACCACTCCTCCACCAGGTAGTTTCCTATAAATTCTAGTGCCTTTCATTTACCATGTGTGGGTTTTTATCCTTAAATGTATGTTGCAATTTTGATGACTGAGTCCTCATCATCTGAGCTGTAGGGTGTTAAATTTTAAAGAACATGTCTCCTCATGAAATGGAAATAAACTGTGTGGTGTCCCATGCATGGTGGAACCGAGTGTTGTAGAATATAGATGGGCACGAGTACCATCTCACTCACTCTCTCTCTATCTCTCTCCCCACATTTAAAATTGTCACAATGTGTTATTTGTTAAACCACCACATAATACTCGACACACACCATTATAGAGTGTTTCCTATATGATTTTCATGGAATGATATCATTCATACATGGAATCAGATACTCCTCATACAAAAAATCATCCTCTTTGGGACTCCCTCTTTTAGTACATCCTAATATACATCCTCTTGGGAAAATTCAAATGTGTAATATCCCCACAACATCATGTGGACTCACCATTTAAGAAATGATCATTAGGTCTACTATTATGTCTTTATTTTTCACATTGAGCATGACTCATGTGTGTTTAGAGTAAATAGCATTCATGAAATCATCTTTGGTCTATTAGCCATGTGTAATCCCCAACATGTCTCCATGTTGATTTCAATGTCCACTCCCCAATTCCAAGCCTCTTGTTCACAAACTATGTGGACAATTAACCATGTCATATTCATAGTGTACTGAGAATGCATCTCCTTTGGTTATGCTCAACCATCCGACTTATTTGACTATTTAACATTGGTTCACACTTCAAACCAAATGATGTTAAACATTATTATCACCAAACTATAAGGGTTAATATCCCTTTATAGAATGTAGTAAATATCTTATAGGTATAATCACAACCAATGGTAAACTCTAGTGCTCCCTCCCCGGTACATACCCACCTATTCAAAAATCTTCCAAGTTGGGATTCAACTGCAATATCCACATCCATGTGGGGTTTTGATCAATCCATCAGGGTTGCTAAAAATTTGTAAGCCCCTAAAAAAATTATATCCATATGTCTATGAGTTCCCCTCTTGTGATGGGCCACTAGCCATCCATAAGTCGAATGCCTCTCATTTCTGATCTACGTGGACATTGATCCATGCCTATTAAATAGGGTACATAAGATTCGACCCATGAGGATCATTCCCATTCATACATCCCATCTGATTGATTCACATAATTTTACTCTTTGTACCAAAATATTTTTAACTATATTCTAATATAACTACTTAGGATTTGAACCCGTTTAGCTATGTAGGAATCCTTGATGATGTTCAATCCAAACCAATGGTAAACTTTGGTGATCCCTAATAAGGATGTACCTTTCTGATGAGAACTCTACAATTTTTTTTACAAATCTCTTATATCCACCTGCCTGGGGGGTCTGATCCATCCATTCGTGAAGATAACTATGTGGTATCCCAAAATCATTCATATCAATATAACCAAAATTATCCCTCAGTTGACAGGACACAAAAAATACATATCCCTTAACATGTCTCAAGTTAATTATTCACGTTCATGCCATGTTTCGTTGCCCATTACTGATCTATGTGGACTTCAATTCTCAACCACTAGGATAATTGGGAATCATCTCAAGGTTCAATCCTATCCATGTCATTCTTTCAGGCCTTTGGGTCTCAAGAAGATCATTCCCTAACATGGATGTTCTATAACCATTAGGCCCACTATCTATTGGTCCACATCTCCCGACCCACCTCCTTTGGTTTCTCTTTTCCCCATTCAAAACTCTGTGGACTTTTATTCCCAACCAACAGGATACATAGGAATACTCGTCAAGGATCATGCACAACACCTCCGCATTCACATCAGTTCCATATCATTCATCCTCTTCATATGTCAATCCCTCCATGTTCAAAACTATTTTACCTAAGCCACCACATCTTGGTAAATTAATTAAATTCATCTGTGAAACTAACCATTCCTAAGCCCCAAATCATCACATCGAACTACATTGGTTTTGATCCCTATCTTCTACACAGTGTACATATGTCACCTCCACGAGGTTCAATACTAGACAATTTTAAATCTTTTTGTTCCCCTTTTGTGGGTTCTGACCTCCCTAATACATCCTTTGCATCTTAGAGATTAGACTTAATGGTGTCAAATCATTATTTTTTGGTAAAAAACATCTCATTTCTGTCCTATGGGGAGTTTCGATCAATTCAACCAGTAACCTTACAGGTGATCCTACTATGGATTTACCCATCCGATCCGCTCTGATATGTGTTCTAATCATCTTGATCCTTCACTATGAGACATTTAACTCACATAATGCTTTGTTCTAAGTATTCGAAGGTGGGTAAAACCTCATAGACTTTCCTATGACATAAAATAAACTACAATCGATATGGTATTCCTCAGGCAGCCGCAACCTCTTGAAGAACTCTTATAAGGGAGAATACAGTTGTACCATTGTTCTTAAGTCCATACATGTCTTAGATTCCCAAAATTATTAATCTCCTAACAAATTTTTGATATCCTGACATTATCCTTTGTAATAGTGTTATAAAAGAAGTGTAATTAACCAATATCCATAAAAATATGGAACTAGGAGACATTTCATGAACAACATCTTCCTCTATATGGAATACAAAACTAGGCAACCAATCCTGATGAGGAATCCTAGAAAAGAGATAACAACATTCGATCCAGGTGAAAAAATATCTGAAAAGTGATGAATCGTGCTCCCTATTAGAAATAGAGATTGTGGAGAATCTATCTGTGTGTACGATGATGGCATGTTCCCATTTGGAAAGAATAGGAAACAAAAATGGTAAACTTAAGGTAAATATTTTCTCATATACCCAAGGAGATTAGTAGTGCTTGAGACATTAATATATTAGATTTATACTAGGTCAATATTTCATGTGCCTGGTCCCACCATGAAAAAAGTTGACTTAGTGTGGATCTCATCAGAATTTGGGGTAGTTAATCTTTGGGAATTACTGTTTGTGACATCATTACTGTGGATCTCTCTGTCCATCTAGGAAATTATGAATAAAATTGGGGAAATATGATCTAAATTCCTATTATCCATCCTAATAATTGAATCTTCTTCATTTGCATGACACAATCTACTAGGAATAAATTTCCTTCCTCCCATAGGCGTATGGGTATGATAAATTCTAATGCTGAAATCCAACACAACTCCACCTCAACTACTACGTCTTCCACATCTATGGATACCAATTTCCAATTCCAAATAACACCCTCATTATATATCCAGATATGGGTGAATAATAATCTTATCTGAAGGTACAATCAATAGGGGTAATCCCAAAAATGGAGAATCCCACCAAGATTTGGAGACTTTTTTATCTTCCATCTTTACTACTCCGAAAGGTCGTACATGGATCTAATGCTCTCCACTAAGACATTCAACCATTTATGTAACCTATCACAAGAATGATCCTATATTACCCCTGTTTTTGGGTACATAAACCTTTTCCCCATGATTTTTCATTATTTTGTATAAAATAGTGTGTTTCCTTAAAATATAGAGTTTTAATAAAATAGAGAGTTTCCATAAAATAGAGAGTTTCCATAAAATTTGGAGTTTCATTAAAATTATTAGTTTCCTAAACATAGAAAGGTTCCACTATGTTGTTTTCTCCATAATTCTGGTTGTTTCTATAAAGTTGGGTGTTTTCATAAAGTGGGTATTTTCCATAAGGTGTGGTGTTTCCATAAAGTGGGTTGTTTCCATAATGTTGGTTGTTTCCAATAAGTGGTAAGTTTCCATTAAAAATAAATTCCCTAAAAAGGTTAAAGGTAATGTATGGGGGAGTTTTAGGGCCTCATAAGGATTTTTGGGACCAAAAGGAAGGTTGCACGATCCATACATTGTTGCCAAAAACTGTGTTTTCAAACCTTGCATAGTGGTAAAATCTAGATTCTATTTTCTAAGAGCTTACTCGTTATTTCTCTATATATTTGTTCGGCTTCAAAACACCATTTTTTCAAGATTAATCTCCCTAGAGGGCTAGAGAACCCTCCCCACACGAGTTTGAGCCATCCCAGATCCTTACCTTGGTGATTTCGAGTCTGATTCTTGAGGAATGACACCATTCTTTCTGGATTTAACATGTTTTCTTAGATCTGCTTAAATCTAATTCTCCAATCACCATTTTTTATCATATCTGAATCCAATGTGGGTAGTTATATGTTTATGTATTCAAAATAAATCAATGTTGAGTCGTATTCTTTCTATGATAAGAAAACTAAGGTCTTTCTTGGAGAATCGACCCACTATATTGTGTGTTCTTCATCTGTTATCAGGGATTCATCAATACCTTCAATGTAGGTGGATTTGCACTTATATCCCCTTTATATAAGTGATTTTTTAAGATTAAAATTTGTTTATTTATTTTGAATTTAATATAAATATCTTCATTTCTAATGATTTATGTTTTTTTTGAAATTGAGTGATCTTGGTGAATAGTTGTTCAAAATAGAGTTTAGTTTCTTGAATTTAAAATCATGATATTAAATTATTGATTGTCTGGAATAGCTTATAGTGGTGAAATTGGTTTTTCAATAGAAATTGTTTTCAATAAAAATGTTGATTTATTGAAATGTATTGTAATTGAAATTGTTTGGCATTGAAATGGTTTAGACGAAAATGATTTTCAATAAAAAGGTGTTTTTATTAAAAGGGTTGTTTTGGAATGATCATTGGGAATATGTGTTGTATTTTCATTTTACATATATGTGCATTTGTTGAAATAAGACCCTGTTCATGTTTCAAATGGTTTAATGGAACATTGTAATTCCATACACGGGGCTTGGTTGAAATATGATCTTGTGTTCAGTGCCAATGTGTTAATGGAAAATGGGAAACAATTACATTGTGATGACTTGGTAGATCTACGAGAATCCTCTCATGAGAATGGAAGATTCATAACGTAGCATGCATGGTTGATTTCATGGGATTGAGGAATGGTAGGGTATACTGATAAAGGGATATTGTGAAATTATTGTAATGATTGTTTAGTAATTTTTCTTTAAATACATCATCATGGGAAAATTTGTTTCAATTGCACATGTATTCTATAGGTAATGGATTTATTTGGAAACATGCTTATATTTTTTATAAACCATTTTTGAGAAAATTTTAATCTAATATTTTTTATATAATTGATGATAACCCTTCTAACCTAGTGGAGTTAGTAGTGAAGTCATTCGAGAAAACCTACTGGGTTTTATACTCACCAATGCTTTGGTTGTTTTGTGCTTTTGCAGAAGATATCATCCTGGACAATGTCAACGGTAATGTTTCACACATGTTTAGCACAACCTCGTATTGTTTGGGATGTTCGGAGATTTTGGATCTTGGATCATGTGGGGCATGGAGTCTTGATGTCTTTGGAGAGTCATGTGTGGTTTATCTAATGTGTACTTTGATACTTGGTAATTCTTCCATTGTTTCTTACATTGATGTGGTTGTGAGATACATGAAGTTTTTTAGTTTTCCTTCCACTGTTCATGAATAATATAATGTTTGTTTGGTTATGGTAGGTAGTTTTATTTGTGTATTTCGTAATGGTTAAATCGTCTCCCACTTGTATTTGGAACCCTTTGTCATTTATTCCCTTCCTTTGGTGTATTGGGTATGTTTCTTAGGGCCTAGTAGTGAGTCATTGTACTCTCAATCCAATGATAATTGGTGGGCCATTAGAAGTGGTATCATTCTGGTCCTTCCTTAGTGGTACAAAGGATATCATCTTATTCGGTCATTTCCTAACAAGTAGCCATCAATGTTCATGGTCTTGGAGTTGAATTCCATTCTTATCAATTCCTTGGGTCAGATTCTTACAAAAAAGTCATATTTTCCGAACATGAAAAGTATAGCATAAAAGGATGAAACTAACCATTTTATATTGAAATTCAAGTTACCATGGAGTTGGGTAAATAAGTGTTTGGATACACTTCTAGGATTTTGAAATCTTATTGTCATGGGATTAGCCATGCGATGAGCATGACATTAATTGTAAATGAATGAATTCCCAATAGGATTTCAAACATCATTTTGAAGATTGATTCATGTTTTGAAAAGTATTTTGTTTATTAAATTTTTTTAATTGTTTTTCAAAAGAATGGTTTTTAAAAAGGTATTGTTGATGGTATTTTAAAAATGGTTTAATTTTTAAAAATCATGTTGAATGATTAAAAAATGTTTATACATGGAAAAAGGTTGTTTTTAGAAAAAATTGTTGTGATAGTTGAAGTGATAGAAATTGAAATGCTATGAAGTCAGTTGGTAGAGTGTGAGAATTATAGTTTTATTTTTGGTTTATAAAATGGAACCTAACAGGAATCATAAGAACTAGTTAAACAAGATTGTTGATAATTTGGTTTAACCCGAGCTATAGGTGAACGAATAGTAGTTCAAAATAATAAATCTGTCTATTAAAACTGATGAGTTGGTAATAAAGATGGATACTCCATTTAAAATAACGTTCACTACTAAAAATCCAAGTGGAGGAAGTAACGTTGTCTTCACTAGAGAGGATTATAACTATTGCACAAAGACGGAGAGGATGTGGGAATCATTTTTTCTATGTATAAAACATTAAATGATTCATTCTATTTTGAAATTGAAAACTCAACTCGATGAAAGAGATTGTAAAACCTTTTTGTTTAGATAATGTGCTATAAATTTTGATGGAGCAGAGCTAAAATTGGATTTCTCGAAATTGGATATGAATTTATATGATGTAATCCAATGTATGGATTTGGTGACAACATTCAAGGATCAAATTGACTGTTATTGGAGAACTGTTGGTTTTAGGACTAATGACGGCATCAAGTATCTTTTTAGAGGAGAAAGGATTTTAAATAATTTTGTAAATTGATTGTGGGCACCAATGTTGGGAACGATCTCTTAACAATTGGAAGCGTTTACTTTGGCATCAATGGAAGATATCGTGGAAAATAGTTTTCTAGTTGTAGTGGATAAATTTCTAGATGCCCATCCTAATAAATTTTCATGGTTCCCACCTCTAAGGGAAGTAGAGTTTACGATTGATCGCTTTCTGAGGTCCAGTCCTATTTCAATTACTTATTATAGGATAGAAAACAAGATTTTTGGGAATTGAATGTGAAGTTAGTGGAGATGGAAGGCAAGAGTTTCATTCGACCAAGAATGTCTTTGTGGGCAGAACTAGTTTTTTTAAGAATGAAAATTGATCTCTTTGGTTGTGTGTTGATTATCATAAGATTAACCAAGTTACAATAAATAACAGATATCCACTTCAATGCATTGATGATCTGTTCGATCAATTAATTGGAGCCTAGTGGTTGTCCTAGATTTACCTGCAATTTGGATATCACCCATTTCATGTTCAGAAAGAGTATATTCTGAAGACATCTTTTAGAATTTGATATGGCCAGTATGAATATGTACTCATGCCTTTCGGTCTTACGAATCCACCCGCGGTCTTCATGGAATTGATTATTCGAATATTTCAACAATATCATGATTATTTTTTTTGGTATTTGTGTAAAACATTTTGGTCTATTCAAATACAAGGGATTACCATGATGATCACATGGATATAGTGTTACAAATCATGAGAGATAACCATTTGTATTCCAAATAATCATAATGTTATTTTTTGATATAGGACATAGGTTTTCATTTCCATGTAATTATAGAAAAAATAGTTTTTGTGGATCTTGAAAATATAGAATGTGTTATCTTGTTGCAACCACTGAAGAATGTATTTGAGATACAATGTTTTCTTAGTCTATATATTTACTACCAATTATTTGTGCAAGATTACTCACGACTAGATTCAGCAATTACAGCTCTGAAAAAGAAGAATTATCAATTCTAGTGGATAGAGGGAGTTTACAATTCATTCCAGGAATTGAAATTTCGGCTTACATCAGCTCCTATCTTGATCATTCAAGAATTATGATAGGGTTGAATGGTGTATTGTGATGCTTTGGGATCTGGTTTGGGTGATGTTCTCATGCAATGAGATAATGTGGTGGATTATGGTTCATTGAAGTTATGGGGGGATGAGAATGAATACCCAACCCATTATTTGGAGTTAGATACAGTCGTCCATGATTAGAAAACATGGAGATAATATCTATTTGGTGAGAAATATAATGTGTTTGTGGATCAAAAAAAAGCTTGAAATACATTTTCTCATTGCAAGATTTAAATCTGATTCCAAGGAGTTGATGGAGTATCTCCATATTTTTTACATTGGCTTGATGTATACAACATGGAATGAAAATTCGATGGTAGATGCATTGTGTGGAAATTCATATACTCAGATGGTGAAACAATCATCATACAAATGGTAGTTGATGTCAGTATTAGATGACATGCATTTGGAATGTGAAGACCGAGAAGATGTTTTTGTTTTCGTTTCAGCTACAGTTGTTCCTGATTTTATAAAAATAATCAAAGAGGCACAAACAACTGATGATGAATGTCTTGTATTATGTTAAAAACTCAATTGTGGGGAGATCATTGAGAGCTGGAACTAAGATGGGGGTTCAGTTTTGTGTTTCATATATCATATGGTTGTACCTGTGGTTTGTCTGGATCAACTCCTTCATTGTTTCCATCATTTGAGATGGGATATACATCCAGGTACACAAAAGATTTATACAGTGTTGAAGGTGGCATTTTGATTGATCAGAATGAATATAAAGGTGGCCGAGTTCTTCTCGAGGTGTCTAACTTATTAGAAGGTTAAAGAAGAATATCAATGACCAGCTGGTATGTTACAATCATTTCCCATCCTAGTGTGGAAATGGGATTAGATTGTAGGGTATATTGTTACATAGCTTCTAAAAACGGTCCAGAAACATGATGCCATTTGGGTGATAGTGGATCAGCTATCCTAGTCGGCCCATTTCATCACTATTCAAGAAACTCATATAGTGGAGGATATATAAAGAATCAATATATGATAATAGGTAAAGAGGCATGGTGTACCAGTTTCAATAGTCTCAAATAGAAATATTAGCCTCACATATTTTTTCGTGAAATATTTACACCAATCCCTTGGGTCTCAGATGACTATGAGAACACCATATTATCCTCATATGGTTGGGGAATTTGAGCGGACGATACAAATGTTGGAATTCATGTTGTTGGATTCTGTAATGGATTTAGGTGGCTCCGGGTATGAGCATATACCCTTAGTGGAGTTCTCATACAATAATAGATATCAATCCTCGATACACATGGTTCAACTTTAACCATTATATGGCTATCTATGTTATTCTCAACTACATTGGGTGGAAACTGGAAAAAATTCACTACTTGAGCCAATCCTTGTCCAAAGAAAAATGGTAAATATCCAGTTGATTAGAGAAAGGTTGGATAAGGCTCATAGTCATCAAAAATCATATGCAGATCACCATTGAAGACCGTTGTCATTTTTTGTGGCTGATAATGTCTTCTTAATGATCTCTCTATGGTTTGGAAATCATCAATTCGGGAAGAAGGGAATGTTATCTCTTAAATACATTGTCCCTTATAAGATACTGGAATGGGTTGGAGAGGTGGAATAACGGTTGTCATTATCACCATGGTTTATTTCGATGCATAATGTGTTCCATGTATCCCTGTTGAAAAAGTGTCACCCTATTCGAGAACATGTGATCAGATGGGTTCACGATGTGATAGAACCAGATGCATCCCAAATATATATCCCAGTGTGGATCACGGATAAACATGAGAAAGTATTTCATGGTAAAAGTATCATCCTAGTGTAGGTTTTAGGAAAACAAGGCTAGATTTAAGAAGAGACTTGGGAACTTGAGAAGCAACTGATAAAGGAGTGGCCATAACTCCTTTTGGCCAGAAAGGGATTTCTGATTTCTGAGGACGGAATGAACAAAGGTGGGGAGAATGTAGTACCCCCCCTCCCCCGGTTTTGTGTACATAACCCATTTCTTCATATTTTTTAATATGTGTGTATAAAAGAGAGAGTTTATATAAAATAGAGACTTTCAATAATATTGCGAATTTCTATAAAATAGTGTGTTTCTAAGAAATAGAGTGTTTCCATAAAATATAGAGTTTCCATAAAATAGAGAGTTTCCATTATATATAAATTTTCCATTAATATGGTTGTTTCCATAATGTTGGTTACTCCCATATTGTTGGGGTGTTTCTATAAGGTGGGTTTGTTTCCATAATGTGGGGTGTTTCCATAAAGTGAGTTGCTTCAATAATGTAGGTTGTTTCTATAATGTGGGATGTTTCCATAAAAAACTTTTTTCCATAAAAATGGTAAAGGTGAAGTATGGAAGAGTTTGTAGGTTTTATAAGGAGTGTGGGGAGAAAAATGAAGGTTGCACGATCTATACACGGTTGGCCCAAATTATATTGTCAAACCTAGCATAGAGGAAAAATTTATATCCTCTTTTCTAGGATCCTACTCCTTTTTTCTCTACATATTTCGTTTTGGCTTCAAAACGCCCCTATTTAGAGATTTATCTTCCTAAAAGGCTGGATAACCCAACCCACATGATTTGGAGGCATCCCGTAGCCTTCCCTTTGTAATTTTGAGAATGTTTCTTGAGGTATGTCATCATTCTTTCTGGATTTGTCAGGTATTCTTAGATCTTCTTAGATCTAATTCTACGATCTCTATTTTTTCTAAGATCTGGACCTATAGTCGGTGAATCTATGTTTTTGGATGAAAAATAATTCAATGTTGTTTCCTATTATTTCTAGGATAAGAGAACTAAGGTTGTTCTTGATGAATTGACCCACTTTCTTGTGCATAATTCATCTGATGTCGATGTTTCTTAAAAAAAACTTTTATGTAGGTTTCTTTACTCTCATATCAACTTTCTAAAATTTAATGGCATAGATTCAAATTTTTTTATTGATTTTGAAATGCATGGAAAATTTTTATTTGTAATTTTTTATGGTTTTTATGAAATTGAGTGATGTTGGTGAATAGTTTTGCAAAAGGGCGTTTAGTTTCATGAATTAAAAATAATGATTTTAAATTATGGATTTTCTCAAATTCCAAAATTTTTGTTGAAAAATATATCTTCAATATAAATGGTTGAAAATAAAAATAGTGTTTTTTTATGAAATTTATTGTAATTTAAATGGTTTGGTATGGAAATGGTTTTGACAGAAATGGTTTTCAATAAAAAAAGGTGTTTTTATTGAATGGTTTGTTATAGAATGATGGTTTGGAATATGTGGGTTGTGCTCATGTTGCATATATTGGGTTTAGTTGAAATATGACCATGTTCTTAGTTCCAATGGTTTAATGGAATAAGGGAATTTCATATACAGGGCTTGGTTAAAATATGACCTAGTGCTCTGTGCCAAAGGGTTAATGGCACAAGGGAAACAATTACCATGGGATGACTTGGTAGATCAACATGAAAAACATTCATGAGTATGGAACTATCATAACACAGCATGCATTGTATGTTTCATGGGTTAGATGAATTGTAGGGTATGCTGATAAAGGATATTTTGAAATGCTTGTAAAGACTGTTTAGTTATTATTTTGAAAAAATATCTTTTCTTGGAAAATTGGTTTCAATTGCACTTTTATGATTTTGGTAATGAATGGTTTTAGAAACTTTTTTATATTTAGTAATAAACCATTTTTGAAAAATTTTATTATATAAACTATTATTAATAATTGTTTATAACTCTTCTATAGTAGTGTCATGAGTAAGAAAGTTATTGGGCGGAATCCTTTTGAGTTTTATACTCACAACTACTTTGGCACTCTGGTGATTCTGCTGATTCTATCATCCCGGATAATTGAAATGGTAATGTTTCACACGTGTTTAGCACTACCTTGTGATGTTTTGGATTTTCGGTGATTTTGGATGTTGGAGCTTGTGGAGTATGGAGTCTTGAGGTATTTTTAGAGTCATGTGTGGTTTATCTACTGTGTTCTTTGATACATGATTATTCTTCCATTGTTTCTTAGTTTGATGTAGTTTTGAGATCCATAATGTTTTTGAGTTGTATTTTGTTCATTCATTCATCATATAGTGGATGTTTTTGTAAGTTTTGTAAGTTTTTTTGTTTATTTTTGTTAGTGTAAATCATCCCCAACTTGTATTTGAAATCCATCAGCATATTATTTTTAGCCTTGGGCATCTTGGGTATGTCTCTTAAGGCCTAGTAATGACTATTTTTACTCTCAATCCAATGATAATAGTAAGGTCATTACAGATCCCAATATTCGCTCCACAATTCAAATGAAAAGAGGGATGTCAAAATCATCCTAGCTTTAACTAATATCTATGAGATTATAATGTGGGATCCAACATGCTTCTTTATTTCATCCATATGGTCCTTAATGCCCAGGAACAGGTGATCAACCCCATGTACCACAAGCCCCAATTCATCTAACTAGATTCAAACACTGGATGTATACCCAGGTAGACACTCTATTTGAGGCATCCTCTACTACAGCTCAAGTGGCCCTTTCCACCCTCAATGTATCCAACTAGGTTCCAATACTGCTAAGAATGATTTCTTTATTTATAAAATGTGATCGAGATCCTAAACACCCCAAGGGAAGGATGTCTTGACTCTTCCAATGTACAACATGATTAGCCTCCCTCAAAATAACACCAATGACATTGAGATCCAATTGAGAGGCCCTCCAAATACCATCTCCTGCCAGAGTGGAGGTCATCCCCTCTCTCGCATCCTCCATGCTGGTCCTCTACATGACACCATCTACAGTCCAAGATGATGTCATCACTGGTTTTTTGAAATTAAACATGTTGGCCCTGCCCATGTTCTCACCAACAACAGCAGAGATCATCCCTACTCCAGAAGACACCAATGAAAATGTCATCCCTTCTTTATCGAACTCCTCAGGTCAATCTCAACCAGCATAAATGTTCTCCTACTGATACAGCTGCCAATCGATGTTGAGGTATTACATGTGCCATAGGTGGTCGACATGGATGTCCTCCCCATGTACACTCCAACTCCAGGGGAAATGTTCCCCACTACAGCGTTCAGAGCTGCGAGGGTTCTCCTCAATGCTCCAGCAACTAGTATAGAGGTCCTCCCCATAACCAAGCTCACCAACATGGAGGTCCTTCCATTGTGTCATTTGACATGTTCTCTATTTCTCCTCAAACTTCAAATAATTTAATATTATTTCATCCCCATGATCTCATATAACATGAGTTTCATCCCCATGTGAGAATCACCACATGGAGTAGAGGTCATCCCTACTCTCAAGGAATTCCTAGTGGAGGTCATACATCCTCTAAGTAAAACTGGTATGGGGATACTCCCTATATCCCATCCATTTAAATTGGAGTTCATCCCAATTATATCTTCTACCAGTAGGAATGCCACCCTCTTTCCTATGATTTAACATACCCTCAAGGACAATCTATGGGATTAAGGGTGAACTACAGTTTCCAAGGAAAAAACTCCAACAATCATTTGGTCATTATCAATCCAGATCACATTTCATATTATAAATTGGATACTCATTCAATTATGAATCCTTCAACCCAATCCCTACCATCTGTGTCTAGGCCAGGAACAACACAATTGAGCTTCTTCTATATAGAATGTAAGATGCACCATTTCCACAAATCCCTCTGCATATACATGAAGAAGGACAAGGATTTGGATCTTTTCAAGGGACACCTCATACAACCCTATTTATCATCACTAGAGTCTTTCTATACGTCAACATGAGATCAGTTATTTTTTATATGGATTTATATATTAAAAGAACCATCAAAATCTACTATTTTACATAGGTTCATTAGTAGATGAGTTCATGTTTAGCATCTCATCCTATAGGGACATAATGATGTGGTAAGTATAGCCCCAGGAAGAAGACCCATTATACATCGGTATTTCTTAACGCAAAACGTTTTCTCTAATTGATTTACCTCCACCAAAATGTTCTACATCAATAGTTTTGTTTGTTCCTTCACCTCCCCCATTTTTAGAATGGGGAAACAATGGGACAGATTCCACTTTTGAAAAAAAAATCTTCTGTGACACTCTCACAGCAGACTTGTTTCCTGAGAGGATCTAGCAGATTTGTAGTCCCAATATAGACATTCCAGAGTATCTTTCCTAGGAAAAAGTTTTGTATTTCCACCCAACCGTAGGGGTGATATATTTCCTTCTCCATTATTTTTAGTTGAATTATCCAAATATCCTAGAACATTATGATGTCATCATCTGGAAATGCCTCATAGTCATGTTTGTTTTTCATCCAATATCATAAAAAAATGCATCACCTTCTTATCATCAGGCCCTTTAGCAACGATCCATTTAGAGATTCCCAATTTTCTTCTATGTTATCAAGTATACAACCCCAAATATATGGATTTGTGGTGGGTTCAGTATGGTACTCTTTATTCATGTCTCATCCTGCGCCAACCTGATTCCTCCATTGATATCAAGGATATTCCACTAAGTGTAGTCATCGTGGACATGATTGATCTCAATGCACCAATGGAGAAGGACAACGTGATTGGGATCAATGATGATAACCATACAGGTGGAGGAAAAACCTTTTTTTCCACCCCAATGCAATTTCACTATTTAGAAAACAAACTTACATGGCCATAAAGACCCTTTTGAATCATTGTCTCTTATTCCGGACCCCAAGAAGTGTAATGGACACACATGGATTCTTAATCCCTCTAACTCGTCCGGATCAAAGTATAAGATGAGGGATGGCACCGATAAGTCCTATTTTCTTAAGTATATCATAGAAATAAATATTTTCATTGATGTGATCCTCACACAAAAACATGAGAATTGGAAACCTTATTGTATGGATCCCCGGTATAATCCCATCTATCCACCACAGAGGTTGTATGGGTAAGAAAATCTCTTCCAAGGTGAAAATGAAACCCTTTATCTTAAAAACTATATACATTATGATAGTGTGAAATATTTATTTTAGGGAAAGAAGGTGTGGAATATATCACGACATCCTTATGAGCTATATAAGAATCCTATTCGAGACCATGCTCCATTGTTCATTCCACAAAAAACTCATCGGGTTCTCCCACATGTCGCTCTACTATATTTTAAGACTTACTCTCATGTTTAATAGCTCTCCAACACACTGATGCTCAGGAATCCTCACAAAGACAATAACCCCCACCAAGATTATCCAATGGCTACTCTCATTGACTGACTCAAGGCCCTTAAACCACAACAGGTGCAGTTCCCACCTGATGGAAAGTCATTTCTGGCATGGGTTGATTATATGACAACACCCCATGATTTGATAATCTTACTTTATCCCATTTCAATGGGATTAATGACCCCTGCAGAAACTGGACCACTTCTTTTAAATGTTTATATGTATTCTATGAACTCCAACCCAGTATGAATCTTCCAATATCAGGGGCTTTGTGCATACACTAGAAGGGACTGTGTTTTTCTGTTATAGATCATTTCCATTGGTTCCATAACATGTTTGGAATACCATTTCATTAAGTTTATTTATGGTTTTAGATCCACCTCATGTAGGAAGAATAATAATGACCTCTTCAAGTGAAAATAATTCTTATATGAGCATGTCACGTACTTAAACTCTATGGGAAAGGGAATCATTTATACACTCAATTTACCATTGAATAATGATAAGATACTGATTATGTAAAAGAGGAACATAAATTTAAAATTGTTTCCCACCATCATCTCTTATAATTTTCCAACTGGCTTCTGGGATTTATATGTTAAGGCTCAGTTCCTAGAGGAACCCATGTAGTAGCAATGCAGGAATGTTGGATTCCTCCCATAACACATGTATGAATAGTAGCAAAGGCCAAGACTACTATTTCTATATAGTGAGAGGCCCCGGGCATCAAAAATTGTTACTAGAAGACTTACATCCATAGCCTCTCCAAGGGATTCATACTCAGAAATGACGTCTCCCACCTCAAAATCGGATGGAACCACCAAATAATGCACCACATCCTCCTAGGTGATATAATCAGTTTCAACCTCGACATCTGACTCAACAACCCAATAATGGCCCACCTCCTTCGTACCCTTTTGCAGAGAGTTGAAACTAGACCTACTCATTGTTAGATGTTTAGGTCCCCAATTATTTCTAGAGTTCCTTGGATCTAGGAATCTTGTAGTTTCTACAATGCTAGAGGCCATAGGAGACTGATCTTACTGATCTCCCCAACCGTTTCCATTATCACGGGATCATTGGACATATGCAAAAACAATTATATATGTTTAAAAACAATATGTAGGGAAATTATGATAAAAACATAGTCAGATTGGTCCCCACATAGGGAACCAATAGAATGTGTTTCTGTAATCCCTTACCGCAACAACAAGGCCGAATGGAACCATGTCTCCAATTATGAATCAAAAAATTATTACAACTAATTTACTGTATGGAAGTAAATAATTCCTATAGTATCATATATTGTAGCCTAAAACAGTCATAGCCTTCTAAAATCAATTCACATTCTTCAACATCTGCTTCTATAATAACATTTCAGTCTTCTACTTCTCATAGGAGCAGGCATTGATGGTGCAAGGGAATACAACGCCCCCTATCACTGACAAATTAGTCTCTCACTCTTGCTAACCGCATTCTCAGGATTTGGGATTTGTCCCAAGAATCAAACCATAATTAGATTATTCCTCAACTGTAAATCAGGTGTATGTCTCTATAAATTATTTTGAATTGGTGGACCTCACAGGGTTCTCTGCAATAAGGACCAACAAGAATATCATCCCAATGTCCTTAGTCGACACCATCATTATCATAGTAACGGATATTATACTCATTAGAATTCTCAATCCAGTTCTTCCATAAATGTTATTCTTCATACCAAGACCAAAGTACAAGTTCAATAAAAATATCAGAAATCCCGTTCCTCTCATCTTGTATCATTATTTTCATTTCCCCACAATTTTTTCTACATGATAAGACAGAGCCACCATGATCACTACATGAAATATCAAATTCATCAATAGATAGACCTCATTCTTATTATATTCATTTAATATTAATCAAACCTAGTTCCACTAGAGAGAAATAATATATCCCTATAACCAGTCATAATCCAATGGTTTAATCTACAACACCCATCGTACCACCTATCCCAGTGCATCCTCAGTCTGACAGAAATGTTCTCATTGCATGGAAATATTTTTTACATAAGAACCTTTCTAGATTTCATGCAACAATATAGATTAAATAGGACCTACTATTATGTTAATACTTGTACTTATACCATTTAGAAGATTTTATATTGCACATTCACTTCGAAATATATTTACAGTCTACAGAAGCCTTTCACACTGAGGAGTTAGAAAATACAGAATGTCTAGCCATCATCTTGTTATCATGGGATGATGATGGTTCACCCATACCATGGAACATATTCCTGTTGTAAATAACTATCCAGTCCATTGGCATGGTTGTATGGTGTTATCAAATTGATAGAGGTTATTGGATCAATCTCATCCTGACCTAGATACACCAATGGCTAGGACAAACTGATGTAGAGGTGAGTCCCTCTAAAATAAAAATCCATGGATTGGAAAGGATAGAGATAAAATCATGTGGAATGATAAAACTATAAAGAAACATATTAGTGTCATGATATCCAACAGTTAATTAATATTCATATTTCCAGACCCTACCTACAATGTGAGGATGGGTTGACCATGGACCCATATTCATGTAACATTTCCCTCCTCATATCAGCGATGCCTCAAGTAATCCCATATTGATTGAGTGGTCATGAATTAAAGTAATATAATTCCATTTTTCTATTGTGAATATAGATACCTATAGTATGAATATTATAGTAGAAATAAATAATTGGTTTAAGAAAATGTGGGGGAGCACACTACTTTTATGGCTGAACCTTTAAAAAATTTGGATAATGGTTTCATCCTCCAAATTCACATGATAAATTCCACAACACCGATCATGGGGCACAACTTCATTGAATATATAAAAAAAGTGAAAATATGTTCCCAGTTATAAGAAATTGAATATGATCACTTCTTAGTGTTATAAAAATATTGTGCGAGTGATTCAAGAGTCCCTTAACCCTTTAAGTTATTGGCATGTTCTCCCCAAGGAAATTGTATTACACCATACATGTTTTATCCACTAAGTCGGGTTGAATATATACCAGCCAATGTGGGTCTACTTATTCAATATTATAAATCATTGAACCATTGGTCAAAGTCCTATTGGAATTAGGTCGACAACTATCATGTCCATGGTGTCACTAGTGGAAGGGTCTCGGGATGAATGTTCCACCGCCGCTCAGGCCAGCACCAAAATTCCTCCAAGGTCCGTTAGCTCATATGAATTTCTCTAGATGATGATCCTTTGACCTTGGTAGATTACTGATATTTTGAATATACGCCTCCCGCATTCATGCATGTTGTCTCCTCCACGTCAGTGAGTTTGGTACATGTGAATCTGGGAACTATGGAAGACTTATTGCCAACAATGATTAGTGATTCTATGACTATAGTGTAACAACAACAATATATGGATTTTATTAAAAAGTATAATGTTGAATATTCATTGGGATATTATGAGATTCTATGTTTTGATCATTATTTCACCATCCATAGCATTGGACTCCTAAAAATTTATCGCGGGTTCAAACACCCTCCAATGAACATGTACACCTCTCATAGTTCCATGTTTAAGGGATAATATTGTTAGGTAATAAAAGAAAACATCATAAAAGTTTTCCATTATCCATGATATTTTTTCTATTTAAATCCTTTTTGGCAAGAAGAGTACAATGATCAGAGTCTATATCGACTTCTGGGACCACAATCATCATTTTCTAGAGCCTTATTTTCTCATACTTGTGATAAAGTTATTGATAAACACCACTGATCGATTCCACAACCTCACCTTCGTGGATTTGTAATCCCGATATAATTAGATCTATATCTCCCATGATGAAGAGTAGTCCACCACCTTCTCATCCCCATAAGATACCTTTTTTATCCTGTAATTCTTTTTAACCTAAATAATGAAAAAAAATCAATCAGAATTCCCTCCACTACATATTAAAAATTATCCTCTGTATATTTGTGGAATTATATATGGATGATTAAGTGGTCAAATCCCATCAACATAAAGACCATCTCAGATATATTGATAAAGGGTTTGTTCGATAGGCAATAGCCACCTAAAAATGAACTTGATTAAATGCATCTTCGTAATCACCTCTACAATGTTCCCAGTTCTGTTCATATGATATATAGGGATTATTATTAATCAATATAATATTAAAGTCATCGCTAATATTCCTCCTTTGAACAAACTTCGACAGTATTGAGGATTTCAAGACAACATAACGTACATTTGTTGATTCACTGTGAATCTGGCTGGAAAGCACAATTCATTTTCAATACTCGTGAAAAAATTTGGTGTCGACTAATGGGATGATGAGTTATAGATTTTTTTGGATATTATACAATACTTTCTAAAGCCCTTGGTTCTGATTCAACATGTGTATGGAGATCTCGAGGTCCAATTTGTGACCTTCCATCAATGATCTCTTATATCCCTTATCACCTAGAAGAACAAAAAATGAACAATGAATAGTTTATAATATGTTAGCTACATTCTCCTTGACACAAAAACAAGATATTCCCTTATAAATAATAATTTCATTGCGCTCTTATTCACATTTTAGAAGTTGCAGCACCACTTGTAGCATCACAAGATATAGTTAGTATCCCACATGGAAATGGTAATTTATATTTGAGCTACCCTATCATGAGAATCCATCTAGATTTGTGGGTAGTGATCCATAAGTAGATTAACATAAGGCTCCATTGAAATATTTCAAGGGATAGGTGGTTGAATTTTTTCTATCCATCCATCCAACCCCTAGAGAGGATTATCTCAATCTAACCATTCAATACAAGGAGATCCTACCCATGGATCAACATGTACAATTTTGGAAGATTCACATTTATGGAACCTCACAGAACCCCACTAGATGAAGGATCAATAACCCTAGTATCAGTAGAATAGGCCTATGTATTGTTTGCAACATGCCTATACAGTCTATATTTCCTTATTAATTCCCATTATCAAAGGTTTTATCCAATATTAAGTTAGAGTATCAGGATATCATCATTGGCCTCATGTTGTCCCTTGATATTGATGATCCCCACCAATATGTGAAGGGGAACACTTTTCTAGTCATCAATAAATCAAGGTCAAATATATCATTAGGATGATGGAACATGTGCCTCTCTTAGACACACTCACATGCTGATGGCTTAGTTCTATTTTTAACCAGAGGTCACTCTTGTCCCCTGATCACAAAATGGTCAATCTGACCCCTTATCTAGCCTTTCATCATTTCTGGAGGATCCTGGATGGGATGGATGTTTTATCCATATATTGCATCGAAGAGTCATTACTCCAGTCACATAGGATGATGATGAATCCATAAAGTAAGACATAATACAAACGGGGCCACAACATTGGGACCACTAGTACAACATACCTCTAAATAAGAAACCCCATGATTAGGTGAATCCTTTTTTGAGTACCATTACATGGAATTATTCTGATAGAAAGAGAATAGCGCGAGTGAATCTCTTGGTCTACAGTGCAGTTCACTCTCCATAGTGGTCCCATTCTTGAGTATATCCTCTTAAAACATGGTCTCATTATTGTTCTCCTCTATTTTATTCAAGGGGATGACTTCTCATAGGTTATGCAGTAATTCCGTTCTAGTTATTGTAGAGATCATCATGTAGGGATGAAACAATCCCACTAGATCTGAATGTTGGGCTACATCAGGCCGACAATGGTTTATGACTGTGTCGTGTTCTCCATGATGTGTCATGTATGTCAGATCTAATCCAATTTTTTTTCATCGACCAATATAACCCCTCCATGATTCAATATACTCTTGTCCCTTTTTTAGTATTTGGAACAATTTTTTTGGGACCATATTCACCAGCAAAAGCACACCACTCATGGTTTATTCTGACTACGGCTGACATATTATCCATTTAGGATGAATGAATCCCACACAAGGAATTCAATATCCATTATATTGTCGAGTTTGTGAATTCCATCATCATATATTGAAATGGTGTCCCTCATGTTATTCTCGTCGATAACGGAAAACACTTCTGAGTAACTAATCTAAATATGTTCTTTGCTAAATATATTTTTCAGCCCAACCACACATATCACTATAAAGTCGATGATATGGGATGATCAAAGAAATTTAGAACACCCTCTCTATCAGGTTGTAAATTAGGATTGGTCTAAACAGGATTATTTTTCGAAGAATATCCACAACGATCTTTAGTTTTACCGGACAACGACTCATATTTCCTCATAGGTCACCCCATATTTCATGATGTATAGAGCTGAAGTGGTCTTAATCGCTGATATTTAGTTGATATAACTCTGTAAAGATATCTAATATTAGCAGAAGTTAAATATAGTATCATAAGACTATCTTGTAGACCTAGAATCCCCTAATGAGAATATACTTTTAGCTATTCAGAATATGGAGAGGCACAAAAAAATTATATGTAGAGCATTCAATATGAATGTTCATATGAACCCCTTCATTCAAGGTAACATAGTGTAGGCCTTGAGGATGTTGATGATACTCACCATGAAGCCACTAAAATTAGATCCCAAAAATTAAGGACCCTGTAATATCTATTAGGTTTAACCCAATGGTTCATACTTCATGGTCACCATGGATAGAGAGTGGATTACTCCTCCCACTAATGAAATGTTCCTCAAAACATACTTTTCATATGAACCATTCATATGTCTCTCATTATGATAAAAAGAATTGAAATTTTTGTTCCATACCTCATGATATTAAACTGTCGGTACGTCCTTAATAATACATGATGTTAAACTACATGAATATCTAGAGCTACAAATTGTTCGATGCTTTCCCACATTGGAAACATAATATAACTTGAACATTTTTTCTTCACGTCCAATCCCTGAACATAGCATACTCCATTGTTTTTGCCCCTATGTATGATTTCATTCATGGGAGCACATAGTGTGTTCAGGACCAGTTTGGTCCTCGTTCATTTTGGGTTTACAACGGCCACACCATTCACCTCCCTTGTGATTATTCTTCTTCAACATCCTTAGTGCATGATGCTTTATTTCACGACATTAAAAAACTACATTTGGTTGGATTTCAAACCTTGCATGATAACTATGAACTCAATTTTTTTTCCTTTGTGTATATCCAAATTTATTGAAAATCATTTTTCCCTTGTAGCCTATGTTTCTCCTAGAAGTGTGTAGTGTTGACTACACTTCTCTTTCCTTCATCTGAATTGGGATGACAATATACCCATCATGTGGCTCCCTTGATATCATTCCTAAAACAATTCCATACCACAAGAAGCTAAACTGAAGGGAATTTTAAAACTTCATATTTCTTAATTACATCTATCATATGATAAGTTTGGATTTATTGACATTTCATGATCATGTCCATATGTAGGTATTGGAAATCTTTTCACATTCCTAGACTCATGGATATAGTACACTGGAATCATGTTGTGTGGTGGAGACCTCTTACATCATCATTCACATCAAATTTATAGCTATCACATCATATATCCCATTCAGGTAGCCTCCCCATTACCATATTCCTTTTCACAAGATGTTGAACTGCATGGGTGTATAGAAATATGAATGGATTGATTCCATCCCTTGGAAGAAACATAATTCTTGGAAATTTTATAGTTGGGTATATATTTATGTTCCTCAACAATTCCAGCTATTTCAGTCCTCATCCTATGGTCATAGTTCTATTATCATATATTAATATATCACATATGCCACATGATTTTAAATTTTCCCTTCCATTTGGAAATTTTTTAAAATGCAATGATTTCGTGGTCCATTTTCAGTACCTTAAAATGAATGTGACCCTTTTTCTGATAAGTGAATAAAAAAATTATTCATCCATACCACATGATGTTAAATTGAAAATCATTAAATATATACATATGGATTGATTACATCCCTCAGAGGATATGTATTAATTTTTAGATAGATCATCTTTGGTTTGAGCGATAATTCTTTTCCTCTAGCCACATGGCTTGAGTCGTCTCTTGGGTGTGCCTGGTGTGTTAGAGACTAATCCTATCCCCAATAGTGTATGGATAATTTTAACACACCATGTGTATCCCATTAGGGATCTTACCACCCCTTACCAATGTCCAAGATATAGATCAATGAATGGTGACACAACCCACTTCCATAAAATATGATTTTAAACTGCATGACATTCCAGAACAATGTATGGCATGATTCCTTCCCTCAGAGGATAAATAATAATGTGGGACATTTATCCTCTAGGTCCATCCCTGGGTTCATCATCCCATTGATCATACTTTCTCCAAGTTTTCTTTTGAGACATATTCCCTTAACTGAATCCATCGACCTCTATTATGAATCATTAATGTGCTCAAATTCACAATAGTGTATATCTTTTTTGGATTATTTATATAAATTCTCCCATTCATTTTCTATTCTTCATGTGTCCCTTAATTAGGTTATTAATCATCTTTCATTTCTTAATAGTCCCCCAGAATTTATGGATTCTCGACAATATGGCTCACCTACCATCCAAGACCAAAATTCTGGTGGATTTTTCATGTAATTTTAATGAATGTACTGTATTATGAATACTATTAGTAGATAAACCAGAAATGTTTTTTCCCACTCCTTTCTACATGATAAGAATGATGTTTCACACGTATGGTTAGCTATAATCTTCCAAAATTAAACAAATCTCACGATTCCCCAATTTTCAGACACATTTATTCACAATTTTCACCTCTTAATTTCCCTTCAGAACATCAATACCATTGCTGTCATCCATCAATGCAACTTCTACAACATAGTTAGATGCCCATGGTCATTGATTCCTCTTTGACTTCACACCTCTATTTCCTTGTCATGGGAATCCATGTGTCATACAGATCTTCTAAAACCCTAATCTCCCACACCAAGCATGGATCACCTGGGGTTAGTGGTTTCAGTAAGGTTTACAACCATAGGGATGAATAGTTCCACAACATGGTCTAGTCCTAATAAAATTAAAATAAGATTTTACATCCCCCATGATGATAAACTGTACATCCATGTCTAAGAATCATGTACTTAATACTATACATGGGTTCCGTCATAACATTTGGTGTGTTGTGGAACTCTTCTTTGGTCATCGACATATGGTTTCCTCATGGATCAACAGTACACATTAGCACTTTAGATGTTTCACCTCATCATCTGAGATCGATGACATTAAACTATTATTTACATCATCTTTATTGTTTAATATTAAACAACTAATTCTTTAATTATGTAATAAGATTGTAAACATCCAACCTATAAAATGTCTTCATTCGAGAAGATGTTTCCCATTTAGGACTTGAAAAATTCCATTAAACCATCAAGAACAAAATAATTCATGACTCCCACCCTTATGGGACACGTTGTGAGTCCGGTATTTTTTGTCCTCGAGCCTAGCTGTAGAATGTTAGGATTAACATTTCACATTTTTGGAAGGGTTCATCCTTAGTAAATTTTTGTTATGACAATATCTCTTTGGTCCTTATTCACATAAAGTTATTTAAAATGAAACACATTCCTCATATAGGAATAAAATTTTATAGTTGTACAATGATTAACTATGTGATATCATCGTCCTCACAGTATGGCGTTAATCAACATGGGTATTTCCCAGACACACTACATTAAACATGGCACCCAAGGTCCATGCATTATTGTGAGAAAAAATGATTCAGGTCTGAGAAACCCAACCTTCAAACTATTATCGACACCCCTCATGAACATGACCCTTAGGGGATGACATATTCTTTCTTCACCACACTTCATGAATCACCTTGTTTTTTTCACCAGCCTTCACATCTGAATGTACACCCAAATGTCATGGATGCTCATCCTTATGGCGGTTCGGTTTTTTATTTCATAGATCATATGGTTGTACCTATGTTTTTTCAGGAATAACTCCTTCATTCATAACATCATTTGAGAGGGTTTGTACATCCAGGTACACAGAAGATGTATAAGGTGTTGGAGGCACATTTTTGGTGGAGCTGTATGAAAAGAAAGGTAGAAAATGCCCCTCTATTAGACACACTCACCATCAGCTGGCTTAGTTCCCTTCCCAACCAGATGTCACTCTTGTCCCCCAATAACTGAATTGTTAATATAACCCCATATCGACCCTTTCCACATATCTAGATGATCATGAAAGGGGTGGCTATATTATCTATGTGGTGCATCAAAGATTCATTTCTCAATTCCCAATGAATGATGATGATAACCACATGGTAAGTCATCCTACAATCGGTGGCACAACATTGGGATCCCCGGGAAACCCTAACTCTAAAAAATATACCCTTGATTAGGTGACACCTTTTTTTGAGTGACATTACATGGAATTATTCTGATAGAAAGAGTAGAGCGTGGGTGAATCCTTTGTTTTACAATGAAATTAACACTACATTGTGGTCCCATCCTTGATTATATCCTCTAAAAACACGGTATCATTAGTTTTCTCCTCTATTGTATTGAAGGGGATGATGTCATTTAAGTTATGTAGTACGTCCATGAAATTTCTTGTGGATCTCATAAGTACGGTTGAATCTATCCCACTAGATCTAAATGTTGGGCTACATCTTGCCAACAATGGTTCATGGCAGTGTCGTGTTCTCCATGACGGGTCATGTTTTTCATATCCAAACAAAAAATTTGCATCGACCAATATAAACCCTCAATTATATTATGTACTATTGGAACTTTTTAGTATTGAGCATAAATGTTGTGGGTCCATATCCACCAGAAATATATCACCACTCTAGGTTCATTCTGACTACGAATGACTTCTTCTCCAAGTGGGATGAAGGGATCCCACTCAAGGAAGTCAAGGTCTGTTCTATTGTTGAGTTCTTGAGTTCCACCATCATATATCTATTTTGTGTCCCTCATGTTGTTGTCAGTGATATCGAAAAAACATCTGAGCAACTGATCTAAACATGTTTTATTATAAATATATCATTCTGCCCAGCCACAGTTCTAACTATCATGTCAATGAAATGGGATGATCAAGGCGTTTAACAACACCTTATCTATCATGTTTTCATATATGGTCAGTCATAATAAGAAATATTTGGCCGGATAATCTCCACAACGCTCTCTCGACTTACCATACAATGACACATATTTCCTCATACGTGAAACCATATTATAGGATGCGTAGAACTAAAGTGGTCTTACCCCTTGATATTTAGTTATCATCACTCCGTATAGCTGTCTAATATTAGAAGAAATAAAATATAGTAGCTTCTGTCTATCTGGATGATTTGGAATACCTCAATGATTATAGAATTTGGGCCATTTAGAATATTGATAGGCATACAAAAATGATATCTATAGCGTTCAACAAGAATGTTCATATGTGCCCATTCATTTAAGGTGACACAATGTAGGATTTTTGGATGCTGATGATACTCAACATCAACACATTTAAATTGGATCCCAAATGGTATGGATCTTATATTATCCACATGGTTTACCTTAATGCTTCATACATCATGGTCACCATGGATTGAGAGTGGATTACACATCCCACTAATGAAATGTTCATCACACCTTGCTTTTCATAAGAACCATTCATATATCTAGAATTATGATAGACAATTATAAAATTTTATTCCATCCTACATGAAATTAAACTATTTCTACGTCATTAATACATAGTGTTAACCTACATGACAATCCAGAAATACAGATTTTTTGTTTCATTCCCACACATGAAACATAGGATAACACAAATAATTTTTCATCAGCTCCATCCCTAGATCCATATATACTCCGTCCTTTTCATCCATATGTCTGATTTATTTCACGACATCCCATGGTGTGTTCAGGAACTCTTTGGTCCTTATTCATGTTGGGTTTATATCGGCCACACCTTAGACCTCCCTTGAAAGCATTCATCATCAATAACTTTAGTGCATGAAATTAAATTTCACGACATTCCATAACTGCATTTGGCTTGATTTTAACCATCATATGATACCTATAAAACCACTTTTTTCATTGGGTCTATCCGAATATAATGAAAATCATTTTGGCCTTGTGGCCTGTGTTTCTCCTGGAAGTGTGTAGTATGGTTGAGGCTTCACTGACCTCCATCAAATTGGGATTACAATATCCTCAACATGTGTCTCCCTTGGTATCATTCCTAAAAAATGTCCTTACCACATTAGATTAAACTGAAGGGAATTTTAAAATTAAATATAGTTGGATTCCTTCTAATACATGATTTGTTTGAAATTTCGGAAATTTCATCATTAGGTCTATCTCTAGGTATTAAAAATCCATTCATATTCCTAGACTATTGTCTTAAGTACACTATAGTCATGTGGTTTAGTGGATACCTCTTATGTCCTTATTCACATTGGGTTTATAGCTATCACATCATGTATCCCCTTCATTTAACCTCCACATTACCATCTTCCTTACCACATGATGTTGAACTACATGAGCTTTAAAGAAATATGAATGGATTGATTTCTGACCATTCAATATACATAATAATTCTTGGACATTTCTTCTTCAAATACATCTTTAGGTTCCTCATCCATTCCAACTATTGTTGTCCTCATCCTATGTTCCTAGTACAATGACCATAAACTAAGATATCAATAATACCACATGATGTTATATTTTTCCTTCCTTACTAAAATTTGTTAAAATGCATAGATTTCATGGTCCTTTTTTTAGTACCTTAAATTTAATCTGACCCTTTTTTCATGTAAGAAAAAAAATTCTTCTTCACTGCCAAATTATGTTAAACTGAAAAACTTTCAATAGATACATATGGATTGATTTCATCCCTCAGAGGATACGTAGGAATTCTTAGACAGATCATATTTTGTCTGGGAGATAATTCTTTTCATCTAACCACATGGCATGAATAATCTCTAGGGTGTGCATGGTGGGTTATGAACTTCTTTTATACCCCATAATATATGTATTATATTAACACATCATGTGTATAACCTTCGAAATATTATCGTCGCTCACCAATGTCCATGTTTTAGATCTATGAACTGTGTCTTACCCCACTTCCTTACTGTATGATCTTAAACTGTATGACATTCTAGAGAAATGTGTTGCTTTATTCCATCCCTCGTAGGATACATAAGAATGAATGAATTTTTGTCTTTAGGTCCATACCTGGGTTCATCATCCCATTTATCTTTTTTTCTCCACTTTTCATTTTTAGGCATATTCCCTTAATTGAATCCATCGAACTCTATTATGCCGCATTAATGTCCTCATATGCACTATGGTGTATATCTTATAGTGTCGGATTCTTCATAGAAATTTTCCCATTCAATTTCCGTTCTTCGTGTGTCCCTTAATTTGGGTATCAATCATCTTTCGTGTCTTAATGGACCCCCAAACTTCATGGATTCTTGACATTATGGCTCGCCTACTATCTTGGATAGAAATAATGGAGGATTTTTTATTCAATTTTAAAGAATGTTCCACATTTTTAACACTATTAGTCTCTAAACCTCATGTGTTTGATCCCACTCTATTATACATGATATAAATGACTTGTCACACATATGGTCAGATATAATATTTCAAAATTAAACCAAATTGACTATTCCCCAATTGTTGGACACATTTATTCATGATTTTTACCTCTTAATTTCCATGAAGAACATCAATACCTTTGGTGTCATAACTCCATGCACCTTCTCCCACTAAGTGAGAATACCAGTGTCATAGACTCATCTTTGACCTCACACCTCCATTCCCACGTCATGGGATTCCATGTTTCATACAGATCTTCTAAACCCCTTATGTCACACACTGAGCCTGGATGACACGGGGTTAGTCATTTCAAAAAGGTTTTTAACCACATATAAGAATAGTTCCACCAAATGCTATATTCCTAATGAAATTAAAATAGGATTTTATATCCCCTGTGATGATAAAGTGGAAATCCGTGTCTAAGAATCACGACCTTAAAACTATATGTGTGTTCCTTCATATCATGTGGTTTGGTATGGATATCTACTTTCTTCATTCATGTATGGTTTTCTCTTGGACTAAAAATACACATTCCCCCTTTAGATGTTTCACATCATCACCTGAGTTAAATTACATTAAACTAATATTTCCTTTGTCCTTATTGTTTGATATTAAATAATGCATTCTCCAATCAAGTAATAAAAATGTAAACATCCCACCTCCATTATGACTTCATTAGAGAAGAAGGTTACATTTTGGAAATTGAAATCTACCTTTACACATTCCTGAATTAAATATTGCTTGATTCCCACCCTTGTAGGATATGTAATGACACTAAGGTTTTTTGTCCATACGCCTGACTATAGATTTGTAGGATTACAATTTTACTTTTTTGAATGTGATATCCTTATGAAGTTTTTGTTATGATAATACCACTTTGGTCCTTATTCATATCACGTTATTTACTGTGTTACGCAATCCCCATATTGGATGCACATTTTATAGTAGTACGATGATAAACTCTATGATATCGTGTCCCTCCCAGTATGTTGTTAATCAATATGGGTATTTTTCGCACACACTATATTAAACCGAGAACCTATGGTTTATCCTCTATTGTAAAAAAATGTTTCATGTCTTAGTAACAAAAACATTATCTATTTTCAACACCCCTCAATAATGGGACCCTTAGAGGATGACATATTCCATACTTCACCACACATCATGAATCAACTTGTTTTTGTTATCACTATCCTTCATGTATGAAGGGACACCCAAATGGCATGAATTATTATCCTTATGGATTGGATACCATGCGGGGCTAACTTTTCAAAAAATTATGAATGATATATTGAGTATAGTCCAATGTTTCAAATATGATCAACATTTGAACCCCTGGTGTTTGTTTCTATCATAGGTTGCATGATAAAAATGATTTGTTTTGAATAATGTTAGTAGTTATCAAACTTATTTATTCCACCCCCACTGAATCCCCATTTATCAAATTATTATATTCACATTTTTATCATATTCTCATTTCTTTTGGATATCCAACACCCCCGGTGTTGTCCCTCCATGGATCGGTGCATGTCTTGTGGGAATGAAGTTGTGGAATAATTTTCCCACATGACATTTCTATTACATTTTTATGAACATTCTGGTGATACTAAATAACCATACATCACTCATATTATCCATCATTGATCATTGATCCCATTGTATTAGGGTTATTGTTAGGGTCATACCCATTGAAAATGCTATATAGCTCTTTGGTCTCAGTCTAGAACCATAAAATACGTTCTCTTTTATCCTAGTGATAGGATGATAAAAAATTCTTCCCTACCCCAAATGATGTTCAACTATTTAATCCTTACTGTATGACATAAAAAAGGCATGTTATGGTCATATCATATTACTTTAAACTGTGGCCGCATCATCTTGGACAGACGATAAAAAATGAAACAACATTACATTGTTCTTTCTTGAGAGGGCATCACCTTTGGCATTGGTCGCACACCATTACACTATTCAATACCTACACATCACTTAATTCTTGTAGTGACACCTAGAATTTTCATCCTATTTTTTCACTCAAAAAAACACACAAAATACAACAAAATGACAAACAAGAAATTTCTATTGTCTCTTATCTCTTCTCATGGGCCATGTATACACAAAATAATTTTTTTATAGACAATCCATGGATTCCACCCCATCTTTATGGGTAATGTATGGACACTAAAATTATCAATAATGCGTCCAGATTCAAAATCATTTACAGATTTCATGTCGAACCATCTACATCCTTTCCACATAACGTTAAAAATTACAACATTCTAGAATAACTGACATCTAAATTCCCCTCCTTGTGTGATACATAGTGACGCCCAGACTATTTGTCTATGGGTCAAACCACAAACACTATTGTCTAGAATCTACATAATCTATGATCATATTTCCTCAACTCATAACATTTAAAAAAAACCCACCCCTATACATGTTTTGGATGTCCCATGATAATTATTAGATTCTCCATCTTCATCACTAGAGAGGATTACCCCTTCCAGTGATGGTGTCTCACCACACTGTGCTCCTAGAACTACGTGAAGCTTGATTTCTATTCATGTAGGATATTTAGTGACACAAAGGCTTTACATCTTGGGCTGAGGAACGGGTTCACTTACCCTTCTGCACAATTATCCGGGACTATATGGAACATTTGTCTACCTTCTAGACGAGTCACTAGATTTATGGTATAACATCATGGAACATCATGATGTTTTCATAATTTTTCAACCACCAGTAATTATCTACGATTTTGTTTTCTACTTGAATATTCTCGGAAAAACTTTCTTGTATCATTATATGATGATGGATAAAATCCCCCAATCCGGCACTAAGAAGTGTATACAAATGTGAAGTTACACCAATAGGCTCATCTATTCTACATCGTGGGTGTTAAGAAAACATTTAATGCACATTCATGCCTTGAATATTATCATATGGATTTCCTTGATTTTTTCGACAGAAACATCATCCCACTATTCGAGTGCTACACATCTGTATTTTGGATATATGGATTTGAGTTAAGTGGAAGGGTCTTCTTATGGATTTCACTATGAAGAACTTGGATCAATGAGAAGAGTGAGGCCATAATTAGTCATATGTTCATTAAAAAGTTCTCCATTTTCATAATAAGGTTCCTCCCTTTTATTGGAATCCCTTGCAACATCAACATCCTACCCACTAGTTTCTAAGGAATGATCATTTTGAATTAATGGTTCCTCACAGACAAGTACAATCACAAACAGTTCTTCTGCCGATGTCTCAGGCTTGTTGGTTTATCGGGCTTCTAGTCATCTACTAAATCCATGGATAATATATATATTGGCCATCTATATTCCTAGATAACAGATAGAGGTCTATAAAAATAGATACATTCAAGAGCTATGTGCACCAGATCACGGGCCTGAGTCACTATAGGGGATTTCACCATGGGAGATCCCTCATTACTTGTTAACTCAATGATCAACACCATATTCATATGAGTTGTAGGGATATTCATAGATTATGAGGTAGTTATTATGGTCCCTAACAATATTTCAAATTTATCCACTTCAACTGTGATTTGTCTTCCACCATTATATGTACTAATTTTGGACTTAGGGGGACACCTTTCTATATCTTATCAGCATATTTTCACCCAATGTTGTGGGATATCCTTGATCATCTGTGTCAATGTGTTCCTAAATTGGAAAAAAGTTAGTGGATCTATGATATGAAAATGGATGTGTCTATGAGAGATAATATTTGAGGCATACATCAAGGCGTTTAGCTAGTTACTCATCAAATACATCAATTTTTGTGCTCTCACATGGGATCCATTAATGGTCCAATGTTCCCTAAGAGTCGTCACCTCCATGATCCTCATCCAAAAATTCTTATTCTTCTTCTTATACTAATTAAACATTTTCATCTTATTCTCATTTTTCTTCATTATTGTCATCATATTTAGGTGTCTTTACTTTGGGTTTTTATCTTAACCAATAACTAATTTATCCAGGTGATTGGGTTCAGAATACCACCCTATTTGGGACTCATATACATCCATGGACATCAGGTACACATGAATTTAATTAACATTCACCAAATCAATTACTTTAATGCCACCTACATCTGATAGAAAATGCTCAGTATGCACATGTTTTTCCACATGGTTTTGGGGATTATCAATTACCACATGTTTCTCCATGAAAACAATAGTGATTGAAAAATGGAATCAGTAGTCAGATATTAGATATTTCACCTTTTCATAATAGAGTATTCCATATATGTCCTACGAGGTCACATATGGGACCACCTCCCTTCATAAGGTTGAGATGACGCTTATCATTATGACACTCTTGTAATCGGGGTTCTATCTTGTGCCACCACAACCTCATAACAAGACTCTTGTCTTGCTACCCCAATTGAACCTCCCCTACTCCTATGCCACCCATGCTCTACATTCTACACATTTATTTTTTGAATACACTTCCACGAAATTTCTTCAACTTATGTCACCACCCAGTGGTAAGAATATTGACTCGACATTCCGACATCAATACTAGTTGGGGGAGTATTTATTTATCAAAATGTGGTAGTTGTGAACATAAGACACATCTATCAATGAATTAAATGGTTCTTCCCTTCTCAGATATCTATATGTACAATCTTTTATAGTATTTTTAGACTCCCAAACTATCTAGAAAAACATGGTGGAATGTGTGTTTTAGAAATGATCTTCTCCTTAATCCAGGATATCAGCACACCTCCCTCAATTATTTTTTGACATTCCATCTTCTCTAGAAAAAATATCATTTAATCCACCATATTACCGATTGAGGTTTGAAATGGGTGACAATTTATGTTTCTATGATTGTTGATCTAGATCTTAATAACCTCCCCATTCAACGATAGTGGTCAAAACCCGAAAATAATCAAAAGTGATGGTAAGAAGTCATTGCATAGAGGGAGGATGTAATCTATCAAATCATACCCACCACATTAAGCTGAACCCCATATATGAAGAATTTGAAATGGTCCACATATGTTTCTAGTAAAACCTCCCATTTAAATGTCCAAATAAATGATGTATAACCTTTATAATAGAGGCACTCCAAGATTAACCCAATAGTAGTATGACATGATACAACCATCTACATCATCCCAAGATAAACAACAATTAGAATTTTTATCACTATCAGTAGCCATCGCATTTTCAAGGAAGCATTGTAACCATTGTACAATTAGATTGTATCAAAGAATTCATCTATACTAAAGACCTAGGATTTTATTCACCTGCCTCTTCAACCACCCAATATGACCCATCCTTACACAACTACGATGTGTTTGGACATTGTTCCCTCATCCGGAAATCCTCACATTGTAATACCTATTATGGAATGTACTAAACCATCATAGATGGGAGATTTCATTAATGATTTCTCTATTTCCAACATATCCTTCAATAGATCCATTTGATTCCATGTCAAAATGGGATTCAATGCTTGGTTCTCTGAGACATTCTCCAATGGTAGGAATTCATCACACTGATGGGCCTCCAGATTAATTCCTCTAATGTAGAGGATGTCCCAAATACTGATATAAAACTCCCCATGTTGTAGGTGTAATGTTTTTGTGTCAAGATACCACTGACTAAATAGAACTAGCAACATGTCTTGCTATAGGTAGAAGGGAAATTTTTATGTCTGCATGGCTTAAAAAAACAAAATGTGGCGATGCTCTACCACAAAATCCATGCATGCTTAGTGTACCATTACCCCCATTCCCATTCAAATCTAAAATTTCCCCTAAACATCAAATATCATTCGTACTACCACCCCTTTCTTTAATTAGTGATACACATCCTAAAGGTTCTTTCATAGTTGGCATGAAAATATTCTGCAACCGGTTCACCCATCGTGGCTCGCATGGTGTCACACATTGGATGTAATAAAACAAATCATAAGTCTCTTTATAAGGGTTTCTATTTTTTATGTTAAAGCATAGAAAGAAAACATAACATACCACCCATGACCGGCATGAGTTTGTACCGAATTGCAGCATGGCCACCAATTCCAGAATACGGATGTTACATAGAATTATGATATCACTCAACAAGTAATACATTTGATCCTGCATCAGCATGCCTAGGTTCATGTGATTTTTAGATAGTACCCCTCATGATTGAAGAATTTTAGGGGTTGTGATAATCTTGGTCTAATGTTCCATATAGGTAGTTCCCATCTCAGCATCTGTCTATTCACCATCCGTATAAAGTAATGATGTGGATGTGCAACGGACTAGGCATGATAAACAATGGATTAGCGCAAAAAACCAATTGTTTTGTGAATGATTGGGTGATGGATTCTAGGAAATTTGGCTATGTCCCGAGAGTAAAATATCTCGAAGTTGTACACAATATTAAACAATCACTCACAATAATGAAAACATGTTTCTTTTTCTGTACATAATAGATAATCATATTCATAAAAGAGAGAATCACCTTTCATATAAAAAAGTCAGTGTACTGCTCCTTGGAACCCCCAGTGTATTTATTGGGGTGGTAAAGTTATTCCATGTGGTATAAGTCACGTTATTTTTTGTATTATCAATTTTCCATGATCCTCCATAAAATAATTGTTCTCTTTAGTGTTTCCCACATAACCAAATATTGTTGTACCCTTATACATAGATTCCTAGGTGGGTTAACTGTTGTCTCTAAATTTCACTAAACGCCATTGAATGTCATAATTAAGCAACATAGAGACAAAATTTTATTCAATATACAATACATAGAATCCAAGGAAATTGAGTGAATTTTTTTTGTTTGTGTGCAACAAATAAATTCATTTGCAAGACTCTTGTGCACCTAATTCGATGTTAATTTTGATCTTTCACTCCAACCTCCAAAAAAATGGCCATGTAAGTTGCAAAAAACAAGGAATAGCACTGAAAAAAGGAGTTTTCATGCATGTAAAGATCATTCACAACCAATGATACGTCAATTGGATGCTTCAACACTAGCCTTAATTGTGATCTGATATATATTTTCACTTATAAATATAGGGGTAACCCCTACATTTGATAAAACAATCCAGATGTTGCAACTTTGCGCTCATGGGAGTAAGAAGTCCCTTTTCTCAACCATGTGATATTCAAGGACTGAAGGTATATGATCTTCTAAGAGAGGTCCCCCATGGACCCTCCATTAGGTGGGCCCTTAATATATTGACATTCATTTATCTCCTTTTTTACCTAAGGAAAGTGCAGAAAAAAAACCCTTTTCCACAAAATATATTCCTTGTGTATTACCTATTTTTCCAATGAAACCTATATTTAACATAAATGTTTTCAATCTTATGTCCATGACTTCTTTATTACACACACCATATCCAATAGACTCCATGGGTTGTTCTTGTCCAAAGGCTCCCTGTTGAAGCTCTTATTGTATGCAACATTTGAATCATGCACACACCTCCTCTGTACAACCCTCCAAAACTTGGTATATTGATTTTATGGTCCCCCAAGTGGTGCTTATCATTGTTTGTCCCTACTTCTTGATTCTTAAAATAGGTAATGTAATACATATTACTTCATCCCATATGGACACTAATATTTAACACTCAATTGAAAACTGATCCAACCCATTATTTCATCGAATTTATGGTTCCTTCCCTTTTCCAATTATTGGTTGGCATTGGTTATGTAATTCACATGGGTGATGAGAAGTTCCGCATCATCTGATATTCTAAACACTAAACAACCAATCAACCATAACCTAAACACGTGAAATTAAACATTGATATTCTTGCATGTGTGGAATGACTATGTTGACTATGTTGGGATGGTCACATGATCCCTCTCAATATAACTCTTTCTTTGAGCTTTTTCGTCATATTAAGTTTGGGATGTCTCCACATAAGCATTGACACACACCCTGATATGGTGTTTCCTAAAAAATTCACATGAATGAGATCTTCACTGAATTTAATCAGAACCCACTCATATAGATGTACATCCTCATGCAGTTTTGATACTAGAGTAATTCCCAATCTTCTTCTCCATAGAGTGTTATCCATGTGTAATCCCCCCACAATCTTCTGTAGACACAACTTTTTTGACATGATCATAAGGTCTACTGGTACCTCTTGATTCTCACGCCATTCTTGAATCCCATGGTCATAGAGTAAACAGTTACAATGACATTCTATTTGTTCTTAAATTAATGCATGAGCTCTAATAGGGATCCGAGTCCATGTCCATTTTAACCACCAAATTTCATGCCTCTCATTCCTGACAATTGGAACATTGATCCAATTCTTCTGCATATGGTACATAGAAATCCTCCCTTAATGTCCAACACGAACTATAATTCCTTTATGATTGATTCATGTTAGATAAATATTTATCCTTCATGAAATTCCAATGTATTCTAATTGAACTACATTGGTTTTCAGCCATTTTACTTATGTAGAAGACCTTTATGAAGTTCAATCTCATCCAATGCTAAACTCTGGTTCTCCATCCTATTGATGTACCCTCCTAATGTGAAATTTTCTTTTTTTGGAACACATATCCATGATCCTCCTCCTTAATGTGTTATGATATATCCATCCAGGTACCTAAACATGTGTAAGCCACACACAATTAATTTCTATCAAACCAAGAGTGTCCCCTTTGTGATGGACCTCTAGTCATGCATAAATTCCATGAATCCCATTTATGAACATTGTGGACTTTGATCATTGTATCGTACATAGGGTACATAGAATGCATCCCCAAAGGATAGTGTCAGACCATCCATCCCTTCCACATTTTTCACATAGATTCATTTTTCATCCCGTATGTCATTAAACAGTATTCTCAACAAACTATATGAGTTCTGATCCCATTAGGGAATGTAGGAAGACACTTCGAGGTTGATTCCCAACCAATGGTAAACTATGGTACTCCATCATTTGTATTTACCATCCTCATTTTATATACACTATTCTTAGGACATATCTCATTGATCTTCATCCATGTGGTGTTCTGATCCATCTATTCAGACAACTAACCATGAGTATGCCCCACACAACTCATATCCATCTACCCATGATTTTCCTTCTTGAGTTAGGCCACTAATCATGATCAATACCAACATGTATCTAGGTCATTGTCTATGTGCACACACTGATTCTATTCCCCATTCATGAATTATGTCGACATTGATTCCCAACATCATTGATTTGTAGGAAGATAACATGATGCAAAATCACATCACCATATTCTCACCCTGGCATTTCTTTTGATACATTGTGTCTCAAGAAGATAACGCCCTAACACTAGGGTTCTACATCCAATGAGTCCCCTATTCACATGCTCTATTACTAACAAGTCACATCATTAGGTGTTTCATCACTCCATCCATAACTATGTGAACATTTATTACTAGACACCCTAATATGTACCAATACACTTCGAGGTCCAGTCCTAAAACCATCACTTTTACGTCGATTCCATATCATTCATCCTCATCCTCCGACACTCCCTCCTTGTTCATCCCAATTTTATCTAGGCTTCCATATCCTAGAAAATTAATTCCATCCAACTAGGTATCTAACAAAGAATATGCCTTAAATAATATATTCAATCAATATAGTTTTTGATCCCTCTCTTTTACAAAGGCTTCGTAGGGTTCCCCCATAGGTTCAATCCAATGTAAGGGTAATCATTGGTGTTCCCCATTTTCATAATCCCACCTCCCAGATCCATCAATTGTGATTTAAAAATCCGCCTTCATGGTGTGAAGTATTTCATTCCTGGGATATTCCATCCATGGTTTGTTCTCACTTGTGTTTTGATTCATCTGTCCAGTAGTCCTTCGAGGTGCTCCCATATACGGATGTACCCATCTGATATTCTCCTATAAGTGTTTTCGTATTCCCGATCCATCTAAATAAGTCATTAAACCAGTAGAAAGTTACATTTTAATCATGGTAATACATGGAAACTCTTAGAGTCATTCCTCTGACATAAGATACCCTACAAATGAAGTTGGAGGCATCAAGAACTTGTGCCCTCGAGGAGCCCTCTAATGAGAGATAATTCATGTGTACCAATGTTCTAGTATCAACACATGAAGGCGATTCCCAATGTGACAAATCTATTTTCTGAAGGTTGGTTCTCCAAAATGACCCTTTGTAATTTCGTGATATAATCAGCACAATGAACTGGCATCCACGATGATATGTCACTAACATAAGTTTCATGAACTTCGTCTTAATCAATAATGGATAATAAGACTATGAGACAAATTTCAAAGAGGATTACATATATGGAGATAATAATATCCCATAAACCATTTTTATCCTGTAGAAAGAATCTCTAAAGAAGTGATTAATTTCTCTATCTTATAGACTGGTGGAATGCAAGGAAATAGACAGCGGGTCTCCCAGACTGCATGCACAATGACAGAAAGAATCTGAACCAATATATATATATATATAATATGTTATATATTATAATATTTTCATTATTTAATAATTATACATTACATACCATATTTCCAAAATTGTCAATAGAAAATATATATTTACTCATACCTACATACGATATACTATATCTCTGATCATAACATACTTAATATTTCATTAAGATATCTCATAATTAGTTATAAAAGTATAATTGTTGATAATTATTTCATGAATATTATTCTAAAATTGATGAAAATAAGTAATATGTGAATGAACATTACCTTTAATGACAAACACACTTTATAAAAAATGGAATTAATACAGAAAATAAGAAAACAATGAATGATTATTACCAAACAGATGATAAAATGTTATAATAGGGTCATATTTGATATTATAAATATTTATATGGTTCTAATATAATTTAATTACATGTTTAACGTCACTATACACGATTTAAATAATGTTTTAAAAAATGAACAAGGAGGTAAGGGGTTTCATCTCAATATAAATTCCATTCAGATGTAATTGTTATTATGAAAAAATTCATTTTTATGTTGTTTATATAATTCTATTTTGACATGTAATGACATGATTAATTAATAATTCACTGTATTTTGAGTTTCACATTGAATTATAACATTCCTGTGTATTTTATATGAAAATTACTAAGTGGTAAATGTTATTTTGAAATATCACTTTATGTAAGTTTTTTTCTTTCTCTAGAATAGTAACATTCTTGTAAACATTTTTTATTATAAATTACCTCTATATTAAATATAAATAGTCTTATAGGATTTAAAATATTATTTTCTAAACTATATTCAATTTTCACAAATGGTGTTTACTTTGATAGCTGATTTATTTAGTAGGGATATATTGATAAATTATTAAATTTGACACAATATAAATATTCGATGTCAAGGAATGTTGTTTCATGAATTTAATTGAATATTATACATTGGATGAATTATTTCGACCTATCGTGATGACGTACAGTATAATATATCCCATTGATGCATCACTTGTTCTCGTGATATAAATTTTGTTGCCAAAATTGAATATTCTTCCAATTTTATTTTTTAAACAATCATATGAAATGTTTTGATGGTAATGATATCATATTTCATGAGGTCATGGATTACAATAATTAATAGTTTCCTTCATTAATATTTCAATTTTTATCATCTATGAGATTTCTAAATTATTAATATCTCTAGTGTCATTAAATTCTGTGTTTATTGATACAATTTCATGAGATTTAGATAAGTACCATTCCTTATTGATTATTATTTTTTAATTAATGTAGTAATGTTAGGAAAATGAGTTCTTTTCGTTATTTACAATTACATATGTATTATTCTTCAATGATTCATTAAATTTTCAATTCTACAAAATTGTTACTAAGGATTTGGGAGCACCTGTATTTTGTCACTTTCCCTAGGTTATGAATTAAATATTATGGAATGTGATTTCATTTATGAATTTAATATATTTATTATTTTTATTATGTTTTATTTTATCTTCCCTTTGTAAAATAGATTTCTTAATAGATTTTAGTTCTCCATAAGTGATAAACTGACCAGTCCTTCAAGATCGGATTACTTGTATCTAGGTCAATTATTTAAGGTAAGGCACCAACTTTATGTTATTTTTGTCGTGTTAAATACTCTAATCCTTCCCAAGAACAGTGGAGGATTTTCACCATGGATTATAGGTGTAAATACTTCTATCTTGATGTATCCAGTCATTATATGTTACGTTTTGATCTTGTTTCCCCTCTTGGTTTAAGATATATGCCAGAACTGTTATCCCCTCATCTTTTTTGAACTCAATTGGGATGTGTCGTAGAAAATAATGGTTGAAATAGAGAATTTTCATTGTTTCTTATTAGTATACGATAAGGATGAAATTTACTACTCTTTGTTGATCTCAGATTTCTAATGAATCTTGTTCTACCTACATTTTGAGTTAGGGGTGACTATTTAATGGGTTAATCCAATGTATTTATTATTATTCTTATAACATTATAATGGGTTATTAATTGAATTATTATGATTGGTATTTTAAAGGAACTTCATGTAATGAGTCATGTTTTTTAATAGTTTTTCATTTAAAAATTTATTTTCCACACCAACAGTTTAATTAAATAATGGAATGCGTGTTATGGTTTGGGATATAGATTCATAAAATAGAAGGATGTTTTGTTTAATTTGAGAATTTTATATAAATTGTTACCCTGGTTTTGAAATGGATTTTGACAAACAATGATAATTTGGAACATGGGTGAGGTAGGATACATAAATACATGATCCATGTGCATGAGTCTCCACTAGGGATTATTTTCTTTAATCAATCTACTATTTAATTACTCAATATTGGTTTGTAAAAACATATTATTGTTATACAATAATTTTTTCAAGTACGCTTTCCAAATAGTAGAGGTATAACTATTGTTATTTTCATTTATGGTTGTTATCACATGATTTTGTTCTATCATGGATTGTTTCTCAGATTTTGGTTTCAAATGAGGTAGTATATTGTGGTTTAGCATAGTGGTTTCTATCATGGATATATGTTTACTTGGATACATAATAGTATGTGCATATGAATTCTAATTTTATAACACATACATTAAATATTCATGGATTTATTATATGATATTATTTTATGATAACTACTGTAAAATTGTTTTAAAATTGTTTTATAATTATAAAAACTTTTTTTAAAATTGATTATATTTGAAAATCCAAAACAAAAAAAAATTATTTATAATAAATCATGTATAGAATTTGTGGTGTTATCCCACTAGAATTTTTTTCCCACACCATGCTTTTTTCTATTAGTTGATCTATATTTTGTTTTTTAAATCCATATTAATAGGAATATAATATTTTATCATGCTGGTTTCTATTTTCATCACATCTAATATATCTCTTTGATTGTAGGTGATTAGTCACATAGAGAATATTTGGAATTACCTTTTTATATATTTTGTTATATCTAATTTTTCAAGGATTTTATTCATTTTAGATGTATCTTTTTCATCCTCAATGTAAAATGATTGTACGTTTTTTATATTCGATTGTTATTTAAGTTATCATTTTTCACCCCACCATCTTAATGGGACATCTTGGTTGGATTGAATATTTGACTCGGTATGAATCATTACAGAATTTTACTGAGAATGTATGCATTTTTATTAAATAGTTAAGGAATATATTTAATGTATGATGTTATTTTTCATGATTCACATAGCTAATCAACATAGTTGAATGATTATTTAGTAGTTTCAAATATTTTATTCATTAATTTATCTTTTTCTCAAACATTATTCATTTACATATGATATTTACAATTTCAATTTAATAATAATGTTTATTATCATAGTTGATTAAGTGAGGTAGGAAAATCACATAGATGACTCATCAATGTGGTAAAACTATAATTCTAATTCAATGATGTTGAAAATTAATATCATCGATTAAGCCACATATATAATTAATGTATATGTTTTAATGATATATCTTATTTTAGAAACACATAGACAATTACTACATAATCAATGAGAACAATGCAGCTATTTATGTGACATTTCGAATTGAATGAAGGTTGTGTGATGTCTTGTATTGAATAAAGAAATTTAAATTTCAAAGATGTTATATTTAGACATGGATACTTATATATTGGATGAAATTTTTGATATTGGGTCTTCTTAGGATTAAAATTATTATTTTAATTGGAACTCAAATGAGATTAATAAACATATGAATTTGGAATTATTTGAAATAGATGAATGAGAAGATTCTTCTACCAAAGATTATTGAATGTACATTATTCATATATGAAAACCTTTTATATGATATTTTTATAAAAAAATCCTAACGATTTTTTTATTGAGAACATGTGGGCTATTTATCTATGAAATTAGTATAGAGGAGAATTCAAAACACTTTTTGTTTTTTGTAGGATCTTATAAAAGATTGATACATGTTGTAATTGGAATATATGAAGGTGTGATGAATCTCATAGTCATTGATTTAGACGTAATGTTATATTAAAAATAGATTAAGGAAAAACCAGAATGCACCATATCTAGAAGAAGTCATAACTCATGCACTACTACTGATGTTCATGAGGATGTTGTTGAGAAAACCCGATCACGTTGGCTTGTGGAAGAGGAATGTCAGAACGATGGTCAAGGATCATTCTAGTTGTAAATAAATCCTTCAGAAGGAAATCATTTTATAAATTTGTTATTCAATTAGGGGAAGATATTAAGTTGGTTATAAATGTATTAGAGGGATATTTTGGACTATGATAACACTACGTGATGTAACACAAATATACATTTTTGTAGACTTAGGAGTAGAAGGCTAATGAGGAATCTGATAACACTTTGTGAAGTAGTGTAATGATAATATATGGTAGAATCAAGAGTTAGGATAAAATGTAACTATATATAGGCCATTGTAATTGATTATAATATTATTGTGTATAGTCGATATTGGGTGTATAACCAACATGGCATGGAGTCTATCTTTTTTCTGACCATTGTAACTCCCTATGTGTTGTCCACTATATTATTATACGTTAAAATTAATTGAATGTCATAGATAAAATTGAGTGAATTGAGATCCACAAAAAGTATAAAAACATGAATTTGAGAAGTGAATTTATAAAAAGAACCCAATGATCCCCCACACATAATCAGTGATCAATATATTCTTTGTAGTCTAGAAATCAATCATTGTCTGACCATACTAAATAAGGATGAGAAAATACATTTATTTTAAAAACATTATCAATTTAGGGATGACCAATATAATGTTGATGGTTTTTATGTCATTTTATTAGATGAATTCTTGATACATCTCTTTGGAAATAGTTTCCCACAACCTATTACTAGGAAACTCAAGAATAAAAGCGGAACATGATACATTAATAGAATTTAGAGTTTCTCCAAATGAATTAGTTTATAAAATCACTGTCAATTTATATTCAGATTCCTGGGGATGAATCTTTCTGTGGTTATATGGTGGGTTTTGTGGTCAAAATAGTGGTATCAATCTTTCACTCCTCCAATTCTTGGTCGTACCTATCAATCATGTCCAATGGAAGAGATAATATTGTGTTCAATTCTATTGACTAAAAAGAATTTTTATTCAACAATTTTTTCACTATATAAAGGATTTCTTCATGACCATCACCCATTACACCATCATGAGGAACACTAGGAGTTATTCAATGATTCATTGAATTTAATAAATTAATAAAATGATACAATTATCAAAAAACGTCTTTCATTAGATAATAAAATAAAATCAATGAATTGATATATAATAAAAATTCAATATATGATATACACTTCACAAAATAAATTGGATATATATGGCTAGTAACTGCAATGTTTATGTAGACACTCTTTCACAACAAACACCACAATTCTTAAAAATCCTATATTCTATCATTAGAACAATATTGATACCAGATGATCGAGATCATGAACAAAAAGAATTCCCTAGTAATAATTTTTCATGAAATGGCTAGGGTCATCCTGAAATTAAACACTATAGTTGGCCAGTAGTTGGGGCCAAATGTTTTTAATGATCCCCAAATGTTGTGTGGAAGATCCCTAGTATAAAATAATATATTTGTGTCTGATTATTCAAACAATAGAATAACCAAGGGATTCATTAATGTCTAATATAAATCATATAGAATATGAGAATATATAGTTAAATAGTGGAAGATAAAAATGAGAATAAGGAATAACATGTTCCATATCGAAATTGGTCAACCTAAGTACTCAAAAAATAGACAACCCATCACCATGTTATCGATGTTATTAATAAACTCTCACAACCAAAAAATAGGATTCTTATAGGCATTATCATGAACATATCCTTTACATATGTTTTAAAAAACAGTATATTCACACACACCAGCATATTTATAGGTTGTGGAAAATATTATCCTTTTAGGACAATGCATATTTTTCAATAAGAATCCATTATATGAAAATCAATTTTTTTCATTGAAATAATTACAAGATATTAAAATCATTTTCATATTTTATATAATAACATATAAACTGTCCCCATTAATATATTTTACAATAATGTTCCATGTAAATACATTTTTTGAGAACATTTAATGGAAATTTCTACATTTTAATAATTCAAAAATATAATTAATTATAATGAATTTTAATTTTTTATATAACCATGAATATAAAAAATTCATTTGAAAAATAGATGAAACATGGAAACTCGGTTAAATGGTATATTAGATATACATTTTCTATGAAGCTCACACAATATAGGTTAAAAATTCAACTAGTTAACACAAAAATTATCCAGGACAATAAATGGAAAGGGATAGATAGAAACCATATTAGGTTAAATAACCAATAATATCATGAAATAAAATGTGTAGTTTGCGGTATAATACTGTTAACATGAAAAAAATATACCATTTTTAGAAATCATAATTTTATTCTAACACCTTCATAAGTACACCATGTTCCAATATTCGTTTTATATATTGATAAGAGTTTTTTCAATGAAATAGACATTTCACAATGAAACGTGGATTCCTTCAATGTTAAAAAAAGTGGTTGAAAAAAAATTAAAATCACAATATGATATACATCAAATACAATTCCCATTTAAAAACATCATTAATTGAAATCACATTCCTTAAATATATTTTCTGATAAAAAACGACCTTCCATCATGAATAAATATTCATTGATTTCACTTTCCATGAACATACAATGTGTATTGAATTTATTTTTAATTTCAAAACTATCTATAAATTAGATTTCATAAAATAAAACAATATCAATTAATTTGAATTATTATAAACCATTCAATTTATAATTTTAAATCCATTATCCAAAATATAATGAAATCATAGTTCATATGATAATGAACTGTTTGAAAACAACAAAACTAAAAACGCTTTATATTTCCAATAATTAAATAGGATCCATATTTTAGAGAAGAGGAGATCTAGGAAACATTTGAGAAATATAAAACATGAATCCCAAATAAAGATTCTCAAATTCACCAATTTATAAACCAATGATTTTTAACGGATTATATTAATAAAATAGATTCAAAATAACAGACAATGATCAATGAATATTAAGAAAATAATTCAAAATATAATTATAGTTCTATGATAAACTGAATATAATAATCTAATAACCATTATATCAAAAAAATATCCTATATATATGTCCCTTTTCAAGGGAAATTGAGGATCAATATGAACAAATTACAACAGAATCGGTACGACCTCCATTGGGGAGAGAGTTAGCATCTCGGTATGTCCGATATGGCACACTTTAGGGCATTGCACATCGAGGGGCTGCAGGGGCACACATTGTGGGTCACTGGAATGGGATACATCAATTTCTGGGAATCCGACTGGGCTGGGGATAGACTAGATTTCCCAGGATGACCATATCCAGAGGCCTCTTTCAGAGAGGCAACAACATAGTATGACCTCATTCAGCTGACACTTAACCATCAACAAATGCACATATTAAAAAATATTGTCATGAGTGAAAAACCGGATATCGGATGCTTCACTAAATTGGGTACCGGAAGGTTTAACATAAGGGATTACTGGGGAATACACCAGGAAGAAGATACTTCGGCAGAGCGGGCTTCTACAATTTGGTGTAAAAATATTCCTATGAAACTGTACTTCCTCGTCTAATTCCAATGGAAGAGAACATTCAGAAGAAGGGAATATCCATGGCATCCCACTACCATTGATGTGTGAGACAAAGATCAGAGTCGACGGTGAATATGTTCTTACAAGGAAATTAGGATTCTAATTTGTGGTCCCGGGTCAGTCCACATCCAGACATGGATCAATACTCATTTTCCAAGAAAATCATTCTGTGTGCATGGTTTAACTGGACTGAGACCAGTTCCTTGTAGCATGCTGCTCATACGATTATCTTAGTGGCTATATGCAGGACCATTTTGTATGCTTGTAATAGTTTTCGATTGGGATTCAGTTGATCTATTTTGTTCATGAAGATACGGCTAATATCTCTCATCATCGAGCTGGCTTCCATGTGATGGGAGGGCAGGCTTTTGTGTCCATTCACAATACATCCAATCAGCCACAGAATCTGAGCATATGGAGCTGCCATTGGGACATGAAATAACTCATTCAATGATGCTATAGAGAAACCAAGCAGGGGCACATTGTCCCCCATAGTTAGAGGGAAACCAATTTTGCAGTAGACTCACTTGCTAGTCTGGGTAGATAGGCTGAGGGGATTCTGATTTATGATAGTTTAGAATATCTCCCCATTGAGAGAAAAAGCATTGTACAAGGGGATGCCTTGGTTATTCATCACTTTCTCCCTCCTTGAAGGGATTATGCGGTGTTCTTCCTTGTCTTTTCAATAAAAAAATAACTTTCAGTAACTCTAGGACCATAGATCCAATAAATTTGTACTATGGAAGAAAATAAATCTCTAAAATCTCTATATATAGTCTCTTAGGTTAAGATTCAAATCCACTTGAAGGATAGTGAGGCCAAACAAAGGATCATTTTTTTAAATTTAATTATTAGTTTGATTTACTTACATTTCATAGTTTGGAAAACCACCCACCAAGCATGTTCCCCCCTCCGAACTACAAAGGACTCACCCTTTTTGGTAGTGTGATTTTAATGACCCTGAACCAACAATGAAAAAATCATTTGATTCATGTCACATTGTTTGAGTGAAAACCCTATGGTATTGTCTATCAATGAACCAACTTGTCTCTAACCTATAGGAATCTAAAAAGTTATTCATGATATCTTGGAAGGACACACATTTTTTAACCAAAAAATTCCCAAATCATTCAATACCCCCAACAAAAAAAAAATCACTGAAATCCCTACGAACATACATAATTAAATTATATCCAAATTAATGGATTATTTTTAACTAATTGTAATACCATCATGTTATAATCAATGCATTCAATATTAAAAAATATCAAATAGTATTGTAAAATGAAAATTCATTGCTGGTGTCTGTAAATAAAATGATACAATATAATTATTATGATATATTATTTTGTTAGATGATGTTTTTATCATTACAGTGAGTTAAAAAGTTAATGTTACATGAAAATATTACATGATTTTGTGTGCTATAAAATGAGGTTTGTTGTTTCTGAACATTACTAGTATATAGAGAATAAAATTTATACAAACTAACCTGAAATATTGAATTTTTTTTAATATAGGGAATTGGTGAAAAAATATTTATGGTGTAAATGTGGATTTTTTGAAACTATCGACTATCTATTTTGGATTAAATATTAAATAAATAATTTTTCTATATTGAAGATAATTAAATCATAAGAAGATATGTGGTTTTAAATTCATCATTTCAAGTGGTATAAGGATTAATTTTTGTTCTTACTTATTATTCGGTGATATTAGTTTTTGGGATATAATTTTGTTTTGAATAGATTCTTATACTCGTAATAAATAAAATATTCCCACGATTTTTAAAAAATTAATTTCGGTCATTCATCATATAATTATATTGAGTATATGAAGAAAATATAATTTTTTCTTTTTTTATGTGTTTTAAAATCCATTTTATTCATAGTTGAATGATCTGAACATAAAAATATATTATTTGTAACTAAAATATAATATTATTATTATTTATTTGATTTAATTGGTTTTGAAAATGTTTTTAATAAATTTCCAACATTTTGAAACAAAGTTTTTAAAAAAATTTCCCTTAAAAATTTTTCAAATGAGGATTAATTTAGTTCAATTGTATTTCTATTTTGATATTGACTAATTTTTGTTATAATTGAAATTATAATTAATAGAAGTTTTTCCCATGAATATAAACCTAAATTTTAATAATTAAATTAACTAATTATTTATTGAATATCATTTTTTGAATTTAATTTATGTTATTATTAAACTATGTTGATATATTTTCTAAATCGTATTGGTTAGTATTCTTTAATGGTATGTTTATTGGAATCTCTAGAGTATCACATGTGAGTATTTTATTTTCTCATATATAAATCTTAAGAGATATGAAATACACTGATCAAAAAGTAGTATTAAGTACAATATTGTGATGAGAGGGAAATTGTATATTTCAATTGAAGAAAATATATTAAATGTTTTTATATATATAATTTTTTAATTTATTATATTTAAAATTTTAGTTTTGGACCTTTCCCAAAGTTTTGAAGTGTTTTTAATTATTAAACTATTATTACAGATAAATTATTTTAGGGTTTTCTATTTATGTTAATTTTACATAATTATCGTTGTATGTCATGTGAATAATTATTCACATTAAAATAAATATATTTAATAAATAAAATACATGAATGTAGATGTATATATATTTATATATTATTTGTTATGTATTTTTCAAATTTAGTTTAGTTTATTTAATTTAAATTTAAAATATTTATTATTATTATATATTGATATATGAAAATAAATATTATAATTCCATTGGGTGAGGTTATGGAAGTCATGTATATTCTTCTATGTAGTTCCCCTAGTGAATACAATAATAATTTTTTATTGTGTTTTATGTATGGTTTTTGTTCCTAATTTATAATAGGTAAATATACTATGTGAATGATCTATCATGAAACCATAATGGTCGTGTGACCAATTTCAAATACAAAAAAATAATTATTATTTGAAATGAATATTTATTTATAAGAATTTTTAAATAAAACTAATAATGAAACCCATTGTGTTGGGATGAAGAACCATTAAATATTTCACATTTGAATAACATTATTCTACATCCTAAGAATATTAAATCACGTCTCTTTATCTGAACTCTCCTAAAATTAAATTTATTACTGAATGGTCAACAACATTGGAATCATATATTCATGTACCTGTTATGTTCATTGAATTTATTTCGTTATATATATATATATATATATATATTAATTTCATTTTAGTCATACTATTTATTTTTCATTAATGTATAATGAATTTATAGAAAAAATTATTAATTGAATGTAATTGTCATCCTTATAAATTTTTTTCTATGCATGGATGAGGTTGTTAATCAATTGAAAATAACTTTTTCCTCAATCTGTAATTTTCCATCACTAGTACTTTCAAATAAATGTATGATATTTTTTGAACAATATTAATTGAATAATATTTATATGTTGGATAATATATATTTCCTCTGATGGATATTTATTATTATTTATAATTCCATGATTTTTTTGTGTTTTTTATATGGTAAATTGTTTGGATTTTTCTTATAATACGATTTATATTTATTCTTCCCTTAAAATGTAATAAACATACAAAAAATAATTATTTGATTAAAATTATTTATTCATTCTAGATAAATAAATATATTATAATTATTATAATTATATTTGTTTTTTTAATTTTACCAAAATAATTTATTTTATAATTTTATTTTTTAAGAACACTTATTTAAGATTTTGGTTAAATATTATGGAGAAAAAATGGTTTTTGGAAAACCAATAATTTGTTTACTTGATTTCATGTTTGGGAGAATTATGGGGAAAACATTTAATGATTCTTTACAATATATAATAAAATAATTTTAGAATGTGTTTATGATTATAAATATATTTTTATTTATATACAATATGTATTAACTATCTGAGTGAAAATTTTTATATGATGACATCAAAATATATTTCATAAGATAAATAATAATTATCATTTTCACATGGTTTTATATTCTTATAATTTTTATTTCACTTAAGGAATATATATTTTATGTTATGAAAATATAATGATAAATTATCATCATGTTAGTTATTAGTATTATTTCCACAATTATGATGTTTCTTCTATGAAAACTATGGTTATTTTGTATAAATAATTTAGAAAAATTGTTTTATTTATAAAATGATTATATATAGGTTATTACGAAATGGAATATATAAAAACATTTTCTTTGACTATTTTTCTGGATTTGATAATCATATAGTAAACATGATATGATATCAATGAAAAATTATTTCAAGTAGTAATTTATATACTATTAATTATCTTTTTCTACTTTGATTCATTGAAAATAAATTGAGTATTGTGGTAATAAAATATTAGTGAAAAGTGTGTAAATTTTTTTATAATTTTTATTAAATAATTACATACCATGTTTAGGAAATACATTCGATGATTAAGGGACAGTTTTAATAGGAACAAAATTGATTTTTTTTGGAAAATAAATGTATGATACTTTCAGTATTTATAAATCATCCTCATGAAATACAAGGAATATTTTAATTTTCTATTATGATATTTTAAAATATGATGACATATTTGTATTTATGTATATATTTATTTTGATTCTTATTATCATGTGGTTAGAATAATGAATTATCATATAAATTAGAAGTAATTTTTTTTAATTTTTTTGGAAAATAAGGATAGATAAGTCTACTGATAAAGATTTCCAGACGTACATATGCAAAGCCATGAAGGGAAATTGTCCAGCTAGATATGTTTGTCATCGTAGGGGCTTCAGTCTGATAGTTGATGGGCCGCATTGTTTCATTCCCTTTAGGTAAATGATAAGGTGAAACAAAAGAAAACTTGGCGAAGAGAGCGAATTCTCATGGTGATGAAGCCAAATGACTGGAGTATGCCATCGTTGTGGTTAATAACATCGATTATGGTGAGGCAGTCAGACTCAATGATGATATCAACCCATCCACATTCCACAATGTGCATCATACCTGAAAGGATGGTGGAGGCCTCAGCTACTGCAGGTTCCCAGAAGACATGATGTGTTTTTTATTTTTCAACAATGATTTTCCCCAGATGATTACGGGCCTGGAGACCAAGAGCAACAAGCCCATCCTTGGGTTGAGACGCATCCACGTTAAGCTTATGAATCCCTTCCCTTGGGGGATTCCAATGATAGAGACATGAGGGAGTAACACCTGGCATACAGTGTCCATTGTGGTCTTTCCAACACTCAATCCATGTGGTGTCCCATTCAATCAAGAATTGAGGAGGTTTATGAATGTGGTGAAAAAACAGCATCGTTATGCATAACCCAAATGATCCAGGCTAGGGTGCAATGTGAACCTGCATTAAACGATGAGAGAGAGGAGCACGAACGCATCATATGATCGGAGAGGTCCAAGGCAATGTCCAGTGACACATCTAATGTCGGGCCCCATTTATTCCAAATTTCCTTAGATCTCAGGCAGTTAATGATGGCGTGAAAAGGAGATTCTAGAATATTCGGGCAAAAATAGAAGGACTCTACACTTTCCATATGTCGGTAAATGAGCATGTTCATAGTAGAGAGGGTTCCCATGCATACCTTACACCTAAATTGGCGTATTTTTTGGGGGACATTGATCTTCCAAAGCGATTTACATGATCCCTCATCATGGATTATGCAGTGATTTCCAAGATAAAGTCTTTAAACTGATCTCACCGAGTAGTCTCCCGATATGTCATTGGTCCAGAAAATATGGTCGGGGCCTACATCTGGGACCCATGGGATGCTCAGGATAATTCTTTGTTCTACTTCATTAAACCATTCATGGATATTTTCCATACACCACTCCGGTCCATGGTCAGAAAGGAGGCAGCTGACTATGGCATCTTCAAGAACTGGTTGGGAGGGTGATGTATCCCACATATGATCTTTATTGATTAGCCATGGATCAGTCCAGATATTGACAGATGAGCCATTACCAATCATCCAGACCAACCCTTTTTCTATGAGATTTTGTTCCCCCCAAATTCTTCTCTAGAGGAAGATATAATGGGGGACAAGGGAGGAAACATAGAATTTTGTGCTGGGAAAGTACATAGCTCAGACCACCCGTGCACCGAGAGATGATGGATGGTTAATAAGGCACCATCCTTGCTTGGATTTTATTATATATATATATATGATATTATAAATGATATAGGTAATAATTATAAAAAATAATACAAATGAAAAAATGACAGTGGGACTAATATAAGTTTAATTAATTGTGGGATGGTATATGGGGTATGTTTGGTTTTTTATAGAATGGTTTTTAGTGATATAAATATAAATTGGTTGTTATAATTTGATATGTTATAGATTTCATAATGTGTAAATTTTAATAATTTGAATATGACAATGTGATGGATTCTGATAGAGTTATAGCTTTTTCACAAGTTTTCATGTTATAATAATCAGTGGTGTAGTTTGAGGATTAATATATTCATTCAAAATTATACATAATTCACATTAAAATTTCTAATATTACATAATTTGTATTTTGATTTATATTATATAATTTTATTTTTTACAAATATATTATGGGACGTTAAGTGGTTATAGATAAAAAATTCGGTTTAATTTTATAAGTGATTCCCAATAAGCTCTATTTGAGATCATATGAGTGGTGGCCAACCAGTACATTATGTTTCTTCAAACTATAAGTGATTTTTTATGCGAATATGTGGTTCAGACAGTCCTGATTATGAATAAAAAACATTAAAATCATTTTTGATAAATCATTGAGGATATTGTTTTCATTATAGGGGGTAATGATAATTTCCATCATGATTTTCTCAAATGGTACAATTAGTAACTCGGGTTGTAAAACATTTCTTACGTGGGATATATTATGGTTTTTCTCCAAAGCATGTCTATTATTTAAAAAAATATATTTTTAGGGAATTTTCAGGATATAATATGGGTTAGAGACCATAATATATAATTTATCACATATAATTTTTATTTTTAACTCCCTATAGCTATATTAAGTTTAATCTACAATAACACATGAGCATCTAGTGTGGAATCCAATCAAAATACCTATATTATCAATTATTCATCAATATACTATATTACTGAAAAATAAGGCCATGTTATGGACTAGTATATACGATACATGATAATCTTCATAGTGGACATATTATAAATACATGGATTTTGAACGGAATTTAGAAAAAAATATCTTTGTGGATGATGACAAAGTGATTATTATATTATTATATTTATGAAGTAAAAATAGTTATATTATTTCTATAAATTATTTAGATCATTTTCTATGTATAATTATATTTCTTTGTTGTAATATTATTCTATCATGGATATAACATGTAATTTATCCCATGTAATTCTTCATTTCTCCCAATTCTCATTCACTAACCGAATGAGTATAGAAGTTGAATTTCATCACCGACCAAGGAAGGAGTATAACATAAAAAATCATTGCTATATTTTATTCAACTAATAAGATTATTTGGATCGATGGATTATTTCACACACCACACTAAACTAAAATGAGGCATAAGATATTAATATTAAAAAATTATAAAATATAACCCCAATAAAATAATCATTGAGTTCAATTTTCTATATAAAATATTTTGTATATAAAATATAATTACAATTGATATCTAATATAACCATGAAGTATATTTATTCCTTATGAAACCCTTTTTCATATCATTAATTGGGGATGGTGTAATTAGCATATACCCTGGGAAAATCAAAATATAAATATCAATTTGTATGTATTGGTTAAAATTCTCAAAGAGATAATTTCATTCTAATGGAATTCATTGAGACAACCATACTAATTGATTCACTATCCTTGGCTACTAAAATTGCTTATCATACCCAAAGATCATATGTCGTGGATGTTAGGATATTTCATTGCATAAGATGAGGTTATATAGACATTTTATTATTAATTTAATAAATACTAACTATATAATACAAAATAATATTTTTTCGAAGATACATAATAATAATTAATACAATTTATTATGAAATGTTGTATTTAAATAACATATAATAAATAAAACAATCAATTCATATAAATTTTTAAATAGGAATAAAATAATTTAGGGCTAAAATAATATATTTTAAATTCAATCTTTCCCATGACGGTTGTAAATATAATTATCATATTAAATGTATTAATATAATAATTTATATCATTTTATATGAAACATTATTAATAATTTTTTAATTTGTAAATGATATTAATAATTATTAATGACAAGTATAATTTTATGATAAATTTTTGTTAATGAATATTATTTTTCATTATAATTCATGTTTTCATTTTTTTGTAAAATATTTATATTTTATTATATTAATTTTATAAAATTTAAAATAAAATATGATCTTATCAAATTTAGGGTCCCTTGAATATTTGGTATTTATCTACGAAACGATGAAATTTATTCATTAGTAAAAAAAGTTTCTTTTATTATGATATTAATTCTAAATGAAACAATAATTTTGAAAACTGTTATATATTAAATTAAATAATGGATATAATTTTTTGAAATATTATAATATGAATTTCTTAGTAAGTTGAGTATAATTCCAGTATATAATTATAGTATATTGTGATTAACATGGAGACACCACGATAAGGCTAAATTGATTAAAAATAGTGGTAAATTATTAAAATATACTAGAAACCAATGTTATAATGTATGTATGTTGGATTTATTGAACAACCATTTTACAACACCTATTATTTCCCACATCTGATTCCCTATAGTCTTTTTTAAAAAAATCGTTTTCTATTATATTATATACAAAAACAAATGTGGGCACTATAACCTATAATAGGACCCCTTCACAACCCCAGATATCCTAAAACATAATCAGACTTATGTCAACTGAATGCTTCCTAAACCCCTTGAAATTCCTATTAACACAACTTATTGGTCCAATTATCATATAAGGAAAATCATTCAAGGATATAGAGGAGGATTAATCGAGGATATCCAAGGAAGAGGTAATTGATATGTGATGTTATTTTAGGAACAATTTTCATCCACATCATTCAAATATATTATACACATTCTAGAATAGTAACATTAGATTCATGATAACAATAAAAGCTATCAATATTTTGTAAAAAATATTATTTACCTTCCCCCCATTCAATATAAATTGATATGGTTTCACCTATTACATTCATACTACTTCCTCCTAGAATGATATAATTAATATCTTATCACCACGTTACATAGTGACCTATTTGAATATAATTATTGAATACTTATAATAATTATGATTTTATTAATATTAAATAAATATAAATTATGATTTCTATAAAAATTATTAATATTAAATTCTCAATGTAAATATATCCTCAAAAAAGGAGCACACTGAGACAATTTATAATATGAATAAGTCTTTTGAAACCCTATTTAGTTGATGAATATTTATAGAGAATGATTGATGGAGAAAATATATCAATATAAATTATCATATTAAGGAACCGTTTTATTACCCATATTACAAACATCAATATAAAAAAGAAATAGTGATACAGTTTTGAAAAAAGAATAATAAATAGATATGGATACAAGCAATATTCAATAAATAAATGATATTTTGAAATAAGTGGTCTCTAAAAGTAAAATATCAAGTACATGTTTTCTAATTCATTTAATATATATATATATTTATTATTTTACTCTAAAATTTTTACACATCTATCATGATCATTGTGAATTAATTTAAGTGTGTTATTGACACAATCTATATTTCCTTTGATCAAAATCCTTATAATTTTACTATACATTTTTTATTTCATATATTCATAAATCAGTTTCATAAATACTGTACATCCTCTTTATATTATGGAAATTTACTTTTTCATTTCACAACGTTCTATTTTAATGGAATACATATAAAATCATATTTTATTAAGAATATTTATATGATTTTTTATCTATTTCTTGGCTTCAGTTATAAATATTCATCTTAACATAAAAATTTATTTTTATTATTATAATTATATGTATATATAATCTTCTATATTTTTTTATTTCTACACTTTAATTTTAAAAATTAATGAATTTATACTATATCTTTGATGTGGTTATTTCTCAATAAATATTTACGAACCAAAATCGGATATATTTTTTGTGTTTTGGAAAATTTCATATTATAAATTTCATATATATGAACATTAAATTCTTAACTATTATAATATAGTTATATGGAATTCATTACAATTAATATTTTCCTTTTCCTTTATCCAACATTTTAAATATATATTTCCAAATTTATTTATAACAATGTCAAAATATATTTTGGCACATCCTCCATGTGATGTCACATCCATTTTATTCTCTATAATTAATAGGTCAAACATTTAATGATTATTTCGAATTATCATACTATAATTGTTTTTATACCCTATTTTTGATATTTAATTGTATGTTTCAACCAAATTAAAATGCATCTTATTTTATGAAATATTGTTTAGAAATGATAAGAAAATGAAATTTTTATTCTAGTTATTTTTTATTATATAATCAATGATGCCAATCATGTGGAACATGTATAGATATAATATAATTGGACTATTAATGTTTACAATATATCCCTCCAATATAATGGGTATTGAATTATATCTCATTATATAATTATTGTAATTATCATTTTTGGATTTATCAATTATATTAATGGAAACAAATAATTATTTATATCCACTATGTTATGATTTTCATGTTAAATATTATTGATATATGTTATGGTTTATACAGTGAGGTTTTAACAACATATCCATGTTAATCCTATTATTATTGTGGGTTTTATAGAAAATATATCTATGTATACATTCATATATATATATATATATATATCTTATACACATTTTTATTTTATTACAATAATAGGGTTGATACCACTTTTTCCACTACCTAGAATATAATATCCAAGGATTTTGTGTAATATAAAATGGAATTTAGTGCTCCTAGCTATAATGATATTTTTGTATAGTATTATATTAATCATAAATGTATAAAATATGTTATAGATATACATATGCATGTGGAACATATTATTTTTTAAGATCAGCTATTGGGGGATCAAGATCATTGAGAATTCTGCATACGATTCTCTCTCATGGTGATCCTACATTGTTGATATCATGAGGATTATACCACCAATTGGAACACCCCATGGATTATTTTAATGGTTTCCTCCTACCAGAAATCAATTTTATTGGTCTCTCAACTTGATATAAAAATAAATTTGTACCATTTGATCATGTACATTGATGTAATGAAAAATCCATGGAATTTATGATATGTTGTGGTAGGTTGTGGTGGGATAATAATTGGTCATAGCACTATGGTTTAATGATGAAGATAGAATTTATCTCTCCTATGTGTAGTAAGGGATATTTAAATGTCCTAGGTTGGCCAACATGGTATTAGTTTCCTCAAACACATTTCCATGGTACAAGAAAGTATGTTTATAAGGCCCCGGCCTTAAACTTTACTTAATATTGAATTAAATGAATAATTCACATTGAGGATCTTTTCAGGTTTAGAGTTTTAGAGAATTAGGACATGACTATTACATCTCAAAATATTACAAAGTAGAAACTTCTACTAAGTTTCCATAAAATAAGAACTCTTAAAAAGAAACATGTCTAGGTCCATGTTTTAGGTAGCATGACTTTCCCTTGATCCCATCCTTGACCCTATTCTACGTTAAGTCCTGTGAGAAAAATTTCAAAAACATGGGATGAGCATAAAATGACCAGTAAGGTATACACGAAGAATGAAAACTATTAGTTTTTCAAAACAACAAGTAAACCATGTATACTTTAACAAAGTAATACTTTTCACCTTTTCGAAGTAGTAAAAACTCTTCACTGAATAGAAGTTCATTACTTACCCTTCTGTAACCAAAATATTACAATAAAACCCATATAAAGATCACATAACATATAAAGGTAACTTGGGACATAAACATACTTAAGTGGAACAACCATACGGTCGACTTCCACACATACTTAATGGAATATCCATACAGCTGATTCCACACATACTTAATGGAATAGCAATATGGCCGACTTCCATACCCAATGCATTGGAGGTTATAACGTAACCACCCATCCTGGTATTCACGGCACCACCCGTCATATGGTTTATCACGTAACCACCTGTAAAATGTCCATGTACCGTTATAAAATTATAACACATAAAACCCAGATAAAGGAATGATAACATTTCCACATTTCAATCACAATATATCTTTTAAATAAATTTACATAATAGAATCCTTTAACAAAACCATTTTCAATACCAAAATACAAAAAAATTATATGTTATTTATTTTAATTTAAAAAAAACATTACGGCTTATTGAGGAAGCCAATAATACTCACGGCGACAGAGAAGTCATTGTCACCGCATACGTACGACAAAAACATTCCCTTTTGTTGTTTAGTAAAACGTTTTGTATAAAACGATTCCATTTGAATAAATGTAAAAGTCAAAGGGGTTTATACACCTTATTAAAGAAAGTGGTGTATAAAACAAAAATGTGCCTCAATGAAAGGAGATTCAGACGAAGTCCCTTACGAAGACGGTATCCTTAGTTTAAGGATAAATCTATTACATAATTATGTGTGACAAAAGATTACACCCAATATAATTGGATATTGAGTGTAAAACAATCAGGGGGTATTCACACATATTTATAGAATGACATATTCAAGGAGTACAAGATTATCCCAAAGAAACAAATTTGGGTTAAGAAGTTCCCTTGCAAAACTTTGACGGCCTAACGGCATCACATCAGAAAAAGAGGTGATGAGAGATAAAAAGGGTATCTCATCACTTGGACATAAAATTTACATCAATAAGGATATAGAAGAACATATCCTAACATAATATTATGTGAATTAAAAGACATAACAAAATAAGTATTTTAAAAAAAAAGGAGGGTGAAAGGTTCCCTTACCGACATTGGAATCTTTCGAAACATACACCCCGTGAAGGAAGGATAATAAAACATTGATGTAAATACACATAAATGAAAAAATATTACAAAATGAATAAAATAATGGTCCTTACATGCACCACACAAGGGAAATTGTGGAAAATGTGGCATAAATCTCATAGGAATAAAAGTGAGATGAAAAATCCCTTATGAAAACTCGGCAGCCTAACGGCGCCACTTAAAACATACAAAAATGGATTGATGAGATCAAATGGGGTCTCTCATCAAATTAACATGAAGTTTAAATCAAGAGTAATATAAAATAACATCCCCAAAACTAACAAATATGAGATTAAAAGATGTGACATAAAGGAGAGTACTTAAAAAAAGAGAGTTTATATCTCTTACGAAACTTCAGCAGCCTAACGGCGCCACTCAAAACTTCCAAAATGGATTGATGAGAGAAAATAGGGTCTCTCACCATATGAACATAAATATTAAAGTAGGGGTAATATAAAAGAACATCCCAATCATAATAAATATGATCTTAAAAGGAATGACATAAAAGAGTGTACTTAAAAAGAAAGAGAGGAGTAGGATCCCTTACCTCAAGTCCGACTTGTCTTGTTCGTTCATTAATATCCTAAATAATAAACATGAGTTAATTTATACTTATTTAAGAACCTTTTTCATGTACATTATTTCTTTTATATCACTTATTACCATGTCATAAACATTATATAATCATTTAAGTTAATAATGTTTGTTTTGTCGATATTTGGTTCTTAAGTCGAAAGTGGAATTCTTACAATTACATGTTGTTCGTGTGGTCAAAGTTTCATTATATCCATAATTGTATTCATGATGTATATATCATATATATCATATATATCCAGTATATTCATGAATTTATAATATTACATAACATTTAGAGTTAATAAATGAAATGCACCGTTCATAGAGACGGTAAGCCATACGTACGCATGAACACTACTTCCATTTCAATTTCATATTTAATGGAATTAAACCATAATGATACATAATAGTATTTTAATTAAAGTATGGTATCATATATAATATCATTAAATATATCCTTTATACGTACCACATATGGTATTAACGAATCAAATCACTTTGAGGGGGCGGTAGCCCGCACTTCCTTAAATGAAGATATCGCGTTTACCCATAATGGAAACTATAAAGGTATGCCATAAATGAAAAATACAGAATCTTAAGTTAAACATTAACATATTAGATATCATATATAAATATAGTGTCATCTTAATGTCCACCTTTTAAGGTGTTAGAAGATTTTTGAACAATCATCGTTTCGGGAGGCCGAAATTTTCCATCCACGGAAACAGTATGTTCTTTAACCATTAGACGTAGTTGTGTGTAAGTGTAGCTCTAATCCATCATATAACAACATCCTAGTATATGGAAGATATGGGATTTGTTACAAAAGAACTGAATAAAAAGATTTTAGGGGGTTGGAGAAGCAAAATAAAACCGAACGACTCAAGTGAAGACATTACCTTAAAATCGGGTAACGTCATTTGATTTGAGCTGAAAGGCTTCCTTGGAAAGGATTCATCCCAAAGTGAGGCTTCAAGGAGTTAGAGAGGGATGTGGAGAGACAAAATGGGCAGGGTTTGGCCGAGCCAAAGTCTTTGTAAGTGTGGGTAAGGAGGTAGAGGTGGGGGCCTTTTATAAGAGGAGAGGAGGGGCACTCTTGGAAAGTAAGAAAATGTTACTTTATTTGAAAATGAGTTTTGTATTTGAAAGGGTCCCACATTGATATAATTCGTGTATAAGGTTATAAAGATTCTCAATACACCCATCCAATAGGTTTTGGACATGTTTAGGTCTTAGATATTACATTATCTTTCCATTTTTATTTAAATCGTTAAATAATGAGGTCATCGCTGCATCATCATGATGTCATAAATAATTTAATTTATTTAATGTCTAAAAATTATAAAAAAAACTATGATGTAGGAAATTTTTTTAGATTTCCAATTAATATTTATAGTCAAAAATCTGACTTGTATAACCCCATGTAAAAATGGTTTTAGTAAAACATCTCATGTTTGTGTCATTTTTACTTTAACATTAAATAAAAAGATATTTATGTCATTTTCCAACCAAAGTGGCTCCATCGGGTCCCCAAGATGACCAATTGATGGTCTTGGTCGTCCATGACACATCCAATGAGGTTATTACATGTGTCTAGGTCATTTCATTTTATTAAAACATTATTCTTACCTTAAACTACACTAACTACCTATAATCGCGATTAAAAACTTAACAAGTTACTATTCACCAAAAAAATATTTTAATCTCATTGAACCAAATTTTACTTCTTAATGACAACCATGTATGTCGGATTTTTGAAATTCAAAACCCAGAAGTGGTAAAATTTCATTTAAATGAAAAATCAATTTTTATAAGTACCACTTAGTGGTTTCACTATTCCTCAAAAATTGATGTTTTTCAAAAAAAAATCCCAAAAATTCACCCTAAGCTATATTTTATATTACTAATTCAAAAATGAAGTATATTTAACAAAATTCAAAACATATAAGTCACATTAATTAATTTAATAATTAATTCCCGCTGTCATATCAAATAGCGTGTTTTTATGAAACAATAAGTATCAAAAGATTGACACTAATTTAAGTCTGATTTCAAAGTGAAATTAATTCCAATGACCACTATTGGATTTAATGGTAAAAATATATTCTAATTTCACTTTAAAACCAATTCAAAATATAATCTAATCATATAAATAAATTAGATTAAAAAGGGTTTTTGAATTAAAATACAACATTTTACACTATTCATTAAAAAATGAACTTTATCGGAAAGATACCAAAAATTTACACAAAGTAAATTTTGATGTCCTGATTCTAAAGAAGAGTTTTATTTGGTTCAATAGAATTTATAAGAGTGAACAAAATTATATTTAATGATGGTTCTCCATCAAAAGGTTATAAGTGAACCTTTAGTGAAAACTAGGGTATATACGCCTAAAATTGAATTCTTTTCATATTTTAAGCCTTTATCATTTATTTGATAAATGTAAAAACATTGAAAAACATATATAATAATATTTTAGTTATTTATATCCATTCCCTCTAATACAATGGCTACTTGTTAACTACCATTTAAAATAATATTATTTTATTATTAAAGTTCAACGTTAGATTCCCAAGAAACTCGTTGTTGCGTGTTGGGTACGCCATCGAGCATAGCATCCCCTTTAAAGTCATATTAATTTTTTATTCACAAATATGGATAAATATGAAAATTTCATATTCTTTATTTACCTGGGGTGTTACATCCTTCCCCCCTTTTGGGAATTGCGTTCTTGCAATTTTTAAAATTGAGCTTGGAAACATCTTTGAAAGACCCACATCAGAATAAGAGTCGGTAAAACAATCACTTTAAAATAAAGAATGATAAGTACAGTGGTCACCCTAGTTAACCCATAATAGGATTCCGTGTAGGAAAACATAGACATGGATGAAAAATCATAGAGTCATGTTCTTGAGGGAGAGTGATAGTAAACATGTCTAGGAGAAAGATAACCATAAGAAAATCACAAACTTGTGATGGGATAAACGGTATTCGATTCCCCAGTAGGAAAAGTTAATAGACAACATTTTTCATTTAAGTTAATTTTTATTGAGGAATTTATTCATAAGGAAACATAATCACTTATCATGTTGACGTTAAACATTTATTATATTCCTTACACAAACTCATATTTTCTCCAAAAGACGAGTATTTAGGAAGACTTGTTCATATTAAGAGTACTACAACCAACTTCTAGAGAATCACCTAATCCACCAAAGAGAACTATATAATTCCCATTTCTTTAGTCTTTAACCCAAACCAAAACCAAAATGGTTAGTACAAGATAAGATAATCCAGAAAAGGATAAGCATTTAAAAAGAAAATCTTTACTTAATCTCCAAAAGTTGTCCAACAAAACCCAAAGTTCAACGAGGACCATCCGATAAACAATTTTTCCATAAAATTATTCAAAGTAAACCAAACTAAGATTGAAACCCAAATATTTGAAGGATTTAATCACATAGTATCCCAACGTACAAATTAACTTTTATCTCTAAATAACATCAGTTGCTCTTAAATTATCATATTGAAAAGTAATTAACATAATCACATATCCTCAATGATAGGTTAATCATTTCCATAGATAACCCAAAATAAAATTACTCTTGATTCCTAAAATCATCTAACTAAAAAGAATCAGTCCAACTAACCAGGGACTTCACGTAGTCCAGTGGTAGGTGATAAATACCAGTCGTACTTTGGTTGTGGGTTCGATTCCCACAGCTTTGTCTGATGCGATGGGTTGTCACATGTTCTGCGCGTTTTCCTTTTTCCAAAACAACATTATTCTTAAAACATTCCCCAAAATGAGATAAAATATTCAAAAATAATCATAAAATATTTTATCTTCAAGTTTATCTCATTCCTTTCATTTTCCATCATAACATATAATAACCCATAATTACCTCAAAAGTAAGGATCATATAAACTCTAATGGTTACCTTTATAATTATTACCTAAACATCCACATCGATTGGTCATCTTGTACATGATGCATTACAGAACATACCAAGGTTCAAGTGGTTGATCATTACTCCTTGATAGTTGGTTTAGAATAACAACGAGTTTCCTCATTGAATCCCCCATTTTATCTAGTATCTTAATCAGAGAACCACCACAGTTTCCATCAAACCTGTTGTCACTTTGGTGCCTGCTAGATCCAACCATTTACTAAAAACAGAAATGTCAATGTTAGTATATCAACAAAACCATCATGTAATAATGAGGGAGATAAACACAAATATATACTTACTCATTCACTTTATCTAATACTAGGACTCTTTCTGAAATCCTAACCATTATTTTAATGTCACTTATTCTTAGAGGATACCCTAACCTCTAAAGTTATCTAAACCGACCTTTGATACCAACTATAAGGCCCCAGCCTTAAACCTTACTTAATATTAAATTAAATGAATAATTCACATTGAGGATCTTTTTAGTATTAGATTTTTATAGAATTAGGACATGACTATTACATCTCAAAATATTACAATGTAGAAACTTCTACTAAGTTTCCATAAAATAAAAACTCTTATAAAGAAACATGTCTAGTTCCATTTTTTAGGTAGCATGAATTTCCATTGATCCCATCCTTACCCTATTCCACGTTAAGTCATGTGAGAAACATTTCAAAAACTTGGGATGAGCATAAAAATCTCAGTAAGGGATACACAAATAATGAAAACTATTAGTTTTTTCAAAACAACAAGTAAACCATGTATACTTTAACAAAGTAATACTTTTCACCTTTTCGAAGTAGTAAAAACTCTTCACTGAATAGAATATCATTACTTACCATTCTGTGACCAAAATATTACCATAAAACCCATATAAAGATCACATAACATATAATGGTAACTTGGGACATAAACATTTTTAAGTGGAACAACCATACGGTCGACTTCCACACATACTTAATGGAATAGCCATACTGCCGACTTCCACACATACTTAATGGAATAGCCATACGGCCGACTTCCATACCCAATGCATTGGAGGATATAACGTAACCACCCGTCCTGGTATTCACAACACCACCCGTCATATGGTTTATCACATAACCACCCATAAAATTTCAAAGTACCATTATAAAATTAGTACACATAAAACCAACATAAAGGAATGATAACATTTCCACATTTCAATCACAATATATCATTTAATTAAATTTACATAATATAATCCTTTAACAAAACCATTTTCAATACCAAAATACAAAAAAAGTATATGGTATTTATTTTATTTTAAAAAAGCATTACGTCTTGTTGAGGAAGCCAATAATAATTGCGGTTGCGGAGAAGTCATTGTCGCCGCATATGTACGACAAAAACATTCCCTTTTGTTTTTTAGTAAAATGATTCATATAAAAAGATTCCTTTTAAATAAACGTAAATGTAAAAGGAGTTTATACACAGTATTAAATAAAGTGGTGTATAAAACAAAAATGTGCCTCAATGAAAGGAGATTGAGATGAAGTTCCTTACAAAGACGGTATCCGTGGTTTTAGGATAAATCAATTACATAATTATGTGTGAAAAATGATTACACCTAATATAATTGGATATTTAGTGTAGAATAATCAGGGTTTATTCACACATATTCATAGAATGACATATTCAAGGAGTACAATATTATCTCAAAGAATCAAATTTGGGTTAAGAAGTTCCCTTACAAAACTTTGACGGCCTAACGGCGTCACTTCTGAAAAAGAGTTGATGAGAGATAAAAAGGGTATCTCATCACTTGGACATAAAATTTACATCAATAAGGATATATAAAAACATATCCTAACATAATATTATGTGAATTAAAAGACATAACAAAATAAGTCTTTTAAAAAAAGGAGGGTGATAGGTTCCCTTAGCGACTTGGGTATCTTTCGAAACACACACCCCGTGAAAGAAGGATAATAAAAAATTGATGTAAATACTCATAAATGAAAGAATATTGCACAATTAGTAAAATAATTTTCAGTACATACATCAATCAAAGTAAATTTTGGCAAATGTTGCAGAAATCTCACGGGAATAAAAGTGAGATGAAAAATCACTTATGAAAACTCGGTAGCCTAACGACGCCACATAAAACATACAAAAATGGATTGATGAGATCAAATAGGGTCTCTCATAATATTAAAATGAATTTTACAGCAATAGTAATATAGAAGGACATCCCCCAACATAACAAATATGAGATTAAAAGAAGTGACATAAAGGAGAGTACTTAAAAGAGAGAGAGAGGTTAGATCTCTTACGAAAATTCCACAGCCTAACAGCGCCACTCAAAACTTCAAAAATGGATTGATGAGAGAAAATAGGGTATCTCACCATATTAACATAAAAATTATAGTAGGGGTAATATAAAAGAACATCCCAATCATAATAAAGATGATATTAAAAGGAATTACATAAAGAGTGTACTTAAAAAGAAAGAGAGGAGTAGGATCCCTTACCTCAAGTCCGACTTGTCTTGTTCGTTCATTAATCTCCTGAATAATAAACTTGAGTTAATTTATACTTCCTTAAGAACCTTTATCAAGTTCATTATTCCTTTTATATCACTTATAACCATGTCATAAACATTATGTAATAATTTATGTTAATAATGTTTATTTTGTCGATATTTGGTTCTTAAGTCGAAAGTGGAATTCTTACAATTACATGTTGTTCGTGTGGTCAAAGATTAATTATATCCAGAATTTTATTCATGATTTAGATATCATATATATCATATATATCTATTATATTCATTCATTTATAATATTACATAACAATTAGAGTTAATAAATGAAATGCACCGTTCATGAAGATGGTAAGTCGTACGTACGCATGAACGCTACATCCATTTCTATTTCATATTTAATGGAATTAAAACATAATGATACATAATAGTATTTTAATTCCAGTATGGTATCATATATAATATCATTAAATATATCCTTTATACGTAACACATATGGTATTAACGAATCAAATCACTTTGAGGGGGCGGTAGTCCGAACTTCCTAAAATGAAGATATCGCGTTTACCCATAATGGAAACCATAAAGGTATGCCATAAATGAAAAATAAAGAAACTTAAGTAAAACATAAACATATTAGATATCATATATAAATATAGTGTCATATTAATGGCCACCTTTTAAGGTGTTATAAGAATGTTTAACAATCATCATTTCGGGAGACATAAATTCGCCATCCACAGAAACAGTATGTTCTTTAACAATTAGACATAGGTGTGTGTAAGTGTAGCTCGAATCCTTCTTATAAAAACATATTAGTACATGGAAGATACTGTATTTGTTACAAAAGAACTGAATAAAAAGAGTTTAGGGGGATGGAGAAGAAAAATAAAACAAAATGACTCAAGTGAAGACATTACCTTATAATCGGGTAACTTCCTTTGATTTGAGATCAAAGGCTTTCTTGGAAAGCATTCTTCCCAATGTGAGGCTTCAAGGAGTTATAAAGGGATGTGTACAGACAAAATGGGCAGGGGTTGGCCGAGCCAAAGGCTTTTTATGTGTGGGTATGGAGGTAGAGGTGGGGGCCTTTTATAAGAGGAGAGCAGGGGCACTCTTGGAAAGTAAGGAAATGTTACTTTATTTGAAAATGAGTTTCGGATTTCAAAGGGTCTCACATTGATATAATTAGTGTATAAGGTGTTAATGGTTCAAAATACACAAATACAATAGGTTTTGGACATGTGTAGGTCTTAGAAATTACATTATCCTTCAATTTTAATTTAAATCATTTAATAATGAGGTCATCGCTGCATCATCATGATGTCATAAATAATTTAATTTATTTAATGTATAAAAATTATAAAAAATACTATGATGTAGTAAATATTTTTAGCTTTCAAATGACTATTTATAGTCAAAAATCTGACTTGTATTACACCATATAAAAATTATTTTAGTAAAACATCTCATGTTTGTGTCATTTTTAATTTAACATTAAATAAAAATATATTTATGTAATTTTCCAACCAAAGTGGCTCCATGGGGTCCCCAAGTTGACCCATGGATTGTATTGGTCGGCCATGACACATACAATGAGTGTAGGACATGTGTCTAGGTCATTTCATTTTATTAAAACATTATTCTTACCTTAAACTACACTAATTACCTATAATCGCGATTAAAAACATAATAAGTTACTATTCACCAAAAAATTATTTTAATCTCATTGAACCAAATTTTACTTCTTAATGACAACCATGTATGTCGGATTTTTGAAATTCAAAACACAGAAGTGGTAAAATTTCATTTAAACGAAAAATCAGTTTTTATAAGTACCACATAGTGGTTTCACAATTCATCAAAAATTGATGTTTTTCAGAAAAAATCCCAAAAATTCACCCTAAGCTATATTTGATATTCCGAATTCAAAAATGAAGTCTATTTTACAAAATTCAAAACATATAAGTCACATTAATTAATTTAATAATTAATTCCCGCTGTCAGAGCAAATAGCGTGTTTTTATGAAACAATAAGTATCAAAAGATTGACAGTAGTTTAAGTCTGATTTCAAAGTGAAAATAATTCCAACGACCACTATTGGATTTAATGGTAAAAATATATTTTAATTTCACATTAAAACCAATTCAAAAGATAATCTAATCATATAAATAAATTAGATTAAAAAGGTGTTTTGAATTAAAATACAACATTTTACACTATTCATTAAAAAAATGAACTTTATCGGAAAGATACCAAAAATTTACACAATGTAAATTTTGATGTCCCGATTATAAAGAAGAGTTTTATTTGGCCCAATAGAATTTATAAGAGTGAACAAAACTATATTTAATGATGTTTCTCCATCAAAAGGTGATAAGTGAACCTTTAGTGAAAACTAGGGCATATACGCCTAAAATTGGATTCATTCCGTATTTTAAGCCTTTATATTTTATTGGATAAATGTAAAAACATTTAAAAACATATATAATCATATTTTAGTTATTTATATCTATTCCCGCCAATAAAATGGCTACATGTTAACTACCATTTAAAATAATATTATTTTATTATTAGAGTGCAAAAGAAGATTCCCAAGAAATCATTCTTGCGTGTTGGGTACGCCATCGAGAATAGCATCCCCTTTAAAGTCATATTAATATTTTATTCACAAATATCGATAAATATGAAAATGTCATATTCTTTATTTACCTGGGGTGTTACAATGTGTGTCCCTTAATGTCATGAATTATTTAAATCCCCAAATTAATGATTATATAAGTTAACATCTTATAAAATCTGATATCATAAAACAATTCTATTATATTACAACAAATTTATTAATAGAAAATTTTAATTGTTATGAAATTTTTTATCTCCAAACGGGCCTGAATAAGGTTTTATAAATTTCTTCTAGTATATGACTTACAATCACAATTAATCAGATATAGAAAATTAGGGAACCACACTATGTGTATTAAACACATTCTAATATTTATATTAATAAGAGTTTAGGAAAATGTAGACCCCATATACTGGAGGTTGGAAATGATCGAGAATGAATGATTATATAAAAACTAATTGTATTCAATTATTTATTTTTATAATAATAGTGACTGAAATTTATTCATGTTAATTACAAGTGGATTCATACTACAAACTTAATAAAAGGGAAAATAAATTTCATCATGATCATAACTTGTTCAATGTTAATTAAATGTTATGGGGATGTAATGAGGTATTCAGATGGTATTTAATTTTAACATGATTCATGATAATGTTTTGTATTTTATAAATATGAATATTGATTCACTTGTGGAATGTTTAATGAATTCATAATTGTGAAGAATTTTTAAAAATGAAGGTTATTACATTCATGTGGAGAAAAGGATATTTTAGTATTAATAAAGAATTTTTGAAAACTAATATTAGTGTATTGAATGGAAACCTCCAACATTTTCATTATCTAGTTATCCCTACCCAACTATATATTATTTTTGGAGTGTTAACCTGTGGAAAAAAATAGTGAAATCAAATATGTTTCCTCGATAGGCTTAGTGGTATTCATGATATCAATGTGAAATCACAAATAAATTAAATTTCCCATGATGGAACATGGAAATCAATGATTTATGATCATGGAGTTCGGGGATCTTGTGTGGATGAACTAAAATTTTCGTAGCATGGAATATTTATTCTATGAGACATTGATGGTGGTTGAATGAAATAAGATATTTCAATCTAACAATGTACCATTTATGATTTTATACAAAAAAATCAGACCTAAAATTTAGATTGTGTGACCATTTATAAAATTAATGAGTTCCATTTTTTTTTTGAATAGATTTTTATCCTAATTAATGAATCAGAATTTTAAATTATAGATTGTTCACACTTTTTTTGTACCCTGGGTTTCTTAAATTTGTATAAAAGGTTATATGAAATTATATTAGTTGAAAAAATATAATTTTATACTAAAAATAATAAAATTGTGTTTTAAGGATTCTACACATTCCCAAATAAACGTTATATGAACTGATTCGAGTTCATATGGATACTATATGGTTGATTGAAAATCGACATGTTTTGACCATAAATTGTGATGGGTATAAATAAATATTTTTAAATATTATTTTTAAATATACATATAATGAATTTAATATATGTATAGGGAGGAAATTTCATATATGAATTAAAATGTAATTCACATTAATGAGAAACATAAATATCAAATGGTTTATATATATACAAATATATATATTATAATATATATAATAATAATATACTCTATCAATATCCTATTAAAATTTGATTGAAAAACTACATGCCTCCCCATTTAATGGGAGGGTGTATATTTATAGCCTCCACATTTATCAATTTGGTCCAAATACATACATACATATATATTTATTTATTTGTTTTATAAATGTTGTATCCCAATAGGGTGTACTATCTACTATATTTTTTCCTGACATAGACCTTACCATGTTAGTGCGGATCTTAGCATCCATATCCATAAAATCAATCAGAAGCTACAAATTAATATATGGGGTCGTATTTATGTCTACAATAATTCAAAAATTTGTTAATATTTGAAAAAATTTATTATTTATAGTTTATTAAACTAAATTTAATTTTTATAGGAAATAAAAATAATTGGTTTTTGTTTTTTTCCACATTCATTCATTTAAATATTAAATGAGTTTAGTTTTGTGAAATATATTTTTTATAATGCTATATTACCGCTTGCTGACTGGTATTTAGTTGATACAAACCCGTTCTTGTATAGTTATTTATATATTTAACTTTGTTAATGAAATTGCGTAAAAAATTGTTTTATCTTTTTAAATTTTGATGAAAGGGTTGTTGTACCTTCCTATTTAAAATTATTATGTTTCTGCATGTCCACAGTTAAGTAGTAATATGGTATTTTCCACCCAAACAAACTACTCATTTTCTTATGTGTATATTTTTTAACAATATAATCAATCTATCGCGATGCTGTTTGAGTCATAGGTAGAAGTAAAACAATTAAGTGTAGTGCATTGGATTTGAATTAAATGTAATTCTACTCATGTTTTGACCCATATAACTACCCAACTATCTTAGTGAATCCATTATTTTCTTAATGGATAAACCAATATATAATGAATAATGTTCATGAAACTATTTATTTATTTAAAATTTTAAATTTTTATTATTATATGAATGTTTTTTTATTTTGAAAATAAAATATTATAACAATAATTCTGTATATAAATATAAATGATAATGTACAATGAATTATTTCTATTTAACGCATTATTATTTTTTGAGAGAAAATACATTGAACATTAATGTTAAATAGAAGTATATTTTATCTATAGCACCCATACATTAAATAAATCACATTTTTAATATGTATTTTAATGATATATAATGATTTTGTTGAGTTTTGAGAGTTTATAGATGGTTTTTATGACATTTTTTTAAGAATGGTAAGGGGAAAACCAATGAACTTATCAAAGAATCTATGAAGAATTTTATTAGAGTGACTACGTATGTCTGTATTTGGTGCATGGTTTGTACAATACAATTGAAAAACACAGAAATATATAGTTTTGAGGATAGATTCCCTTTAAGTGGATGGTGTAGTGTTAACCAATGCATGCATCGAAACTATTTATTACATAGGGTATTTTTCTCTAGCAGTAACATGATTGGTTAACGGTTTACTAAATTATTTACCATAACCATACAATGATCATTAATACACAAGAAAAAATGATTTTTTTATATTTTTAATCTCCAAACTATTTTTTATCTACCATTATTATAGGATCTCAACATTTTGGTTTCCTCTTAGAATACCTACTATGTATAATTCCACCAAAAACAAATTTCAATGGATTTTACTATGTTGGGACTAGGGGATTGAAGGTCAGATATCATTTCTATAATTTTATAACTCAACCATCTAGATTTATACATTTTTATTTCACTAAAAAATTATATATTTTTATTTGATGATAAATATGTTTTCTATGATAGGTTTTGATGAGGTCTTGTTTTGACCTATTAAACGAATGGATTTTCCACGTCCAATATAGAAGTTCCAATATTCAGTTCTTCTATTTCTTCACATGATTAGAAGAAAGTGTCATTCCACTTATTTAAAAATATTATAGAATTTGGTGATTTGAATATTTACAGTAATTTATTTTAATCTAAAAGAAAAATCATAATTATTTATTATTATAAAATACATTTTTGTGATTTGGAATTCATAGAAATTGAATTTTATTATGAAAACCTAAATGATTTATGATTTAAAATTATGATTTTTATATTCAATAATAAAGATGTTTGGATTAATGATTTAATATATATATACGATTTTTTTAAATTAATTATTTTTGTAATATAGAATACATGGGTAGGGCGTGTGAATCATTCATTTTCACTTGGTGTTTCCATTATTTACATGGAGTAATGATCTAGAAAGAAGGAATATGAATTATAGTCATATAGTGATGAATTAGATGATCTATGTCTAACATCACATGATAATGGGACTATCACATATTATAAATTCATGAATCAGTAATACAAATTTGATTTGATTTTACTAGTTGAATTGGTGGATAAATTGTGACTCTGTTTAGATTAATTTTTATAATTGGTAAATTAAATTTATGTTCCACTACATAGAATAAAATAATTTTTTAAACCTTGAGATATATTTTCCATTTCATATTGTCATGTGTGATATTATTTTTTTGAATTTACTGATTTTTATGACTACTAACACTTGGATATATACTTTTTTTGTATATATGGATATTTTTTATGATGGTATTGGGAAAACAATATTGTATTTAAATGTTGTTTCGACATTATATACTAGTTTAGATTCTAATTATTGTAGTCATTAATGAATATAAATTCAAGAGTACAGTTTTCATGGGGGGGGGGATTCAGGGATTATTATAATGTCATATTTTTCTCGTTTATTGTATCCACAGTTACTCATATATTTTTTATTTTTGGTATTTCATTTGAGTAGTATTATGACACCCCATGATTTTATAGTATGCATCGTCTTAATTAAATCCAATTCACTATAAATCCTAGGTTGCACAAAAATTATTTTATATAGTATGTATCAAATAAAATCACACACAGATCACACAAACAACATTATAAAATATTAATAAATGAAATTAGAGGTATTTTTTGGAAATTTAGAAACATATACCATTGAAATAATATCTTTATATTTTTACTATTAATGTGAAACTTCTTCATAGTATCTCATAAAATAGAATAACTAAATTATATATAAAAGTTTAAATAAAATTTAGGCATCTTATAATATAATAAATTATATAATTGTATCATAATATATGTTGGTTTATATTTTGAAAATTGTAAATTTATTACTGTTAATGTTATAAATCATAATGTTTACTTAAAATATTATAATTAATATAATATTTTAAAAGAAGCGGTATATGAGATTTACCACACTACGTAGGTAGAGATGAATGTTTGGTATAACCCACTGAAATGTGGAGCACCTCTAGTGCTTTTTTTGAGGGTCGATCCATCCACATAAAGTACTCCAGACCCTAAATCTCCTATAAAAGATCATTCACAAACATGGAAGCATAGAAACTTCTCATAGAATTTTGATGTTTATATTTAGTTATCTGTAATAAAGACATGTTTTTTAATCAATGATGCATTTATATTATCAAAGGACTTTAGAGAAGAACTCATAGAGGGTTTCCTAATCCCCAAGGAGTTCAATGATGATTCATCCACTTTAAAGGTATATTAGATGTAAGTCGATAATTTATAATGCCATATGATTTCTATATTATGGATCTAGATATGTATTTAATTAGAAATTCAAACATCATAATCATATGCATTTTCCTGAAGATAATTGGTGTTTATGGTTTACTTTATTTCACTAACAATGGCTCATGAGTTAATCACATTATATCATTAAAACATCATCGAATGGTCTATGGTAAGGATAAAATAGCACCTCCCACTCTAAAACTAGTGGTATAAGAAAAAACCAAAAGTATCTCTTAGTCCAAATGAAAATTATAGACTAGTTTGGGGACCATATATCTGATTCATAATTTCTAGTTGTTCATCAGGACCGAATCATCAATTTTTTTCTATTATGATATTTGATTATATAGAATGAAAAAATCCCCTATTTATACCATTATTGCATCACATACTTCATTAACAAATATATTGGGATATTTCATGCATTTATGTTCCCATTCAAATATTAAGAGATTCAATATATTGATGCATTATCCTATTAGAAATAGGGGAAATATCCTATGCTTGTTGGTTTCACAGGGGTCATAGAAAAAAAAGTTATAGAATTTTTCTCGTCCAACCACTTCAAAAAACATATAAATTACTATGTGTTTTCCAACATTATGGGTGAGCACTTGGGGAAAAATGCAAATACATGTTTAAAATCCATCATGATATTAGTCATGACAACTGAGTATAGCAATGCCAGAAATTCCAGGGAATTTACATAAAGTGGTAGTAGATAAGATGAGGGTATCCTAATTAAATCTCCCCACCTTTATAAAATCCATGCCTTATGAACTAAGATTTAATAGGATTTATTGTTTCCAAATAAAAGTCATAATACTCATTATATTCCCTCTTCTATCCTCTAGAACATCAATGTTACCACATATCATAAGTTGGGTAAGAGGATGTCACTTCATCATTAGGATGTTTAATGATTGACACCGATTTTAACAAATAATATCTTATTTCATCACTGTTACCCCCTAATAGATAATAAAAAATTGAAAATGATGGGGATGAGGAAGACGAAGTGGAGGAGGACCATAGGGATTCCCCTCAATCATTTGTAGAGGGAATTTAAACTTCCATTGACGAACACAAATATATAATATTAATGGTACATAAGATGACACAAATCCCATTTTGACCAGTAAATCCTCATCTTACAATGAACAAGTTGTATATACCTCCTTTTTCAAGTGGAATTAGATCATGTTTTCCTATAACTACAAAAAAATATCAGGCCTCAATTCTGGGGTTGTCACACATCAACTTGGCCAACCATATGACTTCTCAGTCTATATGCATTCTGCCAGAAGGACACACCCGACTCATGATACCAAAATTCATGATTATTTTTATAAGATAATCATTCCCAATTTTATTTGGGAATTAAAATAGGCAAAATGGATGGTCAGTATAATCTAGGCCATGAATAAAGAATCGGAAAATTTGACTCTTCATTGGTTTCATTGACAATAAACACCACTATTGATTGAATATTTTTTCAATACCTATAACAAAAATATATTGATCAATTTAATATCCATATATCAAGCCCTTTCATTAATAAAAAGTTGTTTTTATTATAATCAAACCTAAATAGACCAAGATGATGAGGAAAAAACAGCCTTCAGGGACCCAAGGTATTATTTTCTATTGAGTGATTCACATTGGCTGGAATAATTATAGAACTACATATGAATTTTCCATTCATTAAATAATCATACCCTTCTAATTTATGTTTTCTTAATTGTAAAATAATAATTTTGACGTTAAATATCAACAAAATCATGGATTCTTGGCTGATCTTGAATGCATCTTCAAAAAACTATAACAATACAAGTTGAAAATGAACACCATGAAGTGTGATTTTGTAATTAACACATGGGAATTTATTAGATTTTTTTACTCCATAATGGCATCAATATAGACATCCACAAGACAAATGATACCCACAAAATTTCAACTCTTAAAAAATGTAAGTGTAATTACAGGAAACTTATAATATATCCGGTGCATTAATGAGAAACTAGAAAGAAAATTTATTCCATTTACCATGATGATGAAGAAAGGAATTTTATATTAGTAGACTAATGAATACTAAGAAGCATTTGAAATACTCAAGTAACACATCTTGATCATATAAGTGTTTATACTTCCTATAAAAGTAATACCACTCACTGTGAATGTTACATCCTTAGAATGGACATTTGGAGCCTTCCTTGCACAAAAGATTGACCTTGGTATTGAAAAGATACATAGTTACCTTAGATGATCCATGATAAATGTTGATACTCGTTATTAACATATTGAGAAGAGTTTTTTTTTGATAATATTTACTCTATAGAAACTGAGGCATTACCTGCTTCATCATGAGGACTGTTTTTCCCTCATAGTAACCCATATCAAATATATGCTCAGTCATCTGCTGTTGATTGGGATTCTATCACGATGTGTGGTGATACTATAAAATTTTTATGGCTAATTGGGCCTTAGAATGCTATAACAGGGTAGTAATTGGAATACATCCTTATAGAAACATCCTCAGAAGAAATGACATCAATTGATATTGAACATCCTGATTAATAATTCTATCATTGTAGGTATACAATAAGCATATCATGTACACGTAATTCATTGGAAGATAATGGGTGATTCAAAACTAGTCATAATGATGATAAATGGTTATTATTCTATAAAAATTAATATTTAATCCCTCTTCTATACTATGTATATGATTGATGGAATTTTATCCTATGAATCCAAGAATGGTCCACATCCCAGACTCACATAATTGAAATACTATGCATTTGAAAATGTAGCCACGACTCTATTATATCAATAATGAAATGAAATACTCATTACAATTCACATAACCAAATTGTCACACCTTTTCATTGATCAAACATTGAAGATATTGATGAAATTATTGCAATACACAAACAACATGGTCATACACCTTGGTGGATTATACAAATTATCAAATACTGTAAAAATGATGTCCTCACATCATAAAGAGTTGGGAAATATATGTTTTATGATGTGTAATTAAATTTTTTCTATTTGAAAATTCAAATCATTAATAGGTCCTCTGTATGTGGGGAATTAATGGGGTCCCTCTTAGTTTCATTGATGTAGAAGCTACCACTTATTTCATGAAAAAGTGCAATGTAGATAATGTTCTTCCCATCAGTTAGGTCTTGAGATTTCCCATAAAATGCAGAGTCCTTGGTATTATTTTAACGCATTATAATTCAGGATTGACAAAAATATCCAAAAAGATCTATTTATTCTAGGTTCAATCCAACATCATTCAAAAAATACCATAGTTTCTACATACATACAAATACTACTAACCATGATTCATATAATGAATTGACATCATATGAACATTTCCTCCAATGAAATCCTTGTAGTTCATATAAAATCTCAAAACAAATGACTTTTTATATGAGTGGGATGAATCCGTACACATCATAGAATTAAGGGAAGTGAATATTATAATCTTTTTGAAGTCTAACATCACTAATAGGTTTGGTTTTCCTCATAAAATACAGATATAAAATTTCAATATTTCCAGTTCTTCAGAGTTGGAGAACTCATATCATGATTATAATATTTAATCGAACAATTATTCTAGATAACTTGCCACAGTAAATTGATAGATAGTGTCTTAAAATATTTCCTTATCAAATAAACATAAAAATACAGCAGAAAAAGAGAAAAATTCTTCTCTGTATTACTCTTACAAGTCCTATGACATTTCAAAAATACAACCTCAACCACACCACTAGAGACCCCATTTTAATTAGTATACAGGACAGTGGTGGCCGTTTCCACCAAAGTACTATTACCGACTCTCCTCATATTCATCTATGTCCAACTATATATAGTAGAGAATTCCCAAAAACCATTGATGAATTGAAGTATCTATATTAGATGATATTTCATAACATGCGTTATTTGGTTGACCACCAAAATAGAATTGAGTGAGCCATAAAAAAGGTCCACCTACAGTCATTCATTGAGGTAGAAATTTTGTTGGTCCTCATGAAATCGATGATACATGATAATTATTCTCAAATGATGAATTTGAAATAGTAGGTACATTATTACAGACAAAAATTCTTTTGTAATGGAACATATTAATTTATCATGATATATGGAGAGCTCACGACGTCCCCCACCAATGAAAGGATCAGGATGAAATATTGTGTGTAATCACAAGACACTAACATCCTTGTCGTACAATGTCAAGCTACATATCATATTCAGTTCAATTGAATGATGATAAACTGCATATTTGAGATTTTCCAAATTACCTGAAACTACAATACATATTCATCCATTTCATAAGATGAAATGATTCTTAACACCAAAACCCTCTCTATATAACATTATACTTATTAACACCACATATTCCTCACCATAGAAGACATCACACCTAACATCATTCATCAACCATGACACAGTCAACTACATTGTGTTGCCTTATTTATAGCATCACAATATACATAGTGATTCCATCACTTCTTGCATTAGGCCCATTCATAAGGAAATTTTCACTAGAAATTTTCATCAAGGACCATTTTCAAATTGGGGTTTATTTTATTATTTCTCTAAAAAATCATCTTTCCCATAACTACAATACATCCAAATCAATGTCATATATTGATAGATTTGGTGACACCAACTTCCACATTGTATGTTGTTAAACTGTACTGAATAATAATCCTAGAAATATAATGTTAGACTATATAATTATCATCATAATTGTTTCATGATGATAAAAAATGTATCATTTTTGGCCATATATGCATTAACATAATAGGAACACAATATTTCCCACAATTTATTATGTTAAATAACATAGAATCATCAACTCATTTTATCAACATTAAAATTCAGTTGTTCCCAATGTTTTTGGAATGTGACATCTCATGTCACAATGTTGTGGTTTAAATGTCCCCAATGGGGAGTAAAATTATTTTATCAATCATGCGTTTTATATTCATAGAACAATAACTACATGTGGCATGGTTTATATAAACACATGAAACATAGTTTATCCTGAACATCCAATTCTTGGTTATGACAAAACACAGACAACGTGCAACTCCCCATGTATGAGTCATACCTAAATATAGGTTATTTAAAAACTACTGGTGGCATGATGTTGATCCTCATGGGATATGTGGTGATGCTATAATCATGAATAATAAGACCATCCACAATACCAAAATTCTCCTCCCATGCTTATAAACAAAATAGATGCAGGGAACTCCAACATGGGTCATTTCATCTATAGGAACATATTATATAAAATTCCCTCTCTCTGGCCAGAGGCAAATCTGTTCAAGGGAATCATTTTACTATGATTATGTTTTCCTTTATTATCTCCATCATGGGATATATATTGATTAATATGTCCTTTATCCTTAATAAATCCCAATCATCAACTCTTCAAGATGTATTTTCTCATTGACATGGAGAAATTTTCCCTAATACAATATAACCTTGTATTTTTTAGAAAAAGGGTCTCACTATCCCTTCGTTCATGTCAGTTAATAAATTATTATCCACATAAGTCATTTTAAGACATTTTTCTCCCCATTATGGCAAAATCAATTAAATAATGATTTGTAGAATTAACCTATGGAACACAAGTGATGTTTCATGCGTCTAGGTATGGGAGGAATCAATAACAATGTCCAAATCACATAATTATACATGTAGCCTTATCTTGTCTAATAAAAAATAGATGACTCACGATAGTCATTGAAAGCCTCAATTTCCGCACTGCAGAGGAAACCCCCATTATCAGCTTTGGTCTTTGTCCATGTCATCCTTCAGGATATATGTGTTCCTTGATTCATGATATCAATATTTCATTTTCAGATTAGGGGATCTAGTCCATACCTAATGAAATTAAACTAAATTACAGATATCGCTATGAAATGATAGTAAATTTCATGAATCATGGGAACTACATGTTTCTTTATTATCAATATAAAGATATATATACTAATGTTGAGACAAAATTTCCTAGCCCCATCCCTAGGGTATATGAAATATAATCCATCCTAAGCCAATGGGTCTATGAACCTTTGGTATATGAAATATAATCCTGCCAAACCCAATGGTTCACATAGAACCGTTGGTGTACAGATAACCCCATGGCCAGCACACCAACAGTTTAGGAAACCATTGGGATATCCTATACCAATGGTTTAATAGTTTATCCTAATGGTTTAAAACCATTGGTATAGTTTAAATATACATTAGTGAGGAAATGTATAAGACTAAAACAAAAGTCTTTTAAAGATAATCTCTATCATAATATGGAAAATTTAAATCAAAATGACGCCATTTACTTATTCACATGGATATTCTAGTAGTTGAATAATCAAATGTATTATCAATATCTAATTTCATAATGATGGAATGCATAATTCCAGACATCATAACCACATAGTCAAGCTCTCGTGCCAAGACTACAAATAAGATTTTGTCAAGGACTTGTGCCAAGAAACTAGTTTGTCTCATGAGACCTACCGATGCATCGAGGAGAAATAGCAGGCTCCACCCATAACATAATAAGTACAATCCATTCCTCATATGAAACTTTTGAAACATAATATAATCATTTGTATTAAAACTGTCATACAAAATGTCAATAATTTAAGCATAAACCATGAATGGTATAATAATAGGACATCCATAGTCAAACATAACTAATTTAGTTCAATATAAGAAGATTGTATTATAATAAATTAACCTCAACTCAGAATAATGAACGATATTGACATATATGAAAATAATAATCAAAACTATTTGAGTTAAATATCCCCCTTTTCTTGAAAACATATAAAATTGTCAATTTTTATCAAGAATCCATTTAAAATAGATTTCTGAATCAAAGTGTCTCATTCCATTTTGAAAAATTTAAAAGGATTTTAATTTAAATACATTAATATCTATATTATTATACTCTTAAAACCATTTTTAAAACATGGACATTAATGATAATGATTTAGAAGAATAAATATTTAAAATAGTTAAAATTATATTTTAGATAGAGTTAATAACCAAGTGGGAGACACTTCAATACATGTAAATGAGCTAATAAAAACTATATAATATCATGAGAATAAAAGGATTCATGACATAATATGTTAATTTGTATTATATTCACCATATAAAAGTGAATTGGTGCATAACAACAAATACGTCTCAAAGGATATTAAATTGAGGTGAAATACCTTATAAAGACTGTATCCTTAGGTTAAGGATCCACCAATGACATAATTATGTGTGAAAAATATAAATACAATCAATAAGATTGGATATTAAGTGTTTATTAATCCAACTAAATTCACACATATTCTTGTAAAAATAAGACCAATGACTTGGATGTTTAACTCAATGGATTGAAATTGAGTTAAAATTACTCTTATCAATTTCATATCGATGACTTGAGAATTTATAAATAGAGTTATTATGTGTATAAATAGTATATCTATACAAAAGAGAGTGGAAATTAATACATAAATAAATGAATAGTGATTCCATACATAATCTTTGATGAAAATAATCAAGGAAGTATAATTGAATCCCAATGAGTGGAAATTGAAATTTGGAATTCCCTTACCGATTTGGTAACATACAAAACCAAAACCAAATGAAAGAAGTATCATACAAGGAATGTAACATCCCAAGTATGTAATGAATTATAGATATTTTTATCTATGTCTATTTATGAATTGGATAGTGTTTTTGAGGCTTAAAATGAAAATAAATCCAACCTAAAGCATGGAATACTCAAGTATTTTTAAAAGATTGTTTTACCGCCTTTTGATGGAAACCCATTTTTAAATCTATTTTTTGACAATTTTATAGGATATATTTGTCAAAATAAACTTATTATTTATGATTGGGACATTGAAATTTACTTTGGATAAATTTTTGGTATTTTTCCGATAAAGTTTATTTTTTAATGAATAGTGAAAAATGTTGTATTTTACTTCAAAACCACTTTTTAATCTAATTTATTTATATGATTAGATTATCTTTTGAATTGGTTTTAAAGTGAAATTAGAATATATTTTTACCATTTAATCCAATAGTGGACGTTGGAATTAATTTAACTTTGAAATCGAACTTAAACTAGTGTCAATCTTTTGATACATTTTGTTTCATAAAAACATGCTATTTGTTTTGATAGCGGGAATCAATTATTAAATTAATTAATGAAACTTATATGTTTTGAATTTTGTAAAATAGAAATAATTTTTTAATTCTGAATATCAAATATAGCTTAGGGTAATTTTTTGGTAATTTTCTGAAAAACATCAATTTTTGATGACTAGTGAAACCACTAAGTGGTAATTATAAAAACTGATTTTCTGTTTAAATGAAATTTTTCCATCTTTGTGTTTTGAATTTCAAAAATACGACATACATGGTTTTCATTAAGAAGTAAAAATGTGGTTCAAAGGGATTAAAATAATTTTTTGGTGAATAGTAACTTATTAAGTTTATAATCGCGATTAGAGGTAATTAGTGTAGTTTAAGGTAAAAATAATGTTTTAATAATATGATATGAGCTTGACACATGTCCTACCCTCATTGGATGTGTCATGGCCGTCCATGAAAATCCATGGGTAAACTTGGGGACCCAATGGAGCCACTTTGGTTGGGAAATGACATTAATAACTTTTTATTTAATGTAAAAGTAAAATTGAGACAAACATGAGATGTTTTACTAAAACAATTTATAAATAGGTTTATACGAGTCATATTTTTGACTATAAATATTAATTGGAAATATAAAACGATTTACTACATCATAGTCTTTTTTTTATAATTTTTAGACATTAAATATATAAAATTATTTATGACATTATAATGATGTAGCGATTAGCTCATTAATAAAGGATTTAAATAAAATGAAAAGATAATGTAAAATATATGACCGACACATGTCCAAAACCTATTGGGTGGGTATATTTCGAACTCTTATCACCTTATCCACTAATTATATCAATGTGGTACCTTTTAAATCCGAAACTCATTTTCAAATAAAGTAATATTTCTTTACATTCCAAGAGTGCCTCTCCTCTCCTCTTATAGAAGGCCCCCACCTCTACCTGCTTACCTACACTTCCAAAGCCTTTGGCTCAGCCAAACCCTTCCCATTTTGCATCTCCACATCCCTATATTACTCCTTGAAGCCTCACATTGTGAATAAGTCTTCCCAAAGAAGCTTTTGAGCTCAAACAAAAGGGAGTTACCCGATTTTAAGGTAATGTCTTCACTTGAGTCCTTTTGTTTTATTTTGCTTCTCCAACCCCCTAAACTCATTTTATTCATTTATTTTGTAACAACACAAGTATATTCCATATACTAGGAGGTTTTTATATGGATGATTCGATCTACACTTACACACACCTACATCTAATGGTTAAAGAACATACTGTTTCCGTTGTTGGCGAATTTATGCCTCCCGAAACGATGATTGGTCAACATTCTTCTAACACTTTCAAAGGTGGCCATTAAGATGTCACTATATTTATATATGATATATAATATGTTTATGTTTTTCTTATGCTTCTATATTTTTAATTTATAGAATACCATTATGGTTTCCATTATGGGTAAACGCGATATCTTCATTTAAGGAAATGTGGACTACTGCCCCCTCAAAGTGATTTGATTTCGTTAATGCAATTTATGGGAAGTATAAAGGATTTAATTAATAATAATATATATTATAATATACTGGAATTATAATATACATTTATATCATTATTATTCCATTACATAAAAATACGAAATAGAAATGAAAGTAGCGTTCATGCGTACGTACGGCTTACCGTCTCCATGAATGGTGCATTTCATTTCTTACCTCTAAACGTTATGTAATATTATAAATGCATCATATACTGGATATATATGATGTATATGATATATAAATCATGAGTATAACTCTGGATATAATGGACACATGAACAACTTGTAATTATAAAGATCATATTTTGACTCAAGTACCAATGATCGTTAAAACGACCGTTATTAACTAAAATAATTACATAGTGTTCATGACATGGTAATTAGTTATATAAAAGGAATAATGAACTTGAAGAAGGTTCTTAAGAAAGTAGAAATTAACTCATGTTTATTATTCAGGACATTAAAGAATGACCGAGTCAAGTCGGACCCGAGGTATGGGACCTCGTCTCAATCTCCTTTCATTGAGGCATATTTTATTTTATACCGAACTTTATTTTATATGCTGTATAAACCCCTTTGACTTTTATGCTTATTTAAAAGGAATCTTTTTTATACAAAGCGTTTTACTAAACAACAAAAGGGAATTTTTTTTTTGTCGTACGTATGCGGCGACAACGACTTCTCCGCCGCCGTGACCATTATTTGAGTTTCGGCTTCCACTACAAGACATACCTTTATTTTTAAAAGAAAAATAAATACAATGTTTTACTTTTATTTTATTTTGTTATTGAAAAAGTTTTTCATAATGTTTTTATTATATCAATGTGTTGTATTGATATCTCGTGATTGAAATGTGGAAATGTTATGTTTCCTTTATGCATGTTTTATGTGATACGATTATGTTGTGGTTCTTGGGAATTATTATGAAGATGGGTGGTTCTGTGATAAACTAAGGACGGGTGAGCCTGATATAGCTCTCCAATGCATTGGGTAACGTGAAGGAGTGAAACGTTAAGGTTTCTCCAAAGAGATTTAGGAAATATACTGTGGTGGGTATTCCAATCATAACCAAGAGGGTTACTCCCTACGTAAGAATGTTATGAATGCCTCAAGTTACCTTTATGTCTTATGGTTTCTATGATTTATTCATAATTTTATAAGGTATGATAAAGTGCTTATGTTTCATGGGTAAAGTATGATTTCATGCTTATGTATATATGAACTTATGCTTCCTGTCCATATTTTTATAACCCATACTGAGCTTTTTATGCTCATCCCATGTTTTTTTTGAAATGTTTTTCACAGGTCAAGGGAATGGTACATGATATGATGATAGTGTCAAGGAAGTGTCAAGAATGAATCCATGTTTTATTTTAAATATTATTCCACTGATGAATACTATCTTTATGTTACCACATTGTTTATATGTGGAATGTAATGCATGTTTTATGAAATAATTCTCTAAAACTCTAAACCTGAAAAGATCCTCAATGAGTAATCTTGTAATAACTCAAGATTAATTATGGTTTAAGGCTGGGGCCTTATAGTTGGTATCAGAGGTCAGTTTAGATAACATTAAGAGTTATAATTTTATTAAATTATTATCCAAAAACATTATTGAAATGATATTTCATTTGAAGATTACCATGTTTCTTCATCTAAGACATGTTTGTTCAGAATGGTTTTCCGGAGAGGAAATAGGGATGCAGTGCTAGGAAGGCATACAGAAGGAAATAACCTTCCGAATCCGCATTCTGAGACAGTCGGAATTGGAACTGAAGAGTTTGTTGTAGTAATGGAACAGTTGACTTAGGCGATAAATGGTTGTGGTATCCATGCACGAGATCAGCCAGATCAACCGCAGAGGAACATGTCAGTGGTGGAACATTTCATGAGGCAACATCCCCCATCATTCAGAGGATCATCTGACCCTGTGCTAGCTGAAGGGTGGATTAAAGCACTGGAGAATATTTTCGATGTCATGGGGTGTTCAGACAATCAAAAGGTTAGTCTTTCTATTTATCGTTTGGAGAGTGAAGCAGATCAGTGGTGGTTGATGGTTAAAAATATCAGGGACGCTGATGAGATTGATGCTCTCGACTGGGATGAATTTAAAGGTATGTTTCTTGAGAAGTATTTTTCTAAGGATGTTCGACTTAGGATGTAAAAACAATTATTTGAATTGAGGCAAGAGGAAGACTCAGTGGCTGCCTATGATGAAAGGTTCACTCGATTGTCAAGGTATGCTCCAAATTTTATCTGAGACCTTGATAGTAAAAAAAATCATTTTAACTGAGGATTAAAGCCAAAATATCGAAGGGAATTATCTTCTCATAAGTATAAAAGTTATGAAAAGCTTGTTCGATGTGCTGAGAAGGTGGAAATGGAGTTCGTCGATGATAAAATGTTCTATAACAACCATCAGAAGAAGAGACCGAGGTGGTAGGAGAAAGGAAAGAATTCTTCAAAAAGATCTGACGGTAAGAAAACTATGTTTCCAGTTTGTGATAAATGTGGTAAAAGGCATACTGGGGAATGGATTTTGAATTCTGGGAAGTGCTACCGATGTGGTAAGATGGGACATAAGGCTTGTGATTGCACTGAAAAATATCAAGGTGATGGTAAGTCTGAATTCAATTTACAGTTTGTGAAATGTATTAAGTGCAATGAAATGGGTTACTATGCAAATGAGTGTCCGACAAAGAGCTTGAGTGATGGGAAGCAGTTAGACTACAAGCATAAAGGGGTGGGGAAATCCTTTGCAACTACTTCAGAAGATGTTGGGCCATCAAATGAAGTTGTATCGGGTACTTTGTTTGTTTTTTCAGATTGTGCCTATGTGTTGTTTGATTCAGGGTCTACACATTCTTTCATCTCTGAAACCATTTCTAGTAAAATGGGAATACTATCTCACAAAATTACTCCTGAACTTGTGGTAAAAACACTTAGGGGAAATGTTGAGGCAAAAATAATTTATAAGAATCTTCATATTCTTGTCCATGGAAGGAACCTACTTGCCAACCTTATTGTTTTACCTCTAGTACAGTTTGATTTTATCCTGGGTATGGACTGGATCTCTATTTACCATGCTAAGATTGACTGTAGAGCTAAAGAAGTTTCTTTTCAGAAATACATTCAGTTTGTGTACAATAATGAACCCTTACTGTTGATAACATAGAAAGAGGCCGAGAAACTTGTAAAATATGGAACTGAATGTTACCTTGAACACATTGTTGAAAATAAGGGAACTGTTCAGATTAATGATGTGCCAGTGGTAAATGAGTATCCTGATGTTTTTCCTGATGAGTTGCCTAGAATAATACCAGATCAGGAAGCTTAATTTATGGTTGACTTAGTTCCTGATGATAATCCAATTTCAAAACCCCCTTATCGAATAGCTCAAATTGAAATTTTAGAGTTGAAGTAGCAATTGCACGATTTATTAGAGAAAGGTTTCATTCAACCTAGAAAATCACCATGGGGTGATCCTATTTTATTTGTTAAAAAGAAATATCGTTCTATGAGACATTGCATTGATTATAGAGCCTTGAATAACATCACTATTAAGAACAAATATCCTTTGCCTCATATCGATGATTTTTTTGATCAGCTCTAGGGAGCTCAGTATTTTTCAAAGATTGACCTAAGATAGGGGTACCATCAGTTGAAGGTTAAAGAAGAAGATATTCCGAAGACCGCGTTCCGTACAAGATATGGCAATTATGAATTTGTAGTAATGCCTTTTGTGCTATCCAATGCACCAACTGTATTCATGGACATAATGAATAGAATCTTCCATGAGTTCTTTGATAAGTTTGTGGTTGTTTTCATTGAAGATATTTTGGTGTTTTGTAAAAGTAAAGAGGAGCATGAAATACATTTAAGGGTTATCTTGAAAACCTTAAAAGAAAAAATATTGTATGGTAAATTCAGAAAGTGTGAGTTTTGGTTGCAACAAATTTCTTTCCTTGGTCACATTGTTTCTAAAGAGGGGATAACTTTTGATCCCGCTAAAACAAAAGTTGTGGAAGAATGGCCAAGAACCACAAATGTAACTGAGATACATAGCTTCCTTGGTTTGGTAGTCTATTATCAAAGGTTTGTTAGAAATTTTTCACGATTATCTAGTCCAATGACTAATCTATCTCGGAAGGGTGTTAAGATTATCTGGACAAAATAATGTGATGATTGTTTTCAGGAATTGAAAAGAAGATTGGTGAATGCTCCAGTTTTGGTACTACCTTCCAGGAATGGTGAGTTTGTTATCTATAGTGATGCTTCCTTGAAAGGACTTAGTTGTGTCCTAATGAAGAATGATCAGGTAATTTCTTATGCTTCACGACAGTTGAAAACTCATGGGGTAAATTACCCTACACATGATTTAGAATTAGCTTCTGTTGTTTTCGCTTTAAAAATTTGGAGGCATCATTTGTATGGAGTAAAGTGTGAAATATATACTGATCACAAAAGTTTAAAGTATATATTCACTCAGAAAGAATTGAACATGAGACAGAGAAGATGGCTAGAATTAATCAAGGATTATTATTGTACTATTCATTACCATACAGGAAAAGAAAATAAAGTGGATGATGCTTTGAGTCGAAAAAGTAATGCTTCATTAACAATTTTTTATTTGGAATGTGATCCTTTGGTTAATGATTGGATGAACTTTGGCATAGAATTTTTTGGTTCAAGATGTCCTTCTATTTTGTTTCAGGTATCAGTGAAATCTTCTCTATCAGACAGAATCAAGAAAGCACAGAAGCAAGACAGTGAGTTGCAGAAAAAGGTAGAGCTGGTTCAAAAAGGTAAATTGCCTGAATTCGACATATAATGATTTTTTTTGAGATTTGGGAAGAGATTGGGTGTTCCTTTTGATTCACAGTTGAAGAGAGAGTTGTTATGTGAACCTCATAGTTCTCCATTTTCAGTTCATCTGGGATGTACTAAGATGTATAGAGATCTTCGGGAGTATTACTGGTGGGATGGAATAAAAAGAGATATTGCTGATTTTTCTGTGAAGTGTTTGACTTGGCAACAGGTTTAAGCAGAGCGACAGTTACCGAAAGGGATGCTTCAACCTTTACCAGTGCCAGAGTTGAAATGGGAGAACATATCTGTGGACTTTGTTGTGGGATTACTGAAGACATCTCGAGGTAATAATGCAATCTGGGTTATTGTTGGTTGCTTGCCTAAATCTGCTCATTTCCTTCCTATTTGAGATACTTTCTCTCTAGATAAACATTCTCATTTGTATCTTAAATAGATATTCAGGTTACATGGAGTTCCTCTCTCCATTGTATCTGACCGTGATCTAAGGTTCACTTCTAACTTTTGGAAAGGCTTTCAGAAGTCATTGGGTACTGAATTAAATATTAGTACAGCTTTTCATCCTCAATTAGATGAGCAGTCAGAACAAACAATTCAAACATTGGAAGATATGTTACGGGTTTGTTCGATTGATTATCAAGGAACATGGGACCAACATCTTTCTTTGGTTGAATATTCATATAATAACAGTTTTTATTCCAGTATATAGATGGCACAATTTGAGGCTTTATATGAGAAGCGGTGAAGAACTCCAGCTTTCTGGGATGAAGTGGGTGAAAGGAAGTTGATGGGACCAGAATTGGTAGAAGAGTTGGCAGAAAAATTTCAGCTGATACAGAAACACATGAGAACAGCTCAGAGCAGGCAGAAGAGTTATGCAGACAATAGGGGGATCTCTCTTTTGAGGTAGGTGATCATGTTTTTGTCAAAGTTTCACCATGGAAAAGTGTGGTGCGATTTGGTAAGAAAGGAAAGTTGAGTCCAAGGTTCATTGGACCATATAAAATTCTGGAGAGAGTTGGATCAGTTGCTTACCGAGTGGCTTTACCTCTGTGTTTAACTGAGGTACAAAATATTTTTCATGTTTCGATGTTGAGAAAGTACATGCCAGATCCATCTCGTGTTTTGAGTCCAGAGGTAGTTCAGCTGGAAGAGAACCTATCATATGAGGAACAACCGATCCAGATTCTTGACCACAGGGATCAAGTGTTACGTAATAAGGTGATCCATCAGGTAAAGGTTTTGTGGAATAACCACATGATTGAAGAGGCAACATGGGAATGTGAAAATGCTATGAGGGATAGATACCCCCACTTATTCGATAAGTAAATAAATTGCGGGGACTCAATTTTCTAAAGGGCATAAGGATGTAACATCCCAAGTAAGTAATGAATTATAAATATTTTTATCTATGTCTATTTATGAATTGTATAGTGTTTTTTAGGCTTAATAGGAGAATAAATCCAACCTAAAGCATGGAATACTCTAGTATTTTTAAATGATTTTTTTACCACTTTTTGATGGCGAACCATTTTTAAATCTATGTTTTGACAATTTTATAAGATATATTTGTCAAAATAAACTTATTATTTATGATTGGTACATTGAAATTTACTTTTGATAAATTTTTGGTATTTTTCTGATAAAGTTCATTTTTTAATGAATAGTGAAAAATGTTGTATTTTAATTCAAAACATCTTTTTAATCTAATTTATTTATATGATTAGATTATCTTTTGAATTGGTTTTAATGTGAAATTAGAATATATTTTCACCATTTAATCCAACAGTGGTCATTGAAATTAATTTCACTTTGAAATCGGACTTAAACTAGTGTCAATCTTTTGATACATTTTGTTTCATAAAAACACGATATTTTTTTGACTGCTGGAATAAATTATTAAATTAATTAATGCAAATTATATGTTTTGAATTTTGTAAAATAGACATCATTTTTGAATTCGGAATGTCAAATATAGCTTTGGGTGACTTTTTGGTAATTTTCTGAAAAACATCAATTATTGATGAATAGTGAAACCACTAAGTGGTCATTATAAAAACTGATTTTCCGTTTAAATGAAATTTTTCCATCTTTGTGTTTTGAATTTAAAAAATCCGACATACATGGCTGTCATTAAGAAGTAAAATGTGGTTCAATGGGATTAAAATAATTTTTTGGTGAATAGTAACTTATTAAGTTTTTAATCGCTATTAGAGGCAATTAGTGTAGTTTAAGGTAAAAATAATGTTTTAATAATAAGATATGTGCTTGAAACATGTTCTAACCTCATTGGATGTGTCATGTCCGACCATGAAAATCCATGGGTCAACATGGGGACCCCATGGAGCCAATTTGGTTGGGGAATGACATAAATAACATTTTATTTAATGTAAAAGTAAAATTGAAACAAACACGAGATGTTTTACTAAAACAATTTTAAAATGGGGTTATACAAGTCCTATTTTTGACTATAATTATTAATTGGAAAGCTAAAAAGATTTCCCACATCATAGTATGTTTTTATAATTTTTAGACATTATATAAATAAAATTATTTATGACATTATAATGATGTAGCGATTACCTCATTAATAAAGGATTTAAATAAAATGAAATGATAATATAAAATATATGTCCTACACATGTCCAAAAACTATTGGGTGGGTATATTTCGAACCCTTGTCACCTTATCCACGTATTATATCAATGTGGGACCTTTTAAATCCGAAACTCAATTTCAAATAAAGTAATATTTCTTTACTTTCCAAGAGTGCCCCTCCTCTCCTCTTATAAAAGGCCCCCACCTCTTCCTCATTACCTACACTTCCAAAGCCTTTTGATCGGGAAACCCATGAACATTTGCATATAGAAATCCCTCTATTACTCCTTGAAGCCTCAATTTGGGCAGAAGTCTTCCCAAGGATGCTTTTGAGCTCAAACTAAATGGAGTAACCCGATTTTAAGGTAATGTCTTCACTTGAGTCCTTTTGTTTTATTTTGCTTCTCCAACCCCCTAAACTCTTTTTATTAATTTATATTGTTACAACACCGGTATCTTCCATATACTATGATGTTTTTTTAAGGATGATTCGAGCTACACTTACACACACCTACATCTAATGGTTAAAGAACATACTGTTTCTATGGATGGTGAATTTATGCCTCCCGAAACGATGATTGTTCAACATTCTTCTAACACTTCGTCCTGCATGACGCTAAACTGCACCACGTCCTGCACGACGTTAAACTGCATTCGTCCGAGCTACAAGACGTTAAACTGTTCAGCATTCGTCCTGCATGACGTAAAACTGCCCCTCAAGAACTACGTGCGGCTTGATTCCCATCCTTATGGGATACGTAGGACCGCCTGAACATTCATGTTTCAGGCCCAGCCCCAACCTTCGGGAATTTCCATCCCATCCCGGGCCCTTGGTCCAGTTGCCTCTGGGTATGTGGCGTATGGTGTGAGCGCGGGGGATTATGTCTTCATTCGCGTAGGTTTTCTCGCCACGCTGTACGCCCCCCACGTTTGGGGATGCCATCTGCTCCCCCTTTCTTTTTCTCTCATCGTCCTGCATGACGTTAAACTGCCTCTCAAGAACTACGTATGGCTTGATTCCCATCCTTATGGGATACGTAGGACCGCCTGGGCATTCATGTTTCAGGCCCAGCCCCATTTCCCGGGAATCTCTATCCCGCGTTGGGCCTCTGGCCCAAGTTCCCCTCCATTTTGTGCGAGGCGTATCGCGTGAGCGGGGGATTATGTCCTCATTCGCGTTGGTCTACTGGCCGCGCCGTACGCCTCCCCCGTGTGTGGGACTACCTCACACCCCTCATCGTCCTGCATGACGTTAAACTGCCTCTCCAGAACTATGTATGGCTTGATTCCCATCCTTATGGGATACGTAGGACCGCCTGGACGCTTGTGTTTCAGGTCCAACCCCGTCTCTTGGTTGATCACGGGGATCTGCCCTCCTTCGGTTGCTCTCAGGGTGAGTCCTCCGACCCTTTCCGGAGATCTGTTAACATGTTTTGGGTACTTCGGTCTATGACTTGTAGTGTCAGATTCAATCCCGACAAGTCCTGTGTTGCTTGTCAGGCCTCGTGCTTCCTCTTGTTCGAGCCTTCACTCAAAGGGATCCTCGTTAGCGGTTTGGGTACGATGCCTCAGTGCTCTCCCACCGCTCCGGGTCGATTTACCGGCGGGTCTTGGGCCGCAAATCTATATGAATCCTGCGATTGAGCGGTTGATGCTCGTTTGCTTGCCCCGTCTTAGGCTGACGCGATCGGATGTTGTGTTGCGAATGCGTCAGCAACATCCTTGATCGCCATGTCGGCTCTTTCAGGCTCTGAACATTGGTTGCGCAGTCCTCATCACACTTCGCCTTTATGCGTTGTAGTGGAATCTTGACACTCTCTTCATACTGACCTCCAGTACACCTCTACACGTTAGGCAGACCAACCAGGGTAATGATGTCGTTCGAGGCTCCCATGATCTGAGCACCAAGGATATATGCGGATATCCTCCCTAAGGGCCGTGCGTAGCTGGACCCTCGTCCCCATAAGGAGGAGGGAGTCGCCCGAACAATCGCGTTCTGGGCCCAGTATATCTGGAGGCTAGCATCTCTGCCCCTCGGGTGATGGACATACGCAGACCCCTATCCCAAGACTCTTCTCCTGGAATCGTGCGTGACCGCAGGGCTGGGTATGTTCCCACCTCCGCCGTGTCCGCCGTACCGCGATAAGCGGATTCCCCCATTGTCCGAACCACACGACCTTAAACTGTGTTGTCTGGTCCTACCACACGACCGTAAACTGTGATCGTCTTGGCCGTCCGACGAGAAACGGCACTGCATCGTGATGTTCTCCTCGGGGGACACTCATGTTGGGCGCTGGTTAATAACCACGCCATTCATCAATGCCTTCCATGGCTTGATTATTGTGGCGACGCCAGAGATTTCTCAATCACAGGCGTGTCACCGCACAAAGAAAAACCATTCATCTTTAAGGTCAAACAAGAAATATCAAATGCCGCTCCTTCTGTGTGCGAGGGTCAGACCCGCACTCTTCCCCGCGCTGCTGCCCGCTTGTGTTGCGCCGCGCTTCAAGAACTACGTGCGGCTTGATTCCCATCCTTATGGGATACGTAGGAACGCCCGGATGTTTGAAACTTCGGGTCCAGCCCCCCACCTCTTAGAGATTCCCCCTTCTCTGGGGAATCCGCCGCCTTCAGGTCACCCTCAAGGCGTGTTCCCCGACCCCTTGCAGTGGTCCACCGGTGTCAAGAGTACTCTGGTTTATTGCCAGGAGGGTCAGGATCCGCTTGGTCAGGTTTCCTCCGCTTTTCAGGCTTCGTGCTCCCTTTCATTCGGACCCATCGTCTACGCCCTGGGTGGAGCCCCCGTGAACGGTTCGGACACAATGCCTCAGTGCTCTCCCACCGACTCGGGCCGGTACCCCCAATGGCCTCGGGCAGCAAATCGATATGAATCCTGCGATTGAGCGGTCGATGCTCGTTTGCTGCCTCATTCCACCAACGGTTAGTGCGATATTGATGCTGCTTTTCCGCCACGGTCGGCAGTACTCCCATATAGTTACGCCGGTGCCCCCAGTCCTCGAGTGAATGGCCGCATGATTCACATTTTCCACCTCCCATTCTGACCAGGCGAAACCTCGACACCCTTGACGCTATCCCTCAGTGCGTCTTCGCATATCCAGGGGATATGACCACGATGTGGCGTGCTTTGAGGTTCTTATGGTCCGAGCTCTAAGACCTTAAACTAAGATCTCCCCCTATGGTCCGAGCTCTAAGACCTTAAACTAAGATCTCTCCCTATGGTCCGAGCTCTAAGACCTTAAACTAAGATCTCTCCTTATGGTCCGAGCTCTAAGACCTTAAACTAAGATCTCCCCTTATGGTCCGAGCTCTAAGACCTTAAACTAAGATCTAGCCCTTATGGTCCGAGCTCTAAGACCTTAAACTAAGATCTACCCCTATGGTCCGAGCTCTACGACCCTAAACTAAGATCTCCCCAAATGGGGTCCTACGTCCTGCATGACGTTAAACTGCACTCTCAGAACTACGTGTGGCTTGATCTCCAGCCTGATGGAGTACGTAGGAACACCCGGGCATTCCAACTCGGGTCCAGCCTCAGGGATCGTTAAGTCCCGACCCTCCTCGTCGCCGGCCGTCTGGCCTGACTTCGGGTAGAGTGGTGCAGTTGTGATATTCTCCCCGATTCAGCTCGGGATGCCCCATTGCAAGGATGGGAAGTGACGGTTTCCTCGTCAGAGAGGTGTTGTCTGAGAATTGGGGTGACTCACGGCCAGATTAGTGCATCCGCCTAATACGCTTTCCTCGCGGTGGCACAATTTTGAGAGCGTTAGATTCTGTCCGAACAAATCGTCACTTCGCCCCACGCTTCGCATGCCCTGTTGATAGGGATTTCCACCCTTGTGTCTGAAGGAACCCCAAAGCGGTATTCATGATGACATGTGGTCCGCCTCCTGCAATATGAATGATGGCCTTTTTCGGTCTGTCTATTGCAGTTGTTATGGTCGATCCACTGTCCGCCTACCGTCTTGGGCATTTCCTGGAAGGCCGACCGTTGTGGATGTCCGGATTCGGGACACGTGATTCACCCTTTCTCATTTACCTATGTTCGGATAAAATCTCAACGCCCCTAGCGTTGTCCCGCTCGTGTGTTGGAACAAGTTGGGGGGATGATACATTGATTAGGTCTGAGGTCTCCTTTCCTAGGAATGACCTCCCTCTTTTCTCCAGAAATCCAGGCCCAATTATGGATGCCTGATTCTTGGTTAACGCTCCCGCAAGACAACGAATTGTGGTTGAGCATGCTAAACCAAAAGATGCAGATAAATATATTGATTCATACAGATGGATCAAAGTAGCGGAAGCAAAATGTTTTGGGAATGGCAAAACAAAGCCCTTAGGGATTAGCGTGCTGAATGAGTCTTTCTAATGCCGCTACCCTTTGGCTGGTGGCCTCCAGAGCTGCTTCTCACTCTCTGTGTGCCCTCTCTTCGTCGGCGGTCGCAGCGTGCAGTTCGTCGATTCTGGCCTGTGCACGCTCCCGCTCGACCTGAATTGTGACCATTTGTTGGGCCGCCTCCGTCAACTGTACCTGGGCGTCAACCAGTTGGGCTGCTAGTTGCTCCACAAGCTCGGTACACGTTGCGACGAAGGCCTCCTTCTCTGCCGCCTGCCCTTCGAGGCGCCGGACTTCCTGCTCCGCCGCGAGGAGCGCCCGCGTGCTCTCCGACATGTCCCGACTTTGTGTGACGTCGGCACGCCGGCAACTCTCGCGCATCTTTTCGGCCATGAAATCACGGACCGTTAGATGGAGGCGTTGAGCATCAGCTCCCCCGGCACACAGGAAGCGCAGCCAGGTTTGAAGTGATCCCATGCGCCCCAGTCACTCCGACGGGTCTCGCTTGAGGAAGCGCTGGATGCACTTCCACCCCCTACGGCGCGTTATCCGGCTCTCCTCGACCGCCTCCGTGTCTGAGTCGTCCATCTCCTCGGGATCGGCAGGCCGGTAGGCAGGGAAGGCAGCCAGCAGGTCTGCTGCAGGGTCCGCCCCTGGGAGGTCCTCACGAGGGATAGGTTCCCCAACATCCGGGCGACCTTCTTCTCTCTCCCCAGCGGCGCTGACACCCTCGTCAGCCCCCAACCTCTCTCCGATGTCAGCACCGCCGACGTCCGTAGCCCCTTGATCAGCAGTTGGTGGGGCCGGCTCGGTTTGGGAAGTCTGTTCCGGAGCAGGCGGCATGTCTGCCACCGGTCCACTCATGGATGGCTCGGGTTCGGCAACCCGACGAGCCTCCAGTGTTGAGATCGCTGCGCAGGGCATGCCATGGTTAGTCACGGATCGTCAACGGCAAGCACCAGCAGTAAAGTAGGGAGACTTACGAGAGTTCAGAGCGTCATCTTCCGCTATCCCGGCCGCCGCAGGAACAGTTGCAGCAGGGGACCCCTTAGCGCTTGTCAGTTCAATGATGGGTGTCTGGCCCCCGCCTTGTCCTGCTGGCGCCTCTCCTACTCCCGCCGAGGACGCCTGACCGACATCCGTGTGCTCCTGAGAAAGATGGAGAAATGGGTTAGAAGCTGCATAAGAGAGTGGATGAAGCAGATTGAGTCGGGATAGAAGCGGACCTCGAGGAGCTCAGTGACATCAACGTTGTCAGAGCCGGCCACCTCGCCGCTCTCCCGTGGGCTCCCCCGATGGGACCTTCCCTCGGAGCCTTCATCCTCCCTCGTCTCCTCCTCTTCCTCAGAGTCGTTACTGTCATCTTCTCCCGGCGGCATCTGTTTCGGAGCGGGCTCGAGACCGAGCATCACCTTCACCAGAAGGGATGGCTCCGCGCGCTGACCACGTTGGCGCGCGTACTCGTCCATGGCCGTCAGATACGCATACTGCCGGTTGAAGTCCACTCTGTCGGCAATCTGGAGGCGCCCGACCTCTGGCAGATAGATTCCTTCTCTGAGTATCTTTCTCCAGATGGCGTCGGTCCCCAGTGACTGCCGCAGAGTCATCCAGGCCGACCACAGCGCCGGGAAGACCGCATCATGGGAAGGTTCGAGCAGACGTCTCACCTGCTTCTCGGGCCGCTCGTCGATCACCGCACGTGCCCCCTCTCTGGGCGCTGAGGTCGTGGCGGCAGCTCGCGATGTGCCCGCCGCCGAAGTCCCTGCCCGCGCCGGCTCCGCTGTTTGGCGCGCCTCCGTTCTCCCCCGTGTGGCGGCGCCTCGCCTCCTTCCTTGACGCCCGGTCTCCGCACGGGTAACCTCGAGCCGCCGAACTAGCTTCCGTAGAAGCCCCTCTGGGTACGCGATGGCCCAATGTTCGGCGTACTCGGTTGCCAAGCCTGCGTCAACTCCGGTAGGAGGGAGAGTGATGACGTCGCCAGAGCCGAAAGCGGCAAACATCAGCCACATCTGACGAAGGACGCCAGGGTTCGTCTCCTCCCGGACAGCAGTGAATACCCTCTTCGGCATCCGTTGAAGGCACCCGAACTGCCTGGCGAAACGGGTTGGCACGTAAGGCTCGCAGATCACCTTCCCGTCGATCCGAGCCACGAGCACCCCGCCCCGCATGTTCAGGAAGTACTCATGCTGCTCCAGCGGACCCTGCCCGTTGTCGATCATTTGGCCAACAGGAGTGGGGAACGGACTGAAGTTGAAGTTGGCGTGATTGCCAATCCGGATCCGCACGCCCTCCTCACTTAGGGTCATCGGAGCGACCCCCACGATGTTCAGCAGGGAGGGTCGCAGGCCGTTGCCCGGAGGAATGATGGCGTTCAGAAACGTGTACCCACCGAGGTGAGCAGCCACCCAGCCGTGGAAGAACTGAAAGGGCCCACAGATCCTTCGTGGCGACCCCCCTCGTGAGATGCGTCCCAGGATGCAATACAGCCTCGCCAGCACTGGGACCCCGAGGTTGTATCTCTTGTTGGCGGCCATAGCGCCTGCCATCGCCAGTGTCGCCGGGCGAACGCCCATTCTCGCGTCCCGCACCGGCAGGAGACACCCACTCAGAAAGGCGGCCAGGAACGCCGCGTACCGGACATTTGGGTCCCGGGCCTCGATGACGCGGTACCCCCATGAGCGGTAGTCGCCCGTCTCCAGGACCCGCCAGTACGACCCGTTCCGGCTCCTCTGAGCTGCGGTCGGGCACCGCTTCCCCCTGCCTGGCATCTTGACCGCCGGGTCATGCTCCAAGAACTGGCCGAACCACTCCTTGTAGGCTATGTCCTTCTGGATGTCCTTGATCCCGAGCCGCTGCGTAGCCAGGTCAAGCAGATGCCAGGTCAGGATGGGAGTCTGTGACCTGTCTTCCCAGATGTTCTTCGGGGGCAGGAACTCATCGTATTGGTAGCCCTCCAGCAGGATACCTCCGATGCAGTGGATGTCCCAGAGACCGATGCCGACCTCCCCATGGTGAAGATGGAAGGTGTTGGTATCCGGAGACCAGCGGGTGAACAGATCCGGCCCGAGCTCGGACTGCTGGTAGAAATGGAACTGCGACGTCCACACCGCCTCAAACAGGCCGATGTACCGCAGCTCCTCTGCGAAGTGATCGCAAGTGTGGCGTACCCAGAACGCCCAGGCCCACTCACTGGTGAAGTTGCCCCCAGACCGCAAGTCCCAGTCCTTCAGCCAGCCCTTGGTGTCGTCAGTGACACTCTGGCGATATGTGCTTGAGTAGAGGGCTGGAGAATTCTCCGCAGTAGGCTCACCCCCGTCAATGGTCCGCGTCCTCGGGTTCAGGACATGGACATCCAAGTGTCTGGTCTCCCTGGCAGGATGCCCATTATTGGTGATGTTATAGCGGAGAAGATCGTCCTCCCGGGTCACCCAGGTCCGCGGCGCATCAATCTCGAACCCTGGCACCGGAACCTCATCGAGGATGCCGAAGTTCCAGAGCGGCAGGTTGTCCGACAGTGGATATGTCTTCTGGGCCGGCGTTAGTAAGTCGAACAAGGATTGATTGTTGGAAACAATCTCCTTGGCTCCGTAAACCTCCTCGTTCGTCGCCATCTCAGCCCTGCGAGTGGCGGCATCCCCCTCATTTCCTCGATGCGCGGCCATCTCAGAAGTTTCGGGAGTCGTGCGGGTTAAGGGATGAAGCGTGCGGGATCAGACGAGGCTGGTAGAGAAGTTTGAAGGTTGGCGCACAATCCAAGTGGACGGCGCGCAATTGGGAAGACTGTCGCGCAAAGTTCCGGGTTTTCGCGCAAAGACAGGCGAAATCCGGACGGTTTTGCGCGCCGATCGGGCGAATTTCGCGCCGGAAAAGGCAATTTCGCGCACGAGAGCGTTGGAGCCTATCGCGCGGAAGGCCTGAGTACGGAACGCGGGACCCAGGGCCCCTATTTATAGGCGAGGCCGGGGTCCGCGCTGTGCGGAAAGCGTTTTGCGCGACCGCAGCGGCGAATTTCGCGCCCGGCGCCCCTTTTTGCGCGCCTAAGACCCGCGCCGCCCAGGACTTCGGCATTCCGGTGTCTCCCTCGGAACCCGATCGTTGCGACCTCTCGCCGATCAGATTCCGAGGGGGGGATTTTGTAGACGCCGGAAAAGTCCGTTGTTCCCAGACGAAGCTCCGGATGCGGAAAGCGAAGGGATATTTGGAGTCAGAGGCACGTTCTGGAGGGCCCGGAGGACTTGCGCGAAATTTCAGAAGGCTCGCGCGCAAAGTTGAGTTGCGGCGCGCAATCCTTCCGGGATGCGCGCAATGCGCTGGGCCGGCGCGCTATTTTGCGCGCCCGCGGCCTGCGCGGCTCCTTTGCGCGCCGGGTCCTGATTCTGCGCCCGCGAAGCGAATTGCGCGCCCGAGACCGGATTCCGCGCCCGGGGTTACCTATAAATATAAGGCGACCCCCGACGTTTTGAAGGTTGCGAGAATCCGAAGCGTCGCTCGTTCGCGCAATCCAACCCCTTCCGCGCGCAATGCCGATCTTCAGGTAACCTCCTTTCTTTCGCGCAATAGAGCCTTGGGGTCCGCCTTCGCGCGCAATCCCCTTGGCTCCTTTCCTTTGAATAAATTTCAACCCGAAGGCCTTTGCGCGCAAAAGAAGCTTCTTGCGCGCAATTTCCCCCGGGTGCGCGCAATCCAGCCCGATTGCACACACCCCCCATTTCCAAAGTGGCCATTCGTTAGAGGATGAGCCGTTGCCCCCGCGCGCTACCCGAAGCCCGGTGCGCGCAATCCCAATCATCCGCGCGCGAAGCGCTGGCCCAATTGCGCGCCAGCCCGCCATTTTGCGCGCCGACCCGCGGTTTTGCGCGCAAAGCTCCTCTTTTGCGCGCAATCCGCCAGGGTCGCCTCCCTTGACCCCCTGAGGGTACCCGCCTGCGTGGCGCCCGATGATCCTCATCCTAGGTGCCCGCACCGTGCGTTGTCTTCCCGTGCAGCCTTCCAGGCTCGTGCGAAGTGACACGGACCCATCGGCGGCAATCATTCGTCCAGCATGACGTTAAACTGCATATTCGTCCAGCATGACGTTAAACTGCATATTCGTCCAGCATGACGTTAAACTGCATATTCGTCCAGCATGACGTTAAACTGCATATTCGTCCATCATGACGTTAAACTGCATATTCGTCCAGCATGACGTTAAACTGCATATTCGTCCTGCATGACGTTAAACTGCACAATGTCCAGCATGACGTTAAACTGCACGACGTCCAGCATGACGTTAAACTGCACATCCGTCCAAGCTGCACGACGCTAAACTGCCTAGCCCCCATCGTCCGCACTGTAAGACGTTAAACTGCCAAGTGTTTCGTCCTCAACACACGACGTTAAACTGTACGTCGTCCGGCAAGACGTTAAACCGTCCGCTTCGTCCTCAACACACGACGTTAAACTGTACTTCGTCTGGAAAGACGCTAAACCGTCCGCATCATCCGATCCCGTGCTCTGCACGCAGGGTCTCCCCTGGTTTGGATGTGGCCCCCACCCGCTCGTCTCTGCAGGGATGTCAGGATTGTCCCTCTTTTGTGACGATTTAATGGGAGTGGCTTTTCCCTATGGGGGTAGGGTATTACAAACCCCTAGTTTCTCGTGGGAGGCTGCACATGTGTATCTCCATTGCGCCTCCCCACTGCCGAAGCCAGTAGAGGGTGTGACTGGGATCGAGGTGTCTTCTGATTTCGGTCCAAGTCCCTTCCAACTGAGTTTTGCCGCATCCGGGCAGCCTCAAGTGCGTAAGTCCTGACAGAATGAACTACGTGGACTTTGATCCCTGTCTTCTAAACAGGGTACGTAGGAAGCCTTCTTGAGGTCCAAGCCCGCCACCTGGTCGTCCCGGTCGTATTTACGTCGGTTCGTCCATCAGTGGACCCCTACAGGGTTCATGCTTGCGTCGATTCACCTATGAATCCGCCCCTGTGGGAGACTGCCCGTGTGTATCTCCACGGTGCCTCCCCACAGCCCCCCTTTTCCATTTCTCCTTTTATCGTCCAGCATGACGTGAAACTGTGATCCACCCGGCCGTTCCATCCCCCTCTGTGCGAGGTGGTTCGGTTCAATCCTCCGCCCGGTGGCCTCGACCTCTTCGTGAGTCGGCTTGCCGACGTCCAGCATGACGTTAAACTGTATACCCGAACTACGTTGACTTTGATCCGTGCTAACGCGCGGTACGTAGGAAGCCCCTACGGGGTCCAAGCTCTTCACTCCATCATCCATCCTGATCCTTACCCGGGCCACCACATCTCGGTGGGGTCATGCCACTTCACTCCACCCCACGTTACTTGGGAAGCCGCCCATGCGCTGGCCCCAGCATCGGAGGTTCCCCGCAAGGGGTTCTGTCATCTGATCCACTTTTCGTGTTGATCGGTCCGATGCCGTCCCCGCTGGACGTTAAACTCGTGGCATACCCCGTGTTAAACATGGGAAGCTGAGGAAAACCTCAGGTGACACAGTTCCCTGCACCCAGTACGGGATGCCTCAGGCCATCATGCCTTCGAGAACCCCTATTAGGGACGGAAGACAGACGTGCAGAGCCGCAGTGTTATGACACGCCCCCAGCACCCAGAGCCACCCGGCCTTCTCACTGCAGGTTGCTGCCCCGCCCAGACTCCTTGGAGCGTCCGGGCGGAAGCAGCGTAATTAACCGGTGTCCATGAAGATATGGCGCCGGGAACGAGATTCACGAACATTCTTAAGTCTATGAGGGAGACCCGGATTAGGCGACGAGTTCCGAGGAGACGTCCAAGGAAGGAGGAGCCGACATCCCATCATCCCGGTTTCGATCAAGGAGCAGACGCCCCTGAATAAGGGACGAATGCCGCCCGCCCTTGGAAAGCGGGACTGCGGGACCACAAGCTGCGCGCCCATCCCCTCGGGTTGACGGGTGCACGCGCGAACGCGTCCTGGCGGAACAGCGTAACCCGACGCACATCCGCACCGAAACAGTAATATTAGGTAAATTAGTTCCACAAGGTAATACTAACTACTCCTAATATGGATCATTTTTATCTGATACCATATCATGGAAATAATAATGAATAACAAATGATCATTAAAAATGGAGAATTTTAAATATATAATTACTGAATGAATTTCTACTATTGATATAGCTTATTTTCTATAAATCCTCATTGGTTTATTCAAGTTCTTAAAATAATAAATTGAATTTTATTATATAATAAATCATGAATAAAATAGAGGAATTATATAATTTTCTATACTATAGGATTTTGTATGTATTGTTCACTTAGAGGTGATATCATAGTATGCAAAGTTAAAAAAATATGTTTGAGCCTCTGAGTTGTGGCTTCCTCCACTCTCACGCACCTAGGGTTTCCACTCTAAAGTTTTCTCCACCCCTCCTCCAATGTGGATTATGGTGGGTAGGCGTATTATGCTTTTTGTTCTCGGATTGACGTCAGTGTGTCTCAATGGAATCATTAACGTGGCTTTCATCTTCGTCTTTTCGAAAGTGGCTCGGGGTTATCTCTGGCATTGCATGGATCTCAGATCAGTGTCAACACATCTTGATCCTAACTCTATCATGGAATGGATTCTTCATTTCCATTGTGGATCTAACTATGATGTAACTTGGAGGTGGTGGGTTTTTTGGTTTTTTATTTTGACAGTGGGTTTCCAATTTAGGTGTTATTTTATTCCTTTTGATGGAGTTGAAATTGGAGAGTATGTTCGTGGATTTTCAGCATCGACAACTTTTATTATTCCATGTCATTCTCTATTGGTTCTCTACATTGTTTCCTATGGGTTTCCTTCTTCAGAAATCAGTGAGTGTTTTTCTGTTGTTCATATCTGATTGAATCTACTCTTAGAGAAGCATTTATAGTGCATAGTGGCCCGGACCCCACATCAACGGTGTTTCCAAGCTATCGCGTTAGATCATATATTACTACGTGACAGAGGATTGGATTCATGTTTATGGTTCTTCTTTATGGAGGGTTTTATAACTATGGGGGCGGTGGGAGTCATATAGAGAATTATTGGGTTTTTCTCGGATGTTATCATCATTGGAGGTGCATCTGATTCATGAATTCATTATAATGAAGAGGTTTTTCTGTTTTTACGGTTTTATATGTGCTGCTGAGGAATTTTTGACATTGTAGAGTGAAATTATTATTTTTAATTGCATCATGGATCAATGATTCATCTATAAAGGACTATGAAACTAGTTCACCTACGTGGGACAACTTCAGATGAGGTTTAAGGTAGTGATTTTTCACTTAGTCATTGCAATCTAGATTCAGATATTTTACATGGTATGGAATTACCATCAGTACTAGGACATTGTTTCTATGCATGGGATAACTATAAGAGATGTGATGAGAAGGTGTATTATGGGAATAATGTTTTTGATGTTGGGTATGAGAATATAATTATATACACGAATGATGTTTTTTTTCCTTGAACTCGTAGATCATAGATGATTAGTTGTGTTTAGTCGCTGATTTCATGTTGGGATCCCCTCAACCATTAAAAGGTTGTTTGTGACAAAAAAAAATAATTTTCAAGCCATAGTTTTTATAGTTGGCACATTTAATAACGTTATTGAACCACGAGGTATTTAATAACACAGTAAAATTTTTATATTAAAAAGTAAGATATATATTGTGTTGTGTTATTTCTAGTTGGATCTAGTGTAAGTGGTATTGTTTATATTATGGGCTCGCTAAAAAAACTCACATATATACATTGATTACAAATATGGGTCTCTAGTATAATATATATATAGATATATATATATGGGTATTTTAATAACATAATAGTATTGATACTAATGTCTCCACTATTTACATCATATTATCATTAGAGTATATTTCATATAAAAATGGTATATTAGTTTCATGATATATTTTGAACATCAATATATTATAATGGAAATCATAAATAGATTTCTTATTTTCTAGATATATCATAATATTGAGACCCAAATAATTCTATAATATCAGGTGCTGTGAGATTATATGAATTGATACATGTGGTCATGAGTTTCTCCCATGGTAATCTCAAGTCGATGTGATTATGTGGTCCATCCCATGAATATGAAGTCCACGACTAATAGGTTTTATTGATTATTCCTAGATGAATACATCTTTATTGGTCTCTCATCATTTGATTAGTATAAATGTGAACAATTGGATAGTGTGCAATGATGAATGAAAAAACCCATAAAATTTATTTCATTGAGAGTGAGACAATTTTTGGGTAATTCTATTATAGTATGTCATTTGATAAACGATCAGTATATAATTATTTAATTGTGATTTGACAAATAGATATCTCATTATCCAATGATTGAAAGTATTTCAGTAAAATCATAAAATCCTTCAAAATAGTACTTGAAGGTATTCCTTTCTCATATGGTCATTAAATATATAAATCCTAAAAAATATGATAAGATAAATGTGCATACAAGCTTATTATATTTTGAAAGATACCATTATTATATTATATAGTATATTTTCATGGGGGGATTTCATAACTATGAACATATTTATCTCTATAGGGGACTAGATGGGATAGTTGAAACTCCTTCGGGTCTATGAGTTATAACCATGTTTATTGATATAATTATGTTAATGGTATCTCAATAAGTGTATCCATAGGTTCCACTTATAAAGATCAGTACAAGTTCAAGAAAAAATTATCCCCACATACATGGGAAAATTTGCATCCGATATTGAATGATCATATCTAGATTACTTATTTCTATTATTGATGTTTACAATAATAGTGATTCAATTAATTTCTTGAAGTATTAACAAGTTATATTATTATAACTGTGAATATGTGAAAATATAATAATTTTCAATAAAAATAACATATTCCATGTTCATTAAATTATTTATAGAGCATAAAAGTAGAGTTCATTGTTAATATTTTACCATGTAACATATTAATTCATTATACATGAGTGATAAAATATTTTTTACATTTATTTAAATTAAAATTAAGTCATATTAATGCACTATATTTTGATATTATTTTTATTACTTTCTAATAAACAGTTTACAATTGTAAAAAGTATTAATTATTTAATAAAAATCATTTTATCCCCTTAAATAGTATACTCCACCATTTTTCCAAAACATATATCATTACTCTCCTCTATAAAGTGTTTTAATATCAATAGACAAACTAAAAATAGGTTTGAATTCATCATACATCCTTCAATTAGTATATATTCTTCAGGTGATCAAAGGAACATTAATATAACTTCAATTTACTATGACATAACTATTAAATTGAGGATCACTGTTTCAAAATATATCATTCACATGTGGATGATCTAGATGATTCTTGTCATTCTATTGTTAACCAATGACATAATGACAATGAGTGGATAAATTTAGTGATATCAAATAGACATGTTACTATTTATAGATTCATTCAAATTTCAAATCATTGTCCACATTGCACATATCTGATAAAATTTGAAGAATTATATTATTTCACAATTATTAATTTTAATTTCCCATAATCCTTGGTGAAATTTGTAAAATGTGTTTTTTATTCTATATTCTTTATAATAATGAAAATCCAGGTAATTAAATTATTTCATATTTAATGCTTCCTTTGTGCCTTGGGTTCCATCAAATCCCAATTATAATGATTTTCTTCTGTGGATAATGACAAATTTAAAATATTTCTTTGACATGTTTAATGTTTTATACATCAATGATGTCCCATTTATGATCATATTATTTCATTCTAGGATATATGATGTTATATCAATACTTATAATTTTAAAATTAATTTTAGGACCATTTTAACAAGATTATTATTCATTGAGTCATGTTCCTCAATATTCATTTTCTCTAATAATTTATTGGAATATTATAATTTTTCCCCATATAGTGTATTAAAGAATACATCTTCTTTCATTACAAATTTACCATTAAAATTAAATATGGAAATATATGAACATGGATATCATATCTACTATAGTTTTTTGAATATTATGACGTAATAATATATAATAATATTTATATATTTCCTATCTATATAGGAAGATTATATTATTAAAAATATATTTGTTTTCATTGATATAATTAATTAGATAATAATTTAAAATAGATGTTTTTTTACTCTATATCAATTAGTATTAGGGAATTTTTTTTAATTGGTATTATGAAAAAAAATTTATAGTTCAATTCCTTGGGATATTTCCATTTATTTGATAAATATTTTTTTCGTAAAGTATAGGATTTGGAAAATTCCAAAAACAGAATACAACTTTGGGTTCAAATTTTAAGATGAAGGAACTTTTTGTGATGTAGATATGGTCGTTAGATAAAAAAAGTTTTCTAACCGTATAAACTCAATATTCACTATGTTTATAACTAATGGGACTAAGTAGAAAAATAGTTTGAAAGTACTTGATTCAGCCCTCTTCTAATGGGATTTCTGAGGTTCCTTTTCCAGTGTTGTCAGATGGGTTTTATTAGATATGGTATATGATAGGGACATCTTCAACAACATTCAGATCAATCACGCATTTACATATGGAAAATAATGGTTTTCATGGTGCTGATAATGTTCTTATTTTAACCATTTCACTCCTTTATTTTCTTCCACTATTATATATTTTTTCTTTTGTTTCCATTTATTGTTGTTGGTGGTTCTTCTATTCCATGGTTTTATCTTCAATTTCATTGTGTTATTCCAGGAATGACGCCATTTTGGTCAGGTTTTGTAAATCCCATGGTGTTTTGTATTTTTTATTGGCCTTAGTGATGATAGATCTATCGTGGTGATAATTTTTCATTGTCGTGTTATTCTTGGACACTTGAAAATTTCATGGTTCATCATTTTAAAAATTTCTTGATGATTCCCTCTCTATCAATAATCGTCTATCATTATACTGGTGTGAGTTTTAATTAAGATTATAGTGTGTTCTATAATTTTTTGTTTTTATTGTGTGGTTTTCAGTTGTCAGAACCTATTTGTAGTCACACTGATTTTTTGTGCCTTACCGTCCATCATGATTGAATGTATTTGTTTCCATTCCCAATAATAATAGAAGTGATTAAAAATTCCTAATAAAATAAATATAAGAATGTATAAACTAATGCATCACAAACACTTATATGCTTTCCAATTGATAGGGTTTCAGTTTTATGAATAAATTCCACAATATAATAGATAAAGATAATAATTGGAATTGGTATACTCTAAGTCCAACAGATCAAGAGAGTATGATTTCACTACCATGTATGTGGACTAGGATTTATTTAGTTGTTAAATGTATAGTTATACTCAACTAAAACTCTATTAATTTCTTATTCGATTAAGGTTATTTTTCATATTTGAAATCATGAATGTGTTTAATTCTTATATATTTCTCATCATAGAAATTTGATATGGAATAATAATTGAAAACTACCTTGTAATGACCCGAATCCGGAACCACTCAACTGGTTCCCCTTACATGGTTTTCCACATGACCTCAAGCACATTTCTCCAAATGCCAGAGGCTGCCGACTAGCAGTGTGGGCCTTGGTGAGTCATTGGGGAAACTATGCCCTCATTTGGTAAGGTATACAATGAAAAGGAAATAACAGTCAATAGAGGAAGTAGTAAAAACACACAATAACTGAAACTAAATAGCGGAAGTAATGTATAACATAATAATGATGAAAATGTTGTAGCATGTACATGTATCTAAGGAAAGTATCAAACACAACAACTTGCTGAAATACAATTGAGAACAAAGTACTAAAAGTAAACAACAACTCTACCAGAATCGCTAGCATAGGCTCGGTCCTATGCTCTCTAGTTCCATCTAGCAATCATATACCATATGTACAAGGGCCACATTCCTGATCCACACCTACAACCATATAACATGTTTGGGCCGAAAAGTTGGACCCAAATAGGGTGTCAGACAAGTCCTTGTAGGCAATCACCACAAGATCTGTTCCCTACTGTCAGTGAGCATATTTGGAAAAAGTAAATGAAATTAATGCACTAGAGAAACATGAGTACACTAATAAAACAATCCTACAAATCTCAATCCACATTTATATGGTAATTTAATTTAGTCATTTAATTATCACCCAAGGAATCTAGAAACAGCTCTACACTCTCAAAGCATAGCTAGTAACACAACATGTATCTCAGCAGACTACCTAATCTAAAAGCAGTACAAAACACAAGCATGGTATTTGGCTTGGTGGACTCATCACAACCAACCAAACAAAATTCACACTGACTCATCGGGTGGCTCATACTGGTAGACCCCTATAGTCAAGTAATCATACAATGGCATAAACACTCTAGGAAGCACTCACCGTCACATCCCATGTGGTCTTGCAATGATAGGTATAGACTCTATGATGAAGCACATATATCTAATTCCCCCTATATTCTCTATATGTAACTATGGAAATTCTGAGGAAGTAAGAAGTCCAATTCTTATAGTTCCTACAAACAATACTAATTTATAACAGACTCTCTAGGAAATCCCTTAATCGTCAATTCCATCTTTAGTCTATTGCACCTGGATAACACAGCCCTGAGTATTCTAGTCATGCATAATAGACTGTCAACATCCCTATGTAAGTTCAAAAACTACATGGATAAAAGCTACAATGCATCCAAAGCATATAAACAATAGGAATTACATGCAATCAATCATCTCATGGTAGACTATCAATGCAATAAGGTATGCCTCATAGGAAACCTAATCCAAACAGTGGTAAACAACCAAAACAAGGGAAAGACCCATGGGGTGATCCTAAAACATGCTAACAAGAAATCATTAATCATCTAATAACTTCAAGCATACAAGCAATCTAAGGCAGACAATAATACAGGTTCAATACCCTAACCCGAGATACCCGATACATGGGAATCTGACACTTTTTTCCCCAAACAATCAAGGACATTCAAGTTAGGGAAAAAACTACCTACCTCGATCCTAAGAGATCAATATACATGAACTTTGGCTTGTGAATCGGCCTAGAACATATAATATCTACAAAAACTTCTAAAACATTCATCCTTAGATAACTCTCATATGAGAAAGAATCATGAATTATGGCCATGAAAGAACCAGAAACTCACTGATGCGATTCAATTGCAACAGACGATGTTCGATTCAGATAACTAGTGATGGATCGGCAGATCAGAGAAGATTTGGCCTCCTCGGATGCTCTGGACGTAATTAGGCAAAGAAGAATACGGAAATATGGATTAGACGCGACCTGGGTCTTTTTAATGAAATAAAATGAAAAGTACATGGTGTGTACTTCTTCAATAAACGGAGTGTACTCACCTTTTATATACAATGCATTATGAAGCCTCCACATCATCCCTACAAACCATGTGTTTGGACCATACATGGCTAGAACACGGCCTCGTGCGGGATCAAAGTACACGGCGTGTAATTATAAAGTACATGGTGTGTACTTTGAAAATTTCCATATTTTCCACTTTTCAAAAAAATTGTATTGAAATGGAAAAACATACCTGAAATGAATATTTGGGTTCCTACAAACATCCCCCCTTAAATAAATTTGTCCCTGAATTTCCATAACAAGGTTGCGAAGAAGAAACCTAGAACAACGTTGGCCACTATGATCGCATATCGGCCTCCCTCTGCCATGTCTCGTCCTGCACACGGTCGTGGTACCATTACACCCATACTAGAGGAACATATCATCCACAGAGTACCTTTGCACTATGATCAAAAAAATTTATAGGATGCTTCTCGAACTATGCATCCTGCTCCAGCTCACCCTCCTAGGGTTGAAAGACATGAGACGGGTCTGAGAAATAGCGTCAAATATGAGAAACATGGAAGACAACATGCATATCCGGGTACCTCTACGGTAACTGAAACCTATAAGAAACCCGCCTAACTCTCTCAAGAACCTCAAATGTCCCAAGGTATCTTGGTGAAAGATTACCATGTCTCCTAAAACTCTTGTGTCCCTACCATGGGGTAACACGTAGGAAATCCTAATCTCCGACCTTGAACTCCAAAGGTCATCTCAGCTGATAAGCATAAGATTTTTGCTGAGACTGTGTAGTACCCTTCCTTTTCTGAATCAAATCTACATTTTCTGTGGTCTCCTGGAAAAGGTGAGGTCCCAGCAAAGCTGCCTCTCCTACCTCAATCCAACAAAAGGGTGATTGGAAAGAGCTACAATACAAATACTCATAAGTTTCCATCTGAATACTTGCATGAAATCTATTATTTTAGGAAAACTACACTGGAGTTATATATTTCCCCAAAGAACCCCCAAAATCAAGGAAGCATGATTGTAGCATGACCTGTAGCATATGTATCCTGCGCTCTGACTGGCCATCTTTCTGAGGGTGGTATGTTGTACTTAGATGTACCTGTACACCCAAATCCCTCTATAGCCCTTGCCAAAAATGCAACGTAAAGCAGGAATCTCTATCTGAAATGATAGCACTAGGAACCCCATGCCAGCATACAATCTCAATGATGTACAACTCTCCAAGATAATCAAAACTGAAGATCTCCTTGATCAATAAGTATTGAGAATCCTTCGAGATCCTGTCAATGACAACCCATACCACGTCATTATCTCGAGGTGGTCTCAGTAACCCTATCACAAAGTCCATCACTACATCATTCCACTTCCACTCGGGAATAGGTAGCTGCTGTAAAATCTCTGCTGGTCGCTTGTGATATTCCTTCACCTGCTGACAGGTAGAACATCTCATGACAAAACTAGCCACATCTCTCTTCATACCTGACCACCAATACTGGCAGTGCATATCATGATACATCTGGGTGACGCCAGGATAAACTTCCCAAACTGAGGAATGGAAGTCTCATGTCAGCTCCTCGTGTATATCTACTAGCACCCATAGGCATCCCTGGAAATGCAAGATCTCACCCTCACCTACAGTCCATCCTGGAAGAGGTTCCTCTCCTGACACGCTTTCCCGTAGGACAAGGCCTTCAGAATCTGATAGTTTCCTCATTCAAACATGGTCATAAAGGGAAGTGGTAACAGCTACAAAATAAAGAAAATTCAGACCCTTTCGGTCATGCTTCTCCAGATTCATTTCATGGAACATAGCCATAAGCTTCCACTCGTTGTTGTCCTCCTGAACTACCTGTATCTATGTCCTCCTACTCATAGAATCTACCACATCATTTCCATTCCCAAGAGTATACGCAAGATCGAAATCCGAAGACAGTAGGTACTCAACCCACCTCTGTTGTCTCAAATTCAAGTCACGCTGTGTGAATATATAATTGAGGCTCTTGTGGTTAGTATATACCACAAAATTCTCTCCCAGAAGGTAATGTCTCCAACGACACAAAGCATGAACAACTGCATCCAACTCCAGGTCGTGCATATGATAGTTCTTCACATGTGGCTTCAACTGCTGAGATCCATATGTAACAACACGATCCTCCTGCATAAGTATTTCTCCATGCCTGATGCCAGATGCATCATTGAAAACATTATAACTCTTGCCCACCTCTGGAAATACTAGAATCGGTGCTGAATTCAATCTCCCCTTATGCTCCTGAAAGGATGAATCGTAGGATTTTGACCAAACATACTTCAACCCCTTCTTATTCAAGGTCAACAGTGGTGCTGCTAAGCTTGAAAAGTCCTATATAAACCACCTATAGTAACCAGCAATCCCTATGAAGCTTCGTACCACGAAGAATTTCTTCAGCTGCTCCCAGGTAACTACTGGTCTTACCTTTTCTGGGTCTATTGATACTCTTTTCTCTGAGTTTACTTTACCCATGAACTGCCACTTTGAGAGCATATCATATAACTGATGCACCCTCAGTGTACATAGAACGATCACAAGTTGGGTTGCATGGTCGTGTAGAGTGTGAGAGTACACCAAGATGACATCCATGAAAACCACCACGAACGTATTAAAGTATGGATGGAAAAATATGTTCATCAGCACCATGAAAACTTTTGGTGGGTTTGAGAGGAGGAACGGCATAACCAAATACTCATACAGACCATACCTGCTTCGGAAGGCTGTAAGAGTTATATCAGATGGTCTGACATGCAATTGATGGTATCCAGATCTCAAGTTGATTTTCGAAAAAAACTCTTGCTCCTCGAAGTTGTTCAATGAGATCATATATCCATGGAAATGGATATCGGTTCCTAATCGTCAACTATTTCAGCTTTCGATAATCCACAAAAAGCCTTAGTGTGTCTTCTGCCTTCTTTGCAAACGGGACAGGAGATCCCCATGGAGAAGTACGGGGCCAGTTTAAACCCCTTTCCTGCAACTCCTCCAACTGTTTCTTGAGCTCCTAAAACTAAGGTGTATCCAAACTATAAGGAGAAATGGACACCAGTTCCACTCCTGGCACAATCTTGACAGAGAAGTATACCTCTCGCTCCGGAGGAAAACCGGATAAGTCATCTGGAAAGACATCTGGATAGATATTGACTACATGAGGAAAATCTATATGAGAAGTCCCAATTTCATCCAGATATAAGCTAGATATCTAGGCTGTTACATTTCCCAACCCATGATGCTCTGGTCCCACTCTTCTCACCTGGGCATCCCATTCTCCCTTGTGAAGAAAATATTTGTCCTCCAATGATGTAAAACTCACCCTATGGTGATAGCAATTAACAAAGGCCTAGAAGGGAACTAACCAGTCCATCCTGAGAATGACATAACAGCCTGTCATTTCCAAACAAAGAATCTCCATTAAAAAGGAAACCCACCAACCTCAAGGTTGCAGTCTAAGCACTGACGCAGGCTAGCAGTTCTAATTCCCCAGGGAGTATTTAGCGTCATCATATCCTCAGAAGTATAAACTGTAAGTCTAAGGCATTCCACAGTATGAGTAAGAATAAATCCAAGAGAATCTCATGTATCAAAAAGTGCATAGGATAATACTGAGGCTACTAAAACCATACCTTGAAGTGATGAAGGTCCAGGATCCTTCTCCTGATAAATTTTCTCTATCACAAAAATTCTAGCATGCACTACGTCCCTGTGTAGTAGGTTGAGATCCCTGAGCTGACCCTCCCTAGGGGTGACCACTACGTCCATGGCCTCTACCATGGCCTGAATGACCTGAAGAACTCCATCATTTAGTCTTATGCGGAACTGGTAATACCGCACCTATACGTGGAGTCGAAATCGATCCTCCTTCCCTAGCCACTGGAAGAAGGACCATGAAGAAAAGCTGCAGAAGACCCATCTCGCCACATAATCGACACTCCACTGGGTCTCTCGGGCAGTGAGACATCTTATGGACATTTTATCCACACTGATAGCACACCACATGGTTTCCAGATGGAAGCTCTCATCTACTATAATAAATCCCTCACTTCCTCAACTCCGCTCGTGTAGACTCTCAGTGGCGCTTCTTACCGTCTACCTGAAAAGATTCAGCCCTAGAAGCTGAACCGCCCTAGTCCACAGCTCTAGTCTCCCTTAGGTTTCTCTCCATGATAAGCGCCTGGTTGACTATAAGAGTAATAGATATCAACTTGAAGACATTCAATTGTGATATGATGTTTGGTCTGAGGCCTTCCTCAAACTTCCTCACTAAAACAGCTCATCATTCCCCAGAATTGGAGTGAAACACCTGAACTCTATGATGCGAGAGGAATACTCCATAACTGTGAGAGTACCCTGCTGCAATTTCATATACTCTTTGGCTCTGTTAGCCATCAGCATCACTGGGTAGAAGTAGTCATAAAACGTATGCTATAACTCATCCCATTCCATAGCCTGCTGGCGCTCTGCCTGTGAAACCACATCCCACCATCTCTTGGTGGAATCTCACAGCATATAATTCATGATCTTTACTCTCCTATCCAGAGGTATCTACAGGTTCTCAATGATAGATATCATGGATTCTAACTATGTCTCTGCACCATGTGGTCCTCCCTCCTTTATTAACGTGGGAGGATGTTGTTGGTGAAAAATCCATGTCAGCTCTTCCATAGACGGGCCAGGATGCTCAGCTCCCTGGATATTCTGTATGAATCTCATGAAACCCTCTCTGAAGTAAGTGTCTGCACCAGTGTCTAGAATCACTGCAGGTGCCATGTCCGGAATGATTGGGGGAACTACTGGTAGCCCCAGGTCTGCCGTATCAGGCGTACGGTCACTTCTTGGTTCCTAACGTGCAACATGATGACGTCTTGGTGCTATAGCTCTGAAAAGTCAAAAGCAAACAATCCTTAATGATGAACATAGTTTCTAAATAAGAGAATAAAACAAAACAGGAGGGGAAAAAAATAAAATTCTAGAAAAACATGACTACACGGCGTGTTAGTAACACTACACGGCATGTTTTCTGGAAAATTTACCCTGGGCGTGTACCTTGGCAATGCATGGCTGTGTAAAACACCTAGCTATACGGCGTGTTCTTAAACTGCAGGGCGTGTACTAACCCCTTTTCTCCATACCCAATCACTCCTACATGGATAGGAACATGGTCTGTCAAAGTAGGAAACTACACGGCGTGTTTGTACACTACATCGCATGTCCGTATGATTTTCCCATATCCATGTCATTAGTCACATGGACTGCTACACGAACCACTACTACACGACATATCTACCAGGTACACAACATGTTTCCCTATGGATTTCCCCAACCCATGTATTCAGCTACACGGTGTGGTCACACAGCTCCCCTATGACAATACTACATGGTGTGTAAACTAGTACATTGTTTGTTCCTATAAGAACTTTCAAAACCCCGTGTCCTTGTCCACACAGTCAGTGACATGGCTAAAAACTACACGTCATGTATTCATGATGTGCACGCCATGTATTCTGAGTTTTTCCAGACAGTAGCTTCAGAACTGCACCGAAGCCCAGGAAACATAGACAATAAGCGTTAAGGTGCCAGATTCTGATCTATGGGGGCCTATACTCCCCACGAATAAAATCTTGGAATCATAACAATTCTTATAAAAAGTAAATAGTATATCAAACTCACGGCCAACCAAATTGTGAACCATAAGGGCCCATAAAACATCTACAGCCAAAGTTTAGCGTCTATGATAATGAAGATCTAAACAAATGATACCCTATCAACATGGTTGGTATTCTATCACATGAGCCATCACAACAGCATGCATCATCTATCACAAATTCTATCACAACAACATTCAAATTCTAATGCAACCTATATGGCATGGAAAAATGCAAGACATGTGATTTTATAACAAGTGCCTATATGATGCATGAGATAGCATACCCTCATCTCATCGGGTTGCCAAACAAATAGAACCACAATCATATATACAGTAATAGTACAACACAAGTGCACCACCCAATGGTGAAATCAAGTATATTTTAACATTTGCAAAATTTGAAAATTGCATCATTCGAGGTATTTTGTATTTTTCCCTATACACGAGTTATAGAACTCCCATGCACAAATACTTACCAGTTACATATTCCATCCTATCCCTATCTAATGTCACTACATAGTAATCAATATAAAATTAAGGAACATTACCTCTAATACCAATTTGTAACGACCCAAATCCGGAGCCACTCAATTGGTGCCCCGTACCTATTTTTCCACATCACCTCAAGCGCTTTTCCAAAAACTGTAGAGGCTTCCAACTAGTAACGAGGGACTTGGTGAGTCATTGGGGAAACTATTCCCTCATTTGGTAAGGTATACAAAGAAATGGAAATAACAGTCAATAGCGGAGTAGTAAAAATCATACAATAACATAAACTAAATAATGGAAGGAATGTATTATATAATAATGACGAAAATTATTCAACTTGTACAAGTATCTAAGGAAAGCAGAAAAAAAAAATGTGATGAAATACAAATGAGAACAAAGTACTAAAAGTAAATAGCAACTCCTAAAGCATCGCAAGCTTAGGCTCGGTCTTATGCTCTCTAGCTCCAACCAACAATCATGTACCTGATGTAGAAGGGCCACAATCCCTATCCACACCTGCAACCATATAACCTATTTGGGCCGAAAAGCAGGAACCAAACAGGGTATGAGACTTATCCCAATAGGCAATCACAACAAGATCTGTGCCCTACGGTCAGTGTGAAATTTGGAAAAAGTAAATGAAACAAATGCACCAAAGAAACAAGAGTACACTAATTATTCAATCATAAAAATCTCCATTCTCATTTATTTAGTAATTTAATTCAGTCATTTAATTAACACCCAAAAAATCTGAAAATAGATCTATATTCCTAAATCATAGTAAGTAACACAATAGGTATCGCATCAGACTACAAAAACTAAAATCAGTATAAAACACAGTCTTATTCATTGGCTTCAAGGACTCATCACAACCAACCAAAAAAAATTCACACTGACTCTATGGGTAGCTCATACTGGCAGACCCCTATAGTCAACAAATCATAAAAAGGAACAGACACTCTGGGAAGCACTCACCGTCAATTCCCATGTGGTCTTGCAACGATAGGTATAGACTCTCTGAAGAAGAACTGACGTCTAATTTCCCTTATAGTCTTGATACATAACTATGTACACTATGAGGAAGCACAAATTCCAATTACTATTGGTCCTTCGAATGATACTAATTTATAGCAGACACTCTATGGAAGCCCTTAATAGTCAATTCACTCTTTAGTCTACAACACCATGTTTACACAACCCTTAGCAGTATAGTCGTGCGTAATCAACTTTCAGCAGCCCCAAGTAAGTTCAACAACTACTTGGATAATAGCCAAAATTCATCAAAAGAATATAAACAGTAGGCAATACATACAATCAATCATCTTAAGGCAGGCAATCAATCAATAAGGTGTTCCTCATAGGAAACCTAAGCCAAATGACCGTTAATATCCAAAACAAGGGAAACACCCATGGGGTGACCCTCAAACATTCTAACAAGCAATCATTAATCGTCTAATAACCTTGAGCATACAATTAATCTATGGATGGAAATAATACAGGTACAAAACCCTAACCGAAGATACTCGATATATGGGATTCTGGTACTTTTTTCACAATAACTCAAAGACATTCAATGTATGGAAACAAACCACCTACCTCGATCTTAGGAGATTGATATACTTGAACCTTGGCTTGTGATTCAGCCAAGAATGGAGAAGATCTGAAAAAAGTATAAAATTTTAAAACATAGATAACACTCATAAGAGAAATAATCGAGAAAACATGGCCAAGGGAGAACCAAGAACACACCGCTGTGATTCTACTACAACCGACGACGTTCGATTCAAAGAACTTTTGATGGATCTGTGGCTCGGAGAAGATTCGACATCCTCGAACACTCTAGATGTAATTAGGTGAAGAATAAGACAGAAATAGGGATTAGACGCGACACCTATTTGTTTAATGAAATAAAAAGTAATGTACATGATGTGTACTTCTTGAGTACCCGGCGTGTACCCACCTTTTCCTTACACTGCATTAAGTGGCCCCCATATCACCCCTACACACTGTGTGTGTGGTGAAGACACGGCCTGCAAACGACCTCGCACGAGATCGATGTACATGGTGTGTCCTTATAAATTACACGACGTGTACTTAGAAAATTTCATGATTTTCCACTTTTCAACAAAAATGGCCAGAAAAGGAAAAACTTACTTGAAACAAAGATCTGGGTTCTTACAAACAACTAGTGAGATGATTGAATAATTATTTTATAAATCTTTCCTAATTAAGTTATATAGAAACATAAATTATATGGATATATTTATTCTTCACATAAAAGAATTTTTATGTATATAAAGCATTAATTATATCTACCAAAATAGATATAAAAAAATGGTTAGGCTAATGTTGTCTAATTTCACATCACAAATTTTCTTATTATCGTATTTTAATACAATGATGATTATAAAATCCCTTTAAATTATAAAACTATAATATTTGTAATGATACCTAATAATGAGGGAAATTGATCATGTCTATTTGCATTAAATAATAGATTTAAAAAAGTGTGTAAGGATTACACTCGTCTCTCACTAAGGGGGGGCCACCAGGCCTTAGTGTGCACCGCACTTTCCCTATCTAGGAAGATGGTTTTGAATCGCCTTGTGCATACTACATAGAGTGTCTGAGTCTAGAGGGACTCGATCCTGGGCCATTTATCTTAGAGAGAGAGGGGTACAACCAATAGGTACCACTCAACTAACACCCATTGGGCACTCATGTGTATATGGATGATTAATATATTTGATGTATTCTAAATTTGTTGAATTGTTTTATTGAATTTCATAATGAATATAATTATCTTCCCTAATGAAGTTACTATTATTTGTTTCATTAAAATCATAGCATTTAATGAAAAAATATCAAATAGTAATTATTGAGTAACCCCAATAGAATTTGATGAATTTAAGAAGAAAATTAAGGTCAATATTGAAAATGTATTTAAATGACATCTTACTTCACTATCATATGCACTAGTATTTTTTATCATAACAAAATGATGGATAGATTTGTATTTTTATTTATTATCCTTACTTTATCTAGATAGTGATAAATAATAAGTATCACATAACATGTATCATTGATCTATTTGATTAATATAGAGGGCCTCCATACTTCTTAACGGTGGATCCTTGATCAACATAATATAAATTAATGTTAAAGAGGGGTGATATTCCCATGAATGAATTTTTCTGAGATATTAAAAATCAATATTATTATTTACTCTTAATAGGGAATCCTACTCCACTGTAAAGTAAATGTATATGATGAATTCGTTTGTTATATTTTACATTTATAAAATCAATTTATTATTATTTAATTATATTAAAAAATATTCCTTAGTAACCGAGCATCATAAAGATAATTTATATTTCTTGTATGCCCTTATGAATGGTTGAATTGTATTATACATTGGGAAAATATTAATGTTTTATACAATGATGTCATTAATGAGTCATGTTATCACAATAAATGGTGTATTTATGGAACTGTCAATGAAAGGTGATGCTAAATAATTTCCCAATACAAATTTTATTATTATTATTTGATTACAAATATTTTATCAATTCATCATCAGATATTTTCTTGGAAAACCAAATCACACGTAATTGTGTGAGGTTCCTCTGAAAAAATGAACTATAATATATCTTTAAGCGGAATAATAATTATTTCATAATTTCGCTTGTACATAAATTAAAATGGAGTGGAAAGTGGTTATTTAAATACATTAATGATTTAATTATGATTTTGATATTATTACAATGCTAATAGAAATGGTAATTGATAATGTATCACATTAGTTGAATCCCCATGAGAAAAATTACCAAATACTTTATCCTGAGATAATATGTGTTATCTTTTCCAAAATGAATTACTAGAATTGAATCTGTAATGAATATTATGACATATATATTTTTCACCTGACTATAATTTATATAATCTCATTTAGTGATATGAAAATAAAACATATAAAATGGATAGATATTTTAAAATGATAAAATTTCTCAAAACACTAACATGAGAGGAATTTAATATTGTAGTGGTAGCTATATCATGAAATGATCATGAAACAATATCCATGATTCAGATAAAAGGTAAAAAATTATTAAAAAAATGAAAATTTTGGATATAAAAATGAAAATTTGTTGCGTGAAATCTTACAAATCAAAATATTAAATCATCCATCCATATAAATGTCATTCAGTCACAAATACGTGATAAAAATCCATGGAAGAATATGAAATGTATATAAGGTTTTAATATATAAACTAAAACGTTTATATGATATGGGAAAATTAAATATCTATCATCAAAAATATATATAAATAAGGTGATTATATATAATAAACATAGAACTACCTATACTAATCACCAATAAATCCTGAAAATCTATAGATATATTAGGAAATAATTTTGTTTGAACAAATAAGGGGATATTGTGGAATATGTATATTGATGCTTCATATGATTGTGTGTTTTGGCAGGGAATGTTAAAAATTAGTGGAATATGAATATATTTACCAAATATGTGTATAATTTGAAAAACATCACCATGGATTTCATTAGTATTCATCTTATAAACTCTGTATTATATAATTTGGTTTGAGTAATAGTTACGCTCTAATAAAATTATGCACATATCTTTCCTGTTTAATAAGGATTTTCACTTGATTGTCATGGAATATTGAAAACACTGAATGTGGAAAGGTGTAAAAGTTTAAGAAATCCAATTATATCTATTTAATATCATATTATCTCATTAAAACACATAAGAATCTTCAACCTACATTGAATAAATAGTTAAAAATTAATGTGGATTAGATCCTTCAGTAATTGGTTATTCTAAATGAAAATTGATATTTTAAAATATAAGTTAAGATAAAACCCAATTATTTTAAATGGTTGTTTAGATAAATATCTCTTCCATATAAATCCCATTATACAAATAGTTTACACTCTACATTTCAAATTCAATAATAGATGTTTGTAAATTAGAATTGATATTAAACTCTCATATGTTTGGATGATGTTAAGAAGGGGAATTTTCTAGCTCATGTTATTTTATAAGAAATGATATGGATTGAGAAAAATATTCAATGATAATTTTAATAATAACATTTCCATTTAATTATATATAATGATAATTCTATATTTTGATCATAGTGTGAATTTTTTAGTAAAGGGTTCCTTAAAATATTTCCATTGAAGAGGGTAATTTATTTATGAATGTAGTGGAGGATAACTATTTTATACATTCATCGCATTTGTATTAATTATCTTATTAGGAAAATATGATATATTATAGAACTTCTTCCAAACATCAATCAATAACATGACATGTTCCATATATATCATTTGAGGATATAAACATTATATCCATCAAAAATACAAAACACAAAAGATGTACAACTGAAAGAAGATCTCCATTATGATGAATTACTTGTTGGGATGATATATAATATTATTAATGTGGTATAGATAATTAATTCATACATTTTCAATTTTGAATCGTGAAATGATATGTTTGAAGATGCCACATATGATCCTATTAATGTGATGAGACAAAAGAACATACAAATGAGCCTTTATTTGTATATGATTTTTTATAATGACATTCTGTAAATGTGGAGAGAATCTAAAGTGCCATTTCTATTCTATATATTAATAATTAAATAAATTCACTGGTACCAAACCTATTTATAATGACTCTTATTTTTTCATTTCATTTTTTTGAACTATCATGAAAATCAATGATAATAGACTTTTCACGTTTGTTAAATACGAACCGACATGAGAAATAATTTTTCCAGACTTTTTAACATCTTTTCAAAAAAAACTTATGGGAATAATAAATATTCCGTTCTTTTTGAGACCTACTATTTTATAACTGATGTAAAAATATTTTACATGCATGTATATAATTTCAAAAGGTTTAAATTGATAGGTCACAGAGCTCAAAAAGAGTTACATATCATAATTTATGGTCATTAGAAGTTGATCATCTCCAAACAAAGTCATAGGTATGGACAAATATAGATGGACATACCTTTTTGATCAGTAACTTCGTTTGATCTCCATGTCCTCTAAAATCGAAGCTTGTGAAATGATATACAGTTTTGTGAACATTTTTCATGTTGGTTATTAAATAACCTATGTGAAAATTACATTAAAATTTTGGATATCAAATAACCAAAGTGAAAAAGAAATGAAAAATTATTTTTCACATTAGTTCATATATAACCAACGTGACAAATCTATCAAATTTTTAACATATTTTCACGTAGTTTATTATAAAATTGAATTGAATGATAATTTTAATACCACACCAACATGATGATTCAATTATATTACATCAATGCTTTGAAATTTCTAATTGCTGCCAAATGTTTTTAAGATCTCATTTTCTTTTATAAACTCCATTATATGTTTTCATTATACACTTATAATAATTTAGCGATAATTTTTTTTAACCATCATCGTTCCCTCAAATCATCTCATTAGACATTCAATGTGAATCACTTTTGTTTTATATATGGGATATATTTATGTTATTTATAATTATTTATTCGTGGTTTTTAATTTTTATGATTTTTATTCATAATTGAATTAACATATTATAATCATTTTATTAAACCATCATCATTCCACAGACTCGACTTGTTTGATCTTCCACATGCATCAACGATTTTAAAATTTCGTGTTCTTCTCATGGATGTTGTAATAATTTTTTAATGATTTCTATTTTATATGAGTAGTTTTCTTTGGTGATATAACATTTAATGATTCTTCATTTATTATAATGATGGATAATTCTTTATATCCTGGTTAAAATTCAAACCCACATTTGGATTCTAAAAAATCTTCTAAGATGAAGCTACAAATAGATTATTCAATATTTCATTGAAAAAAATATATAGATTACGATGGTCATATCTTTTGATTCGTAATCCCATTTGATCTCTACGACATGTTAAATCAAAGAGTATGAAAACATCTACAATGTGATAAATAATTTTTACATCAGTTTTTAAAAACTGGCATAAAAAATATATTTTTAAAATCATTTCTAGATGTTATTTTAAGTCTATTTTTTTAAAACCAATGTTAAAAACAATAAAGACCCAATTTCCAAGTCAGTTAATAAAAAATTGATGTAAGGAAATAAAATTTTTAATGACTCTCGCAAAGACGACACCTCAAAACTAATGTTAGAAAGATAAAAAACACAACGTAAATTTTTTCTATACAACTGAATTTTTACAACGGATATATTTTTTAAATGTATCACCTAATAAGATAAAAATATTAAAAATATTGTAATATCATGACGTTTCAATTCATGGGATAAAATAGATTAAACTACATTATTAAATATATATAGAATGTATAATAAATGGATTCAACTAGTATGATTCTTCTATATATATTTTAATTTTATGAGATTGTAAATGATATATCCTTGTTATAGTTTTCCTTACACCAATACTAATCTATTCATAAAAATTTATGGCTTTACTAAAATTGTATAATGGAAAAAATTAAGCTCTTATAAATCACTATGATGCCCATTGTTGATAAATCACTACCAAAAATATAAACCATTTATTTTATCAGCCTTTGATTTAATGAAATGGTTTTCATGGTATTTTTATATTGAATTTAGGATGATTTAAATATATAATTATTAATGTAATATAAGTAATTTTTATTTATATAATATATGATTTTTTATAATATTTATTTTTTAATAATAAATTTATTTCAATTATAATGGTTGTATTTAATATTTTATATTGATAAAATTATATCAACAAATTATAAATAAATTATTTGAATAACTCTATTTAATTTTAAAAGCATATATTTTTCATTTATTTTATATCTATAATGGTTTAATTTCTCATTATGACAATAAATGTGTGGTTATAATGTTAATATACATTGTGTAAAAAAAATATTACCAATAATCATGTAATTATTTGATATTAAAATTGATTGGTAACATGTATTGTTTTAAATTTAAATGTATAAATAGAATTATATTTTTATAATATCACATTTTTTAATTGAAAATTTAAATTATTAATTTTTTTAATTTGAATATGATAAACATAATATAAATAATATATATAAATAAAAAAATTGATCTTCAATATTGTCATTTTTCATGAATCGTTTACTTTTTGTGAATAATACAAATTATTTTCAATATGTAATATGCACATACATGATGTTAATTTTTATGTTATTTAAAAATTGAAATTGGTAATATATTTTTAATATTCATGACTGTTATAATAAAATATTATTTGATAAGGTAATCATCTATTATTCACATAAAAATAATTTACTTATGTGAAAATTGAGTCACTTTGTTTAAAGAAATACATGTTGGAGTAAGTTTTAAAATCAAAATATATCATGATGAATTTTATATAAATATTTTTATGGGATCTGGTTGGAAAAACCCATAAGACGTCATTATAAATTTATATATTTGATCTATATTTCTTAAAATATATCATTTACCTATCTATATGAGTAAAAATTATGTGAAAAAATTCACTCCTCTAACATATATAATGGCAGGTTTATTGACCTAATTCTTCTCACACAGAAGGCTTGTCAAATCTAAAACCCCCACCAAAAAACAATAACATATATTTTTAAAATTCCATAAATGTTATGGAATCACAAAATTGAAAATAAGTAAATGTGTATGGAGAGGCCTATTGGACGACATACTAAAAAGTGTAAATTGATTTTATCGAGTTCATTCATGTTTATTTCTTCCTCAAAATCATCGAAAAATATTATATCCATAGAAATAAAATGAAATTTTTGTCAATAGTTTTATAAAAAGTGTTCATTTAATGGTTTTACAATTAAGTTTTTTCAAAAATAAATGAATTCGATAATGTAAATTATGATTTGGATGGTCAAACTCCCACTTAAATATGGTCATTCATTTTACATCGATACATTATATAGAGCATTATGAAAATTAGTTCCATAAATAAATATTATATCAAGGACATAATTTATATTATTAATATTCAAATTGAGAAATTTATTAACTATATAAACACAATATGATTATTCATATTTATACATCTCTTAATGAGAATGATGAGACATGTTTCTATAATTTTAATCCATTTTTGGATTAGTATCGGTAATTATATATTTTGTATTACTAGAGTGTGAAATATTATATATAAGTATATATATATCTATAGGAACATATACTATTACACATCCCTAATTATTATGGGAAATTTACCCATGTAAATTTCATGAAATTGACCAACGATCACCAAATATAAAAGGATAAAAAAGTATAATAAATTAATGAAATTAGATAATAAATATATCTTATTAAATTAATGATATTTTGAAATAGTTCATAGTAATGTATTTAAAAATCATATTTTGGTGATTTAGGTGGATATACATGTGGACTGTACATGATAAAATCCGAGGTAAGTGTATTATTGACATAATTTCATTTTAATTTGGTCTCCAATTTTCTTCATTTTCTATACATATATATGATTATTATATTCATCCATTCCCTTATTTCAAATTACTCTTCAACCATCACTAATAAATATTTATATTTTCCCAAAATATTGATTTTTATTAATGGATTCCTTATGTATATAATTATGATATTATTATGAATAATTCCCAACTATTATAACATAACATTGTCTAACATAACATCATTATAAATTATCTAAATTTAATATTATTCGTAGTATGAATTATAGTTTAAAATAAATTTATATTTTTCATATCTTCATATATCAACTAAAAAATATATTATCAACCATTTACGTGATGTGGTTTTTCCATTAAAATATTTTCAATAAGAAAAATGGGATCTTCTTTTTTTATATTCTTACATGTTATAATTTCCATTCCAAATTAAATATAATTAATTTCTTTTATTTTAATTCCTCTTATATATAAAATTCCCTTAAATTTTGGTTTAAAATGATCACTTTTATCCCCTTATAATATAATATCATATAAATATAGATGAGTATTTTATAATCATGTAACAAAAGATTTATGATTAACATCATTATTATTTCACGTATATATTATTATCTATATAAAATGGATATTGGGGGGCTAATATAAAAAAGGTATAGTATTCCTTTCATTCCAATGATTGCATCTTAATTCTATGGTCATATTATTAAAAAAACCATCCCACCAATATTGACATCCAATTATCATTGATGATTATCATTATATCTTTTTTTTATTATGATCTACCTTGATGTGTTATTGAATGAATCTATAATCTTCCTCTATTTCAACTGTACTCTCATGTCACAATAATAGTCCTAGTCTAACTTCATCCTATCATGTGGTATTTTTTTCATTTTTTCCATATAGGGATTTCTAAGAACCCATCTGATTACTTGAATGAAATATATTTTTGTAATAATATGTGACATGAAAATTATTTTGATCCCATAAATATTTTAAAACAATATAAAATGATCTTAGAATAACCTCTATTTTTTGAATGGACCTCTCAGATTGACTATCTGCCTGAGGATGGTATGTTGTATGAAAAATCAACTAAATATATAGATCTTGCTAAATACTTTATCTAATGATCGATTTAAACCCCAAATCCTGAGTAGATAAAATAAAATGTGGTATGACATGCAATGTTACCACATCCTGAATATGATATCTATAAATATAATTAGTAGGGAAATCTCAATTCACAGTAATAATGTTTTCAAAATATTAATGGTTATTTTCTATAAATTAAATAACATTATAACCCTTTGACATTTTTTAGTCTAATGAAATAATTGATGATGATGTTTTCAATATATAATTTTGTTATGGGTGATGGTTGTAACATAAAATTATAATTTTTTCTCTCTCGCATAACTATCCTTAATACCATGAAAAAAGATTGAGGCAAAAAAATTAACTCTTTATATTGTACCAACATAAATAATCATTCACATTTCATTAAAAATTCATACATCTTTGATGACTATAAAATTGAGAAATATTATCCTAATTTAAAAACAACTATAGAATATTTGGAATAGATGGAATAAATACCATATTACTAAAGATTAACATTTCTTCAAATTGGATATTGAACTAAAGAACATTTCTCAACTCCTTTTTAGTACCACATCTTTCATCTAGACCTATTTAAAATTCACTTGTGTAATTGGTTGAACACTCTTTTGAGAAATGTACTATTTCATACAATACTTCAATATTTTTGGATACATCCATTCCAAATACATAAATATATATATTATTTATCCTTTTCATAAAACAATTCGATGATACTTTTAACTAGGATCATTTTCATCGTTCATCACATTCCGATAGGGGTTATATATTGTGTATTCATAATCATTATTGAACACCAAATATTCTCTAATTTTCACATTTATATAATTTAGTGTGAATATATAGATTAAAAAATGATGATTAGTATATATATATATGATAACATTATTCATATTTATTATTCAACTATATCAATAAAAAAGAAAATACCACAGATAACTCAAATCATGAGTTGTGTAATATTGATAGAGACATTAAATTATTATAAGATATAAGATATAACCATATCATTATTCTTGTTGAAACATCTCAGTCCCTTATTAAATTCATTGTTATATATTATTAAACATTATCTACTATAGTTGAATGTAAGAATATATTCTTTGACTAGCCTTCCCTTCAGTTCCCTAAAATTCTACCCACATTATTTATTCTAAAATAACATTGAACCCTTCTTATTTATCATAGTTATTGGTTTAGACATTCATGTGATATTATCCAAAATGTTCTAATAATATCCAAAAAATCATAAAATACTATGGCTCTTAGTCATTGTGGTTATTCTTAGTCTAGCCAATATTAAATAACTTCAATTTTCAATTGAATATATGATATACCCACACTTGAGATAATACATTGAAAAAATTAAATTAAATTAAGCCAAAAGTCACACTTTGTAAGTTTTTCACAGAAATTCTTCATTATTATTGTTATTAGTACATTCATCAATTTAACTCTACACTATTCCTTTATATCTTATTACGTAATAATATTTACTATAAAAACTACCACATAATTATCAAGTTAATCTCTAAAGACACTATTAATTAAATTAATGAGGATAATTTTTTAATTAGTAATACCAAATGGAATAACTACAAACACATAGTTTCTATTCCTTTAATGGAATGTGACAAGGATATTTCCCCATTTTCCCTCAATTGATAATAAAATAAATGAAGATAAATATATGAAGTGTTGAGAATCATTCATTTCATAGTGCAAGTCATAAATATATGATTTATAATACATGTTCTTAACATTGATCTTGTTATGTTTTATGTCATTAATAAAGATTAACATTGATCCATATTTGTTCATAAAAAATAGATAAGGTATGCACCGAGGTGAAATAGTAGAAAAATATATCACATGAAATGATTATAATTGAATTGACTCTTTAATTACACTAAGTAAACCATAACCATTATACATGGATTCTTTAAAATGGTTTTAGTTCCTTGTATGATTTAATATAACAAATAATCATAATGATTAATTTTAAGACTAGAAAACTCATCTAGAAATACTTCAATAAAAATCACGCCAAAATAGAATACCATGGATGTTGAGTTTTTCCAACCCAATCAGAGATGAACTCCCCTTGATAAAGTGTATTTGATTTTTATCGAAAGATAATATTTATAATCACACTAATAAATGATCATAATTGGCTTCAAATTTCAAAAACAATATTCTTTATATGTTAATTTATTTGGGTTTCATGTATAGAAAAATCATTCCACACCTATGAATGATTAAAATTCAACTAGAGGATAAATAATATTATTTTTGGGAAACTCATTCCCACAATATTCAACTAGTGAATAATAATTGATTTTAGAAACAATAATCAGACTACTAGGGTTTTTCACTAATAATTCAAATTCAATTTTTTTGGATGGAATTATAAAACCCTGATAAAATTCATTCTGATATAACTGTGTTTTTTGATCCCTCATCAAATAATACATTAATAGTTTGAGAGTAGAAGGTGAGTTTACAATTCTCCATGTCTTTATCATTTCCAACATTATAAATAGTGATGAAAAGTTATTTCCCATTGTATATGTGATTAAGAGTTTATTAAAACAAAATATCATCATTTATAATCATATTTGATAATTGATTATCATTATTCCCATTTTCCATACATTTGAAACACTATAGTGTCAGTGGTACTTCAATGGATCATTCTATTTATTCACATAGTTGACCAACATCATCCCAAAACAATATAATTGTATTTACCAACGACCACACCTTCCACATTTAAATCATTTATATTCCCATTAATTAATTTTTCATTCATTTTCTCATAAAAAATTGGAGTATATTTGATGGATATTCATCTTCCCTCCAATGTTTTAAGAATTTATTTTAAATTATATCTCAATTTATTATGAAAACATTGAATTGGATAGGTAAAGCAAATATATCATTCAATATTTATATCCCATTAAATTATTACTTAATTTCAAGATCTAAACTATATGGGTAATTCACTTCAAATAATTAATTTTAAATAATTTAATAATTGATCACCTTTACATTCAGGTTAGATAATAATACTAGAAGCATGCCTCGAAAGTCCTGAAAAATATTCCTCTTAGGCACCAATAGGTTCATCATCTTTCTTTTTTTCCTAGAATTAATTCTATATTTTTATTTGATGAATTATAAGGATTTACTTATTAAAAATTGGTCAATATAAATCTTCCCAATCAATGGAACAAATTTATAATTTTGTCATCATATTCTTGATATGATTCCACCATTGATAAACTTTTACTTCCAAAAGATTAACTAAAAAATGAAAATTTCATTTTAGAAACACTAGAGAAAAAAATAACCTTCAAATTGTATTGATACATTGATCAGTAACTACAGGATAAATAGACCAGGAAAAATATTTTTGTAAATTTTTCATGAAGGAATCAAGGTAATTATTTCCCTCCTTTTATAATTTGGATGTTTTATATGTATAATAGATTAAGGATGTTATATAAGAATAGAAAATAATTTTAAATTCCAACTACCATAAAATTTCATTTATCATGTATAAAATCATTCTATTTTAAGTCACATTATTTTTTAGCATGATTACTTTGGGCTCCATCATAGAAAAAAACTAAAAATCATAGTGTGAGCAACAATAATCAATGTGCAAAAACACAAAAACATGAATTGAATTTATATGATTTAAAAATCAAGGATTATTATTTCAACTATATGACATAATAGGTTTTATATAGTTAATTTGAGACCATAATATTATTAAATCCATTTTGATGGTTCATAATGAATATGTTTATTAACATGATAAGGTCACCTTATGAGTGTCAAACAAGGTAAAAATTAACAGAGCACTAACCATTCACAAGAATGTTAGATGATATATTTTTTACAAAATATTTTCTAGGTTATTACTATAGGATTAATTAAATATAAATCAACATCATTGTGTCATATCAAGAAAGGAATGATTTTTTACAAAAATCACACTCCATTATATACAAATATATATGAATTTATATTATTCTATGTAATATTATAATGGTCCATACTAATGTTTTCTCATCCTATTTACAATAGTTAACCCAAAAAATCCACTAATACAAAATATATCATCCTATATGTTACATAGAAAGTATAACACCATAAATTTTTTTGATATTTATATTCTGAATTAAATTCCATTTATGTAAAAACTTACATTGCACACACTTTAATTCTTAACAAATCGGTGATATAATAATTAATATTAATAAGATCGTCTGAATAATAATGTAAACATTAGGAATATTAATCTGGCTGTAAGAATAAAAAACCTAGATATAAAATAATAATTAAAATTTAGCTATATCATAAATGAATATATGATGTAATTATTACATGGAATAATTAAATAAATTTCATAAAATTCTAAATTAGGTGTTTATATTTTTATAAAATGTAAATATTTATTTACAATATTATAATTACTATAATGACTTACAATGAATTAAATTTTATAAAATGAATCATACATTATTATTTTTGTATTATAATTATAATATAATTATATTAGACCATAATTATGTTTTTGAAGTGTCATAAAAGAGGTTATAATATTAAAATTAGTACTTTTTGAATAAATGATCATATTTTTTGAATGTAACATTTTCATATATATAAAATTAGTTTCTTATTATTGAGTCTATTATTGATTTATAATTGTAAAATAATGTGTAGGTTGAATTTTTGTTATTTTATGAAATAATTGAATATTTGGTGAATAGTAAAATACCAAAATTTTGATATTTAACCTTATGAATTAAATATATAAATTTAATATTAATTACTAATGCATGATCCCATTAGTATGAACACAAATTATTTAGTTACGATAATTAGTCAAAATAATCAACACCCGTTATAGTCTGAAGCCAAAATAATAAACTAAGGAACAAAAATGAAAAAAATAACCATCTCTACCCCAATAAATATCACCTATCACAACCCCTTATCTTCACACAGTATATGAATTGAATACTACTTAAATTATACTCAATTACATTGTGAATGATATTCTCCATTGTGTTTTTTTATTTCCACATCAAAAGACTAGATTCATGTTTCTTCAGGAGGTAACAATGTAGACGATATTCAAGAGGTAAAATCCTCCTTCATTCCCTTTTAATTTATTATATTTTATTATTCTCTCCTAACCATCCCATAATCAATGTGTAATGACGAAAATTTTATAACATATATACTTTATTTTAAATTTTTTAGTGGAATATTCATTTTAAAATCTATTCTCTTCTCATTTTATTCAAAATTGAAAATATCATTTGGAACTTGTCAATGACATTATTCATGGTTGATGAGTTTTTATTTTCTATTAACTCCATAAAGTATGTTAATAAACTAAATAATATTATTAAATATGTTTTTAATATACATATTATATGTTATATAATATTTTATAATAAACATATTAATAAAATATTAAATAAAATTATACATGCATTTGATTGTCGTAAAAACTGCCACAATAAATTCAAACATTTTCCTCAACATTTTCTATAATAACTCATCCTCATACAATAAAAACAAATGGTATATGAGAAAATATAAAATTATTTATGTTATTTAAAACAAAATAATTTAACTTTTGTATTTTTAATTCGATTTGACATCAACACACATAATTATACACAAAGGAATCATCCATAAAACCAGGAATCAAACACTCAGGGAACAACATAATTTAACATTACACCTCATCATAAAAGATGTTAGTGAATTTAGTATAATTATAATAATTTACATATATGTTAAAAAATTTCTAAATTAAATAATTATTGAATATAATTTTATTATTCATGAAATTAAGTACATTTGTAAAATGATTTCAAACCTATGTTGAGGGTTTCTTGTCTCACTTTTACTTCTGCAAGATACTTTCCTTAATAAAAAATTAATTATTATCTATGGTGTATATAAATATATTTACTATATATTATAAAGAATATATTTATCTAAATCTATTCAAATGAATAAATTTATAATCACTAATTTTATGAGGCATACAATTATGATCATTATAAGCAGTAAGGGATTTCTTAACTTAATTTTACCTCATTCAGCTAAAAATATAATTCATTGATTAAGACATGCTATATATATCTGTAAAATTCATTTTGATTATATTTTGTTCCTATTTATCAATGTTTATAAACATATGATACACTTAATTAACATATATTTTTATAAATATGTTTTTTAAGTGTCTTCGTAAAACTGTTGACTTCATTGAGACTTGCATAGTATTGTGCACCAAAAAAATTTTATGTGTTGTATTTAATACATCATTTAGATATTTTTTCATATGATATTTGTTTATATTTTTTATTAATATTATTTAAATCTTCTATATGATTACTTTACAAACCTTATACCATTTTTACATATAGAGTTTACATTGAATGCTATTTGATTATAGGGGAAATATTAATACATTTTGTATATTATACTAAATATGGATATATTGATAAAAAATTCATGAATTAAATATATGATTGAATAATTAATTTTAACTATATCGATATTTGTGGATAGACATTATGTAACCCTTGATTCATCAAATAGTTAAGTTATAGAAATAGTAGGTGACAAACACTTTTTGTTTGTTTCTAATAAAAATTAATAAGGTTTCTACCCATATACATAAACCATCATTACAGGGTCTTGATGGAATATGTTCATGTTTAAAATAAATGATGTATCATAATTAATAAATTAATCATTCATTATTCATTTATCAATATCAATTATATTATCTCTTTGATAAACAATATATATTAATTTCTATTATCTATTTATTTATTCGATGATATGTGGTCCCATGTTATTTACCATTGCATAGTGATTACAAAAACTTTATTATGCTTCAATTATTATCTATTAATGATTATGATGTATGAAACCCTTGCTAAACAATTGATATCACCATTTTATTTCATTCCCGGGCTATGAAGATGAAATGATTGAATAAGTGTCACTGAAGTAAGACATATTCCTTTTTTTTCTATATTAAATTAGAAATGAAATAAGGAACCATGTATGTATCTATTTATTCAAGAAAACGAAAATGATTTATCCTTAAGAATGTAATCTCTTGTGTTTATGGAATGTTAATAAATTAACCACTGACTATGGGATACTATGGTCAGGGTTGTTACAGTTAGTATCATAGTTGGTTTAGTTGAAAACGTGGGAACAAGATGTCAGAAAACATTTGAATTACAATAACTCATCATAGGGTGTTTTTTAAAAAATAATCATGATTATTATGATCTAACACAATTTTTTACATAATTTAGTGATGATGTTAAATGGAAAAATTAGAATCAATACACGTAGAAAATATAGGGATTTACCCCCCGGGGAACTAAAGATAGATTGTTTTAGAGATGAATATATAATAAACATATTAAGATATATTACTCATGTTATTAAAAATATCAATACTAAACATATTTTGGGTCATTTCATGAAAATGAATCCCCCATCATTTAGTGAGACTACTAATCTAGTAGTAGATGATCAATTGAAGAATTCACATGAAAATATATATCTAGGATCGGAAGTATTGAAAATGGAAATGTATTAATATAATTATATTATCTAATGTGGGATATTGATCAATATTTTTCATTGATCCAAAATAAAATGGAGGAAGATTGAAAAAAAATGTGGAATGGAATTCATTTCAAGAAACATTCTTCAACAAATTATTCTTTTCTGAGAAGTGATTGGAAATGGAGAGAAATTTTCTTAACTTAATGAAAAAAGAAGAAGAGATTGTTTCAGAGTATTAGGATACATTATAAATAATGTAAAGGTTTTCTATAGATTACATACGTGATTCAAATAACAATATTGATCATTTCTTCTAAGGTCTGATGCCATGTCACTAAGGGGAACTAGCATTTAATATACATTCATCATCTAATGAAATGGTATTTTGTCCCATTGTAATGGGGAATTTATTTTATAGATCATATATATTGAGAAAAAATTAATATAAGAATATTTATTCTAATAACAATTAGAAAATTAATGTATCAAATAAGAAGAGGGGAGTGAGGTAATTCCCATTATAAAAAAAAATTGGAATGAATCGCCCTGAAAAATGTGTGAAAGGCATTAGATATTTTTTATAAGTGTGGATAAAAGATTAATCGAGATAATTAATGAAAGGTAAAGAAATTAATAAATTATATTAAATTATTAAACATTGATTAAAAGGAAAATTATTCAAATCATTATCACAAGAATCAGGGTAATCATCCACGAAGAAGACTAGGGGACATGGCTTAGCATATGTGATCACCACAACTGATATAGATGTACCAAATGATGTGTTGTTATGTACCTCAATCATATATTTAAATGTATCAAATTATTTATATGATTCTATATCATAATAATTTTTAAATATACCCAATTTTCAATCAAAATTAGACACTTCCCTTTTATTTAAGAAGACTGTTGTTTGTCAAAACTATTAAGGGGTGTACTATTGAAAAAATGTGTTAGGAATTCCCCATTATGAAATATAATAATTATTTATTTCTGTAATTATCATCAAAAATATAGCTGAGTTTGATATAATCATTTTTATTTACTGTATTACAAAAACACGATCTGAAATTTTATATCAAGAAGATGGAAATTATTATTTATGAGGAAGATGCAGAATTTCATATCATTGGAGACCAACCATCATCATCATATTCCTATTCAGATCAACCTGTTGTATCAATTATGAATGAAATTATATTTGATAAATGTAAAACAATATTTGGTACTAAGAATGTAATCATAAAATTGAGGATGTACTAATTGTATCTGAATACATTGATTCATTTCCAAAGGAATTACCTGGATATCCCCTAGAGAGTTATGATGAGTCTATAATTGATTTAATCACTAATTAAAGTCTAATATCAATGACACCTAATATAATTTCTAATATTAAATTAGTTGAGATTAAGAAACCACTCTAGGAGTTGAGTGATATTATATTTATTCTCCCTTGTGTTTCTCCCTACGGAACCCCTATTCTTTTTAATAAGAATAATGATTTGTATATGAGGGAATTCATTATCTATAGATAAATCAATGCTATTAAAATAAATAAAAAGTATCATATACCCCACATTGATGATTTATTTTAACAACTTCAAAGATATCAATATTTTTCAATTATTGAATTTCATTCTCAGTATAACCTATTGTTAGGAAATATGGATGATATTCCAATGAAATCTCTTTGAATGATGTGTACATATAAGAATTTTATATTAATTCATTTTGGAATAACTAATTAACCCTTGTATTTCGAGGTTGTAATGAACATATTATTCAAGTAAAAATAATGATTATTTTATTATAGTATTCATTGATGATATTATAGTGAATAGAGAAACCAATGATGAAGTTGAGAATCGCATATAGATCATTAATGAGACTCTCAGGGGTAATGAGTTATATGATATATTTATTTGGTGAGTATTATGGCTTTAAGAAATTTATTTTCTTGTCCACATTTTCATTAAGGATGAAATCATAGTAGATCTTGTAAAGACAATTGAAATCGATGAATGGCCAATGCCAAAGAACATAACCAAGGTATGTAGTTCCATTGGTATAATATGATTCTATTGGTGTTTCATTCATATTTTTCCCTAATTAGTTATCCTAATAACAATTTCCTCAAATAAGATGATTTATATTATCTAAAATAATTAATGTGCATGATGTTTTAAAGAATTGAAGGTATGATTAGCGAGTGATATAATATTGACACTAAAATCAGTAAATGATTGGTTTTTATATGCATTAATGCATATATGATATTAATATGTTGTTTTATTATGAAATATTATAATTTTATTTCATATGCACAAAAAATTGAGGAATCCTAATACAAATTATCCATATCATGATCTTGAGTTAGCAGCTATAGTTGTTTCTATGAAGGTATAGAGAAACTATCTCTATGGTGAATAAAGTGAGGATATTTATAGATCACAATAGTTTCAAACAAATAATTACATAGAAAGAACTCATCATGATGTTATGATCATGGCTTGAGTTACTCATGAATAATTATTTCTCAATACACTACAAAATCGGTGATTAAAATAAGGTAGAAATTTCATTAAGTAGGAATGATCATGGACTTATAACCAATATGAGGGTTAAGAAATAACCTATTTTCATGTATTTATTAATGATGGATATTTAAATTAATACGGAAGGGAAAACATCACCCTTTTTTAAATGATTGTGAAATAATCATTATTGGAAAATATAAAGACCTCTTAGTGTGATGATGATAATTTTCAAAAAAAATATTTTCATTAAGTTTGTAAGATTATATTACTTAATGTATTATTTTATAATTATGAAATTTAGAAATAAGATATATCATACATAAATAGTTCATCTAAAAAAGGTAACTATTGGGAGAGCCTCGAAGCCCAATTCTCTCTACACACCCGGGTAGTACCAATCTAAAGACAGATCATATGAATGTTTTATGAGAGATAATATGGAGAAGTAAATTTATGAGTATGTGTTCTAATTTCTACATTTTAAAAAATTTAAGGAAGACAGAATATATCCTAGAGAAGTCTTTCAACTTATACCAATTAATATGTGCAATTGGGATTACATTATTATGGACTACAGTGTGAGGTTACCAATGACCCCCATCAAGAATGATACTATATGGGTTATTTTTTACCACCTTACAAAATTGGAACATTTTCATGCTATAAGAGATGTTTTATCTTTTAAAATATTATAATGACACTGTATTAATGATTTCTATTGACATCATGTTCCACCTCTATAAATTGTATCTAATCTATATCCTTATTTTTCATCAATATTTAGTATGATTCATCATATGGTTTTGGATACTGAGCTATTTTAGTGGTTCTAACTATCCACAAACTGATGGAAAACCTTGAAGGACATTCCAAATAGTGAAATTTATGTAGAGATTTTTGTCACATGACATTCAATTTATTACGTACTAGTATTTACCATTAGTATAGTTTTTAAACAATAATAGTTTCCATATGGTTTTTAGATGGCACCATATAAAGCATTATATGGTAGGAGATTTCGTACATTATCTTTTTGGGATGATGTTTGTGAGAGGAAACATATAGGTTGGACCATATTGATGATACAATTAAAAAGGTAAAGACCATTCTTGATCATAATAATCTAACTCAATTTTGAAAAAAGAGATATGATGAAAGCAATTTTTTTTGAAATCTTTTGATGGAGGTTATATATTTTTGACAGTATCTTCATAAAATATTGTCATTTGGTTCGTGAATAATGAGAAGATGATCCCAAATTATATTAGAATATTTTAAGTTATATAAATAACTGTACATTTAGATTACTGATTTGATACTCCCCAAGTCTCTCGAATGTTCATGATGTGTTCTACATCTCATAGTGAACAACGTACAATCCATACCCAATGCATGTAGTCACCTATGAATAAATTTAAATGGAAAATTATTTTACTTACAACAAATATCCTATCAGAATTCATAAAACTATAGTGAATGTGTGGATAAATTGTAAAACTCAACATGTGAAATTTCTTTACAGAAATCATAAAATGGGAGATGTACCATGCGATCCTAAGAATGTTATGTATAAGAATATCCCTCATCTAGTTATAAGTAAATATTACTTAAAAAAATTTAGTTTGGAATTTTTGAAATGGGGATGAATATATTACCCCATGATTTTATAGTATATATCTTCATAAATAGATTATATTTATATGATAAATTATATTACACGCAACACGAAACATAAAATAACCATAATATAATAGTAAATATTAATATCACCATTGGATTAGTAGTTTGACCCTTATGAGTTGTAGTGAAGCCATAAAAAACCCACATATGAACGAATAAATAATATTTATGTATCACATAAATTAAAAAATATTTTTTATATCATAGAATATGTAAATAAATTTTTTAAAGAGGAAAAATTATGTGATGGTATTGTTGTGAAATGTAAATGTATAATTAAAATTTTATAATTAATTTATTTGTTTGAAATAAATTTTAGTTTCGAAAAATCTATTCATAAATTAATATTTTGATGTATTATAATTATAATATAATTTTATAAGACCAAAATTAATTTTTTATTGTGTCCCAAAATCAGTTATAATATTAAATTTTAGATTTTTTAATAAATAATAATTTTAATTGGAAAATTAATATATAATATATAGAAAATTGTTTTCATAAACTATAGTCAATTATTTATGTATTTGAATAAGAAAATTGTTAGGGTGGATTTTATTATGAAAATTTATAATTTTTGGTGAAATGTGAAATACAATAATTTATGGTATTTAACATTATAAGAAAAATATGTCTCATTATTGTTGTAGTAACACATTATTTAGAACTCAAAATCACTAGTTATTATACATAGTCACCGTAATCATCCCCATTGATAGTATTGAGAAAAAATAACAATCTAATGAATAAAATAATCAACAAATGCCACTATCCTCTCATATAAACGCCATCCCTCACCACACCTTCTCTTCATTGAATCTGTTGCATGATGAATTTCAAAATTCATCAATGTTACCTTCCCATGCATGTACCCCAGATTGAAGACCTATTACTCTTACAAAAATACCAAAACCAAGTGATTTCGGAATGTTCATAAGGAGGTAATATCAAGAGATGAAATCCTCTTTCATTCTACATCCTTATATTATCATTTCTTATTATTACCACACCTAGACTTTTTAAAAGTTGAATTATAACTGTATTATCATATATATAATGTAATATTAATTTTTCTAATGTAAACCCATTATTCAATCTATTCTATACTCTTTTTTTTATGATAATTAAAATATAATTTGTATCATATCAATTCACCACCATCGTGGATGATGGGGTTTCATTTTCCATTACATTATTTAAAGATGGCGATGAAAATATTACACTGGTTAAATGAGATTTTAATAAATGTATTCTATGATAGATCATTTTCTATATGAAACATAAAAACTTAATATTAAATAAAATTATACATGAGTTTGATGGTCGTAAAAACTTCTAAAATAATATAAATCATTTTCATCAATGTTTTATTTAATGATTCATCTACGTACAATAATAAAATTGATATAAGTGTCCATTTATTCTTAATTATGTTCATTAATTATATGTAATTCTCCAACTTATATTTTTTCTTCCATTTTATGAGAACTCAAATAATTTTAAACAAGGGAACCCACAATAAATCCATAAAATGTACACTCACAGAACAACATAATAATACATTATATCTAACAAAAATGGTCATAAATAAAATTAGTAAAATTTTTATAAATCAAATATATGTTTCATAGTTGATTAATTGAGTAATTAATGAATCGAATTTGATTATATATGATATAAAGTATTACAGAAAAATGGTTTTGTACATAACGTAAGTGTTTCTTATCTCAACATAACTTATATGAGATATATCCACAATTCAACCCTTTTTATTATGTGTGGTGTAAGTAGTTCACTTTGACATATCATATCAAGAATCTATTCTTCATCATGATGTTAATTATTTCATTTAATAATTATTAATTTTGTGAGGCATATGATTTTATTGATTACATGTTCTAATGTATTTTGTCACATATTTTTAATTTAATAAGTTAAACATATATATCATTGAATATGTTATGTTAAGTTCATGTGTAAAATAGTTTTTGATTATATTAAATGATTTTTACAGATGTTCTCTCTTGATTAATATTGGATAAACATTGTAAAGTCATTTTATTAATGATTTTTTTTCAAGGTTCTTCATTTCAATTATCACTAATTGAGAGTTATTATTGCACACGTAATCATTATTATTCAGTCTATCTACTACCCCTATGTGATTATTTTACATTGGAATTATATTTTTCTTAAAAATTCATATTTTTTGTATCATTGATATGAGTATTTCAAAAACTACATTTTCTTTATAAATATTATTTAATTTTAATATTATTTGATTAACTAGGGAAATATTTAAAAATATGTATCATCAACTCAATAAGAATATTTTGATAATAAAATTTGTTCATAAACTAGATAAATTTATGAAAAAATCATTGGGAATGTATTGATGGGTGGGTTGTGGAATTATATATCCACTTGATTCATTGTAATGTCTCATTACACAAAATAGTTAAAGATAAACCCTACATGTTTTCTTCCAATAAGGGCTAGAAAATTTTCTACCCATAGACATAAATTGTCTTGTGAAAGGTATTGATTATGGTGGTTCATGTTCTAGATAAATGATTTCCAAAATTTCAGCATTTCATTAATTAAGTATTAATTTATCATTATCCATGATATTTTGATTATGAAAAAATAAATGGATGCATTTTCAATATTAGTTAAATGATCAAATGAAATATTTTTTCAGTTATTTACCTTTCTTTTTTGATTATTCCTTGTTGATTATTCATTAATTATTATTGATTCATGTTTTTATTGTATATAACTGTTATTGAGAAATTGGCTCACCCTTTTTTTACTTTCAATCCCTAGTAAATGAAGATGAAATATATTATTTTGATTCATTGATGCAGTTTATTTTCCTCTTTTATATTCAATGATTAATAAGAAACATAATAATAAAAATTTTGTATGTATCTAGTTCATAAATATTGCTAAATTGATCAATCATTAGTGGTGTGATCTCTGGAATCTATAAAATTATAATAAAATAAAAACCAACTATGGGATACAGTGTTTTGGGTATATTATACAATGTTATTACATCTTAATAGATGAAATGTAATTTTATTATAAAAATATAGTTATGGGGGAAAAATACGTGGTGTGCCTCTTGTGACAAGGATACAAAAAAAATTAGTTCATAAGTGAAATATATCATCTCCCACTATGTTATTAATAACTACTACTCTACGTAGATATATTATACATAATACATTTCTTCATAACTTTAATAAAAGGAAACATATTAAATGGGTAAAATTAGATGATCTATATGGCTAGTAGGGGAGATATCTATGATGAAAAAAATATAGGATGATAAAAAGGATACAATAATGTCTAAATAACATTGAAAAACTATAACCTATATAAAAATGGTAATAATCCTAATACATGGAATAAATTTTGGCAATTCATAATACATGAATAATAATGGAATCGATTTACATGTTATATGGGAACATGGCATCAGAATAATACATTGATTTGTGGAATATAAAAAATTATATAAATTCATTTACATGATACTCAATGAATAAATCCATTACCGTCATCATGGATTAGGTTTAGTCACTAGACTATTGTAGTAGTCAATTTTAAATCCCAATACTATTATATTGGAATAAGTCCATTACTGAACTAGGTTTATATAACATTCCAAAAAAATTTATAACATGATATATCCATATTTACCTAATGCATTATAGGGATATATAATTCCCATAACACATGTATAATTAATGAAAATCATACTTTTCATTTCAATAATAAAAAAACTTCATATAATTACTCATAAAAAATTAACATTTTTTGTAATAATTTTATCATGGAAAACCCCATGGAAATGAAGTAGGATTTTTAATAATTTCATCAATTCATCATGAAATAACTCATTAAAAAGAAACATATTTAATAAAATATTTTCATAATAATCATAAACTATCCATATAGAGAATTAGGATGGTATCATTTAATCATAACCCTATTGGTGAATTAGTAAATTCAGGGGGTATTATTATTGATTAATAAAAATACCATTAAATGGTAATTAAAACATTCTTAAGGTAAATAATCATTCTACATCAAATATAATATTTTCAAAAGTGAAACCTATAAAAATATTTCAAATTAATCAATATCTAAAAATAACATACGAAAATTATAAAGGAATATTTAAAGAATGTTTAATTCATTATGACAAATATACATCATGTTTTATATATTAAGACAAGTATTACATTAACATTGTAAGTAAAATTTCAACCACACCTATTACAGAAAATTAAAAATATTATTCCTTTATAAAAAAATAAAAAATTTCCTAATAATGAATTCATGTAATAATTTTCGAGCACTAAAAAAATCTTGAAGAAATTTGTTAATAACATGGTTTTTTAATATAATGGATTTTTTACCAAATAAGAAAATTGGATTTTTCTTAAGAGATTCATCTTACCTATTTATATTCATAAGGGGAGAATTAAAAGAAAAAAATATATTATAATTAAATTTCAATATTATTAAACAATTAATGTTATTATGGAGAGTTTATTCAATAAATATCCTTATCACATGTATTATAAATTAAATATTGATATATAATGATATTGTAACATAATTCTATTACTACATTGGTAACTTTTTAATTGTAAGATACATGATAGAAAAAATATTAGAAGGGTATGTATATAAAATAATAATTATGACAAGTCTCATAATAAAAATTTTGTCAATTATATATATCATATAGAGAAAACAAGTTGGTAAAATGACAAGTGTCCTGGAGAAATAGAAATTCGACAAAAATCCATTACCTCATGTCTGAATTCATTCTTACATGATCAAAAATCCCAAAATATAAATATATATTAGTGATGTATATTTTAATGAACCATAATAATATATATAATTCCTTATAATACTTAATTAAAATAATTTATTACCGAGTTGTTAATAATTCTTTATTGAGATATCTATTATAGGTGATAACTACATCGTTTTTCATCTAATTTTCGGTTCGGTATTTTTGGACCATGTAATGGGGTCAAGGTTCCATAATAAACTATATTTTAATGAAGATAAAGATATAATATATATTAATGGATTATATATATATATACATCAATAAATGTTATATTGTAATGAACGAATTGTACCATTCATAGAGATAGTAGGCAATATGCTTGCACGAATATTGTTTCCATTTTATAATGGAAAGAATGAAAGAAGGGTAAAAATTATTTCACCACAAAAAAAATCATTGATATATAATATATATCATATTATATATATATTAAATATATACTTATTACAATCCAAGTAAATATAAAACTAAAACCACATCACATTAGTTTGTAGATGTTGTATTCCACACGTACACATGATTCACATTGTTATATTCAATATGATTGGGTGGTACAAATTAAAAAATTTATTAATAATATAGAAGAATAATTCATTGAAAAATATCATATACAATCATAAAATCTATCAGTATATGTTGATGTGATCGGGGATGATAAAAAATTAATTTAATCAATCATGGTACAATAGTCCTCCATGCACATGATCGATAGTTTCATAACCCATTTGATAATATGTTAGATGGAAATAATATATTAAGATGACATAATCAAATATATTTCTATGTAATATATTTTGGAAATTATTTAATCTTGTTTAATTATTTTTTTGAATGAGTTAGAATAATAAATAAAATAAAAACACCTTGTTGAGAACTATAAATATTATCCGGGCATCATGTTTGTTATTATACATAAATCATCCCTACGATAGGTTTTATTCAAACCATGAAATATAAATATTTGGGTGGGATTTAAGGGTTGCATTTAGGTAGTTTTTTTGATGATCATAAATGATGTTTTCCATTTTAGAGGAGAGGAGAGGGGTGTCCTTTTATTAGTGGGGGAGAGGAAACACTAGAAATTTCAAAAAAGAGTAAGATATAATAATTTCATTTTCAAGAAAAATGATTCCAAATTGACTTAAATTTAATGTTTGGATAGAATAAGATATAAATATTTCCAAAATATAAGTATTAGAAATGTTTAATTGGAAACAATACCATTATCTATTTGTTTAACCACTAGGAAATACGTTTAAACAATAACAACAGTGAAACATTTTCACAGTTTTTAATATTAATTATAAAATAATTAGTATTAAAATATTAAGAATTATTATTTATTGTAATTTGAAATATATACTCCATTATAAACAATTAATCTCTTAGAACTAGTGGAATTTATTTTAAATTTAAATTCACTAACACAATAAAAAATTGATTTCAAAAATAAATTCATAAGTAAAGACATATTTATTTCATAAATAAACAAAAATTGACTAAATTTTTTTAATTTAGATTAATAAGAAATTAATTTAACTAATAAAACTTTTGTATAAATTTTATTGAAAATCATAAACTATAATAATTTTTAGATGAATATTATTTTTTACATAAAATTCATTATTTTTCACTCTTTAGAAAAAAAATTAATATTTGAAAAAAAAATATCAAAAATTGATTCTAAGTAAATTTATAGAATATTATTTTAAAAATTATTTTTATTTTTTCAAATAATTTCTATATATATCTCTATAATTAATTGAAAAATAATTACATAAAGCATAAGAACCAACTTTTTTAAAAAATATAGTTTTTTATCGTAAAATTACATTGAATTTTATATGATTCATAAAAAAATATTAGATGACTTATAAAACATTTAGATGAATATATAATATTTAAATTTATTTAAAATCATTCTTTATTACTGATTAATTAAATTTATTTAGATAAAACCGAATTTCATGTGTACAAATTGTTCTTCAAAATAACATTTGATTAAATTTCAAATGATTTTCATATTAATTTATATTCATTATTTAACCAATAAAATTATTTAATTCATATATAAAACATATTATTTAAATAATATAATTATTCATGTTCATACACATAAATCTAATAACGAGTTATCAGGGTATAATATATTGTGGTTAATTCATAATTGGGTTCTGTGTATCACAATTTAACGAACAAATAATATTTATTTGAAGGGAAATGTATTTTAAAATCATAAGGTAAAACAATTTCCAAAGGGGGTGGTACTAAAAATGTTTTTATACTAAAAATTACATCATTTCCTAAAAGTACAAGAGAATTTTAAATTGGTGCATTGTGATAGTTTCTCATGAGAGTACAAAACATGTTTTAATTGTCATTTGGGTATTTTAGTACCATAATATATAGATAATATATGTGAATACAAGTCCTCTTGTCTTTGATTCCACCATGGTTGTGTGTACCTACTTTATCCGTGTTATTTTGCTCATGAATTGTACGTATAATAACATTAATCATTGTTCTTAAATGAATACTCATTCATCCACTACATTGTATGTGATAATAAATCATAGGACTTATTTACCTGATGTATTAGATAGAAAAATTCAGAGAATATATTATTCTATACTATATGAATTTATGTTTGGTTAATCACCATATTAAAATTTTTATATAATTGAAATTCTATTCCCACATAAAACTACCAAAAACTGTTCAATTTACCACCATTAGTTATCTTGGTACACTTGGAGACCATTCCATAACTCAATACATCATCCTATATTTTTTAAATTTGATTTTTTGACTACCCATTTCTTTCATTTATATCACAAAAGACATTTTTTTTTCAATCACTATTTTTATCCTTGTATCACGTATCAATATTTCAAATAGTCATCACATCAACATTCTAATAACCATGATGTCAGACCACCTTCTCAAGTGAATTATTGTAGGGATAATTCCTTTAATTATGATGAGAAAATGATTCTTTTATGTTGATGTGAGCATTGTACACTTCATATTACATTTATAAGAGAGTAAAACATAAGAAAAAGACTGATCAATCTATACATGGGAATAAAATTCTAAAATCAATGGTAGAAGTCAGAAAAAATTAGTGGATGAAAAAAAATTATATATATATAATACTAGATGTGTAATTTCAACATAACTCCTTATCATTAAAATTTTTATAATAATATTATCACAAAAAATCTATAATAGTAGGAATCTATATAAATAAAATTATAAATAGAAATACATTAATAAGTTAAATATTCCATAAACATGTCATAATAACCATTACATCACATTATTTACATATACATGGTTCCATGTATCATCGTTTAATAAACTATTCTCAAATTTCTGAAATATATTTTCTAGATTCATCAATTCTACATTAGTTCCTCCATAATCAAGATTTACATTCTCTATATATCATAACTGTTCATTTAGATTGGAGTGACAACATACCCCTTGAGGGGAATTAAGGTGCATGTTTTATATTTAATAATTAGGTCATTGTGTGTCCCTATAAACAAAATATTAATAATATTTATTTAATTGAACTACCATTATAAATAATATAAAGATGTTATATGTGATAAAATATCATATATACATGAGTAGGCCCCATATTATGGATACATCAAATGTTTAAATTTTTAATTTTATTATTTATTTAGTATAATATTCCACAAATATCCATAGAATATATGCATAGTAAAACTAATTTATAATTTTTAATATAATATCATTTAGGAACTATGATATAGTAAAATATTGAAAGATTAGTGAAACATAAAAAATAATATTCCTTATAGATTAATGGTTTAGATCAAATAAATATGTGTCTACATTTTCTATATCTCTAATATCCTACATTCATGAAAAATAAAAATATATATTTTTAAAATTATAAATCTCAGAAAATAACATTGTACAAAAATTAAATCACATTTTTATTCACTTCATTCATTATTATATTTATTACCATTTTGATAATATGATATATAATAAATCTTGGTGATAACATCCACTCTCTTCGAAATACATACTGGATCCAACTCACCTCAAAAGATCACCATAATAAAAAAATGATTCCATTATGTGGAAAATTCCAAAAACCACTATAACACATTCATCTAATCATCTATATATTATCTTATCACATGATAAAAAAATAACACATAACAAAATGTGAATATAAAATTTGTTAATCAAAAATGTAGTCTCTTATTGGGGAACATCGCTCTATTCCAATTATGATCAATTATGTTGGTTTTCATATGATTGAAAACTGTAAAGATCACAATAAAACCCTGATAACATTAATATACATTTCATAAATACAATATTATATGAGTAAACAAAATAAATGTTTGATCCATGTCGATTTTATTTCATATTCTACAAACAATCCATAAACACCATTATCCCAGTCATGTCGTAAATGTCTATCATGGGGTATCATCACCAACCACTTTGTAAACATTCACATGAATACTCCTCCTATATCTTGATCTAAAACATGTATAAATCATCAATAAAAGAGTAAACAGAGTTATATTCATCATTTATTAATTAGAACTTTACAGGAGAACCTTATGAACAATCGAAACATCATTAATCACACTGGAATACAAAAGTACACATCATGTGGCCTATTCCACCAGAAACAGAAGTGGGAATTCCAAACATTATGATTAACCAAAATAATCATATATTAATCCAATAATATAATCCTATAAATATATATTTTTTGTAAAACATAATATTTCATTAAAATCACTTCAAATATAATAGTAATTTTTTCATTATGTTTGTTCACAAATAAAATATCCAATCGACCAGACATGGTGATGGTGTATCTCTAATATTTTCTTCTTAAACCCATTTTTATATTATTATAATTACATAAAATATAGATATATATTAACTATCCTTTGGGAACATGGTCGATTCTACTGTCACAATAAGTTAAACGAAGCCCTTTAATCACATTGTACCAACCATTCAACCAAGATCAATATTTTTACATACCTAATATGACCACTTTCTCAAATTAAAATGATGAGGGGACAGAAGATTGATCAAATAGGTGATAATTTTCAACCTCAATAGAATAAACAATAAAAAATAGTTTTCTACTAATGCCTTGGTACTAGTAAATATCATGAATGTGCACTACTAACAGTAGAAATTATCATGAGCTTATCCACTCTTATCACACCAATATAATGGTAATTAACAATACAAGTATTAATCTATAATAAATTAATATTTATTCCATACTATATGAGTTGAAAACCAATTTTTTACACTCATGTATGGATAAATATTCAATAAAATCATGATAGGGTCCTCTATGAATTACATTATAGAATAAATCATTCCACAAATGCTATAATATTTCTGTTACAAAAATATTGTTGAAACACTATAAAAGGTGGGTGAATCAAGTGTCACATTTTTATAAAATTTTTTACATACATAGAACCACCTCTTATAATAAATAATTTACCCTAGTTAATATATATAGATCATTTAATTCACGAGGTACCGAAATATCAATAAATTGATTTAGAATAATTATTAACAATTGCACTATAGATTTTAGAATGTTCGTCTCAATAAAAAAATATGACTCGTTATAGAGATTGTATCATGACGAGTTATAAATGTTTTTATCACTATAATTTTTTGTTATTATAATTCCATTTATATGTCACACATAATTTTTTTTATGTATCATCTTCAAAAATCATTCCCTAACACACCATCATTAGATCCCACTTGTTTAGCTGTTGTGTATACCAAAACATATAGTTAATATAGGGTCATCTAGATAACAATAATTAGATGATTATCTACTTGGATATGATTAATGATATTGAGTGCATGTTGATCATATTATATACTTGTAATAACAAATATACTTAGCTAAAAAATTAATAAAGATTGATGAGTCTTTATAAAAATAGATAAATTATATTAATATATTCAATCTATTACATGACAATTTATTGAACACATTTTTAAAATGTTGAATGGGTTGGGTTTCCTCTTTTAATGATAGATAGAAGTTATTCAATTTTGGAAGTAGTAAACATGTTCTCAATTTACATTATTTAACTATTTTCATTTCCTCTAGAATAAGAAGTTTTGAAGGTATCTCTTCAAATATGTTTTCATCATAATTTCAAACAATATATAATTTATTGAATAATAATGTTAAAAATTTCCATCATATTATGTTTATTATTTTCTTATTATTTTTAATATTTTAGAAAAATTTAAAATTTGAATAATACCCTCTTAAAAATTTCCATGAAAACCATATAATTCAGTTATCATACATTAAATATTTTCATAGCACCATCCCCTATTTCTCATTATTATATTTATTATTAAACTCTATATTATCATGATTTTTAAAAACTATTTCATATTCTATGTCATGGAGCTCATTTTTATAGATTTATAGTTTTGTGATATTCGAGAATCTTTATAAGGTAATGGATTAAGAAATTTTTTAATTCTTTTTTCTTCATGTTTAATCATTTCAATGATAAGAAATGTTGTATGATATGGTTAGAAACTAATTTGACAGACCTAGTAAAATTCAATTAATGTGTTCAATTCACCATTTATTATCAGTAACTCTAAAACACACCCAATTTACCAAACAATCCACTCAAATTTCCCTATGGTGTGGTAAAACATTAGTAACATAGATTTATATGATATGTTCCCTTTATCTTTGGGGTGGATTCTCTTAGGCTCCAACTTCTCCTTTAACATTGTCTTCTTTATTCCCATATAATTACCTCAAGTATCATGAAATTAATACCAACTTGTTTCCCATAATGGTTCATGATGTTTGAATTGTTTCCCTTAATATATGCCGGATAGTGATTTTCCCCATAGTTATCTAATGATGTTTAATTATTTACCAAATGCATTGTAGATCTATATAATTTGGGACACTCCACTCGCAGAAGGAAAACGATGATAATAAAATAGACTAAAAAGTATTTCATAATCTCATCATAACATAATACATGAAATAGGATGGGTTTCATAAACATCTCATCATCATAGTAATAATTTTTTTTATAAAAAAAACAAGGATGGTGTCATGGTATCATATCCCAATTAAAACATTATTAACCTCATAGGTTATTATAATATATTAAAAATTTATAAAAATCACTAGTATTTTTGATAATGAAATTATTATTTCTCTTTATAAATAATTTGGTCAATATATTATAATTTCTTTAATATATCGGAAAAAATTTTATTTTTATTAAAACATAAAAACAATAAAATATGATTCAAAATAGTTACTGGTTATGATAGTGATATGTTATATTCATTCCATATATGATAAAACAAATCATTTTATTCCCAAATTATAGGAAAATTTAAGTTATACCTTGTTCGAGAAATGATAAAGAGGATTCCATTTAAGTCACATAGTATATAATAAATCAAGTGATAAAATGAAAATATAAGTAAAAATAAAATATTAATAATATTACTGAAATAACATTTAGAAAAAATATATATAAGAGAAAATTATTTTTCATCAAAAGAATTAAATTAATTTAGTTTTCCCTAAAAAATATTCCTTCAATAACATGAGTAAGTAATATGAGTAAATTTATATTAAGACCACTATTATTAAAACTTTACTATAGTATTAGATAATTGGGTTGTATTTATAATAAAAATATCATATAATATCCATGAGAGAAATTTAGGCCTACAAAATGATGTTTAAAATTTTATTGAAATAAAAATCCCTTACCAAATGTCTCACATTTCTTTATATAAATTAAAACATAAAATAGGATAAAACTTATTTCAAAAGTATTAAAAAACCCTAATTATATATATCATTTTATTTACTATTTATTATGACTTATGATCACCTTTTTATGAACAATTGTTTTTCAAAATATTCTTTTGGGTGATAGTTGATGTAGTTTAAATACGTGCTTCAATTCATCAGTTTTTCCCATATTTTTGGTTCATGACTCTATATTATCCTATATATTAGTAATGATACAAATATAATTTATATTAATTCTATATATATAGATTAATCCACTGAAGGGATATATTTTAAAATTATCACAATGTTCTTGGAGTTGGAAGGTCGTACGTTTACCTGAATATTATTTTTAATTTTTGATGGATGGAAAGAAAGAAAGTTATTTAATAATTATAACTTATATAATAAATATAATATCATATAAATAATTTATATTAATCAAATACATCCTTACTACTATACATGATAAGTTTATATGGATAAAAAAATAAAATCTCTTTTATGATGTTGTACTTCACATGCATGTCTTACTTATGTTATCAATTTCCAATAGATTGTAAGGTGAGAATAAATATATGAAAATATGAGTAGAAACACGAAATTATTTCATATTTATCTTATATAAATGTTAAACCTATAATAATAATCATCTATGAATTTTATGATCAGAAAATAATTGTATCACATGTTGGAAATGGTGAGTAATAGATATGCATGAATGATTCTCCAACATCCCAATTGATGAGAAAGAGGGAGGGTAATAGTGTTTTTGTTATAATAATAACTTTTAAAAATATTTATTATAATTATGTTTTTATCTTATAATGGGTTAAGGTGATTATCTCCTCTTTGGAAAAACTCCATTAGATCTAATCTGAAGGGCCCAAGAGTTGGTATTTTAGGAAGGGAAATAGCTATATAATATGGATAAGGTTTTTCATATGGATATTTATTAGGTTTATGACATGATATAAGGATCAATGTGGAGTTATGAAGTGAATAGAGGGTCTCCCCTCTATAATTTAGGGGACGTGCACTCTTTCTATTTCATAAAATATAAAAATATAAAAAATTCAATATAAATTAAAATGCATATAAATATGTAGGTAATAAATTATAATGTAGTATGTGGTATACATACTAGTGTAATGTATTCTTTTGATAGGTTTATCTGGTGTTTTAAACATTTTCTTTTAGGAAAACCCCTTCATTAACCATTTATAACCATAACCACAATTACATATTTTACACTTTTAAAGTGTTTTCGTTTTACATATATTGTGAAAATTGGATAATAAATGGGAAATGGATGAATTTTAAAAAAAAATCATATCTAGATTTTATTTTTTCAATTTTTCAATTATTTTTAAATAATTTAATAAAAATAATTTTTATATTATATCATCAACATCTATTTTAACACTATTTATTTAATTGGACGTAAAAATTTTATAAAGTGATTATTTATATTATAATATTTTTAAAAACACAAGTATGTCATATTAATCTATAAAATTCATGTAACACCATAACTAATTATAATATTATATTAATTTTAATATTAAAAAATTCATTTATATTGTATTACTATTAATTGATAAAATACAGTGTTGGTATTGAATAAGAATTTATAGTAATTATATAATTACTAAAAAATAATAACAAATTACATTCACGATGACAATTTAATTAATAAAAAAATGGTTATTTAGATTCCTTCAAGGCATGATTTTTTTTCTTTTGGACATGTAATGTATATTTTAGAGGGATTGATAGTTTTTATTTTTGTTTAAATTAAATATTATATAGGAAATTTTCCTCTTAAGTATACTATTAATGAATAGAATTCTAAATCGTAATATAATACAGATAAAATTAACTTCATAAAATAAAAATTATTATGAAAAAATATTTCCCTATAAATTAGTTTAACCGTGATTTATCCAATTTTTCCTTTATAGGGTATGTAATTTTTACTATATTAACTATAATTAATTCATAAAAATAAGAAGAACCTATGAACCTCATAATCCTAAATATGGGATTGATTTGATAAAATTAAATTACTATAAATAGTATAAATTATTTTTAAAAATAAACACACATAACATGATGAAAACTGATGTTCATGCAAATTCATTTTTTTGATTAAAACAAGGTTTATTCATATACCATTTTTAGAAAAATATTATATGAATATTAAAAAATTTGATATAATTTACTAATATCATTAAAAACATTCCCTAATAGTTTCTAATTTTTTCTAATGATATAATAACATATTCATTTTAAAAAAATGATCTGTAGGAAAACATCTCCTCTATTCTCAAATTTTTTTTTAAATTCCGTTTAATTAATTTATATCTAATAAATTAATGTCATACATATATAAAAAATTTATTTTTCATAATGTATTCAATAATATATATATCAACCAATCCAATTATTTGGAAATAACCATCATTATATGTAATAATATATTAATAGTATATCATGATTTATTTAAACATATTGTTTCTTGAAGAACAATATATCAAGGAAAACAAACTTATTTATGGTGAACTATTTTGTAAAATATTAGGGTGTTAAATATTCTGTCATTGTCCTTGATATATATATATATAACTGCATGAGAAATGGTTTTATTTCCATCATCTATCATTTATTTTTTTTAAATAGAATAATTTTTCTTTCCCACTAATGATGTATAATCCACAATGGATTAAACTTTTGTTTATTTCTTATTAATCGTCCCTTCTTTTCCATGTAAGGGGAATACAATTTATTTTTAAATATGTTAAAACTGATTAAATTATCTATATAATGTCATTTAATAAATTATTTATCTATCATTCATTAACAACCCCTCATGCAATTTGATTCCACATTATGAGATATAACAGAGTCTATATTATATATTTTATTTATTGGTTCTCCCTTACTCTATTTAAAAAATCTACATTAGATTTTCCAAGAACACTAGTACTATTTTTTAATATTCTATGTTTTCATTGATACTTAATATTAATTAATCATCAATTATGTGATTCCCAAATTTGTAAATATTTGAGTTTCTTCATCTAAACATTTCTAAATAGACCAAAACATATCAACCATCTCCTTGAATGAATTATAAATTCATTAATTTTATTATATATTAATTTTTATTACAATTTTATATCTATAATTGGTCATAGTCTGTAATTTCCCCTGAAATTTAATTATTTTACTTTTTTATTGAAATTCATGGCTTAACAATTATCATCACCCTTGAGGGGTGTTATTTTATTTAATTCCATGATTTTTCAAATCAATAAAAACATAAAAATTAATTTTACCTACATACATATTTTGTCAATATTTAAATTACATAATAATATTATTTATAACTTTTCCGTTTATACCCTCATGCATCAATTAAAATACAATAAATTTTTCCAAAATCACATAATTTTATAATTTTTATTTAAATTCATCAATGTTATATTCCTCAATGTTTTTGAAATATTATTATGCCTATTGTTTTTTTAATATAATTGATTTTTTCCATCCATCAGTTAGGTCATGTTTTATTCTTTCATACATTAATTTTATTCCAAAACTCTATTGAGTTTTTACTAAACAATGAGGGCCAAAAATATTTACAAACATAAATATTTATTTTCCAAAAAACAAATCACACCAGATTTTGTTATTTGATCACTCTGGACAAGATCAACCATTAATTTAGCCTTATTGTTTGAGTTTTACATACTATACATAATTATATAATCTCTTGGAACTTTACTGAAATTACAATTTTTTTAACCATCCACCCATATTTAGAGTTAAAAAACTGATAAACTATATTTAAAAACAGATTTCATGTATTGAGATTTTTCTTGATTACGAGTTTCGGTTATCGATGAGTTATTTTTATATTCACCCTGAAAATATTTCAATGTCATCTTAAAATAATTTTATATCTTCTGAAATATAACCGTCTATTTACAATTTTTTGTGGAATAATTCATCACCACGTAATATTAGAGAGAATCTACTTGGGATTATTATAATTTAATTAGTTTATATCTAATTGAATGAAAATTATTTTATGATTGATTTTATAAATTAAAACAAAGTAATATTTATCTTTAAATTCTCATTATAACATATACATCTCATTCATTGTAATTTTACTAATTCATTTAAAAAACTATCAATTTTAATGAATCTTTTAACCTTGAGGTATAATATGGCATCCATGACCATATGATTATCCTTTTATGAATATCTTAAAGAATGGATATTTTAATTATAATCATTTCATGTACCTTATTTATTATTAATTGCATGTTTCATTTATTTCAATTCCATTATTTGTTTTGATATAGGAGATTATAGTAATTGTTCATTCTCATTAATATTCACGATGAGATTAATATATTTCACTAATAGATTATATACTTTTATTTATATAGCATCATCATATAATTAAAAAAATCTATTTTAATCCAAACCCCAATAATAGGATCGATTATTTATGAGTTATCTTCTATAGGGATAATTTTTGATTTATTATTAATATATTATTTAAAATAATTTTTTTATTCAATAACCACAAATATTTTAAATTATTTACATATTTAATTAAAATAATAATTTTAAAAAATATAGAATTTTCAAATAAAAAAACCCTTCTGGTGATGGTGACACCATTTATTGTTCAATTTTTTAAAAAATGACCAATCCCTATTATCTAATTTATATTTAAATGTTTGTATTAAACTTACCTTTAGTCATTGATATAAATTTAATATAATTTCCCTACTTTGGGATCTTATACAATATATTAAAATAATGAAAATATGTTAATATTTAAAATAGAAGGGAAAAAATATTATAACTGCTATGAGGTAGATCATTGCCTCGACACCATTTATATTGGGAAACATATTGTATAGAATCATTGAGGTGTTAATCGATTTTCACATTTTTATGTATTTTCCTTTCTATTTTAACTACCAACTCTTAAACACATATCTTTGTAATGTTTATGAGATATGAATCATCTAATGTATACATAAGCCAAAAATTAAAATGAATATACAAAATACAAATGAAATATAGATGACGAAGTTTTAAAATTGTTCTTATCATTTCTATGACTATTAATAATTATCACGATATTTTCTTTCCATATCACATATTTTGTTGTCAGTAGAATGTTTTTGGTATTTGAAGTTAAATTCTAAATCATACACAGTGATATGATATGCGTCATTTATATTTATAATGTGATATCACAAAAAATTATTCTCCCACTAGTTATATGTTGATGTAACATGAACCACAATATCTACAATATTACTTTGTAAAACTTTAGAATATGTAATTAACTAATATGAGATAAAAAACTGTACCCTACATACATTTTACTTTTTCACCACTTATAATCACTACGATATTCATATATAGTGGTTATACATTTTCCAGAGTATCAATATAATTGATCAATGAGGGAATTAATATTACATCAATCATTATTAATTTCATCAATAGATAGTTAACAATTTATATGTATAACATTTTTTCATAAACTAATGTATAATATTTATCCTCCTTAAGAAGTTGTATATAATTCTCAATTAACCCAATAACGCATGTTTTAGTTTATTAAAAATATATAGTTTCATTTCTCTCTCAACCAATTTGATTTAATATTATACATATGAAATATTTTTATTTCTAGAATAATATCATTTTATTATTTAAATGATTTTTATTATATTGAATTTTAATCTTACTTGTGATTTTTTCACATATTAAAATTATTTGGTATCCCAATTGAAATATCCTAATTACATTGAAAAATAAATGTATATTGTGTACAAATAACACTGTCTCAATATACAATTTGAAATGATAAATATTTTATAATCACCATGTCTCCCTGAGGTATTTAGTTCTATGGATGGTTACATATCCCGGAATTCCTCATGTAGTACTTATAGGAATGATATCTTCTCAAATTTTTAACTAGGATGTACCATGTACCATTCATATTCTCTGTATCTTAGAGGTAAATTTTAACCCAAAAATGGAGAGTTTTATATATCAGTTTTCTATCTTTTGTGACACCACAACAACTTATATTTCATTATTTAGGATGTTATTTATCATTTGTGACACTCTAACATCAATTATGACCAAAAACATATTGAAATATTACCATATAATATTTTTTATTTCGTTTCATACATCATGTATATTTTTTTCCTTCTCATTGGCACAGATCATATCATATGATTGATTCATCATCTATTTAATTTTGATCAATCTCAAGCCATAACTTCTAGATTGATTAATGGACTCTTTAATAATGTTACACCCCGAGATTTTAATTTAATAACATTGTATTAAATTGAAAGCATGAAACACTAAATAAATATTAGAATAAAATATTAAACCATAAGACATTATGATTTATTTAAATAAAATCTCTAGGAGATTTAATTACATGAACCGCTAATTTTATCTTCTTTTACGTGAATCATTAGTTTATTTTTTACTACACTCAAACACAATTTTAAACAAAACCTGACATATTTTAAAAAAAAAGTATACACGACATTTATAAATTAGAGATTGAGTTGGATTTAATGAAAAGTACATAATAATATATAAATAATATTGTTATACATTTATTATGAATAATTAATAAATCGATTTAATTTAAAAGGAATGTTTTCTGAAAAATATCATTTCACTAAAAATTTGTTTCATCACCCAAAATTCACAAAAAAATTAATTAATTTTTTCTAATTTCAAAAAAAATATTTAAAAAACACATTAATTTTTTATATCGGAATAAAAAATTACAGTAAGGTTTTTTTAAATTTCTCTCTAATTTTTCATTTTTTTATTAATAGTGAAAAATACTATGTTTTAATTGAATTCGTTCTTTTCATATAAATTATTTATATTGTTAAATTATATTTTGTATTGGTTTTAAAAAAATATAATTATTTTATATCAATGAATTCAATTTAGTATATTATAATATTTTTCTCTTTCAATTTTGTTTAAAAAACTCTATTCTTTTGCACATTTTTCCTTTAGAAAAACTACTTTCTTGACGAGTATTCAAAATTAATTTTAATTTTTTAAAAAAATATATTAACTAAATTTATATTAATGTATTTCATATTTAGAAATAGAAGAATTATTAATTTATCAAACATTTTACATATTTTTTTACATAAATGAATATTGAAAACATTAAAAAAAATTAATGCAACTAATGTACAAATTGATTTACCAAGGGTGTTAAAATAAAAAGATAATTGTTTAAAAGTACGCAAAAACATATATAAAACAAATTTTATATCCATATTTCCATATTATCTTCTAAGGTTTTGTGAGTGACCCAATTTGTAATCTATTGTCCTGATAGAGTCATTGATATGACTGAATGGTTTCAAAAAATTGTATGTTTTCAACTCACCACACTTGTAAAAGGCCACATTCATTCCACTCTTCCTAAACTGTCACACCATTTTATGTTCATAAAATACCTACCCAAATAACTTTTCCAATTTCCCTAAAATAATAATAGTATCCTTATTTATTTATAAATCCATCTAATGAAGGCTTTTGGTGAAAAACTAATGGGGATACTTGAAGTAGATGTAACATTCTTAAATAATAGAATTTCTTTAATTTGATTCTCATCATCCTTAAATTATTATTAAACCATAAAACTTTAGTGACATAATTATCATAGATATACAAGGATTTTTTATAAAAATCATTTTCTGAAATTTTCTGCACATCCATCAGATAGGTTATGAAATCATCATTGTTAGGTGCGGCATACTACCACCTCATGAAAAGATGTTATTTCATTTCCCATTATCACATCTCACTGTTGAGAATTATGATGCATATAATAAATATTTTTTATTTTTTTAAAACAATTATACATATTTAGTGACTATATCTTATGTAACTGTTTTTAATTTCCATTCTGTAGAGGATACTATAAAATTGTAGGTGTGTACGATGGACTACCGCTTCGTGAAGTGAAAATATTTTTCTTTAACTAATTCTTTACAATGAAAGAGAAAATGATAAGTACAATGATTAAATGTGATATAAATGAAAATTATCAGAAAAATTTGACATATATAAAATTATATAAAAATAATATATCCTTTTATTTATTACCATTTAACTAAGATAAAGATGATAACATCATTCGTGTACATGTAGACTATCACTTCATAGAGCGACATGGTACTCTTTTCATCAAAACACTAAATGGATGATATATATAGGAATAAAATATTTTATTTAATGTATTAGGTAATTACATAAAAATAAGATAATATATTCCTCCATTATATAAATATCATTGGAAAAGGGAAACACTACTCATGCATACATATGGCCTACCGTCTCAATGATCACACCATATTACATTTTTAAAATCCATCACTCATGATTGAACCTAAAATTATAATTTATATATAAATATTTTAATAATATCAATAAAATTATTATGGATGTGAGGAAACTATATAATATTGGAAATAATGTATCTTTTATGACAAAACATTATGATAAAATATGTTGATTAACATCTAAAACACTGAAAATATTGAATAATTTTTTAAAGAACGAGTTACAATATGTTATAAAAATATCATATACTATGTTATTGTTATTAATAGGTTTCTATAATATTTTTATTATAAACTTATATTTTTTATATATAAGGATGAAACATGAATGATATATTTAAAGCATAAGGTAATGGCTTCTCATCTCACATTCGTATCCATGAGAGATATTCCATAATCAACATATATAACTTTAAATGTTTTATATATTTTCTCATTGAAATTGTTTCATAGTTTTTTTTAAAATCTCTTCATTATTCTAGTATGTTTTTTATTAAGCCTATCTTTTGGGAATTAATTGACATTTATATGTTAAAATAAATATATTTACATATTATACAGTCTTATATTATCTTTTCATGTAATTTACCTCTTTTTTCAAAAAATGGTGATTAAAATAAATGAGAAGAATATTTTAAGAAAATTCGTATTCTTTATCTTCGGTGGAAAATCATTTTTCATTAAATATCATTCTTTTTAAAAAAATAAAAATTTGGTTTAAACAATTTTAATATGAGTTATAAAAAGTATTTTTACCAATTTTTGAGTTTTACAAAAAACTAATTTAACCTTCATGGTGTTTTTAAAACAATGCTTATATGAAATTTATATAAAATGTGAAAGGAGTATTTATCATAAATTGAATAGAAATAATATTATTCCCCGCCATTGATACCACCTAATGATTTGAAACATATTATACATGATTTCAATGTTATTTTCAATGAAACAAATTTTAAAAAATGTTTTTTAAACATTTTTTTAAATGGTGAGATCTAATATGAAAATCACATTTTCCAAAAAAAAAATTGTCTTTAAGGATAATGTTATGGTATATATATTCATCCATGACATGAAGACTCTATTGTGCATATGATGCATTGGAGATATGTTATGTTGATATCATCCTTATTCATTTGTTGGATATTTTGTTATCATTTTGGGTGTGGAAATTTTATTTTGATAACCTTCTCTATATTACTCTGTATGGATTATAGTTTTGTTTATTTATTGGGGAATGTATTTAAGTTTCCTAATCTATTTTTTCAATATTAATATTTTGGATTTTTATATTGCCCCATTTAATATTAGGAATTAAATTTGCATATTTTTTTAACAGGTGACGCATGATATAGCCCCTCGATGTATCAACATGTCTCAAGATAAATATCAATTGAAAAAGTTAGAAGCTTTTCGGACCAGGAATTTAAACTAACTTGATTATTAATCCAAAATGTAACTGTCTTATGGATAGATCCTGAAAGATAAGATGTTGTTCATTATTTATAACTCCATTATGATATAATTTATTGATAAACATAATATTATTTGAATATTTATAATATTCATGATTAAGTATAAATATTTTGTGATTATTTATATGTATTTATTTGATAATAATTTATTAATACCATTTTTTGTGTGGTTTTTTTATTAATGGGAATGTGTATCAATTATTTACTTTCAAATAATGATTATTCATTGTATATTAATATATTATCAATATTTATCCCTTCCTGATATGTTTAGTTATCCCTTTTTTTATTTTATAAGGATTCCTTGAATTGTACTATGATTGATATGAATTATTATACTAGTGGGAGTAATGTTGTTTTCCATATAATAATTATGTTATAGATTTTTTCAAATGTAACATGTAAATTATGAATGTATGTGTTTTATGAAGACTTCTAAACTATTAGATCGATTGGGATATGATTTCTTTTATCTTAGGCCAATGTGAACATAATAATCCCCAACTTCAGTCTACTATTATTGAAGTTGATATAGTTGGTATTAGAGTAATTTTAGTAAAAACCTTGGAAAAAATAATCTTGAAAGCATAGAGTAAGGAATATAATCCAAAAACAATCATTGAGGATTTTTATATACTACCATCCAAATTTTTTCGTAACTAAATTAATGTGTAGATCATTATATAAATAAATCCATATCTCGATACTACGAGTGGGTGTAGTTCTAGAATACAGGTGCCTTCAGGTAATAATTATTAAAAGGATGAATTATGATTAACTCAATAATCACCCAGTGCAAAAAAGTGCCTTAAACCCACCTATTTTTAGACATCCCTTGAATTATCATAGAAAAATTAATATATTATTTACAAAACATTATAATTCCCATTAAAATAGTGATATATCCAAAGAAACTATATTTATTTTTATGAGACTAGTTATGCAAAAATTTATGAATTTTTTATTAGTATTTAAATTGTTTTGGTATTAAATGTTTTTTAAACTGAAATGGTATAATATATTTTATTCCATCATTTATTAATGGTTATTGTCATAATGAATGGGAATAACATCAATTCACATTATCCAAATATTATGAATTGTCATTTATTTTATTTTATTAAGCCACTATTATTTAGGTAACTAGTGTAAAAAATATTTTTTTCATTAGATGAATTCAAATAACCATGTCATAACAAATAAGATAAATAATTCATTTTTTATTATGGAATATATTGAAGAAAGATAATAATTGGATGGAACATAAAAACACATATAAAAATAATAAGGAAATGAAGTATTTTCAAATATGTTATAATTGATGAAATATATCACTTGGTGTCTGCTTAAAAATAATGGAATATTGGTACATTTTATGGGATAAATACCACCATCCTTGGGATTTTACGGGTAGGAGAAGAGATTCCCATATATAATTATTTAACTATAATGATATGTGAATCTACACAAATCAATTTACAAAGGGTCACAAATTTGTAACTCCAGAGAGGCTAATTGATCATGGTAAAGAGTATTCTATTACAATGGATGAAGTTGAATCGTTAGTTATCATGTTGTTATATTTAATAACTATTCAATTTAAATATATTTTCAATTATATGCTAATTATAAATATTATGAAATGTATTTTTATTTTACTCCTAATCCTTTTCAATAAGTATTATAATGTGTATGTTGAATTATACTGATAACCAATAAAAGTTATTGATAGGAAATATTAACTTCTTCGAAAAAAAATAATAGAGGGAAATATAAACCTTAAGATTTTTATGATTTTGAGATAATGATATTGGGATTAATTGATTACTGATATGGATAAAGTATATTGGATAACATTTAATACCTTAGAGATGATTAATGAAAAGTTCATTTTTGAATTACAGACACCTCTATTCTAATGTTGTCGATATTAATATTTTGGAAGGGTTATAAGGATAACCGTTTAGAAAATGGATTATGTTAAACAATGGATGGGTTCTTATAATTTAATTTATTATATTAGGTTTATTTTTTGAACAAAATTTGTTTGGGAAAATATTTAAAGATAGAATGAAAAACATCATACTCTTTTATAAATAATACGGTCTATTAAAAGTGAATTTTACTGATTCATGAATGAAAATAAATATTTAAGCATTAATTTCATGGTGTAATTGATGAATTTGAAATTATAAAATACCAACCAAAGGATGATATTTTTCTTATAAAATATAAACATATCAATTAATTTTATTTCATTATATTTATAAATAAAAATATAATTATTCATCATTTTGAAATGTATCTTGAAACAAATTAACCGCGTTACATTCCTATCTGATTAATCTGACTGTCTTAAAAATACTCACATATTTATGTTTTTATGGCCCATAAAATTCAATTTATCATTCAAATTATTGTGATAAATTACCTCCATAACTCTCTATAACTATTTACAAATTTCTTCGATGTACATATATTGACATGAAACTATTGTTTTCCAATATATAAGCCTAATTATGTGTTTTTCCATAAGAAATTTGTATACCCAATTATATTTTGTTAAGAATTAGTTTATTCATCCTTTTACAATGATCCTTTTTCTGAAATTGTATTTATAAATTTCAAACAATTAATTTTTTATATCATGCTTAAATTTTGAGGACACAATTTGTTTAATGTGGGGAGAATGTTACACCCTAAAATTATAAAATAAGAATATTGTATTTGATATAGTGTATGACTCTCAACACCATGATTAGACAAAAAATTTAAATGATGATAATTTAAATTTAAATTTTATTAAATCTATACAATTTCTTGAATTACTTGCATGGATTTGTTTATATATTGTTACACACAACAGTGAGTTTAGCATTCATTACACACCAAACCTATTCTAAACTAGAGGTTAAATATTTTTAAAATATTATTTAAACATTAAAATTATAAAAATGTCATTAATAATGTATATATTAACACTACTAAAACAAATATAAATATTATGGCTATATTTTATTATAAATAAAATAAGAATCATGTTACAGTAGAAGGAATGCTTTTAGAAGAACATTGTTTTTCTAAAAAGTTGCTTAGTTGCACATCATACAAATTAGTTAAATATAATTTTTAACACTTCAAGAAAATTAAAATTTAGTAGTAAAATTATCTTCCTAAATTATATTTTCAAAATTATCTTGGAATGAATTTTTGGGTTATTTCTGAAATGATTCATTTTTTGATGAATTGTGAAATTAATTAATTTTAATTAAAAACACACATTTCATATAAATTATATATTGAATTTGTTTCACTATAAAATTTGATAAATTATATATCAATTAATCTAATTCATGTCATTGTAATATTTTTCATTTTCAATTTTGATATAAAATCATTGTAAACCACTGAAAATTTTATCTTTCAAACACCACTTTCTTATCATTTCATTGAGTTTATTTTAAAAATAAAAATTTTACACCTATTAAATTTAATAATGGAAAATGGATTTGATTTTTGGAATAATTTTTATTTATAATGTCTTATAATTTATTATTAATTTTTATCCAAAATGGATTATGAAATAATATAATTTATTTCCAATGATTATGGAAAAATATGTTTTATGAGGGGTAAAACTAAAATAATAAATGTTAAAAATTACCTAAAAACATGTAAAAGATATATTTTCAAGGCATATTTCCACCATATATATTTCCGGATATATTATGGACTAATTTTTAGGGTTTATGGATGTTAAATATTGTGTATGATTAAATCATTTCAAAATAATTACAAATGTCCCACTCAACTAAATTTTAAAAGCTTACCCCCACTCTTCTATTCATCACACAATCACAACATTATTTATTGAACATTAATATACCTTTTCAATTCCAAAATTCCCTCCCATAATATTAATATAATTTCATTGGGTTGAAATCCATCATAGGAATAAAGTTGTGGAAAACCTATGTATGATCTCGAAGAAGGGGTAACAATTTTCAACGAGCGTATTAACAAACACATTACATAGACGGTGATACCGATAAATTTAATGATTATATGTTATATAAATGATATAATTATTTTCTTCATGACATATTTACTATAATATAAATAAAATATATTGCATTTTCATATCTATTCACTCAAATAATGATGATAACAAATTTTGTGTTTGTGTTGACTACAATCATCTCGAAGAGACCTAACTCTATTTTCATCACCAAATCACATGAATGAAAAAATATATCTATAAAATATGGTCTTTATGATATAAATATAAATATTTAATGATATTTCGTTCCTTAGCTCCTTCCGATAATGATCATTGAAAGATGTAAAGGTTACTCAGGTGTATGTATGGACTCCTGTTCTATGACCGTATCATACTAAATTACTCAAAACCATATTTCATTATTATAATTAATGTTAAAATTTATTTTTAAATATGATAATTATTTCATGATAATTATTTAATATAGGATGAAACAATATAATAAGCATAATAATTTGAACATTCTTGACAAAACAGCATGATAAAAAATGAAAATGTTCAATAGAAACATAGAAAATAATGAATTGTTATTATATAAAATGTGATAAGATTTTATAAAATTATAATATATGATATTATAAATATTAATATGGATCATAATCGGAGTATAATATTCTTATATAATTTATAAAGGATGTTTTTATTTGTACTAAGGAAGTCAAACTTATGGTAACAATTTCTCTCCTCATATTCACTTCCATTAGACATATATAATAATAACTACTAATTAATTTTACAAGTTTATATACTTCCCATTTGATATTTTTTGTCATTAATGTAATTATATTTCTGGTATTATATGTTTTATTTTATGAATATCACTTTAATGATTCTCACGATTCTGTCGGCACCAAAATATGTGCCCATAAAATGGACCCAAAGAGGAAACAAGTGACAAAGGGGGGTTCCATGGGAATCTCCTTCATGGAGCCCTTGAGCATTGTTTCCTTCAGGGAGCCCCTCAACACCATGATTATCAAAATCTTTAGGCCCCATCAATTTTCATCGTAGAATAAAGATGCATGAAGCTTTGTGGTTAAGATGAAATTGACTAGAAGATTCAAATTACAGAGTGGACCGGATCACCTCTGCGACCCCTTCAAACTTGATGGATGCTTCCGCTGGAACCAAAGAGGGAATTAAGTAGGGTTACACGCCCAGGAGGGGATGAAAATCATATCTATTGTTATAAAACACAAAACATAATCTGCGGCCGATCGAGGAATGCCACGTGGCATCACACTGAGCTACTGCAGCTTCAGACCACCTCTTTACTATAAATATCAGGATCCCCCTAAACCCAAATACGTATATCCCAATATTTCACATTATTAGCAATCAAATCGTGCAACACATTATGATCTATTAATCCTAGATAATAATGAGATCATCTAGGTACTTGATCGTTGTGTAGTTCCATTCCATTAGTACAAATACAACCCCTCTTAATGAAAGGATGCCCCTCACGAAGCCCAAGGGCCATCGTGAAGGTATGATATCCCCAAGGGGACTTGCGTCATTACAAGAAACTCATGGTTTTTTAATTACCTTCCATACACTTGTGAACCACATGATAAGGATGGTTCACTATGCATTGTGATGTACATTGCTTCACAATGAAATGATTTTCAATGAACTCATTCTCCATGAAGTCCTAGTCCAATAAATCCCATGTAAATCACAAAGAAACCACCATATGCATCTATATCATATTAATTGGCTTTTCAACTCCACTTCACGAATAATTAACCTTCATGATTTCCCTCCACTACATGGTGCACTAGAGAATCACAATTTCTTTTCCTATGAACACTTTTGCTTCAAAAATTATTCTCTCGTATGGGCCTCTGGGTTTGTAAAAAGTGATTTCAAGGTCCCTTAGGTAGTTCTAAATATTGTGATGATTATTCTCATGCTTCTTATTATAATAACACTATTTTATATTTATTCTTTTCATAGCTACGCTAATGTGAGCACCTCAATAGACTAATCGAAAACACCTCATTTCCTTGGAATTCTCGATGAATTCCCTTACCCAGGTGTGGTGGGTATCAGTTAAGTATGTACATGGGGTACAGAGTGAACCCATCACATCCGAGAAATAGGATGATAATCATCGATGAACTTTCTTCCTCAGTACATGACATTAAACTTTATCCATGCCTTGTGTAATATACTCGAGTTTCCCCCGCTTAGAAATTTTTCATGCCTTATCATCTCCACAAGAGTGATTTTTTCAACATATGCAGTGAGATCATATTTGTTTGAATTTCATCTATCAGCGTGGATTGGAACCCATCTTGGTTTAATCCCCTTGACTTTTTTGTGGTAGGTAGCATCATCATTCCCCTATTCTTCTATGTTGCAAATTGGTTTGAGGATATATGGGCACTAGAACCTTCGTTACCCTATCCCTCTCCCTCTAGGCTTTGTTACCTTCTAGCCTACATCCTATAGTATGTCCCAATATCCATCTCCATAGGCCGCTAACAACATGTCGGCCCTTGTTACCTATTTCGGCTTCTAACCACATGTATTTCCCACTTCATTCCCCATGTAGACACTTTTCATGATTTGATCATCATATTTTTTCCACCTCTTGATTGCCACACCAAGGAAAGACTCATGTGAGAAATTAGTAAGCATTGTACATGAAATCCTTTCTGGACTGACCAAACATAAGTCATATGGCCCTATACCAAACTATGTGTACTTTGACAATATCCCTTACCAAGAAAAATAAGTAGGAAGCCTCCCTAATGATTCATCCCAACACATACATCACCCAACACATTCTCATAGGATCTACCTCATCCCACATGACATTACAATACATCCTCATTATCGAAATAGGTGGAATTTTATCTTTTTCATTTCCAAGAAACGTACATTGGAAGCCTCCATGAGGTTCAATCCCATTACCCATCAATCCTGACCATCTTCACATTGGTTCATCCTTGTCATGCATGACATTAAACTATATACCCCTCTATGTCCCGCACGACATTAAATTGTACTCGTCTAAACTGTGTGTGTTTTTATCCATATCTCCTAGAGAGGGTATATAGGAATCCTCCTTGAGGTACAACCCCAAACACATGTAAAATACAATTTACCTTATCTGGGACCCACATCTATGGTCCACCCTAGTGGCAGCAGAGAAAATCATGGGATTCTATGTTGGGGATAATTTATTATAATACAATCTTATATATTGATTTTAATGAGTTATGTTTGACTATGGATGTGCTATTTTTATAACATTCATGGTGTGTGGTTAATGTATTGATATTTTGTATTTTTTTTAATACAAATGTTTATGTTATGTTTTAAACTTTTCATATGAAGAATAAATTAGAATTAGAAAGAGATGGGTGGAGCCCGCTGTATCTCCTCGATGCATCAGTAGGTCTAATGAGAAAATTTATTGTCTTGGCATAAGGCCTTGAAAAAATTCTTATTTGTTGTCTTGGAAAGAGGCCTTTAATATGTGTTTATGATGTATGGCATTATGCATTCCATTATTATTAAATTGGTTATTGATATTGCATTTGATTATTCTACTACTATAATAACCCTGCGAATAAGTAAATGACATTATTTTGATTTACATTTCCCATAATATAATGGAGTTTAAGTTTAAAATTATTTTTTAGTCATATACATTGCATTAAATGTTTATACTTATTTATTAAAGCATCCAATTTATTATTATCCTTACTGAGCATCTGAGCTCACCCAATGCTATGTTTTATTTTTATCCAATATGCATTGAAATATATTACAATTAACACACAGGATAGTCTAAGGGAAATGAATGTGGTCAAAAGGGAAAATGTTGTTATTGTTTTTCATTTTATAATGTAATGTAAAAAATTATGAATGTATCTAGTACTTCTAAGGCTACAAAACTGATCGTTCATTCAGTACATGATTTCCATGTATCATGACAATGTAATGTAACAATGCACTGACTACGGGTAACTGGGTTCGGGAAGTTACACTCAGAACTACATATTTCTTGATTCCAATCCTAATGGGGTATGTAGGAATACCAAAATACTTTGTCATGTGGCTATCCCAAATTTATCCATCCTTATTCTCATGACACATGATATCCCCCAGGGTTACGTGGTGTGATATGGACACTTATTTTCCTCATTCACATCATGATGTGTAACTCACCATGCGTTTCTTTTTACGGTATCCATGTACTCAAAACATGACATTATACTATGGTTCTACCTGGAACAAGGTCAGCATTCCCCATGATAACTATAGGATGCATCAGCTTTCTCTCCTGGGAGGATTTCCATTGATAGTGTTGGTATCCTACCACAATGTTATTGAGAAATACATATGGATTTATTCTCATCCTTATAGGATACATAGGGACGTCGTTCCATTTCACCTCGGGCCCAACCCCCTCGCCATTAACCATTATGGCCCCTCTGTCTCAATTATGGTCCTGGTAGTAGGACCTTAAAACTGTGTTCAACATCTCGTTCATGTGATGTTAAAATATTCCACCAATATTCCTCATTTGTATGATGTAAACCTGCACGTCATTATAGGTCCATATCATAGAGGTTCTTTTTGGAAGTAGGTACAATCCATGATCATACGGATGTTCTCACCTAATATGTTATCTTTATAGTGGAATAATTTCAAGAGTGTTAGACTCCATTCAATCAAACCATCACTCCATCATCCATGATTTGAGTACCCTTTATTTGGACCCACATTCTCCTTCACTCCTGAAGGAACCCCCAAATAGTATGGATGCTCGGCCTCTAGCACTCAAATTGTCATGGGCTAGCATTTCTGAAGACTACTGGATTTCATTTTTAGTCAAGCCATGTGTTTGGAAAATGGTTAGCAGTCAATCCTCATTTTTATCCTCGTTTCATGAAAATGCAATAGGGATTCTGTGTTCTGAACATAGTCAACATCTATCCTCCATTTTTATTACACAGCTATAGTGTTCTGAATTTTGGGTATCGTAATTAATATTTCCCACTCCTCATTATCCAGATAGATTCTAATTCCCTTGATGTTACCCCCCTCATGCAAAAGAGCACGTTGGGAAAATGGAAATTCAACTACTCTGAGAATATTATTCTCCTGTTGGGCCTCCCTTTTCTTTATTGGAAATACTGATAGATTTTCCGGACCCTAGATGACCGAATCCTATATTATACTCTCATATTCGAATGAAATAACGATAAAATCATCCCTTGTTTCTCAAATCGTGTCCGAACTATGTGATCTTATGTATTGATCACTGAATATTTCACGAATGTGATGGAAATGTATTATACGAAAAATAGCCACAATACTCTTGCGTGCATCCAATATAAACAACCAACACATGAAGGAATGTCTATGTGATTACACACAATACAGTACCCAAGGATTGGCCTCTCCCATGGATTGGTTAACAACTCCAATAGAACATTCTAGCTCCGCCACTCTCTGGAATTTGGAACCTAGGATCTGATTACCCCAGTATAGATCCCACTTATAATCAATGCCAATAAGGTTCAATTCAACAGCCTGGATCTGGGCCTGATCCTCTTCGTCTCATATAATGGCCAAATCTTCAGTGGCTTGCTTCATTAGTTCTTCAACATCTTTAGTTGGGCCTTCAACTACGATATGTGACCCTATTTTGCATCGAGAATGGTGGAATACTCATCCACCCACTCCCTCAACCACTGAATTTCATTTTTGTCTTCCTGGATCCTCTTGATGTTCATGGACTTCCTCCACATCAATATCACACCAAGTGCATGGTCATGGTCCCATATATCCTCATCCAGGATTTCTCCGATGAGCACAAGAAGACATTGGGAAAACCATTCCTCCATCACATAGATTGCGCAATCGGTAACGAAGCCTCTAAATATGGTTAGTCCATTATGCCTATGGGGACTCCCTAATGAATAACTTGATCAGATTCCATGACTGATGACAGATGATCCTGCTATGTTATTCATCACAAGTCATCTCTACTTACTCCTCTAGTTCTGAGTTTGAGAACTCACCCTCATCTAAAGGACTCCCTCTACTGTCTTACTCCCCCAGGAGAACCATTTCGATTCATTGGGTAGATGGAAGTGCCTGCACAATTAGGTGGCAGAAAATTACAGAGGGGTTGTTCGATCAAGAAGAAACATCAATCAATTTTTCATGGAAAGAGAAGAACCTTGAGAGTGCACAATGTCCTCCTTCTTGGCAATGCACTACTCCCCTTCTACCTGAGACAATTCAATGCAATCCCTGGCAGAACCAATCCCCGACAAATCCATCCCAAGATGGTTCTGATAGTCCGACATCTGGGAAGGGTTGAATAATTTTCTATTGGCATCCCATATGTGCCTAGCCTCTAGGAAGATAACATACTCAGGCATGCCAATATTGCTCAGACGCTTCCCCATATCAAGGAAGGGTATCTTACATAACCCCATGGGAAACCTCCCCTCTAGATAACTTTTCTCTTCTAGATCCTTTGGTCCTATCAGTGCAGCCTTCTACTTAGTTAGTGTGGTTCTCACTACTACTATAGCCCCACCACCATGGGATATCCTCGCAACTTTTGGGATCAGACCACTTGGTAGAGGGGTGACCCCTTATTGACATGGACGGCCTTCTAAATCAATATCTACCCCAAATGGGATGTCTGTCAACTCATGGGGTACTCTTTCACTATTCCATAGACAGTTGTGGCAAGAGGCAGCTCATTATTCATATTCTCATCCTCCCGTGTGAACATGAGCTACATCTTCCTCATCACACATGGGTGATCCTCATGTTGTAGGTCAACTCGCACCACTAGGAATCCTCCTAAATAGGCTATGAGGTAGGACCAGTGCTCTTCTATTCATTAGACATCATCATTGAACACACCTGTTGAAAATGAGAACAAATGGAAGTTGAACTCATCCACCTTCTAGACCTAGTTCATCGCTAGCCACTAGGTCAGTCTTGTTGGGAAATTCCCCACCGTGTTCAAAATAGTTAGTTGGATGTCCGACCCTAGAAGACAAATGGGGTTTCGGTTTTCATGACGCACATAATATGTGAAACTATCCATCCATACATAATATTGAACGACCCGTATACTCTATGTGGCTTCTTCCCTTCACTGATATGCCAAAAAACCGTTTACAGATTGGTGTGCATATGGATACCTTGGTTGACCTTCTTCACTATCGTCAATATGGAAAACATGATTAATCTACTTAGCTACACACATATTTTTGGGTCCCATACTGTAAAACTCAGTCTATATAAAATCACTATGATGAACACAACCAACCTAACCACCAGTTAATGCTCAATGATAATATTGAACCCCCCGAGTCATCAATTTACTATCCTCCAATAGTCCCCAGTAGAAGTGATCCTTGATGCGTTGAACACCCTTCGGGTTTGTAGGAGACCTCACGTGAAGCTTATCATCTATATGGGAATTTAGGAACTGAATGAACCACCACTTAAAGTGGAGGTCACCCAGTGTCTGCTAGTCCTCCCCCTACACAAGATCTATCAATGTGTTTCCTAGTGGTGGAATTTTCATTGGGTCAACCAATGTATTTGTGGTAAGGAGGAATTCATCCTATATCTCCCCCATTATAGGGTCCCTAATATTTTTTGTAGGTCCTAGAGGCTGATATCAACAGTCCCAAGATGAAAATGGAAAGTGTGTGTCCTCGACGACCACTTTCTCACCAACTCCAGCATAAACTACTTCAACTAGAATATGTGGACATGAGAGGACCATTCTTCTTCATACATTCCAACACACTTCAACTACACCCCAAAATCCTCACTAGAGGCCCATACCCAGTTGGCCCAGGCCAATCATCTGTGATGTATCTGCCCTAGTGAAAATCCCACTTATCGGTCCACCCCTTCTCTGGGATCCCAAAAGTCACCTTCATAATTGTTTGGTATAGTTACGAGATATTTATGGATACAATGTCTTTCCATAAACATTTTCCGCATGATCATATTGGTAGTCAACATCAAAGACATTGAAATTTTCCCATGTATGATCGTCAGCTACCCTGAACCTACTGGCACTGCCACAACATACTTTTAAACCTATAAGGTGGATGAACTCTACTCGCTTCATGGATTAAAACATCATCCCTCATAAAGAATCCATGTAGAGCCATACTTTTCAATAGTACATTGTTCTTATGACTCTATGATAGCTTCTCGATAAGGTACTTGTGGTCCAAGTGGCTAATCAAACACTCCTCGATGACTAGGTTATCAGGTATCTCAGCCCTCTGGGCAGTATCTGCAATGACCCCCGTGGAAGATTCCTAGTGAGCCAATACATCTAATTTTTTTTCATTTTTTGTTCTAGATAATGTAGCTAGGTCGCGAAGCTCATTCGCATTTCTCGGTTATAGAGAATTGTCATAGCACCCTACCACATACATCGAATACGCCAGCTGCAGAGTTCACACTCGCAGAGTCGGAAGACTCACTTTGTGCTGCAGAGCACATAGGACCTGATTCACAAAGATCACTCTAAGTGCATGAGAATATTTGAGTATTGAGAACAAAAGCACGATAATATGATGAATGTATGGAGTAAATACATACCAACCTTCCCAATTTAAGGGAGACGACTCCCATGGCTTCCTGGTGCGTCTGGCCATGGTGAGCATCGTAGAAATCCCAACCCGTGTGTCGCCTCTCCACGTCAGGACCCATTTGGAAACATTTCATTGAAATTTTCCTATATATATTGAAAATTTACACTTAGACATTGAACATAATTTTCTCATAGGCTCCCTGTCAGAGTGGGGGCTTTTGTTGGTGGAAAAATATGTGTTGAGAAAAAGTAACAAAAGAGGATACCAGTGCCAAAGGGGGATTCCTCGTGAATCTAATTTGTGGATACCTTGATCAATATATCCTTCTAAGAGACCCTCTATACCATGGTCATACCAAATATGAGGTCCTCTATATTGTCTCTACAGAGTAAAGAGGATGGAGGTTTCATGGTTATAAAGTAATTAATTGGATGTTATGCGCCACAAAGGGAACTAGATCACCTCTGAAACCTATTCAGAATTGACGGAAGAATCTGCGAGCACTGCATAGGGAATTTAGGAGGTTTCGGTGCTGAGGAGGGGATGAAATTTGACTCTATAGTTTTGAAAATCTTGATACAATCTGTGACCTACTATAGATAACCACATGGATTCACCCAATCTATTCATGCTTCGCGCTGCCTCTTTCCTATAAATATCGGTCAGCCCCTGATCCAAAATGATCGATATCTAGAAAATTATCCTTCTCAGATCTAAAATAATGAAGCACCTTATGCTCCATGAAACCATAAAAAAAAATGATCTCATGAAGGTACTTGAGCATTGTGAAGTTCCATTCCCATAGCCAAAATACAACCCCTCTTCAAGAAGTGATGCCCCTCATTACGAAATGGGCCATCGCGAAGAAGGAGATCCCCAACCGGACTCAGGTCTTTGCAAAGCACTCTTACTTGACAAAGTGACTTCCATACACATGTGAACCACATGCTAAGACATAGTAACTATGATTCGTGATGTATATTGCTTCACAATTCTATTCTTTGAAAGGTACTCGTACAATGCGATGTACTACTCTGCAAAAGACATTGTACTTAGTAAAGAAACCACCAAATTCATCTATTCCCTATAACTAGTATAGGACACTCCACTTGGTGACGGATTATCAATTGTAAAGTCCCTCATCTACATGGTGCAACAGAGCATCGCATGGTATTTTCCTTGTGAAACCATTTGCTACTAGATTCCATCTCTCATATAACACTCCTGGTTTGCACAAAGTGATATCAAGGTCCCTTGGGAGGTGATTAATGTTGTGCTTCTTAGCCTCATGCTTCTTCTCATAGGCACAGTAATAGTTATTGCTTCTCCTCATAGCTACGTTAATGTTGTCCCCTCAAGGGATCACTCCACAAAACTGTCCATCCACGACGTTATTGATGCCTTTCATTCTCCAATGGTTAGTGGGTATCAGTTTTGTATTTCCTAGGGGTGTGTTGTGAACCCGACTCATCTGAGGTTCATGATGTTAAACTTCCATGCACAGTCATCCTCTTTAATAGATGTTAAACTATAGCCTCACCCCATATAATATACATGGGTTTCTCTACAACATTCATTCTCCATTCCCTCTCTTCTCCACGAGGGTTAGATTTTCATCACATGGAAAAAGATACTATTTATTAGAGTATAATAAGTTTGTTGGGAAGGGAAAAAATATTTTTGTAAGACACAATCCTTTCTTATGGGAGGTAGCATTATCGCTCCACCTTTCTTCTTCGATGCACAGTGGTTAGAGGAGAGATTGGAATTTGAAACTCTGTTACCTTATCTCTCTACCTCTAGGTTTTTTCTACATCAGGCCTCCATCTTGGAGTAAGACCCAATCTCTATCTCCAAAGGCCACTAACAAAGAATAAGCCCATGTTACCTCTTTAGTCTACTATCCACACATGATCCATGCTTCATTCCCCACATATGCACCTTCTGCGTTGTGATTTTCAGGTCTTTGAAACCTCATGTTTCTCACACTGAACATGACTCATTTGAGCATAGAGTAATAATTGACCCTGGAATCCATCCTGGTCTAATCTAGTGTAATTTCCAATATCCCATGCCAAACTAAATGAACATTGATCATTTCTCATTCCAATAACGGTACATAGGAAGTAACCTAGAAGTTCAAGCCTACCAATTACGTTTCCTAACCCATTCATGCTAGTTCATTTTCTTCCCACTTGAGTTTAAAATGCATCCCCCATACCAAACAACGATGTTATTGATCATTTCCCTTTCTAAGAATGGTACTTAGGAATCCTCAATGAGGATCAACCACATTACCCATTGATTCCGACCATATTAATGTTGGTTTATCCTCATCCTTCATGATGTTAAACTATACACCCCTCTCCATCATACAGGGCGTTAAACTATACTCATTTAAATATCATGTGTTTTAATCCATGTCTCCTAGAGAGTGTACATAAGAAGACTTCGTGAGGTCCAACCCCAAACACTGGTAAACATATTGTCCCCTATATGTGACCCACATCATTGGTCCATCATAGTGGCGTTAGACCAGCTCATAGGATTCTAACCACACGTAAGCCCGACATCATATTCGGGTCACTGTCCTGCAAGTACACCTAGATCCTATCACACATTCGATCTACACATGTTTTGATCTTTAATTTCTAGACATGGTGCATAAGAAGCTTCCATGAGGTTCAACCCCAAATAGATGTAATCCGTTGTCTACCCCAAATATAAGTAATTCATTGTCAACCCCAACAAGTTGTAAGGTATTGTCAACCACAACCATCAGTAAGACATTGTTATCACCAAAATATTGTACATCATTGTAAACCACAACTATTGGGATGTCGGTGTTAACTCCAACTAGCAACAATTTGTTGTCAACCCCACCAGCATTAAGCCACTGTAATCCCCACCCTGGGGTAATCTATAGTCAACCCAAAACAGCGTTATCCTATTTCAACCCCAACTTGAAATAAGCCATTTTAAACCCCAACCAGTAGTATCCTATTGTCAACATAAAAAACTGATAAACATCGATGTACCCTTTGACAGGACCCACATCACTTGTCCTCCCTCATGGTGTCATACCAAATCTCCGGCTGCTAACAATGTGTATTCCCCAATATATCTTTGGGTTGATGTCCATTGTGCACACCTTGATTCCATGCCCCATCATGAAGTATGACATCTTTGATTCCATTCCATGGGGGTTCATAGGAATCATCTCTGATGATCATGACTATTGATCATGTCTCATCCTAGTCTCTCCATTGAGACTTTATACTTGGTATGGCCATTACATGTCATGGGGATACATAGGAATTCACTTCGAGGTTCATTTCCTACATCACTATAATCCTCACATAGGTTCAATATCATTTCCAACATGTTTCCCTCAATAATCAAAATAAATCCTAATTCTTATCTGACCCCCACACATCCTAGTGAGATCATGACATGCACATACTCACTGATCCCAGCTGCATTAAAAAATCAAGCCACACATAAGCCTCACACGGTCCATAGTCATCCACCAAATAGAAACCCCATTGTGATGGGATGAAATCCATTGTAACCCAAATAGCACATCTAGGCCGTTATCCTCTGAGCATGTACTGATTTATCACCCATTTGAACTATTCAATTTTTGATCCCTCTTCCTTGAGACATGGTACATTGGAAACCTCCGCGAGGTTTAACCCAACCAATGGTAATCCTTCATATAATATTTATAAAGAACCAAACACCCTCATATATGTATTCATCAGACGTTGTGATCCGACTTTTAAATAGGACTCTCAGGTTCTCCATTTTGTGGGTATACCCATCTGATCAACTCTCATCACTATTTTGATGAGTCTATTCCATTTCTACGAGACGTTAAACTTGGGACATACAATATGTCATAAATGTGGAGATGAGAAAAACTTTAGAGACATGCCTATGGATTATAATTCCCTACATTCAATTTGAAAATTCATGGGATTCCAAATCCTTGAGAAAACCTGTTATTTGGGGATGAACCCCAGCGCATTAATGGTTATGCGTCCTGAGATTCCAGCGATATCCAATGTTACTAATCCCCATGAACAATGGTTTCCACCCTACCAAGATCCATTAGAATGTCCAGACAGAATAAGTGTAATTAACTAGAGTCCAAAAATATATGGTAGAGGGAATAAGATTTAATAATAATGACTTAATAATTAAGAGAAACCCAGAATAGGTAAAGAGTTCCATGGAGGAATCCATTGAAGGAGGAGTAGACATCCCATAATCCCATTACAATCAAGGAGAAAAATTACATGAATAAGAGACTGATGTTTCCCACCTTTTTAAAGATAAAATGAGGTTCAACATTGCAACATGTCCTCGATGGATGGATGCAGGCCCCATAAAAGGCGTCGGTAGAAAATTTAAAAGTAACCAAATTGATAATAGATTATTTCATAATCTCATCAATATAGGGGATTATATTTGGATAACTCTACCTTGGTTTAAATAAGTTATATTTATATGTTAAAAAGAATAAATTTTTATATATATATTCATTCATCAAAAGTTTCCCAAAATATTACTATTATTATCTCATTAGAAGTTAAAATGATTGAGAATATTTTTTATGAAAATTTATCATTGTTTACTTTTGGTCAAAAATCAATTTTCATTAAAACATATGGTTTCAATAAATGTTTTTAAAAATAATTTAATCCATTTATCAAATATTTATAATAAGATTTTACTCATATATTATTTTTAGAATATCTTTTGAAAGGATTATTATTTCAATTTTAAAAACATTGCATGTTGGGATTTTACAGAAAATTTTAATGGAATCATTTTTTAGTATGTAAATCATGAACACAGCACTCCACCATCATGACTACTCAATATTTTCAAACATAATTTTAGTACATTTATTATACAATAAAATTATGTTGAAAAAATTTTGAACATTTTTTTTAAATGAGTCTCAAAATTCAAGGGATATTTTTCTAAAAAATTTATAAGGAAATTTTTATGTTATTTCAAATAATTAATTACACCAATCCATTATTATTATTATGATTTTCTTGGGTTATGTTTTATTTCTATCATCCTTATTCATTATAATTTTGTTTTATGGTCATTTTTTCCAAGATGTTCTATTTTGTTACCATTATCCCTATTACCTTAGATTGTATATGGTTATGTTAATTTATTAAGGAAATTATTCACATTTCATATGTTAGTTTTTCAATATTGGTTTTTATTTATTTTTTGTTTCTCCCATTTCATGTGTCGAATGAAATGAACATAGTATTTTATTGATGGGTCCTTATTTTACTTCTCAATGCATCGAAATGTCTCATGAGATAAATAAGTTGACCTAATCATATGTGTTTATACCCATAGATTTAAAGTATCTTGTGGATAGATTTTGATAGTAACTATCTTGAGGATAAATCAAAATATTTTAGAGTTTCATCACAATGAATTCCCTCTCTATGAGGTCTATTATCATTTTCCATGTGATTATTAAATCAGATTGAATATCCATGGATAAGTATCATGCCTATGGGATTATTTATATTGATTATTTGACTTTAATTAATTAATGACATATTATTCTAAGGTTATAGATTAAATGTATTGTTTTTTAGTTATTAATCTATCCATATTTATTATTATTTATTTGTCCATATTTTCCACTTTACTTAACCCTTTTTGATCATTTGAGCTCACCCTTATATTTATTCCTTTCTTAAGAATCCATGAATTGTAATATATCTGATATGAAAGTATATTCTAGAATAAATAATTTAATTTTCATAAAATATTTCATATCCCTTTTTCAAATGTGATATGTGAATCATATATGTATATTATTTTCCAAGAATAGTAAAATACTTTATCTATTGGGATGTGATTCCATGTATCATATGCCAATTAAAATCAGAAGATATTGTCTCTGGTATAATAGGGGTGTGTCCATTATATGTATTATGTCCAGAATAATCAACGTTGATCATGGCTATTATCCTAATGAATCTCTATCCACATGTATAATCTGAAACATTTCTTAATTTATTTAAAATATTTAATGGGAAATTATATTCAAAATCAATGGAAAATTAATTCTATATTTATGGGTTACTTTTTAAAAGGTACTTTTTAACATTCAATTTATATTACATCATGTGGATTACATTTAACTATGTAGTTTAATTTGAGGATAAAATTTATAAAACCTTTCTTTACCCTTATAAAACAATTATATACCATTATGTACTATTTATAAAAATACTGTTACCTTTACACATGTATCTAGTTACATTCACATAGCTAATGGTTTTCAATAAATCATCTCCAACAAAGTCTTGCTCAAATTGGGGTCCCAATCAAGGAATTAAATATTAACATAACATCACCAATAAATCATTATTAATGATTATAATAGCCTTTATCGTTATGAAAAAATATATTTATTACCCACACATCATGTAGAATTTTCATTATATACTAAATTGTATACAGCCACACTTTTTTACAAATACATCAAAACACAATATGAAAATTTTTAAATAGTATATTATATATATTAATAGATGTATGTTTTATAAAAAATTTTATCCCATCTTCATCATAAATTTATTTGTTGTGTTAATTAAATATTATAACACTTCCCATTCAAGGTGTAAAAATATATTCTTGTATTTATTTTTTAGGTAATATATCTGTCACTCAATATATATTCTCAGTTTGTACAACACATATTCAATTATTTATAACTAAATTATGATATAAAATATATCTAAACACTATGGATAAAGTGATATCTATAAGGGTTCTCAAAATCACCATTAGTAACACTTTAACACATAATAATTAATGGAAAAAATTTATACGACTGTTTCACATTGTGGGAAAAAATGGTTCAATATTTAAATGTATTGATGCGTTCTCTTATAATCAAATCTGGTAAATTAATTGTCCATGTATATAGTGAACCAATCCATGACCACTATCTGATGGGTAGAATACTTTTTCATCTATTTTTGAATATTTTTTCCATATTTCAAGGATTCTCAACATTTACTTAATGGGGTGAAACCTTTATTTTCTAAATTTCAGAAAACTCAAGATACTTTCAATAGTTAAAAAAATAATATGAGGTTATAAACACTGCCTTTATTCCCTAAAACAAATAAATATAAAAACACTAAAGGAATATTATTATATTATATTTATTTATTTATTAAATCAATATTACGTAATATTATCAAGTCCTCTTCATTATAGTTTTATGATATAAAAAATCTATATGAATTTAGTGCCTAATATCAATTTTATCTCCATTGTATAGAGAAATATAGAGAGTCGTTGTGGTAGTCTAATGAAGAAAAAAACCCTACTATGATATGTGGGGTTTTTTTATATAACAAATTTATGATCATACATTTTTTAGATTATATACCTTTGTATATATAGTGTTTCCTAAAGATACAAACATGTATAAAAAAATTTTAAAGTTCATTCCCAAATTGGTGATCTTGATAATATCTATTACAAAATATTATTATGGAACATCATGTGTGGTACATTTTACTAAACCAATATTTTCACATGGTTATTTCAATTAGAAATGGGTTTTAAATACATAAAAATAACTCCAAAGTATATATTCAATAAATTGTTGTTAATTATAGATAATGTTTTTTGTTTTCAATTAAAATAATCCCTCATAGTCACTTTTTATGTTCTGTAGATTTTTTCAAGAATCTAAATCTTGTACGTGAGATTATAAACAATAGGAAAACATTAGTATGGGACTCCTAATTTACTTATATCTCTAAAGTATAACTATAAATCTAAAACTTATTATCCATTCAATATCAAATCCCCAAAATATTATTCAATTAATAGGTAATTTCAACCCATTATAGTGGGATCTACAATCCACTCTACATGGTGATGTTACAAAGATGGATGGGATGATAAGGTTAATAATATTATAAGATAAGGATATTTAATTAGTGAAACAAGAAAACAATTTCTCTTTATAAGAACAATAATTATAAAATCCTCCATATAAAAGTATATTTAATATTAGTACATAGCACCGTTAATTTGAAGGGTTGGCCCAAAAAAGTATTAGAGTGTATATAGATTACATTTCATAGGATTAACATAATATATCATTACATACAACTTAATGTTAATTTTTTAAATATAATTATACCTAGAAATGATTAAATTTACCTCTAGGTTGACTTACATGTTATTAGAGTCCTGGAGAATGGGTATGTTGAATTCCACTCAAATGTTAGACTCTCTTCTCTGATAACCAAACTCAATGACCCAATAACAATGTTGTCCTAAATTTTCAAAAAAAAACAATTGATAAATGAATCCATACTCTATCAAAATGATATTCCAACTATTATACCACTCTATGACAATTCCACTTAATAAGGCCTCATTCATGGTGGTAGTAATTCAATTGTGTCACTCAAATCCATCCTCAAATAGTGTAGAGATTACTCAATAACCCTGTGTATGTATATTATACATCACTAAAGGAAAAAACCATTTTGAATAGTGAATAATATAAATAAATTATTATTTATGATAATCATGAAATATAATGAAATATTTATAAGAAATTGATACATATAGAGGCAATAATTAGAAATTAAATACAAGTACACAAGAACATGTTAAAACTAGTAAAAAATATAGATCAAAAAATAAATTAAATAGTATAGACAATATTTACCAAAACTATCCTCATTAGTACATGATCTCCTTGATCAATATATAGATATAATGTTCAGTAATACTATCATTTATATCTTTATCATCTTCAATATGATATGATGCACAACCAAAATAACCATTTATATTCAAGTATAACCATATATATTATAATGTCATGACACTATAAAATAATTGTAAGAGTATTATCCATCTAAAACATTATGTAACGAGATGGAAACTGGGATAAAAAATTGATGAATCATGTCATTACCAAAAATTAGATGATTTATGTTCAAATAAGAATCCCAGTAGACATTTCTGAAATAATTTAATATCATATATCATTAGTAATAATTTGTTATCTAAATAGTGAAGAGTTCATATTCATTGAAGTCAATTGTTCATCAAAATTACGTGTTATAAAGGATACGATATGTTTTTTTATCTCATGGGTCTCCATGAATCATAATTTATCTTCCATTACATCAAAATTTAATTGTAATCAATTATATTGAACCCACTCCTTGTTAATGACTACAATATAGTTGATTGTGTACCACTCTGAATATCTATGAATAAATAAATTCTACTCCATGACCATATTGGTGTCTAGAATCCATATAAAATAATAAGTATCTATAATTTTGTTCCTATCCTTATTATCGAAACCACATTGTAATGAAAACCAACAAACCTCAGTGCATTTCACCAAAAGAACACGTGGAAAATCAGTACCACAAAATAAAATGGGGGTTCCTACATTTTCGATATAGGACCAAAACCATGAATAATTGATTTAAGATAATGTAGTAAATGATAATATAAATATAGGACTTATTATTTGTTTCATATAAAATAGAAAATATGATGTATAATAACCCTATTAATAGTTGATTTGGAAACCATACATCATCAATGTATATATGATATTCCCCCCATACTGATTTGGATGACCCAAAAAACAAGTATGTAAGGGTTATAAATATTTAAATTACTATGGGTATGTGATCTATAAAATTTCAATGTTAATAGAGGGGTTAGCTACCCATTAATGATATTGTCATCACGTCTAAACCAAACAAAACTCTACAACGCTAAAGAGGATAATATACCATTAGCACCTAATGTCTAAATTTTTTTATAATTTTAATCTCGCTATATGGTTATATGTTGAAAATAATAATGATTTACTATTTTCACATACAAATCCATGTCTCTAGAAAATGGATAGAATAATATACTATAGATGAAATATTTTAATATATATTATATATGGTGAAAGTCTTGTATCCCTTCGATGGAATCATTTTCTTATACAATAAATCATATTCTACATAAATCTTGATTGAAGGGAAAGTAAAATGATATACATTATGTTATTTATTATTACTAGTTAATGAATGTATCTCTGTACTTCCTATTCATGTTCATTCATGAATGACATGCATCATCAAATATTCTACCCATTATGTGATTCGCATGAATATAATATGAATTCATAACTATATTACTAAGTCCATTGGTGAGAGACTACATTCATTCTATCCTTGAACATATCTTATGTTGTAAACAATTTCAACATACCAATGTAGATATTACCACGGCTTTCATATAGTATTTTCATGACATGTATCCTAATTATATGACATATGGATTGGAGGATACTTTTCCATGCACTATAAAACACATGTATTGTTATCACATATTGTTCCATAATTATAAAAATAAAAATATTAACATATTATGTAGGTTAGTGTATGGAATATTCCACTATGTACTATATACCATCTAGGGATGTTTTTTTCCAGTTTGTAGATCAGATTATTTACACACTTTAATACACTAAACAAAATAAATCTACATCCATACTCTAAAAGACACCATCGTTGAACAATTCTTATCCCTATCCATATTTGATTCACTTATTTCCACAATTTTCCATCAGTATTGGTTCATTATTTTTTTCCATCATCCCCACTATATATCAAATAATTTATCCAACATTTTTTTATTCCTTAAAAATCTATAGTAAAAGTCGTATGTTTTTATATCACCAATCAAATCACCATAATATAATTAAATAATCCATCTCAAATACTATTTGTGATCTTTCAGTCAATATAAAAGGTAATATTAGTTGTTGATTGGGAAAATTAAAAGAACCTAATATTTCATTCAAAATATTTTTCTAGTTAATAAGAACAAGAAATAATCAATAATAGAGTAGAACATAATAATAAATATTTGGAAACAAGGAAAAAATAACTATATAGATAAATACCATAAATTATAGAAAATTGATTTTGAGAGTGTAATTTCCACAACACCCTTTGAAATTTGATTTCTAACAAATAATATAAAAAATTTATTCAACATGGTGAATTGAAAAATAATTAATCATTTATATAATGGGAAAATAATAATGAAAATCCATTAAATCATCAAATAATGTTTATCACATCAACATTTATCAATGAATTTGACTAATTATTTGTCCATAGAAAGTCATATCACAGATACCATCAAGGATATAATCATAGATCTATAATCCATAATTGGTCCAACTCATATCAAGACCCTCACTCTCTACTTATATCTAGATTATATTTCTAAATAATTAGGCGATAAATATAAATATATATTATGATTGGGGTTTTTAGTGATAATTAAGACTCTAAATGTCAAAATACATTAATTATAATAATCAATTTTTGATTAAAATAGTATATTGGTGATAATTTTGATACCACAAGTGATAAAAAGAATATAAGTGCTCCTTGGATGAACACCACAAATCTAAAAGAATTTATATAGTCAAACAATATAATCTTAATCACCATAGTGGATTATATTCGAATATCGGACTAGAACATGCAGAATAACTTATTATTGTATGTAAATTTTAATATATTACATTTGTGGTTATCTTATTTTACAAACATAATGGTAACACATTGAATAATATCATTGATAAAACATATGATATTTTATATTTTATAATAAATAATATCCTCATCTCAAAATTGATCATAGTGGATATGTGTTTATGAATTATTATTTTTAGGGATTCAATATTTCTATATGAGTTTAGATCTATTTTTAAGAATAAATTATTATAATGAATCTTATAATATTACCTTTATATCTCTTGAGTTGTTTATTTATAATTTAAATATGTAGTTTATAAAAATAATATTTCCCCATTTACAACATATATTTTACAACATATTTTCTTCAATATAGAAGGATTAATGTATATAATAAGTAAAAATTATTTTAGAAACTTTTTATTTTGGTTTTTTGAGAGATCTTCATGATTTTTCTAATTAAATTAGTAGACTTATTAAATATTTTTAAAAATTAATTTATAAAATAAATATTTGTTAGTTTTAATTTTATGTCAAATGTTTATAAATTTAGTGTTTTTATTAGAATATATTTAATTTTTACATGTAGTAGCATAAAAATGGTTAGTTTTATATATTTTATACATGAACTAGAATGTATTTTACATGTTATTAATGTGGAATATTTTATGTATTACTCCTTTAGAAATCAATTTATCTCCTTTTTAATATATTTTTATTGTATTTTAATTTATATATTAAATATATTTATAAGGGGATCATTTTATTGAATTATAAATGAGTTTATTTTGGTTTTTTAAGTTTTATAAATGAAATTTATTGTATTTTATGTTATCAATAGGTCCAAATGATTTATTACATAACATAATCTATTATTTTGGGAATCTTATATATTCATTTATGGGAACTATTTGATGGTTATAATGTATTATAACATTGATTATGAATTGAGATATTTTAACTAATAAATGATAGTTTTTTACATTATTTAATTAGTGTTTTTGTTTAGTGAAAAAAATAAATAGAGAATTTTATTATTTAATATATTATTATTTTCATATCTTAATAATGGAGACTTTAATGCATAAAAATTTAGATGAATTAAATTAAGTAAATGATATGTGTGTGTTTTTGTGCATCTGTAATTTTTTTGAATTTGTTGTGTGATTTAGAATTATTGATCTTTATATGTTATTATTGTAATAAAAATTTTAAGAAAATTTTAATTGTTTATTGTTTGGAGTGATAATATGTGGTTTAGAAAAATATTATTTTATTTAATTTGTACATTATAGAAGGATTAAAGTGTTGTTTAAATACTGGGGTGTAGAACATAATGTAGTTTGGGGTTACTATTGATGTAGAATCCCCTTATACCCATGCTTGAAATATGGGTTCAAAAACAATTCTTACGAAAACACATATTTTTATTGTAGCAGTAATATAGCACTGTAGTAGTGATGGTGGGTTAGTGGGTACCATATCAGTGTGATATAATTTAGTAATATTCTCATGAATTTTAAATTCATGTAATGTATTGATTCTATGAGAAACCAGGACTCCTGGACATTAATGATGGATAATTTGATTATGAAAGACTATCCTCGAGATGATGGTTCAAAGATTTTACAAGAACATAGAGGTGGTAAATGAATATTGAAAAATGTGGGATGAAAACAAATACTACATTTAAGACAAACAAATATATATGATGGTAATGTATAGGCAGCTACACCATCAAACAATAAATTATGTGTATAAATTAAGTACAGGAGTTGGGGAGGAGAATATTCAGTGCTCTTAATGATATTGTGTAATGTCCATTGTGTATCTGGTACATTGGGTGATGTTATTTTTCTATCTAGTTAATGTCATATTTCCCCTTAAAACAAGATTAAAAGGGGAATATCAAAAAGTAATAAATATATAATTAATGAAGGAAACTGGACAATGTTGTTTATATGGATATAACGTGTTGAATGATGTGATGAAAACTCAACATGGGAAAATGATCAATATTATAGGATAATGAGTTATAATTAATTAAAATTATAGCTTCATTACAACTGTATATAAATAAATTATCATGAGAAACACAATGATAGGTATATCACCAAATGTGGACTATCCATCCCTTGAAAATTATTTTATCCCATCCCCCTTTAGAATAATTTATCAATAATCTCTTTTATATCTTTAATAATTTTGTTTGATTTAAGGAACCGTAACTAGATATTGAATGATGAAATTTAAAATATGGTATTCCATATGATTTCATTTGATGTTTAATAATTATAGATTTATATATAATCACAATTTAGTTTTTAAATAAATATATATGTTTTTTTAAACACATATATTTGATTAAATTTAATTTTAATTGTCATAAAAAATTCACTGATCTCAAATGATATCGATGATCTAAATAATATACATATTTTTTACAATCATAGAATTACCATAAAATGGACTCATTGATAATACATTATAAATTAACTATAATAGGATAATATAAAAAATTGATATACCAAGGTAAATAAATTTGAGTTATACGGTATATTACATGTAGTTAGAATTTTTTATTTGATACCAATTTATATGATAAATATTGGAACATGTTTTCATTCTCAAAAAATGATTTATATTTATTATATTTTAATAACTATTTAATGACTGTGTTAATGAAGTACTTTTCCACTAATATAAATTCGTTTTTTGAAAATTATTTGTTCATTATTTTATTTGGCTATCTAATATTTTTATCCAATACTATTTCTATAAATATATATGGACTAATATATTATGTTTATGATGATTATAAAATATTATTGATTAACAAATTATATTTTTATAATTTATGATAATCAAAATAATTAAAATTGAGTTTGGGAATGAACAAATGGGAATTGATATTGATAAAAAAAATTATTAAACATGAAATAATTAATAATGACATTGAATATTTTTTATTAATTTAAAAATATTTATAAAATTTTTAATTCAAAAGTCATGATGTTTTTATAGAAATATTTAATGCCTTGGATATTAAATTTCAAAATATCCACCATGTTTGAGATGTTTATATTTTTAGTGGATTATGTTTACATTAATTTTAGTGTTAAACAAATGTGAAGTTAAATTTTCTTCATGTTAAAATGAATATGAATTTAATAAATTTTATAAAAAAATTGGTATTATGAAATTTCATTATGTTAAATATTTCCTTGTCTTACGATTTTATAGAAACTATTAAATGTTTAAATTTAATGATGGTTATATTTTAAAAATAATAATACATAATTATTAGTGGCTTTATCTGAAATGATTCTAGATTATATGTTTTTATATCAATAGAAAAGTATTTCAACTAGTTATTAAAATAAGTAACATGATAAAATTTTGTAACATGTGATAGTATAAATTTTAAAATTTGATAAATTTTTAATTATTTTATATATTATATAATTGCAAATTAACAGTCATTTGAATATATTAAATTTGGAATTATATGTATGATATTTATGTGTTAGGATGTTGATTTTTTTAAAAGGGTTATTTGTGTTGAATCCTTTCATTTAATGAATTGAGTTTTTATATATACCCCTTGTGATAATTAATAATTTATTAAAAGTGTTGTATTTTCATTTTTAAATTATAAAGAAATTATTTCATTTAGAAATTATGATGTATTTAATTTTTTTATCTTGTTAAATTACAAAATAATATTTTTGATAATTTTATTGATTATGTATGATTAATTTTTCTTATAAAGTGGACCATATAATGTAATTGGTATATAAGAAGACAATATTTAAATAATCCATAAGATTAATATTTTATAAATGGATTAAGTGGTGGATTGTGGTTTTTTAATGATATATATAACATAAATGATGTACTATAATCTTTTTCTTTGACTGAATAACATATTAAAAAATAAATGAATTGATTTCAAATGAAATTCTTTCTTATTACATTCTTAATTCTTCTTCCTAGTTTTTATTGGGATTCATAGTTACGATATGTTTTATATCACATAACACTGGCCGATCAAATTTTTGTGAACCATTAGTATGAATTAAATCCAATTTACCCTCTCTCTCCATCTATATAATGTATTTTTCATTAATAGAAAATATTTACTATTTTATAAAGATATATTAATTTTCTAGATTTCTTCTTTGTTACATCATTCAAAATAATTTTTTTTATTTTTTCAGGATAGTGGTTTTTCAATCCTTCATGAAAGGATTACTTGTCCTTGTAATGGAATTTTATATCGTTAAATTTTATATTTATTGGTATTGGTTCATTCAATTAGTATTATGATTTCATATTCTAGCACCTAAATTGTTCTATTGTATTAACATATAACCCAAAAGAGTAAATAATCATTTAATGGTAATCATATTCCTCAATGATGTTGTAGAAATTCATACTATTACTTTTGTGTTGAAGGTTTTTACTATTATCCATTGTGTGTTTTTTGATCCCCAATTTTTTTGTATAAGTGAATTACTATTAAAGGTTATGTTTCATCTCTTATTGTTTGTTTTTTCATTAACTAAGAAGTGTTTTATCTCCTATAATGATAACAAGATTCATGGATACTCACTTTTGAATTATTGTAATTATTTTTTTCATATATGGATTTATTCTACTATGTTTTTTATGATTAATCATTTCACAAATAACATTATCTTTTATATCAACTCCATAAAAATGTGACATTATTGTTTTTTCTAAGGCTTATATTTGTTAGGCATTTTTTAATTTCTAATCATTAATATTAGTTTTGAACACATGGGATTTCATTTTGTACATATTTACTTTTTTAAGAGATTTAAACCCTTTATAACATATTGGTAGTTCTTATTTGATGAGGTATATAGTTTAAAAAATTTCATTAAATCGTTTATTATTATTAAGAATCCATATTTAGAGTTTTTATGTATGTACTATAACTAGTTTTTTTCTGATATAACCAAAAAATGTGATGACATATGACATGTATAATGTGTGATAATAAGTACATGATGGTTTATTGGACGTTTATTTTCTAATTATTTCTTTATGTATATAAATTTTTTTATATAATAATGACATAATGTGAAGAAATATAAATATAAATATATATATATATATATATGTTCATGTGGAGTAGTTATTTATGGATTTGATTGAAGGTTTCCACATTTTATTAGTTATATGAGTTTTATTATATCACATTTCATTCATGATATTTTACTAACATCTAATTTATAATACACTATTTCTAATCCATGACCAATGTTGGGTAGTTTTTAATGGTGTAAACGAATATACAGTAGGAGATAATGATTGCTTTATTTATAACCATGTCATTTTTTCAGCCATTTTAGAAGAACTTCATTGATTGATAGTGAAAATGAATGTGACCCCCCAAATCCCACTTCTACAAGGCCATGGTTTTGAGACATCCATTAAAGGTATAACAGATTCATTTGTGAATAATTAGTGTCATTAAATCCTATTATTGAAAATGATCACAACCAATCAAAATAAAAATTAAATATAAAAATAAAAAGAATGTTTCAATGGATGTAATATAATAAAATAGACATGTTTTTAATGTAAAATAATTATTTATATGTCTGAGGATAATGACTCAACTGCTCTTATATCTATGTCAGTATTGTACAAAACTGTCCACAAATCCCTCCTGATAACCATAAAGTAGTTATATATATTTGAGGTTATCATAATTGGTATAATTTGTAGGACCAAATTGAAGGTCACTCTTGAATGTGAGGAAATTAATAGTAATGGCATAGGTAACAAATAATAGAACCATGAAGCACCTTGATGCTAAAAAAATAACTCGGACTGACTATGTGCACACACTGTATAATATCATATACTTCATGAACGTATTTAAATTCTTAAATTTAGGTTTGAATCTCTTTTTATTTTATAATTAAATGTTATCAAAATTATGTGGGCCCTAATGGTTGTTTCGGGGGTTTGGGACATGAAAAGATGGAATACCAGGATAACATTTGAAAATTGTATGTTTGGACCAATTTTAGGTAAGCATTGTGGACTTCTGTTGAAAACTATTCACCCCTGTACAAAGGTGTTTAAATGGTTTTCTACAGGTATCATCAAACCATGAAGAATACCCAGTTAATTGTGTGACTTAACCTTTTCATTGATAAGGGTAGGCACACAGTTTGGCCAACACTGTTTCCAAAACATGTGTTCCATAAAAATTGGGATATTACATGTTTTATGCCTCATGTTTATAATTACCCCACTCATTTTTCTTCCCCACTGACCATGTGATGATCCATAGAGACCCCATCATCCATGTTGTCAATCTCTTTATTTTATGACATGTTTGGAGCATTTATTGTTATGGATTAATGCTCTGGGTTTAGACTTGAAATGTGGTTTGGACCGATATATAACATGTCTATTAAGGGAGTGTTCATCAGTGGATTCATGGCTGGTTTTATACAAGATATGTTCTATATTTTGATGTGGTTTTGTGCATGCCGGTTTTGTTCTTATTTCCCCATTATTGTTCTTTATGTTCTGTTAGAGAGATTTTGTAAAATGGTTGTCTGAACAAAGAATTGAACCACTCATTATACATGTGGGATACATTGAGGATGATGTGAAACTTTCGTTCCACCCATGAGCTGCACCAACCATCATGTATAAGTTAAATGTATATGTTATGTATGAAATTGACTTATGATTCAGTTGGCTCATGATGAACATGTTGATTGGCATATTTAGTTATTTAAAAAGCTATGTATAATGTTTTGGTTATCTATATTAATTGATTATGTGGTTTTTTGTATTGACATTAATATTGGTCAAATTGGATTAATGTGAAGGATCTAAATGGATGGAGTTTTGTACATGAAATTTATAAGGGGGTTAAAAATGGTAAATGATGATTGGGTTATATAGTGCCCCACATTTTTTTGGAGGTCCATTACTTGGTGAAAATCTGATGTTGGGTGTTCTGGGTAGTCTAGGAAAGTTATCATGTCTTGGTAACTAAAGTGTAGTTCCATTAAAAAAAGTTTTTTTCTAAACATATAATTACTTTAATGAAACTTATATATTTCATTGTAAACACGTTTTATTTATGTAAAACCATAATAAATAACTTTTTAAAATTACTCATTGCTATTTATATTACAATAATTAATTTATAGGTTACAAATACCTCATTTAAATCTTTATAATAACTAAGTGTCATTTTGTAGAAACTCAATCATGCATGCAACACAACAAAATTATGTCTTTCTTGAAACACAATCTATTAATGATAACATACAGTGAAATATTGGGGTGTCACATTCTCACATCCTTAAATGAATTTTATCCTCTAAATTTAAAATAGTAATCGAGATCTATTGGTTGGACTTTTTAAAATATATTTATTGAAATCCCACATCAAAAATGGATTAATTATACGTCAATTTTTATGTAATGAAATAGAAGTAAAAAGGTTACTAGAGATAACACATACTGGGGTTATATGAAGAAAAACAGATACATTAAATAAAATGTGAATAAAATGTGACTTTCCAAATAATATCCCCCAAGAGTGTCAAACCAAGATCAGAGTAATGGTTGTTGTCATGCACCAGGTTACCCCGAGTCACATATGGAACATATTTTTATAGTTATTACTCCATGGTAAATTTGTGCCATATCAAGGCCCACTTATAGTATCTAGATAAGGTTTTATTTTCTAGGAATACTAATATAATCTCTACCTTTCCAAAATTCATGGATGTTCTTGTATACTTATACTCAATGCCTATCATGGAGTTATGATTCCGAATTAATGTTTTCTAAATCAAGTCTCTATTGTTTCTTCTTAACATCATTTGATACCAACAGTAATTCCCTGACCCTAGAAGCCTAGAGCTAATGCATTTTTTTAATACATTGGTATGATTACAAGATATCAAACCCCGGTCGACTGATCATTTTAGTAGTCTTGGAAAATAGATAACATAATTGATCCTTACATTTAAATTCAAAACATAAAATAAAAAGTAGATACTCTTTTGAGAATGAAATCATTTTATTAGATTAACCCTGGCTAGAAATTTTATTTCCCATCGTTGGATCCTAGGAAAAGAAAACATTATAAACGTGTGTGATCATATGCCTTGTAAGTTTAAACAATATAGTATAAGCATTAATAAATAATTATAAAATTTTAAGGTATCGTATAAAACTGAAAATAAAATCCTTTTAAACATAATCTTCAACCTAATACAGAATAAATAAATCAAATAATTCCACCTGAACATTAACATGGATATTCTAGTAGTTGAATAATAACATGTAACATCAATAACTAATCTCATAATCTGTGAATACAAAATGATGGGCATACTATCAAGGCCTCGTTCCAAGACCATTACGTAAGCTGTTCTAAAAAACCATGATTAATTTACTCATGAATACTATTGATCCATCGAGGGGATTTCATTATTAATACCCTAAACCATAGTGCTTTCATTAACTTGTCTCTAACCCATTTCTTACTAAGGTAAATTAATTCATCTAATGAAATGGGTAAAACATAACCAACATAAACATTCATATTAAAACTATAATATTGAATGTAAGTACATTGACCATAAAACAAGAATGGAATCAAAATAGAACATCAATATTCAAACATAATATAAACCCTTTAATAAAATATTGAAGAATGTATCACAATAAATCAACCTTAATTAAGAATAAAATCCAACAAAGGATGTCGACATAGATTGTAATAATCTTATAAAATCATTAACAATATTTGAGAGAAATATCCCTTTTATATTGAAATTCATTTAAAAGATTGAAATATTATTAAAAATTAATTTATTTTAAAATTAACCTTATGTTATTATAAGGATACTTCAAAATGTTAAGACTTCATGAAAGTGGAAATAATCACTCTCACAACATTAGATAAAACATATTTCTTCCTTGATTTAACAAAAAGGTCATAAAGTAACTTGTTTGGAGAGTGACAGAAAGATTCCTTTCTAATCAATTTATAAAAATTTAAACATGGGTATGAATTAATTAGAAAAATTATCATATAATAGTAATAATATTTTGAAATAAATTTTTATAAAACATGTACATGCATGATAATGATTTTCTAGTATATACTTACATATATACAATCTCGAATAATAAAGAGATTTTGAAATTTACCCTTACAGAACAACCTTAGAAATATTCCTTTTTGAAACAATTTGGATGAAATGAAAAATATAAATAATATTTTATTATAATATTTTAGATACATATAATTAAATTTGTATGACAATATAAAAAATAATTGAAATGGAGAAACGATAATTTATTTTAACATTGAAAGCATCTCATTACACTTTGAGCATTTAAATAATAATACCAATATCATCAAATAAATAATAAAAAACACAAAGATAAATTTATTCATGATATCAATATATTATGGGAGGTATATACACCATTAAAACGAAATAAATGATGAACATGGCTTATATCTCATGAAAATTTAATGTGAGATGAAAATTACCATATAATAGGTCTGATACTATCTATACATGTATGAAACTCATGTATAATGGTTTTATGTATATTATTAACTTCTAAAAATATCATAATAATATTTATGATGTCATATATGACTCTATTATGTCACTATATTACTCATTAATTTATAATTTCCATGTTAAAGAAAACATTCCTGTTAATAATCCATTTTTTAATCATTTGTGTTTTCACGTGATATTCTTCACCATATTACATGGATCATGATTTAATTACATTAATAATATAAAACATGATTTATATATCACAAATATTCTTAATATTATTATATATAATATATAAATATATATTAAATGGAATACATTGTTCATGGAGATGATAGGTTATACGTACATACAAAGGTTGATTCCATTTTTTATGGAACCAAGTAAATAGAATATATGTTTATATATAAATATAAATTATTTTAGTATTATTATTATGTAACATATTACATACTTATAAATTAGATATTTGGTGTAAATCCATAATTAATGGTTAATGTTGATGTTGAATCTCATAACATTGTGGAGATGATATATTGTAAATACACGAGAGTGAAGCTATAATTTTTTAATGGTTAAGTCTATTAGAATTGAGGATACATTAATTATAGAGAAACAATATCATGTAACGTTTTTTATTTATATCATTATATTTATCTTCATACCCATAAAAATAATGTATACATGAAAAACATTTTACACCACTATGTGGAGATGGTAAGTCATACATATGAAAAAATGGTGATATTGTTTTTTGAAGGTTTAGTAAAACTAGGAATATGTTTGTCGCATAATAATAATAAAAATATCATAATATATTATATTTTGTAATAATAAAATTTTTATGGAAACAACAAATGATGTAGAAGTATAACAAAAAAATAAATTGAATTTAATTGATAAAACAATTAAATATTCTTTATGTATCTCCTCTGGATATGCACAAAAGGAATTATTAAATCGGATTTCATACCAAATTTTGGACTCTAGGATGAGTTGATGTATGAAGAAAGTGGAAATGTTCATTTCTTGGAAGAGGAAAATGGTATTAGAGGTATTAATAATAAGAAGTAGATGTTCCCTTTTATAAGATACACAAGGTGATCATTAGGTAACTCTTAAGTCTTGAAATTAATACAAATTTTTTTCATTTAAAAAATTATCCAAAGTGAGTGTATTTAACGATAAGATTATTAGGGGATAAATATACTCAAAAACTGATGTTTATACATGTTTAGGTCATTAAATTAACCATATCTTATGGGTTTAACACTTCATAAAATATTTTATCTTAAACCATGAAAAATGATATTTATACTATATAGTTAATACAGTAACAATTAAATTACAAAAAAACCCTATTGAACCATTATGAAAATTTGAAATTATACATTATATTTGGAACAACCTTATATTTTCATGAAATTTATATCATTTAATAAAATATTTTTTATTTTAAAATATCTTTTATGTTAATTTTGATATTTTAAAATATTATCATTTTTAAAAATATCACAAAAATATGATAACATCAAAAAAATTATAAAATATGTCACTAACATGTCTATGTTATCTATAAAATTGGTTTATTTCATTACTAAAGTTAAATTATATTAATTTTAATATTTTTAATATCATTTATTTTATTTCTCTTTTATTAAAATAATGCCTACTTCACTATTGAGTCATCAGTAATGGTAATAATTTAATGTATAAAAAATATAATTAAATTACTATGATTTAGGTAATTATTTTAGATATATATAAACTATTAATATTCAACCATTTAACTTATATTAGCTCATATTATAAATGATATAGTTATTATCATTTGAATATGACATTTTTAACTCTTCTTCAAATAAAATATGACAAAATTCCTTAATCTAACACAATAGGCTTAAAAAGGATTATATTTTCAAAATAACGTTAATTTTGGTCGAAATATACTTATAAAATGAAATTATGATAGGTGTTAGAGTAATTTTATTGGATTATAATAATATTTATATATTTATTTATACTATTTACATTTAACTGTGGTAACTAAAAATCTGATGTAACTATTCACTAAAAATTATTTTGATCCTATTGGACAAAAATATTCATACATACTACAACCATTTATTTAATTTTTTTCAAAATTAAATTCACAAATGTAGTGAAATTGCAGTTAATTCCAATCTTCATATGTGCTTAAACGGTGGGTAAATTCGACATTCGAATATTAAAAAAATTATATTTAATTCAAATTAAATTTTATTCCCATGAAGTAGATTGGACTAAAAATTTTAATATTTAAATATTTTGATTTTAAATAAAATATAAAATACAATAATTATTTAAATTAAACGTTCAGTTTTTAAAAATTTTCTATAATTTCAAAATTCATCAATAATGAAACATTATTAAAAACAAATTCCTCATAAGATAATTTTTTGTCCTAAAATCAAAAATGATGTCTATTTTTTGGAAATAAATTGGTTTTAGTTTTTAAAATATAACTTATTAATTTTCACAATAGGACATAAAAACTAATTCCATTATGAAAAAAGTATTTCTAAACATATATATATTTTACCGAAACTTATATATTTCATTATAAATATGTTTTATTTTTGTGAAAACATTATATATAACATTTTAAAAATCAGTTATTACAATTTATATTACTATAGTTAATGATGAAGTTATAAATATATCATTTAAATAATTTGGACACTAAATTTGTTTTCCAATGAAAATCAATCTTGCATGTAAGTCAATAAAAGAAGGTGTTTCATGCAGCAAAAGTTATTGATGTTAATGTACCATGAAATATTTGGTTGTTTGTGTATTTAATCTCTTCTCAATACCCAACTACTTCTAAATAATTTTCTCAGACCGGGATGTAAACATCATATATCAATAAGAGATAATAGAGTTTCACTCCATGTAGTCTTACAACATTTATTATGTATATCATTTTTAGTTGGTTATGTGAGAAATATTCCTTGACAATAATGAATTGTTTTGGTTTTATAATTTAATAAACTACCACCCAGATGGAATTATTTTCTTTCAGTGTTTTTCGGATTCCTATGAAAAAATCAATGGTCATATCATCCCATTTCCATACTAGAATGTGAAATTGTTGTGGCATAACCCAATACTTCTGTCTTTCCACCTTAACATGCGAGTATACATCATATCATAATATTGTCTCCACAGTCTCCCTTTTCATTTTATATAACCAAATGATCTGTGTAATATTATTATACATCATAGTGATTTTATTACGAATTGACAAGGATGAAATTTTAAATAATTTATAAGTTACCACTCCTATTATGGATTTTATAGGACTGATATCTGTATCCAAAATTTATTACCAATTCCTTTTCAAAGTCATTCTTTGAAATATTCAAAATTGTTTTCAATTTCACCCCACCATCCATCTAAGCCTCTTTTATCCTCTCTGGAGTAGATGGTTGCGAAATTATATTGGCAAGGTATGATGAAGATCATTTTATTATTCAAATATTTATCCTTTGTATGTCTAAGACAATCATAGCCCATTTATTCTTTTTCATAGACAGGGTTATAAATACTATTCTTTTCATACCATTTTCCACTTTATTAACATTCTGCATGTTTTGATGGATAAAAAAACCTTAATCATTGATCATCTATTACCAAATTTAATAGGGAAAATTAGGTCTTTTTTGTGATATATATTTTAGGATTTTAACATATGTATATACGACACAATTTTATATGTAGTGATAATGTTTAAAAATAATCAATATGATGATCACTCCAAAATTTTATATTCTGTGTGTTGTGTTTTTATTTTCTTACAATGTTAATTTGTGAGTAGTATATGCTATCATGTTTTTATCTCCCATTAGTACAAAACACATTATCATTTTTCATCTAACACAAAAGGTCATAAATCCTTCACCACTGGTGAGTAGTATGAGAATATTTTTAGTTATTAACCTTTTATTAATCTCATTCATGTTAACCACAATGTTATTATTCCACAAAAATATAACTCTATACCTTGTTTTATGGTTAGTGTTATTTAAAATCATGAAATGTTTCTCAAAAAACAATGGTAGTACCCAACCAAAAATTGAACCATTATATTTTTTTCACATGTGATGGTATTGGTCATCCTTAAATTGCATCATATTTTCATGTATCTACAGATATCCCATCATCGGTGATAAAATATAAAAATAATGATACATTATTTCTCCATAGAATTAATTTAATGTACCTCAAAAATAACAACTCCTTTAAAAAATTCATTGATATTGAATTCAAATCCCCCCAAATTACAACATTCATTTGGAGTATATAATAATATCACCTCTATTGACTATAAAAAAATGTTAGTTACTTCCAAAGCACTATATTCCAAAATTCATAAAATATTTTTATATGATAAGTCAGTTAAAGTGGAATCAAAGTGATCTTGTAGTTATTTTACCATATAGAAATGTTGTCTAAGGTATATCCTCCCTCATCACCCTGGATTGATAATATTATGACCAAACATCCACTGTAGAGAAGTAATATTACCCATGTAGATGACTGTAAAAGTCATAGATCGATGGGATATGATACATTTTATTTATTGTGAACTTTTTAAGATAATGTTAATAATCATATAGGCACATGCACACATACACTTATTGTTGAAGTAAACCAGTTCTCCCCACAGTGTCGCACAAAACTATTTGAACCCATAATCTATATTATACTATAGATGATTACTCAACTTATCATTTTCAACAAATTTAATTGTGCAGGGATATTTTGATATTAGTAACACTATTTGAATAAAATCTATTAAAAATTAAATCTCTCATATACGAGGATGTCAAAGATATTAATAAGAAGAAGAATCAGAATATACTCTCATAATGGAATGTATTTAGGGGTGATGTTTTCCCATGTCTCAAACATTTGAGTAATATATTCATTCTCATTGGTAAATAATATTTATTATTGATATGGTGTTATAAAATAAAATTAAACCTCCTCCTTGAAATTTTATTGAATCCGAGGACAATTCATTATAGAAAGGTCATTTTCCCGGTCATTTCAATTTATGTTGGATTTATATATAAATAATTCTAATCAATAATAATAATTGCATAAAATTACAGTAAATGAAGTATCATAAAGTATCTTGGGATGCTTAACAAACATGTTTTTCTAGGGGATAATTTATATACATTGGATGAAACAATTGAAATTTTCTTTATCATCATTGATAACTAAATTTCAATGTATTAATGTGGTGTTTGAATTTTTCTTCAAAACATTCATAAAATGAATGAATTTGTAGATATTTAATTTAATTCTATAATAAATATCATTGAATATATAACTACTGTACCACTCACCACATCATTTTTGTGATCCACCTCACTAGTTGTGACAGAATAAGATTAACAATTCTCTCTAGGCCTTTTATGTTTCTGTCATAGATTGTCACCAACAACCCGCATCTTAGTGAAATGAATTTCATTTTATCATTAATCCTTATAGTTTATGAAATGGAATATGGGTTTATTTTTGACTAGATCTTTCATTTATTTCATCACATTAGTGGGATTGTCATATTTTTATTTATTATCGGTCTTCCCCTACTTATCTCACCTAACATATTTCATTGTCCAATTGATGAAATCATCAGGATTCTTCATCCCATTATTTTGAAAAGTCGGATGTTATATATTCATTCTTATTTGATAATTTCCTATCCCAGCACTAGAATTAAAAATTATTCTTCATATCATGTCTCCAAACCTATGAAACCATTGAGAATTTTTTATCCCCATTTCAATATTGATAGAGCATCAATGTATTTCCTCATAGATTTCGATGTCCCAAATTGATAAAGATCAACATATAATGGGAATTATACCCCCAATAAAGTGATAAACATTACATTCAGAGGTAATGATAAATATGGATGGGTATTATGGAATTTTGGTGATTTTTTTCTCATACACCATGATTGATTCATCATTATTTTTCTCAAGGTTGTGGATGTTCCTCTCTATTTTTATTTAGAGAGTGTATAGAATGTTTTTATCAAATAACAATTTCAATGATTAATTTCACTCCATCATTAAATATATATCAGGATTCATATAAATTACAAATCTCCATCATTAAAATGATTCTTATTCCATATGATAATCAATAAGAACAACCATCTTATTCATAAATCATTCAATTATGGAGAATATTATCTCAATAGGGTTTAAACATTGTAACTTCATAAATCATTCAATTATGGAGAATATTATCTCAATAGGGTTTAAACATTGTAACATGATTATGTTATGGAATGATCCATTGAATTTTTAAGGCATTTTTTCATATGTGTTACTATTTTAGCATTATTTTTCTTTGGGGGATTTGGGTATTCCTCCAAATCAAGGTTTTTATTCAAAATATAAGTCAATTAAGAATGTTTTCAAATGAAGTTTTCACATTCTTCTCATGTAGGGTTTGGCGTGTCGTCTGTATTATCATTTCATAGCTTCCTATTTTATTTTTTTTACTCAGTTCCTCATATTTTAGTCCATTGAAATGAATATATGGAAAAATGCAGATGATTATTTTTAAACTATTATACATATAAACTATTAACAATGAAAATCTAAGGAAAAACTCAAAAATGGCATATATTTCATAACAATTGTATTTCTATGTTTCTTTCAATGTTATCCAAAATCAAAATTATAATAAAAAAGGTTATGGTAATTTATTTACAATTTATAATGGTTCATGGGGAGATTATGATTTTCCAAATCATACCCCATGGAGTGTCAAACCATCTCAGTATCAAGGCATACTATGATGAACCATGTGATGATTGATTCAATCTAAATTATCCCTTTTCAAGGTTATGACACATTAGTATAACTATACATAATCAAGGTAAACATCAAGTATCCTGATATGGATTTATTTTATTTTAAACAACACAATATATACCTTAAAAATTATCAATGTTTTTTCTATGTACAATCTTATCCAAAATTCTTTCACTTGATTTTTCTATTCCTAATCCCAGAAATAACTAAAAACTCATATATTATCCATGAAATCCCATTTTTTGACCACTTTATTTAATGATTTACGAAATGATAAAAAATTAATAGAAACCTTAAAGTTCATGAGGCCTAGTGTCATTCGTTAATTATCTATATAGCATAGCAACTTAAAATTAAAATACAATGATTTATTCTAAAACAACATAACATTCCCTTAATTTCAATTTTTCTTCTAAAACTATTTAAGATTACATGGGGATATCGATATGAAATGAGTGATCTATAAATACAATTAATGGAAAAATAAAAGAATAACTTGATGAATGTAAAACATGTAAGTCAATGTTTTTATCAACGTGACATAATATGGCTGATAATTATACACATAAACCCTAGCTGGGGGCGTGCGGCGCGCAGGTGGGCAGGCCAGCCCTATACCTCGTTACCCATACAACACGTTATTGCCGCTTCGGCGGTGGCGTAGTGGTGTAGGGTCGAGGACCATAAAAAAGGTGTTCGCTGAGGTCTGGGGTTCGATTCATGGGAGCCCGCTCTTGGGGGAATTTCCGCCTCCCATGTACCGCTCGTCTTGCCGGGTCACCCGGTGTCTCACCGGGTGGGCAGAATGGGCGCACATCACCTGGCTGACGGATTTCTATGATGAACCATCGCCGATCGAGGTGTTACCCCGTGGGACACAATGTCATCTCGGCTGGCAACGGGTCCTCCCCAGCTGGGGCATCCCCGGATGATCTCTTCGTGGGGAGGGGGGTTCTTGAGTGTGGAGGGTTCGAAAAGGCCACTCTCGGGAATTCCCTTTTTCCATATAATGGCATTATAGAAATCTGGAAACAAACATAATACATTACAATCAAAGGTATATTTCAATGTTAACCACGAAGAAAATATAACATAGTCTTCCTCAGATAACCTTATGTTTACCACACATGGGATATAAAGAGATAAAAACATTAACAAATTAATTTGATGGATATATAATTCTTGTCCTACCTGTAAATTTTATATCATCTATATGATTAAGTGTGACACATATATCATAAAACATATGGATGTACTTCATTAAATTTAATCCAAAAATAATGGGATGTCGGTTGCATACAAGGATGTACAATGAAAAAAATGTCTAGATAAATCTGTGTTATTACCCTTGAGTATAAATGGAAATAGGTATTCACTACACAACTGTTTTTCCTAGAAAATCATAGGACAATTTTGTTAGCATAATGGACTATATAAGGATTCAAATAATAATTCAATGATTGTGAACATGGTCTATCATTGTCTGAAAAAAATTGATAGTAATATGGATTTAGAAAAACATATCACAAAATGAAAAATTGTAAATTGATAGGCATAATATTAAAAATTTGATTGAATAAAGGGTAGAATGAGAGGATCCCTTATAGTGAGAGTGTGCTTCCAGATATGTGGGACGAGTTTATAAAGATAATGGTTGAATATTAAAGGGTCTATAGATATGTAAAGTTAGATTAATTTACTACTATATAAATTTTGAGTGAATGGGATTAGATTTTATAGTGGGTTTTTATTTCCAAAAAAGATTGTATGTCATTATTAATTTATAATATTATATTTTAGACACTGTATAATAAATTAATCAAAAAAACAAACCAATCCATTATTATTCACATGGTTTTTTCTAATGACTGTTTTATATAATTAGATTAAAATTCCATTCACTGAAATAATTAGTATAATACCCATGACTATGTGTGAGCAATTTATGGTTATAAAGAATTGATTTTAAAACCAAAATATATAATACAAGTTTGGATGGTTTATTAAGAGTTTATAAAATTAATAAAATAAAAAACACAAATTATTTATAAGGAGGAATAATTACAGTCCTGGATAATATATGATCATGACATTTTATAATGATTTCATAGGCATATTTTTAGGTACTCTTTTCCCAATCTTTCAGTTGTTTTTTGTGTTGTAACCTTAGATATTTTGTGTGAAATTTGAGAAATTCGGAAGGGCCAATGGTTCATCATGGTTGGTGAAAAAGTTCCCCAAACTGTTCACCCCATCATATAAAATGGTTTGACCCCATGATGAAAATATTCACATGGTATTCACATGGTATTTAAAACCAAGATCCCTCTTAGGGTAAAATATGCACCCATCCCATATGAGGCACATGACTAAACCACATGGTTCTAAAAACTTTGCACACCTACCTACCAAACCTTGATTATGTGATTTTAATCCTCTGAAAATTATGAAATTATTATTACAATCTCATCATATACCCCAAAAAACCCTAGTTCATCCCCCAATAATTTTACCTTGTTTTTCAGGATCTCAGAATGATTTACATCACTTCTAACATTCATTAAGGGAAATTCAATTCTTAGATTGTAGTTCTACCCCCTCCTGGTATGAAATCATAATCTCAATTAGATCCTCATTATTATGCCATTCTTATATAATCATTTAAGAGATCTTATTATCTATTTTTATCAACCGAGATTTAGTTTTTTCAAATTAGGATTCAATTTATCTTGTTTCTTGGATTTGTTTTAAGATTATATTAGTCATCATGGATTTGATCTTTCCATTTCATTTTTTAGAATTTATACTGGGTGATTGCTCATAGATGACTTGATGTACGTGGTCTATTATAAAAATAAAAATATTAGGGTTTCAATTTCATGAAAATATTTGCTTAATTTATATTGTTTGGTTACAATTTGAATTTCATAAAGTGAATTAATTAATTTGGTGAATTAATAATGAGATTGTGAAATGGAATAATTAATTGTTGAATTATGTTTGATGATATTGATAATGTGATCTAGAATAATTCATTATTGAATTAATTATTGAGATATAGATATCTTCTAATTCATATGATTAATTAATTATTGAAATAATTAATGGAATTTAGTTGGATTAATTAATATTTGAATTAATTATTGGGTTTGAGGTGATTATTTAATTTTTGAATTATTTAATTTCATTCATGTAATTAATTAAATGATGAAATAATTATTGAAGTTTTATGAAGGTGAAATTTTGAAATTGGATTAATTTTCAGTTAACTAATTATTTAAACATTTGAATTGATTGAATTAGATTAATTAATTGTTGAATTAATTAACTTGTCAATTGTTATGAATATGGATTTTATGGAATTTGATTAATTAATTATTGAATTGATTAATGGAATATTTTTATGGTGAAGTGTGATAAAGGGGATAATGTTATATTTTCCATGATTGATGTGGTATATAGAAATTTTATATACATGTGATATAGTGACAAAAGTGTATGATTGAGAAACGAGGTGTGGGGCACATACTGATTCTCTAAATACACATGGGGTCCTAGCCATGATGTTCTAGGACCCAATGCATTCGTTATGATATTATTGTTTGGGATAGGTATTGATTTTCTATATACCCATCTTATTTGGGACAATGAGTGATTCTATAAATATGGATTAGGTTCTAGAATAAATGTTTTCTGACCCTGACATTGGAATTGGACTATGGTTCCAATTGTCCATATTATGAATCGAAATGAAATCGATAATGAAGTGTAACTTTTTATAATTAATTGTGAATATAATTTGTGATATGGTTGACAATTAGACACGGGATGGATCAGATATTACAAATAGGGTTTCCTCAAGAACCCGGTGATTTTTGTGGTTCAATATTGGATAACTAAATAAATGTATACTATTTACTTTATAATATTATATTATTATTTTTACAATTTCATAAAATTAAATTGACTATATATTGTTTTAGATATCAATGGTGGTGGACTAATTAGTTGTACTCACACCCTACATGGGATTCCTAGTCGGTACCCAAATAGACTTCATATTTGTAGGACAATATAATTGAAAGGGAACTTTGTTGGATGGATGATCTCGGATGGAGTGAGGATAGGGGAACCAGACATGGTTCAGGGCATACATGATAATTTCCATGTCATTAATTTTGGGATTTCATTTTGAAGAATGGGACATACATTGGCATGTCCTAGATATTGGATTGTTAATGGTAGTTCTAGTGCCTCAGTTTTTATAGTGTGGTATAGTTATGGTAAAATGAATTTTTTATCATTTTATGACACTATAATGTGAAATGTGAAAATATTATTGAATTATTCCAAAGGAATATGTTTGGTATTGTAGGGATATTAATCCCTGATGATTCTTGTTTATGGTATGATATGACGACATGGAAAGAGATTATCCTCTAGTAGTTGAACATGGGGAAATAGTGGGTCCATGCTAGGAAGCTGAAGAGGGGATCTAAGGGAACATTTTATAGTTTATGAAATACATGGAATTTGACGTAGAGGGGATTTTGAAATGAATGTTTTTCCTTTTATGGGACTTTTAGTTATAGTACCCTTTGATGTTCACTATAGAGGGCAGTCCTAAGGCAGCAGATTTATTTATTGAGACTTTATAGACCATACATAACTACATGAAGACTCTTACAAAAAAGAGAGTCAAATTAGTTTCTTACATGTTATGTGGTAATGCAATGTAAATGTGGGACATCCAGTCTTAGGATGAAAAAAATATAATATGATGTGGAAGGAAATTCAATATAATATCATAGAGAACATTTATCCTGCTATAGTCAAGAAGGAGAGAGAAGTTGAGTTCTTGTGGTTGAATTAGTGGAGTATTTCTTTACTGAACTAAAGTGGATGCTTTTTTTGCAGCTCTTTTTCCGAGAGTTTTAAGGTGGTGAGACAACTACATAAAAATGTAGTCATGATGGGATTAATTATGAAATTTATTTAAAAGTAAATATATTCAGGATGAATAACTCATAAAAAGTGGTGAATTAGAAAATTAAATATTAGGGGAACTTGAAGAATGATTCCAATGGATGATTGGTGTTTCAAACTGGATGGTTATGAGGTCTAAATTTTGAGAGTAGGAAGGGTCATTACGTGGATATTTGTCATGGAAGTAGGAAGAATAGTACCAAGACAGACATATCAGTACCTCAAGATCTTACTCGATTGGTTTTAAATCTTTACAGTTGGTTGTGTCACTTTTGTATACTTTTTAACCTACCTCCATTAATGTGTCAAGCCAATGGCAGGAATGGAAAACTATAAAGGCTCTTCAAGTACCCATGATAAATTCATAAAAAAGTAGTATCTAGGTACAACAGTGTACAAGTTGGGGATCTTATACCCTATATAAATCCCCATTATCAATCTTATTGTTGGAGTTTTACTACTCCTGGTGGTGGAGGAAGTGAACATAGTACATAGGGGAAGAGCACCCGTATCATCAAAGTGGTTCAACTTAGGGAGCTCAAACTGCATCATATGGAATAGGGGTATAATAATTACATGCATTTCATCCTACACTCGTGGATAACGAGAATTCCCTACTGACAAAGATATGTATTATTCTCATAGATTCTACATTAGATAGTTCCTTGTTGGATATCAATTCCTCCCATTGTTTTATATGTGCACAATTTGTACATGGTTTACGCCTGGTGGGGAATTTATGATCTTGGTGATGATGATAGATATACCAATGGGATATAATCAACATACATCTTCTTATGAATGTGGTATTCTCTTTAGGATTGGGAGTATCAATTTTTTTGAGATCATTATGTTCAAAATATATAAATATTTGATCTAATTATGGGTATGTATTAGACATTATCATACCAATCCAACATTTATTTTCACTATATAAGATTAAATTTCACATATCCTATAGGTAATAATTTCCTCCATTGTGGAGAGTATGATATCATTGTGGTCTAATAAGGGCCAGTCCTTCGGCAATTCGGGGGTTTTAACATAGGTTTCTCATATTTTTTTGGTTGATGGAGGTGTGATGAAAGATTTTTTTATACCTGTAGTAGAATTTTTTTGGATGTGTGTCCTAATTAATTTCCATTGAATCCACCATAGAGATATTTGGAGTTTACAATTGATATCATGATGGGTGTCGTAGAGGATTCTATTCCACCTTATAGAATGGGATCAATAGAGCTTCAAGATATGAAGACTCAGCTGGAAATGTGGATGGTTAAGGGTTTTATTCATCCGAGTACTTCACCATAGGGTTCTCCAATCTTGTTTCCTTTGATGGTTTTTATATACCTGTGCATGTGTGTCCTTTACCAAAAGTTGAACTAGATGACTATGATTAATTGGAATCTTATTCCATGTATTGATGATCTATTTCCCCATTTTATAGGATATTTTTTTTCAATATTGAATAGATATCAGTGTGTCAGCATTTAAGAGTTTGAGCTTCAGATATACCAAAGACTTATTTAAGAACCATGTATGGACATTATGTATTTTTCATCATTCCTTTTTGGTCTATGAACAAACCATCATTGTTTATGGCCTTGATTAAACTAAATATTCACCAATTAATATATTGTGTTTAGTAGTGTTTGAGGATAAAATAATGGTGTACACTAATACTCATGATGATCATCCCCAACATATTGACCTCATCCTGAGTATACTATGTGGTCATTGAATATCCTCCATGATATATTATTGTAAATTTGTGACTGATCAGGAACACATCCTAGTGAACATCATCTCATTGGAATGTGTGTAACTGGACCTTGATAAGTTTTAGGAAGTTGTTTTGAAGAAACATCCTATGAACATTTTATATGAATATTTATATTTACGTGGTTAGAAGGATATTATAGGAGGTTCATCTAATACTTTTCCCACATTGAAGAACCACTTTCAAGATTGACCAAAATTTTAGTAATGTTTTTTTGGTTTGAATAATGTGATGATTCCATTAAAAAGTTGATTATGCTCATGAAAAAATAACAAATCTCGATCTTACTAGATCCTGATGATCAGTATATATTTTTTTTATGCTTATGTGAAAGGGCTGCAAGTGTTTTTAATGCGCGAATATCAAGTTGGGGTGTACAGGATTTAATAGTTGAGGCCCCTAAACAAAATTCTATTTGGATGACCTATAGTTTTTCATTGTTTCTTAGGATTGGATGTGCTTTTAGATTTATCTTTTTGGTGAAATTTTTATCATGTATACTAATCATAAGAGAATAATGTATATCCTTCCCAAATTAGACTTAAATATCCTTCAGCAGGGATGGTTTGACTATGAATCATTCTTTGATTCTAAGCTAGAATATACCCCTATAAGGGAAACAATCTTGTGATTCTCTATCTATGAAAAAAAGAGCCAGGATGTTCATGAGTCTATTATTCAGTGGAAAATGATGACCTTACTTGCTTAGATGCATGTAGTGGTTCAAGAGTCTCAGGAGTAAATGACAACTATATAATTTTTTGTGGAGTATATTCTTGTGAGATGGATCAGGGATATACAATATAAGGATCCAATAGGTTTTTCCATGAGATAAATCCTTTATAGATGGTAGATACCATCATATTTCTCCATAGATGATAATTTGATCAACAATGAGGGTAATGATGTTTCAATTCCTACAAAAATTCTGCAGTACTTAATGCATGAAATTAATTCCTCACTGTGGGAGATACAGGTAATTTTTCCAAAATTCTGTGTAATTTTTTTAATTATATGTAATTATTTTGAGACCAGATACTCTGACATAACATGATTCAGATGCCCAGTGATCCTAGAGTATATTTTTGAACTTTTTTTAGATCATTTTAATAAACTATAGAGAGAGTTTTTCAATGATTTAAACTGATGATCGAATCAAAAATTAAAGGGCACCATTGAACTTAAAACTGCATAATTTTAGTGTAATTTGCCTATAATTGACTTATAACACTCAACTGGTGATTTTAATTTTTGGCCATTTCAAAAAATATAATAATATAACCTAAATATTGTTTTATATTTTTTCTCTAATGGATGTGCAGTGATACGGAAATGTAGTGTTGTGGCGAAGAAGCAATGATGAGTCTCATAAAATGAATCTCATTAATGGATCATAAATGGGAATTTTATGTCGCATTAAATGAAGTATAACATATATTTTGTTTCATAAATGAAATAGTGTAACTACATGATGACGCAACATAACAGAAACATTGTGAGATGTTTTCCTTATTGTGGAATAATGAAATGTAGAAATTGGAACATATTTTTAATTTAATATGATGATACTATGGTAATATTTCTCTCCAATGATGAACGAAAAATTTTAGTGGATCACTAAAAACATCGACGCATCTTGACGTATGGCACTGAAAACTGGAAAATGACAATAGAAGATGAAACCTCGTGGGCAGAGTGCTTCAATGATTAACTCTATCGAGGTAGGGGATTATTATTTTTTCAATCATCCATATCCTTTATTATAAAATGATGAACACGAATCAACCCAAGAACAATCAAATCCACAGATTTCTCGTTCTTGTAGAAGGTTATGTTTCATGGGTTTTCTATACCAGTATTAATTATATGATGATAAAACCTCAATCCCAAACCTCCCCTTGTTTAAAATTCTATCATGTAGGGTGTGGGCCGACACAAAAAAAAGTCCCAAGCCCTATGCCTTATGTATTTTTTAGGAATGATCCTTTAAATTTGCGAAAAAAAGATTTTGAGGCCTTGGCAGGGAAGGCAGCACCGCATAGAGGTTGGATGTGTGGACATAAAGAAGAAAGGACCACAAGTGTGGACCCATTGGTATGATTAATAACCTTCCAGTGCCGACGGTGGTGACCGCCGATGGTGGACCGTGGTGGTGGCCACCGACATGTGGTAATGCACCACGATGGTGCGCTAAAGGTTGTAGATGTGGATGATTGTTGGGGGAGGGGCGCAGCCCCTTGACTGTGATGGAAGAGAATCACACATATTCATCCCACAACTTCACGTGGAACATGGTCCCCTGACCACGTGTGTAACCCGGGTAGCGTGGTTTGAAAGGTAGTGTGACAGCGCCCCAGACACATTACAAGTCCATGCTAAAGGAAGATGGTCATCTAGAGGTGTACTGGGAAAGGTGTGACCCGAACCCAGTGGGTCAGACCCTCTCCAAGAGGGATGATCTTGTGCCTTGTGGGTCAGGCTGAATGAGACCGGGTTATCAGGCGACCCACCAGGAAGGACCCCCCGCCAAGCCGGGTCTAGTCCAACGAGGCCAAATGGTACTTGCCCACTATCCAGGCCAGAACGGGCGGAACAAGACCCAACCTACGTTGGATCTGGTCTGTTGAACTAAAATAGGTCATGTGGGGCCCCCGTCCCTAGATGGTCTGGTTGATCCAACCATGTCGGACAGGTCCTAGACACAACCGACCCTTGTTTACTAAATGGCCAATAACTTAAAAACTGACCATCCTCATAATGAGATTTTTTCCGCATTGTAACCATTGAGATGAGTCAAATCTATTTAAATACTCTAAATAGGATTTCATTTAACTTTTAAAGTGAATATTGGATTTATTATAGGTTCTCTAAGAATCAAGTGCACTTCTGGAAAAACCCTTGTGGATGGATGATACCCGAAGACTGCTCAAAAGATACAATGTGTTTATGATCTATTATGGAAAAGTGGGAAGAATATAGGTGTGCCCCGGCATGCCAAATTTGGGGAGTGGATCTGTGCGACCCTATAGACCCATGATACTCGACAAGAGGAGTACCTCAGTCTGGCCATGGAGGGAAGTAGATTTTTGTGACCCCGCATGCCCATGGTGGGAAGAGGATCTGTGGGACACGGCATACCGATGGTAAAAATCATGGATATGTACCAAAATAATCCATGGTTTGTGGTAAGTGGCTATATGTGATCTGGCATGACCATTGTACTAATTGAGGTGAAGTTCTAGATCATCACAAGGTGTTTGATGATCCGTCTGATGGTCATACATTCCATACTCGAGTTTATAGCTAGTCTGATCTATCTTTCATTGTGGATTTATTTTTGGATTTAATTGTGTTCATTCCATAATGGTTTGGGGACCCTACTGAGTATATTTTTACTCACCCCTACATAGGCTTTGCATGCACGTGTTGGGTCTGGTGAAGAAGACAGACTACTTGGCAGTGGACATGGTGGCCCTGGACAAGGTGGTTCCCAGTGAGATCAGGTAGGATGTTCTTCTATGGAATTCAGTACCTACACTATACATACCCTTCATGGGGGTTTAGAAGAAATATTCACATCCACCTCGTACTTAATGATGATGTAGTTTCCTTTTTTTGTATTTTTATTTTGGACCATTTACTTTCAGTTGTACCTTTACACTCCATTGTTGTTCAGAGGTAAGCATTTTATTTTTTTACTAGATTTAATGGGATGTGGTTGTCTAGGCATGTGTACATCTACATGTGAAAATGACTCCCACATACATGTTGACACCTTCGGCACTATTCACCAACCCCTAGACTTTGGGGGATGGCTTTGGGGATTCATAGAATTGGTGTTGTGAGATGGGTCCGGAAAAAGTGGCACAAGAGGTGGTTGGTTCTAACTCAAACACCTGGATTCAGTTGTTCTGTTTTTAGGAAATATTTCTAAGTGATTCAAGTTTGAAATTCTAGTTTCGGTAGTCCAGTGTTGGTGTGGAATCTAATGTATCCATACACTAGGAAATTGAATTCTATTTTTCAGATCTATACATAAAAACACTGGTTGCAATCATCATATAGTAATTGATCATTACCTCATGTTATTCTTCAATTACAGTCAGCTGAGAAGGTATAATCTATTGTTCATGGTACATCATGATATGTATCAGGATTCCTCTATGTAGACAACCTTATTGGATTCCAATGCACGACCGTGAGAACATCCTTCCTAGAGATGATGTGTCGGTTCAGGGTCCAGTGCCAAGGATGGCCCTACCGGGTGGTCCACCGGTGTTACCACATGTCATTGATCTTCAGTTAATACAAGAATTACTGGTAGTGTATGCATACAGGATTATAAATTTTCATGATTTCTAGAGACAGATACCTTCTAAGTTCAAGGGAGAGACAGATCCTCAAGTCATTGAGGACTGGATGGAGGCGGTGACATGGGTATTCCGCTTAGTAAGCATGCCACTCAACTATATAGAGATAATAGATGTGATCAATGTTCATGGCTCATCAGGGGGTTGGTGGTTCTTGATGATCCATTCAAATGATGATGAAACCCTCTTCTATGATGATTTTGAGTGTCTTTTCTGGTAGGAGTATTTTCCTTTAACCATGAGCATAGTGCACATACAAGAACTGCATCACCTACAACAGGGTATCATAACAGTGGATAAGTACACATCAAGGTTCACAGACCTCTCCCACTACTCTAAGGATATGTTGAGGGACCCTTTCATAAGGCCCCAGACCTTTGACCAGGGACTCAGATGGGCAATCATATAGTCGCTTAATTCTCTTTGCATCCCCACTCAGAATGGAGTGCTATAGCAAGCCCTTCTTTTGTAGAGATGGAACTGATTGTGGTAACTACAATTGGGAAGCAGGTAGTAGAGTCTTCAGTGGTGAGCAGTAGGTAGCTGACACATGGACCAAAGAGGGTCAGATATTTTGAGGGATCACCACATGACTCGGGGTCAGTAGTGAGGGGATCCTAGATTAGAGGGAGCTATCATGGATAAAGGTTGTGATTCATGTTCGGTGGGCAAGGACACATGGATCGTGACTATCCGACCCTCCTCACAGATGATCAGAAAATGATTGATGGACTACTGAGGTAGAGACGTAGGTTCATGTGAGGAGTTCTGCAGTGCGTCATACATGGAAGGAGAGTAAACTAAGCATTAGGTGATGACCAAAGGTTCTAGGTAGTATCTATGCCACCCTAGGAGGTCCACCACAAACATGAGGATTTGGTAGATAGGGATGATCTCTACTTCAAGTTGTGGAGGCCATTGACCACGACGCTCCAGATATGATTATATGTTTGATTTGTGACTTCTCCACCTAATCAACATTTAATATAGACACTAGTTCCAATCACTATTTTCTTTCCATGGACCTTCTTTTAGGCTTATAGATTCCAGTCGAGTTGTTGGCTTGATTGTAACAACCCGAGATTTTATGAGAATTATTCTATTTAATTTCTTTGATGCCTTTTGTTGTAAGTTACACCAAGATTATCTTATGCTATACAAAACAACGTATTAGATTGCAGTATACGCAACAATATTTTTGGATCGTGTTACACACAATTTAAAGTTCGTATTTTGGAAATTACTTTTACACAACATTAAGTATATATTTAGTTTAATGTATAAATGAAATAAGTTTTGATTCTGTTATACGCAACATTGAGTGTATATATATATATATATTCAATGTATAAATGAAATATGGTTGGATTCTTTTATATGCCACAAAAAACGAGTCTTACACTACACGCAACCCTAACATGGCTTACATTACACGCAATCGCGACCTTCCTCGATAACGAGTGTAGTAACTAATACTGAGTTTCACTAAACGAGATATTATTATAGTATTATTATGAACTAGCCGTTATGAATAGTAATACCCAATTTTTAAATTTTTATAAATTGTATCTTTCAAAATGGAATTCATTTTTGGATTCGTAATATTGAAATTAACCTAGGGTGAAATGTTGGTATTTTTCTGAAAACATTCATTTTTTAATGAATAGTAAAAACACTAGGTTACTATTTAAAAGCCGATTTTTTATTTAAATAAATACATATTTTATTTAAATTTATTTTAGGTAAAAATAAATACATAATACCTATATAAGTTCAATGTAATTCATTGGAGTCATTTTATAATAATTTTATATATATAAAACTTTATTGGACTTTTCACCGTCTTTTACCCACCTCCTAGGAAAATTTGAAAATTTACATTAAACTTAATTTTATAGCTTCTGTGAGTGGAATTTCAAAAATCCAAGAGACACGGTTAATATCAAGGACTAAAATTCGGTTCAATGAGATGGAAATAATTTTTGGTGAATAGTAACTTTTTACTTTTTTTACCACGGTTAAAAGTAAATAGGGTAATTACGGGTAAAAATTATTTTATTATTACCCTAACACGTGTCCTAATTTTATTGGATAAGTTTAATTCGACCAAAAATACATTAGGAATAATATATGATCATTTAGGCCAACTTGGATTAGATTCGAACATTTAATATTATTTTATTTAAAGAATAGTTGAAATAGTTAAAATCAATGTTTAATAACTAAAAAATTTTTAATATAAGGTTATACATAAGATAAATTGGACTATAAATATTTATTAGAAAGCTAAAACGATTTCCTAAATAATGAAATTTTATTTTTAATTTTTATACATTATATAATTTAATTTATTTATTACACAATAATGATGGAGTAATAATATTATTAATGAAATATTGACATAATTGATGTAATAAATACCACAATAAATGTAATTTGAGACTTTTTATGAGTTACACTACTTTTATAGGTTAATATGACATTAAATTATTGATTTAAGTAACTTTTTCAAACTAATCATTCTGTTATGATTTTCACAAATAACAATTACCAAATAGTGTCAAAATTGAAATAAAATAGTTTTTTAAAAAAATATTATATTATTAATTGTTATTTTATTCCTAAAAATCTAATTCTTGGAAAAATGACTTATATAAGTGTATATATATTAATTATTAACAAATAGGGGTTCGTTTGTCTTGTTATAGTACGTTTATTAACCTTATAGTATAAGAAAATAAGATGACATGGTAAAAGTAAAATTATTTAACCTAAAGTTAAATCTAAATGATAAGGTTAAAATAGAAACCCAAACTTGCTTAAATTATATTTTATGAGAGTATCTCAACCCATACCCACCTTATCTTATAAATAAATCAATTTGGAGCTATTATAAACCGAATATGACTTTATTATAAAATAATATTTTGAGTTTTTCCAAAGGTGCCCCTCCCCTCCATTATAAAAAGGGCACCCCTTCCCTCTTCTCTTTACACCCTTTTGAGCCTTGAAGATCGTCCAAACCCTGCCAATTTCTCTTCTCCACTTCCCTAGAAACATTTTGGAGGTTATGTTCTTCTCAAAATACCAACTCTACTTCCTTAAGATAAGTCTTAAAAGAGGTGCATCGAAGAAGAGGTAATTTCTTCTTTCGATTCTCACAAGTTTCTTTCTTCTTAAACATCTTCTTATTTAGTTTTTTCATTATAATGTTATAAAATATGTATCACTCATATACGTATATGTTATTATAAATAATAAACAACCCTATTCCACCTTCTATCCATCCTACAGAAAACAAAATCACCACGCATGCATACATACAGAATACCGTCTCCACGCTGTGGTGTAATCAGTTTTTCCACCAACACCATACATGGATAGGTTTAATGGTGTAAATAAAAAACTATATATGGTTATTGTAAATTGATATTTATTATTTAATATTATATATACACTTCAATACAATTCCACGATCATGGCAATGATATCATCGCTCGTGCATACGTACAGACTACTGTCTCCATGAACGCGATGAGATTCATTTTACATGATTAACCATTCAAAAATGATTATAAAGTATATATAATGAATAATAATGAAATATATGACATAATTAAGCTCCTGGATTTATGTATACATATATATATATATATATATATATATATATGTTATCTACTTACTTCCATTCAATTCAATAAAGAAAGGAAGAGAGCATTCATGCTTATGTACGGCCTACCATCTCCATGAACGATGTGTTTCATTTCATTTATCTATCTATTATATATATATATACTGAATATATATGATATATAAATCATTTGTTACATTATTTAAGTAAGTAAATAATGATAAAAGTAATAAAAATATCAAGAACAACAAGTCCAAACACGTAAGATAAATGAAACAATTTTACACAAAACACTACTTTAACATGGAATTGACGAATGAACTGGTAATATAAATATCTAATTGAAACATATATGATATAATAACAATGATTATGATTCATTAATAATTAAATGACATTATTTAAATGATTATACAGGAGGATCAGAAACATACGAAGCATAACAGACATAAGGTAAGGGATAACTTTTCCAATCTCTTTTTTATCCGAGATTGTTTATTCATAGGTATTCACTGGGGTTATATTTATCATACATGTTCCTGTTTTCAAAAAATGGTTTAATGTATGTTTAAAGACCTTTTTACCCATTTTTGACTTTTACTACATGGTATGTAAGAAATATTTCTTTTATTTACGTTATGAGGTACTTTTTTACTTTTCCGGAAAAAGTACAAGAAAAATGTTTTTTTAACTTATACACCATGAAAGGATTTGTACGGTTTTATAAATCCTTATTTTCATGAATATTCCTCCAAAATATTTCATGACTATTTTCAAAAAAATCTCCTTATTTTAAAAATTTCATGACATTGTTTGAAAAGAAATTGATTTTGAAGAAGAAAGGATATTTTCCTCAAGAAATCATTTCAAATGTTTTATCAAAACCATTTTCCAATTAAGATGACATTATTTCATATGTGTATGTTTCAATTATAATGTCTCTATGATTTATATGTTTTCACTTTTCTTATGATGAAATATCCAATTGTTTTATATGGATTATGTGATGATGGGATGATGTTTATGAAACCCATTTTATTCTTTGGGTTATTATGAGTGTTTCAAGTTTATTTTATGGCACAAGTAAGAATGATTTCATTATGATAAGGGTGGGACCTATATCTCCCTCCAATGCATTGGGTAATGATTTATATCTCATGATATAGACATGGCTATAATGGTAATTTAATTTGGTTTAGTGATACAGGACTGGAACGAGGAGTGAACTCAATTCAGAAAGGGATTTTGTCCACTAAGATGGTCTTGACACCATGGCCATGGATACTATGGAAATCATATCAAGTTCTTAATGGTTTTCCACAATTACATGTTTTATTCCCATGCTATTTTATCATGATTGATGTTCCTTTATGATCTATGCCTTGTGTACTTCCAGGATTTATGTCGTTGCTCATGATTTTGATGTTTAGATTTTATGTTCACGTTTTTGCATTCAAATGTATATGGATTGTTTTATGTTCCTTATGATTACCCTTAATGAGAATTTCAGCTCACCCTTTATATGTTTTCTTTTCCCCATGATTTAAAGAAAGGTTTTTGGTAAGAAAACAAAAGAGGATGATCTTTATGGGAGATGTTTAAGATCTTTCACCATGATTAAAGGATTATTTTCCAAGTTTCCAAAGACACTAAACTATTACGGTCCTTGTGTTTCTATTTTCGTTATGTATCAAGAATTATGCAAAATAAATGTAATTTCCATGTATGTCAAGCTCTTGGTCTCTAATGTTGGTATCAGAGGAAAGGTTTAGTCAACCTCTGGAAACAAGGATAGAAGAACTTTGGTGATATCCCTAGAGATATTTCTAAGGTATGCATAGGGATGTCACTAAGGTTAAGTATAAGAATAGGTTATAGTCCTAGAATTATGATAACGATCATGAATAACCTAGGATTAAACCTAAGATGTTAGAGATTCAAAGTACCCCCCTTGATTTTGTTTTTTTGCTAGCATGATTTATGCCACTTACACAATTCTTTTAGGGTTTTAGAAAATGGTCGGAAACCAGAAGATTCATGTTAATGAAGAATATGATGGAAAATGGAATGATATTGATCATGATCAAGAAAATTAAATGGGATTAAGAAAGAGAAACATTGTTATTATGCCTAATCAGCAATATCATAATATGATCAATAATCTCAACATTGGTATGTTTCCCACCTCTACTAATATGAGAAAGATGGAGTTTCATGATGATCATAGAGGAAATAAAGTTCAATTTCCCACATTGGAATCATGTGGGAAGAGAAATTAAGGAGAAAGTTTTAATGGAAAGGAAGGATTCTTTGGTTGTGGAAATGAAGGACACAAAGCCAGTAATTGCAAAGGAAAATGATCAGTAAACACCATGGACAATGATAATGGTATTGTTAAGACATCAACAATGGTTAAATGTTTCATATGTTGAATGTACATGCATTATGCAAAACAATTCCCTAAGGGAAAGTCTCATGAATAGAATCACCATGGATGTATGGGTAGTATTTATTTTGATGATGATGAAGAGAGTACAAATAATCTGTGAGATGAGAGAATTGTTGAAGTTTAGTCAGTGGTTTATGAAGGTAGAGGAATGATTGTACATTTATCAAGAGTTATTTTGTATATTTAATGGTACTATGGAATAAAGAATAATCTAAGGATTGTTACACTACTAGTTTTCGTAAATTATTTGAAAGTATATGTTGAATGGTATCGGTAACCATGAAAGGTTATTGAGATATTTTTGGAAATAAGATGATATACGCATAATGAATGTATAAGGAGGAAATAATATGTTTGATAGTATTCATCATCTCATGATTATTATAAGGACAAAGTGATATCATGGTATGAGTATACATAATTTTGGGATTTTTGTATGTGGAAAGAGTTAACTTTTGACAGCACTCATGTTTTCATTAAGTTTAAATGGGTATTAATTTTTTCAAGAGAATAAATGATTAAGGCCTTCAAATGTTGGTAATGTGACCAAAAAGACATATCTTATGATATGTGGGGATCAACTATGGTATTAACAGGCTTGTTATATGAAATCTATGGTAATCATTTTCAATATAATATGAGATTGGACAGTAGTATTTTGGATAAGCCTAAAGATTGAAATGGATTATGTTGGACATACGTTAGTATTGTTTAAGGCTTGAGCTTCTTAGATATTATTTATAAAAATTTATTTTTAGAAAAATGGACCACCTTCCGGACGGGCGACAACCCGTCACGTCGGATATGGCTATGGAATCGAACCCACAATCGTAGTGTGACATGCCTTTATTTCCTACCACAGGCCTACAGGAAGTCCCTAGTTAGTAGAAACTAGTTTTATTTTATTATGCAGGAAATTAGATGAAGTATAAGTCCATTTTATGAACCATATATGATTAATCTCATTGTAGATGGACTTATGTATTTTTATAACTTTTTCAAACCTTTTGTTTGAGACAGATTGAATGACCCATTATTTTATATCATGATCTGCTTACACATCACGAATGACAAATTCAACTTCATTTCTTTAAGAGATGAAGTGGAAATTGTCCATGGAACGACCAACGATGAGACTGTACCAAAATCAAGAAAGTATTTCATCTAATTACAATTTATTCAACTTAAGGGAAATGATCTTGAAAACCAAAAAAGTTGTCCTAGTGCCCTTATATCCGGTGAATCAGATGGTACCTTATATAATCACAAATTTATAGCTTTGTGATTGTTGGATTTTTCATTTCCAATTTCTCTACCACTCTCCATCAGAACATGACATTTAGATTTCTCTTCCACATCCATATTTTAACCAATGTTCTCCTATGTGGAAACCCAGTGATTGGTTAATTTTAGTAACAATTACATTTCATACTTTAGTTTTTAAATATATGTTATGGTATTCCTTTTTATGATGTGGGTTTCTATTGATGAAAATTTCAAGTATAAAACCATATATAACCCCAATGAATTTCAAGGGTGAAATTCATTTTAAGTGCAGTAGAATGTAACAACCCGAGATTTTATGAGAATTATTCTTTTTATTTTCATTGATGTCTTTTGTGGTACGCTACAACAAGATTATCTTGTGCTATAGACAACAGCGTATTAGCCTCCTGTATATGAAACAATATTTTTGGCTACTGTTGAACACAATTTTAATTGAATTTTGTGGAAATTATTTTACGCAACATTATGTATATATTTTTTTAAATGTATAAATGAATAAATTTTTGATTATGTTATACGCAACATTGAGTGTATATATATATATATTCAATGTATAAATGAAATATGGTTGGATTCTATTATATGCAACAAAAAAGGAGCCTTTCCCTACATGCAACCCTATCATGGCTATTATTACATGCAATTGCGACCTTCCTCAATAGTGTGTGTAGTACCAAAAACCAAGTTTCACTAAACGAGATATTATTATAGTATTATTATGAACTCGCCGTTATGAATAGTAATACCCGGTTTTTAAAATTTTTTAAATTTTATCATTCAAAAGGGAATTCATTTTTGGATTTGCGGTATCGAAATTATAATAGGGTGAAGTTTTTGTAATTTTCTAAAAACATTCATTTTTTTATGAATAATTAAAACACTAGCTTACTATTTAAAAACAGACTTTTTTATTTAAATATTTATTTATTTTATTTAAGTTTTTTTAAGTCAAAATTGATTCATAATATCTATATAAGTTCAATGTAATTCATTTGAGTCATTTTATAATAATTTTAGATATATAAAAATTTTATTGATCATTTAAACGTCTTTACCCACCTCCTAGGAGAATTTGAAAATTTACATAAAACATAATTTTACCGCTTCTGTGAGTGGAATTTATAAAATCCAAGAGACACAGTTAATATCAAGGAATAAAATGTGGTTCAATGAGATGAAAATAATTTTTGGTGAATAGTATCTTTTTACTTTTTAACCACGGTTAAAAGTAATTTGGGTAATTAAGGGTAAAAATGATATTTTTATAACCCTAAAACTTGTCTTAATTCTATTGGATAAGTTTAATTCGACCATAAACAAACATAGGAATAAAATATGACCATTTCAGCCAACATGTATTAGATTAGGACATTTAATATTATTTTATTTAAAGAATAGTTAAAATTGTTAAAATCAATGTTTAATAACTAAAACATTTTTAATATAGGGTTATACATAAGATAAATTTGACTATAAATATTAATTAGAAAGATAAAAATATTTCCTACTTAATATTATTTTATTTATAATTTATAGACATTAAATAATTTAATTTATTTATGACACAATGATGATGCAGTAATTATCTTATTAATTAAATATTGACATAATTGATGTTATAAATACCCAAATAAATGAAATTTAAGACTTTTTTGGAATAAAAATAATTTTCTAGGTTAATATGACATGTTAGTTTTTATTTAAGTAAATTTGTTCGAAGTAATCATTCTGTTATGATTTTCAAAAAAAATCAATTATAAGATAGAGTCAAAATTGACATAAAATAGTATTTAAAACATATATTATATTATTAATTGTTATTTTATTCCTACAAATCTAAGGCTCCGACAAATGACATAGATAAGGATATATATATATTAATAATAACCAACTTTGGGTTCTTTTGACTTGTTATAGTATGTTTTTTAACCTTATACTGTAAGAAAACCAGAAGACACGGTAAAAGTACGATTATTTAACTTAAAGTTAAATCTAAATGATAAAGTTAAAATAGAAACCTAAACTTGTATAAATTCTATTGGATGAGAAGATTTAGAACCATCCCCACCTTATATTCGAAATAAATTAATTTTGAGCTATTATATAACGAATATGACTTTATTATAAAATAATATTTTGAGTTTATCCAAAGGTGCCCCTCTCCTCCCTTCTAAAAAGGGAACCCCTTCCCTATTCTCATAATACTCTTTTGAGCCTTGATGCTCTGCCAACCCCTGCCCATTTCGCTTCTCCACTTCCCTAGAAAAATTCTGGAGGTTCTGGTCTTCTCAAAAGATGAACTCAACTTCCTAAAGAGAAGGCTTAAATGAGGTACGTCGAATAAGAGGTAATGTATTCTTTTGATTCTCTCATGTTTTTTCTTCATCAACATATTCTTATTTAGTTGTTTCATTATATTGTAATAACATAAGTATTGCTCATATAGTGATATGTTATTATTAATATGGAACAACCATATTTCACCGTCTATCCATCCTAAAGAAAATGATATCACCAGGCGTGTGTACGTACAGATTACCGTCTCCACGTCGTGGTGTAATCAGTTTTTCCACCACCACCTTACATGGATGGGTATAATGGTGTAAATAAATAAATATATATTATTATTGTAAAGTGATATTGATTCTTTAATATTATACATACACTTCAATACAATTCCATGATCATGGGAATGATATCATTGCTTGTGCATACGTAAGGACTACCGTCTCCACGAATGCGATGAGATTCATTTTCAATGATTAACCATTCAAGAATGATTATAAAGTATATATAATGAATAATAATGAAATATATGAAATAATTAAGCTACTGGATATATATATATATATGTCATCTACTTACTTCCATTCAAGTCAATAAAGAATGGAAACCAGCATTCATGCATAGGTACGGCCTACCGTCTACCAGAACCGTGTGTTTTATTTCAATTATCTATCTATTATATATTATATATACATATACTGAATATATATGATATATAAATCATTTTTTACATTCTTGAAGTATGTAAATCATGATATAAGTAATAATAATATCAAGAACAACAAGTCCAAACTCGTACGATAAATGAAACAATTTTACCCAAAATGCTACTTTAACATGGACTTGTCAAATGAACGGGTAATATAAATACCTAAGCGAACCATATATGATATAATAACAATGAATATGATTATTTAATAATTTAATTAAATTATTCAATTAATTATATAGGAGGTTCAGATACATATAAAGCATATCAGACATAAGGTAAGGGATAAATTTTCCAATCTAGTTTTTATCCGAGATTGTTTATTCGTAGGTATTCACGGGGGTTATATTTATCATCCATGTTCCTATTTTCTAAAAATGTTTTCTTGTATTTTTAATGACCTTTTACACATTTTTGACTTTTACTACATGGTATGTAAGGAATCATTCTTTTGTTTATGTTACGAGGTACTTTTTGACTTTTCCGGCAAAAGTACGAGAAGAATGTTTTTTTAACTTATACAGAATGAAAGGATTTATACTTTTTTATAAAGATTTTCTTTCATGAAGCTTCCTCCAGAATATTTCATGACTATTATCAACAAAATATCTGTCTTTTAAAAATTTCTTGATGTTTTGTGAAATGAAATTCATTTTGAAGAAGAAAGGATATTTTTCTCAAGAATTCATTTGAAATGTTTTATCAAAACCATTTTCCATATAAGATTACATTATTTCATATGTGTATATTTCAATTATAATTTCTCTACGATTTACATGGTTTCACTTTTCTTATGATGTAATATCCTATTGTTTTTATATGGATTATGTGATGATGGGATGATGTTTATGAAACCCATTTTATTCTTTGTGTCATGATGAATGTTTAAAGTTTATTTTGTGGGACAAGTAAGAATGATTTCATTATGAGATGGGTGGGACCTATATCTACCACAAATGAATTGGGTAAATATTTACATATCATGAGATAGACATGGCTAGAACAGTAAGTTAATTCGGTTCAGTGATACAGGACTGGAATGAGAAGTGAACTCGATTCAGAAAGGGACATTATCCACTAAGATGGTCTTGGAAGCAATGCCTTGCCTACTATTTAAATCATATCAAATGATTAATGGTTTTCCACAATTACATGTTTTATTCCCATGCTATTTTATCATGATTTATGTTCCTTTATGATCTATGCCTTGTGTACTTCCAAGATTTATGTCATTGCTCATGATTTTGATGATTCGATTTTATGTTCATGTTTTTGCATTCAAAAGTTTATGGGTAGTTTTATGTTCTCTATTCTTACCCTTACTGAGCATTTGAGCTCAAACTTTTTATGATTTCATTTCCCCAGAATTTAAAGAAAGGTTTTAGGTAAGAAAACAAAAGGGGAACATCTTTATGGAAGATGTTGAAGATCTTTCACCACGATTTGAAGATTGTTTTCTAAGTTTACAAAGACACTAAACTATTACGTTCCATGTGTGTTTGTTTTTTTATATATCAAGTATTCCACAAATGAAATTTAACATCCATGTACTTCAATATTTGGGTCTCTAAATCGGTCCTTACGATTAGATACTCTTATGAGAGGGGATTCAATGGTAACACACTAGTGTCGGTAGTATGAGCATACTCTGGTAGGATGGTGCTTCGTTTGAGATCTCATAGTAACAACATTGAGGCCATATGACAATGTTGACACTATATAATTTGTTTCATGCACTACTCTGCAAAATTGAAGATATGACTCTCAAATATAAAAAAATAAAAAAAATGAGTACATATGATTTCACCATGAAAGAATAATATACCTGATGAATTTCGACATGCCAAAATACAACCCCATCTCATGATGTGTATATCAATTTAAGACCATAGATTTCATTGGTAACTGAGCCCAAACAGACTTACTAATCAAAAGTTATGGCACGTAGATGATGGATAAATTATACAAAGAGACCTATGCGGGGGATCTATGTGGATGAAATAGATAGAGGACCTATATGGTATTATAATTTCTACACTCTACCTGGCGGACCTACGCGAAGGAGAATCACAAAGGATATGTTTGGTTAACATCCCTTCGACCTTCACCATCCATGCCTATAAATAGGACTCTTGGGGTCTACATTTTGAGGACTAAAAAGGTTAAAAGACTCCTTGAAGCCCCCATTGCATACCTATTTCTCCCAGATCCCTCAAATTATCTCAGGTTTCTCTCAAAAGTATGATATAAGAGATAATTAAATGAGATAATCATGTTTTTAAATTCTTTAAAAAAAGTTACATAGGTTTGGTTATCATATGTAAAATATATTTTTTAGTCACAATAAAAACCATAACTGCAGACCTGTGTGGCACACCTGTGCGGCATAACTGTGTGACACACCAGCATGGTATAGTTGTGCAGTGCATCAACCCAGAGCACCTACGCAGCACACATGGGAAAGGTACCTATGTGGAAGAGCAAGGTATAAATCCAACATACGTACCCTCTTCAAAGACATCAATAGAAGGGTATCTCTTTCCTAGGTTTTGTCAACTGAAATGGACTATGTTGAGGCCTCCACAAAAAACTAGTGACATATCAAACCTTTTGTAAAGGAAAATTAGCATGTCTCTTATTTGGATTTTTAAATCCTAGGTTATAGGTTTCCCACAATTGTTTTACAATGGTGTTAGGATTTATGGAATGTGTGTGGGTTTGTATATTCATAGTCATATAGACCATTATCCCCGGAACAATGCTGGGATGTTTCTAGTTCTGAGAATAATATTTCTGGTCCAAAAGTTTCTCTTCTCAATGATCTTAAGAAAAATTAGGGAATGTAAGGTTCATAGTTTGTTTTCCATACAAGCAAAGAAGAAGTATCCCTCCACTACTAGGATAAATTTTATGGCAGCCACCCTAGTGTAATCCCCTAACATTCATGTCTTATTCCATTCATTGGACCCCTGTCTAATGTAAAGTGAATAGAGGGAGGGATGGTTGCCTCACCCTCATCCAAACTGGATATTAAATCCTTTCTCTCCTCAACAATTGGAGGATGAAAAGTGGATGTTTCAATCTTGAATCGTTCACATCCTCTTGTTTCTCACATCGAGAATGAATCACACTGGAATATAGATTTGTGAAAATAAACATGTTCAGAAACACTCAAATTGAATGAACTACAAGAACTTTGATTCCAAATATAATTGGGATATGCATGAATCCTTCTCACAGCCTGAGCTTAATGGATATACTCTTCATGAGTCTAGCCCTAATTCACTTAATCTGGGCATAATTTCATGGAATATTCCCCAAATTTGATATGCATGAGGCCTCCATGAGTTTCAAAACCAACATTTCGAATTTAATATATTATCATTGAGACATATTCCCAATTGGTAATAATCTAACTTGGAAACCCATATCCTTTCCATGTTAATTGGGATGCCTAACCATATGTACCACACCAAAATCGGACTCAGCACCTTTCACATAGATGTCCTTACAATATGATGTTTAACTATTTGGTTAGGTCTTTGTCACATGAACTTAAAAGGTATGATTTGTCCCATTAAGTGGCACTGAACAAAGAGGGTTGTGATTCCATTCACAAGGATACATAGGTAACCCATTTCATGGGTACAATCCTAATTTCAAAAACAACCCTTCGACTCCTTGGATGAAAATAAATTTTACAGTGCCCCACTTATTGGCTTGAAAAAACCAGTATTATCATAAATATTATTAATAAAATCTCTAAATTTTTTATGAAAGGATTCAATTAATGGATAATGTCAAATATATACAGATATATCCATTAATGAATATCCTTCAATACATGCTAATGATTCTAAATTTTAGATTTGTTAATAAGTGATTTTAAATTCCAAGGGAACATATGTTATGCTTGTTGAATTATTAAGGATTCCGGAAAATATCATAAATTTAAAATGAGATTCTCAGAGTAGGCAATAATTCCCCCCAAAAGGGTTTAATGAGTCTGACCTCCCATTATCTAAAGAAATGCACGTTTTTAAGTATCGTAATGTTCCAACATAACGAATGTCATCCTTTGGAAGGTAGGTCTATTTTGGATAATGAACTGTTGGATGTTTCATGTTCCATGAGTAAATCCAATGGAAACCGTCTTGATGTAGTGATTCTTAAAACTAGAACACACCTTTCAAGGAACTACAAAACGAAAAATGGTGAACACTATGTGAATCTTAACCAAATTAATAATGTTACCCACCAGTCAGGCCCTAATCAATTGATAAAGGAAGGCTATAAAATGTAATCAATCATGCTTGTATTCATCTAACAGATGTCTCTTTAATAGTGTATATTATTGTTCTCAGTTTTCCTTAGAATACCCTTCAGTCCAAAATTTCATCCCTCAAGACGACATATACAAACTTCCCAACCAATGCTCAAACAGAATGTTCATCCATGGGAAGAACATCATCTCCAACTCATCATATTCAGCGTTGGGTATCCAATGTGTTGGTAAAATATTATATCCATCACTATACAATCATGTCATTGGAGGCTTCTAGACATTCCCTTCATGTTAATAAAATTACTCGATCTTCTGGCCAATGACGACCGATGACTAAGAAGTAGATGGCTACAACCGCCTTTTTCCACCGTTTTAGGTCCTTATCCCTCAAACCACAACAACCAGTCCATCCCATACTACAGAGAAGTAGATTAAGAGGACATTTTGGTCCTAAATTATAGGATCCATTGATCCTTCTTCAGGAATCCAACCAACAATCTCCGCCAGCAGAATCGTGTGGTAGGGAACCCCCAACATGATGAGGGTGTTGCATATGGACGTTCTGCATAGGTCTCTCAGACTCAGGCATGAAAGATGAATCACATGGGACAAAGTCCATAAAATATGGAGAAGTTTCTTAGCTCCACCACCTCATAAAACTCAATCAACCTTACTTGATTGAAAATAATGAGCTGGCACATACACCCGTCCGTCCTAATTTTGCAGTCCATCAGACTTGTCTGCAATCAACACACCAATCCTACTAGATTAATCCAGTTTAGTGACTTGAAAAGGAAGATACGACATCTTACAAGTTACCATCCAGTAAGTAGGCTCTTCTGACTTCATTTAAAGATTTTTTCCAATCTAATGTGGTGGAAAATGGTAAACATGAACATATACCTGCTTACAATCACTAATTCTACCAGTGGTTTCCACTGTCAGCATTAAAGGAATTATATAAACCATTCATTATTGGAAATATCTAGTAGGCACATAATCCTACTAGTGTTCATCGAGCCTGCTAATAGTCTCATATGGTAGCACCTGGAGATGTCAGTCTGAATGCTCCGACGACAAATTTGGGTCAAACCCAACTCTTTTCCCACATGCATGAGTACTGCCTATATCCATTGATAGAAAAAGGAGGAAAAGAGTAGGCACATACACATACTCCCGATATGAAATGGAATTATCTGTCATTTCTTTCCACTGAAGTCATAAAACATATCTTTTCAATGGTGAAAGGGAAGACACAATTTCATGTCCATATTATACCAGGATATTATAACAAATATATCAGATGTACTAGGGGAACATACACATAAATATACCACCACATGTGGGAAGCCACATCGGAATTCCATATCGATGCATATAAACAACTCTATTCTAGTACAAGAGGATCATGTGGTATACTCCCCAATATCATACAGACAATAGGATCATGAATGTACACCTTTTCTAATTCGAGGTAATCGGTGCATTTTAGTGACATGTCCATGGGATTAACATACACCTACACATGATAACCACATTTCCCAGCTAGTGGACACAAATAAGTATAATATAACATCCAAGAAGAAGTCTTGGTAGGAACTATTGGAAAACTAAGAGTCGTGATGTAAAATTTCTCTTCTTAATGTCGGAGTTCTCAAGGCCCCCATACATTAATCTGTTGCAAATCAAGATCCTATCATCTCATTTCCAAATAATCCGAATAGTAGTACTAATTATTATGTTCCCCATTGAACAATTCATCATGGATTCTTTCTTCATGAATTTTCAGCTAATCTAGATAGCCTATCTCTACATGAGAGGTAGGTTGACCCTCCATTTGGCCAGAAGACCAAGGAGAAAGGGGATTCATCCCTTGATGTAATCCACCATGGTGGTCCTCCCCATGATGTCATTCTTTACAAAATACCAATCCACAGTAGTATTTCTCAATGTCATGATAATTCTATAATAGAAAATGTTGTGATGATATAGCCCTCTTATCCCAAGGAACATGCCAACATAAGTCCAGTCTGGTCTAATGCATTTTCATTGAAGGTTGATACACTTTCTAAAAAAAGCAATTTTAATGGAAAATTCATTCTCTGAACCTATTTTGGGTAATTTTTCTTCTAATAATGAGTGTCCACGTTGGTCATACCATGTGGATAAACCTATAATGAAATATAATGATTATATTTTAAAGATGAGAAAAAAAATTTCTATAGAAGAAATACCAGTCATGTTCTGGACATTAGAAAATTATCAGTTTAATATTACTAAATTTATTGCAAAAGATTGGATTCATGATATCCACCTCAACATTTGAGAATTATTCATCATTTTAAATCCAAATTATTACCATATGATTAAAAATATAATCATGTAAAGGTAATCGATGGGTTGCAACTCCAAATTTAATTGGCATATATCTCTATTTCCCAAAATCCAACGGCTTAAAAACAATAGAGAACCATTCAGCGTGCATTCTTTAATGATCTAAAGTGGCTAAACCAGTTAATTTCTAACACCCCATATGGTGTTTGTATCAGATTATGGTGTGAAGATGTATAATTGCATTTCACTGCACTCCAGAATTAGAAATTTCCTTAAAATTGGACTCATTCAATGTTATTGCCCACAGGTGGCCACAAGGAACATATTTTTTAGTAATCATATAAATGGTAATGAACAATCCTCAACTAGAATTCATCATATTTTTACCAAAAGAAAAGTAGTTTTTGAGTTACCTTTACATTAACAATTTTAAAATCTGGAATAGGCCTCCTTCTTAGAGGATGTAAGCCATCAGATAAGACTGGTATCTGATATTGCACAACAATCATCTTAAACAAGTTATTTGAGTGGTTGTAGAATAATGCACCCAGCTGATGTCCAAACCAAACATTTTAAAATCATAATATTTGTTTCACGAATCTCAGAAATAGTAGTTAAAGTACTGCCCCATCTTGCAGGGATGGGGTTAATTTAATTCAACCATAAAATTCATTAATCAATGTTCAACGGTTTTATGTATAAGAATAGGAACATCCCCTGCCTGCAGAATTTGGGGCTTCTTAACATCTATAATCCCCTCCTCAAAGGTAGTTGGTTTTGTCCTGATTAGGGAAGAAGGCTCAAAGAGAGTTCAAAACTGAACTATCCAAGGATTCTCTTTGGCAAACTGTCCTACAAGGAGTTCCTGAGAATTCATCATACAAGGGAACAAATTCTCATGGAAGATACAAGGGATACAATCACAAAAAGGTGCTAACAAAATTCCATGAATGCATTCTGCATTAGCAAATGTCATTAACACAATTTCAGAAGATCCTCTAGAAAATTAGTCTAGTTTGGGGGAATTAGAAGATGGAGATCATATCCATAATATTGTACAAACAATGGAAAATGAAGACGGTGTATGTACCAAAAATCAAAGGCTTACCAAAGATCTAGGTATGCTTTCAAATAACAAATTCCTACCCCTTCAAAATCCATCTAACAAGGGGAGAGGTAAAAGTAATATTGCATACCACTTTTCCAATGGATAGGTTCAATCTATTTTTCTTTAAAAGTGATTTTTGCATCATTAAGATGAGATGAAGTAGTTTAGAAGACTCAATACAAAGTTACATAGAAACAACATTTCTACTCAACGTACTCCCCAGGAAGATCCTCAACATGCACATCCTGTAAGAGCTCCAAAACAAAGAGGAATTTTGGTAACTGCATATGTGGATAATGAATTCCCTCCATTGTGTACAAAACCAAGGAAGGATCAAACACGTCCAAATAAGCCTCTTCCCATGGGTTTTCCAAGGAAAATTCCACCACCACCACAAGTGGTTTTGTCGGTCGTTGCACCAGTGCAAGATCCAGTTGTTGTACCTGTAAAGGTTCCATCTCATTCGGATATAACCCTAATGTTTATGACCAGAATTGAGGCCTTAAAGACTCTATTGGAAGGTATAGAGGAATGAAGTGCACCATTTCAGCCAGTAAATAAAGCTTACCCTGAATGGGTGTATCTGATTCCTCCCCCAACATTTTATCTGAATACCAAATATCCAAAATTTAATGGTTGAAGAGATCTGTAAAAACATATAACACATTTTGATTCTCATTGAGGTCACACGATGGTGACTCCTCAAAAAAATAGAAGTAGGAAATATTAGGTTATTTGTGATGTCATTACATGGACCCACTTTCCTTTTGTATACACATTTACAATCTTGATCAATTACAAGGTTGGAATGTTCACCACCAGAAATTCAATCTTCAATATAGCTCAACGGTACCATAGAAGATAGTTTTTTATCATACTAATTGTAATCAAAGAATGAATGAATGAGTTTCATATTTAATTGTGTGATAGAAAGGATTAACATATTCCTTATGTTTTGAACTCCCTCATGAATAGTATCTACCAATCTGTGTGGAAAATATATATGATGAGTTACGTACACCACTGATCCCTATAAAATACACAGGATGGTTTTAGGACCTTACATTAATTTCTCAATAGATAAAAGATCATATTGTAGAAACTGTCACGACCCGTCCTCGGGGTCCGTGCCGTGACTACCCCAAGCCCGCCTTCCATAGGCCAGGGGCTGGCGACTAGCACCAAGGCGTAAATCAAGGTAAAAAGGGAGGGCATTGCCTTTGTAAAGTAAACAAACACCACAGAGTAAGCAAGCGGAAAGTAAATACTAAGTAAAAGCAGAGTACAACTAAAAGTGTGGAAAAGTAAATGGGCCAGTATACAAACCCAAACTGAAAGTAAAGTACAACTCAAAAGGGAAAACAGCAACTGGAAAGTAAAAGCCGCTACACCGAGCTGTCCACTGGAAATCCCACCTGAAGGGTGGGTACAAATAGCCCCACTGCTCCACGGGTCCCGCCGTCCGCTACGAGCACGTCTCGCCCAGTGATCCTCCTCCAGGTACCGTCCTGCTCTGCAAGCCTCAGCTAAGATCAATGTTGTCCGTCGTCTGCAACCAACACAACATAGTCCGGGCAAAGCCCGTGCAGGGGTGAGTATAAGCTACTCAGTAGGGACCCCGAGACCCCTGAAGGTCTCCCAAAATCCACAAAGGATAAACCACAAAGGAAGGTACAATCACGAAGTAACAACCGACACTGCTTAGGTATATGCCCATACATATACCTAAGTCACCAATTTTCAAATACGCTCCAACCTCCGAGCCCAAGTACAACTCAGTCCACACAAGAAAGTAAACGTATTCCACACAGGAAAGAAAAACGTAATCCACACAGGATTTCACAACACAATACACATAGGAAAGAAAACGTATTCCACATAGGAAAGAAAAACGTAATCCACACAGGATTGCACAACACAATCCACACAGGAAAGCAATAGGTTTCAGCTCACACAGGATTTTCATTATCAAAAACGTAACTAATGATGAGTCCCATCTCTGAAGTGTACAGTGTCCTATCACGACTCTGAGATACTGCTCACAAACCTAAGACTGCTGAGGTACTCCTCCTGTCGAGTACCGCGGGTCTTCCGCCAACTACCGGGCACTCCATCCGCTGAGGATCTGCTGCCAAATACCGGGCGCTCACCCAAATAGCCTACAGAGGTACTCCTCCAGTCGAGTACCGCGGGTCTGCTGCCAACTACCAGGCGCTCCGTCCGCCGTGGGTCTGCCGCCAAATACCGGGCGCTCCGTCCACTGGGCTAGTCGACTCACTCCAAGTCGAGTCGGTCGAGCAGTCTTCAGGTCTCAGCTGGCTACACGGTCTCCGTACTCCGTACGCTCGTCTCCAGTATCGCGGTTCTGCTGCTACAACCAAGCGCACCACCTCTATCGAGTAAAACAGAATATTCAACTCACACAGGTATACTTCTTCGGATGACGTTAAAGATGATCAAAGAACCATCTAAGTCGTCGGACCCACGAAGGATCGATAGGTACTAACCCCCGCAGTGACCTACCCAGGATCGGACCCACACAGGATCGGGCCCATGCAGGACCTGTAGCACTGATCCACGTAGGATCGCTGAGTGCAGTAGTCGTCACCGTCGAATCCACACAGGATATCTGTACTGACGTCGTCGCAGTCACAGTAGCAGTAGTAGCAGTAGAAGTCACAGAACAGTCGCAGCCAGCACTAGGGTTCCCGCACACAGCAAGCTCGTTCGGAGGGTCCGCTCCACGAGCCGAGAGGCTGATACATCAACTGTCACAAAGTCCAGAGTTGATGTATCCAAAAGTTCCGTATCGACAACTGGAACTCAACGCAACAGACGGCGCGTCGATCGGACGCCCGGTCTGAGAGTTATTGGCATTTTCGTCCCCGGGGCCCGGTTGGTTTTTAAGGAAAACCCAACCCGACCGTACTCCACCTGCGTCCAAACCTCGGGCGGAGTATGCCAAAAGATCCGTCTCACTAAGAGGAACACAACACAGCTGACGGCACGTCAATCGGACGTCCGTAGCTCAAGATATGAGTGTTTCCGCTCCGAAGGCCCGGTTGGTTTCGTGGACAAACCAACCCGGCCGAACTCAAAGTAATCCGAAACCTTGAGTACAATATACCGAAACGACCGTCTCAATCCAAGAATCGCGTTGCCGCAGAAGGTTCGTCAATCGGAGGTCCGCGGCTCATGTTATGGCCAAAAGACCGAAACTGATTCGAAACGGGGGGGTCCGGGTCCGGGCCGACCCGGCCCACCCCCCCCCCCCCCCCCGGGTCGGCCCGAACCGGGTCGACCCGACCCGGGTCCGACCCGGCCCGGCCGGCCGGCCGGCCGGCGGCGCGGCGGCCTGGCGCCGCACGGAGGCAGCGCGCGGGGGGGAATCAAGCCCCCGCTTGATTGGAAGACGGCGCGGCTTTATGCCGCGCCCTTTGAAAAAAAACGGCCCCCCACGTTGGAGCCGGCTTGAAGAAACCGGGGGGCCTCCTGCCCCCCCTCAAGGGAACCGCCCTCCTCTTAAATGAGGAGGGTTTTAAAGATGGCCGGGGGAATTTATTTCCCCTGGCCTTTGACCTTCCGGCCGGCCAACTGCCGGCCGGTTTTCTCCAACGGGACCGGAAAAATCCGGTCCCCATTTCGGCTTCCGACGCCGGCGGCCCGTCCGCCGGTCTTCCCGTTCCGCCGCGGCCCGGAACCGGCCGCGGTGTTCGTCGTCCGGCGCGGTGCGACGGCACCGCGCCCCTTCGCCGCGCCTTCGATTCCCCTTGACGCGGCGCGACGGTGTCGCGTTCTTGATGATTCTTCCCCGGCGCGGCACGACGGCGCCGCGCAAAATAATTGAACGATTATCCGGGTGGTGCGACGGCACCACGCCACCTTGTTTCCACCTGCAAGGTAAGTCAACAAGAACTATGGAGGGGGTTCGTCCGTGTTCATGCGGTCCGTCCCCCTCACGTTATACAATAACACATATATAAAATCCTTACGTTAGTCATGCAAGAACCACGAACCAGGATAAATAAATAAACAAAACAACAACCCCTACCATGGGTATAGGTTCGAAGATTTGTCAACGTCCCGCGGAAGACAACATCGCGGAGGTCGGGCGTCGCGGTAGTCGTTCGTCAAATCCGTTGACGAAGAGATATGCCCGAAGAGATACGTCGTTGGTGAATCTTCGTATGCCGACGAAGAAGGTCCGATGATTGAAAACGATTCACGGAAGTCGAGCGTCGCGGAAGAAGAACGTCGATGTCGCGGTTATGTCGTCACGGAAGACGGTTCCCGAGAACGTGGAGTTCTTCGTCGAAGTTTGAAGGTTCTTCGTGTTCTTCGTCAGAGTTGAAGAAGAAGAAGAATAAGGAGAAGCTCCAAAATTCCTCTCAAGGTGGTAAAAGAATTAACCTAGAATAAAATAAGCTTTAAGCTTATATTATTACACAACTTACCACATGAAATTCAAAGGTTTGAATTTGAACAACTCACCTCAATTAATACTTTAAGTTGTCAAACATTAATTAAAAGGAGAGTTAAAGGGAGGTGTAAGGTTGGGTTTCGTGTGGGCCCCACCTCACTTAATCCTCCCAAGGGAGGTTATGTGGATGTGGGTCCCACTCCCAACTCCCTTTGGAATAACTTATAAAAAAACATCAAGTTAAAATAAAATTTTTTATTTCACAAATTTTATTTAAGTTAAACTAAAAACCCAAAAACTAACTTACAACTCGCAACAAACGCAACTTCCGAAGAGGTCTCCTTAAGCGAATATCGGCGCTGCGAGTTCATCGGTGCCCTCGGATTTCAATTCGGAGCACCGGATCAAAAGTTATGAATTCCCGCTCGTTCGTTCACTGAACGTACCCGAGCCAAACTTCGGAAAATGATTCTGGGCACTCCGGGCCTCGGAATCAGGTGCCGTCAGAAACCGCACTCTTGTAAAATTCTAAAAAAAATTAAGAAAAAAATTTCATTGAATTTTACGGGTCTTTACATTACTCCCACCTCAGGGATTTACGTCCCTGTAAAGATACATCAAAAACTAGGGAAACAAATGAGGGTACTGAGCACGCATCTGAGCCTCCCGCTCCCATGTGTTCTCCTGGAGATTCCCGTGCTGCCATCTGATTCGCACATGAGGAATCGATCGCCCACGCAGGACCCGCTCCTGTCGATCCTCTATCTCCACCAGGGCCTCCGAAAAAGTCGCCCCATCGTCAACGTCAAGCTCCCCATGGCCAATGATGTGCGTCGGGTCGTGCACGTATCTCCTCAGCTGGGATACGTGGAAGACATCGTGCACCCGGTGCAACTGAGGTGGTAGAGCCAGGCGATAAGCCACCTCACCAATCCTGCTGAGGACCTGGAAGGGTCCGATGAAGTGCGAAGATAACTTTCCACCTCGGCCAAATCTCCGAATACCACGTCGAGGTGAGACCCGCAAAAAGACGTGATCGCCATCCTCGAACTCTAGTGGCCTCCGCCTCCTGTCAGCGTATGACTTCTGCCGGCTCTGAGCTGTACTAATCCGCTCCGGGATGACCTGTACCTTCTCTATCGTGGCCTGGACCATCTATGGTCCCACCAGAGCTGCAAAATTTCTTCTTTGCCGATAAGAGAAATCTGGTCCCATCCCCTGGATGAACCACATTCTTTGCCTAAAACAGTCAATCCTAACATGGATGATACTAATCCATACCAAGGATGACATCGTAAGGCCTCGACGCTACAACTAAGAGATTCAACCGTTACTCTCGCCTCCAAGGGTTGAGTCACACTGTCGGCATCAGTGTGTGGTAACTGGGTCTCCTCCAGTAGATGTCTCACAAGTGAGGGTCAAGTCAACAGCCAAAACTGGAACCTCTTAGTAACATCACGAAAGAGGACAGGAACGAAAATATCACAAAGGTATGCGTCTTTTATTATTGCAGCTCATAATACAAGACGCTACACAAATGCAACAAGGAACCAGAAGTACAAAGGATGTATCCAGTAGTTCTACTCCTTTCCATCAGCTTCCAGAGCTCCATGATCGAAGGCCTCGGTTTCCTGAAGTTGAGCTCTCGCATGTTCACCTACTCCCTGTGGTCGGGGTGGACCTCCTGGTGGTGGTGGTGGAAGAGACTCAAAGCGTTGCCCACCACCGGCTGCTCGTCCAGCTCCTCTGCCTCGTCCGCCTCCTCCCTGCGGACCGCCACGGTCGAACCTCTGCCTCTTCCTGGGAGGTTCTTCACTTAACTGCTGATCATCAGCATGGAGGGTCGGACAGTCACGAGACATGTGACCAATCCCGCCACAGGAGTAACACTGCCCACTCTCGGCACGCCTGGCTCTGACTCCACCCCGGCTTCCCCGTACAACTGAGCCTGAGTTGTGCAGTCGGCCACAGGTAGGTCTGGTCTGCCTGGAACCCTGAGTCATCCGTCGGCTACCTGTTGCGGAAGACTCCGCTATCTGCCGCCCTGCGGTAGGTCTCGCTGTGGACTCAGCCAGGAAACTCTCGACCAGGAGGGCTCGCTCCAGTACTCATGTCTGAGTCGGTATGATGAGGGAGATCAGCGATGCCCTGAACTCGTGTCTCAAACCCTGCTCGAAAGTCCGGGCCCGAATGAATGGGTCACGTACCATGTCGGTCGAGTAGCGCGAGAGATCGAAAAATCTCGCCGAGTACTGAGCGACCGTCATGCTGCCCTGCCGCAGCTGAAGAAGCTCCTGGATACGCACCGCACGAAGGGTGGCTGGGACGAACTCCGAGCGAAAAAGGCTCTCAAAGTTCGTCCAAAGTAGAGATGCCTCATCGTGCACCTGGAGCATCAAGCTCCACCATCGTCCTGCTGCTGTGTGTAGTAGGCTCGCAGCGAGGATCACCATGAGTTCTGCTGGTGTCCTCACTAGCCTAAACACTCGTACCACTGCCTCCAGCCAGTCCTCTGTTGCCTGGGGATCCGTCTCCCCGCGAAACCTGGGTGGTCGCTGGCACTGAAACTCATGCAGTGCGCTGAGGCGACGTGCATCGTCAGTGGCTGGTGCTGGAAGTATCGGGGGCTCGGCGGGTAGTGCTACCGCCGGTGCCACTGCTGACAAAGGGCCCTGCACCGAGGCCTCGTCGCTCAGTGGGCTGTCATCACGCTCAACTCTCGGAACCCTAGCTGGCTGCCGTCGTGGGGCCATCCTTAAAAGGAAACAGGTGCGCCACGGTCAGAACAGTATACCTGGTGAGCTGATTTAAGTAATCACAAAGAAAACTTTGAAACACACACGCAATCAATGTTTTCGTGCATTAAGTCGGAAATCAGAAGTCAGGGTCCTGGTGTAAGGATACGTCGGCCGCCGCACCAACACTGGACTCCCTGGACTGATAACCACACTCAATACGCTAAACATTATTGCTTCACATAGAAAAGATCAGAGTTCGCGGTAGAACCGAACTCCTTTGATACCAATTTGTCACGACCCTCCCTCGGGGTCCGTGCTGTGACTACCCCAAGCCCGCCTTCCATAGGCCAGGGGCTGGCGACTAGCACCAAAGCGTAAATCCCGGTAAAAAGGGAAGGAATTGCCTTTGTAAAGTAAACAAACACCACAGAGTAAGCAAGCGGAAAGTAAATACTAAGTAAAAGTAGAGTACAACTGAAAGTGCGGAAAAGTAAATGGGCCAGTATACAAACCCAAACTGAAAGTAAAGTACAACTCGAAAGGGAAAACAGCAACTGGAAAGTAAAATCCGCTACACCGAGCTGTCCAGTGGAAATCCCACCTGAAGGGTGGGTACAAATAGCTCCACTGCTCCACGGGTCCCGCCGTCCGCTCCGAGCACGTCTCGCCCAGTGATCCTCCTCCAGGTACCGTCCTGCTCTGCAAGCCTCGGCTAAGATCAACGTTGTCCGTCGTCTGCAACCCACAAAACGTATTGCGGGCAAAGCCCGTGCAGGGGTGAGTATAAGATACTCAGTAGGGACCCCGAGACCCCTGAAGGTCTCCCAAAATCCACAAAGGATAAACCACAAAGGAAGTTAAAATCACGAAGTAACAACCGACACTGCTTAGGTATATGCCCATACATATACCTAAGTCACCAATTTTCAAATACGCTTCAACCTCCGAGCCCAAGTACAACTCAGTCCACACAGGAAAGTAAACGTATTCCACACAGGAAAGCAAAACGTAATCCACACAGGATTTCACAACACAATCCACACAGGAAAGCAAACGTATTCCACACAGGAAAGCAAAACGTAATCCAAACAGGATTGCACAACACAATCCACATAGGAAAGCAATAGGTTTCAGATCACACAGGATTTTCATTATCAAAAACGTAACTACTGATGAGTCCCATATCTGAAGTGTACAGTGTCCTGTCACGACTCTGAGATACTGCTCACTAACCTAAGACTGCTGAGGTACTTCTCCTGTCGAGTACCGTGGGTCTGCCGCCAACTACCGGGCGCTCCGTCCACTGAGGGTCTACTGCCAAATACCGGGCACTCACCCAAATAGCCTACAGAGGTACTCCTCCAGTCGAGTACAGCGGGTCTGCTGCCAACTTCAGGCGCTCCGTCCGCCGTGGGTCTGCCGCCAAATACCGGGCGCTCCGTCCACTGGGCTAGTCGACTCACTCCAAGTCGAGTCGGTCGAGCAGTCTTCAGGTCTCAGCTGGCTACACGGTCTCCGTACTCCGTACGCTCGTCTCCAGTATCGCGGGTCTGCTGCTACAACCAAGCGCACCACCTCTATCGAGTAAAACAGAAGATTCAACTCACACAGGTATACTTCTTCGGATGACGTTAAAGATAATCAAAGAACCATCTAAGTCGTCGGACCCACGAAGGATCGATAGGTACTAACCCCCGCAGTGACCTACACAGGATCGGACCCACACAGGATCGGGCCCACGCAGGACCTGTAGCACTGATCCACGTAGGATCGATGAGTGCAGTAGTCGTCACCGTCGAATCCACACAGGATCTCTGTACTGAGGTCGTCGCAGTCACAGTAGCAGTAGTAGCAGTAGAAGTCACAGAACAGTCGCAGCCAGCACTACGGTTCCCGCACACAGCAAGCTCGTTCGGAGGGTCCGCTCCGCGAGCCGAGAGGCTGATACATCAACTGTCACAAAGTCCAGAGTTGATGTATCCAAAAGTTCCCTATCGACAACAGGAACTCAACGCAACAGACGGCGCGTCGATCGGACGCCCGGTCTGAGAGTTATTGGCATTTTCGTCCCCGGGTCCCGGTTGGTTCTTAAGGCAAAATCAACCCGACCGTACTCCACCTGCGTCCAAACCTCGGGCGGAGTATGCCAAAAGATCCGTCTCACTAAGAGGAACACAACACAGCTGACGGCACGTCAATCGGACGTCCGTAGCTCAAGATATGAGTGTTTCCGCTCCGAAGGCCCGGTTGGTTTCGCGAACAAACCAACCCGGCCGAACTCAAAGTAATCTGAAACCTTGAGTGTGATATACCGAAACGACCGTCTTGATCCAAGGATCGCGTTTCCGCAGACAGTTCGTCAATCGGAGGTCCGTGTCTCAAGTTATTGCCAAAAGACCGAAACTGATTTGAAACGGGGGGGTCCGGGTCCGGGCCGACCCGGCCCGACCCCCCCCCCCCCCGGGTCGGCCCGAACCGGGTCGACCCGACCCGGGTCCGACCCGGCCCGGCCGGCCGGCGGCCTGGCGCCACACGGAGGCAGCTCGCGGGGGGGAATCAAGACCCCGCTTGATTGGAAGACGGCGCGGCTTTATGCCGCGCCCTTTGAAAAAAAAACAGCCCCCCACGTGGGGGGCCGGCTTGAAGAAATCGAGGGGCCTCCTGCCCCCCCTCAAGGGAACCGCCCTCCTCTTAAATGAGGAGGGTTTTAAAGCTGGCCGGGGGAATTTATTTCCCCCGGCCTTTGACCTTCCGGCCGGCCAACTGCCGGCCGGTTTTCTCCAACGGGACCGGAAAAATCCGGTCCCCCTTTCGGCTTCCGACGCCGGCGGCCCAGCCGCCGGTCTTCTCGTTCCGCCGTGGCCCGGAACCGGCCGCGGTGTTCGTCGTCCGGCGCAGTGCGACGGCACGGCGCCCCTCCGCTGCGCCTTCGATTCCCCTTGACGCGGCGCGACGGCGCCGCATTCTTGATGATTCTTCCCCGGCGCGGCGCGACGGCGCCGCGCAAAATAATTGAACGATTATCCGCGTGGTGCGACTGCACCACTCCACCTTCTTTCCACCCGCAAGGTAAGTCAACAAGAACGATGGAGGGGGTTCGGTCGTGTTCATGCGGTCCGGCCCCCTCACGTTATACAATAACACTTATATAGAATCCTTACGTTAGTCATGCAAGAACCACGAACCAGGATAAATAAATAAACAAAACAACAACCCCTACCTTGGGTATAGGTTCGAAGATTTGTCAACGTCCCGCGGAAGACAACGTCGCGGAGGTCGGGCGTCGCGGTAGTCGTTCGTCAAATCCGTTGACGAAGAGATACGCCCGAAGAGATACGTCGTTGGCGAATCTTCGTATGCCGACAAAGAAGGTCCGATGATCGAAAACGATTCGCGGAAGTCGAGCGTCGTGGAAGAAGAACGTCGATGTCGCGGTTATGTCGTCATGGAAGACGGTTCCCGAGAACGTGGAGTTCTTCGTCGATGTTCGAAGGTTCTTCGTGTTCTTCGTCAGAGTTGAAGAAGAAGAAGAATAAGGAGAAGCTCCAAAATTCCTCTCAAGGTGGTAAAAGAATTAACCTATAATAAAATAAGCTTTAAGCTTATATTATTACACAACTTACCACATGAAATTCAAAGGTTTGAATTTGAACAACTCACCTCAATTAATACTTTAAGTTGTCAAACATTAATTAAAAGGAGAGTTAAAGGGAGGTGGAAGGTTGGGTTTCGTGTGGGACCCACCTCACTTAATCCTCCCAAGGGAGGTTAAGTGGATGTGGGTCCCACTCCCAACTCCCATTGGAAGAACTTATAAAAAAAACATCAAGTTAAAATAAAATTTTGTATTTCACAAATTTTATTTAACTTAAACTAAAAACCCAATAACTAACTTACAACTCGCAACAAACGCAACTTCCGAAGAGGTCTCCTTAAGCGAATATCGGCGCTGCGAGTTCATCGGTGCCCTCGGATTTCAATTCCGAGCACCGGATCAAAAGTTAGGAATTCCCGCTCGTTCGTTCACTGAACGTACCCGAGCCAAACTTCGGAAAATGATTCTGGGCACTCCGGGCCTCGGAATCAGGTGCCGTCTGAAACCACACTCTTGTAAAATTCTAAAGAAAATTAAGAGAAAATTTCCCTTGAATTTTACGGGTCTTTACAGAAACTCAGGATAAATCTCATGTAATTACATCAAATATGGGAAGGAGAATAGAAAATGATTATGCTTCATCAATTAAACTCAAGAAAGCACATGTACATTATGCAACTAAAAAAACTTCATCATATCAAAGGGAACATCCTCCTGAGCATCAGCCACAACAACTGCCTCATCAAGATGGCCAAAGTGATCAGAGGTAGAAACAATATGAGGAGTTAAAGAACAAAGATTATTCTTTCTAGAATGAACAAGTTCCTAGTTACTTTATCCCAACTCTAGAAAATAATTTGGATCATTTTAAAATTACGATGAAGCCAAACAAAGAAGAAGAAGATGATCCTTCAAAATATTATCCCTTAAACCAGATGTTATGTAATCCCAATCAGATGTTTTTTTTTCAATAACCTCTTTCAAAACATGGTAGATTCAAGAAAAGTGAAACTGAAATGTTTGTCAACTCATGTTGCATGTGTTACTACTACTGATCAAGTTAAATAAAGTGAATGGAATGAAGTCAACTGTAGAAATGTGTAGATATATGATGATTCGATGATCTAGAAATCGATCAACCAAACTCAAGTCATTTTACAAACATATTTGAAACAACTGATAATGTCATTCACCACTCCTACCTTAGTAAAACCACATTCATGAAAAGTTAAATACTCAATGATGTTTTGTGATTATAAGAATAATGAGCAATCAGAAGAAGACAAACTCATGTAATGGTCAAAGTTTTCTTTGGACATGGTAGATTTCATGCCATCTGCTTCAAAATCATGGGAATACTCCTGTCAAATGGAACAACCAGAACTAACCAGTCAGGAAAAATCCTCATCATATGAATAATTTATCAATGGTTATTTCAACTACATCCACATAATATATCATTATACCACTGGTGATTCTGATTATAATGACCTGATGATCCTTGTACATAATTGGGGATCTAAAATAATAAGACATGTTAGATGATACATGGGAAGACGTGGGAATTTTGGCAACCACCATTTTATCTCTACAACTGCTCTAACTATATATGTGGGAGATATTTTTGGATGATCCCTTCAGTGGGCTAAACAAAAACAATGATATTATTCCATGAAAGACAATTTCAGTTATGTCATGATTATTTTGAAGTGCTGATTATAAGTCACACCATCATCCTTTCAATATATATATAGACCTAGTCCATCTAATCTTTCAAAACCAGGAATATATACAACTCTTGCTCCGTCACATGGTACATCTACATCAGAATCATCAACTGCCAAGATACCAGCAAAACTGCATTTCCATGCTAGTAAATGCTGACCTCTGTATCAAATGTATGATCCTTTGAAACAACTGGACCAATGTACCACCCATGTTATTGATTTTGGATTCCTTGAATATGCTTAATGATATTTGAGAAGCACTTATTGATGATTTTTTATGTCCATAAGAGCTTGAAACCAATGTTGTTGTTGTTGAGTTTTACCATATAAATAATGATCCTACAGAATTTCAGGCAGCCATATTTTTTATAGATGATGACGAAGATGATGTTGTACATTTACATATTAAACACTTGTATTTATCTGGAATGGTCAATAACATAGAAATCTGAAGTGCCTTCATTGATAATGGCTCTAGAGTCAACCTCATTTCCATTTGTACACATATTTGATTGGAGCTTTCATTAATTTGACATATCAACTTCTACATTAATGTTGCAAAGATATGAAAAGAATTATAAAGATCCTCTAGGTGAGATTACACTCTGAACTCTGTTTAGAGATCATGTATCCAATTTAGATTTCATTGTTTTTCATCAGGACACAGCCTTCAAAATTCTATTTGGAAGGCCTTTGCTGCATCAAAATGTTGTCATACCTTCTTCATACAACCAATTTCTTATGTATTATCTCAATAGATAAATCAGGGTTTTTTATGATGACAAGGCTCTGTTCAAAATGTGTGAATCTTGGTATATTGAGGTGGAGTTTTAAGATACAAAATCAACAATGTCCATAACAAAGTAGACAACCATAGTTAATGCTCCCAGTGGACTGGAAATGAATCCATAAAACCCACTCATTCATTTTAGTAAATATTATGTGTTGCCTATCAATAAAATTCAATTGGTAAAGCCAAAACCAAGAAGTCATCCAATAATTTCAATAATTTCAATTGTGGAAAATCAGCCTGAAAACATGAGTGACATTATTTATTCACCATGTAATTATGGAAGCCTAAATAGAGATGTCTTCATATCATATTCCGAACTAAAACAAGCCTCTTATTTTTAAATAAAAGTATAAGAGGTTGTAGATATTATAGGGGAAGAAAAAGATGATGGTTCCCAATCCATCATCTCCCCTTTATTTCCACAAGAATACCCATCATAATCAGTAGGTTCAGATATGGTTGCCACATCTTAAGGATGTTCAAATACCGAATCCTCCCATAAATCTATATGGTTTTCATCGACATCCACTATACAAGTATAATTAGAAGAAATAATACATAATGAAGAAAAAGAGGTAGATCTTAGGGACACTACTCCAGCATTTGATGGATGTGTCTCTATTAATGTGGATTAGTTAAGAGAACTAAATCTGGTTATATAAAAATATCCAAAGCACACTCTTATTCGTGTGGCCATGACCTCTAAAGTGTAATGGTGTATAATTCATTTATAAAGAAACATCATGCTATATTTTTTTGGAATTATATTGAAATTAAAAGTCATACTCATGATAAATCCACTCACCATTTGGGTTTTCTAGAAGAATAATCAGGATTCAATCAGGGGAAAGAAGAAAAAACCAAACTCATCCCTCTAAAATTGAACCTGAAGTTTATAAACATATAAAGTCTATATTTTTCAGGGAGGTTCAATATACAATATGGATTGCCAAAATTTTCCCAGTGAAAATAAATACTGGGAATATCAGAGTTTTTGTTGATTCCATATATCTTAATCGACAATGTCCTAATGAAGATTTTACAATTCAAATTATAGAGAATTTAATTGATGAAACAACTAGATATGAAGATCTTTCCATCATGGATGGCTACTCTGAGTATAAAAAAATTCATATGTTCCTAGAGGATGAATAATGTACAGATTTTAGAGTCCCACAATGTGTGTTTTTGTATCAGGTAATACCCTTTGTATTATAGAATCCTGGTGCAAAATACCAACGTTCCATGCACCATATTTTGAAAACCTTCATATGGGAATGTTTTTAATGTTATGTGAATTATTTATTGGTAATATCTAGACAAAGTTCCAATCAAATGGATGATCTGGACATGAAATTGAATAAACATCAGCAACATAGTTTGAAGATGAACCCCATGAAATTTTCTTTTTGGGTAACCACATGAATGTTTCTTGGATTTATTTTACGTCATAATGGTATCAATGTTGATCTGGATAAAAAAAATCAATCATTTGTATGTCATATCATAAAAAATTGAATGAATTAATATGACTCCAAGGTCCCATGGCCCACATTCAACGTTTTATCACCAATTTGGATAGAAAGTGTTTTAGCTTCACCAGATTAATGAAGAAGGGAGTCACCTATCAATGGGGTGAATACTTCCAATAATCATTTTATTCCCTAAAAATATATCATTTATTCCAAAATTATTTATTCCACATGATGAACTAAGATCACTTATTCTCTATGTCATAGCATTAGAGTGATCACTAGGTTCCTTCCATTCCGAAAAAATGAAGTTGGGAATGAAAAAAGTCTTTACTGTCTCAGTCAAACTATGATTAATGTAGAAACTCAGTATTCATGTTTTGAAATGTTGTGTGTGGAATTAATCATTTAGTTTAGAAATTAAGAAACTACTTGAGACATCATAAGGTCTAATTGATATCTCGCAATAACTCTCTCAAATTTATCCTCAATCATCCTATGATTACAGGGTGTCTGGAACAATGGGTAGTTAATTTGCAACAGTTTGATATCCAATATGTTCCTCAGAAGGAAATAAAAGGACATTTTATATCTTACATCCTTCTTAAACATGCATCTACGAAAGATAGATCATTAAATACTGATCTTCCCAATGAATTGGTCTTATCTATTCAGGGTCACTCACAAACACGGGAGATGTACTTTTATGATTCATACATAAGTCCAACATGGAAGAGAACAGAAAAACCTAAGCTCAAGAAATTCAGATTAGAAATTTTTCTAATCTATGAAGAGAAGGTATTATTTCCTTATTCATTCCTATTATTAGAATGCAGAACCAACAATGGGGCATTGAATCAATCTCTCATTGGAGGTGTGGAATTGTCAATTCATTTGAAATTAAATCACATGAATGTGAAAGGTTATTTAGAATTGGTAATCGAACAAATCATTGTGGAATATTCTATCACAAAAGAAGAGTTAATCCATTTGTGTGGTTATATCATGCAGTTAATTTATAAATTTCCCTTATATCTAACATTGTCTTATATCCCAAAATAGAAAAATTCTCATGATAACGCACTGAATAATGAAGCTACAGCATTGGAAGATCCAAATATCGATGAGAAAGTCATCAACATAGCCCATCTTCATGTTGTATTACATTTTGTTTAAACCAGAATAGATGAAATTAATGGAATTAGCCCTATTTCTGAGCCACATGTTCATATCATGGGATGGAGAATAACCATCATGGAATATCTTCAAAATGGAGTACTTTTAATAGGAAGGGATTAAAAAGAACATATCTGATGATGATGATGAGACAATTTTACATTTTATGAAAGTCCAGATCACCAGAAAAACCACTTAAAACAAGGCCTTGATTGAATACCCTTCAAATTCATTTATAAAGAAGAAATTACATAATTCATAAAAGAAGTAAATTCATGGGATTCTAGTTCTCACATGTCTAGGCATAGGCTATTGATTAAATCTTAAGTCTTGGATAAATTTTGTCTTCAATGACGCTGGATTGCATATATTTCAATAAGAGATGTTATCCCTAAAAAATGTAGGCCAACTTCATTCATCAACCCCAATGTTTCTACACACATATAAATACATTGGCCCATTTTTCACATGGGAAATGGATATAGTATGACCTTATTGTCCAGCTACGGCTAATCTATTCAAGTATAATCTTACTACTACTGAGTTTTTTTATAAATGGGTTGAGGCAATTCCTCTCAAAGTAGTTGGAGCCAAAAGAATTTTTAGTTTTGAAAATTCTAACATCATCACTAGAATGTGTGTCCCTAAAACTATATTTATGGAGAAAGGAACAAATTTTGTTCGATTGAGGTAAATAAGTAATATCTGTGTCACAATATCAAGTCCAACTATTCATCTCTCTATCATGTGGTGGCCAATGGACAGATAAAGGCATTCAATAATACCTTATCAAGTATACTCCAAAATATGGTGGATAATGATAAGAAATATTTAATTTATAATGTTTTTCATTCTTTAGGGGCTTATCAGACTACTACTCAAACTACCACCAAAGAAACTTATTATTCATTGGTATACGGAACAGAAGTAGTTTTTCTAATTGAAAAGCAATTTCCTTCGCTCAAAGATTCAAAATGTGGCCAGTTGTCTATAGATGAGAGGTCTTAGAAATTGTTTAATGAGATGGAATGATTAGACAAGAAAAAATTTCATACTTTTCACAATATAGAAGTTTATCAGAACAGAATAGCCAAATATTTTAACAAGACAGTTTTCCTCTATTCATTTCTTCAATGAGAATTGGTATTGGTCCTGAGGACTCCAATCATAGCAGGAATGAACCCTCAAAAGCATGAACCAATGTGGGAAGGACCTTATTATATACATAATCTCTACTCAAATAGAGTTTAAGACATAATATAAATTGACATAGATCATATTATAACTCCAACAAATTCAATATTATTTATGAAATACATAGTTTAGTTCCACACAACGTCCTCACAACAAGACTGAAAACTACACAACTCTGACGTCCTTGCTGCAAGGATTAAAACTACACAACACCCATGTTCTCATTACAAGACTGAAAACTAAAAAGTTCACAGTTACTTGATGAAAGACTAATAATTGCATAGCTCTCATGTCCTCGATGTAAGACAGGAAATTACACAGCCCCCACGTCCTCCTTGCAAGACTGAAAACTACACAACCCCCATGTCCTTGCTACAAAACTAAAAACTACATAGCCCCCACGTCCTTGCTGCATGAATGTAAACCTCACAGCCCTACATCCTCACTGCATGAATGAAAAATGAACAGTAAAAATTCATAGTTGCAGGAAATTAAAATTCATAACAACCATAATAATCCATGCTTCATGACATTAAAATGAGTAGCACCATTTTCTCCCATTACCCGACATTAAACTATACAGCCAACGTCTTCTCTAATGATGTTAGAATATTTGATATGTACGCATCATGGAAATCATTGTTATTCCTTAGTGGAAAATGAGTCCCTCCATTTCATATGAGTGTGTCATATCTGCATAGGGACCTTGTTTCATGAACTACGTGGGGCTTGATTCTCATCTTTTTGAGATAGGTAGAGATGCATTAATCTCAAATATTGGGCCCATCCACAATCACAAAATTTTTATTTCCCTTTTTATTCTCCTGTATATGAACTAGATCTATACATAGTTATGTTTTAAGATTAATGATTTTATATTCAAACTATCTTTTGTGTTAAATGTAATCACACTTCAAGAATGTGTTAAAGCCCCACATTTCCCATGTCAAAAATTATTGGTGTGGGAAATTAATGTATAAAGAACTATGTATGTCTTGATTCTCATCTATATGAGATATGTACAGACACCTAGATCAACAATCTTGGGCCCATCCTCAAAAAAAATAAACTCCATTATTCTTTATAAAAGAATCAAACCTACATTGGTATTGTTTAAAGAACTATATATTGCTTGATTCATTCCCTCAATAAGACATGTAGTGATACTTTGGTTTTATCCCGTAGTCTAGCTACAACATGTCTATCATTTCACTTTATTTCATCTTTATCCTTACCACAAGATGTTAAATTGCAAGGAAATATAACACCCATATTCTTCACTTATGTGACATTTGTGTTATAGAAAGAAACGGTACTGCTCCTACTTTTTCATACCGAGAATAGCCCACGTGGGATAAGGAAATGGGTAAAAGTGTTCTATGTACAAATAAGGTTTCTGAATTCCTTTTGGGGTTAATAATTTCATCACTACATGACATAAAACTGCACAGTAAAATTTCCTCACTACATGACTTAAAATTGCACATCACAATGTTAAATCAAATACTAACAAAGAAGTATCCATTTTACATATGAGTTTGATCTATGTAAAGGATTTAAAACTCATATTAAATATTGATTCAAATATTTCTCATGTGCATTGAGCATAAATTCCTTACAAATTTCACACTTTTATTCTTGAATACTTCCATATCTTCATAATATTTCATACAGTTTCTAGTGATAGAGTTTCTAATATCAGAGAACTCTTTTGTCTAACTATGTAGTATGTTCCCTTAGGTGGCCTTGCATATGTTTCTTACAAAATGGGGTGGACAATCTAAAGATTCCACTATTTTTCAATGCAGTATATGCCCTATTTGTCCATTTATGATACATCCTAATAATGAGTTTGTCAAATGATTGTAATTTCATTCATGGATATAGTATCTTTGTCCCATTTAATATATGATGACAGTATACAAGAGTGTTTATTTTAAAATCATCCTTCAGGCATATGTGTCCCATTATATTTATATAAATATAAAACTCTTCAAGGCCTTGAATGACACATTTCCCTCTCCATGTGTTCAAATAAATATAAAATTTCTTCAGAATCACCTCGCCACATATCATATTCTATTTCCATTTCTGGTCCTAGATGTATGACCTAAAACTACAGACAACACAACTCCTACGTTTGAGTCCGACTTTCATAAAATTATTTTCCCTTTGATTAATTGGAATTAATGGTTGTAAATTCCCTCTCTATAATTTGGAACCTTTCTCCATAACAAATATCTATGCTTCGGAAAATCTAAATCTCCATAAACATTATTCTTCTTTTCGAAATATAATGTAAAAATTCATTAGATCTCTTCTCCATGACTATATAGTATGCACCTCTAGGTGTCCATGAAGAAACATTGACTACATAATGGGCCTATAAATCAAAAATAACACTATTTGACTATGCAACATATGCCCGAGGGGGACCTGCATAACACAACCCCCATAATGGTATTGTCAAATAATGGTAACATTGTTATTGGAAAAGACGCCCTCTAATGCATATAGCCCTTTTTCAATTCCATTCATTAGATTTAGAAATTCCAAAATCATAGATTACTATTTTACCTTCCATAACTAAATTTGGTAGTTTTTTTCCAAACAAATAATCAAGAAACATGGAGAGTATCATACCTTTGGTGAGAGATAATGACCATAAATTAAAATCCACATAATGTCCTCCCTACAAGAATTAAAACTACATAGTACAATGTCCTCACTGCCTGGCATAAAACTATAGAGTACAGTGTCCTTACTACATGACTAAAACATCATAGTATAGAGTTATCACTTCATGACTTAAAACTGCATAGTACAATTTCTTCACTCTATAACTTAAAACATCGCAATATTATATCATAAATTCCGCTTTATGATAAATTTTAACCATTCTTCATAGAACAATTTTGTAGAGAAATGGTTTTCCTATTCATGACATATGTCATCATAAAACAACAATTTCATTCTAAAAATTCATTTCCTTGGAGAAACCACCCACTATAGCATTGAGTCACCCAAATATTTTTTTCCTCTATCTATCAGCAATAAAACTATAAATTCTAAAGAACTCTTTTTCTTGATTATATTACAAATTCCCTTAGGTGGCCTTTCACAAGTCACCTACATAACATGTATGACAGTTAAAAGATGTCACTATTTGGCAATGCAGCATCTGCCTCTGTTGGTACTGCATAATAGAACTCTCATAATGGGTTTTAAAAATAACGTAACATCATTCGTAGAGGAGAATCCACGTAAGTTGACTTAGTTTTTAAATTTGGTGACAATAAAAATCATGGATCAAGATTCCCATTTTAAATATTTAAAAAATATTATGAAATAATTACTCAATATGTTTTGTTTGAGATCTAATTTCAAAATTAATGTCCAAAGCTATTTCTACAATAAACATTATCCTTTCTTAGTCCAACATACATGACTCTAAACTGCAAATAATAAGAGATGTGGTTCTCACTAGATTGGAAACCTGCAAAGGGAACACTAGAAAAAGTCAACTCCTATCTCAATAAACATAGAATTTTTATGGTTTATGAAATATTGAAAAATATAAATTCAAAATACACAATTTGTGTACGGTTTTCCATATTACCCTAGAGTAGACAATCTCTTCTCACTAGGCCCCATGGAATAGGAATTTTTTAGCATCCTTTCATACAAGATGTAGCTCCAAATATAAAAAATGATATTGGAATACATAAAAGTTCCCTCCATTAACTGTAGAACAAGATTCATTTCATTCTAAACGAATAAAATTCTAGGGGGGGCTACTGTTGACACCATAAAATTTGTTTCAATCACATCTCCATAAAATTGAAGTTATGGTTCTAAAATAGAAAAAAAATCATGTATAAGTAAATAATATTTCACCATGATGGATGAATATGTAGGATATATTTCTATGTGAAAAAATACTACCCCATCTCTATAAGTGTATATCTTTTCAATACCTTCGATTTGAATGGTTGCAGAGCCGAAATGAACTTACGGATCAAAATTTATGGCACTTAGAAGAAATATAAATTTTAAAAAGGGACCTATGCAGGGGACCTATGCAGATCACCATTGCAGTAATATAATTATTTCACACCTATGCGGTAGAACTATGTGTAAGATTAGTCTGAAGGATCTACATGGACAACATCCCTTGGAATAGGCACCATACATGCCTATAAATAGGACCCTGGGGCTCCCCGTTTCAAGGATTAAAAAATTTGAATGACTACCTGATTCTCCCATTGCATATATCATTTACCATATCCCACAAACTATCTCAAGTAGCTCTATAAAATATGAGAGAGGAGATAATTAAACGTGATAATCTTGTTTTGAAATACATTGAATTTTTTTACATAGGTTTGGTTCCCATATGTAAAATATATTCTCCAATCATCATACAAACCAGCATGGCACTCTTACAAGACACACCTGAGCAGCATACCTATGAGGTACAACTGTGTGGTGCATCAACATGGGGTACCTACACGGCACACTTGCGTGAGGTTCCAACATAGAAGATCTTGTTATAAAGCCTACATAGCAACATAAGTACCCTCTTAAAATCCATTCATAGAAGATTATTTCTTTCCTTAGTTCCCTCATCTGGAAGGGACTATGTTGAAGACTCCACCAAAACCTCCTTACTTATCAATCCATTGGGAATGTCACAAAAGTGTGTCTCTTGTTTGTGTTTGTACCGCCACAGTCAGAGGTTTCCCATATCTGTTTAACAATGGGGTTAGGATTTAATGATTTTTTTGGGTTTTTATATCCACAATCAGATGGACCATTCTCCTAGGAATAGTAATGGGATGTTTTTGGTTCCGAGAATAAAGTGTTGGGTCCTAAACTCTCCCTTCTGAAATAGTAGGAACCTAAAAATTTTGGTAGGAAAAATAAGGTTTACACAATATTTTCCATACCAGCAATGTAGAAGTCTCCCTCCCCAACTAGGATCAATTTTAGGGAATCCATCCTGGTTTAATCCCCCAACATTCATCCCATATTCCTTTCATTGGTCTATTTTCCAATGTAAAGTGAACATAGGGAGGGATTGTCGCCTCACCCTCATCCATCCTGGCTGTTGTATGCTTCCCCTCCACCACCAGTGGACGAAGAAAAGTGAATGTGTCATTGTTCAATCTTTCACATCCTCTTGCTTCTCAAACTGATAATGAATCACGGGGGAATAGAAATTTTTGATGATTATAATATGTTCACAAAAACTCACATTGAATGAACTATGTGAACTCTGATTCCCAACATAATCGAAATACATATGAAGATTTCTAAGGTTCCAAGATCATTGGATATCATGATCAAGAATTTGACCATAATTCCCTTAATCTGTGCATCCTCAATAGGAATAATCCCAAATTAAACCACCAAATCTTCAAGGAATCCTTGTCAATAAGTAATCCCAAATTAATTTCTCTCAATATACTATACTATTCTATGAGATATATCGAACAACGTGGACTTTGTTTCCCATCCATATAGGATATGTATAGGCCTCCTTCAGTTTCAAACCCAAAATATCAAACTAAACCTATTATCCTTGGGCCATATCCCCAATATTGTCTTATCTAACTTGGAAACCCATGTCCTTTCTGTGTTGATTCGGATTCCTCAGTAAAAGTCCCACACCAAACACTGACTAAGAATATTTTTCATAGATTTACATACAACATGAAATTAAGTTGAATGGTTTGGTCCTTATCACATGACCTTATAGGGTATTATGTGTCTAATTAATTAGAAACGAACTACGAGGGTGTTATTTCCTTTCACAAGGATATGTAGGAAACCCATTTCATGGTTACAACCCCAATATTAAAACAATCCTTCATCTCCCTTGATTACAATAAGTTCATGATTTCCCCACTAAGTGCCATAAAAAACTGGTATCATCAGAAAGATGATTAAAATAATCACTAAATAGTATATAAAAGGATACTATTCATAGAGAATATAAAATACATATAGATATCTCCATTAATGAAGAACAATTAATACATGTTGATAATTCTAGATTTTACAAATTTTAAAAAGTGATTGAAGATTCTTAGGGGAACATATGTTATCCATGTTGAATTAATAAGGATTCAGGAAAAATCATAAATTTACAAAGAGAGTCCATGAGTATACATTAATTTCCCCCAAACTAGTGTGATGATTCTGACCTCTCATCCTCTCAAACAATGCACGTACTTAAGTATCATAAAGTTCAAACATAAAAAACACATACCTTTCGAATGATTTACCATTTTGGATAAATAATGGTTTGTTGTATAATGTTCCATGAATATATCCAATGGAATCTTCCTGGAAGTACTGATTCTAAAAACTAGAACACATGATTCATGGAACTATTTAACATACATCATCTTGGGAATGGACTGGCTTTCAACAGTCCATGCACAAATTGAATGTATTAGGATAAAGTGTGGTGTATCCATGATGATGGTACTCGGATTTCCATTAATGGTGATACAAGACCATTTTCGGGACAAGATAGACTTTTCAGAGGAGTGTGTAGCCAATCAGTAACCAATAGGCTAGCCTCACCCTCAGTGTTGTAGAAGAGAGGAGTTTAAGATTTAATGTACGGGTGGATGAGTCTGACGATGTTGTTCTGGAGGATGTTCCCAAACTGACTCCACATAGGGAGGTCGACTTCAGCCTCGACCTATACCCCAGGATGGCACAGAAATCCACACCAACATATCAGATAGCTCTTGAAAATATTCATGAATTGAGGGTATAGATGGTGTAGTTATTGGATATGTTCTTAGCGAGTCACATCATTTCACCATGGGAATCCCCAGTGTTTCATTCCAAGCAGTAATAGGAGAGTTTATGGTAGTGCAAGAACTTTCTTCACCTGAATCATGGGAGTATGATGAAAGTGTATCAACTACTAAGGATTGACGAACTCTTCGATCAGCTGAAGGGATCAAGGTTGTTCACGAAGATAATCCTCAAATCAGGCAATCATTAGCATCATGTATAGGATGATTATGTACCAAAGACAGCCTTTAGATTCAATTATGACTGCTATTAGTTTTTTATGATGCCTTTCGGTGTGAACAATTATCTTACAGTGTTCACAGGACTCGTGAATAGGATCTTCCAACCATACCTTAATCATTTCATGGTGGTCTTCATTGATGAAAACATGGTGTTCTCGACGTATGAAAAAGATAACTCTACACAGTTGTGGATAGTCTGGGATACACACTAAGAGCACCATAATTTTGTTAAGCTCTTTATGTTCTAGTTCTAGATTTGGGAGGTCCATTTTCTGGGATTGGTCAACTCACAGGCTAGAATTTTAGTGGATCAAGTAAATATACAGGTAGTGCTACCTTGGTATCCACCCAAGATCATGACTGAGGTGCAATGTTTCATGGGGTTGTATGGATTCTATTGGTGGTTAGTTCCCAGCTCATCAAGAGTAGAATATCCTTTATAATCCTTGACATGGTAGGGACAACCCTTCATATAGACGAAGAAGAGTTAACAGAGTATCCAGGAGCTAAGGCAATGATTTATGTGTACCCCTATCTTGAGACTAACAGAATAGTGAATTTGGTGTGTAGTCTTATACAAATCATAAGTGACTATTCTAGGTTGTGTCCTCATGAAGAAGCATTCCGTGAATGACTAAGGATTATGGTACCTGATTAAAATGACCATAACTAAATGAACAATGACCTGTATTTAACAAAAATGGTCCTTTATTGGAAGATGTAGATGATGTACTTCTTGTGTTAATTGTTTACCATCTAATATGACCACAACTGTCTCATGTATATCATCTCATAGATGTACATAACCTTGAATAATCAGAGATGGTTGGAGTTCCTCAAGGAATATGACTTTCATATATTCTATAATCCTGGGAAAGAGAATGTGGCGGGAGATGCAATATGTAGGAGGTCTAGTCTACAACTGCTGAGTGAGGTGATGAACCATTTAGCCATAATGAAGATTTCCTTCATGGATGATAATGGAGTGGCTTACCATCAGTTGATGGTTATCACCCCTTCACTCGTACAATGATTCATGGAGGCACAACTTTTGGTTGTTGACTGTGAGGCTCGTTGTGATATTTTTTCCTCATGACATGCTCCTGATGTATTTCTGATATGTGGGATAATTTCATTATTTTCAAAGGAATCATGGTATTAACTATGATTTTATAGGAGGAGTTCTTTATGGAGTTCCATACATCACATTTTTTGGTACATCCGGGTGTGGAGAAGATGTACCAGGACCACTTACATCAGTATTTATGGCCAGGGATGAAGATAGTGCTAGTAGTGTTTGTTTCAAAATGCCTCACTTATCAAGAAGTGAAGGTTGAGAATTAAGTTCCAACAGGATTAGACCAACCACATGTTATATATAAGTGGAAGTGGGATGGTATCTCGATTGATCTCATGACGAGATTACCATTAACATCCTACGGACACAATTTTATCAAGGTTACTGAGGAACGACTCACCAATTCATCTCACTTCGTACCAATCCTGGAGCAAGCATTAGTTGAGGGATTCAGATGCCTCTACATCTTGGAGATAGGGCTGCTCCACGTGGTGTCTTCAATGATCCCCTTAGACTATGATGATATCATTACATCCTGGTTGTGGTAGGGACTATGGAGGTGTTTGGGTCAATGATACGCTTGAGCGCAGCCTTTCACCCTTAGATAGATTGATAGACAAAGCAGACCATAAAGACATTGGATTCCATGTTCTGTTCTTACGTCCTTGATTTTAGTCGCATTTTTAAGGACCACCTACCAATGGTGGAGGTTTCATACAACAACAACTATCACTCCACCAATGGAAAGGAATTGTTCAATGCATTTTAAGGGTGGCCTTGCATATCACCTCTATGCTAGATAGACCTAGGGGAGTAAGCACTCATGGGTCCATCGTTGGTATGATCTCTCACTGAGAAGGTTCATATCATCTATGATCATATGATGAATGCATTTAATAGGCATAAATCGTATTATGAAATGATATAGATACCCTCAGAGTTCGATAAGAGAGACTGTGTTCCTTCAGGTCTCACCGCGATATAGATTGTATAGATTTTTATGGGGATTCATGTTATCTCCGAGGTTCATCAAACCCTTCCACATCAAGTCTAGAGTTGGTGAGGTGTCATACCGAATATCTCTCCCCCCACATAAGCATCAGTTGCACAATGTTTTCCATGTTTCATAGCTAAGAAGGTATGTGAATGATCTGTTGCATGACATCGACTGGGGAGAGCTGAACGTTATTGATGAGGTGACGTTTGTGGAGTTCCCTGCAGAGATAGAGGATCGATAGGAGTGGGTAATTCGTGGATGTCCGATTACTTTAGGGCACATTCTACAATAGAACATGAATCTCCCTGAGATAACATGGGAGGGGGAGGCTTCGATTTGTGCTCATTACGCCCATTTGTTCGTTTAGCATTGTTATGTCTTATATGGACATGAAGACCGAATGTTGGGGGAATTGAAATGTGCCGAAAATTATGAGTAATTTATTATAATTATATTTAATTATTTTGAGACCCAAATCTTTGATGACACCTAATTCTAAGTCCCGTTGAGCTCAGAATTTAATTTTGAACATTTTTTAGTTCATTGAAATTAACGTGAATGGGGGTTTGCTATAATTTAAAACAAGTTATTAGAAGAAAAATATGAGGGCACCGTTGAACTCAAAATGAAAGATTTCCCCTATAATGGAGGTAACATTTAACAGAAAGGGTTGACAAGAAAAGATAATTTTTGGGCATTTTAAAAAAAATATCTAAAAAATTATTTTAATTGTTTTTTCTAACCATTTCATGATGAGAAGGTGATGTTGTGGTGCGACGATGATGCGATGATGAGTCACATTAAATAAATCTCATTAATGGATCATAAATTAAATTTGTAACAATACATTAAATAAAGCATAATAGATATTCGATTTCTTAAAAGAAATAGCGTAATGATGCGATGACATAGCATAATAGAAACACTGTGACTTGTTTTCCATTTAATGGAATAACGTGTTGGAGAAACATGATCAAATCATGGATTTCCTATGTTGATCATATGAAAATATTTCATTGCAATGATGAATAAAAAACATCAATGGATCACTAGTGACATTGATGCATCTTGATGAATGGGACTGGAAAGCGGTGAACACCCACGGCACTTAAATTCTCAGGGGAAGAGTACTTTAATGAAAAACTCAATCGAGGTAGGTTTTTATTTTGTTTCATGTTCCCCGTCCATTGTCCTAAAATGATGAATTCAGGTCATCCAATTAACATGTTGATTATAAAAATGATCATTCATGAATGATAGTGTTTTTCCTAGGTTTTCTACACTGGGGAAAATTATTTGTTGATAGAACCTCATTCCAAAAACTCCCTATGTTTTATACTGTATCACAGAGGGTGCGTCCTAACACAAACAATGTCGGATCTCATCCTCTTTATGTGTTATTTATGTAAAAACCATTGAATTTGTGTAAAGAATTATTTGAGGCCTTGGTAAGGAAGGTTGAACTAGATGAAGTCTGGTAGAGAAGACAGTTCAGAAAATATACCACCAGAGTGGACACGGTGGTCCATAGAAAAACTGGCGGGTGTGTTTAGGCAGTAGCCATGGTCAGTTTCGGCCGGTGGTTGGTGGGAGGAGGTGACCCTTTAGCTGCATCAGTGGAGAAAACTGCAGAATCAGGCCACAGATTCATGTGGCATGTGGTCCCATGACCGTGTGAGGAACCCTGATGGCTATTATTGATAGGCCACATGACAATGCCCTGAAATTGAAATGTGTCCGGGATGAAATATGTTGGTCTGTCAAAGGTGGATAGGGTAGATCATGACCCGCACCCATTAGGACGGACCCTTTCCTAGTAGGCCAGACCTTCCCCCAGTGGGATGGAAATCCCCCAGCGGGCTAGTCCCACGCCCTGTTAGCCATAACCACCCCATCAGGCCAGGCCAGATGAGACTGAGTGAAGGGGAAATCTAGTGGGATGGACCCCTGACCGAATCGGGTAGGGTCTATCAATGCCACATGGGCGTAGAACACTAGTCAGGGCAAACTAGTTCATCCTAGACTAGAACCAGGATTATTCGGTCAGTATAACTAAACTAGATCATGTGGGGTCCCAGGGCGGGGTTGGTCTAGTCGGTCTGATGCCAGACGCAACCAGCCCCTATTTACTAAAACGTCAATAACATACAATATGAGCATCCTATTGATGATCCGTTTGTGGTGTTAGAACCCTCAAAACGAGAAGGATCATTTTGAATATTAAATGGAGGAATTAAATGTGAATGTATTGTGACAAATTTATTGAGGTGAAGATATACCGGAATCAACCGCACTACGTGTTGAAATCCTAATGTTGGGTAAGACATGAAAACTACTTACCAGTGACACTATGTGTATTTTCTATGATTGACCAGTGAGAATCGACTCTCTATGACCCAGCAGGCCCATGGTGGGGAGAAGTTTTATGTGACCCAACAAACCCATGATACTCGATAGGAGGAGTACCTTTGTATTTCCAAGGTGGGAAGTAGCTCTGTGTGACCTGACATGCCCACTGTGGGGAGTGGATCTTTATGACCCACAATACTCCTAGTGCACATCAAGGATGAGTACCAAAGTAGTCCCATGATAGTGAAGCAACTCAATGTAACCCAACAATCCCATTGTAATCATTGAGGAGGAGTTATCCAATAAGACAAGATTTTCGATGATACAACTGATGGTCATACTTTCCATACTCAATATTATACCTAGTGTGAGGCATATTGCTTTATGGATTTCCATCATGATATCATTGTGGTCAATACATGTGGTTTTTGGGTCCTTGTTGATTATATTTTTTTTCTCACCCATGCACAAGAATTAACCACCCATGTTGTGTCCTGTACAGATGACTGATGACTTGGAAGTGGACCTGGTGGACCAGGACCAGGTGGTCACTAGTGAGATCATGTAGGATAGAATTTCTTCTAAGGATTCTAGTCACTACACTAGGATTACCCATAAAGCGAGGTTTCAGCTGATGAATTCCCATTGACCTTTTAATTACTCATGTTGTATTTTTCTTCTGTTGGGTCTATATTCTGGTCCATTTACTTTATATTGTACATTTAGACTCAGTGGTTTTTTAGGGGTATACATGTTCTTTTTTCTAATGTCATTTAGATGTGGACATGTGTGCTTGTGTACATATACTCTGGAAAATGACTCACACTTGTCGGCGGGTGCCTTCAGAGCTATTTTCCAACCCTTGGCCTTCAAGAGGTGGGATTAGGAGGTCACAACACGTGCCCCAAGGGGGGGTCATGATAATACATCCAGGGGTGTTGGAAATTTAATGTGACCTACAATGACAATTATGTTGGTTGATCCTGAAAAATGAGATATAAGGGTTAGTGACAAGATGTTACATATATCAATTGCAACATGGTAGTTTTATACATACATTGAATATTTCATAATTTATTGTAGACAATGTGACTATGTACTTTTCAGTTGGTCTCCTAATGATGCCTCAAAAGAATTATTTTGTTTGGATTACTGGGTATTTTTTGAAAAAATTAACACATTTACTTCCAATACGAGAGACATAATCTGTTGTTTAGTTGGGAGACATGTATGTTCGGGAGATATTTCATCTACATAGGGTTCTGAGGATTAGTTTTTCAGACTGTGACTCTTTCTTAAATTTATTCATTTGGTAAGGATTGATGTTGGTGCTCAGTACATGGGTTTTACAGAGTATAGATTTTCACCCTTATAATGATGACCATTCGGATCATGTGATATAGGTTCTAGAGGATATGTTTCAGGTATCTTTCATAGGCTTCGACAGATCTTGGAATAAGAACCTAGAATTGGTTTAATTTTTATATAAAAATATTTATTAGGAAACTATACTAATGGATCCATATGAGGAACATTTTGGTAGGCCATGCAGATCTCCTCTATGCTGGATATAAGTAGGTTAATTGGAGAAATTGGAACCGAAACTCATATAGGAGACATCAAATTATGTTTTTCTTATTCAATAATTATGTGGATACGACTTAATGTATACAGAAGTCATATAATAATAGACTTAGACACCCCCTGGAGTATACAGAGGGTGATCATGTATCCTTCAAATGTTTCATATATTTTTTCACCTCAATTTATAGAGATAGAGAATGTTGGATACCATGTTTGATTCACCATTTGAGTATGTGGAGAGAATCGGGATATTGGTTTTATGATTGGTTCTTCCACACAAATATAGTTCTATGCATGGTATTTTACATGTGTCACAACCCCAACGGTATCACTCGTACACTTATCATGTGATCGATATTGATTATGTTGAGCATGAGACAACTGTATTCATTGAGTAGCATCTAATATGTGTGTTGGATCCTAGTGATAAAGTGTTATAAGGAAATATTGTTCCAATAGTTAATTTATTTTGTCAGCATGGCCATGTTTAGGAAAAAATGTGAGGGAGTGTTGCATATATAAGGGATCAATTCCCCATTATTTTTACCTTGGGTTCTTAGGGATTCATTGTAGTAAAACATCATAAGGATATGTTATATGGTGTGAATATCATAAGATCAAGAAAATTTCATAAGTTCGCTCTTTCATTTATAAAAGTACACTATTCCCTAGTTTTTATACTTTTTTATGGTGGTTACCTTATATTTTCTTGTGTAAAATATTTGTATTTTTGAATAAGGAGAGGTTGTGCATGGTCGAAGTACGATTTTCCCAAACCATGCACCCCATACCAACAAACAGTTTGAATCCATGAAAAGGGGATTCACATGGCCCACTTCTAGATTTTCAAATCATATTACGAATTAAGAGAAAAGGTGAATAACCAATCATTGATGAGCCCAATGAATAAGGTGCATAATTTGGAAATCTGTGAACCTTACCAAGCATACTGGGTGTATATGATTTTAATTCCCTAAAAATTATTAAACAAATTTCGAAACCCCAATATTATAACCCCAAACTCCATTGCTACACTAATAATAGTTTTCTCTTAATTCTAATGTCTCCCAGATGGATTTCAAGAATTTTGACATTTGTTATTGGAGACTCAATGACCGGATTGTAGATCTGTACCCCTCCTGTTATGATAACCTAATCTTAATTTGTATCTCATTCTTCTGTCGTTCATCCCTCATCCTATTAGGTAATTTGATTCTATGATGAGATGGAACTAGATATAAGGTTGTTAGATCATGATTCAATTGATCTTCCTTCTATGATTTGATTTGAGATCTGATTCATTTTCATGGGTTTGATCTTTCTATATCATTTTTATAATTTATATTGGAAGAACACTCCTAAATTATTTGAGGTATATGGCCTATTATTTAAAACCAAATTCCTTTGTTTCAATTATGTGTATGTAAATATTTAATTTCTATTAGTCGATAAGAAATTAAATTTCCCAAATCAAATTAATTCATTCGATTAATTAATATATTATAGTAATGTGAATTGGAATAATTAATTGATAAATTAATTTCTGTGATATTTATATCGTGATTTGGAAGAAATATTGGTATAATAAAAAATTGAGTGATTGGGATTTTGGAATTGATGTGATTAGTTAATTGATAAATCAATTAATGATTTTAAATTGGATTAATTGGTTGTTGAGTTAATTAATGTGTTTTTGGTGATTAATTAATTATTTATTTATTTAATTTAATTTAATTTATTAATTAGTTTTATAATTAATTAATGAAATGATGTTTATGTGTATTTGAGAAATCAGATATATTAACATGTGATTTAATTAATGAAACAATACAAATCTATTGAATTGGATTAATTAATTGTGAATTTTATTAATTTCTAAATTATTGTTAATATAGAATTGAGGGAATTTAATTAATTAAGTATTTCACTAATTAATGTATGATTGTTATGTTGAAATGTAATTAGGGTTTTACGGTTTATTTACCATCATTGATGTGGTTTATCAAATATTATGATATATGAAATATTATGACATATGTATAGGAATTAGAAATAGGGTGTGGGACATGGAATTATGTTCCAAATACCCATTGTGTTCTCTACATGATGTTATAGGACAAAATACATTCTTGAAAATATTATTTTAGGGGACATGATTGATGCTCCAAAACCAATGGAGTGTGTGACAATTACTAATGATCCAAGTACCCCTAGGATACTAGACACAATATTTTGTTCACATGATATTTGTATTGGACTATAGTTACAGTTATATATATTATGTATTGAAATTAAATTTATAATTAATGCCCTTTTCTATAATGAATTTTGAAATGAATATGTGATATGATTCAGAAATCTTCTCTTTCTAAAGTTGGTATTTTGATTTGGATGCCCTTGACATCCTGGGGGTTAATGTGGTTAAATAAAGAATAACTGGATAGGTTTAAAATGATAAATTTATTTCTTGTATTTTACACTTTATATAACTCCATACACATTCATTTAATGAATATTATTTTATACATCATTGGTGGTGGTCAATTGAGTTGTACACACAACTAACTCAGGCTACCTAGTTGGTACCCAAATAGACTTCATGGATGTAGGATTGGATTTGGTAAATTTCTTGTTGTTAGAAGGAAAATTTGGGAAGGAGAATGAATGTGGGAAACAGATGTTAGTCGGGGCCTGCATGGGAGTAGTTAGTGTCTTTACATTTAAGTTTTCATTTTAACACTTGGCACGTTCTTTGGAATGACCAATCAGCTAATCAATTTTGATATTGTATTTCTTATTTTTTCATCATGTGATACTATAATTATTATGGGTATGGTTAAATTTTTTTGTTATTATTTTTTTATATTGGCTAAAGTGTTACTCTGATAAATAGATTACAATCTCCCCATGATTGATATTAGACCTTCACTTCTATTCACCAGTGTCTAGTTTATGGGGAGGCACCCCTTAGGTCATGTGGAAAACCATCATGGGGAACCGATGAATGGTACTGGAAATGTGACTCTAAATATACTCTTTATAGTATTTATTACACCATTTTTGGGCATTTTTGATTCCATAATAGAAACCGTACATTCATACCATGTCAATTTTGACCAAAAAATTCTACAACCTTTGAAAATTAATAATAATCCATCCATGGATAAATTTTATATCCTAATATAAAAAAATTGTCTATTTTATCCTAATAAATCTATAAATTTTATAATAACCTCGTAATATAAAATTCATCATTTATTGAATATTATTGGTTTTTTCGAAAATATCAATTTTTTAACCACTATAAAAATTACAATTACTACATAAAATAATATTATTATTTTTATTTAAATAAATAATATATAATAAGAATATTTTATTAAAATAATATTTATTTCAAAATTTTTTGAAATCATCAAAATGTGTGTCTTGATAGAAACTATATATTTCTCAAAAATAATATTCGTACTTCATCACATAAAAATCTAGTTTTTATCAAATTGATTATTTAATCACGAATAAATAAATAACAAAAGTGATGCATAAAATATTTTTTTTATTAAAAGTAAAAATATTTAAATACATACTATTACAGAATACATACAAAACCCTTTTTACCCCAACATAATCCCTTGGAGTAAAGTGTGTGATGGTGAGGGCTTAGTGGGTTAGTTCTATGTACATCATTTAGTCTATGATCTCAATGAGCATAAACTTCTCATGTTAATGGTATCACTTGTGATTTATTTAATAATTATTCTATTAGAATTTTTTGTGGGAAACACCCAATGATTTCATCTATATCAAAAACATCGATAAATGTGCCTTATATATTATGATTATTCTTATTGAAGTCATCGCTCCTAATGTATATGTCAATTAGAAATTGTTATAACCCATTATATTATAATCTTATTGGTCACTCATAAACAGATGTATTATCAAGGGTTAGGATTCTTAATGGTCAATTAAATTCAAAATACTATAATTTTGTCCCAGATAAACAATTTAGTGAAAGTGTTTTCTTTAAAATCATTACTAAATAATGTTTTTGTTCATTTAAAAATGGAATTTACATTATGTTATTTTATTTATTACAGAGCTTACAAGACACCTTATTACTCGATTCAATTGTATAACATTCCCTTTAAACACTCTTGTGATTTTCATGGTTATCAACAACTCATTCCATTAATTTCACATTGTTCTCAATATCAAACACCTCCAAGTCATTAACATGGCATTAATAATAAAGATAGTAATGAATATGAGACACAAGGAAGAAACCATAAACACTATCTAGCTATAGAGGAAGAAATAGTCGATATTCCACAACATGGACACCATCTAGAAACTCCTATGACTTAGAAAACCTTGGTGATATATTGCTACAATGAAAAAACCTCTACTACAAATGACAAGGGGAAACCATCAAGAACACATTGTCTCAAAACATAAAATCCATCAATCTCCTCCAATGATCTTCATGAGCCTTATAGTAGTATTGTAAAGCTTGTATCATCTCATGAAGCATCTAAATATCCTCAGTTCTTTTTCATATCACATCAGAGCCTATAAATTATGACCACTCAACCATTGTAAAATAACAATGTTTAATAACATTTTATCACAAAATACTACTGAATGCAAGGTAATATGATGGATGGGTGATATAAATTATTATATGAAACATAAAACAATGATATACGTGTCATAGAAGATCAATTGATATCAATAAAAAATTTTATAAAATATATTACGGTGTCGGGAATGACCATTTCTTCTGCCCATACATCTTCAGGTGGAAACAGTGTTATGGAACATCAAATATCCAATATATTATTTCTACCCTCTCTATATTCAAATGTTTAACGAGAATATTAATTTGATATTATGGTCATTAGTATTCATTTAATTGGAATAAACATATCCACATGTTTCCTTGCAAATGCATATGTGTATATCATCCCCAATATCACTTTGATGTGGACTAACATTATTTAATGATCCTTCATAAATCATATAATATCACATCCTACCACGAGTCATGGTAGACAAGTGATAATTTCAATTGATATGTCCTCAGACTTCCACTTGTTTAAATGCAATTACTATGACAACCCATATTAAAATATAATTCATCCTTTAGTTTATAATTAACCAAACACAAGGTAAAAAACTCCACTATCTCTACCCTCATCTTCGGACACTAGAACAGACTCTATATGAAATGAATCATTTTTCATACACCATGATGGTGAATCAATTATGTGTTATGAAACTCTAGAAGAACCTTCTCATTCCCCATCATCGAAATAGACATTCCTCACAAAACCCAATTCATTTTTATTGAAAAAATCAAATATTATTATTTTCAAAACTTCTACAAACTATGGATTCAATAATGAGTTGGCATTAAAACAAATAATGAATGGAATAAGATTATGAAACCACTGAATTGAAAACAAAAAACTATCAAACATAGTAACGACTCACAATACAAAAACACATTGAGTTTAAAGAATTTGATGGAAACAATTTGTAAATATTGGAAAACAATGTAGATAAGAAGATATTAAAATAAGATAGATTGGTAAGAATATAGATTATACAATTAAAATATTTCTATTATTTCATTTGAAATTATAAATTTCAATCATCAAATAATGTAAATTTTTACTACTATATCTCTCAAATAATGGCATACAAGAATCTAATAATTCCTCAATTATTGAGTCTATAATATAGATGACGAGAAAAGTGATCCAAAATTAATTTTATAACTAAAGAGAATCATTTATTTGCCACATTCTTTGTTTTTAATTGAATCTCAATAAATTTCAATGAACTAAATGAAATCAATGATCTGGTTGAAAAAAATTTATAAAAGAATAGATAGATGAAATTAAACACAATATTGATGTCCCACATCCAAAATATATTTCAATGAATCATATTATAGAATAGTTTCAATAAAAAGAAAAAAATAAAAGGCGGAGAAAGGAAATTCCCCTCCTATCATGATGAAAATATCACTTTAGAAACTCTATATATGATCTAATAATAATCTCATTAAGTTTCACCAAATATCAATTATCTATGAATTTATTAATGTTCTATATAATGATCCACCCATTCCATTGTAGAAAATATTTATTTTTCCCATTTTTATTTGATCAATGAATGACCCATTGCACTAACTAAACTCAATCTGCACATAATCACCAAACATGTGTTGCAAATCATCATTCTCTTTTCCTACACATTATTCAATAATTACCTTAAAAAAATATTAACTAATTTAATTTAATTACTATTCTAGAGAATTAAAAATAAATAAAGATATAGGTTTATAATGACATGATGTTTTCATGCTTCTTTTGACAAGACCCATTCTATGCCAAATCACCAAACATGTGTTACAAATTTTCATTACTTTTTTCTAGAACATTACCGGAGCATTACCTTCGTAAAATATTAACTAAATCAATTGAATTCAGATTATGAATAAGGGAAAATTAATGTTGATATAGTTTAAGATTGACATTATTTTTCATGATTCTTTTTCAATTTCCATAATCATTTTATATATATCTTCTAATTAATATAATATATCTCAACACATTGTTGGTAAGTAATATCAACCCATATGAATATGATATCCCATCGGTACCCTGACAAAGGATACCTTACACACACATGATCCTCCATTTCTAGTTCAGTTGAAAAAACACCATCATGGCCTGAAACTCATCACCTACACCAAATTATACTTGCGACCTTAGGCATCATAAAATATCATTATATGTAGAGTCAAGGTCATCCAAAATTTATTGAGTCATTTGAAATGGAAACTGATAATAAAATATCCATGAACTCATAGAGTTAGCATTAGGAGAAATAGAGCCCCCAAATTATTATTGAAATTTATACTGCAAACAAACTAAATCTAGAAAATTAAAATTTTTAATCTCCTAAAAAAATGTAAAATCCTTCATTTACTCTATTTGTTTGTAAAAATACATCTTTGAATGAACACCCATTTCATCCAAAAATATTACTCAACAACACTCATCATTTTTCTGTGTTCTAGCGCTATAGGATTCATTCTTCACAAGGATTGTCCATCGGTGGGTTCTCTAGGAATCGAATTCCTCGACTCATCTTCACTATGGAGTTATTAGATCATTTACTTTTTCATATTGGTAAATAAAATCAGAATGGGTGGCATTCCATAAATGATAGTTTAATTGAATATTAATCTCTGTGATTCAATTTATTCTCTATGATTTGAGCACGAGTAATCTTACATTTGGATTGGATGGTTATGTTCAAAAATGAAGCTACTTTATCAATATTTATATAGGGGACAGTCAAGAATCCATAAAAATCATTGAGGCTCAGATATAGTCATTCTTATTTTTTTCAAATTAAAATTCTCTATGAGGGTGATTTGCCTTCATTGATGAAAATATCCAGCTACTAGCCTCAGTTGTTTTCAAATGTGGTGGGTGCACTAACTCATCGTAATATCATGTTAGGTGGAATTCATGGTGGAAGTTCATGGTAGGTGGAATCCATTGTAGATTCCCTTGGAAGGTAAGGGATTTGTGGTATTTATTTCAAAAATGAAACCTCCACCATGCCTATATATTGAATCCATAGGGATATTTATTCATCATCAATTTCATCCAAGATGTTCTATGTGCATCTAGGATAGCATTGAGAGCACCATGTGAGATATTGAGAGAAGTAGAGAGATGTTTTGTAAGATCTGTTCATTATGAAATAAATGTAACATTCTTCAAATTTTTATTCCTCCATTATCCCTATATGTGATCATAGAATATCAAAATTCTTATTAGATTGTGGTTCTGGGGAAATGGTGGTAGGTAGTGGAAATTTTCCAGTGACCAAAAAATTCAAGATACCCAAAATTGTGTTTTGAAAGAATATTATGAAATATCATTGTGTGATAACTATAATGGTACAAAAACATCACAAATAGTTCTAAAATTATATTCTTAGGCTTATCCAATGTTCATTAAAACCACAAGTGCTACAGTGTCCCCTTTCTGAAGAAGGAGGAAATGTTCTAGGGTCTTTTTCAGATAGTTCCTAGCAGCTACTCTGGTAAGCCACATCATCTCCATATCAGAGAAATATCTTTGTTTGATATCAAACATTGATACTTTATTGAATATATTTGTATCAATAAGTGTCTGATTTCAATGATCTAGGAGCTAATTCCACCATTTCACATGTTTGGGTTTCAATAGTGATCTCTTTTTTCCCAAATTCTGAACTGTATTTTTTTTAAATTAAAATACAGTGGGGGACATCCATGAGATGGGTTATCATGTTTACATCATTGAAATTATCATTTTTTGTTTCTTGAATTTAATATATCATCAATGATAAGGATCTTTTCAAAAAAAATTATAATGAGGGAGTAAACCCCAATACCACAAAGGAAGCATATTGGACAATGATAAATAAGAAGACGATCAGTCAAAATTTCCATTTGATTGGACACATCGGTTATCAGCATAATTCTTAAGAGACTGGTGTGTTTAGACATTTTATAATGTTGAAAATATGTACCATTAAATGAATACTCTATTCAATATCCACTTATTTAGGTAGTTGATGAAACATTCACTATTGAGTGGAATATCTATAGTTGAACACACAAGTGAGTTCCAAAGTCCAGTGAATGACTTGGTGGCTATCAATAAGACTCTATATGATGATGATCATCAAATCCAATTATTCATCAGAATTTCTGATAGCTAGGATATTCATTTTATCCAACTCAAAATTTCGGCACTTGGAGGAAAACATAATATAGAGATGGTAAATGATTTACTATTCAATGAGGATACCTGAAAAATTTATATGAGTTACAAAAAGATGCAAGAACTCATTTTGGATAATAAAGGGAGGCGACAAGGAGGAGGTCATGTGGATGGAACCATACTCTGATCTATGAAAAGTGTACAGTCCACAGATGGACAGAGGAAAACTTACAATTTCATCCATTGTTCCATAGAGGGATACATGATGATGAACTGCTCAAAGTTGCTATAATAATAGGGTGGAAGTATAACTGAACAATGAATAAGGGAATACAAACATGTGAGATTCACTAGATATGTAATACTTTTCTCAAAATATAAAAAAAATAATCATTCATTAATACATCAGGGAATGATAGAGAATGCATGGTTGATATTGTAACATAGTAACATGTCCCCAACATTGTGAAAATTTACTCACTTATCAAGATGTTGACATTGGGGCAGTCAAGATGTGGAATACCATTTTTTCCAAGATTGTTAACATGAAATATATCCATGTCAAAAAAAATGTTGGATTCCCATTAACCATGAATGATGTTGGATTGTTCCAAGCCATCGACACAACATGTTATCAGGTATATTCTTCGATCGACCAGATTATGAAAACATCTACAGCAATGTAGCATTGAAAATGTCAAAGGGTCCATCATTATAGCCCGATGAATAATATGTTGTACATTGTACAAAAATCTTTTGATGATATATGTATAAAACCTAATCATGGTGGATAGAGAGGCGTCATAAAATATCTAGCATATTATACTCCACGACATGAGTGAAAGATAATTATATACCCAAATGTAGAAGAAGTGAATCAATATTGCCAAGAATTCATCACTTGATCCTTGTAAATAATTCTTTTATGGGAAGAATCATAAAGTCTCATTCTATACTGCGTCATCAAGGATGTCAGAGTAGCTGGATCTGGTGCACTCTGAAGTATGAAAACCCATGGAGGTAGATTCCCCCAATGGTAAAAAATAATTTCTATCCATTAATATATATTCATCTAAAAGGGTTTGGGTGTTCATGTTATGGAAGAAGGACCATGTAATGTACTAATTCATGATATTCCACACCGTGGTGGAGAATGAAGCTAAATGGAAGATTAATTGTCTTCCCTAAGAAAATGGAGGAGAATAAACATCAATGAAATTTGTGTCATATTGCATGAGTCAAGGAATCCGACATGAGGGGACTGTCCCACACACCCCACAACACAACGATGTAGCAGAATGTATGAATAGAAAAATCATAAGAATGCTGATTTTTGAAATTCTCTGTAATCCCTTTAGGAGATAGTATTTTTAGGTTTATTTATACCTCATAAATAGATGACCTTAAATACCATTGAATTTTTAAATTTAATAGAAGATATGGTCTGGTAAACACCACTCTTACACTGAATTACAAGTATTTGGATGTTTTGTATTTTCAAATGTATCAAAGGAAATGATATGGATGTTGGACATGAGATCCTATCAATGCATCTTCATTGGATATAAATATGAGGAGTTTGGATTCACACTTTGGGACCTAATGGAGAAAAGGTGATCAGAAGTAGATATTTCTTATTTTATGAAAACTAGACAATCAAGTACATTAAAATCCTATCATGTCTAAAGGGGAAATTGGCAAGGACTCAATTCATGACCCAACATATATACTGGAACCATATTTCAAGGAAGTAGAGGAGGTGCAATACAAATCATTTGTATCAGACAAGGAGTCAGTGGGGGAGGATACTGAGTAGGGGGAGACTCATTCATCTCCATAAGAAGTCATAGAACTGTCACTAGGGTTAGGTGTAACACCCCAGGTAAATAAAGAATATGACATTTTCACATTTATCCATATTTCTGAATAAAATATTAATATTACTTTAAAGGGGACGCTATGCTCGATGGTGTACCCAATACACAACAACGGGTTTCTTGGGAATCTTACGTTGCACTCTAATAATAAAATATTATTATTTTAAATGGTAGTTAACGCATATCTGTTGTAATGGAGGGAATGAACAGAAATAACCAAAAAAAATGATTATATATGTGTGTCAAATATTTTTACTTTTTACAATAAATGTTAGAGGATTAAAAATGCGAATGTATCCAATTTTAAGCATAAACATTATAATATTCTTTAAATGGTCGATTAACCGCCTTTTGATGGAGAACCTATATTAAATCCACTTTTTGACAATTTTATGTGTCATATTTGACAAAATAAAATTCTTCTCTAGAATCGGGACATCAAACTTTACTTTGTGTAAATTTTTGGTATTTTTCCGATAAAGTTCATTTTTTAATGAATAGTGAAAAATGTTGTATTTTAATTCAAAACCTATTTTTAATCTAATTTATTTATATGACTAGATTATCTTTTGAATTGGTTTTAAAGTAAAATTAGAATATATTTTTACCATTTAATCCAATAGTGGTCTTTTGAATTAATTTCACTTCGAAATCAGACTTAAACTAGTGTCAATCTTTTGATACATTTTGTTTCATAAAAACAAGCTATTTGTTCTGACAGTGGGAATTAATTATTAAATTAATTAATGAAACTTATATGTTTTTAATTTTGTAAAATAGACATCATTTTTGAATTTGGAATATCAAATATATCTTAGAGTGAATTTTTGGTATTTTTTTGAAAAACATCAATTTTTGATGAATAGTGAAACTTGTAAGTGGTACTTATAAAAACTGATATTCCGTTTAAATGAAATTTGGCCATCATTGTGTTTTTAATTTCAAAAATCCAACATACATGGTTGTCAATAAGAAGTAAAATGTGGTTCAATGGGAATAAAATAATTTTTTTGTGAATAGTAACTTATTAAATTTTTAATCGCGATTAGAGGTAATTAGTGTAGTTTAAGGTAAAAATAATGTTTTAATAATATGAGGTGAGCTTGACACATGTCCTACCCTCATTGGATGTGTCATGGATGACCGATACAATCCATGGGTCAACATGGGGACCCCATAGAGCCACATTGGTTGGAAAATGACATAAATACCTTTTTATTTAATGTTAAAATTAAAATGACACAAACATGAGTTGATTTACTAAAACAAATTTTACATGGCGTTATACAAGTCATATTTTTGACTATAAATAGTAATTGGAAATCTAAAACGATTTCCTACATCATAGTAATTTTTTTATAATTTTTAGACATTAAATAAATTAAATTATTTATGACATTATGATGATGCAGCGATGACCTCATTATTTAACGATTTAAATAAAATTGAAAGATAATGTAAAATCTAAGATCTACACATGTCCAAAACCTATTGGATGGGTGGATTTCGAACCCTTATCATCTATCCTAGAAACACATAAATGTGGGACCATTAAAATCAGAAACTCATTCTAAAATAAAATAACATTTCCCCACACTTCCAAAGACTTTGGCTCGGCCAACCCTGGCCCATTTTGTCTCTCCACATCCCTCTCTAACTACTTCAATCCCCACATTGGGTAGAAGTCTTCCCAAGGAAGCCTTTGAGATCAAACCAAAGGGAGTTACCTGATTTTAAGGTAATGTCTTCACCTGAGTCCTTTTGTTTTATTTTTCTTCTCCAACCCCCTAAACTATATTTAGTCCTTTATTTTCTAACAACTCCAGTATCTTCAATATAATATGATGTTGTCATAAGAAGGATTCGAAATACACATACACACACCATCGTCTAATGGTTAAAGAACATAATGTATCTATGGTTGGCGATTTTCTGCCTCACGAAACGATTATTGTTCAATATTCTTTTAACACCTTTAAAGGTGGAAATTATGATGTCACTGTATTTTATATATGATATATATGGTATTTATGTTTACTATATTCTTCTATATTTTATATTTAAAACATAACTTTATTCTTTTCATGTTGTGTAAATGCGATAATTTCATACGAGGAAGTGTGGACTACCACCCCCTCAAGTGATGTGACTCGTACATCCAATACATGGAATGTATAAAGAATGAAATTAATGAACATATGTGACCTATATAACATATATATTATACTAGAATTATAATATATATATATATCATTTATTTTTAATTCTATTAATATGACAAAAAATGAATGTAGCGTTCATGCGTACGTATGGCCTACCGTCTCCATTAACAGTGCTTTTTGTTTTTATCTCCAAATGATATGGAATAGTATAAAATGAATATGTACAGGATATTTATTATATTTTAATCATTAATACTATTCTGGAAATTATTTACATATAACTACATGGGCAATCATTTTTCAAACAAGTTCTTTTTTGACTCATGTACCAAACATCAGCAAAAACGTCTGATATGAACTAACATTATTAAAAAATTATTATAACATTATAATATGTGATATTAACTGAATAATAATCTTTGAAGGAAGTCCTTAGGAAATTATAAATTGACCAAAGTTTATTATTCAGGATTATAAATAAACAAACAAGACAGGTCGGACTTGAGGTAAGAGATCCTACTCCTCTCTTTCTTTTTAAGTACACTCTTTTATGTCATTCCTTTTAAGCTCATCTTTCTTGTGATTTGGATGTTATTATATATTACTCTTACTTTAAATTTTTTGTTTATATGATGAGAGACTCTATTCTCTCTCATCAATCCATTTTGGATGTTTTAAGTGGCGCCGTTAGGCTGCCGACTTTTCGTAAGGGATTTTTCATCTCACTTTTATTCCCGTGAGATTTATGCTACATTTGCCACTATTTCCATTGAGTGGTGTATGTACTGCCCATTAGTTTACTCATTGTGTAATATACTTTCATTTAATAGTTTTTACATCAATTTTGTATTGTCATTCTTTCACGGGGTGTATGTTTCGAAAGATACCCATGTCAGTAAGGGAACCTTTTACCCTCCTCTTTTTAAAAGACTTATTTTGTTATGTATTTTAATTCACATACTATTATGTTGGAATATGATCTTCGATATCCTTATTGATTTAAATTTTATGTCCAAGTGATGAGATACCCTTTTTATCTCTCATCAACTCATTTTCTGAATTTTGTAGTGAAGTCGTTAGGCTATCAATTTTTTTGTAATGGAACTTCTTAACCCAAATTTGATTATCTGGGATAAACTTGTACTCCATGAATATGTCATTCTATAAATATGTGTGAATAACCTGTGATTGTTTTACACTTAATATCACATTATATTTGGTGTATTATTTTGTCACACATAATTAAGTAATTGAGTTATCCTTAAACCAAGGATACCATCTTTTTATGGGACTTCGTCTCAATCTCCTTTCATTGAGGCATATTTAATATTATACACATCCTTCTTTTATATGGTTTATAAACCCCTTTGAAAGTTACACTTATTCAAAAGGAATCTTTTTTTATACGAAGTGTTTACTAAATGATAAAAGGAATTTTGTTTGTCGTACGTATGGGGCGACAATTACTTTTCCATCATCGGGACCATTATTTGAGTTTCGGCTTCCTCTATAAGCCATACCTTTTTTTTAAATGAAAAATAAATACCATGTTTTAATTTTATTTTATTTTGGTATTGAAAATGGTTTTCATAATGTTTTTATTATATCAATGTGTTGTATTGAAATCTCATGATTGAAATGTGGAAATGTTATGTTTCCTTTATGCATGTTTTTTATTATATGATTATGTTATGGTTCTTGGGAATTATTATGAACACAGGTGGTTCCGTGATAAACTAAGGGCAGGTGAGCCCGATATAGCTCCCCAATGCACTGGGTAACGAGAAGGAGTGAAACGTTACGGTTTCTCCGAAGAGATTTAGGGAATATAATGTGGTGGGTATTCCAAACAAAACCAAGAGGGTTACTCCCTACGTAAGAATTTTATGAATGCCTCAAGTTACCTTTATGTCTTATGATTTCTATGATTTATTCATGATTTGATGAGGTATGTTAAAGTGCTTATGTTTTATGAGTAATGTATGATTTCATTCTTATGTATATCTGAACTCAAGTTTTTTTTCCATGTTTTTGTAACCCTTACTGAGATTTTTATGCTCATCCCATGTTTTTTGAAATATTTTTTCACAGGTCAAGGTAAAAGTACATGATATTATGTTAGTGTCAAGGAAATGTCAAGAAAGAATCCATGTTTTATTTTTAAATATGTTTCCGTTGATGGGAAAAAATGAATACTATCTTTTATGTAACCACTTTGTTTAAATGTGGAATGTAAAGAAAGTTTTATGATCTAATTCTCTAAAACTCTAAACCTGAAAAGATCCTCAATGTGTAATCTTGTAATAACTCAAGATAAATTAAGGTTTAAGGCTGGGGCCTTATAGTTGGTATCAGAGGGTGGTTTAGACAACTTTAGGGATTAGCAGTTTTTGTTAGACACATGATTAGTCCATATATCTATTATTTCAGTTAAATATTTGATTTATAACATTTTCCAGGTCACGTAAAGTCAGTTACAAATGGAAGGATAAGGGTATCAAACGAAATTCCTATCTCTTCCGGATGACATGCTTGCAATAATTATTACAAAGTCATCTTCGGATTATTGTGAAAAAAAATTTAGCATACAACTCACTTGTAAGTAGTTGTTTGAGATATCAAACATCGCCACTATACCTCGTTATCATCGTGGATCATGGGTTGTTTTTAGAAAAATACTATTTTCACAATATTCTCATATTTTCAATAAAGGTAAATTTTAGCAAGGTATTTTCAAATATTTTACCTTATCACGAGAATTTGAAGCCTATTATGATTTTAAAAAATGGTACTGAGGAAAGAGACCCTTGCAAAACCTATTTATATTTTCTTTTAAAATATATTCTATCAGGATATAATTATGGTATTTTAAAAGGACCAATAATAGAATGTTTCAACTCAAATTCTTTCTGATTATTTTATAGAAATCATGTTTTATAAGATGTTTTGGAATTATATGTCATACATGATTATTTTCCAAAACATTTTTTCTGTGAACACCCATATGACCCATGTTGTACAAGGTGTATTTGGATGGAGGAAGAAAATGATTTTGAAAGATCTCTAAATCATTGTTGTAATGAATAGGACTTATACCTACGTGAGAAAGATGATGATGAAACCGAGTGGACGCCATGATCAAGGTATGATGTTGTTCATTTTGCGAATCGTTTTATTTTATCGTATGGTGGTGAAATAAGACTTCAAGAATTAAGATGTTTAGATTGTAACGAATTTGGACGAAAATGAGATTTATAAGGAAACTATTGAGGTTAAAACATGTTAGGGTTATTTTTGGAGTTGTATAAAAAGGACAACATGCGGACCGTGTGACAACCTGTCGCGTCGGACAAAACTGCAGGAATCGAACCCACAACCAAAGTGCGACTGGTATTTATCCCCTACCACTAGACTATGTGAAGTCCCTGGTTAGTCTGACTGATTCTTTTTAGATATATATTAATAGTAAGTTGATTATGGGTTATCTATCGAATTTTATTAACCAATCATGGAGGATATGTGATTAGGTTAATTTCTTTTCAATACGAGATATTAATAGAAACTGATGTTGTTTGGAGATAAATGTTACGATTTAACTTGGAAGACTATGTGACTAAATCCTTAAAATATTTGGGTTTCAATCCTAGTTTGGTTTAATTTGTAGAATTTTATGGACAAATTGTTTATCGAATGGTCCTCGTTGATCTTTGGGTTTTGTTCGACAAATTTTTTAGATTATGAATAGATTTTATTTTATAAAGGGTTATCCCTTTCTGGATTATCTGATATTGTACTAACCTTTTTGGTTTTGGTTTTGGTTAAAGTCTAAAGACATGGGAAGTATATAGTTCTCTTTTTTGGATTAAGTTATTCTCTAGAAGTTGATTACAGTACTCTTAATGTGAACAAGTCTTCCTAAATACTCATCTTTTGGAAAAAATATGAGTTTGTGTAAGGAATCTAATAAAAGTTTAAAGTCAACATGATAAGTGATTATGTTTCCTTATGAATAAATTCCTCAATAAAATGTAACTTAAAACAAAAATGTTTTCTATTAACTTTTCCTATTGGGGAATCGAATACCGTTTAACCCATCACAAGTTTGTGATTTTCGTGTGGTTAAATTTCTCCTAAACATGTTTTCTATCACTCTCCATCAGAACATGACCCTATGTTTTCTCCTCCATGTCCATGTTTTCCTACATGGAATCCTAGTATGGGTTAACTCGGGTGACCTCTGTACTTATTTTTCTTTATTTTAAAGTGATTGTTTACCTACTCTTGTTCTGATGTGGGACTTTCCATGATGTTTCCAAGCTCAATTTTAAAATTGTGAGGACGCAATTCCCAAAAGGGGGAAGGTCGTAACACCCCAGGTAAATAAAGAATATGAAATTTTCACATTTATCCATATTTGTGAATAAATTATTAATATTAATTTAAAGGGGACGTTATGCTCGATGGCGTACCCAATACGCAACAACGAGTTTCCTAGGAATCATACGTTGCACTCTAATAATAAAATAATATTATTTTAAATGGCAGTTAACGCCTATCTGTTGTAATGGCAGGAAGGAACATAACTAACTAAAAAAATGATAATATATGTTTCAAATATTTTTACTTTTTACAATAAATGTTAGAGGATTAAAAATGAGAATGTATCCAATTTTAAGCGTAATAATTATATTATTCTTTAAAAGGTAGATTAACCGCCTTTTAATGGATAACCTCTTTTAAATCCACTTTTTGAAAATTTTATGTGTTCAATTTGATAAAATAAAATTCTTCTTTAGAATCGGGACATAATAATTTACATTGTGTAAATTTTTGGTATTTTTCTGATAAAGTTCATCTTTTAATGAATAGTTAAAAATGTTGTATTTTAATTCGAAACCTATTATTAATCTAATTTATTTATATGATTATATTATCTTTTTAATTGGTTTTAAAGTAAAATTAGAATATATTTTTACCATTTAATCCAATAGTGGTTGTTGGAATTAATTTCACTTCGAAATCGGACTAAAACTAGTGTCAATCTTTTGATACATTTTTTTTCATAAAAACGCGATATTTGTTCTGACAGTGGGAATTAAATATTAAATTAATTAATGCAACTTATATGTTTTTAATTTTGTAAAATAGTTATCATTTTTTAATTTGTAATATAAAATATATCTTAGGGTGAATTTTTGGTATTTTTCTAAAAAACATCAATTTTTTATGAATAGTGAAACCACTATGTGGTACTTATAAAAACTCATTTTCCATTTAAATGAAATTTTGCCATCTTTGTGTTTTTAATTTCAAAAATCCGACATACATGGTTTTCATTAAGAATTAAAATGTGGTTCAATGGGATTAAAATAATTTTTTGGTGAATTGTAACTTATTAAGTTTTTAATCGCGATTAGAGGTAATTAGTGTAGTTAAAGGTAAAAATAATGTTTTAATAATATGAGATGAGATTGACACATGTCCTACCCTCATTGGACGTGTCATGGTCGACCACGAAAAGCCATGGGTCAACTTGGGGACTCCATAGAGACACTTTGGATGGAAAATTACATAAATGCCTTTTTATTTAATGTTAAAATTAAAATGACACAAACATGAGTTGTTTTACTAAAACAATTTTCAAATGGGGTTATAGAAGTCATATTTTTTACTATAAATATTCATTAGAAATATAAAAATCATTCCTACGTCATAGTAATTTTATACAATTTTTAGATATTAGATAAATTAAATTATTTATGACATCATGATGATGCAGTGATGACCTCATTATTTAACGATTTAAATAAAATGGAATGATAATGTAAAATCTAAGACCTAGACATGTCCAAAACCTATTGGATGGGTGGATTTAGAACCCTTATCATCTTATCCTCGAAACACATCAATGTGGGACCTTTAAAATCCGAAACTCATTCTTAAATAAAATAACATTTCCTTTCTTTCCAAGAGTGCCCCTCCCCTCCTCTTATAAAAGGCCCCCAGCTCTACCTCCTTACCCACACCTCCAAAGCCTTTGACTCAGTAAAACCCTACCCATTCTGTCTCTCCACATCCCTCTATAACTCCTTGAAGTCTAAAATTGGGCAGAAGTCTTCCCATGGAATCCTTTGATCTCAAACTAAAGGGAGTTACCCGATTTTAAGGTAATGTCTTCACTTGAGTCATTTTGTATTATTTTTCTTCTCCAACCTCATAAAATATTTTTATTCCTTTATTTTGTAATTACTACAGTATCTTCAATATACTAGGATTTTTTTATAATAATTATTAGATCTAAACATACACACACCTTTGTCTAATGGTTAAAGAACATATTGTTTCTGTGGTTGGCGATTTTCTGCCTCACGAAACGATGATTGTTCAATATTATTTTAACACCTTTAAAGGTGTCCATTATGATGTCACTGTATTTTATATATGATATTTATGGTATTTATGTTTACTATATGCTTCTTTATTTTATATTTAAAACATATCTTTATTCTTTTCATGTAGTGTAAATGTGATAATTTCATATGAGGAAGTGTGGACTACCGCCCCCTCAAGTGATTTGACTCGTACATGCAATACATGGAATGTATAAAGAATTAAATTAATGAACATATGTGACCTATATAACATATATATTATACTGGAATTATAATATATATATATATAATTTATTTTTAATTCTATTAATATGACAAAAAAATGAAAGTAGCATTCATGCATACGTACGGCCTACCGTCTCCATGAACGGTGCTTTTTGTTTTTATCTCCAAATGACATGGAATAGTATAAAATGAATATTTACTGGATATATATTATAATTTAATCATTAATACTATTATGGAAATTATTTACTTATAACTACACGGGTAATCAATTTTCAAACAAGTTCATTTTTGACTCATGTACCAAACATTGGCAAAAACGTCTGATATGAACTAACATTATTAAACAATTATTATAACATTATAATATGCGATATTAACTGAATAATAATATTTGAAGTAGGTCCTTAGGAAATTATAAATTGACCAATGTTTATTATTCAGGAATATAAAGAAACGAACAAGACAAGTCGGACTTGAGGTAAGGGATCCTACTCCTCTTTTTCTTTATAAGTACACTATTTTATGTCATTCCTTTTAGGTTAATATTTCTTGTGATTTGGATGTTCTTTTATATTACTCATAATGTAATTTTTATGTTCATATGATGAGAGACCCTATTCTCTCTCACCAACCCATTTTGGAAGTTTTATGTGGCGTCGTTATGCTGCCGAGTTTTCGTAAGCGATTTTTCATCTGAATTTTTTCCCGTGAGATTTATGATAAATTTGCCACAATTACCTTTGAGTGGTGTATGTACTGCCCTTTATTTTACTCATTGTGTAATATATATTCATTTAAGAGTATTTACATCAATTTTGTATTGTCCTTCTTTCACGGGGTGTATGTTTCGAAAGATACCCGTGTCGGTAAGGAAACCATTCACCCTCTTCTTTTTAAAAGACTTCTTTTGTTATGTATTTTAATTCACATAATATTATGTTGGGATATGTTCTTATATATCCTTATTGATTTAAATTTTATGTCCAAGTGATGAGATACCCTTTTTATGTCTCATCAACTCATTTTCTGAATTTTGTATGACGTCGTTAGTCTGTAAATGTTTTTACAAGGGAACTTCTTAACCCAAATTTGATTCTTTGGGATAAACTTGTACTCCTTGAATATGTCATTCTATGAATATGTGTGAATAACCTCGGATTTTTTTACACTTAATATCCACTTATATTTGGTGTATTATTTTGTCACAGATAATTATGTAATTGAGTTATCCTTAAACCAAGGATACCGTCTTTGTATGGGACTTCATCTCAATCTCCTTTCATTGAGGAATATTTTATTTTATACACAACCTTCTTTTATACGGTGTATAAACCCCTTTTACTTTTACGCTTATTCAAATGAAATCTTTTTTTTATATGAAGTGTTTACTAAACGACAAAAGGAATGTTTTTTTGTCATATGTATGCAGCGACAATGTCTTCTCTGCCGCTGTGACCATTATTTGAGTTTCGTCTTCCTCTATAAGCCATACCTTTTTTTAAATGACAAATAAATACCATGTTTTACTTTTATTTTATTTTGGTATTGAGAATGGTTTTCATAATGTTTTTATTATATCAATGTGTTGTATTGAAATCTCGTGATTGAAATGTGGAAATGTTATGTTTCCTTTATGCATGTTTTATATGATACGATTATATTATGGTTATTTGGAATTATTATGAAGACGGGTGGTTCTATGATAAACTAAGGGCGGGTGAGCCTGATATAGATCTCCAATGCATTGGGTGACGTGAAAGAGTGAAACGTTAATGTTTCTCCAATGAGATTTAGGGAATATACTGTGGTGGGTATTCCAAACATAACCAAGAGGGTTACTCCCTACGTAAGAATGTTATGAATGCCTCATGTTACCTTTATGTCTTATGATTTCTATGATTTATTCATGATTTGATGAGGTGTGTTAAAGTGCGTATGTTTTATTGGTAAAGTATGATTTCATTCTTATGTATATATGAACTCATGTTTCTTTTCCATATTTTTATAACCCTTACTGAGATTTTTATGCTCATCCCAAGTTTTTTGAAATGTGTTTTCACAGGTCAAGGGAAAGGTACATGATATAATGATAGTGTCAAGGAAGTGTCAATAAAGAATCCATGTTTTATTTTTAAATATGTTTTCGTTGATGGGAAAAAATGAATACTATATTTTATGTAACCACTTTGTTTAAATGTGGAATGTAAAGCAAGTTTTATGATCTAATTCTCCAAAACTCTAAACCTGAAAAGATCCTCAATGTGTAATCTTGTAATAACTCAAGATTAAGTAAGTTTTAAGGCTGGGTCCTTATATTAGGTGATGTTTTCCATCCTTAACCTAACACTTCTGAGGAACAATGATCTTTATTAGGAAGTATTCCATCAATAAAATATTAGGAGTCAGATTACCTATTAATAACTAGTGTGGGTGATCTATAAGGATACTTGGAAGAAGTTTTTTGTCACGAAAAACTCAAGAATATTAATGAAATAGATGATGAGAATGATTCTATGAGAAAAAGAAACATATGTTTTGTGGAATTTTTGAGGATTAAGAAGGAAATAACGATCAAATGGGTGTTACAGATAAAGAAATATGGTTTCCAAAAAATATGTCAAGCACATCTCTATGTTAGTTTTCAATGGATACCTTCAGAAAAAAAGGATTTGAATATTATGAGGTCTCTTTACCCATCATGAATATGTTTTTTGTTGAGTCAATAAGGTTTTCCTTATGACTTTTCCATTCCTTCTTGTTTTGAAAATCACAAACACCTTATCTTTAAGAAAAATTTCTTTCTTAAGGAAAAATGCTTCTTTAAGGAAAATTGTTTTCTTAAGTAAATTTGCTTTCTTAAGAAAAATCGCTTTTATAAGTAAATTTGCTTTCTTAAGGAAAATCACTTTTATAAGAAAAATTATCCTTATCTTATTTTCATTCATATTTTTTCCTAAGTATAAAATTCGGATTCATATTTTCGGAATCATTATAAAGCATTCTTTTTTAGGATTCGGATTGTGGATAAGAACTATAAGGAAGTTCCATTCTGAATTCCGGATATGAACTCTGACTAAGTTCTATTCCAGATTCAGGATACGAATTCTAAAGAAGAATTCTCTTTACGAATTCTAATGAAGAAATCTCATTCCGAATTCCCATTACGAATTCTCATTCCGAATTCTCCTATGTAATAGAATCTGATTATCTTTGTTTTATACAATCTGAATTATTTCAAAATACGGAACATATCTTTGTTAGACTCCGAACTTTTTATATTACTTACATTCTATTATTTTGTCTACTCTTTACTATTGTTCCTTACACTCTGAACCATCACTCCGATGTTTTCATTCCGATCTTTTTAGTTACAATTAAAACGATGTCGTACATTCTGTTACACTTGTTTTGTTATAAAACGATGTCGTCCATTCTGTTTCTTATTAACCGTCGTCTGAGTGACACGTGTACAGGTCCCTCCGATATTTAAGGAAAATATGACCGTTGGAGTAGGAGTCGACCTTACCTATAAATAGGAGCTCATTTGAAAGAGCTCAGTGCTGATGAATACTGATGACAGATGAACAACTTGGTTTTGTGCATACATGCTGTTGAAGTGAATTCTAGAGAGAGAGTCTCTTATTAACTCTCAAAGCTTCGTGTGACTACGAATGTTGGTGATTACATTCGAGGGCTTCTGGGGATAGGAAGACAGAGGTGCCGACTACCTTAAAGTTTGAGGGCTTTCTTGCTGAGGAAGACAGAGGTTGCCAACTACCTTGAAGTTGAGGGCTTGCGGGGATAGCAAGACAGAGACACCGATCATCGTATCGAGGGCTTACCCTGATGTGGGTAAGACAGACTTGCTTGAAAGTATAAATCAAGGGACCTTTATCCAAGGTTGTTGGATACCCTTCTCTTTGGGTTAAAAGAATTATATCTTGTTACTAAGTAGTTCTACTACTTGTTCTTATTCCGCTGCATTTTGTATTATAAGGAAAGTATAACTTTCTTATACTTCCTTACTTTTACTCTGATTAATTTATATTCTATACGCTTTAAGGTAGAATCTCATATTGTAAACTTTTGTTAAGTTTCATTTTCCGGAACCATCTTTCCGGAACCTACTTTCAGAATATTTTTCCAAGTTTAGTTCGGTGTTAGAGGTGTTGTGAATTCGCTTAGTTTAATCTTTGTTAAACTTAGCTCTTTCCTTTTCTTAAGGAAACTTTAGTTATTCATAACTAACTTTAAAGGTTCCAAATGAATTTTTAAAGTATAAAATTCACCCCCCCTCTTGTATATTGAGCATCTCATACTATATTTCGATCCTACAATTGGTATCAGAGGTTGGAAACCTCTTACTCTATACCAATATTACATTTGGTATCAGAGCCAGTCTCTGAAATACATATACTCACGAATAAGTTTTTCTTGCTCACTTTTCCATTCCGAACATTGTTATTTTAATTTTTCTATTCCGAACTTTTCTCATTCCGAACTTTTTTATTACGATTCTTTGCTACTAACAAGTTTGTGTGCAAAGTTATTTTTAGTATGGCAGGAATTAATGTTGGTTCAATTGACAATCTAAATCCTACAAGACCACCAATCTTTGATGGTAATGATTATGAATATTGGAGAGATCGTATGAAGACTTTTGTTATCAATACTGGAGTAGACAATTTTGTTATGCTTACTGGTGATTATAAAATTCCTGACAAGGAAGTTAGATCTTTTACTAATCAAGAAAAGCAGCAATACCAACTCAATTATAAGGTATGCAATACTTTACTATGTTCAATGACTAGAAATATATATAGCCAAATTTCTTCTTGTGAAGCAGCTAACTATATCTGGAAGAAGTTAGAGGTTACGCATTTTGGTACTTCTAAGGTGATTGAGACTAGAAGAGCTATGCTTAGAGGAGAATATCATGGATTCAATTTTCCTTATGGGGAACCTATCTGTAAAGTTCAGGAATGATTTATGACTATCGTCAACAGTCTAAAATCAATGGGAGAGAAAGGTTTAGATGATGAAGCTCTTGTGGATAAGATAATTGATATTATGCCCAATGAGTGGGAATCTAAGAGAACAGCTATAGATGAGAACAGGAAGGTCACTCAAATTACTCTTGATGAGCTATTTGGAACTCTTCTGCAACATTACACTAGAATGAAGATAGATGCTGACAACATCAAAAAGTAGAATGGAAATGGTACTGTTTCTTTTACAACAACATCAAATCAGATGAAAGCTAAGACTCCTGAGAGAGTAACCAGATCCAAGTCTAAGAAAGTCATTTTCCAATCCGAATCCAGTGAAAGTGAAGTCTCAAAAAGTGAATTAGCCAATCTTGCTCGAAGGATGAACAAGATAGCTGGAAAAAGAAACTTTCAATCCAAGTATAAGAAAAAGGATAGGAAAGATAAGAAAGGTGGAGAAGTTACTTGTTATGAATGTAAAAGAGATGGACATATTAGACCAGATTTCCCTATGCTCAGAAAGAAAGAAAGAAATGAAAGGCATTCAGACAGGAACATGAAGAAGTTTTATAAAGCCAAAGCTAAGAAAGTTCTGAAAGCTAATGACACCTGGAGTGCCAGTGGTGGTGACTCTTCAGATGAATCTTTTGAATATGAATCTTCAGAAAAGAAGAATATTGGTCTTATAGCCAGATTACCTATTGATAATCATTGTCTTATGGCTAAGGTACGAAATGCTGAATCTTTGACCAATGTTTCTTTAAATTCAAATGATAGTAAGTATTATAACTCTTCTGATGAAGAATCATCTTCTGATGAGGAAAATAATTTACCTACTTTTGAAGAAGTCTCTAGATTTTCTGAACTTCTTGAGATTGAGAATTCCAAACTCAATAAGAAACTTGATAAGGCAAATTCTAGGAATTCTATTCTTACTAAAGAGATATCAGATCTTTCTAAAGATCTTGATATGAAAAATGATGATTTTGAAAATATTTTAAAAAATATTGAGGAAGTAAGTTCTGAGAAGAATAAACTTTCTAAAGAATTAGAAAAAGTAATTTCTAAGAAAAATGTTTTCGAGCCTAGCTCTAGTTCTAAAACTAATGATTTTGAGGATAAAAACTTGGTTGTAAAACTCAAGTCCGAAATTTTTTCCTTAAAGAAATGCTTATCAAACTTTACCCATGGCAAGGAAAATTTTGATAAGATGTATTCACAAATACGACCATTAAGGAATAAATCCGGATTTGGTTATACCCATGCAAAACCAGTTTTCAGTAACAATTATTTTGTTCCTCAAAGTGCCCCATTTTGAACTAAATGTCAATGTGGTGGTCACTGGGCAAAAAATTGTTCCTTAAACAAAACACAATCCGTAGGTTTTCATAAAGCTTATTTTTCCAAGAAAATGTGGGTTCCAAAAATTTTATTGTCTGGAAATCTCGGATCCAAGCAAGTTTGGATTCTGAAAATCTAACTTTGTTCTTAATTTCAGGAAAATAAAGAAAGTTCCAGCAACAATATATGGTACATGGATAGTGGATGTTCCCGGAACATGACTGGTAACAAAAGCTTTTTTGAAAAAATTATCAAAATGAAAGGAGGAAAGGTAACTTTCGGAGACAATGCTAAGGGAGAGATTGTTGGTATTGGTAATATTGTTCTTTTAGGTAAAACCTTAATTTCAAATGTTCTTTTTGTTAAAGGTCTTAAGAACAACCTCATTAGCATAAGTCAGTTATGTGATGAAGGTTACCTTGTAAATTTTAGGAATGATAACTGCTTAGTTCACAATTCCAAGGAAGAATTTATTCTCTCAGCCAACAGGAAAGAGAATGTTTACACCTTAAACTTAGAAGACCTAAGAAGCCAAGATTTACCTTGCCTAAGTGCAATGGAAGATCACTCTTGGTTATGGCATAGAAGAATAGGACACTGTAATATTAGAAACCTATGTAAACTCTCTAATAAGAAACTTGTTAAGGATCTACCGGAGCTTAGATTTGATTCTTCTAAAGTTTGTGATCCTTGTCAATATGGCAAGAAACATTAATCTAGTTTTAAATCAATCGGTGAAGTCTCAACAACTGATGCATTACAGTTGGTGCACATGGATCTTTTTGGTCAAACACAAACTGGGAGTATTGGAGGCAAATACTATGTGTTTGTTCTAGTTGATGATTACACTAGATTTACTTGGGTCTATTTTCTAGCAAAGAAATCTGAAGCTTTTTCCTATTTCAAAAGTTTTAGAGCTCAAGTTAAAAATGAGAAAAACCTTCCATTGAAAACTATTCATAGTGATCATGGAGGAGAATTTCAAAATTCTGATTTTGAAACTTTTTGTAGTAAGAAAGGTATTACTCACAATTTTTCAGCACCTAGAACTCCTCAACAGAGTGGTGTAGTTGAAAGAAGTAATAGAATTCTTCAAGAGATAACTAGAACCATGTTGAGTGAATATTCTATTGCTAGACATTTCTGGGCTGAAGCTGTAAGTACTGCTTGTTATACTATAAATCCAGTTTTGATTAGACCTTTTCTTAATAAAACTCCTTATGAGTTATGGAATGGTAGAAAACCTAGACTATCCTACTTCAAGGTTTTTTGTTGCAAAGTATTCATTTTGAATACTAAAGATAACTTACATAAATTCGCACCAAAATCTTATGAAGGGATATTCTTAGGATATTCCACAACATCTAAGGCTTATAGAGTTTTTAATAAAAATACTTGTACTGTTGAGGAAACAGTACATGTCAAATTTGATGAGTCAGATCCTATTGTTTTTAAACCATCTCAACTTACATCTTCGGATGTGTTTTCAAAAACTGATTATCAACCTTTGATAGAAGAACCTTCTGATAAGGAAATTGTTCTAGAAGATACTTCTGAAACATTTACCCCAGAAGACTTTCTACCCTATGTTGATGAACAGGTTTTACAAAACCCAAATCAGGTGTTTCTTAAGAATCATCCCAGTGATAGTATCATTGGCGATGTAAATCAACCTGTAAGGACTAGAAGTTCCTTAAGAAATGAAGTAGAACACCTAGCATTTCGTTCCCAATTAGAACCTAAAAGCACTGATGAAGCTTTAGGTGATGATGATTGGATTAAAGCCATGCAAGATAAACTAAATGAATTCGAAAGGAATAAAGTCTGGACCTTGGTTGACAGACCTAATGAAACTTCTGTTATTGGAGTAAAATGGGACTTCAGAAATAAATGTGATGAAAATGGAGTCATAGTTAGAAATAAAGCTAGACTTGATTCTAAAGCTTATAATCAACAAGAAGGAATAGACTATGAAGAAACCTATGCTCCAGTAGCTAGACTTGAATCTATCCGAATTCTACTTGCCTTTGCAGCATTCTTTAATTTCAAACTTTTCCAAATGGATGTGAAATGTGCTTTTCTTAACGGTTATGTTCAAGAGGATGTTTTTGTTGAACAACCTCCTGGCTTTGAAGATACAAAACATCCAGATCATGTTTTTAGACTTACCAAAGCTTTGTATGGTCTTAAACAAGCCCCACGAGCATGGTATGATAGACTCACTGGATTTTTGCTTCAAAATAAATATGTTAAGGGAAATGCAGATCCAACCCTTTTTATAAAGAAAGATAAGAAAAATGTTTTAATTGTTCAAATTTATGTTGATGACATTATATTTGGTTCAACTCAGCAATCTTTGACTGACTCTTTTGCTAGTCTAATGAAATCTGAGTTTGAAATGAGTATGATGGGTGAGTTAACATTTTTCCTTGGTTTTCAAATTTCTCAAAAAACAGAAGGAACCTACATATCTCAACATAAGTATATTAAAGATCTTCTTAAAAAGTATGGTTATGACAAAACTAAGAGTATAAGTACTCCCATTGGTACCTCAAACTCTTTAGATCTTGACGAAGCTGGGAAACCAGTAGATCAAACATCTTTTAGAGGTATGATAGGAAGTATACTTTACTTAACAGCTAGTCGACCATACTTAATGTTTTTAGTATGCTTATGTGCAAGATATCAATCCAATCCTAAGGAATCTCACTTAAAGGCAGTAAAAAGAATTTTTCGCTACCTTAAGGGAACAATGGATCTAGGATTATTTTATACTTCTGGAAATGATTTTGTTCTAAAAATCTTTTCTGATGCTGACTTTGGTGGATGTAGAATGGATAGAAAAAGTACATCTGGAACTTGTCATTTCTTAGGAGATTCATTAGTTTCTTGGTCCTACAAGATGCAACATTCAGTTTCACTCTCCACTGCTGAAGCTGAATATGTAGCAGCTAGAAGTTGTTGTGAACAAGTGTTGTGGATGCAACACACACTCACAGACTATGGCTTGAGTTTTACCAAAACTCAAATTTTTTGTGATAACACAAGTGCCATTTCCCTCAGTAAGAACCATGCACATCAATCCCGTGAAAAACACATAGATATTAGGCATCACTTTCTTAGGGATCACACACTTAAAGGAGATATTATTCTTCAGTTTATCGGAACGCAAGATCAACTTGCTGATATATTCACAAAATCATTGCCTTATGATAGATTTGAATATATTAAACAGAAGTTAGGAATGATAACCGTAAGTTAATCTTCCCTAATTAACTTTCTGTTGAAAAAGTATCCTTACAGTAATAAACTCCTTTTTATAGGGGGAGTACATTTTATTGTTTGGTTAACAATGTTTTTCAAAATTTGTTTTCAAACTTTTCGGAATGAAGATTTCCGGAATGGAACTTCCGGAACTACAATTTTCCAGAATGGATATTTTCGTACAGAATACTTCTGGAATGGAAGTATTCGTATTGAAAATTTTCGGAATGGAAAACTTTCGTACTGGTATTTTCATAACGGAACTTTCGTACTGAATCATCCATAATAAGTTTTTCGTTTTCAAATTTTTGTAATGATTTTTTTACTAAGTTTGTTTTTCATACTGGATTTTCTAAAATTTGTTTTTCGTATTTAGTTTTTCGTATTGATTTTTTCGTAGTCATCTTTATATTACCCATTACGAATAACTTTCCTAAGCTAATCCGAATGGTATGATTTCCTTACTGAAGTTTTCGTAATCATATTTTACTTGCTGGCAGTTTCTTATATTTTGTTTTCGGATTTTAGATTTCTTAATTCTTTACTTTAATAAAAACCTCAAAAAGATCGGATTCAAGTTATCAACCGTCAGATTTAAACTCAGTTCATTATAAACCGTTAGATCAACCGTGGAAGGTGAACCGTCATCCCGTTTCCTATATAAAGGGGACCTAAATTCTAGTCCCACATCGGTTTCAAGCTTTCGCGTGCTGAAGCTCTGCCCCTCTATTTTAAGGCCGTTCCGAACCATAGTTTACTCTGTTCTGAATTTCTAAGAGGACTTCAGATCTGAATGTCTGCAGAGTTAGCTTCTCAAGAAATGTCTTCAACCAAGCCTATTTCTCATTGGTTAGTATACAGAGAAAGGTTACTCCATCCGAATTTCTTCAACAATTATGATTCCCTTATCTCAAAGAACATCAAGTTGAATGGCTGGGAGGATGTTGCGGTATCTAAAACCGGGAATCAAGATGAATTATATTATGATTTACTTGTCGAATTTTATGAATCAGTTTCTTTCTTTAAGGAAGATGATAGAGATATGTTTTCTTTCAAATCGTATGGCAAGACATATAAGCTTTCTTACACCAAGGTTGCAAGCTTGATAGGGTTAACTTATGAAGGTGAAGCTGAGTTTATTTCTCACATATTTCCGGACTCTAAGGGTAGCTTCAACAAAGAGAAAGCCTTAGAAACTCTCAGACTGGCTAATGATAAGGCTCCGAAAATTGCAAGTCTATCTACAAATTTTCGGATTCTGGAATTATGGGTGCAAGGATTTATCGTACCGAGAAAAGGTGATAAGGACAGCCTGAAGAAAAGTGAGATCTATATCTTATATTTCCTGATAAATCTAAGGAAGTTTAACTTCATGAAGCATATTCTCATAACCATTGAGAATCTTAAGAAGGGAAATCTCAGAGCACAGATCGTGATGTACCCAGCAATTTTGTCGAAGTTAATAGTTCGGTGCCTTGAATCCTTCAAGGAAGCTTGCTGATCTAAACCAAGGGTGTGTAAAATCTTGTTGGTAAGTGATGATACTCTGAAAAGAATGGATGTAGCCTTTGACAAGAATACTGGAATGTTTATTGATCTACCTGCTCAAGAAGAAGTGGCTCTGAAAACTGCTGATCTGGAATCCTCTAAGCCGGTAAGGAAGAGAAAGCTGAAACAAGTGGAAGTAGAAGCAGAAGATCCTAAGTCTAAGAAAGTCCATTTCGCACCTCCAAAGCCTAAGAAGAAGTAATCCTATCCTGATTAGGTTGTTTCAAAGTGGAGAGCAGATAAAGAAACAAGGAAAGAAGGGGATCCGCAGTTCGGATTGAACCCTACGGAGGCTAAGGCTTTGAAGGAGAAAACGGCTGATGAGCATGAAAATCAAGCAAAGGAGAAGAATCTTAAGAATAAAATGTCAGAAGCAGAGGCTATTCAAGCGTTGTTAAAGTTCAATGAAATGGTTTCAGCAACAATTCCAGTTCCGAGATCTTTCACCCTGGAATCTCTACCTGAGACTCCAGGAAGAAATCTCGTTGCTCCGGAACAAGCTGTTGCTACTAATACTGAGGAAGTAGAGAAAGTGGAACAAGTTGAAGAGGCTGCTGAAGGAAGTGGTGAGATAGGAGATGTTCTAAAACAAGTAGATGAGTACAAGGGAACTCCATCGGAACACTTATCGCTCCGAAATTCTGAAGCTGAATCTTCGAAGCTTGTTACTCCGACAATGGAAGAAGAGAAAGGTGAAGAAGAAGTTTCTTATCTGAGAGAAGAAGAACATATTTTACTTGATGCTTCTCAGAAGGAAAATATAGAAGTTGCTGATGAGGAAGTTAATATTGTTCAAGTCTCTGATAGTGAGAAGAGATCTCCGGAACAGGTTTCAATTCCAGAAAAAGATATTGGAAAGAAAATTCTTACCGAGACTCCGAGCTCAGAAGTAAGAAAGAGGAAGGAAGCTGGTAGTTCTTCAAAAAGAAAGTTGGAGCTTATTGAGGAAGAAAATTCTCCTAGCAAAGTTTCGGATTCGGAGTCATCCTCTATGGGGAATGAATTTGTTGTTCAGTCTTTGAAGAAGTTGGTAGGAACCATTCCGACCTTCTCAAGTATTGATTCACGATGCCAAATGCTCCAACATGCGTTGAATCTGAAAACAGACTCTGTATCCATGGTTATGGATAAGTGCGTTGAGATTGAGGCACAGTTCAAAAACTTCTTTATTGGTTACGAATCTCATAAAAGATCTTGCAAGGGGATGACAAGCTGGTCTAAGAAGACTGTGGAAGAGATGAGGCTTTTCAATGAGTTTCAAGATCATGTTAAGGATGCCTTTGAGACCGAAGACAAGAAGATTAATGAGCTGACTGCATCCTTTGAAGAGAAGTTGACAGAGGAAAAGAACTTTCGGATTCAGGAAGTGAGAGATCTGAATGGGAAGCTCAATTCCGTTTCTCAAAATTGGAAATTTGAAAGGGATCATCGGATCGATTTTGAAGTGAGGATTAAGGCTCAGGAAGAGAAAATCAAAGCTCAGGAAGAAATGGTGAAGGCTCAGGAAGAAAAGATTGAAGCTCAATCCGAAAGAATAGTTTCCTTAGAAAAGAAAGCTGAAGAAGATCATAAAGACCTCAAGAAGATCAAGACTATTCTAAAGGGCCTCATGTCTAAGGAAAAAGATCCGAAATAAACCAATCTGATCATTTTGTTGTAATTTTTTTGTTGTTGCTGAGATTACAAATTTTAATGAAAATTCTGTCTCTTTTTTCTTTTTGTTGTCATTACTAATATCTCAGGTACTTTGTTAAATTTTTCCATTCCTTCCAATTCTTTTTGAAAATCACAAAGGGGGAGAAGGAAAAGATCCTTAAGAAAAAGAAGAACTCTAATAAGAGTTTATCAAAGGGGGAGAAAGAAAAAATACCCATGGAAAAAGAACTCTAATAAGAGTTTGTTAAGGGGGATATTTTTCATTAAAGATGACTTTCTTATCTATCACTCTGGAAATCTTAATACGATCCTTAGAGTTTCAAAGCCTAAGGGGGAGTTAGTCGTATTCATCAATATCCTTAATGCAAAGGGAGAAAAGCCTTAATGTGTTTCTTTCTTCTTAGAATAGCTTTTTCGTAAGGATGTTTGTGCTTTCCAAAAAGGGGGAGATTGTTGAGTCAATAAGGTTTTCCTTATGACTTTTCCATTCCTTCTTGTTTTGAAAATCACAAACACCTTATCTTTAAGAAAAATTTCTTTCTTAAGGAAAAATGCTTCTTTAAGGAAAATTGTTTTCTTAAGTAAATTTGCTTTCTTAAGAAAAATCGCTTTTATAAGTAAATTTGCTTTCTTAAGGAAAATCGCTTTTATAAGAAAAATTATCCTTATCTTATTTTCATTCAGATTTTTTTCCTAAGTATAAAATTCGGATTCATATTTTCGGAATCATTATAAAGCATTCTTTTTTAGGATTCGGATTCTGGATAAGAACTATAAGGAAGTTCCATTCTGAATTTCGGATATGAACTCTGACTAAGTTCTATTCCAGATTCAGGATACGAATTCTGAAGAAGAATTCTCATTACGAATTCTAATGAAGAAATCTCATTCCGAATTCCCATTATGAATTATAATTCCGAATCCTCCTATGTAACAGAATCCGATTATCTTTGTTTTATACAATCTGAATTATTTCAGACTCCGGAACATATCTTTGTTAGACTCCAAACTTTTTATATTACTTACTTTCTATTATTTTTTCTACTCTTTACTATTGTTCCTTACACTCCGAACCATCACTCTGAAGTTTTCATTCCGATATTTTTAGTTAGAATTAAAATGATTCCATACATTCTGTTACACTTGTTTTGTTATAAAACAATGTCGTCCATTCTATTTCTTATTAGCCGTTGTCTGAGTGACACGTGTACAGGTCCCTCCGATATTTAAGTAAAATATGACCGTTGGAGTAGGAGCCGACCTTACCTATAAATAGGAGCTCATTTGAAAGAGCTCAGTGCTGATGAATACTGATGACAGATGAACAACTTGGTTTTGTGCATACATGCTGTTGAAGTGAATTCTAGAGAGAGAGTCTCTTATTAACTCTCAAAGCTTCGTGCGACTCCGAATGTTGGTGATTACATTCGAGGGATTTTGGGGATAGGAAGACAGAGGTGCCAACTACCTTAAAGTTCGACGGCTTTCTTGCTGAGGAAGACATAGGTTTCCAAGTACCTTGAAGTTGAGGGCTTGCGGGGATAGCAAGACAGAGACACCGATCTTCGTATCGAGGGCTTACCCTGGTGTGGGTAAGACAGACTTTCTTGAAAGTATAAATCAGCAGACCTTTATCCAAGGTTGTGGGATACCCTTCTCTTTGGGTTAAAAGACTTATATCTTGTTACTAAGTAGTTCTACTACTTGTTCTTATTCCGATGCATTTTGTATTATAAGGAAAGTATAACTTTATTATACTTCCTTACTTGTACTCTGATTAATTTAGATTCTATACGCTTTAAGGTAGAATCTCATATTGTAAACTTTTGTTAAGTTTCATTTTCCGGAACCATCTTTCCGGAACCTACTTTCAGAATATCTTTCCAAGTTTAGTTCGGTGTTAGAGGTGTTGTGAATTCGCTTAGTTTAATCTTTGTTAAACATAGCTCTTTCCATTTCTTAAGGAAACTTTAGTTATTCATAACTAACTTTAAAGGTTCCAAAGGAATTTTTAAAGTATACAATTCACCCCCCCACTTGTATATTGAGAATCTCATACTATATTTCGTTCCTACATTTTTAATCTGAGCCATTTTGGGATTGGTCTCTTGATTAGACTTGGAGCATGAACATATGGAAGTGAGGAAATTTTTTCCACTTGGTGACTTCTCAAATTGGATTTATTTGAAGTAGCCTAATGGTTTTGAGGTTTCTAGATAAGGCAACCATGGTTGTAATTTGAAGAATAGCTTGTATGGACTAAAACAGGGTCTAAGACAGTGGTATAAGAATTTTGAATCATTCATGGTCATTGATTGCTACATGAATATGTAGGTGGACCAATGTGCCTATATCCAAAAAAATAGGATGGAAACTATTTTTCTCTTCTACGTCATGTTGATGACTTGTTGATCATTGGGATTTATACCGTGATGATTATAGAGTTGAAGAAGGAGATATCCAAGTCATTTGGTATGAATGAATTGGGTGTATCTTAATATATTTTGAGGATACATGCCATCCATGATAGAAAGTGGAAGTTTTTGTGGCTAACTCAAGACATTTATGTCAAATGTGTTCCAAAACATTTCAACATGGAAATATCCTAAGTAGATACCATTCTAATTAAAATTAATTTGAAGTTGATGAAGAGTTCATGCCCATCATCGAATGAATAAATCACAGTGATGTAGATGATACCATACTGCTCAACTTTTGGATATTTGATGTACCCTATGGTGAGTAAAAGACATAACATTTCGAATAAAATGGTGATCATGAGCTGATTTCTTCTCAATATTGGGAATCAGCACTGGGATGCAGTAAAGTGTATTCTATGGTATATTAATGGTATTTTGAATTAATATTTGTGCTATCTAAGAGTTAAATATATCATGGTTGTATATAAAAATGTATACATGGCCTCAGATCCTGATAGTAGGAAGTCTACATCGGGATACAACTATACTTTTCTATGAGGAACGGTATCATGGGGGTCAAGGTTGAAAAAGTGTGTCACATTATCCATGACGAAAGAAGAGTACATTATTTCATCAAAATATTGAAAAAATATGTTTTGACTAATGAGTTTTATCCAAGATGAGGAATTCATATAGAAGGAGTATAGATTTCATTGTGATAGTAAGAGTGCATTTCCTTGATCATGAACTCCATGTACCATTCCCAGATGTAGTAAATCAATATTCACTATCTTAGGATACTTGATGTTATTGACCAAAAATTGGTATGACTTGTGATGGACCAAATAATGGATAACCTAGCTGATATGTTGACAAAGTTGGTTTCCATGTTGATGTTATTACTATTTTGATGCTATATTAGATTGCAGGTGGAGGTGGAGATTTGATAAAAATATCTTGCTATATCCCACAATTGTTTTCAGGGCTGACTAGTTAACCATCTCCACCTAAAATCATAGAAGGTGTAGGCCATAGAGGATTTTCATTGTATGTGGAAGCCATTGGAGAAGTCCTTGGAAGTTAAGGGATTTGTGGAAATTATGTGAAACATGAAACCTCCCACCATAGCTATATAAGGAATCCTTGGGGAGCATCTATCATCATTAATTCGATCCAAGATTATCTTAGTGGTTCCATGTGATCCTTGAAATCTCCATGTGAGATATTGAGAGGTATAGAAATATTTTTTGTTAGCTTTATTAAATTTTGAAATAAATCCCATTTTATTCAAATTTTTCTTCGTCTATTATCTCTATTCATGATCAATGAATATCAACATTCAATAGTGATTCAAATGTCAACCTTCCATATTCCTTTATAAGATTCCCTCAGCCTAGATTCATTTGAAGCAGGTGTACATTATACTATATATATAATTTTTGAGATCTATTAATCAAAATTTATCTATCTTCGATTAGATTTTGGTTGATTCACTTTAAACTATCCTTCATTAATGAAATATTCTTCAACCCATGAAACCCATGTTCAATATTCATGATTATTCTTCAAGTCCTTTCCTTCTAAAATGGTAGAGTTATATTTTACTGTTTTATCTTATTCCACAACCCATGGATTTGGTCAGACTCCAGTTTTGTTCTCTTTATTTTTTTCATCATCAAAGCTTGGATTTGGATAACCATCAGTAGTTTATTTTATTCTATTTTTCATTTTAAATTGATTCACTTTCAAGTTTACTCAAAAGAGTAAGAACTACTTTTTTAAGACCCTCAATAGTCTTGTACATCTTATTCTATTTGGAGGTAAGGTCATCGGTGAAATTTTCTTATTAAAAAATTATAATATTATGTTCCACTATGCCTTCAGTTCATTCATGGATTGATTCTTGAACATTCACCAGTTCTTCATGTTTTTCAATTAAAGCATCATGTTAAGCAATATATTCTGATGATTATTACACAATGTCGTTTCACTTTTTTCAAATCCTACATTAATTATCATGCATAACAAGACAATTATTAGGATGGACCATGAGATTAGCATCAGTTTTCACCTGATTATGTTTATTATTATCTCTCTATGTTTCTGATTTTTGAACGATGTCCGTCATAGAAGCATGAGATCAAGATTTTGAAATTTTTTTCCTCCTCATTGAATTAATTATCATCACCTTCCTCTTCATAGACCAAACTCTTACTATGTGAATTATTTCCAATTTTAAAGACTCCCTTTTTGAAAAACCATTTCTTATGCTTCTCCATGTTTCCAACCTCACTCTCCTCATCAGGTACCTTATTAGAGCACTGAGGGGATATGTACCCATATTTTTCGCAATGAAAATACGCTAGACGTAATATATCTTTAAATTTTGATTTAACCTTCATGAACATCTTGGAAATGAGGGAAAGAAGTTATTTTTCCTCATTATCTTCATCAGCACTATCTCATGAAATTTCATGATTTTCCATGGATTTTAATTCCATTTCCTTATATTAGGGGATGCATCTTCTGGTTTGACTCTCATCCCAAATTCCACCAAACTGCAAATAAGATCATCTAATTTTTTTAGAGAGACCCCTTTCATAAAGGGCAGACACATTTTCATTGTAATGGTGTTGATGTATTATCATGATTTTATTTACTGTATCAATTCCTTTGATCTCTTCACTAATACCTCTAATTTATCCTAAAATTTCAGTAATTCGACTTAATAATGAATCGAAATTTTCATCACGGTGCATATTTAGATCAGAAAAACAATTGAAAAAAAACATAGATTTTAACCTCCTTAACATTATTATCTACTTCATGTATGATTTTATGTTTCTAAAAAATTTACTTGGAAAATGTAAAAATCGTTACCTTTAGATATTTCTAATTAGAAATAGATATCGTGAGAGCATTCTATGCTTTTGTGTTCGCATCTAGAATTTTTCTGTCTATATAATTCATAGATTTTCTTATAGAATAAGGGACATGTATTCCACAATTACATGAAAATATGACTTCCATAACAATATATATTTGTTTAGATATCATCATCTTTTTCCAAATCTAATAGTTACATCCACCGAAGAGGGGGACTCCCCCATCTTTTACAGAATTCTCCAAGAAAGAAAATGACAGATTTAACACTAAAATCCTTTACCCTCTGATACCACTTATAATACCCTAGGACACCTAGAGAGGGTTGGAATGAATTTGGGTGTAAAATTTTTCTTTCTAAATGATGGATACTTTTCTGATTTTGTAAGAAACTCGTTAATCCTATAGGATGTATATGATCAGCATTCAAAAATTCACATGCAATGATACCACACAACTCTTTTACATGGTTCACCACTTAGGGATACATCCATGTAGCATATGTCGATAGTGTATAGATAAAAAAATAAACTAATCCTTAATTGTATGTCCCCAACTACAGTTAACTGGAGTCAGTGCATTATTTTAATACATTGTCATGATTACAAGGAATCAAATCCCAAAGGACCGATCAGTTTAGAAATCTAGGAATATAGATTAAATACATGAACGTTACATTAAATTATAAAATGAAAAACCACAATAACATTTTCTCCATTGACCACATTCATATCCCTTAGACTATTTCTATAGGTTAGTCATAATATACTTCTTCACATCCTGAGAAAAATAAAACATAGAATGGGGTGAGCTTAGAATCTCAGTAAAATAACAATATTTCCAAATCATTCGAAAATACAAATTATTATTAAAGTAAATGTATAAAACTAAAAGAAAAGACTTTAAATCATAATATTAAGTTTGATATGTCAAGGATAAATCAAATAATTCCATTTACTTAATCACATGTATATTCTACTAGTAGAATAATAACATGTAATATCAATAGCTTCTTTCATAATGATAGAATGCATAATGCCAGACTTCATAACCACATAGTCAAGGCCTTGTGCCAAAACTAAAAATATAATTTTTTCAAGGCCTTATGCCAAGACCAAAGTTTGTCTCATGAGACGTACCAATTCATCAAGGAGCTATAGCGGGCTCCACCTATCAGTTACTAAGTCTAAAAATTTCCTCATATGAAAAAGATTAAACATAACATAAAAATTCATATTATAACTAGTATACGAAATGTCAATACATTATCTATAAACCATGAATGGTATAAAAATTACACATCCATAGTCAAAAATATCACAAAACCATTAATAAAATATGGGTGATTTTTATCAAAATGTATCAACTAAAAACATGTTTAAAATCTATTAAATGATATTGACATAGATGAAATAAAAAACTTTTTGAAAGAAATATCTCATTCTATTTTGAAATAATTTAAATTTCTGGTAATTATAAAAGAAATCATTTATTTTGAAAATATTCTTATAATCTTGTAAGGGATTCTTTTACGATGTTATAACGGTGAAAAATAGTCGCCCCCTCGCTATAAGTTAAAAAATACATTCTTACCTTTATTTTTTCGAAAAGGTCATACTATACCTTGTTTGGAAAAAGACATAAAGATTCCTTTTAAAACATATCAGGTCAAACAAAAGTATAACTGACTATAACCCATAGACTAGTAAATAGTAAAAAAATTAAAATAATTTTTTAAGAAAACACAGATGTGGACAATAAAAAGGTCCTAATAGATACTTACGTATGAGTAACCTCAGATTAGTAAAGAGTTTATAGAATTAACCCTTTCCTTGCACGTTCCATTGGTCAAACGTACGTTTAACCTCATGTATGATGACAATAGTATGTTATTATATAATAAAAAACCATATTCATATTTATTATATCATACATGATTCATTTATGACTTTATACTACCCATTTAATAATTATTTCCATATTAAATTAAAATTTTGGGAAATAATCGCATTCTTTATCGTATGTGTTTTAACTTGTTATTCATGATCATATCATTTAAATAATGATTTAAATAATTACAAAATATAAAACATGATTTATATATCATACTTATTTAGAATATAAATATTTATAACAGATATATATATGAAATAGAAGACACAATTTATGGAGAGGGTAGGTCATACATACGCATAAACACTGTTTCCATTTTCATATCCTTTTAGACGGAAGTAAGTGAATAAGATATATGTAAGTACATACATACATATATAAATATATGTACAATATAATTTTTATTTCATATATTACATACATCATAATAATATATATTTTTATAATCATCGTAGAATGGTGAACCTGGTAATTATTATAATCACGTCGTGGAGACGGTAATCCGTATGTACAAACGAGCAACAATATCAATATATTGATGGTGAAATATTTTTTAATTTGGTGGTATATCAAATATAAAGAATAATTAACATGTTATATATATTATTTAAATCAGTTATACTCATTATTGTACTCATATAAATAATTATGCGTTTGAATAACAAACTACATCAAAAAGTGGAGACGGAAAGCCGTACATACGCACGTATGGTGACATTTTCAATTAGAGGATGGATAGAATAACAATATGTTTGTAACATATTTATAATAAAATCAAAATATGTAGGAGGTACAAGTTTTATTAATTTTTTATGGAAACAACAAAGAAATTCAAAGTGGACTATGAAAAGAATATAAAAGATTGTGGTGAATTTATTACCACTTTTTCGGGTGTTTCCTTTTGAGTTGATAAAAAGGGATCCTTGTGATGGCTTTCATATAAAAGTAAGGAAACTATGTTGATGTGAGGAAATATGGGCAGATATTTAGGAAGGTATTTGAAGAGCCAAATGACTTTGAATATGTGATTTTTAGATTAGGGGATGTTTCCTTTTATAAGAGGGGTGAGGGTCACTTTAAAAATGATTCAAATATTAATTGATTATACAATTATTATCAATTTATAATGAATCCAAATGAATTTATTTAAAGAATTAGGTGATTATGGGTATAAATAAACTAAACCAATAGGTTTTAGACAAGTTTAGGTTACCATTTTAACATAATATTTTTGATTTAACTCTTAGTTAAATAGTTTATCTTTTACTGTGTCTTATTGTATTCATACAATATATGGTTAATAAACGTACTCTAAAATTCCAATATAACATCAAGAGGTTCATTAATTATATATAAAATTATATTTTATCCATTTTCAATAACCTTATATTTTTGGGAATATTATATCTAACAATAATATTGTTTTTGTTTTAAAAATTAATTTATGTCAATTTTGACAACATTTGGTATTTTGTTTTTGTGGAAGTCATCACAACTATATCACCTCAAAAAAAATTATCTAATAAACCCTAATATTTCATATAAACCTAAAAATTATTGTATGGAATTAAAACAATTATATTCTATTTATTTTAATATTTATAAAATTAATCTATTTTAATTATTCATTAAGAAGGCAATTAACGCTTCATCATTGTGTCACAAATAAATTTAATTATTTAATCTCCAAAAATTATTAATAAAATACAATTAAATAGAAAATATTTTTATCTTTATTACTAATATTTATTGTGTAATTTATCTTATTTATAACCCTATATTAAAAATGGTTTAGTTAATAAACATTGAATTTAACATTTTTAACTCTTCTTTAAATAAAATAATAATAAGGTCCTAATATATCCAATGTGGACCTAACGGATCATATTTTATTAGTAAAGTTGTTTTTGGTCGAATTACACTTATACAATAGAATTATGACATGTGTTAGGGTAATTATAATATCATTTTTACCTTTAATTACCCTATTTACTTTTAACTATGGTAAATAAAAGTCAAATGTTACTATTCACTGAAAAATAATTTCATCTTGTTGAATCACATTTTTATTACTGATGTCAACAATGTCTATTGTATTTTTGAAATAAAACTCACAGAAGCTTCAAAATTTAGTTTTATGCAAATTTGCTAACGTGCCTAGAATGCGGGTAAAAGAGATAAAAAAGTTAAATAAAATTTTATATATCTAATTTTATTATAAAATGACTCCAATGAATTAAAATGAACTTTTATTGGTATTATATATATATATATATTTACAAAAAAATTAAATAAAAAAATTATTATTAAAATAAAAAGTTGGTTTTAAATAATACCATAGTTTTCATCACTATTAATAAAAAATTTAATGTTTTTTAAAAAATAACAAAAAATTATCCAATACAAATTTTTATGTCCCACTTCTAAATAAGAATTTAATTTAATTTAATTTAATATATAATAGTGTTAAATATTTGTCTTAAAAATGTTACGCCATTAAAAGGCGTTAAAATTGAATTTTTTTAAAAGTACATCTTTTATCCAAAAAACTGAATTTTTTGTTATATTATGTCTAATAAACACATATTATGGATGTTAAAATTATATAGAGTATATAAGATTCAAAATTCAGTTAATAAAATTCATAAAAACTTTTTGAACAACTAGATTTGTATGTTTTGGTGCACTTGAACTCGGTGTTGCGTGTACCGCAAGATATGAATTACATTATTGAGATAACATAATATGAAATCATGGTGTGTTTCATTCCCCAATCCTTTAATAAAATTCTTCCTTGCATTTTGAAATTTTTCTTCGAAAATAAATGGTTCAAAAATATAAAAATATTTTTGTGGAAAACCCACATCAGAAATTGGTTTAATTAAATTTAGTCTTAATAAGAGGGAAAGGGAAATGAAATAGTCACCACCAAATTATGATCTTGATTATGAGAACATTGGTGGAAATTATAGACACATAATTACATTAAATATGTAAATATTTAAAGGGAGTGATTGAGGTCATCAATATCAAAAAAGTGTAGAATTGACATCCTCAAAGCCATCAATCTATGATGATTTAAAATATCATCAGTTCAACAAAAAATATAGTATTAGGATAACATTTTTTGGTTTTAAGATCCCTTCACGAATTTTTAAGAATTAATTTATTCAAATAATAAGAGTTAAATAATATACTTGAAAATTAGAGTTTAATCCTTTGACTAATTCATACCACAAATACATCTTTCACTCCAAAAGATAATATAATTCAAAAATATTATATTTATCCTAATCGTATAGGGTTACAATAATAATTAATATATAATTAATTATCAAGACTATTTAAAAAAACTACATTTAAAAAACAATGATATCTTGTAGGCTAGTTCTAGTTGATGCACCCTTGTCTCCCTTCGGTTATAGGTTCATGTCTCATGGCCTTACCGGACATGACAGGTTGTCGCTCGACCTCTGGATTATCCTTTTTATGAAAATCCAAAAATAATATAATGAAATCCATTAAACATAACAATAGCATCCAATGTCAATCTTAATCGATTCCAACATTTAGAATTATCCAAAATAATTCTATCCGAACTCATAGTCAAAACATTTTTAGGAATGTAAACACAATGATGATCTATTTATCCATGTCATAACATGCATATAACTTCATTATGTCTTCTTTTAAAAAAAATAACTACCGTAATTACTATAAATCCTTATTGATTCCATTCATTCTCCCATATTCATTATATAATACATAATGTACTCATTCTATAAAAAAATTTTGTAAACACCAACAATTAAGGAAAATACACACCATTAATCAGTTTCAAGGAAGTCAAGAACATCCAATATAATTTATCCAAATATATGATATATTATTCCAAAATAAATACCTTAGTATCATAACCATATTATGGTTTGTTATTCTCTCAACAATATATTTTCCAAAACATTTAACCTGCTATTGAGTCATTTTTCATGGTTCCACACAATCTTAAGTCCTTAATGAAATTTTACTACATTACAGTTATTTTGTACTCTATAATTATTATAACATGTACATCATTAATAAAATATTCAAATGACACATTAATTTAATAAAAAAATCTAATCATTCCTATTCATATTCAGTAGTATAATAACTTGATTATTATCCTATAGCATTATTTGGGGTATACTCTGATGATTTGGAGATTGCTTCGTGTAGTGTCCCAACTCCTTGCAGATGAAGGATTGTACATTTGAAACCTTTTTATTGGCATTGTAATCATGTAATTGGTGTCTTTTTCTCCACAAGTATTAGAAACTCTCATTCCCTTCAAACATTTACAAAGGAGATTCTTTCCACAAATATCACATATGGGAAAATCATGCATTCCCCTCTCCCCTTTTTCAATGTTTCTCCCTTCCATACATTTCATCTCTTGATCCCCTTCAAAGCCATATGACTCAAGTAATTAATTACATATCTTATTAGAACATTATTCTATTTATTCATATGATGATAATACGTGGGAGATGATTTCCTTTTAAATGATAGCTTAATACCATGAACGATATGATCATTCTGAATCGTTCGATCATGTGTGTTTTCTAGAATTCTCATTCCTTCTACTAGGCTCCATTTCTAAACAATGGCATAGACATGGTTATTTTATGAATCACAATGCATAATTCCCAACTTGTAAAATACATAATGTAAATTTAAAAGATTATTCATATAATCTATAATCATAATATATTTTCATTGAGGATTATTTACTCATAAATCCTTCATAATGGCTTGTAATGAAAATGAGAATTATATTTAGAATATATTGTGGGGGTGTCGTAACAAAGAGTACTGGAAGGAATGATTTCATGTACTAGGATACCCAGGTCAAGCCTGAAAATCCTTGTTAGATTTTTCACTCCAAGGTACATTTGAGCCATAGCATCCTCTACCATCTTGTATCTAGATAGGGATGTATTTCTTGTAAAATACACAAAATATCTATATTACCAAAATTCTAGGAAGTGATTCTATACTAATCCTCAGAGCCTATCATAGGGTACTGTTCTCTAATTTGGGTTTATCTAAATATATTTCTGAGGTTATTGAAAATCTTTCTCTGATACAAACTGTAACTCCCCAACCCCAGTTACCCAGAGTATGTGCTTTATTTTAATAAATTGGCATGATTACAATGAATCAAATCATGAATGACCGATCACTTCAGCAGTCTTGGAAAATATATTACATACATAAACGTTACATTACATTATAATATGAAAAACAACAACAAAATTGTGTCCATTTAACACATTCATATCCCTTAGATTATCGCTGCAGGTCACTCAAAATATACCTCTTCGCATCTTGGGAAAAATAAAACATAGAAAGGGGTGAGCTCAGATTCTCAGTAAGGATAAAAATATAGCGAAAACATTCATAGATAAGCATAAATAATTAGGTCAATGTATAAAAATAAATCAAAAAGAGTTTTAAACTTAATCTTTTGGATAATATGGAAAATATAAGTCAAATAATTTCATTTAATTATTCCCATGGATGTTATAGTAGTATAATAATCACATTTAATAACAATAGCTAATTAAATAATGATGGAATGCATAATGCCAGACTTCATAACCACATAGTCTAGGCATTATGGAAAAACTACAAATAAGATTTTTCAAAGCCTTGTTCCAAGAAACTAGTTTGTCTCATGAGACCTATCGAGACATCGAGGACCTACAGTAGGCTCCACCCGTCACTTACTAAGTCCAATTCCATCCCCATATGAAAGTTTTTAAACATAACATAAACATTTGTTTTGAAACTAGCATACAAAATGTAAATAATTTTTCAATAAACTATGAATTGTCTAAAAATAACACATTCACAATTAAATATATGAAAAAACCATCAACATAATATGGAATATTTGTATCATTTCAAATCTACTTCAAACAAGTTTAAACACTATAAATGAATGTTGACATAGATGTAATCAATACTTTCTGAGGGAAATATCTCTTTCTTTTTTGAAATAATCTAAAAGTCATGTAATTAAAAAAGAATAAATTTAATTTCAAAATATTAATATATTATTTTAATGGAATAATATATGATGTTATAATAGAGGAAAATAGATGCACCTGTTATATAATAGAAAAAATATATTTTCAATTAAATTTTGTCGAAAAGGTCATAAAGTACCTTGTTTGGAAAACGACAGAAATATTCCTTTCAAAACATATAAAGTCAAACAATGGTATAAATGAATTTAACCAATAGTCTAGTAAATAGTAAATTTTTTTGAAATACATTTTTATGAAAACATTGATGGGGATGATAAATAGGTCCCAGTAGATACTTACATATTAACACCCTTGAATAAGTAAATAGATTATAGAGTTAACACTTACCTTGAACTATCCTTTGGTCTAGGTTACGTTTAGAATCTTGTATAATGGCCATAGCATGTTATTATATTATACCATAACCATATTCATATTTATTATATAATACATGATTCAGTTATGACATTATACTACCCATTTAATAATGATTCCAATATTAAATTAACATTTTGGGTAATAATCTATTTCTTTATCGTACGTTTTTTAACTTTTGATTCTTGGTCGTATCATTGAAATCATGATTTTAATACATAAAGAATTTAATAAAATTTTATATATCATATATATTTATATTTTATATATTTTTAATAGATAGATATATGAAATGGAAGGTACTATTTATGGAGACGATGGGTCGTACGTACGCATAAACGATGTTTCTGTTTTCAAATTGTATTGAAAAAAAGTAAGTGAATAATATAAATATAAGTACATATATATATATATATATTTATATCTCCAGTATAATTATTATGTTGTATATTACATACTTATTAATAATATATATTTTTATAATCATCACTGAATGGTGAACGAGGGAATGAATCGCATAGCGTCGTATAGAAGGTAATCCATACGTACGTATGAGCTACAATATCATTATATTGCTGGTGAAATCATATGTAATTGGATGGTATATAATATTTAATGAATAATTAGCATGATATATTTATTATTTAAATCATTTATACTCATTATTATACCCATCCAAATAATAAGGTTTTTGAATAACAAACTACACCACGATGTGGAGACGGTAAGATGCACATACTCACGTATTGTGAATTTGACATTTATAGGAAGGATAGAATAAGGAATATGGTTTTACAATATTTATAATAACCTCAAGTATGTATAAGGTATTATAGATATTATTTTTTTATGGAAACAAAAAAGAAATATAATGTGAATGATGAAAGATGAAAAAAATTTGATAGAGGGTGGTGAAATTATTACCACTTCTTCGAGAGTTTCCTTTTTAGTTGATCAAAAGAGAATAATATGATGGATTTATGATCAAATTTATGGACTATATGATTATTTGAGGGATTTTTAGAGGATATTGGGGTAGGTTTTAGCCGATACAAATGGCTTTGGAGCTGTGATCTTGAGATAACTGTAAGTTCCCTTTTATAAGAGGGGTGAGGGTCACTTTAGGAAAAGATTAAAATATTAATTTATTATACAATCATATTCGATTTAAAATTGTACCAAATAAATTTATTTAGACACTTATGTGGTTATGGGTTGAAAAACACCCACCCAAAAGGTTTTATCCAAGTTTAGGTTACCATTTTGACATTATATTTTAGATTTGACTCTTAGTTAAATAGTTAAACTTTTACCTTGTCTTCCTGTATTCTTACTATATATGGTTAATAAAATAGTCTATAAATCCAAGAGAACCTTAAGTGGTTCATTAATAAAATATATAATGTTATTTATTCGCATTTTCTGATACTTAGTATTTTGGGAATATTATATCAATCAATAATATATTATTTGTTTTAAAAATTAATTTATGTCAATTTTGACACTATTTGGTATTTTGAATTTTTTAAATTCATAAAAACCTTATCACATAGAAAATAATTTATATAATAAAACCTATCATGTAATAGTAACCTATAAAATATATGAAAGTAATCAAAACAATTAAATTCTATTTAATTTAATATTTATAATATAAACTATTTTAATATTTCATTAAGAAGGCAATTACTGCATCATCATCGTGCCATATATTAATTTACCTATTTAAACTCTAAAAATTATAAATTAAATACCATTATTTAGGAAATAATTTTATCTTTCTAATTAATATTTATAGTCGAATTTATCGTATGTATACCCCTATATTAAAAATATTTTAGTTAACAATCGTTGAATATAACACTTTTAACACTTCTGTAAATAAACAAATAATAAATATCCATATCTAATCAAACTGGACATTAAGGACCATATTTTTTCCTAAGGATGTTTTTGGTGGAATTAAACTTATAAAACAGAATTAGGACATCTGTATTGGTAATTATATTATAATTTTTACCATTAATTAAACTATATACTTTTAACTATGGTAAATAAAAGTCAGAAGTTAATATTCGCAAAAAATTGTTTTCATATTATTGAATCACATTATACATACTTATTTCTATTATGCAACTGGGATTTTTTAAATACAACTCACAGAAGCGGTAAAACTGTGTTTTATGAAAATTTGATAATGTTCCTAGAAGGTGGGTAAAAGTGGTTAAAAAGTTCAATAAAATTTTACAAATAAAATTTTATTTTAAAATCAATCCAATGAATTACATTGAACATATATGTATAATATATCTAATTTTATTTAATATAAATTAAAAATATAATAAATAATTATTTAAATAAAATTTTGGTTTTAAATAATAACGTAGTGTATTTCACTATTCATCAAAAATTAAATGTTTTTTGAAAAATACCAAAACATTTTCCAAATTAATTTTTTATGTTCTACTTCTAAAGAAGATTTTAATTTAATTAAATTAATTGTATAATGTTTCAAATAATGGTTTTAAAAATGGTTCTCCATTAAAAGGCTGTAAAATTTCATTTTTTGAAAAATACTTCTTTTATCTAAAAAAATAAATTTTTACTTATATTATTTCTAAGTAACACATAATATGGATGTTAAAATTATATATAGTATATAATATTCAAAACATAGTTTTTTCTATTCATAACTGCTTTTTGAACTGCTAGCTTGGTATGTTGTGGTGTGCTCAAACTCAGTGTTGCGTGTAGCGTAAGATATTGAATTACTTTAATGAGATAACGTACTATGAAATCATGGGGTGTTACATTACTAGTTTTGGAATGAAAGATAATAGAAATAATCATTATGTGATATACACACATATCTCATAAGAATTATAGGATAGTTCACTGCGTCCCTTGAAGAAATTATTTTGACTCCCCAAGCTCACTTACATGGGTGAAGTCTCACTCAGATTATCTACTTCAAGGTATCTTAAAAAGATTGGAATTGTATTCTTTTTCTATATTAAGCATTAGACATTGATTTAATTGATGTCCTAAATTTATGAACTTCAAATCATTGATTGAACACAACATATATCCAATTACTATTAGATGTTGAATACATCACTTTCACCGAACACCTGATATTGTGTGCAACATTTGGGGATGTCGCATAAGATGTATTTAACATAACCCTTATTTTATACAAATCTCTACTAATTTTTGCAACTACAATAAAGTGTTCACTTGGTATTTCTATATTAAAAAACACCTTATATTAAAGATTAGATGTTTTAAATTATTTCGCGTGTAAATCCTTTCTGTGGAAGAGAAATTGAATCTTCGATGACAATTTCTTAAGGATTCCATGGGGGTAGCTGACTACTTTTAGGACTTCAAAACCCATCATTCTAGTTTCGAATGTGTCTTCATCGGTGCACACACAATTATTTATGAACAACGAAAAAAAATTACGTCCCATTGGTAGTGTAAGAATCGTCCATACAACCTCATATTTCTCACACATTTAGATATTCCACACACTATTTTCATTTTCCATATTTTGATGTAATGATCCCAAAACATACCATGCACACAAGTTTCAAAACCAGATTCAATCTTCTATTCAAATCCCTTTTCCAAAAAAAAAATTCTATATTCCAACATTGGGATAAAAAATTTGGAAAACACTATGAAACAAAACTATCTTTAATACTATTTTCCACTTGAACTGTATAATCTCCTTCCATTCAAACATCCTGATTCTAAAATTATGAAGGAAAAAAACAAAAAACATACTCCATTTCCAACAAAAAACATCCTTTCTTCCAACACTAAGAACTACGAATCTTTAGAAAATATTCATCTCAATTGATTTAATCACTATACGAGCTTGATTTCTTAGCTAGTGCCAATTAATAATAAATTTTGGAAACATAATCAACCTCCACTGAATTGTTTTCATCCTATTTTTCATAAAAGAGAATATCCAATAAATCTTATCCCTTGAAATAAAAAATATCATCTTCAACAATATATTTATGAGTTGGGAAGTTCTTTCATCCAACATGACATAACCTATGATTGTTTTCTTAGACAATACCTAATCTCCCAATATCCGTGAATAATATAGGTCAATAAAATGTAGATTAAAATTTATTTTGTGTATCAATTTTCTTATATAACAGAATTCCTATTGAAAGGAGTGATAAATCCATAAAATGGTAAAAATTACTTCTTCAGGAACAAACCTCCTTAAGATCCCATCATTAATCACCTTAAATATCAAAAGGGTCATCCCAAAAATAATACATATGTTTAGATATAAAAAAATTCCATTGATAATTTTAAAATTAATTGTGAATTAGTCCTGAAAATATGAAATTAAAATTATCTACCTACCAAATATATTTTTTAATAGAGAGAGTGAGTAGGTTTTCCTCATGAATTTAATAATTTATATCCCTAGTATCATCAAACTGGGTAATAGAAAACCTAAACAGATGTTCTACAAAAACATTATTAGCCTACTATTTATCACTGATATCCAAATAAAAAAATAAAAAAATAATATCTATATAATTCACTTAGTTAATTCCTCTCTTTATGAAGGTATTTGAAAAATAATGGACGGATAAACAATGAGATTAGAACATACAAGGTACTACCTAATAATTTTTAGATAAAAAATTTTCTTGAAATTCCTTCCCATTATTGGTGTAATTTTATTAAGAATCATATAGAGGACTACAAGAATAATTTGATACACAGTACTTTTTATATATTCTACGTCCAGAAATATACCCAAAAACCCCATCGCTAGCATTAAAAATTGTTTCAAAAAGTAATTTTTAATCCAGTGTAGTGATGATTGGTGATGAATTATATTTTTGTTTATGGAAATGAGAGATCACAAAACATTTACCTCAAACAATAAGGGTATATAATTATTAAATAATGAACACATGTTATTTGTATGGTTTGAAAAATATTTCAAAAAAATAGTTTAAACATTCATTTTCTATAATGCTACTAACACACATGAAATATTTAGGGGGGAAATGTTATGAATCACATTAATCATGGAATTCTATATACAAATTCTCCACCTATACACATAATATACAGTAAATATCCCTTTAGTGACCATGAACATTTTTTCAATTAAATGATATCAAATTTTATCTCTAAAAATATCTCTAAAACGAATTCATGATTTCCTGATCATATTTTAAAAGTGAACTGAATGTGGGAAATGAATCTAAATGGACCTCAATAATCCACTCTATAATTTCTAAAATGTCAGCCATCATGAAGCCTTGAAGGTTGGTTATGTAAAAATTTAACCCAAATGGAATTTGGAAGTATGAAAATGTTCTAAATAACAACAAGAAGATTGTTTTTTCATGGTATTATACCACTATAAAGACTAAGTTATGATGAGAATAAATATCCATAAAATAAAATTATTCCACTACAATATTATATCTAAAAATTTAATTGGGATATTATATATTTTATTATTATAGAATTCATATTCCTTTCATATATACAAACACATGATTAAGTAGATTTTTGGACATGAATGTTAATCATTTGTTCATCAGTCAAAATATTAAATCCACTATTCATTGGTACAACATGGACTAGATATACCCATGAATTTTCAGGAATAAGGGGGATAATTCAATTATAATGAGGCGTTATAACATCTTATCTTGCAACCTCATTCATGTTTTGGATCAGGCTCTTTTAACATGAAAGCCTTTTTTTTGGTTCAGATACCAAATAATATTAAACATGTATAAAGAATGTACAATCCCTATAATGTCACATTTGGACAAAACTAGTGTCGTTTTAAAATATTCCAGAACACTCAAAAATATTTTTTCTTGGATATATTTTTTGCAGTCAACAAATGAACCAATAGTGTTGAGATTTCAAGTATAAATAACTCTTTCAAGTGTTATTTAAATAGTTTAAGATTCATATTTGGTGCATGTTGAAACAATGGGATACTCTTATTCCTAGGAGTCCCAAGGTCATTAATTGGATTTTTAATATGTATTTGAATATGTGATATATTTTTATTTTTATAATTAGTTTTAAATTTTCCATTACATCTATCCATGTGAATAACCAATTCAAATGAGTATCCAAATCATATTTGATTATATTTATCAATGCACAATAATATAATTATTTTAAACCTCCCTAAATGTTATCAAATTGTTTTAGCCTAATAGTACAAGGAAAATTAGTCTCATGTTATCTAAAAAATTATTCATGTCCAGACACTAAAAATTCATCTTCAAATCCACACATGATAATAAGAATATAATTGTTTTTAGTACCTAGAGAATTTTACATATTCTCAAACTAATAAGTATCAATATAATGTGAAAAATATTTTTATACATCAAATGTAATTTAATAAGTTGAGTAATTTCTATCTGATTTCTCTTGATATAATAATTTCATTAACATTAAAAAAAATTTCCATGAGTAGTTATCAAGTTATATTGGTTCTTTTACATTTTTTAAACACATGGAATTCCAGTTATTTATAAATAAATTTAAAAATCAACTGACCATTTGAGTTATCTATAATAACTACAATAATTACCATTAATGGTCTTCTTATAATGATGGGGGCATTTTGGTCACAGTAATTTCAACCAATAATTATATATTTTGAAAAAACCATCTTAATAACTATAACTATAATTTAACAAATTATTATTATGGGGTGAGTGAAATATAGGTCAATTATATATCGAATAAACATGGTAGGTTTCTACTCTCCTAATAGAAAATATTGAAATATAATTAATGGAATAAGATTTATATTAACACCTAGATCATAAAAAAAATTCACTATATATTCCATTAAAAGTATGTAAGGACAAAAATAATTATATATTTTGGTTTTAGATGGATATTATTTTGATGAAAACACATTACACTTTAGTGAGGCTATAAGTGGAAATATCTTCATGTTTAATATTTTTTAATAAATTCTATTATATTGACTCTAGATGTGAAATAATTACAATCATGGCTTCAATGAATGGAATATTGACTTTGATATTGTTTACATAAAAGTGTAATCTTAGTGTTTTATGTTCATTATCATTTTTTAATCCTATGAGTTAAATTTATTTGTGGGGCATAATTGTTTATATTAATTTGTTTCTTATCAAACGCTATATTATTTCATTTCATGTTATACTTTTTCTAGTTTATTATCTTGTTTCTCTAGGGAAGTAATTTTGTTATCAACATTTTAGTGATTTTATCATCAGTTCTAAATTGAGTTTTATCATGTTCTCTATTAATAGAATATCCATAATTTTCAATTTTTACTCGCTTAGAGACATTTAAATCATCTCATTGAGTTCTTGAACATGTTCTTATTATGACTTATATTACATTCTCCCAATGGTTTATTTTTTTTATACTTGGTTGTTCTCGATTTTCACTAATAGCTAACTCCATATCCATTTGGAATATTTTAATATAAACTTTTCTCATTTAATTTTTAAAATTATATTTATATGATTCCCTATTATATTTGTACTAATAATCACGAGTATATAATAAAGAATGATTTTTTACATTAATAACTCATTATTCCAATGATAATTTGTGGTTTGACCTCTTTATTGGTTTTGATAAAAAAGTAATATAATGTTATGAATAACATAGAGTAGCTATTTTTCAATACACCCCCTAATAATTTAAATAATGGATGGAATGATCTATATAACCATGATTCTAATTATTTTATGATGGTCAAATTTTGATTTAGGCCAGTGAAAATAAAAAACAAAACTATAATTTTTGCCAGGTTTGGAAGGCATGTAAATGTTAGGAAAAAAACAAAAAGAATGCCCATATCTGCCAAAAATGTTCTACTACTCCATAAGTTAATTCAATTTTCTAATATTATAGAATCCAAAATCAGGATCATATTTTTTATTTATTTTTTTTCTTTAATCTAGGGTCCTCCATCAAGATAATTTAGCTTCAGAATTTACAGAATGTGTGTTAGATATTTTTCAATGCTATTTAGTAATTATATATGTGAGATCCCAAAAAATGGATTGGTCAATAAGAGTTTTATTATAATCGGAAATTCCGTTGTAGAAGGCGTCCATTAGGAAATGTGGAGAATACTGGTGGTTTGTAAATTTTCTATAGAGACCCCTTAGCATATCCAATGTCTCTTGGATCACCACACCATATTCTTGAATAAACATGATGATTAAATAGATAATATATATAGTCAATATCCTTGGATATAATTTCTTGATGGATGAATGAAACAAAATATTCCACATTTCAAAGACTTCCTAATAAAAATTTTGAGGCCACTATCTCATATTTTTCTTCAAGAAATATGGAAATATCAACAACTTCAACTCCTCCTCACTATGATCACTAAGAAGAATTTTAAATATGACACTATAAAAAGTATTGAATGTAGTCTAATCGGCCGTAATTGGTCAAAACATTATTATATATTTTATTTACCAACATAGAATATAGTATTTCATAGTTTCTTGAGAGGGGTTGCAATATAATTTATAATGGATTTCTAGACATAGTAAGGAATTGGTACACTCTAAGGCAATGTGTCTATCCATCAGGTTCTGTAATTTGAGATGGAATAACGTTTCCTGAAATTCTTATGATATCCATATGATCATCTATTTTTTATTTTTATTTTTATTTTCAAAAATCATATATTTCTATTAAATTTAGGGATTAATGATTCTAGCTTATCAAAATATGATCTTGTGAACATGAAAAAAAGAAGACTCATATATTTAATTTAAAAATAGAACCCATATATTTTAATTTATTTATATTTCAAAACAACTCTTTTCAAATAAAATTTATCAGATTTATTTAATTTTTATTTTTATTTTATTTTATTTTTCAATGTTTTATAATGTAAATACATGAATCCATACATCTAAAATGATTACAAAAACATGATTCATTATCATTGAAATGTTCTTATTTTATCATTTTTATCCCCTACAAACTATTATTTCAGTAATGAGCATGGTGTCAAACCCACAAGGAGGGAAATAATAAATTTAAAATAATAATTTAAAACATAGAAAAATAAATATAGAAAGAATAAATTTTATTTTTTAAGAGTTTATAATATATTTCTCTTTAAATAAATATAATCTCTTCAATAGCAGTATATATATAGAACTACCCGTTTAAAAGAAAAGTGATATAGTATATTATTATAAAATATTTTTTAAATTAGAGGGTATAAATAAGACTTAATAAATTATGAGATATATATGGTTTACCCATGTATAAAATATATTTATATGTTACCAATTGATAATAAATGAATATAAAACATATTTGAAAGTAAGATAAAAAAAATCTTAGTAAAAATGTTTTATGCATGAAATGTTCTTTTCTCTTAATAAATAAAATGAATCACTATTGGTGATTGAATTTAATTAAATTTATTTAATATCTATATTTAATAAAATATTTTTACCATTATATACCTTAATTTAGATGTTTAATAGTATTATTTATACTTTTATCAATAAAAATATATATTTTTTAAAACACAGGTTTCATCACTTATTCACTACATATTTTAAAATTATTGTTTCCCATTTTAGGTAATGTATTTAAATAAAAGAGCATAATTTATGAGAAAAATGTGCTCAAATTTTCATACAATAAATGTTCAATATTTTTATCAAAATTTAATTTATTTTATAAATAATGAAAAATACTAAATGTTAATCAAAACTAAATTTTTATTTTAATAATATTGTAAGATACATTTGAATTTTAAATGGTTTATAAAATAAAATTAAAGTATTAATATTATTATTTGTACAATTTATGTAAATGAGATCAATTTTATTATAAAATTTGATATAAAAAATTTAAATTTCTGAAAACTTTTTCATTGGAATGCCATTATTCATCACACTTGCTGGTGTAATTTCAATTTAAATAATTCCACTTATATGAATATAATTTTGTAAAATGGTTTCCTTATTTAAAATTATAATAATATGGAACAAGGTCAATATAATTTCTGGTCATAATTAATATATAAAATTGTAATAATTCTTTACTCTGGCTATGGATAATACATGTTTACCTTGTTGTTAAACCAAATGATAAGAGTATGTTTCCAATATAACATATTTAAATTATATTCACTAAAAATTTATTAAGAATATCAGATACCTCATTTAGTTCTATATCCATTTGTATACCTTTTTCTTTTTTAATACACATTTATTTTTTATTCTTTTAAAAACTTCCTTGTGGTAATGCTCCCCCTACTATAAAAGAAGACCCCACCCTTGTCCTCTACACACATCAAGTGAGTTTTTTATCAAACAATATCCTCCTAAATATATTACATACATCCCTACACATGACTTAGAGTCCCTTTTTCATAAAATCATACTAGGAAGGCTTTAGGTATATTCATAATGAATTTGTTCAAATAAGATGTATATATCTTAACCATGAATTTTATTATTACTTATTTTCTATATCCTGGTCAATTTAATTGACCAGGATGAAATAATATTAATAATATATTACATATAGTAATTTATTATTATCATAATTGAATAACATGTAAACATGTACTCTTCCATCCAATGGGAATCAAAATTGTTGATTGTATCTATGTAAAACTACTACCAAACAAAGCAATTATTTTTTTCCATCACCATCTCACAGGCCTGAATATAATGGTGGAGAAAATGAATATATATGAAATTTATTCCATAATTATACTTTAATAAGTATGATATCACATATAACTTCTTACCCTAGGAAAATTTTAGTGTCAACCATGTGTAAATGTGCTCTGCCACCATGAAGGTGTGTGTTTTCCTTAATATTTTAATTTAATTTTGATAGTAATAAGGAACCATTTAATGGTCATCTCTGAAATCTATAATATCCATGTAATGTGTAATTTATTTAGTCATCATTAAATATTATGAATGACTCTATATTTAAATATAAAATGAATTTATATGATAACTATATCTTGATTATTATAATTGAGATGATGGATCCATGATTTATGTACAAGTACAATCACCATTGAATCAAAAAATGATATTTAAAAAAATTTCATACTAATTGGGACCATGATATTGATAATGGATTGTTAATAAACTGGTGAAAAATGGTTATAAGTAAATCATCTTTGATATGATATATATTATTATGACTCTAGGGTTGTTTTATAATAAATCTATATTTAGTATTCCAAAAGTTAAACAATGTAAAAATTAATTCATAAATCTAGTAATGGATTTTCTTCTCAAATATATGATTGTGGGACACATACCATATTAACCCGCAATTTATTTTATGCGGTTTATATGCTGTAAATAAATTTATATTATCATAATTCTCATAAAAAATTTTGGATATTAATTTATATCTATATATATTGTAATCAAAGGGCTTATGATTCAAAAATTACCAATTTTGTAAGGGTTTTATGTTACAATATCATTGTTTATGGCGATTGATTATTATTATGTTTCCAATGATGAAATTCCATTATTCAACTATAAAAAATTTAATGTTTTTTATACTATATGTATTTATTCATAATAAATGTTTTAATACTATTTTCCTTTCATCGTGTACATGTGAGACCAAATGAGTTTTTATGGAAAATCATATTTATTTATTTTTTCAGTAATAAAATCTTTTTTATTCTATACAAATAATATACAACTATGATTTTATGAATTAGTTTTAATCCATTATTTTTTTTAAATACATTTTTATATATTTTTAACATTATAAAAAATCATTTAAAATGAGTCATCCTTTTGTTTTATAACGAAGTAATATTAAGATTTTCCTAGAAATGGGACTGTAATCATTGTTTTAACATAAAATGAATGAATTAAATTTCACATCATCATTAACACTATATTATTTAAAAATATAATTATAATTTTAAAATTTTATTTTAAAATAAAACAATTTCTTAAAATTTACAAATTTTTTAGATTTCAATATATTTATTTCAATGTGAAAAAATAATTCTCCTTAAGAAATATTCTATGTAATCTTTAAAATCCTTTTCTAATATATGAAAAAAATGATGTTACTTAATATTTCATATGGATATAATCCAATGATACCATCCTTATTATTTCAATAGAAGTTCTATGGATATGATGAAATGGTCACTATGAAACCTATCATGCTACCATAGGTTATGTTGTGATAAATTGATGAAATCATTATGAAACTCATTTATTTTTCATGGCTTATGCTATGCTGTTTATCATACCCATTTTATTTTACTGAGATATTTTATGATAAATGATTTTGATCTTATGGAAAACATATCCATGAATCTCATTATGTTTTGGGTGGGATTAGATTTACATATCCCTTTAATTCATTAGGTTGTGAAGGATATGTAATGAGATAATTATTACTGGAATAAAATGTGAACCTAGTTAAGAAAGGGACTAAATCGATAATAAAATAAATGAGAGTGATCCTTGAATAATATTATTATTAAGGTAGTGAACCTAATACACTATTATAGTATTTGTAGCAATCCCTACATAATAATGATATCATTTTCAATGATTTCATATGTGTCTCAAATCTATGTATTATGCCAAAGTTATACACTCATGTGTCATGTTCATTGATCTATTTTTTATTTATGTCATACAAACTACCATGATTTATTCATTGACTAATGATTATGATCTATGTTTTGGAGGGTGGGGTATTAAAATTTTATTCTTATGTTCTTGTACCATTATCATTATATTTGGAATAATTGATAAATAATATCTCTTTTATTACCCTTACTATGATTCTGAGATCACCCATTTCTTATGTTTCCATTCCCAATCATATAAAGAATTGTATTTTGTATTATATTTCTTGGAAGGGTTCTAATTACGAAAAAAATAGTGGGATATAATGTTGATCATGTAAAAACCTATTGTTTATGTATCCAATTATACAATGAATCTAAACCATTACGGTATTATTGTGCATTTTTGTAAAATGAAATGAATATTTTTATGTTAATATATAATAACTATGTATGAAATTTATGTGTCTCTAATTTTTTTATTAGAGGATAATTTTATTTAACCATCATAAAAAGGGTGGTAAGGCTTTACTAATAACCATAATTATTATTCAAAATATAGTATCGTGTTCAATGATATCGTAAATAAAAGTGTATGGTTTTCTTATAAAACATCCATTTGTGGATACTATTATTACATGTGGTTTTTTCATAGAATAATCAAGGGGTAATAGCCAAAAATGGAGTAGTATGAGTATATCTAATCCATCATTCTGGTGCATGGTGAATTCTACCTTACTATGCACCAGTTTTGACAATATTTGGGGATATTCATAGGTCAATTGACATTTTCATTATGAATCATCATACATGATTCGAATAAGTAATGATCATGTATGAATTATTTAAAACATATGATATGCATTGTTTAAAAGAGATCTCCTTGATTTGGAAATCCTATAAATGGAGTTTCATGATTAATTGGATTCCCAAAATGATTGTTGTTCCTAATACAATGTTTTTTGGTTTCAGTCAATGTTTAGAACCTGAAGTGATCTTATTAGTGGTGAATGTGATGGAAAATGAAATGATATTCCACCAACGAATCAAAATGTTATAGAGATGGAATGAAAAAAAGTGTCTCCATCCTTCCACATCTTTTTAAAGGTATGAATCATGCTAAACATCCAAATATAAAATAGAGATACAATCATTATGTTGAGTACTTTTTGAGGAAACATCCATCTTTATTGAGTGAATTCAACAATATTTTTTTTCAAAAAATGGATCAATAACATAGAAATAATATTATCGATTATTTAGGTATTGGATAATTACAAACTCATTTTAACAGTGATTCATTTGAAAGGTGAAGTGAATTAATTTAGAGATCTTATAAAAAATAATATGAAATTGGAAAAAAAATTCGTGGTATGGGATGAGTTTAAAAAACTATTTTTTAATAAGTACAGTCATCAAATTATTCATATGAAAAAGGAGAAGGTATTACTTGACCAAAACCATAAGGATGATGGATTATTTGGTTACAATAACGAAAATATTAAAATACATGTGATCTATCTATATCATTTTATAATGAAACCTGATTGTAAGGTTGATTGATTCTTATGTAGATTAAATCTGAGTCCTTAAATGGTGTTATTCATAAGTGACTATATTATATTTGATGAAATAAATATATGTGCATTCGAATTTCCAAATAGAGATTTGAGTTACCAATAAATACCATGTTTATTATATGAAATGAATGATTTAATTAAATTTAAACTCTAAATTCTATGTAGAGATGAAATTATTCTTTTATCTATGCTAAAACTGTCTTATGAAAAATTGAGGAATTTTTTTATGAGGACTGGTAAAACTGTTGTGGAATGGAAGGTCATCGGGTAATTAAATGTTGATGTTTTGGGAATAAGTTAACTAATGGTTAAAATGGAGAGAAATACCTACATAATACACCACCAACAATATAGTGTTTCAAATGAATGTTGTATACACATATTGATAATAAATTATCAAATCATAATATTAATAATGATGATTGACATTAGCATCATCCTATGATGAAAGAAGAAGTTAAATATCATGTGATAAATATTTTTGTATAGGGGTATGATAAAAACATGGTGAAAGGTACACATACGATGAACACTACAATTGATAATTTAATATTTGACTCTAGATATATACACACATTTATATGTTAATAATTTTACATTGGAATAAAATTTTCATCCTAGTGATTAGATATTAAAATAGAGTTCAAAACCCCAAATGAAATGATGATATCATCCCCATTCTATTATTCTTCTCTAGTTGAAGAAGATAGTAATTTCCTTCCAGAATATTATTTTATTCTCCCTATCATTGAATTTAATGTTATGTTAGGAATGATATAGATTTCTATAAATAAATCTAAAATGAAATGTCGATGAAGGGATGTATCATTTACGATTCCACACCATCCTATGATCTACATTTATGGCAGTGATAAATATAAGCATCCTATCGAAACAGTATCTATTATATGGGTTCTCATTCCTATTCAAATGTAGTATTTGTCACATTTTTTTGAGAAGAAAATGAAAATATATTTTATGTCAATTCTGAGAGTTTGTTAATTTATTTCCAAATTCTCTTCTTATTCTTACATATAATCTTAAAGATGAGTTCCATATAGAGCTCATTCCCAATGATACATTAATTTTCAATTAACCAATATTGAATGTCCCTAATTGATTTGTAAGAATCTAAGAAGATTCCATAATGGAATCTTGAGAAGTGTTTGTTTTGTCCATGACTTTCAACTTTGGGTGTACCTATTCTTTCTGTAAATTCCTTCAAAATGTCCAAGACTAGGTTGAACCCCCTCGTACCAAATTTAATTATTAAAGATAATAGTCACAACAACACAAGATGAGATTACAATGTCTAGTGAAATTGGTGCCACATGCATCTGCATCAAAAAGCTGTGAAACTAATTATAGAGCCAAAAAAGACCATTCTGAGCATCATTCCGCAATGCCCTTCTTTTCTAGAGCATCAGCAACCTAGTTCACCTCCTTGTACACATGTTTCACAACAAGTTTAAGACCACACATAGGAGGAAAACATTCAACCCACACTGGAAGCATCATCAATGGTACATTTTTCGACCCACGCTAGAAGCATCATCCATGTAGGAGGTAATGGAGTTATTATTTTTTCATATAAACAACAAATAATGAGGACGTGGGAGATTAAAATAACTTGAAAGGGGGGTGAAATTATTACATCTTTTTTAGGTGTTTCTTATTGAGTTGATCAAAAGGGATCCTTAGGATGGATTTATGATCAAATTAAGGACTCTAGGATGATGTGAGAGAAGTTTGGAGGATATTTGGGTATGGTATAGCCGATCAAATGGGCATTGGAGTTATGATATTAAGAAAAGGGGAAGTTCCTTTTTATAAGAGGGGTGTTGATCAGTTTAGGAGAAGATTAAAATATTTATTTATTATTCGATTATATTTGGTTTATAATGGCTCCAATAGAATTTATTTCGAGCCTTAGGTGGTTATGTGTCAAAATCCATTCAACCAATAGGTTTAATTCATGTTTAGGTTACCATTTTAACCTTATCATTTGGTTTTAATTCTTAGTTAAATAGTTTATCTTTTATCATGTCTTCGTGTATTCTTACACTATATGGTTAATAAATTTACTCTAAACATCCAGGAGACCCTAAATTTTTTAATTAATGATATATATAATATTATTTAATTCCTTTGGCTAATACATATATTTTTGGGAATATTATATCAACCAATAATATTGTATTTGTTTTAAAAATTAATTTATGAAAATTTTGACACTATTTGGTATTTTGTTTTTCTGAAATTCATAAAAAATTTATCGCTTCAAAAGAAATTTATCTAATCAACCATAACAAGTCATTTTAACCTATAAAATTAATGTTCGGCATCAAAACCTTTAAATTATATTTATTTTAATATTTGCAATTTATACTATTTTAATATTTCAATAAGGAGGTAATTACTAAATCATCATTGTGTCATAAAGAAATTTAATTATTTAAACTCTAAAAATTATAAATAAAATACCATTATGTATGAAATCATTTTATCTTTATAATTAACATTTATAGTCGAATTTATCTTATGTATAACCCTATAATAAAAATGTTTTTTTAATAAACATTTAATATACACTTTTAACTCTTCTTTAAATATAATTATAATAAATGTCCTAATCTTATCCAAATCGACATAAAGGATCGTATTTTATTCCAAAGGTTGTTTTTGGTCGAATTACATTTATCCAATAGAATTGGGACATGTGTATGTGTAATTATAATATCATTTTTATAGTTAGTTACCAAATTTACTATTAACTGCGGTAAAGAAAAGTCAAAAGATAATATTTTCCAAGAATTATTTTATTATTATTCAATCACATTTTACTTTATGATATCAACCGTTTCTCTTGAAATTTTTAAAATTCAAATCACAGAAGTGGTAAAATTATTATTTATTCAAATTTGGTAATGTGCCTAGAAGCGGGGTAAAAGAGGTTAAATAGTTCAGTAAAATTTCAAACATCTAATTTTATTATAAAATGACTACAATGAATTACATTAAACTTATATAGGAATTAAATACCTATTTTTATTTAAAATTAATTTAAAAAATATATATATTTTTATATAAAAATTTGGTTTTAAATAATAACACTGTGTTTTTCAATATTCTTCAAAATTTGAATTTTTTAAAAATAAATATTAAAAATTTATCCAAAGTAAATTTTTATATCCTGCCTCTAAAGAAAATTTAGTTTCATTAAATTGAATATATAAAAGAGTAAAATATTGGGTTTTAAAAATGGTTCTCCATTAAATGGTGGTAAAATATCATTTTTTGAAAAATACTTCTTTTATCTGAAAAAATGAATTTTTTCTTATATTATGTCTAACAAAAACATAATATGGATGTTAAATTATATAGAGTATATAAGATTCAAAATGCATTAATACTATTAATAACCTATTTTTAACGGTTACTTTGGTATCTTGGGGTGCGCTCGAAATCAGTGTTGCATTTAGCGCAAGCTATTGAATCCCTTTAATGAGGTAATGTACTATGAAATCTTGGGGTGTTACATTACTAGTTCTAGAATGCAAGAGTTTATTCACAATCATTATGTGATATACACACTTCATTTATAGGAATTCATGGATAGTTCACTTCATCCCTCATATAACTTTTGTTGACTCCCCTAGATCAGAAACGTGGGTGAAATCTCACTCATATTATCAACTTCGAGGTATCTTCAAAAGATTGGAATTTTAGTCTCTATCTATATTCATTATTAGACATTTATTTCATATATGCCCTAAATTGATGCACTTAAAAACACTAATTGAACACACCATATATCTAAAAACTATTTGAAGCTCAATAATCCTCTTGCACATAGCACCAGATATTGTGCGCAACATTTGGGATTGTTTCATAAGATGTCATTAACACAAACCGTATTTTCCAAAAACCACTAATAATTTTCACAAATACACTAAAGTGTTCAATTGGTCTTTTCAATCTAAAGGAACACTTTACATGTAAGATTAACTCTTTTAAATTATTTCATGTGTAAATCTTTTGTGTGGAAGAGAAACGAGATCTTCGATGAAAATTTCTTAAGGATTCCATGGCGGTAGCTGCCTATTTTTAGGCCTTGAAAAACTGTAATGCTAGTTTCTAATGAATCTCCATCGGTGTGCATAAGATTATTTACAAACATAGAAAACACATTTCGACATCCCATTGGGTGTGTAAGAATCATCCATAAAACCTCATATTTATCACACCTTTATATCTAGCAGACACTATTTTCCTTTTCCATATTTTGATATAATGATCCCAAAACATTCCATGGACACAAGTTTCAAAACTAGATTCATAATTCTATGCAACTCCCCTTTATAGAAACATTTTTTAGCATATTCAAACATTGGGAAATGTTTTTTGGAAAACACTACGAAACAACACCACCATTAATATTATTTTCCACTTGAACTGTATGATCCCCTTCCATTAAAAAATTTTGATTCTCCCATTAGGATAGAAAATAAACACAAACCATACTATATTTCAAACACAAAACTGTCTTCTATCCAACACTAAGATCTTCAAATCATTAGAAAATATTCATCTCAATGTATTTAATCACTATTCGAGCATGATTTGTTGGCTAGTGACAATTAGTAATACATTTTGGAAACAAAATAGACTAAAAAATAATTTTTCTCATTATATTTTATATAATGTAGAATATCCCATAAATATAATATCCCATAATCAAAAATATCATCTTCTGCCACATATTTATGAGTTGGAACTTTCTTTATTCAAACATTACATAACCTCTGATAATTTGCTTAGCACATACCAAATCTCCCAATATCCTTGAATAATATAGGTCAATAAATTATAGATTGAAATTAATTTTGGTGTATCCCTTTTCCTATATAATTTCCATTATAAGGGAAGTAGTGATAAACAAATAAAATGGGAAAAATCGCTTATTCTGGATGAAATATCCATAAGATTCCATCATTAATCCCTTTAAATATCAAAAGGGTCATCACAAAATTAATACTTAAGTTTAGATATAAACCTATTCTATTGATAATTTAAAAAATCATTGGGAATTAATCATGAAAATATGAAATTGAAAATATCTACCTACTAACTAGATTTATTAATAGGGACATTGGGTAACATTTCCTCAGGAAAAGAATAATTAATATCCATAGTATCATCCACCCAGGTAATAGAAAACCTAAACAGATGGTCTGAAAAAACATTCTTAGCCAATTGATTATCACTAATATCCAAATAAAACACTAATAAAAACAACATCCATATAATTTTCCTAGTTAATTCCTTTCTCTATGTATATAAATAAAAAATAATGGTTTGTTAAAACTATGAGATCAGAACATACAAGGTACTACCTAATCTTTTTTAGAAAAACCATCATATAGAAATTCCTTCACATTAGTGGTCTAATTTGATTGAGAATCATATAGATGACTACAAGAATAATTTTACACACATTAGATTTTATATCATCCACATCAAGAAACAATCCGAAAACCCCCATCTATAGCATTACAAATTTTCTAAAAATATAATTTCAAATCTAGTTTTTTGATGATGGGTGGTGAATTGTATTTCTTTTTAGGGAAATTAAAAAATTACAAACATTTTTACTCAATCATAAAGGCTATATAATTATTCAATAATGAACACAAGGGATTATTAATTATTGCAAAATATTTCATAAAAATAAGTTAAAAACATTCATTTTCTATAATACTACTGACACACATGACATTTTCGGGAAGTAAAAGTTATGAATCATATTAATCATTGAATTTTATACATAAATTCCCCTCGTATTCACATTATATCCAATAAATATCCCTTTTGTGACCAATAATATTTGATTCTCTTAAATGGTAAAAAAATTGTCACTTAAAATATCTCTAAAATAAATTTATGATTTCTTGAACAACTTATAAAAGTGAAAAAAATTATGGAAAGGAATAAAAATGGACCCCAATAACCATCTCTACAATTTCTAAAATGATAGCCATCATGAACACTTGAAGTTTGGTCATGTAAAAATTTAATCAAAATGGATTTTTAAAGTTGGAAAATGTTCTAAATAGGAATGTGAAGATAGTTTTTTCATGGTATTCTACCACTATAAAGATTTGATTTCCATGAGAATAAGAATCCAGAAAATAAAATAATTATTTAAAATTATGCCATACATTATTATATCTAAAAAATAAATTGGGAAATAATATTTTTTTTATAATTATAGAATTCAGATTCCTTTTATCTATACAGAAACTTGATTTAGTAGAATTTCAATCATGAATGTTAAGCATTTGTTCATCAGTCACAATATCAAATCCTTTTTTCATTGGTACCACATGGAACAGATAGACACATGAACTGCCAAAAATAATGGGGATAATTCCATTATCAAGAGTCTTTATAACCTCTTATATTGCAACCACATTCATGATTTGGAACATTCTCTATTAACCCACAATTCATTGTTTTTGGTTTGGGTCCACAATAATATTAAACTTGTAGAAATAATGTATAATACATCTAATTTCTGATTTGGACCAAAATTGTGTATTTTTAAAATTTTCCTGAACACTCAATAAAATTTTATCTTTGTTATATTTTTTTCAGTCAAAGCAATTACAAGCAGTGTTGAGCTTTCAAATAAAAATAATTCTTCCATGTGTTATTTTAATATTTTAAGCTTCGTATTGGGTTCCTATTGATATAATGAAATACTCTTACTTCTAGTAGGCCCAAGGTCATCAATTTATTTTTTAATATGTGTTTGAATATATGATATATATTTATTTTTATAATTAGTTTTACATTTTCCATCACAATAATTCTTCAGTAGAACCAATTCAAATGAGTATACAAATCATATTTTAGTATATTTATTAAATTGCAATAATCTAATTATTTTAAATATATCCTTAAATGATATCTAATTGATTTAGCCTAATATTACAAGGGTTGTTAGTATAATTTTGTCTAAAAACTTATTCATGCCTAGACACTAAAAATTCATCTTCAAAGCCATTAATGATAATAGGAACATAATTGTTCCTAAGAACTAGATAATTTTATAGATTCTCAATCTAATATCTCTCAATATAATGTGAAAAATGTTTTTTACATAAAATATAATTTAATTAATTGAGAAATTTATATCAAATTTATATTCATATAATAAGTTGATTAGCATTAATATTTTTACCCTTGAGTAGTTCTCATATAATATAGGTTTTTTACATTTTTAAACACATGGAATTTGTCTTATTTACCAATAAATTTAAAAATCAGCTGACCCTTTGAGTTATCTATAATAACACCAATAATTTGTGTTAAAGGTATTCTTATAGTTATGGTGGTCTTTTGGTCACAGTACTGGTCAATATTAATTATATCTTTTTGAAAAACCATCTTACTAACTATAACCAACATTTAACCAATTATTCTTATCGGTTCAGTGAAAAACATGTCAAATAAATATAGAATAACAACAGTTTGTTGCTACTCTTCTAAATGAAAATATTAAAATAGAATTAATGGAATATGATTTATATTTACAACTAGATCATAAATATTGTTTAGTTGTTCACTATATATCCCTTTAAATGTATGGAAGGAAAAAATCCATATATAATTTTGTTTTAGAGGTATATTATTTTGAAACACAACACTTCACACATCAGTGAGGCTATAAGTGGAAATCTTTTCATGTTTATTTTTTTAATAATATATATTATATTGATTCAAGATACGAATGAATTGGAATCATGGCATCAATGAATGAAATATTTACTTAGATATTCTTTACATGATTGTGTAACATTAGTGGTTTGTTTTAAAGATCCTTTTATAATCAAATAAGGGATTTTTATTTGTGGGGAATAATTATATATATTAATGTTTTTTCCATCAAACATTATATGTTTCCATTTCCCGTTATACTTTTTTCAGTTTTTTTAGCTTGCTTCCATTGGGGAAAAATTTTGTTTTCAACATTTTGATGACTTTATCATCAATTCTTAATTGAGTGTTATCATGTTCTATAGTAATAGAATATCCCTAATGTTTAATTTTTACTGTATTAGAGACATTTAAATCATCACATTGAGTTCTAAAAAATGATCTTATTATGACTACGATTACATTGTCCAGACGGATGTATATTTTTATACTTAGTTGTTCTCCATTTTCAATAATAGCTAACTACAGATCCATTTGTTATATTTTCAATTAAATATTACTCATTTCATTTTGAAATTATATTTTCATGATTCCATATTAGATTTTTGCTGATAATAATGATTATACATTCATGAAATATTTGTTTCATCCATAACTCATTATTCCAATTAGAATTTCTGGTTTCACCTCTTTATTGGTTTTGATAAAAAAGGTATATGATGTTATGAATAACATGGAGTAGCTATTGATTTATACACCCCCTAATAATTTAAATAATGGATGGTATGATCCATATAACCATGATTCTAATTATTTGAAGATGGCCATAGTTTTATTGGGGTTAATGAACATAAAAAAGAAAAACTACAATTTTCACCAGGTTTGGAAGGAATGTAAATGTTGGGAAAAAACACATCAAATGTCTATATAAGCCAAAATTTTCCACTACTCCATAATTGAATTATATTTCATGATATTATAGACTCCAAAATCAGCATAAATATTTCTATTTTTTTCTTTAATATAGGGTCTTCCATCAGGATAATTTATTTTGAGAATTTACCGAAGGTGTGTTATATATTTTTTGAAGTTATTTAGTAATTATATATGTGAAATCTGAAAAACTAGATTAATTAATAAGAGTTTTATTATAATGTGTAATTCCATTATACAAGGCTTCCATTTTGAGATGTGGAGAATATTGGTGGTTTGGATGTTTTCTATAGAGACCTCTAAATTCATCCATTGACTCATGGATCACCACACCCTCTTCTTGAATAAACATCACGATTTTATGCATAATATTTTTAGTCAACCTCCTTGGATATAATTTCATGATGAAATAATTAAACAAAATATTCCATGTTTCAAAGAATTCCTAATCAAATTGTAAAAACCATGATCTTCTATTTTTCATCATGAAATATGGAAATATCAACAACTTTAACTCCTCCTCGCCAAGATCACTAAGTGTAATTTTCTATATGACACTGTAAAATTATTTTATGTAGTCTAATGGATCTTAATTGGTCAAACAATTAAAATATTATAGAATTACCAACATAAAATATAGTATCACATAGATTCTTGAGAGAGATTACAATATAATTTATGAATGATTTATAGAGATAGTAAAGAATTGGTACACTCTAATACAATGTGTCTATCTATCAAGTTTTGTAATTTGAGATGGAACAAGGTTTCCTGAATTCCCTATGACATCCATATGATCTTCCATTTTTTATTTTTTTCCATTTTCAAAGCACATATATGTCTATTCAATTTTGGGATATATGGTTCTATCTTAAAAATATATTATCTTGTGAAAATGAAAAATATAAGACTCATATATTGAATTTAAAAATAGAAACCATATATTTTATTTTATTTATGTTTCAAAACAACTATTTTCAAATACATTTTATTATATTCAATTAATCATTATTTCAATTTTATTTTATTTTTCAATAATTTAGAATTGAAATATATGAATCACTATCTCAAAAATTATTACAAAAACAAGATTCATTGTCATTGAAAAGATCTTATTTTATCATTTTTTATCCCCTATAAACTACTATATCAGTAATGAGTATGGAGTCAAACCCACATAAAGGGGAATAATATATTATGAAACGAATAATTTAAAACATATTAAAATAAATACAGAAATAATTAATTTTAATTCCTAATAGTTTATAATATCTTTCTCTTTAAGTAAATTTAATCTTTTCAATAGATTTACATACATAGAACTATAAGTTTAAAAGAAAAATGATATAATATACAATTATAAACAATTTTTTAAATTAGAGGGAATGAATTAGAATAACTAAATTATAAAATATATATTGTTAAACCATGTATAAAATATATTCATAGGTTACTAATTGATAATAAATGAAAATAAAACTAATTTTAGTGTAAAATAAATAGTTTTTAGTAAAATAGGTTTATGCGTGAAATGTTCTTTTCTATAAATAAATAAAAAGAATAACAATTAATGAGTGATTTTAATTAAATTTTTCTAATATATTTATTTAATAAAATATTTTATGTATCATATACCTTCATTTAGGAGATTGATAGTATTAATTATAATTTTATAAATAAAAATATACTTTTTATAAAAAAAGGATTCATCACATTTTCCTTACATATTTTAAAATTATTTTTTTCATTTTAGGTAATGTATTTGAATAAAAGAAAATAATTTATGACATCAATGTTCTCAAATTTTCTTAACATACATTTTCAATACTTTTATGAAAATGTATATTATTTGATAAATAATGAAAAATAATAAATGTTAATTAAAATTACATTTTTATTTTAAGAATATAGAAATACAAATTTGATTTTTAAATTGTTTTAAAAATAAAATTAAATAAGTAATATCATTATTAATTCAATTTATGTATATGGGATCAATTTTATGATTAATTTTGACATAAAAATAAATTAAAATTAAGAAAAGCTTTTCATTGGAAATTCATTATTCATCGCACTTGCATGTATGATTTCAATTTAAATTCTTCCACATATATGAATATATTTTTTAAAATTTCAGCATTATTTATATTTATAATAATATGTAATAATCTAAATAAAATTTCGTGTCATAATGAATAGATAAAATTTTAAAAAAAATTAATGTGGTTTTGGATAATACGTGTTTACCTTGTTGTTAACCAAGTGATAAGAGTTTGTTTCTGATAGAATGTGATTAAATTATATTCACAAAAAAATTATTAAACATATGAGATACCACATTTAATTCTCTATCAATCTGAATTACTTTTTCTTTGGAGATACCTTTTAATGTTTTATTCTTTTAATAAATTCCTTGTGGTAACTCTCCCACTATTATAAATGAAGACCCATCCCTTCTCTTCTACAAACATCATGAGAATTTTATATCAACCAAGATCAACCTAAATATATTACATACATCCCTCCACATGACGTAGAGTCCCTTTTTATCTTTAAATCATACTTGGAAGGATTTAGGAGGATTCATAAATCAGTTGTTTGAAGATGATGTATAGTTCTTAACCATGATTTTTATTATTTTTTATTATTCTACATCCTTATCAATTTAATATACAAGGATGAAATAATGACAATAATATATTCCATATTGTAATTTTTTATTATGATAATTTAACAAAATTAATACATATCCTCTTCCATCCAATGTGAAAGAAAATCATTGACTGTATCTACTTAAAACTACTACCAAATAAACAAATTATTTTTTTTCAATCACCATCTCACATGGTTGGATATAATGATGGATAATATATATATATATATATATATGAAATTTATTAAATAATTATACATTAATAATTATGATATCTAATATAACTTCATCCCATCTGAAAATGGTAATGTTAACCATGTGTACATGTGGTCTGCCTCCATGAAGGGGTGTGTATTTCTTAATATTTTAATTTAAATTTTTTAGTAATAAGGAAATATTTAATCATTATTTATTGTATCCATAATCTCCATGTAATGTGTAAATTATTTATTCATCCTTAAATTTTATGAATGACCCTATATCTAAATATACAATAAATTTATCTAATAAGTATATCTTGATTAACATCCTTCATCTTATATGAACATGATTGATGTAAATGTATAATCACCATTGAATCAAAAAAAATATTTTAGACAAATTAAATACCAACTGGAACCATGATTTTGATAAAGGATTAATAATAAACTTTTGAATATGGTTATAAATAAATCACATATGATATGATATATATGATTATGATTCTAGGGTCATTTTATAATAAATCTATATTTAGTATTCAAAAGCATCAAGCACGTATAAATTAATTCATACCTCTAGTAAGGGATTTTCTTCTCACATTTATTATTGTGAGTCACATACTATTAGCCCAAAATTTATTTTATGTGGTTTATATAATAGAAATAATATATTTTATCATACTTCTCATAATAATTTTGGGATATTCATTTCGATCTATGTATATTGTATTCACAGGGCTTATGATTCAAAAATTACCAAAGTAGAAAGGGTTTTATGTTATAATATCATTGTTTATATCGATTGATTATTATTAGGTTTCCAATCATGAAATACCATGATATAACTATCAATTATTTAAATTTTATTCCTGTTCAATATGTATTTAAGCATAATAAATGTTTTAATACTATTTTCCTTTTTTTTATATGAAGAAATTTTTTATGATACCTAATATTTCATATGGTTATAATCTAGTGATACCATCCTTATTCATTAAATTGAAGTTTTATGAATATGATGAAATAGTCACTATAAATGCTATCATGCTCCCAAAACATATGTTGTGCTAAATTGATAAAATCATTATGAAACTCATTTATTTTCCATGGGTTATTTTATGTTGAAATATTTATCGTACACATTTTCTTTTAATGTGTTATCTTATGAGAAATGATTTTGAATTTATGGAAAACATATATATGAATCTCATTATGTGATGGGTTGGATTAAATTTATCTATCCCTCTAATTTATTGGGTTATGCAGGATATGTAATGAGATAATTATAACTATAATTTATTTTGATCCATGTTTAGAAAGGGATTATATCCACCATAAAATACATGAGAATGATCCTTGAATAATATGATTATTTGAGTAGTGAACCTAATCCACTATAACAGTATTTCTAGAAATCCGTAACAAATATGGAAATCCTTTTCTATGATTTCGTATGTATCTCAAATCTATTTCTTATGCCAATGTTATACACTCATGTATCATGTTCATTGATCCATTTTTTATTTATTTTATATAAACTGCCATGATTTATTCCATAACTAATGATTATGATCTATGTTATGGAGGGTGTTGTTTAAAAATGTTATTCTCATGTTCTCATACCCTAATCATTATATTTGGATTAATTTATCATTAATATCTCTATTTTATTACCATTACTATGCTTCTGAGATCACCCATTTCTTTTGTTTCCATTCCCAAACATATAAATAATGGAATTTTGAACGATATGCCTAGGAAGGGTTCTAATTAGGAAAATAATATTGGGATAGAATGAAGATCGTGTAAAAACTAGTTTTTTATGAATCCAATCAAACTAGGAATCAAAACCTTTACTATCATCCTATGTGTTTTGGTTAAATTAAATTAATATTTGTATGTTATAATATAATATCTATTCATGAAATTGATGGGCCTATAAAGTTTGTATTGGAGGATAATTTTATTTAACAATTAGGACAAGGGTGGTTTGTATTTAATAAGAACCTTTATTATTTTTCTAAATATATGATAGTATGTGATGTTACTGTAAATAAAAAGAGTGTGGTTTTCCTATAATACATTCATTTTTGGATACTAAAATTATATGTTGTTTTTTCTTAGAATAATTAAGGGGTAATAGACCTAAAGAGTGTTGTGTGAGTATATCTAATCCATCATTCTAGTTCATGGTGACTGACCCCTTACTATACACCAATTTTGACAATATCTGGGTATATTCATAGGTCAATTAAAATTTTAATTATGAATCATCATACATGATTTTAATAGTTAATGATCATGAATAAAATATGTAAAACATATTCTATGCATTGTTTAAAAGAGTGCGCCTTTATTTAGAAATCATATAAATGGGGTTTCATGATTAATTGTATTCCCAAAATGATTTTTTTTATATATACTATGTTTTTTGGTTTCACTCAATGGTTAGAACCTGAAGTAATCTTGATAGCTGTAAATTTTATGTAAAATGAAATGATATTCCACCAATGAATCAAAATGTTATAAAGATGGAATGAAAAATCTTTATTATGTCATTACACATTTATTTTAGTATATCAATAATTCTAAACATCCAAATGAAAAATAGAGAGAAAATCATTATGTTGATTCCTTCATGAGGAAACATCCATATTCATTTATTCATTTCACCATTTTGTTCTAGAATTAGATTAGTACCATTTAAATAATATTTTCTATTCTCTAGCAATTGGAGAATTAGTAAGTCATTTTAACAGTATGGCATTGGAAGGTGATGTGTATTAATGTATAATAGTTATAAAAAATTATATGAAAATGTGAAACAATTTTATTTGCTGTTATGGGATGATTTTAACAGACTATTTATCAATAAGTTCATTCCTCAAATTGTTCATATGAAAATAGAGAAGGTATTACTTGACCTAAAACATAAGGATAATGAATTTTTTGGTATCTATGATGAAACATTTAAAATACATGTGATGAATCCATGTCATTTTATAATGAAACCTGATTTTAAGGTTGATTTATTCTTATGTAGATTAAATCTGAGTCTATAAATGGTGTTATACATAAGTGACTCTAGTAGATATGATGAAATCCATATATGTGAATTGAAATTTGTGAATGTAGATTTGTGTTACCCATAGTTATAATGTTTTTTATAAGAAATGAATGATTTAATTAAAAGTGAACTCTAAATTCTATGTGGAGATGAAAGTATGCGTTCTTTTATTCTCAAAGTGGCATATGAATAATTGAGGAATCTTTTTTGAGGACTTGTAAAACAATTGTATAATTAAAGTTCACCGTGTAATCAAAGGATGATGTGATGGGAATAAGTTAACTAATGGTTAAAATGGAGATAAGTATATACAAAATACAACACCAACACTGGAGTGTTTCAAATTAAAGGTTTATGCACATTATTATATGAAATTATGAAATCCGAATATTAATGATCATGATTGATGTTATTTTCATCTTAAGATGAAATAATATGCTAAATATCATGCGATCATTATTTCTAAAGAGGGGTATGATAAAAACATGTTGAAATATACACTTACTATAAAATATACAACTGATAATATGATATTTGACTCAGGACAGAAAAACAAATTTATATGTTAATAATTTTATATGGGAATAAAAATTTCATCCCAATGAATAGATATTAAAATAGATTTGAAAACCCCCAATGGAATGATGATATCATCCCTATTTTGTTATTCTACTCTAGTTGAAGAATATAATAATTTTCTCCCAGAAAAAAATTGTATTCTCCCTCTGAATGAATTTAATGCTATGATAGGAATTTATTATATTTCTATACATAAATATAACATGAAATGTTGATGAGTGGAAGTGTCATTTACTATTCCACACCAACATATGATCTTCAATTATAGAAATTATAAATATGAACATTCAATAGAAATAAAATATAATATATGGGTCCTAATTCCTATTCAATTGTTGTGTTTGTCTAATTTTTTGAGAACAAAATCAACATATATTTTATATCTATTGTGAGAGTTTGTTAATTTATTTTTGAATGAGCTTAATATTCCTCTACATAATCCGGAAGATGATTTCCCGATATAGATCATTCCTTGTGTGAATGTTTTTTCAAAGAATAAATATTGAATTTCCCTTATTGATTTATTAGAATTGAAGAAGTTTCCCTAATGGAATCATGAGAAGTGTTTGTTTTGTCCATGTCTATAAACATTGGGTGTACCTATTATTTTTGTTAATTAATTCAAAAGGTCTGGGATCTGGGTGAACCCCCTCATACCATATTTAATTATTGAATTTAGAAGTCACAACATCACAATAGGGGCTTACAATGTCTAGTGAAATTGGTGCCACATTCATATGCATCAACAAGCTATTTAACGAATTATAGGGACAAAAAAGACCATTTCGAGCATGATTCCCCAATTACCTTCTTTTACAAATCATCAGCAACTTGGTTAACCTCCTTTTGAGAAATTTTCACATCATGTATGATTCCACACGCAAGACAAAAACATCCAACCCATACCGGTAGCATCATCCATGGTAGATTCATAGACCAGAACGAGAGGATTTCACCTACCACCACCGAGTCAGATTTGATCTAAAGAAAATTAAATATATGATGAAATGAATAAGTAATGGATTGTATCATATAATAATTTTCCTCTTCAATGGAGGATCCCAATCTAATATAATTATATAAACTCCCCACGACAAATCCATGATAGGTGCAAAAGACACCATCACAACTCGAATGTCTAGGTGCACCTATAGATGCCCCATCAATGTTAACATTATCTTAATAAGGAATTAGTGTAATCATCCTTATTGAATTCAAGACCAATAGTTTTTTATCCTACCATTGAACCCAAGACCTCTAAAAGAAAGGAGGTAATTCATGTCATTTTCCATGCCACTAGTCTAGATTTTTTGTAGTAGCCTACATCAAGTTCTTTAGATGATCACTACATGTCACTAAGGGAATGGAGTTCAAAAGCCCATCTAGACCATCCATGCATATCCAACATCTAATCATGCTCTGTAAATAATTTCATATCATGAAATTGAATGCACAAAACAAGAAAACATGTTCAATTGTATCCTCAGTAACAAGTCATAAGGGATAGGCTGATGCAAGATTCTTGCTGGGTCACTACAGAACACACTGGACATGCACCTTCCTTTTACAAATTCTTTATATATGAAGATAATAAGTAGGTGAGAGGATTGGTTTTAGAAATTCCATAATTCCCCTAGGTGTGATGGGTAACCTATCCCACATATCCATGTACCAGTCATGGGTGTTATGAATCCCAAGGGAGTGAGGATGCTATATGAGTGTTTCCCTATCTATGAATTTGTACCGTTAGATCTCATCATGCAGAAGAGCATGTCTGAAACCTTATGAATGAATATCAGAGTCCTAAAGAGAAGAAATTGATGTTTTTATTAAATCAGGAGGGGTGTCTACATCTTCATTAATCATCCTAGATATCCATGGATTTCTCTCATCATTTAGATGATAATCCTTGCACACTATCCATGTAGACGATTTCATGAGGCTGTTGAAGGTGGAGTTCTGAGCAGTTGAGTTTGAGGAAGAAAGGTGATGTTGGTATCCAGCACAAAATATTTAGATGGACCTTGAAAATTGAATATCCATTGATATGTAATTGGAGTTCAGCAAGCTCCATGTGAATTTATTCAAAATCCCCTCATTGAAATGGCACAGGTCTGTTATCCCCAATCCTTTCATATCATTAGAATTGATATAATCCTTTCAAGCTACATAAACAAGATTCCTCTCATTGATTTACCCAGTCCATATGAAGCTCATTATCAGCCTTTTGAGTTCGTTGAAAAGATACATGGACCATCTATAAATAGAATTCCCATTAAAAAATATAAGTGATCACATAGTTGACAAGAAATATTTGTCCATCCTGTGATATTACCATGCCCTTCCAATTTTACATTTGAGTTGTAATTTTTGAGAAGATTGGTGCAGGGTAACTATTTTTTACATTTCCCCAAAACAATGGTACCCTAGACATATAAATGTAAAAACATCATTATTACCACCAAAATCCCATGAAGGATGGTTTTTCCTTCCAATGTACACCCATCCCCAAAGATAATAACAGGTTTGGGAAAGATAATGGCCTAACCGACCATAACCTCATAGTGACTGAAAATTGTTTTAATGGATGAGAAAATCTACTAGTCATCCTGCCCAAATAGAAGAATGTCATCAACAAAAAAGATATGATAGGGGTCATGGAGGATTACTCCATCCTTGATCTGGATATACAATCCATCTTGTAGCATACTGCTATGACATATGCTCATATTGTCTTCAACAAGAGAAAACAATATTCCAGATACGGGTTCTCCTTATCAAACTCCCCTTGAACATTGAATGAATACATGTTGGGAACCACTGACTAGAATTGAAATCCTCGATCTCTTGATCATGCAACACTATCAATATTCAAAGTGAAAAGTGTTTCCCAAACATACTTCCATCTTGGTACCTCTATAAGTTTATCATTCATCCTATCATCAATACTAGGTGTAATGTTGTTCACAATAATATGAGTTCTATCAATAAAACAATCATAGATGAAATCAGAAAAATAGATTATCATCGAATTAGAGATATGATTTTTTGATGTGAGATGGTTAACATTGATATTCAGGATAGTGACCCCTTCCTATATTTCCTTTCCTTATGAATATAATGAAATAACATAGAGATCTTATCCACTTATTTCCACCATATGACATTATATGGTTACCTACCCAAATTATCCTTCGTATTGAGTAACCCTTTAAGCTTGGACAGGGCATGAATCTCATCATTAGATGGAATGTTGCACAAATAATTATTCTTTTGAAAAAAGGACGTTATGAAAATATTATATCCACATATATCTTAGAGAAATATTATTTTCTCTATTACCTAAGAATCCAATTGGTATTCCTTAGTTTGAGAGACAAAACTAGGATGGGACCACCAGTACTCACATAACTCCTAGCATCAATCACAATCAACCTTTTTCCTGGAATGAGAAGCCAAGAATTATTGAACTTAATGGGAATATGATCGGATCATGTACCATAAAAGGAAGAATCTTCCAAAAAATTGTTGTGATTTCAGTGAGTTTTTGGGAGAATGAGGCATGAGGCATTAAAATATTCATTCGTTTTAATAAAAAGAATAAGGAACCTATATAGTTTACTGGCTTTCATCACATTCATTTTGTATCATCCCCATGTAATGTCAGCACCGACAGTGGACACCTAAGCAAAATTGCAGTCATCAATGCATTGAAAAAACTCATTTGGTAGAAGTCAATTAAATTTGGACCCCATTATGTCCACAGTCTAGAGAACACTGTTAAATTCACCTGATATGATCCAATTTTACTATAACTAAGAGGAATGATACTCCATCTCCCTCCATAAATCCCTTATTTTTATATAATAGTTGGAGGCATAAATAACGGTGAAAAGAAGCTAATTCCCAACATTCCAAAATAGTTATAAATAATTTTCTTTCCTTGGTTGCAAGATAGCAGGGTGAGGGATTCATGATTCACCACCCACAGATTTTCAACACCATTTTCATTAAATTTGTGAGATACAAGGGAGTAACCGAGTGCCACCCTTTTAAAATATTTCCAACTTATAAAAATCATCTTCAGCTAAATAAGTCCAATAAGAAAAGATTTTTTTTTCATGTTAATATATATAAGTGACTTGAACATGGGACCATTCTCAAGCCCTTGAAAATTAATTAAAATGATCTTCATTTAGGGTGGTCTTCCATAACCCATATCTGAGGTCTTCCATTTATTTTTTTCATTTGATTCTATATTTCCTATCCTATTCTATGTTCTCCCATCATTATCCTCATGAGGGATTTCTAATGTAAGAGCTTTTACATCATCCTCCAGTTCAACAGGAGGATCATCTGTGTCATCCACTTAGATCACACCAAACAGTGGGTTGAAAGTTTTATGGGATTGTTGCACTCCACCTGCTACAATATCATCCATTCTCTTATAGGAAACTTTTTGTAGGGGATGATATGTGAACACACCATCCCCAACTAGGGTTTCATCATGCTCATACGGAGATTCATCACACATACATTCTTGTGGAATAGTTAAGTCACCTAAGGGGTGTATGATGGCCTATCCTGGAGAAGCAAATTTCTTGTTGTCTGAGGCATGCACTAGATCCAACAAGTTTCACAAGGAACCAGGCATCGCTGCGGATAGAACAATTTCTGAAATTGAAGCTTTTGGCAGCACCAGTGGGGACTCATTCATTTTCTGAGAAACTCTAGAATAGGAACCATCATACTGCAAATCCAAAACCTCCATGGATAGGGCATCATCCAAAACCTTAGTGATGTATGCATTCCACATAGAATGTTCCTAAACTCCATCGTAGACCATGTCCAATCAATGGGAAATCTATTGAGGAAATACATCTTTATCCACCCATTTAATATTAATAGTTCTATAAATCCGAATTAGATACAAATCGAGATCTTACTTCTCATGGAAATCACGAGTTGGATCAACCGAGGAAGATTAATCATCCCTCTTCTTATTAGTAGAAGTCTTCTTATAGTGATCCTATTCGGTCCCTTTAATGTTACACAATGAGCATGTGGCATACCTCTTGTATTCCATTGGGAGATGTCCGAAGTTGTTACAGTAGATTCCAAAGATGGGTTTGTTTTCATAAAACATTCCCAGGGTAATGGAGTCATCCCTAGGTTTGGGAACTACATCATGTACCAATGATATGTCCCTGGCCACCTCAATGAGAACACGACAAAAATGGATAAATATAGTATTTTATGTTTGTTGACCCATTCTAATGTAATTATCCACCATGGAAGAAATATCCCAAAGAATATTTGGATGCCAGTACATCTAGTTATGCTTGAGGATGTATACTGAGACATACACCTAGGTATTGGTGACATAGAAGGGATCAAAATTGTGATCCCATTGTTGGATTCAAAGGATTCCAGGATTCAGATAAATAGATCCAATGCTCCACGACCACCTCTTGCACTCATCATTTGGGGAAAAAACATTGAAAAAGCCCCTACCCATGGACATCATATTCCAGTCATTGAAACCCCACACCATATCAATTCGCTTTTTCAACTCACCAAACTTCCACATCCTTTCGCCTTTTATGATTAGGACACGAGCAATAATGGACAATTTGAAATGGTTGAACCATTCTTCCACTGCATTTTGATTAGAAGCAACATGCGCGATCCTATTTTTTTGGTCACCCTAACTGAAGAATGAGATGTAAAATGAGTGATGGATAGATTTTCAAAAAAACATCACAGCTTCTATGAAATTTATCATCAGGCCAGACGAAACCAAAAATAGAACCATCGATTCCATGACTCATTGAAAACAAAGCAAAAACAGATCCTTGTGCACTATCTGATCATCCATATTCAATATTGGATCTAGATCCTTCGACATGAGATCATTCAAATAATCACTATTAACATGGATCGATGAAACTCTTCATTCATTTTCTGGAAATGAACAAGATTGTAATCAAGAATAATTATCCTCCAAATCATGTTGAATTTTTTATTTATCAATTTTGAGGTTCTCAATTCATTTACAAGATAAAATTTCCTAGTTTATATCATCGATAGAGGGTTGATAAGGGGGATATACCAAAGAGAACAATTCATACAAGGCATGGACACTATGAATATATAATGATACAATTGTTTTCATTCTAATATCCCTTTTATCTTATACAATTTAATAAATAGATTCTTTAGTGACATATATAATCAGTATGTGGGAAAATGTATATATTATGTCGTTTTATATTTAATATGAAAGGAAGGTCTTGATTATTAATTAAGGGTTATATTGAAGACCTTATAAATTATAATTTTTTTTAAAATTTTGAAATGTATGAATTTTTTTGCAAAAAAGATTCATTTTTTTGTTCATAGAATATCATGAAAAGGTTTAGAAGGGCGGTCCATAAATTTTTAATGATATTAAACAATTACCCATACCTACCATTATGAATGAGATTCATTTTTTTAGTTTGGGGATATCATCTTATCACGTGGTGGATAATTTCTCATGACTATGAAATCAAATTACTAAGTGAACTCTTAAGTGTTCCATTTTCCATTGTAAAAATTTATGTGAGAAAAAATTAAATGAGATGAATTGATCTTTAATCAATGGACCTATGCTTAAATTACCCTAAAGTGGATATGGATTTTTAATCTATATTTATGAATCAAATCGGGTATTTGGATTCATTATCCTAAATAATAATATGGTTAAATCTTAGGCATCCTAAAAATTTATTGTTGAAAAGAAAAAATACACTAATCCTGATTTGGATTCAGCTATGGAACATATAGAAATAATGATAATAAAGAGTTGTTTATATGAAGAAATGTGTGATATATATTCTAACAATATAATTTGAATCATATATTCAATAAGAAAGAGATAAATATGAACTAGGGAATTTGTTTAGAGTAGATTAAATATTTTGAAATATCAATACATAACCACAAATGGATGGGGAACATTGTAGATTATTCAATGAGTTTATGGGATTATTATAATTTTTTAATTATGGGGATCACAAAATATATAATATTTCTGGATTTAAAAATTTTAGATCTATAAATATTTAAGGAAGGGGAGAAATATTATATTTCTCGATTTCTTTTTTAATAGTATTTTCATGTAAGGATTAAACAGGAAAAAATAAATGATGTGGAACTGTAGGAGAGGGTCAAAATATTTCTAATGTTCATCCATCATTATAAAGGAATGATAATGTATATTAACCATTTGTGAGTTCCATCCATACCGTATTTGAATGAGGTATTTTAGGAGGATCATAGTTCGTTATTTTGTAATCATCAATGAAGTATGAAGATGTGTAGAGATATTAAATAGTATTTCAAGTGGGATTTTATAAATCGAGTTATTGAAGAAGTGGAGTATTGTTGTTTTCTATATCAATATGTTTATTATGATAGAAAAATCCCAAGGTGTTGATACAACCATTAATGATAATAGAATGGAAATAGGAAAACATCACCATGGATTTTGTAATAAGACTCCTGAAAATTTCAATAGCCCATAATTCTATTTTAATTCTAGTAAATTACCTTATTAAGTAAATATAAAGTATTATTTGTAGAGAATATCTATCTCTTGATCATATTTCCAGGATATAATTAAAGATGAGGTAAGGATCCATAAATTAGCATGGTATATTATTTCTGACTGGTATCATAGGTTTACCTAAATGGTTGGGTGATGTCTTCAGTAGGCTAAGGATATATATTTTTTATTGATTATGGTGTACAATACATAGATAAATGGAGGAAAACACTGACCCTTTATGATATGTTTTGATCGATTTCTTAGTAATTGAACATTGATTAGGGTAAACAACATATTCTAGTCGATCATTGACAGTGATATATTTTACTAGGGAATTCAAATGGATACATTTAAATTACTATATATAAAAAATTGAATAACTATATCAGTTTTGAATGAAATTATATAAATATATCTCTAGGAACATTTATATCTGATGAAAATGAAGATGACTCTAGATCCATTCAATAGGTCATCAAGGAACCCTAGAGTCAATAGAAAATTTATATTGATATAATATGGAAATTCTTGGACATAAATTTTATTTAGAGGTTGTTTCATTGATTTTTTTTCATGGAATAAGTTTATGATATTCAATAAGAAATGAATATTTACCCATATGTATATTTTTCTCTTTTATATTATTCATTGAGTAGGGATGATAGTTTATCAAATAGTGCTTCCCCTAAACCTATATCTAGATCACGATGAGTTCCTTGAATATCTTTTGAGAAAATACATACCGGATCATTCATGTGTAATAAAATAATAGGTCACACAATATGGAAATTATATTTACTATGATGAAATATTGGTATATATATTCAACCATAGAGATATGTTTTCTAGAATAATAAAATTCACTAACCTAATATTCTACGGAGGAATAGTTCTATTTAATACGATAATTTTGTACCCATGATTGTTATGAGGAAAAAGTATCCTCCATTATTAGATTATGAGTGATATATTTTTGGAATGAAATTATTTTAATTTGAGTATAATGGAACACATCAAGATTCTAAAATAAATTTATCACTAAATGCATTTAATATCTTCAATAGATTAGGATGCAAAAGAATTTGTCTAAATGAATGGTAATATATAACAATTTTATAAACAATCTATTAGATTTTATGGTATTAATATGATTAACCAAATTATAAATTTAATATGATTTAAAAAAAATTAAAAAAATTCATTGGTTAACAATTTAAAAGAAATGAAATCAAAAATAATTTTAATGAAAAATAAATATTTCTTTGAAAAATTGTTTTCATAAGCACAATGTGATTTTATCTTAATAAATTTTATTAATCACTATTTTTTAATAGATATAATGAAATTTATATAATATATAAATTCAATAATTTTTTTTGACAATCAGATGTTATTTTTTTCTTGGAATGTGTTATAAATAAATCAAATATTATGACTAAAATGTATTTTTTTCAATAAATAGTTTTTATTTTTTAAATATGTATATTCCAATTTGAGAAAAATTAAATAACAATTTTAATTTAATTTTTTAAACTAACTTGTTAAATTTCACTTACATTTAATTTTTTAAAATTTATTGAATAGATTAATATTTCAATGAACAGTGGTGAATAATGATTTTTATTTGAGGGAATTTTCGTATCAATGAGTCTAAAAAGATCAATTTTATTTTAAACTAGGTATACAAAATGTTATTTTAAATATTTTTTTTAATCTAATTTTGTTTATTAAAAAAAAAATTAGGTTAGGTTTTGATATAAGAAATTTTATACATTAGAAAACATTTTATTTAGAAGTCACCTTTCAAAACAGTCAAGGATTTAATGTTAAATTAAAAACTACCAGTAATATTTATTGAATAAGTTCAAATGGATTATATTTTATGAAAATAATTAATTAATATTAATTAACAGGTAAATTTTTTTTCAAATTAAATATTAAAACCCCTATTAATATTTCCCCGAAGTTAAGGTAAAAAATGTTTACAATGTGATTAAAAATAAGTTAAGGGTATGTTTTCCAATAAAACATCTATAAATACAATATTTTATCTATAATAAAAAAACAGCTTATAAATACATATAATATCTATCCATATGGAATCCTTTATCATGAAATAGTAATTAATATATATAATTATTTTAACATATTCCAAGTCGGTCATATCCCTTGATTATACAAGGACACCCCTCTACTACCCATTACACATGTATAGTTAATTTTATATTTTAAAAGGCCTACCAAAAATATATTTATTATATCCATAATCATGACTTAATGTCCATTTTTTTACCTTGAAAACATCCTATTAAGGATTTAGGTGTATTTTTAAAGAGGTTGTCTGAATAAGTGGTATAATTTTTAACTATGTGTTTTCATTTTATTTTACCTTCTACCTATATTGAGTATTGATCATCAATTATCAAATAATAACACCAATACCTTACATATATTAATATTTTATTATCTAAATTTCATTACATATATCAAATTCCTCACCAATAAAATTGGAATCATATACATTGATTGTGTTTACGGTGTTATACTACCTCACGAACAGATGTAATTTTGTTTCCTTCACCACCTCTCACAACAAGAATAAATGAAGAAATAAATGCATATATATGATATTTATGAAATAATAATTATTATTAAATTTTAATGTAATAGATATATTCTTAACATCTAATCCATTGATAAAATTTAACACCTCCCATTGAGTAAGTGTGGACTACAACCTAAATAATGTGATACATTTATTTATTCCTTTTATTTAGAAAGATATGTTAATAATAAGAGAATTAAAGAATATATATTATATCTATAATATAAAATCATTATTTACTTTTGAAATATTTTTAAATTACTTTAATTCCATTTGTTATAAAAATGGAAAACACATTTATGAATATGTATTGCCTGTTATATCCATTGATTGTGTAATTCAGTTCATTATATATATCTTTTATAGTTTACTATAAATATATACAAAATGTATATAATTGATATTTATATTAATATTAAAATCATTATGGTTATTGTAGAATGATAAATTTCCAAGGATAAAAATAATGAAACAAAAACATATATGAAAAATAATGTAGTGATAACATGAAAGAGTGATTTTAATAAAAACAATTAGTAAGAAAAGGGAGATAAAATGATATAAGTAAACAATATATTGAATTATGTTTATAATTTATTTTTTGTAATAGATTTATAATAATAAATTTCATAATACATAGTATTCTCTATTACGTACATGGGAATTTAGACTTGTGGTATAGGACTTTCATCTCATATTTGTTTTATATGGGACACAAGCCATACTCACAACATGTTTTTTTTTGTGTAAATATACATACCATAAATTTATTTTATGAAACATTTAATAAAAACTGATTTTTACTTATATTCAATTATGTTTATTTCTTTCATAGTGTTAGGATTGAAAATTTTCAATGGTGGTAATGTTTTTATGTTATAATATCAATGTTTATCTATATTGTTTATGATTATGTTTTTGATGATGAAATTTCCTGATCTACATCTCAAAAACCAGATTTAAATTTTTTCTAGTATTTTTATTCATGGATAATACATTTTCTAATTTCACTTTACTCTATTAAATTACTCAAAATAGAGAAATAATATTTTCTATAAAAATATACTTTATTCTTTCTTAAGTAAAAAATCAAATTTTTTCCACGTCTAGGTTTTCGAAAAATATTTTCATGAATGTTTTAAATATTCATCTAGGATTGTCTGATACCCATTTTTTCTGAAAGCAACTCTTAAAAATGACAAAAGAAAAATTTTTCCCATTTACAGAATGCGGTAATTTTTTACATTTTTCATGATATGTGAATGGAATCATTATTTTAAAATACATAGAATTAATGTAATTTCTATTTGTTATGACTATTAAATGATTTCAATAATTTATAAAAAAATTCATATTTTATTTATATAGAAACGTTTTTCTTAAATATTTGTAAATTTTTTATATTTTAAATAATTGATTTCAATCTACAAAGGGTATTTCCCTCACAAAATGCTTCAATTGAAATTTTAAATCTATTTATTATTTATGATGAATACAATGGATATAAATTTTGTGTTAATGGGAATAGTATAAAATTATACAATTATTATTTATATAGATGTTTTTTTACTATGATAAAATGATGTATATAAAATTTTTCCTTTTCCACATGTTATGATAAAATTAATTGATGAAATGTTTTTTAAACATGTGTCATATCCAAGGGATATGATATGAGGAAATGTTTGTTAAATCCATATTCTTTTTATTTGTGGTGATATTATAAAGGTTTTATTATCTCTTTGATCAAATTAGTATTAATTTCATTATTTTATATGTGGGATCAGAATTATTTGGACCCTCAATACATTAGTAAAATTAAGATATTTCATAAGATAAATAAGACTTGAATGGGGAGTGAGCCAAAGCCAATATGGGACTATCTCTAATATTTAGGAAATGGGAGTAAAAGGTTACAATTTTTATTGTTTGTGGAGTGAACCTAATCCACTATTAATGTCATGGTAGTATTAGTGACTTCTAAGAAAGTTATTTTCAAGGATTATGTGTATGCCAAAAATCTATGTATTATGGAAATGTTTTACAGTCATGGATCTTTTTATATGATAATTTATTTTGTTTATGGTCTTATGAAATAACATTATTTATTCCATGACTCATGTTTACGATATATGATATGAATTGTATGGTTTTAAAATTCTATGATTATGATATCATGCCCTTATGCTCATTTTATGTTTATGTGATCATTGATATCTCCCTTGTTTACCCTTTCTATACATCTAATCTCACCAATTTATTATGATTTAATTTTATAGGTTATTAAAAATGATATTATGAATGATATATAATGGAAGGTTTCTCATTGGGGAGAACAAAGTGGGAGATGATGTTGTTCACTTAGGACTAGTTTTTTGTGTATGAAATTTTTTAGGTCCCTATGACTTTACAGTCCTAATGTGTATTTTTTTTAAATATCATAAACATTCATCTATAGATATGTGATATTAATGTATGAAATGTTTGGTTCATAGAATAAATAGTATGAAAAAGAAAACATTATGGATGTATAGTTGAGAACAAATTGAAATCATTGGAAAATAGAGTATGGACTAATACTATCAAATAGGAAAGAAGGGGAAAAACATCAACCGGTAGAAAAACAATATTTATATAAAATCAATATACATAATAAATTCAGAAAATAAAATATTATAAATATTTCTATTATCATTATTGAGAAGAGGTAAAGAGGCATTAAACAGTTCATCAATAGTTGAATCCAAACAAAAATATAACTGAAATGTGATCTTGAAATGAATATAAGATTATCAAAATTCATTCTATTTAAACATTATTTATGATTAATCACATATCAGTGAAATTCATTGAATTGAAAGTGAAAAAAACTATTTGAAATTATTTTATAAATAAAGAGGCCATTGAAAATTTTCACATTCTTATTTTTCTGAATTAAATGATTTATCCAAGAATCATATTGATTTGAAGAATTTATAACATATTCAAGGACAGGTTAAAAGGACATGAAAGAATAAATGAGGGAGAAAAAACATCACCTCATTTTTTCTAACAACAACATTACCAAAGTATTGTTTTTACTCCAATAATAAATTCATAAAGTGTCAGTAAATATTATACCTATTATAATTCCCAAATGTTCTTTCTAATTATTTCCCCTCTAAATTCAAACAAAATTTATTTTTATCTATTTCATATGATTAGTGACATACCATGTTTAGTGACATAACTCATTATTCCCCTAACCACCAAACATGTATCACAAGACATCATTCCTTGTTAGATAAATCTGAATCGATCAAAATATTGAAATATATTAATAAAATTGTATTAATTTGCATTCTAATTAAGTTACATGAATTTGTACCTAATTCCAATGTAGCTTTATTTTTTCTTGCATGATTAGAAATTCATTGAATCATATAATGATTCGTGATTTTAATGTAATTTATTTATGTCCATATACATCTACATTAAAATGATAACCCATATATAACTATTAACCCATATTAGTCCCAACAATATATCCCTTAAAAAATCATGATATTCCATTTCAAATCAGACACATGGCCCGATTCATGGGTTTACATATTTTTTTCAATATGTAATGTAAATAAGAATTGATAGTGTCATCTAATTGATAAAATGATAATAAATTATCTATGAAATCCTATCCATAACATGAGGAGTGAATAAGGGAACCCATCATTTTCCAAATTCATACCTTCTACAAAATAAATACAGTGAATGAAAATTTTCAAACATAAAACATCAACACATAAACCATGACTCGATTCATGTGTAAAAATATATTTTTGAATTCATTTATAGAACTGAGTTGTGAGTGGGGTATTATGTTGTTCTCTCTATCAATTTATTTCATTTACTAGTCTATTAAAATCCCTTATTTATTATTTTCATTGATGACTATTTTTCCAAAAAATGTAACATCTTCATAATCCTTTCAAGAATTCATGTGAGTAATCTATCTATTTTTTTTTTTTGGAAATTAGGTGGTTGAAGTTTTTTCCTCCCTCAATTTGATTTGACACAAGATATTCCATTAAATTCTATTTTATTATTCTTATCACTATAACTATGAGGGTTTCCTGCATCATTTTTTACTTTCATATCACATCTAATAGTTTCATAATTACATACAGAGTCTATTATGGATAACAACAATAAAATACATGGTTTCATAAATCTAAAAAATCAATAAATTTTTATTTCATGAATAGAGACTAACCATGAAGAACACCTTTCAATTCATCTAAAATATTTTTAAAAGGAACCAATGTGTTTATCATCCTTCTATTTATGAAAAAGGATTTCAATCGATATTTTTGGATGTAGAATATGATATTAGTACATACATAAAAATATTACCATTTGTTAATCCCATCCCATTGAACGAATAACATCCTATTTCACTATATTCATAATATGATTACACCATAGATCTTCTTCTCCTTACAAATGATAAATGTAAAGATGTACGTTTTCATGGTTTATGTGTTGATGAATTGAAAATATCATTCCCATGAAATTGATAAATTTCTCATTAACCAATTGATCAAATGTTCCTATGAAGGAGGTCATAATTGTCATATAAAATATTAAATGGAATGTTGATCCATCATTTGTATATCCCAAATCTAATCAAGAATCTGTATAACATTTGTATCTCAAGAGAGTTGATTAAAGATAATCCCGATTTATTATATCCAATATTATAAGAAATTTTTCTTCTCATGAAGATGGTCAAGGATTTTATGTCTAATTATTTGTTTACATTATTCCATTTGGTCCAAGAATTTTTCTAAAACCAAAAAAATGTGTAAACAAAAAAATTTAAAATTTTGATTGAAAAGTTACATATTGAGGAAAATCATTCCACACATGCCTTAAATTATGACACCATGTAAATTAATAGTCAACATCTATTGAAATACATCATAAAGGTTTATATTGAAATTATGAATTAAACTATGAATATCTATTGCGAGTGTCCATCTAGGTGAACAATTATAGAAAACTCAAATTTCACAAGAATGATGATTGTGATATACTTGACCAACTCTTCACAAGGTTATTACCCCAATTTTCATATTTTAGCAAAACCATTTCCATATGTAGTATCTATATAGGGATGTATCACTTTTAAAACTATATAATATATTCCCTACAAAAAACCTTATGAGGTTATCATATTAATAAAATTATCCATAGTGTTTTCACTAATGTACTACAATAATAATCTCCATAGATTGACTAAACCCACCATCTGATAAAAACTATAATGAACCAATATCTTAATAAATGGATATCTCATATTTTAATTTTCATATTCAATGCAATTCTCATATACATAATGGATGAAAATTATGTTTTAACGTATTTGGGTACTAGACACACAATCTTCCTCTTTCATGAAAATTCTCAATTTTTACTATAATGATCATCCAATAAAATACTCCTCTTAGACATTCACAAAATAAAACCTTCATTATAACCTACGGAATGTTAAAAAAGAAATGGTGAATGTAGATGAACTGTAAGAGTAAACACATATGATATCAATATTAATTGTGGCATGAAATGGGGATAAGTGTATAATAACCTGATATTAAAATTTGAAAACCATAAACTATATAACATAGATAATAATATGGAGTCATGGAATAATTACATAAAGGTAATTTGACATGAATCATAAATGAAATCATAAAAATGATCTATTAGAGAATAAAATTTACATTTGAATATGAGGAAATATAAGAATATATAATTTAAAAAATGTATAAATATAAATATTTTAACTCATTAAGTTAATTTCATGAAATCATAGAAATAATAAATTTTGTAAATGAAACATTTCCTCACATTATCATTTGGACATTAATGATAGGTCCACACATAAACTTATAAACATTAAATTTTAGACAATTGTAAATATTATGGACATGAATGCCACAAACATGTATAAAATTATGTACATGAATTCTGGGCCCACACATACACATATGGACATGAAATCCCAATCCATGCACTGGTTGTTGATGGGAGATATTTTTTTTGTGAAGGGTGGATTCAATGGTACCATTGAAGAGGGAAGAATGATTGTATTGGTGCTATAAGAGATAATACATTCGCGAGCTGAAATGCGACTGATTTCTCACTGGTCAAGGGTGCTGGTGAAAATGAATAATCCCGCAGAACTGATGGCGACCCATATGGTGGAGATTTTTCCCTTACCATACCATGTAGACAAATTACGAGGGGATGATGAAAATTTGGGGGTTATCCAACATGCAATGGTGGGGACTTCTAGGGGTTTCTCATGGAGAAGGTGATACACATTCCCTGGGGGATCTCCTTTGGAGAATTTTTTGCAACATTATAAGTAAGTATCCACTCTATTTTAATGCACTAATTCCTAACCTATTGTATGTTTTTTTCTAAAAAAACATGTATCTATTTAAAAGAACCTTCAGTAGGCCACAATAATTGATGAGGATGAAGGTGTAGTTGTCGTAGACGACCCATCATCGAGGCCTGCAGCTGGAGAATGGATGGTTGTAGAGTCAAGCGATGTCGGGGAAGCTTGGGAAACCTTCATATAATCCTTAGAGACCAAAATCATATATGGAGGGTCATTCCATTGCCTCCTAGAGATGGTAAACTCTTGTCATGACCAAGCATTATACTAGTGTAAGTCTTATATTCTAGAGTTGTACCAGTGGTCCGGTTAATCAAACTGTGTAACACAACATTTACATGTATAGATTGCAGGACGGTGCAAAAATTGATAATGAAAATGGCTAGAAGACCCGAGGCTCTGCTCAGAATATAGGGGGAACTTCCTACCACGTTATGTTCCCTATATAACAAGGAAATAGTTCCCTATGAATGGCTTGTGGAGATATGTGAGACTATTGGTAGAATAGAGATTAAAATTGAATGTGAAGACGTAATTTTAGTGGAATCCAATGACGAAGACCAACCCGATGTAGGCCCTACTACTGATCTCCTAGAGAAGTTTCATGAATACGAACATGTCGAACCACGGGATTGGGACGAAACTACATACAAGGAAGAGGACATAAAGTCTGTTGTTCATTGATCAATGAAGTTAATCAATAACACTATCACAAAGACCTATCAAGAAAAATGGACAGACTATATGGGGTGTCTTCATTCCCAGTTGCGAGAATGATGCATTGGAGGGGTAAATTCCCAACGGCCTCACATGTTTATTTGGGACTACCTGGCTGAGAGTGTGTCTGAGGACGTGCACAACCTTAGTGTTATTTTCCAGCATCGAATGGCTGTCAATATTCAAATACTCCAGGATGTTGAACAATAGATTCATTGGTTGATGGCATAGGCATTTGATCAGTCTACATTACATAATGTGAAATCAGGGATAATATCACAACTGAAGGCCCGAATGGAAGAGGCTGAATAATAGATGAGGTGATCCTTTAATGATATGGACATTATTCAATACAATGTGGTTTTTGCTAGGATCGAGGATGACTAACTACACCCTATTTCCATTGAGGAAGAGTAGGATCTTAGCATGATACAACAGATCCTAGATGCCATAAGTCAGTGAGTGGAAATACTGAAACGCTCTGTTGAAATGGTCAACCCATCTATGGGACGATCTGAACCCCCAACATTGTAATTTATACAAACTCATGAATTAGTTTTTATATTATTCATGTTTATGTTTATCACATTCATGAGTTCCATTATCTATTTTAATTGTTTCATCTTCATCACATCCATGAAACATCCATAGATCAATACCTAATCTAATGTGGGTCGTGCCTGATGTGAGAAACAAGGGTCGGACCCATCATTACATCATTTGAATGTGGGAGTGACAAACAATCTTCTAGAATTCCAGGTATAAATGAACAATTTGGGCTTCTAGGAAGAATGGGAGAGGGTTGAATGGAGAATGGAGTTCTCACAATAGTCGAAATAATGTTTTCCTAATGAGCTCTAGTGCATGAGTGGAGTAACACCAGGGGCATTAGAATCAATCCAATCATAGGGGAGTGGAATGTGTGAATCATGATACACAAAATTTGAAACACTATAGGGGTTTCATGAAAATAAAGGATAACTGATTTCCATGTTTGAAAATAGTATCCCTACTATGTTAGCCTGAAATGATGATAACAAGTGAGGGCCGACTGATATACATGTTCAAAAAATATGGCCTGACTCATGATTTCATCCCTTGGCCTATTGGAATGTTATCCCATGACAGTTAGTGAGCCATAGGTCGAGCATGCATTTTGATTGGGGGTTCCTTAAAGCATGAATGAAGAGGAATATCCAAATAACGGGCACGCAGAGCGTGGAGGTTTGAGTGATGGGTTGTTGTAATGGAGTCAAACAGTTTGGAAATTATGCCACCATGGTGGAAACACATTATGTGAGAGAATCAGTCAGATTATGGATTGTACCTACTTCTAGATAGGACCCCTTTGGTGAGGTCCTAGAATGTCATGTATTTTTATGTCATTCCTATGAGGATGATAGACACATAGTTTAACATCATACGCTGAGGACGATTCTCATTGTTTTAAGCTCATACTGCTTGGAAAAAGATCAGGGCCCAGGGGACATAAGAGCTAATGACCTTGGGTTGGACCCAAGGAAAAATGAATGGGCATCACTACATATCCCATGAGAATGACAATCGATGAATAAATAGTTTTCAAGCACAGTGTGGTAATATACCAATGTGGGTAGTTGAATTCCACTATTATGAGGAGGATGATGCATCTCATAGTTATCATTGTGAATCCTAAACAGGTTTAGGGTTGTACTACAGTTTAAATTCTTATGTTGAGGATATGGTTACATAGAAATGAAACATGTGGAATGGTACATAACCCAACGTGAATGAGAACATAATAAGTACCCACCACACCATATGTTTCGATGGGATTATTTATTCCATTTATCGGAGGAGGATTGACTTGGGGCTAGGCCCAATGAAAAGTGTTCTAGCATTCCAATATTCCCTATTAGGATGTAAATCAATCCATACATAGTTCTAGTATTACAGTTTAACATCATGTAAGATGAAAAAGGCATGTGTGGAATGGATGCACCAGTACACATTCCACTAAAATTACTATGCCCACATGGGTCATGCTCGGTGTGTGAAATGAGGGGCAGTGATAGGATTTTCCAGGTACAATGTGGAACACATTAGGAGAAATGGATCACTAAGAGAACAACGCCCCAATATTATCGATTTATCTACTTAACGCAAAAAAGTGCATGAAGGGGTAAAATTGACTTTGTGGTAATTCCACATAAACATAAGGGAATTGAAAGATGTGAATCATGATGCCTATAATCAGGATCAAAATGATAGTGGTATGAATATAGAGGATAACTAATGACCATGTTCAAAACAATGTATCCTTTTTTTGTAGGACTTGAATGGGTACATACATATGAGGGTCGACCGCTGACCATGTTCGAAACAAGGGACCTATCGCAAACGTTGTTTGGGGTCTCCATGGGCATTGTCCTAGGACAGTTGGTGAGCCGATGTGGCCCGAGTGATGGTGGTCCCTTCAGACATGGAAGTGTATGGGGATCCAAAGAATGGGATCATGAAGCATGGACACAAAACAAGGGTATGTTTATGTTAAAATTCCACACACTAGGATTTTTTCAATATGCATTTGAGTACAAAAATAAGATGTGTTAGATAATGGAAGTTGAATACCAATCCACGGACACGGGCCATAGGGTCCTGCACTCCTAGAGTAAGGTCGTAGAGTGGAGAATTAAGAGGGGACCTAGTTTAGGGGAATGTGAACATGGTGGCGATGTAGCCATCCAAAGGTGTAGATCCCACATGGAGATCATAGTTTGGGGTCGTAGATCTCGGATAAGGTTGGGAAGAGACAAAAGAGACACATGGTGCCATTGTTGCAAATCCTGATGTGAAAGAGAACCCAAGAGTTACTTTCCAGAACACATGCTCCCAAATGAGTTTGGGAAATTGGGCTGAAAAGGTGAAAAATTAAAAATTCTAGGGGCTAAACCCAATGATGTAAGTTTTGTATGTTCAAATGTATCCCATGAGGATACGAATCAAGCCACACGTTGTTCTAGAAAATGTTTTTCATTTTACTATCATGTGATAAGGATGGTTGTATATTAGTTTTAAGGTCTCAGTGATCAGACCATAGATGGAAAAGATGGCAGCGAGACACGTGGTGTGGTAATTATAAAACCTGACATGATTGAGGATAATAGGATTCCATATAACACCATGTTCTCCCTAGGTAAGTCTTAGGTCGATGGACCGAAAATGAAATCTAGGATGGGCCCCAGGAATAGTGTGTTGGTGTTTCTACATAACCCATTATTATGGGGATTAATCCATTCATAGTTCTAAAAGTGTCATTGTAGGGAAAACAATCTAGGGTCATTACTGCCTTGTAGGTCCGGGCCACACAAACAAAGAGAAGAATATAATATATATTGTCTGTTCATTAGGATGGATGTGTGTTTTTTTTTGAAGAAACAAACCTAGGATGAAGAATATAGGAATATCTATAGGAATCATTCCATATACATGATTTAATAAATTTCATGGTGGATTCCCAATACCAAACATGATGACCCTTGAGTAGGACATCACAATGTGGTGTAATTCATTCATCATGCATCTAGGATGATAATGTAATAGTTTAAGTACATATGATATTACCAACCATTGAATTTTAATATCATGCAAAAAAGGAACAACACATTAAAGTCATGTAGGACCCAAATGTATAGTTTAAAATCATATTTCTTGGACGCATATTTAAGAAATGAGGATTTATAGGGGAATTCTCCTAGTGTGATAAAGCATACCCGATGTGACTGTGGACGAGGTCCACACCACACCATGCACAATTCTGAGGAAGAAATATTGGACCAAGGGGATATAAAAAGTTAGATAATATGGTTCTAATCCAAAGGATGAAACACTTAGGTGTTTAAACATATCCCACGAGGATGTGAATCAATCCATATGTAGTTTTAAAATTGAAGATTAACATAATCTAGGACGAGTAGTGGGAGATACTAGTGCCTAAAGGGGGTGTACGTGGTCTGATATTGTAAACCCAACAGGAATAAGGAAATTTTACCCCCATAAACAACAAAATGAAATCCTCTAAATGCAATCGAAAAAATGATGATCATTAGAGTTAATTAGTAGAACCTGATCATGACTTGAAGATTAATAGTCCATGTGTTTCAATGAATCCCATTAAAATGGGAATCAAACATTACAACGCTCTTAATGATGTCGTGCAGTTTTATGTCTTGCAGTAAGGACTCTGAGAGATTGTTTTTTAAGTTCTTAGAGGTTAGAACATGGGATGTAAGACTCTTCCAAACATGTATAAACCTTGACCAAATCCCTAATCCCACATGATCTATTCTTGATGAGGGAAACAAAAAAGGATATGGTCCTCACAACATATGGAATAAAAGAAAAGGGTTAAATGGTGTGGAGCCTCAAATGACACCTCATCATGGATTTATCATCTTAACGTGAAAACACGCACTATGGAATAGCACCAAGACTGTCAAAATTCCACTTGAAAATGATGGAGTGGAAAAGGATGCGAATCATAAAACCAATATTTAGGGCTTAATGGAATTGGTGCAATGAAGGATTTTGATTGTTGACAGTGATTGAAAGACATCATCCATATTGTGTGATCTGAAACTAGAATAACAAATGATCATCAACCACTAACTATATTCACAATACGGGACATGTAAAAAATTGTTGTCCAGAATCCTTAGTGATGTTGGCCGGAGACAGTAGGAGATCTTTGGGTCCCATAATCAACACTGTTCAGGGGTCTTTTCAAACATGAAAGATGATGAAATTCCAAATAATTGGTTAATTGGTGCATGAAAATGGGTGAAAACATGTCTATGTATAATACAACACTCTCAATCCTAAACTAGAGAGCTCTTTTACACATTTGATAATTGCCAAAGTGGGTATATGGGACCATTTTTTAGAGGAGAGAAATCAAGGAAATGAGTGGATAAAGGGGGAATAGATAAGTATCAAGGGATGGGTATGTGTTGTGGCTGTTAAAAACCAGACATGAATGAGGACATAAGCCCACACCACACCACATACCCATATCCCAGAGAACTTTTTTAACGCCCCAACCCCTGAAGCCCAAATTCAGTGCATTATTTTAATATATTGGCTTCATTACAGGGAATCATGTCCCAAAGGACCTATCAATTTAGCAGTCTTGAAAAACAGATTACATACATAAACATCACATTACAATTTCAAACATAAAATACAACATAGATAGTTCTCTGATAACTCCATTATTCAATCTAGCATAACCCTACATATCAATCATAATACACTTCTTGGAAATCCTGGGAAAATAAAAAATAAGAAAAGTGTGAGCTCAGATTCTCAATAAAGGTAAATAATTTAAGAGAAGCTATAAACTTTTAAGAAAATATGTGTAATAAAAAATCCATTTAAACATAATCTTGAACATAATATGGAAATAATAAATCAAACAATACCATATTAACATGCACATGGATATTCTACTAGTCGAATAATCACATGTAATAAAAAATTTCATAATGTGGGGATGCATATGCCAGACATTCATAACCACCTATTCAAGGCCTCTTCCCAAGACTACAAATAATTTTTTTTCCAAGGACATCTTCCAAGAAAATTGTTTGTCTCATGAGACCCACTGATGCATCGAGGAGCTTTAGGACGCACCACCAGTAACATACTATGTCCAATGCATTCCTCATATAAAACGTTTTAAACATAACATAAACATTCATATTAAAACTAGATTACAAAATTTCAATAATTTATCCATAAAACATGAATGGTATAATAATAACACATCCACTGTCAAACATATCACAAAACATTCAAAATAATATTGAATATTTTTTTCATAATAAATCAACCTCGATCAAGAATAATATCCCCTAAAAGATGTTGACATAGTTGAAAATGATCATTAAAAATATATGAGGGAAATATCCCTTTTCCATGAAATCATTTAAAATTCAAATAATTTATAATGGAATTAATTTAAAATATAGTTTTGAATCAAATTTTCCCATTCCACTTTGACCGTTTTGAAAATGATTAACATTTTCAAACATTCATGTTTATATAAATAAATCCTTAAAACCATTTTGAAATTATGGACATTAATGAGAATGGTTTAGAAGAATATATCTTAAAAACATTTATAATGATGTTTTAGTAAAATGTCCCTTAAAAATAATCACATTGAAAAGTCTTTAATGAATCATAAACATGGATAATATATATGTCCCAGAAAATACTTACACATATACAATCTCGGATAATAATGAGATTGAGGAATTAACCCTTACCGATTTGGTAACTTATGAAACATACACTCCATGAAAGAAGTATCATACAAGTAAGATGTAAATACCCATAAGTTAAATTATATTACACAAATAATACAATCATTGGGCAGTATATACACCACATGCAATAAATAAGTTGTGAACAATGGAAATCTCATGAAATTAGAAGTGAGAATAGAAACCCCTTACCATGCACTTTCCTTTGGTCGAGGGTACATTTAACCTCATGTATAATGACCATTTTATGTTATTAAATTATACCAGAACCATATTCATAATTATAATATCATAAATGATTCATTTATGACATTATAATATAAATTTAATAATGATTTTCATATTTAATTAATGTTTCGGGTAATAATCGCTTTCTTTATCGTACGTGTTTTAACTTGTTATTATTGATCGTATCATTTAGATAATGATTTAAATAAAACCAAAATATAAAACATGACTTATATATAAGATATATTTAAAATATAAATATGTATAATATATGGATATATTAAAAGGAAAACACCTTTTATGGAGATGGTAGGTCGTACGTACGCATAATTGATGTTTCTGTTTCCATATTGTATTGAACAGAAGTAAGTGAATGAAATATTTGTAACTATATAAATATATATATCTAGTAGCATTATAATATCAGATATTACATACCTATGTATTATATATATTTTTATAATCATCGATTAATGGTGAACATGGAAATTAATCTCATTGTGTCGTGGAGACGGTAATCAGTATGTATGCACGAGCGATAATATAATTTCCTTATTGATTACAAGGTGTAGAATTGGATAGTAAATTAATTTTAATGATAAATTATAATGTTATTTTTATTATTTATATACATATTAATCATAATTATATCCATCCAAATTACGTAGTGTTGAATAATAAATTACCCTACAGCGCGGAGACAGTACGACGTGTGTACGCACGCTTGGTGACATTATCATTCATAGGATGGATAGAATAATGAATATGGCTGTGCCATATTTATAATAAAATCACAGTATATATATGATACTGTATTTATTATTTTAGAATTGAAACAACAATAAAAGATGAATTGGAAGAATAAAATAACTTGAAAGAGGTGAGGAAATATTTACCTCTTCTTCGGGTTATTCCTTTGGATTTGATCAAAAGGGATCCTTAGGATGGATTTATGACTAATGGAAGTCATATATGATGAATTGATGAATGTTGGGAGGATATTTGCATAGGTTTTGGCCGAACCAAATGGATTTTAATGAGTGAATATGTTAGAAGGAGATGTTCCCTTTTATAAGAGGGGTGAGGGGAACCTTTGGAAAAACTTAAAATATTATTTTATAATAAATTAATTTTCGGTTTATAATGAATCAAAATTAATTTATTTCATGTTTAACGTGGGATGGGTAAAAACCCTCTCAACTAATAGGTATTAGATAGGTTTAGGTCTCAATATTGACCTTATCATTTATATTTAACTCTTTGTTAAACAGTTTGACATTTAACATGTCTCTTTGTATTTTTATATTATATGGTTATTAAACATAATATAACAAGCCAGTTAAACACCAAGTGATTTTATATATATATATATAACAATATCTATGTCATTTGACCGAACCATATATTTTTAAGAGTAGAATATTAATTAATAATATAATATTTGTTTTAAAAACTATTTTATGTCAATTTTGACACTATTTGGTATTTTGTTTTTTCATAATTTATAAAAGCATTATTACTTCGAAAACAATTCATTTAATCATCCCTAACATATCATATTAACCAATAAAATTAGTTTAATTTATAAAAAGTCTCAAATTACAATTTTTTTGGTAATTATAATATCAATTATTTTAATATCTCATTATTATGGTAATTACTTGATCATCATTGTGTCATAAATAAATTAAATTATTTAATGTCTAAAAATTATAAATAAAATACCATTATGTAGGATATATTTTTATATTTGTAATGAATATTTATAGTCAAATTTATCTTATTTGTAAATTTATATTAAAAAATGGATTCATTATTAAACATTGAATTTACCACTTTTAACTTTTCTTTGAATTAAATACTAATAAATGTCCAAATCCAATAAAAGTGGAAATAAAGGATCATATTTAATTCATAAGGCTATTTTGGGTCGAATTACAATTATAAAATAGAAATAAGACATTTTTTAGGGTAATATTAATATCATTTTTACCTTTAATTACAATATTTGCTTTTAAATATGGTAAATAAAAGTCAAAAGTTACCATTCACTAAAAATTATTTTCATCTTATTGAGCCACATTTTACTTACTGATATCAACCATGTCTCTTTCATTTTCAAAATTCAACTAATAGAAACTATAAAATAATGTTTTATGCAAATTTTCAAAAGATCGTAGGTGGTGGGTAAAAGACGGTAAAAAGATCAATAAAGTTTGTATATATTTAAATTTAATATAAAATGACGCCAATTAATTAGATTGAACTTATATAGTTTTTATGTATCTATTTTGACTTAAAATCAATTTAAATTAACTAAATAAACATTTAAATAAAAAGTCTGTTTTAACTAATAACTCAGTGTTTTTCACTATTCATCAAAATTTGAATGATTTCGGAAAAATAACAAAAAATCACCCTAAGATACTTTTGATATTAAGAATCCAAAAATTCATTCCAATTTTAAAGATAAAACTTATATCATTTCCAAATGTGGATATTAATATTCATAACAGCCTGTTTTATTGGTTGTGGTGTTTTATAATTTTTAAGTTGCGTACAACGCAAGCTGTTGCATTATTCGAAGGGAAACGTACCATGAAAGATTGGGGTATTACAATCTTCCCCGTTTCAATAAATTCTGTACATGAAATTTAAATTTAGGATTGAACAAAAGGTGATTTATATTTTAAACGATATTTGTTGAAATCCCACATCAAAAAAATGGATTAATGGGGCAATATTTTAAAATTAAGAAAGGTAAGTATGAGGGTTACTAGAAATAACACATACTAGGGTTCTATGTAGGAAAACATGGATATAGAAGAGAAAACTAACCATCATGTTATTATGGAGAGTGATAGAGAATATTTTTAAGATAATGTAAATGATATGAAAACCATAAACATGTTATGGGATAAACGGTATTTGATTCCCTAATAGGAAAACTATACAGAAAACGTTTTTGTTTAATGTTTATTTTCATAAAGATGAGGAATTTATTTATGAGATTTGACTAAGAACATAAAGAGATATTCTTCCTTTTTAATCATAGATTCATCCTTTAATAAATTTCCACAACTAACGCATCTTTCATTCCAAAAGATAATAGAATTCAAAAATATTTTCTTTATCCTAATCATAGTGTTTAGAAAAATTATTTTATATTCATTTGTCAGACAGTTTTATAAAAAAAGAACTATATTATAAAAACCAAGTCAACACGTATTCCAGTGGTAGGTGATCCACCATTTTCTCTCTTCGGTTGCAGGTAAAAGTCTTGCGGCCTTGCCAAACAAGACATGTTGTCACACGACCTCTTGATAGTCCATTTTATGACAATCCAAAAATAATATAAAGAAATGATTTACCTTTATCAATAGTATCCAATGTCACTCTTAATCGATTCAAACATTTAAACATGTCCAAAATACTTCTGTCCAAACTCACAGTCCAAAATTTATAAGGTAGATAAACACAATGAAGATCCTTTTCTCCACATAATAACATGTGAAAACATTCATCATGTATTTTTTTTAAACACTGTAACACCCTGAATTACCATAAAACCTTATTTATTACATTCATGCTCCATTATTCCTTATAGAATACAGGATATACCCTTTCTATCAAAAAATGTTGGGAACTAGAAAAATGGTGAAATAAACAAACCATTATGCAGTTCCAAGGATGTCAATAATATCCAATATAATTTATTCGAATAAATAGTCTCTTATTCAAAAATCAATACCTCAGGATCAGGACCATATTAAAGTTTCTTTTCCATCATCCATGTATTTTACAAAAAAAAATTATCTTTCCATTGAGTCACTTTTCTTGGTTCCACACAATCTCACATCCATAATGAAATAGTACTACAGTCCAATCCTTATATACTCTATAATATTTATAACATGTACATCATTAAAACAATACCCAAATGACACAATATAGTTATAAAAACAAAATAAGTCTTAATTATTCCTCTTAATCATTAGTAGTATCATAAATTGATTATTATGAAATAACAGCATTTGGGGTATACTCTGATGATTTGGACATTGATTTGCATAATGTCTCAACTCCATGAAGATAAAGCATTGTACATTTGAATCCTTTTTCATACGCTTGCAGTCACATACTTGGTGTCCTTTTTATCCACACATATAACAAACTCCCATTCCCTTCAGGCATGTTCAAGAGAGTTTCTTCCCATAGTTATCACATATGGGAAAATTCTTCATTCCTGTCTTCCCTTTATCTATATTTCTCTTCTCCATCGTTTTCTTCTCTTATTTACCTTTAAATTCATAGGACTCATATAATTATTTATATATCCTATTAACACATGATTCTATTTATTAATATGATGAAAATACATAGGAGACTATTTCACTTCTAAATTTAGGCTTAATACCATTAAATAAATGATCCTTATTAATATTTTGATCAAGCGTATTGTTGGAGTTATCATTCCTTCTATTAGGTTCCATTTCTAAACAATGGAATACACTCGATTAATTTATCAATCGTAATACTTAATTCAAAACTTTTAAAGGACTTAACATAAATTTAATAGTTTATGGATATAATACAAAATGATAAAATGATTTCATTGAGAAGTTATATACTCATAAACCCTTCATAATGGTGTGTAAAAAAAATGATAATTATCCAAGGCATATCCCCCAGGAGTGTCGTAACCAAGAGCGCAGCAAGGCCCATTGTTGTACACTAGTTCCCGTTCCATTCTAGCTCAAAGAGGTGTTTTATGGTTTTACCCCTAGGTACATCTGTGCTAGATCCGCATCTACTCGCTCGTATCCAGACATGGATGTATTTCATGGAAAACTCACAAAATCCCTATTATACCAAAATTCGAAGGAAATTCTTCAATACTAATCCCCAATGTCTATCTTAGGGTAACATGCTCAAATTAGTGTTTATCTAAATATAGTTTCCATTGTTTGTAATAAAATTCCTCTAATACCAACATTAATTCCCCGACCCCAGAAGCCCATATTCGGTGCATTATTTCAATACATTGGCATGATTACAAATAATCAAGTCCCAAAGGACCGATCATTTTAGCAGTATTGGAAATAGATTACATACATGAACTTCACATTAAAATTTGAAGCATAAAATACAAAATATATAGTTATTTGATAACTCCATTATTTCATATATCCTATCCCTGTATATCAATCATAATACACTTCTTGAAAATCTAGGGAAAATAAATCATTATAATGGGGTGAGCACAGATGCTCAGAAAGGGTAAATAATTTAGCGGAAGAAATAAACATTTAAGGAAATATGTGTAATAAAAAAACCATTTAAACATAAACTAGAACATAATATGGAAAAAATAAATGAAACATTACCATATTAACTTGCACATGGATATTCTACTAGTCGATTAGTCACATGTAATATCAAATTTCATAATGAGGGAATGAATAATGCCAGATTATCATAACAAAATAGTCAAGGCCTCGTGCCAAGACTAAAAATAATTTTTTTTACCAAGGCCATGTTCCAAGACAGTAGTTTGTCTCATGAGACCTAATAATGCATCGAGGAGCTATAATAGGCTCCACCCATCACTCACTATGTCCAATTCATTCCTCATATAAAAAGTTTTAAACATAACATAAACAATAATATTAAAACTCACATAAAAAATTTCAATACTTAACCATAAACCATGAATGGTATAAAAATAAAACATCCACAGTCAAACATATCACAAAAAAAATATAATATGGAAGATTTGTATCATAATAAATCAACCTCAATCAAGAATAATATTCTGTAAATGATGTTGACATAGTTGAAAATGATCTTTAAAAATATTTGCCAGAAATCTCCCTATTTAATGAAATCATTTAAAAGTCCCATAATTTATAAAGGAATTCATTTAAAATATAGTTTTGAATCAATGTGTCCCATACCACATTGAATATTTTGAAGAGTATTACCATTTTAAAACATTCATGTGAGTATAAATAAATTCTTAAAACCATTTTGAAAACATGAAAATTAATGAGAATGGTTTAGAAGAATAAATCATAAAAACATTTAAAATGATGTTTATTAAAATGTCTCTTAAAAATAATCCCTTTGAACACTATTTTATTAATCATGGACATGGATAATATAATGTCCCAGAAAATACTTACACATAGAAAATCTCGGATAATAATGAAATTAAGGAATTAACCCATACCAATTTGGTAACTTCCAAAACATACACCCCAACAATGAAGGATCATACAATAAAGATGTAAATACCCATATGTTTAAGTATATTACACTAATAATACAATCATGGGATAGTACATACACCACATGCAATAAATAACTGGTGAAAAATGGAAATCTCCCAAAATTAGAAGTGATATAAGATACCCCTTAACTTGCACATTCCTTTGGTAGAGGGTATGTTTTACCTCCTTTATAATTACCATTGTATGTTATTAAATTATATCATAACAATATTAATATTTTTAATACCATACAAGATTCATTTATGACTTTATAATATCCATTTTATAATTATTTTCATGTTAAATTAATGTTTCAGGTAATAATCACTTTTTTTATCGTACGTGTTTTAACTTATTATTCTTGATCGTATCATTTGGATCATGATTTTTAAACATATAGAATATAAAACATGATTTATATATAATATATATTTATGATATAAATATGTATAATAGATGGATATATTAAATGGAAAACACTGTTTATAGAGACGGTAGGTCGTACGTACGCATAAACACTGTTTCTGTTTTCATATTGTATTGAACCGAAGTAAGTGAATAAGATATATGTAAGTAAATAAATACATACATACATATATATATATCTAAAGTTTCATAATTATTTCATTTATTACATACTTATTAATAATTAATTTTTTTGTAATCCTCAATGAATGGTGAACGTGGAAATTAATCTCATCGCGTCGTGGAGACGGTAATCTGTACGAATGCACGAGAAATAATATCATTTCCTTAATGATTAAAAGATGTGGAATTGGTTGGTATATTAATTTTATAGATAAATTGGTGGGTTATTTTCATTATTTATATAAATATTACTCAACATTATATCCATCCAAATAACATAGTGTTGTATAATAAATTACACCATGACGTGGAGACAGTACGTCGTACGTACGCACGCATGATGACATTATCATCCATAGTATGGATAAAATAATGAATATGTTTGTAAAATATTTATAATGATATCACAACATATATAAATATTCTGGAGTTATTATTTTAAAATTGAAACAACAATGAAAGAGGAAGTGGAAGAAGAAAAGAACTTGAAAGAGGTGATGAAATATTTACCTCTTCTTCGAGTTCTTCCATTTGATTTGATCAAAATGGATTCGTAGGTGGGATTTATTACTAAAGTAAGTTATATATGATGATGTGAGGGATTTGGGACGATATTTGGGTAGGTTTTGGCTAAGCCAAAAGGCTTTTAAGGTGTGAATTTCATAGAAGGAAAAGTACCCTTTTATAAGAGAGGTGAGGGGCACCTTGGGAAAAACATAAAATATTATTTTATAATTAATTAATATTAGGTTTATAATGGCTGCAAATTGATTTATTTAGAATCTATGGTGGGTATGGGTCTAAATACTCTCAAACAATAGGTTTTAGATAGTTTTTGGTCACTATATTATCCTTATCATTTATATTTAAATATTAGTTAAATGGTTTGACGTTTACCATGTCTCTTTGTATTTTTATATTATATGGTTAATAAACATACTATAACAAGACAAAAAAACTCCAAGTGGTTTATTATTAATATATTTAACCTTATCTAATTAATTTGGCCTAACCATAGGTTTTTAGAAATATAATATCAATTAATAATCTAATATTTGTTTTAAAAACACTTTTATGTAAATTTTGACACTATTTGGTATTTTATGTTTTCTAAATATATAACAGTATTATTAATAAGAATAAATTCATTTAATAAACCCTAACATGTCATATTAACCTATAAAATTATTTTAATTCATAAAAATTCTCAAATTTCATTTATTTGTTTATTTATAATATCAATTATTTTAAAAATTCATTATTAAGGTAATTACTCCATCATTATTGTGTCATAAATAAATTAAATTATTTATGGTCTAAATATTATAAATAATATACCATTATGTAGGAAATATTTTTAGCTTTATAATGGTTATTTATAGTAAAAATTATCTTTTGTTTAACACTATATTAAAAAATGGATTAGTTATTAAACATTGAATTTAACACTTTTAAATTTTCATAGAATTAAATAATAAATGTCCTAAACTAAACCAAGCGGACCTAAAGGATCATATTTAATTCTTAAGGCTGTTTTGAGTAATATTAAAATTATCCAATAGAAATAGGACATCTGTTAGGGTAATATTAATATCAATTTTTACCTTTAATTACCCTATTTACTTTTAATTGTGTTAAATAAAAGTCAAAAGTTACTATTCACGAACAATTATTAGCATCTTATTGAACCACCTTTTACTAACTAATATGAACTGTGTCTCCCAGATTTTTGAAACTCAACTCACAGAAGCGGTAAAAATAAGTTTTATGAAAATTTGCAAAAGCATATAGGAGGTGGGTAAAAGATGATATAAAGTTCAATAAAATATGTATATATTTAAAATTAATATAAAATCACTCCAATGAATTACATTGAACTTATATAGGTATTATGGATCAATTTATAATTAAAGTAAATTTAAATAGAATAAAAAATTATTTAAATAAAAAGTTAGTTTAAACGAAATACTCAGTTTTTTTCACAATTCATCAAAAATTGAAAATTTTCATAGAAATACCAAAAATTCACCCTAAGCTAATTTCGATATTCCAAATCCAAAAATGAAGTCCATTTTGAATGAAAAAATTTATAAAATTTCATAAAGTGGGTATTACTATTCATAATGGCAAGTTTGATTGGTCGTGGTGTTTTAGAATCTCAAAGTTGCGTAAAACATAATCTATTGCATTTTTTGAAGGGAAACATACCGTGGGAGCTTGGGGTGTTACAAATTTGTCCAACAGACTTGATGGAATGGATGGTTTTTAAAAATTAGTGCTATACTCGAAAACTAGATCTCTAGGTTTTTCTACATATCCCATGACAGTGGGAATCAATCCATACATAGTTCTGGAAGGGCATGATGTTTAAACACATGTAGTAAGGAAATTGACAATAGTGTTGGGTATCTCGAAGAGTAATGTTTATGGCATGGAAAATAACCCGACGTGATTGAGGTCATAAGCCCAAACATGCCACAACATTCCTAATTCCCAGAGAGAACTTGGGTCGAGGGGATGAAAAAATAATAGACAAACCTGGGCTAGAACGAAAGACAAAATGTTCGAGTCTTCCCATGTATCCCATGAGTATAGAAATGAAGCTAGATGGGTTCTAGGAGTTTAAGTGTAGTTTGAAATCATTTGGCAAGGATGTGGTAGATCATATTTTATGTTCATTGAGCTCGAACCTTAGATGTCAGGTTTAATGTCATATTCATGGGACAGATGGGTGAAAAGGGTGAATCATCACACCTTCCATCAGGGAGACCATAGAAAGACAAAAATGATCAAGTTTAACTACTAAAAAAGATCATAATATAGTATCTATATCATTTCTTGGAATAGCTAAAAATAATGACTGTCGAGATCTGACCATATTTGCAATGCGGGACTTGTATCAAATTGTCGTTCAGAATCCTTAGGGATGTTGGTCTGAGTGGTTTTGATAGCCTTGTGACCTAGAATCCATGTCATTCAATGGTCCCTCTAAATGTGAAAGATAACGTAAACCCAATTGATCTGATGCTAAACATGTGTTGGTTAGCCTGCATATAAACGTCTTGGGGAAATGACAATGAATAGAGGAAGGATGTCTCAATGGTAGATGAGTGGTGTGGTAAAGATATCCTAATCTGAACAGGGACATGGAGTCCATACCATGAAACATAATCATAAATTATAACTTAGAACATGGGCTTAAAAGGTAAAAGGACATGAGGATGGTCGATAGACGAAAAGTCCCTGCCAACATTTATTTTATCATCTTATGGGATAAGAACTAAGTGGTTTAACGTATTTCAGTTAGGACTTATTGTGTAGTTTAACATAATGCGATGAGGATAGTGGTGATTTTAGATTGAGGTCATAGAGCTCGGACTATGGTTGCATGACCTTTTATGTGGGTATGTCCCTTTCAAAACTCCAAATACCACATGAGAAAAGCTCGATGTGGGAAACAAGGAATGGGATCAGGTTCTACCCTTGATATAAGGGAATTACAATAAAGAAAATAGATCGAACGAGGTCAATCCCACCCATAACAACATCTTCTCTCAAGTAATTATAATGTTCAAAGGGATACCATGATAAAATGAATCATTGCACCAAATATTTTGTGCATATTGGTGTGGAGATAATGATGGAAGATGGTTATTGACTTTGTTTAAAACACATCATCCATATCTTATGACCTGAAATACGAACAAAAAATGACCATCAACTGATGACTACATTATCAATGTGGGATTAGTATCAAATTTTCATCTAGAATCCCCAGGGATGTCGGCCTAGAATGATAGGAGTGCCATGCGGCCTTGCATCAAACCCTTTCAATGGTCCTTTAATATATGCATTATGATCAAATCCAAAATAAAAGGGGGACATGAAGAATGAATTTTCATATTGTGTAACTTCATGATGGAAATGGAGAAAGGTATGGAGATCACCTAGGAGGTGGATAAATGGTGTACTCATGATAAACCTGACGTGGATAATAGAAAACAATGCCTACTCCACAACATCTGTTTTGAGAAACATCCAGGAAAATAGTTCAGACCCATGGGAGATCCAAAATATTGTGGATTGTTCTACTGATGAAATTTTTGGGCTTTCGTACATATACCAAATGTATGGTAATCATGCCACATGTAGTTATGATAGGGCCATGCAGTTTAATGTCATTCCAGACGAGAATGAAGGGATATCGTTGTATAATATCATAGGTCTCGAACCATTTTGTAGTTTATCATCATGTTGGATGAGTGATGGGTAATTTTACGCCCTCTATACATTGGTGAGTTAGTATGGAAATATAATTTTGTTCTGAACATCCAACTTCTGTAGAATTATAGAGTGGGTTTTGCTCAATGCCTCATTCATCAAATTAGATTATGCATGATAGCCAGATGTATGGTTAGAATGGATGTTGTTGTTGGCATACAACTTATTCTCTTAGTCTGCCCAATCGTTGGTGTCGTTATGGGTGAGAATGGCATGGGGGAATTTGAACTGGTAGATGGTGTTAGAGCTCAAAAATTCAACGATAGAACATTCCTTGACCTCCTTGAAGAAAACTACCTCTTCCAAATTTGAATGAAATTCGTAGTGGTCAGGATGAACATAAAGTAACGAGTTGTTGTCTGTGGATATGGCCGAAGTACAACGAGTCCCTAGACCACAATTGGCCATGAGTACATGGTAGTGTGGAGAGGCTATGCCTGTTGATGCACAAAATTATCATGTATTTGGCATGGAAGACACAAATTGGTGAACTCAATGTAGTCATAGATCATGTTGGGTAAAAAATACCCCAATCTCCAAATCTGGTGAGATAGTTTTAGCCTGTTCTAAGGAGCCTCGTAGGAACAGACATTAACATCTTGCATGACTTGAAGAATCTCACATACTAGAATTCGATGAAAGAGAATACCATCAAACCATAATTTGAAGAGGATCTTCTCATGATTGGGACCACTCTGGATGGTGAACTGAATTGTGCAGCATCGAATTTTCATGCGCCTAGCTCGATCTTCCAGGAGAAAACCTTGTTGGAGGTACTCGATAAAGGGAGTCCTCTAGTAAGTAGTAACATCCAACAATCTACTAGGGGGAACTAGGGGTCCAGATGTGGAGGTACCGACAGTATGTTTACTTACTTACAGGCTAATGTCATCATCTGGGATTATGAGAGAAATGATTCTTCTGTGTTCCACATGTATAATCCAATCATCCTGGTCAGGTTATGCAAGAGATACAGCCTAGCTAGCCAGGAAATCGGTGTGACCATTCTGCAAATGAGGGACATGAGTAACATCATGTCGAGATGGGAACTGGGCCATAAACTATAGGGTACATTCTAATAGTGGTATGTGCTCCATATTCCCTACTACATAGTCACCTTTGATCTATTTGATGACTGGTTCAGGGTCCACATTCACATGTAATTGGGGAACATCTTTCTGGAGGGCTAAATCGAGACTAGTAATGAGATCATATTATTCCACCTAATTGATGGTACAACCATATAAAAAATTAATAAATATAGTAGAACATCTTGTTTAGGCCTAATGAAGATGATACTCAGGTCCACTCTATTAAGTTTGGGATAATTGAGTCTTCTTACTGAAGAGATTCCAGAAGTGAAATAAAACTACATCTACCAACATAGAATGTCTTGATCTACTGGGAGGATGGAATCTTCTAGAAATACATGATCTAGAGAATTTTATATTGGAGTTGGATGGGTGGAATGGAAGTCTTCTAATGCATGTCCCTTGATGACCTTTTGGGGGGAAACCCAATGTCGAACAGGTGGAGGATAACTGACCACCATGCTAGACTATATGTCAACATAGCGGTGTCCAGAATGTACTTCAGCAGATCCACTCATGACACTAGCTATATATCTTGATTCTGCAAGTTGTGTCATAACTTATGAACTATGAATACCAATGTGAGGCATCTCTTCATGATAGTGGAATATATGGTCTATTCATTATGGGGCTTGTGACTGAGATAATACCGATTATTCTACATTCCATAATTGTTTTCTTGGTTGAGTAGGGCACCAAGAGATTACTCTAGAGCAGTCACATAAAATAATTGAGGCTTTCCAGAATTAGGTGGAATCAGAACATTAAGTTGTAGTTGGTACTTCTTGATTTCCTCAAAAGCATTCTCAGACTCCTCATCTGACTAATAATCGAAACCATTCTTCATGAGCCGGGAAAAGGGATTAAAAATTATTGCAAGAATTCAGATGAATCGGAGTATATAGTCTATGTGGAATTGAATTCCTTGAAGATCCCAAATGTTTCTTAGAAGAGACATTTGGATGATAGCGTTGATATTATCTATGTCGATCTTGATGCCTTTTTATCTTAAAAAGATGTTGTGAAAGACTCTGGAGGTGACCCAAAAGTTAAACTTCAAGGGGTTCATTTTCAAATAGTGGGATCAGAGGAAGCTAGAAACAGTCTTATGATCTTTGATATAGTCCTAGATCTGGTGATATTTGACCAACTGATCTTACACATAGCATTCAAGAAATGTCTTGAGAATCAGCTTAAATATGTGATGCATGGCTAGCTGATAAGTGTCACCTACATTCTTTATGATGAATGACATCATCGGATTGCATAATGTACCTTGTGGTTTCCTAAAGGTTGTAGAATCTTCATAAGTGGGTGACATAAAAAATTTATATTTATCTAGAATAACTATCCATGAAAGAGAGAGCTTAGATTCTAGCGGTGGCATCAATCAATAGTTCTATCACATGGGAGGGGAAAATATTCCTTTGGACAGTGATGGTTGAGATTCTAAATGTCTACGTAGATTCTAATATGTATTTTCTACATCCATAAGGGAATGATGTAGGCTAACCATCTAGTTTAATGGACCTCCTTAAAAAGGTTGTTTGTGATGAGCTCATCAACCTCGGCCTCAACCATGTCATTGTGAGAAGGGTGCATATATCTGGGAGGTTGTTTGAACCCACAATGATTTTCTGGAATGACAAGGATATAGAAGGAGTCCTAAGGAAATAGTCCTGAAATCTCATCATAAATCAAGAAAAACACGTCATGAAGATAATTCATGATTTACTCGTATCGTTGTTTCCCTTTGACTAGCCTAGATATTCTGATCAATGTGGGTTTCAGATCTGTCTCATTATCATGGTTCACATGTACCAACTCATAGAACATGGTGGAGAAACCCTCTTCAAAGGTCAGAGGAGTGTCCTAAAAATCTTCTTCTTCACTCATGGAGGAGGGATCCTCCACAAGAGGAGACTCCTCTTCAACAACAAATCCGGACCGTACAATGGTACAAGCTTGAGTGGTGATGGACACTGCATTGGGGGACCTCTATACTCTCGAAACCATAATGATGAATGTCATCAACCCTGATCCCATGTGTCCTTCAACCCAAGGGTCCATTATTGATAATATAAAATGAATAGTGGAAAGTGGATTGGGACTATTTATCTGAGACCAGCAGAAAAAGAAGGTATGATGTATTATCATTGCCATGGGGCAGACATCCTGATACCTTATGGGAGTAGAAGGCTCTGGGATCACAAGAGTCTGATTTTTGTAGGAATATGTTGTAATTTTCCTACCTCCATTAGAAATGGGAATGTGTGTACACATTTAGTCTAGAAACAACAACGAATTGACCATGATCTGGGGTTGTAGCCTCCAATCAGTGGATTGGGAAAATGTAGGCATCATCTAAGTCCATCCACGGGTCGGTCGCAACCATTCAATGTTTAACCCTATTAGCTCGAATCTTCTTTTTTTCTCACATGTAGTAGTTGGAATCTAGCTAGAGGGATTCAGAAGAATAAATGGGAGATGTTTCACCTTGTAGTGTGTATACATGACCATTAGGATAGTACTTATGGAAATGGTGATACAATGAACAAACCGCCTCATATAGGTGAATCCATGGCCTACCCGTGAAAGCATTTTAGGCGATGTCTCGTGAGACATCCTTTGACTCGGTGTTGGACACCATGCCACTATGTTGGGACATCAAGGGGATCATTTCAACCAGTTTTCTTTATCATCCTGGCATAACCTTAAATTTACAGGTCATAGGGACTCAGATCATCCTTAGACAGCCCCACTTCCCAAAGTGTCCAGGTTGTGATAAGTTTGATCATAGAGCATGTGTCGTGACAGAAATGACAATACTCAATTCCATTGAAGTGTCCAGTGAATTATTTTGGGGAGATGTTCCCCTGTATAGGAGAACTTTCATCTTATCTAGAGAAAGAGATAATGGCCTGACCTTCCACGTGCTCAGCTACCATATCATGGAAGGCTTCTATGGTTGCTACATGTGTCTTGAATTAGAGGGGATTCATAAAGACATGGTATGGGCTTCACAAAAATTTTCCAATAGGTTAAGAGCCTCGAGAATTAGATCCTCATAAGAATTATGTCAATATTCTTAATGAAATCATCCATCTATGAAAAGCGTTAACTTCTACATTCAGGTGGTCATTCTATGGTATAAGGTATGACAAGCCCTTCTGGATGAACTGATGGCCAAATGGTGTTGGGAATATCCCATTACTAGCATGTCAAAATAGGTGTAGAGACTACCAAAAGAGGTCTAGATGACTAAGGATGGTCCGTTACAAAACATGGATGATCATAGAACAAATGTGGTGTCACCTCTTGAACAAGCAGGACAAACGTCGTTGAAGAAAAATCTATTAAAACATGATGAGAGGGTTGTGTATGGTGATATCTACATTTTTCATGTTTTCTAGTTTCGGTGGCATGAATAGCCTAGCTGGAATTACTAATCAAGGAATTTATATGACTCATAGAGGCACAGATTTGTTGACATTGGTGATGTATGGGGATGTTAAAGGATCTTTCTGGTGCTCCTCATCATCAGGAACAATATAAGAGTTTACCATCTCCATGGTGTTAACTGCTGTTTACCATTGGTCGTCACATGAAGAATCCTCCACCATTGGATGAATAATGGGGGTAATCTCCATTTTCATTGGAATAAAGACACTGGGAGTTAATGATGACAATGTAATCAGTCGGGGCTTTGTTTTTCCATACGCTGACAACGCTTTCCCTTCAAAGAAGAGGAAGGAATGGATATTTACCAAGAAGTAGTGGTTATGGGTGAAGTGTTTACTTCTAACGTCTTGGGTTTAATCAAACACAGACAAATGATACCATGGGTATTGAGGACTACTGTATAATTCATCCTGTCATCATATTTTTTAGTCCAAAAGTTCAGAACCTACTGCCACTCACATTCATTGTCACTATCATTTTCGAGCTGTATGAATACACATGCCACATGTTCCAGTGATGGGCCTATCCTGACTAAGATGATGTCAACCTTCTCATGAAGCTAGTCTATGAACACATTTCACTGCTTGAGGTTATGCCCTAGGATTTGGTGATAAGGGCGGTAATTAGGGTGATCAGGGAGGTTTTCCTCTTCGGGCCTCCTACATCCTGAAAACTATAGAATCCTATGTTCGAAGGAACTCTAGAAATAACTAGGATCTCGGGCCTCGTTGAATGAGTATTTCCATTTTCTTTTATCTCAGAAGGGGGTATGGGAGTTTGGCCCTGACTAAGCCTATATGAGCATGTCATGGAGGTGGAACATAGTTATCTCGCTATGAGTGTGGCAGCACATTACGTGGGGAATCCTGTTGATTTTATGGCGGTAATTACATGACCGGCGGTTGCACCTTAGGTGTAGGGCCTCTGCGAGGCTATGGAGGTGATCCAATGGTAATAAATCTTGGTTGTTGGGGGCTATTATCTATGCTACCGCAGAGGGCTCAACATTAGTTCAACTTCTTGATGTTACCACAGGAGGAAATGAATGTGAATTTCTATCATGATCTAAGGATTCCTCTTGAGGCTAGGAATTATTAGAGAAATCTCAGAATCCCCTATATAATACTGGTTGTGGAGAGAGGGGACCAGTTTATTTTTTACATTTCCCACACACATTTTCACAGTTGTTCTCGAGTCAGTCGCGTATCTAGGGAGTAGGTGAGGCCTTTCCACCAAGTGAAAAAGTCTGCAACGTGTTCATCAGCCCTCTGCTTACACTTGGAGAGGTCTTAAATAATTATTATCCAGGTGGTAGATACGAACTATTAAATAATCTACCTATGAATATCTTCCTAGATGGGGACACACCCAATGTGTATATGGTTGTACCAAACAAACGAAGGCCCTTCCAATGTTTGTATGAAACACTAGAGTTTGGTGGCCTCTTATTGCGCTGGAGTTCCTATAATATATCTCCACATTAATATGATGTGGGATAGATTCTAAAACAGATATCCAAAGCCATTAAAGGTATAAAATGTATATTTTCAGAAACCAGGGGTGCTAATATATCATCAACCCTTTCCAGATATGGCTTTCTATCAGGAGAGATTTCCACCTACTGAATTTCCAAAGCCTCTATGTGGACAATGAGCGCTATGATTGGATCAACTCGGTGGGGATTCATATCTTCGATAGGGTCCCTAACCACCAATGAATTTGCTTTCTCTTTAACATGATAAGTAGGTCCAGTGGCTCGTGGTGCGACTTGTTGGATGTCCTGTGGAACTGCTGGGGGAAAAACCTATGGAGAATATAGTGGGACCTAAGCTAGATCATGTGGAATATCACACTTCTCATGATGATTTGTTGATACATACCATGCCCTCATACCATAGTCTCTATCATATACACTATCTATGTGGTGAGGATGGTTAGGGCCACCCTAAGGCAACTTACTGGGGAAGTTTTACCTGTCCCTGCAACCTCGGTCGAGGATCTCCATAGTCTGGTTGTCGCTCTGCATCTTGTTCAGAAAGGATGTCATCAAACATCTTCTTATTCTACTTGAGATTGTGACATAATGTGGCCTCTCGGGGCCATTTTAGTCTTTTTTACTAATCCATAAGTGTCATAGGGTTTGACGGACCCAAGATTCCCTTTACCCTTATTGGGATTCCATCCGAGGACTAATGACTAAGTAGGTATGGGATGGACCAGTAAATATCCTTTTTGGAATGTAACCCTTCCTAATAGATTCAATAGTTGTGTATTTCCACGAAGGGGGTATGTTCTCTTCATGGGGATATAGACCATTCTATCCCTCTGATAGGTCAGCCAAGTTAACTGTGACTCCTCCTAAAGAAATATCGTCAATATCACCAGGAAATTTCGGATGACACTAGATCAGACTAGAATGAATGGCTGCATACTTCTCCCAACCACAAAACTGAGCATGGGGGGAAGACTCATTGATAATTCAGTGGAGAAAAATAATTATGTGAACATGTCGTTGCTAGATGGCTTAGCAGTGACTATGTGATCTAGGGCGCTAGGCCACAAGGAGCGCAACCAAGTTGACCATATGACATTGATGGTAAATATCTTCCAAGTGCACCTAACTCTTTGGGTAACCCACTATTTGATATCAAAGAAGGAATTCCATCTCCTAGAGGTTTTAGCGAAAAAATTCCACTTCCTCCTTTTCAAGAGATCCCGGTGCATTGAAGTTCATGGTTTCAATTAGCCGTAACATCTTTGGGAAATGATTTATTTTATGGATGTCCCACAAGATATTCTGATCGGACTCAAGATTTGGCCCTTGCCTAACCCCCTCATAAAATGTGGGTAAATGAGAGACTATTAATGTCCCTAAATAAGACCACTGAGATGGTAGACTGGTCACTGGATAATATTGTTAACCATCTGAAAAGTCACTGCGTCTTGGGTTGTCATGTGATGAATTCCACAACTCAGCCACCACATCCCAGTAACATGGGATAGAGATCATAGTTTCTGGTGTTGGTGCTATCGTTATTGGTGGTGGGCCATGTTTTACTTCGTACTCTACCCAACCCAAGAATAACTCTCTATGATCAGTAGTTGATGAAGTGGATGACCTTGTTGACAATATGGAGGATTTCACGTCCATTCCAAGGAAAGAGTCCAAATCATCCTTCTCATGGATGTATCTATGGAGGGTGGTGGGAATCTGGTGTACCTCAAATTCATGAAGGATGATTATTGTAAGCCTCTTTATTACCCTGATCCTTGACACATAATACCAGGGTGATGGATCCATTACTGAATATTATTAGTCCTCAGAATCTGAGAATCATATCTGCTTAATTGTATTATGAAACATCTCAGAATACTTTTTATGGTGGCAGCAACCTGCCCTCCTACACTGGTATGGTTCTTCAGGACAAGGTTGGTTTTCAGCAAGAGTAGGACCTTTGGTCGAGCTGATACTAGGGTAGAGAGTACGCCTGTCTCGGTGAGATGGGGTGCGTGGGGCACTGGAAAATTCTGAAAGGGAGCATGGGAAATACCTCTGTGTCTACTAGATAACGCATGAAGGGAATCTCTTCGGGAAGTGGTAGTGCAGGTAGGACCTCCACTGGTACTAGTAAGCGTATGGGCTGTGCATCCAGGCTGGATTCCCTTATTAGTGATGGTATGAGGAGGGTCCTTGTACTGGTCGATATGAACACAAGTAGGACCTCTGTGTTGTGTGCCAATGAACCGAGGAAGACCTTTTGTTTCCCTAATTTCCTTGATGTGGTGGACCTTCATTGGTTGCTATAAGAACATGGTAATGACCCCCACACCAATGGCTGACCATATGTGTATAATCTACACATTGGAGACCTGAGATAGGTAGAACGACACCATAACTGATGTTGTCAGTGTGGAATAGACTTCTGTATTGGATGTCAATGCGGCATGGAGGGCCATCGCTAGGAAAAATTGTGCCCTTCGGAGGACCACCCTGCCGATCTTGGGTGTGGGGAGGACATGCACTCTCATTGGTGGTGTCATAGGGAGGTCCTATGTATTGGGACTCATTATATCTGGTCGGCCTATGATAGATGCCAACTGTATAGGTGCCTAGGAGTATCATCCAAACCTGCTTGTGGGGTGGCTAGGTCCTCCATCCGGGTTAGGCGCATGAGTTAGAATATTTGGTATAAATAGGGAATTGCTGGTATACATCAGAGGTGTAATGGGAAACTATATCCATTGATGATGTTCCACCCATCAGAGGTCATACCCATCTTACGCCCAATGCTTGTGTCAGCTTAACCGGCCTGGGGTCGGTGCCACAGGTGTATATTTCACCTGATCCTCATCCTATAGGTCTAGGTGGCAGCACTGACATGGCATTGTGGGAGCCCTACTTATAGGTTCCTGGGATAGGATCACATGTGGGCTAGCCAAGACATCCCTATCCTCATTGGTGTAAGGGAGGGAGTCGTAAAAACATTCTAGGGAAAGTCTCCCAAAACAATTGTCGGACGGAGTGGGTAGAAGTGGCTCTAGGTGCGGCCCTTGGGGGAGACAGTGAAGATGAGGAATATAAGCATCTATGCCTTGTTGGTCCATATCCTTGGTTGGGATAATCATATATTCCATGTATTGTTGGAAGATGTCATTAATCACATTTATCTAAAAGAGTTCCTATGGGGAGATGTGGCATAGGTTCCAAGCAACTCTAGATGTGGATGATGTCGTTGAATAGATGAGTCCATGAGGGGATGTCGTGTTGATTTTTCCCCTGCCCTTGTGTTAATGGGTGATAGGTGATCAGTTTTCTTTCATAGCAGCTTGGGTCCTTCAGAGGAGGGAGATTCAACCATTAGTTCTGAAAGAATGAAAGCAACATCCACTGCCTCAGCGACATTCCATCTTCCCTGGTTAGTAAAAAATATCCACACTAACAACATTGCAAGAAAGGATGTACAATGTTGAAATGCCCAATTTTATGGTGAATTCACGCCAGGCCCACTTTTTCTTGGTGGGACCTAGAGTAAAGTAACTCGATACATTGACAGGATAATAAACAGTTATCTCTAATGATACTAATATCCACATTGAGGAGAATAAATTCACTTCAGTTTCACCATTTCTGTTTCAGATGCCTCCATTATTGTGTGATCCCTTATTTAGAGGATGTTCTGATCTATTTACCTGTATTCTATCATTCCAAAGGTGGGAAACATCTATTTATTATTTAGTGATGTTTTCCACTTGATCGAAATGGGATAATGGGGTGTCGGTTTCTCCTTTTGAAGATTCCTCCTTTAAAATTGTTACCCTATCTGGGTCTCCCTTAATGATTAAGATATTGTTTTTGAAACTCTTCCCAGTTCAATTCTTTCATGGATTCCTATTAAATACACTGCTTTTGTCATGACATTATAAGGGATCATGTTAGGGAAGCAACATTCGATCGAGGGATTAGTCACGGTGGACATCGCTGGCATGTATGGATGTTGAAACACTAATGCATCTGGGTTTATTCCCCATATTACAGGTCTTATTGAGGGCTCATAAGATCAAGGAATACCATAATTAATGGGGGGAATTATATTCCATGGGAATGTATATGATGGTTTCCTCAACTTCCTATTCTTAACACATGGCATCTTGCGAGTTTAACGTCTTGCAGTGACAGATCAGACAGATCAGAACCCTGATAAGGGTAGATCAGATGGGTGTAGACCTAGTTGGGAGAACCTAGGAGTCCTATTAGATATGCATATTTCAACATCTCATAATGATGGATCCATATTTCTTGGGTCATTATAATAGAGACACCATGGTTTATCATTGTCTAGGATTGATCCATCGGGAGAATTCCTAAGTACCATGTCTGGAGAGGTAGGGATAAAATCCTGCATAGTTTGATGTGGTTATAAAATAGGATGTGGTTAGAGGAATTTGACCCAAATTTGATAAAGGGCATCACATGTGTATTGAGGACTATTACAATAGTTTCACTCATTGGTAGATGACTATGGACTATGTGAGGCTTATGCGTGGATTGTGGCCCATCTGCATCTGGTAGTGAAGAGTAAGTAGGTGATATGGTCTCATCAGGATGTGGTGGCCCTTGTATGAATCACTATGGATTTGTATGGTTGAGAGAAGTGGATGGAGAATTTGGTGGAAAAAAAATTAGGATGGTGGTGATGTTGGGCATGAGCATTAAAGAGACTAAATATGTATCCCCGTGACTGGGAATCAATGTCCACGTAGTTTGGTGAAGTGATGAGACACTTGAGCAGGAGGCCCATGAGAATGAATGCATGGATGGGACCTGGGGGAAATAGAACATTTGGGTTGCACCATGATCTTCTCGGAACACATTAGGGTCAAGGGAGAGATCATGACAGGTCATGAATAATGGGTTTGAACCTTGGGGAGGCTTCCAATGTATCCTCGTGACAGGAAATCAAAGTCTGCATAGTTTGTGATGGGGGTATAGAATCTTGGTGTACACATAGGAAAATGACCCAACAATATATTATGGATTATGCATGGATAAACGTCTAGGTTGTTATGACACCCGAGGGGAGGACTAGAGATGTGGGTTGCAATAGATGGGAGTACAATGGATTACCTCTGGGTGTGGGATTTAATGACTTAATGTTGGTTGGGGAATATAATGAATTACCACTAGTTTGGGGATACAATGTCTTACAGTGGGTTGGGGGATAGAATGGATTACTGTTGGTTGGGGTTGAACCTCAGGGAGGATTTCTACATACACTTTCTAGGAAAAAGGTATCATACCCCATGTAGTTTGATGGAATATTGTTTACCATCCTGCAAGACAAAAATGGGGGGCGAATAGTTTAACATTTTATAGGATGAGGGTGAAACAATGTGATGCAGTTAGGATTGATGGTTGTTGTTCTTGATGCTTGGGGATGCTTCCCATGTACCTTTCATTGAATTGGGTAACGATCAATGACCATATAGTTTGGTAAATGGGGGTTTGAGACTTACAATCTAGGAGGTCTAGGAAGGATTCCATGGTAAATTATTACTCTAAGCCCACCTGATTCATTCTCAGTGTGAGAAACAAAAGGTATCAATGACCTGAAAATCATGTCGTGAAAGGTGTGTACGCGAGGAATGAAGTAATGATTACACATGGTTAGCGGTCCAAAGGGGAAACATTGGATTATGCGTGGTTAGTGGCCCAATGAGGTAATGGGGGCTTATGCATGGTTAACAACCCAGAGATATGGATATTGGAACATACTCTATGATGGATGAATAATTGTGAAAAATCTATGAGGGAGAGTGACTGGGTAATGAAGGTCCTGATGCCCATATCTCTTATTGTCTTTATCATGGAATAAGAGAGGAGGATAAGGGATGCTACCTCCCACATGAAAGGTGAGGGGATTACATAAATATGCATTCCCTTACCCGTAGATAGATTTCTTTCCAGCAAAGAGGATCTCATTCGATGTGAGGAAGATATCACTAATGTTGAGGCTAGACGGTGTGGATAATTTCGGAGGCATGGCACCCTGTGTATATTGTATGTGGAGAGGCTATAGTTTAATTTTATGTGATAAGGATGATAGTGCTTGGTAGCTTAATGTTTTGTAGCTGGGACATGGTGGGTACACTATAAACCCCTATGACTTATATAACTGATATACGTGAACCCTTAGTAAAGGAAAGGCATTAGCAATGCGATGATAAGGCAGTTCTGTGGAGTGATCCATTGAGGGGATCACGTTAGCGTGGTTCTACGAAGAAACAATAGTTATCAATGTGCCTATGTACGGGAACATGTGTCTAATCAATGAAACATGAAGCACCACCCAAAGGACCTTTAAATCACTTCCCACGAACCTTGAGTGCCATGCCGGAAAGGGGTGTGGAAATATTTCAACCATGGAAAGAGGCACTTTGCGAAGAGGATGGGATTCACTATTGATGGATGCTTCTTGAAGAAAATAGACCATATGAAAGGAATGTAATCCAAAAAGATGAGGGTATTCATGTAGGAAAAGGGAATCAAAAAAATGTAGGTCTTCATGATATGAAATGGCATCACGAAGAGAGTCCATTAATGGAATAGGGCTTTGCCTCAACGATGATACCTTTGTTTTGAGAGAGTTTCACGAAGGCTCTATGCATCACAAAACCTTGAGCACCCCAAAGGGGCCCCTTACTCTACAAAGAGAATATTCCATTTCAAAGGGAATATCTTCAATATGCGGAGACTTGAAATAATGAAAACGGGATGGATCATATAGGCTAAGTACCTTAGACGGTCCCTTTTGAGGGTTTTGTGAAGGTCTATACAAAACGAGAACCTGGAACATGAAAGGGAAGAGTTAGAGTGGTTTTGGAGAGTGGGTGACCCTTCTATTTATAGGAACCCACTGTCATAGGGGTCATAGAATGCACCAAAGTGATGGGTGATGCCGGAGAGAGGAATCTCTCTATAGTCTTATTTCAGCCTCGTAGAGTGGTCTTGATGCCGCATAGTGGTTTTGTCGACACAGTAGTAGTGGTGTGGGCCCCAGAGGGGAATGATGCAACGAAGGGGGATTGATAGGATTCAGAATCATGCTAGGCTTGGATGCCGAAATGCATTTGGTGGAGGTGTCCATGCACAAATACACCACCGCACAGACTGTTTTACGAAGGGCCATTTGGGGTAGGCTTGGAGGACCGTTCGACCCTTTTGATTGGTGGATTTCCCCGATCACATCATTGAATCCCTGGAATGAGTGGGAAATATTTTTTGGCAATAACAGTATCAAATAATTTATATTATTCAAATATAAATCCTATGCCGAAGTAAATTTGGATCTTTGATGATATAGAAGACATTATCCCACGATTTTTAAAAAAAAAGTAGGTCTCAGAAGATAACATTTGACAACAGCCATGAATAAAAGAGCCTGCACAATAGAATATGTCTTATTTATCATAGATATCAATGTTCAACTAGATTTTAGGTCATTGATTGATTTCTTTTTGAAATCAGAAGAAACATTTCCCACATATTTGATTGATAATTCCAAATAATGATGGAATGAATACATAATCAATGATTAGTGCACAAGAAATGAAAATAATCATAGAATTACAATAGGAATAATGAAATAATTTAATGTATAATATCATTTTTTACAAGAACTAGATCTATATAGCTGTATAAAAATTGGATTAATCAAATGATATATCCTAAAAACCATATGATATCATCCCTCTCCAGAAACTGAAAAATGGATACAAATATGCATGTTTGAAGAGAATATGGTAGGAACATAATACTTGAACATTTATTTTCATAATCAATAATAAATAATACGACTTATGATAATGGGGATGAGTAATATAAACATTTTCTAGCCTGGAAGAGTTTTTGGTTTACAAAATGATTGTGTCAGATTTTATGACAATACAGTTTGAGGTATGAAGAGTACCATTTGGAAAAGGATAAAGTGGAAATTGATTAAAAAATAAGCATTATGTGTTTAATATTCCCAATATGGTAATGTATATTAAAAACTTATTGGTATTTTTGAATATGGATTAGAATCATATATTATCCCACACCAATATTCTATAGAGTGTTGAGAAGAAAAGGCAAAACACATGCAACATGGAATATGACCACATCGTAGTTGTCCCTATGGTGAGTCTCTAGAGAAACTATGAATAACAATTCGTCCCAAAATTTTCACAATGGAGACTATTGTTGAAGAAATAATATAAACATTAATTTAATATATATTTCAAACCGAACATGACCATTCCTTCACCGTATTGGTGGGTTAAATATTTGAGATGTCTTCCCATGTAACATAGGGAAGGAAAATGGTCAATGTTATGATCAATGGGAAATTATGGAGTTCCTATTAATCAGATGAAATAGTATATGCCCATGTGATAGTTTTTATATTTTTGATGGAATAAGGTAAAATAATTCCTCACCACTATGTAGTGAATTGTGTATTGGTGGGTAATGTGTCAAAATTGAGGGAACCAATCATGACCATTATTGAAAAATTATTCAATGTATAAATAATCATGGCCCTGAATTTTGGAAATTATTAAATAATTATTTTATGGATGTAAGTATTGAATTTTTTTTATTAATTAATTTGATAAAATTATTATTTATATAATGTGAATATGGACCCAAAAAGTAGTTATGTATTTACTACCATTACATATACCATGGAGTAGTTACTAAGTGTAGTGATGGATATTTTTTGAGGAAACATATTTCATTGAAAGCTATTCTACATAATTGTAATTTTTATCTATATTTTATCAATGTTGGATTTACACCTATATTAGATGAAAATTTTTTGGGGGTTCTTTATAACATATTATTTTAGATATCTTCAAACATCTCACATCATGGAAGGAAGTGACTAATGTGAATAAATAATAAATTATAAATGAAGATAAGTATTGAGACCATTATTACTATGGAAGATAAGGAGAATTTGGATTTCACTAGATATTAATTGAGTTTCAATACCTATTTCTATGTCCAGTTATAGTTGAAAATCATGAAATACATACACTTATAGACCCTATAAACTCCTTGTTTATATAAGAGTACATCATCAATGGTCTTTCCTATTTTAATCATCAATATAGTGATGTTTTATGTTATAGATGATTCAATATGTGGTGTGGACACAGTGGAACACATGTTGAATGATTTTGATGCTATTCTAGAGAATCCATGTTGGGATGACTAACCATTATGGAATGAACTAGGTATGGTTAGTTGAACTATATAAATATTGTGTGCATTTCACTTCCATTACATTTACACACAAAGAAATGAAGATCGATTATATTGAGTAGATAAAGAAAAATCTCTCATTCAAAAAAATTATATTTAATGTTAGTAACCTATAAAAGGAAAAATATACCACTTATTAAACCCCTCAACCTCTCAGTGATCTAGTCGAATCCTAACACATACCTTCATGGATGTTATAGTCCACAATTAGGCACAAGTTATGTCATAATTTTCAAGTGAATGGAAGGGTGATAAGGGATGTAATATCAAATCCTTTATTAATAATATTAATTTCATAAATATGACATATAATAATCTGATCGAAAATTAAAACCACCCATATGAGGTGTTTATGAAGACATATCACTTCATGGAGTTTTTAATACCCATGAACACACACAAACCTGATTTTTTAATTTCCCCAAAGATAGAAAAGTATATTAATATAGGTCGTAACATAAACATATTAAATTTTTAGTAACATGGAGACAATGGTATTTTTATATTATATTGGTTGTTTTTGGATTCATGTAGTATGAAGTGGAAAAAAATCAAATAACTCATTAAGGACTTATACCTCTTCATTGAAAAACAACATTTAGATTACAACATAATCATTATAAGTTGGTATTTTTGGGAGAACAAAAAAACTATGATATATATTGGATAATATGGAAGGTATATGGGTAGGAATGGTATTTTAAATTTTAATGGATGGTTTTATAGAATGAGATAACAGATGAGGTATTTATACTCAATGAGAGGGGTGTTTGATGTTTAAAATATTGAGTATTTTGATACTAAGGCTAAAAAAATTTGGTTGTCCTTAATATCAAAAATATTGTTTATATATAATGAATAAATGGTTGGATATGTTCATGAAAATCAATAACAATAACCATAATGGTGTTTTTAATCCTTTCAATTTTATTAGTGACCGTTAACATTATTTTACCATAAACATTATAACTCACTTTTTCCTCAGTAACTTATTATAATGAAAAATATGAAGTTGATCATATAACAAAATATAGAAGTGTTTTTTAAAAATATTGAGTCCATTTTTACTAATTAAATATATATATATGCGGATGACCAATATTTATTATAAAGGAGAAAAATGATATGAAAAAAAGTTTCTTAGAAAAATGTTGTCTAGCCCAAAATAGTATTAATTCCAAATAAAGTACATTTTGTATTAATATGTAATAAATTTTATTATTTTTATTCAATTTTTTAAAATTATAATTTAAAAAAAATCAAAATTATAATTATACGATAAATATATTTTTACAGAAATAAATGTTTTCATAGTAATATTAAAATTTATTTAATAAATCGGAAATCATTTTTGTCAATAACAAATAATAAAATTCACTATAAGATACATATTAACATTTTAATATGAAAATTAAATTCATTTTATTACATTTAAATTTATAAATTCTGAAATATGACCACAAACTATGTCCATTATAAGGATAAAACAAGTGGATTCACATCAACTATTCCGTTGGGATGTAATGTTTACATGGAATAAATATATCACAATTATTAGATTCTACCATAATATGTAATTTCATCCATGAAATTTAGATAATTTTATATTTTAGAAAAAAGTGTTCTACATTTCTTAAAATTTTAATATACTTCTTTGTTTCCTCCATTAGTATGTGGTTTTTCAAATGAACGTTCAAAAGATAACTTGTTTCATTACTAGGCATCCATGTTGCCTTCTTAGGATTACATGATCATTATTATATAATAATATATTTAATAACTATATTTCATCAATAGTGGTTACAATTGTTGGACGAGTATTTAATTTCCTAAATAATGTAACATGAAAGATTCTATATAGGTTATAGAGGTTTTGTGGTGTGTTCAATCATTATGATACAAATTATAACTTTTTTAAAATTTAAAAATATGTCATGTAACATGGGTTTAAGTCCCCTTTTTATAATTTCTTATAAATCCATTCAAAATATTTATCATTATAAAAATATGATCCTTCACATGAATCTCTAAATCCTTCTTGCAGCTGTCGTTATAGCTATTTTTCCCCATATGACATTCGTCATGAAAAAATTGAATAACCCATGAATTCATTGTTTTCTCCTAATAAAATTCAAAGACAACTAGATTCATTTCTAAAAATTATTCCCTAGAAGTTTTTTACTAAATCTCTTCTTGTATTATTCTTCATACAGTGTCATTTCAATTCTTTAATAAAAGTTAATATAGCATAAAATATCCACTAGAGTTAAATAATAACCCACCCATAACTTTATTGTATAGTTTGAAATACATCTATATACCTCAATGATTGTAAATAGTATATTGAGACTGCCCGTCAGTTTATGGATGGAAAGGAGTATTTAAATGGATTATCTGTATTTAGAGACATTAAAATAAAAGTATAAAAATTAAATTTGTACTAGGAGTGCTGATAAGATTCAATTTTCATAGGTACTAATTGATGTCTCAAAACATCACAAATATAGATATGGAAAAAGAGCATAAGGTTTCAATCAGCCATTACTACTTGGATAAGTATAAAATTATAAAGGTGATATGAAATGAGTCATTCTGTCACATTATTCCTAGTAGTATTCAGAAGGCATGTAGAAATTATAATTTTAACATAATTACAATTCCATATATGTATAGGTAGAGGTTATGTGAAACACTTATGATGTTGTTTTTAGAAATTACCTACTAGAACACAATACTTATAGACAGAGTCTATAATTTCATATTTCATACCATCCCATTAAAAAATTTCTCATCAATCCCAGAACATATTTGTTTTCCCTGGGGGTATAATGAGGTTGTCACTATATTATTCATCATGAAGTTCCATTTTTTGATATGTTATGGAAAGAACACATAAAATATACCAAAATCCATCACTAAATATTTTCTAATAATGTCTAGATGTTTCCCATCAATCAACGCATTGATCATCCATGTTAATCCATTATCATCCCAATGAGACTTATGTCACATTTCTTGAATACATGGTTTAATAATTTCATGAAAAATGGGTGATGATTCCCCTTTCTAAAAAAGTAAAATATCCATGATTAATAAATCCTTTAAAAGAGGAGACCATTTAATTCTCATTATAGTTAGAGCTTCATGGCCCCTTATCCTCAATGAAACGTCAACATTTTTTCCATCACATGTTGTTTTGTTATCGTCCTATCATATTCCATGTGTATTTACAACCATATTCAATACCTCATGTTGACATAATTATTTGTTATTAAATAATAAAATAATTTATGGTCTATATTGTTTTTCATGTATCTCTATAGTGATATTTACTCAATATCTTCATGGAAAATATTACAATTTCCATGTCATGATAATGAGTTTGTTAGTTTTGTTCATGAATATATAATTAAAATCATTTATATGAAACCACTATATCATTAGAAATAATTATATATATTATTTAATTCATTGAAGTTTCATAAAATATTAGAAATCCTTCATTTACTATGAGTAAATTAATTACAATTCCATTAACTAATTTCATATTTAGCACTATAAAACTGTAACTTCCAAAACTATGTGATATATACCAGTTCCAGTATATGTTTCAACAAATAACCGTTGTCATGAATCCATATATTCTCTAGGATAGTGACTATAATCAAGGTTCTCAAATAGAATCGGTGGAGACAATGCCCTCTTTATCAATGAAGCATAATTTATGAAACAATAAAAAATATCAAAATGATAATAATCAATACCGAAAAACCAACATGTCATGATGAATCTATAAAAAATAAAATGATCATAATAGAAATAATTAAAAATGTAATTCCATTAATTTTTCAGGTGTCTATTGACACCCCAAAATAATGACACCCTGAAATATTCCAAGAAAGTATTGACATCATGTCCAGATACCTTATCTGATCTCCATACAAAATCAAAACCCATCCATTATACATAGGGATCTTGTCCTTATCCTATCCTAAAAACGTGAATTCTATATGTGTACCGATCGGGTAGCCTATGTAGGGTGTGATTAAAACTCATCTCGCAATTACGAATGACATCTAAAGAAATATCCAGAAATAAATAATGTATGGAGTAGTATACTGAATAATTAAGAAGTGACAAAATTAAATATGATTTACATTTTTTTATTCTTTAATGAATCTTTTTGGTCTTTCTAGTTCATGGTGAAACCCCAACCAATGATACCATCATTATCTCATTTCAGAGTCTATAAAAAACAAAATAGGAATATCTCTATTGATTAATTAATGAGATTTAATTATTCACTTAATTAAATCATTATTTATGATACTTTTAACATTCTCACAAATACTAATTTCTCAGGCCCGTGGAAAATCAATCCAATACCAATAAACTGGAGTCCAAGATGATCATCTTTGCACACCATTTTTATTAGTAGCATCAATCCCTCACACAGACTGCGTTTTCACATGCATGAATTTGGGGACAACAACATTATTTTGGACCCCAATGGTATTTGGAGAATCAATCTCTAAACCACACATAATTGTACATTCAACCACAAATATAACACATATATTAATCTATGTTTAACTTCATTATCCTTATTATTAATAATTAACATCATGGTGAACCATTTAATTTATCAAGAGATACCATGATTTATTAGTTTGGTCACATGGAATGACATGAAAAATTTCCCATTAATCCAATTATCATAATTAATTTTACATCTATATAAATTTTAAAAGTTAAGGCTATGTACTCAATATATACCATTATGAAACATGACATAAGGATATTATTAAATTCCATTAATCTATTATTACAATTCTTACATTTCAAAAATCATTATTTCAAGTTCATCAACACACAAAACGGGTGGTCATCAGTCCTAGTCTAAAGATCTCTAACGGTCAAATGGGATTTGTGAAGGGTCTCATAATCACATGGTCGAATTCACTTCCATGGAGAATATATTGAATTAAAACTAGGGGAAAAGATCCAATGAATCAAGATCTATAAAAACATATACTCAAACCATTGACAATAGAGGAATCCATCCCTCACCAAATAGGATGAATGTAGTGATATAGAGGAACCCACTCAAATAAAATATCACTTACTTAAGAGGAGTTGATCCTTCCAATAGATATTTGACACTCTAAGAAAGGGGTAAAATAATACTATTAATACCCACTAGATAGTATAATAGAAAAATGAATCATGTTTGTCCAATATAGGTGTATTAGGGATGTAAATAAGGGGTTCAATAATAACTAATTAAAAATTTCAGGAATTAGATAATATTATGAATGATTATCTCAGAAGGGACACATACATTGATAAAACATAAATTATTTTCATGTTACCCAAATATCTATTGGGAAAACAATTTCCCTATGAGTCACATGATTTATTAATCCATGAACAAACCATGCATCATCACCCAGTCCACGGTTAATGGGGAACACCATTTTTTGGGGGTGGGTGCAAGGTTAGAAAAAACTGTGTGAATAAAATGAATAACCCAAACACCCTCACTAAGATTCAAAAACTCTCCTGAGGACACCCATGAAAAACTCCAAACAAAATATTTTTAAGAAATGGTTAAAAAATACATGAAAATGGTTATTATACTACTCTAAATGGGTCAGGATATCTTAATATCTCCACCTTTGTATGGCTCATCCTTGAGTTATACTCCCAAGTAACATTATGCCTTCAATGTTAAATTTCCGGACCATTGGGACTACATATTAGCATACATATCCCATGATTCCTCTAAATAATGAACAATTTTCCACATCACTCAGACCAAGGGCAGGGTAAATCTTTACAATACAATCTCACTAGGATACACAACATGAATTATATTCTCCTCAAAGGAAATATCTTCCTCATTCTTAAAATCATCAACATCTATCACATGATAATTTTCATGGTGAAACTCCAAAAGATATCACTCTTGAGAAACATCATTAATATTTCCATACCAACGAGGTAGATCCAAAAAAAAATTATACCAGTTTGATCGAGTCCTTTATATCAAAAAGTCTTAATAACAATGGCACCAACATTCCCTTATTTTGAATTTTATAGTGACCCAATATTGGTTACACCCAAAGTAATACATGATCCACCACTATAAACTCACACAGTAGATGATGTCAATAAACATAAAAAATATTTCAAATATGTGTTGTAGCCATATGATTCTAAATAAATAAATCATTTTTAGACATCTCCTTCATGAGACTCGGTCCCAACAACTATTATTTGTCCACCGCCATCCAACATTGAGTTGATCATCATGGACAACCATAATGATCCTCATATTTTTCCCTTTGAATAAACTATTAATAAACATTGTTATAGGTTTAATCAATGAGGGATAAGTGTTTATTCAATAATTATCCAAAATCTATAACAAATTCTATCAGCATTTCCACCCACACCTAAAGAGTATGATCTGATTTCCCGTCTATTTTTGGGTGAACATTTATATTAAAAAATAACTGCGAACACCAAAACAGCAGTAAGGATTTCTGGATGAATGATGTGAAGTGAAAATCATGATCATAAACTATAAATCATTGGAAAAAAGTGGAAGTATACTATCTTCCAGATATACATATCCCCCAACTAATCAACCATGATTGTTTTCTCCATAGTAACAAAATGGGCTACCTTCGACATACAGTCCATGATTACAGATATAGAGTCAATAATCTGAGGCATCCTTGAAATAACCACCATAATATTAATGGTATCATCTTCCCACTTTAATACAGAAATGATAAATCAGTATAATGAACTACTAGGTCATTTTTTCTCAGCCATCACTTACTCACACATTTAATATCATGTCCCAAACAACACAATTTCCACATTCAGGCCTGAAAACATATATTTTCCCAAAAGAGCATGGTATATTTTTTTCAAACCCATGAGTACCAAATACATAAATGTATAAAACTCACATATCATCTCCTCATGAATACATTTATGAGAAACATCATATCATACAACATAAATGAACTCACCCTCGTCTATAGTATAATCTGAATGTGACTACCAACTATTAAGGATTTCCATCAAGTCTAAACACCATAGATTTCCATACATCCTCCCCTTGATCTGACTCATAAATTTTTAATCAAAGGATACTGATTTGAGGTTAATCTAATAATTGTCCTCTCTAACCTCACTATAGTTATCAACAAGAAAGGTCATCATCTTCCACATAGAATTAGATTCACAAACTACATGAGTCTATTTATTCTAGCTTAATGAGTCAGAAACATTTTTCCCATTCCTTGTGAATTGGATAGATAAATGTTTTGAAGAACATATACTCAACCCATCCCCACTGTCATGGATTGAAATATCACTATGAAAATATATAATTTACGATATTTTTATCGGTATACAGAAAAATATTTTCACCCAATATGTAACGCCACCAACTCATTAAAGAATAAACCACTGAAACCAACACAATATTGTACATGTGGAAATTTCATTCATGAAACCTCAACTATCATGACCCATATGCAATAACATGGTATCCATGCATCAATAAGTTTATATGTTGAATCTCATAAACATCACAATTTAAGGAATACTCTTCACCTAGCTTGGGTAGGATCAAAATCATTGTAGCTATCAAATGCTCATTAAAATCTTGTAAAGAATTATTAAAATATATAGGCCCTGAAAAAATTAAATAATCTTACAACCAACTAGGAATTTGTGTTTTCAAATGGGAAAAGTCCAATATTAATATCAAATATTAATGCACAATACCCCAATTTCATTAGATATCAAAAATATTGTTGGGATTCTCCAAAAAAACAATAGTATTCACTTTCTATGTATTGATTAGGACAACACTGTCAATGTTGATTGGACCAACCATTCTCATAGATTGTGTGGCCTAAAAATGAACCCCATCAATCAATAATTGACACACATATAGCTTTTTGTATAGTTTATGATCCCTCAGTGTGCTCAAGATAATGTCATGATGTTTGGAATGATCATGTTGTGTATTGAAGTACACCAACATATCATCACCAAATTAACCAAAAACTGGTTTGGGAACTAAATAATGATTATGGTCATCATGTCCATTAATGTAGTGAGTGAATTTATCATCCTAAATGGTATCATAGAAAACACATATAATCCATGCATTATTTTTAAATCAGTATAAAGTAAATCAGAAGGTCAAACTCTAAATTTATGAAACCCTCTTCTCAACAAAATCTTTGAGAATACACAATATACTTTCAAGAATTCAATGATATCATCATGATATAGAAGAGGATATCACTTCTTAACCATCATTTAGTTAAACACTCAGTAATAATCACACAATCCAAACATCAAATTTACCTTCCTATAAAAAATAGAGAACTCCAAGGTGACATACTAGGATGAATAAATCCATTATACATTAATTCTCCAATCTATGTCATAAAATTTTGTGGCTTATTTGGTTCTATTTGGTTGGGTGTAATAGAAATTGTATCAACTCAAGGAATGAGCTCCATTGCACACTCAACTTATCTCTCTGTTGGATGCCTTGAGAAGTCCTCAGGAAACACATTATGAAACTAGTCCACTATATGTGGATAGATAAATTTCTTCTCACCCCATTAAACAAAAAATATAGATTCAATATGTATCGTATTATCCCCCAGTTATTGAGGAACAATCTCTACAAGGCCAACCTATAAATACAATTCTCCATAATGGTTTTAATGGCTACCCTCAGTAGAGGTAAAGTCTGTCCTGCAAATGTAACAATAAATGTGTTCTTGGTATGATACCTACAAATCCATTCTCAAAATTAAGTCTAAAACTAACATTTCAAGTACATAAAGATCCAAAAGGAAATGATACTCACCATCCTCGATGGAAAAACCCTTTCATAAACTGATTTCACTCAACCACACTCCCAATAGTTTGTCAAACATCATAACACCCATCAAAATATAACAACCATGTTATTTTTATTACATTCATTCATGATTTAATGACATAAATTATTGTTAATAATACCTTAAATATTTAAAATTATATTGTCTTAGGAAATGAGGAACAATAAATTACAACATAAAACATGAAATACAACATCATTTTTGAAAACATCATATACATGACCCCAAAATTCCTTTGAACTTAACATTGTAAGGGATAACTTAAGGAGATACATAATAAATGGGTGATATGTAATCCCCAGTAAAGGAATAAACATTTTATAACATGAGGAATAAAACACATGTTATACAATGAGTATATCACTAGATCAGAAAAAAAACATGAACATAAAGGCATGATATATAATGGTAATCAAAACATTGAAATGTGGAAACAACATAAAACATTTAATCATAGGTCAAGGCTAAACATCTAAGACATTATATTTGTAACAAACCAATGTTTTATAAATGGAAATTCCCTTCTTATAAATATGTCATAAAATCAAATGAATTCAAAACACAGTTGACTATTATGCTCTATGTGACATTTAAATATAATATTGTCACATATATGATTTTAATTTTGAAAAATATGACATGAACAGTTGTTATCGGTAAGATGTTTGGAGTCCGATAAGACAATCTGAAGTTTTGATGATTGGTAATTGACCCTTATAAGTAGTAATGTTACCTTATAAATAGTACATAGACCAAAAATATAGTAACCTCACACATGAATGTTTTAATAAAATTTATGAATCTTATATGTTATAATACGACCTTATTAAACGTTTTGGTATTTTTTTTAAGTCATAAACAAATAATTAAAATTAATTAATTAATTTAAAAGAAAATATAAATTCTTAATATAAGTTCATAAATTATTAATTTTATGTCTTCTAGAATTATGATAAATTTATACAACCTTATGTAATTTTATAAAACATTATAAAATCAGTTATATTTTTAAAATATCCAGTTTTCAAGTAAATTATGATTTTAATTAAAAGTTAAATTAATTATATTTAGAAAATTATTTTTGGAAAATGGAGTTAATTTTTTGATTCTACATGTTGAAAGTTCGTATTGGATATTTTTTTGGATTTTTCAAAAATACATTATTTTTTATGAATAGAAAAATATAATAATTTGCAAATTATGCTAAATAGATGATTTATAGGGTCATAGATGATGTTTTTATGATGTAATACAAATTGGTTCAAACTCAAATTTTCTTATTAATAATTTTTTTCTATAATTCACACTATTTATGGAATTTAGGGAAATTAATAAACTATGGAATTAAATATTAATAAAACCCTCTTCTCCTCCAATATTAATACCGCCCCTCATTACCTCTTCTCTTCACTCTTCTCAAACCTTTTTAAAATTATTAAATTAATTAAAAATGTACCCTAAATCTCCTCCCCCACATCCAAAAAACCATATAATATTCAAAATTCCAAATCCTCTCCCCTTAAGATTCTCTCAATGATGATTGATTCAAGATGTAAATTTATCTTTTCAATTCTTTTACATTCATTTCATGTTTGTTTTATTTTCTATCTTTAAATCTTCTCATCCAAATTTTATAAAAACTCCAATACCATACATGTACTGGAACACTTTTATGATGATGGGTTAAGTTATTATAATCTTCATTTAATATTATTTTATAACAGTAGTAAAGACACAATCCAAGATGTGTTAATTTATGAAATTGAAGGATGATGGATTCTAAATTCCTTTAACCATCTTAAATTCTGGTAATGAAACCATTTTAGTTAATTTTTAATCAGATTATTATATAATATATCCCATTTAGGGATCAATAATTTTTTTACACATGATATTAAATTATAATGAAAAAGGAGTTCTTAGTGATAAAAAATTTCTAATAATCCCAAATGGTTAACTTTAATGTTTTATATAATGATTCAAGTTCACTCCAAGTAACTAGTTTATATTTATAGCCATATAAAATTAGGGATGTTAAAAAATAAAATATAACTCCTATTCTTAACAATGATCCGAATTTTACATGATGCCATGTTCATGAAAATAACTAAACTGATCGTAAAATATATGAAAACAAACTGACTCAAAACACAAAATTGAACCACTTAACCCATCAAAATGTTTATGAATGTAATTAAAAGGTTATAAAATATGTTTTTCATAAATAATATGTTTATGTAATAAATAAAAATTTAATGTAATTTTATTATTCCGATCATTAATATCATGTGTAGAACTCCATCAAAATTCATGTAGGGAATCCTCTATATTTAACTTTTATTCAAGAATTTCCTCTATGTTATTCCATTTTATGTGTGATACAAACGATGTGGTTTGATTTTTCAACTCCCCCATAATTTCCTCATGATGTATATTTGATGATAAACCCATTTTTCTCTCATTAATCACACTTAAGTACACTTGATACCATGCTAGTAATATGTAAGAGAATCTTCCAGAAACTCCTTTGTTCCAACGAGATGCCTTATGATCCTTTTACCAAAATTAAGATATCATATAATTTTATTTTAATCTTATAAAATCTGTTTAAATGTACAAAATCCATTTATTAGGACTCTCTCACTATTATCCTTTGGGGATATTCATGTTTTTAGGTGATTCCCTCTTCAATACGTCCGATATGGAAACATGTTTTGAGGGAACTTCCCAAATTCATACTCTATTTCTCATGGACTCTATCTTATGTTTTAAGCTACCATTTTCATTAAAAATAAGTTTTTATGAAAACTTTCTTGGTTCAATTCTGGTTTTATTTATTGGTTTTTTCTATTTTCATTTTAAAGGCTCTATATTATTTTCCTTAAAACTGCACAAAAAATTATTAATTCTAAAATTTAGTTCATACATTTCTTACACTTTCTAAATTATAATTTGCATTAATAACCATTATACTTGCATATTTTACCTTATGAATGTTCATGTATATTTTATTACCTTTATTTCATTGACACTTTTATGATTTTCCATTTTTTTACGCTTTATAACATGATTGTGGTACAAAATTCATTCGATTAGTAACCCTTATGATTATGTATGATTGATTATGTATGATTATTTATGTGTAAAACACATTCATGAAACATTAATATGGGTGAACCCAGATAGCGCTCCAATGCATTGGGTAAATATGAGTCTCCTAATACATTATGTGTGATGGTCTTTGTGGTTTTCCTTGGCTTATGCTACCACATGCGACAGTCTTGGCGGTTAGCCATGGACAATTCTACCATGTGCAACGGTCTTGGAGGTAATCCTTATCTCATTATAATGTCATATTTTATGTTTCTACTACATTATGATGACTCCATGTTTAAATTATTCCATGTTTATATACTATGATTCCTTATGTCACATTCCTTTTAATTTCATCATGTCATGCCTTGTATCACATGTTCTAATGCTTTGTTATTATTGTTATTCTGTTACTGGGCTATTTAGCTCATCCATTTTTTCATGTGTTACCCATGGTACCCTCTATAGATGTTTGAGAACAATGGCTGATAGGATCAAAATTTGAATATAAAATAATTAAATTTTTTATTGAGATCCATGTTTTCAGTTTTAGGTACCTATAATTCCAGGTCAATAGACACTACGATCCTTGTCATGTACTCTAATGGATTATTATGCTCAAAATCAGGTAATGTTATCTGTAAAAGGATAGTTTTTATATAGTCGGTATCATACCATGGTGTAGTTATTTTTAGATATTAGGAATAGAGAACACAAGTAAGAACCTTAAGGATGATATTTAGTATAATAAAACAACCATATATTCTGGTAAGTATAAAAGAAGTGATCTATCAATAAAATACATCCTTGTATGGATACAAATAGGTTAAGGTGCTCTAGCATAGATGTATCTAGGGGTAAATCCCAAAAACAATTCATTGGCATAGACTTGAATGAGAAGTGGTGCATGATTATAGGCCTTGTGGAACTCTGGGATTGACCCTACTTGGGGATAATCTTTTTTAAATTCATGAGATTCGTATAAACCATTATAAATGGGATGATAAAATATCCTATAAGAATATATGATATGGAATATATCAAGTATAACCTAGATTTAAAAATAGTGAGTCATATGCTAGGATATATATATCCTTTACATGTTTAACCTCTTATGTTCAAAATTTCCTTTTTATGATCAATAACTATTTATTCAAGACCTCTAATTGTTTTCTCATTTTTATAGGTAATGGTGCGAAATAGAAGAACAATTTCCGATAATAAATTTTATAGAGAATTTTATGATTTATCTAATAATGTGCATGATATTATGATAATTGGTGATCAAAACGTCATTACAATACTAGATCAGGTGGCTCCGATTATGAATAATAACATGAATCATGTGGAACACCATCCTCCTCTAAGGAAATAGAATGTTGTAGATGAATCCTTCGTTCAAAAAAGGCCTCCCATATTTATTGGATCTTCTGATTCCCCCCTCATGGAGAAGTGGATAAGTAGCATGGAAATGATATTATCTATCCTCGAGTTATATGTAGAATAGATAGTCATACTGGAAATCTATATTTTTGATGGGTTAGATGATCAGTGGTGGACGTCGATCAAGAATACATAGCTCTGAGAGGAAATTTATTCCATGTAATGGGATGAATTCACAAAAATACTTTTCAGTAAATATTTTTCCCAAACCCTCATTCACAAGGTGGGAGGAGAGTTCCTCAGACTAAAGAAGTTGGAAGATGAGTCCATCGGGCTTATTAAGAAAACATTACATGGAATGCTACGTATTCCTCTTCCATTATCATCAAACCCGAAGGAAAGGTGGATTCTTCGTTAGTGTACTAAATCTGAGTCTACTAAAAGAGTTGGTGATTTGAGACTTATGTGATTATGAGAAGATTGTTCTTTTTTCCCTCGATGATGAAATAGAGTCCAGAGACTCTCAGTGGTATCATGGGCTTAGTGAGAATGAGGGGAAAATGGAATCCAATTTGGGTGTCCCACAAATAAGTTATATTATTGAATGAATCTTTATCATCCCACATGTAAAAATTATTGGAAGATGATTCTTGGGAACTATATAAAGGGTACTAGGAATTGCATCAAATGTGGAAAGTTGAGGAATCTATCTAAAAACTATTGATGAGTAAGAAAGAATCATGCTAATGTGGAAGAGGAATGGAATGTTCTTATCAACACTAATCTAGTAGTGTAGTGTTAAAATAGCATGGATCATGGTCATTGTGCAAACAAATTCCTTATATTGAGGTTTTTTGGAGGTAATTAACATCATTATCCAAATAAAACGAAGAAGCTCTTGGGATATCAATACTCCTGAGGTGGATCTAGACAATAATGTGGTGACATGTATGCTAGTTATTCATTAATAAATAGTGAATGTAATATTTGATTCATTTTCAAAGCATTCTTTCATATATATCATTTTTAGTAGACCTATTCAATCACCACCTATAAATTATGAGGATATGTTATCTATGATATTAGGAAATAGGGAAATTATTACGTTCAATGGTTTATAACTCATCTTACATTAATGTTTATTGACTAAACCTCCCATAAAATCTCATCATACATCTTTTAGTGAAACTCGACACTATCTTGGCCATGGATTGTATATTTTTATACAAATCCATCATCAACTATCGATAAAGGGAGATATCTCTTCAAATCTATAAGAATCCTTCATTTCATTACATGTGTAAAGAGAAAGAAGAATCTATTTTAGAATTCTTATCTCATGTTTGGAAATTGATTCCTTATTCGCAGGAATGTATAGATCAAATGATTTAGACAAAGGATAGAATAATTCTTGAATACATTCCCATAATGAGGTATTAAACTATAGTATTCCTTGAAGAGTTTCATGGTATTACTCCTGGTCGAGAGGTTATATTCTCAAAGGAACATATTCATTGATCACATCCTATATCGAAAACACAATAATGAATGGGCAGTATATTGTTGGAAGATATGAAGAAGAGTTATTGAATAATCTATATAAGGGTTTCATGTAACACCCCAAGCTTCCATGGTATGTTTCCCTTTGAATAATGTAATATCTTGCATTGTACACAACTTCGAGATTCTACCAAACTGCGGCCTATCAAAGTAGACATTCTGAATTGTAATACCCAGTTTTTAAAATTTTATAAATTTTATTATTCAAATTGGACTTTATTTTTGGATTCATAATATCTAAAATATATTAGGGTGAATTTTTTGTATTTTTCAGAAAAAATTTAGTTTTTTATGAATAGTTAAAAATTCAAAATTTTAATTAAAAACAACTATTCAAATAAAAATAATTTATAGTGATAAATTATAATAATGTGTGGGTCTAAAGTATAATTAAATATAATTTTTAGTATTTGATCAAATTCAGGTCATTGGATGTAATTTCACAATTAATCTGGACATAAACAAGTGTCAATCTTTTGATAGGTATTGTTTCTTAAAAACACACTTTTTGTTTTGACAACAAGAATGAATTTTAAATTAATTTTTGCCACTTCTGTGTTTTGAATTTATAAAAATTGATTCCATATTTAGAATCAGGGGGTCCAAATTTTGTCAATATGTAACTTTTATTTTTATACATTTTGAATAATTACTTAGGTAAATATTTTATTTACCAAGGTTAAAGGGTAAATCCGGTAAATAAGGGTAATCAAATAATATTATAATAATAGTAAATTACCCTAACATGTGTCCAAAACCTATTGTATGATACATTTCTGACCATGGGCATCCTTATTTTGAATTGGAAAACCCATGGAGCCACTTGTAAGTGACAATGACACTTTATATTAATTAAGTTAAATTAAATACAAAAAATGACATAAGCATATACCTTTTAGTAAAACAATTTTTACATAGGGTTATATATGTTTTATCATAGACTCCAAATATTAATTAGAAATATAAAATGATTTAATACCTAATGGTATTTTATTTATAGTTTTTATACATTGAATAATTAAATTTATTTATGACATAATGATGATGCATTATTTTCCTTATTAATGAAGGAATCAAATAAATTGTATTATAAGTGTTAAAATAAATATAATTTCAAATGTTTGATTACATCCACGGATTTTATAGGTTAATATGACATATTTGGATTGATTAAATTATTTTATTTCTAATTAATAAAGTTTTTAGAACTTTAACAAAAATCAATTATTAATTAGAGCCAACATTGACATAAAATAATTTTTAAAACAAATATTATATTATTAATTGATATAATATTCCAACAAATATATGGTTTGGCCAAATTACTTATATAATGATAGGTATAGAATTAATGAACCACAAGGGTATTTCTTAGAAGTTTATTGTATGTTTATTAACCATATAATATATAAATAAAAAGAGACATGGTAAATGTTAAACTAATTAACTAAGAGTTGAATAAAAAAGATATGGTTAATATAATGACCCAAACCTATCTGAAGCCTATTGGATGAGAGGATTTAAACCCATTCCCACCTTATCCTCTCAATAAATCAATTTGGAGCCATTATAAACCGAATATTAATTTATTATAAAATAATATTTTATGTTTTTTCTAAGTTTCCCCTCACCCCTCTTATAAAAGGGCACTTCCCCTTCTCTCAAATTCACACATTCAAATCCTTTTGGCTCAGCCAAACCATTCCCAAATATCCTACCAACTCCTGTACTTCATCCTGGAGGCATTACTTTAGTCATAAAGTTAACCTAAGAAGCCCTTTTGATCAATTCAAAATGAAGAACTCGAAGAAGAGGTAAATATTTCATCACCTATTCCAAGTTCTTTTCTACTTCCACTTCCTTTTTATTTGTTTTTTTTTTTTGCATTATAAAATAATAAATCTTGTATCATATATATACTGTTATGTTGTAATAAAAATGGTTCAACCATATTCATTGTTATATCGATCATATGATAACAAATTCACCATACGTTCGTACGTACGACTTACCGTCTCCACGACGTGGTGATGTTTGTTATTCAAATACTTCATTATTTGGATGGGTGTAATAATGAGTATACCTAATTTAAATAATAAATATAACATGATAATGATACTTTATATATGATAAAACATCCAATTATGTTCAATTTTAATTTCATAAGAATGATATTATCGCTCATTGGTACGTACAGATTACTGTCTCCATGAATGCGATGAGATTCATTCCTCGTTGTATCCATTCATGAATAATTTTAATTTGATGATGAAAAAAATGTTTAAATACTTGATATCATTGTGAAAATGAATCATATACATCCCATCCATAACAAACATGACTCATGTAACAAATCATATAAAGCAAAATGAATCACATAATACCCGAAACGACGATAATACTAAAATATTATTAACAAATAATTATTTGGAGGTCATATATGATATCATAACTATGTACATGGTTTTTGTATAATTTAATAACAATTATTTAACTATAATATAAGAGTTTCATATACCCTCGACTAAGGAAATGTACAAGGTAAGGGTTAATTCTACAATCTCTTCATTATCTGAGATTTTTTATACGTAATTATCTACTGGGACCTCTTTATTATCCACATCCATGTTTCTTAAAAATGTATTTCAAAACATTTTTTCTATTTACTAGACTATGGGTTAAATCCATTTATTCCTTTTTTGACTTTTTATAATATGTCTATAAAGGAATCTTTCCTCCATTTTCCAAATAATGAACTTTTTGACCTTTTCAACAAAATTAAGGTAGGAATGTTTGTTTTTAACTTATATGGTGGGTGCGGCTATTTTACACCATTATAACATCGTCAAAGATTACATTACAAGACTATAAGAATTTTTTAAAAATAAATGTTTTCTTTATGGTTATGTGACTCTTAAGTGGATTCAAAATAGTAAGAGGTATTACTTTCAAATAGTATTCATTTCATCTATGTCAACATCCTTTGATATATTTTAATCTTGTTTGAAGTTTATTTATTATAATACCAATATTTTATATTATATTGAGATTTTTTTATTTCTTTTACTGTGGATGTGTTATTTTTAAACCATTCATGGTTTATGTATAATGTATTGACATTTTGTATGCTTGTTTTAATACAAATGTTTATGATATGTTTAAACCTTTTCATATGAGGAATGCAATGGACATAGTAAGTGATGAGTAGAGCCCGCTATAACTGTAAAAACCCAATTCTTATTTTTGAGGTATGAGTTTCTTCTTTTATCCTTTCCTTATGTTTTTCCGAGAAAATAATGAAAATGGGGAAAATCCACAATTTTGGGACTACATGCCATGTACTATTCCACAAGTCGTGTACATTGGCCGTGTGATATGAGTACACAGGGTGTGTAGCCTTGTCGGCAACGAAGGGTGTAAAAACCCACTACACACCGTGTAGTGGTCCTTTACACGCTGTGTAGTCTGTCAGCAGGCGAATAGTAAGGCGATGGCTCTCTGGGTGACAGTACACGCCGTGTACTCATAAAGACACATTGTGTAGTCATGTCGGCAGATGGATAGTGCCATGCTGGCAAGAATCCACCAAAGGAATAGTTAAAAAAAATGAAAAGTACACACCATGTAGTCAATAGTACATGCCATGTAGTCTGTTTTTTTTTTGGCTTAAAATGGGCAGTAGCCTCCTCATTTTATAGAGGAGGCTTTGGATGCGTTTTAGAGCTGATAGAGGAGGTTGGATCATTTAAGATCTCTCTATCAAACGTCGGTAATCGGATTCTTCCGTTGTTGATCTCATAGGAGCCACACGAGTAAGAGCTTTCTTCTCCTTCTATGTTTCATTCCAATTATTCCTCTATGGGATGTTATTTGAGGTTGAATGAAAATTCCTTTACCTTAGATCTACGACGTTCTTGGACGTTTCAGGAGGTGTCGCTCGGGTATACCGTTCTTTGGTGTTTAAGGTAGGTGTCTTAGTGTTTAATTTCTAACAATTGTGTGGTTTTTCTGTATTTTGTGCTACGAACCCATGTTGGGTTATCTTGTGGCTGAGGCCTTGGATGTTTAAATACCTATAATTGTATAGGTAATTAAATGTGATATTAAACTGTGGTTTGGGATCGATGCTTGGATCCAGGACCACCCCGTGGGTGTGTTCCTCTATTTAGTCATTTGTCCAGGATACCCGAGGGTATGCCTTTTTATATTATGTATTAATTTTTCCTTTAGTGGAATTGTATTTGAATTGTGTGTTTACATGTTGGTCATGGATCAGTTACTTGTTTAGCCTGAGGGTAGTGTTATACTTAGCCTGAGGGCAGTTCATCTTTAGCCTGAGGGAAACTTCTTCTATGCCTGTGGGCAATAGACTCTACGCCTGAGGGCGACACATTGTATGCCTAAGGGAAATATCTTTTTTACCTGTGGGAAAATACCTGCAGGTTACATTTTTATTACCTGAGGGTAAGGGTTTGCATGTCTGGGGACACTGACTGTCTACATAGAAATTCACTGTGGTGGTTTTCATTTAAAGAATGATTAACTGAATAATAAAATGGAAATATAATTGGTAAAGTTAGTTAATTTTGAGTACTGCTTAGTTCATTTCATTTTTACTACTGCATACTATTGTTGAATATTTTCACACAGTTGGGCACGAGCCTTTTGTGGGTGCCTACTGGGATTCATTTATCACACCCTGTTTGGGAAATGTCTTCAGCCTAAACAGATTACGTTTCTGCAGGTGTGGACAAGGGAAAGGGTCCCTATACATGTACTTGATTGCTTCTGAGGAGTAGGGGAGCACGAGACTGGGATTAGGCTCGTGATTCTACTGGTTGTTTTTTTTCTTTGTTATACTCTATATTGTATTGTACTTCTATGTGACAAGTTCTGGATGTTTTCATAGAACATGCGACAAGTTGCATCATATCTATATATTCGGTTGGTTATCTTTTAATGTAGTTGTTATATTAAATGTGTATGTTTTATTGATTCTGATGTTTTTGTATGCTTGTTATTTTATTCAGTTGTGCTACACTTTGAAAAATGAGGGCATAGTTTCTCCACTATCAAACTCGGGCCAACGCTGCTAGTTAGTATCCTCTAGCATTTCGAAAAATGCGCTTGAGGTCTTGTGACCAACCTGTTTCAGGGCACTTGCTGAGTGGCACCCGGATCAGGGATGTTACAAAGTGGTATCAGAGGAGCTTTTTTTCATTGAATTACTGTTTGGAGCCTTAGTCAGGGATAGGGCAAAAATGGTAGTTGGTAATAAGTTGTTCCCTTGCTATGCTAACCCGTGTACAGGGAAAATATTTTCTACCTCGTATTTTTTCAATTATTCTAATTTTTCAAATTTTAATGTTTATATGATTTTCTCCTTTGGGTGAAGCATGTGTGATTGTGTTGTTTATATGTTATCCATGGGTTCTATTTAGTTACAACCTGATATTATGAAGTTATGTCATCTCATACATCATTTAGGGACATGCTAGGAATTACATTCCATGCATAGTTCCATGCCATGAAGGTGCATTAAAAATTGCATTCTGTTCTGATTATAGTTGTGTTAGAAAAGGATGTTTTTGTGATTCTAGATTGATAAATCCCTTTTATGTGATAGGGTATCTTAGTATGAGTTTATTGAAAGAATGGACACCAATATTTGGTTTTTTGGGAGTTTGGGCCCTCATTGATCGGAATTTGGTGGATCATTAGATGTTTATTTTGTTATAACAAAGATAATATGTCAAACAATGATTCATATGGAGTATGGCCCCTCACGGATTGGAAGTTGAATCTTAGGTGTTGGTTTTCTGTATTTTCTGGGTTCCGGAATAGTATATGAGCCTTACTGTCCATAGAAACCCAGGATACACGCCGTGTAGTTCCTCATACACACGCCATGTTTTCTTCTATTTGGGACGAAAAGAATACATTTTGAGCACACGCCGTGTACCCTGAGTACATGCAGTGTAGTTTCTTCGCGTGTCACAAACCGTGTGGACGACGACACAGGGTAGGGAATGGATTTGGAAAAACACGTCGTGTACTAGACGTACATGTTGTGTAGTGTTGACCCAGACTCCTCCTGTGTAACAAACAACACGGACGGTGGATACCATAATACATATACTTCGTGTCCACTATGGAACATGCCGTGTAGTCTAGCCTGGGGACCCGGTTGTGTAACTAACAAATACTGTTTGGTGTTTAACATGTTGTGTACCTGAGGGGCATGTCGTGTAGACCTTTCCTGTTTGAGACCGTGTGGACCTGACTGTGTGGATGGGAAACAGGGTGGTGTACACGTCGTGTTCGGGTGTAACACGTCGTGTAGTATCAAGACGAGTAGTCGGCCATGTCACAAATGACAATGGTAGTGGGAAAATTACACCATACACGCCATGTATATTTTCTACTTTCCGTGTAGTTTTTTTGAACGGGAGTCATGTGGCTTAGTCATGTAGAAGCACCCGGGCAGGGGAAGAGAGTCAAGTACACACCATGTAGTCAGTATACACGTCATGTAGTCTTGTTTTGAAAATCTTGAATACCTTCTTCCTCCTATTCCCTTTGTGGGTTCCTTCATTTCAGTCTTTGATAATATTGATCTACGGAGTGCATTTGACCTTGTAGATTCATGACGCCAAGACGACCACGTTTTGTTCACCAAGAGAGCGACAAAAATTATACTCCAGAGATGGTGGGCCATGGGCTACCAGTGGATCATCCAGTAGATCCATATGCGGAGCCAGTCATTATACCAGACACAAGCACAGAGACGGAGTTCTGTGAATACTTTCTGTGGTTCATGCAGAACTTTAAGGGACCACCGCCGGCTGCCACATCTATGGATGATCTACCTCATATATTCCAGCAGTAGCATCCGCCAACGTTCTTCGATGATGGTGGGCCACAGGCTATGGAATCTTGACTGGGGTCTATGCATTCTATTTTTGAGCATCATGAGATGCCCCCAGGGTGGAGGGTCATGCTCGCTACATATGTTGCGTGATTCCACCAAGAGGTGGTGGGATGTTAGCACTCAGTATGAAAATCATAGAGACATGGCATGGGAAGATTTTCAGGTAGTTATCTATGACTTCTTCCTTCTAGAGATGCTGAGGGAAGATTGAGATCAAGAGTTCATGAACCTGCAGTAGGGCGCTATGTCGATGATGGATTATTCTACTCGCATCACCGAGCATCAGTGTTTTGCACCCGTTTTGTGGGATGATTAGACATTACAGAATAGATGCATATAGGATGGTCTTTGATATGACATCTAAGAACTAGTGAGTGTTTTTATGTTTCCTTCGGTTCATGTTATTTTGAACGAGGTGCTGATTACAGAGAGGAACCTGTGGGGAGCTAGTGGTGCGGGACAGGGAGGTTCGGCATCAGTTTCTGGTACTATTTCTGCCAGTAATTGGAAGAGACAGATGGACTTATCTCATGGTGGCAGTACCAGCCAAAAAGATGTTTCATGTAGTCATGTCAAGTGCTACTAGTGTGGTAAAGAGGGGCACAATAGACCGCAATTTCCACGTGATCCAGTGGAGTGTCGAGCATGCGGCAAGATGGGTCATCTGCAGCGCTTTTGCAGGGAGTTTCCACCAATGGCTAGTGAGAGGGGTTCTGTGCAGACTCAATGTGCGGGAGCAAGACCAGTAGCTTCTTACGAGTCGAGGAACTGGAATACTTCACTGTGTGCATACAGGGATGGTGGTCATGGCCATGGTAGCCAGACACTAGGATATCAGAGGCAGCCGGTCAGGACAGCTCAGGGTAGCCAGGCTGTGTCGCATGGCCGTGGCACTGGGCAGGCATATGCAGTGCAACAGATGTTGTAGGAGCAGGATCCTGAAGCTTCAACTGTCAGAGGTACTATTCTAGTATATTCTGTCTTATCTTCATTACTTTTTTATACGGGTGCTACACATAGTTTCATATTTGTGCATGTGGTGGAGAGCCTTGGGCTATGTGTTTCTTTTATTTCTTCTATTTTAATGACGCTGGACACTCTGTTGGGAACTAGAACAACATTTGTGCATTAGTGCAAGAGGTGCCCCATTGAAGTTGAAGGGTGTCAATTTTTTTGGGACCTATATGTACTACAGATGATAGCTTATGACTTCATTCTCAGGATGGACTGGTTGGTTCCCTTTAGAGCCTTTGTAGACATCTATCGTTGCAGGGTGAGTTTTACATCCCCAGAGGGCAGAGATTTTCTATACAAGGGAGAGTGGGATGATCGGGCGAGTCGAGCAGGACCCGCGCATCGTGGGTGAGATGGAGTAACAGCCTATATTGCGAGTTTATATCTGGATGATCATGGGACATGTCAGATGAATTTCTCTCCAGTGGTTGATCGTTTCAGGGATGTCTTCTCAGACGACTTTTCAGGTCTACCTCTGGAGCAAGAGGTGTATTTCTCTATTGAGCTTATTCCAGGAGTAGCACCAGTGTCCATTACTCCTTATAGGATGGCTACACTAGAGTCGTAGGAGCTCAAGAGGCAGTTAGAGGAGTAACAGGAAAAGGGTATCATCTAACCCAGTACTTGTCCTTGGGGTTCTCCGGTTCTTTTTGCGAAGAAGGCGGATGGTACCCTATTACTATTTGTGGATTTTCAGAAGCAGAACCAGTTGATAGTTATGAATCGATATCCCTTTCCAAGGATTGATGATCTTTTTGATCAACATAATGGAGCACGAGTGTTATCGAAGATGGACATGAGATCAGGATATCATCAGCTGTTCATGAGACTATCATACATACCACTTATAGCCTTTCAGAGTAGATATAGTCTGTACGAGTACATGGTTATGACGTTCGGACTCACGAATGCACCAGCAGTTTTCATGGCTCTAGTGATTCTTGTGTTCCATCCTTATCTGGATTCTTTTATGGTAGTATTCATGGACGAAAACTTGGTGTTCTCTCACACTCGACACATCCATGCCACCCATCTTGAGATCGTATTGAGTACACTGAGAGATCATTGGATATATGGTATTTTCTCAAAGTGCAACTTTTAGATGGACCAGATACACTTCTTGGGTCATATCATCTCAGAGGCAGGTGTTGCAGTGGATCCAGAGAAGGTGAGAGCAGTAGTTTCTTGGGAGCATCCTAAGAATGTGTTTGGAATACAGATTTTCTTAGGACTGACTGGTTACTACAGACACTTCATAAAGGACTTCTCCCACTTAGCAGCGCCGTTGACACGTTTGACTAAGAAGGGTGTGAAGTTAGTTTGGTTGGAAGCTTGTGAGATATTATTTCAGGACCTGAAGGGAATGTTGACATCAGCACCTGTCCTGATACTTTTAGAGCAAGGGAATATCTATACAGTTTACTATGATGCATCAGGTATTGGACAGAGCAGTGTTGATGCAGGCCGATCGAGTAGTTGTGTACAGGTCATGGTATTTAAGGAAACATGAGAGGAATTACCTTATGCATGACCTCGAGTTAGCTACAGTTGTTCATGCATTACACTGTTGGAGACATTATCTCTTGGGAGAGGATTTTTTGGTTTTCATAGAACACAAGAATCTCATGTATATTTTCAATCAGCTTGACTTGAATTTGAGGCAGTGAAGGTGGGTCGAATACCTTCAGTCCTTCGATTTTGAGCGTGCCTATACACCTGGTAAAGTTATTCCCATAGCTGAGGCACTGAGCAAGAAGACTCCGATACAGGCGGTGCAGGATGCTTGTGATTAGTGGAAGCTTATGGACTTATTCTCTGAGATGCATTTAGATGTTCATTGCAGTTAGGGGAAGACTTAACTTTCATCTTTAGCAGTGACTTCTACCCTCCTGGATAGATTGAGTATGAGATATCTATCTAGTTCTGAAGGCTTATTTCTACAGGATTCGGTGGCAAGTGATGACCCTCCTCCTGGTTGGATGATAGGCGATGATGAAAGTATGTGTTTCCATGGACGAGTTTGGGATCTTGGGGATATACGCGAGGAGCTGATGCGGGAGTTTCATGATTTAGATTGGGTAGTTCATCCCAGAGTTACCAAGATGTACCAAGACTTGAGACGTCAGTACTTGTGGCTGGGTATGAAGAGGGATATAGCTGGTTTTGTTACGAGGGGTTCCACCTATCAGCAAGTGAAGGTGGGGAATCAAAGGCCAGTCGTACTATTATATCAGTTACCCCTCCCAGAGATGAAATGGGCTGATGTCACTATGGACTTGGTGACTAGGTTGCTGAGGTCACCTAGAGGCAATGATGACGTGTGGGTTTTTATGGACTCACTCACGAAGGTAGATAACTTTTTTCCAATCAGGGAGACATTCGATGTTGACGATCTCAAACTGTTATATTTTTGAGAGGTCATACGTCTTAGTGGGGTTCCTCATTCTATCATTTCAGATATGGATGCCCATTTTACATTTCATTTCTGGTAGAGTTTTCAGAGGGAACTGGGTACACAGGTGCTTTTGAGCATAGCCTACCTCCCTCAGACCGATGCCTAGTTAGAGCGTATGATATAGGTGTTTGAGGACATGATGTGTGCATGAATCCTAAACTTTGGGGGATCTTGGGAGACGCATACACCCCTACTCGAGTTTTCCTACAGGAACAGTTTTCAGGAAACTATTGAGATGGCACTATACGATGCTTTATATTATAGGCCATGCTGATCACCTTTGTGCTAGTTAGAGTCAGGTGAGGCAGCTTTACATGGACCACGTCACGTGTAGGAGACTTCTGAGCAGCTCCAGTTGATTCATAAGGGAATGGATACCGCACATTCTCATCATAAATCTTATGCTGACCGCCGCAGACGACCTTTGTAGTTCGTGGTTGGGGATCAGGTTTTCTTGCGTGTTTCTCCAAGGATGGGACACATGCAGATCCGGAGACATGGTAAAAATTCACCGAGGTATGTGGGGCCATTTGAGATTGTGGAGAGAGTAGGGTTGTTTGCTTATCTATTGCAGTTACCTCAGAGGTACTAAGCCTTTCACTAAGTCTTCCATTTATCTCAACTGTGCTTCTATCATTCAAACCCATCTGATGACTTTCATCTAGAAGAGGTTGATCTTCAGGTTGATGTGTCCTTTGAGGAGCATCTGATTCATATCGTTGATAGGAGCACGATGGTTCTCTGAGGCCGGTCAGTTCCTCTCATTTGGGTTCTATCGAAGCATGGCCTAGTGAAGGATGAAACCTAGGAGTGGGATACCGACGTATGTTGTTAGTGGCTAGAGTTGTTCTGAGATTTATCTTCACCACCCAATGCATGTGAAATTTGGGGATGAATTTCTTTAAGGGGGGAAGTTTGTAAGAACCAAGTTCTTATTTTTGAGGTATGTGTTGCTTCTTTTCTCTTTTCCTTAATTTTTTTCTATAAAATTAGGAAAATGGGGAAAAAGCCTAAATTTTGGGACTACACACCACGTCCTATTCCACACGCCGTGTACTTTGGACATGTGAGATGTGTACACATGGTGTGAAGCTATCTCAGTGAAGAAGGGTGTAAAAACTGACTACACGCTGTGTAGTGGTCCTTTACATGCCGTGTAGTCTGTTGGTAGGCGAATATTCGGCCAGTGCCTAGCTAGGAGATAGTACACATTGTGTACTCATAAAGACACATCGTATAGTCATGTTGGAATTTGAACAGTTCCACGCTGGCGAGAAGCCACCGAAGGAACAGTTAAAAACTGAAAACTACACACCGTGTAGTCAATAGTAAACGTCTAATAGTCAATAGTACACGCCGTGTAGTTAGTTTTTTTCTCTTAAAATGGGAAGTAGCCTCCTCATTTGGCAGAGGAGGCATTGGACACATTTTGGAGCTGGGAGAGGAGGCCATAGCTTTGAAGATCTCTCGATCATATGTCGGTAATCGGATTCTTTCGTCGTCGATCTCGTTGTAACATCACGAGTAAGAGCTTCCTACTCCTTGTTTGTTTCTTTCCAATTATTCTTCTAAGGGAATTTATTTGAGGTTGAATGAGAATTCATTTACCTTAGATCTACAATGTTCTTGGACATTTAAGGAGGCATCATTCGGGTATACCGTTCTTGGGTTTTTAAGGTAGGTGGCTTGGTGTTTAATTTCCAACTGTAGTGTGTCTTTTGTTTATTTTGTGCTATGAACCCATGTTGGGGTATCGTGTGGCTGAGGCCTTGGATGTTTAAATACCTAGAATTTTATAGGTAATTAAATGTGATATTAAAATGCAGTTTGGTATCACTACTTGGATCCAGGACCACCCCGGGGGTGCGTTCCTCTGTTTAGCCATTTTTCCAGGATACTCGAGGGAATTCCTTGTTTATATTATGCATTACTTTTTACTTGAGAGGAATTGTATTTGAATTTCTTTTTTACATGTTGGGCATGGCCCGGTTACTTGTTTATCCCAAGGGTAGTTTTATACATTGCTTGAGGGCATTGCATCTTTATCATGAGGGAAACATCTTCCATGCTTATGGGAAATAGACTCTGTGCCTGAGGGCGACAATTTGTACGCCTAAGGGAAATATCTGTTATGCCAGAGGGAAAGTACATGCGGGTTACGTTCTTATTACCTGAGGGAAAGGGTTTGTGTGTCTGAAGACACTAACTGTCTACATAGAAATTCACTATGGTGGTTTTCATTTAATTAATGATTAAAAAAATAATAAAATGGAAATATAACTAGTACGGTTAGTTACTTTTGAGTGCTGCTTAGTTCATTTTATTTTTACTACTGCACACTATTGTTGCATATTTTCCCACAATTGGGCATGAGACATTGGTGGGTGCCTACTGGGATTCATTTCTCACACCCTGTTTGGGTCATGCCTTGGGCCCAAACAGATTATGTTTCTGCAAGTGTGGACATGGGAAAGGGTCCCTATTCAGGTACTTGATTGCAGCTGAGGAGTTGGGGAGCATGGGACTGGGCATAGTCTCGTGATTCTACCGGCTGTTTTGTTATGATTTTTTATACTCTGTATTGTATAGTACTGCTATGTAACATGTTCTGGCTGTTTTCTTAGAACTTGAGACATGATGCATCATATCTATATATCTAGTTACATATCTTTTACTACAGTTGTTACATTAAATGAGTATGTTTTATTGCTTCCACTGTTGTTGTATGACTGTTATTTTATTATACAACTCTACACTTTGACTAATGCGGGCATAGTTTCCCCACTATCAAACCTAGGCCTTCGCTGATAGTCGGCAGCCTCTGATATTTGGGGAAATGCGCTTGAGGTCATCTGACCAAAAGGGTTATGGGAACCCACTGAGTGGCACCCGTATCCGGGATGTTACAATAGCTCCTCGATGCATCGGTAGGTCTCATGAGATAAACTATTGTCTTGGGACAAGGCCTTGAAAAAATCTTATTTTTATGCTTGGTACAAGGCCTTGACTATGTGGTTATGAAAGTCTGGCATTATGAATTCCATCATTATGAAAGTGGGTATTGATATTGCATGTGATTATTCGACTTGTAGAATATCCATTTGAGTAAGTAAATGGAACTATTTCAATTTTTATTTTCCATATAATAATGAATTTTATGTTAAAAAGTCTTTTTTTAGTCTTATACATTTCCTTAAATGCCTCTGCTTATTTATGAAAGTTTCCTCTATAGTGTTATCATTACTGAGCATCTGAGGTCGCCCATTTCGATGATTTATTTTTCCTCGGATGAGAAGAAGTATTTAATGGTTGACCTATAGGGATAGTATAAGGGAATAAGTGTGTTCAGAAGGGGGAAAAATCTTATTGATGTTTTATTTCATGATGTAATGTTAAACTTTTGAATATATCTAGTATTTTCAAGGCTACAAAAATTGTCAGCTATTAGGACATGATTTTCTTATATCATGCGAACTTTATGTAATAATGAGTTGACTATGGGTAACCAGGGTCGAGGAAATATAGTTGGTATCATAGTTATTTTAGTACAAACCGTGGAAACTAGATTAAGGTAAAATTTGATTAGGGAACATTACCCTAAGATAGACTTTGAGTATTAATGTAGAAAAAATTCATAAAATTTTGGTAACGTAGATATTTTGTGATTTTAATGATAAATTCATCCCTTTCTGGATAAGATAAGGTTGAGGTGGCTCTGTCACAGATGTACCTAGGAGGGAAAACTCTGACAAGGAGTTTCGGGCTTGACCCGGGGTATCCTGGTACATGACAACGGGGCTTGATGTACTATTGGTTACGACACTCCGATGGGATATGCTTAGGATAATTCTCACTTTCTTTAAAATTCATTTTTATGGGTTTATGAGTATATAATCTCTCAAATAAAACATTTTTATGATTATGTATTATATCCATAAACTGTTCAATTTTTGTTAAGTGTTTTACATGTATGTAATTATGTATTGTGGTTCATAAATTAATCTAGTGTATGCCATTGTTTAGAAATGGTTCATATTGGAAGGAATGGAAACTGTAGCAATTCACGCAATCCATGTACAGATTTCCCTCTTAATCAAGATAATTATTGTGGAGCTGGTGATGAAACTGGTGCTGATCAGCTAATCACCATACTGGGACAACTCACTCAGGATATGAATAATAACCTTACCCGTATGTAACAACCTAATCGACAACGTGGAGGATTAATGTTAGATCACATCCTGGGGAAAGAACCACCAACATTCAATTGGAATACAAATCCATTTGTAGCTGATCAATGGATAAGTTCATTATAGAAAATATTCCATGCTTTAGGGAGTAGCGAAAGGAAAAAAGATTTTATGGCAGATTATCGCCTCACTTGAGATGCTGATCAATGGTGGTCATTGATTCAAAACACAAAAGAGGATAATGAAGTATCAATTATCAAATAGAGAGAGTTTAAAGAGATATTCATAGAGAAATACTTTCCTCATGACCATCGATCGGATATGGAATGACAATTTCACAGTCTAAGGAAAAAAGATGATGATAATGTCATAAATTATGATGATAACTTTACAAGGTTAGAAAGGCATGCTACAGATTATATATGTAACCCATGAAGTAATATTGATCATTTATTTTATGGGTGAAAACCATTTCACCATCGATTGTTAGTCTCAAAATCTTTCTCGTTATACAAAAATAATGTCTCATGTGTTATCGAGACAGAAAAGGAATTATCTATGTCTTATGACTTAAAAACAAGGCAGGATAAGAAGATATATACTAAACACTCTGTAAATGAAAATAATGGGAATAAGGGAAAAGTTGAATATCCATCATGTGTTAAATGTGGTAAGAAACACCCCGGTACTTTCCTGAAGGGAATGTGAGTCTTTTACAATTGTAGTGAAAAATTTCACAAAGCTCGTGATTGTAAGGAGAAGAAAGAGGTTGTTAATGTTGAATGCTACAATTGTACTGAAAGGGGGAATTATGAAAATGAATGTCCTAAGTGACAAGGAAACTTACTTCAGAGAAGGCCAAGGGATGAAGTCCAAAATTAAGATATCACTGCTACTGAGGGTGAAGCTCCAAAAGAAGAGGTGGCCGGTAATTTAATGGTTTCCTAAAATTTAGAAAATGCTTTATTTGATTCTGGATCATAGCATTGTTTCATGTCATCCCAGTTTTCTATGAAAATCAGATATTTCCAATTTGATTTAACAGGGGATTTGTCCTTCAAAACTCCTAAGATAAGTATCATTGGAACAATGTTTTGTGAATCAGTTACCATTAAGGTATATAATCGTTATTTATCTGCGGATCTCATCATCATAACCATGATTGGATTTGATATAATCATTGGAATAGATTGGAATTTAGACCATGATATGAAAATTTATTGTAAGAAAAAGGAGGTCACAGTTTTTGATGATGATGATGATAAGAAGTACCTTATCTTTAAAGGAGAAACGTCACCATGTGATTCATATCTAGATGCACCCCAGTACCTCAACTAAATTTAATTATTGGGGAGTAAGAGAATGAAATTACTGTGGGTTAGGAAAGTAATGTTCAAATAGAGGATGTACCTATTGTGCAAGAATATGTTCATGTGTTTCTAGAAGATTTACCTGGACATCCTCTAGAATGAGAAATTGAGTTTTCCATTTATTTAATTCCTGGATCATGTTCCATATCGAAGACCCATTATAGAATGGTCACTATAGAATTAGTGGAAATAAATAAACAACTAGAGGAATTGAGTAATAATGTATTTATTGTCCCAAATGTTTCTCCATGGGTAGCCCCTATCATTTTGTTTAGAAGAAATATGGATCTATGAGGTTGTGCATTGACTACATGGAGAACAATGCAATAATAATAAAGAACAAGTATCCCATACCATACATAGATGATTTATTTGATCAAATTCATGGAGCTCAATATTTTTCAAAGATTTAAAATCTATTTGGATATCATCTATTGTATGTGAAGAAGAAATTAATTCCTATAACAACACTTCAAACCAGGTACGGGCATTAAGAGTTTACAGTAATTCCATTTGGGCCGACTAATGTACCCTCCATTTTCATGGATATAATGAACAGAGTATTCAATGAATATCATGATATCTTTGTAGTGTTATTTATTGATGATATCTCGAAATACTCCAAAAGCTACAAAGGTCATGAAAAACACTTGTTCACCATTCTTAAAACCATCAGAAGAAATGAATTATATTAGAAGTTTAGCAAGTGTGAATTATGGCTTCAAAATATCTATTTTGTTGGCCATATTGTATCTAAGGAGGGAATTTCCATTGATCCTTCTATTATGAGAGAAATCCAAGAATGGCCAACACCGACGAGTATAACTGAGGTATGCAGTTTAATTAGTTTAGCAGGTTATTATTGGCGATTCATCTATAATTTTGATCAATTGGCTAAACCATTAACTAGGCTCACAGGTAAAGGGGGTAAATTTGTTTGGGCAAACGAGTGTGAAGAATGTTTTGAAGAACTGAAGAGAAGATTAGTCAATTCTCATATATTGACTCTACCATCAGGGAATGATGGGTTTGTTATTTATAGTGATACTTCAAATAATTTACATGGTCGTATCCTTATACATAATGATAGTGTTATTTCCTATGCATCATGATATCTAAAAATTAATGAAAAAAATTATCATAGTCATGATCTTGAGTTATTAGTTGTGATATTTTCATTGAAGATATGGAGACACTATATCTGTGGTGAAAAATTTGAGATATATACTGATCACATGAGCATGAAGTATATTTTCTCTAAAAAAGAACTCAACATGAGGCAAAGGCGATGGTTCGAGTTACTCAAGGATTATGATTTCACTATACACATCCACCCGGTGAAAGCAAATAAGGTGGAAGACGCATTGATGAGAAAGGATCATGGAGTTTTGACCAAGATGATAGTTGAAAGAAATCCTATTTTCAAGGATCTAGTTAATATGGAAATGTAAATAATTGTGAAAGGTGAAACATCGATACTTTTTCAAATGGATTCCAAACCATCTTTACTATAAAGGATAAAGTTTCCTCAAGCTGATGACTAGGAGATTCAGAAGAAGATAAAATATGTGAATGATATGTGATTGAGTGACTTTATATATGAAGATTGAATTTTGATATTTGGGAAGAGAAATTGTGTTCCTGACGTACCTGATCTAAAAAGGGAATTGTTGGATGATGCCCATAGCTCCAATTTCTCTATAAACCCAGGTATCACTAAGATGTATAGAGATTTGAAGGAACATTTTTGGTGGGACAACAGGAATATGGAGATTGTGGATTTTGTGTCAAGATGTATGGTTTGAAAACAAGTGAAAGCTAGAAGGAAACATACTGGAGGAGTCACGCACCCTCTTCCAATACATAATTGGAAATGGGATGATATTACAATGGAATTTTTCATGGGTCTACCAAAGACTCCTAGAAGGAACGACGCAATATAGTTCATTTTTTATTGTCTTACCAAGTCAGCACATTTTCATTCTACAAGGGAAGATTTACCACATGATCATTTATAAAGAATAAATATTAATGGTGTTTTAAGACATCATGGAGTACCAATATTGATTGAATCTGATCGCGATCCCTGTTTTAAATCATGATTCTGGAAACATCGTCATAAGGCCTTGGATACTCAACTTCATTTGAGCACCGCCTACCACCCTCAATTTGATGGAAAATCAGAACAGACTATTCAGACCTTAGAAGACATGTTCAGATCTTTCTCAATTGATTTTCAAGGTATGTGGGATCATTATTTACAACTGGTAGAATTTTCCAATAACAATAGCTTCAATTCAAGTTTTCAGATTGCACCATATAAAAGGTTGTATGGAAAAAGATGTTGTACACAAACTTTTTGGGATGATGTTGGTGAAACAAAACTCATAGGCCTAGAACGTGTTGAGTAAATGGTGGAAAAGTTGAAGGTTATCCAAACCACCATCAAAGAAGCTCAGAGGAGGCAGAAGAGATATGCTGATAACCAAAGAGAGGATTTGGAATTTCAGTTAGGAGGTCGTGTTTTCATTAAGGTATATCTATGGAATGGAGTTATATGATTCAGTAAATAGGGTAAATTGAGTCCCAAGAACATCATACCATTCGAAATTCTAGAATGAAATGGGGTTGTGTCTTACTGTTTGGCAGTGCCGCCAAGTCTCTACCGAGTTCTTGATGTCTTCCACCTATCACTATTGATAAAATACATGCCTGACCCAAAGCATGTAATCACCTATGAGGAATTAGAACTAGAACCCTATTTTTCTTATTGCAAATAGCCTATCAAGATTCTTGATACCAAGGAACATGTGTCGAGAAAGTGGATGACTTTTTTTGTAAAAGTTCTATGGAGAAATCATAAGATGGAAGAGGCAACGTGGGACCCCAAGGAACATATAATGGGGAACCACCTGAATTTTTCGGTGTGGTAGTATTCTACATATTTTTAGGATTAAATTATTTGAAGGAGGGGAGAATGTAACACCCCAAGCTTCCACGATATGTTTCCCTTTGAATAATGCAATAGCTTGCATTATATGAAACTTCGAGATTCTAACAAACCGCGACCAATCAAAGTAGTCGTTATAAATAGTAATACCAACTTTTTTAAATTTTATAAATTTTATTATTCAAATTGGACTTTATTTTTGGATTTGGAATATCTAAATTAGCTTAGGGTAAATTTCTGGTATTTTTCCAAAAACATCCAGTTTTTTATGAATAGTGAAAATACTAAATTTTAATTAAAAATAACTTTTCAAATCAAAATAATTTATAGTGTTAAATTATAATACTAAGAGGTTTTAAAGTATAATTAGATTATATTTTTACCATTTAATCCAATTTTGGTCATTGGACATAATTTCACATTTAAACAAGACATAAACAAGTGTCAATCTTTTGATAGTTATTATTTCTTAAAAAACGCTTTTTTGACAATGGGAATTAATTTTAAATTAATTTATGCAACTTCTATTTTTTGAACATATAAAAATATATTCCATATATTGAATCAGGAGGTAAAAATTGTGTAAATAGGTATCTTTTATTTTTATACATTTTGAATAATATTTTCAGAAAATATTTTATTTACCATGGTTAAACAGTAAATCAGGTAAATAAGGGTATAAATAATATCATAATTATATTAAATTATCCTTAACACGTGTCTGAACCCTATTTGATGATACATTTGCGACCATTTTCATCCTTTGGTTGAATGTGTGACCCCATGGAGCCACTTGTAAGTCATAATGACGTTTTATATTAATTACATTAAAGTAAATACAAAAATGACATAAGCATATATCTTTTAGTAAAACAATTCTTACAAAGGGTTATATATGTTATCACTTAGACTATAAATATTCCTTAGAAATATAAAAATATTTCCTAAATAATTTTATTTTATTTATAATTTTTATTCATTTAATAATCAAATTTATTTATGACACAATGATGATGCAATATTTTCCTTATTAATGAAACCATCAAATAAATGGTTTTATAAATGTTAAAATAAATAAAATAAAATGTTTCGATGCCATAAAATAATTTTATATGTTAATATGAAATGTTTTTATTGATTAAATTAATTTATTTCTAATTAATAAATTTTTGGGACTTGAAAAAAAATCAATTATTAAATAGTGTAAAAATTTACATAAATGAGTTTTTTATAACAAATATTTTATTATTAATTGATATAATATTACTAAAAATATATGTTTTTTCCAAAAGACATAAATAATTATAAGTATATAATTAATTAACCACTTTGGAATTTGTGGTAGTTTATAGTATATTTACTAACCATATAATATAAAAATACAAAGAGACATGGTAAATGTCAAACTAATTAACTAAGAGTTAAATCTAAAATATAAGGTTAATATAATGACCAAAACCTATCTAAAAACTATGGTTTGAGAGGGATTAGACACCTATCCCCCTTATCCTAGAAATAAATAAATTTTGTTCCATTATAATTTGAATATGATTTTTTTATAAAATAATATTTTAAAGTTTTTCTAAGGTGCCCCCACCCCTCTTATAAAAGGGAACTTCCCCTTCTCTCAAATTCACACCATCAACGCCTTTTGGCTCATCCAAACCCTACACAAATATACTCCCAACTATCCTAACTTAATCCTAGATTCCTTCTGTTAGTCATAATTCCATCTTAAGGCACCCTTTTGATCAAATCAAATGGAAGACCCTAATGAAGAGGTAAATATTTCATCACATCTTTCAGGTTATTTTATTCTTCAACTTCCTATTTCAATGTTGTTTCCATTATAAAATAATAAATTCAGTATATTATATATACTAAGATATTAATATAAAAATATTACAACCATATTCATTTTTCTATCAATCATTTTATGACAATGTCACCATACGTTCGTACGTACAGCTTACTGTCTCCACGTTGTTGTGAAGTTTGTTATTCAAATACTTAATTATTTGGATGGATGTAATAATGAGAATAACTAATTTAAATAATAAATATTACATGATAATTATTATTTATATATGATATACTATCCAATTATATATTATTTTAATATCAAAATAATGATATTGTCACTCATGCGTACGAACGGATTACCGTCTCCACGAACGCGATGAGATTCATTCTCCATCGTATCCATTCACTACTAATTTTTATTTTATGATTACAAATAATGTTTAATGAATTGATATCAATATTAATATGAATATGATACATCCAATCCATAACGAAATTGTCTCACGTAACATATCATAAAAATAAAATCGAATCAGTTAACACCCCAAACAATGATAATACTAAAATATTATTAACAAAGCATTATTAAGAGATCATATATGATATCATAATTATACATAAGGTTTTTTTTATAATCTAATAAAAATTATTTAAATATTATATAGGTGGTTAACATGCCCTCATCCAAGGAAAAGTACAAGGTATGGGTTAATTCAACAATCTCTTCATTCTCCGCGGTTGTTTATATGTAATTATCTATTGGGTCCTCTTTATCGTCCACATCCATGTTTCATAAAAATGTATTTCAAAACAGTTTTTATATTTACTAGACTATGGGATAAAGTCATTTATATAATTTTTTGACTTTTTATAAGATGTCTATAAAGTAATCTTTCCATCGTTTTGCAAATTATGAACTTTTTTACCTTTTCGACAAAATTAAAGTAAGAATGTTTATTTTTATCTTATACGGCGGGTGCGACTATTTTCCACCATTATAACACTGTAAAAGATTCTTTTACAAGATTATGAAAATATTTTCAAAAGAAATTTTTTCTTTAATGTTATGTGACTTTAAAATGGATTCAAAATAACAAAAAAGGTATTTCTTTCTAATAGTTTTCATTTCATCTATTGCAACATCCTTTGATAGATTTTATGTTTATTTGAAGTTGATTTATTATGATACAAATTTTCCAAATTGTATCGATGGTTTTGTGATATGTTTGACTATTGATTTATTATATTTAAAACATTTGTGGTTTTTGAATAAATTATTGAAATTTTGTATGCTAGTTTTAATATGAATGTTTATGAAATGTTTAAAACTTTTCATATGTGGAATGAATTGGACATTATAAGTGACATGTGGAGCCTGTTATAGCTCCTAGATGCATCAGTAGGTCTCATGAGACAAACTAGTGTCTTGGCACAAGTCATTGAAAAAAAAATATTATTTTTAGTCTTGGCACAAGGCCTTGACTATGTGGTTATGAATGTCCGGAATTATGCCTTCCATCATTATGAAAGTTGGTATTGTTATTGCATGTGATTATTCAACTACTAGAATATCCATGTTAGTAAGTAAATGAAATTATTTTGATTAATATTTTCCAAATAATTATTATGTTTCTGTTCAAAAGTATTTTTTTATAGTCTTATATATTTCCTTAAATGTTTATTCTTATTTATGAAAGTTTCCTCTTTATTGTTATTCTTACTGAGCATCATAGCTCACCTGTTTCAATATTTTATTTTTCCCAGGATGTAATGAAGTATTTTATGGTTGACCTATAGGGATATGCTAAGGGAATTAGTGTTTTCAATTGGGGACAGAATGATTTTGATGTTTTATTTCATGATGTACTGTTAAATTTATGAATGTATCTAGTATTTCCCAAGATACTAAACTGATCGGTATTTCGGGAAAAGATTTCCTTATATAATTCAAATATTATGTAATAATGCACTGAATCTGGGTAACTAGGGATAGGGCATTACATTTTATTTGCCCGAGTGCTTCCTCTTGGGGTGTTCCAATACACTTTTTTAAGAACAAGGATCAATTAATGAGCCTCGGGATTGATTATCATGAGCTCAATAATATCATGATAAAGAAAAAATATCCCCTACCTCAGATGGATGAATTTTTTGAACAGCATCAAGGGTCCAGTTATTTCTCTACGATGGACCTTCAGGTGGGATATCACCAATTAAATGTGAGGATGGATGATATTCCGAAGACATCGTTTCAAATGAGGTGTGTGCACAATGAGTTCGTTGTGATTCCCTTCATAATAACTAATGATCCAAAAAATTCATGGATTTAATGAATTGAGTCATTAGATATCACCTCGAAAAATTTATTATAGTCTTTATTGATAATGGCCTGATATACTCCAAGAGCAAGGAGGAATATGAGGAGAATATTAATACAATTTTGAATACATTACGATGGGATAATCTATTTTAAATGTATAGGAAATGTGACTTCTAGATAGAGGAAGTATCATTCTTTTGACATTTTATCACCAAAAAAGGGATATTTATGAACCCTTCTATGTCCAAGGTGATTAAAGAGTGGCCTAGGAAAACATCTATAATGGAGATCCGCAGCTTTCAAGGACTATCTGGGTATTATTAAAAAAAGAATAACATTTCAATATTGTCAAATATAATGACCATGTTGAAATTGAAGGGTGTGAATTTTTCTTTGAATTATGAATGAGAATTCTATATTAAAGAGTTGAAAAAGAGGCTAATCATTGTAACAGTACTCACACTCCCAATGAGTGGGAACTTTTTGTGTTGTACAATGATGCTTCAAAGAAGATTATAGTGTGTATGCTGATGAAAAATGAAATAGTGTAAGCCTATGTATAAGGCCCCGGCCTTAAACCTTACTTAATATTGAATTAAATGAATAATTCACATTGAGGATCTTTTCAGGTTTAGAGTTTTAGAGAATTAGAACATAACTATTACATATCAAAAGATTACAAAGTAGACACTTCTACTAAGTTTCCATAATAAAAGAAACTCTTAAAAAGAAACATGTCTAGTTCCATGTTTTATATAGCATGACATTCCCTTGATCCCATCCTTAAACTTATTCCACATTAAGTCCTGTGAAAAACATTTCAAAAAACTTGGGGTGAGTATAAAAAGATCAGTAAGGGATACACAAAAAAATGAAAACTGTTAGTTTTTCAAACATCAAGTAATCCATGTATACTCTACCAAAGTAATACCTTCACCTTCATGAAGTAGTAAAAACTCTTCACTGAATAAAGTAACATTACTTACCTTTTTGTAACCAAAGGATTTCCATAAAACCCATAAAAAGAACACAGAACATATATAAAGGTAACTTGGTACATAAACATACTTAGGTGGAATAACCATACGGTCGACTTCTACACTTATCACTTAATGGAATAGCCATATGGACAATTTCCATACATACTTAATTGAATAGCCATACGGACAACTTCCATACCCAATGCATTGGAGGTTATAATGTAACCACCCATTCTGGTATTCCTGGCACAACCCGTCATATGGTTTATCACGTAACCACCCATCAAATGTCCAAGTACCAATATAAAATCATAAAACATAATACCAATATAAAGGAATGATAACATTCCCACATTTCAATCACAATATATCATAATAGAATCCTTTATCAAAACCATTTTCAATACCAAAATACATAAAAGAGTATATGGTATTTATTTCATTTTAAAAACATTACGGCTTGTTGAGGAAGCCAAAGACCAAATAATACTCACGGCGGCGGAAAAGGTCGTTGTCACCGCGTACGTTAAAAAAACATTCCTTTTTGTCATTTAGTAAAACGCTTCGTAGAAAAAGATTCTTTATGTATAAAAGTAAAAGTCAAAGGGTTTTATACACCGTATAAAATAAAGTTGTGTACAAAACGAAATATGCCTCAATGGAAGGAGATTGAGACGAAGTCCCAGTACTTGTCCTTGGGGTTCTCCGGTTCTTTTTGCGAAGAAGGCGGACGGTACCCTATTACTATTTGTGGATTGTCAGAAGCAGAACCAGTTGATAGTTATGAATCGATATCCCTTTCCAAGGATTGATGATCTTTTTGATCAACATAATGGAGCACGAGTGTTATCGAAGATTGACATGAGATCAGGATATCATCAACTGTGCATGAGACTATCATACATACCACTTATATCCTTTCAGAGTAGATATAGTCTGTACGAGTACATGGTTATGACGTTCGGACTCACGAATGCACCAGCAGTTTTCATGGCTCTAATGAATCTTGTGTTCCATCCTTATTTGGATTCTTTTGTGGTAGTATTCGTGGAAGAAATCTTGGTGTTCTCTCACACTCGACACAACCATGCCACCCATCTTGAGATCGTATTGAGTACACTAAGAGATCATTGGATATATGGTATGTTCTCAAAGTGCAACTTTTAGATGGACCAGATACACTTCCTGGGTCATATCATCTCAGAGGCAGGTGTTGCAGTGGATCCAGAGAAGGTGAGATCAGTAGTTTCTTGGGAGCATCCTAAGAATGTGTTTGGAATACAGATTTTCTTAGGACTGACTGGTTACTACAGACACTTCATAAAGGACTTCTCCCACTTAGCAGCGCCGTTGACGCGTTTGACTAAGAAGGGTGTGAAGTTAGTTTGGTTGGAATCTTGTGAGAAATTATTTCAGGACCTGAAGGGAATGTTGACATCATCACTTGTCCTGATACTTTTAGAGCAAGGGAAGATCTATACAGTTTACTATGATGCATCAGGTATTGGACAGAGCAGTGTTGATGCAGGACGATCGAGTAGTTGTGTACAGGTCATGGTATTTGAGGCAACATGAGAGGAATTACCTTATGCATGACCTCGAGTTAGCTGTAGTTGTTCATGCGTTACACTGTTGGAGACATTATCTCTTGGGAGAGGATTTTTTGGTTTTCATAGAACACAAGAATCTCATGTATATTTTCAATCAGCGTGACTTGAATTTGAGGCAGTGAAGGTGGGTCGAATACCTTCAGTCCTTCGATTTTGAGCGTGCCTATACACCTGGTAAAGGTATTGCCATAGCTGAGGCACTGAGCAAGAAGACTCCGATACAGGCGGTGCAGGATGCTTGTGATGAGTGGAAGCTTATGGACTTGTTCTCTGAGATGCATTTAGATGTTCATTGCAGTTAGGGGCAGACTTTACTTTCATCTTTAGCAGTGACTTCTACCCTCCTGGATAGATTGAGTATGAGATAGCTATCTAGTTCTGAAGGCTTATTTCTACAGGATTTGGTGGCAAGTGATGACCCTCCTCCTGGTTGGATGATAGGCGATGATGAAAGTATGTGTTTCCATGGACGAGTTTGGGATCCTGGGGATATACGCGAGGAGCTGATGCGGGAGTTTCATGATTTAGATTGGGTAGTTCATCCCAGAGTTACCAAGATGTACCAAGACTTGAGACGTCAGTACTTGTGGCCGGGTATGAAGAGGGATGTAGCTGGTTTTGTTACGAGGGGTTCCACCTGTCAGCAAGTGAAGGTGGGGAATCAAAGGCCAGCCGTACTATTATAGCAGTTACCCCTCCCAGAGATGAAATGGGCTGATGTCACTATGGACTTGGTGACTAGGTTGCTGAGGTCACCTAGAGGCAATGATGACGTGTGGGTTGTTATGGACTCACTCACGAAGTTAGATAACTTTTTTCCAATCAAGGAGACCTTCAATGTTGAAGATCTCAAACTGTTATATTTTTGAGAGGTCATACGTCTTCGTGGGGTTCCACATTCTATCATTTCAGATAGGGATTCCCATTTTACATTTCGTTTCTGGTAGAGTTTTCAGAGGGAACTAGGTACACAGGTGCTTTTGAGCATAGCCTACCTCCCTCAGACCGATTCCTAGTTAGAGCGTATGATATAGGTGTTTGAGGACATGATTTGTACATGCATCCTAAACTTTGGGGGATCTTGGGAGACGCATACACCCCTACTCGAGTTTTCCTACAGGAACAGTTTTCAGGAAACTATTGAGATGGCACTATACAATGCTTTATATTATAGGCCACGCCCATCACCTTTGTGCTAGTTAGAGTCAGGTGAGGCAGCTTTACATGGACCACGTCACGTGTAGGAGACTTCTGAGCAGCTCCAGTTGATTCATAAGGGAATGGATACCGCACATTCTCATCATAAATCTTATGCTGACCGCCGTAGACGACCTTTGTAGTTCGTGGTTGGGGATCAGGTTTTCTTGCGTGTTTCTCCAAGGATGGGACACATGCAGATCCGGAGACATGGTAAACATTCACCGAGGTATGTGGGGTCATTTGATATTGTGGAGAGAGTAGGGTTGGTTGCTTATCTATTGCAGTTACCTCCGACGTACCAAGCCTTTCACTAAGTCTTCCATTTATCTCAATTGTGCTTCTATCATTCAAACCCATCTGATGACTTTCATCTAGAAGAGGTTGATCTTCAGGTTGATGTGTCATTTGAGGAGCATCTGATTCATATCGTTGATAGGAGCACGATGGTTCTCTGAGGCCGGTCAGTTCCTCTCATTTGGGTTCTATCGAAGCATGGCCTAGTGAAGGATGAAACCTAGGAGTGGGATACCGACGTACGTTCTTAGTGGCCAGAGTTGTTCTGAGATTTATCTTCACCACCCCATGCAAGTGAAATTTGGGGATGAATTTCTTTAAGGGGGGAAGTTTGTAAGAACCAAGTTCTTATTTTTGAGGTATGTGTTGCTTCTTTTCTCTTTTCCTTAATTTTTTTCTATAAAATTAGGAAAATGGGGGAAAATCCTAAATTTTGGGACTACACACCACGTCCTATTCCACACGCCATGTACTTTGGCCATGTGAGATGTGTACACATGGTGTGAAGCTATCTCGGAGAAGAAGGGTGTAAAAACTGACTACACGCTGTGTAGTGGTCCTTTACATGCCGTGTAGTCTGTTGGTAGGTGAATATTAGGCCAGTGCCTAGCTAGGAGATAGTACACATTGTGTACTCATAAAGACACATCGTATAGTCATGTTGGAATTTGAACAGTGCCACGCTGGCGAGAAGCCACAAAAGGAACAGTTAAAAACTGAAAACTACACACCGTGTAGTCAATAGTAAACGTCTAATAGTCAATAGTACATGCCGTGTAGTTAGTTTTTTTCGCTTAAAATGGGCAGTAGCGTCCTCATTTGGCAGAGGAGGCATTGGACACATTTTGGAGCTGGGAGAGGAGGCCATAGCTTTGAAGATCTCTCGATCATATGTCGGTAATCGGATTCTTCCGTCGTCGATCTCGTTGTAACATCACGAGAAAGAGCTTCCTACTCCTTGTGTGTTTCTTTCCAATTCTTCTTCTAAGGGAAGTTATTTGGGGTTTAATGAGAATTCATTTACCTTAGATATACAATGTTCTTGGACTTTTAAGAAGGCATCATTCGGGTATACCGTTCTTGGGTGTTTAAGGTAGGTGGCTTGGTGTTTAATTTCCAACTGTAGTGTGTCTTTTGTTTATTTTATGCTATGAACCCATGTTGGGGTATCGTGTGGCTGAGGCCTTGGATGTTTAAATACCTATAATTTTATAGGTAATTAAATGTGATATTAAAATTCAGTTTGGGATCACTTCTTGGATCCAGGACCACCCCGGGGGTGCGTTCCTCTGTTTAGCCATTTTGCCAGGATACTCTAGGGAATTCCTTGTTTATATTATGCATTACTTTTTACTTGAGAGGAATTGTATTTGAATTTCTTTTTTACATGTTGGGCATGGCCCGGTTACTTGTTTATCCCAAGGGTAGTTTTATACATTGCTTGAGGGCATTTCATCTTTATCCTGAGGGAAACATCTTCCATGCTTATGGGAAATAGACTATGTGCCTGAGGGCGACAATTTGTACGCCTAAGGGAAATATTTGTTATACCTGAGGGAAAGTACATGCGGGTTACGTTCTTATTACCTGAGGGAAAGGGTTTGTGTGTCTGAAGACACTAACTGTCTACATAGAAATTCACTATGGTGGTTTTCTTTTAATTAATGATTAAAAAAATAATAAAATGGAAATATAACTAGTACGGTTAGTTACTTTTGAGTGCTGCTTAGTTCATTTCATTTTTACTACTGCACACTGTTGTTGCATATTTTCCCACAATTGGGCATGAGACATTGGTGGGTGCCTACTGGGATTCATTTCTCACACCCTGTTTGGGTCATGCCTTGGGCCCAAACAGATTATGTTTCTGCAAGTGTGGACATGGGAAAGGATCCCTATTCAGGTACTTGATTACAGCTGAGGAGTTGGGGAGCATGGGACTGGGCTTAGTCTCGTGATTCTACCGGCTGTTTTGTTATAATTTTTTATACTCTGTATTGTATAGTACTGCTATGTAACATGTTCTGGCTGTTTTCTTAGAACTTGAGACATGATGCATCATATCTATATATCTAGTTACATATCTTTTACTACGATTGTTACATTAAATGAGTAAGTTTTATTGCTTCCACTGTTGTTGTATGCTTGTTATTTTATTATACAACTCTACACTTTGACGAATGCGGGCATAGTTTCCCCACTATCAGACCTAGGCCTTCGGTGATAGTCGGCAGCCTCTGATATTTGGGTAAATGTGCTTGAGGTCATCTGACCAAAAGGGTTCTGGGAACCCACTGAGTGGCACCCGTATCCGGGACGTTACAATAGCTCCTCGATGCATCGGTAGGTCTCATGAGATAAACTATTGTCTTGGTACAAGGCCTTGAAAAAATCTTATTTTTATTCTTGGTACAAGGCCTTGACTATGTGGTTATGAATGTCTGGCATTATAAATTCCATCATTATGAAAGTGGGTATTGATATTGCATGTGATTATTCGACTTGTAGAATATCCATTTGAGTAAGTAAATGGAACTATTTCAATTTTTATTTTCCATATAATAATGAATTTTATGTTCAAAAGGCTTTTTTTAGTCTTATACATTTCCTTAAATGCCTCTGCTTATTTATGAAAGTTTCCTCTATAGTTTTATCATTACTGGGCATCTGAGGTCGCCCATTTCGATGATTTATTTTTCCTCGGATGAGAAGAAGTATTTAATGGTTGACCTATAGGGATAGTATAAGGGAATAAGTGTGTTCAGAAGGGGGAAAAATCTTATTGATGTTTTATTTCATGATGTAATGTTAAACTTTTGAATATATCTAGTATTTTTAGGGCTACTAAAATAGTCAGCTATTAGGACATGATTTTCTTATATCATGCGAATTTTATGTAATAATGAGTTGACTCTGGGTAACCGGGGTCGAGGAAATATAGTTGGTATCATAGTTATTTTAGTACAAACCTTGGAAACTAGATTAAGATAAAATTTGATTAGGGAACATTACCCTAAGATAGACTTTGAGTATTAATGTAGAAAAAAATCATAAAATTTTGGTAACATAGATATTTTGTGATTTTTATGATAAATTCATCCCTTTCTGGATAAGATAAGGTTGAGGTGGCTCTGTCAGAGATGTACCTAGGAGAGAAAACTCTGACAAGGAGTTTCGGGCTTGACTCGGGGTATCCTGGTACATGACAACGGGGCTTGATTTACTATTGGTTACGACACTCCGATGGGATATGCTTAGGATAATTCTCACTTTCTTTAAAATTCATTTTTACGGGTTTATAAGTATATAATCTCTCAAAGAAAACATTTTTATGATTATGGATTATATCCATAAACTGTTCAATTTTTGTTAAGTGTTTTACATGTATGTAATTATGTATTGTGGTTCATAAATTAATCTAGTGTATGCCATTGTTTAGAAATGGTGCCTATTGGAAGGAATGGAAACTGTAGCAATGCACACAATCCATGTACGGATTTCCCTCTTAATCAAGATAATTATTTTGGAGCTGGTGATGCAACTGGTGCTGATCAGATAATCACCATACTGGGAAAACTCACTTAGGATATGAATAATAACCTTAACCGTATGGAACAACCTAATCCACAATGTGGAGGATTAATGTTAGATCACATCCTGGGGAAACAACCACCAACATTCAATTGGAATACAAATCCATTGGTAGCTGATCAATGGATAAGTTCATTATAGAAAATATTCCATGCTTTAGGGAGTAGCAAAAGGAAAAAAGATGTCATGGCAGATTATCACCTCACTTGAGATGCTGATCAATGGTGGTCATTGATTCAAAACACAAAAGAGGATAATGAAGTATCAATTATCCAATAGAGAGAGTTTAAAGAGATATTCATAGAGAAATAATTTCCTCATGACCATCGAGCGGATATGGAATGACAATTTCACAGTCTAAGGAAAAAAGATGATGATAATGTCATAAATTATGATGATAACTTTACAAGGTTAGAAAGGCATGCTACAGATTATATATGTAACCCATGAAGTAATATTGATCATTTATTTGATGGGTGAAAACCATTTCACCATCGATTGTTAGTCTCAAAATCTTTCTCGTTATACAAAAATAATGTCTCATGTGTTATCGAGACAGAAAAGGAATTATCTATGTCTTATGACTTAAAAACAAGGCAGGATAAGAAGATATATACTAAACACTCTGTAAATGGAAATAATGGGAATAAGGGAAAATTTGAATATCCATCATGTGTTAAATGTGGTAAGAAACACCCCGGTACTTTCCTGAAGGGAATGTGAGTCTTTTACAATTGTAGTGAAAATTTTCACAAAGCTCGTGATTGTAAGGAGAAGAAACAGGTTGTTAATGTTGAATGATACAATTGTACTGAAAGGGGGAATTATGAAAATGAATGTACTAAGTGACAAGGAAACTTACTTCGGAGAAGGCCAAGGGATGAAGTCCAAAATTAAGATATCACTGCTACTGAGGGTGAAGCTCCAAAAGAAGAGGTGGCCGATAATTTAATGGTTTCCTAAAATTTAGAAATTGCTTTATTTGATTCTGGATCATAGCATTGTTTCATGTCATCCCAGTTTTCTATGAAAATCAGATATTTCCAATTTGATTTAACAGGGGATTTGTCCATCAAAACTCCTAAGATAAGTATCATTGGAACAATTTTTTGTGAATCAGTTACCATTAAGGTATATAATGGTTATTTATCTGCGGATCTCATCATCATAACCATGATTGGATTTGATATAATCATTGGAATAGATTGGAATTTAGACCATGATATGAAAATTTATTGTAAGAAAAAGGAGGTCACAGTTTTTGATGATGATGATGATAGGGAGTACCTTATCTTTAAAGGAGAAACGTCACCATGTGATTCATATCTAGATGCACCCCAGTACCTCAACTAAATTTAATTATTGGGGAGGAAGAGAATGAAATTACTATGGGTTAGGAAAGTAATGTTCAAATAGAGGATGTACCTATTGTGCAAGAATATGTTCATGTGTTTCTAGAAGATTTACCTGGACATCCTCTAGAATGAGAAATTGAGTTTTCCATTTATTTAATTCCTGGATCATGTTCCATATCGAAGACCCCTTATAGAATGGTCACTATAGAATTAGTGGAAATAAATAAACAACTAGAGGAATTGAGTAATAATGTATTTATTGTCCCTAGTGTTTCTCCATGGGTAGCCCCTATCATTTTGTTTAGAAGAAATATGGATCTATGAGGTTGTGCATTGACTACATGGAGAACAATGCAATAATAATAAAGAACAAGTATCCCATATCATACATAGACGATTTATTTGATCAAATTCATGGAGCTCAATATTTTTCAAAGATTTAAAATATATTTGGATATCATCTATTGTATGTGAAGAAGAAATTAATTCCTATAACAACACTTCAAACCAGGTACGGGCATTAAGAGTTTACAGTAATTCCATTTGGGCTGACTAATGTACCCTCCATTTTCATGGATATAATGAACAGAGTATTCAATGAATATCATGATATCTTTGTAGTGTTATTTATTGATGATATCTTGAAATACTCCAAAAGATACAAAGGTCATGAAAAACACTTGTTCACCATTCTTAAAACCATCAGAAGAAATGAATTATATGAGAAGTTTAGAAAGTGTGAATTATGGCTTCGAAATATCTCTTTTGTTGGCCATATTGTCTCTAAGGATGGAATCTCCATTGATCCTTCTATTATGAGAGAAATCCAAGAATGTCCAACACCGACGAGTATAACTGAGGTATGAAGTTTTATTAGTTTAGTAGGTTATTATTGGCGATTCATCTATAATTTTGATCGATTGGCTAAACCATTAACTAGGCTCACAGGTAAATGGGATAAATTTGTTTGGGCAAACGAGTGTGAAGAATGTTTTGAAGAACTGAAGAGAATATTAGTCAATTCTCCTATATTGACTCTACCATCAGGGAATGATGGGTTTGTTTTTTATAGTGATACTTCAAATAATTTACATGGTCGTATCCTTATACATAATGATAGTGTTATTGCCTATGCATCATGATATCTAAAAATTAATGAACAAAATTATCATAGTCATGATCTTGAGTTATTAGTTGTAATGTTTTCATTGAAGATTTGGAGACACTATATTTGTGGTGAAAAATTTGAGATATATACTGATCACATAAGCATCAAGTATATTTTCTCTAAAAAAGAACTCAACATGAGGCAAAGGCAATGGTTCGAGTTACTCAAGGATTATGATTTCACTATACACATCCACCCGGTGAAAGAAAATAAGGTGGAATACGCTTTGATGAGAAAGGATCATGGAGTTTTGACCAAGATGATAGTTGAAAGAAATCCTATTTTCATGGATCTAGTTAATATGGAAATGTAAATAACTGTGAAAGGTGAAACATCGATACTTTTTCAAATGGATTCCAAACCATCTTTACTATAAAGGATAAAATTTTCTCAAGCTGATGACTAGGAGATTCAGAAGAAGATAAAATATGTGAATGATATGTGATTGAGTGACTTCATATATGAAGATGGAATTTTGATATTTGGGAAGAGAAATTGTGTTCCTGACGTACCTGATCTAAAAAGGGAATTATTAGATGATGCCCATACCTCCAATTTCTCTATAAACCCAGGTATCACTAAGATGTATAGAGATTTGAAGTAACATTTTTGGTGGGACAACATGAATATGGAGATTGTGGATTTTGTGTCAAGGTGTATGGTTTGAAAACAAGTGAAAGCTAGAAGGAAACATACTGGAGGAGTCACGCACCCTCATCCCATACATAATTGGAAATGGGAAGATATTACAATGGAATTTTTCATGGGTCTACCAAAGACTCCTAGAAGGAACGACGCAATATAGTTCATTTTTTATTGTCTTACCAAGTCAGCACATTTTCATTCTACAAGGGAAGATTTACCACATGAGCATTTATAAAGAATAAATATTAATGGTGTTTTAAGACATCATGGAGTACCAATATTGATTGAATCTGATCGCGATCCCTGTTTTAAATCATGATTCTGGAAACATCGTCATAAGGCCTTGGATACTCAACTTCATTTGAGCACCGCCTACCACCCTCAATTTGATGGAAAATCAGAACAGACTATTCAGACCTTAGAAGACATGTTCAGATCTTTTTCAATTGATTTTCAAGGTATGTGGGATCATTATTTACCACTGGTATAATTTTCCAATAACAATAGCTTCAATTAAAGTTTTCAGATTGCACCATATAAAAGGTTGTATGGAAAGAGATGTTGCACACAAACTTTTTGGGATGATGTTGGTGAAACAAAACTCGTAGGCCTAGAACGTGTTGAGTAAATGGTGGAAAAGTTGAAGGTTATCCAAACCCCCATCAAAGAAGCTCAAAGGAGGCAGAAGAGCTATGCTGATAACCAAAGAGAGGATTTGGAATTTCAGGTAGGAGGTCGTGTTTTCATTAAGGTATCTCTGTGGAATGGAGTTATATGATTCAGTAAATAGGGTAAATTGAGTCCCAAGAACATCAGACCATTCGAAATTCTAGAATGAAATGGGGTTGTATCTTACTGTTTGGCAATGCCGCCAAGTCTCTACCGAGTTCTTGATGTCTTCCACCTATCACTATTGATAAAATACATGTCTGACCCAACGCATGTAATCACCTATGAGAAATTTGAACTAGAACCCTATTTTTCTTATTGCAAATAGCCTATCAAGATTCTTGATACCAAGGAACATGTGTCGAGAAAGTGGATGACTTTTTTTGTAAAAGTTCTATGGAGAAATCATAAGATGGAAGAGGCAACGTGGGACCCCAAGGAACAAATAATGGGGAACCATCTGAATTTTTCTGTGTGGTAGTGTTCTACATATTTTTAGGATTAAATTATTTGAAGGAGGGGAGAATGTAACACCCCAAGCTTCCACGATATGTTTCCCTTTGAATAATGCAATAGCTTGCATTATATGAAACTTCGAGATTCTAACAAACCGCGACCAATCAAAGTAGTCGTTATAAATAGTAATACCAACTTTTTTAAATTTTATAAATTTTATTATTCAAATTGGACTTTATTTTTGGATTTGGAATATCTAAATTAGCTTAGGGTGAATTTCTGGTATTTTTCCAAAAACATCCAGTTTTTTATGAATAGTGAAAATACTAAATTTTAATTAAAAATAACTTTTCAAATCAAAATAACTTATAGTGTTAAATTATAATAATAAGAGGTTTTAAAGTATAATTAGATTATATTTTTACCATTTAATCCAATTTTGGTCATTGGACATAATTTCACATTTAAACAAGACATAAACAAGTGTCAATCTTTTGATAGTTATTATTTCTTAAAAACGCTTTTTTGACAATGGGAATTAATTTTAAATTAATTTATGCGACTTCTATTTTTTGAACATATAAAAATATATTCCATATATTGAATCAGGAGGTAAAAATTGTGTAAATAGGTATCTTTTATTTTTATACATTTTGAATAATATTTTCAGAAAATATTTTATTTACCATGGTTAAACAGTAAATCAGGTAAATAAGGGTAAAAATAATATCATAATAATATTAAATTATCCTTAACACGTTTCTGAACCCTATTTGATGATACATTTGCGACCATTTTCATCCTTTGGTTGAATGTGGGACCCCATGGAGCCACTTGTAAGTGATAATGACGTTTTATATTAATTACATTAAAGTAAATACAAAAATGACATAAGCATATATCTTTTAGTAAAACAATTCTTACAAAGGGTTATATATGTTATCACTTAGACTATAAATATTCCTTAGAAATATAAAAATATTTCCTAAATAATTTTATTTTATTTATAATTTTTATTCATTTAATAATCAAATTTATTTATGACACAATGATGATGCAATATTTTCCTTATTAATGAAACCATCAAATAAATGGTTTTATAAATGTTAAAATAAATAAAATAAAATGTTTCGATGCCATAAAATAATTTTATATGTTAATATGAAATGTTTTTATTGATTAAATTAATTTATTTCTAATTAATAAATTTTTGGGACTTGAAAAAAAATCAATTATTAAATAGTGTAAAAATTTACATAAATGAGTTTTTTATAACAAATATTTTATTATTAATTGATATATGATTCCTAAAAATATATGTTTTTTCCAAAAGACATAAATAATTATAAGTATATAATTAATTAACCACTTTGTAATTTTGTGGTAGTTTATAGTATATTTACTAACCATATAATATAAAAATACCAAGAGACATGGTAAATGTCAAACTAATTAACTAAGAGTTAAATCTAAAATATAAGGTTAATATAATGACCAAAACCTATCTAAAAACTATGGTTTGAGAGGGATTATACACCTATCCCCCTTATCCTAGAAATAAATAAATTTTGTTCCATTATAATTTGAATATGATTTTTTTATAAAATAATATTTTAAAGTTTTTCTAAGGTGCCCCCACCCCTCTTATAAAAGGGAACTTCCCCTTCTCTCAAATTCACACCATCAACGCCTTTTGGAACATCCAAACCCTACACAAATATACTCCCAACTATCCTAACTTAATCCTAGATTCCTTCTGTCAGTCATAATTCCATCTTAAGGCACCCTTTTGATCAAATCAAATGGAAAACCCTAATGAAGAGGTAAATATTTCATCACATCTTTCAGGTTATTTTATTCTTCAACTTCCTATATCATTGTTGTTTCCATTATAAAATAATAAATTCAGTATATTATATATACTAAGATATTAATATAAAAATATTACAACTGTATTCATTTTTCTATCAATCATTTTATGACAATGTCACCATACGTTCGTACGTACAGCTTACTGTCTCCACGTTGTGGTGAAGTTTGTTATTCAAATACTTCATTATTTGGATGGATGTAATAATGAGAATAACTAATTTAAATAATAAATATTACATGATAATTATTATTTATATATGATATACTATCCAATTATATATTATTTTAATATCAAAAGAATGATATTGTCACTCATGCGTACGAACGGATTACCGTCTCCACGAACGCGATGAGATTCATTCTCCATCGTATCCATTCACGACCAATTTTTATTTTATTATTACAAATAATGTTTAAAGAATTGATATCAATATTAATATGAATATGATACATCCCATCCATAACGAAATTGTCTCACGTAACATATCATAAAAATAAAATCGAATCAGTTAACACCCCAAACAATGATAATACTAAAATATTATTAACAAAGCATTATTAAGAGATCATATATGATATCATAATTATGTATAGGGTTTTTTTATAATCTAATAAAAATTATTTAAATATTATATAGGTGGTTAACATACCCTCATCCAAGGAAAAGTACAAGGTATGGGTTAATTCAACAATCTCTTCATTCTCCGAGGTTGTTTATATGTAATTATCTATTGGGTCCTCTTTATCGTCCACGTCCATGTTTCATAAAAATGTATTTCAAAACAGTTTTTCTATTTACTAGACTATGGGATAAAGTCATTTATATAATTTTTTGACTTTTTATAAGATGTATATAATGTAATCTTTCCATCGTTTTACAAATTATGAACTTTTTTACCTTTTCGACAAAATTAAAGTAAGAATGTTTATTTTTATCTTATACGGCGGGTGCGACTATTTTCCACCATTATAACACTGTAAAAGCTTCTTTTACAAGATTATAAAAGTATTTTCAAAAGAAATTTTTTCTTTAATGTTATGTGACTTTCAAATGGATTCAAAATAACAAAAAAGGTATTTCTTTCTAATAGTTTTCATTTCATCTATTGCAACATCCTTTGATAGATTTTATGTTTATTTGAAGTTGATTTATTATGATACAAATTTTCCAAATTGTATCGATGGTTTTGTGATATGTTTGACTATTGATTTATTATATTTAAAACATTTGTGGTTTTTGAATAAATTATTGAAATTTTGTATGCTAGTTTTAATATGAATGTTTATGAAATGTTTAAAACTTTTCATATGTGGAATGAATTGGATATTATAAGTGACATGTGGAGCCTGTTATAGCTCCTAGATGCATCAGTAGGTCTCATTAGACAAACAAGTGTCTTGGCACAAGTCATTGAAAAAAAATATATTATTTTTAGTCTTGGCACAAGGCCTTTACTATGTGGTTATGAATGTCCGGAATTATGCCTTCCATCATTATGAAATTTGGTATTGTTATTGCATGTGATTATTCAACTACTAGAATATCCATGTTAGTAATTAAATGAAATTATTTTGATTAATATTTTCCATATAATTATTATGTTTATGTTCAAAAGGATTTTGTTATAGTCTTATATATTTCCTTAAATGTTTATTCTTATTTATGAAAGTTTCCTCTATATTGTTATTCTTAATGAGCATCATAGCTCACCTGTTTCAATATTTTATTTTTCCCAGGATGTAAAGAAGTATTTTATGGTTGACCTATAGGGATATGCTAAGGGAATTAGTGTTTTCAAATGGGGACAGAATGATTTTGATGTTTTATTTCATGATGTACTGTTAAATTTATGAATGTATCTAGTATTTCCCAAGATACTAAACTGATCGGTATTTCGGGAAAATATTTCCTTATATCATTAAAATATTATGTAATAATGCACTGAATCTGGGTAACTATGGATAGGGCATTACGTTTTATTTGCCCGAGTGCTTCCTCTTGGGGTGTTCCAATACACTCTTTTAAGAACAAGGATCAATTAATGAGCCTTTGGATTGATTATCATGAGCTCAATAATATCATGATAAAGAAAAAATATCCCCTACCTCAGATGGATGAATTTTTTGAACAGCAACATGGGGCCAGTTATTTCTCTACGGTGGACCTTCAGGCGGGATATCACCAATTAAATGTGAGGATGGATGATATTCCCAAGACATCATTTCAAATGAGGTGTGTGCACAATGAGTTCGTTGTGATTCCCTTCATAATAACTAATGCTCCAAAAAATTCATGGATTTAATGAATTGAGTCATTAGATATCACCTCGAAAAATTTATTGTAGTCTTTATTGATAATGGCCTGATATACTCCAAGAGCAAGGAGGAATATGAGGAGAATATTAATATTATTTTAAATACATTACGATGGGATAATCTATCTTAAATGTATAAGAAATGTGACTTCTAGATAGAGGAAGTATCATTCTTTGGACATTTTATCACCAAAAAAGGGATATTTATGAACCCTTCTATGTCCAAGGTGATTAAAGAGTGGCCTAGGAAAACATCTATAATGGAGATCCGCAGCTTTCAAGGACTATCTGGGTATTATTAAAAAAAGAATAACATTTCAATATTGTCAAACATAATGACCATGTTGAAATTGAAGGGTGTGAATTTTTCTTTGAATTAGGAATGAGAATTCTATATTAAAGAGTTGAAAAAGAGGCTAATCATTGTAACAGTACTCACACTCCCAATGAGTGGGAACTTTTTGTGTTGTACAATGATGCTTCAAAGAAGATTATAGTGTGTATGCTGATGAAAAATGAAATAGTGTAAGCCTATGTATAAGGCCCCACCCTTAAACCTTACTTAATATCGAATTAAATGAATAATTCACATTGAGGATCTTTTCAGGTTTAGAGTTTTAGAGAATTAGAACATAACTATTACATCTCAAAAGATTACAAAGTAGACACTTCTACTAAGTTTCCATAATAAAAGAAAATCTTAAAAAGATACATGTCTAGTCCCATTTTTTATATAGCATGACATTCCCTTGATCCCATCCTTGACCTTATTCCATTTTAAGTCCTGTGAAAAACATTTCAAAAAATTTGGGGTGAGCATAAAAAGCTCAGTAAGGGATACACAAAAAAATGAAAACTATTAGTTTTTCAAACATCAAGTAAACCATGTATACTCTACCAAAGTAATACCTTCACCTTCATGAAGTAGTAAAAACTCTTCACTGAATAAAGTATCATTACTTACCTTTTTGTAATCAAAGGATTTCCATAAAACCCATAAAAAGAACACATAACATATATAAAGGTAACTTGGGACATAAACATACTTAAGTGGAATAACCATACGGTCTACTTCCACACTTATCACTTAATGGAATAGCCATATGGACAATTTCCATACATACTTAATGGAATAGCCATACGGCCAACTTCCATACCCAATGCATTGGAGGTTATAACGTAACCACCCGTCCTGGTATTCCTGGCACCACCCGTCATATGGTTTATCACGTAACCACCCGTCAAATGTCCAAGTACCAATATAAAATCATAAAACATAAAACCAATATAAAGGAATGATAACATTCCCACATTTCAATCACAATATATCATAATAGAATCCTTTATCAAAACCATTTTCAATACCAAAATACATAAAAGAGTATATGGTATTTATTTCACTTTAAAAACATTACGGCTTGTTGAGGAACCCAAAGACCAAATAATACTCACGGCGGTGGAAAAGGTCGTTGTCACTGCGTACGTTAAAAAAACATTCCTTTTTGTCGTTTAGTAAAACGCTTCATAGAAAAAGATTCCTTCTGTATAAAAGTAAAAGTCAAAGGGTTTTATACACCGTATAAAATAAAGTTGTGTACAAAACGAAATATGCCTCAATGGAAGGAGATTGAGACGAAGTCCCTTACCTTGGGTCCGACTTGAATCGATCGTTCTTTAATGTCCTCAAATGGTGCCATCTGTATACTGGAATGAAAACTGTTATTATAAGAAAACTCAACAAAAGAAAGATGTTGGTCCCTACTTCCCTCATAATCCATCGAACAAGCTCATAGCATATCCTCCAAGGTCTGAATTGTTCGTTCTGACTGCCGATCTGATTGAGGATGAAAAGCTGTACTAAAATTTAATTCAGTACCCAAAGACTTCTGAAGGCCTTTCCAAAAGTTAGATGTGAACCTGGGATCACGATCAGATACAATGGAGATGGGAACTCTATGTAACCTGACTATCTCTTTAATATACAAACGGGAAAGTTGATCTAGGGAAAAAGTATCTCGTATAGCAAGGAAATGACCATATTTAGTCAAGCGATCAACAATAACCCAGATTGCATTATTACCTCGAGATGTCCTCGGTAATCCCACAACAAAGTCCACGGATATGTTTTCCCATTTCCACTCTGGCACTGGTAAAGGCTGAATCATCCCTTTCGGTAACTTCCACTCTTCTTTAACATACTGACAAGTCAGACACTTCACAGTAAAATCGGCAATATCTCTTTTCATTCCATCCCACCAGTAATACTCCTGCAGATCTCTGTACATCTTAGTACTGCAAGGATGAACTGAAAACAGGGAACTATGAGCCACACATAACAACTCATTCTTCAACTTTGAATCACAAGGCACACATAATCTCTTCCCAAACCTCAAAACACAATCATTATCAATGTTGAATTCAGGCAACTTACCTTTCTGAACCAGATCTACCTTTTTCTGCAACTCACTATCTCGCTTCTGTGCTTGCTTCATTCTGTCTGATAGAGAAGATTTCATTGATACCTGAAACAAAACAGATGGACTTCCTGCACCAACAACTTCTATTCCAAAGTTCATCAAATCCTTAACCAAAGGATCACGTACCAAACGCAACATTGCTAATGAAGCATTACTTTTTCGACTCAAAGCATCAGCCACTTTATTTTCTTTTCCCGTATGGTAATGAATTGTACAATCATAATCCTTGATTAATTCTAGCCATCTCCTTTGTCTCATGTTCAATTCATTCTGAGTGAATATATACTTTAAACTTTTTTGATCAGTATATATTTCACACTTTACTCCATACAAATGATGCCTCCAAATTTTTAAAGCAAAGACAACAGCAGCTAATTCCAAATCGTGTGTAGGGTAATTTACCTCATGAGTTTTCAACTGTCGTGAAGCATAAGCAGTTACCTGATCATTCTGTATACGAACATAGCCAAGTCCCTTCAACGAAGCGTCACTGTATATAACAAACTCACCATTCCTGGAAGGAAGTGCCAAAACTGGAGCATTCACCAATCTTCTCTTCAACTCCTGAAAACAATCATCACATTCTTTTGTCTAGATGAACTTAACACCCTTACGAGTTAGCTTAGTCATTGGACTAGATAACCGTGAAAAATTTTCAACATACCTTCGGTAGTAACCTGCCAAACCAAGAAAACTATGGATCTCGGTTACATTTGTGGGTCTTGTCCATTCTTCAACAACTTTTGTTTTAGTAGGATCAAAAGTTATGCCATATTTTGAAACAATGTGACCCAGGAAAGAAATTTGTTGTAACCAAAACTCACACTTGCTGAATTTTCCATATAGTTTTTTTTTTCTTTTAAGGATTGCAAGATAACCCTTAAATGACTTTCATGCTCCTTTTTACTTTTAGAAAACACCAAAATATCATCGATTAAAACAACCAAAAACTTATCGAAGAACTCATGGAAAATTCTATTCATAAGGTCCATGAATACAGCAGGTGCATTGGTTAACCCAAAAAGCATAACTACAAATTCATAATGGCCATATCTAGTACGGAACGCAGTCTTCGGAACGTCTTCTTCTTTTACTTTCAACTGATGGTACCCCGACCTCAAGTCAATCTTCGAAAAATACTGAGCTCCCTGGAGCTGATCAAACAAATCATCGATATGAGGCAAAGGATACTTGTTCTTAATAGTAATATTATTCAAGGCTCTATAATCAATGCAAAGTCTCATTGATCCATCTTTCATTTTAACAAACAAGACAGGAGCACCCCATGGTGATGTGCTAGGTCGAATGAAACCTTTATCTAATAACTCTTGCAATTGTTTCTTTAACTCTAAAATTTCAACTTGATCCATTCGATAAGGGGGTTTTGAAATTGGCTTAGAATCAAGAACTAAGTCAACAGTAAATTCAACTTCCCGATCATGAATAATACCAGGCAACTGATTAGGAAAAACATCAAGATACTCATTTACCACTGGCACATCATTAATCTAAACTGTTCCTTTATTTTCAACAATATGATCCAGGTAACATTCATTTCCATCTTTTACTAGTTTCTCAACTTCCTGATATGTTATCAAAATCAAGGGTTCATTCTTGTACACAAACTGAAAATCTTTCTCAAAAGAAACCATTTTAGCTCTGCAGTCAATCTTAGCATGATAAACAGAAAGACAATCCATGACCAAAATAACATCAAACTCTACTAGTGGAAAAACAATAAGGTTTTCTGGAAGATTCTTTCCACACACAAGGATATGAAGGTTCTTATAATTCCTTTTTGTCTCAACGTTCCCTCCGGGTGTTTTTACCATAAGTTCAGGATTCATATCTTTATATGGAATTTCCAATTTACTAGAAAACTTCTCTGAAATGAAAGAGTGTGTAGACACTAAATCAAACAACACATTGGCATAATCTGAACAAACAAACAGTGTACCTGATACCACTTCATTTGATGGCCCAACATCTACTGAAGTTGTTTCAAAGGATTTCACCACCCCTTTCTGCTTGTAGTCTGGCTGCATTCCCCCAGTTGAGTTCTTCGTTGGACACTCGTTTGCATAATGACCCATTTCATTACACTTAAAACATCTTATCGTTGGCTTTTCATTGCCTGCTTGATCATCTTCCTTACAGTTACGATCAATATGACCAAACTTACCACACTGAAAGCACTTACCAGACTTGGATAAACATTCTCCAGGATGAATTTTACCACACTTCTCACAGGATGGATATTTGGTTTTCTTACCTCCTTGCTTCTTTGATGAATTATTCCCCTTTGCCTGCCAACTAGACCTCTTATTCTGTTGTTTGTCATAGAACACCTGATCATCGGAAAACTCCATTTCCACCTTCTCCGCACATAGAACAAGTTTTTCATAACTTTTGAACTCACGAGAAGCTAAATCCCTTAGATAATTCGGCTTTAACCCTGAGTAAAAACGATTTATTTTACTATCAAGATCTCGTATGAAGTTTGGAGCATACCTTGACAATCGAGTAAACTTTTCTTCATAAGCCGCCACTGAATCATCCTCCTGCCTCAATTCTAGGAACTGTTTTTCCATCCTAAGAGGAACCACCTTAGGAAAATATTTCTCAAGAAACATACCTTTGAATTCGTCCCAGTGAAGATCCTCAATCTCATCACTATCACTGACATTTTTCACCATCGACCACCACTGATCAGCTTCACCTTCAAAACGGTAAACAGGAAGACTAACCTTTTGATGTTCTGAACACCCCATGACATCAAAAATCTTATCCAGTGCTTTAATACACTCTTCTTCTTGCACAGGGTCATATGATCCTCTGAATGATGGGGGATGTTGCCTCATGAAATGTTCCACCACTGACATGTTCCTCTACGGTTGATCAGGCTGATCTCGTGCATGGATACCACCACCATTTATAGCCTGAGTCAACTGTGCCATCACTGCAACAAACTGTTCAGTTTTGATTCCGACAATCTCAGGTTGCTTATTTGGAAGGTTGTCTTCCTCCTGATGTCGTCCCAACATAGCTGCTTTGTTTCCTCTGCGGAAAACCATTCTGAACACAGAAATATCTTAGGCGAAGCAACATGGTAATCCATAAATGCTATATCATTTCAATCATATTATAATTTAACACTTTTCTAACTCCTAAATTTGTCTAAACCGACCTTTGATACCAACTATAAGGCCCCGACATTAAACCATACTTAATATCGAATTAAATGAATAATTCACATTGAGGATCTTTTCAGGTTTAGAGTTTTAGAGAATTAGAACATAACTATTACATCTCAAAATTTTACAAAGTAGAGACTTCTAATAAGTTTCCATAATAAAAGAAACTCTTAAAAAGAAACATGTCTAGTTCCATGTTTTATATAGCATGACATTCCCTTGATCCCATCCTTGACCTTATTCCACATTAAGTCCTGTGAAAAACATTTCAAAAAACTTGGGGTGAGCATAAAAAGCTCATTAAGGGATACACAAAAAAATGAAAACTGTTAGTTTTTCAAACATCAAGTAAACCATGTATACTCTATCAAAGTAATACCTTCACCTTCATGAAGTAGTAAAAAATCTTCACTGAATAAAGTATCATTACTTACCTTTTTTTAACCAAAGGATTTCCATAAAACCCATAAAAAGAACACATAACATATATAAAGTTAACTTGGGACATAAACATACTTAAGTGGAATAACCATACGGTCGACTTCCACACTTATCACTTAATGGAATAGCCATACGGCCAATTTCCATACATACTTAATGGAATAGCCATACGGACAACTTCCATACCCAATGCATTGGAGGTTATAACGTAACCACCCATCCGGGTATTCACAGCACCACCCGTCATATGGTTTATCACGTAACCACCCGTAAAATGTCCAAGTACCAATATAAAATCATAAAACATAAAACCAATATAAAAGAATGATAACATTCCCACATTTCAATCACAATATATCATAATAGAATCCTTTATCAAAACCATTTTCAATTCCAAAATACATAAAAGAGTATATGGTATTTATTTCATTTTAAAAACATTACGGCTTGTTGAGGAAGCCAAAGACCAAATAATACTCGCGGCGGCGGAAAAGGTCGTTGTCACCGCGTACGTTAAAAAAACATTCCTTTTTGTCGTTTAGTAAAACGCTTCATAGAAAAAGATTCCTTTTGTATAAAAGTAAAAGTCAAAGGGGTTTATACACCGTATAAAATAAAGTTGTGTACAAAACGAAATATGCCTCAATGGAAGGAGATTGAGACGAAGTCCCTTACCTCGGGTCCGACTTGAATCGATCATTCTTTAATGTCCTGAATAATAAACATGATTTAATTTATACTTGCTTAAGAACCTTTTCAAGTTCATTATTCCTTTTATATAACTTATTTCCATGTTATAAACATTATGTAACCATTTAAGTTAATAATGTTTGTTTTGTCGATATTTGGTTCTTAAGTCGAAAGTGGACTTCTTATAATTACATGTTGTTCGTGTGGTCAAAGGTTCTTTATATCCAGAATGCCATTCCTGATTTGGATATAATATATATCATATATATCCATCATATAAATGTATTCATAATATTACATAATCATTTATAGGTAAGAAATGAAACGCACCGTTCATGGAGACGGTAAGTCGTACATACACATGAACGCTACTTTCATTTCTATTTCGTATTTTATAGAATGGAATCATAATGATACAAAGGTATATTATAATTCCAGTATAATATCATATATAATATCATAGTTCCATCCTTTATATGTCCCACATATGGTATTTAACGAATCAACTCACTTTAAGGGGGCGGTATTCCGCACTTCCTTAAATGAAGATATCGTGTTTACCCATAATGGAAACCATAAAGGTATGACCAAAAATAAAAGTACAGAAGCTTAAGGAAAACATAAACATATTATATATCATATATAAATATATTGACATCTTAATGGCCACCATTGAAGGTGTTAAAAGAATGTTGAACAATCATCGTTTCGGGAGGCATAAATTCCCCATCCACGGAAACAGTATGTTTGTTAACCATTAGATGTAGGTGTGTGTAAGTGTAGCTCGAATCCTTCTTATATCAACATCCTAGTATATTTAGGATACTGGAGTTGTTACAAAAGAAAATAATAAAAAGAGGTTAGGGGGTTGGAGAAGCAAAATAAAACAAAAGGACTCAAAAGAAGACATTACCTTAAAATCGGGTAACTCCCCTTAGTTTGAGCTCAAAGGCTTCCTTGGGAAGACTTCTTCCCAAGGTGAGGCTTCAAGTAGTAATATAGGGATGTAGAGAGACAAAATGGGCAGGGGTTTTCCGATCCAAATTCTTTGGGAGTGTGGGAAAAGAGGTAGAGGTAGGGGGCCTTTTATAAGAGGACAGGAGGGGTACTCTTGGAAAGTAAATATAAGTTACTTTATTTTAAAATGAGTTTCGGATTCAAAAGGTCCCAAATTGATATAATTTGATGATATGGTGATAAGGGTTCGAAATAAACTCATCCAATAGGTTTTGGCCATGTGTAGGTCTTATATTGTACATTATCTTTCCATTTTATTCAAATCGTCAAATAATGAGGTGATCGCTACATCATCATGATGTCATAAATAATTTAATTTATTTAATGTATAAAAACTCTAAAAAAATTACTATGATGTAGGAAATCGTATTATATTTCCACTGATTATTTATAATCAAAAATATTACTTATATAACCCCATGTAAAAATTTGTTTAGTAAAACATCTCATGTGTGTGTCATTTTGACTTTAACATTAAATACAATTTTATTTATGTCATTTCCCAACCAAAGTGGCTCCATGGGGTCCCCAAGTTGACCCATGGCTTGTCTCGGTCGGCCATGACACATAAATTAGGGGTAGGACATGTGTCAAGGTATTTTCATTTTATTATAATATCATTTTTGCCTTAAATTGCACTAATTACCTCTAATCGCGATTAAAAACTTAATAAGTTACTATTCACCAAAAAAATATATTTATCTCATTGAACCACATTTTACTTCTTAATGACAACCATGTATGTCGGATTTTTGAAATTCAAAACACAGAAGTGGTAAAATTTCTTTTAAACGAAAAATTAGTTTTTATAAGTACCACTTAGTGGTTTCACTATTCATCAAAAATTAAAGTTTTTCAGAAAAATACCAAATATTCACCCTAAGCTATATTTGATATTCGGAATTCCAAAATGAAGTCCATTTTACAAAATTCACAACATATAAGTTTCATTAATTAATTTAATAATTAATTCCTGTTGTCCGAGCAAATAGCATGTTTTTATGAAACAATAAGTATCAAAAGATTGACACTAGTTTAAGTCCGATTTCAAAGTGAAATTAATTCCAACGACCACTATTGGATTTAATGGTAAAAATATTTTCTAATTTCACTTTAAAACCAATTCAAATGATAATATAATCATATAAATAAATTAGATTAAAAAGAGGTTTTGAATTAAAATACAACATTTTACACTATTCATTAAAAAATGAACTTTAGCGGAAAGATACCAAAAAATTTACACAAAGTAAATTTTGATGTCCCGATTCTAAAGAAGAGTTATTTTTGGTCCAATATAATTCATAAGATTGATCAAAACTATATTTAATGACGGTTCTCCGTCAAAAGGAGATAAGTGAACCCTTAGTGAAAATTAGGGTATAAATGCCTAAAATTGAATTTTTTCCATATTTTAAGCCTTTATCCTTTATTGGGTAAATGTAAACACATTTAAAAACATATATAATCATATTTTAGTTATTTCTATCCATTCCTGCCAGTACAACGACTACTTGTTAACTAACTTTTAAAATAATATTATTTTATTACTTGTGTGTAACGTAAGTTTTCAAAGAAACTCATCGTTGCGTATCGAGTACGCTATCGATCATAAAAACCCCTTTTAATTAAAATTAATATTTAATTAGTAAATATTAATAAATATGAAAATTAATTATTCTTTAATTACCTGGGATGTTACACTATGCCTCATGGTAGTGAAAATCCATGAAAAAACCATTATATTTGTGATATGTAGTTGTAATCATTCATCATATAGATAAAATTATGGTAGAATTATATATAGGGGATATGTGTGAGATATATATTGACCACAATATTCTCAAATATATATTAACCCAACAATAGATTACAATATTCCAATGAATACATATAGTTTTCATCAAGGATAATGATGGCTCAATCCACTACCATCCCGGTGAGGCAAAATAGGTGGAATATGATCTATGTAGATAGGATCCTACATCCTGATTAATGAGGATAATTTGAAATAATATAATATTTATTGATTTTTTGTGGATTGAAATGGGAATCATTAATGGAGGAACATCAAAGATCAAATTTCAAATGATTTCTCAACCATCCCTCTTAAATAAAATTAAGCATTCTCAAAGAAAATATGTCGAAATTTAGAAAATGGTTGAAGCCATTGAAACTGAAAAATCCCCTGAGTTCATGATTAATGTTGAAGTAGTTGTAATATTTGGGTCATAATTATGTGTAGCATCTGATCTAGAGATAAATAAGGATATCTTGAATGATTCTCATAGATCAACCTTCTCTATTCACCCAGGGAGAACAACGATGTATTGAAATATCTAAGATATATTTGGGTGGGACAATATGAAGAATGAGACTTCTGAATATAAATCAAAGTGCTTTGTATGTCAATATGTGAAGGCTAAAAGACAGAAGTCTAAGGGGATAATTAAAACCCTACCCATAACCATAGATAAGTGATAGAACACGACCCTTGAAATTGTCACTAGACTTCCATATGTGAAGACCCAGACCCGGATGCCACATAACGGGTGCCCTGACCCCGGTGGGCCCCATGGCCTCAAGCGCATCATGCTGAATGCTAGAGTTTTTTGACAAGTGGAGAGGGCCTAGGGTGTGTCTGTGGGAAACCTATTCCATCATTATTAGATTTTGAATATAGAAAGTCATATAAATGAATAGTAAACAGTGGAAGAAATATAACTACAAAGAGGAACCAAAATGATGTAATAGATAAACAAGTACAACAATAACTTTATCAAATGAAACAATTATGATGTAATGTCATGTAACTATAAAACAAGAATTCATGGATACAATAAATTATGCACAACATGTTCCACAAGGTCAAAGAAAAACAAAGTCTACTCATAGAATCCTGAGATCCTACTCGATCATCTACTATCTATCTCAATCCTATCATCTCACAATCAATTATCAGAAAACGAATGCTTCCCTTTTTCAATACCTACAGCCATGTAATATACTACAAGTACCAAATGGCTCACAGAGAGGGTGTGAGATAAATCTCAGTGGGCCACGACCAACAATTTCTATAACATTTGACCCGTGTAATGGGATATAGCAGTGTGCATGCATGCCTATATAATGTAAAGCAAGCAGTACAATATAACCAAATAACCAAATACCTTCTTAATCCCTCAAATGTTACATAAACATGTTACCAGTTCATTAATTAATCAATTACCATTTTATGTTAATATGTCATGTAACTCATAGCCAAAAATGACATCACCTAGTGATTGTATATGTAGTGAATGTCCCATGAAATAAGAAGGAAACCAGACAATGATATCTAGTAAGGGAGTTCCCAGGTTAAAACTAAGATAACGTAAACTCATAGAAAGATAACTCAGTAGTATCTTTGTCTAGCTAAGGTGTAAGAGTGTGATCCAAGAGTGTGATCCATGGTATTCCAAAATAGGGTGCCTACTGAGTCCAAAGTGATTGACCAAGGAAAAATGAGGATATGAAAGGATAGGGCCTAATGGGCTTTCACCCTGGCACCAACTAGTCAATTTTGGATCCATGGAGTGTTTCTGAGGTATCCAGTATGAATATGGGACCTAACGGTATTTTATGAGGAATCAACGTAAAAGACAATATCTTATGTATTAGTGGGTATAAACCTAATAAAACCATATCGTATAATTGGAATGGGGTTTTCGAGACCCATTCTAATTTCCTCTTAGATTCTATGGAAATCTCGAGTCAAAATATTCCAATTAAATAGAGTAATATATTAATAATTCATTTGGTTCAAGTATTTCTTGACATTATTGTGTATAGGTCAAGTGGAGTTGAAACCATTGGTCCAATCCTTGACTTTCATTAGTTTGGATCGGCCAAGTACCATTGCAACAATTTAGTCAAGTCTTAGTTATCCATTAAGACATATTCAATTATTTAGGTTCACTCTGCTACCTTCTATCAACATAGAATGGGGTTATACAAACATGTAACCAACATTTTATTTCTTTTGATAAGGTAATGTTATATAAATAGTATACATGCCATTCCACATTTCATATATCACATTGAATAAACATTTGAAATAACATACCTTAGGTTGGTCAAGTGATTAGAATACATGGTACATCCCATTATAAAATTCTCAGTAATAACAAGCCATTTATGATAAGAAGTCTCACATTTAGTATGTTCATGAAAGGGAACACCATAATGGTGGTTTTAGCGTGTCAAACACTAAAAACCCAATTATGTCATATCATTTTACATGAAGAGGATTGAGTTGTCGGTGGAACCACTAACAACTAATCACATATTTGGAAAAATCATAACCATACAATTCAAATGATTATAATCATGGAATGTAAAGTTAATAAATGATTTCCAATGAAATTGATGGGCCCTCATGAACATTCTAAAAACAACAAATATTAGGGATGAGTAATAGACCACCCACCTTTGGGTTGTACAATCCAACTCAAATGGTATCGAACCTTGATTTACCTCAGATCAGAGTAGATATAATAAAAGGTGAAAAACAATAACATGGTGATATATAAGTTGAGAGTGAAAGAGAATAAGAATGGATAAAGTGGACTCGAGTAAATACCATTGCACATCCAATGTGATGAATGTAATCTCAATCAAATGTTGGTCAACAGAGATCTCTTTATCCCTATATTTGACATTAAAAAGTCTCCAAAATGAAAAAGAACTAGGTCAGTCACTAATAATCTAGGATTAGGGATCAAGGGGTTTACTTAATAGACCATTAATGAAAATATTGATATTTTCACATGTTTTTAGCATGCACACAGTTTGCCATCCCAGTTTTTCAAACAGTGTGCAAACTGTTAGATATGTTTTGGCCCAAAACTGGGAAAATGGGGCGTTCAAATGGTAATGCTACATTATTGTCTACCAAAAATGAGAAGTCCCACTGTTGGGAAAAACAACTTTTACACAATTTGGAAAACTATGCGCTAATCATGCACAAAACGTGTGACTTGGCGTGTTTTCCCATAATAAAAGTGGTCTGAGTTCCAAAGAATCCCTTAAAACCCTCAGAACCATTTTCTAACTCAATATCCATATATATTAGTTCTGAAGTAATGATTTAGACTGAATATTAAAGGATCCATACCTGAGTAAAAACCCAGATTCTTACACCAAGGACATAAACAGAATACAATGATATTTGGGTAATTATGGATCGTCTTACAAATATAGATCACATTATCACAACTTGAGATGAATTTTCATTAGATCAATATTCATGTATATATATTGATTATGTGTTAAGGATACATACATTACAACTATATATTGTATATGACCAAGATCCGAGATTCACCATGATGTTCAGGAAAAGTTTCCAACATTCATTAAACACTGAACTGAACATCATTATGGCCTATCATTATAAAACAGAAATCCAAACTGAGCAGAATATTCAGACAATACAGGATATGTTGATAGAATGTTCTGTGGACTTAAAAGGAGGATGTAAGCAACATCTTCCAGAGGTTGAATTATCCTACAACAATATTTTCCTCTCGAGAATTTGAATGGCACCATACAATGCCCTTTATGGGAAATAGTGCAGAACAATGGCATGCCGGGAAGAAGTCAGTGAGCATAAGATATCAAGACCAAAAATGGTGGATGAAATGGTGGAGGAAGTGAAAACCACTCAACATCACATCATGTAATCCCAAAGTCAACAAAATAGTTATAAATACAATCCTTGATGAGACCATCAATTCAATGTTGATGACATGGCATTTCTCCACCTATATCCAGGGAATAAGGTTATGATATTTGGGAAGAATGGATATGTCCCAGGTACATCCTCCCCATCATAATCCATGATCGAGTTGGAGTAGTGTCTAATCAACTGGAACATCTATCTACCATGACTAAATTACATGAATCCTTCCATGTACCCATCTTAATGAATTATATATTAGATCCATCACACATACACTCTTCAGAGTTGGTACAGTTGGATAATGATCTTTCTTATGAGTAGCATCCAGTGATGAACTTGGATTTTTGAGATAAAGATCTATGTAACAAGACAACTAACCAGGTCGTCATACTACGATAGAACCATAAGTATGAATAAAAGACATGGGAACTAGAGGAGGCAATGAAGGAAATGTACCTACACTGGTTTATGTCTTAGAATGTAAAATGAAATTTATGAGGGAGAAATTTCATAAGGGGGGAATAATGTAACGAAAAAATGTTTTTTCAATTATGTCATATAATAACATGACATCATAACACTATAAACTACTACAAACTTTGTGTCATTTAAACATAATATTGTCACTTTGACGATTTTAATTTCTTGAAATCTAACATAAACAATTGGGATTTAGAAGTTTTTTGGAGTATAATAAAGATAACATAATTTTTTTTGAATAGTAACTGGACCTTGTGAATAATAATGTTAACCATATGAAAAGTAATATGACCCTTGTGAATAGTAAATTTCCAAAAAGAACATAAATCTCACCCATGAATTTATAAATAAAATTTTGGCATCTTTAAAGTGATAATATGACCATAGTAAAAGTATTCGTATTTTTCTAAGTCATAAATAAATAATTAGAATTTAATGATTAATTTAAATAAAATATATTTTCTTAAACATTTTTGTAAAATTATCAATTTCATGTTTTATAGTTTTAAGATAATTTTATAATAACTTATGTAATTTTTTAAAACATTATATAATCAGTTAGTGTTTTAAAATCTGTATTTTTCAAGTAAATTGTGATTTTAGTTAAAAATTAATTTAATTATGTATATAAAATTATTTTCAAAAATTTTAGTACATTTAGTGATTATACACATTGGAAATGTTTTTAGGGTTATTTTTTGGAATTTCTCTAAAAGGTATGAATTATTGATGAATAATACTATACAATAATTTTGAGATTGTGCTAAATACATGATTTATAGGGTCAGAGATGATGTTATGTTGATGAATGCCCAATTGGATCAAAAAAAAATTCACTTATTACTATTTTTGTCATATAATCATAACTATTTAATGACATGAGGGAAATTAATAATCTATAGAATTGAATATTATGAAAACCTTCATATCCTCCAATATAAATACCTCCCCACTTTGTATCTTATCTTCAATCCTCTAAATCCTTGTGTCATGCTAAAATTATACCCCAATCCCTCAAAAATATTCTCCCCAATGTACATCATCCCTTAGAATCATCAAAAGACCAAATATTCTCCCATGAATTGGTTCTCAAGAAAGATTGATTCAAGAGGTAAATTCCTCATTTCATTTCTTTTAATTTATTTTCAGGTTCATTTGTTTCTTTTTTGTATCCTTACCTCTCCTCATACAAATGATATGAAATCTCTAGTAACATACATGTAAAAGAATTTTGATATGATAATTCAATAAGTTATTATCATATCTATTTTACTATTCTTTTATACTAGATGTAATGACACCATCTGATATGTGTTGATTTGCCACATTCAAGGAAGATGGGTTTTCAATTTCTTTGAAAATCTTCAATTATTTTCATGAAACCATTTTGTTATGGTTCAAACAGATTATTATATAATATATCATATTTAAGTTTATATAATATTTTTTTACACATGATATTAAATTGTAATGAAAAATTACTTTGTAGTGATCAATAAATTTCAATAAACCCAAATATTTATCACTAACGTTTTATATAATAAGTTAAATTCACTCAAAGAAAAAAAATAAACATTAAACCATGTAACCATTCGGATGTTACATAATATTAAAAAACTCCTATTATGTTGTATTTTCCCCATGTTACATTATTCTTCATTCATGAAATTAAGTAAACAGATTGTAAAAACCAAGAAAACAAACAGACCCGAACATTGAAATTGAACCACTAAAACCATCAAAAAGGCCCTGAATGAACATAAATAGGTTTTAATATATCTTTTACATATATATAGGGTTCATTAATTATTAATTGTTAAACATAATTTAATTATTCCTATCTTTAATATCATGTGGATAACACCATTAGACATAAGGTAAAGGATCCACTCTATTTAACATTTATCCAAGAATTCCATCTATGTTATTCCATTTTATGTGTAAACCGTAAGGATGGGGTATGAATTTTTACCTCATAAAAACATTCATCATTATTGTTTTTTGATGAGACACCCCTTTATCTATCATTAATCCCTCATAAGTATAACCAATACCTTGCTGATAATCCATAAGGGATTCTTCCAGGACCACATTTGTTCTTGGGGTTTTCCTCATCAAACTTTTACCAAAATGAAGTTATCCTATATTTATATGTGAATCTTCTAAATTTGTTGTACATGTGCCTAATTCATTTATTAGTACCCTTAAATTATTCTATTTCATGGATATGCATATTTTTAAGTGATTTCCTCCTCAATACTTCCAGATAAGCAAACCTATATTGAGGGAACAGCCCAAATTCTTAACTGATTTCAAGTCCACTATATCATTTGTTTTAATCGTCCTTTTTCTTTATAAAATAGTTTGTTTTACTATGAATACATTCTCAGTTCACTTATGGTTTTATATAATGTATTTTCACTTTTCATTTTTAATGTCTCAATACAATTTTCATTAAAACCACACAAAAAAGTATTAATACTAAAATTTATTAAATACTTTTCATAAATGTTTTCACTTCTACTTGAAATCACCTTCCATGTTACGAGCCTATTTTCCATGATGAATTTCTATTGATATTTTAGTTCATTTCTTTCATGGACAGTTTTATGATACACCCATTTTTTATGCATTATGACATGATTGTGGTAACCAATTGTTTCCATGGGTAACACATATGTTTATGTAAAATTAATTGTGTATTATTCTTTATGTGGAAATAATATTTAGGAAATGTTATGTTGGTCGAACCCATAAATAGCTATAATGAATTGGTTAATTTTGATTCTCATGAGATTTTATATGTGACAGCCATGGTGGTTTGCCTTGTCTTGTGCTACCATGTTCGACGGTCTTGGCAGTTCACCTTGGCATGTGATACCATGTGAAACAGTTATGGAGTTACCCTTGACTTATGCTAATGTCATTTATTATGTTTCTAAATAACTATTATTACTCCATGTTTATATTATTCCATGATTTTATTTTATGACTCAATAAGTTTCATTCCCTTTTATATAATCAAGTCATTCCTTTTATCCTATGTGCTAATGATTTGTTCTTATGGGTATTCCCCGATTGGGCTATTTAGCTCATTCTTTTGTTCATGTGTTCCCTAAGGTACTCAATGAATATGTTGGAGAACCACTAAAGTAACAAGAACAATTTTAATATTAAATATTGAATTTTTTTTTATTTTTATGTTTTCAGTTTTATGTACCTAGTCTTCCAAGGAGCTAGAGTTTACGATTATTGGTTTGAACATTATAGTATAATTATGATTAAGATCATATAATGTTATATGTAAAATTAAAGGCTCACTATAACAATTGTAAAATTACTACAAGGTAATCGGTTAAAACCATGTACCAACATTTTTTATGACATTAATCTTTACCCAATTCATTGAAGTGATATATAATTCTGGGTACACCTATCACTTCTATTTCATTCTCGGGAATAATTATTCCATATAGATCATAATGAATTGATTCATTCAACATAATATTTTTTCCCAATATCATGGGGTGTGGAATACATACATTTAATTCATTAATAATGTTTTATATGTGTACAAAACAGAACAGCCTTGATTGGGAATGGGTATGGTATTCACATACATAATTGTTTTTGTAATGGTGATTCATGTTGCAGTTACATTAGCATAATAATATAAAATAAAAATTCAAAAAAAAACATTGATGGGAGAAAAAGAGGTCAATATTAATATTTAAATTAATTATATAGTAGGGGGATCATATAAATATATGTCTCAACATATGGAATTTGGAGATAATAGGAAAAACATAATAACGAAACATAATGAAATAGGAGAAACCTAATAACCCTTGTGATATTTCGGCACGGTATCAGATGTATGTGGGAGGGATTAATTACATAGAAATGGGTAACCAAAAATTAAAACATTATAAATACATTATGGGGGAGGTGTAGATACATACCCCATCATATTGAAATTAAAATGAATGTGTGTACCAATATAAAAAAAAACATTGAATAAATTAGAATAGAATTATCCCTTACTTTAGTGTGTGACTTCAAAAACATTAAGATGGTATTTTTGATAGCTTGGGAACCTTGTAATGATTCTATAGAGGGTTTGATAGAGTAAGAACATTTTCTATGTATTTTTTAATGAAGAGAAGTGGGAGCATTGTTGGTATTATATAAGAAATGAGAGGGGAATTATTTGATATGCTATAAATATAGTTTTTGGAAGCTATATAATTAAATATTAAAAACAAAAAACCATCCCATGCTATCTTCCATGGTTTTTTTCCAATAAGAGTGAAAAACATTATATTATAATTCCAAGGGTGGAAGATATTGAAATACTATATTTGTTTATGTGGAGGTGAGTCACATTTTTAAAGAAGAAATCTTAAATTCATAAAATATATTATACATTATATTAGATTCACTGAGGATTTATAAAATTAGTCAAACAATTATAAAATCACATTATTTTTAATGTAAAACTTATATTTTTCCAAATATCCATTTTATAGTGATTATTACATCACTATTAGTCCATTATGATGTCATTAATGACAATGTATATTTATAGGGTTTATAATATTTTTTCAAAAACATAAATAATCTTAGAAAATAATGAAAAATCACCATTGTATAATTCTGGCATCATAGTTTCATAAATAATATTTATTTTACCCAAATAATTTTTTAAATTTATCAATTTTCACTTTTAAATAAAACACAACATTAATTGAAAATTAATGTGTTTTGAAAAACCCATTTTTTAAAACATAATAAAAAATACATTTGGCATCATACTAAATATAAATTCATTTATACAAAATAAATTTAATTTTATTATTATATTTTATTAAAATATTAATTACTAATTTTAAAAATATATTTCTAAATTAAATTTGATATTAACTGAAAATCAAAATTTTTTCTTTAAAAATTATAATAAAATAATTGTATACTGATTATTATATAAAAACAATGTACATAATAATAATGATATGGTCTTGATACAAATCCCTTTCTACACCTGCATATAACCTAAGTGTAAGGTGTGCGATGGTGGGGCTTTTTTGGGTCTGTTCGGTGAACATTGTTTGGGTGGTGATCATGATGATCTTGAACTAATTCCATAAATGGTTTCCCTCATGATTATATTTTTGGATCTTATATTGGTTTTGGTCTAGGTAAAACCCCATAAATGATATCCCTCAGAGATTCTCCGATAAATAGGTTTTATAGGGAACGATCTTATTAATTGAGGCCATCACCTCCTTTTTCTAGGATGAAATGAATTATTAAAAATCTATATTTAAACTACTTGTGTGATCTCTATTCAAAATCTATATTATCAACAATTATTATACAAAATGGTCATTTAAATCTAAATTTATATAATAAAAATCGAGTACATGTGTTTTCTATATACATTTTACAAAATAAGACATTTACATAAATAAAATGGGAAATTTCAATTATAATAGTTCAGGTCATTACAATCATCACAGCTTAAGAAATTTCATCATAAAAAGTTTAATTCAGAACATCAAAATAGATTACGGTAACATTGTTAAATCTCCTCATACATTTCCGACATTGTTTCTTAAAACACGTGGTTTCTCCACAACACTATGACCTTGTGCATTGCCTTATTTTATATAAAATTTATTCTATAATTTACGATCGTCACTTGCTTCTCCTAATAAGATAGGTCATTATCTATAGGTACCACCTCTATATTTATTAAATGAGTGGGTTTTCATATGTACATTCTCAAGACGGATACATGGAATGCATTATGTACTAGAGATATGTTATTTGGGAGTGATAGCCAGTAGGCCACCTCTCTGATGCTATTAGGGATCTCAAAAAAGAAGATGTGCCTTGGAATAAGGTTTCCATTCTTCCCAAATCTCATTAATCTCATCCCTAAAAATATTCATAGGAATTACATTTCTCATGCATTAATCTATAGGAAATGTTGATGATTGTCAACATATCTTTTCTATCAACTCTAAGTATCCTTGATAGTATATTGAATTATCTTAACATTCTCAACCATTTTCTCAACCATTTTACGACCTAGCAGTTTTTGTTCCCCATATTCACATAAAATACAGGTTTAGTGAACTTCTTCCTGTAAAGTCCTTCATATGGATACATTTGGATTCTGTATTTGAAGCTTTTGTTGTATCAAAACTCAACTAGAGGAAGATTTTGATCCCATCATCATTAGAAGACCATTTAGAATTATCACAACATGTCTTCATGTTTCTGGATGGTCCACTTGGATTAGCCATATGATTGAGGGTGATAGACCATGATAATGTTTAACTCAATATTAATAACATTTTGGATACTCTTCCAGAACATCGAGGTCAATTTGGATCTCGATTGGATATAATTGATAGTGGTAAACTATGCATCAACACCACATCTCTTATGTATATTCATGGAAATAGATCCAATGATATATCATCTCAAATATCAATTATGTGTGCATTCTTTGTATGAAAATATACCACAACCCAGATATAATTGTTTCCTATAGATTCCTTAGGATTCCTAGTGAAATTTTGCATGGCGTTGTTTAACCGTTTCCATGTAGCTATAGTTAATTGTTGCATCATCATCTTATATTTTTTCATTTCTACCTTCACTTACTAACATAAGAGAAATTTTTATGTATATTATGCAATATAATTTTTCATATTGTCCCACCAATAGTGTTCCCAGACATATCGATACAATATTGTTCTTCTAGGCTTAATAGAGAAGGTTGAGCTATGTTCTTCATCCAACAACTCCTACTTTAACTCAGGACTTTATGGTATATATTTTCATGACTGAAATCATACAACACCTTATTTGTTAGCTTTGATCACTGAGGATTTTCCTTTTCAAATATTTTCGAATTTATTATTAGTTCCCACATCATCTATTTGAGAATCTTTTAACCATCCAATAATAGATAATTGAGAAATTATATGTGACCATATTTATGATCTTCCATCCTTTATGATTCCCATATCAATCCTCTTCAATTCTTAGAAGATCATATCCTTCAACATTATCATCAATGAATTAGTTTCTAGATACATTAAACCTATATAGTGTCTACCAATTTATTCTCTTTCCACAAATTGAAGTTGATTGAGTAGTCATAGTCATAGATCAGGTCTAAACATATTTTTTGGTTCTTGTTCAACCCTTTTTTGTGTGATAATTTGCTAAATGATTTTATGATCTGTATATATTTTACTCTTCTCCCAAAAAAGGTAATGTTGAATAATTTTCAAATAAAAGATTATAATAGCTAACTCCATATCAATTTTTGTATTATTAATCTCATGAAAATTTAAATTCCATGAATCATAGGAAATGAATTTATCATTTTTCATCAATAGACATCAAATTCGCTACATTGAAGCATTATAGAATTCCATTAAAATAACTCCACTTGTGTGTATTAGGAGCATTGGTATAGGGATATACCTCCTTCGTGACTCTGTGAAACTCTGTTTGGATTTATAATTCTAGGAAAACATTAACCCCTTCCATGTTAGCTTGGTTAGTGGGTTTGAAAATCATGGAAAATTTCTCACAAATTGAAGATAAAACCCATTTAATCGAAGGAGAATAAATATATCTTGCATAGATGTTGTCCTCGACCATCCATAAATTTCATTATCTTTTTAAGGGTCCACATACATCTTATTTCGTGTGATGATATGCCCCATTAAAGTTTCTTCCTTCAACCAGAAAACAAATTTTCTGTACATGGAATAAATATTTTCCTTTCTCAAGGTATTTATCACAGTACATAGATTCTCCTCATGCTCCTTCGTTTTGAAGTATAATAGAATATAATAAATAAATATTTCCAGAATGTTCTCTATTTAATCTTTTATGACACTATTCATTACGTCCATGAAAAATTTTGGAGCAATAGTGTGTCCGATTGGAATCTCTAGGAACTCAAAATACCCATACCGTGAACGAAAAGAAGTCTTGGGTATATCCTCTATCTTCAACATTAAATGGTAATATTCCAACCACATATCCAAAATGGATATGTATTGTGCTCCACGTATTGGATCAATAAAGTCATCAATTCATGGAAAAGGAAATGTGTTATTTATGAGGATTTTTTGACCTCGTGATAAACATTGAAAAGGCGCATTGACCCATCTTTCTTCTTGAAGAAGATGACTTGTGCACCCCATGGTTAAGAATGTGGGTTTATAAAAACTATTTCCAGATTCTATTTTATTTGTGTCATTATAACATCATGTTCCAAAAAATTGATTCTACATGGAGAATTGTATTTGTAAATTCCATAGGTATCCAATCAATCAATAATTCAACATATCCTCAAGGAGGAAGACAATGAAAATTTATTGGAAAGGCATCATTGAATTCCACCAAAATAGGTATGTCCTCAAGGATGGTTCCCTCCTTAGACTTGATCATCTGAGAAAGATACACATGTTCATATTGTATTAATATCCATGCTTTGGATGAAATTTCTAAAGAAAAAAATTTCTCCTCCCAGGACATGTATAGAATCTGGGGTTGAGTTTCCATATAGATAGTGATTTGCCTCAAATAACAATTTATTTTGTCTCTATATATGAAAATCAAATCCATGCCATGAACAATATCTGATTCCATCAAGGGATGTATGATATTCTTTTCTTTGATGTCCAATCCAAAAACTATGTTATGGGAGGAGTTATATACACGGAATGATATAATTCCTCATTCTATTTTTTTCACTGAAATCCCTATATTCATGATTTTTGGTGGTGTTGGGATTGTTCTAAAAAAATTTTAGTACACAATAGAATGCATAGAACAATAAAAAAATTTAAGTTGGATATTATTATTTTAATAACTAGCATAATTATCCCCACTTCATAATCGGGATTCACTTCGGTATTAGTGATGGAAATAGCTCACCCTTTCTAATTTGTAAGTTTTTGGGTGCCACCGGTATCCCTCGCCATAATGCATGGGTTTGTGGAATTCCACGTTTCCTTACATTTTTAGTAATGAACAATATACTGAGGGTTTACTAGACTATTCCATTCCTTTGTCATTGTAGAGGGTTTTTCATTCCTACAATGGCTGGCTAGGTACCATTAATTCCAAACATAAATCATTTCCTCGTCCCCTTCTAGAAATTTCCATGGTGATTCTTTCTTCAACTTTGGAAGTGGGATGTTGAAATTTCATTACATTGTTAGATATCTCAATCGAACTTCTAGAATTTGATTCCATATTCTGCTTCTAATCCCCATGATACCACTGAGATTCATTGAAAACTATTTTATCTTTGAGCGTACATCAAGCAATTTTATCATAGCTATCAAAGACACTAATTTCCATGTCTTTTCATAGACTATATTTTCACCCAACAAATATGTTATCAACCTTGCATTCAGGGGTAACGATATATCTGGAGGCGTATCATGCAAGCTTTATGAAGTTTTCCTCACATGCTTCGATGGATTAATTTTTTTTATTTGAGGCCATGGAAGTCTCATTCCATTTATGTATGAGGATGAGGAAAAAAATATTTAATGAATAATATTTTCTTGAAATCATTCCATTTCATCACGTCAATCTCTTCCTAAGGCATCGTATTTTTTATCATTTTCCACCATTGATCAGATTCACCCTCTATAAAATAAGTATTCAGTAGAACCTTCTATTATTCAGGGTATTTGTGGATAAATATGATATTCTCAATGGAGTGGATCAATTTTTTAGTGATTGAGGGATCAGATGATTCATTGAATGTTGGAGGCCTTTAATTCAGGAAGATCTCGATTTCGACTTGTTCATTGTTGGGGGTTGTACATTCCTCTTGATTTACGATTATAGTCAAAACATGAGTCAAATAAGAATGTATTTTGATAAAGTTTTTGATTCCCAATCCAATCTAATATGAAATATCATTAAGGAAGTCATTACAATTACCTTGACATCATTTTCTAGCATGATTCCTCCTATTACGGGTCATTTGCTAGAATAAAATAAAAATTAGAGGTATGTATTTAAACAATTAGACACATAAATGGGAATCTAATGAAATAAAATGAATAACATATAAATTACATTTATTTCGTTATCATATAAATTTTGAGGAATCAATATAATTTATACATGATCAATTTCACAATGTATATTCATATGGACATTTTTTGTTCCCATGAAATTGGTTATTAAAAAGATTATGAATTTGTAAAAGAATATCCCATAGGAGTTCCAATCTAGTATCACAACAAGTCATGTTGTTGTGTACTAGTTCCCATTCATGTCTAGTTCAATTGGTGTTTTTTGGGTTTTCACCTTGATACATTTCTTCTAGAGCCACATCCACTTGTTTTAATCCAGATAGAGATGTATTTTATTGATAAAACTCATAATCAATACTCACCATGATTTTAGAGATGTTTTATATACATAGTCTTATCCCTTTAACTACAGTTTTCTAATCCTAATCCAAATAAATAACCGAACATTTCTCTAATTCCAACTATAACAACCATGTTCTAATTATTACATTAAATCATGATTTAATGAAATAAAATTACACTTAATACAACATGAAATATTGAGAAGTCTAGTTTATGGGTAAATTAGGAACATTGCATTTAAATGTAATACAATAAATACATCATCATTGTTGATGAAATCCTTTAAATGACCACAACATTACATTATATATAACATTACATGGGATATCCTAAGGACATACGAAAGAAAGGGGTTAGATATAATAACATATATGGGAATAAACATGGAATAACATGAGGAATAAAATACATGTTAGGAATTAGGCAAATCAATTAATCATTAAATAACCATGGACATAAAGGCATTATGTAGGGTGAGAACCATAACATGGCAATGTGGAAACAACATAAAACACAACATCATAGGTCAAGGAAAAACATCCAAGACATTATAGTGTTCAATGTCCCATAAAATAATTTGGTAAACCACTTTCCCAACATGTCATTTCATGATAATAAATATTACCTAATGCATTGGTGTACTATATAAATTTAGGCGCACCTGTCACTTTCATTTAATTCTCAAGATTACGTGTTCTTCATAGATAATAAATAATGGATTCATTCATCATTATAATTTATTCTATGATAAATGGGTGTGGAATATAGAAATATTATCCCTAAATAAAAAGTTATATTTTTTATAAAAGTGAACAACCATGATAGGGGATGGGTACGGTATTGACTAACATAATTGTTTTGGAATGGATATTCATAGTGTAATTGTGGTAGCATAATAACATGAAATGAGAAGTCCTAAAAATGGTCAATGTGAGAGAAATAGGTAAAAATTCATATATAAATATAAATGGACAATAATAGGGTCATAGAATTACATTTCACACCATATATAATTTGGATATATAAGGAATTACATAATAAAGAAACATGATGAAAGAGGAAAAATTGACTGCCACTTATGAAATATATGCCTGGTAACTAGTGTAGATGGGAGAGATTAAATAGAGAGGAATGGGTCCCTCATTATTGAAAAATAATTAGGGTATTTTTTGGGTAGCTTGAATTCATACCTCATATTTATTAAATGAACATAAAAGGGTGTAACAATATAAGGAAACATGGATTAAAAGGAGAATATAAGGAACTCTTACATGAGTCTATGTCTTAAAAAGTGTGAAGAGGGGATTCATGAGAGAATGAGGCACCAAGCGATGATTCTAGATATTGGAGGATAGAGTAAGGGAATGATTCAAGTATTTTTAGTGATGATATATAGGAGCTCAGGTGGGTTAATATTGGAAATGAGTGGGGAAATCATTAATATTTCACAAACCTTGGTTTTTGAATCAATATGAATAAATATTTATATGAACAAACATTTCGAAAGTGTTTACCACCGATTTTTCCAAATACGAGTGGAAAATAGAATTTTATAAGGGCATAGGCTGATGATATTAAAATAATATCCATACTTATATGGAGGAGAGTCTCATTATTAATTAAATGAATTTAAAATCATAAAATATATTATAAACTTTGGAGGATTCACTAAGGCATTATAAAATATGTAAAAAACCCTAAAATAAAATTATTTTCAAGGTAAAACATATAATTGTCCTAATATCCCTTTTTAGTGTTTTTTACGTCACATTCGAGCCTTTACGATGTCATAAAACAGACAATATTTATATGTTATTTAATGTTTTACCAAAAAATTTATCGTCTCTGAAAATTATAAAAAATTACCCATTGTATATTTTTCACTACATGATTCCAAAAATAGTATTCATTTTATACATATTATTTTATAAATAACTCATTTTTACATTTAAAATAAAAATTAACATTTATTGTAAATTGATGGGTTTGACAAAAATAGTTCTTAAACCTTAATAAAAATTAAATTTGTCCTCATAAGAATTATAGGATGTTTTTTATTTAATAATATTATTCAATTGATAATATTTTATTAAAATATTATTTATTAATCCATAAAAATATATTTCATAATTAAATATGAATATTTATAAAAAATACTATTTTTTGTTTAAAAAACAATAAATAAATGTATATTAATTATTCCATACAAGAATAATGTACATAATAGTAATTCTAGGGTCTTGATACATATCCATTTATTACACATGCCTATTCCCTAAGAGTATGGTGTGTGCTGGTGGGGCTTTCATGGAGTACTTTGGTGAATATCATTTGGGTCGTGATCTTGATGAGCTTCAACTTCATCCATAAATAGTTTTGCTCATGCTTATGTTATTAAATATTAGCTTGGCCTTTGCTTATGGAAAATCTTATAAATTATATCTTCCTTAAGAGCTCTGATAAATGGGATTCATAGTGAATGATCATACTTGTTGAGGCCATTGTTGGATCTGAATCTACGGATTACACACAAGAGGGGGGGTGAATTGTGTCTTTTCAAAATTATTACAATCTCTTCAATTTAGAGAAATTCTGTCCACTATGCTTTTGCACGATTAAATATGCAGCGGAAAAAGTAAAAGCATGAACACACGGATGTATAGTGGTTCGGGGAACAGAAGGCCCCTATTCCACTCCACCAACGCTAAAATCCACGAGCTTGGCGATTTTCACTATCTGGTCCTCGTTTCCACAGACCCGTTCACAACTGAGTACAGGCAGTTGACACCTTTACAAGATTCAGGCAAACACAGCCTTCCTGGTTCAAACACGAACCCACACAGCTTAGAACGAGAAGCTAATCACTAAAAAATAAAAAGGGTTTCGATAAAGAAAACACTTCGCCAGTTGTTCGTCACAATTGCAACAGAATGCAATTGACAGTAGATAGATCGTTGTCTTCAGAAAATAAAGATCTGTAATCAAAACAGTTCTGAGTCGATCCAGTTGCAATAGATATTACCAGAAACTTCACAACTTCAGCAGCAATAGATTCACAACAGATAGTCGATGTAGAACACGTGAATCTGCTATCAAGATCTTCCTTCGGTAATAAAGGTTTTACACTTCTTCTCGATCACCAGAAAAGAACGCCTTTTCACAGTCTCTGTTTCTTGCTCGTTAAAAGATCAATCTGTATATTTCACAAACTTTCCTGTGTATATATATATATCCGAAGGTTCCAAGATAGAACATATATATTCAAATCTGAGAAAATCTTCCGCATAAATAGATCCATGAAAATCTCCTTTAGATTCGCGATATTAAATGAAATAACAGAGCCGTTGTAACTCCCCTGAAGAATCGGCATAAAAAGCTCTGTTTAAATCAATCAGTAATCCGTTGAAAATCGTCTTTGATTCAGTCAAAGTCGTACATAAGAATCGGCTCGAAATCCTCTTAATAATCCGCTTGTTTGACCAATTCAAAAGGAAATATCGTCTGTCAAAAATATCCCGACGCCAAACGTAGGGTTGATGACGTGGCTCCAAACGTAGGGTTCACAAACGTAAGGTTCGGAACGTAAGGTTCAGGACGTACATACTTTCTCTTCAGCATTCAAACGTAGGGTTGATCATCCATACTTCGTCTCGCTTCAACTCTTCAAAGAACGTACGGTTGATTATAAAAGTAAGATTGATGATCCATACTTTTGAGAAACAAACTCAACACTGAAAACTAACGTACGGTTTCTCTTCCATACTTGTCCAACAACGAAAACGTAAAGTTCCTTCCAAACGTAATGTTCTTCTTCCATACTTTTCAACAACGTAAGATTCATTAACCATACGTTTTAAAATAACGTAAGATTCCTTAACCATACGTTTCTTTTAACATAAAAAGTAAAATTTTCATCCATACATTACGTTCATCAACGTAGGGTATGAACAGTGATTCCAGTACGCGTTAAAATTGATCTCGCGCTACAGTGATTCCAGAACGCGCTAAAATTGATCTTGCGCTACAGGGATTCCAGAACACGCTAAAATTGATCTCGGAATAAATGAAGTATGAAATCTCGTTGTATGAAATAAATAAATAAAATAAATTCCTGCAAAATACTCAACGAAATAATTAGTAAATAATTAAGGGTATTTGTGAGCATCAAAATCATCATAAAGAGACAGAGTATTATTTTAAATAATCTCCCCCTTTAAAAAACATTATTTTGAATTGTTTGAAAACAATACATTGCTCAACAATCTCCCCCTTTTTGATGATCACAAAACCCATAAAATAATAGAACTAATTTAATTGCAATCTTTATTGAAAAAATTAGTTTTATAAAATTTTAGAATTCTGAAAGGATTAAAACAATATTTAACTATAATAAAATTTCTCCCCCATAAAAATAAATTTTTAGCTAAAAAATAAATAAAAGATAAATGTATTCTCCCATATATCCAAATTTCTTCATAGGAAACAAATGAATTTAAATGTTGTGTTTATCCAAATTCTCCCCCTTTTTGTGATATCAAAAAGAATGAAAAATTACGGAGTTGAACACATTCAATATTGCACTGAACTATAAGTAAATGCTATAATTAACTGTGTATGAATAAGTGAATTTGTTATACTGGCTAACTTAATCATAAATCAATAAACAACAAAACAAAAAAGAAGTAAGAAAAGAATTTTCATTCACAAGCTGTTATATATAAACGATTGTGATATACAGAGGAATCAAGGTTCATAGATAATATAGGGGAAAAAAGGGTGTCTATCTCCTTTGAATCGCTGTCTTGATCTCTGTAAACTGTTCTCTGAGCCTCTTCATCATCACATCTCCTAACTTGATGATAAGATCTCTGTTCTCTTGAGTCATATGAATATCTTCACTCAAATTAACTCTGAAAAACTCATGCATTCTTTCTTCTTTTTCAACAAAAATAGACAGTTTCTCTGATAACTGATTCAAAAGAATCCTAATCGGTTGCTCTCCAGATGTCAACTGATCCACTAAAAATTTCTGATTATCTAGCAAAACTGACAAAGGGGCACTATTACACTGAAGATCGTGTAATCTGTCACTCATATTGCTCATTGCTGCAGTAATTGCTTGAAATCTTCGAATCAAATCAGGTGAAGAGCCTGATCCACTCACAGCATTGTTTGCAACAGACTCAAATTTATTCTCCATGTAAATCTTCATCTCAGACAAATCATCTTTCTTTACCATCTCTGATTTTAACTGATCAACAGCATGCAGCATATCAGTCTTAAACAAATCTACTTCCTGTCTTGAAATAGTAGATTCTTTCAGCTTCTGAAACTTCAACTGCCCTAAGTTCAGAGAATTTCTGAGACTAACATTCTCAGATTCTAATTGAGAGATACGCTTGTACAACTCAACAACTTCTTCTTTTCTCGAATCAGGGGCACCCTGTGCTCTATTCTCATGTCCAGAAAAAGGTTGATGAGGGAGGGCAAGTGGTAAAGAATCTGCATCTGACTGTTCTTTGTCCTTGTCCTGACAAGGTTGATCCACTGAACTAGCTTTTGAAGCTTGAAACTCTTCCACTGAAAAATCTTCCTGAAGTACCTCTGTATTAGCTTCAGAAGTGTGTTCATCACGAACAGTAGTCTCTCTGACTTCTACTGAATGGTCAAGAACAATATTTTCATGTAAATCTTGAGGTCGGGCCACTTCTTCACCAGGCACTGCCTCCATAAGTTGTTCTTGTGGAATTACTTTTTCAACAGCCACAGCAGCAGATTGAGGTTCTTTTTGGATTTCCGGTTGAGCTACTGGTTCCTCTATCGGTGCAGTCTGCTCCACAACAGCTTCTCTCACAAATGAATAAGAAATTACCGGTTCAGAGGATTTCAAGGCAGGATAGATAATTTCATCATCAATTGACCTCTTCCTTCTAGATTGAAGTCCTTCTTGACTTCTCTCTTCCTCAACTTCCTCCATCTCAAAGCGAATTCTCCTTGCCACTGTACTAACCCTTGATTCTGCTTGTCCCTCCTTGGACTTAGCCGGTTGAGCCTGAGCACTCTCCGAGTCTTCCTCAGCTCCAACAGGTAAGAGTTTTCCTTTAATTGTGCTCCAGAAGTATCCTACTTTCCTCAAAGTTCCAGCATTAAAAACATTACTGTGGTGACATTTCACCCCAGCATCTACCAATCTGATCATTCCTCTTTTAAACAAAAACAAAGAAATGAACCTTCCATAAGGGAAAAAGGTCATTCTTGCTTCACTCTGACAGCAGTATCTCAGATATCTTATCATAAACCGAGGAAAATTAAACTTAATATCACACATCAGGAGATACATTATGTACATGTCAGGGTATAGGATTTTCTCCATCTCAGCCATCCTTGGTGCTAAACCAGTCTGAACAAATTTCACCAAGATTTTCTGATCGGGCTCCAAATCTTTAATAAACATCTTCTTTATCTCTCTGGTTCCAAACAGAAAAGACATAATGTCTTCAGACTTATGTACAGAATCTCCAATATTCCGTAAATCGAAATGAAAAACTCCTTCATGAGGGCAGTTAAGAATTTGACTTATCTCTACAGATGATATGGAAAAGTCCTTATCCTCTATTTGAGTCAATAAACTATCCTCCGTATCTCCAAGGCTAAACTGAACAGTTCTAAAGAAATGTCTCATTTCTGCCTCATATAGAAACTCAGAAATTTCACTATTAAAATCTTGTTCAAGGCTTTGAAACGACAACGCTTGCTTCAACAGTAAATTAGTTTCAAACAGCCATTCTAAATCTATGACTTTACCTTGCAGTATTTTCCGACCAACTACTTTAGGTTTCTTTGCAGCACTGCTCTCAGCTTCATCTGGACGCTTAGTCTTTGCCATTTCAACAACGATTTCTGAAGGTTCGTAAGTTTAGGGTTTGAAGATTCAGAAAAGGGTTTTGGAGCAGATGTGCGGTTTTAGGTTTTCGAAAGGGTTTCCGAAAAAGGTGAAACAGTTTAGAAGGTGAAACGGTTCTGACAGCCTTGATTCCCGTGTAATCATTAATCATTACTTTTATTTAAAACAAAATAAAATTACTTATAGCGGGAAACAGAAATTAAGCAGAATTCGAAAACAGAATAAGATTAAAAAAAACTATTTAAAATTTAATAAACCTAACTCCCCCTTAATAAATTCAAACCTTGCCGTGGGAAGTGGTTTAATAAAAATATCTGCTAATTGATTTTCTGTATTTACAAATTCTAAAAATATATCCTTTTTAAACACATGATCTCTTAAAAAGTGATGTCTTATATCAATGTGCTTAGTTCTAGAATGACTAATAGGATTTTTTGAAATATTAATTGCACTATTATTATCACATAAAATAGGTGTATTATTGAAATTTAATCCAAAGTCCATAAGAGTGTTTTTCATCCACAACACCTGTGCACAGCAACTACCTGCAGACACATATTCTGCCTCGGCTGTTGACAGGGAAACTGAGTGTTGTTTCTTACTAGACCATGATACTAAAGACTTTCCTAAAAAGTGACATGTTCCTGAAGTACTCTTCCTATCTAATCTACAGCTTCCAAAGTCAGCATCTGAATATGAAATTAAATTAATATCAGAGGTTTTTGGATAAAGCAGAGATTGATAAATAGTACCTTTTAAATATCTAAAAATTCTTTTAACAGCAGTTAAGTGGGATTCTTTGGGATTTGATTGAAATCGAGCACAAAGACATACTGAATACATTATATCTGGTCTACTAGCAGTAAGATATAACAAACTACCAATCATACCTCTATATAACTTGTTGTCCACTGATTTTCCAGTTTCATCCAAATCAAGTTTTATATTAGTACACATAGGAGTTGTAAATGTCTTACTGTTTTCAAGTCCAAATTTCTTAAGTAAATCAGTAATGTATTTGCATTGATTTAAAACATTTCCAAAATCTTTTTGAAATATTTGAAGACCCAAAAAGAAATTTAATTCTCCCATCATACTCATTTCAAATTCTTTTTGCATTAATTATGAAAATTCATGACAATGAATTTTATTGGTTGATCCAAAAATTACATCATCAACATAAATTTGAACCAACAAAACATTATTTTTCACAGTTTTCTTAAAGAGTGTTGGATCTGCTAGTCCAACAGTAAAATCATTTTTCAAAAGAAAAGAACTTAATCTTTCATACCAAGCTCTTGGTGCTTGTTTAAGGCCATAAAGAGCTTTAGTAAGTTTGAAAACAGAATCTGGTTTTTGAGAATTTTCAAAACCAGGAGGTTGCTCAACATAAACTTCCTCCATTAAATAACCATTTAAAAAGGCAGATTTAACATCCATCTGAAATAATTTAAAATTCATATAAGATGCATAGTCTAAAAGGATTCTAATGGCTTCTAACCTGGCTACAGGTGCAAAGGTCTCATCATAATCTATTCCTTCTTCTTGATTATATCCTTTAGCTACTAATCTTGCTTTATTTCTAGTTATTATCCCTTGATCATCCTGTTTATTCCTAAAGACCCATTTAGTTCCTATTACTGGATAATCATGTGGTCTTTCAACTAATTCCCAAACCTTATTTCTCTTGAACTGGTTCAATTCATCCTGCATTGCTATTACCCATCTCTCATCATCTAAGGCTTCTTCGATGGTCTTAGGTTCTTGTTGGGATAGGAAAGCAGAGAATTCAACTATGTTTCCAAAGTTTCTTCTAGTTTGAATACCAGTCTCTAAGTCACCTATCACAGATTCTAAAGGGTGATTCTTTAAGGTTCTAGACTGTCTAGGCATTATATTCAAAGGTTTTTCAGTGTCATGTTCTTCTGAACTGGACTGAATTTCTTTTATATCATTTTCAAAATCATTCTTTAAATTCTCAAGTCTCATGTTTTCATTAGAATCAGGTTCATCTATTTGTTCTATCCTTTTCTCAAAAGGATCAGATTCATCAAATTTCACATGAACTGATTCTTCAACAATCCTTGACTTTTTATTATAGACTCTATAAGCTTTGGAGGTTGCAGAATATCCTAAGAAAATACCTTTATCAGATTTTGGATCAAATTTACCAAGATTATCTTTGGTATTCAAGATGTAAACCTTGCATCCAAAAACTTTAAAGTAATTTACTTTAGGTTTTCTGTTATTCCATAGTTCATAGGGTGTCTTTTTCAAAATAGGTCTTATTAAAATTCTATTCATTATATAACAAGCTGTATTAACAGCTTCTGCCCAGAAATATATAGGTAGGCTATATTCATTTAACATAGTTCTAGCCATTTCTTGAATAGTTCTATTTCTTCTTTCTACAATCTCATTCTGTTGAGGTGTTCTTGGAGCAGAGAAGGTGTGTTTAATACCCATGTTTGAGCAAAAGGAATTAAATTCCTGGTTCTCAAATTCTCCACCATGATCACTTCTCAATGAGATTATATTAAAACCTTTTTCATTTTGAATAGAATTACAAAAACCTTCAAATAAACTAAAAGCTTCACTTTTAAATTTCAAAAAGAAAATCCAAGTAAATCTAGAATAATCATCAACTAATACATAAACATATAATTTACCAGCTAAACTTGCTACTCTTGAAGGTCCAAACAAATCCATATGGATAAGTTCTAGAGGTTTAGTTGTAGCAACTTTATTAACAGATTTGAATGATGATTTGTGTTTCTTGCCAAGCTGACATGCATCACAGAATCTGTCATTTTCAAATTTGAGACTAGGAAAATCAGAAACTAGATGTTTCTTAGATAATTTATGTAAAGCATATATATTGCAATGACCAAGTCTTCTATGCCAGATCCAGGATTCACTTATATTAGCAGTTAAGCAGTTTACTTGTTGTTTACACAAGGAATACAAATCCAAAGTATAAACATTATCAGTTCTGGGTGCTCTAAACTTAAACAGTTTATCTTTAGAAATAGTACAACTATTGTTAGTAAAATCAACAGTGTATCCATCATCACAGAGTTGAGAGATACTTATCAGATTGTGTTTTAACCCTTGTACATAAAGTACTTTGTTGATTGAGACTGTCTCTGGATCTCCAACTGTTCCAATACCAATAATCTTTCCTTTGGCATTGTCACCAAAGGTGACAAGTCCTCCTTCCTTTCGAGTAAGAGAAAAGAAATTAGCTGAAGTTCCACTCATGTGTCTTGAGCAGCCACTGTCCATATACCATATTTCTTTCTTTCTTTGGTGACCTGCTACCTGCAAAGACATTCAAACAAATTGCTTTGGTACCCATATTTTGTTGGGTCCAGGAGTGTTAGCAAGCAGTGATCTGGGTATCCAGATTTGCTTTGTTTTCTTAAAATTGATTGAATCATATAGATCGTTGGAAATATAAGCTTTATTAATTCCACATATTTGAGGTTGTCTTAGAAAACAGTTTTTAGCTATATGACCTTTTGTTCCACAGAAGTTACAAATAACCTGTTTAGTGCTAGGAACAAAATATTTTTTGTATAACTTAGGTTTTTCTCCTTTACTTCCAATTCCAAACCTTTCCTTTTTAATTACAGTTTTTCCAAGTATCTCATTTAAGGTGTTTTCTCATTTTGTAAAAACTAATGCATCCTTTTTATAAGATTCTACTTCATCCTGTAGAGTTTTTATTTTTGATTCAAAATTAATTTTATTTGAGTCAGCAGAGTCGTATCTGTCAATTAATTCCTTATGTTGTTTTAGAAAAGTATTTCTCTCATCTGAAATAGCTTTGTGCAAGTTCTTTATAGATTTATATTTTTTAAATAATGAGTCATACCTTTCTTCAAGCATATTGCAGTAAGCTGCAAGTTTTTTATTTGAGAATCTTGTTTCAGAGTTTGATTCATTATTTGTGTCAGAGGAGTAGTATGAGTGTACCTCATCAGTTTCAGCCATGAAACACATATTTGCTTTTAAATTGGCTTCCTCCTTCTCTGAGCTTGATTCAGAAGAATTACTTGAGTCTTCAGAAACACTCCATGTAGCTTTCATAGCTTTCTTGTCTTTCTGCTCATAATCATCTCTTTTGAAGAATTTCTTCTTCTTTTCATCTTTCAATTTTGGGCAATCCGGTCTGATATGTCCCATCTTTTTGCATTCATAACATCTCACTTCCTTGCTATCCTTTTTGAAGGATTTCTTGAAGTCTTTCTTCTTACTATAGAACTTTCTGAATTTTCTGGCTAGCTGAGCCAGTTCTTCATCTGAATTTGAAGAATCAGAGCTTTCTGATTTAGCACTTACTTCTCTGTTCTTCATCTTTCTATCCTTTTGTTGAGAAGTCACTTTCAATGCAGTGTTTTCCCTTTTTATGTAGACTTTATGCTCATTTACCTCATCTTGCATTTCAGCTTCGTACATCATCAATGTACCAATCAGTTCTCTCATAGTTAGATCTTTAACAGAAGTTGATTGTCTGATTGCTGCAGAGATTCCATTCCATCGAGTAGGAAGTACTCTCAGTACCTTCAACGCTTGATCAGCCTGCTTGATTGGTTCTCCTAGAGCTGTTATATTATTGACAATTTCTGTCAATCTTCCATTCATCTGAGTGATGCTCTCTCCTTCAATCATTCTGAAAGTATCGAATTTTAACTTAGCAGTTGCATATCTCATCTGTCTTACATTATCTGTTCCTTCATAAGCAACAGCTATTGTTTGCCACATTTCATATGCAGTCGGGCATTGAGATACTCTGTTAAATTCATCTGGTCCTAGACCACAGATGATTGCATTCATAGCTTTTGAATTTATGTCATACTCAGCCTCTGTAGCAGCACTCCATGTATCGGGATTTTCAGGAATTTCATAGGGAGTCAGAATCTTTGAATAGACTTTGTAACCAAGATTTTTCAGATAAATAATCATACGTGATTTCCAGCAGCCATAATTATCTCCATTAAAGTAAGGTGCTCTGACCATTGACATTCCCTCTCTCATATCAGCCATGATACACTATGTATAATCTTTAAATACTTCTAGCTTGATAAGACTTTAAAAAATAATAAGCTCCTCCTCTGATACCAATTGTTGGATCTGAATCTACGGATTACACACAAGAGGGGGGGTGAATTGTGTCTTTTCAAAATTATTACAATCTCTTCAATTTAGACAAATTCTGTCCACTATGCTTTTGCATGACTAAATATGCAGCGGAAAAAGTAAAAGCATGAACACACGGATGTATAGTGGTTCAGGGAATAGAAGGCCCCTAGTCCACTCCACCAACGCTCAAATCCACGAGCTTGGCGATTTTCACTATCTGGTCCTCATTTCCACAGACCCGTTCACAACTGAGTACAGGCAGTTGACACCTTTACAAGATTCAGGCAAACACAGCCTTCCTGGTTCAAACACGAACCCACACAGCTTAGAACGAGAAGCTGATCACTCAAAAATAAAAAGGGTTTCGATAAACAAAACACTTCTCCAGTTGTTCTTCACAATTGCAACAGAATGCAATTGACAGTAGATAGATCGTTGTCTTCAGAAAATAAAGATCTGTAATCAAAACAGTTCTGAGTCGATCCAGTTGCAATAGATATTACCAGAAACTTTACAACTTCAGCAGCAATAGATTCACAACAGATATTCGATGTAGAACACGTGAATCTGCTATCAAGATCTTCCTTCGGTAATAAAGGTTTTACACTTCTTCTCGATCACCAGAAAAGAACGCCTTTTCACAGTCTCTGTTTCTTGCTCGTTAAAAGATCAATCTGTATATTTCACACACTTTCCAGTGTATATATATATATCCGAAGTTTCCAAGATAGAACATATATATTCAAATCTGAGAAAATCTTCCGCATAAATAGATCCATGAAAATCTCTTTTAGATTCGCGATATTAAATGAAATAACAGAGCCGTTGTAACTCCCCTGAAGAATCGGCATAAAAAGCTCTGTTTAAATCAATCAGTAATCCGTTGAAAATCGTCTTTGATTCAGTCAAAGTCATACATAAGAATCGGCTCGAAATCCGCTTAATAATCCGCTTGTTTGACCAATGCAAAAGGAAATATCGTCTGTCAAAAATATCCCGACGCCAAACGTAGGGTTGATGACGTGGCTCCAAACGTAGGGTTCACAAACGTAAGGTTCGGAACGTAAGGTTCAGAACGTACATACTTTCTCTTGAGCATTCAAACGTAGGGTTGATCATCCATACTTCGTCTCGCTTCAACTCTTCAAAGAACGTACGGTTGATTATAAAAGTAAGATTGATGATCCATACTTTTGAGAAACAAACTCAACACTGAAAACTAATGTACGGTTTCTCTTCCATACTTGTCCAACAACGAAAACGTAAGGTTCCTTCCAAACGTAATGTTCTTCTTCCATACTTTTCAACAACGTAAGATTCATTAACCATACGTTTTAAAATAATGTAAGGTTCCTTAACCATACGTTTCTTTTAACATAAAAAGTAAAATTTTCATCCATACGTTACGTTCATCAACGTAGGGTATGAACAGTGATTCCAGTACGCGCTAAAATTGATCTCGCGCTACAGTGATTCCAGAACGCGCTAAAATTGATCTTGCGCTACAGGGATTCCAGAACACGCTAAAATTGATCTCGGAATAAATGAAGTATGAAATCTCGTTGTATGAAATAAATAAATAAAATAAATTCCTGCAAAATACTCAACGAAATAATTAGTAAATAATTAAGGGTATTTGTGAGCATCAAAATCATCATAAAGAGACAGAGTATTATTTTAAATAATCTCCCCCTTTAAAAAACATTATTTTGAATTGTTTGAAAACAATACATTGCTCAACAATCTCCCCCTTTTTGATGATCACAAAACCCATAAAATAATAGAACTAATTTAATTGCAATCTTTATTGAAAAAATTAGTTTTATAAAATTTTAGAATTCTGAAAGGATTAAAACAATATTTAACTATAATAAAATTTCTCCCCCATAAAAATAAATTTTTAGCTAAAAAATAAATAAAAGATAAATGTCTTCTCCCATATATCCAAATTTCTTCATAGGAAACAAATGAATTTAAATGTTGTGTTTATCCAAATTCTCCCCCTTTTTGTGATATCAAAAAGAATGAAAAATTACGGAGTTGAACACATTCAATATTGCACTGAACTATAAGTAAATGCTATAATTAACTGTGTATGAATAAGTGAATTTGTTATACTGGCTAACTTAATCATAAATCAATAAACAACAAAACAAAAAAGAAGTAAGAAAAGAATTTTCATTCACAAGCTGTTATATATAAACGATTGTGATATACAGAGGAATCAAGGTTCATAGATAATATAGGGGAAAAAAGGGTGTCTATCTCCTTTGAATCGCGGTCTTGATCTCTGTAAACTGTTCTCTGAGCCTCTTCATCATCACATCTCCTAACTTGATGATATGATCTCTGTTCTCTTGAGTCATATGAATATCTTCACTCAAATTAACTCTGAAAAACTCATGCATTCTTTCTTCTTTTTCAACAAAAAGATCCAGTTTCTCTGATAACTGATTCAAAAGAATCCTAATCGGTTGCTCTCCAGATGTCAACTGATCCACTAAAAATTTCTGATTATCTAGAAAAACTGACAAAGGGGCACTATTACACTGAAGATCGTGTAATCTGTCACTCATATTGCTCATTGCTGCAGTAATTGCTTGAAATCTTCGAATCAAATCAGGTGAAGAGCCTGATCCACTCACAGCATTGTTTGCAACAGACTCAAATTTATTCTCCATGTAAATCTTCATCTCAGACAAATCATCTTTCTTTACCATCTCTGATTTTAACTGATCAACAGAATGCAGCATATCAGTCTTAAACAAATCTACTTCCTGTCTTGAAATAGTAGATTCTTTCAGCTTCTGAAACTTCAACTGCTCTAAGTTCAGAGAATTTCTGAGACTAACATTCTCAGATTCTAATTGAGAGATACACTTGTACAACTCAACAACTTCTTCTTTTCTCGAATCAGGGGCACCCTGTGCTCTATTCTCATGTCCAGAAAAAGGTTGATGAGGCAGGGCAAGTGGTAAAGAATCTGCATCTGACTGTTCTTTGTCCTTGTCCTGACAAGGTTGATCCACTAAACTAGCTTTTGAAGCTTGAAACTCTTCCACTGAAAAATCTTCCTGAAGTACCTCTGTATTAGCTTCAGAAGTATGTTCATCACAAACAGTAGTCTCTCTGACTTCTACTGAATGGTCAAGAACAATATTTTCATGTAAATCTTGAGGTCGGGCCACTTCTTCACCAGGCACTGCCTCCATAAGTTGTTCTTGTGGAATTACTTTTTCAACAGCCACAGCAGCAGATTGAGGTTCTTTTTGGATTTCCGGTTGAGCTACTGGTTCCTCTATCGGTGCAGTCTGCTCCACAACAGCTTCTCTCACAAATGAATAAGAAATTACCGGTTCAGAGGATTTCAAGGCAGGAGAGATAATTTCATCATCAATTGACCTCTTCCTTCTAGATTGAAGTCATTCTTGACTTCTCTCTTCCTCAACTTCCTCCATCTCAAAGCGAATTCTCCTTGCCACTGTACTAACCCTTGATTCTGCTTGTCCCTCCTTGGACTTAGCCGGTTGAGCCTGAGCACTCTCCGAGTCTTCCTCAGCTCCAACAGGTAAGAGTTTTCCTTTAATTGTGCTCCAGAAGTATCCTACTTTCCTCAAAGTTCCAGCATTAAAAACATTACTGTGGTGACATTTCACCCCAGCATCTACCAATCTGATCATTCCTCTTTTAAACAAAAACAAAGAAATGAACCTTCCATAAGGGAAAAAGGTCATTCTTGCTTCACTCTGACAGCAGTATCTCAGATATCTTATCATAAACCGAGGAAAATTAAACTTAATATCACACATCAGAAGATACATTATGTACATGTCAGGGTATAGGATTTTCTCCATCTCAGCCATCCTTGGTGCTAAACCAGTCTGAAAAAATTTCACCAAGATTTTCTGATCGGGCTCCAAATCTTTAATAAACATCTTCTTTATCACTCTGGTTCCAAACAGAAAAGACATAATGTCTTCAGACTTATGTACAGAATCTCCAATATTCCGTAAATCGAAATGAAAAACTCCTTCATGAGGGCAGTTAAGAATTTGACTTATCTCTACAGATGATATGGAAAAGTCCTTATCCTCTATTTGAGTCAATAAACTATCCTCCGTATGTCCAAGGCTAAACTGAACAGTTCTAAAGAAATGTCTCATTTCTGCCTCATATAGAAACTCAGAAATTTCACTATTAAAATCTTGCTCAAGGCTTTGAAACGACAACGCTTGCTTCAACAGTAAATTAGTTTCAAACATCCATTCTAAATCTATGACTTTACCTTGCAGTATTTTCCGACCAACTACTTTAGGTTTCTTTGCAGCACTGCTCTCAGCTTCATCTGGACGCTTAGTCTTTGCCATTTCAACAACGATTTCTGAAGGTTCGTAAGTTTAGGGTTTGAAGATTCAGAAAAGGGTTTTGGAGCAGATGTGCGGTTTTAGGTTTTCGAAAGGGTTTCCGAAAAAGGTGAAACAGTTTAGAAGGTGAAACGGTTCTGACAGCCTTGATTCCCGTGTAATCACTAATCATTACTTTTATTTAAAACAAAATAAAATTACTTATAGCGGGAAACAGAAATTAAGCAGAATTCGAAAACAGAATGAGATTAAAAAAAACTATTTAAAATTAAATAAACCTAACTCCCCCTTAATAAATTCAAACCTTGCCGTGGGAAGTGGTTTAATAAAAATATCTGCTAATTGATTTTCTGTATTTAGAAATTCTAAAAATATATCCTTTTTAAACACATGATCTCTTAAAAAGTGATGTCTTATATCAATGTGCTTAGTTCTAGAATGACTAATAGGATTTTTTGAAATATTAATTGCACTAGTATTATCACATAAAATAGGTGTATTATTGAAATTTAATCCAAAGTCCATAAGAGTGTTTTTCATCCACAACACCTGTGCACAGCAACTACCTGCAGACACATATTCTGCCTCGGCTGTTGACAGGGCAACTGAGTGTTGTTTCTTACTAGACCATGATACTAAAGACTTTCCTAAAAAGTGACATGTTCCTGAAGTACTCTTCCTATCTAATCTACAGCTTCCAAAGTCAGCATCTGAATATGAAATTAAATTAAAATCAGAGGTTTTTGGATAAAGCAGAGATTGATAAATAGTACCTTTTAAATATCTAAAAATTCTTTTAACAGCAGTTAAGTGGGATTCTTTGGGATTTGATTGAAATCGAGCACAAAGACATTATGAATACATTATATCTGGTCTACTAGCAGTAAGATATAACAAACTACCAATCATACCTCTATATAACTTGTTGTCCACTGATTTTCCAGTTTCATCCAAATCAAGTTTTATATTAGTACACATAGGAGTTGTAAATGTCTTGCTGTTTTCAAGTCCAAATTTCTTAAGTAAATCAGTAATGTATTTGCATTGATTTAAAACATTTCCAAAATCTTTTTGAAATATTTGAAGACCCAAAAAGAAATTTAATTCTCCCATCATACTCATTTCAAATTCTTTTTGCATTAATTCTGAAAATTCATGACAATGAATTTTATTGGTTGATCCAAAAATTACATCATCAACATAAATTTGAACCAACAAAACATTATTTTTCACAGTTTTCTTAAAGAGTGTTGGATCTGCTAGTCCAACAGTAAAATCATTTTTCAAAAGAAAAGAACTTAATCTTTCATACCAAGCTCTTGGTGCTTGTTTAAGGCCATAAAGAGCTTTAGTAAGTTTGAAAACAGAATCTGGTTTTTGAGAATTTTCAAAACCAGGAGGTTGCTCAACATAAACTTCCTCCATTAAATAACCATTTAAAAAGGAAGATTTAACATCCATCTGAAATAATTTAAAATTCATATAAGATGCATAGGCTAAAAGGATTCTAATGGCTTCTTACCTGGCTACAGGTGCAAAGGTCTCATCATAATCTATTCCTTCTTCTTGATTATATCCTTTAGCTACTAATCTTGCTTTATTTCTAGTTATTATCCCTTGATCATCCTGTTTATTCCTAAAGACCCATTTAGTTCCTATTACTGGATAATCATGTGGTCTTTCAACTAATTCCCAAACCTTATTTCTCTTGAACTGGTTCAATTCATCCTGCATTGCTATTACCCAGCTCTCATCATCTAAGGCTTCTTCTATGGTCTTAGGTTCTTGTTGGGATAGGAAAGCAGAGAATTCAACTATGTTTCCAAAGTTTCTTCTAGTTTGAATACCAGTCTCTAAGTCACCTATCACAGATTCTAAAGGGTGATTCTTTAAGGTTCTAGACTGTCTAGGCATTATATTCAAAGGTTCTTCAGTGTCATGTTCTTCTGAACTGGACTGAATTTCTTTTATATCATTTTCAAAATCATTCTTTAAATTCTCAAGTCTCATGTTTTCATTAGAATCAGGTTCATCTATTTGTTCTATCCTTTTCTCAAAAGGATCAGATTCATCAAATTTCACATGAACTGATTCTTCAACAATCCTTGACTTTTTATTATAGACTCTATAAGCTTTGGAGGTTGCAGAATATCCTAAGAAAATACATTTATCAGATTTTGGATCAAATTTACCAAGATTATCTTTGGTATTCAAGATGTAAACCTTGCATCCAAAAACTTTAAAGTAATTTACTTTAGGTTTTCTGTTATTCCATAGTTCATAGGGTGTCTTTTTCAAAATAGGTCTTATTAAAATTCTATTCATTATATAACAAGCTGTATTAACAGCTTCTGCCCAGAAATATATAGGTAGGCTATATTCATTTAACATAGTTCTAGCCATTTCTTGAATAGTTCTATTTCTTCTTTCTACAATCCCATTCTGTTGAGGTGTTCTTGGAGCAGAGAAGGTGTGTTTAATACCCATGTTTGAGCAAAAGGAATTAAATTCCTGGTTCTCAAATTCTCCACCATGATCACTTCTCAATGAGATTATATTAAAACCTTTTTCATTTTGAATAGATTTACAAAAACCTTCAAATAAACTAAAAGCTTCACTTTTAAATTTCAAAAAGAAAATCCAAGTAAATCTAGAATAATCATCAACTAATACATAAACATATAATTTACCAGCTAAACTTGCTACTCTTGAAGGTCTAAACAAATCCATATGGATAAGTTCTAGAGGTTTAGTTGTAGCAACTTTATTAACAGATTTGAATGATGATTTGTGTTGCTTGCCAAGCTGACATGCATCACAGAATCTGTCATTTTCAAATTTGAGACTAGGCAAATCAGAAACTAGATGTTTCATAGATAATTTATGTAAAGCATATATATTGAAATGACCAAGTCCTCTATGCCAGATCCAGGATTCACTTATATTAGCAGTTAAGCAGTTTACTTGTTGTTTACACAAGGAATACAAATCCAAAGTATAAACATTATCAGTTCTGGGTGCTCTAAACTTAAACAGTTTATCTTTAGAAACAGTACAACTATTGTTAGTAAAATCAACAGTGTATCCATCATCACAGAGTTGAGAGATACTTATCAGATTGTGTTTTAACCCTTTTACATAAAGTACTTTGTTGATTGAGACTGTCTCTGGATCTCCAACTGTTCCAATACCAATAATCTTTCCTTTGGAATTGTCACCAAAGGTGACAAGTCCTCCTTCCTTTCGAGTAAGAGAAGAGAAATTAGATGAAGTTCCACTCATGTGTCTTGAGCAGCTACTGTCCATATACCATATTTCTTTCTTTCTTTGGTGACCTGCTACCTGCAAATACATTCAAACAAATTGCTTTGGTACCCATATTTTGTTGGGTCCAGGAGTGTTAGCAAGCAGTGATCTGGGTATCCAGATTTGCTTTGTTTTCTTAAAATTGATTGAATCATATAGATCGTTGGAAATATAAGCTTTCTTAATTCTACATATTTGAGGTTGTCTTAGAAAACAGTTTTTAGCTATATGACCTTTTGTTCCACAGAAGTTACAAATAACCTTTTTAGTGCTAGGAACAAAATAATTTTTGTATAACTTAGGTTTTTCTCCTTTACTTCCAATTCCAAACCTTTCCTTTTTAATTACAGTTTTTCCAAGTATCTCATTTAAGGTGTTTTATCCTTTTGTAAAAACTAATGCATCCTTTTTATAAGATTCTACTTCATCCTGTAGAGTTTTTATTTTTGATTCAATATTAATTTTATTTGAGTCAGCAGAGTTGTATCTGTCAATTAATTCCTTATGTTGTTTTAGAAAAGTATTTCTCTCATCTGAAATAGCTTTGTGCAAGTTCTTTATAGATTTATATTTTTTAAATAATGAGTCATACCTTTCTTCAAGCATATTGCAGTAAGCTGCAAGTTTTTTATTTGAGAAGCTTGTTTCAGAGTTTGATTCATTATTTTTGTCAGAGGAGTAGTATGAGTGTACCTCATCAGTTTCAGCCATGAAACACATATTTGCTTTTAAATTGGCTTCCTCCTTCTCTGAGCTTGATTCAGAAGAATTACTTGAGTCTTCAGAAACACTCCAAGTAGCTTTCATAGCTTTCTTGTCTTTCTGCTCATAATCATCTCTTTTGAAGAATTTCTTCTTCTTTGCATCTTTCAATTTTGGGCAATCCGGTCTGATATGTCCCATCTTTTTTCATTCATAACATCTCACTTCCTTGCTATCCTTTTTGAAGGATTTCTTGAAGTCTTTCTTCTTACTATAGAACTTTCTGAATTTTCTGGCTAGCTGAGCCAGTTCTTCATCCGAATTTGAAGAATCAGAGCTTTCTGATTTAGCACTTACTTCTCTGTTCTTCATCTTTCTATCCTTTTGTTGAGAAGTCACTTTCAATGCAGTGTTTTCCCTTTTTATGTAGACTTTATGCTCATTTACCTCATCTTTCATTTCAGCTTCGTACATCATCAATGTACCAATCAGTTCTCTCATAGTTAGATCTTTAACAGAAGTTGATTGTCTGATTGCTGCAGAGATTCCATTCCATCGAGTAGGAAGTACTCTCAGTACCTTCAACGCTTGATCAGCCTGCTTGATTGGTTCTCCTAGAGCTGTTATATTATTGACAATTTCTGTCAATCTTCCATTCATCTGAGTGATGCTCTCTCCTTCAATCATTCTGAAAGTATCGAATTTTAACTTAGCAGTTGCATATCTCATCTGTCTTACATTATCTGTTCCTTCATAAGCAACAGCTATTGTTTGCCACATTTCATATGCAGTCGGGCATTGAGATACTCTGTTAAATTCATCTGGTCCTAGACCACAGATGATTGCATTCATAGCTTTTGAATTTATGTCATACTCAGCCTCTGTACCAGCACTCCATGTATCGGGATTTTCAGGAATTTCATAGGGAGTCAGAATCTTTGAATAGACTTTGTAACCAAGATTTTTCAGATAAATAATCATACGTGATTTCCAGCAGCCATAATTATCTCCATTAAAGTAAGGTGCTCTGACCATTGACATTCCCTCTCTCATATCAGCCATGATACACTATGTATAATCTTTAAATACTTCTAGCTTGATAAGACTTTAAAAAATAATAAGCTCCTCCTCTGATACCAATTGTTGGATCTGAATCTACGGATTACACACAAGAGGGGGGGTGAATTGTGTCTTTTAAAAATTATTACAATCTCTTCAATTTAGACAAATTCTGTCCACTATGCTTTTTCACGATTAAATATGCAGCGGAAAAAGTAAAAGCATGAACACACGGATGTATAGTGGTTCGGGGAATAGAAGGCCCCTAGTCCACTCCACCAACGCTCAAATCCACGAGCTTGGCGATTTTCACTATCTGGTCCTCGTTTCCACAGACCCGTTCACAACTGAGTACAGGCAGTTGACACCTTTACAAGATTCAGGCAAACACAGCCTTCCTGGTTCAAACACGAACCCACACAGCTTAGAACGAGAATCTGATCACTCAAAAATAAAAAGGGTTTCGATAAAGAAAACACTTCTCCAGTTGTTCTTCACAATTGCAACAGAATGCAATTGACAGTAGATAGATCGTTGTCTTCAGAAAATAAAGATCTGTAATCAAAACAGTTCTGAGTCGATCCAGTTGCAATAGATATTACCAGAAACTTCACAACTTCAGCAGCAATAGATTCACAACAGATAGTCGATGTAGAACACGTGAATCTGCTATCAAGATCTTCCTTCGGTAATAAAGGTTTTACACTTCTTCTCGATCACCAGAAAAGAACGCCTTTTCACAGTCTCTGTTTCTTGCTCATTAAAAGATCAATTTGTATATTTCACACACTTTCCTGTGTATATATATATATCCGAAGTTTCCAAGATAGAACATATATATTCAAATCTGAGAAAATCTTCCGCATAAATAGATCCATGAAAATCTCCTTTAGATTCGCGATATTAAATGAAATAACAGAGCCGTTGTAACTCCCCTGAAGAATCGGCATAAAAAGCTCCGTTTAAATCAATCAGTAATCCGTTGAAAATCGTCTTTGATTCAGTCAAAGTCGTACTTAAGAATCGGCTTGAAATCCGCTTAATAATCCGCTTGTTTGACCAATGCAAAAGGAAATATCGTCTGTCAAAAATATCCCGACGCCAAACGTAGGGTTGATGATGTGGCTCCAAACGTAGGGTTTACAAACGTAAGGTTCAGAACGTAAGGTTCAGAACGTACATACTTTCTCTTCAGCATTCAAACGTAGGGTTTATCATCCATACTTTGTCTCGCTTCAACTCTTCAAAGAACGTACGGTTGATTATAAAAGTAAGATTGATGATCCATACTTTTGAGAAACAAACTCAACACTGAAAACTAACGTACGGTTTCTCTTCCATACTTGTCCAACAACGAAAACGTAAGGTTCCTTCCAAACGTAATGTTCTTCTTCCATACTTTTCAACAACGTAAGATTCATTAACCATACGTTTTAAAATAACGTAAGGTTTCTTAACCATACGTTTATTTTAACATAAAAAGTAAACTTTTCATCCATACGTTACGTTCATCAACGTAGGGTATGAATAGTGATTCCAGTACGCGCTAAAATTGATCTCGCGCTACAGTGATTCCAGAACGCGCTAAAATTGATCTTACGCTACAGGGATTCCAGAACACGCTAAAATTGATCTCGGAATAAATGAAGTATGAAATCTCGTTGTATGAAATAAATAAATAAAATAAATTCCTGCAAAATACTCAACGAAATAATTAGTAAATAATTAAGGGTATTTGTGAGCATCAAAATCATCATAAAGAGACAGAGTATTATTTGAAATAATCTCCCCCTTTAAAAAACATTATTTTGAATTGTTTGAAAACAATACATTGCTCAACAGCCATCAACCCCTTTGATTGTGTCTACTGTTTTTTTTAAACCCTGTAGGTATACCAGTCATGTGATAACAATTCAACATCTCTAATTTCAATGTTTATGATACCTAATAATCATTTAAATAAAATTAGATATAATTATACGATGGGATTGTATGTGTTTTATATATCCATTTTACAAAATAATACATTTAATTAAATAAAATGTTAAATTTCACCTATAATAGTTCTGGCCATTACACACAAACTCCACCGTTATAGTCAAATATTTCATTAGATTATATGATATAATAGAATGTCAAGATCTTGTACAAAATAATGATCTAAAAATAATAGATGATATATGAATATAAATTTTAAATGTTTATGGCCCAACCTCTATATCCACAAGAGCATGATTAATTGCATGAAACTATGTTGTCTCCATTACATATGATACTATCTAAGTACCCTATGTCAGATTAATATGCAGATATGGGAATCCTTTCCCTGATGTACCACATCCACTACCTTGACATGAAAAACTAGTAGTACACTAACAGGAAGCCCAGTATAGTTTATAAGACCCCAATAACACACTCTAGTTCTTCCTAACTCCTACATTACTACCCATCTATTGCAGGTTCCTACAAAACTAATATAGATTTCTCATCCTTATGTAATTTAAAAACTACAACATTGTTTTGATAAATCGATTACGAAAGAGGTCTGAACTACCACACAAATGGGAATGAACATGAATATTGACTTGGGTTACTAATCCTTCTTATTGGATTCCCTATTTTACACTACTATGGTAGATGATATCAAAGAAATTCATCATACACTCAAATGATATAATCCCTAATCATCCAATAGAATCCACATATACCCTATTGGAATCCTCCTCTAGGTTCCCCTTTTAAGTAAATCCTGACTCACCACCATAATGAACTTATTCAAAAAATATATATAATCCACGGAATTAGTATCACATTTAAGTCCATACTAAAAATTTATTCTATCATTTGTGTGATCTCTTACAAGTGTTGTAACAAAGAAAAAAAATTAATGAAGTGAATAGTATTGTATATAACTTCTTCTATACTCCAGCTACATAAACCCTACTGGACTCTACTTCTTGGGAATCTATGGGTAAAAGTATTCCATGAATTTATCCTAGAAATAATTCTATACCATGAATTCCTACTTCTCACCCAGATCCAGAATATCACATTAACACTTTATTGATCCTCACAACACATATGTAACAAACATGAATGCCTTATCCTTATGTGTTTCTAAATAATCATGAATTATCTGGATACACTCAATCAAAATCTCATCTTTCTCAGGTCTTCCCTCTTTAGTGAAAATCATAGGGTACTGGAACATGATGCCCTAGTCAGATGATACATATTCTACACAACCATCTTTGGTACTCATTCTAAGAAATTAATATTGTGGGAAAATATATCATGGAAATTATCTCCTTTTCCTTCACCCATAACTATTAGGGCCCATTATCCCACTACTGAACGATTATTCCAAATAATTTCATACTATCATGTTTTAAACATACATTATCATGGAGACATATATTTATTTTTTCAAACACACCTATTAGGACACCTAACACATTATTAACACATTTAAAATGTAATATCACAAAAAACCATAATAAATCATCTATCATACTCCATCACATAGTCAAAACTAAGGCACTATCACTACCCCCAACCATCCCTCACCATGGTCATCAATAACATAGTTTAAAATTCATCCATATTGAAATTGTTTTCACTAGACATCCATTTATCCCATTAAAAATTAAAAAAATTGGAATCATTTATAATTATAAATTTATTATTAAGAATTATTTCATTTTAAAAGACTAAAATATAGAAAATCATTTTAATTTTCCATAACCCACTTATAAAAATATTTTTTGGCCATTAATAAAATGATATATGTTGAAAGAATTCATGATTTCCCAGGAAGATGCATGAATACTCATATAATGTATAATATATTAAAATTAGAAAAATCACAAAAAAAATGATATCATCACATAATAATTTGATCATCCAAGGTGAAATAATATCATAATGTTATTGAAAACATCAAGAACAACAACCCCAACCAAGGTACTTGCATTTTTTCTCACAAATGGGTTAGCTACTCCCATGAACAGGATCAAGACAAAGGATTGAATCATCCCAATCTATTACATACCATTATCAATATAATATGAAATTATTAAAAAAAATCACCATATGATAAAAAAAATTTATGTCCCGACCTGTGTGCCAATTATCGGTTCCCTAAGGTGGTTTACCACAATACCTTAGACATACCTCCCCATATTCCAGAGGTTAAAAACTGGTATTGAGGGTCATATATGTAACATCGATATACTATACCCACTTTATCAGTTTATCACAAAAATAGGATTAATAAAAAATAACCAAATGATAAAAAACACTACCCAATAACCAACATATCCTAGTGAATTATAAACATCGAAAATGACCATAATCCAAAAAAGTAAATATGTAATTCATTAAAAGATTCATGTGTCTAAAGAAAACCCAAAATAAAGAGACAATGATATATCTGAAGTGGTTCCTAACATCCTATTTGTATCCCTCATCCATGCTCCATTCTGAATCCCAAATCAACCATCTATTAATGAGATCTAACCCTTATCATGTTTGGAAAACATGAATTCTATTTTCTTAATAATTAGCTAACCTAAGTAGGGTTTGAGTACAATTCAAAATGACACCACCTATTAGATATGAAGAAATACAGATCCTATAAGAGTTTATGTAGTTGTATAATGAATAATGAACAAATGAAAAATGAAAGCATGATTAATTATTAATTCTTATATAATCAACTACAAAGGAAATTGGGATTACGAAGACACCTAAACCCATATTATCTACTTCCACCCTTACTATAGTCTGATCAATACACAAATCATTTATAATTATTTGTTCATTATGTGATTAAATTATTCATTTAATTATATCTTTATTTCTGATACCATGGAGCATCGGTAGAAGTACCAATTTCTAGGTCAATTAAAAAATTTGTTCGATTCAAACATCTTAGGTTTCTAGTGGATCATAATGTAATGAACTAGGTATCTATAACACCAGTCAAAGAAACACACTTCATTTTTCAGGTGAATGAATTGGGGCCCTAGAGCATCAAGAGGATAGTAGATGTGTATTTAGATAATAAGTCCCGAACTCACAACTCATTGATCAATCAAACATAAATATCAAACATATATATTTAGTAAATAAATACTCCAATTACATTGTATTCAATAATTCAAATAATTGTTAAAAATATAATTTACCAACAAAAAATATGGTTGATTACTTCAATTTAAATAAATATGATGAATAGCTCCCCATTAATCAATTTATCATCATTTATTTACAAACTTGTTAACCCAAAAAAATATAAGACACTCACCCCTTTAAATACCATTATCAATAATGAAATAAAAATTTAGATAAATTAAATATAACATTTATTCACATTTTTACAAGTAATAAATCATAATTTCAATTAAATTGGAATAGTCCAATGGTTTCCATCAATACTTGTCTAAAAATCACCAACAGTCCAACAAGATCTGATATGGGACTCAAAATCACATGAGAATTTATTAATTACATTTAAAAGTGTAATTTTCCAACTAGGGAAAAATAGTTTAATTAAAAAAATGATGTAAGGTGAATTCAATGGGAATAAATAATTATACAACCATCGTCATGATTTTTTGATGAATTCTGGTCGAACTGTAACCTCAATTAATTGTGAATGGTTGAGTTCTACACGAAAGAAGAGATATAAAATCTGAAACTAATACCATGATCCTAAAAATAAATTCAGATAAAACCCTATATATAAACCATAAAAGTGTGTAAATTTATCACTTTATAATGGGTAAATAAATTCCTTAGTGTTTGTAACATGATCAATGAATAGATCACTTACCAAAGTAGTGTTGATCCTTCTAATGAATCTTCGAATCACCAAGATAGATGTTAAAGTAGCCTAGGAATTATCATGGTTGCTTCCCAAAAAAAATTTAAATCATATTAGGTTAACAAAGGGTTATTATTGATACAAAATCTAGGATCAATAATTTTTCATTAAAAGTGTAGTGTATTAAATAAAAACACATAGAGATTACTTTGTGGGGCTGCATGGTTTATAAAACCATGCGCCCCTACATTCAATGTGGAAAAATTTCAATTTGAGGGGATAAATTTATTATATGATGTGAAAAATATTTATTATTAATATTACCAATGGAAATGGGGAAAAATATTTTATATGGATGGGAGCATGGTTTGGGAAATTTTTCAGCCAACCATGCACTTCCCAAACACCCTCCAAAAGCCCCCAATACTCACCTAAACACACCCATGAAAAACTCCAACCAATAGGTGATTAAAACGAGGGGTAAAAATATATCTAATAATTTATTATATTTCTTCATAAGGGATATGATATTAAAAAAATGTTCTTCACATTACATTAACCACGTGATTTTAACACCTTTGCTTGGAATCATGGTTAACCTAATGGATAATTGGGAAATTTTAATAAGAAATTTCTGATATTAACCTAATAAAACAAGGAAACTATTTATAGTATAAAAAATCATTATCCAACCTTGTATTTTATGAGTTTATATATATATAACTATTTGTCAGTGAATTATTGTAATAAGTCTTAATATTGGGGTATCTGAATTAATTTCCTTCAAAAATTTCTTAATTATAAAACCCCTCTTAAGTATATACAGGTTTAAAATATTTACTATCATATATAATAATTGAAAATAAATTATGAAATAAAATGATTATGAATTTGTGATTTGTATTTTTTCAGTGAACTTATATCTCAATGTCCACCCCAACGTCATTATACTCTATGAGTTTAGTGATTTTTTTCTATACTAGTCATATTTATATGGGGTTTCCAACAGAAGTCAAGTAGTTGTTCCTTTTTACAAATTCAATAGAGCTCTCCTATAATACCTTATTTTACAAGGCCTATCCATGAACATATAAATTTTTTTTACAAAACATTATGACATAATCAAAGATGAATAAATGATGATTGGAAAATGGGGCATCATAAATTTGTAAGAAGAAAACGATATAAGATAAAAAAATTCTTCAAATAATGAGAATATAATTATAGTCAATATTAAAATTTGATTTTTATTTTCAATTGTTGTATAATATCTTCATGTATTTTATTTTTATGTTTCGTATAGTGAATATCTTCATTCTCTTCTATGTTCACCCCTCGTCATCATGCATCATAATTCCCTTTTATGTATATATTCTCCATTGAATTTGAGTAGTCGACTTTATAAATATTTTAAGTTGTTTAAGAGACATGTTCTAAAATTCATGGAAAATTATTTTACAAATATGTGATAAAAATATACAATACACATGTATTGAATATACTTTATCAGATATTTGTATTCTCTGAAAAAGAAGAACTTTCCCAGTCAATCACTCTTTATTTAGACAATTACATTTATGATTCATATTTAAGTATGCATTGAAATATATACACTTCATACCAGTAGTAAGTGTATAATCATAGTGAACCATAATATTTATTTTTACTCATATGATAACTGCTTGAATTTACTATTCTCATATAATAATTTATAGATTAACCTCATAGGACAAAAAACATTAGATTTCAGATATCTTCATTGAGTATGATAAATCATCTAGATTTAGTTTTTTCATTGGATAACTCCTTTTATGTATATAATCTCGTAATTTCTAGGAAAAAATGACTTCTACTATTTCCTATGACATTAATATATTGATATATTTATGAAGATCCTATATGTATAATAGAAGGATTTTTTGAATTCCAATAATACTCTTCCTTCTTACCATAACTTCATTGAATGATAATTTTTTATTATGTGGGACAATTTACATCCATAGTATAAGATCATTTATTATAGACACTAGATTTCATTGTTATTTCTGTATTTCCTTCAAGTTATGATTATTATAAGAAAAAGGTAAATGCTCAGTAAAGGATGAAAAATATCTCACAACTAACTAAATTCCAACATTCATAAAAATAATTTCACTATGCTCAGGTTAGATAAATTAATTAATAATTTATAATTAGAAAAACTTATAATATTAAGGAAGTTCATGAAATAATATTCACAATCATATAAAATAATTATTTTTATAGATAATCGTGCATTGTTTTTCAATAATAAAAACATATAAAAACTGATAAATTATTTAATAGCATAATCATATTCAAAAATCTCCCCCATTTTGATTATCACAAAACCCATAACCAATTAATAAATAAGGAAAATAATATATTTTGAATATTTGTAAAAATAAACTGTTTATAATTATTTTGAAATTAATTTAAAAATAAAATTTGAATTTTTTTATTCCTTTTATCTAAAAAATATGTTCAAGACTAATTTCTTAATTTCCATGAACAATGCTTAGATTAAATTCCTCCCAATTTTTTATGTAATAAAATGAAATTATAATAACAAATTTGTTATGTTATAGTAACACATGTAAATTGATAGAACATGAATATATAGAGAATATATCATTTATATGGATAGATGTAAAAAAATACAATCAAGAATATAAAGTAACAACAGAAATATGAATGAAAATTGAAATAAATAAAAATGAAAATAGAAAGTAAAAAAGTTATTAAAGGTAATTGTTGAAAACATCAATGAATCATGTAAATATTCTATTAAATGATTGGTAGGAACCATCAAATATGAGTTAAATATCACAATGAATGAAAAAAAACTAGTCTATGTAAGAAAAAGTTGGTGTGGAGGTGTTTTCATGAATTATTGGGTTTGGCCTAATGGTATGGAAGAGGTATGTTTTTATAAAGACCCACCATTTAAATTTTTATTGCTTCAAAATTTAATCACACTTATTACAACATATACCAAAACCATGAAAGGATCATATAGGTATAGTGTCTTTAGAAACTGGGAAACATAAACAACTGGATCATAAAGCATCTACATTTCCTCCCATTTATTTCATCATATCTATATTCCCTTTTGGCATATCCTACTTAATAACCTTCTTCCTGACCTGGGGAATGAAAACATACAAAATGGTGATCTCAAATTCTCAGTACAGGTAAACAAAAGAAATATCAATCACATAATATTCATAATGACATAACATTTTGGAAATCTTAACCTGCCAAAGAGATCATAATTTCATAACATGGGATAAATCATTGTAGTGAAATGTAATACCAATAGTCATAACATAAAAATTATACTTTTGGGCATACACACATAATCATATAGAATCATCCCATAGTAGTCAAGACTCATTTCCATGACAATCTTTGCGGACAAAGTCCATTTCGGAACCGAGTTCACTCTTCGTTTCAGTCCTGTTTCACTGAACCGGATAAACGTTCCATTCCAGACATGTCTATCTCATGAGATATAAATCTTTACCCAATGCATTGGAGAGAGATATAGGTCCCACCCATATCTTAATTAAACCATTCTTATGTGTGCAATAAAATCATAATTCATACATCATAGATTAACCCATGTAATAAAAATGGGATTCATAATCATCATGCCATCATAAGACAATACATATAAGATAAAAGGACATCATAAAGACAATTCCATCATAACATAATCAAAACAATGTAAAAATATGGATAGAAACAGAACCCTATATTATCATTGATGGAAAATAATTTTGATAAAACACGTGAACTTCATTCTTGAGGAAAATATCCTTTGTACTTCAAAATGAATTTCCTTTCTTAACATGTCATATAATTTTAAATGTAAATAAGTTGATCAAAAATAAACTTTAAAACTTGTGAATTAATGTTATAAAAATCCATTCATGCTGTATAAGTTAAAAAACATTATTCTCTTACTTTGGCCAGGAAAGTGAAAAAGTACCTCGTACTAAAAACGACAAAATATTCCTTTCATATCTTTTACTAAAGACTCGTTTAAGGGTAAAATTGGTTTTTAAAAATTGTAGGAGGATATAAATAATATTACATATTGAGTAATCATGTATTTGGATGATAAATACACCCCAATAAATACCAAATTATAAACAATCTCAGATAAAAATTGAGATTGCGATATTTTCAATTACCTTAGATCTGGATTGCTTCGTAAGTGTCTGAACCTCCTGTATAATGATTTAAATAATTTCATTGACTTATTCCAGAATCTTAATCATTTTTATTATATCACATATGGTCATATTCGTAATTTCTTATCAGTAATATTTCATTGCTACTTGTTATTTTGATGTTTATTACTTTTAGTTCTTATGTGTGTTTTGTCGAATAAATTCTTATTCTCTTTTTTAGGTTATAGATACCTCATTTCCAGAATGTTATCAGTGTAATGTAAATAATATTTATTCATTTAATTCATTTATATAATCATAATTCAATTAATATCGTGTAGAACGAGTCGCATCACATCGTGGAGGCGGTCTTCTTCTTCCTCTCTCTTTCATTTTTTTACCACTTTATTCATCAAACCCTTTCTTTTTCTCTTACTTGTGTGGGTGTGTATTTAAAAAAAAACCTTAAAAACTAAAAAAACCAAAAAAACACAATTATATAAAAAAATTACAAAAAAAAGAAGTCATGCTTACTCACCATCGAGTTTTGAAATTTTGTCCAACCATTTTGGGGAGTTAACAGACATGTTTTCATCTCAAAAATTTTGTATTTTCATCATGACTTTGGATAAAGAATTTTGTGTCAAAATTAACAAATTTTTAATGCTCAATTTTTTATTTGGAAAATGATTTTCCCAAACCGTGAGAACAAACAATTGTTTTCATGTCAAGGCCACCTATGGCCATCTTTTCAAAACGCGTGTTTTCACCCCAATTTGTGAGTCTTGAGTTTGTGGACCTTCGAGCTGAATTTCCTGCCTTAGTGTGCATTAATATGATAGAGGTATTTTCTAAACCACATGAGAATCACAATACCCAAATAGCCTCCCATTTCCCTTACATTAATCCTTCTTTTGAAAGCCCATTAGAGCCCATGAAAACCTTTTCCTTTATAGCCACATTACAAGTCCAATACCTTATCCCACCCAATATCATCATGGATTTTCGTTGCATAAGTTTTTGAAATGTAAGTGTGGGGGAATGGATTTCATTTTTGGGTATCATTTCCTTACATTCTGGTGTGTTATCATATGATTGAGGGAAAGAATCCATTTTAGTGTTGGGGGGAGGTTTTCATTCAGTGGGATTTGGGAATGTATTGTACAAATGATATTGAAAAGTGTTCAAAAAAAAATTCATAAAAAAATCAAAAAAAAATCATAAAAATATCAAAAAAAAATCAAAAAATGGGTTGTGTATTGGGTAGGTCAAAAATCACTCTTCCTCAACCTTTGATCTTGTTATGAATATTACAATTAGTGTCGTGAGGAGATCAAACATGGGTTGGGATATGAGTGTGAGATCTGTTTCAAGTTCAACTTTCGAAAAAACACAGAAAAAAAAAAGAAGAAAAAAAAGAACACTTGCATTATATTCTTATATCATTGGGAGAAGTTTTGTGGTTTGTAAATATTTCATCTTCTCATCCCCTTCGTATTTTCTTCCTCTATTGTGTCTTTTTTCACACAATCATTCCCTTGTAAATATGTGTTTTCATTTCCTTCTATGTTTTATTTCAAAAAATGTGCATTGTTTTTCTATGTTGGTATTTTAACCCTCTTATTCTCTCTCTTGGACATTATATTCCTACCATCCCATAGCCACAGAAAAACCCCATTAAAAATACCTCTTGATTCTTGTTCACTTTGGATAGGGATTGTAAGCTGAGAGCTCTTTTTAAACTCTAAGATTTTCACTTTTGGTTGGTGAAAGAGTGAACCTCCACAAATAAATTTTATCATCATGAGAGGTGTGAGTTTTGAGTGTCCCCATTTTCCATTTCTAAATCTGAGCATGGAAAAATGAATTAGTTTTGGAACATTTTTTTTTAACAACTTGTGGTGGATTTCAAAATGGATGAGTGAAATGGTCTAAACCTCCCCTGATTGGAGGAAACAAAATTTTAATATCTGTTGGTGAGTAAAAATGATTTTGTCATGTTTTTATATTTGTTGCACATGAGGACATGCACAAAACTATGTGTGGGTGAGTTGATGTTATTAATATTTTCATGACTTATTATATTCCCCCATTACTGATTTTATTTTAAATGTGCATAATTTGTGTGAAATATTAATGTTTTAATATTATGTATAATTTTTGAGCATTTTAAGAAGTAGTCCAATTGAGTCAGTTTAATGTTTTAATAATAACTATAACTATACTGATACAAATTGTGTGGTTATTGGTTTGTATGATTCTCCTTTCAATATAAAACATTTCATTAGAAGGTACCATGAGCCAATTCTTCCCTTTGAAGGGTCATATGGTCCTCACAAACAAGACTAAAGAATCTGTGAACAAACTGGACCATCCTTGAAGATTGATTTACTGGGCTCAATCCAGAAGTCCAAAAACCTTAACTATCCACCATAATTTTTGGGACACAACAAGTCATCTTGGATAAAAATTTCAAGGACCAAATCCAAAAACAAGGGGCCCAACATATGCATTGAAGTCCAGCCCACCATTCTGGACGAGAATAAAAATCATTATAGTATGCATGACATATCTCATGATGTAAGCATCAAATCGAGCTGAGATTTTTCAGTGTGAAAGGGGAGATGTAGTGGACGAAGTTGTTGAAGAAACAATTCGGATTTAAGGGCATCTTTATATTCAAAAACCCTTTCACATTATGGACGTCAAAAAGATTGGATTGAAATGAACAGTTTAACTTTGTTTAGTCAAATGGCCATAACGTTTTATCCTTAAGTCCAAATGACTTCAAATATTGAGATTAGTCGGCCAGCATTATTGTATAAAACTTTTAAGAATTAGATATGTGAAGATTCAGTGTTCTTTATATCAATATTGGTGATGTAAGTGGAGGTACAGATTGGGAATGAAAATAGTCCACTCCTTGGGCTATAAATACCCTCCCCTTCTCTACTTGAGAGGGGTTGGAATTTCAAAAGAGAGGAGATCATATTGGCACGACCAAATCCCTTCCAAAGGCTTGGGAGGATCTTCCATACTCAATTTTTCACTTGAGAGACCTTTCCTCCTCTCTTTGTTTTCACTTACTTTCATGTTCTTGATTTTTGTAATTTTGTAAGTCTTTTCTTTTGTAATTCTGTTTCAATGCAAGTTTCTTCTTCAATATCTCTTATTCTCATCCACATTTTGTAGTTTAATATTTATTTTCTTAAAATAGTTTAAATTCAGTTGAATCCCCTTCCCTTCTTTTGCTTCCTCATTCAATTGAAAATATGTTTTTAATTATCATCATCGTTCGTGTGTGTGTGTGTTCAACGCAAAAATATTTTCTTATCCCTTTCTTTTTCTTATCTTCTTAATTTATAATAATAATTATTATAAACAGATTATTAAACACCAAAATGTCTGAGTAAATCTCTCATTGGGGTGAGTTATAATTCAGGGATGTTAAGTGATTGAGAGTTTTGCTCGATGAGTATTCTTTAAATTAATATTGTGAATGTTAAACTTAATATGTCGTGGAATAATGATATGTTTTGTTTAACGAGTGGTTTCCATGGATTAATGGAACCATAAATACACTACCATAAATATGTTTTGATTGAGAATAGAACCCTAAGTTACGTTAAGGCTTGTATTAAAGCTTTCACACTTAGGAATTCCAATCAACGTCAACTTATGACATGGGTGTTAATTTAATGCAATACAAAGTAAGGCTCAAGGATATCACATGATTAACTCCCCAATAATCAACTCACCCCAATATTTATCAATTTGGTAAATCAAACACCATCCATAAATCATTTAAATTAAGCTTTGAAAACAGACTCCCCTAATCAAAATATAAACAACTAAAAACAAATGACTATAAAAAAAGTATCATCACCGACGATTCGACCTGAGTGCTGCTATACACATTAGTAGAGAACCAGAACTTTGACCGGTCGAAAGGCGACAATCGGCCGTGCGTTTTAGTTCTCTCTATGAAACTTGTAGAGTATATTTATCATATTCATAAAATTATTCTGCATCATTAGAATAATATTTATTATTGATAAATCTAATTGATTTCATTTACATTTGTTTCATATATCAATCGGAAAAAATACTTAGAATATAATAGTACCACCTGACACATTAGAGATAGTATATCGTTATCGAATATCCAGGGATTGGTAAGGGCTATAGCTATTATTTCTCAAGATGGAGGAACTGGTATGACAGAAGGTTGAGTTGTTAGAATTGTAGTGGTGTCTATAACCACATGACATAGTTTTAAATGAATATATGGGATAATATCCTCCTTAGTTTAATATAATCATATATAAATACTCAGAATCTACTATGTCTGTTATAAAGAGATTTGGTGACTAAAATTTCTTGCACTCCTGTACATGAAATATGTTCTTCGGAAGGTGAAGTCACACTTGTAGTAATTTTTAGGTGCCTTAGAACATCCATTTGATTTCTCCCCTTTAACATGAGATGGATTTTATTCCATCCCATTTTCTATAAAATATAGTAATATATTTCTTTTAAATTTTTCAAATTAAATCACTATGTTTTGACAATACAAAACTCAAAATCCGTAGTGTGTGACAACGAGTTGATGTAGTCTCATCAAGATAGACACAATAATTAATAAAAATCAATGATATTATTCATCCAATTTTATAGAAATTAGTAGTTTTTTCTAGATTTGGATCATTTAATACATTACATAATGTTCTCGGTTAATAGTTGTCTCTATCAAGAATAGTTAGAATAATGTGACAACATGAAATTAAATTTTCATAATCTCACCCTTACATTGTACAATTTCAGATTAGATAATTTTAAAGAGAACCTTCTTTTCTAACTCCATGTCCTTTAAATTTTTTATCATTATATATGACATTCCAAATAGATACTTCACTAATTTTGTAGGAGTAAAATTATCAATGGAAGCTATAGAGGTTTTGAAATAATAATTACCATCTAGATGACATCTAAACACTTCATCCATTACAACTGAGGATATCAAAAAAATATTCTAATTTACACTCACAATTACCAGAACCTCAAAATCCCAAAAATGATTCGACTCGATATTGATAAAATTAATGATCTTCCATCTCAAATAATAACTCAATTATTTTCTAATAGTATAAATATTCCTAAATTTTGTGGTTAATAACATTTTTGATAAGTATATCGGACCCATACATCTATCTAAAATCAATGGGTTCTTTTATCAATTTCCTGGTTAATATTGGGTGATTGGATCTGCTCGTAGGATCATTATATATTCTCATCATTTTCATCATGACATAAATAGTTTTTATGGATTTTGAAAATGATAATTTGAATTTAATTAGATGAAATCTATTTTATAATAAAATATTTATTTTATTATAGCAATTCACATTCATTACTTTTTGGACAACTATATTTTCAAAAAGAGTGTAATGAAATGTAATCATGAATATTAATATATATATATATATCAGTTTATGATATTAATTAAAGATGAAATAGAAGTTATAATTCATTCATTTAATAAATAAAATGATATTATCTAAATATAGGAATGTTCTAAAAAAATTAAATAAATAACATAGAATTAACTAAAATTAATCAAACCCAATTCAAATTTGATAAAATCAAATTTTCTAGAAAGAAGAGGTTTTTAGTAAATTTTTACAAATTGATTTTTCATGTAAATATATTCTACATAGATATATACTATTTTTATAGGAAATAGTAATATTTTGAGTCTTATATAAATGTGAAATTTTATAAGGGTATATAAGATCATTTGAAATATTGATAGAACTTTTTTATCACATTTAATTGAAACACAATTTCAATTGAATGAAATATCCATCAGGTTATGATTTATCCACCACACCTATGCACAAGAACTTCTAGTTGTAATATATTTAGAATGATATGTTGAAAAATCAATGCATGGGGATTTCATACTAGGAAATGATATTTAGGATTTACCTATAATATCTAAGGTTCATGGGACACATTTCTTATCAACTCTACAACCAAAAAAAATTATCACCATTCAATGAGGTTAATTTAATTCATATGGTATTTAGATATAGTAATGAAAAAGAAATATTTTATTTTATATACCATAAATTTATTGTAGACGTATTTAAATGAGATGATTTTTTATTGGATTTAAATATAATAGAAATACATAACTACAACATAATTTCTAGGATACATGAAGTAAGGTAAATAATGAAATAAATTATTCTTCTATAATTTGTTTTGACAAACAATCTTTTAAAAGTCAACCAAGTCATTGTTCATGTTTGAAGTCATAAGTGTTTAATAAGTCTTACTATTTTCAAGTAATTTTTTTAAGTAAATCAATACTATATTCATATTTGTTTAAACACATTTTATATAAATTTTTGATAAATTTTAAATCCATTATAATAATTTAACTCATCAAAAAAGCTCATCACAAATTCATTTTACTTGATTTTTAAAATTGATTACACAAATTTATAAATTTTTAGCCGAAAATAACCACATCAACATATATTATCACAAGATAAGTAACTTTTTATGGAGTTCTATATGGATGGTGGGGGTTAAAATTACTAAATTTGAACCATTTGATAAAATAATATAACATAATATTTATGTCTAGGATCATGGTTCTTGTTTAAGGAAATTAAGAGATTTGGAAATTTTAAAAATGAAATATTGATGATGGGGATCTTCAAAATTATATTATTGTTTAACATAAAATTATTTCATTAAAACACTATTTATAAATGAAAATTTTACATAAATATTATAAAAAATTTATTTCTTATGGGATGCATTTCCTTATAGGATTCTAATGGCTTATAACCTATGTATATGGGTAATTTATAAAAAATTATTTCGACATGAATATTTCATTTTGAAAAAAAATCTAGGCATGTTTATTGTGATCACCCCTTGATCATCCATTTTGAATAAAAATACCCTTTTAGAGTCAATAATAGTATAGTTAGAGGGAATATTGACTAATTATGCCACTATGTTACTCTTGAAATAGTCTAACTCATCATTCATTGATAAACCGAAACTACAATAAGTTATGTCCTATTATATAAGAATAATATCTAGATTGGATAAAAGATATAAAATTATATAAAATATCACACTTTCATTCTTCACATGGAACATAAGTATACATCTCCTAGAGTGGTTTATAGTTACCAGTCTTCTTGTTTTCTCATCTTTCTATGCAGCACACTTTGTGGATAATTTGTATCAACCAATTCTAGATAATTGTTTTTGAGAATTTTCTATATCAACTCAATTTTTTATTCCATAAGGTCTTCAATGTTCATGGTATTACATATAATCACTAAATTCATTAATCACTATTATCTTTCATCAAAAGGATCAGATTAATAAATCGTGACATGAGTATATTCTTCAAATACTGCTAAGTTCGTATTGATTATCTCATAAGATTTATAATTAGTAGAGTAAACAAGGAATATTACCTCACTAGACGTTTGACCTGACATACTAATCATGTCCACATTGATCAATATTTGAACCAAAAAGAAAAAAACAAGAAAGTATCATGCATTTGGTTTTTACAGTTTTCCATAACATGATGGAGTTTTATTGAAGATATTCCCTATTATAAATAATTTAATTACATAACATACAAAATTTATAAATATAATAAAAAACATAATGGGAATGTCATATTCCCCAAAAATTGAGCTAGAATTATTATGTTGGGACTTATTTATATGATCAAAAACATCATTCTGTTGATGTGTACTTGGAGAAAATGTATGTTTAATAACATTATTTGATGCAATTAAATTGAAATAATGGTTCCCAAATTCCCCTCTAGGGTCTCTTCTTAAATTCATAAATTGTTTATCTTTATAATTTTTTGTATGTTTAAAAATGTTAGCAAAAATAGAACAGAATAAACATTTTGGTCTTGTTGGCGCCAAAAATGTGGCCCGAAAGGAAGGAACGAAAAGACAGCCGGCGCGCTGCCTCGCGAAGCACAGCCGCGAAGCACAGCCGCGAAGCACAGCCGCGAAGCGTCCCAACCTTGGCGGCCCCGCGAAGCTCCGGAGGCGGTAATCCTCCGCGAATCCGGGTGACGTTCGCGAGCCGCCGCGAAGCACCCGAGGCGGTCATCCTCCGCGAACCGGTTTGACGTTCGCGAGCCGCCGCGAAGCCCCGAAGGCGGCGCGCGAGCCCTGCTTCGCGGCGCCCCTTCCCTATAAATACTCGACTCCCCCTGAGTCCCAGGGGACGGACAATCCGACCTTTCGGCTTCTCATCTCCCGAATCGCGAAGCAAGCTTTGCCCCGGGAATCATGAGCTCCGCGAGGTATTTCTACTTCGCGAGACGACTCTGATTTGTTTCGTTCTGAGCCCCTCTTCTGAGAGGGATGCCCTTCGCGAAGCCCAAGGGCGTTCGCAAAGGAAGGGGATTCCCAAGGGAACCCGGGCAGCCGCGGAGCACTTGTGCTTCGCGAAACACCCAACCCATGCTAGTAATCCCTATGCCAAGGCAGGATAACTATGCATCGCGAAGCACATTGCTTGGTAGGACCCTGCTTCGCGAACCACTCCTTCTTCGCGAGGCAGTGCTCCGCGAACACTGTTCCACTTCGTGAAGCACCTCTCACTCCCACTTCTGCCCCATGCTAAGGCCAAGGCACCCCACCTCGCAAAGCACACTCTTCTGCTTAGCGATTCCTCTTTCCGTGCGACCCTCCAGGTTTGCACGATGTGATTTCAAAGTCCCATGGACAACACCTCCAGTAGCGTTGCTTCGCCGAATGCTTCTTCGCATAGGCACGCTAACGGCTATTGCTTCTTCGCATAGCCACGCTAACGTGGACCCCTCGATGGTTCCTCCCGCGACCCCCCTTTACCATGGCCTTACTGGTACCTTCCCTTCCCCAAGGACCAGAGGGTACCGGTTATGTAAGCCCTAGGGGTGTGGAGTGAACCCACCTCGTCCGAGCTGCAGGACGTTAAACTGCCAAGCACCACGTCCTCGACACATGACGTTAAACTGTGACCCAACCTCGTCTCCCTCACGAAGGGTCCCCCCAGCTCGAGCATTCATTACACCGCTCGTCTCCACGGGAATGGTAACTCTTCCACACATGGAATGAGATCCTCCTTGTTGGAGTGGTGTATGTTCGCAGGGGAAGGGTCGCCTCAGAGCGTAAATCCCTAACCTTTGGTATGGATGATTGCACCCGTGCATCTCGGTACTCCCCCACTACCAAGGTCAGTGGAGGACGTGATAGGGAACGAGGCACCTCCCATTGTCGGACCAAGGTCCATCTTTCCCGCGCTTTTTCGCGCCATGGGCCTCCATCCTGGAGTAAGTCCCAACACCATGGGCCGCTCAACGCGTAAGCCCCTCTTCGCTTCTCACGGACGCACCCTTCGCGATGTGATCGTCAGGTCCTTGCAACCTCTTGTTTCTCACACCGAGCATGACTCACGTGGGCTTAGAGTGAGCACCGACCCTGACAAACCCCATTTGAACTACGAGGTCTTTGATCCATGTCAAGGCATGGTACGTAGGATGCCACCACGAGGTTCAAGTCCACCAACAGTGGACCAAGGTCTACTTTCACGTCGGTTCACCGACAAAACCCCACCTGAACTACGAGGTCTTTGATCCATGTCAAGGCATGGTACGTAGGAAGCCTCTATGAGGTTCAAGCCCACCCGTCTTTCACGTCGGGTTTCACCCCCGTCCAGCGCGATGTTAAACTGCACCCCGGTCCAGTGGTAAGCCATTGCGATCCACAAACCCCACCTGAACTACGAGGTCTTTGATCCATGCCAAGGCATGGTACGTAGGACGCCTTTACGAGGTTCAAGCCCACCAATAGTGGACCAAGGTCTACTTTCACGTCGGTTCACCGACACACCCACCCGTCGCTCATTCACGTCGGGTCCCATTCCAGTCCAGCAGTAAGCCGTTGTGACCCCTGAACTACGAAGTCTTTGATCCATGCCAAGGCATGGTACGTAGGAAGCCTCCACGAGGTTCAAGCCCACCCGTCGTTTATTCACGTCAGGGTTCACTTTCGTCCCGCATGACGTTAAACTGTATTTTCCGAACTACGAGGTCTTTGATCCGTGTTAAGGCATGGTACGTAGGAAGCCTCCACGAGGTTCAAGCCCACCCATCACCCAATTCACGTCGGTTTACCGGCACCATCCCGAACTACGCGGACTTTGATTCCCTGCCACAGGGATACGTAGGAAGCCTCCTCAAGGCTCAAGCCCAACTTCACTGTCGCTCCCCCCCCTGCGATGGTCCCATTTCATCCTCCTCCACTTCACTCATCCATCTGTCACCCATCCTGATTCTCACCCGGGCCGCAACATCCCGGTGGAGTCATGCCATCCATCTCCTCGCTGCCCCTAGCGGTGCCTGGGCCACTTTCCATGTGTAAGTCCCATCATATCTCCGGGTCGCTGTCCTCCGTGTACACCCCGATTCATCACCCTTTTCCCCTATAGGTGTAACGCCCCGACCCCAGTTGCCCAGAGTCGGTGCATTACTTCGTAACATTGGCATGATCACAAGAAAGATCAAATCTCGAAAGACCGATTGGTTTAGTAGCCTTGGAAACACTAGATATATTCATAAGTTTTACATTACATCATAAAATGAAAAACTACTACAACAACATAATGTTTCCACAGTCCACACTATAATCCCCTCATAATATCCCTGCAGGTCATTCATAACTTACATCTTCACTTCCTGGGAAAAATAAAACATAGAAAAGGGGTGAGCTCAAATGCCCAGTAAGGATAACAATATAGCGGAAACTTTCATCAATAAGAATAAACATTTAAGGAAATGTATAACTAAAACAAAAGCCTTTTAAACATGAACTTTCAACATGGTATGGCATAAATAAAATGAAATAATGCCATTTACTTATTCACATGGATATTCTACTAATCGAATAATCACATGCAAAAATCAATAACCACTTTCATAATGTTGGAATGCATAATGCTAAACGTTAATTTCTTTGTCTAGGCCTCATCCCAAGACCTAGGGGTTACTTCTAACCGGAACCCAACCCGGAGTGCCTCTAATAACCGGACACCAACCCGGAGTGCCTCTAATAACCGGACACCAACCCGGAGGGCATACTTTTACCAGTCCCTAACCTGGAGGGCTTACTTTAACCAGTCCCCAACCTGGAGGGCTTACTTTAACCAGTCCCCAACCTAGAGGGCTTAATTTTACCGGTCCCCAACCCGGAACATACTTGTTTAGCACATTCATCTGAAGAAAAGTTTGAAATATAACATAAACATTCGGATTAAAACTAGCATACGAAATGTCAATAGTTTCACCATAAACTATGAATGGTATAAAATAGCACATCCACAGTCAAACATATCACAAAACCTTCAATACAATATAGAAGTTTTGTATTATAATAAATCAACTTCAAATAAGCGTAAAATCCATTAAAGGATGTTGACATAGATGAAATCAAAACACTTTTTAGAGAAATATCTCTTTCTATTTTTGAAATCATTTAAGAGCCATATAAAATAAAACATTTTCTTGAAAATATTCTTGTAAGCTTGTAAGGAAATCTTTGTCGATTTTATAACGGCGGAAAATAACCGCACCCGACGTATAAGTAAAAAAAACATTCTTATCTTAATTCTGTCGAAAAGGTCAAAAAGGACCTTGTTTTTAAAACGACGGAAAGATTCCTTTATAAACCTCTTACAAAAAGTCAAACAGGGGTATAAATGAATTTAACTCACATTCTTGTAAATAATAAATATGTTTTGAAATACATTTCGAAGAAACATGGATGTGGATGATAAAGAAATCCCAGTAGATTATTACGTATAAACAACCTCGGATAATGAAGAGATTGTGAAATAACCCTTACCAATTTGGTAACTTATGAAACATAAAACCCATGAAAGATGTATCATACAATGAATATGTAAATACACATAAATTAAAGTGTATTACACAAAGAATATAATTATGGGCAGTACATACACCACACAAAAGTTGATGGTGGCAATATGGCATGAATCTCACGGAAATAAGGAGTGAGATGAAAACCCCTTACCTTGTACTTTTCCTTGGTTGGGGTAGGTTAACCTCCTGTATAATGGTGAAATAATTGTTATTAAATTATACAAGAATGATATATATTAATATGATATCATATATGATCTTTTAACATTAATTTGTTAATAATATCTTAGAATTATCGTCGATTCGGGTGTTAACTTACTCATTTTCTTTTATATGTTTTGTTACATAAGCCATGTTTGTTGTATCTTATTCATATCCAGAATGATATCAAGTCCTTAAACATCATTTTTAAATCATCAAATGATAATTATACTTGAATGTATACGATGGAGAATGAATCTCATCGCGTTCGTGGAGACGGTAGTCCGTACGTACGCACGAGCGACAATATCATTCTTTTGATATTAAAATAATATATAAATGGATGGTATATAATATATACAGAATCATTAACATGTTATATTTATTATTTACATGAGTTACACATCATTATTATACCCATCCAAATAATAATATATTGAATAACAATTACACCACGACGTGGAGACGGTAAGCTGTACGTACGCACGTATGGTGACATGTTATTCAAAGGGTGGATAGAATACTGAATATGGTTGTACCATATTTATAATAACATCACAGTATATGTGAAATACTGGAGTTATTATTTTAGAATGGTAAGAACAAAGGAAGAAGAAGTGGAAGAAGAAATGAACTTAGAAAAGGGTGGTGAAATCATTACCTCTTCTTCGGGTTCTTCCTTTTGATTTGATCAAAAGGGCTCTTTAGGTTGCCTTTCTGATCAAACTAAGGCCTCTAGGTTGTATTGAGGGATGTTGGGAGAGTATTTGGGCAGATTTTGGCCGAACCGAAAGGCTTTAGAGGTGTGAAGAAATGAGAAGGAGGAGTGCCCTTTTATAAGAGGGGTGATGGGCACCTTTGGAAAAGCTAGAAATATTAGTTTATAATAAATTCATATTCGGTTTCCAAAGGCTCCAAAGTTGACTATTCAAAGGATGAGGTGGGGATAGGTCGAAAACAACTCATTCAATAGAATTTAGACAGGTTTGGGTACTTATATTAACCTTATCTTTAAGTATTAACTCTAAGTTAATTAGTTTCACTTTTACAATGTCTCTTTGTATTTTTATATAATATGGTTAATAAACTTACTATATACATCCAAGAGACCCCCAAGTGGTACATTAATGATGAACCTATCATGATATAAGTCTCTTGGCCTAACCTTAGATTTTTAGGAATTTAATCTCAATTAATAATATAATATTTGTTTTAAGAACTCTTTTATGTCAATTTTGACACTATTCAATAGTTGATTTTTGTGAAACTCATGACAGATTGATTACTTCGAACAAAGTCAATTAAATCAATCCTAATATATCATATTATCCTAGAAAATTAGTTTAATTCATTAAAAGTTTCATATTATATTTATTTGGGTATTTTTAATATCAATTATTTTGATTCTTCACTATTATAGTAATTACTGCATCATCATTGTGTCATAAATAAAATACATTATTTAATGTCTAAAAATTATAAATAAAATATCATTATGTAGGAAATCGTTTTAGATTTCTAATTAATATTTATAATCTAAAATCCAACATATATAACCCTATGTAACAATTGTTTTGATAAAAGATATATGCTTGTGTCATTTTTGTATTCATTTTAACTTAATTAAAATAAAGTGTCATTATCACTTACAAGTGGATCCATGGGGTCCCAAAATAGACCCATAGATGCCCATGGTCGACCATGTATCAACCAATAGGGTTAAGACACGTTTTAGGGTAATTTAGTATTATTATAATATTATTTTTTAACCCTTATTTACCGGATTTACCCTTAACCATGGTAAATAAAATATTTACCGCAGTAATTATTCAAAATGTCTAAAAATAAAAGTTACCTATTTACACAATTTGAACATCCTGATTCCAAATATGGAATCCATTTTCCTAAATTCAAAACACAGAAGTGGCAGAAATTAATTTAAAATTAATTCCCGTTGTCAAAACAAAAAGCGTGTTTTTAAGAGATAATAACTATCAAAAGATTGACACTCGTTTATGTTCGGTTTAATTGTAAAATTATGTCCAATGACCAACATTATATTAAATGGTAAAAATATATTCTAAATATACTTTAAAACCACTCAAATACATAATTTATCACTATTAATTATTTTGATTAAAAAAGTTGTTTTTAATTAAAACTTAGTAATTTTCACTATTCATCAAAATATGAAAGTTATCCGAAATGTACCAAAATTTCACCTTAGGCTAAATTCGATATTCCGAATCCAAAAATGAAGTCCATTTTCAAATATAAAATATATATAATTTCAAAAAGTAGGTATTACTATTCATAACGGCTAGTTTGATTAGTTATGGTGTGTTAGAACTCGAGGTTGCGTACAACACACGCTATCGCATTATTCGAAGGGAAACGTACCGTGGAATCTTGGGGTGTTTCATTTTAAATTTTTAATGTACCCATTTAGTCAAAAAGATTAAAATATTGTATTTAAAAAGGTTTCACTATTAGAAGTTGATAAAAGTGAAATACTGAAAATGAATCTGTTCTTGCATTATGACTAAGAAACTCATAATAGGGATTCTAAAATTATAAGGATTATATAAAGTTCAAAATGTAGTTAATACTATTCATGACCTCTTTTAATGGTGTGATTGAACTCGGTGTTGCGTGCAGTGCAAGTTATTGAATTATTTTGAAGAAATAACACATTATGAATTCTTGGGGTGTTACATTCTCCCCTCCTTCAATAAATTGCGTCCTCGCAATTTGAAATTGTTCTTCGAAAATAAAAGGTTGAAAGTAGAAAATATATTTGTGGGAAAACCCACATTGGAAATTGGGTTACTAAAATTTAGTCTTAATATGAGGAAAGGAGAAATGAAAGGGTCACCACCAAATTATGATCTCGATTAGGAGAACATTGGTGGCAATTAGAGACATATAATTGGAGGAAAAACGTAAATATTTATAGGTAGTGATTGAGGTCATCAATCACAAAAAAGTATAAAATTGAGGTACTTAAACTCATCAATCTATGATGATTTGAAATACCATCGGTTCAACAAAACATAGGGTATTAGGATAACACATTTTTGACGTTTCAAAATATCTTAGTTGAAATCCCACATCGAAAAATGAATTAATGAGGTCTCTATTTAAAATAAAGAGTGGAAAGTATGAAGATTACCGAAAATAACACATACTAGGGTTCCATGTAGGAAAATATGGATATGGAAGAGAAATCTAACCATCAATTATCTGATGGAGAGTGGTAGAGAACATGGCTATGAAAAGGCCAAAAATCCCAAAGCCATAAATTTGTGATGATTTAAGGTACCATCTAGGACAACATTTTTGTTCTATGTTTCTTTTATTAATGTTGGGGAATTTATTTATGAGATTGGCTAAGATCATAAGGAGATATACTTACTTTATAATTAGAGTTTTATCCATTAATAAATTTCTACCACAAACTCATCTTTCACTCTAAAAGATAATAGAATGTAAAAAAATTCTATTTACACTATTCGTACAGGGGTTCCAAAATAAACGAATTTATAATTCATCTACATGATATTTTAATAAAAACTACATTATTTAATCCAGGACATCTCATGGGCCAGTGGTAGGTGATACACCCTTTTCGCCCATCGGTTGCGGGTTCAAGTCTCGCAGCCTTGCCGGACGCGACGGGTTGCCGCCCGACCTCCGGGTTGTTTTTTTTTGGCAATCCAAAATAATCCAAACTAGAACTATCCAAAATACTTCTGTCCAAACTCACAGTCCAACATTTATAAGGAAGGTAAACATAATATAGATCCTTTTTACCCCGTAAGAGCATATGAATACCTTAATCATGTATTACCATATTCCTTATTGATTACATTCATGCTCCCTTATTCCATATAGAATGCTGGATATACTTCATTAATCCAAAAATGTTTTAAACCCCAACAATGATGGAATATACAAATCATTAATCAGTTCCAAGGTAGTCAAGAATATCCAACATAATTTATCCATAACAATCACATATTATTCCAAAATCACTACCTCAGTATCTGAACTATATTATGATTTATCATTCTCTCAACCATATATTTTGAAAAAAATTATCCTGCTATTGAGTCACTTTTCTTTGTTCCACACAATCTCAAGTCCTTAATGAAATAGTACTACAGTACAATCCTTATATACTCCATAATTATTCTAACAAGTACAATGTTGATACAACACTCAATTAACATAATCAACATAAGAACTCTAATCATTCCTCTTCATCTCTGGTAGTATCATAACTTGATTATTATCCAATAGCATCATTTGCGGCATAGTCTGATGACTGGGACATAGGTTCGCGTAGTGTCCAAACTCCTTTCAAATGAAGCATTGTACATTTGAAACCATTTTCTTACCCTTGCAGTCACGTACTTTGTGACCTTTTCCTCCACACTTATAACAAACTCCCATTCCTTTCAGGCAAGTTCCAGGGTGTTTCTTTCCACAGTTACCACATATAGGAAAATTCTTCTTTTCTCTCTTCCCTTTATCCATCTTTCTCTCTTCCATCCTTTTCTTCTCTTGCTTCCCTTCAAAGCCATAGGACTCAGTAAACTCTTTACTTATCTTATCAACACATGATATTATTTCTTCATATGATGATAATACATGGGAGACTATTTCTCTTATAAATTCTAGCTTAAGACCATGAAAGATATGATCCTTCCTTCTCTTTGGATCATGTGAATTTCTGGAGGTCTCATTCCTTCTACTGGGTGCCATTTCTAAACAATGGCATACACTAGATCAGTTTATGAATCAAAATACATAATCCCATATTTATAAAACACTTAACATAAATTGAACTATTTATGGATATAATCCATAATAATAAAAATGTCTCCTTTGAGGATGTATATACTCATTAACCCTTCATAATGGTTTGTAAAGAAAATGAGAATTATCCTAAGAATATCCCCCGGGAGTGTCGTAACCAAGAGTGCAGCAAGGCCCGTTGTCGTGCACCAGTTCCCGTTCGAGTCTAGCTCAAAGCGGTGTTTTCGGGTTTTACCCCTAGGTACATCTGTGCCAGAGCCACCTCTACCTACTCGTATCCAGACAGGGATGTATTGCTCGGAAAACTCACAAAATCTCTACAATACCAAAATTTTAGGAAGTTCTTCTATACTAATCCTCAAAGTTCATCTTAGGTCAACGTGCTCTAATCAGAGTTTATCTAAATCTAGCTTCCAAGGTTTGTACTAAACTTCCTCTGATACCAACTGTAACGCCCCGACCCCAGTTTCCCAGAGTCGGTGCATTACTTCGTAACATTGGCATGATCACAAGAAAGATCAAATCTCGAAAGACCGATTGGTTTAGTAGCCTTGGAAACACTAGATATATTCATAAGTTTTACATTACATCATAAAATGAAAAACTACTAAAACAACATAATGTTTCCACAGTCCACACTATAATCCCCTTATAATATCCCTGCAGGTCATTCATAACTTACATCTTCACTTCCTGGGAAAAATAAAACATAGAAAAGGGGTGAGCTCAAATGCCCAGTAAGGATAACAATATAGCGGAAACTTTCATCAATAAGAATAAACATTTAAGGAAATGTATAACTAAAACAAAAGCCTTTTAAACATGAACTTTCAACATGGTATGGCATAAATAAAATGAAATAATGCCATTTACTTATTCACATGCATATTCTACTAATCGAATAATCACATGCAAAAATCAATAACCACTTTCATAATGTTGGAATGCATAATGCTAAACGTTAATTTCTTTGTCTAGGCCTCATCCCAAGACCTAGGGGTTACTTCTAAATGGAACCCAACCCGGAGTGCCTCTAATAACCGGACACCAACCCGGAGTGCCTCTAATAACCGGACACCAACCCGGAGTGCCTCTAATAACCGGACACCAACCCGGAGGGCATACTTTTACCAGTCCCGAACCTGGAGGGCTTACTTTAACCAGTCCCCAACCTGGAGGGCTTACTTTAACCAGTCCCCAACCTGGAGGGCTTACTTTTACCGGTCCCCAACCCGGAACATACTTGTTTAGCACATTCATCTGAAGAAAAGTTTGAAATATAACATAAACATTCGGATTAAAACTAGCATACGAAATGTCAATAGTTTCACCATAAACTATGAATGGTATAAAATAGCACATCCACAGTCAAACATATCACAAAACCTTCAATACAATATAGAAGTTTTGTATTATAATAAATCAACTTCAAATAAGCGTAAAATCCATTAAAGGATGTTGACATAGATGAAATCAAAACACTTTTTAGAGAAATATCTCTTTCTATTTTTGAAATCATTTATGAGCCATATAAAATAAAACATTTTCTTGAAAATATTCTTGTAAACTTGTAAGGAAACCTTTGACGATTTTATAACGGCGGAAAATAACCGCACCCGCCGTATAAGTAAAAAAAACATTCTTATCTTAATTCTGTCGAAAAGGTCAAAAAGGACCTTGTTTTGAAAACGACGGAAAGATTCCTTTATAAACCTCTTGCAAAAAGTCAAACAGGGGTATAAATGAATTTAACTCACATTCTTGTAAATAATAAATATGTTTTGAAATACATTTCGAAGAAACATGGATGTGGATGATAAAGAAATCCCAGTAGATTATTACGTATAAACAACCTCGGATAATGAAGATATTGTGAAATAACCCTTACCAATTTGGTAACTTATGAAACATACAACCCATGAAAGAGGTATCATACAATGAATATGTAAATACACATAAATTAGAGTGTATTACACAAAGAATATAATTATGGTCAGTACATACACCACACAAAAGGTGATGGTGGCAATATGGCATGAATCTCACGGAAATAAGGAGTGAGATGAAAACCCCTTACCTTGTACTTTTCCTTGGTTGGGGTAGGTTAACCTCCTGTATAATGGTGAAATAATTGTTATTAAATTATACAAGAATCATATATATTAATATGATATCATATATGATCTTTTAACATTGATTTGTTAATAATATCTTAGAATTATCGTCGTTTCGGGTGTTAACTTACTCATTTTCTTTTATATTTTTTGTTACATAAGCCATGTTTGTTGTATCTTATTCATATCCATAATGATATCAAGTCCTTAAACATCATTTTTAAATCATCAAATGATAATTATACTTGAATGTATACGATGAAGAATGAATCTCATCGCGTTCGTGGAGACGGTAGTCCGTACGTACGCACGAGCGACAATATCATTCTTTTGATATTAAAATAATATATAAATGGATGGTATATCATATATACAGAATCATTAACATGTTATATTTATTATTTACATGAGTTACACATCATAATTATACCCATCCAAATAATAATATATTGAATAACAATTACACCACGACGTGGAGACGGTAAGTTGTACGTACGCACGTATGGTGACATGTTATTAAAAGGGTGGATAGAATACTGAATATGGTTGTACCATATTTATAATAACATCACAGTATATGTGAAATACTGGAGTTATTATTTTAGAATGGTAAGAACAAAGGAAGAAGAAGTGGAAGAAGAAATGAACTTAGAAAAGGGTGGTGAAATCATTACCTCTTCTTCGGGTTCTTCCTTTTGATTTGATCAAAAGGGCTCCTTAGGTTGGCTTTCTGATCTAAATAAGGCCTCTAGGTTGTATTGAGGGATGTTGGGAGAGTATTTGGGCAGATTTTGGCCGAACCAAAAGGCTTTAGAGGTGTGAAGAAATGAGAAGGAGGAGTGCCCTTTTATAAGAGGGGTGATGGGGACCTTTGGAAAAGCTAGAAATATTAGTTTATAATAAATTCATATTCGGTTTCCAAAGGCTCCAAAGTTGACTATTCAAAGGCTGAGGTGGGGATAGGTCGAAAACAACTCATCCAATAGAATTTAGACAGGTTTGGGTACTTATATTAACCTTATCTTTAAGTATTAACTCTAAGTTAATTAGTTTCACTTTTACAATGTCTCTTTGTATTTTTATATAATATGGTTAATAAACTTACTATATACATCCAAGATACCCCCAAGTGGTACATTAATGATGAACCAGTCATGATATAAGTCTCTTGGCCGAACCATAGATTTTTAGGAATTTAATATCAATTAATAATATAATATTTGTTTTAAGAACTCTTTTATGTCAATTTTGACACTATTCAATAGTTGATTTTTGTGAAACTCATAACAGATTGATTACTTCGAACAAAGTCAATTACATCAATCCTAATATATCATATTATCCTAGAAAATTAGTTTAATTCATTAAAAGTTTCATATTATATTTATTTGGGTATTTTTAATATCAATTATTTTGATTTTTCACTATTATAGTAATTACTGCATCATCATTGTGTCATAAATAAAATACATTATTTAATGTCTAAAAATTATAAATAAAATATCATTATGTAGGAAATCGTTTTAGCTTTCTAATTAATATTTATAATCTAAAATCCAACATATATAACCCTATGTAACAATTGTTTTGATAAAAGATATATGCTTGTGTCATTTTTGTATTCATTTTAACTTAATTAAAATAAAGTGTCATTATCACTTACAAGTGGATCCATGGGGTCCCAAAATAGACCCAAAGATGCCCATGGTCGACCATGTATCAACAAATAGGGTTAAGACACGTTTTAGGGTAATTTAGTATTATTATAATATTAGTTTTTAACCCTTATTTACCGGATTTACCCTTAACCATGGTAAATAAAATATTTACCGCAGTAATTATTCAAAATGTCTAAAAATAAAAGTTACCTATTTACACAATTTGAACATCCTGATTCCAAATATGGAATCCATTTTCCTAAATTCAAAACACAGAAGTGGCAGAAATTAATTTAAAATTAATTCCTGTTGTCAAAACAAAAAGCGTGTTTTTAAGAGATAATAACTATCAAAAGATTGACACTCGTTTATGTTCGGTTTAATTGTAAAATAATGTCCAATGACCAACATTATATTAAATGGTAAAAATATATTCTAAATATACTTTAAAACCACTCAAATTCATAATTTATCACTATTAATTATTTTGATTAAAAAAGTTGTTTTTAATTAAAACTTAGTAATTTTCACTATTCATCAAAATATGAAAGTTATCCGAAATGTACCAAAATTTCACCTTAGGCTAAATTCGATATTCCGAATCCAAAAATGAAGTCCATTTTCAAATATAAAATATATATAATTTCAAAAAGTAGGTATTACTATTCATAACGGCTAGTTTGATTAGTTATGGTGTGTTAGAACTCGAGGTTGCGTACAACACACGCTATCGCATTATTTGAAGGGAAACGTACCGTGGAAGCTTGGGGTGTTTCATTTTAAATTTTTAATGTACCCATTTAGTCAAAAAGATTAAAATATTATATTTAAAAAGGTTTCACTATTAGAAGTTGATAAAAGTGAAATACTGAAAATGAATCTGTTCTTGCATTATGACTAAGAAACTCATAATAGGGATTCTAAAATTATAAGGATTATATAAAGTTCAAAATGTAGTTAATACTATTCATGACCTCTTTTAATGGTGTGATTGAACTCGGTGTTGCGTGCAGTGCAAGTTATTGAATTATTTTGAAGAAATAACACATTATGAATTCTTGGGGTGTTACAATAGGGAGTGCACCACCTCAGATTCGTCCTCATTGGGCATTCTGACTCGTCTCTATGGGACCATAGCCGTCTCCATGCGACACACCAATCTGATCCGTCTCTATGGGACGTTCTGATCACCCCCATCCGTCTCCGCTGGACGTTAAACTCGCGGCATACCCTGTGTTGAACACGGGAAGCTGAGGAAAACCTCAGATACATGTCAATGACATGTAACCCCCCGCGCTCGATGTGGGATGCCTCGGGCTTCCACGCCCTCGATAAGCCTTGTGATCGAGGATAACGGACAGACACGCCAGGTACCCCAGCATCCAGACACGCTACTGATGCCTCAAACGTGATTACTCCCCTGACCGAAGGTTGCTGCCCTAACTGGACCCTTTGGAATGTCCCGACAGAAGAAGTGTAATTAACCGGCGTCCATGGAAACATGACACCGGGAAGAGTTTCACGAACTACGTATTAAATCTATAAGGGAGACCCGGACTAGGTGACGAGTTCTGAGGAGGAATCCACAGGAGGAAGAACCGATATCCCATCATCCCGTTTCGATCAAGGAGCAGACGTACCTAAATAAGGGACGAATGCCGCCCGCCTTTGGAAAGTGGGAATGCGGGGCAACAAAGCCGCACGTCCCCCTCCCCCGCGGACGGATGCGCGCGCGCCCCGGCGAAAGCGTCGGAAACAGAAATGGTGAACCCGACGTGAAATTCTTCTCCTCAGCATGGAGATTAGTAGCGTTCGAGACACCAGTAGATTGACGTGTCACCGGATTCAGATATCCGTTGCCTGGTCCCGCCAAGTAAATGGCGGGCCTGTCGTGGAACTCACCAGAAGTCGGGGTAGTAGAACGTGGGGCGCTCCGCTCCGCAGCGTGTTGGCGTGGATCCTTCTCACAGACATGGAGGATGGAAGAACGCTGGGGCACCGGCTGTCAATCCTTTTCCTCTCAGTACTGATGAGTTGATCCCTTCGTTTGCCAGGAACCAGGTTGCTATTTCAGAGATGCGGTCACCATCCACTCCTCGCCCGCGCAGGGGTAGGGGCAACACCACTACCGCCACGACGGCTGCCACGTCACGGGATGCGGGACGTCCACGTCCCCTTTCCCCATCAGAGGTCATCCAACGAAGGGTGATCAACAGCCTCGTGCGCAGGTATGAGGAACAAGGGGTCATCCCGACCAGGGATATGGCCCGTTTGGACCTAGAGGCTTCCAGGCCCCGCCGTCAACGCCGCCCTAACAGGCCGCGCAGGGAGCCCCCGCTCCCCACCTCGACATTCAACCGTTTCAGGAGCCTATCCCCAGAACGCCTTGACGACTCTTCGCCTTACGCTGAAGAGGCAAGCGCGGTCCGGCTCAGCCCGCTCAGGGCCCCGACCCAGGACCCCCAGGCGAGAGCTCCCGTCCGGCCACGTCAGCGCCGCCGTCCGGCCCCACAGGAAGAACAGGCAGACTATGTCCCTGCACCACCTGCACCAGCCCGCCTGACCCGACGTCAGCGCCGGGCCCGGGCTGAGGACGCTCGCCTAGCCGTGTCCACAGCGACAGCTATAGTGGCCCGAGCCACCACCGACGTACATTATGAAGCCCCCGCCTACATTGAGTAGGGGAACCCCTTCGCCCAACCAAGATTGAGACCCCAGCCACCCCATGGGCAGGCCGGGTTGACTCTCCGGGTTGCAGGCCCCAGTGATGATCATCGCGAGCTAACCCGCGGTGATGCCACCCCGTACGGGGGTCCTCCCCGTTCCACTACTCCACAGAGCGTGGGCCTTCCCCGCTCCGAGGTTCGTCGTGGAGGCATGCCTCGTGTTGCCCCCATCCTGCAGGAAGACCTGCCCCGGGGCAGTGATGCTCAGCGCGGAAACATTTCCCGCGCCCGCTGTACAGGGTATGAAGTCCATCCTTCTGAAGGCACCGTCCATCCAGTCCTTCGACGTGGGGCCCCCCCTACGTCCTCTCTGCGACTGGCGAATATCCTCCTCGCCCCAGCAACTCAAGGAGTGAAGGTCAGCCTCGCTCCACTCGCATCGACCATGGAGGCCTTCCCCATGCTCCTGCCGGTTCCAACAGAGGCCCCGCCCACGTGGGTACTGTTCATGGAGGTCCTCCCCATGTACCCTTTGATATTTGCCCTGGTGCCCCCGGCACCCCGGCTGTCTCAAGTGGGGGCCCTCTCCGCCACGGCGCTAGTGCCGCCCCAGGGCTGCCTGATAGGGGTCAACCCTATCCCGAAGAGCCACCCAGGGGCAGAAGAGTGGGTCGTCGCCGCCACAAGAAGAATCCTGGGAAGGCCCAGGGGGGGATCAAACCTGCCCGCTTCTCCGATTCGGAAGCGGAATGCGATTCAGCGATGGAACCTTCTCCCAGCTCCTCCGTATCAAGGACTGGGGCAGGAACCAGATGCATCAGCCTCGTTCTCCCGGAATTTGAGGTCCACCGGATTCCCGTCTCTCTCCGCAGGTACATCCAGGAGGAAGAAATCCTGGGAATTCCGCAGGTTTCGACCACGCAGTCACCGCCACCGTCACCCGAAGCGCCCTCTACCTCTACTCGGGATCCCGAGGAGCTGTTTTGGGGGTCAACGGTGGTAGAGCCACGACATGACCGGACACCGGTAACGGCAATTCCCGTACCTGAAGCAGTGGCTGTTAGCCCGTCCTATCGTGACATTGTGGTCAGGTCACCTCGCTCTTCAGAGGATGGCCCAGAGTACGGTGGCCAGTCTGCTCGCTTGCCGTATTCTCCACCGCCGAGTTTGCTATCCCAGAGGTCTGCCTCGGTACCGCTACCGGTCCCTCAGCCACCCCCGGTTGATGAGTGGGGAAATGTAGGGCCGAACCCCGAGGATGAACCCAGGAGCTTCTGGAGTATTCTTGCAGCGGACTACTTCCCAGAGAAGTTTTGGCCCACGGCGGCACTGAATTTCCGCGTGCCCGAGTCGCTTACCCCTGAAGAAGTGGGATGCTTTTGTCGGACCCTGTGGGCGACGCACTTCCGCCTCCGTTGGGAACGGGTAGTGTACCCCAGGAGTCGAGAGCACTTAGATGAGATTGGCAAACAGTGCCGCCTAATTGATGCAGCGGCGCTCCTTGCGGCCCAGCACCCCGAGTCGCCCGGTCACCAGAGTGCCCTCCAACGAAAATGCGTCCAGAGTTTCAAGGCACTCCGCAAGATCGTCAGGGAAGCCACCCCCCATGTGCAAGTCCGTGGTTGGGGACGCTATGCCGCTCTCCTCTTCCACTCTATCCGACGACAGCCCGATTCGCTATGCGACATTGAGGATATGCCCTCAAGAGGGGTCACAGTCCACATGGCCGACGTTGTGGATAAGGAAGATGAGCTTGAGTTCCTTGACGGGGACTTACCATCCGAGGGCGTACCGCCACTACTCGACCCATCAGGGAAAGTCACCCGTCAGCAATGGAACCTGCTAGGCCTCCCCGTACCCACCGAGTCACTGGCACTCGGTCGAAGCACTGGCAAGGGTAAGGAGCATGTCGGGATAGTCAAGCACTTCGACCCGTCCGCCTCTGTGCAGAAAACGGACGAATACCCTGAGAAGGCCACGTTGCGCCAGCAACTTACTGAGCAGAAGAGGCTGGTCGACGAACTCTTGGCTGAACGCGCCGCAGAGCGACGACCCGACTATGGTAATCCCAGGCCGGGGCAGCAGGGGCAGGAACAATTTCCCCCCGGTGAGATGCCTCCGGGCAACCCTGATCATGCTACTGCCGCGGACAGGGCGGAAGCCGGAACGTACGGCAAGAGGGCGCGATACGTCTCGCCAAACCCCCCTGAGCGACGGGGCAATCTGAAGAACCCAACCCGGGTTCCCCCAGTCGCCCAACAGGTCGTCCAACCAGTCAACCCGCGAGCAGCAGAAGCCGTCTACCGTGTTGAAGAACCTGGCAATGCGCTTGTGGTTAGGGACCCCCGTCACGACAGGGACCCCCACCCGGAGGACCTTATTGCGGCACTCACAGCCCGCCTCGAGGCGTTGGAGACACGGCAGGTGGCTGTCCCACCGGATGGCAAGCCTTATCCCGCGTGGGTGGATGATATGCCCGCGCCTCCGTGTTTTGGGAACCCCACTTTCTCGCCTTTTAACGGGACAGGGGACCCACCCCAGCACTTGGCTCATTTCTCTTCCAGGTGTGGCCCCATGCTGGGGACCCCGGCTCAGCAAGAAGCCGCTAAGCTCCGATGTTTTGTACAGACGTTGGAAGGTCCGGCATTCGTCTGGTACAGCCAGCTCCCCATCGGATCAGTGACCGGTTGGGAGGATCTTCGCCGGCAGTTCTTGTACCAGTTCAGCTCCACCACGCGGAAGACCCGCATCACGGACCTCTTTAAGTGCAAACAGAGGCCTGATGAGCGGGTTGCAGACTTCATCGCCCGGTGGAAAGGACTTACGTATTCTCTCGATATGCCACTGACTCAGGAGAAATTACTGACGATGTGTGTGGGGAACGTAAAGACAGAGCTGGTACCCTCCTTGATTACCCAGAACTACCCTGGGGGTTCAGATATTTCTCGGATAAGGCCCAGCGCCTCGAGGAGGCCCTGCAACAGGCTAGTCAGGCACGTTTGCTGCCCCCTATGATCCCAGCCAGGAGGGCCGCCAGGGCTGAACCCGCCGCAGTGGCTCAAATAGAAGCCCCGAGGCAGCTGGAATTGTTATCGGCGGCACCACCCCCGCAACCCCGCAGAGGTCCTCCACCTCAAGCACAGGATCCTGCCCAGCAGCGGCCGCCTCAGAACTGACAGGTTCCCCCTCGCAACGCGCCACCGCCACCTAGGCGAGACAACCAGGCGCCGCCCCCTCGGCAGGCCCCTCCGGTCGCTCGACAGGACCAGGCCCCCAGGGCTCCTTACCCGGAAAGAAAGTACCATACCTATTCGTTTAACGAAAATCAGGTCCCTGGTTACTTCCGAAGTGCTCTAGAGCAAAGGATCGTGCGTCTGCCTGAGTGCAGGAGGCCGGCAGAGGCGCATCTCACTGATCACCCCAACTACTGCCCTTATCATCGGATCCTGGGGCACACCCTCAAGCAATGCTATGTGTTTAAAGACTGGCTTCAGGACCAGATCAACAACAACATAGTCAAGTTGGGCCCAGTGCCAGCGCAGGTGGTAGGCGTCTTTGCGGGATCAGAAATCGGCAGTGACAGCGAGGGTGAGTGGCAGCAGGTCCCTAGCCGCGGGTCCCAGAAATACGACAACTGGATGGCTCGAAAAACTGTCGTCCGTTCCCAGGGTATCATCCGGGCACGCCTGAAGCAGTCGGAACCTTCAGAAGAAGTAGTTGGCGCCTCAACATCGTCTTCACAGTCGACCTCTGCCCAAAAACGCAAGCAGCGGCGACGCAAGAAGAAGCAACGTGCACCGCCAGTGCCGTCGTCATCCCACACTCTCGGCGACTTTATGCCTCCCAAAATGGGCATTCCCCCCAGAATCCGCCCAGCGGTGGATGACTCTTCGAGTGACAGTCAAGGGTACGCTTCGGTTAACACCGTGGAGCTGGTAAAGCCCTATATGACCCCCGACGAGGGGGAACCCCAGGCAGACCGCCCCAATGTTTCCAGCCGACGTCAACGTCAGCGGAATCGCAATCGCGCCGGTCACCGAGGTATGTCAGCAGGCACTTGTGACCAAGCCGTGCACGCTACCGAGACCAGGCAGCAGGCTCAGCGCAGATCTCAGCACGCGCAGACCCATCCAGCACCCTTGGCTCTACCTCCACCGTCGTTCGTGTTACTGGATCAGGGAGAACCGCCTCGTTCGTATCACAGCCAGTCTCGCCCGGCGACGGGCCAGCCCCCGCTGTTCGATCTTAGCCCGGCGACTACTCTCTAGGCTTCTACTAGCAGGCAGCAGGATGTACCCAGTGCTAGCCGACCGCCAGTTCAACCGGCACGACCCGCTATGCCTCCAAATACCGAAAAACCCCCTGTAAGCAGAGGTTCGCGTTTGGCACGCAAGTATGATGTCCTAAAGCACCTAGCCGGCATTTCGGCGTGGCTTTCCATCCTTGAGGCCCTGCGCTTGTCATCCGAGATGCGCGAGGCACTTGTCGAGGCCCTAAAGAGCCCCCTCCAGTTCGAGACGGAAGTGCCAGCCGCGGAGGCCGTCCATACCGAGGCGATTGAAAACGCCGAATGTCAGGCGGTTATCTCGTTCTCTGGTGAAGATGAAGACCCTCCTATACAGGGGCACATTCGCCCACTGTATATCACTGGCCACTTTAACGGTGTGGAAGTCCGTCGCTGCCTCGTTGACACGGGTTCTGGAATCAATCTAATTCCGACCCGAACGCTGCGAAAGCTAGGTTTGTCCGAAGGTGATTTGACTCCCTCTGACCTCAGGATTCAGGGGTACGACAGGACAGAGCAAACCCCGGTCGGCAAGATCCGTCTGAAGACCCAGTTCGGTGGCTTAATTGCCAGCACCGAGTTCATGGTTGTTTCTCAGGATACCGCCTACAACGCATTGATGGGCAGGCCATGGCTCCATCTGCATGCAGCGGTTCCCTCGTCGTATCACCAGTGCCTTAAGTACTCGCTCAACGGTCGAGTAGGCGTGCTCCAAGGAGATGCGTCCCCTTTCGCTTCTTGTGAGGCCCGCTATCTGGATGCGGGTTATTACAAAAGTAAGGACAAGCAGATCCTGGTCAGCGAGGATGAGCCCGCCCCAATCACAAGTGATCCCTGGGCTAGCATGGACGACGCCTACATCCTCCCGATCCACCGGTTGGAGGCCACGACCCCCGACATGGGACAATGTTTCGTTGTTTCGAGTACGCAAGGAAGGCATGTTCCCGCGTCCAACCGACGGCGGAAAATCACCTCGTACTCCTACATCAACCAGGCTCGGGTCATCCCGGAATCTCCTACCCATGTACGGTACTGGGACGTCAAGCTCATGACAACGGCGGTGCGCCATACGTGTCTATTTCGCCGGGCTGGAATCAACCGACTCTGGCCGACACGTCACCACTACTTTGATATCATCAAGCGTGGCCCCTTAGGCCGAAGGCCGGATGGGATAGGGTCAAATGAATTCATTGCTATGGTCTCCACGACGAGTGAGTCTCCTGATGTGATGACCGCTGCTGCCCAGGCCGGCACCAGCTGCCCCTCGGGTTTTGAGAGCCCAGAAGTACCTTCTGTCACGGGAAATCCCCCCACGGCTGGGGAGGAAGACTTGGAGGATGCTCCCCCAGCCTTTGAAGAAGGCGTCTCTACCACGGTCGATGAGCTGGTACAGGTGAACCTTGGTAGCGAGGCAGATCCAAGACCCACATTAATCAGTGCGGCCATGTCCCTCGAGGAGCGGCAGCAGTATGTAGACTTCCTCAAACAGCACCGCGATGTGTTTGCCTGGAGTTACGATGAGATGCCAGGGCTGGATCCCCAAGTGGTCGTCCACCGTCTGGGCCTCCCAGTAAAACATCGTGGGTTTAAGCAGCCTCCCAGGAAAATGCACCATTCCCATGGCGCTATGGTTGAGGCCGAAGTTGATAAGCTAATCAAGGCCAACTTCGTCAAAGAGGTCCAGTACCCCAAATGGCTCGCCAACATTGTGCCAGTCAGGAAGAAAAATGGGCAGATTAGAGTCTGCATCGACTTCCGCGATCTCAATCGCCACTGCCCAAAGGATGACTTCCCACTCCCGGTGACGGAGCTGTTGATTGACGCCACGGCCGGGTTCCAAGCCCTCTCTTTCATGGATGGGTATTCCGGGTATAACCAGATCCGGATGGCCCCCGAAGATGAGGAGTCCACTGCCTTCAGGGCTCCCCAGGGTACCTTTTTCTACCGGGTAATGCCATTCGGTTTGAAAAATGCAGGTGCCACTTATCAGAGGGCCATGCATCGCATATTCAAACCGATCCTCGGGACATTGGTGGAGTGCTACGTGGATGACCTTGTAGTCAAATCATATCAGCGCTAGGACCATCTCAAAGACCTTGAGAAAGTGTTCGGTTTCCTCCGTTCCCGTCACCTGAAGATGAACCCACTGAAGTGTGCCTTCGGAGTCACCTCCGGGAAGTTTCTGGGCTTTGTTGTCAGATACCGAGGTATCGAGATCGGCCCGGAGAAGATCAAGGCCATCAGCCAAATGCCTCCCCCGAGCAACATTCGGGAGCTTCGAGGCCTGCAAGGTCACATAGCCTATATACGCCGATTCATTGCGAACCTGGCCGGCAAGTGTAAGCCCTTTACTCGGCTCATGAAGAAAGGCGCTGCCTACGAATGGGATGAGGAGTGTCGGATCGCCTTCGAGGAAATCAAGCAGTATCTGCTCCAACCTCCGGTCTTGATTCCACCCGTCTCTGGAAAGCCGCTGGTCCTTTACGTGACCGCCCTGGAGGGATCCCTCGGCGCGCTGCTCGCCCAGAAGAATAACGAGGGTACTGAGAACAGTCTCTACTATCTCAGTCGCATGCTTCTCGATACGGAGGTCAGATATTCCCTTATCGAAAAGAGCTGCCTTGCGCTCGTCTTCGCCGTGCAGAAGTTGCGACACTACTTGCAACACCACGAGATGCAATTGATCTCTCGGGTGGATCCGCTGAAGTACATCCTGAACCGACCCATGCTGACTGGCCGGCTAGCACGGTGGGCGGTGATTCTCCAGCAGTTTGACATCAGGTTTGTGCCTCAGAAGGCCGTTAAGGGACAGGCATTGGCAGACTTTTTAGCTGCCCATCCAACCTCCGCAGATCAATCCCTGGACCTGGATTTCCCCGACGAGACGATCCTCTCGGTCGATCACGCTGTCCCGTGTTGGAAAATCCATTTCGACGGCGCCTCCCGGAGCCCCACTGGTAGAAGGCTCAACGACCCCAAGCTCAACAGAGTGGGTCTGGGTATTGTTTTCATCACCCCGGCGCAAGCCGTCCTGCCGTACTCCTTCCTGTTGTCAGAAGGTTGTACGAACAACGAGGCAGAGTACCAAGCTCTCATCACCGGCCTCGAGTTGGCCCTTGAGATCCATGTACCCCATCTACATGTGAAGGGAGATTCTGAGCTGGTAATCAAACAGGTTAATGGCGACTACGTCGTCAGGAAGCCAGAGCTTGCACCGTTGCTGGAGTACACCCTCCTCCTAATGGCCCAGTTCTCTTCTCGGCCAGAGGTTACCCATGTCCCGCGGTCGCAGAACGGCCAAGCGGACGCCCTAGCTGGCTTAGCCGCATCGCTCGCAGAACCCGAGCAAGATGATTTGGTCATACACGTGGCCCACCGGAGAGTCATTGCTCCCGTCACCCAAGAGGACCGTGATAGCCTACGGGTAAGTCATCTCACCGCCGGACCCTCCGTATCGGGAGTCCCGGGTTCGTTAGACGCGGTGGTTGAAACGACCCCCGATTGGAGAGCACCTTTTGTCGATTATCTCCAAAATGGCCAGCTCCCGGACAACCGGGCCGAGCGCGAGCGAATCCGACGCCGCGCACTTCAATTTACCCTCCAGAGCGGCCCCAGTCTTGAGCAGACCCTCTATAAACGGAGTTTTGATGGTGTCCTCCTCCGTTGCATCCAAGGAGTAGAGATACCTCAAGTTATGCAAGAAGTTCACGCCGGTTCCTGTGGCGCCCATCAAGCTGGGCCGAAGCTCTCCCATCAAATCCGGAGGCTAGGGTACTTCTGGCCCTCCATGATCCACGATTGTATTGGATACGCCAAGAGATGCCACGCGTGCCAAGTGCACGCCAACTTCTTGCATCGGCCGCCATAACCCCTCCACCCCACCAGGTACTCTTGGCCATTTGCGGTATGGGGGCTCGATGTAGTGGGACCATATCCGCCGGCAACAGCCGGCCAGTGTAGGTTCATCCTGACTGCTACAGATTTCTTTTCCAAGTGGGCAGAAGCAGTTCCGCTCAAAGAGGTCAAGGCCCGTTCCTTCGTTGACTTTGTGAGCTCCAACATCATCCACCGGTTTGGGGTCCCTCACGCCGTCCTCACTGACAACGGCACCAACTTCTGAGCAGCTGAATTGAAGAAATTATACGCTAAGTACGACATCCGGTCAAACCATACCTCCCGTTACCACGCACAGGCGAATGGACAGATCGAGGCATTCAACAAGACCCTCTCTAACATTCTGCAGAATATGGTTGGTCAGAACAAGAAGAGTTGGCCGGACAAGCTCCCCAACGCCCTTTGGGCTTACCGGACGACGACTCGCAACTCTACCCAGGTGACCCCATATTCCCTGGTGTATGGAGCTGAGGCCGTCCTACCCATTGAGATCCAGCTGTCGTCGCTACGCACGGCAGTTTATGATCACCAGACATCAGATGAGGTAGCCGAGATCCGTCTAGCTGAGTTAGAGGCACTGGACGAGAACCGGCTTCGTGCCCTGCACAATCTGGAAAGGCATCAGGACAAGATGGCAAGAGTTTTTGACAAGAAGGTTCGTCTCCGCTCTTTTCTACAGGGTGACCTGGTGCTGGCCCTGCGAGCGCCAATGATTCCTGGAAGGAAACCGCCCAAGTTAGAACCCAAATGGGAAGGGCCTTATATCATCCATAAGGTTTACCCCAATGGAGCATATTCCTTGGTGACCACAGATGGAGAGTGTGTAACCCCTCCCACCAATGCCAGATTCCTCAAGCGATACTTTGCCTAGGGCAAAAGTGGTCCTGCATGACCCAAAACTGCGAGAGGGTCCTGCATGACCCTAAACTGCGAGAGGGTCCTGCATGACCCTAAACTGCGAGAGGGTCCTGCACGACATTAAACTGCATTGGTCCTGCACGACCCCAAACTGCGACTTGGTCCCGCATGACCCTAAACTGTATCTCCGTCCTTACTGCAAGACGTTAAACTGCAAGTCAGTCAGTTCTTCCTGACCGAGGCCCAGCCTCAGGCCCCTCGGCCTCTTTGGGCCCCTGGCCCCGTCTCCACCGAGGTCTGGCCCCAGGCCCCCCTCGTTTCTCTCCGACTTACCCTCTTACGGGATCGTACGGTACAGTGTAGGACTACGTTCTCACGTTGGGATCATGTACCATGCCGCACACATCCCCGAACGAGATGCCCCTCTTCCCGCATGACGTTAAACTGCATGTCAAGAACTACGTACGGCTTGATTCCCATCTTTATGGGATACGTAGGAACGCTCGGACGCCTTGTCTCGAGCCCAACCCAAGCTTCTTTCTTCCACTATTCCCCCTGGGAATGGTCTCCTTGGAGGATCTTTGTGTAGCAGGGCGTCGGCTTTCTTGGCCCCGCTCATGTAACCCCACTCACGCAAAGATTGTAAAGGTCGCACCATGCGCCCACTCCCGTTCTTCTACCCCACCACGTCCTCACCGCATGACGCTAAACTGCATGGCCTTCAAGAACTACGTATGGCTTGATTCTCATCCTTATGAGATACGTAGGAACGCCCGAACATTTCGTCCGTTGGCCCAGCCCAAAAGCCAAAATCTTCCCCTCGGGTCAAGACACGGCAGGGTGCACACTTTTGCTCCGACCCACATCGAGCAAGCCTCGACCCGGCTGCACATTCCCCCCTAGAGGTGTTTTCCCCTTTCGTGGATGGATTCACACCCGGAGGGGCCCCCAAGAACGGCCTGGATACAAAGCCCAAGGGCTCTCCTACCGATACGGGCCAACGCCCCCGAGGGTTTCTCAGGCAACAAATCGAAACAAGTCCCGCGTTGCGAATTTGGTCAGCGGTCGTCGCTCATTTGTTGCCCCCATGCGGGTCACCATAGGAACGCTGTGTTTCGAATATGGTCAACAGTGATTCATTTTGCCCCATCCTGAGGTGACAAACTTCTCCCAGGTGGTGCTAGTGATCGGGTCCACAGCCCAGGATTCCTCACCCGGAGCGTACGGTGTGGTGTAGGACTACGTCCTCATTCACGTCGGGATCATGTACCATGTCGTACGACTCCACTTCCGAGGCTCAGCCTCAGGCCCCTTGGCCTCCTTGGGCCCCTGGCCCCCCGTCCTCATGTAAGACGTTAAACTACAAACCAGTCAGTTCTTCCTGACCGAGGCTCAGCCCCAGGCCCCTCGTCCTTTCCAGGCCGCGGCCCAGGACCTATCTTATAGGATTGTACGGCATGGCGTAGGGCTATGTCCTCATTAACGTCAGTTTTTCGCCATACTGTACACCTTTCTTAGGGATATGTTATTCCCCTCCTCGTCCGGTATGACGTTAAACTACATTTCAAGAACTACGTGTGGCTTGATTCCCATCCTGATGGGATACGTAGGACCACCTGGATGTCCAAGATCTGGGTCCAGCCCCATCTCTCGGGAATCCTCATCCCATCTTGGCCCCTTGGCCCATCCTCCCTCCATGAGGGGATCATATGGTGCGGTGTGGGATTATGTCCTCATCCACGACGGTCTCGTGATGACCACGCCATGCTCCCACCCCCTGCTGAGTTGTTTCGTCGATCCCTCTTTTTCGGCGGTTCTCCAATGTGCTTAAGAGTACTCTGGTTCATTACCTGGAATGCCATGCTTTACTCGGACACGTCCGCACCCGCTTTCCAGGCTTTGCGTATCCCCGCATCAGGGCTTTCACCATCTTTCACACCCGGAGGGACCCCCAAGAACGGCCTGGATACAAAGCCCAAGGGCTCTCCTACCGATACGGGCCAACGCCCCCCAGGGATTCGGAAAACAAATCGATAAAATCCCGCGTTGCGAATATGGTCAGCGGTCGATGCTCGTTTGTCGTTCCCACCTCAGGCTAACGTGATACAGATGCTGTGTTTCTGTCATGGATAACAGTTTTCCTCTGTCGCCACGCCAACCCGTTAAGCCCAAATGCCGGGTACACAATTCACACCCTTCATCACTTCATCGTGTCCAAGTAGGGTCTCGGGATTCTTGGTACTTTTCCCCCGTACACGTCCGCGCATTGGGAGAACAAGCTACATCAAAGGTGTCCTTCGGAACTTTCTGCTGACTCCCCGTTAATGGATACCCCAGGTATTGCAATGAGGATGCCCCCCTTGTTTCCCACACCGAGTTTATCTCACGTGGGCTTAGGGATTGGGCTGACATCTGTGCTTACTCGGGAGTTGTCACCATCCACGGTCCGAGCTCTAAGACCATAAACTAAGACTCTCATCTGGAACTACGTTCAAGACCCCTTGTCTTTGGACCCAGCTTGAGTTCAGCAAATTTACCTCTCTAATCCTCTCTTCAGGACCCTGATCACAGGACTGCGTGTCGCAGTGTAGGACTACGTCCTCATTCACATCGGGTTTGCAACAACTGCACCACACACGCCCCCATTCTGAGATTCAGTCCTCCTGTTCTGTCCTGCATGATGTTAAAAGGCACATTTCAGAACTACGTATGGCTTGATTCCCATCCTAATGGGATATGTAGGACCACCCGAGTGTCTAAGATTCGGGTCCAGCCCCACCTCTGGGAGATCTCCTGATTTCCCGGTCACCTAGGCCACTTGGTCCATCCCTCTCCAGCGGGGGGTGTGCAGGTATAATACAAGGTTTTGGGCACCATGCCCCCCTTCCCCTGGGGATCTGCCATCTCTCGATCACCCTCAAGGTTGAGTCCCTTGGCTCCCTGCAGTGGTTCACCCATGTTTTAAGAGCACTCTAGTCTAGCACCAAGAGTGTCAGATTCAACTTGGTCAAGTTCCTTCCACTTGTCAAGCTTCGTGTTCCCCTCTATTCGGACTTCCATCATCTTTCACACCCAGAGGGACCCCCAAGAACGGCCTGGATACTACACCCAAGGGCTCTCCTACCGATACGGGCCAATGCCCTTCAGGGTTACGGACGACAAATCGATAAAATCCCGCGTTTCGAATATGGTCAGCGGTCGATGCTCGTTTTGATTAGTCCTCATTTCATGCTAACGCGACAGGATGCTGTGTTGCGAACATGGTCAGCAGTAATCCTCTGTCGTCATGCCAACCCCTTCAGTCCTTGAATGTTGGTTGCATGATTCACATCATTTTCCACCCCATCATGTCCAGTTGAAATCTCGACACTTTTGGCGCTATCCCTCAGTGCACCTTTGCATGATAGGGGGACAAAGCTGCAATCTGGCGTCCTTTGGGACTCCCATGGTCCGAGCTCTAAGACCATAAACTAAAACCCATTCGGGACTACGTTCAAATTCCCATCCTCATGGGACACGTAGGACCGCCCAGACGCCCTATCTCCGGGTACAACCCATTCAGGAAGCCAGTCTCTCTCCCTGTTTCCCCTCTGTATAGGCCCCTCGGCCTAAGGTTTCACCCTCCAAATGGCGTACAATCTGATGTGGGATCATGTCTCCATCAGTTGTGTTTTATAACACTACGCACATTTCCCGCCTAGCATCGTCTCTGCTACGTCTGCGCTGCATGACGATAAAATGCATGCTTGGTCCTATCATACGACCCTAAACTGTGACATTATCGTCCTGGCCGCACGACGAAAAACGGCACCGCATTGTGGTGACCTCACTGTAGAGGACATCACGTTGGGTACTGGCCACGCGCCATGCCATTTGTCAACGCCCATCACGGCTTGATTCTTGTGGCGACATCACGACCTACAGTTCTAGGCCTGTCGCTTCACAAAAAAAAAACCATTCACCTCAAAGAACAAACGAGATACATCAAATTCCGCCTCTTTTAGTGCAAGGGCCACGTCCGCAATTCCCCTTTCCCCTGGCACTGGTACCTTACCCTGCCACCTTCCAGAACTACGTATGGATTGATTCTCATCCTCATGAGATACGTAGGAGCGCCCGGGTACTTCCCCGCGGGCCCAGCCTAACCCTGGTGTTCGGTCCCTCGACTCGAGCTCATTCACGTCAGGATGTGATGTCATGCGTCCCCTGATCCCTTTTTCCAATCCATGGTCCGAGTTCTATGACCCTAAACTAAGATCTCCCCAAGGGAAAGGAATCTTCTCCCTCTCTCTAATACGTTTCGTTGACGTATTCGGATGTGTTTTGACAGAAAGCCCGAAGCATGGGATTTTCACAGGGATATTCCCCTCATCTCATGACCAAGCTTCGTGAGCTCGCTATTTGGATCCTCATCCTCTTCCACATCCAAAGGGACCCTCGGGCGATGTGGAGACTAAGCTTAAGGGCTCTCCATGAATGCTGGACCTAAGGGCCCTACACTCGTTTCGGGCCAACGTCCCCACGGATCTCTGACAACATTTGTGACACGGTCCCGTGTTTCGAACATGGTCAACGGTCGACCCTCATTTGTTTGTCCCCATTCTAGGCTAATGCGACAGGATGCTGTGTTGCGAACATGGTCAGCAGTAATCCTCCATCGTCACGCCGCCATCATTGTGATCTGAATCTCGAGCACCATGATTCACACATTTCCACTCTCACATGTTCAAGTGGAACTCCACCATACTCGGCTCCTTCTCTTCGCGCATCTAGGTGCGCTGAATGATCGTGTTAGTGTCATTAGGCCGGTAGTCACCGAGCATCCCTTTGCCCCAACCTGCCCCTCTCTGCGTCGGGAAATTCCCACCACTACTACTTGTTTCCCACACCGAGCACGACTCACGTGGGCTTAGTAGTTTTGGCTGGATGTGTACCAACACGGTTAGGCTGCTCCTCGTCCAGTACAACGTTAAACTGCGCTTCCAGAACTACGTGCGGCTTGATTCCCATCATCACGTGGGATACGTAGAGACGCCCAGGCATTTCTCCTAGGGTTCAGCCCCAGGAATCACAAAATCCTGTTCCTCCCCATTTCCAGCCCTCTGGCCTGACCCCCCGGGGAGAACTATGTAGCTACAATTTTACCCTGAACAAGTTCAGGATGCCCCCAGATCCCATTGGGAAGCGATAGATCCCCTCGCCAGAGAGGCCCTGTCCCAAAAAGGAATGATCCGTGATCAGGTCGATGCGCCCATCTGGCGTACTCCCTCCACGGTGGTGCAACTACCGAGGTGTTGGATTCTGTTTGAACAAACCACCACGCCATGTTCCACGCTTTGCGTGTCCCTTATTCAGACTCTCGTCCTCTTTCATGTCTGAAGGAACCCCCTAACGGCCTGGTCTTGTGCCGCATCGGCTCACCTACCGTTCTGGGCCAACGTTCCGGAAGACTGGTCATGTCTGGAAGGACCCCCTAACAGTATGGATGTCTGACCTATGGTCCACCAACTATCCTGGGCCAACGTTCTGAATGATTGATCGACAACAAATTGATAAAATCCCGCGTTGCGAATATGGTCAGCGGTCGATGCTCATTTGTTGTCCCCACTTCAGGCTAACACAGTAAGGATACCGTCTGTCCGCCACGGTTAGCGGTTATCCTTTATTGTCACGCCATCCCCGCAGTGTTCCGAATTTGGGCATCATGATTCACACCCCCCATTTTCATCTGTTTGAACCGATTCCAGCGCCCCTGGCGTTGCCTTGTCCGTGCATAAGATCACGTTGAAGAAACAGTGGTTCGGCTATCCTGGAAGTTCCTCCTCCGATCAAGCCTTCCCCATCTTTCGGGAATCTGGACTGGTTTGAGGGAATTGTCGTCAAACGTCCCGCAAACATTGCAGGGATGCAACAAGGCAATTCAACAGTGGAAATCGTGCGTGCTACGGAACTCAAAACAAAGAAGAAAGAAAGAGTTGAAGCACAAAAGTGTTAATAAAAGTTTCTTCGGGTTCGCTACAATACTCGGGGGTTGACTTCCCCCATGGATGGGTTGACTCTGTCAAAGGAGCGTTGCAGCTCCGCCACCCGTTGACTTGCGGCGTCCAAAGCCTGTTGCCGCTGATTCAACTCCCGCTCCTCTTCAGCAGCGGCGGGGCGTAATTCCTCAACCCTGGCCCTGGCCCTTTCCACCCCGGCCCGAACAGCAGCTATCCTTCCAGAGGTCTGCCCCATGTGCTCCTCAGCCTCTGCCAGCTGGGCCTTCAATTGTGAGACCAGCTCAGACTGCGCATCGAGAGTGGCTGAAAGCTCGTTGGCCCGGATCTGCATCTGTTGGACCTCGCCTTCAGCCTCCTGGAGCTTCCTAATGCTGGTCGCCTTCCTCCGCTGCCATCCCACGCTCAGCCCACGATCATGCTCCCGGATCTTCTCAGCCATGAGGTCTCGGATGAGCGCGTGAGGGCGTTGGGCATCCACTCCCCCGGCACACAGTTCGCGCAACCGTGAGCGGAGCCTATTCATTTCGGCCAGCCATTGCGCTTGGGGAGTGTCCCTGATAAAGCGCGTGATCAGCTTCCACGACCGGCGGCGGACTATGCTGCTGTCTTCCTCATCAGAGGCTGTTTCGTCCCAATCCGCGCGGTCGGCAGGCTCGTACACATGATATGCCTACAGGAATTCCTCAGCGGGATCCGCATCTGGTGTTGAGTCTGGTACGACACCTGATGCCGGCACAGGCACGACAGGACTGGGACTGACCGGTTGATCCTCTTCCTCGGAGTCCACCTCGATGATTTCAGGTATGACCCTGCTGGTGGTCCCGCCAGTGATGGTGTGCGCCGCAGTTGGAGGAGGTGAAGGGACTATCGTCACCATCACCGGCATGCCCCTGGGAGGGACGCCGCCAGACATCCCAACCAGCCTCGCCGCAGCATCCCACGCCAGTCGGAGAACTGTATGACAGAAAGAGACATAAAAGTTAGTCGACATGGCCCACGTGTGGCAACGAAGAGACCGGTGGAGGAGACTTACGAAGATCGACTTCTGAGCGCTGCTCCTGGGCCGGTACTGATGGGACTCCGAGACGAGGCCCCCCGTATACTGTTGGAAGGTCTGGAGATTTCAGAGGAGCCACCTCAGACCCCCTGGTCCCACCAGACGCGGAACTAGACGCAGCCATAGGCGCGGGTTCTGAAGGTCCCGCATCGTCACCCGCCAAGGAGCGAGAACGAGGCCTACAAACAAGTTCCTCCTGCATGACCCAAACATTGGTAAGAAGTCTGTAGGAATTCAAAAACAGATCGTAAGAAGAGAAGTTCGTAATGTTACCTCGAGAGCCTCCGCGAAGTCGTCGGATTCTGAGCTTCCGTCTCCGACCTCGCCCTCCTCCAGCGGGTCCCCCCCTCCAGCCTCATCCTCCCGAGAAGAATCCCCTGATTCCTCCGGCAAGGGGAAGCGCTCCCTCAGATCGGCAGCCGATGGCTGTGGAGGGACCGTCTGATTCAACAGTACCCTCACCCGGTCTGTCATTGGGCGAGGGACACCACTGGAGTGGATGTAATCCTCCAGCTCGTTCAAGTATTGCTCCGCCTCCGCCGGAGACACCATGAATCCAGCCCGGACTGGGCCTATGCCCGGCAGTCTCATCCCGAGGCGATTCAGGTGAGCCCACATCTCAGATGGGCTGAGGAATTGCCGGTTGACGTCCCAGACGTCCCAAGCTTCCGGAAAGACAGCATCTTCTGCCATGTCAATGTGACGTAGCCGCTTCCCCGGAGCCTGAGCGGATATCCGACGGAATCCCCTCGGTGGCCGCCCCTCCGGATGACCTTGCTCTCCCGGAACCACCGGATCCTCCACTGCTGCCATACCCTCGGCCGGTGCGGGTCTCTCTGCCACGGCAGCCCCGCTGCCACGGGCGGCCCTAGCTGCCCTCCAACCCCGACCCCAAGATAAAGGAGGCCCACCGTCACCAACCCGGATCGTTGGCTGCTTCAGCATCTCCCCGGGATAAGCGGCCTCCCAGCTAATGGCGTACTCCTTCACTAAGCCAAAGGCGGCGGTGGGTGGAGGCAATGTGATCTACATCTTTCCATCCTCACGTGTGAACATGAGCCACAGCTGCCTCATCACACACGGGTGCTCCTCGTGACGCACCTCCCAGTATACCTGCGGGGTCAGCCGCTGGAGGCACCGGAACTGCCTCGCAAAACGGTGTGGGGTGTACGGTTCACAGATCGGCTCACGATCTATCCGAGCCACCAAAACTCCACCTCGGAAGGCCAGGAGGTAAGCCCGATGCTCTTCCGTTCCCCGTCCATCATCAGTAAGCCTCCCCGTCGGCAGTGGAAAGGGATCAAAGTTGAACTCGTCCGCCCTCCACACCCTATTCAGCACCATCGGAACGGCCAGTTTGAATGGGAAGCTCCCAACTGCGTTCAGGATGGAAGGGCGAAAGTCTGATCCTGGCGGCGAAATGGGGTTTGGATACTCGTAAATCCCCCTGATATGCGCCACGATCCACCCATACAGGAGGTGGAAGGGCCCGCATATTCTTGGCGGCTTCTTTCCCTCGCTGATACGTCACAGCATTCTGTATAGCTTGGCGAGCATCGGGATCCCCAGGTTGATCCGCTGCCCCATGGCCAGCAATGATGCCATGATGAACGAGCTGGGCCATACCCCCATGCTTGTATCTCTCACCGGCAAGATCCACCCACAGATGAGAGTCGCGATGAACGCCGCCAGCCTGACTATTGGTTGTTGTTCGGTGTTGACGCTGAAACCCCAAGTCTTCCATTGGCTGTCCTCCAAAACCCGCCAATACGAGTGCCCCTTGCCCCGCTGGGCTGCCCTCGGACAAGTTCGAGGCCTTGGAGGGAACTCTCGATTCTCTGGAAAGTTCAGGAAACACTTGAACCACCTCTTGAAGTGGACGTCCCTCACGGCCTCCTTGTCCTCTCCAGGGACAAGCGCCATCAGCGCTGACGCCAGCCGTGGCATCTGCTCAGCATCCCCCCACACGCTGGCAACGGGGAGGAACTCGTCGTACATGGCCCCCAAGATCGGGACCCCAGAAACCTGGTGGACATCCCACAGGCTGATGCCCACCTCCCCGTGATGCAGATGAAAAGTGTTGGTCCTGGATGACCATCTACTCAGCAGTTCCGGCATCAGCTGCTTTGGCTGGTAAATGTGGAACTGGGAGGCCCATGCCGCCTCGTACAATCCCACTCTCCTCAGCTCAGCCTCGAACTCCTCGCAAGAGGCGCCTACCCAGTAGGCCCAGGCCCAGTCGTCGGTAAAATTGCCGCCCTGGCGCAGGTCCCACTCATCGGACCATCCCTTCTTCGGATCCTGCAGAGCCGCCTTCAGCATGGTGCGGTAGAGAGGAGGGGACGTCTCCGGTTGCAGTGGCCTCCCGTCAATGTCATTTACATGATTGTAGAGGCAATCAGAGGTAACGGGTGTGAAATCCTCCCGTGCATGACCATCGGCCGCCCTGAACCATTGGTGCTGGCATGGCGTGCTCCTGAACCAGCAAGCTGGTTCATCCCTTCCCGCCTCAGGGATGAAGACGTCATCCCTCAGCCCGAAGCCGTACAACGGCAGCTTTTTGCACTGTGGATAATCCTTCTGACCTTCCGACAGTAGATCTGTCAGAGAAGTGTGGTCTGAATGGCTGCGAACCATTTCCCCCAAGCCTGGACGGTTGGCCATCTCATCCCGGCGAGCAGCATCTGCGAGCACTCCCAGCACATCTTCTTGATGGGCCATCTTTAATGTCGACCCTTAGAAAAGTTTTTCCCCCTGGATCGCGAAGCTCGGCCGCGAAGCTCGACCGCGAAGTCGGATCGCGAAGATCGGTCGCGAGCCCAAGCCGCGAAGTCTGGCCAAGGCAGACAGAGGTTCGCTTAGCGCGGACGCGGAGTCGGAGACTCGCGGTTCGCCGCGAAGCTCGATTCGCGGAGTGCTGTCGCGGAGTACGCGGAGCGTCGCGAAATCGAGAGCACAAAAGGACAAGGAAGGCGCGTAAAGACAAAAGAACGCGGACCCCCTATTTATAGGCGACGTCCCCGGAGCATCGCGGCGCGCCTCACCCGCGTGAAGCATCGCGGCGCGTCCGGACCCGCGGCCCCGGCGAGCAGCGCGGGTCCTCCTTTGCGATGACACATCGCGAACCACTGACAGTTTTTGGCGATTGTCCCACAGACTTCGACCCTTCGCCCTCCGCGGCTCCAAGTCTGAGGGGGGGCATTTGTTGGCGCCAAAAATGTGGCCCGAAAGGAAGGAACGAAAAGACAGCCGGCGCGCTGCCTCGCGAAGCACAGCCGTGAAACACAGCCGCGAAGCACAGCCGCGAAGCGTCCCAACCTTGGCGGCCCCGCGAAGCTCCGAAGCGGTAATCCTCCACGAATCCGGGTGACGTTCGCGAGCCGCCGCGAAGCACCCGAGGCGGTCATCCTCCGCGAACCGGTTTGACGTTCGCGAGCCGCCGCGAAGCACCCGAGGCGGTCATCCTCCACGAACCGGTTTGACGTTCGCGAGCCGCCGCGAAGCCCCAAAGGCGGCGCGCGAGCCCTGCTTCGCGGCGCCCCTTCCCTATAAATACTCGACTCCCCCTGAGTCCCAGGGGACGGACAATCCGACCTTTCGGGTTCTCCTCTCCCGAATCGCGAAGAAAGCTTTGCCCCGGGAATCATGAGCTCCGCGAGGTATTTCTACTTCGCGAGACGACTCTGATTTGTTTCGTTCTAAGCCCCTCTTCTGAGAGGGATGCCCTTCGCGAAGCCCAAGGGCGTTCGCAAAGGAAGGGGATTCCCAAGGGAACCCGGGTAGCCACGGAGCACTTGTGCTTCGCGAAACACCCAACCCATGCTAGTAATCCCTATGCCAAGGCAGGATAACTATGCATCGCGAAGCACATTGCTTGGAAAGACCCTGCTTCGCGAACCACTCCTTCTTCGCGAGGCAGTGCTCCGCGAACACTGTTCCACTTCGCGAAGCACCTCTCACTCCCACTTCTGCCCCATGCTAAGGCCAAGGCACCCCACCTCGCAAAGCACACTCTTCTGCTTAGCGATTCCTCTTTCCGTGCGACCCTCCAGGTTTGCACGATGTGATTTCAAAGTCCCATGGACAACACCTCCCGTAGCGTTGCTTCGCCGAATGCTTCTTCGCATAGGCACGCTAACGGCTATTGCTTCTTCGCATAGCCACGCTAACGTGGACCCCTCAATGGTTCCTCCCGCGACCCCCCTTTACCATGGCCTTACTGGTACCTTCCCTTCCCCAAGGACCAGAGGGTACCGGTTATGTAAGCCCTAGGGGTGTGGAGTGAACCCACCTCGTCCGAGCTGCAGGACGTTAAACTGCCAAGCACCACGTCCTCGACACATATCGTTAAACTGTGACCCAACCTCGTCTCCCTCACGAAGGGTCCCCCCAGCTCGAGCATTCATTACACCGCTCGTCTCCACGGGAATGGTAACTCTTCCGCACATGGAATGAGATCCTCCTTGTCGGAGTGGTGTATGTTCGCAGGGGAAGGGTCGCCTCAGAGCGTAAATCCCTAACCTTTGGTACGGATGATTGCACCCGTGCATCTCGGTACTCCCCCACTACCAAGGTCAGTGGAGGACGTGATAGGGAACGAGGCACCTCCCATTGTCAGACCAAGGTCCATCTTTCCCGCGCTTTGTCGCGCCATGGGCCTCCATCCTGGAGTAAGTCCCAACACCATGGGCCGCTCAACGCGTAAGCCCCTCTTCGCTTCTCACGGACGCACCCTTCACGACGTGATCGTCAGGTCCTTGCAACCTCTTGTTTCTCAAACCGAGCATGACTCACGTGGGCTTAGAGTGAGCACCGACCCTGACAAACCCCATTTGAACTACGAGGTCTTTGATCCATGTCAAGGCATGGTACGTAGGAAGCCTCCACGAGGTTCAAGTCCACCAACAGTGGACCAAGGTCTACTTTCACGTCGGTTCACCGACAAAACCCCACCTGAACTACGAGGTCTTTGATCCATGTCAAGGCATGGTACGTAGGAAGCCTCTATGAGGTTCAAGCCCACCCGTCTTTCACGTCGGGTTTCACCCCCGTCCAGCGCGACGTTAAACTGCACCCCGGTCCAGTGGTAAGCCATTGGGATCCACAAACCCCACCTAAACTATGAGGTCTTTGATCCATGCCAACGCATGGTACGTAGGACGCCTTTATGAGGTTCAAGCCCACCAATAGTGGACCAAGGTCTACTTTCACGTCGGTTCACCGACACACCCACCCGTCGCTCATTCACGTCGGGTCCCATTCCAGTCCAGCGGTAAGCCGTTGTGACCCCTGAACTACGAAGTCTTTGATCCATGCCAAGGCATGGTACGTAGGAAGCCTCCACGAGGTTCAAGCCCACCCGTCGTTTATTCACGTCAGGGTTCACTTTCGTCCCGCATGACGTTAAACTGTATTCTCCGAACTACGAGGTCTTTGATCCGTGTTAAGGCATGGTACGTAGGAAGCCTCCACGAGGTTCAAGCCCACCCATCACCCAATTCACGTCGGTTTACCGGCACCATCCCGAACTACGCGGACTTTGATTCCCTGCCACAGGGATACGTAGGAAGCCTCCTCAAAGCTCAAGCCCAACATCACTGTCGCCCCCCCCCCTGCGATGGTCCCATTTCATCCTCCTCCACTTCACTCATCCATCCGTCACCCATCCTGATTCTCACCCGGGCCGCAACATCCCGGTGGAGTCATGCCATCCATCTCCTCGCTGCCCCTAGCGGCGCCTGGGCCACTTTCCATGTGTAAGTCCCATCATATCTCTGGGTCGCTGTCCTCCATGTACACCCCGATTCATCACCCTTTTCCCCTATAGGGAGTGCACCACCTCGGATTCGTCCTCATTGGGCATTCTGACTCGTCTCTATGGGACCATAGCCGTCTCCATGCGACACACCAATCTGATCGGTCTCTATGGGACGTTCTGATCACCCTCATCCGTCTCCGCTGGACGTTAAACTCGCGGCATACCCTGTGTTGAACACGGGAAGCTGAGGAAAACCTCAGATACATGTCAATGAAATGTAACCCCCCGCGCTCGATGTGGGATGCCTCGGGATTCCACGCCCTCGAGAAGCCTTGTGATCGAGGATAACAGACAGACACGCCAGGTACCCCAGCATCCAGACACGCTACTGATGCCTCAAACGTGATTACTCCCCTGACCGAAGGTTGCTGCCCTGACTGGACCCTTTGGAATGTCCCGACAGAAGTAGTGTAATTAACCGGCGTCCATGGAAACATGACACCCGGAAGAGTTTCACGAACTACGTATTAAATCTATAAGGGAGACCCGGACTAGGTGACGAGTTCTGAGGAGGAATCCACAGAAGGAAGAACCGACATCCCATCATCCCGTTTCGATCAAGGAGAAGACGTACCTAAATAAGGGACGAATGCCGCCCGCCTTTGGAAAGCGGGAATGCGGGGCAACAAAGTCGCGCGTCCCCCTCCCCCGCGGACGGATGCGCGCGCGCCCCGGCGAAAGCGTCGGAAACAGGTCTCACGAAACAATCCCATGTAAATTTTGAAAAATAATAAACTAAAAAACAATGGATTGTTATAGTAAAGATTATTATTATTCATGTTCCAAACAAATACATATGGATATGTCCTAATGGTCATGAAGTGGAAACCTATTTTATTTTATAGAATGGCATTTAATATATTATTCCTATTTGAAATGAAAATCATAGTATCATTTTACCATATTTACAATGCCAAAAATCACAAAATAAATTTTTCATATATAATTTTCACATGGGATGAATGCCGAAATTTCGAATTCAACTACTACAAATCCTTGATTCATTAATTTTAAAATTTAAAAAATTGAAATTCTATCTACAAAAGGTATTTACATCGAATATATATATATATTTAGTTCTTGTTTCCATAAACACAATATGTTAAAATATAAAAACAATGCATTTATTATTAGAAAAATCATCCAAATAACCATAATAAAACAATTTAGAAATAAAAATCATGTTGTTATTTAAATATTCCACATAAATAACATTTATGATAAGTTTTTACTACACATCTCCAAAATATCTACTTCCAAATAACATTACTTATGAATTTTCAACAACTGAGACACATAGTACACCAATCATAAATAATGAGTGGATGTTGGAAAAATAAACTTCCATATAACATGAATAACTACTATCCATAAACAATTTATCATTGAGATACATTAGGATTATTACATTAATACTCAAATTAATCTGCTTCTTTTTCTGTAACCAAACACTCTTGGGTCCAACACTGTTAGCTGCCAAAAATTTTGAAACCCAAAACTATTTTAATTTTTCAAAAATAAAATTGTAATTGTATCTTGTTAGAGATGTAACATCATTAATTATTTCACATATTTATATATTTCTTCATTAAAATTCATTTAGAAAAGTTCCATTTACTCCACAGTGGATGAAAGTAATACTAGTCAAAGTATTAGTCTTAGTAACTAGAATAAATTATTTTTTATAATTCATGGGGTTTAAAAGAATTATTCTTACACGATATTACTCGCATTTTGGGTTAGTTTTTATCGATTATTATTTTTGTCTATATTCTTTTATTAAAAAATATCATCCACCTTCCGACCATGAAATTCTATTTATATGATCTCAATTTTGTTATCATGCCCAACAGTCCTTTGAATATAATTTCGTGCGACTATTTTGACCTCTAAAAAGTACTTATTTAATTCTTAGTATTAATTCATAGTATCACCATAATAACTTTAAGGGTTAAATTTTTTATTCATAGGATTTTAAATTAGGATATTGGAATAATAAATTATATATTTAAATAATTTTTAAAGAAGTTTTCATTTTTATATTCAAATTAAAACATAGAATCTTAAAAATAATGTGCCAAATATAAATATTCCATGAAGTTCATTTTGGCCATTTGATTTAATACATAATATTTTAATTATGAATCAATATTATTAATAGATTCTTCTGAAGTACTCCATATATATTTCATGGCCTTTTGGAACTGTTTTAATAACCACCCTTCTTGAAATAATTTTTCAAATAATATTTTTTTCCCTATAGTTGATGGAACTATGGATTTATGAGCATATATTTCATAACCATGTAGAAACTAAATTAATTATAAATTTTCATAGTCATCTTTTATTTATTGAATGTTTTTTAAACCAAATTATCTAGTAATAGAATATTTTGAACATTCCTCTAAACTAAGTATTTTCATAATTTGATCCTAAATTAATTGAGGTATCATCATATATAGATGATTATAAAAATTTTGTACTATTTTTTTTACTCTCATCATTATATTTAGAAACCCTCAAGGTATAATTTTCCTTACTAACTAATTTACACTCTATGAGTTATACTTTATTGATAGGTTCGACATCATTAGAGTTCTGATAGGATATTTAAATTTTAATATTTTATGCATTGATGATTTCATAAATAAAATGTAAATTTAAATATATCTATGTTACAGAACTCTTAAAACAAATTGTTATTGTTTGGACTATGTAATCGGTTCTCCCCATGAAATAAAATTGATTAAAAACATAGAAATCCTTTTATTTTGTTGGGTATTCATTCTCCTTAAATGAATTTGAATTTATAAAAATTGTGTTTAGAATTATTATATTAATTAACTCTCGTATTTTTTATTAAATCATAAGATAATGAAATAAATATTCACATTTTTATGTGCTATTAAATTCTGTGAGACTTGATTTACCAAGTCATGAGCTAGTTGAAAATGATATTTTTCATCGCTAGGAAAATTATATCATAGCTAACTTGAATATCCATATCTCATGCCTCAGGTAATATCCAGAGAATTTAAAAAATATGTATTTATATTAAAACAATGTACTATATGGATTGGAAAATAGATTATAATTCATTCCATCCATAACCACAATTTTCTAGATTTATTTATGTTCCTCAGAACTTATAAATTCTTCCTATACTATTAGTTTTAGAGTCTATTTTAATAGGATCTGATGAATTCATCCTTTAATAGATTAGATGTCAAAAGTCCCAACATTAGATACTGAAAATTTGCTAGACAATGAATGTACTAATGCTCAATATGGGGATGAATCGAGTTATTGGAATATTTTCATCACTAATAAAACATCCTCTTAATGTTATGTAGGATTTAATATTTTCAAAACAAAAAATAATTTAGAATAAATGTAGAGACAAAAATATCAGGAATGATATATTTTATGAATAATGTGTAATAAATATCCACATTACCACTACACTAACACTATACTCCCTGAGTTTTGTGATTTTCACAATACCAACCGTTTTTTCTAGGTGGTTCCCATCTATGTTCAAATAACAATTAATTCTAAAAATGATCTATGAGATTTTAAGAGATTTCATCCATTATTAAACCTATACACTTCCATAGAAAACATTAATACAATGACTAAAGATACAAAGGAGATGAATAAATGATATTTGTAAAATGGTTCATCATAGTGAAGAAAGAAATAACTTGAAAAATATAAAAAAAAATCAAGAGATAATGATAATATTCTATGTATATATCTTGATGTTAATCTATTACAAAATAAGATCTTGTAGGTATAATAATTTTAAGTAAGCTTCAATTACTTTAATTTAATGCATCATATTGAGGATGTATTTTTACTCTTCTAGGTACACACCTCATGTCCATACTCTGGAAAATTATTCTACTGATATCTTCTATTTTGATTTTTTTACTTTTGAATAATTGATAATATAAATGGTCAAGCTGATAATACTTCAAAAAAGGTGAAATGAGATGTTATTAATTATGTGTTACTTTATTTTAAAAAATAGAACAAAACACTATTGTAGAGAAGGAAGAGATGTCCATTAAGTATATTTTTATTTATGGAAAAATGATTCTTATCTAAATCAGTCACACTTTATATATAATTTTCCAATTCTGATACATAATAAATCATGAGTTTAGATATCAAGAGTTCATAAAATAAAATAGTGTTTAATCATAACGATCCATATGATTTATTGATCTATATAAGATAATCAACTAACATTAATCTTCTCACATAATAACATAGAGAATATCCTCAGAAGATAAAACACTTTACATTAATGTCATCTATGATGAGCAAGATAAGTAATCAATATTTACTATTTATAAAGGATAACACCATTTAATAATATAATATATTTCTATAAGATGAGAAACAACTTCTACAACTTCCTTTTTTCCATAACAAAAATTATTTATTAATTTCCTCATAATAAGATAAAATACATTTTTGAGTTTCCATTTCAATTTTAATTATGATGTTGCCTTCATCATAAGATATTTTTTCTGATGCATCAGATAATTTATATCCCTAGGATAAAATTCTTCATTGTATAATTGAGATTGTAGCGTAGGTATATAATTTTCCTTATATGACTGGTTGGTTACAGATATGATTAAATTTTATCATATTATGGATGAAAATATAGAAATAGATATATTTTAACATTTATAAATATAATTCCATTAAACTCTCATAAGATAAACTAAATTATAAATTATTCATATATCATATAATTATTATTATAAATTGATCGACATAAAATAATGAAACACATATGATAATCATGGTAGTAGATAAAGTGGGATTTTTTGAATCATCACAACAAATAAACAAAAAAGATATGTCCGAACAAAATAAGTGTATCTAATATTTACATAATTTTGTATAATATTACCATAAAAAGAAACATTCTTAATCCAAAAACCCCTCTTATAAATGTTCATATATAATTCCTTTTTTACGATGTCTTCAAAATACAATTTCAGGATTACTCAAATGATCTTCATTGATATTAGATTATATAATGATACCATCAATGAATTCCACCATGATTCTATCTTGATAATCTCTAACTACTGCATTGATGAGATCTATAGTAAATGAAGAAACATTATGCAAACACAATAGAATGACCGTAAAATTATAATGTATACACATCTTATGAAATGTTTTATTTTTTATATCATCATTATTTACTCGTAATTGATGATAAAAATAGAGAAGAAAAATCAATGAAAAATATGAATCTCATTAATGTTGATTAAATAACTCATAAATATGTTGAAAATGATACATTCTATATAAAATAATCGAATTGATCTCCTTATTATCAATACATAAACTCAATGACCCATTGTTCATTCTCAGAAATGGGATAGGTGCTCCCTATAGTGTAAATGAAGGGAGTATAAATGTTTTATCACAAAAATGATGTAGTTTTTTATCTAAAACTATGGATTACATTCGTTTCATTATTCAGGGTGTCTTGGATATATATTTTTCATCGTGTATGGTTTAAATTGAAAACTAAAGTTTAAACTCGTGTGGTTATCTGATAATGTCTTCCAGAAATAAACTATGTATTTCATTATAATATGATTTCCGGACATAATCAATTGAGTTATACAATTATAAATCATCTATTTATACTAATAATAATTCAATGATAATAATTTTTTAATAATTTGTCTTGTAATAATTAATTTATTTTGAAAAAATATTCTATATATTTTGTTACCACTGATTAATGCAAAGAATCAAAATACACTACCATTGTACTACCAATTCTGTTAAAACATTAACCAAAATAATTATTAAGAAAATTACAATTGATATTATATTATCCAAAATTAAAAAAATTCCTATAATCGTTATTTTAATTATTTGACAATCATTTTACACTCAAAATCCCTTCATGATAAAAAATATTCATTTTTTGGATAATGATTTATCCGATTTGTAAACATATTCCAACACAAATTTTGACAATAAATATTTTTCATTGTTTTTAGACATAATAATTTCAACATATTTCTCAATATTAATTTATTCTATTATATTCTCTTCCATGATGTGAATTATTCCTCGTATATAATCTAATTATCTATCTTGTGATTAATTTTTGAGTTCAACATAAGATTAATCAAGATTTTACGTATGTTCTATAAATTAATATGTTATACTGACAGAGTAAATCCATATATTACATACCCATATAATGGGTATCATAATAATCATTCTTATTTTTATTACCAATATGGTAACCTTATTACATTCAATTTTCCAAATTTAGTTTAACTATATAATTATAATTATATATCCTAGAACCTTCATCAATTGTGTAAACATCATGGACACACCTTTGACCCCCCATTAATATGGAGGTGGGATCCTATTTGTATCCTAAAAATTCACACATTGATACATTATCCTCTTTAATGTAACAAATACTTCTCCCTAAATTTTTTGAAATTTATGTATTCACTAATGTTTGGCCAGTTGAGGAGGGAATTACATGTATATTGATTTATCCTTTTGAATTCAAAATATATTCCATTTAATTGAGTCTGAATATAGTGAATATATTCTACCAGGGTTTCCCCTATATGGATTCCTTTGATAAGTTTGATTAGGATATTGGGGTATACATTATTTAATAATTGTATGGCTTCTATATAGATGAAAATTTTGATCATTTTAATTATGAAGATGACATAATCTTAAACTCCATACACTATCATTGAATTATTCTTCTCTTTGATTCATTAATCATTAATGTACCACATGAAACATGGTCTTCCATTCCCATAAATGTGTATTTATCACCTTGACTTACCAATCCAATTTATGAATTTGGTGATACATAGAATTATTAGCAACATGGTGGCCTATAATTATATTTAGATAATCGTACCTACACATTTATTCATCCAATTTCATCTTTGATCAATGTAAAATTCAATATCTCTATGAATATAGTGGACATTATCTATAATGAAATACATTGAGAGATATGTTAGAAATAACAGGTTCTTTGGGATTATTGGGTTCACTATTGGTCATCATGCAGTCATCAGGGACATTCTCCTTTCATTTTTAAGTTTCGGGTGAACACTCACAGAATATTATTTTCTTGTAACTCGGTTAATTAAGGTACTGAAAAATATGATTCTCATTGGATGGGGGATAGGTCTCTATATCTAGAACCATGGGTTGTATATATTTTTTTCAACCTGAGAAACAATATATAAGGGGCCAATCTCATTGTTCTGATTGTGGGAGAGGCTATGTCAGGATCCTTTATTGATGTTACAACATATGGTTAAGCAGTGTCTTCTGAATATGGGTGTATAACATTGGTATTTAGAACTTGTGTTTATCCTTTTCCTAAAATTGGATCTAGAAATTATGGTATTTTTATTACTTTATAATATTAAATGATGTAATCTATATTAGTGGATGTTTATAGACTTCTTTTAGTCCTTAGTTATGATAAAATGGGACAGAACGGACTACCCATGTTGATATTTTCTATAAATAAGAAATTCCATTATTTAATGATTTTATAAGGAGTAGACTCCCAATATTCATCAGATAGACATAAAGATCCCCACATGATACTTCCTTTTAGTTCCTATTCACGTAATGGGATGAAATTCATCACTAATTCCAAATATTATCCTTTACACAATGGTAAAATAAAAATTCAGCATAAGGATTACTAAAATTTCCCAAAACCCAAAGACACTATATCCTATGGTAAAGAAAATAATATCAATATAGAGTTATGTTTGACTACATGGTAACCAGATGCAGGTGTGGTTTGGGATCATGGAATTCATAAGTAGAAAACATCATATCCATATGATAAGGTTTAGGAAGATCAAACTAATAGAAATGATGATGCAAATAGGATATTGGAATCAACCATAATTGATGGGGCTATGAAGGATGTGGTAAGAAGGAAGTCATCAAAAACAATTCCCTAGATCCTATCCTACACTCTATGGACTGGATATTGGGGATAATTCTCATATAAACACATTAATATAGTATTTCAACAAAATGTTCTTTATAGAACATCATGTATATGTTGAATAAGATAATTATTTTTTGATCAATAAACTAGATTAGATCATTATATATGCATTCGACGAGATGAAAATAATCTTGTATGAGTTAATTCAGTCATTGGAAAAGTTGGCCTATAACATTGAGGAACTCATCAAGGCTGATCCAAACATGGTGGTTACCTCTATCAAATAAGTATTTTATAGGGTAAATCATTTCAACCCTTTCTCAGTCAGTCATACATTTAGATCACCATTAAAAAAAATTATTATTCCATTGAATAAATTTTATTTGTATAATATATATCATAAAAATAATATTTATTGTTATCAGAACATTAAACTATTAATTTTTTAATTATAAATCAATATTTTTCTATTGTTACTAATAATAAATCACAACTATATCTCATCCATGTTAATAGATAAGAAAAATAAAATTATTATTTTATAAGGAAATACACCACAATTTTTAACCAATGTTTCATATTTTTTTCTAGTAATACATTATGAGGTAATATTATTCATTATAGTAATACTATTTAAAAATACAAAGGGAAAATTACTTCCCTATATCACAATTCATATATATCTTGGAGATCATTCAACTCACTACATTAATACCAGCTAAAAAAATTAATCACCTAAAATCTAAATTTTATAAAATAATAAATAACATAATATTTATAATAGTAGTTTTCATTTTCATTAAGTCATAAATTTCACTATACCCACAAAAAATAGTTTACAAAATGAAAAAATTGACTAATTATATCCAATATATTGATAGGAATCCATAATTATGTGTTTCTTTATAAAATTACCCAACAATGTACAAACATGAGCCTGATAAGTATTGAATTTCCCATAATTACTTGTGTCACTCGATATTTTATTAATCTCATATTGTGATTTCCAATACTATAGAATTAATATAATGTTTATATTATTCCTGATATGGTGAATTTTTAATATATCAATCATACAAATATTATATAAAAAGTTGATCTTCATTACGAGTGAAATTTTTTATCAATATTTCTAAATTTTATTCTATCATATTTTGATAAATTTGAGAGAAATGGACATGTTTTATCTCATTGAAATTTTATCTTATATAATTTTTTAGAAATCAATGAATTTTTTATCATATTTAAAATTTTATTGTTTTAAAATTTAAAACTCCCTCCATGATTCATAAAAATATATGTATTAATATTTTCATATAATTATTCAATTAAATATAATAAGGGATGAAGAATAATATTATAAAAAATATATGAAAATTTTAGCAATTAAACATCAAAAATAGATATAGTATTTCATGGTAAAAAAAACCCATGTAACAATAAACCGTATTTTTGACACAACTGCCAATCAATCATCATAGATCATTATCCTCTAAAGTGGAAAACATTATTTCCTGGAAATCCATTATTTACCATAAGTTCCAGAATAGTTATTTTCATGATTTATATATATATATATATATATATATATATATATATTATATGTCCAACTCATAATAATAAAAATATTTTTTAAATAAATAATTATAAAATAGAATTTCTATCACATCCTGACCTATCTAGTTAATTTATTTTCTTATATTCTTTTCTTTTTTTTTAAAAAAATGTGAGGTTCAAGTTGAATTCCAATTTATATTTTAGTGTTTTGTAAGAAATGCACATTTTTTTGTTGTGGTTGCTGGGCACAGGAGAGGAATGCGTTTTTGAAACCCCACACTGCTTCACCCAGAGAACTGCACGATCCGCCTGTCTTCAAAAAAATTATTAAAATTATCTTTTTTTTTAATTTATTAATTTGTTTTAAATTTATTTTGTTAATACTTTTATTATTATTATTATTATTATTGAATTGAAATAAAGATTTTTATTTTATATATATATATATCTATACGATTATTATTATTATTATTAATGCTATATTATTAATATTACTATTATTATTATATTATTATTATTATAGTTATGTTATTATTATTATTATTACTATTATTATTAATAAAATTATTATTAATGTAATTTTTATCTAAATATTGTGAAGGGTTCAATTAATTTAACGTTATGTGATTATTTTTATTATCATTATTTTTTTTATATTGGTAGTATTGTTATACTATTATTAATTTTTATTAATGTATAGTTTTTATTTTATTTTATTTATTATTATAATTATTATTATTAATATTATTTTTTTGGTTTCATTAATTCCCTTTGTGTGGTTATACATTTCTGATGCTTTATTTATTTCCATTGTGCGAAATCAATCCCACTTGATATCTGTTGATGCGATTGGGCTTTTCGCCAGCCCGTGGGGATCAGGAATGCCTCTCGGGCATTGCTATGGATCTGCTCGAGAGACCGGTTTAGGGTCAACTCGGGTTGGATCATGACAAAATGGTATTAGAGCAGGTCGGATCTTGAGAGGACATTATTTTTCAGAGATCCCATCGTTATTTGGGGTTTTCATGATAGAAGGAGTAGAATTTTCGATACCTAAGGTTTCGGAATGGGAAGGACGTCCTGAACCCCTTCTCATTTCAAACCTCGGGTTACCATTAGATGTTCAGGTTTGTTGATGTCCATTGATTCTAATGGTTTGTATGGTATTAGGAAACGAAATGGGTTCCATGAAATTGACCTATGTGAGCTCGCAATGTCTAGAAATCCAGGTTGAGCTAGGTATATTACCCTATAGTGCTCCTTGTGACTGTGGCCTGACTAACATATGGCCACCAACCATATGACCAAGTCACCCATCGACACTAGTTTCCCCTGTTGAATTGTTTGTGTGTTCATTAATTCTAAAAACTCATTATAAATATTACTTTGGGAAATTGTGAAATGCTGAATTTGAAATGTAAATGATCGTGTTTTCATTAAGATCTTTTTTCTTTGTTCCTTAGTGTTCACCCGCACGACGGTTTGATGAATGCCCAAGGTGTAGCATCAATTAGTGGGCCCTTATCCAATCATCTAGTTGATCAATATATTGACAATGTTCTTGAATTCCGGAAGTTGAACCCTCCTATACTTTATGTTCAAGCACATCCTCTTGAGGAGGAGGATTGGTTGTAGAAGATTCATAGGATCTTCAGTTTCATTGGGTTTCCTCAGTCATTGAAGGTGAAATTGGATACATATATGTTTCAATGCCCAACCTGGAAATGTTGGAAGTTCTTGTCTCAAATCAAGCCTCAAGAATATATCACATGGGAATTCTTTATGTTTTTGTTCATCCAAAAATACTTCTCTGAGTTGAGGATGCTAATGAAGAGGATGGAGTTGTGTTGTGTTCAGTTTGGTGTTGAATCAATACTAGAATTCTATCGATGTTTCTTGGACCTAGATCATTATGATTAATGGTTTGTTGCAAATGTTCCCAGGAAGGCTCAAGAATTTGAGTTTGGACTAGAACCTAAAATGTAGTTGAATGTGGAAGAGCTCCACCTAACCACCATCTTAGATGTTGCAGGGAAAGCCTTTTTGGATGAAGCTGAGTTAGCAGGAGGACATGAGGTGACGAATCCTCCCCTGACCTTGGGAATATGTGCGGAGGATAACGATAAGAAGATTTGCAAAGTGACATGATGTTGTTTTATCTAATAGAGGAATCAAGTGGCCTTCATTCCAACAGAGAACTTCCTCGTAGTGCAACACCTTGATCTGTCACCAGTGTGTTTAGCAAGGACACAAGAGGCTGTTGTGCCCGAGTGCTCTGAGACCCTTCCACACTTATGGACATATGGGTCACTTGCAACAGTTCTGTAGAGGTGTCTCCAAGAAGTTCACTAAAGCCAGACCTAGCTCTTCGAAGGTCACCTCATCCAATCAACATGAGTGGGAAAATGTTTGGGTTCAGTTTGAGGTTTTCTCTTTGTTATCTTCCCTAGATATAGTGGTCATCTCTTGAAGCGTTCTGTGGTGTTTCTTTTTTTTTCAGTTGTAAGATTGATTGTTTTTTAACCTATTTGAAACCTTAATATTACTTGATGTGTGCTTGGTGAAATTCTGGTTCATGTGTTATGTTTGCGAAATTTTGATGCTTGACTACACGGCAGGATATGCTTCAATCATCGGTGCTCCAACCATAGGTCCCGAAGTGAAGTTGGTGCATTGTCAGGAGAACCCCAGTGGTGAAAAGGGCCTTGGTTTAATATTTGTCCTATTTATGGCATTATTTGTGTTCTTCCGGGGGTTAGTCGTTGTTGATAGGGAAACAATGGTAGTTTTGCTGCACTATCAGTTGGGACCTTCCATTCCACCCCTCATGGTCACTACTGGAAAATGGACCTATCCCCATGGTTTTCCTCAAAACCGTGGGGATAGGTACCCCCTATACCCACGGTTTTGGAAAACCGTGGGTATAGGTCAATTTTCAAGACCTGTACCCACGGTTTTCAAAAACCGTGGGCATAGGGGGGTCTATCCCCACGGTTTTCCAAAACCGTGGGGATAGGTCTTGAAAATTGACCTATACCCACGGTTTTCAAGAACCGTGGGTATAGGGGTACCTATCCCCACGGTTTTGAGGAGAACCGTGGGGATAGTTATAGGATAAAAAAAATATACCCACGGTTTTGAAAAACCGTGGGTATAGGTTTCCCATGTGTGCGCGGGAAATTTTTTTTTTCCGCGGGAAAGATTTTTTTTTGGCGGGAGTCCTATACCTACGGTTCTTCCCTCTATACCCACGGTTTATATAACTATATTTAACTAAATATATATATATATATATATATACACATAATTGATAGTAGGGTAGTGGTAGACGCGGTACTTTGCAGCGAAGAGGTCGTGGGATCGAAACCCGCCTGCCGCTTTATTTTAGGATCTATACCCACGGTTTTGAAACTGTGGGTAAAAGCCATTGACACCGTGGCAATTGGGAATGTTTTGTTGACACGGTGGCAGAACACCTATACCCACGGTTTTGGAAAACCGTGGGTATAGGCTGGGGACCTATACCGACGGCGTTCCAGCCCACGGTTCCCAAAACCGTGGGTATAGCCTATACCCACAGTTTTGGGGGCTATACCCACGGTTTTGAACCGTGGGTATAGGCTTTTTTTCCAGTAGTGGGTGGTGGTTTTGGTTCCACATGGGGACATTTCAAGTTCGGTTAACCTTGTCAGTTCTTATAGTGGGGAGACCCACAATTGGTCTCACAAAGTTACACATAATGTTAATTAGAGTTACCAAAATCCATAGAGTGGGGAGTCTGTTTCGGACTCCCCTTGTCTGTATTAGAGTTTCTTTTCATGTATTGTTTGGTGGCGGGTGGTTTCGTGCGGAACCACCTAATCCTTTTTTCTCCCACTTGAGTAAAAATTGGTATTGAAATGCACCCAACTATTTCATTGGATTTATATTATGAGAATAAGTGTTGCTGGTCGTTTAAGATCATTCATTCCGTGGTTGAAATGGATGGTATGGGTACTTTTTGGTAGTAGTTAAGGTGTTTGTGTTTTGAGGATGAATTGTAACTCATGGGATTTCTATGTCAGTTTGTATCAATCAATCGGAGGCATTTAATCTCTTGGTAGTGGGTGACACTATAGAAGTTTTATCTTTGGGTCTTGTTGTTATTGTGGATTTCCGGGAGTGAAAAGTGTTATTGTGGGGAGTATAGTCACACCTTGGCCAATCTAATTAATTTATTTTCTTATTTTATTTGTTGTTTTTAATTTTTCGAGGTTCGGGTTGAATCCCGAATGTGATTTTTCTGTTTTGTAAAAAATGTGTGTTTCTCTATTGACGTTGTTGGGTGCACGGGCGTAACACATTTTGGAAACCCCTTGCGGCTTCCCCTAGAAAATAGCATGATCCGCCTGTCTTAAAAAAATTATTAAAATGACATTTTTTTAATTTATTCTGTTATTTAAAATTCTTTTTGTGGTTAATAATGTTATTGTTATTCTTAAAGTGAAATGATGATTTTTATTATATGTATTTTTATTGATACGATTATGATTATTTTTATTAGTATTATTATAAATAAGGATTTATTATTATTATTATTATTATTGTTATTATTATTATTATTATTATTAATATTATTATTATTATTATTATTATTATTATTATTATTATTATTATTAGTATTATTATTATTATTATTATTTCTTTTCCCATTTGAATTTTAGTGTTGTTTGTAACGTCGACCCTCCTCTCCTCCTTTCATCATCGCACGGATGCTCTCCCCTATGCATCGCCCTCTCCTTCCAGATTGATCTCCCTGCTCAGTGATCGGCCTCATTGTTGCTAGTCTGAGTTCATCAACTGCTGAATATCGAGAATGATTTGTGGGTTGTATGAAGCCAGGTTATTGATGTTGGTTCCAAGATAGAACCACTACTTATGATCCTTGTTTGAGATCGAGTCGCCTATTTCCTTACTAGTTTCAGACATAGATATTGTCCTGACATTTTCTACCGAAGTCTTATGTTGAAGCTTTCTATTCTGCAAATAATATCACATTCCCGAGATGGGGAACGTTACTTCAATAATTATTTAGATTTGAAGATTAGGGTTTGATCCTGAAAATTTTCCATCTCGTGATGGAACTGGATGAGGTTTCTATCTGTGTTAATTAATCAATGGTTCCATAAATTGATGATAACGCTGGTTCACTATGGTGTTGATGTTGTATTACTAATGTTCACAGTGGCGACCCTTGGCCTATGCGCTCCAGCCTCGCAACAGCGCAACCTCGTTATGAGCACCACTTTGCTCCAGTATTTATCCCTATCTCGCTGTGCAAAGCGGCACTGCACCAAGGTCTCTAGCCTCTCCCTCTACCTCTCTCTCCCCCTGCAGGACTCGCCCCAGCGACCTTGAGCTCCGACCCTCAGCCTCTGGCCTCTCGCCTGGCACCCTACTTTTCCCGCTCTGGCCTCACCTCTCCGGTTGCACACCGTCCAACGACCCCTCATGAGCAGGCTGCATCCCTCCTTTTCAAGGTTCGCCAACCCATTTTCCTCCTCCGGTTATCCCTCACTCTCCGACCACACACCCTTCGACCGACATCTCCCTTTTCATCGACGCTGCCCTTTCCGTCCACCCATCATCCCTACCGGCTAATTTTCCAACCAACAATCCTCCATGTCGGTACTGCCAACCCCTTTCCTCACTCCGTCCGACTGGCGCGCAACTGCATCCGACATGCAAGACCTCATTCCGTCCGCCGCGTAGCTCTAACCAGCATGTTCCCTCCAGTTTCACGCCTTCCAACCTGTCATGGTCCTTCCGACTGGCCGCACACCATACCCGGTCTGGCACCCCCCCTACCGGTTACTTTTTCGGTGCCCATCAGCCCCTCATCATCCTTTCATGGTGGAACAACCATGTTAGCTCCATTCGTGTGAACAGCCGCTCACCATGTTTGAAAGTTGGACTCCCAACAAACACCCGCCACTGAAGTCGAGCGGTTTGTGTTCACCCCATTTTACCTTCTCCGGTATTGTGGTGTGTTTTTGCGCTATTTATTCATTTTGATAATTTTAAGTATGTTCTTATGGAATTTAGTGTTTTTGTGAATTTTTTTGGTTGTTGGTAGTGAATTTCCATGATACCATGGTTAGCTAGTTGTGCATACTTGCACTTAAGTGTGAGACATGTCAGATCGTCATAATCGAGCTTCAAGTCGAGGTAAGTCACCCACTGCATTCTCCATTAAATTTAGAATTTATTAATTAATTGATATTTCATTGTTTTCAAATAAAAATTAAATAGTATTATTTAATTATTTCTGTAATAATTAGTTAATATAAATGAAAATGTTTATATGATACATGAAACTTGAATTATTTTCTTGATGAATTGATGCACATTAGTGAATGAATTCCCATTTGGACTTTGAACATAATTCACTGATTTTTATTTGTGGTTCTAGTTTGATGGTAAAAGTTTTCTTATGACCCGTGAGAAAATGATTTGGTTTCTCTTTAGAAAAGGTGCTTCTTTTAAATGTTTCATATGGATGTTTGGAACTTTGATAAAATAAATTATTTTGGAAAACCTTCTTTAGGGTTACTTAGGGGGGATCTTTTTTTGCACCTCGATTTTGTGGGTTGTTGTGTGTGATGTTTTTTGCATTGGAGTTGGTTGCCTATTGACATTGTTGACTCAACCCTTTTTATTTCACGTGTTGAATTTGGACCCAAGGAATGTATGTATATCTTCTGAAAGCAATTGTTACAATGGTTTAGAATACACACTGTCTGGTGGCCTGTAGTATAGACATTACTCTGCTAGGGGATTGGGACCCACAATTAGGCTAGGTATGGCAACATCGAGCGTTTCGGTGTTATGAATTCATCAAGAGTAGGCATGCCTTCAGGAAGAGTCACACGCATACTATGTTTTGGATTGTTCACAAGATCCTAGGTTCGACCCATGTTTTCTTTGGACCATAATTTTATGTGGAAGAAGTTTTAAAGGGCTATTTCGGTTGATGGTACTTGTTTTCTACTTTTTCATTGCCCTTATTTTTTGTTGCGTGTTGTTTGTGGTTTTCCCCACGACTGACAACTAATTTTCTTATAATTTAAATTCATCATGATATGTTTTGAAAATGTAATTCACCTTTTCCATACAAACATTTAACTTTTTTAAAAATTAAAAAGGGAAATAGACTCTTACTTGCTTTAGAAATGAATTTGTGTGTATGAGAACACAAATTTTTTATAATTTAGTTCAATCCTAGAATTGGTAAATTATTTATTTAATGTTAGTGCTTTGGGGGACACTTTTGCAGCCACACCTACTGAGTTTTAATACTCATACATGTAGTGTTTCCCTTTTTTCTGTTGTAGGTTCAACTCGATGTTGCTCATCGTGGGAGAGAGTTGGTGGTGGATTGGTGAGAAAAACATGGGTTCATGAGGACTTTCGGTCATGGTCAGGTTAGTGTGTTGCTATTGGTTTTTTGTTTCATTTATTCACATTTTGCGGCTCTACTTTTCTGTTGCTTTATGTATTCTATTTGGGCGAAATTCATCCCACATGCTCTCTGTTGATGCCCTAGTGCTTGTCGCAAGCCAAGGAGGATTGGGAACGCCTATCGGGCCTTAATACAGATCCGCTCGAGTGACCAGTTCAGGGTTGACTCAGGTTGGTTCATGATAATCTCCTTCATTTTTCAATGAGTAAACATTAAATGAAATATACCATAATATAATCATATGGGAAAAAACAATTATGGCCTCATCTAAGGAACATGTTCTTTAATCTGAATCATTTTATAATGTGAATATAAAATTTAGTGGTAAAATAATAAATATAAATAATAAATCTATTATTATTATTATTATAATTCATACGATTTTATAAATTCATATTCTATATATTAGTTGATTAAAATATTTTATTTGAAAAAGATATGGGGTTTTTATATAATTTTTTTTCTAGATATGGTTTTATTTTTAAACAAAATATTAAATATCTTAACATTATTATGAATAAATTTAAATCATTTTTAATGGAATATATGAATATTATCTTTAGGTTACTATTTGGGATATTTTATAAATTATATATTTTTTCTTGAATAATTTAAACATAGAAATATATATAGAAAATAAATTTTATTTGAAGTAATTACAAAGTACAATTCTATTTTGAAATGTATCTAAGGTCACATATGTCCCTTTATATTAAAAAATTTAATCTATTCAACTAGAATCAGCATTTTATTATATATTTTTTCAGAAATAATTTATATTCGTGAAAAGAGTTGTTTTGAAAAATAAATAATTTTTTTCCATTTTGTGAACATATATGAAATCTCAATTATTCCACTTCAAAAAACTAAATAATGAAAAATGGATTTAATATTTGTATTCATTATACGAAAAAATAATTTATGTTTATATTTTTTCCAAAATAAATAGAATACATTGTAAAATATTATAAACATATTAATTATTTAAGTAGTTTATGAGGGGGTTATAAGTAAGGGATATGATTTAGAATTTATTTAAAATATTTTTAAATTTTATTATATGAGTGGATTTTTAATCATCCATATATTATCATTTAAATATATTAATTTAATTTCGCATCCCTTGAGAAACAAAAATATATTAATATATAATTTTTTATTTACATATGTACAACACCCCTCACTTATAAAACGGTGCTACCTAATTAATAATTTCCATATATTTTGAGCGACATTAATTGACCATGAATTATCCATTTCATATCCCAAAAATCATCCTTACATTCTTGAGACATGCTCATAGAAAAATACCATCCTATAACGGATTAATTTGTGTGACAAAGTTGTTTTTATACAGTATAGGTATAACTATTAACTAAGTATTATCATATTTATTTCAACATATTCTACCAAAAAATATTTAATTAACATGTTTATATGATTTCATAATTATCTTCAATGTTCATAAATTTAATTATGATGATTCTACAAGCCTTTTTCTATGTATTTTCAATCACATGGAAAATGAAGAGATAAATGTTTATGACCATGAAGAGTACCACTCTCCTTCCACATCTCACTTTACATCGAACCACCCATGCCCTTGCTGGATGGAAAAAAGATGACTCCATATATCCGCAACTGGTATATTATCATAATATTGTAGGTATTTTCAACCATCTATCCATCATGATTTATTTGTAGTAGAACATTATTTAATGATACATTCATAGTATACATCTCTTTTTTGGAACGGTTAGTATTATGATTTGGGTTATATCATTATTTTGAAACTGTGTGGTTTATCTTCCTACTGGGTACTATGGAGATGTTGAAATCTGTGATAGTGTTCTTTGATATAGAGGCTTGACTTAATAGTTTTGAATCATTAATTCATAACACACTCACGAGGGCAACAACATATCGAATTCAGCATATAGATGATGTTTTCATAATACTGGATTATTCCCTCGGTGATTTTCTCTTCTTTCATTTATAGATTTAATTGGATTCAACAGATATATCTTTTGATTATTTTTGAAATAAAAAATACTTAAGTAATGTCCATGCATGATATTTGACATGATTACTCTACTACGAAGCATATTTTTTAATAATAAAATTTTGTGTTGTTTTAATTATCAACCATATTGAATTTAATATTAAATTGGATTTGTTATAAAAATCTCATTCCCATTTTATTCATGTGATTTAATGTTTGAGTTGTAATATCAGTCATAATTAATTCAAAGGTTTTCTGTTTGTTATTTAAATGTATAGGCCTATAATTCATTTGTTTCATTATTATGTTTCATCATATTTTGTTGTATATTTTTCCTCGACCTCCGCTTGCTCTGCCTATGCCTGCTCCACCGCTGATTTCTTAACCTCTGTTGCCCTCATATTTATGTCAAATGATATGATTTTTCAATTTTAGAATATTAAATTCTTACCTCCCATTTCCATCATCTTGGGAATGATTGACCACGTTCCATATCTCATTGCTTCTATAATTTACCTTTGTTCAGATATTTTTCTGGATTTTTCCTTTGTCTAGGATCGTGTCATTATTACATGTGTTTTAGATCCTTGATTTAATTGTCATATTATATAGGGAAATGTGATTGGTGTGATGGAGGTTCAAACATTATAGAGCCCACATTCTTAGGGACAAGTGAGGCGTTTTGAATATAAATATTGTATTGTGATTTATTTACAATTTGATACTCATGCCCTTTAATCACATTTCTTGAATAAGATGTTGCTTCATGTTTGGTTGTTTAATGTTTCCTCCGTAGGGGTATAATTTTTTTTAGCTGATGAAGATTCATCTTCCAACATTACTAGCATTGTTATATCATTTTATTTTCAAGAATAAAATTTATATGTTTAATTTTTTGCATCAATAAACTACTTGGTATTGTTATTATTTCATTAATATGATTTATGATTTCAGGTCAAGCATCATTAGAAAGAATACTGACAATGATTTTTCAATGTTCCTTAGAGAAGATTTTGGTGGAAAAAATTGTATAAAAGGTGTGTAATTCAATTTTTTTTTTAATTTTAAATTTATATTCATAGTCATTTAATCCGTCACAATCATTAATGTTTTCAAAATTTTCATGGATCTTTTTCTCTTATAGAGGTTATAAAATTATAGAACCCACTTTTTGAGTGATAGTTGATGCATTTTTCATTTCATGGCTAGAACGTTCATTTTTTAGAAACAGCTACTCATTCCCCATTTTCAAATTTTCATAATATGATGTGGTTTCATGTTTGGTTGTATAATGTTTTCAATGTAGGGGTGAAATATCCTATTTAGGTGATGTTGCTTAATCTTCCAACAACAATGGCATTGAAAAGTGTGAAATTAAGATATCTTTTTATTTGAATGATTAAATATAATTTCTGCACTCTTGTCATTAAAAAACAACATGGTATTGTTATCATTTCATTAATTTAATTTATGCTTTCCAGTCATGCATCATTGCAAGTAATATTGACAACAATATTGAAATGTGCATTAAAAAAGGGTTTGGTGTGGAGAATTTTATAAAAAGTTTGTAGTTTGACTACTTCTCAGTTATCAATTAATATTTACTATATTTTTATCTATATTAGAAATTAAAATTTTCATAATTCTCTTAGATTCATTTATTATTTTATTCTTTCCATTTTTTTTAATATATTTCATTTTTGAAAACTATAATTTTAATGTTTCTAATTATTCATTTATGTATATTATTTTTCAATTAGTTAAAAATTTTCTTAAGTGGTTTTCCTTTTTTTTGTGGTGTGTAACTTTTAATTTTTATATAAAATTCTATGTTGTGCCCTATGTTAATTTATTATTTCTTATTTCATTAAACGCATAGGTTAATAACCCAATTGTTTCAATTAAATTTGTCTATTCATTACTTATAAACTCTATATTAAAATATTCATTGTTTTAATGATGTCACTTTGACATTCTATTCAAACAACACATGAAGATGTGCCCAGAAATTAGAATTATGTACCTATTTTTGCTGCTTCTTCAGGTTAGGTCACTTCTTTTGATTATACTTAGGGTTATCCTTATATTTTATAGGGTTTTATTTCATGCGATTGATTCATTAGAGGAGTAGGAGATGTTACATCATCAAGAAGAGGTATTATATGTGTTCAATCAGCAATAATGTATTATATATATTATCACTTATAAACTGAATTCTCATAAAATATGGTTTGACTATAAGAAAATAGAGGTTCTATATGTGTTCAACCAGTAATAATGTGTTCCTACCTCTTTCCATGCAGAGATCAGGAAATTTTGAATCAGATTGCAGTTGCAACTGCTCTTGTAGTCAGAGCCACTTCCATTCTATACACATTTGATTCATGTATGGGTGTAATTATCCAAATAAAATTGTCCCTCTAATTTCATAGAATCTGGGATATAACTATTTCTAATTGGTGATTTTTCTAATTAGATTCCACTTCACCCCATCTTTAACAGAGGTCTGTAGACACCCAATATGGGGTCGATGCTATGACAACTACAGTGAAGATCCAAATATTTTTCAGTAGGTGAATGATATAATAACAGGTTTACATTGAGACATTCAATCCAATTACCACCAAAACATTCCTTATTTGGTTGGACTGCACACATTTCACACTACTTTATTAAACAGGTTGTAATTTTTTAACAAAATTTTTTTTTAAATTTTTTTTACTATATAGATCCTTAAATAATCATATATTACATATGTACTAACATAATTTGTAACTTTTTCACACATTATTGTGGAAAGTAGGAAAATCATTCTCAAAAATCGAGTTATTCCTGTTGTCCAAAAGATAAAATTTGTAGAGGAAGGTTCTACGGAAATATTTGGAGGGATATTCATCTTGAAATTAGAATGAAGAATGATATAGAAGTGAACTCCACTGAAAGGTATAGATATTGGTTCTTTATTTAATATAAATCATGGTTTTGGGTTTCATGCGTGGTGTTATAAGGATTTTTGGATTCTTATGGTTTCCTATAAGATAAATTAGTGTCTTTTGAACATTTCAACCCCCTTAGTGGTATCAAACCTCGTTCATGTGCTTGGTTCACAAGGCCATGTTCTAAAATGAGGAAATTTCATGAATCATTCATGATGTAGAAAAATAGAGCACGACATTTTATAAGAGATGGTGAAAATTGTTTAATATGACTAGAAGATGAAATAGTAAGAATTTTGACATTATGATAGGTGATAAATTAATATTACATGGTCTATACACATAACACACATAAGATTAACCTACTATTAATGTCACACAAGTTTTCTGGAAAACATGTCCACTACAATAGTTTAAAGCACTGGGTAAAACTATTTTCTATTAGTACATAATAACTCTAATTTTTATTTACAGTGAGTTGTCATTCAATTTTATTAGACTAGTTTTTGTGTATCCTAATTACTCTAATGGAATTTTCTTCGGTGTTGCAATACCTTAACAGGATCGAGTCTGAAATAGAATAAGTGATGGGCATGAAATAGAAAACTATTGCTTATTCTGAAGGATCCTAATATTGTAATTTAGAAGGGTTCTAGAGGTAAATATATTATTTTTTTTAATTTTATTTCATTTCCTGTATTCATGATATATTTTTTGTTTAATTGATTACTCACATTACAAGTTAACTTATTACCTCAACTACCTTACCTTATAATTCTAAAAAACAAACATCCAATTCAAATATGGGAAATGAAAAACATATACAAGCAGAACAGATGACTGAATAAAATATTTTATGAAAATAGAATATTAAAGAATCTCCAAGTATGATTTATATCCTCCATATATAGTGACATTGTTTACCGAATAGTTAAATTTGAATAAACAAAGTGTTCTGGAAAAATTTTCCACTACTACAGTTTCAAGAACTGGGTGAGACTATTTTTTATTATTACGTACCAAATATTATTTTTATTTACATCGAGTTGTCATTTAGTTTTTTAGACTTATTTTTGGGTATCTTAATTACTCTAACAGACTTTTGCCCTAGGTTGCAGTACCTTACCAGAATCGCGTCTGCAACCGAATAAGGGATGGGCATGAGACAAAAATATTTCATGTTATGAAGGATCCTAATATTGGTAGTTATAAGGGTTCCATATTTGGCAGTTAAGGTGATAAAAAATGTGATGGAGCTACAGTTTTAAAACCATTATACACATACTCTAAAAATAGAACCCATTTTAACTGTTAGGACCCATGTTTTTGCAATGAAAACCAGGTAAAATAATTGTTTCTTCTTTAAAATATTCTCTTTTTTATCTGTTGTTTTTTTAATCGTAGCTTCTTCCCTAGACATTATTATTATGGAATATATTATCTTATTATTGCAGATGTGGAAGACACACCTTCCAACAATAAGGAAACATTCAAGAAGAGTAGGTAGGAAAGAGTATTATTTCTATCCAGAGGTATGTATATTATTTTTTTAATTTTATTTCATGTTCATGTATTCATGAAATATTTTATGTTTAATTGATCACCCACATTACAGGATTACCTATTACATCAACTACCTTTCCTTCTAATTCTCAAAACCAAACCTCCAATTGAAATATGGGAAAGGACTGCCATGTACTTGCAGAACTGATGACCAAATCAAATATTTTATGAAAATAGAATATTAAAGAATCTCAACGTATGGTTTATATCCTCCATATATGGTGACATATTTAACCGAACATTAGAATTTGAATAAACACATTTTTTTGGAGAACTTTTCCACTGCTACACTTCCAAGCACTGGGTAAAAATCTTTTGTATTAGTACATACTAACACTTATTTGAATTTATAGTGAGTTGTCATTTATTTTTTTGGACTGCTTTTTGGGTATCCTAATTAATCTAATTGACCTTTCTTCCAGGTTGGAGTACCTTACCATGATAGAGTCTACAACCGAATAAATGATGGGATTGAAAGAAAATACTCTTTCCTATTCAGAAGGATCCTATTATTGGCTGTTAGAAGGGTTCCATCTTTGGAATTTAAAGTAATAAAACTTGTGATGGAGCTACAGTTTTAAAAATAGAATACACATACTCTACAAACATAACCCAATTTAACTGTTAGTACCCATGTTTTTGCAATGAAAACAACCTCAAACAATAGGCTCTACTTTAAAATATTATCTTTTTTAACTATTGTTTTTTAATATAAGGTTTTTCACTAGAATTTATTATTATTGAATATATCATTATATGACTGCAGTTATGGAACACACACCTTCCAACAATAAAGAAACCTTCATGAAGAGTCGACTAGAAATATTATTATTTCTATCTATAGGTATGCATATTATTATTATTTTTAATTTTATTTCATGTAATTTTATTCATGATATATTTTATGTTTAAATGATCAGCTACATTATAGGTTTAACTCTTACCACAACCACCTTACTTTCTGATTCTCAAAACCAAAATTCTAATTCAAATGTCGGAACGGACAGTCATATACTTGCAGAACTGATAACAAGTCATATCTCTATCAGTAGGTAAGGTTGTGTTCTTACTGTACATATTTATTTTAATGCTAAAGTAAACCAATTCATTAATATTATTATTTTAGTATCTATTGTAGACTCAAAAGATGCACATTATTTTTATTTTATCATAATTTATTTTCTAAATACATATATTTTTTCATAGATGTTTAATAACAGGGTTCAAGTTGGATTTCACCCTTTTAAAACATCACCTTCAATAACAGTATTAAAGATGGATGTCCCCACATATCAAGTATGGTGTTTTTGTAAAAATTTGTAATCAATATTCTATTTACTTTCAATTCATTAATTATTTGTTGTTGAATTCCAAAGCAATGTTTCTAGAATCTGTATGCACTTATATGTTTGCATATTCTATATGCGCTTATACTTTATACAGCTTCAGGTTTATAGAGAATGGTGATATTATCTATCATTCTCTATCAAGATTCAATTTTTTTTCATATATATTTTTAATCAGTTTCCTTTTTTTCTTGTCTTCTAAAGTGGTTGAAGGATTTGCTTACCCATCTAGTTTCCATTATAAATTTATGGACTTTTTTTCAGATGTAAATTATGAATCTGCTATGTAACTGCATTCATGAGTTCATGTGGATGTGATTGGAATGAAATTGGAATATTTAAATGGTTTGATTGATATATAAAAATGTATTGTTTATATGATTTGAAGGAAAATTTAATTATCCCGTGTGTTTGCACAGGCGGAGTAATTGTTTTATTCTGAATGAATATATTTCATGAGTAACCATCCTACTAAAATTTCCTCATGTGTTCCCTTTTAATTTTATCATTATTAAAATACTTCATTAGGAATAATTTAAATCACTTTCATGGTTATGGTTTATTTATAATCATAACTCTTCTTGTTAAAATGGGATATAAATTTCTAGGTTTTCATTTTTTTCCAATACACAATGTACTGTTTTTTCTTATATCCCTTATTATAAATTTTGTTCTTGTATTAGATATTAAATTTTTTTCATAGGATCTAAGGATGATCATGAATAATAATAAAGTCCTACATTCTCTTAACATGTTCCATCATGAATGAAGTATGCTTATTCTAATAAGTTATGTTAAATTTTGGGAACATATTCCTATGTAAATATTGACTGTTTTATAGAATTGTCCATGTTGATAAGTAATGTTTTTCTGAATTTTATAAAACCATTAACAAAAACGTATTTTCATAATGTAATAATTTGATATCATTACTATTTGAAATTAACATGGACTAATTAGGTTCCACTATCTAAGGGGAGGTGATTCAGTGGTACCCTTGTTTTATTGATTTATCTATTTTAAAATTCAACCTCTTGGACTGTTTGATGTTTTTGATCCACTAATTATTATCTCTCAATAACACCACATGTGAAGTAATAAAAATAGAGATAGAATAAATTAGAATTTATAGGGTTCAATAATGAATCCTCGACAGCTTTCCATGTTGGTTAGACACCCCTACATGGATTTTTCTTATCAAACAAATGTATATAATTTATTTTATCTCCAAAATAATTGCATATAATCTTGTTCCAGCAGAGAGACTCTATTTTATTTTGGATCCAACCAAATGACATATTTCACTAGTACCAACCGAGAGACTCCACCCACTCCTGTCTATAACCAGAAGTCTTCCACTACCACTAACACTAACTATAAAACTTCACCATTCTTAAAGGCCAGGTCTATTGCAGTATGGTCATTGAAATTTTTCAATGAGAATGTAGGATGTATGATTATTCTTTACTTCTTCATAAAAATCAATAATTTTGGTCTTGATACCCCTGCTAGATTTTGTTAAATTCATATTCTTCTCAATCACTTAATGCTAGATCACTGATGTTTATTCATCATTAATGGGTCATTAAATAATAATATGTTTCCATTAAATACTACAATGTATTGCGATCTAAGAAGATATTTCAACGCAATACATCTTTTTCACACCTAAATGAATATATTTATAAACAATAATGTTGTTCATGGGGTCTCAATAAATTACATGATTTATAATACATCTTTTAAATCAAAATTTTAATGTGTTTATGAATAAATACACACATTCCACATTATGAATATAAATACCTGAATGGTGTTTGGTATTATATTTAGTCATTTAAATATATATCACTACGGGAAAAAGGGATTTTTGTGACAGACCTTTTGCGACGGGAATAATTCACGTCGCAAAAGGTCCGTCGAATAGGCTATTTGCGACGAGAGTAATAGCCTGTTGCAAATAACCAACTATTTGTGACAAGATTTCGTCTCCCATCGCAAATAGTTTGGTGTGGATCATGTGCCAAACTGCGCGAAGGTTATTTGCAACGGGGGGATCCTCCCTTCGCAAAAAATTGGTGTCAGCTTATAGTTTTTTGCAATGGGATTTCGTCTCCTGTCACAAATAGTTTGGCACAGATAACGCGCCAAACCCCGTGAAGGTGATTTGAGATGGATGGATCCCCCCTTCGCAAATAGTTAAGTATTTGCGACGGGCCCCATCGCAAATAAACGGCGCCAGTCCCATCGCAAAAGGTGCGTCGGCAGGGACTATTTGCGACAACCCCGTCGCAAATAACCGGCGGCAGTTTATAGCTTTTTACGACGAGATGTCGTCCCGTCGCAAAAGGTGTGTCAGTAGGGACTATATGCGACGAGACCTGTAGCAAATAACTTTTTATCTGCTGACAGCAATTTATGCGTGCATATGTATTTGTGACGGGTCCCGTTAGAAAAGATACTACGACGGGTATCCCGTCGCAAATAATCCTCTCGCAACTAATCTGACCTATATATAACCCAAATAGTTTTTCCTCTCATTCCTCTAAAATTTTAGATCCTATTTATCTCTAAACTTGGATTTTAGAGAGAGAATTTTTCTTTGTTTATTTTTTTGTATACGAAGAATTTGTGAAGCTGTCTGCATCAATAGAGAATCAGTCTTAAAGGTATTTATGTTTTTTAATTTATTATTTATTTCATTTTTTTATGTTATTTTTTTTATTATTGAATAGTTGTAATTAAATTAAATTTAAATTGTTTTGTCATTTGTATTTATTTGTAATAATAAATTGAAATTTTTAGTATTAATTTTTAATAATTTGTAATTTTTATTAATTATTAATGATTAATAGTCATGTATATAATTAATTTGTAGTAATTAATAATAATTGGTAATAAATATCTATAAATAGTAATAAATATGTATAATTAGTAATAATTAGAAATAATTAGGAATAATTAGGAATAATTTGGCATAATTAGGAATAATTAGTAATAATTATCAATAATTAGGAATATTTTGCAATAATTAGGAATAATTTGCAATAATTAGGAATAATTAACAATAATTAGCAATAATTAGTAATAATTAGCAGCAATTGGGAATAATTTGCAATAATTAAGTATAATTAGCAATAATTATCAACAAATAGCATTAAATATCAATAAATAGCAATAAATTGCAGTGAACATTAATAATCAGAAATAAATTGTAATAATTAGTAATAAATACTAATAATTAGTAATAAATACAAATAATTACTAATAAATTTTAATTATTATTAATAAATACTAACAAATAGTAATAAATACTAATAGTTAGTAATATTTACTAATAACTAGGAATAAATAAGAATAATAATTAATATTTAAAAATAATTTGTATTATTTTTCAATAATTAGTAATAAATAGAAATAATTAGGAATAATTAGCAACAATTAGGAATAATTAGCAATATTTGGGAATAATTTGCAATAATTATCAATAATTAGCAATAAATAGCAATAGTTAGTAAAAAAAGGAATAAATTGTAAAAAATAGGAATAATTAGTAATAATTAGGAATAATTAATAATAATTTGGAATAAATTGTTATATTTATTAATAAATTGTAAAATTTAGTAATAAATTGTAATAGTTAGTAATAAATACTAATAATTACTATTAAATACTAATAATTAGCAATATTTAGCAATAATAAAGAATAATTAAAATTAATTAGAAGTAAATATAAATAAATAGAAATAATTAGCACTAATTAGGAATGATTAGAAATAATTAGTAAGAAATATAATTAAATAACCATAATTAGTAATAAATTACCATAATTAGTAATAAAAAGAAATAAATATTAATAAATAGAAATAATTAGTAATAATTTGGAATAATTAGTAATAATTAGGAATAAATACATATTATTAGTAATACTTACTAATAATTAGTAATAATTAGAAATTATTAGGAATAGTTAGCAATAATTGGCAATAATTAGCAATAATTAGCAATAATTAGAAATAAATAGGAATAATTAAGAATAATTAGCAATAATTATAAATAATTATCAATAATTAGCAATAATTAGCAAAAATTAGCAAAAATTAGTAACAAATCACAATAAATATTAATAAATAGGAATAATTATTAACAAATCGGAATAATTATTAATAATTAGGAATAATTATTAATAAATAGGAATAATTAGTAATAATTAGGGAGAAATACTAATAATTAGTAATAAATACTAATATTTAGTAATATTTACTAATAATTAGGAATAATTATTAATAAATAAGAATAACTAGTAATAATTAGAAATAAATACTTATAATTAGTAATAAATACTAATAATTAGGAAATAAATACTAATAATTAGTAATATTTACTTATAATTAGTAATAATTAGCTATAATTAGTTATAATTAGCAATAATTAGGAATAATTAGGAACAATTAGGAATAATTAGCAATAATTTGTAATAATTAACTATAATTAGTATTAAATTTCTATAATTAGATATAATTAGATATAATTTTCTATAATTAGTAATAATGAGCTATAATTACATATAATTAGATATAATTAGATATAATTAGATATAATTAAATATTATTAGATATAATTAGATATAATTATATATAATTAGATATAATTAGATATAATTAGATATAATTAGATATAATTAGTCATAATTAGTCATAATTAGTCATAATTAGTCATAATTACTCATAATTAGTAATAATTAGTCATAATTAGTCATAACTATCCTTACATGGATGATCACCTTGCAAGTAGCGTTGCAATAGGACAACCCAGGTAATGCCCTTCTCATATTATAAGAATTATCTCACATGTCCCTTTACATAGACCATTCTTCCTTGAATTTTAAGGGAAAGATATTGATGTCCTCTCAAATGTTTAAGGAAGAATGATCTATGTAAAGGGAGTGATATGATTCTTAGAGACGAGAACGACATTACTTTGGTTGTCCTATTGCAACACTTCTTGTGAGGTGGTCAACCATGCAAGGACAATTATAGAGTTTACATTGGACATGGCGGCACAATCTTTTTATTGTTCATGACCTGACAATTAGCGACCCTTTGAAATTTGAACAGGTTAATAATAGAGCAAAGCATGTTGCGAATATTGATAATTTTAATATTTTATAAATTTTTTATTATATTAATAATATTAATATGGTTTTTTTAAATACTGATAATAGAATTTTTTTCTTTGTAATAATTAAATAAAATTATAATTAGTAAAAGAAAACTACTTGGATAATGAAGAGATAATATGTAATCATCTCCACAATGATGATTACCAAATTTCCATTCATTATTCAAGCAGTTTTCATTTTGCTAAATATTGTTAAGTATTGATAAATTAGTAACAATTATATATTATAAGTAATAAATTGTAATAATTAGTTAGGAATAGTTAGAAAGAAATTTTAATAAAATTTAATAACTTCCAAGAACCTAGCACAATTTCCAGTGGATTGAAGACACTCATTTTGATCAATGACTTTTCACCTTTGAACTCTCACCGAATCAAAACAATATGAAAAATGTGATGCTACATAGGCATATTCAATCTCATATACATGAGACGGGATATGCATTCATAAGATCATATTTTTTATAATGTTTTCTAGAGGCGACAGTTGGAAGAAGATGATTCATCGACAAAAGGGGGCTCTTTTGTCCGACAAATCTTTTATTTTCATCTTTCTCAAATGAAAATCATAATGAAGAATCTGGTCGGAGATACATATATTCATTCTCATGCATAATAGAATGAATAAGTGTACCTCTAACTAGATACATAATTATGATTTCAGTGTGAGAAAGATGAAAGTAAATGGGCCGTCAAACAAAAAAGTAGCCATCAATCCACTGGAAATTGTGTCCCCTTTAATCAATGGTAATTATTAAATAGTAGTAGTAATTATTTATCTTCTTTTTTTAGATAGTATTTATATAATTTCAAATTATTCATAAACAATGATGATTTTATATTTTGTTGAAAAAATAGAACAAGGAAGTCGACATCAGTCATTAATAGATGATCGCGCTTGGATAAATCAGCATAGAAATCCAAATGGTTCTTATTTAAATCCTGTATATATTGATGGTGTTGAAGATTTATTAGCATTTATATCATCAAAACCAGAATATGTTTCAGAAGGAAAAATTATATGTCTTTGTAACAAATGTACTCTGAGAACATTTGACAAATTTGACAAGGTTGGGGGACATCTATTACGATTTGGTTTTCATCCAGATTATATTTTTTTGTATCAACACAGTGATCACAGTTATAGAGAAGATACTAATTACTTAATTTCGGATCCATAACAGTTCCAATATTTAGTACATGATATTGCAGGTCCATATATTCAACTAACTGAAACTCACGATGATATTGATTTAACTCCTGAGTATGCACCATCCGAATTTAATGATTTGATGAGGTCTGCAGAGGATGCATTATATCATGTTTGCAAGATAATAAAATTAGAAGCGGTTGCAAAATTTATGGCTATTAAATCAGATAATGCAATGTCAAAAAATAGTTTTGATCAGATATTTTCTTTGGTTAAAATAATGTTACCTAAAAGAAATGTGTTACCTGCAAATTACTATAAGAGAAAGAGGTTGGTTTGTAATCTAGGCATTAGTTATCAGAAGATTCATGCTTGTGAAAATGATTGAATCTTTTATTTTGGTGAAAATGAGTCATTGGATAGTTTTCCAACATGTGGACAATCGAGGTATAAAGAAGCTCAACCAGGGAATCCTAGATCAATTCCTATAAAATTGTTGAGATATTTCCCCCTTACACCCAGGCTGTAACTTTTATTTATGTCTCATAACCCAGCGTTAATGATGTCATGGAAAAAACCAATATTTCAACTGGTAAAATCTAGAATCATCCATCTGATGGTGATTCATGGAAACATTTTGGTCATCTGTATCTGTCTTTTTCTTTAGAAGCCCAAAACGTGCGATTGGTTCTTTCTACTGACTGTTTCTACCTGTTTGGTTCTTATTTTAGTCATTATTCATGTTGGCCTATCATTATAACTATGTACAATCTACCTCCTTGGATGTTGATGAAGGAGCCCTATATATTTTTGACCTTATTAATCCCAGAACATCCAAAAAAGAATATTGATGTTTATTTGAAACCATTGATTGATAAGTTAAATGCATTGTGGAGTAATGGTTTTAGTACATACGGTGTTGCTGCGAAACAAAATTTCACATTAAATGCTGCATTGATGTGGAAGATTAGTGACTTTATAAAATATGACATGTTATATGGACGGAGACAAATGGTCTGAAATCATGTCATTACTGTATGAAAGACAACAAAGCTTTTATGCTCATCAATGGAGAAAAACCTTGCTATTTTGACTGTCATCACAGATTTCTTCCAACTGATCATCCTTTTCGAAGGAACAAATATAAATTTAGAAAATGCACAATTGAAAGGGATTAACCTCAAAAAATGATCTCAGTTACCGAGTTAAAATCAGTTGTATTATCATTACCTCCCATCACATTGGGTCCAACAGTAAACTAACAGAAAATTCATGGCTTTGGGAAAAAACATAATTGGATAAAATGAAGAATTTTTTGGGATCCCCCATATTGGTCTGAATTGTTGGTCTTCCACATGTTGGATGTCATGCACATTGAGAAGAACAGTTTTGATAATTTATATCATACAATTTTGGATACCCTAGGTAAGACCAAAGATAGTGTAAAAGCATGATTAGATCTTGCCCAAATTTACAGGCGACCAAAACTTTAACTATTTGAAAATGTTAGATCACAAAGGATAATGAAACCAAAAGAAGCTTATACACATTCCAAAGTGAGTCGTTTATTATTTTGTCAGTGGATTGTAGATTTGAGACTTCTAGATGGCTATGCTTCTAATTTGGGTAGATGTTTTAAGAATGGTCATATTACCAGATTAAAAAGTCATGATTTTCATGTTATAATGGAATGACTTATGCTGATTGGATTATGAGGTTTGTTTAATTCTAGGTTTTGGGAATCGATAACAGACATATCATATTTTTTTCAAGACATTTGTGCAGTGACAACTGACTATGATACACTAATGAAAATAGAAGAGGATGTTCCTGTAATTATATGTAAACTGTAAAAATTCTTTCCACCTGCTTTCTTTGTCTCAATGGAACATCTGATGTTACATTTTCCACATGAAGCTAAATGTGGAGGTTTGGTACAGTCTCGATGGATATACCCCTTCAAGAGATGTAAACAGAAATTGAAGAAAAAAGTACGTAACAAAGAATCAGTTGAAGGCTCAATTGCTTAATCATATTTGTTAGAGGAAATTTAATTTTTCTACTCTCACTATTTTGAATCATAATATCCCTAAAAAAAAACCACATGGGATGGAATGAAGGAAATCTTGATGATGATATGGACAAATATTTATCTATTTTTAATCAGCGAAATCATGGCTTTGATGGAGTTCAAGAATGATGGATCTCAGACGATGAACATCACAGAGCTCATACTTATGTTCTGCTCAACTGTGAAGAAATTAAAGCATTTGTATTGTGAGCTCTTCTATAACTTATTCTATAATTTCTGTTACATAATGTAAACTTATTTTATTTGTATGTTAAATGATATTCATATCATGAAACATGTTCTAAAATTACAGCAGCTGCTCTTTAAGAATGTAGACAAAAACTTTTTTTTCAATGGTTTTAAAATCCGGGTACAAAAATTATTAATGGTTTAATATCAATTCAGTTTACTATTAATTATATTGATAATTGTTTTGCAAATTTTCAAGTGTCTCAAAATGCTGATAAAATTGATAAGTGGCTGTGTATGTTGACTAACCCACCATCCAAAATGGTTATATATTATAATGTATATGTGGTGAATGGTTTTCGATTTCATACATGTACATATGGGGAATAAAAAAAACAATGAATAGTGGAGTTTTTTTAAGCGATCACATCATAGAGAAACTGAATATGAATTCTAAGGCATTATTGATTAAATTATTGAGCTATGTTTTCTTGGACAAAATTACATAATGATGTTTAAATATAGGTGTTTGGATAGTTAGAGAGGCTTGTGTGTTCATCCAACTCATGGAATCGTCGATATTAAATATAAAAGTATTCTTGTAGTAAATAAACCATTTTTTTGGATCAACAGACACATCAAATTTATTACTCAAAGTACTATGCTACTTCAAGAGACAAGGGTGATTGGTGGAGCATAATAAAAATGAAATCTCAGGAAAATCAATTTACTCAAACTGAATGTTGTTCCACCGAAGTGGAATTAATTGAAATTTTTCAAGAGACTACTCAAAATCTAACTTTTTCACAAAGAAACATGAATATCATTGAGGAAACCCCACAATTAAGGGTCCTTGGTGAAAAAGATGTTAATGATGTTACAAATGAAATTCAAATAACAAAGGATGATTAAAGTGAAACTCATATTGATATTGATGATGCTGAGGAGGAATATGATGACATTGACATCGTTAGATATGAAGATGATGATTAAGGTGAACATTAGTATAGTTAAATGAAGGTTATGATCATAACCAATATATATATATATATAATACTAATTTTCAACTATCTGTTAACAACAATCATTTGATGTTTCAGATGGACTCTGATCTATTGTGTGAGTTAGAGGATGCTGAGATACCTTTGGATGTGGGGGATGTGGGATCATCTGACCCTCAACCTGCTGGTGCTTTAGGTGGTACACGGAGGGGGCGTGGTCTTGTTTGACTGATGATTCATGACCCTATCCCCAAGTGACATCCACGTCTTGGATTAAATCCACGCACACAGAGGTATGATAACCTATATATTTTATATAGATTTCATTAATATATTTATATATATTCTAATTGTTTGATTATTTATTCTATTTTCACATTTTTTTCATGTAACAGTTGGAAAGTGGAGTGCTATCTTGTGCAATTATATATCTCATCCATGGACCACATGGGAACAAATTACCATTGATGTGCAGCTTGTCATGTTCAATCATTGGAGGGTATGTAAATAAATAATATTTATTTTGAAATTTATTTTATTAATAACTTGATATTATAAATTATTTTTTGGGTTTATGGTATCCCACTAATGATAGCATGCATGACGATATCCACACAACATTGGAGGTGGCTATGTGTGATCATTTTCTTCAGTTTTTGCACAATTTGAGAAGGACGACCATGAAGAAAGTAGGAGCGACAATATTTTTTGAGTTGTGTAGAGCCCACCGACCAAATTACATTTCATCTCACATTTGGGATGGATTATGTGCACACTGGTTGGGTGGTCAATTTCAGAGGAGGTCTTCATTGGGTCAGCAGAACCGGGGGAGACAAGGGGTGACACATCGAGCTGGTAGTCATACATTCAGTATGCATAGAGGGAATTTGGTAAGTTTATTATATATTTAATATAACATCAAATATAAACAGTTTATTTTTTATTCATATTGGCTATCGAGCATCCCGATATTACAGAGTATGATGTTTATCGGAGGACGTACAATGACCCAATCACTAGAGTGATTAGAGGTGATCACTAGCGTCAGATTGTGGTTATTATTATTTTTTTAGTTTGAAAATTAACTACATATAATATTTTCAAAATTTTAATTTCAAATTGGAATTGAAGGAGTCATTTGAGGCTGTGACCTCTCAGACATAGGCTGAGAGTCAGGACGAGGTGACTGATCAGACCAGTGCCCACCATTTCGACAAGGCGACATGGATGCAGGCAACTTAGAATAGCTTTGAGAAGGGCCGAGTAGTTGGTATCGGCACTCATGTGACTCCTGATACTTATTATGGTACTGTTGTAATGTCTGCGTCCTAGTCAAGAGGAGCTCGTGGGGAGGCATCATCTTCTACATCACAGTATTAAGAGCAGTTGTGGGCTTAGAGTGACCTTATAGAGGGTTTGTAGAAGCAGTAAGAAGTGATGCGTCAGCAGCAGCAGCTGTAGCTTCAACAAGAGAAGGGGATGCATCGATGGCAGCAGTAGCATAAGTCGTAGCATGAGGAGGAGATGCATCGATTGTAGCAACAACATCACGAGAAGATGGAGTACTTGCGCCATCTAACTCATAGTTTAGGGATGTAGTTTCCTCCACAATCTCCTTCAGCTCCTCCACCTCCTCTAGAAGAAGACCTCCAATGATTTTTTATTTGAAAAACATTTGAATTTAACATTATAATATGAACTATTTACATTTTATTTCTTTTATATCGGTGAAAATATTATATAATTTAATTTTTACTATTTTATTATATATTTTTTGTGAATATTGAGAATTTTAATATTTTATATTTTTTTATTATAATAATATAAATATTATTTTATTAAATATATTTTTTAGTATTATTTTTTTTAATGTTTGTTTATTTACTACTAATTATAATAATAATAATATTTTATGATTTTCTTTATTTTTTTATGAATATTGAAAATTTTAATATTTTTTATTTTTTTAATAATAGTTATATTATATTTTAATTAATCATAATTTTATTAAATTTATTTTTTAAAAAATTAATTTATTAATTACGAAGGGACCTTTTGCGATGGGACCCCATTGCAAATAGTCTAAATAAATATTTTTTAAAAACGTATTTGCGACATGATTACTTACCCATCGCAAATACTTTTTTTCGACAAGCCTGTCGCAAAATGTTATATATATACATTTTGCGACTGGACAGCGGGCCCCTCGCAAAAACTATTTGCGATGGGCCCTTCGCAAAAATGTTTATATATGTATAATGCATATAATCGGTGACTTATTTGTGACGAGACCACCACAAATAATTGTATTTGCGGCTGCATTTTCTACAATGGTCTATTTGCAAAGTGGCCCCGTCGCTAAAGCTTATTTGCGATGGGGCCCCATCGCTAAAGCTTATTTGTGACTGGATCCCATCGCAAATAACTCATCACAAATACTAAGAATTCCAGTAGTGTATGGGACATGATTATTATTTTTTCATGTAGTATCATCTGAATACCATTGAAAAAAGGGGTAATTAATTTCTACATTGAATTCATCAAAAAAACTTGGGGATTTTGGTTTACATCTCTTCATGTGGATGAACCTTTGTAGCTTACTGCCCACGTCCATTCTCATAAAAAATGGCATGAAACTCATGAGGAATCCTAAATGCTCAGGTATTCTCCATTATTCACATGAAATCATGAGTTTTCCAAATTCCCATGGATTATAATAAGAGCACAATGAATCATCAGTTTTACCCAATACAATTAGTTTCATTGTTAATTCATGATTTTTAACAACATAAATGTCTATTACTGGATGTACGTTGAGTATTAATACTCCACATTATTTGAATATTCATGAAATTGAATGAACATTAATATATTATATTTATCATACATGTGCATTAAATCAAGCTTTTAAATCATCCAATAACTCAACAACATCAGGGGACATCACCTCTCAGTGATTATCTATTCATGCATGATAAGGGATGATAAAATTATAAAATAAATTCTTCATATATGCCTCAATATAAAATGTTCAATGTGGCCTAAATGGAATTATTGTGAATGACATTAGAGGTTGGACTAATCTCGTATTTCATAAATGGGGAAAAACATGCTTTGTGAACCCTTGAGTATAGGAGGAAGGTGATTCTTCCTGAATAATTGGATGACTCATATTTATATGATCTAATAATTATTGTTCCATTTGTAATCATTTGGAATATGTAATAGCGTGTTCTCTATGAACATGAAATGTTAGTATCTACCATGGTCAAGGACACAATATATGAATCTACCATGACCTTGTTGCACCCAAAAGTGACTACCATGGTCCAATCCTAAAACCATGATGGAATTACCATATTCCATCTGTCTTCTCTATCATTACGCACCGTATGGTGCCACCACCACTTCTCCTAGGCACTCTATCACACATTCCGTACATATAGATCATTTTATTACTTATTTTTACAGGATGAGATTCCTTATAGAGTATATGTTTCTACCCGGTACAACTTTGAAATATTTATATATATATATATATATTCAGATCATGGTACTAAGACGTCTTGTAATTCAGATGGATTTTGTGCCTATAATTTATTTGATAAAAAATATTAAAAATATTTAATATTGTGTTCGCAATGTTAAATAAATAAATTTTGATAACTTTTAATCAAATGCATGGATTTGATATCCATGAACACTATTGATTCTCGAACAAGTTTTTTACCTTAGTTGAGGCCTAAAAATGGTTAGTGTGGGGCGATGGGATACCTATCCTATTGGAGTTATGTTTAGTATACTAGTTAATTTTTAAATTAATCTGTTAATTCAAGTTGACCTAAACCAATTTTCATAAAAATATGATTTCATGGAATACATCCCAGGATTAAACTCATAATCCTAGAGTCACTAATAATTCTCTTCCTCTCTTTTTATTGGTGAAACATTTAGAATGATGATGAAACTATAGTTTAGAGAAGATCAAGATGCAGCAAAGACAATGAAATACTTTGATCTTTTTTTTTTGATGTTTTATTGGATAAATAACGTTCCAATATCTAGGTAAGAATCATCAATTTTATTTACACCCATGTTGATTAAATTGATTGAGCATATCAATCTATTCTATTAATCTTCACCAACTGCTTCCATTGCATGCACCCGTGTATCAATAAATTGTAATTGTTACAATTTTTCTAAACCAAAAATACATTTTAATAATTTTTTTTCCAAGAAATAATTTCTAACGTAGCTTGTTTTTTATTTTTCTATTCGCTTTTCCCTAAATAAATTCATTTCATTCATTGGTAGGACATTGTTGTCCCGATTTGAGGTTACTTGGTGGTACTGAGCCTGATCGGACCCTCAGAATCATGACGAAAGGGAAAAAAGGAATGAATAACTCAATTAATCATATATCTAGATATGTTGTGTGATTTGAATGATCATTCCAACAATTAGAGTTATGATTATAAATGAAAGATGGTTTGGGGATCTGTGCATCTCACCATGGCACTCATATGAGGTCCTATTTAATGAGTAAAGAATAGATTCAAGGAACATGAAGCAGATCTAAGAATATATAAAAATAAATGGATACACACTATTTACAATGGTGAACAAAATGTTCGTAGTTCCATGTCTATGGAAGCTAGGGTTTTCAAAAAATACAATGTTTTCACAACTTATAGACCTTATACACACTATGTACTCCTTCGCCAGAAGGGAAAAACATGTGGTGGATCACACTGGAAGGATCCTATGTGGATGTATATGACCAAGTACATGTACACATAACATAGTACATGGACATAGGTTCAGTACATACACATCAAAATATCATGTGTGTGGTACACCGTGTGAAGAAACATTCCATTTAGTATGTACACGTTTATGTCTTGATTAAACTGACATAGACAGAAGGCCACAGACCAGTCCGGGATCATATAGAAACGCAATATATCCCACATACAAGTAATGTACTACTACATAGGTTTGAATTCATGTTCTAGAAAGGTACACAATAAGGTGGTTGAGGAGGACCACATTTCATGTGGGTCTCCTCACATTCCATGTACCCTAGTTTTGTTTTTAATAAACGTTTATCTTCTGTATATGATTTATTTCATCTTCGAATTTGTCCGATGAGTATCCTTTCATGAGTATTTTTCTACATACAATGTTATGGTCCCTATATTTGATATTTAATGATATGCTTTGATATTTTATAGTTATAATGTTCTTTTTAGGCAACGCCTGATGATTTTAGTGATCTGATGGAATCACCATATTATTCTTATAGAATAGAGATGTCCATAAGTATGGGAATGGGTCGTCTATAGTTAAATATTGAGTGGAAAATCCCTATCTAATTAGGTGTGGGTACATTATGAATAGAGTGAAACTCCCTATAGTACTAGGTTGTTTGGACTCATCATCTGAGTGGATCCCCCAATCATATTGAGTGTGTGTCCTTGATTATTTGTGTTAAAAAACATGTCACACAAGTGCCCAAGTCTATTACCAATATAGTGGAACCCACCATTAGTATGGGAATGGGTCCTCTATCTTATGATTAGAAAACCCTATGTGATAAGGTGAATTCCCTTGATTAATTGAGTGGAAACCCCTATCTCACTATAATGTAGGTCCTCATGAAACTAGGGTGGAAACCACTTTCATGCTGATGGAGGGTCCTCTTCAAATACCTGAAGAATGAAAACCCCATAACTCACAAGGGTGATGGTCGTGTAAATGGATTTTGTACCCCTAGGAATTGTGATATAATAGAAAGGTGTGGGACACCACAAAGTTGCTTCTAAGATGGTGCATGAGATGTTTTCCATCATTGATGGAAATTTGGAAGTATTGAAACTATATTTATTGGAAAGAGTTGTGAAATAGAGATCCCCTTAATTTTTTTTATTTTGTAATTTTTTTACTAAGATTGAATATATCTATATGTATCCATACCATTGGATTTTGTTTGTAATGCCCCGACCCCAATTACCTAGAGTCAGTGCATTATTACATAACATTGGCATGATCACAAGAAGGATCAAATCTCGAAAGACCGATTGGTTTAGTAGCCTTGGAAACAATAGATATATTCATAAAGTATTACATTACATAATATTGTGAAAAACTACTACAACAACATATTGTCTCCATTTTCCACACTATTAACCCCTCATAATATCCCTGCAGGTCATTCATAATTTACTTCTTCACTTCCTGGGAAAAATAAAACATAGAAAAGGGGTGAGCTCAAATGCCCAGTAAGGATAACAATATAGCGGAATCTTTCATAAATAAGAATAATCATTTAAGGAAATGTATAACTAAAACAAAATCCTTTCAAACTTGAACTTTCAACATAGTATGGCATAAGTAAAATGAAATAATTCCATTTACTTATTCACATGGATATTCTACTAATCGAATAATCACATGCAAAATCAATAACCACTTTCATAATTATGGAATGCATAATGCTAGACTATCATAACCACATAGCCAAGGCCTCGTGCCAAGACTATAAATAATATTTTTCCAAGGCCTTGTGCCAAGACACTAGTTTGTCTCATGAGACCTACCGATGCATCGGGGAGCTATAGCGGGCTCCACCCGTCACATATTAAGTCCAATGCATTCCCATATGAAAAGGTTTAAACATAACATAAACATTCATATTAAAAATAGCATATGAAATATCAATACTTTCACAATAAACCATGAATGGTATAAAAATAGCACATCCACATTCAAACATATCACAAAACCTTCAATACAACATAGAAGTTTTGTATCATAATAAATCAACTTCACATAAGCGTAAAATCCAACAAAGGATGTTGACATAGATGAAATCAAAACTCTTTTTAGAGAAATATCTATTTTTATTTTGAAATCATTTAATAAAACATTTTCTTTGAAAATATTCTTATAAGCTTGTAAGGGAAGATTTGATGAATTTATAACGGCAGAAAATAACCGCACCCGCCGTATAAGTTAAAAAAACATTATTACCTTAATTCTGTCAAAAAGGTTAAAAAGTGCCTTGTTTGGAAAACGATTGAAAGATTCGTTTATAAACCACTTATAAAATTTCAAACAAGGGTATAAATGAATTTAACCCATAATCTTGTAAATAGTAAAAATGTTTTGAAATACATTTTGAAAAAACATGGATGTGGATGATAAAGAAATCCCAGTAGATTATTATGTATAAACAACCTCGGATAATGAAGAGATTTTGAAATAACCCTTACCTTGTACTTTTAATTGGTTGGGGTAGGTTAACCTCCTGTATAATGGTGAAATAATTGTTATTAAATTATACAATAATCGTATACATTAATATGATATCATATATGATCTTTTAACATTGATTTGTTAATAATATCTTAGTATTATCGTTGTTTCGGGTGTTCACTTACTCGTTTTATTTTATATGTTTTGTTACATAAGCCGTGTTTGTTATGGATATGTTTTATCTTATTTATATCCATAATGATATCAATTCCTTAAACATAATTTTTAAATTATCAAATGATAACTATACTTTAATGGATACGATGGAGAATGAATCTCATCGCGTTCGTGGAGACGGTAGTCCGTACGTACGCACGAGCGACAATATCATTCTTTTGATATTAAAATAATATATAATTGGATGGTATATCATATATAAAGAATCATTATCATGTTACGTTTACTATTTACATGAGTTACACATCATTATTATACCCATCCAAATAATAATATATTGAATAACAATTACACCACGACGTGGAGACGGTAAGCCGTACGTACGCACGTATGGTGACATGTTATTCAAAGGGTGGATAGAATACTGAATATGGTTGTACCATATTTATAATAACATCACAGTATATATATGATACTTGAGTTATTATTTTAGAATGGTAACAACAAAGGAAGAAGAAGTGGAAGAAGAAAGGAACTTGGAAAAGGGTGGTGAAATCATTATCTCTTCTTCGGGTTCTTCCTTTTGATTTGATCAAAAGGGATCCTTAGGTTGACTTTCTGATAAAACTAAGGCCTCTAGGTTGTAGTGAGGGAAGTTGGAAGAGTATTTGGGCAGAGTTTGGCCGAACCAAAAGGTTTGAAGGAGTGAAGAAATGAGAAGGAAGAGTGCCCTTCTATAAGAGGGGTGAGGGGCACCTTTGGAAAAGCTAGAAATATTAATTTATAATAAATTCATATTCGGTTTCAAAGGGATAAAAAGTTGATTATTTAAATGTTAAGTTTGGGATAGGTCGAAAACCACTCAACCAATAGAATTTAGACAGGTTTGGGTCATTATATTAACCTTATCTTGAAGTATTAACTCTAAGTTAATTAGTTTCACTTTTACAATGTCTCTTTATATTTTTATATAATATTGTTAATAAACATACCATATACATACAAGAGACCCCCAAGTGGTCCATTAATGACGAACCTATTATGATATAAGTCTCTTGGCCGAACCTTATATTTTTAGGAATTTAATATCAATTAATAATATAATATTTGTTTTAAAAACTCTTTTATGTCAATTTTGACACAATTCAATAATTAATTTTTGTAAAAATCACAACAGAATGATTACTTTGAAAAAAGTTAATTGAATTAACTCTAACATGTCATATTAACCTAGAAAATTAGTGTAATTCCTAAAAAGTCTCAAATTATATTTATTTGTGTATTTATAATATCAATTATTTTAATTTCTCACTATTATGGTAATTACTGCATCATCATTGTGTCATAAGTAAATTAAATTATTTAAAGTCTAAAAATTATAAATAAAATATCCTTATGTAGGAAAGCGTTTTATCTTTCTAATGAATATTTAAAATCTAATTTATCTTATGTATAACCCTATATTAAAAATGTTTTAGTAAATAAACTTTGATTTTAACTCTTTTTACTCTTCTTTGAATTAAATAATAATAAATGTCCTAATCTAATCCAAGTGGACCTAAATGATAATATTTTATTCCTAAGGCTGTTTCGGTCGAGATACCCTTGTCCAATAGAATTAGGACATGTGTTAGGGTAATATTAATATCATTTTTACCCTTAATTACCCTATTTACTTTTAACAATGGTAAATAAAAGTAAAAAGTTACTATTCACCAAAAATTATTTTCATCTCATTGAACGACATTTTAATTCTTGATATTAACCGTGTCTCTCGGATTTTCGAAATTCCATTCACAGAAGCGGTAAAATTTAGTTTTATGAAAAATTTAGTTTTTTAACTACCACTTAGTAGTTTCACTATTCATCAAAAATTGATGTTTTTCAGAACAATGCCAAAATTTCACCCTAAGCTATAATTGATATTCCGAATTCAAAAATGATGTCTATTTTAAAAAATTCCAAACATATAAGTTTCATTAATTAATTTTATAATTAATTCCTGCTGTCACAACAAATAGCGTGTTTTTAAGAAACAATATATATCAAAAGATTGATAATTGTTTATGTCCAATTTCAAAGTGAAATTAATTCTAATGAACACCATTGGATAAAATGGTAAAAATATATTCTAATTATACTTTAAAACCACTCAATAATATAATTTATCACTATAAATTATTTTTATTAAAAAAGTAGTTTTTAATTAAAATTTAGTAATTTTCACTATTCATCAAAATATTAAAGTTATCCGAAAAGTACCAAAATTTCACCTTAGGCTAAATTTGATATTATGAATCCAAAAATGAAGTCCATTTTGAGAGATAAAATTTCAAAAATTAGGTATTACTATTCATAACGGCTAGTTTGATCGGTTGTGGTGTGTGTTAAAACTCGAAGTTGCGTACAACACACGCTACTGTATTATTCAAAGGAAAGCATACCGTGGAATCTTGGGATGTTTCATTTTAAATTTTTGATGTCCCCATTTAGTCAAAAAGTTTAAAATATTGTATTTAGAAAGGGTTCACTATTAAAATTTGGTAAAAGTACAATACTGAAAATGAATTTGTTCTTACATTATGTCTAAGAAACTGATAATATGGATTCTAAAATTATAAGGATTATATAATGTTTAAAATTTAGTTAATACTATTCATAACCTCTTTTGAACGTCTTGTTTGGAAAGTCATGGTGTGCTTGAACCCGATGTTGCATGTAGGGCCAGTTATTAAATTGTTTTGAAGAAATAACACACTATGAAATCTTGGGGTGTTACATTCTCCCCTCCTTCAATAAATTGCGTCCACGCATTTTGAAATTGTTCATCGAAAATAAAAGGTTGAAAACAGAAAGTATATTTGTGGGAAAATCCACATCAGAAATTGAGTTACTAAAATTTAGTCTTAATATGATGAAAAGAGAAATGAAAGGGTCACCACCAAATTATGATCTCGATTAGGACAACATTGGTGGCAATTAGAGAGATATAATTGGAGGAAAAACATAAATATTTATAGGTAGTGATTGAGGTCATCAATCACAAACAAGTGGAAAATTGAGGTCCTTAAATTCATCAATCTATGATAATTTGAAATACCATCAGTTCAATAAATCATAGGGTATTAGGATAACACATTTTTGACATTTCAAAATATCTTTGTTGAAATCCCACATCGAAAAATGAATTAATGAGGCCTCTATTTAAAATAAAGAGTGGAGAGTATGAAGATTACCGAAAATAACACATACTAGGGTTCTATGTAGGAAAATATGGATATGGAAGAGAAATCTAACCATCAATTATCTGATGGAGAGTGGTAGAGAACATGGCTATTAAAAGGCCAACAATCCGAAAGTCATAAATTAGTGATGATCTAAGGTACCATCTAGGACAACATTTTTGTTCAAAGTTCCTTTTCTTAATGTTGAGGAATTTATTTATGAGATTGGATAAGATCATAAGGAGATATACTTACTTTATAATTAAAGTTTTATCCATTAATAAATTTCTACCACAAACTCATCTTTCACTCTAAAAGCTAATAGAACGTAAAAAAATTCTATTTATACTATTCGTACAGGGTTCCAAAATAAATGAATTTATAATTCATCTACCAGATCTTTAAAAAAACTAAATTATTTAATCCAGGAAATCTCATGGGCCAGTGGTAGGTGATACACCCTTGTCACCCTTCGGTTGCAGGTTCAAGTCTTGCGGCCTTGCCGGTCGCGACGGGTTGGTGCCCGACCTCCGGGTTTTCCTTTTATTGCAATCCAAAATTAATCTCAAACTAGAATTTATCCAAAATACTTCTGTCCAAACTCACAGTCCAACATTTATGAGGAAGGTAAACATAATGTAGATCCTTTTTACCCTGTAATAGCATATTAATACATTCATCATGTATTCTTTTAAAACACTGAAACATCCTGAATTACCATAATCTTTATTGATTACATTCATACTCCCTTATTCCATATAGAATTCTGGATATGCTTCATAAATCCAAAAAAAATGTTTTAAACCCCAACAATGATGGAATATACAAATCGTTAATCAGCTTCAAGGTAGTCAAGAATATCCAATATAATTTATCCAAATAAATCATGTATTATTCTAAAATCACTAACTCGATATCAGAACCATATTATGGTTTATCTTTCTCTCAACCATATATTTTCCAAAAATTTAACCTGCTATTGAGTCACTTTTCTTTGTTCCATACAATCTGAAGTCCTTAAAGAAATAGTACTACAATACAATCCTTATATACTCCATAATTATTATAACAATTACATTGTTCATACAACACTCAAATGACATAATCAACAAAAGAACTCTAATCATTCCTCTTCATCTGTAGTAGTATCATAACTTGATTATTATCCAATAGCATCATTTGCGGCATAGTCTGATGACTGGGACATAGGTTTGCGTAGTGTCCAAACTCCTTGCAAATGAAGCATTGTACATTTGAAACCATTTTCTTACCCTTGCAGTCACGTACATTGTGCCCTTTTCCTCCACACTTATGACAAACTCTCATTCCTTTCCGGCAAGTTCCAGGGTGTTTCTTTCCACAGTTATCACATATGGGAAAATTCTTCTTTTCCCTCTTCCCTTTATCCATCTTTCTCTCTTCCATCCTTTTCTTCTCTTTATTCCCTTCAAAGACATATGACTCAGCAAAATCTTTACTTATCTTATCAACACATGATATTATTTCTTCATATGATGATAATACATGCGAAACTATTTCTCTCATAAATTCTGGCTTAAAACCATGAAATATATGATCCTTCTTTCTCTTTGTACAATGTGCATTGCTAGAGTTCTCATTCCTTCTACTGGGCCCCATTTCTAAACAATGGCATACATTAGATTAGTTTATTAATAACAATACCTAATCCCAAACTTGTAAAAACACATAACATAAATTAAATAGTTTGTGGATATAATCCATAATCATAAAAATGTCTCCTTTGAGGAAGTATATACTCATAAACCCATCATAATGGTTTGTAAAGAAAATGAGAGTTATCCTAAGCATATCCCCTGGGAGTGTCGTAACCAAGAGTGCAGCAAGGCCCGTTGTCGTGCACCAGTTCCTGTTCGAGTCGAGCTCAAAGCGGTGTTTTCAGGTTTTACCCCTAGGTACATCTGTGCCAGAGCCGCCTCTACCTGCTCGTATCCAGACAGGGATGTATTGCTCGGAAAACATAAAAAATATTTACAATACCAAAATTCTAGGAAGTTTTTCTATAATAATCCTCAATGTTCATCTTAGGTCTACGTGCTCTAATCAGAGTTTATCTAAATCTAGCTTCCAAGGTTTGTACTAAACTTCCTCTGATACCAACTGTAATTGTCACGACCCGTCCTCGGGGCCCGTGCCGTGACTACCCCAAGCCCGCCTTCCATAGGCCAGGGGCTGGCGACTAGCACCAAGGCGTAAATTCCCGGTGAACAGGGAAGGCATTGCCTTTATAAGTAACATCCACCACAGAGTCAGCAAGCAGAAGTAACTACCAAGTGCGGAAAAGTAAAGGGGGCCGGAAATACAAGCCCAACTGTAAAGTACAACTGAAAAGTAAAGTACAGCAACTGAAGAAAAGACGGCGGCCTCGTGTCGTCCACTGGTAATCCCACCTGAAGGGTGGGTACAGATAGCCTCCAGGCTCCTCGGGTCCCACGTCCGCTCCGAGCACGTCCCGCCCAGTGGTCCACCTCCAGGTACCGTCCTGCTCCACGCCCAACCGTGATCAGCGCTGTCCGTCGTCTGCAACCAACACAACAAGGTGCGGGCATAGACCGTGCAGGGGTGAGTACAAGCTACTCAGTAAGGACCCCGAGACCCCCGAAGGTCTCCCGAAATCCACAAAGGATATAGCACAAAAGAAAGATGCAATCACGAAGTAACATCTGTCTCGACTTAGGTATATGCCCATACATATACCTAAGTCCCCAATTCTAGCTCTGCTCACGAGCTCAAGAACAAATCAATCCACAAAGGAAAGCAAGACTCAAATCCACAAGGAGAGTAAACAGGAAATCCACAAAGGATAGTTCAACACAATCCACAAAGGAGAGTAAGACTCAATCCACAAGGAGAGTAAACAGTAAATCCACAAAGGATAGTAACATAAGATTCAGCTCAACCAGTATTTTCATTATCGAAACCGTAAAAGTTGAAGAGCCCCATCTCTGAAGTGTACAGTGGTCCTGTCACGACTTCGAGGTACTGCTCACTAACCTAAGACTGCTGAAGTACTCCTCCTGTCGAGTACCGCGGGTCTGCTGCCAACTACCGGGCGCTCCGTCCGCTGAGGGTCTGCTCCCAAATACCGGGCGCTCACCCAATTAGCCTACTGAGGTACTCCTCCTGTCGAGTACCGCGGGTTTGCCGCCAACTACCAGGCGCTCCGTCCGCCGTGGGTCTGCTGCCAACTACTGGGCGCTCCGTCCACTGGGCTAGTCGACTCACCCCAAGTCGAGTCGGTCAAGCAGTCGTCAGGTCTCAGTCATTTACACGGTCTCCGTACTCCGCACGCGCGTCTCCACCGTCGCGGGTCTGTCGCTACACCCAAGCGCACACACTCCGTAGAGTATCGCGGGTCCGCCGCTACAACCAAGCGCTCCACCGCCAAGGGTCTGCTGCTGCATCCAAGCGCACCACCACTGTCAAGTACCACGGGTCCGCCGCTACACCCAAGCGCTCCACCGCTCAAGGTAAAAAGAAGATTCAGCTCACACAGGTTCGGTAGCACTGTTCCACGTAGGATCGCTGAGTGCAGTAGTCGACGCAGTCCACTGAGGATCTCTGCACAGTCGTCGCCGCAGTCCGCGAAGGATCTCTGCTCTGCCGTCGTCGCAGTCCACGGAGGATCTCTGCTCTGTCGTCGTCGCAGTCCACGGAGGATCTCTGCTCTGTCGTCGAAGCCACAGCCAGCACTAGGGTTCCCGCACATAGCGAGCTCGTTTAGGAGGGTCCGCTCCACGAGCCGAGAGGCTGATACATCAACTGACACGTAGTCCGAAGTTGATGTATCCACAAGTTCCGTATCGACAACAGGATCTCAACGCGACAGACGGCGCGTCAATCGGACGCCCGGTCTGAGAGTTATTGGCATTTTCGTCCCAGGGGCCTGGTTGGTTTTTAGGGCAAAACCGACCCGACCGTACTCCGCCTGTATCCGATCCTCGGGCGGAGTATGCCAAAAGTTCCGTCTCACTTAGAGGAAACTACCACAGCTGACGGTACGTCGATCGGATGTCCGTAGCTCAAGTTATGAGCGTTTCCGCTCCGAGGGCCCGGTTGGTTTCGTGTACGAACCAACCCGGCCGAACCCAAAGTCTTCCGAAACCTTGAGTATAATATACCGAAACGACCGTCTCGATCCAAGGATCGCGTAGCCGCTGACGGTTCGTCAATCGGAGGTCCCAGGCCCAAGATATGGGCGAAAGACCGAAGAGGGCCCGAAACGGGGGTTCTGGGCCCGGGGCGGCCCGGCCCGAAACCCCCCCCCCTGGGTCGGCCGTACCGGGTCGGCCCGAACCGGGTCGGCCCGACCCGGCTAGGCCTGGTCCGGTCCGGCCTGGGCACGGCCCGGCCGACCGGACCGGCCGGCTCGGCTTCGGCCGAGCGGCCGAAGGGGGCGCCGCGGGTTTGACCCGCGGCTCAAATGGAACGCGGCCCCGCGGGGGGCCGCCTGTCACGCGGACGCGGCCGGGCCGCCGCGTCCGTTCCCGGTTCCGCGCGGCCGCGGAACCGGCCGCCGCCGCCGCGGCGTCTTCAGCCGCGGCGGACTTCCTCCACGGCGGCGCGCCGGGCGCCGCCGCCTCCGGTCGCCGGCGCCGCCGCGCCGGCGACCCGCGCCGCCGCCGCCTTCCGCGGGCCGCCGGAGATGCTCCGGTGGCCCGATTCCCTTCCCGTCTGCGCCGTTGCTCCTCCCGGGGGCCGACCTTCACTGCGGGATCAACAGATCGCCCCTGCCGCGCAGTTCGTCATCGTCCGCCATATCCGCACAACAAAAGAGATCGGCGGAGGGTTGCCGGGTCTTGTTCGTTAGACCCGCACCCTCCGCGTTAGTCATAAACCACGGGAGGAAAAGAAAATAATCAACAACAATTTTAAATAATTTAAAATTGTCGGAGATCATGTTCTTTACTTTAAATGTATAAACACGGGGAAAACAAAATATTTCAAATCAACCCTTACATTGTCATCGTCGTCGTCGGACGAGAGGTCGTCGCGGAAGAAAGAGATCGTCGCGTCGTCGCGGTATCCGGCGTCGCGTCGCCAATATTAGTTGCCGAACGAGGATCGGCCGCGGAAGAAGAGGTGCCGCCGAAGAACGTCGCGGGTAGGGCTCGTCGACATCGCAGATCACGGCGTGCGTCGTCGAATTCCGGTCGCCGGCGTTCTTCGTGTTCTTCGCGTTCTTCGCGGGGAGAAGAAGAAACCAGATTCTCTCAAATCCTTTCAAAGGATTTTTAGGTTGGTCTTATTTTAATGCCAACACACGAAACCGGTTAAGAAACGATCCATCAATTCGTTGAATTAATTCAACGAAAGAAACGACCCATTTAATTCACGAAAGAAACAGCCCATTTAATTCACGAAATAAACCGCCCAATTAAATGGTCTGTTAAGAATTAAAGAAAACGCGTCGGTTGACTTTTCAGTTACTTTGACGGGTTTTCGCGGGTGCGTTACTTAGCGAAAGAAACGGCGTGGCTCGTGCGGGTCCCACCGCACAAATATCCTACCAAGGGGGTAGGATATTTCCGGATAGCATCCTATCCAGTTCAACTCAGTTCAAGCCGTCTTTAAGTGGCTTCAAGTGGCTTCCAAGCAGCTTAAGTGAAATAGAATAAAGTTGTCGCACAAACTTTATTTTATTTCTGACTTAAAGCCGCAAAATTTAAAAACCACGTCTGAGCAAACGTTACTCCGGAAGAGGCGTTTCTAAGAAAATACCGGCGCTGCGATTTCATCGGTGCCCTCAGAATTTGATTCCGGGCACCGGTTCAAAAGATAGAAAAACCCGCACGTCCGTTCACTGAACGTACCCGAGCCAAACTTCGGAAATTGATTCCGGGCACACCGGGCCTCGGAATCAGGTGCCGTCTGAAGCTGCGCTCTTGTAAAATTCCAAAGAAAATTAAGAAAAAAATTTCCTTGAAATTTGCGGGTCTTTACATTACTCCCACCTCAGGGCTTTACGTCCCCGTAAAGAAACATCAAAAACTAGGGGAACAAATGGGGGTACAGAGCACGCATCTGAGCCTCCCGCTCCCAAGTGCTCTCCTGGAGGTTCCCGTGCTGCCATCTGATGCGCACAAGAGGAATCGACCGCCCACGTAGGACCCGCTCCTGTCGATCCTCGATCTCCACTGGGACCTCCGCAAAAGTCGCCCCATCGTCCACGTCCAGCTCCCCAAAGTCGATGATGTGCGTCGGGTCGTGCACGTATCTCCTCAGCTGAGACACGTGGAAGACGTCGTGCACCCGGTGCAACTGAGGTGGTAGAGGCAGGCGATAAGCCACCTCTCCTATCCTGCTGAGGACCTGGAAAGGCCCGATGGAGCGTGGAGACAACTTGCCGCCTCGGCCAAATCTCTGTAAACCACGTCGAGGTGAGACACGCAAAAAGACGTGGTCACCATCCTCGAACTCTAGTGGCCTCCACCTCCTGTCAGCATATGACTTCTGCCGGCTCTGAGCTGTCCTCATCCTCTCCTGGATGATCTGGACCTTCTCTGTCGTGGCTCGGACCATCTCTGGTCCCACAAGAGCTGCAAGATTTCTTCTTTGCCGAAAAGAGAAATCCGGTCTCATCCTCTGGATGAACCACATTCTTTGCCTAAAACAGTCAATCCTAACATGGATGATACTAATCCATACCAAGGATGACGTCGTAAGGCCTCGACGCTACTACTAAGAGATTCAACCGTTACTCTCGCCTCCAAGGGTTGAGTCACACTGTCGGCATCAGTGTGTGGTAACTGGGTCTCCTCCAGTAGACGTCTCACAAGTGAGGGTCAAGTCAACAGCCAAAACAGGAATCTCCAAGTAACATCACGAAAGAGGACAGGAACGAAAAAAAAAAAATATCACAAGGGTATGCGTCTTTTATTATTGCAGCTCATATTACAAGATGCTACACAAAAGCAACAAGGAACCAGAAGTACAAAGGATGTATCCACTAGTTCTGCTCCTATCCATCAGCTCCCAGGGCTCCATGATCGAAGGCCTCGGCTGCCTGAAGCTGAGCTCTCCCTTGCGGTCGGGGTGGACCTCCTGGTGGTGGTGGTGGTAGAGCCTCAAAGCGTCGTCCACCACCTGCTGCTCGGCCAGCTCCTCTACCTCGTCCGTCTCCTCCCTACAGACCGCCACGGTCGAACCTCTGCCTCTGCCTAGGTGGTTCCTCAACCGTCTGCTGCTCCTCCGCATGGCGGGTCGGGCAGTCACGAGCCATGTGACCAATTCCGCCACAGGAGTAACACTGCCCACTCTCGGCACGCCTGGCTCTGACTCCACCCCGGCTTCCCCGCACAACTGAGCCTGAGTCGTGCAGTCGGCCACTGGTAGGTCTGGTCTGCCTGGAACCCTGAGTCATCTGTCGGCTACCTGCTACCGAAGACTCCGCTACGTGCCGCCCTGCGGTGGGTCTCTGTGCTGGTGTAGACTCAGCAAGGAAGCTCTCGATCAGAAGGGCCCGCTCTAGCACTCCCGCCTGGGTCGGAATGCTGAGGGAGATCAGCGACGCCCGAATCTCCTGTCGCAAGCCCTGCTCGAAGGTCCGGGCCCGGAAGAAGGGGTCCCGTACCATGTCTGTCGAGTACTGAGAAAGGTCGGTGAACCTCGCCGCGTACTGAGCGACCGTCATGCTGCCCTGCCGCAGCTGTAGAAGCTCCTGGATACGCACCGCACGAAGGGTGGCCGGGACGAACTCCGAGCGGAAGAGGCTCTCAAAGTCCGTCCAAAGAAGAGATGCCTCATCGTGCACCTGGAGCATCAAGCTCCACCATCGTCCTGCCGCCGCCTGCAGGAGGCTCGCCGCGAGAATCACCATGAGATCCGCTGGTGTCCTCACTAGCCTAAAGATCCGTACCACCGCCTCTAGCCAGTCCTCGGCGGCCTGGGGGTCCGCCTCACCGCGAAACCTGGGCGGTCGCTGGCTCTGAAACTCATGCAGTGCCCTGAGGCGACGTGCATCGTCAGCGTCTGGTACTGGTAGCATCGGTGGCTCGGCGGGTAAAGCTACCGCCGGTGCCACTGCTGGCAAAGGGCCCTGCACCGAGGCCTCGTCGCTCGGTGGGCTGCCGTCGCGCCCTACACTCGGAACCCTAGCTGGCTGTCGTCGCGGGGCCATCCTGAAAAGGAGAACAAGAGCACCACAGTCAGAACAGTATACCTGGTGAGCTGGCACAAGTAATCACAAGGAAAACTTGAGACTTTCATGAAGCAGATCAGTATACCCGGTGAGCTGACACAAGTAATCATGAAGAAAACTTGAAACACACATGCAATCAATGTTTTCGTGCATTAAGTCAGAAATCAGAAGTCAGGGTCCTGGTGTATGGATACGTCGGCCGCCGCACCAACACTGGACTCCCTGGACTGATAACCACACTCAATACGCTAAACACTATTGCTTCACACAGAAGAAAGAACAGAGTCTGCGGTAGAACCGACCACCTTTGATACCAATTTGTCACGACCCGTCCTCGGGGCCCGTGCCGTGACTACCCCAAGCCCGCCTTCCATAGGCCAGGGGCTGGCGACTAGCACCAAGGCGTAAATTCCCGGTGAACAGGGAAGGCATTGCCTTTATAAGTGACATCCACCACAGAGTCAGCAAGCAGAAGTAACTACCAAGTGCGGAAAAGTAAAGGGGGCCGGAAATACAAGCCCAACTGTAAAGTACAACTGAAAAGTAAAGTACAGCAACTGAAGAAAAGACGGCGGCCTCGTGTCGTCCACTGGTAATCCCACCTGAAGGGTGGGTACAGATAGCCTCCAGGCTCCTCGGGTCCCACATCCGCTCCGAGCACGTCCCGCCCAGTGGTCCACCTCCAGGTACCGTCCTGCTCCACGCCCAACCGTGATCAGCGCTGTCCGTCGTCTGCAACCAACACAACAAGGTGCGGGCATAGCCCGTGCAGGGGTGAGTACAAGCTACTCAGTAAGGACCCCGAGACCCCCGAAGGTCTCCCGAAATCCACAAAGGATATAGCACAAAAGAAAGATGCAATCACGAAGTAACATCTGTCTCGACTTAGGTATATGCCCATACATATACCTAAGTCCCCAATTCTAGCTCTGCTCACGAGCTCAAGAACAACTCAATCCACAAAGGAAAGAAAGACTCAAATCCACAAGGAGAGTAAACAGGAAATCCACAAAGGATAGTTCAACACAATCCACAAAGGAGAGTAAGACTCAATCCACAAGGAGAGTAAACAGTAAATCCACAAAGGATAGTAACATAAGATTCAGCTCAACCAGGATTTTCATTATCGAAACCGTAAAAGTTGAAGAGCCCCATCTCTGAAGTGTACAGTGGTCCTGTCACGACTCCGAGGTACTGCTCACTAACCTAAGACTGCTGAAGTACTCCTCCTGTCGAGTACCGCGGGTCTGCTGCCAACTACCGGGCGCTCCGTCCGCTGAGGGTCTGCTGCCAAATACCGGGCGCTCACCCAATTAGCCTACTGAGGTACTCCTCCTGTCGAGTACCGCGGGTTTGCCGCCAACTACCAGGCGCTCCGTCCGCCGTGGGTCTGCTGCCAACTACTGGGCGCTCTGTCCACTGGGCTAGTCGACTCACTCCAAGTCGAGTCGGTCAAGCAGTCGTCAGGTCTCAGTCATTTACACGGTCTCCGTACTCCGCACGTGCGTCTCCACCGTCGCGGGTCTGTCGCTACACCCAAGCGCACACACTCCGTAGAGTATCGCGGGTCCGCCGCTACAACCAAGCGCTCCACCGCCAAGGGTCTGCTGCTGCATCCAAGCGCACCACCACTGTCAAGTACCACGGGTCCGCCGCTACACCCAAGCGCTCCACCGCTCAAGGTAAAAAGAAGATTCAGCTCACACAGGTTCGGTAGCACTGTTCCACGTAGGATCGCTGAGTGCCGTAGTCGACGCAGTCCACTGAGGATCTCTGCACAGTCGTCGCCGCAGTCCACGAAGGATCTCTGCTCTGCCGTCGTCGCAGTCCACGGAGGATCTCTGCTCTGTCGTCGTCGCAGTCCACGGAGGATCTCTGCTCTGTCGTCGAAGCCACAGCCAGCACTAGGGTTCCCGCACATAGCGAGCTCGTTTAGGAGGGTCCGCTCCACGAGCCGAGAGGCTGATACATCAACTGACACGTAGTCCGAAGTTGATGTATCCACAAGTTCCGTATCGACAACAGGATCTCAACGCGACAGACGGCGCGTCAATCGGACGCCCGGTCTGAGAGTTATTGGCATTTTCGTCCCAGGGGCCCGGTTGGTTTTTAGGGCAAAACCGACCCGACCGTACTCCGCCTGTATCCGATCCTCGGGCGGAGTATGCCAAAAGTTCCGTCTCACTTAGAGGAAACTACCACAGCTGACGGTACGTCGATCGGATGTCCGTAGCTCAAGTTATGAGCGTTTCTGCTCCGAGGGCCCGGTTGGTTTCGTGTACGAACCAACCCGGCCGAACCCAAAGTCTTCCGAAACCTTGAGTATAATATACCGAAACGACCGTCTCGATCCAAGGATCGCGTAGCCGCTGACGGTTCGTCAATCGGAGGTCCCAGGCCCAAGATATGGGCGAAAGACCGAAGAGGGCCCGAAACGGGGGTTCTGGGCCCGGGGCGGCCCGGCCCGAAACCCCCCCCCCTGGGTCGGCCGTACCGGGTCGGCCCGAACCGGGTCGGCCCGACCCGGACCGACCCGGCTAGGCCTGGTCCGGTCCGGCCTGGGCGCGGCCCGGCCGACCGGACCGGCCGGCTCGGCTTCGGCCGAGCGGCCGAAGGGGGCGCCGCGGGTTTGACCCGCGACTCAAGTGGAACGCGGCCCCGCGGGGGGCCGCCTGTCACGCGGACGCGGCCGGGCCGCCGCGTCCGTTCCCGGTTCCGCGCGGCCGCGGAACCGGCCGCCGCCGTGTCTTCAGCCGCGGCGGACTTACTCCACGGCGGCGCGCCGGGCACCGCCGCCTCCGGTCGCCGCCGCCGCCGCGCCGGCGACCCGCGCCGCCGCCGCCTTCCGCGGGCCGCCGGAGATGCTCCGGTGGCCCGATTCCCTTCCCGTCTGCGCCGTTGCTCCTCCCGGGGGCCGACCTTCACTGCGGGATCAACAGATCGCCCCTGCCGCGCAGTTCGTCATCGTCCGCCATATCCGCACAACAAAAGAGATCGGCGGAGGGTTGCCGGGTCTTGTTCGTTAGACCCGCACCCTCCGCGTTAGTCGTAAACCACGGGAGGAAAAGAAAATAATCAACAACAATTTTAAATAATTTAAAATTGTCGGAGATCATGTTCTTTACTTTAAAAGTATAAACACGGGGAAAACAAAATATTTCAAATCAACCCTTACATTGTCGTCGTCATCGTCGGACGAGAGGTCGTCGCGGAAGAAAGAGATCGTCGCGTCGTCGCGGTATCCGGCGTCGCGTCGCCAATATTAGTTGCCGAACGAGGATCGGCCGCGGAAGAAGAGGTGCCGCCGAAGAACGTCGCGGGTAGGGCTCGTCGACATCGCAGATCACGGCGTGCGTCGTCGAATTCCGGTCGCCGGCGTTCTTCGCGTTCTTCGCGTTCTTCGCGGGGAGAAGAAGAAACCAGATTCTCTCAAATCCTTTCAAAGGATTTTTAGGTTGGTCTTATTTTAATGCCAACACATGAAACCGGTTAAGAAACGATCCATCAATTCGTTGAATTAATTCAACGAAAGAAACGACCCATTTAATTCACGAAAGAAACAGCCCATTTAATTCACGAAATAAACCGCCCAATTAAATGGTCTGTTAAGAATTAAAGAAAACGCGTCGGTTGACTTTTCAGTTACTTTGACGGGTTTTCGCGGGTGCGTTACTTAGCGAAAGAAACGGCGGGGCTCGTGCGGGTCCCACCACACAAATATCCTACCAAGGGGGTAGGATATTTCCGGATAGCATCCTATCCAGTTCAACTCAGTTCAAGCCGTCTTTAAGTGGCTTCAAGTGGCTTCCAAGCAGCTTAAGTGAAATAGAATAAAGTTGTCGCACAAACTTTATTTTATTTCTGACTTAAAGCCGCAAAATTTAAAAACCACGTCTGAGCAAACGCAACTCCGGAAGAGGCGTTTCTAAGAAAATACCGGCGCTGCGATTTCATCGGTGCCCTCAGAATTTGATTCCGGGCACCGGTTCAAAAGATAGAAAAACCCGCACGTCCGTTCACTGAACGTACCCGAGCCAAACTTCGGAAATTGATTCCGGGCACACCGGGCCTCGGAATCAGGTGCCGTCTGAAGCTGCGCTCTTGTAAAATTCCAAAGAAAATTAAGAAAAAAATTTCCTTGAAATTTGCGGGTCTTTACAGTAATGCCCCGACCCCAGTTACCTAGAGTCGGTGCATTATTACATAACATTGGCATGATCAGAAGAAGGATAAAATCTCGAAAGACCGATTGGTTTAGTAGACTTGGAAACACTAGATATATTCATAAAGTATTACATTACATCATAAAGTGAAAAACTACTACAACAACATATTGTCTCCATAGTCCACACTATTAACCCCTCATAATATCCCTGCAGGTCATTCATAATTTACTTCTTCACTTCCTGGGAAAAATAAAACATAGAAAAGGGGTGAGCTCAAATCTCCAGTAAGGATAACAATATAGCGGAATCTTCCATAAATAAGAATAAACATTTAAGGCAATGTATAACTAAATCAAAATCCTTTCAAACATGAACTTTCATCATAGTATGTCATAATTAAAATGAAATAATGCCATTTACTTATTCACATGGATATTCTACTAATCGAATAATCACATGCAATATCAATAACCACTTTCATAATGATGGAATGCATAATGCCAGACTATCATAACCACATAGCCAAGGCCTCGTGCCAAGACTATAAATAAGATTTTTCCAAGGCTTTGTGCCGAGACACTAGTTTGTCTCATGAGACCTACCAATGAATCGAGGAGCTATAGCGGGCTCCACCCGTCACATATTAAGTCCAATGCATTCGCATATGAAAAGGTTTAAACATAACATAAACATTCGTATTAAAATAGCATATGAAATGTCAATACTTTCACCATAAACCATGAATGGTATAAAAATAGCACATCCACAGTCAAACATATCACAAAACCTTCAATTCAACATAGAAGTTTTGTATCATAATAAATCAACTTCACATAAGCGTAAAATCCAACAAAGGATGTTGACATAGATGAAATCAAAACTCTTTTTAGAGAAATATCTCTTTTTATTTTGAAATCATTTAATAAAACATTTTCTTTGAAAATATTCCTATAAGCTTGTAAGGGAAGCTTCGAAGAATTTATACCGGCGGAAAATAACCGCACCCGCCGTATAAGTTAAAAAAAACATTCTTACCTTAATTCTGTCGAAAAGGTTAAAAAGTGCCTTGTTTGGAAAACGACGGAAAGATTCCTTTATAAACCACTTATAAAATGTCAAACAAGGGTATAAATGACTTTAACCCATATTCTTGTAAATAGTAAAAATGTTTTGAAATACATTTTGAAGAAACCTAGATGTGGATGATAAAGAAATCCCAGTAGATTATTACGTATAAACAACTTCGGATAATGAAGAGGTTGTGAAATAACCCTTACCTTGTACTTCTTCTTGGTTTGGGTAGGTTAACCTCCTGTATAATGGTGAAAAAATTGTTACTAAATTATACAAGAATTGTATACATTAATATGATATCATATATGATCTTTTAACATTGATTTGTTAATAATATCTTAGTATTATCGTTGTTTCGGGTGTTAACTTACTCGTTTTTTTATATGTTTTGTTACAGAAGCCGTATTTGTTATGGATAGGTTGTATCTTATTTATATCCATAATGATATCAATTCCTTAAACATCATTTTTAAATTATCAAATGATAACTATACTTGAATGGATACGATGGAGAATGAATCTCATCGCGTTCGTGGAGACGGTAGTCCGTACGTACGCACGAGTGACAATATCATTCTTTTGATATTAAAATAATATATAATTGGATGGTATATCATATATACAGAATCATTATCATGTTACGTTTATTATTTACATGAGTTACACATCATTATTATACCCATCCAAATAATAATATATTGAATAACAATTACACCATGACGTGGAGACGGTAAGCCGTACATACGCACGTATGGTGACATGTTATTCAAAGGGTGGATAGAATACTGAATATGGTTGTACCATATTTATAATAAAATCACAGTATATATATGATACTAGAGTTATTATTTTATAATGGTAACAACAAAGTAAGAAGAGGTTGAAGAAGAAAGGAACTTGGAAAAGGGTGGTGAAATCATTACCTCTTCTTCGGGTTCTTCCTTTTGATTTGATCAAAAGGGCTCTTTAGGTTGGCTTTATGATCAAACTAAGGCCTCTAGGTTGTAGTGAGGGAAGTTGGGAGAGTATTTGGGCGGAGTTTTGCAGAACCAAAAGGCTTTGAAGGTGTGAAGAAATGAGAAGGAGGAGTGCCCTTTTATAAGAGGGGTGAGGGGCATCTTTGGAAAAGCTAGAAATATTAATTTATAATAAATTGATATTCGGTTTCTAAGGGATAAAAAGTTGATTATTTAAATTTTAAGGCGGGGATAGGTCGAAAACCACTCAACCAATAGAATTTAGACAGGTTTGTGTCATTATATTAACCTTATCTTTAAGTATTATCTCTAAGTTAATTAGTTTCACTTTTACAATGTCTCTTTGTATTTTTATATTATATGGTTAATAAACATACCATAGACATCCAAGAGACCCCCAAGTGGTCCATTAATGATGAACCAATCATCATATAACTCTTTTGGCCGAACCTTAGATTTTTAGAGAATTTAATATCAATTAATAATATAATATTTGTTTTAAAAACTCTTTTATGTCAATTTTGACACTATTCAATAATTGATTTTTGTAAAAATCACAACAGAATGATTATTTTGAAAAAAGTTAATTGAATCAATCCTAACATGTCATATTAACCTAGAAAATTATTGTAATTACTAAAAAGTCTCAAATTATATTTATTTATGTATTTATAATATCAATTATTTTAATTTCTCACTATTATGGTAATTACTGCATCATCATTGTGTCATAAGTAAATAAAATTATTTAAAGTCTAAAAATTATAAATAAAATATCCTTATGTAGGAAAGCTTTTTATATTTCTAATGAATATTTACAATCGAATGTATCTTATGTATAACCCTATATTAAATATGTTTTAGTAAATAAACATTGATTTTAACTCTTTTAACTCGTCTTTGAATTAAATAATAATAAATGTCCCAATCTAATCCAAGTGGACCTAAATGATAATATTTTATTCCTAAGGCTGTTTCGGTCGATATACACTTGTCCAATAGAATTAGGACATGTGTTAGGGTAATATTAATATCATTTTTACCCTTAATTACCCTATTTAGTTTTAACAGTGGTAAATAAAAGTAAAAAGTTACTATTCACCAAAAATTATTTTCATCTCATTGAACCAAATTTTACTTCTTGATATTAACCGTGTCTCTCGGATTTTTGAAATTCCTTTCACAGAACCGGTAAAATTTAGTTTTATGAAAAATTTAGTATTTTAACTACCACTTAGTAGTTTCACTATTCATCAAAAATTGAAGCTTTTCAGAACAATGCCAAAATTTCACCCTAAGCTATAATTGATATTCAGAATTCAAAAATGATGTCTATTTTAAAAAATTCCAAACATATAAGTTTCATTAATTAATTTTATAATTAATTCCCGCTGTCACAACAAATAGCGTGTTTTTAAGAAACAATATATATCAAAAGATTGATAATTATTTATGTCCAATTTCAAAGTTAAATTAATTCTAATGAACACCATTGGATAAAATGGTAAAAATAAATTCTAATTATACTTTAAAACCACTCAATCATATATAATTTTTCACTATAAATTATTTTGATTAAAAAAGTAGTTTTTAATTAAAATTTAGTAATTTTCACTATTCATCAAAATATTAAAGTTATCCGAAAAGTACCAAAATTTCACCTTAGGCTAAATTAGATATTACGAATCCAAAAATGAAGTCCATTTTGAGAGACAAAATTTCAAAAAGTAGGTATTATTATTCATAATGGCTAGTTTGATCGGTTGTGGTGTGTGTTAAAACTCGAAGTTGCGTACAACACACGCTACTGTATTATTCAAAGGAAAGCGTACCGTGGAAGCTTAGGATGTTTCATTTTAAATTTTTGATGTCCCCATTTAGTCAAAAAGTTTAAAATATTGTATTTAGAAAGGGTTCACTATTAAAAGTTGGTAAAAGTGCAATACTGAAAATGAATTTGTTCTTACATTATGTCTAAGAAACTGATAATATGGATTCTAAAATTATAAGGATAATATAATGTTTAAAATTTAGTTAATACTATTCATAAACTCTTTTGAACGGCTTTTTTGGTAAGTCATGGTGCGCTTGAACCCGATGTTTCATGTAGTGGCAGTTATTAAATTGTTTTGAAGAAATAACACACTATGAAATCTTGGGGTGTTTCATTGTTACACTCTATTCATTAGAGGAAAATATTCAAGATGTATTAAATATGACTTGTAGGTACAACTTCCTAGATTTGGATGTGTTTACTCCCCCTCTATGTGTGCTGAAGACTCAACGTGTAGTTAATATAATAACCATGGAGAGCGACCTTTACATTGAAGAGGTTACTCTATCTGTGTTTATTTTTTGTAGAGGTAAACATGTTTACTATCTATTGTTGTTCCACTCATTTTTTATCTGTTACTACTCCCCCTTTAAATTCGTGTGATCCAACTATGTATGTATATACTTATCCTTGCAAGTAAATTTCCAACAAATGTCATGTTTTATAAAGTTGATGGATATATTATCAGGGAATACATAACAGTCTATGTTTACATGATAAACTGGATAGTGTATGGTGGTCGCATCATGGAGATCAGGAGATGGGATCTCTCGGTGCTTTGTTTTATAGTATTTTTAGGTTGGGACATTTTTCTAGTTGGGGTGTATTTCTCACTTTTACATCTCAGTTTTCACTTTCGTAATCTAACACACCCTAGCGGGTTTACATGATCGGTTTAATTTATATATATTAACACATTTTATTATTATTCCACTACACTTTTTCATTGATATGACCATGTGTGGGCATAATGGTACTTAGGAAATAGAAAACCATTTAGGTTATGCATTATAATTATTATCCCCACCTCTGGAAAAGAGAGGACGGCTTGGGGTAGTTCTGTCTCGAGTGTCAACTTGGTTCTGGTCATGAAATGCAGGGGATAATTCCACCACTTGGTAATGGTTCTCCTCCTACATTTATGAGGTTTAGTTTGACCTTTCGGTTCACAGGGTTTTCCTCATATGTTTTACATTGGGGAAATTCAAATACTTATAAATAATCTATGTATAATAGTTACTTACAAGAATTCATCAACAATAAATTCCTCATCTTTTTTCTCTCATATAATCCAGGAAAAACATTACTAATATACCTTCATCACGTAAATACAATTTATTGGTGTTCTATGTTTTGATAATAATGATATAACACTATAGAAAATGTCATTTTGGTTAGATATCACTTTAAAAATCATCAAAATTTTATATAGAGAATTTTCCAATAATGACATCCAATTCAATTAAATGAATTCATAATACTTCTCCAAGAGTCAACAATTTATTCAAAATCAATAGAAACATAATGAAAAATAATTGAAAAAATACAATAATGGGACCAATAACATACTCCTTTTTATTTTTTGGTCAATACCACACCACATATTAAATATTCAATATGTTTTATCAATCCTTTCTCCATGATTTCAGTAATGAAATTCAAGCGAAAATATGGGTATTCTAATGTCATCATTTTCTAAAAAAAATAATCATCCACCTTCTATGATATTTTATTAATCACTTATAAGAGAGGAATGTTCTCACATGGTTCTCATTAAAAATATCATATTGTTAATCATCTATAAATCTACAAGTGCTAACATTGTTTTTAGAAAAATAAAGATACAACTAAGGTTGTTTGAGCAGTCTATAAATACAATTAATGTGAAGTCATGCTTATAAATTATCATATCTCAAGTTAGGAGTTGTAATAAATCATATTTTCCAATAAAATGATAAATAATAAAAATTATTCAACAAAAACATTATAAATTAGGGATGAATATGTGACCTAGATTCCTCATATTTTTATTTTATAAATATTTTTAGAAGTCCCACATTCATTATGAATTTTTTTTAAAAAAACATTATCTCATCAATTCTACCCCTCAAGGGTTGAGGTCATTTCCTTTAATTCCCTTCTGGTTATTACAAAAGAATTCATATTTTTGGGAATAATTACTGAATTGTTAATTCCTCAACTCAAAAAACAAAGTTGGGATTTTGGTTCTCCAACATGTTTTCCCACATTCATTAGTCTCAATTCCTTATCATCTTATTTTCAAATGTAATTCATCCTTTATTAAAATTGATATTATCCCACCTACAAAATTATTTATAGAGATTATTCATCTTATTTTTCCCATAAAATCAAATGAATATCCTTATATAGTCTCCATTATCTTAATTGATTATTCTTGTGAGGGAAATCTGGTTTACCACCATCTTGAACTATTTCTATCATTATTGTATCTCTCACAAAAATGTTTTCCAATACAAGTGTTTTCATTTATTGAAATACTCTCATGAAATTCATCTAATTTATATAGAATCATCACTTTGTCCTTTAGCACTTTTTGTATATTCATCTTGATGTGGTGGATTTAACATAATTTTTTACTAAGAATTTCCAGTAATTATTTTTAAAACTAATACCAGAAGATGAAACATCATTTTTATATAAAATAAATTCTATTTTAGGAGATTCATTATTATTAGTAAATTTTTAAATTTGATAATAGGAAGATCTAATATTATGTATGGAATCATGATTTTCTATGTAAAATGGAGTGACAAAATTACTTTTTAGGTTATTTGGGATATTCCAGAGTGTGGTAATTTGTGACATTATGTCCCACTACATACCTTAAGACTTCATGTTGAGAATGTTCTTCTTGTCCTAAACTATTCTCATCTTATATTCCTAGTCATCCTTTATCTTCGTTATGTTTTCATTATTCATGTAATCATTATCTTAAAAATGATAAACTTTCTCAGCAATTGAATCTGTGTGAAATATTACAAATGATGTGAAATATTTTATAAATAAAATCTAAAAAATATTTATCATAAATACTTCATTAGAAATCATAAAAAATTTCCTCATATCTTACATTGAAAAGTGATATTATTCCATTATATTTCATCACAATAATTTTGGGAGTTTGGTATATCCCATCATTCATAATTAAGGGTTCTTCCAAAGCATTAACTTATTATTTGATAATTTATTATTCATAGAGATGGGACTTGATTATTCCAACTATATAACATACCAAATATTTGGGAACATTAATTAGATGTATATTTAATTTAGAATAAAGACATCTAAATGGTATTATATCATCACATATTATACAAGATTCATTAAATAAATCAAAATTAAATAAAGTATTGTAAGAATTACCACATCAATTACCTAGTGTCTCTACCATTATTATAGGATTCTAATCCATATTCCTTTCTTGTTTCTTATTTTTATTCTTTTGAGACTTGGAATAAATCTCTATCTGATGTATATCAAGAATTTCTATAAAACCAAAATACAATTAAATTATTTGATATTTAGATTTAATATCCATCTAATACAACTTTGACATGACCATGGCCTGGAATAGGGACAAAGAGAGGGGGGTGATTAAATTTTACCCTTTTTATTAATTTTATCTACATTTAAATCAACCCATATGAACTATTTAAATTTATTAATTTTCTATATATTACCTCTCAATATGCCCATGTATCAAATAGTAATAATGTTGATAGTATAACACATCATTTACAAGGTTAAACAATGAATGACATACTCCTTATCATTTTGGTTAGACACCCCAAAATGGATTCTTTATAATAAAAAACATGAATATTTTTTTTTTCAGATCCAACTAAAAGAATTTTTATTTATATACAACTAAGAGACACCATTTCTTTTTGGATCCAACTGAAATACTATTACATTTTCTCTAATCTAGATAATTATTCTTCTCTTATATCTAACCAGAAGACATCTGCTACTCTTGTCACCAACTGGATGGTTTCACATCTCATAAAGGCTTTATATAGTATAAAATGATCTTTGATGTTTCTCCATTGGTTTAAATGAACTGAATTAATTTTTTTACTTCCATAATTACATAAATAGTTATAGTATCATATCTTGATCCATATTTTGAGCAATATGGATTCTCCTCAGACTTTGAAGGCTAGGGAAACCATGTTATCTCATCTTCAAAGGATCATTGAGTTAGACCATTTACCTCTTCTATACCAAAATGAATTGAGATTGCAAAGAATATTAATTTTTTTTACATATTTTCATCTCCTATATTGAAATAATTATACATTAAAATTTTCTTAATGTGGTCTTAAAAAATTACATTATATTCTTTAAAATCATCATTTAAATGTGTTTAAGAATAAAAACATTTATTACTCATTATAAATATATACATCAAAATGTAATAGGGTATTATATAAACACAATTAAATATCATTGGAAATATGGGTATTTATTAATTCAAGAAATTCTCCATTGATTTCCCATGAATCAGTTGGAACGATGTTTTGGCATGGCGGTCTTGAAAAACACTTGACAGATTCAGGTTCACTTCTAACTAGGTGGATGAAACTCTACAACTCACTATTCATATGCAAGCATCTAAAAAACTACATGAAACTCATGATTAATTACAAAAATATCTTGTATTATCCATTATTCACATGACATCATCTGTTTCATTAACACCTAATGATTCTCATAAGATCATGTAACCTCATCACTTATACCCTTGAGAATATGTGTTTTTCTTTCTTCTCGTTGTATAACTATATACCAATGGATTGATTGACATAAGATAAATACTCATTATCCTAAATCACATAATATTCATGATGTAAAACTGCATGAATATATTATCTTCCTCATACGTATGAAATTAATCATCTGTTTACATCATCCTAAAACTCACCACCATCAGTTGAAATCACAGTTCAGTGATTCTCTATATATTCATGTTAATGAAGGAAAAATGTTTAAGAAAAAACATTCAGAATCAAATGGATCTCTTGTATTCATCATAGACTCCTTATATATCTACTGAATCATAATGGTTGTGGTCATGTTCTCTAATTTTATAAATTCTAAACAAACCATGCTCTATAGAACCCTCAAATGTGGGAGGAAGATGATTTTTTTTGTTTGATCGGTAAGCACATATCTACTATATCGAACAACCAATATCTTATCCATCATATTAATAAATGGGTGATAGTTATTACTAAAACCATGAACACATTGGTTTCTCCAATTGACTAATATGTCGTATATCAATTGATTACATCCTTGATGTATCCAAAACTGAGTATCAGGATCCTCTCTTGATGACCTACTGGCTTTATACATTAGAAGATCTCTTTGCTACCATGCCTCCCCAACATGGTGGTTCTATTGATTCTCCCATGAACACATTACTTTATTACTTACACATGGTCCTAACCAATACTGCTACATTAATGTTTGGATACCTGGGATGATTCTCACACATTGACGAGGTTCTTATCCCACATGTGAGGGGTTGAGATGGACCATGTGGTTTACATGGTTTTCCCTATATTATATGATCATTGAAAATTAAAATAAATTTAAATAATCTATGTACAACATGGAATTCCATGGATTCTTTAATAATAAATTCCTCAAGACAATTACCACATAAATGGAAATATAATTATGTCAAATTTTTGACTCCATAAATTACAAGAATACCTCCATCAAAAAATATATTTAATGGCTTTATACATGTTATAAATAATAAAAAAATTCCTTATATCATGTCATTGTAATTTTAAATCATATAAAAAATCATAAAAAATTGGTATGTAGAATTTTCGAAGCATGAAATCCAAATATATTGAATGAATCCAAAACAATTCTTCAGGTATCACCTCTACATCCAAACTCAAAAAACACCGATTAAAAAATCAGTTGATATTAATAAAACATAGACTCCAAGAATGTTAGACTCCCAATTATAGATTTTTTGACACGGGGTGTTACAGTTGTCATTAGATAATAATATAAATGATATTTGAAGTTAATATTTAGTAAGTAGAGATTTCATTATATCCTATATTATGGTTCTATAATAATTACAATCATTTTGAGAATATTTAGGTTCTGTCAACATATTTATGATTGTTAAAAAATTGTTTTCTTCCAATCAAACGGGGATGATGAAGGAGGATGGAATTAAGGTGATGAAATCCCACCAAATGAAAAACCTTGAATGATTCAAATATATCCAATTATGGTTGCGTAAGCTCATTTAATGTACACTCTTAATAGTGAAACCCTTGAAAAGAGGGGCTGGTCTCTTCCAAAGGGAATATATCAGTAGTTCATCTTTTCATGAAACACAACCCTTTATATTCTTGAGTATATTATTTAATCAATTAATGCATAAGGATATGAAAATTAAATTATTAATATATTTTAATTTTTCATATGCTTAAAACTTCACAAATTAATTATTTAAACATATTATTTTTAAAGTGAAGGATATTGAGGGTGGTTCCCTATTATGAATTAAAATTAAAAGGATTATATTAGTTCCATGGAATTTGTGGTATTTATTGAAAAAATTTTTGAATAAAAATTTCTTTCTATTCTTTAGAATACGGTGGAAAATAAATTCCTAGAGTTGAGAAAGAAGGAAGATGCTGCAGTATCCACATTCAAAGAGAATTTCCCCATTGTTTTCTTGTTCACATAGAAAAAAAATTATACTGATTTAGATAAAATTAAGTTCATTTTATAGTGTTCTAAAACAATATTTATGTATACTATATTTATGTCATAAAAATCATCTAAATAAGGTTGTTGATCTATTTTCTAAGAAAAGCATTATATATTTTTTACAATACTTAGGTACATAATATCAAAATGTATAAAAAGAGGAATATTTGGAAAAAATTAGAGAGACGATCAATAATAAAATAAATTGGTCATATTATTCAATCAATGATATTTTTTAGAAGAATTGTTGTTATAGTCTGTTGAAATTATTTTAGTGGTATCAACAATTTAATCTGAGATATTTGGATAGTGACCACAATGAAAATAGATATGGTAATGGTTATAATAGTAATTTTAGCCTATTTATAAAACATTTTATTTCTATATAGTTTGGTTATTTTGTTAATTTATGTCCAATGATAGTTAGTTATTGTGTGAATTATCAAGTATGGAATCATTATCATATAACAAATACATTTAATACTATTATGTCAGATTATGTTCCCTCAAACTATGTGGTGATAGGTAGATTTCAATTTCAATTCATATATTAAAATCTATTATTTGATTTGAGATCCATATATTTTTTTTATAGGTAACATTAATGTCACGACCCGTCCCCTAGGGCGCGTATCGTGACACCCCCAAGCCTGCCTTCCATAGGCTAGGGGCTAGTGACTAGGACCAAAGGCATAAATCCCTACAAGTGGAAGGAATTTCCTTTATAAATAGTAAACACACACAACTAGAGTACAAGAAGAAGAAAACTATAAGTAAAAACTGAATATAGAAGATGTGTAGAAAGTACAAGTGCCAGAAATACAAGGCCAATAGTAAAATACAAGGAAAGGACAAATAGTTACAACTCAAAGACAAATAGGTGGAAGGTGCCTATCAGCTCCAAGATCATCCACCACAGATCCTACTCAAATGTTAGGTTCATATATCTTCCATAGTGCCTCACATCCATCTGTCTCCTCCTGGTACTGACTCGTCGTGAGGTACACCTCCGTGTACCGTCCAATTCTCATAAAATCCACCTCGGTCAGCGTTGTCCATCATCTCCATCCAACGAAGTGTGGGCATAACCCTTGTAGGGGTGAGTATAATGATACTCAGTAGGGACCCTGAGACCCTCAAGGCCTCAGAAAATCCACAAAGGATAAAACAAAATAGAATGATACAATCAAGAAGTATAAACCATCCCTACTTAGGTATATTCCCATACATATAACTAAGTTATCTATCACAGTCCGACTCCAACTCTCAAGCCCAAGAACAAAACATTCCACAAAGGAAGTAAATTCAATCACCATGATTATAATGTTTTAAATACATGACACAGCTCACACAGGTTTTCCACAATTGTAGATAGATATATATGATCAGATGTATCCATTGGATCATCTATGCTGTCATACCCACACATGAAACAGTCGATCTGAGCTGTTGGACCCACACAGGATACATGCCAGCTATGTCGTCTAAGCTATCAGACCCACATAGGATACAAGATATATATTATAGAGTAATAGAGATGATCAGATGTAGTCACTGATTCATCTATGCTGTTAGACACACGCATGATACAGGACCAGCTACTCTGTCAGAACTGTCGAACCCACACAGGATTCTGATAGAGTTGTCATCATCGTCAAACCCACGGAGGATTCCAGTATGGTAGTCATCGCCACTATTGAACACACACAGGATTATGGTATTGTAGTCTTCGCCGTCAAACCAACACAGGATTCCGGTACAGTAGTATTCGATGTCGAACCCACACATGATTCTGGTATAGTAGTCATCGCAGCTAGCACGAGGGTTCCCGCACACAGCACGCTCGATTCCGGGAGGGTCCGCTCCTCAAGCCAAGTGTCAATAAATCAACTATCATGAAGTCTCGAGTTGATGTATCCCGTAGTTCCGTCTCATTATAAAGAACCTAATGCGATAGACGACGCGTCAAACAGATGCCTGGTCTGTGAGTTATTGGCATTTCCGTCCCAGGGGTCTGGTTGGTTTTTAGGCTCAAACCAACCCGACCATACTCCAACTCTATCCTAACCACAAATTTATTATTCCAAAAGAAGTGTCTCATGAAAATGAAACCAAATTAGTTGACGACATGTCAATTGGCTGTCCGGTCCTTAAGTTATAATCATTTTCCCTCTGAGGGCCCGGTTGGTTTCGGGTTTGAAACAACCCGACTGTACCAAAAATTCGCCAATACCATGAGTTTGATATACCGAAAAGACTGTCTCGATCCAAGGAATCATATTAAAATGACCGTGTGTTGATCAGAGGTGTGTACCTCATGTTATGGTTAGAAACCCAAAAGCGGTCCGAAAGAGGGGGTCTGGGTTCGGTCCGACCCGGCCCTACCCACACTGGTTCGGCCCGGCCCACGTGGCAGGCGGCCCAGCCTGTGCGGCAGGTGGTCTGGCCCGGTGGCCAGCCGCTGCTTGGCCAGCTGGCCGAGCGGGGGGGGGGGGGGGGGGGGGGGGGGGGGGGGGGGGTTAGTAATGGCAGCACCAGCTGGCGCCGCATGTGCTTCCTGGAACCCGTGGCGTGGGTTCCTCTAAATGGTCGTGGCCAGAACCGCGGCGGGCCTCCATCGGCGGTGCACGAAGGGCACCACCGCCCCCAGGTGGCCGGACTCCATGCTCTTTTGTAGGCCTCTGGAGTCATTCCGGTGGTCGGTTTTGCCTTTTGTCTTTTCCTACGGCCTCCTTGAGTCCTGCTCTTCACTTCAACGACCTCAAAAGAAAGTTTCCCTTTCGTTCACCCATTTCCCAACAAACCATACGTCAAAAACAAATTGGTGGAGGGTCTGGACTTGTTCTTTGGCCCATACCCACCGCGTTAGAGGGTCAAACAATTATCCAAAATATAATCACCCATGTACGAGGGTATATTTTACATATAAAAATTATACAAAAACCCCTACCTCATATTTGACGTTGCACGTCGACGAGCCGTAGAATACGGGTGTCGTAGAAGTTAGGAATCGTAGAAGATGGTCTTCGTTCCATCAACGTCAGAGGAAATAACGTTGTCATTGGCAGTGTCCTTTTTGGGCAGCATCTTTTCCCTTGACGCAGAGGTAGATGTTGAAGATGTCCTTCATGTTCTTCGTGGGAGGAACAATTTCTTTATAATCCCCCAAAACCTCCCAAGGTAAAATGTCCAACAAAAAATAATATAAAATCACCCCTACATTTAATGTTGGAAAAAATGAATTCAAAATAATTCAATCACTCCAAATTAATTAATTAAGTTGATTCACTTAATTAATTATGTGGAGTTAGGAAGAACATTAAAGGTCTCAAAAATTAATTACATGGGTGTGTTGGCACATTAATTGGAAGTCCAAATGTTTAAGGCAGTTCACTGGTTTGGAGTTCGTGTGGGTCCCAACTGTAGTCATATCCTATCAAGAGAGGTTAGGGTGTGGTGGGCCCCACCCCTAACCTTGACCTAGCAACTTTAACCACCATCAAAATAAAAATGTGTTACTACACATTTTTATTTAACTTCTAACTTTTATGTAGAAATCCCAAATATTAACTTCTCCTCCCGAGAAATGCAACTACGGTAAAGGTCATCATAAATGAATACCGGTGCTTCAAGTTCATCAGTGTCCTCAGATTTCAATTCTGAGCACTATTTCAAAAGATAGAAAAACCCACTCGTACATTTACTAAACGTACCTGAACAAAACTTCAAAAATTGATTCCAGGCACATCGGGCCTCAGAATTAGGCGCCGTTAAAAACTACGGACTCGTGATATTTCATAGAATTTATGAAAAAAATTTCTTTGAAATTTAGGGGTCTTTAAATTTCTCCACCTTAGATCTTTACATCCCTGTAAAGCTACAATACACACTTGGGAATTAAATGGGGGTATTGAGCAAGCATCTGAGCCTCTCGAGCCCATGTGTTTTCCTGGAGGTTCCTGTGCAACCAGCAAATGCACAATAGAGGAATCAATCGTCTTCAACGGACCCCCTCCTGTCTATCCTCAATCTCTACTGGGACCTCCATGAATGTTTCCCTATCATCAATGTCCAGCTCCCCTTCGTCGATGATGTGGGATGGGTCGTGCACGTATCTCCTAAGCTAAGATACGTGGAAGACGTAGTGCAACTGATGCAACTGAGGTGGAAGGGCTCAGCAGTAAGCCACCTCTCTCACTCTGCTGAGAACCTAAATAGGTTTGATGAATCGAGGAGAAAACATTCCACGTCGGCCAAATATCTACAGACCTCATCGAGTTGAGACCCATAGGAAGACGTGGTCGCCATCCTCGAACTCCAGTGGTCTCCGTCTCCTATCAGCACATGACTTCTATCTGCTCTGTGTATTATTCATTCGCTCCTGGATGATCTGCGCCTTCTCCGTCATAGCCTAAACCATCTCTGGTCCTACAAGTGCTGACTCATCTGGGTTAGTCCAACACAGAGGTGACCTGTAAGGTCAGCCGTACAGTGCCTTGTATAGGGCCATCCCGATGGTGGAGTGGTAGCTGTTGATGTACTCAAACTCCACCAAGGGTAATTGATCCTCCCAGCTATGATCAAAATCAAGGAAACATGCAAAGAGTATGTCCTCGAGGGTTAGAATGGTCCTCTCAGTCAGACCATCTGCCTGAGGATAGAAGGCAGTTCTAAAGATAAGCTGCATCCCAAAAGCCTCTTGTTACCCCTTCCATAGCTGGAAAGTGAAACGAGCATCTCAATCAGAGATGACCGTCGATGGAACACCATAATTATGTATGATCTCCTGAATGTAGAGGCATCCCCAGATCTCCAATAAGCCCTGATCTCTGATCGGTAGGATGTGGGCCTACATGGTGAGTTGGTCTATGATCACTTAGATAGAGTCATGTCCTCTGGATGAACATGGAAGACCCATCACGAAATCCATTCATATCCCATCCCACTTCACTATGGACCTTTGAGGGATTGACCAAGCCTGTTGGTACCTGGTTCTCTACCTTCACATACTGACAAGTAAGGCATTGCATGAAAAAATCTGCTACTTCTTTCTTCATACCTGGTCATCAGTGCTATCGTCTGAGGTCCTGATACATCATTACAACTCCTGGATGTACCACTAGAGGGGAAGTGTTAATCTCCCTCAAACACTCCTCACATAGTGAATTTAGTACCATGGTACATCCTCTGTAAGGAATGACGTGCTCCCTACCTTTAGAAAATCCTTCAGGTGCCTGCCCTAAGGATATCTGAACACGTCGTGTCTCGCAGTCAGTGGTCCCATGTTGTGCCTCCCTAACTCACTGAAGAAGTGGGGAAGTGACTGTGAGAGACTATAGAAAGGCTGCACCATCTCGATCCACAATGAATATATGCTACTCTGGAGATGTCTGGCCGACTCATGAGTGAATCGACTGCACCCTCTTATGCATGATTCAATCCTGTGTTGCCTGGGTTTTCCTTTTTACCGACCAAGGAAAACCCCATCTCAACATTGTAGTTAAACCACAATCTTTTTGCCTAATATAGTCAATCTATGTATGAAAAATGGTTTCCCAATCCATAAACAAACTAACTTCTTAAGGCATCGACTCTTCCAACAAGAGGTTATAAGCTAAACTCTCCCCTCAAGGGTCAGATCACACCATCGACATATGTGTGATTATCTAGTCCCCTCCCAATGGTATCTCTAGACTGAGTGTCAAGTCAACAGCTTAATCAGAAAATATAGTTCTGGGACAAGATTCGTGGAAGGATGGAATGATTCATATCTATGTCTATTGATATGGAAGCAATTAGTAGACACATACCGCATCTCAAATCATTCCTAGAGTACTTGTGTCACACTCCTTGACCGCATGCAACTATTCTCTTCCCATTACCTCCAGCTCCCTAATCCTAGTGGGGGACTACAAAGGGGGGTGGTTGTAACATGTAGAAATGTTCACCACCTAATGTTTCTCTCCTATCTCTGTGTCCACATCTACTGCCTTGCAGATTCATCCATCCTCAACACATCCTCTTCTCGAAACATTCTACACGCTCAAGTATCTAAGACTGGTGCCAGTTTCATGCTTTCCAACTGCTAACGTTCACTGGCTACTTCCGCTCAGCCATTGTAAATTCAACCAAAAAGGTTCTCTATAGCACACTAACATATGTAGGAATGCATAGTGTAAAAAGTGTTTGTAACGCCCCCGACCCCAGCTACCCAGAGTCGGTGCATTACTTCGTAACATTGGCATGATCACAAAAGATCAAGTCTCGAAAGACCGATTAGTTTAGTAGCCTTGGAAACACTAGATACATTCATAAGTCTTTCATTACATCAAAAAGTGAAAAACTACAATAACAAAGTCTCCGTAGTCCACACTCATATCCTCTTCCGACTATCCCTGCAGGTCATTCATAAAATACTTCTTCACATCCTGGAAAATATTAAAACATTGAAAGGGGTGAGCTCAGATGATCAGTAAGGATAACAATAATGCGGAAGCTTTCATAAATAAACATTAACATTTAAGGCAATGTATAACTAAAACAAAAGCCTTTTAAACATTAACTTCAACATAATATGGCAAAAATAAAATGAAATAATGCCATTTACTTCTTCACATGGATATTCTACTGGTCGAATAATCACATGCAATATCAATAACCACTTTCATAATGATGGAATGCATAATGCCAGACTATCATAACCACGTAGCCAAGGCCTCGTGCCAAGACCACAAATAAGATTTTGTCAAGGCCTCGTGCCAAGACACTAGTTTGTCTCATGAGACCTGCCGATGCATCGAGGAGCTATAGCGGGCTCCACCCGTCACTTATTAAGTCCAATGCATTCCTCATATGAACAGGTTTAAACATATCATAAACCATAACATAATCGTATCACATAAAACATGCATAAAGGAAACATAACATTTCCACATTTCAATCACAAGATATCAATACAACACATTGTTATAAAAACGTTTTCAAACCCATTTTCAATACCAAAATAAAATAAAGTTAAAACTTTGTATTTATTTTTCATTAAAAAAAATGATGGCTTATAGAGGAAGCCGAAACTCAAATAATGGTCACGGCGGCGGAGAAGTCGTTGTCGCCGCATACGTACGACAAAAACATTCCCTTTTTGTAGTTTAGTAAACGCTTCGTATAAAAAAGATTCCTTTTGAATAAACTTAAAAGTCAAAGTGGTTTATACACCGTATAAAAGAAATTTGTGTATAAAACCAAATATGCCTCAATGAAAGGAGATTGAGACGAAGTCCTTACAAATATCATTTTTAAAATAAAATAGATATATTATGTGTATTCACTATAGGTACACATAAATAAAGTAAAAATACAAAATAAGACATAATAATATCAAGACATAATTTGAAAGTAGGAGATTAACCCAAAGAATGGAAGTTGGGTTTAGAAATTCCCTTACCTTGTGTCCGACTTGACTCAACCGTTCTTTAACCTCCTGAATAATAAACTAGAGTTAATATCTACCTTATTAAGAACCATTTTCAATTTCATTATCCTTTTTATATCACTTATTACAATGTTATGAACATTATGTAATTATTTAAGTTAATAACGATCGTTTTGTCGATCTTTGGTACTTGAGTCAAAAATAAACTTCTTATAATTACAAGTTGTTCATGTGGTGAAATATCCATTATATCCGGAATTATATTCATGATGTAGATATCATATATATCATATATACAGTATATACATTCATTCATAATGTCACGTAACATTTAGATGTAATAAATGAAATGCACCGTTCATGGAGACGGTAAGCCGTACGTACGCATGAACGCTACTTTCATTTCAATTTTACATTTAATGGAACTAAATCATAATGATATAAATGTATAATATAATTCCAGTATAATATAGTGTATAATACCATTTACTCCATCCTTTATACATCCCACATATGGCATTTACGATTCAAATCACTTTGAGGGGGCGGTAGTCCGCACTTCCTAAAATGAAATTATCGCGTTTTACCCATAATGGAAATCATAAAGTATGCCATAAATGAGAAATACAGAAGCATAAGTAAAACAAAAACATATTATATATCATATATAAAAATAGTGACATCTTAATGGCCACATTTGAAGGTGTTATATGAGTGTTGAACAATCATCGCTTCGTGAGGCAGAAATTCGCCATCCACAGAAACCGTATGTTCTTTAACCATTAGAAGTAGGTGTGTGTAAGTGTAGCTCGAATACTTCTTATAACAACATCCTAGTATATTTGGGATACTGGTGTTGTTACAAAAGAAATGAATAAAAAGTGTTTAGGGGGTTGGAGAAGAAAAAAAAAACAAAACAACATTATAAAAGACATTACCTCAAAATCGGGTAACTCTTTTTGATTTGAGCTAAAGGATTCCTTGGGAAGAGTTCTGCCCAAAGTGAGGTTTCTAGGAGTAAGGGAGGAATGTTGGGAGAGTATTTGGGCAGAGGTTGGCCGAGCCAAATGGCTTAAAGTGTAAATGAAGTGGGAGAGGTGGGGGCCTTTTATAAGTGGAGAGGAGGGGCACTTTTGGAAAGATTGAAATGTTACATTATTTCAAAATGCTTTTCGGATTCTAAAGGTCCACACTTATATAATTCGAGACTAAGGTGATAAGGTTTCGAAATCTCCTCATCCAATAGGCTTTGGACAAGTGTAAGCCTTGGATTTTGCATTATCTTCTCATTTTATTTAAATCGTTAAATAATGAGGTCATCGCCACATCATAATGATGTCATAAATAATTTAATTTATTTAATGTCTAAAAATTATAAAACAAATACTATGATGTAGGAAATCTTTTTAGCTTTCTAATGAATATTTATAGTCAAAATTTGGACTTGTGTAACCCTACTCAACAATTGTTTTAGTAAAACAATTTATGTTAGTGTCATTTTCACTTTAACATTAAATAAAAAGTAATTTATGTTATTTCCCAACAAAAGTGGATCCATGGTGTCCCCAAGTTAGGCCATGGCTTTTCTTGGTCGGCCATGACACAACCAATGAGGTTGGGACATGTGTCTAGGTCATTTCTTATTATTAAAGTATTATTTATACCTTAAACCACACTAATTACCACTAATCGCGATTAAAACTTAATAAGTTACTATTCACCAAAAAATTATTTTTATCCCATTGAACCACATTTTACTTCTTAATGACAACCATGTATGTCGGATTTTTGAAAATCAAATCACAGAAGTGGTAATATTTCATTTAAACGAAAAATCAGTTATTTAACTACCACTTAGTGGTTTCACTATTCATCAAAAATTGAAGTTTTTCAGAACAATGCCAAAATTTCACCCTAAGCTATAATTGATATTCCGAATTCAAAAATGATGTCTATTTTACAAAATTCCAAACATATAAGTTGCATTAATTAATTTTATAATTAATTCCCGCTGTTACGACAAATAGCGTGTTTTCAAGAAACAATTTATATCAAAAGATTGGCAATTGTTTATGTCCAATTTCAATGTTAAATTAATTCTAATGACCACCATTGGATAAAATGGTAAAAATATATTCTAATTATACCTTAAAACCACTAAATATTATAATTTATCACAATAAATTATTTTGATTAAAAAAGTTGTTTTAAAGTATTTTTCACTATTCATAAAAAATTAGATGTTCTCAGAAAAATACCAAAAATTCAACATAGGCTAATTTCGATATTCCGAATCCAAAAATGAAGTCCATTTTGAAATATAAAATTTCTATAATTTTAAAAAGTGGTTATTACTATTCATACCGGCTACTTTGATTAGTCGCGGTGTTTTAGAACACGAAGTTGCGTACAATGCAAGCCATTGCATTATTGAATGAGAAGCGTATTGTGGAAGCTCGGGGTGTTACATTCTCCCCTCCTTCAATAAATTGCGTCCTCGCAATTTGAAATTTTTCTTTGATAATAAAAGGTTGAAAATAGAAAATACCTTTGTGGAAAAACCACATCGGAAATAAGGTTAATAAATATATAACATTAAAAGAAAGCAAGATAAGTACAAAGGTCACCTGAAATAGCCCATTCTAGGATTATATGAAAATATGGATATGGAGGAGAAACAAACCATCAAGGTCTGATGGAGATTTATAGAAAACAGGATTAGGAGAAAGTTTAACCACAAGAAAATCACAAACTTGTGATTGGTTAAACGGTCATTGATTCCCAAGTAGGAAAAGTTAACCGACAACATTTTTGTTTTAAGTTACCTTTTATAATGTTGAGGAATTTATTTAGGAGATTTACTAAGAACGTAAGGGAATATACATACTTGTTATGTATACTTTCATTCGTTAATAAATTTTTACCACAAACCTAACTTTTACTCCAAATGGTAATGGAACTCAAAAATATTCTATTTATCCTAATTTTATAAGGTTCAAAATGTTAACACATACCATTTAGATTAGTAAAACTATTTTGTAATAACTAGGGACTTCCTGTAGGCTAGTGGTAGGAAATAAAGGCTTGTCGCACTATGGTTGTGGGTTCGATTCCTGCAGCTTTGTCCGACGCGACGGGTTATTCCCCACCCTGCAGGTTGTCCTTTTCCTAAAACTATTGTATTATACTATTCCAAAAATAATCTTCATAAATGTTTTAACCTTAAACAATACTATCCAAAGTTCAACTTAATCCACTCCAACCTTTATAGTTATCCAAAATATCTTCGTCCAGACTTTCTCTAAAAGGTCTCTAAATTCCAAAATCAATTGTAACATCAGATTCCCCAAACAAAGAAAAGTTTCTCTTATTGTCACATACTAAAAATATGATTACCTTAATCATATTAAAACCTTACTGAAATCAACAAGTACTGCAGTATAATCCATATATATATCACATTATTCTTATAACCAGAATATAATCCATGAGTCCAAAAGCACCAATACATTAGTTATTCTGCTTCAACTGTAGTAATAGCATAAGATTGTCCTTGATCCCTTGGCCTTTTCTGAGGTAAGTTTCCTTGACGCTTAGGACATTCATTTGCATAATGACCCATTTCTCTACAATTGTAGCATTCAACTTTGACAGCCTCTTTCTTTCCCTTGCAATCACGAGCCTGGTGACCCTTTTCTCCACATTTATAACAAACTCCCATTCCTTTTAGGCAAGTACCAGGGTGATTCTTCCCACAATTATCACATAATGGAAAATCCTTCTTTCCCTTTTTCCCTTTATCTGTCTCTTGTTCCACTGTTCTCTTCTTCTCTTGCTTTACTTTGTTGTCATAAGACTTAGAGAATTCCTTTTCTGTCTTGATAGCACATGAGACTATATCTTCGTATGTTGAGAAAGATTGTGACACTAGAGCTCGACGGAGAAATGGTTTTAACCCATCAAAGAAACGATCAATCTTACTTCTTGGGTTACGTATATAATCTGCAGCATGCCTCGCTAACCTTGTAAAGTTAGCCTCATACTTTGCGACATTCTCATCCTCCTTCTGCCTCAGACTCAGAAATTGCCTTTCCATATCTGCTCGATGGTCACGAGGAAAGTATTTTTCTATGAAAAGCTCATTGAACTCCCTCCATTCCATATTCGATACTTCATCATCTTCCTTTGTGTTTTGAATCAGCGACCACCACTGATCGGCATCTCCAGTGAGGCGGTAAACTGCCATGACAACCTTCTCCCTTTCACTACTCCCCAAGGCATGGAATATTTTCTCTAAGGAGTTTATCCATTGCTCAGCTACTGTAGGATTTGTACTCCCATTGAACGTTGGTGGTTGTTGCCTCATGAATCGATCTAACATTGATCCTCCACGCTGTGGATCCGGGTGCTCCATACGGGTAAGGTTATTATTCATAACCTGAGTAAGTTGTCCCAGTATGGTGATTAGCTGATCGACACCAGTTCCATCACCAGCCCCATTATAATTATCTTGAGCAGGAGGGCAATCCCTACATGGAGTACGTGCATTGATACGGTTTCCATTTCTTCCACTAGGCGCCATTTCTAAACAATGGCATAAACTAGATTAGTTTATGAATCAAAATACATAATCACATAGTTATAAAACACTTTAACTTAAATTGAACTATTTATGGATATAATCCATAATCATAAAAGAAATGTTTTCTTTGAGGAAGTATATACTCATAAACCCTTCATAATGATTTGTAAAGAAAATGAGAGTTATCCTAAGCATATCCTCCGGGAGTGTCGTAACCAAGAGTGCAGTAAGGCCCGTTGTCGTGCACCAGTTCCCGTTCGAGTCTAGCTCAAAGCAGTGGTTTCGGGTTTTACCCCTAGGTACATCTGTGCCAGAGCCGCCTCTACCTGCTCGTATCCAGACAGGGATGTATTGCTTGGAAAACTCACAAAATCTCTACAATACCAAAATTCTAGGAAGTTCTTCTATACTACTCCTCAAAGTTCATCTTAGGTCTATGTGCTCTAATCAGAGTTTATCTAAATCAAGCTTCCAAGGTTAGTACTAAACTGCCTCTGATACCAACTGTAACGCCCCGACCCCAGCTACCCAGAGTCGGTGCATTACTTCGTAACATTGGCATGATCACAAAAGATCAAGTCTCGAAAGACCGATTAGTTTAGTAGCCTTGGAAACACTAGATACATTCATAATTCTTTCATTACATCAAAAAGTGAAAAACTACAATAACAAAGTCTCCGTAGTCCACACTCATATCCTCTTCCGACTATCCCTGCAGGTCATTCATAAAATACTTCTTCACATCCTGGAAAATATTAAAACATTGAAAGGGGTGAGCTCAGATGCTCAGTAAGGATAACAATAATGCGGAAGCTTTCATAAATAAACATTAACATTTAAGGCAATGTATAACTAAAACAAAAGCCTTTTAAACATGAACTTCAACATAATATGGCAAAAATAAAATGAAATAATGCCATTTACTTCTTCACATGGATATTCTACTGGTCGAATAATCAAATGCAATATCAATAACCACTTTCATAATGGTGGAATGCATAATGCCAGACTATCATAACCACGTAGCCAAGGCCTCGTGCCAAGACCACAAATAAGATTTTGTCAAGGCCTCGTGCCAAGACACTAGTTTGTCTCATGAGACCTGCTGATGCATCGAGGAGCTATAGCGGGCTCCACCCGTCACTTATTAAGTCCAATGCATTCCTCATATGAATAGGTTTAAACATATCATAAACCATAACATAATCGTATCACATAAAACATGCATAAAGGAAACATAACATTTCCACATTTCAATCACAAGATATCAATACAACACATTGTTATAAAAACGTTTTCAAAACCATTTTCAATACCAAAATAAAAGAAAGTTAAAACTTTGTATTTATTTTTCATTAAAAAAAATGATGGCTTGTAGAGGAAGCCGAAACTCAAATAATGGTCACGGCGGCGGAGAAGTCGTTGTCGCCGCATACGTACGACAAAAACATTCCCTTTTTGTAGTTTAGTAAACGCTTCGTATAAAAAAGATTCCTTTTGAATAAACTTAAAAGTCAAAGTGGTTTATACACCGTATAAAAGAAATTTGTGTATAAAACCAAATATGCCTCAATGAAAGGAGATTGAGACGAAGTCCTTACAAATATCATTTTCAAAATAAAATAGATATATTATGTGCATTCACTATAGGTACACATAAAGAAAGTAAAAATACAAAATAAGACATAATAATATCATGACATAATTTGAAAGTAGGAGATTAACCCAAAGAATGGAAGTTGGGTTTAGAAATTCCCTTACCTTGTGTCCGACTTGACTCAACCGTTCTTTAACCTCCTGAATAATAAACTAGAGTTAATATCTACCTTATTAAGAACCATTTTCAATTTCATTATCCTTTTTATATCACTTATTACAATGTTATGAACATTATGTAATTATTTAAGTTAATAACGATCGTTTTGTCGATCTTTGGTACTTGAGTCAAAAATAAACTTCTTATAATTACAAGTTGTTCATGTGGTGAAATATCCATTATATTCGGAATTATATTCATGATGTAGATATCATATATATCATATATACAGTATATACATTCATTCATAATGTCACGTAACATTTAGAGGTAAGAAATGAAATGCACCGTTCATGGAGACGGTAAGCCGTACGTACGCATGAACGCTACTTTCATTTCAATTTTACATTTAATGGAACTAAATCATAATGATATAAATGTATAATATAATTCCAGTATAATATAGTGTATAATACCATTTACTCCATCCTTTATACATCCCACATATGGCATTTACGATTCAAATCACTTTGAGGGGGCGGTAGTCCGCACTTCCTAAAATGAAATTATCGCGTTTTACCCATAATGGAAATCATAAAGTATGCCATAAATGAGAAATACAGAAGCATAAGTAAAACAAAAACATATTATATATCATATATAGAAATAGTGACATCTTAATGGCCACATTTGAAGGTGTTATATGAGTGTTGAACAATCATCGCTTCGTGAGGCAGAAATTCGCCATCCACAGAAACCGTATGTTCTTTAACCATTAGATGTAGGTGTGTGTAAGTGTAGCTCGAATACATCTTATAACAACATCCTAGTATATTGAGGATAGTGGTGTTGTTACAAAAGAAATGAATAAAAAGTTTTTAGGGGGTTGGAGAAGAAAAATAAAACAAAACAACATTATAAAAGACATTACCTCAAAATCGGGTAACTCTTTTTGATTTGAGCTAAAGGATTCCTTGGGAAGAGTTCTGCCCAAAGTGAGGTTTCTAGGAGTAAGGGAGGAATGTTGGGAGAGTATTTGGGCAGAGGTTGGCCGAGCCAAATGGCTTGAAAGTGTAAATGAAGTGGGAGAGGTGGGGGCCTTTTATAAGTGGAGAGGAGGGGAACTTTTGGAAAGATTGAAATGTTACATTATTTCATAATGCTTTTCGGATTCTAAAGGTCCACACTTATATAATTCGAGACAAAGGTGATAAGGTTTCGAAATCTCCTCATCCAATAGGCTTTGGACAAGTGTAAGCCTTGGATTTTGCATTATCTTCTCATTTTATTTAAATCGTTAAATAATGAGGTCATCGCCACATCATAATGATGTCATAAATAATTTAATTGATTTAATGTCTAAAAATTATAAAACAAATACTATGATGTAGGAAATCTTTTTAGCTTTCTAATGAATATTTATAGTCAAAATTTGGACTTGTGTAACCCTACTCAACAATTGTTTTAGTAAAACAATTTATGTTAGTGTCATTTTCACTTTAACATTAAATAAAAAGTAATTTATGTTATTTCCCAACAAAAGTGGATCCATGGGGTCACCAAGTTAGGCCATGGCTTGTCTTGGTCGGCCATGACACAACCAATGAGGTTGGGACATGTGTCTAGGTCATTTCATATTATTAAAGTATTATTTATACCTTAAACCACACTAATTACCACTAATCGCGATTAAAACTTAATAAGTTACTATTCACCAAAAAATTATTTTTATCCCATTGAACCACATTTTACTTCTTAATGACAACCATGTATGTCGGATTTTTGAAAATCAAATCACAGAAGTGGTAATATTTCATTTAAACGAAAAATCAGTTATTTAACTACCACTTAGTGGTTTCACTATTCATCAAAAATTGAAGTTTTTCAGAACAATGCCAAAATTTCACCCTAAGCTATAATTGATATTCCGAATTCAAAAATGATGTCTATTTTACAAAATTCCAAACATATAAGTTTCATTAATTAATTTTATAATTAATTCCCGCTGTTACGACAAATAGCGTGTTTTCAAGAAACAATTTATATCAAAAGGTTGGCAATTGTTTATGTCCAATTTCAATGTTAAATTAATTCTAATGACCACCATTGGATAAAATGGTAAAAATATATTCTAATTATACCTTAAAACCACTAAATAGTATAATTTATCACAATAAATTATTTTGATTAAAAAAGTTGTTTTAAAGTATTTTTCACTATTCATAAAAAATTAGAAGTTCTCAGAAAAATACCAAAAATTCAACATAGGCTAATTTCAATATTCCGAATCCAAAAATGAAGTCCATTTTGAAATATAAAATTTCTATAATTTTAAAAAGTGGTTATTACTATTCATAACGGCTACTTTGATTAGTCGCGGTGTTTTAGAACACGAAGTTGCGTACAATGCAAGCCATTGCATTATTGAATGAGAAGCGTATTGTGGAAGCTCGGGGTGTTACAGTGTTGGATCAGATATCCTTAAACACACCTCTCTTAGATGTATGAGTTCTAAAGAACTGATCGTATCATATTCATCACATACTAGGAAAGATCGGTATACCTTGATGAATATTCAGCTACAGACATGTCATCCTACCGAAAATGTAAAATCTCTAGAAAACTCTCAGCCACCTCCTCAAGCTAGTCCTCAGCAGCCTGTGGGTTCGGCTCACCTCGGAGCATGAGGGATATGCAGTGCTGAATCACATGTAAAATACTAAGCCAAAAAGTTTCCTCTACCGATACCATAGGTAGTGTCTGCTGACCAATGGGCACAGATATAGTTGGAACACTGCTCGAAGATACCATCTCAGAAAAAGGTCTAAGTAACGAAACCTCATCACTATTCAGACCATCCTCATGGTCACTCACTGAAAAAGATTAGTAGCTATGATCAACATCTACTCTACTAGTATCTCAACTAGGAGGAAAACTCTAGTAATCACCTCCATTCAGTCCTCTACAGCCTGAGAATCTATCACACCTCGAAACCTCATAGGCCTCTGCAGTTGGAACTTGTGCAATGTACTCAGTCAACGTGCACCATCCGCCAGTGCGGATGGGGTTATATACTTCCCTACGGGTGGTGGTGCTGCTGGTACACGACCCGATGGTGCCAACATAAAAAGAGGGTCCTGCACCGTAGCCTCGTCACTCAGTGGGCCGTCATTGTGTACTCTCTCGGGAACCCTAGCTAGCTGTCATCACAGCGGAATCCTAATGAGGAACAGGTGCTCCACGATAAAAAATTTATAACTGGTGAGATAACTCAAAGTGACCACAAAGGAAACTCATGAAACACACATGAAACCGATGTTTTCATGCACTGAGTCAGAAATCAGAGGTCAGGTTCATGGTTTATGGATACGCCGACTGCCGCACCAACATTGGACTCCCTGGTCTGAAAAAAACATTCAATACTCTTAACATTATTTCTTCACAGTAAGACAGATTAGAGTCCTATGTTCTGCGGTAGAACTGACTCCTCTATTACCAATTTGTCATGACTCGTCCCCCGTGACCCGTATTGTGACTACCCCAAGCCGACCATCAATAGGCCAGGGGATGGGGATTAGAACCAACGACATAAATCCTTAAACTATGAAGGCATTTCCTTTACAAATAGTAAACACACAAAACTAGAGTACAAGCTGAAGCAAACTCTAGAAAAACCTGAATACAGAAGAAGTGAGGGAGAGTACAAGGGCTAGAAATACAAGCCCAACAATAAAGTACATGGAATGGACAAACATGTACAACTTAAAGACAAACAGCTAGAAGGTGCCTACCAGCTCCTGGATCACCCACCATAGATCCTACATGAATGGTAAATATAGATAGCCTCCACAGTGCTCCATGTCTGTCTGTCTCCTCAGGGTACCGACTTGGTGTGAGGTCCAACTCCAGGTACCGTCGAATCCTTGTACAATCCGCCTCGGTCAGCGCCGTCTGTTGTCTCCATCAAACACAATAATGTGCGGCCGTAGCCCATGCTGGGGTGAGTATAATGATACTTAGTAGGGACTCTGAGACCCTCAAGGTCTCACAAAATCCTGAAAGGATAAACCACAGTAGAAATATACAATCATGAAGTATCAACCAACTCTACTTAGGTATATGCACATACATATACCTAAATTATCAATCAAATTCCATATCCATATCTTGAGCCTAAGCACAAACCATTCCACCAATTAAGTAAAGTCAATCACCAAGATGATAATGGTTGAAAGATGTGAATCAGCTCACACAGGTATGCCACAATTGTAACGAGATATAGATGATCAGGTGTAGCCACTGGATCATCTAAGCTATTTGACCCACACAGGATACAAGCCAGCTATCTCATCTAAGAAGTCGAACCCACACATGATATATTCCAGCTATTATAGAGTAATATAGATGATCATATGTAGCCACCAATTCGTTAATGTCGTCAGACCCACACTGGATATTGGACCAGATACTCTGCCAGAACTGTCGAACCTATACAAGATTCCGGTATAGTTGTCGTCGTCATCGAACCCACATGGGATTATAGTACAGTAGCCATCACCGCTGTCGAACCCACACAGGATACCAATACAGTAGCCTTCACTATCAAACACACACAGAATTCCGGTACAGTAGTCTTCACTGTCAAACACACACAGGATTCTGGTACAGTTGTCGTCGCAGCCAGCTCTAGGGTTCCTGCACACTACACACTCTATTCTGGGAGGGTGCGCTCCTCAAGCCAAGTGTTGATACATCAACTATCATGAAGTCTTGAGTTGATGTATCCCGTAGTTCAACTCATCATAAGGAACCTAACACGATAGACGACATGTCAATCAGACGTCCGGTCTGTGAGTTATTGGGATTTATGTCCTAGGGGCACGGTTGGTTTTTCGGCACAATCCAACCCGACCGTACTCCAACTACATCCTAACCTCAAATAGAGATTGAAAAAAGAATCTTCTCATCAAAAGTAAACCAACTTAGTTGATGACACATTAATCGGACGTTTGATCCTTAAGTTATAAGCGTTTCCGCTCTGAGGGCCCAATGGTTTCTAGTTCTAACCAACCTGGCCACAAAAAAAACATCTCTAAAACATTGAGTGTCATTTTACGAAAGGACCGTCTCGATCCAAGAAATCATACGAAATTGAAGATCCCTGGATTGGAGGTCTGTAGGTCATGTTATGGGCGAAAAACCAAAAGTGGTCCGAACAAGGGGGGTCTGGGTCTAGTCCGACCCCCCCCCCCCCCCCCCCCCCCGGGGTCGGCCCGAACCGGGTCCACCTGTCCCGGGTCCATGTCTGGACTGGTAGGGCATGGCCTGGACCATGCAGCTGAGGCCCAAACCTCGCGGCAGGTGGCCCGGCCTGCGCGGCAGGTGTACCAGCCCACGCGGCAGGCGACCCGGCCCGTGTGACAGGCATCCCGACCAGCGCGGCCCGTGGCCCGGCTTGGGTAGTAGGCCACCCAGACCACATGGGAGGTGGCTAGGCCCATGCAGAAGGTGACCCAGATTGGGCGGCAGGCGGCCCGGCCCGCGCAGCAGGCGGCCCGACCCTTGTAGAAGGCAGTCTCGCCTGGTGGTCGGTCGCAGCTTGGCCAGCTGGCCAAGCGGCGGGGGGGGGGGGGGGGTGGGGGGGGGGTGGGGGGGTGGGGGGGTGGGGGGGGGGGGGTGTTCTTCATAACAGAGGTGCCAGCTGGTGCTGCACGTGCCTCCCTGAACCCATGGCGCGGGTTCCGCTCCACCGCCACGCTCTTCCGAGTGCCACCGGAGTCATTCCGAAGGTCTGTTCCCCCCCATCTACGTCTATGTCCTCCTTGGGTCATTCTCTTCACTACGAAGACCACAAAACTTTGTTGCCCTTCCGTTCACCCGTCGCCCAAAAAACCACTCATCACGAACAAATCGGTGGAGGGTCCGGACTTGTTCATTAGCCCGTAATGACCATGTTAGACACTCAAACAATTATCCAACATATAATATCCCAAGTACAAGGTTATATTTCACATATAAAAATTATACAAAACCCCCTGAGCTCGTATTTGACTTTTCAAGTTGAAGTTCCACGGAAGACATGCGTCGCAGAAGTCGGGTGTCGTGGAAGACATACGTCGTTCCATCAAAGTCGGAGGAAATAACATTGTCATTAGCATTGTCCTTTGTGGGCAGCGTCCTCTCCCTTGATGCAGATGAAGATGATGAAGATTTCCTTCATTTTCTTTGTGGGATGAACACTTCCTTTCTAATCCTCCAAAACCTCCAAAGATAAATGTCCAACCCAAAATAAGAGAAAATAACCCCTCCTTTTAATGTTGGAAAAAATGAATTAAAAAGAATTCAATCACTCCAAATTAATTAATTATGTTGATTCTTATAATTCATTATGTGGAGTTGGAAAGAACTTCAATGGTCTCAAAAATTAATTACATGTGTGTGTTGGCACTTTAATGGGAAGTCCAAAATTTTAAGGGAGTTCAATGGTTTGGTGTTAGTGTTGGACCCACCTTTAGTCATGTCCTATCAAGATAGGTTAGGGTGTGGTGGACCCCACCCCTAACCTCCACCTAGAGAATTTAACCACCATCAAAATAAAAATGTGTTACTACACATTTTTATTTAACTTATAACTTTTAAGTAGAAACCCTAAATATTTACTTCTCCTCCCGAGAAAATGCACCTGCAGTAAAAGTCCTCTTAAGAGAATAATGATACTATGAGTTCATCAGTGTCCTCATATTTCAATTACGACAACTGGTTGAGAAGATAGAAAAACCTGCATGTACATTAACTGAACGTACCCGAAAAAAATATCATAAATTGATCCCAGTCACACTGGGCCTCGGAATCAGGCGCCGTCAGAAACTGCAGACTCGTAATATATCAAAGAATTTATGAACAAAATTTCCTTTAAATTTATAGGTATTCTCAGTTCAAATATATTAAGAATACCAAATTTGGAAATATGTTCACAATTAATTATTAAAATTGTTAGTGCTGTAATAAGGAAACAAAAATATATAAAAATATACCTATTAGCATCCATGGAATTCTTTTTTCTGTAAAAAAACTATTATCATAAAAAAAATTTAGTGTTTGATGTCATTATATAGATGGATTGGTTTTCAATTTGTTATGATTAATTGATTTTATATCTAAGGATGTTATTTTTTAAAATGATATTCAATTTTAATATAAAATTCATTTAAAAAATTTGATAATGTATCATGATATTGAAATAACTGATTATATATGGTATGGAAATCTATCCAACAAAAAATGATGAAAATAGTTATATATTCAAACTAGAAATATTCTAGTTGAAAATGAATATATGGATGTTTTTCATGGTGGATGTACAATTTATATTCATAAATAAGACAAAAATATATCTATTAACATAGTTATAGGTGGTAGAAAATCTCAATATGTCATTAAAGAAATACTTGAGCAGATATTTTGATATTGAAAAATTTGTTACAAGTGTTTAATTATATGGGATTCATTGATATTTTTATTTCACTCTGGGGAGAAAATATTTTTTTATTAAATATAAGGTCTGTTCCATAGTGTTTTCATTGACTATATAGAACTTAATAACATTAGTATGAAGAAAAATAATGAATTTCCACATATTGATCACATGTTTGTAAATATTTAGGGTGCACTATATCTTTTAATGATTGAAATAAAGTATGATTACTATCATATGAATATCAATGTAGAGGAAATTGAAAGTAAAATTAATTAGACAAGTATTAAACATAATTTTAATGTTATACCACTTGGGTTGAAAACAATGAGAATTTTTATTTATGGAACTTATTAACAGTGTTATATATGTGGTTATGAATAATTTTTAATTGATTGTATTAATTTATTGTTAATGTTTCTAGGCTCATTAATGTTATGTAATGATTTTTCTATATATTATTAGATAATATAAGTTACATGGAGAATTTTGAAAATAAATTTTCTAATAGTAGATTTCATTAATTGTGTAAATTATAAGAAATTATATAATAAAATAGTTTCCTTATAAGAAATATTTTTTTTGATCAACAGAAAAGGAAAAAAATGCTTCTAATATTTGTTTATTTAATGGGCTAGCAGGTAACAATAAGATTTTTCTTGATAATATTTCACAGTTATAAAAAACACTAAACAAGATAACTTGACAAGAGTTAATGATATTTATAAAAAGAAATGGAATCAATGATTTTACTATTTAAAATGAACACATGTTATTTATAAAATGTTATCCATTTAGAAAATAAATTGCGACATGATGAATTATTGTGATTTTTTGATGAAGGGAATCACTTTCTTATTAACGGACTATGATCATGTGATTATGTATGCATATCACTACCCGATACCCCATCAGTACAATTATTCGACATATGATCTTAAACATATAGTAGTAGTGTTTATATAAAGTTTTCGACGAAGATTTTATAGAGTTATAAATATAAAATATATATAGATCCAAATCATTTAATGTTTATATTAATTCAAAACAAATTGAACATGAGTTTATGATAACGATTGAAAATAATATGTGAGAATAAAATTAGTATTGACTATCCTATTTTAAAGAAACAAAGTTGGATAGTTCATTGAATCAAAAGGATACATCATCAATAACTAATAATTATACTCTTCAGCAATAAAATTAACAATGATCAAACAATTCAATGTTTGTATTCAATGCAACTATTTATTTAATTTAAATACAATATAAAGGGGATGTGAAACACCTACAGTTGATGAAATTATAAATCCGAATAACGGAAAAATACACCAACCATGTTGGTACACCCAAAGGTGTGTCCATACTTGTTGAAAAAATTAAAAGAAATTAATTAAACATAATTAATGCTATAAAAATTTGGAAAAATATTTAATGTCAAGAAATTGGGTGAATTTGTAAAAAACCAGTAGACAGCAACCAATGACACAACTTTGTGTTTTTTGTAAACCACATTGAAATGGAGGGAATGTGAGTAGGCACTATAAATTGTAGTCGCAAAATATTCTGAGATCTTTTGTAGGCTTTTATTTGACTTAAAACAGAAGAAAACAAAGGATTTTAGAAAAACCCCAAAATAGAGTAAAAATATTCCTCGATGAACTGCGTGTAGAATACTAAAAAAATACATGATTACAATTCTGAAAGGTTATATTTTCCAATACGGTTTATGTTTCACCTAACAGCAAAGGTATAGGACGACGACCAGAGGAGTTATGGTCATTAGAAAGAGGAGGAGAGGGGTGCGCCATCTAGGGGGATAAGGGGTGTGACGTGAAGAGATGAGAGGAAGATGGGAGAGGGAAAAAAGAAAATAAATAAATGAAATAAAAATAAAATAAATGAAAAATAAGATAAAAATACAAGAATTTTGAAAAGGTAAATAAAATAAACAATAAAATTGAATTAAATGATGTAAAGGAAAAAAGATAAAAATTTAATAAAAATGGAAACATCCCCTTTTAATTATTTGTATTTTTCCCATAACCCCATTTTTATTTTATTTCAAAATTTATTTTTTCTTTTATTTATTTATTTTAAATCTTATTTTAATATGATATTACTGTATTTAAATCCTTAGTTGATTATTTTTATCCTTAACACCGTGCTAAAGCACGACAAGACATTTTTTCATAAAAATGTGGTAGTTATTTAAATAAACTAAATAGCTGACTGGGACCCACAACGAGGTGTGAAAACGCACGCCCTGGGTCACATAAATAATTATATAGAAATAAATTAAAACAATCATACCTGATAATGGCCGTGATTTTACATCCTCCCCTCCTTAAGACAACTCATCCAAGAGGTTACCTTCTAAGGGTAGAGGAACGTCGCTAGAGAAAAGTTATGTCCAATGTATATTTACATCCATCTTTCTCTCCCGGGTCACATCCTAAACACGTCAATATTGCCAAAACACCTAGACCATAGGGACTTCCTTTCTTCAGAGGACTTTCAATCTATGGTCGACGATACAGTTTGGATTCTACCAATACGATTCATCAACATCAAGCTCGATGTCCTTAGGGTAAAAAAGTGTGACGGGTCTGGATGATAAAATCATAGTTGAGGTACATGGAAGACATCATGCCTGACATTGTATATTTGAGTCAGCAGTAACCGATAAACTACCGGCTGAACTCTCTCTACTATCTCAAATAGCCCGCCGTATCTTGTCGATCGTTCTGTGACCCATCCTCGGAGAAACACATTGAAAGACTCGATGTCCTACCTCAAACTCCAATGTTCTGCAGAGATGATTGATATAAGACTTTTGTCTAGACTGATTTTTAGTAATATTCTTCTAAATCAGCTAAACATGCTCAAGAAAAACCATGAATGAGATGAGGACCCAAGAGATCTACCTCCCCTGCTTCGAGCCAACATAAAGGTGAACGACACGGTCTACCATAGAGGGCCTCATACCGAGCCAATTGAATTGTCTCACATATGTTTCAATTATAGTTAAACTCAAAAAGAGGTATATTATTCTCTTAGGAACCTTCAAAATCACAGATACATGCCTATATCATATCCTCTAACACTCTTATAGTTCTCTTAGACTGCCCTTCTGTCTGAGGGTGATATGCAATACTCAGAAGAACCTGTGAATCCAGCACCCTTTTCAACACTTTCCAGAAACATGAAGTAATGTGTAAATCCCTATCCTAGATAATATAATGTGTTACACCATGATGTCCCACAATCTCTCGGATATAAATCCTTCCCAATTCATCAATCATAAAGGTCTATTGGATAGGCAAGAACTATGCAACCATATTCAACCTATCAACAACCTCCCATACTGCATCTTGGCCTCAAGGAGATCATTCCAAGCATGTAAAATATCCATAGTGATGTCATTCCATTTCCACTTAGGAAATGATAGGGACTGTATTAGTCCTGTAGGTGGAAAGTGCTCTTCCTTCACCTATTTCCAGGTGGATCACTGAGTGATGAAACCTACTATATGCTTTTTCACACCAGGCCACCAATACTGTCGACACATGTCTATATACATCTTGTTTAGTCTAGGATGAAATACACAATCCTAGGTTTGAGATTCCTTCATCATTTGTTCTCATATTCTAGACGTTACCCATAAATGGCCATAGTAATGCAGAGTTTCACTACCATCAACAACCCAACCAGGAGGTGGGTTCTATCCAGTAACACTTTCCCTAAAAATGACCCCCTCAGGATCAGTGAACTATTACCAATGGACATTCTCTAGGAGAGAATAATTAACTATATTATCTGCTAGAACTGGATTTCTACTCTACTCTTGAACCTCTATGTGCATCTCTGAAAGCAACACCATAATCTGCCAATCACAACTGGATACCTGCACGACATGTGTCTGTTTCTTGTTGCATAAATCATCAGCCACAACATTACCCTTACAATGGTAATAATAAAGCTTAATATCAAACGATGAAATGTATTCATCCCACCTTAGTAGCATTATGTTAATGTCTCATCTAGTGGAGATATATTTTATACTTTTATGTTTCATGTAAATAATGAATATATCACCCAATAAATAGTGTCTCCAACACTGTAGATAATGAAACACCACTGCCAACTAAAGGTTTTGTGTAGGATAATTCCTCTCATAAGGTAATAGCTAGAAGGGTCCATTAACCATGACTTGATCACTCTACATCAAAACAGCAGCCAATCTAATTATTGAAGCATCATAATAGACTATATATCTCTTACCAGGTTCAGGAAGAATAAGGATCGAGGTTGAGGTTAGTCTTCCTTATATTTCCTTGAAAAACTATTCACAATCATCCTGAGCAGATGAATTATAAAACTTACATAGTTAGGGATATTAGAGGCACTTCTAAGTGGGAGAAATCCTGGATGAAACACATGTAATAGAAAGTAAGTCCCAAGAAACTGCGGATGTCGAATAAACTCTTGCGATGATCCCATCAAACCTCAACACTCACATCTTCTTAGTCAACTGATACCAAATCATTAGATATAATATGACCCAATAACTATACCATATCAATACAGAAGTGTAATTTAATGATCCTAGTGTATAGTTGGTGCTCTCTCAGTGTACTCAGCATGATCTCATGATGGGTTGCTTGGTCGTGTCTGGAATATGAATACACTATCATTTCATCCACGAAGACTACCACAAAAGAATCACGATACATATGAAAAACCTAGTTCATCAGACCCATGAAGATTGATGAAACATTCATGAGGCCAAATGGAATAAACAGATACTTGTAAAAGTCGTACCTACTTTGAAATGTCATACGTGGTATGTCCGATGGTCGCACATGCACATGGTGATATCCCGACATCAGATTAATTTTGGAGAAAGAAGTTTCTCCTTAGTGTTGTTTAAAGAGTTAATCTATATGATGAAATGGATATCGATTTGTTACCATGTGCAGGTTTAGTCAAAGATAATCCACCCATACCCTGAGGGTACCATCTTACTTCTTTGAAAAAAGGACAGGTGAACCCCATGGTGTTGTGCTAGTTCAGACGAAACCCTTAGCCTCAATGTCTTCAAGCATCTTTTTGAGTTCATGTAGCTCTATTGCTGCAATCCTATAAGGAGGAATAAACACTAGTGCTGCACCTAGAACGAGATTGATAGTGAACTCCCCATATCTCATATGAGGCAAGCTTGTGAAATAGTAAGGGAAGATTTCCCTGAAAAGATCCACCACTAGAGGTAATTCAACTTGATTTTTTCCCTGATCGCTCCTAAAGAGACTTGCCAATAGTGCTGTCACTCTGCCCAACCCTATATATTTTGGCTAAGCTCATTCTGCTTGCATATCCCATTCTCCTTTGTGAAGATAAGTGTCACCCTCAGGGGATGTAAAGGATGCTCGACGACGATACCAATCAACATGATCACAATAAGGAGTGAGCCAGTTTTTACCACGAATTACTTGGATACTAGTCATGTCAAGGATATTGAAATTCCAAGAAAAACAGTACCTACCTATGTCGAGGGGGAACCATTGGCACTGGCATATGACCTCTATCCTGACCCCATGAAGATTGTCGAGAGAAATGAAACTGTAATGGAACTCAACTGGAAAACCAAGACATTCAACAACTGTAGTAGATATAAAAGAGTTCTATGCACCGGTATCAAAAAGAACAGAAACTAAAGTAGAGGCTACTAGAATAGTACCTCTCACTATAGATGGTCATGCACTCTATTCCTATGGTGTTGATTGGACTACGTACATGAGACCTAGGCCACATCCTAGATACACTGCCTGGTAGGCCTGAGCAGGACTACTCAACTGACACTAATAGTCTGAAACCTGATTTCCTCGACCAAAAAATCCACCACTAACTCGACCTGATCAGCCAGTGGAAAAATAACTTCCAGCCTGATGTGGAGTCATATATCCCGTACATGATAGAGGTGCAGGTGTAGATCCTCTACCACTAGATGCTAAAGAGAAGTAATGACATAAATGCTAAAGGTGACCCATCCTACCTCAATATTGACAATCTTTCATATCAATCATGCATTGTGGATTCTTTTTACCATCTCTGATGCACTGATAACTTGTGACATAGCTATAAAGACGTGATGTATGGATAGGATTTCCCCTACGTTCACATTCAAAATAGAGTTTCCTACTACTAGAAGATTGATCACCCTCTCTCAGAATTGAACCACCCTGGCTCACTGGTTTAGATTTCTTAACATTTCTCTCGGATATTAGAGCCTGATATGCGATCTCTATGACAATGGTAAAATGGTAGACATTCACCTGTGTGTGGATAGTATACTCAAGTCTATCCTAAAAACACCTCACTGTAGTATGTGTGTCGCCAGTCAGAGATTGTGAAAAACACTGAAATTATGTGAAATGAGTAAAATAATCTAACACAGTCATATAGCCCTGATAAAGGTGTAGGAACTCCCATGCATGATCATCGATTAGAGTATACAGAAAAATTGATCATATAAATCTTATTGGATGTCATCCCAAACCATATCACTGGTCTGCTCGTCCATAGAAACAATATCCTACAAGTGAATGGAAGAGTCATGGAACATGTAGACTGCAAGATCGAACCTTTTCTCTGAATCATCTCTAGGTGGTCAAAGATAGACTATATAGATTCTGTCTAGGACTCTACAACATGAGGGCCTCCACTCCCCGAGAAGGTGGGAGGGTGCTGCTATAGAATGTCCAGTGTACGATCTTCCATAGATGGGGTAGGTATGAGGATATTCTAAACTGACTACATAAACCCGAGGAGACTATCCCTGAGACGAGTATCAGGGACCCTCAGAATATGAACATTAGGTAGTGCCATAGGAGGCTCTACGAGAGCCACCACTGGTAGTTCATGACCCACCGTCTCTGGAATATTCTCATTTCCACTCTTCAAATGCACGACACGAAGGCGTCACGACATCATATTTTTACAACTTCCAAACACACAACGTTGGACAAGGAGTAAAGAAGGTGTGAAAAAAATTATGTCACAAAAGAGTTTAGGTACATGTACTACCTATAATCACTAAACAACAGACAACCTGCTTCAAGAGTTGGTTTTCAATAAAGAAGATATAACTCAAAAGGATTAACAAATAAGTTTTATAGTCCACTTCTCAGTTAAGTCCGGCTAACATCTAACAGACTATAAAAAATTTATATTCAACAAACCAACATTTCAAAATTTTTCCACTAGGCACAATAAAACTCGCATGAAAACAAGTAAATCCACACCAGAAGTAGATATGTCATGGAAATATTCATGGAATTTAAATCCTACAGTTCCTATTATGATTAATGGAATGTATTGACTTCATATCATCATGATGAATTGGTAAAAACATGAATTTAACTATACCATCAAAATAACCACACAATACAAGTGATCCCCCAACGATGAAATCATATCAACAGTAACTGACATAATCAATAAATTCAATCCCAACCTAGGAATTTGAGTTTTATCCTGTACATGGGTTAGCTATGTCCAGGAACAGAGTCCACATGAAATCCCTATATCCTAGTCTCATATCTAGACCAAACAGTAAGACTAAAGGAAAACCCCTGAGATACCACTTTGTAACATCCCAAACCATCTCACCTCTAAGACACTAGCCAGACAGGTTGGTCACATGACCTCAACTGCATCCCCCCAAACGCCAGAGGCTGCCGACTAGAAGCGATGCCTTTTTTTGTATAGGTGAGTGAGACTATGCCCTCATAGGTAATAGATAATATCACAAATGAAGTAAACATCAAAAGGTAATAATTAACGGAAGAATGTGAATGAATAAACTGGGGCAGAAGAAATATAAAAAATTCAACTGAATAATAATAATCATGTTCAGATGCCCACAAAATGATGTCATTCCATGATTTATGTCTAAACTAGAAGTGCAGAAAACACAAAGACAACACACAGTCAACTAAAAGAAACGTCACAATACAATCACTGCATCATGGGAAAGGCTTATTCCTCTACCACAATCTCCATCCTAATCAGTAAAGAACAATCAATAATCGGAACCAGCATGACTCCCCATGTCAACACCTACAAACATGTAAACAACTGGAGTATCAATGACACATGATCATAGTGTCAGATAAAATCCCAGTAGTCTGACAACCATAGTGTATAAACCATTAGATTTCGTGTAACAATAAAATGCAATGTTCCTTCATATAACATTTTTAAATAATTAATGAAGTACACTGAAATAAATAATATAGATTGGTGTCCCAGTGACACTAATCCCTAATTACCTGCTTCGAACTAATTTAGATGTTGGAAAGGAATAACAGTAAGATGAATACACAAATATATATATATAAATCCTGAAAGAGTAATGTAAGTCAAGGTAGGGAATACCCTCAATATTTTGTGTTGACTTGGGGTCTAAGTCATATGTATAACAGGGGTTCTCCAACATACTAGAAAATATCACAACCTCAAGAACTAACAATGTAATTAAATAAAAACACTTGGTGCATCATTATAGAGGTTCATGTTGAGATATGGGGTTTAATACACTCCCAAAGTTATCTCTATGGAACATCCATGAATTTATACAACACCAGCGAGCTCATCCAATGACATATTTCGAAAGGCCATGTATTGCTCGAGGCATGGCTTTACCCTAAGTCTGTCCTGATATCAAAAAAAGGGGATGAGTATCAACTGAGGATATCTTAGCCACATTGCCAAAGGATCAATCTCGATGGTCCCTTTAGAAACCAATGTCACTAATAAGTAATAAATGCTTTAGGAAGTCTCTGTTTGACAAATCCAAAGACACCACACCCGAACATGTGATGGTATTAGTTAGGAAGAGAGGGTCTCTTTGTGGCCCATAATATGGGACCCACATTCATTCCCCACACTTAATTTTATTAATGTTTTCACAATAGTAGATATGGAATAATTATTATAAAAAATCAAAGCATTAAAACCAACCAGATACACCAGTGCATCACATGTTATAAATTTAACATTACAACATAGTAACTTAACAAGGCAATAAACACTGTCAACATAAGAAAATAATTAAATTTTTAAATAATTAAACAATTCATAAGAAAAATTACCAATGATAAAACATTTATAGATTCAAATTCAATGCAACTATTTATTTAATTTAAATACAATATAAAGGGGTTGTGCAACACCAACTGTTAATTTAATTATAAACGAATCTAACAGAAAAATACACCGACCATTTCATCATTCGAAAAGGGATGTATTAACTTATTTAACCAATTCAGAAAAACTAATTTAAGATAATTAATGTGGAAAAAATTAGGCAAAATAATTAATGTAATGAAATTGTGTGAATTTTTACAAATTCTGTAGGCACCGACAAACGTCACAACTGTGGGGTTTTTGTAATGCACAATGAAACAGAGGGAAATTCAGTTGGAACGATCCTTGTAGTCATAAATGACTCTATGATTCATGGTTTGCTTTTATTTTACCTATAATGAAAGAAAACATAGGATTTTAGAAGAACCCCAAAATAGGGTAAGAATATTCCCCGACGAACTGCATGAAGAATACAGAATCAAAATGTATGATTCTAATTGTGGAAGTATAACCATGACCTAAGTTTTAATACGCCACTGACGACGAAGATATCAGGTGACAGATGTAGGTTTTATGGTCTTCAAAAGGAGGAGGAGAGGGGTTCACCACTTAGGGGAGATGGGGTGTGACGTGAAGATAGGAGAGAATGAGAGAAGAGTGAAAAAGAAATAATGAAAAGTAAGAAATGAAATAAAAAGAAAAGAATAGTAAAATATGAGATAAAATAAAATAAATGGAAAATATAAAATAAAATAAAAAATAAAACAGAATAAAAAGATTGAAATAAAAAATAAAAAAATTTAATTAATAATGGAAACCTCCCATTTTAATTATATTTATACTTCGTGTAACCCCCTTTCTATTTTATTTCAAAATTTATTTTTATCCATTATTTTTTTAAATATTATTTAAATAACATATTAATCATTTTCATTCCATAGTTAATTATTTTAATCCTTAACACCGTGCTAAAGCACGATAAGAATTTTTTTTTAATAAAAAGCCTATAATTATTTAAATTAATTAAAAAGCTGCCTAAGATCCACATCGAGGTGTGAAAACATGCACCCTACGTCACTAAAAAGAAATAGATAGAAATATATTAAAAATACCTTAGATGATATTGGATGGAATGTTACAATATTTACTAATGGAAGGCGATCCTCCCATCTTCAAGAAAAGAATAACATGCAAACTGTCATCGTATCCTCCAGAACCTGGAATGTGTGCTCGGTCTTCCTATCGGTATGGTAGTGAATGGTTATACTCAACTGCATCTGGGTACCTAATGCCTTCTAAAGGACAATCCAAAGTCATGATGTAAACCACATGTCCTAATATAGACTATCGTTGAGGGTTCCCCATGATGGATAATGAGACCCCGTACATACAACAACCACAATCTATGCACCGAACCTTTCTTCCTCATTAATAGGAAGTGTTGCAACATTTTGGGTCAGTCAACTATTACATAGATGTAACTGTGGCTCTTCAATTTGAATGAAATCATTGCGAAACATTCCTTGTACGTGTCTTCCCCACTTTGCGATATAAAGGAGCTATAAAAAACAAGGTAGAACATGGTTCTCATCATTCACTTACTGAAGTTGGATCATCAAGTGAAGAAATTGGCAACAATTTCACTCATTACTAACCGCCATAACTACTTCTAATGGTATCTATAAATATTAACCACTTCAGGATGAACAACAATGAAAGATGTTGGGAAATCCTCAATCCCCTCCCCCCATATTGTGACTGCAACCATTGTTCACATCTAGAACATGATGATGTGGTTTCTTCATTAATAATATAAATCCTTTGATTCAATAAATGACATCTGATCATGTAGTACCTCGTTTTCTATGTCATGAAGCTGGGACACTGTCACACACTTATGAAGAGATGTAGTCCAATCCATCGACTGATGAAAAGTTTTACTCTCCTTCTCTATTAGGGTCATTCATAGGGAAGTTAACTACTCCAAAGATTCATACACTATGAGAGCTTTGTACTATATGCTAGTGGTTTATTATAAAAAATATATCTTCCAGGGAGTATAGACTATATTATTGTTATAGTCATGTTGGAACTCCAACTATCCCCACTCTCTCAGGTTTAGGTATCTATGATTGAAGATGTTCCTGGTACTCTAGTGGTCTGAGTTAACCACAAATAAATCTCCCAGATGATAGTACCTTGACATTATCATGAGAATACTATCATGGCTATAAATGATTCTTGAGATGCATTATTCTGCTCACTACGCCTCAATTACCTTGACTCGCATGCGATAACTACCTATCGTTTCATCAACACACATCTGACTCCAGCTTCTGTGGCATCTAAATAAGCTGTAAACATAACGCCTTCCTCATACAATCTCAACACTGGATCAATCATCAGTCTAGGCCTAAAATACGTAATGGAATTATGGAACTACATAGTCCATTTAAAATATTGTATGTTCCACATTAGGGTGCTAAAAAGGGATTCCATTCTAGTGATTCTACCAAAAACCTCATGTATTGCCCCGCCAATTCAAGGAAGATTCAAAAAACTAACTTTTTCTAGGGTGTATTAAAAACATTTATTTCGTTAATCTTTTATATATCCATGTCTTAACCTTGTTTAGAAACTAACTTCCTAAGAAAGTTAAACATATGTGTCATGAACTATCACTCCGAGAGATTTCAAGAAATATGGTTCTTTAAAATAAAATCCAGAATGTTACCCATGTGATTTCTATGCTCCCCATATATTATAGAGTAGAAGAGTATGTTTTCAATGAAGTCAACAACAGTTTATTCCATGTTTGGATTGAATAATTTTTTCTTTAGATCCATAAACATGGAAGCGGAATTCATCTCACCAAAGGGAATCACAAGGAAATCCCAATGAATATAGTGACATAAGAAGGCCAAATATGGAATATCAGCTACACGAACCCTCTACCAGTTCTAGTTAGATATGAGATCGATCTTAGAGAACAATCTCAACCACCGAATTGATCAAAGAGGTCATCACTCCTCATCAAGGGGTATGTGGTCTTTATCATGTCTTCGTTCAGATAATGATATTCCATTAAAATGCATCTAGTATTATATGCCTTTTTCATGAATAGGACTGGAGCCCCCATGGGGGACACAATAGGTCTAATGAAACCTTTACTATGAAGGTCCTACAACTACAATTGTATCTCCTTAAGATAATCATGTGATAACCAATATTCTACAGAAGATATCAAGGCACTCCTATGATAGAAGATAATAAAAAACTTCATCTCTCTCCCTAGAGGTAATATCAGATAGTATCTAAGGAGGAAATCAATATAATCATCCACAATTGAAGGAACCCATATTCATAAAGTTCATAGATCACTACGGGATACACTCTCAAACTAATGGGTGATAAGCTACATCCTCCTGCATATAGAATCCACCTATCCTACAATGATATCTCTCTTTCCTGAAAAGTATAACTTCTTCCCATTACCATGGAGGAATATGACTTGTCTGTGGTGAAGATTAATATTGGATAAGGCATTATAAATCCAAAACATACCAACAATTATGTGACAGGGTTAAATATTGACTATAAAAAGATCCCATGTGAACCTCTATCCTCAGTGAAATATCTCTCACTTCCGAAATATATAAGATATAGAAGAATAATTCCCTTTATGAACCCCAAGATGGATCTCTTTTAATATAATCTAAAATGTGTTTTATATATTTAACACTATAATTTGGGGGATTCAAGAATGATTTTCAACTGTATCTACTAATAATGAGATAAGATTAGAATATATATATATCATACATTGAATCAACTAGTGTGTTACTGGATTGTTGAATCATAAATCATTCAGAAGTCCACACCCCAACTACTAGATCCCTCATCCTGACAAGGGACACCTGGTGGTGGTGGTTGAAGGATCCCATATCTGTTCCCACAACCCATATCTCCTCGTAGTCATCTTCCAGCTCTGACTCCATGAGGAGCACCCTGTACATCCTTGGGATATATCTTTCCATGATGATGTCTCTAACGTGGTGGTCCCTTAGTTATCAACCTAGTCTATGAAAAATTATAGCCAGTTAGTCACTTTCCATGTGAGGTCTCCCATTATAAGTAAAACAACACCCCTATATAATATTTCCAACTGATCTATCTCTCCTTTGACCTATACACCTACGTGCCCGAGCCTTCACGGGAAAGGGACTCCTACTACAAGATCATGGAACCCAATGTCATCTATATGGTGCAGATAACTCAGCTCTGATGCACCCACTATTAGCTCCAACTATCTACTGTCCATCTAACAAAAATATCACTATCAAAAGTACCCATCTAAAACCTTGACATAGGTGGGGATGAGCAAGGGAAAAAAACTAGCTTAGATCTCTCTATGGAGACCATTATCAAAATTCCATGCTTGGAGGGAGCCATACTATATAATGTTAAGGGAGTAGCACATAATGTCTGTGAACCTCATCAGGTTCTCATCCACCATTATCCATCCCTATTGATGCTATGAATCTCTTAATCTGGACTAAATGTATGAAGGATGTGTAGTAATCCTCCTGGAAAAGAAACTATATTTCCTCCTATGATAATTTGGAATCATCACTTATCTGTATACTAAAGTTCCAAAGATGACAAAAAACTATGTGGAAGTTAATGGATGTTAGTTCCACCATTGGACATGTCAGGGTATGAATTTGCGTAAATATATAGACCAATGACTATACTCAATCATCTACTACTTGTAATGACCCAAATTTTTTAATCATATTTTTTATAGAATTTGTGTGTTATTTTAGTTTATACTCAACAAAACAATATCCTTTAATTAATGAGGTGAGTATAAATAAAATGAGTCAGTTGGATTTCTACCATTATATGACCAATGGTCAACATGAACGTTGGAAACTATAATCTTAACATTAGGATTATTGTTTATAAAAACAAATGATTAGGGTTCATTAATATGGAATGTAGAGTTGATGGACTCATCCAGTGGAATCAGTCAATACGAAGCCCATTTGTCGGATCATGAAAAGAGTGTTGCATCACTAGGCTTTGCTCTTGAACAATCCCAATATGAGATTAAACATGTGATTCTCAAATGGAATCACCATTAGGGGAAGATTAGCATGATATAAATCGCCACTATGGAAATGTTTTCCATGTCGCCCCTAGATTCTATCAACATTTCAGACCATACTGTCAGGTCCATTGCATGTGTTATAAAGGGATATGTAATGATACCATCGTTACATTGTGTAATCCTTTTGTATAAATAATATTTTTATTTCTTATTTTGAAAAATGTTATGAATTTATTGTGCCAAAATAAATATAGAGAAAATATATAGAAGTTCCATATTATTGGTTAATTTTTGAAAAAGGGTATTTTAAAGTAGTTTTTTATAATTTAAATAATTAATAATGTGAAATTATTCTCAACAAATGGAATTCTATAGGTGTGATAACTATGAAATTTTTAGTCTAATAAGATCAACATAATTTGTTGTGAATAGTTAATTATGCATATTAATATTATCCTTATGAATATTAATGTGACCAATGTTATAGTATCCTCACTGAAGATTGTGTAAATATAAAATAGGAATCCTGATTGGTAATGTAATATAACAACATTAGTAAATAACTGTTTCAAAAACTATTAGTTAAGTATTTTTATTTTTTGGTAAATAGTGTTTTTATTTAAAAATTAAATATCTCATTATTTGAATTTTTTTTTCATAAAATGTTGTTCCTTTTGGGTTTCAGAGCATCGTTATTAAATGAGGGTGAATTTATGATATTTTAATAAATTGTTTTATTTTTCGGTGAATAATACGTCTACATTTTTGAGATTTAAAGTGTTTAATGATTTCATTAATGATGTAATAAGTATTTAATAATTCTGGTAAACCTTTTTATAGTATGATATGTTATGAGGCGTCCCATGTGAACAATATCATGGGATAATATTATGGGAAAGTACATGGTTGCGCAAATACTACTAATGAGGCATCCATTGGATGTTAACAAAATATTCCCTCACTTTTATTATAATTACCATCCCATTCCATCATTCATTTCATTCCAAAATCCTTCTCAATGAAGATATGGTATTTTTACCTCACAAGGGGTTCTCCCATGGTTCCCTCAAGCCCCCAAGTTCCAAACCATTGTGTTTTTGAAGTTACTCTTCCTGGTAAGGGACCCTTCACCTATAACGTCCCGAATCCGAGTGACACTCGACGGGTGCCCCGAACTCGGTTAGTCACATGACCTCAAGCACATTTCCCCAAATGCCAGAGGCTGCCGACTAGCAGCGAGGGCCCATGTCTAATAGTGGGGAAACTATGCCATCATTTGTCAAAGTGTAGTGCAGCACAACACCATATAAATATACAACATACAACAGAAGCCATAAACCATACAAAATTTAATGTAAAAACTGTAGTAAAAATAACCAGAAGTTATATATATATATATATAATGATGAAAATTCCTCATGTTCTATGAAAACAGCCAGAACATGTTACACATCAATACAATACAATAAAATATAGAGTACAACAAAGCAAAACAAAATAGCTGATAGCATCGCGAGCCAAATCCTTGTCCCATTCTACCCTATTCGTCAGCAACAATCATGTACCTTCAAGGGACCCATGCTCTTATCCATACCAAAAGAAATGTAATATGTTTGGGCCGAAGACATGACCCAAATAGGGTGTGAGAAATGAATCACAGTAGGCACCCACCTAAGACCCGTGCCCAACAATGTGAAAATGTAAAAGAAAAGTGTGTAGTAGTTAAAATGCAATAAACTAAGCAGTACACAAAAGTTACTAACTTAACGAGTTATATTTCCATTTTAATATTCATTTAACCATTCATTATAAGGAAACCCCCACAGTGATTTTCTATATAATCAATCAGTGTTCTCTGACATGCAAACCCTTACCCTCACATAATCAGAATCTTGCCCTTAGGAATTTCCCTCAGGCGTAACAGAAATTTCCCTTAGGCGTACGAAGTGTCGCCCTTAGTCATAGTAGTCACTACCCTCAGGGATACGAATGGTTTCCCTCAGGAGAAATTGAACGTTGCCCTCAGGTTAAGCAGTACCTTTCCCTCAGGATAAACAACAATGCCCTCAGGCTAAAAAGAATAGTGCCCTCATGCACAAGTAACCAGGCCATGCCCAACATGTAAATAAGAAATTCACATACAATTCCTCTCAAGGAAAAAGTAATGCATAATATAAACAAGGCATACCCTTGGGTATCCTAGCCAAACGGCTATAAAGAGGAACACACCCCGGGGGTGGTCCTAGATGATAGAAATGATCTCAAACAACAGTTTAATATCACATTTAATTACCTATACAATTCTAGGTATTTAAACAGCCAAGGCCTTAGCCAAACGACACCCTAAAATGGGTTCTTAGCACAAAAATACACAGAAACACACAACAGTTGGAAATTAGACACCAACCCACCTACCTTAAACACCCAAGAATGGTATACGTGAATGTCACATCCAGAAACGGAAAAGAATTATGTAGATGTAACCTAAAAGAAAACTCGTTAAAACTAAAATAAATTCCCTTAGAGGAATAATTGGCAAGAACTATGCCAGCAGATGTGAGAGCTTACCCGTGTAGTTCCAACATGATCGATGGAAATGGAAACGAATTCCTGACGCTCGATCTAGAAGTCCATGAAGGTTTGACCGTCCTCTCCCGAGTACCTGTCTGGTTCTAAGCCAATCTTGTGAAATGGGTTGGCTACTGCCCATTTTAAGAGAAACAAACAAAGTACACAGCGTGTACTTTTGACTACACGGCCTATAATTCCCTCATTTAACTGTTCCTTTGGCGGCACTACCAAACTATTCACCCATTGACATGAGTACACGAAATGTATTCCCAACTGCATGGTGTGTACTGTCACCCAGATGACAGCTACTTCCACTTCATTTCTGCTTCCCTACCGACTGACTAAACAGCATGTAAATACCCACTACATGGCGTGTAGTTGGTTTGTACTCCTTCATCACCGACATGGCTACACACCCTATGTACCCATCCCTCACGGCCAAAGTACACAGCGTGTGGAATAGTACACGGCGTGTAGTTACAAAATTTAGTATTTTTTGACATTTTCCTTATTTTCTCAAAATACTTAATGAAAATGGAAAAGAAGAAACCCGTACCTCAATGATAAGAACCGGGTTCTTACATAAATCCACCCTTAATTAAATTCATCCCCTAATATCCCTTCCAAGGGTGGTGAAGATAAATATTAAAATAGCTCTGGCCACTGAGCATGTACGTTGGTCGCCCGCTCCCAGGTTTTATCCTGCACTCGGCCATGCTGCCATAGCACCCGTATGAGAGGAAGTGACCGACCTCAGAGAACCTTCGTGCTCCTATCCACGATACAAATTGGATGCTCCTCAAAAGAAGAATCAACCTGTAGCTCAACCTCCTATGGTTGAAATACGTGAGATAGGTTTGAATGATAGCGGTGTAACTGAGATACATGGAAGATGTCTTGCATGGACTAGTACCTCTATAGCAACTACAACTGATAGGAAACCAGCCCGACTCTCTCTAGAATCTCAAATGGCCCACATACCTCGGTGAAAGTTTACCCTATCTCCTAATCTTCCTGTGTTCCAACCTCGGCGAAACATGCAAGAGAAACTGATCCCCGACCACGAAATCCAATGGTCTTCTGCAGTGATCAACATAAGATATATGGCGAGACTGTGTAGTAGCCATTCACTTCTAAATCAACTGGACCTGCTCAGAAGTCTTGATGTTATTAATATTTTCATGACTTATTATATTCCCCCTTTACTTATTTTATATAAAATGTGCATAATTTGTGTGAAATATTAATGTTTTAATATTAAGTATAATATTTGACCATTTTTAGAAGTAGTCCAATTGAGTCAGTTTAATGTTTTAATTATAACAGTCACTATACTGATCCTAATTGTGTGGTTTATGTTTTTTAGGATTCTACTTTCAATATAAAACATTTCATTATAAGGAACCATGATCCAATTCTGCCATTTGAAGGGTCAAATGGTCCTCACAAACAAGACCAAAGAATCTGTGAACAAACTGGACCAGCCTTGAAGATTGATTTACTGGGCTCAATACAGAATTCCAAAAACCTTAACTCTCCACCATTATTCTTGGGACACTACATGACATCTTGGATAAAACTTTCACGGCCCAAATCCAAGTACAAGCGGCCCAAATGAAGCTTTGAAATCCAGCCCACCATTCTGTACGAGAATTAAAATCAGTATACTATTCATGACATATCTCATGCTTTAAGTATCACATCGAGCTGCACTTTTTCGGTGTGAAAGAGGAGATATAGGCGGACGACTTTGTTGAAGAAGTCATTCGGATTTGAAGGCATCTTCCTGTTCAAAAATCCATTCACATTTTGGCCATCGAAAAAGCATGGATAGAAATGGACAGTTTACCTTTGTTTAATAAAACCACCCTAACTTTGGCTCCACTTATCCAAATGACTCCATATTTTGAAAGTAGTCGGCCAAAATTATTTTATACAACTTTGAAGAAGGCGATATTTGAATATTCAGCTGTCTGTATAGCCAAATTGGCGATGCAAGTGGAGGGACAGATTGGGAATGCAAACAGTCCACTCCGTGGGCTATAAATACTCTCCCCTTCTCTCCTTGAGACAGGTTGGTATTTCAGAAGAGAGAATATCATATTGGCATGACCAAAGCCTTTCCAAAGGCTTGGGAGAACCTTCCATACTCATGTTTGCACTTGAGAGACCATTCCTCCTCTCTTTGTTTTCACTTACTTTTGTGTTCTTCATTTTTGTAATCTTGTAATTCTCTTTCTTTGTAATTCTGTTTTAATGAAAGTTACTTCTTAAATATCTATTATTCTCATCCACCTTCTGCAGTTTAATATTTATGTTCCTAAAATAGTTTAAATTCAGTTCAATCCCCTTCCCTTCTTTTGCTTCCTCATTCAATCGAAAATCCGTTTTTAATTATCATCATCGTTCGTGTGTGTGTGTCAACGTACCACTCTTTTCTAATCCCTTTCTTTTTCTTCTATTCTTAATTTATCATCATAATTATTTTAACCAGAATATTAAACATCCAAATGGCTGAGTAAATCTCTCATTGGGGTGAGTTATAATTCGGGGATGTTAAGTGATTGAGAGTTTTGCTCGATGAGTATTCTTTAAATTAATATTGTGTATGTTAAACTCAATATGTCATGGATTAATGATATGTTTTGTTTAACGAGTGGTTTTCATGGATTATTGGAACCATAAATACACTACCATAAATATTTTTTGATTGAGATTAGAACCCTAATTTAATTTAATGATTGGATTAAAGCCTTCACACTTAGGAATTCCAATCAACGTCAACTTATGACATGGGTGTCAATTTAATGCAATACAAAGTAAGGCTCAAGGATATCACATGCTTAACTACCCAATGATGAACTCACCCCAATCTTTATCAACTTTTTAAATTAAACATCATTCATTAAACATTTCAATTAAGCTCTGCAAACAAACCCCCCCAATCAAAATACAATCAACTAAAAACAATCGACTATTACGAAGTACCATCGCCGAGGATTCGACCCGAGTGCTGCTATACACATTAGCAGAGGACCAGAACTTTGACCGGTCGATAGGAGACAATCGGCCGTGCATTTCGAATGGCGCCATTGCCGGGGATGGTGCTTTAAGTAGTCATTTGTTTCTGGTTATTGTAAAAAAAACCCAAAAAAATACAAAATTTTTAAAAAATTGAAAAAAAAAAACACAAAGAAAAACCCGTCTTCCTCTAAAAAATCATAAACTGAAAAAAATAAAAAGAAGAAACCATCTTCCCATTTCTTCCAAAATCTCTCTGAATGCCCCGTAGCCTTCCAAAAAATCCCTTGGATTTGTTTGACCCTGAAATTGATAAAACTCTTCATTGAATTAGGAGGACCATTAGGGATAACCAAATCACCCAAGAACCAATCATTGCCCTACCAATTGAATTAGATATGGCCAATCCAAGGGATCAAAAATTGAAAGAACTTGCTGCCCCTGATATGAATTACCAACCTCTTGGTATTCAGTATCCAAATATTGAAGCTGACTTCGAACTCAAATCGGGTTTGATTCATCTTCTCCCTCATTATCACTGGCTAGTCGGTGAGGATCCACATCTTCACCTTAAAGAGTTCCATGTAGTATGCTCTACCATGAAGCCTCAAGGGGTTTCTGAAGAAAAAATCAAGCTTAGATTTTTCCCCTTTTCCCTAGAGGATTCTTCCAAGTCTTGGCTCTACTACCTCCCACCTGGTTCCATAAACTCATGGGTTGACATGAAGAGACTTTTCCTTGAGAAGTTCTTTCCCGCTTCCCGAACAGCTTCTATCCGAAAGGAAATAAGCGGCATCCATCAATTCCCTAATGAATCACTCCATGATTATTGGGAGAGGTTCAAAAAGCTTGTGGAAACTTGTCCACACCATCAAATCCCTGACCAACTCCTGATCCAATACTTCTATGAGGGGTTATTGGCTATGGAGTGAACTCTCATTGATGCCGCAAGTGGCGGTGCTCTTGTTGACAAAACTCCTGCAGCTGCACGAGAACTCATAAGCAACATGGCTACAAACATGCAGCAATTCCATACTCGAGCACATGCTCAAGTGAAAATATCCCAAGATAATCAATCCATAGAGCCCAACAAGATGACTGAGTGGATGAGTGAACTTACAGGTCTTGTGCGTCAACTAGCGGTGGCTACCAAAGCCCCAACCACATCTTCTCCACAGTCACTATTCCCTGGACCTATCAAGAATTGTGGAATCTGTAACTCTCCATCTCATCCGACTGACACATGTCCACAACTTCAAGATGATCCATCTGATTCATCTAGTCCAATGGAGCTCAATGCAGCATATGCTCAGCGAAACTTCAACCCTCAACAATCAGGTCAGTTTGTTAGAAACTTCAACCAACCCCACTCTGATCCCTTCTCTTCTACCTTTAACCCACCTCCGAGGTATGGTAATCCCATTTCTCATCCTCCTCAGTCCCTCATCAAAATCCAAACAAGTTCCAATATGGTCAAAGTGGTGGTAACATCCATCAACCTTATAATTTTGTTCCTCAACCCCAAAGGAACAATCCTCCTCCTGGATTCCACTATCCTAACGAGCCTTCCCAATTCCCCACCCAACATCTTCATGGATTTTCATTGTACAATTTATTGAAATATAAGTGTGGGGGGAATGGACTTCATTTTTGGGCGTACTTTCATTAATTTCCAATGTGTCATCATATGCTTGAGGGCAAGAATCCATTATAGTGTGGGGGAGAGGTTGTAATTCTGTGAGCTTTGGGGTGTATATGTGTAATTTTCATTTGTACAAAAGTCATTGAAAAGTGTTCAAAAAAAATGAAAAAAATTATATTAAAAAAAGTGAAAAAATGGAATGGGTTGTGTCTTGGGTAGGTCAAAAATCATTCATCATCAACCTTTGATCGTGTTATAACTACAAAAATTAGTTCCATGAGAAGATCAAACATGGGTTGGGAGATGACTGTGAGACATGTTTCAAGCACAACTTTCGAAAAAAAAGAGCAAAAAGAGAAAAAAAAGAACACTTGAATCATCTTGTATTGTGTTATTATGGGAAGTCTTCCATGTTGTACATATTCCATCATCTCACCCTATTCCATTTTCTATCCCCCTCAATTTTCATTCATCACACATTCATGCCCTTGTAAATATGTGTTTCTATTTCCTTTCAAATCAAATTTCAAAAAAAATGTGCATTGATTTTTCCATGTTGGTGTTTTTAACCCCTCTTTTCCTTTGGACATTATATACCTACCATCCCATAGCCACTGAAAAACCCCTTAAAATACCTCTTGATTCTTTTACACATTAGATTTGGGAATGGAAGTTAAGAGCTCTTACAAACTCTTGATTTTCACTTTTTGTTGGTGAATGAGTGAACCTCCTAAAATACATTTTTATCATCTTGAGAGGAGTACGTTTTTAGTGCCTACATTTTCCAATTCAAACCTTGAACATGAAAAAATTAATTGTTTATAATTCATTATTGTGAACCAAATTTGTGATGGAATTCAATATGGATGAGTGAAATAGTCTAAACCTCCCCTGATTGGAGAAAACAAAATTTTAATATTTGTTGGTGAGTGAAAATGATTTTGTCATGTTTTTATATTTGTTGCACATGAGAACACGCGCAAATCTAAGTGTGGGTGAGTTGATGTTATTAATATTTTCATGACTTATTATATTCCCCCTTTACTTATTTTATATAAAATGTGCATAATTTGTGTGAAATATTAATGTTTCAATATTAAGTATAATATTTGAGCATTTTTAGAAGTAGTCCAATTGAGTCAGTTTAATGTTTTAATAATAACTGTCACTATACTGATCCAAATTGTGTGGTTATTGTTTTTTAGGATTCTACATTCAATATACAACATTTCATTAGAAGGAACCATGATCCAATTCTATCATTTGAAGGGTCCTATGGTCCTCACAAACAAGATCAAAGAATCTGTGAACAAACTGGACCAGCCTTGAAGATTGATTTACTGGGATCAATACAGAAGTCCAAAAACCATAACTCTCCACCATAATTCGGGGGACACTACATGTCATCTTGGATAAAAATTTCATGGCCCAAATCCAAGTACCAGCGGCCTAAATGAAGCATTGAAGTCCAGCCCACCATTCTGTCCGAGAATTAAAATCAGTATACTATTCATGCCATATCTCATGATGTAAGCATCAAATCGAGCTGATATTTTTCAGTATGAAAGAGATGATATTGGCGGCCGACTTTGTTGAAGAAGTCATTCGGATTTGAAGGCATATTCCTGTTCAAAAATCCATTCAGATTTTGGCCATCGAAAAATCATGGATACAAATAGACAGTTTACCTTTGTTAAATAAAACTGCCATAACATTGGCTCCACTTGTCCAAATGCCTCCATAGTTTTACAGTAGTCGGACAACAGTATTTTCTACAACTTTGAAGAAGGAGATATTTGACTATTAGGCTATCTGAATAGCCAAATTGGCGATGCAAGTGGAGGGACAGATTGGGAATGCAAACAGTCCACTCCTTGGGCTATAAATACTTTCATCTTCTTTCCTTGAGAGGGGTTGGCATTTCGGAAGAGAGGATATCATATTTTTACGACCAAAGCCTTTCCAAAGGCTTGGGAGGACCTTCCATACTCAAGTTTTCACTTGAGAGACCTTTCCTCCTCTCATTGTTTTCACTTATTTTGTGTTCTTCATTTTTGTAATCTTGTAATTCTCTTTCTTTGTAATTCTGTTTTTATGCAAGTTACTTCTTCAATATCTCTTATTCTCATCCACCTTCTATAGTTTAATATTTATGTTCCTAAAATAGTTTAAATTCAGTTCAATCCCCTTCACTTATTTTGCTTCCTCATTCAATCGAAAATCCGTTTTTAATTATCATCATCGTTCGTGTGTGTGTGTGTCAACGTACCACTCTTTTCTAATCCCTTTCTTTTTATTCTATTCTTAATTTATCATCATAATTATTTTAACTAGAATATTAAACATCAAAATGGCTGAGTAAATCTCTAATTGGGGTGAGTTATAATTCGGGGATGTTAAGTGATTGAGAGTTTTTCTCGATGAGTATTCTTTAAATTAATATTGTGTATATTAAACTCAATATGTCATGGATTAATGATATGTTTTGTTTAACGAGTAGTTTCCATGGATTATTGGAACCATAAATACATTACCATAAATAAGTTTTGATTGAGATTAGAACCCTATGTTAAGTTACGTCTTGGATTAAAGCCTTCACACTTAGGAATTCCAATCAACGTCAACTTATGACATGGGTGATAATTTAATACAATACAAAGTAAGGCTCAAGGATATCACGTGCTTAACTCCCCAATGATGAACTCACCCCAATATTTATCAACATGTTAAATTAAACATCATTCATTAAACATTTCAATTAAGCTCTGCAAACAAACCCCCCAATCAAAATACAATCAACTAAAAACAATCGACTATTACGAAGTACCATCACCGAGGATTCGACCTGAGTGCTGCTATACACATTAGCAGAGCACCAGAACTTTGACCGGTCGATAGGAGACAATCGGCCTTGCGTTTCAAGTCTCCTGCATGAGACGTGGTCCCAGTAAAGCTGTCACACCCACCTCTAACTAGCACAAGGGTGATCAGCATGTCTTACCATATAGAGCCTCGTAAGGTTCCATCTAAATAGTTTCATGAAGACTATTATTATAGGAGAACTCGACCAGGGGTATGTGTTCTCCAATAAGGCCCCAAAGTCTAGGATGCATCCACACAACATGTCCTATAGAACATGTATCATACACTCTGACTGGACATCGGTCTGAGGGTGGAAAACTGTGCTCAGAAGCACCTATGTACCCATTGCCCTCTGAAAACCCTACCAGAAACGAGACGTAAAACCGACATCCTTGTCCAAAAATATTGAACGCAAAACCCCATGAAGAAGTATGATCTCTCCGATATACAACTTCATGAGCTCGTCCACACTGAATGTCTCCTTGATTTGAAAAATGTGAGCCACCTTCATGAGGTTTTACACCACAACCCACACAGAATCATTGCCTCTAGGTGACCTCGGCAACCCAGTAACGAAGTCCATCATGACATCATCCCATTTCCACTCTAGGATGGTTAACTGCTGTAACAGTCCGACTATCCTCTGATGCTCAGCCTTTACCTGCTGATAGGTGGAACATCTCTTAACCAAACTAGCTACACCCCTCTTCATACCCTGCCACCAGTACTGACGTCTCAAGTCTTGGTACATCTTGGTAATCCTGAGATGAACTGCCCAAGCTGAAGCATGAAACTCTCGCATCAGCTCCTAACATGTATACCCTAGAATGCATACTCATCCATGGAAATGCATAACATTACCATCACCTATCGTCCAACCAGGATGAGGGTCATTACTTTCCACCGAATCTCGTAGAACTAGGCCTTCTGAAAAAGATAGGTGTCTCATCCTCACTCTATCCAGGAGGGTAGAAGTCACAGTTAAAGTTGATAGATGAGTCTGCCCCTGTCTGTCAGGAACCTCAAAATGCATCTCAGATAACAAATCCATAAGCTTTCATTCATCACGGGCCTCAGGCAAAGCCTGTATCTGAGTCCTCCTGCTCAGTGCATCAGCTACTACATTACCTTTACCATGTGTGTAGATGAGCTCCAAATCAAAGGATTGACGGTATTAAACCCATATTCACTACTGCAGATTCATTTCACGGTGAGTAAATATATAATTTATACTTTTGTGGTTGGTAAAAACCAAAAAATTCTCTCCCAAGAGATTATGTCTCCAATAGCGTAATGCATGAACAACTGCTACCAACTCGAGATCATGCGTCAGCTAATTCCTCTCATGTTGCCTCAATTATCGAGACCCGTACGCAACTACTCAATCGCCCTTCATCAACACTACTCCTAGTCCAATACCTGATGCATCACAGTGAACTGTATAGCTCTTCCCTTGCTCTGGATGTATCAGGAATAGTAGTGATGTCAACCTTCCCTTCAGGTACTGAAAGGCTGTCTCGCAAGCTTCTAACCAAATGAACTTCACACCCTTCTTAGTCAAACCCGTCAATAGTGCTTCTAAGTGGGAGAAGTCCTATATGAAGCTTCTGTAGTAACCTGCCATCACTAAGGAACTCCCTATCTCAAACACGATCTTAGGATGCTCCCAGGAACCTTCTGCTCACACCTTCTCTATGTCCATGGAAACCCCTACCTCTGAGATGACATGGGCCAGGAAGTGAATCTGTTCAATCCAAAAGTGGCACTTTGAGAGCTTATCATATATCTGATGCTCTATTAGTGTACTCAATATGATTTCAAGATGGGTGGCATGTTCCTATCGAGTGTGAGAGTACACGAAGATGTCATCCACGAATACTACCATAAAAGAATCCAGATAAGAATGGAACACACGATTCATCAGAGCCATGAAAACTGCTGGTGCATTCGTGAGTCCGAATGGCATAACCAAGCACTCGTACATACAATATCTGCTATGAAAATATATAAGCGGTATGTCCGATGGTCCCACGCTCAACTGATGATATCCTGATCTCATCTCAATCTTCGAAAACACTCGTGCTCCACAATTTTGATCAAAAATATCATTAATCCTTGGCAAGGGATATCGTTTCTTAACCGTCAACTGTTTTAGATTCTGATAATTCACACAGAGTCTGAGGGTACCATCCGCTATCTCCACAAAGAGGATAGGTGAACCCCATGGAGAAGTACTGGGTTAGATGAAACCCATCACCTGTAACTCCTCTACCTACCTCTTGAGCTCCTGCAACTCTGGTGTAGCCATCCTATAAGGAGGAATGGACACTGGTGCTACTCCTGGCACATGCTCAACAGAGAAATCCACCTCTCGTTGTGAAGGTAGACCTGAAAAGTCATTCGGGAAGACGTCCCTGAAACGATAATCCACAAGAGGGAAATCCATCTGACAAGTCCCCTAATCTTCCAGATATAAACTCGCAATCTGGGTTGTGACTCCACCTCTCCCACAAGGCTCTGGTCTATCTCGACTCGCTTGAACATCCCATTCACCTTTGTATAGAAACTCTCCACCCTATGGTGACGTGAAACTCAACCTACGACGATAGAAATCCACAAAGGCTCGGAAGGGAACAAACCAGTCCATCCCGAGAATGACATCATAAGATGTCTTCACTAAGACATAGAGGTACCCAAGAAAGTGAAACCCACAAACATCTAGGGGCACGTAATACCACCGTGAGAGAAACTCATCTGTCTCTTCCTCTTACTAGTAGAAATAATACTAGTAACTGTTGCTAAACCAGCCTAGTCTACACCACTAGCTTCCTGCAGGTTCATCTCGATAATCAGAAGTTGGTTCAAAATAGAATGTATTGAAGGCAACCTAAAAAGGTTTACCAGTTCTCAGATGTCATATCGAAGACCATCCTCAAAGCGACTGGCCCTCAACGTCTCATCACCCAACAGAACGGGTGCAAAATGCTGAAGCTCAGTGAAACGAGCAGAATAATCCTTCACCGACATAGCACCCTGCTTCAGGTTCATAAACTCTTGAGCTCTATCTACCATCAGCATATCTGGAAAGAAGAAGTCATAGAAGACTTCCTGAAAAACTTCCCATGCCATTTCCCTATGATGCTCTGATTGGGTGGTAACATCCCACCACCTCTTGGCAGAATCACACCGCATAAATGTCGCGAGATTGACCCTCCACCCTGGAAGCATCTCTAAGTGCTCAAAAATAGTCTATATAGACCCCAACCAAGATTCCGTAGCCTATGACCTGCCATCACCTGAAAGCATTAGCAGATGTTGCAGCTGGAATATACAAGTTAGCTTAGCCATAGATGTGCCATCCATTGGTGCTACCTGAAAGTTCTGCATGAACTGCATAAAGCCTTCACATAACTGCGCCTCCGCTCCTGTGTCCGATATAACGGATGGCACCGAATCTAGCTCTACAAAAGGATCCACTGGTTGCACATGGACCACCATCTCTAGAGTATACTCGTTTCCTCTCTCCTGGTGAACAACGTGTGGTCTTCTCGGAAGCATGAAACTACAAATTCAAACACACACCATAAAACAAGATTATCAAAGATAGAAATGAAGAAACCCCAAAAGGGAACATGAGGAATAAGGAATTCAATTTTTTCAACACAAGACTACACTGCGTGTATACTGACTACACGGTGTGTACTTGATTTCTCTTCCCATACCCGGGTCCTTCTACATGTCTAAGCTACACGACTCTCCTTCAAAAAAACTACACGACATGTATATCAACTACATGGTGTGTATGGTGTAATTTTCCAACTGCCTGTGTCATTTGTGACATGGCTGACTACTCAGCTTGACACTACATGGCATGTTACACCCGCACATGGCATGTACACCACCACGTTTTCCGGCCACATGGTCAGGTCCACACGGTCTGTCCTATGACAAGACTATAAGGCGTGTCCCATAGGTACATGGCGTGCTTAAGGAGAGGTGACACCGACACATGTTGTTAGTTACATGGCTGAGTCCCCAGGTCACACTACAGGGTGTTTTCATCATTAACATGGTATTTTCATGAAAGGAGTTCATTGACCCGTGTTGTTAGTTACATGGTCGAACTCCAGGTCAGACTACACGTCATGTTCTACAGTGGATATGGAGTGTATGTCTTAATGTATCCTCCATCCTTGTTGTTATTTACAGAGGCAGACTCCGGGTCAACCATACACGAAGTGTATATCAGGTACACGACATGTTTTACCCAAGTAATTCCCTACCTTGTGTCACTTCCCACATGGCCTATGACACTGGAAGAGACTACACGACAATTACTCTGGATACACGACGTGTAGTCAAAAGGTTTATTTTTCTTCTCAAACAGAAGACCATACACTCCATGTTTAAGGTAATACACGGCCTGTATACTAGGTTAACCCGATAGTATGCCTCACAAGCATCCCCAGAACCCAGAAAATACTGAAAAACAACACCTAAGTTCCAAATTCAGATCCGTGAATGCCCATACTCCACACGAATCCAAGTTTGACTTTTTATCTGTGTTATAACAATGGTAACCAGAAAATGATCCACCAAATTACGGTCAATGGGGGCCCACACTCCCCAAAAACCAATGTTTGGCATCCATTCTATCAACAAACTCATACCAAGATAACATATCACATAACAGATATTTATCAAGCAGCTATCACAACAACATGATTTTTTTTGCATAACAACTATCACCACAACATGCAATTTCTAATGCATCTATATGGCATGGAAACTATCCATGGAATGTTAATCCTTGCATGTGCCTAAATGATGCATGAGATGCAATAAACTCATCTCATCTGGTTGCAACAAAATAGAACCCATGGATTAAATATAAACAGCACAATCACAAGTGTGACACCCAACAGTGAAAATGAAATCAACTATAAAAATTGAAAAATAAAAATAATTAAAAAAAATACGAGGTAGACTTGATTTTACTTGTACATAGGTTAGCTATGCCTAGGAATATCTTATTAACATCTACCTTTTTCCATCCTATCCCTGACTAAGGCTCCAAATAGTATGTCAAAGAAAAGAACCCCTTTGATACCACTTTGTAGCGTCCTAGATCTGGGTTCCACTCAACAGGTGCCCTGAACGCGGTTAGTCACATGACCTCAAGCACATTTTCCCAAATTCCAGAGGCTTCCAACTACCAGTGAGGGCCCAGGTTTGATAGTGGGGAAACAATTCCCTCATTTTTCAATGTGTATTGCAGCGGAACACCATATAAACATACAACATACAATGGAAGAAATAAACCATACACAATTTATAAGAACAACTAATGTAAAACAAACAATTGTTATATATATATATATATATATATATAATTATGCAACTGCCACATGTAATAAGAAAACAGACAGAACATGTTACACATCAATACAATACAATACAATATAGAGTACAACAATGTAAAACAAAATAGCCGACAGCAATGCGAGCCTAAGCCCGATCCCATGCTCCCATACTCCTCAGAAACAATCATGTACCTATAAGGGACCTTTTCACTTATCCATACATGTAGAAATGTAATCTTTTTGGGCCAAAGAGATAACCAAACAGGGTGTAATAAATGAATCCTAGTAGGCACCCACCAAAGGCCCATGTCCAACTGTGTGAAAATGTGCAACAATAGTGTGAAGGAGTAAAAATGCCTTAAACTATGAAGTAATCAGAACTAACTAACATAACAAGTTATATTACAATTTTAATATTTATTTAAACATTCTTTATAAGGAAACCACCATAGTGAATTTCTATGTAAACAATAAGTGTCCTCAGACATGCAAACCCTTACCCCCAGGTAATCAGAATCTTTTCCTCAGGAATTTCCCTCAGGCATAACAGAAATTTGCCTCAGGCGTACGAAGTGTCGCCCTCAGGAACGGAAGTCACTACCCTTAGGAATACGAAAGGTTTCCCTCAGGTGAAATAGAATGTTACCCTTAGGCTAAGAAGTACCTTTCCCTCAGGATAATCAACAATTTCCTCAGGCTAAAAAGAACAGTGCCCTCAAGCGCAAGTAACAGGGCCATTCCCAACATGTAAATAATCAATTCACATGCAATTCCTTTCAAGGAAAAAGTAATAAAAAATATAAACAAGGCATACCCTCGGGTTCCCTGGCCAAAGGGCTAAACAAAGGAATGCAGCCCTAGGGTGGTACTGGATCCAAGAAACAATCCCAAACAGTATTTAAATATCACATTTAATTACCTATACAATTATAGGTATTTAAACAGCCAAGGTCTCAGCCACACGACACACCAACATGGGTCTGTAGCACAAAAATACACAAAAACACACAACAATTGGAAATTAAACACCAAGCCACCTACCTTAAACACCCAGGAACGGTATACACGAATGTTGCTTCCAGAAATGCCCAGGAACGATGTAGATATGATGTAAAAGGAAAACCATTCAAACTTAAATAACATCCACTAGAGGAATAATTGGCTAGAACTGCGCAAGGAGATGGTAGAGCTTACCCATGCAGTTCCAATGTGATCGACGGAAGCAGAAAAGGATTCTCGATGCTCGATCTGGATGTCCACGAATGTTCGGCTGTCCTCCCCCCGAGTTCCCATCCGGTTCTAAGCCAATTTTGTTAACAGGGTTGGCTACTGCCCATTTTAAGAGAAAAAACAAAGTACACGATGTGTACTTTTGACTACACTGCGTGTACTTCCCTCATTTAACCGTTCCTCTGGAAGCACCGCCAAACTGTTCACCCATCGACATGAGCACACAACGTGTATTTCTGACTGCACGACATGTACAGTCGCCCAGCTGGAAGCTACATCCACTGCCTTACTGTTACCCTGCCGACTGACTACACATTGTGTAAATAACCACTACAGGGTGTGTAATCAGTTTTTACACCCTTCTTCGCCTCCATGGCTACCCACCCTGTGTACCCATCCCACACAGCCAAAGTACACGACGTGTGGAACAATACATGGCATGTAGTTCAAAAAATTGGATTTTCCCCCATTTTCCTTATTTTCTCAAAAACACATAAGGAAAAGGGAAAATAAGAAACCCGTACCTCAAAGATAAGAACTGGGTTCTTACACCACCTTACTGATTTAATCAAGGAATTATATATGATATTATTTTTTAATAAAATTATATTATTTTGAGGTATGTTAATATATATCCTTATTGATATAAATTTTATTTTCGCGTTATTATAGACATTTTTCTCTCTTATCAATTTATTTTCCAAATTTTACTATGATGTTGTTAGGCTGCCGAATATTCGTAAATGAATTCATGTCTTCTCTTTTCTTTCACGATTATTTTTTTGTGGTATGTCTTTCAATAATCCATGGAGTGATATTTTTTAAATTGTATTATGTCCTTATACTATACTATGAGTTATTTATGAGTGGTAAACCCTTGTCCCCACTTTATTTAATGTTTTCTAAAACTGTGTTTTATAGCTATTATGCAGTTGAATTTTCATCTCAAAATATATCTCGCTTTTTCAAGCAATTACCACTTATTATTTATGTGAATAATCAAACCTATTTCATTTCCATGGGTATTCATCATGAAATAAATATAATAAATTTTATTCTAGAATTGACATACATAAAACCCTTATTTTCTTCCCATAGGTTATAAATGTCATAAAGATCTTGTTTTTAGTCACTTTTTAAAATGTCAATATTCTGAAATGAAACCAATATATTTTGTTCAATTAGGGATATTTATGAAATTATTGATTGTGATCTATATGGATCACATGAAAATAATTATATATTAAGGGTGTTACTTGATAGTGCTCCATTGCATTGGGTAAAGAATTAATCTCTAAAGATGACAAGTTTTAAAATCCCTTGTCAGTAACCTTGGTAATTTTTATGATAATTTGAAGATAGGCCATGGTGATTTGTTAAATAATTAATAAATTTAATTTTTTAGACAAATTTAAGTGTTATGTTTCAAATTATTATTATATTCATATTTATTTAAATATTCTTATTGATATTGCTAAAATTCAATTGTAATCTTTATCACTTGATTTATTTATTGGTCTTTCTTCTCACCCTTTCCATGGATGTATGTCTATATGTTATGAGATGTAGTAATTGTACATAGGATGAACCTACGATGAAGCATTACAAGTGGATTAGAAGAATGTTTTATGTTTTATTTTTTTATTTTTTTAATTTCTAAGACACTAGAAATTGAAGATCATATGATTGTAAAATGCAATGAAATGTTATGTAATAAAAGGTTGGATGTCATAGTAGGTATCAATGGATAGATTAGTTATTTTTTTATAGTATGTTACAAAAACATAAGGAATAACCCTATATAAATGATTAAATATAGGATTAATTTCTGGTATTTTTGTTATTTATTTATTAAGATGTTTCAAAAAAAATACATCAATGTCTGGATACGAACAAGTGGACGTGGATATAAAACATATGTACCTAGGAGTGAAATCTACAACATGGAGTTTTAGGCATGACTCGGGGTATCCTCGTATACAACAACATGCCTTACTGCACTCTTGGTTTGACACTCTTAGGGGATATGATTTGTAAATTCCAATATATTTTTGAATCATTATGATGGATTTAAATATAAATGTAATTGATGTTAATGAATAATATGATTAAGCATTAACTGTTAAGACATAATATTGTTTATATTTAAAAGAATCTTAAATTAATTTTTTTTCTCACTATGGTTTTATTATTTTAGAAAATTTCGGTTAATAGGAGGAACCATACAAATGATGACCTCAATAAACCATGCACCGATGAAACTCTCATGGGTGTTGTAATGGAAAAATTCATGAAAATGATGAACCAACTGACTTATGTTATGGGAAATAACATTGATAAACGTGAGAGACCAATCCCACTATGAAGGTAACAACATTCGGTTGAGACCTTTATGCGTCAATAACATCTATCCTTCAAGAGATCTACTGACCCATTGATTTTTTAATTGTGTATTAGCTCTATCGAGATGATATTTTTTTCTCCGCTATTTGGAACAAGTGAATGTCACCCTCTCTATTTACCACTTATCAGTAGAAGATGATTAGTGTTGGGAATTGATTAAAAACAAGAGAGCAAGAGTGGAAGTTGAATCTAAGAAGTGTGAAGAGTTCATAGAGTTCCTCTTCAATTATTATATCTTTCTTTCTATGAGAAAAATAAAATGGAGAAAGAGTTTCTTGAGCTGATGTAGAAGGAGAATAAATCATTGGAATGATACGAGATGTAATTCACAAGGATTTCACGTTACAACTATAGATTTTTCATGGATCAAAATGGTAAGGATGATATATTATTTGGTGGAGTAAGACCTCATCTGTATAATAATCTATATAACTGAGACTATGATAGGTATGAGTAGATCGTGCAGAGTGAGATGAAAGTCGAATTGATGTTTGGTGAGACAATGTTTTATCATAAATCCAATGAAAACAAAAGATCAATGGATGCCAACATAGGGAGGAGCTTTGGTCAGGTAAGAGGTGGAAAGAAATTGAAACATCCTCTGTGTAATAAATTTTGGAAGACACATTCAAGTAACTGCATTCTCAAGAGAAGGAAGTGCTACGAGTGTTAAAGCAATGTTCATATTGCGCATAATTGTTGTATTGAGTTGAAGCCTCACCTCCCATCACTAATTAAATGGAAAAGATGGTGCAATCCCTACCTGATTTTGAATGTTATAAGTGTGGACAACTTTGGAACTTTTCCCATAAATGTTTCAATCTGGGGGTAGAGGAGGGGAACCGCTATCAGCATCAACAATGAAAAATGGATCATGATCATGATTTTTCTATAATTACAACTGATGTGGATGTTCCAAATGATGTGGTGGCAGGTACTCTTGTTCTTCACTAAAAGCTAGAAATTACATTGTTTTATTATGGTTCTATGCATTCATTTTTTCCTCCATGTTTGAAAATAATTTAGAATCAACCCATAAATTACTAAAATTACAGTTATCCGTCAAGAATTCAGGTGGGGTTATCCAAGCATAATCATTGTTTAGAGACTCTAAAATTTAATTTAGTGAGAAAAATCTTATCACAAGACTATTAGTCATTCTCATGATGGAATTTGACTTTATACTTGGGATGGTGTGGCTCACATTGTATAATTCCATGATCAAATACATAAGCAATGAAATCTCAGTAGTATTGAATGTAAAACATACATTTTTCATCTAAGGAGAGATATATCATCCTAATATTTTTCTAAAATTATCTCTTATATACATATTTATGGAGTTGATCGGTTGAGAAAATGAAATAAATGAGTGTATTAGGATGGGAAATCACCCCATCATATATGAATACATTTATGTAATTACTTAGAAGATAGTCATATCTCCCCTTGAATGATTGGTAGAGTTATCCATTGAACTCGTACCTAGATCACATCTAATATCAAAGACCCCATATAGGATGGAAAAGGTAGATTTAGAGTAATTAATAAGAAACTCCATGATATTTTGGATAAGGGGTTTATCCGACCGAGTGTGATTCCTGGGGGAGCACCTATTCTCTTTGTGATGAAAAATCATGGATTAATGTGGCTATGTATTGACTATAAAGAACTGAATGTGATCACAGTGAAGATAAAATTGTCCTCTTCCAATAATTTATTACTTATTTGACCAACATTCTGAGGATCAATTCTTTTCTATGATTAAACTTCGATATGGTTATCATAAATTGAGGGTGAAGATAGAAGATATTACAAAAACTGCCTTCAGATCAAGATATGGGAATAATGAGTTTGTTATTATGACTCTGGGCTTGACTAATACAAATTTATTTTTATTAATATGATGAATATAGTTTTTATGTACTACCTTGATTAAATTGTGTAGTATTTATTGGTTATATTCTGATATATTCCAAAAGGCATGAATAGCAAGATGATAATCTAAGGGTTAGTTTTCAATCTCTATAGAAGAAGAGGATTTTAGGAATGTTAAGAAAATATGAATTTTGGTAACAAAATGTTTCTTTCTTATGGAACATTTTAACCAATGAAGGAATCATAGTTGAACCTACAAAGACAAATTTTTAAGAGGAGGTGACTCATCCTACAACAATAATTGATATTCATAGTATCCATGGATTACTATTATATTATAGTATTTTTTTAAAAATATTTCATGAATTTCCAATACATTAACCAAGTTAACATGAAAAGTGGTCATGTTCCACTGGAAAAAAGAGTGTGAGGTATGTTTCCCAGATCAAAAGAATATATTTGTTACTTCACCCGTGTTAACTATACCCTCACGTAGATAAGGATTCATTATATTTAGTGATGAATCTATGAATGGGATTGGATGCGTCCTGATGAAAAATGAAAAAGTCATTAATTATTTATCTCAATATTGGAAGACTCGTGAGAAGAAATATCATACACATGATCATGAGTTGGAAGTTGTTATTTTTTCTCTGATGATATAGATAAATTATAATTATGTAATGAAATGTTATATATACGCAGAACATAAATGTTGGAAGTATATTTTCACAAAAAATAAATTGAACATTAGAAAAAGGAGATAGTTGGAAATTTTAAAGGACTACGATTGTTCAATTAATTTTCACCCTGGAAGAGAATACAATGTGGTTGATGCATTATGCATAAAATAACCTATTATTAAGTCCATGATGAGGATTCGAAGACATCATTTGATCAGTGACCTAGTAAATCTAGAAATGTGAATTATAAGAGAAAGGAAATCACAAACCCTAACCAAAATGATTTCAAAACTATCATTAATAGAAAATATCATGAGTTCGTATAAAGAATATCCTTTTTTTATAGAAGAAGTTTGAGGTAGTGAAGGTTTGGATGTTTTCTGAGTTAAATATTTATCAAGAAGGTGTACTAAAATTTTGTACCAGACTATGTGTTCCATCTTTTCCAAAAATAAATAAGTATCTAATGGATAAAGCTCACAACTCTACATTCTCTAGAAATCTAGGGAGTACGAAAATGTATAGATACATTCATGATTATTATTGGTGGGATAACATGAAAATGGAGATTTTGGACTACACTACAAGGTGTCTAGAATGTCCGAAAGTGATGAGAGAGTGAAAACCTCCTGAAAGGGCATTAAAAATACTTCCCATACCATCATGGATGTGGGAAAATATCACTTTTTACTTTTTCACTCGTCTCCTGAGAACTTCGAAAGGAAACAACATGATATGGGTTATAGTGGACTAACTCACCAAGACGTCACATTTTATCTCTATTAGGTAAGATTTATCTCTTGATCAACATGCCAGGATTTACATGAAGGAAGTGGTAAGGCTGTATGGAGTTCTAATTTCTATCATATCTGATTGTGATATAAAGTTCACATCAACATACTGGGCAAGACTACAACACTCTCTGAGTACGGAATTTAATTTCAGAATGGCCAATCACCCACAAACTGATGGCCAATATTAACAAACTATTAAAACTCTATAGGAAATGCAGAGAACATGCTAAATGGAATTTAAGGGTTGATGGGATCAACATATCATAGTAGATGAGTTCTCCTACAACAAAATCTTCCTCTCGATCATTAAAATATCTCATTATAATGTTATATATGGGAAGAAATGTAGAACTCATAAATGATGGGATGATGCTAGTGAGAGAATTCATCATGGTCTTGAACTTGTGCAAGAGATGACAATAGAGGTGCATGCCAAATAGCAATGCATTAAGGATACTCAAAGTGGAAAAAAGAACTATTAAAACAACTATTGAAGGGACATGGATTTTGATGTTGGGGACAAAGCCTTTCTTTAAATATCACCTTGGAAGAGAGTCATGAGGTTTTGGATTTATGGAAATCTCATCCCTAGGTACATTGGCCCCAATGAAATCCTTGATCACATAGGATCCATGGCCGCCTGACTTTCACTTCCTCCAAATACAACCCAATTTCATGATGTATTCCATAGATTCATCTTGAGAAAAAAAATACCTGACCCTTTACATTTACTAAATTCAAATGTTTTACAACATGAACATGACATCTCTTTTGATGAGCACCTAGTGGAGAACTTCGACTGTAGTGACAAGGTTATACTCAACATGAATACCCACCTTTTTAAGGTGTTGGGGATGAACCAAAAATTGGATGAATACACATAGGAACTAGAGGTGTCTATGATGTTGATGTAACCACACCTTTTCTATTATGATGGAATGAGTTGAAATTTTTATTATGAAATTTTATAAGGGAGAATAATGTAATGACATTAACATTTGAATAATATTTGTTACTTGAATTTGTATGTTATATAATTTTATAGTAAAAAAAACCATATCCATTAATTTATGATGTGAGTATAATTAAAATGAGACCATTGGGATTAAATTATTATATAATAGTTTGTCAATATGACCATTGAAAACTATACTCTTAACGTTATGATTATTGTTTATAGATACAAATTATCATAGTTAATTAATACAAAAAGAAGACATGATGGCCTCATCCAGAAGACTTGTGCCTTACGAATCCCATCTATCAGAGCTTGGAGAGGAGGTTGCATTACTTGGATATTATTTGGACCCAGCCCAAAATGTGCTTTAACATGTGATGTATGAACATAATCAACTATAGGAGAATTTCATGCGGACTGAGATCACCACTCAGGAAATGTTGTATGAGCCACCCCAAGATTCGATCCCCATTACACACATTAATATTTGGTCTTATGCAGATGCCATAAGGGGATATTTAAAAATTCCTTAGTAACAATGTGTAATCCTTTTGTATAAATAAATTTGTTATTAGTTATTATGGTAAAATTTGTAAATTTAAAATGTGAAAATAAATATAGGATGAATTTATAGTAGTTTAATATTATTTGTGAATTTTGGAAAAATAGTATTTTAAAATATTTTTGTATACATTTAATAATTAAAAATGTTAAATGATTTTCAACAAATGGTCTTCGACAATTTTCACCATGGTAGTATTTTCAATGTCACCCAGAAATACCATGGTTATATGAGCATATATAAATATATATCAATAACATTCATGAGATTACTCAAGATGAATAGCCAATGACTCAGTCCTATGTAATGAATGGACCATTAATTCCTACAACAAATGTCTTAACATGACGAGAAGACAAGTTGGTAGTCATGGTCCTGGTGAAGGGATATGTTAGCTGCATGTACCATCACCAGACACCCTAGCCCAAGAGTTGTGCCCAAGACACATTCCAATTTTTCCCTAAACCAAACCATATCCATTTAAGGTGAAAATAAATAAAAATCCCCAGGAATGAACATTATCTAATACTAATATGTCATGACATGACTAGTGTTAGGGCTCGATTTAAAACTACCCCAAGCCTATATCCATAGTCCAGTGGGTGGAAACACATTTCAATGACCAAATTAAATCATGTAGTTCTATGAATAAGTACTTATACTCAGAAACACACAACCAACAAATGAAAAAATTAAGATTGAAGGAAATGAAACACTACTATAAATAAACCAATCATGCATGTCCCACTAAATTGTATAATTTTAACATAGTGTAAAAAAAATGAAAAGATGAAAAATAAATTCCCAAAAAAAATTCCCAACCCAGAAGAAAACTAGGAACGTAACATAGATGAGAGATCCCAGATTCTGGATCCCATGTTATGACCATTATGCGTGGTCCATAAACCCTACATCACTAAGCTCCCCTGAAGTCACAAGAAATATTTCTGTTGTTTTAAAAACATATGAAATGATATGGAAAATTCCATATATGTGTAATTATATAACATACCTAGTAGGAAACCCTGGAATCTAAATTTGGAGATGTAAGAGATAAAATTGAATTGAATGATAGTATATACGCAAGGATGAGTGAAAGATTACAGCTCAACCCAATATGAGTAAAGGTAATATTGTAAAAGCACAAGGGTCCAAACACATTCAGTAGATGAACTACATGTCATTCCATTACCACATATAGTAGGTTATTTGACTTATCCATCCTCATGAAGCTATAATAGAAAATCATGTGTTATACCCCACTCATCTATGCCACTTTTAGAATGAGAGTAACCGGACTCATGGAGTTGGTACCAAATAAATATGTATATATACATATATATATATACATATATATATATATATATATACATATATATATATTCTCAGTCAAAGAGACTAATATTATAGAGTATCATATCTCTATCTCATAGCTCACCCAAAGAAGATGAGTAGCCAATGGTTCCAAATGAACTCCAACGATGCCCATTTTCTCATGTGTCTTCCCTGAATACACAACTCTAAGGAAATCATTCACAACATGTTGATAATATATTATTTGGGAGGCACTAACTCGCCCATTTTATTTTATGTGTTGTCACAAAAATAAATATTAGTCTGAAAATTGACCATCTTCTTTTTGGGTACAATGATACATGAAACCACACCTCATAACTATCTTTCACAATCGAGGTGACACAATTTCTAGATAGAGGACCCATTCTTGGTATAAGAAGAGGGTTACACATTGGTTTTAAATAATGAAATCCACTTCTTATCCTCATTGGAGGGGAAAACATTGGAATCTCATCAAGGATATCCGTTTCCCAACTCTATTAGAGGGTAACAGCCATAATATGTCATTTAAGAGCTACTCATCCTAACCATAGTAGAGGGATACCCCTAGTAGAGGGGGTGGTCCTGAGGGAACCACTTCCCTGTCCTGTAGGAGGGTAACACCCTTCAAATGACATTGAGGAACTACAATATCCATGATGGGTCGAGGTTAACATCTAGATGAATTCTTCGGGAACACCACTACCTTGACCTACTAGGGGGTAACACCCTGAAGAATAGATTCCTTGAGGAACTCCACCACTGGTCCATCTAGAGGGTAACTCCTGGGATTCCCTAGTGATCTAGTTTGATGACTTCCATCATCGGGTGTCATCTCAGTGTGTTCCATGACTGTATCATTAAAAATCAAAGCTAAAAAGATTCTTATGAGTTTAACATTGTGATATACATGGAAAATAATCCTGATATGTTACATGATGAACAAAATCCATGTTCAAACATAGGATATATGGTCATCTAAAATATCGTTAATGAAGCTCAAGGGTGTTCAAGACACATTATGTGGCCTGCATGGTCAGCGACCCCACATCATATCTTGAAAATTTCCCAAGATAGCTAATAAATACCAACCCTTTATTTGTACACACCATATAGGTCGAATAGCGGTACGTCCCACCTATTTCAGGTCATGGTCGTGTATTGTTGGCCATGTATGTGAACTCAGACCACGTTTCCATATAATTTAGAACAAAACAAGCTCTAGGATGTGTACTCCCACAAGAAATCCCATCTTTGTGACCCATCACATAATTTTTCCATCTAGGGTTTGGTAAATGATGTTTAATGTTGGGTTACACATCATTTCACCCTAAATTTCACTAAAACCCTAGTGTCGCCGCTAAGGGAGGTACAGAACGTATGTTTTGCATACAACATGGCGTGTAGTATGGTTTTTGGAGAAATTATAGATTTGAAAATCCAATATATGTGATTTTTTAGGCTGATATACCATATATACCACAATGTAATGATTTTAATTTATAGTATGCACATGTTTATCATCATTTTCAGCCATCATTTTCTGGAAATTTTCTATAGTGAAGAATCAGTGAATCAATATTTACTCGGCACACCACTGCACCTCTGATCCCCAATTTTATGATCTAAAATCATTAAAATGATCATCCACTCCTCAAAATGTTCCCAGATATGTGATCGTTTCAAAAAACATTGTAGTTACATCAATTATATGGGAATCTTTGGGTCTAATCACACTCACTACCTCCAGAAAAAGTCGAGCTATGATAGCAAAGAACCAAATAGGAAAAGAATATGATGAATATTGGGAGAAATGATATAAAGTTTAATCATAATCGACCATCTGTTCTTGGATAATAATCATGAATTGGAATCCTAGGTTAGAAAATAAATGAAAATAATTTATTTTTTTATCTTGTCACATAAATGTTCTTGCAATTGTTGCAGATCCAGGGAAAGAAGGCAGTTCATTACAAAAAATTATTCAAATAGAATAACATATCCAATTGATAAATTCTACCTATTATTTGTATCAGTCACTGCTGAAGAATACACTCATCCAATAATTTGAAGGATCTATTGTATTTTATGTGTCATGATCCACTCAATCCTAATGTTTAATCATCACTCACTAAAGGAATCATCAATGGTGAAGGGGGAGTTCTTTAGGAATGATTTCATGGTTTTTTATCCAACCATGGGAAATCCTCTCTAGATTAGTATTTATAACATATATGCAGGTCAAAAATGATTTAATGATTTAATTAAATAACCAATTAATCCACCTAAATATATGTACCACATGTAAAGGGTCCAAACAACCCATGATAGATCAATTTTTTACTGTACATATGGTAGAAACCAAGAACCAGTCTTTACCATGGTCTCATATTTCTAATGCAATTAACATATTAAGATTTATCCTATTTTTGTTGAGGTATCATGTTCTCACGATATAAAATATATTTAATATTTTTATAAAATTAGTTCTAGGAACATCAGACATAAAAATCACAAACCATCTTCGCACATAGCTCTAAAAATATTCTTATAAATATTTCAATGTCTTAAAATGAAACAGTAGGTCAATAAAAATTAAATATGAATTTATTGTACATAATGGTATCCCCATGTATGAAATTTTTTATTCATATAACTGGGGGAAATATCACTCATTTGTGGTAGAAAATCCTATTTTTATAATGTATTTACATGGAACGGTTGTTTCTCAAAAAAATGAATGTTATGTTCTTTTTTTATTAGACAATACGATATATTATTAAAACATGGATTATTAAATAGATAAATTTATATGAATCCATATTTTTTGTATGGTAAATGATGTGGATTAACATTAACTATTATATAAATATATTAATGATGCGTCATATGTTTTGTGCATAAAAGATATTCATTATGAAAATAATAATGCTTATACAGAGAAACAGAATCATATTTTTTTATCAAATGTTGTATGTAATATGAAACAAGATGAATCAAAATGTTAGGGTTTTACTGATGAACCACATGAATGATGAAATAACATGGGAATTATGAAATATAATTAGGGAAAATACAATATCAATATTAATACATGAATAATATTTAGATGATTACATTTCTTAATGGGTAACATTGTGATAAAAATGTAATTTTCTATAATAAGTAAACTTTAACTCTTTTTAATATTCAAGATTATATATTATGGATTCATATTCTATGTATTATATTTAAAAAAAAAACTAAATAAAAAAATATTTCATTCAAAATAATTTTTTTCATTTATGGTTTCAGGTAAAAGTTAAATTTGAAGATTATATAAATTGAATATGAAATAATATTGATCATTTTTAAAAACATCAAGTTGAAATTATCTTAGGGTTAATTTTTATCACTAATTACATTATGTTTTGAGTGAAGGACTAAAAAATAATTATTTTTATAATAAAAGAGATTTCTTCTCAAGTCATTATAATATACTATTATTCTTTATATAGGTTATAAATTAGAATATGTACACATTGATAAAAAGTTAATAATGTTCTTCCATATAAAAGTAGAATTTAATATATGATTCAATAATATCAATTTTATTCAAAAAAATTAATTATTTCATAAAAAAAGTATTCTGCTTTGCTCGCTTTTGTTAAATTGTTTAATTTTACATAAAAAACAATCATTAGAAAAGAACATCATATTTTTAATAAAGATCAACAAATTTTTTATGGATTTCAATTTATTTTTTGGATAATTTAAATATTAAGCATCGTAAATGTTTATCATCATGTTAATGAATGAATGACATAACAAGGGGGATATAATAAGAAATAACATAAAAATTTAACAACAACATATAAAAATTTAATTTTAGTATAGTATTTCATCTCATTAACATCCTATATATAAAATATTATAAATTTTCAATGTATTACAGGATAAATAGTTATATATTAATTTTATATTTAAACATTTTCATAGGTTCATCCCCTCTCACTTAAATATCGGGGCCTTCTATCTCCAATTTTGAATGCCATTTAAATATCAGATCTCCTCCAATTCCAGACCAAATGCCCTATCAAAACTCCTTCCTATCCTATGGTACATGTTAAATTTAACATAATAGGGTATGAAGGATAAAGGTATAATCCAATTGAGGGTTTCTAAAGAAGAGGTATAACTCTTAACTATGAATTTCTATGTTCTTTTTTTCAATTTCTACAACTTTCAAATATTATAAAACCATAATTATATTATAACATCAATAATTTCACAATAATTATTATTTTTTATTCTTGTAAAAACCTTATTTTATCAATTTTCAAAATAATTGTTAATGAAAATAGCCGGTTTTCATGTATATGGACTACCACCTCCATAAAGCGATGAATTTAATTTTTTATATAACGTATTTATGGTTTGTTATAATGATGAATAAATTATAAATTTAGATATTATGTTTATGATTTATTAATGGTTCCTTTAATATAAAACATTAGTGACCCTATTAAATTTCTATCCATTGGAAAATTATAATGTGAGTTATATACACATGTGGACTACCAACTCCTGAAAGAGTTGTGATTGGTTTTTGACTGTTTCCGCACATGGATTATCATAAGGGTAGATGCTTTAATAAATTTTACATTTATTTATTTATTATTATTATTAAAATGTAAAATAATTTATACCAAACTTTATTTCTATCCTCTTTAAAACAGGATTCATCGCCCCTGTGTCTTTGTTGATTATACTATCTATGAAAAAAAGTATTAAATTTTTCATGTACACCATCCATGGATGGTTTTAAATTTTTTTTAATACATAATATTATTATTTTCTTATTAATCATTTTTAGATAATGGAACCATTGTCTAGTTAAACATTTCCGACCAACCAAAGTCATTTTGGATTATTGAAATGAACATTATTCAAACAATGTACATAAACCCAACACCTAAGGAACTAACAACATGAAGTATATATTATAGTGTAACTGAACTATAATTCACATTGATACAATATGAGGATATTTTTGGTTTATAATTTTGTAGAATTATGATAAAAATTACATAGTAAACCCATACATTATTAGTGGATAGTTATACTCATTATTTGTTTCAAAAAAAAAACTTTTTAAAATAAAAAATGGGTTACCCTTTTGATAAATAATAAAAATTTTCTTCTATACCTAATCATTCTCTATAGTAATCCTTAATCCCTATGTAAAAAATTAAAAAATATGAGATTATCCCAAAAATCCCATTAAGGGAAATAAAAAGAATCGAAACCATTCTTCAAATTAAGAACATGAAATTACATAATATACATATGGTTATCAAATTATTCATTGATATTATGGAATTAATAAATTCCATATGAAAAAAACGTTTTTATCAATGAAACCTCTTCAACCCATAGAAAATATAGATACAAAATGTCGAAATGTGGGGAATTATTGGAGTAACCACCAAATATTCTTATAGAAGACCTTAAAGGATATCTTCCGATCATTAACATAGTATAATCATCATTGCTAATAATTATTGACAATAATAGATAATATTAAAAAAATCACAGTAAATTACCATTATCTATTAGTAGAATCATATTTAGTTAACCTCGTATCATACATGGAATAATCATACAATTGAATTCTATCTCTAGAGTACCCAATGAATTAGATGATATAACGTAACAACCCATACTTGGTTTATCATGGAACCACCCACAATTTTCTTGTAATTAAAACATAAATCCTCATAAATAATTCCCAATGACCATATTATATATCAATACATGAAATCTTGCTTCATAAAAATAATATTAAGGAAGATTGCATCTTAAATTTTAAATAAAATATATTAGAAAAACCCATAGACATACAAAGAAAAAGTTTTATTTGAAAATAACGTTTCCATATTTTAATGGAATCTCCAAATAATAATGGTGTAATGAAATAGTAAAATCCTATAATTCTATATAATTTAAAAAACATTCTTCTTTTACTTTTCTAAAAAAATGGAAGTATCACTTTGAAAGAGGATTTTAAAAATCATGTTCCTTACCTTTTTTCAAAATCATCACATACATTAATTAACATCATGAATAATAAAATTATGAAAAATAATTACTTGATTAAATTTTTTTCATTATTATTATTTATTTTTTATCACTTATTATCATTATAAATACCTAATCTTTTAAATTAACATTGGTTATTTTGATGATATTCTGTACATAATTATAAAATGTATTTTGTCTGTTGAATATGGTCAAATTATCTAGCATTATATAATATCTAGAATAATATTCATCAAGTAATTTTCCATTATATACATTATTTATAATACTAAATCGATCCAATAAATATTGTTATGAAAACTGAATTATGTTACAATCATGGGTATGATAGACCATATGATAATCATATAGATTTTTCAAAAAACAATATGGAATATGTAAATTATAAATTTGAATTTCCCTAATGATAATAAAATCATCTATTTCGTATTATTTCTTAAAATATACTTATATATTCCATTTGAGTGATGTGGTGATGAAAAATGTATCACATCGCTTCATAGAGGTGGTAGTCCACCCATATGTTCAAATGTCGTTATAATTTCTATATTTATAGAAACATATAAATTTAAATAAAAAATTATCTTTTATGAATAATTAATATATCATTAATATAATATTTAGAAATTAATTCCATCATTATTCCTAGTCTTTAGAGATGATGATAGAAAATTGATTACGTCAGTTCTCTAGGTGGTAGTCTGCCACACACATGAATGATGAGTTATTTTCACATTTTATGGATGTGGATATTTATATAGGTAATGAAACTAACATAATAAAATCTCAGTATGTTTTGGATAAATTAGCTATTATTTTATCATGTATGAATAAATTTTTAGGTATGTGGAAAAATACCCTAAAAAACAATTAATTTAAAAAGATTTATTTTCATTCAGAAATATCCATATCCAAACACATTAAAACAACTAATGTTGGTTATTTTAAAAAAATTACCACATTAATTAATTTAGGTATTTTAGTATTGGATTTTGGTATGTATTGTTTGAACAAAAATGGGTTTAGGTATGAGGAAAAGGGATGAATTTTCACCCTTTTATAAGAAAGGAGAGGGAACTCAAGGAAATTATCAAAATAATAAATTAAAATAAAATAATTTTTATTAAGAAATGTATAAATATTTTTAAAATTATAATATAAGTCTAGTATGGATCTATATAACCTTATAAAAAAATTAGATATGTTTTTAATGTATTTATACACTTATTATTTTGTTTTAAGACTTATTTAAAGTCATTATCTTTTATGATGACAACATGGATTTTAACACTTTGAGTGTCAAAATAGGTTCAATTAAATGAAAAAAGACATATAAATTTACAATGTATGAAATTTTATAACTTATAATAATCATTTAGAGGAGTTTTTGTTTTTTAATTACTTTATATCTTTTAATCTATTATTACTTATTATAAAATATCAATAATACTAACTCCAAGAACAATATAGTATGTTTACTTTAATAGTATAAAATTAAAAAATGAGATTAAAAAAAATATTTTATTATTTCCATATAATATCATGTTCTTCTAGAAAATTTACTTATTTATTCAATTATCCAAATTTTTTATGTTTAATTTTTAAAAATTATTTATTGGATTTTTTTGATCAATTAAATAATTGTCCATTCAGTGTTGTGAAAGAATTTAAGGTAATTATTTCATTAATAAATTTTACAATAATTACCATGATGAAGATAAATCAATTATATTTGAAAATAGTTTTTATAATTGAACATATTCATTACATAATAGTGTCTTTAAAATATTACTGTTATTAAAATCCAGAATGTGACATGATAGACTTTTAATTAAATAAAATACTATAATGCTCATAATCAATTAAAATTGTAAAAAATAATTTAATTAGACCATTGGTATAATATGTTCTATAAAAAATAATATAATATAATTTAGGTATTTTTTTTGGATCATTTGACTGTCATTATCAAATTATCTTTATGCTATATTACATTTTCCCCTTTATTGCAGTAATAAAAATCACCAAGTTTACAATTCATATTGTTAAAAAATAAAAGGACATCTAAACTATATTTGTACCTTATGATTAATGATATATAATCCTTTTTAAAAAATTAAAAAACAAAAAAATGTAGAATTGTTTTAAATTAAACTTTAAAGACAAAATAATTATTTTTATAATATATGCCAATTTTTAATATAAAATATTCTATACTATATTATAGTATAATTTGAATTTTAAACCCTATAATTAAATTATTTTAAATTAAAATAGAATAATTAAAATTAAAAAATATCCAAATACCAATTTCAACCTTATAAATACATTAAAATAATATATAATAGTCAATAGAAATTTGAATTTTTCACTAGTTATTGAAAAATAAATATTTTCATAAACATCATAAATAGTTATATTAATATTAATGATTCATGGTGAATTTAAAAATTAAAATCATTTTATCACAATAAATATTCATATATTTCTTGAGATTAATTATTAAAATCACCCATAAATAATTTTTAAAAATATATTTTGAAGAAATAAAATTTGTTTAAGAAATTTGTGACTTTACAAAATAATTGTCTAATTATATTAAAAAATCTTATTCATATCTATTTAAACAATTTTATTCATTTATTAAATTAGTTATTCATATTAATACCTGCCTTTTTAATGTATAGGTAAAAATGGCAACATTAAAAGACTAATATTTAGTTATTCGTATAAGCTCAGTGTTTTTTATCCTTTATGCTATCAAAATTAGTTCATCCATATTAAATATACTGATGTTAAATTATCCTCTCTTTTAAATATTATTCATGTAATTTTAACTTCATATCGATAACAAGAGTTTTAATTTTCAAAATATCTTGGTGGGAATCCTACATGATAAAAAGGGAAAATAAAACATCAATTTGAAAAGAGATAATGTGAAGTAAAAAGGTCATATGGACTATAAAAAACTAGGTTTCCTTGAAGGAGAACACAAGTGGGAATTTAAATCATTTATATTAAAGAGATAAATAAATACATGGGACTGGTATATTGTGATATAAATCATGGTCATGGGAATATTAATCATCCAAAAATCATAAATATGTTATGGGTTAAAACACCATTGTTTTCTTGGTAAAATCTTAAATAGATGACATATTTGTTTCAAGGTCTTTTTCATACTACTAAAATTTTTTAGTTCAATTAATTCTACGAACAAAAGAAAAATTAATTTCTTGATAAGTATAATTTAGTCATTTAAAAAAAATTTCACATAATACTCATTGTTTCTCCAATTTATGTGTATGGATTTAACATTTATAAATAACTATAATAAATAGCTACAGATAAAAAAATCCATAAAAAGAAAAAAATGTTCCTCCCTGGTTTAGGAAGTATCCAAAACCAAAATGGTTTGCACAAGGTATGATAATTACCAAAAGGAATAAACTATTATATGAAGAGACAATTATTTTATATCCAAAATTCAGTATTAATATCCAAGGTTCATCCTAGATCATTCAAAAAATATCTATGCTTAAAATTATTCAATAATATTATAGAGTAATTGTCATGACCTAGCCCCTCGGGTTCATGCCGTGACTATGAAAAAACAGCCTTCTATAGGCCAGGGGATGACGACTATCACCAAAGTCATAAATCCCTATGTTGGGAAGGCATTGCCTCTATAAATTGAAAACACACACAATCATAGTAAAAACTGGAAGAAAACACTATGTAATAACTGTGCACAACTAGAGTACTGAAATGTAAAGGGGCCAGAAATATAATCCCAACTTTAAAGTATAAGGAAACTGAAAAAAAAATTATGTCTGAAGAAAGGTAAATAGCTGCAAGATCTTCCAATGGGATGTCCTATCTGAATGGTAGGTATCGAAGGCCTCCACAATACTCCACGTCCGATCATCACCTCCTGGTACCGTCATGTCATGTGGTCCACCTCTGGGTATCGTCTAATCTTGTCCACTATGATCCCTAGTCAACATTGTTTGTCATTTGCAACCAACATAATGAGGTGTGAGCATAGCCCGTGCAGGGGTGAGTATAACGATACTCAGTAGGGACCATAAGACCCTCAAGGTCTCTCAAATCCAACAAGGATAAAGCAATAAGTATAAACTCAAAAGATAACCCCCTTAGGTATATGTGCATACATATACCTAAGTTATCATGTAATATATCTCAATCATGAGGTAGACACAAAAGTTACAGACTCAGTTAAAACTAGGATTTTTATAATCAAAACCATTGCTGCTGGAGAACCCCTCCTCTGTTGAATACAGTTGTCCTACCACGACACCAATGCACTTCCCACTAACTTTGTACTGCTGAGGTACATCTCCTGTTGAGTACCGTGGGTTTTCCGCGCTCACATAGATGTGCTCCCTACCGTGGGTCTTCCACCAACTAACCAGTGCTCCCCCTAATATCCTGCAGAGGTACTCCTCTAGTCGAGTACCGTGTTTCTGCCGCCAACTACTAGGCGCTCCTCCGCCGTGGTTCTGCCGCCAACTACCAGGATCTCCACACTGGGCTAGATGAATCACTTCGAGTCGAATTGGTCAAGCAGTTATCAGGTCTCATATTGCTATTAGGTCTCCATACTCAGCTAGATCGTCGTAGGAAGAATTTTCTCCATGAGCTACTGAGAAATACTTCAACTGTCACTAAGTGCCATAAAGAAGTATCTCAATGGTCCGGCACATCATAGGGGTCTCAACGCAATAGACGATGAGTTAATAGGATGCCCGGTCTGTGAGTTATTATCCATTTAGTCCTAAGGACCTAGTTGGGTTCGAGTATGATCCAACCTGACCGTATCTCAACTATACTCTGAAATCTAGTGTGGTATACTCAAAGAGACCTTCTGTCAATGAGATTACCTGTGATGACGACGATTCTTCAAACTGAAGTCTGGTGCCAAAGATATGACCACCAAAATGTAGGGTTCAGTAGTGGGCATGAGTCCAGTTTGACCCTGTCGGACCAACACAGCACAACCCAGTCTGGGCCGACCTGGTTTGGGTTGACCCGACCAGACCCATTGGGTCTCACCTGGCCTATTAGCCGGGTCATCCTGTTAGGTTCGGCCATATCCGTTGAGCATGACCCAGCAGACTGTGAGGGCGGTTCGGCTGGAGGTCGCCGCATAGGCGGCTCAACGCAAAGGCCATGACCATTTTTAGAGCGTCGTGAGGGGTGTGGCTTAGGCAGCCGGAAGAAATCCGGGCATGCGGCAAAGGCCATGGGCAGGCCGCGAGAAGGCTATGTGGGGCGCGGTAAGGAAGGCATGGCTCGGGCATAGCGCTGGCAGGACGGCGGGGTGCAGGCATGCTAGCGGGTCGCGGGCAGCGGACGGGGCCGGCCATAGGGTGCTAGTAGCGTGCGTGACAGGTCGCGGCGTGAGAGGCAGGCCGGCTGGGCATGGGGCAGGCCGGCTGGGCGTGGGGCAGGCTTGCCGGGCACAGGGCTTGGCATGTGGGATGCTGCGCGGGGCACAGGCAGGGTGATGGGATGTCGCGCTGGCCACGGGTAGGCCGCAGGTAGGCCAGTTCGGCACAGCTCGAGACGGCATGGGCCGACGGTGTTCATCCAGGAGCATCGGTACGCTGCGGGGGCGTCGCGATTCATGGAGGCCACAGGTAGTGCGACCTTTGTCATTCCCACCATAGTCGCCACCACCTCATCGTCATGCCCAAGAAACTTCACCGAAGATTGGTGGAGGGAGTCGGGCTATATTAGTTTGGCCTGAACCCTCCACATTTAGAGGTGATAGAATTTTGTTCATCAAAGGAGAATGATGGAGAACAATATCTTAAAAACCATCGCATTGATTCCTTTCAAATGAATATGATGAAAAGAAAGGTATAATACTAAAAGTAAACCCCTACCTTTGATGGTCATTCTTCGTTCATTGATGGAGTTTCAGGAAGAATATGAAGATGATTTTCATTCGTCGCGTCCACCAAGAACTCCAAAACCCATGTTGCGTCGGCTCGTAGACGACGCCCCATGTCGGTAGGTGTACAGGGATGAAGTTCGATGAAGATCGTTGCTGGTGTTCATCGTTGGAAGAGGAGGACCTTTGTTGGAGAACTTAATTCCTCCCAAGATTTCCTCCAAAATTTAATAGATGTGCCATCCAAAAAGAAATAATAAATTTTCTATTATTTTAGTTATTGGCACTAATTCATATGAAGAATTTATAATGTAACACAGATCCCCATAATTATTTCATGAGAGTTGGCATGAATTAATTAGGAGAGATTGGCATAATTAAAAGCTAGTGGAGGTGAATAGGCTCTCCATCATTAATGGGGGAGAGTTGAGTGGTATTACTCCCCTCCATCAAGGGGGGGTAAAGCCTTGTGTGGTCCCCACATCATAACCTCTCGCGGGAGGCTATGTTTGTGTGTTCCCCACAACGATAACCTCACATGGGAGTTTAAGGTGTGGTGGTCCCACCTCTAACTCCTGTGAAGAGGCTTTAACTACCAGTCCCCCACATGGAAGATAAATAAAATAAAGTGTTAACTAACTTTTTGTTATTATTTTTTTAAGAAAACCCAAAAACTAACTTCAATTCATGACCAAATATAGTCGAGGAGAAATTATTCTTAAGCGAATACGGGCACTGTGAGTTTAGTGGTGCCCTCATATTTCAGTTCTAAGCACAAGTTCATAAGTTATGAAAACCCACGTGTATGTTTATTGAACATACCCAAAAAAACCTCTGAAATTGATTCTTGGCACACCAGGCCTTAGAATCATGCATCGTAAAATTTCACAGACTCGTAAAAATTCCATGCCTTTAAGAAAAAATTTTACACGTAATTTATGGGTCTTCACATTCTCCCCACATCAGGTATTTTTTTCCCCGTAAGCTACAACTAGAGCATAGGGAACAATTGGGGGTACTGAGCATGCAACATAGCCTGCCGCTCCAATGTGCTCTCTTAGAGGTTCTTGTGCAGCCAATGAACGTGCACCAGAGGTATCGACTATCCACATAGTACCCACTCCTGTCGATCCAAAATCTCCATTGGAACCTCGATAAAAGTCTCCCCATCATCGACTTCCAACTATCCATGGTGGATGATGTGAGATGGGTCATGCAGGTATCTCCTCAGCAGGGATATGTGGAAGATGTCATGTACCCGGTGAAACTGAGGTGGAAGAGCCAGGATGTAAGACACCTCACCTACTATGTTGAGGACTTGGAATGGTCTGATGAATCTCAGAGACAATATGCCGCCTCTCCCAAATCTTCGTAGACCTCATCGAGGTGAGACCATAGAAAGTTGCAGTCGCCATCCTCAAGCTCCAGATGTCTCAGTCTCATGTAGGAATACAACATCTTCCTGCTCTACACAGTCTTCATCTGCTCCATGATGATATGTACCTTTTCCGTGGTACCTCCTACCATCACTGGTCCTACCAGTGCTAACTCCCCTGGGTCTATCCAGCACAAGGGTGATCTACAAGGTCATCCGTAAAACGCCTCAAAATGTGTCATCCCTATGGTGGAGTGATATTTACTATTGCATGAGAACTCTACCAAAGGAAAGCTATCCTCCCATCTGTAACTGATGTTGCGGACACAAGAACATAGCATGTCCTCGAGGGTCTAAATTGTCCACTCAATCTGACCATCTATATTAGGATGGAAGGCGGTGCTCAGATGAAGTTGTTTCCTAAAAGCCCCCTTTGACACCTTCCAATGCTCGGAAGTAAATCGTGCATCCATATTGGAGACAATATTAGAATGTACTCAATGTATATGCACAATATCCTTCACATTGAGGCATCCTAAGCTCTATACTGAACCCTGCTATCTGATCGGTAGGAACTGGGCTGACTTGGTGAGTCGTTCAATGATCACCTAAATCGATTCGTGAGCCCTGGATGTACGTGGAAGAATTGTCACAATGTCCATGTATATTTCATCCCACTTCCACTCTGGGATGTCTAAGGGCTGAACTAAGCATGATGGTACCTGGTGCACCACCTTCACTTGTTGACAAGTGAGGCATCATGAGCCAAACTCAGCTACTACATTCTTCATACCTGGCCACCTGTTCTGTCGTTGAAGGTCTTGGACATCATCTCCACTCCAGGATGTACCGCTAGATGAGATGTGTGGAACTCCCTAAAACATTCCTCCTGATGTGATTCATGTACCATTGTACATCCTCTGAAGAGGATGATGTGCTCCCCACCTTCAAAATTTCCATCAGGTGCCTGCCCTGTTGATATCTATGCACGTCATGTCTCACAGTCAGCATCCACAAGTTGTGGCTCCATGACTCGCTGAAGAAGTGGGGAAGTGACTGTAAGAGACTGTAGAAAGTTTTCTCCATCTCTATCCACAAAGGATATCTAAAAGGCAGCCAGCTGCTTTGTCACCTCTCCAAGAAGCTGTATACCTGATCTCCTACTGAGTACATCTACCACAACGTTCCCCTTACCAAGGGTTTAGACTATCTTGAAGTCATAGTCCTTGAGGAACTCAATCTATCACCACTATCTCAGGTTCATGTCCTTCTGAGAGAAGATATACCTGAGACTTTTGTGATCAGAGTACATGGTTAAATGCTCACCAATAAGATAGTTCCACCACATCATCAAGGCGAAGACCACTGCTACTAACTCTAGGTCATGGGTAGCATAGTTATGATCATTATTTCTCAGATACCGAGAACCATACACAATCACTACTTACTCCTTCATCATGACACACCCGAATTCAGTCCCTGATACGTCACAATAGACTATGTTACCTCCGCCTTCATCTGGAAGCCTCAAGATGGGGGAACTTGTCACCCTCTGCTTCTGCACCTAAAATATCTCCTGGCATCTCTACGACCACATGAAGGGTTTCCCTTTATTCATTAAGGTTGATCACGGTTCTACAACACTGGAGAAGTCTGGCATGAATCTACGATAATAACCACCCAAACACAAAAAAATATGCACCTCTGTCACACTCCTAGGTCGCTACCAAGCATGTACCACCTCAATATTTGCTGGATCCACTGCAACTCTAGCCTCCAAGATGATGTGACCCATAAATTGAACCTCTCGGATCCAAAACTAGAACTTCAAGAGTTTACCATAAAGCTGGTGCTCTCGAAATGTGTCCAGTACTACTCATAAATGGAAGGCACACTCCTCCTCAGTAGTTGAGTAGATCAAAATGTCATCGATGAAGAATACAACAATGCAATCGAGGTATGGCTGGATGATCCTATTCATGAGTCCCATGAACACTGCCAGAGCATTGACTACGCTGAAGGGCATAACCAAGAACTTGTAGTGGCTGTAATGACATCTGATGGCCGTCTTCTGCACATCCTCGTATCGAACTCTGAGCTAGTTATAGCCTGATATGAGGTCTATCTTTGAGAACCACTGAGCTCCTTTTTTCTGATCAAAGAGGTTGTCATTGTTTAGAAGTGGGTAATTTTTCTTGACCACCACCGGATTCAGGCACCGATAGTCGACATAGAGCCTCAAGCTCCCATCCTCTTTCTTGGAGAAAAGAATCATGGATGCCTAGGGAGAAACATTAGGCCAGTTTAATCCCTTCCCCTGCAAGTCCTCCAGCTGTACTCGCTGCTGACGAAGATCGACAGGAGCCTTCCAAGACATTTGTGTAGATATCAGTGCCATCCCATGGTATATGTCAATGTAAAAGTCCACCTCTCTGTGAGGAGTTAGACCTGGGACATCATCAGGGAAAGAATCCACATACTAATCCACCACTATTGAATAGATCAGGCTCCCCACATCTACTGATCTGAGGGTGTAAAATGAAAACAGATGAGTGATTGGCTGCACCCTCCTCCAAGTAAGTCTTTCCTATGCTAAAAGGCTCCCTTCTCGCCAGTGATGGTAAACATGGTCCCATCCATGCAGACAACAGAGGAGTGATCGACTGCTCCCAGCCGAAGCTCTCGCCACTTAAAGTAATCTCACACTGCCGGAACGCACGTGTAATCATAGAATCATCTCCTATAAGAGTCTCCAGCTGTAAGGATCGAACTAACTACTCCTTCAGAATCTATGAGCTCTGAACGAGGGAAGTGGAAATGAAAGAGTGGCTGATACCTATTTCTATAACAACTGTAGCTAAGGTGGAATTGACAAAGATAGTACCTCGTATCATCTCTGGAGTGCCATGGTCGTAGGCCTCATCTACCTAAAGCTGAGCTCTCCCTTATCCACCAACTCCCTATGGTCTGTGTGGACCTCCTGGTGGTGGTGGCAGTAACACCTCATAACATTTTCCACCGACAGCTGCACGACCAGCTCCTCTGCCATGTCTGCCTACTCCCTGCAGACCACCTCGATCGAATCTTTGTCTCTTCCTGGGCGGTCCATTGACCATCTCATGAGCATCCGAATCGTGGGTCGGACAGTCACAATCCATGTTACCCATCCCTTCACATGAGTAACATTGCTCACTCCTGGCATGTGTGTCTCCACTCTGATTGCCCCGCACAACCGATCATGAGCCATACAGTCGACCACCTATAGGTCTAGTCCTCTTAGACCTCTATGAAATCTGTCTAATTCCAGCTGTAGAAGACCGTGCTGCATGTTGACTAGTGGTGGGTCTCACTGCTGGAGACATCTCACCAAGGAAACTCTCCACCAGGAGGGCTCTCTCTAGCACCCATTCCTGCGTCGGGATGCTGAGTGAGAACATTGGTGCTCTGATCTCTCACCTGTGTCCCTTATAGAAGGTCTAGGCCCCAAAGAATGGGTCCCGCATCATATTGGTGGAGTAGCGTGAGAAGTTAGAGAACCTCGCAGAGTACTGTGCCACTGTCATGCTGCCCTGCTGTAGATGATGTAGATCCTGTGTCTGCATTGCACGGATAGTGGATGGGACAAAATCTGCCCGAAACAGGCTCTCAAAGTCTTCCCAGAGTAGCATCGCCTCGTCTTGCACATGTAATATCAGGCTCCACCATCTGCCTGCTACTGCCTATAGAGGGCTGGCATAAAGGATCACCATGGAGTATACTGGTTTCCCTACTAGTCTAAAGACTCTCACAACAGCCTCCATCCAATCCTCAGTCGCCTGTAGGTCCTTCTCTTTCTTGATCCTAGGTGGCCAATGGTGCTAGAACTCGTGAAATGCGCTCAAGTAGTGTGCATCGTCTGCTACTAGGGCAAGTGGCATCGGTGGCCCAAAGGTTAGTGGTACTGCTTGTGCCTCCAATAGAAAAGGGCCCTACACCGAGGACTCATTTCTCGGTGGGCTATCTGTGCAAAAAATCACAAAACTCCCGCTGGTCGTCTGCGGAGAGGCATCCAGAATGAAGCAGATGTGACATGATCAATCGTTTATACCTGGTGAGCTGGCCTGATTTAGTTGAATTAAAGAAATCTTTTGAAAACACACACACAATCAATGTTTTTTCCACTAAGTCAGAAATTAGAATTTAGGGTCCTAGTGTATGGATATGTTAGCCACTGCACAAAACACTGGACTCCCTGAACTGAAAACCACAATTATTACCCTTAACACTATTGCTTCAAAGAAAAGGAAGATAAGAGTCATACGTTCTGCTGTAGAAATGAATCCTCAAATACCAATTTGTCATGACCAGTTTCCTGGGGCCCATGCCGTGACTACACCAAACCCTCCTTCCATAGGCCAGGCACTGGTGACTAACACCAAATACGTAATTAAATATGTTGGGAAGGAATTTCCCTTATAAATTGTAAAAAAACACAATTAGAGTACAAGATGGAAACAAAAACTATGTAAAAATTGTACAAAAAAAGAGTGCTAAAATGTAATGGTGCCAGAAATACAATCCCAAATGTAAAGTACTAGGAAACTGATAAACAAATACAACTGAAGAAAGGTGAGAAGTTGATGGATCATCAAATAGGAAGTCTTACCCCAAGGATAGGTACAGAAGGCCTCCAAAACACTCCACATTCGACTATCTCCTCCGTTACCATCACACTGTGTGGTTCAACTCTGGGTACCGTCCAGTCATGTCCACTCTGATCCTCAATCAACGCTATCAGTCGTATGCAAACAACACAACAATGTGCAGGAATATCACATTCAGGGGTGAGTATAACGATACTCATTAGGGACCCTGAGACCCTCAAGGTCTCTCAAATCCAACAAGGATAAACCACTAAGTATAAATTTTACTGATAACCCCACTTTGGAATATTCCCATACATTTACCTATGTAATCAAGTAATCCATCTCAATCATGCGGTAAACACAAAAGTTACTGACTCTGCTCAAACCATAATTTTTATGGTCAAAATCACTACTGTTTGAGAACTCCTCCTCTGTATAGTATAGCGGGCCGACTGTGACACCAAGGTGATTCCCACTAACCATGAAATGATGAGGTACTCCACCTATCGAGTACTGTGGGTTTGCCGTGCTCAGACAGAGGTGCTCCCCACCGTGGGTTTGTCGACAACTACTGGGCACTCCCCCTAATGGCCTGTAGAGGTATTCCTCCTTTCGAGTACCCTAGGTCTGCCACCAACTACCATTCGTTCCTCCACTGTGGGTCTTCCGCCAAATACCAAGCTCTACTCACTAGGCTAGTTGAATCTGTTTTAGTCGAATCGGTCAAGCAGTCATCAGGTATCTGCCAGCTACTAGTCCTCGTACTCCGCTCGCTCATCACCAAAAGGATCCCCTCTACGAGCTATTGGGAAATACTCCAACTGTCATGAAGTGCCAAGAATAAGTATCTCAAAGGTCTTCCACATTATAGGGGTCTCAACACAACATAAGTCACGTCAATCAGATGCTAGGTCTGTGAGTTGTTAGCCTTTTAGTCCAAAGGGCCAACATGAATTCTTGTACGATCCAACCTGACGGTATCTTAACTATACCCCAAACTCTAGTGGGGGATTCTCAAAGGGACCGCCTCTCAACGAGATTACCAGCGCCACTGATGGTTCTTCAAATGGACGTCTAGTGACAATGATATGGCCAACAGAAATAAAAGTGGTCGGTAGTGGGCCCGAGTCCGCTCCGACCTAGTCGGACCGACACAGCCCAATCAGGTATGGGCTGACCCGGTCTGGGTCAACCTAGCCAGACACATTGGGTCTCACCAAGACCATTAGGAAGGTCGGCATGTTAGGTTCTGCCCGGTCAACTAGGCCCAGCCCAACGGACTGTGAGGACGGTTTAGCCGGTGGTCGCTGTGTAGAAGGATATACCTGAAGGTCAGGGCCGGTTTGGAGAGCACCGTGAGGGGAGTAGACCAGGCGTTTTGGGAGGTCAGGCGGTTGGGAGGCCGGCGGACAGCCATGCAGGCCGCGCAGTGCGCGGGCATGATGTGCTGGGCACGAGTATGCTGGTAGGGCACGGGAAAGACGTGGGCAAGCCGGTAGTGAGCGAGCAGGATGACGGAGCACAGGCAGTGCATGGGGCAGGCCGCGAGGCATGGGTCAGCCCGGAAGGGCTTCGGGAAGGCTGGTTGGGCACCTGGCAGGCCAGCAGGGCGACAGGTTGGGCACATGAGAGGTCGCGCCGGGTGCATGCAGGGCGCCGGGAGGCCGCATGGGGCATGAGCCAAAAGGCCGTGTGGGGCACGCACAATGTGCCGCAAGTCCACAAAGGGCACGTATAGGGAGCTGGGATGTTGTGAGGGTTTTTGGAAGGCCACGGGTAAGCCGGGCTAGCTGGTTCGGCACAGCTTGGTCCGACAAGGGCCAACAGTGTTCAGCAGGGAGCATTGGTGTGCGGTGGGGGCGACATGATTCACAGAGGCCGTGGGTAGCACAAAATTTGTCATTATTGCCTTCATCATCGTCGCGTCATCTCCTTGCTGAAGAAAAATCATAGAAGATTGGCGGAGGGAGTTGGTCCATGATAGTATGTCCCGCACCATCCACGTTTAGAGGTGATAGTAATTTGTTCCCCTAAGGAGAACGATGAAAAACAATTTATTACAAACCTTCACATAGATTCCTTTCAAACGAAGATGAGGAAAAGAAAGGTATAATACTTGATGTAAATCCCCTATCTTTGATGTTTTTTTATCATTCGTTGATGGATTTTCGGGAAGAAGATGAATAGTATCGTCGTTCTTCATTTCTGCCAAGAACTCCCAAACCCGAGTTGCGTCGGCTCGTTAACAACGCTCCTCATCGGTAGGTTTCCAGGGATGAATTCCGAGGAAGATCATTTCTGGCATTCTTTGTTGGAAGAGGAGGTTCTTCATTAGAGTACTTATTTCCTCCCAAGATTTCCACCAAAATTGAATAGATGTTCCATCCAAAAAAAATAATATATTGTCTATTATTTTAGTTTTTTGCACGAATTCAAATAGAGAATTAATTAATTAATGCGGATCCCCATAATTAATTCAATAGACTTGGCATGAATTAATTAGGATAGATTGGCATAATTAAAACCTAGGAGTGGTGAAGAGTCTCTCCCTCATTAATGAGGGAGAGATGAGTGGTTTTACTCCCTTCCATCAATATGGGTTAAGCCCTGTGGGGTCCCCACATCATAACCTCTACCGGGAGGTTTGGTTCGGGTGGTCCCCACGTTATAACCTCTCCCGAGAGGTTATGTTCGGGTGGGACCCACCAACATATCTTCTCAAGGGAGGTTAAGGAGTGGTGGTCCCACTTCCAACTCCCATGAGGTGGTTTTACCTACCAGTCATCCACATGGATGCTCAATAAAATAAATTGTTAGCTCACTTTTTGTTTATTTTTTTAAGAGAACATAAAAACTAACTTCATTTTAGACCAACTACTGTCGAGGTGAATGTCTTCTTATGCGAATACCGGTGTTGCGAGTTCAATGGTGCCCTACGATTTCAGTTCCGAGCAATATTTTAAATGTTATAAAACTCACTCGTACGTTTATTGAACGTACCCGAACAAAACATCAGAAATTTATTCCGGGCACACTGGTCCTCAAAATCATGAGCTGTAAAATATCATGGACTCGTAAAACTCCCATGTATTTATTGTAAAAAATTCCACAGAACATCTGGGTCATTACAATAATATTGAAACCCAAAAATAAAAAGGATTTTATGACATATTTTTTCACAAAAATTTAGTATTTATATCCAAATGACATCAATGACTCTTAAATTATCGTACCAAAATAAACATTTCATGATTAGATAATAACCAAATCATTCTAATCATTTAAATAAAGAACCTAAATAACTATAAATCTATAATAAAATCATATATGCTTTCAAAATATAATTAATGTTTTAATCTAAAAATAATATTCATTAGAATGTTGTTTAACATAATCTTATAAGGCTCCAAATATATCAAACATCATTTAAAATAACATTAGTCACTTAATCAAAATGTAATTTTACATTCCCATTATTCTCTATTATATAAATTATATGTTACCAATGTTAATATAACATTTATTTGTTAGATGGTTTAAATAACTAGCAAATTGATACAAACCAACACACCATTTATTAAAGGGGTAGGCAACACACCATTTTCACCATTCTGTTATGGGTTCAATCCGCACAGTCTTTTCGAATGAGACGAATTTTTTCCCATGCTATAGGTTGTCAATATTCTAAAACTATATTAATATAATATTTATATTATTATAGAAATGTGATAGACACCCTTAAAATAACCTTAATATTTTTAACATTAAAGTTATATTTTAACCACAATGTTTTTCTCTGTAACATCTTAAGTAAAAAATGAAAATGAAATTTTCATAATTATTAACTTTGGTGAATTAAATATTAATATTTATTTAAATGGGATTATATGCCTGATAGTGTACTCAACACACAACAATAGGTTTCTTTGAAATCTTTTGTTTCACCCAACTTTGAGTTATACCAAAAAATAATATAATAATATTATTATTATTTTAAATGTTAGTTAACACATAGATGATATATTGGAAGGAATGAAGATAACTAACTAAATTATAATTATATATGAATTTTAAATTTATTTACATTTATAAAATTAATTTTAGAGTCATTAAATAAGAAAAAATCTGATTTTATGCATGAAATACTCTTATATTTAAAAAAAAACTGTTTTACCAAATTTGGATGGAGAACTATTTTTAAATATAGTTTTTGTCCCTTTTATATGTTATATTTGAAAAAATATAATTCATCTTCAGAATTGGGACATCAGAAAATTATTTGGTAGAAATTTTGATTTTTTTATGATAAGTTCATTTTTATAAGGAATAGTAAAAATTACAGCATTTCAATTCATAAGTGCCTTTTCATTTAATTTATTTAAAAATTTAGATTGTTCATTTAATTGGTTTTAAAGTATAAATGGATTATATTTTTATAATTTTATACAATTTTGGTCATTGGAAGTAATTTCATTTCAAAATTGGACATAAACAAATGTCAATCTTTTGATAGTAATTGTTTCATATAAACACGTTTTTTGGTTTTGACAACAAAAATTAGTATTATATAATTTTCTGCTACTTCTGTGTTTAGAATCTGTAAAAATGGATTCCATATTTGGAATTAAGAAGTCCAAATTGTGAATATCAGTTACTTTTATTCGTAGGAATAATGAATATTTACTTCAGTAAATATTTAATTAACCATGGTTAAAGGGTAAATTTGGTAAATAAGGGTGAAAAAATAATAGTATAAAAATATTAAATTACCCATACACTTGTCCTAACCCTATTCGATGAGGTATTACTAAACACGGACATCCTTGGGTCTATTTTGGGACCACATGGAGCCATTTGTGAGTGATAATGACACATTATATTAATTAATTTAAAGTAAAGGCAAAAGTAACATAAATGTATATATTTTAGAAAAACAATATTTATATATATTAATAAAATCTATATATTCAACTATAAATATTAATTTGAAAGCATAAAATATTTTCAACATCATGGTATTTTATTTATAATTTTAATACATCGAATAGAAAAAAATAATTTTTGACACAATGATGATGAAGTGATTACATTATTAATGAGTGATTTAAAAAAATGAGATTATAAAATTTTAAAAAATATACAAAACCTGTCCAATTCGTATTGGATAATTTTATTTAGAACAAGAGTAATATTTTATCATACTTTAATGTGTTTTGGGCATTTTGAAACTGAAAATAATTTCATAATAAAATAATAGTTTCAAACTTTCTTAAAGAGCCCCTCCTCCGTCATATAAAAGGACACAAACTCTATCCCATTACACACACCTCTCAAGCCCCTTGGATCATCCATGATATTCTTCAATAAACTCCCAAAATCCCTATATTCCTCCAATATAACTTACATTTGGTTGAAGGTACTTCAAAAAGTTTTTGGTTGACACCAAAGGGAGTTGCCCGATTTAAAGGTAAAAACTTCTCTCATGTTCTTTTCTTTTATTTTCCATCTACACTACCTATGATCTCACTATTAACTGTTTACATAACAGTACCACTATCCCCAATATAATAGTTTGTTATTATGAAATTTATTATAACTACACTTACACACACCTCTATCTAATGGGTGTAGAACAAAATCTTTCTCTGGATGGTGAACTACTACCTCACGAAACGATGACTGTTCAATCTTCTCCTATAACATCTTATGGTGACCATTATGATAAAAATTTAATTATATATGAAATTTATTATATTTATTTTATCTATGTGTTTATTTATTTTTAGTTTACATTATACATTAACTCTTTACAAAACACATAAATATGAGAATTTCATTTTAGGAAGAGAGGACTACCACCCACTCAAAGAGATACGAATCGTTCATGCTATAAATAAAATATATCAAGGATGGAATTTAAGAACATATGTAACATATATAACATATATATTGTACTGGAACTATAATATAACTATTTTTCCTTTAGGTTTCATTCCATTAATAATGAAAAAATAAATGAAAGTTGTTTTCATGCGTACGTACGCTTACCATCTGCATTAACAGTGCATTTAATTTCTTATGTCCCAATTTTTTCTACTATTATAAATAGAAATAGACTGAATATATATGATATATATGATATCTAAATCATGAATATAATTTTGCATATAATGGAATTTTTACCCCATGGACAATTTGTAATTATAACAAGTTCTTTTTTGACTCATGTTCCGAACATCAAAACAATGTTCGATATGATATCACGTCATTAAATAATTGTTTTAGCAAGTTAATAAGTGATATAAAAGGAATAATAAACATGAAAAGGGTTCTTATGGATGTATAAATTAACTAATTTTTATTATTAAGGATTAACAAGGAACATACAAGACAATTCAGACTTGAGGTAAGGGGTTTTAATCTCACTTTTTATTCCCGTTGAATTCATTCAATATTTTCCACTATTTAATTTTGTGTAGTGGATTCACATACCATGATTTTATTCATTTTTTAATATACATTAATTTATGGGTATTTACATATTCATTTTATGACCCTTCTTTCATTGGTATTATTCTTCGTAAGTGTCCAAATCGGCAATGGAATTTTAATTTACAATATCCACTAATTGGGTTTTATGAATATTTTATTTATTATTTTACTCAAATATTTTATGTTAAATAAATATTTATTTATTTATGTATTATTTTAAACACCACTCTATGCAGATATACTTTTGATACACTTAATCACCCCATTTATTAATTCTCATGTCATTGATATGACCATGATAAGGGTAATCTTAACTAAATTTCCGTTCAATGAGTTAAACAACCAAGTCATTTGTTTTGTTTATATTAGAACATGTGTTAATGTCCTCTTATTGATTTAAACTTAATATCTGATCACATTTAATGTATTTATATTTTCATGCATAATTATGTAATTGATTTTTCCTTAATCTAAGGATATCATCTATGTAAGGGATTTTTTCTGAATTTACATTCAATTCAGACTTCATTTTTGTTATGCACCAATTCACTTTTATAAAGTGTATATACTTTCCATTGACATATTATATCATTAATCCCTTTATTATCAGGATATTATAATGTTTGTATTTAATTTTATTCATCAATTGTTCGTATTCAAGCATCTCTCATTTGGTTTGGAACTCCTTAACTAATTTATCATTTTAATGATTTAATCTTCTAAATCATTCTCATTAACATCCATGTTTTCAAAATGGATTTAAAGATTTATTTGTATGGAAATAAATGTTTTTAATGTAAATTCCATTAAAAACTTCAAAGTGGTATGGGAGACATTGATTAAAAAATCTCCTTACTAAATTGTTTTGAGAATGGTTTTACAAAGCATTGATTATGTCTATATATTGAAATGATATATTGTGATTGCAATGTGGAAATGTTATATTTCCTTAATGATTGTTTTATGTGTTTGGATTATGTTATGATTTCTGGGAATTGTTTATAAATATGGGTGGTAACATGATAAACCATGGGTGGGTGAGCCCAAGATATCTCTCCAATGCATTGGGTAACGTGGTAGAGGTAAACGTTAATGTTTATCCTAAATGATTTAGGGAATATATTTTAATGGGTATTCCAAACATTACTCCCTACGTAGCTGTGAAATATATAATGTAATTATGTATTGTTTTCCATATGATACCTTTGTAATTTATAATTTTGGTATCTCATTCATAAATATTTTGATTTTAAGAGGTTTGTTATGAATGAAAAGTATGGTTTCATTGATTTGTATTTATTGATGGAATAATGTTTTCTTTCTTTAATTTATAAACCTTTATATGCTTTTTATGCTCATCTGATGTTTTGAAATATTTTTCACAACACTTAAATATGAATAGTCTCATGTATGGGATCATGGAAAAGCCATGCTGTCTAAAAATGGAACTACATATGTTTATTTTTTAAGAGTTCTTATTTTAGGAATAAAATGGAGACTGAGTAAAAGTGTCTTCATTTTAATTTTTTAGATGTAATATAATCATTATGACATATTTATCTAAAGATATATACCTGAAATGATCCTCAATGTGAATTATTTATTTAACTGAAGATTATTTAATGTTTAAGGATATGGATTTACACTTGGTATAAAAGGACGGTTTAGAAAAATTTAGTTATTAGGAGTTTTCGTTAAACACGTGGTTAGCCCCTATGTCTATTATTTCAGTTAAATATTTGTTTTATAACATTATAAGATCAAGGAATATTATTAAAAAATGGAAGGAGAAGGATCTCAAACAACATTCATATCTCTTCTTGATGACATTCGAGTAATAATTAATACAAATTCATGTTCAAATGATTTTAAAACGTTACCTAGAATACAACTAACTTTATAGCATTTGTTTGAGATATCAAAAAACTCCACTATACCTCGATTTCATCATAGATCATGGGTTTTATTTAATCAAATTATATTGTCATAATATTATCATATTTTCAATAAAGGTTAACACTATCAATTCATTTTAAAATATTTTACATTATCACAAGATTTTAAAGAATATTATGACTTTTAAAAAGTTTATGAAGAAGGATACCCTTGCACAACCTATTTATATTTTCATTTATATTATATTCTTTCAATAAATACTTATGTTATTTTAAAAGAAACATTGATTGAATCTTTCAACTCAAACTCTCTCCGTTTGTTTTATAAAAATCATGTTTTATCAGATGTTTTGAAATTATATGTCATATATGATTATTTTCTGATACTTTTTTTCCAGCAAAAACGCATATGACCAATTTTGTACAAGATGTATATGAATGATGGAAGCAAATGATTTTAAAGGATCTCTAAATCATTGTTGCAATGTATAGACCTTAAACCTACATTAACATGATAATGATTAATCCATATGGACAACATGATCTTGGTATGATATTCTTTCTATAGTTTATAGTTTTATATTATCAAATGGAGGTGAAAAAATTACAATATATTAGATGTTGAGGTCCTATTGTATTGGGATGAAAATAAATTGTATAATAAAAAAATTTATGCTTAAATATGATAGGGTTATTTTGGAGTTTTTATCAAGGACCACCAATAATTTGGGTGACAACTCATCTCATCAGGCAAGACTACCTGAATCAAACCCACAATCAAAGGCTGAAAAAAGGTGCATCGCGTACCACTAGCCTACATGATGTCCCTGGTTATTATAACTTATCCTGTTCAATTAAATGATTTTATGGATAAATAATTAGTTGATTTTAGTGACTTATGTTTTATCAAATTTGTATCTTTAATATGGAAAAATATTTTGGTGATTAAGTGATATAGGTAATTTTAGAAGATTTTTTCTATTTTGGAACATTTTATGATTAAGGGAAATGGAATACTATGGGATCACATTAGTGGAGTAATGGTTGAGATTATATTTCAGAAAATATATGTTTTTATTGTGGACATATAGAGATTTGGTTTATTTATGGAAATAATTAACCTATCATAGTGAATATGTGATTAATTTATGTACACTACAGTATGAGAATTTAAGAGTAGTTGATGTTTTTTGGAGATAAGTGTTAGGATTTGTCATGGATGACTATGTGATCAAATCCTTCTTAATTTTGGGATTCAAACTTAGATTGGATTAGTTTTCAGAATTATAAGGATAAATATGTATTGAATGGTATATCTTGAAATTTGGGAACTTTTTTTTGTGAATTTTGGAGATTAAGAGTAGTATTTATTTATTTTTAAATGATTGTCCTTTTGGTGATTATCTGATCTCATACTAACCATTTATGTAATTTGTTAATGTATAAAGACAGGGAAAATATATAGTTCATCATTTTTGGAATATGTTATTCTTTAGATGTAGATTATATCACTGATTATGTGACCAAGTCATATTGCATACTCATCGTTTGGTGAAAAGATGAGTTTTTGGTAGAAATTTAGTAAATGCTGAATGTCTACATGACAATTATGTTTGTTTTCTTATATTATTCGTAATGATCTTCAATAAATTCATCATCATTATGAAATTTATCTTAAAATAAAGTTTCAAATTTAATTTTAATACTGGGGAATCAAGGATAATTTAACCCATCACATGTTTATAGTTTTCATCTTATTAACATTATCCCGATCAAGTTTTCTATCACTCTCCATTAGAACTTGATTGTTACTTTCTCTTCCATTTCCATGTTCTCAAACGTAGAATCCTAGTAAGTGCTATCTGAGGGGACATTTTTTACATATGTTTCATTCTTTTCATGAAATAGTTTTATTGACTCTTTTCTGTTGTGGGACATTTAATGATGTTTCTCAGACCGATTTTAAAATTACGAGGACACAATTCCCAAAAGGGGTGAATGAAGTAATATACCAGGTAAATAAAGAATATGATGTATTCATATTTATTAATATTTTTTAATTAAAAAATAATTTTACATTAAAGGTGATACTATGCTTGATAGCGTACTCAACACAAAACAATGGGTTTCTTTGAAATTTTATGTTTCACAAAACTTTGAGATATTTCAAAAAATAATATAATTTTATTATTATTTTAAATGGTAGTTAACATATAGCTGTTGTATGGAGGGAATGAATAGAACTAACTAAAATATTTTTATAAATGTTTTTTAAATGTCTTTACATTTATCATAAAAATTTTATAGTCTTAAAACAAGAAATAATCTTATTTTTAAAAAAATTCTAATATTCTTGAAAATGTTGTTTTACCACTATTTGATGGAGAAACATTATTAAATCTAGTTTTTGTATGTTTTTTATTTTTTATTTTACAAAATAAATTTCTCCATTATAATTTAGACATAAAAATTTACATTGGATGAATTTTTTTATTTTTCTAATAAAGATCTTTGTTATATGAATAGTGAAAAATACCTCATTTTAATTCAAATATGCATTTTCATCTAATTTATTTATATAGTTAGATTGTTATTTTAAATGATTTTAAACTGTAATTGTATTATAATTTTTCCATATATTCATATTATGGTCAGTGGATGTAATTTCATTTTGATATTGGACAAAAATAATTCTAATCATTTTATAGTTATTGATTCTTAAAAACATGTTTTTCGATTTTGAAAATGAGAATTCATTTTAAATTAATTTTTTCCTTATTTTTGTTTTGAATTTGGAAAAATGGATTCCATATTTGGAGTTAGGAGGTTGAATTTTTATAATTAGGTAACTTTTATTTTTAAAAATTATGAGTATTTACTTCAGTAAATATTTCACTTACCATTTTGATGGGTAAATCTGGTAAATAAGAGTGAAAAAATTATTATAAAAATATTTAAATATCCTTATACTTGTCCTAATACTATTGGATGAGGTATTAATGATCGGGGACACACTTGGGTCTGTTTTGGGACCCCATGGAGCCTTTTGGGACTGATAATGAAACTTTATAAAAATTAATTTAAATTCTAGGGAAAAGCTACGTAATAATATATCTTTTAGTAAAACAATTATACCATGGTGATTTATAAATTTTCTCCCCAAATATAAAAATTCATTGTAAAGATAAAAATAATTCCTATATCATGGTATTTTATTTATAATTTTTATACTTCTAATAATTAAAATTATTTATGACACAATGATGATTCATTGATTCCCTTATTAATGAATGATTTATATAAATGAGATTAGAAAATTTATAAAAATATCCAAAACCTACCTAATTTTTATTGGATGAAATTATTTCTAAAAATATTCATCTTATATTAAAACTTTATGAGATTGGGGAATTTTTAAACTGAAAATAATTTTACAATAAAATAACACCTTCTAAAATCCTAAAGAGCCCCTCCTCTATATTACAAAAGGACACCAACTCTACCCCATTTCAAACACCTCTCAAGCCCCATGGATCTCCTTAACTCTACTCAAGAAATATCCCAAAATCCCAATAATTATCTAATAAGCCTTACCATAGGAGAAAGGCATTTCAATAATGCCTTTTTGTTGAAACCAAAGGGGGTTACTGGATTTAATGGTAACGTATACTATCAAGTTATTTTCATTTAATTTCATTATCCCCTCTCTATGTTATACTAATTAGTTATTTACATAGAAAATCCAGTATACTAAATATAATAGGTTGTTTTTATGAGAATTATTCTAACTTAACTTACACACACCTTCATCAAATGGGTATAGAACATAATATTTCTGTGGATGGTGAGCTACTATATCACGAAACAATTATTTTTAAATCTTCTCCTACAACCTCTTATGGATGAAATTATGATGTAAATGTAAGTATATATGATATTTATAATATTTATTTTATCTATGTTTTTATATATTTTATATTTAATGTATAATTTTACGATTTCCATAATGCGTAAATACGATAATTTCACTTGAGGAAGTGTGGACTTCCGCCCCTCAATGTTATAGGATTCATTCATGCTATACATTGAACGTATCAAGGAGGTAATTTATGATCTAATGTTAGGTATATAGAATATATATTATAAAATAATAATAATACCCCTATATATAATTTAGTTTTCATTCCTTCAAAAATGAAACGAGGAATGATTGTAGCGTTCATGTGTACGTACAACTTACTGTCTCCATGAGCGATGCATTTAATTTCATATGTCCAAATGTTATGAAGTATTATAATTACATATATAGTAAATAAATATATGATATATATGATTTATAAATCAAGAATATATTTATATATATTCTATAATTTTTACCTCATGGACAATTAGTAATTATAACATGTACATTTTGACTCAAGTTCAGAACATCAAAAAAATGTCTGATATGAACTCAAGTTGTGAACTAATTCTTGTAGAAATGTAATAGTTGATATAAATGGAATAATAAACATTAAAATGGTTCTTATGAAATTATAAATTAACTTATATTTATTATTCATGAAGAACAAGAAACATACCAGTCAATTCAGACAAGAGGTAAGGGGTCTTCATTGCACTTTTTATTTTCCTGAGATTCGTTTTATATTTACCACTATTTAATTTTGTGTGGTATATGTACATCCGGTGATCATATTATTTTTGTAATATAAATTAAATTATGGGTATTTAAATCTTCATTTTATTATCCTTTTTTCTTGGGGAATATGTTTCATAATCTACCAAATCGGTTAAGGAATTTGAAGTTTAAATTTCCACTCATTGCGTTTTACGCGTACGTCATTAATTATTTTACTCAATGATTATGTGTTGAGTCGCTATTTATTTATTTATTTCCACTACACTTTGTGTGTATATACTTTTTATATAGATAATAACTCCCTTTATAAATTCTCAAGCCAGTGATATGATCTTGATAAGGGTAATATTAACTCAATTTCTATTCATTGAGATAAACTTCAAAGTCATTGGTTTTGTTTCTACTAGAACAAGTTTCAATGTCCTTAAATTGATTTAAACTAAAAATCCAATCATATTTTGTGTATTTATATTTGTGACACATAATTATGTAATTGATTTATCTTTAATCTTTGTATACCATCTTTATAAGGTATTTCATCTCAATTTACATTTCATTGATACTTAGTTGTCATTTTGCACCAATTCACATTTATATGTTGTATATACTGTCATTTGGAATATTATATCACGAATCCCTTTATTCTCATGATATTTTAATGTTTTGATTAAATGTCATTCCTCCATTATTTTTATTCCATCATCTCTCATTTGGTTAGGGACTCCTTAACTAAAACACCATTTTAATGATTTAATCTTCATAATATTTCTCATTAATGTGCATGTTTTCAAAATGGTTTATGGATTAATTTCTATGGAGATTAAAATTTTAAAATATTAATACCTTTAAATATTGAAATTTCAATGGGACACTTTGATTCAAAAATAACTTTATTAAATGGTTTTGATAATGGTTATATAATACATTGATTATGTGTATATCGTTAAATGAAATATTGTCAATGTAGTGTGGAAATTTTATATTTACTTCATGATTGTTTTATGTGTTATTATTATGTTATGATTTTAGGGAATTAATTCGGAATATGGGTGGTTCTATGATTAACTTATGGTGGATTATCCGAAGATAGACCTCCAAAGTAATAGTTAACTTGTCGATGGTAATTTTAGTGTTTCTCCAAAGAGATTTATAGAATATACTGTGATGGGTATTCCAAATGTAAATCCATACATTGCTATGAAATTTAAAATCTATGCACGTTATGTATTCCATAAGATTCCATTATAATTTATGATCATTGTGTGTTATTCGTAAATCGTATGATTTCAGGAGTTAAGTTATGATTGAAAAGTATATATTCATTAATTAGTATTTATTGTTGGGTTAAGGTTATATTTTCTTATTTTATAACCTTTATTGGGATTTTTATGCTCATACCAGGTTTTGAAATGATTTTCACAGGACAAACTGATGAATTGGATCAAGAATGGGATCTTGGAAACATCATGTTATTTAAAACATGGAACTAGACATATTTATATTTTAAAGAGTTTATATTTTATGAAAAATATGGAAACTGAGTTGAAGTTCCGTATTTTTAATTTTTGAGATGTAATGTAATTGTTATTGAATTTTTCTCAAAATATCTAAACCTTAATAGATCCTTAATATGAATCCTTGATTTGACTCAATATTAAGTAATGTTTAAGGGTAAAACCTTACAATCTCAAAAAATTAATTTCTCTAACCTAGATGTTTTAATCCATAATTATATCAAAAATAAATTATCTCATGTAGCCTAAATACTAAAAATATCATTAATACTCTTTCCACCAAATATATGGGAGTTCATTATAAAATAAAATTTTTCAATAAAACATATATGAAAAACAATATTGTTATTATGATAAATGTATCTCAACAAACTATAAATTATCTTTAATATTAACCCGATACAACTTGAATGGTTGTGCCTAAATCACTAAACATATGATAATCCTTAAACGTGTAAACAAATATTGGTTATAATCACTCATCAGATTACTACATCTGAAAAAATCGAAGTCTATAAAGTTATCTGAACCCTCCTCTAATACCAACAATAATGACCAAAATGTAAAAATTATATATTCTAGTATAATTGAACTATAATTCAATTTCTTACAATCATAAGGATCTTATTGGATTAGAGTTTTATTGAATTAGGATAAACTCCTTTATAGTAAACACATACATTATAATGGGACACTAAATCATAGAACCCATTTTCCCAAAAATATTTTTTAAAATAAAATAAGGATTCTTTTCATGATAAATTATCATAATATTCATTTTGAACTTGTCATTATCTTTATTCTTCCTTAAACAAAATGAAAAACGTTTTAAAAACATAGGATGCGAACAAGAATCTTAGTAAGTGATATAAAAAAGATAGAAAAACATTAGTCTAGTGAAAAAAAATAAAACCATAATATAAAATCTATTATCACATTATTATATGATATTATGGATTTAATCATTACAAACTAAAAAATTAATTTTTAAAAATAAAACATTTTATTCCCATAGAAAACATAGATAAATAATGTTGAAAAAATGCAACATTATTGGAGTAACCACCCCAAATACACATGGAAAACCTTCATAGTTAACTTTTTATCATTACTTAGAGGAAACATCAAACATAAATATTGATTAACCGTCATATTTTATCCTTGAATAAACACTTTATTAGATTTATATTATTTATTAGGATAATTTTAACTATTTAACTTAATCTCATTTATGGAATAAATTTATGGTCGACTTCCATATCTAGAGTACCAAATACATTGGAGGTTATAATGTAACCACACTTCTTTGGTTTATAAGAGAACCACCCATATCTAGATAATATATTAAACACCTATCCTCAAAAAAAAATTCCTATGAAGAATATCGAAATCATAAAAAATGAATGTTTGAATCATAAAAATATTATTTTGGAAAATAATAATGTTATTTATAAATCAAATATTTTTTGAAAAGTAGTTCCAACATATTGAGATAATTTTCATTGAAAATACATATGTAACCATGTATAGTATGATCGAAATCATTACGGTTTTATGGCACCAATAAAATCTTCTCATTATATATTAGTTAATGAAACTTTCCTTTTTGACTATTTTTGATGAATGAATGTTTAAATTTAAAAGAGTAGTTTTTTAAATAAAGTCTCACACATAAAGTACAACTAATAAACTGCATTATTTATCATCATGACTAGGAAAACTAGGTGAATTATTTATTTTAATAAGAAACTTTCTTGTTTATAATTCTTATTTTATAACTTATACCCATTTTAATTAAATAATTATTTAAATTCACATTGGTTGTTTAGATGACATTCAGTACTTAAGTACAAAACAATTTTGGTCGATATACTATCGTAAAAGGGGTACTAAATCCATCATCTCTAGAATAATATTAACGATACAATTGTCAATTTCATAAATGATTTATACTTTTAAATCCATCTATTAAATATGGTTATGAAAAATGAACTGTGTTACAATTATGGAGACAATAGAGAGCATTAGTAACATGTGAAATTTTCAATGATTATCATAGAAAGAAAGAATGTGTTATATTATCTTTATATAATTATCTTAATTTCATATATACCATATGAAATATATTAATTCAAATAATATCTGTTATTTGGTGTTGATAAATGAATCAAATCACTCTATGGAAGTGGTAGTCCATACGTACAGATGAATGACATTATCATTTCTCTATACATGGAAAGGTAAGAATGTAAATGATAAATAATCCATTCAGAATGAAAAATATTTCATGAAAACAATTTATTAACATTATTTACATCATTATAATTAGTACTAATATATGGTGATGGAAAATGAATTAAATCAATTCATGAGGAGGCTTTTCATCATACAAAGGATTTACAAATTATTTTCCCATTCAAAAGAATTTGAGATGGATATATGTAATTACACTAACCAAATAACATATAAGAAAATAGAGGATACTGCGTCTAGTATTATTGCATTTAGGATGAATGTATGAGATATGTAGAAGAATAAACAAAAATGAAACACCAAATTAAAAATGATACCTCCACTCCATTCATTCTCCATTGCATAACACCTTAATACCACTACAGTTGGTGTTATAATGAATTAATAACCTATATAAAAAGGATTTTGGATTTTATTATTAAGTTAGCGATGTTATTTTCCAAATTTTTTTGATGCTTATCAGAATGGAAAGGAGTTGTTCACTTTTATAAGATAAGGGTTAGACACTCATGTCATATCTCAAGATAATAAATTACTGAAATATAATATTTAAAGAAAAATGGATCCACACCTATTATTTTAAAACATAATATGTTTATAGGTATAAATAACGTATTAAAATAAAAGTTGGATATGATTTAAATATATTTCTACACTTATTGTTTTTTTCACCCTTATTTAGTTCCTTGAACTCTTACCAGAACAACTTGGAATTTTTCATTTTGAGAATTAATATAGTTACAATAGAATGAAAATAGTACAATAAATGGACCATGTATAATATTTTAACCTTATCATAGTCACTTATAAGAATTTAATGTTTTTAAGAATTTTATATCAATAAATTAATAATTAATAATTATAAGATATCCATAATTTTAATTCTGAGATCTATTAATTAATTTGATATTAATAATATAAATATTATTATTTTAAGTCTAAATTACTATTTTTTAATATTAATACAACTTAATTTAAATTTATAATTTTTTATTACATTAAATAAGTAAAATTTTGTTTAATTATAATATTTTTAATATCATTTGCCTGAATTTTCTATTAATTCAATAATTACTGCATAACCATTTTGAATGTATATAGGGTGATTATTTATTTAGAAAAAATTAAAATTAAATTACCAAGATGAATATAATATTTAGAAATAATATTTATAGTAGAATATATCATTTTCATTACACTTTATTAAATATTTTACATTTATTAATAATAAGTTTTTGACATGATTTACTTTTATTTAAATAAAATTATATACAAGTCATTATATTATCAAACTGGTCCCAAAAGTTCATAATTTAGACCATTTAGTGATTATGATAAATATAAATTCATCTAATAATAATTATGTATGTTATTGTAAGATTTTATGGTTATTATCATTTCATTTTTTAAGCTATATTACCTTATTTACCATTTACTATGGCCCAAAAATTACTATGTTTTCAGTTCATGTTATTGAAAAAAAAAGAATATATTGATTAAATTTTGATCCCTTAATTAAATAAATAGGATAAATTTTAAAAAATTAAAAAAATTAATTTTTATTAATTTAATTTATAATTAAACCAATAAAATTGAACTAAAATTTTATTAAAAAATCCATTTTTAAATAACATGTTCTTGATCAAAATTAAATTATAAAATAAATTTACAATATCATAATTGGATTAAATTTTATATTATTTAACTAGTTTAAATTATAATAATATAAATACAAATTCTAACATCTAAATATATGAAAAATAAAATACTGATTTCCAATGGAAATCAGCATGTGACAAAATTCATTGAAATATAAATTTTTTAGAGACCTCCCAAAAATTCATCATAAGCTAATTTAGAAACGATCTATATAAAAAATCAAATAATATTATTTATTAAATATTCAATATTTTTAAGAAATTAGTTATGATAATCACCCATAAAAAAATAAAAAAATTTTTCAATACAAAATATTTTTTTTGGAAGAGAAAAGCATTTATAAAGAGATTATTTTATTCCTTTATAAGCACATATTAATACTAATTTAAACCTTATTATTTATTTTATCATTATGTTATTATTATACATATATACTAATATAAAATATAAGTTTTAATAACACATTTAAATAATAATATTTAATTAACCATTTATGCCTGGTGTTTCTTATATTGTATTATATCAAACATACTATTTCCCTTTAAAATCTTGGTTCTTTGCATAATTGGTTTTGAAACTATATAAATAGTTGTAATAAATGAAATAAATGGGATAATAACATTTAAAACAAGACAATTTTTTTAATATTTTCAATTAATATATTTTTCTTATTCGGGATGATAATAAATGCACTGGACAAATGATTATAAGACATCAATAATAATAGTTTCAAATCATATACCAACAATCTTAATCCATGAGAGGGTAGCTTAAAGACAATTATAAGAAAAAAGGTATCAAATAACAAGAAAATGTAACAAAAATAGAATCTTATAAATATTTTAGAAAGATATAGTAGGAAAATAAATTTAGAAAACAAATTATTCCAACATATACATTAACTAAATTATTATATCAACACTTGAAATTTTTTGAAACATTATTTTTCCCATGTGTTTCTAATCAAACTCATTAGGTACAGAAAAAGTTATCTCATAAGTTATTAGCATTTGTCGAGGAATTGGTGTGTAATATAGGAACCCACCATCATCATCTATTCATATTCATGAAACATAAATTACAAAATATATATATAAAAAACATACCATAAAATGAAAATGTGTTTTAACTACTTTTCAAATAGAATAACATAATAGAAACAATCATAGTTCTATAAGTAATCATTACAAGAAATTACCGTGGAAAATAAATTGTATGCAATGGTTTTCGAAAAAAATTTAATTAAATTTCATTTTTTAAGATAATATGTCATATCATATGTAAACCATATAGAAAAAGTATATACTATTTTTTCAATAATATACCCAATTAATTGATGCATGTCATCTAGGTGAACAACAATCAATCAATGGAATAAAATATACATTGTTCATAGTGGAAATTGAATAGAAAATGATTTATGGTTATACAAAGATGATGACATGGAAATACATAGGAATTGATGGTAATTTATCTCATATAGAGTTACTTTTCATCTTAGTGATAAAATAGCTAATAAATGGTTATTTTGATGAAGAATAGTTTTTTATGAATAGTAATATTTTACATTGAGAGGAATTATAGAAATGAATGTTTATTCTTGATTATTTAATTTTTTTGAAAAATTGAAAATTATTTTACTTTTTAATATCATGAATCATGGGAATGAAAATTCAAAATGATGGAATATTTTTATTATGAAAATGAATAAAAATTACAAGAATTTTTTTATTTTAATAAAAAATATCTATGATATAAGGTGTATAGTTTCTTTTATGAATTAATATAAAAAGATATTAGAAATTAAATTTTAGAGACATATTTAAATATTAAATTTATAAAAATATAAAAAATTGATCATTGAAAAATACTTAATGATTTCATATATAAAATTTCAAGTGGATGATAAATAATTTTATATTAAAAGCATGAATAATATTTTTAAATATTTTGAATTACCATTGTTGAAATTTCATAAAGTAAATTTTTTATAGATTATCCTTTTCAAAATACATAATGATAATTATGATGATAATTGAAAATGATCCATATTATAGTCCATAATATGTGTGGAGAACATTGGATGGAATAATCATATTGTCATTAAGGAACATATATTTCTAAATAAGTGATATTTATTTATTTCAACATCAATATTCTATTTATGAATGTATTTTTTTTCATGGAGATGGTATCAATTAAAATAATTAAATTCCCATGATGTAAATATAAAATAACAAATATTAAAATTATATGTGGGGATAAATTTGGAAAAAATTAGTACAATAAATTATAGAATTTTTAAGTCAGGGAGAATGAATTTCAGTTGAGAAAACTAATACAGATCAAGTAAAATTTAAATTAAAACCCCATATAATGATCGAGTGCCTAAAATTGAATGTATAATTATATTAATTATATATATCTCATGGATTAGTGAATCTAATGGTAAAATATAAACCCTATAAATAGAATTAGGCCCATAATAAAAATATTCCTCAAAGAAAGGAATTAGAGATAACAAACCATTATACAATATCTAATTTTTGATCTATTATATATTAATGAAATAAAATTGTAATGAACATGGAATACCATGAAAAGTACTAGAGTCCTGATTGAAAATATAAAAGGGACATTCTATATGCCATTAAAAATATAACAATGTTTATAATAAGAACTATGTTTTATGTGGTGAAAATTTTGTCAATAAACCCGTTAATTATTCCTGATTCATTTTGTGCATGTGTCCATCATCTGAAATGATAATAACATTATTATTAGTTATGATATCAATAACATAAGTCATTTATTTTTTATTTTATATGCAACACATATTTTCATATTATATTAATTTATTATATTTTTTCCTGATAAATTAATTGGCATTAGCTTATTTTTTTATTTAAGAGATCAATGATGAAATTTTAATATTATTTTTAATTTACCATATATCCTCTTTATATAGATTATTCAATCAATATTTAATTATTATATTATAATTAAATTATAATTTATCACATTATAGACATCAATGGAATATTTTAATAAAATTATTCAAGTAGGTGGTAAAACAGACTCTAAACATGATATCTATAAATCCCAAAGTGTGTATATGGTTAATGTTTCGTACATCCTTGAAACCTGTGTTTTAATTTAAGAATCTCAGATTACAGGTGGTTTCCATTGGATTTATTGATGGAACCAAAAATTTCCAATAGTTCTTTCTTTCAAAGGGACCTACTTTCCAAAGGCATGCATTCATTTATTTTAAACATTACAATATATAAGAACATGCTTTGATTGAGAGGATGGGTGGTCAGACTCATCAAACCCTTTTGGGGGAATTATTGTCTACTATGGGACTCTATTTATAAATTTAATATACTTTTATGAATCCTTATTAATTCACAAATTATAAAATAGGTTTCCCTTGTAATTTTCAATCACTTATTAACAAGTGTGAAATTTATATTCATCCATCTGAATTTGAGGTTCTTCATTAATGAATATATCCATATGTATTTGAGGTTCGTCATCAATGGTATCCTCTAATATAATATATAGTGTTTATTTTAATAATCATTACGATGATACTGGTTTTTGATCCACTTCGTGGGGAACATTCTAATTTATAATCATCCGGGGAGACGAAGTTTTGTTATGATATATGGATTGTACCCATAAAACGGGAAACCTATATATACATGTGAAAGGAATCAGAACCCTCATAGTTCAGTTCCACCAAATGGGACACATTATTCCTTTTAAGCTAATGTGATAAGGACCTCCACACAAAAGTTAGTGAGTAATGTTTTTTTGTGCGACAATGACTATGAAGCCAAAGGAACTTGTATGGAAAATGGGCGTCCATGTAATAGAAAACCCTATTGAGAATATAGACCAAGGAGAATAATGTTGATTTTTAGGGTTGGGTTTTAACCTTAAGGATGGTTCTTATGTATTCCATTTGGATGTAAATCAATGCCCACATAGTTCGATGTGTCTCATAGGAGAGTATAGTCTATTGAAAAATATGAGCATCAGATTACTTCTTAAAAAGGATTCCTTGATGATTTTGAGGTTTTATTTGGGACTTATTCCTAAGGAGGATTCCATGATTAAGGAAATTATTTCTGCATTTTTAAAGAAGATATCCAATGAGATCGGTCTCTGAGAATGTGTCCTACATATCAAAATTATTATGGGAATCAGAGTTCTCGTAGTTCATTCACTGTGTGTTTCTTTGATTGTGAAAATGTTTTAATAATACGAATCTCTAATCTAAAGTGGGTCATTTTTGGTGTGAAAAAAGAGGATGTGAAAGATTCAACAAATGAACCCACACTTTTCCTCCTTCCCTGGTAGAAGAGGGTGCACCTTGGGCGGCGACAGTGGATGAAAAAGAGTAGACGGAGGAAGAGGGCGGTGTGATGAGCCTTACCTCAATTCTATTTACATTGGAAAATGGTCCAATATAAGGAAGTAGTGAAGGTGAAGGATTTAGTGAGGAGAAAGACTTCAACCTCATAAATTAAATGTTAGGGGCTCACACGAGCATTGCTGCCCTAGTGGATCTCGGTAGCGGAGGGAGTCTTATCCTTTTAATTCATGGAAAATAAAGTGTGAAATTTTCCTTACATACCAGAGACCTAAGTGTTTGGGTCTCTAAGATAAAAAGGGGAGGATCGAACCCAAACCCTAATCTCTAGACTAGGAACACCCAACCACTGTTTCAGGGAGAAATATCTAATTGGTTGTAGATATACAAACCCACAGACACTCCATGAATCCTAACCTCATTGTGAAACAATTTTGGGGATCCTCAGACTGTCGATATACAATCCATAACAGGAGACACACTAATGTGTCTTTCCCTATTGTTTGATGAGTCAAGATGTTTTAGAGGAAGCTTTAACATAGTCCCAATCTAATAAAGGAAACATGGAATGATGTAACCTTAATTTAGTGACCTTATAGAGGGTACATAAGTTGATATGTTTTCCTTATACACTGCTATGTCGCATAGGTACTCTAAACAGGTGTGTCGTGTATGTACCCCGTGCAGAGGCGTTGCATAGTTGTACCACGAAGGAACTCTAAGTAGGCCTTTCTGATGACTAAAAAATGCATAACATAGGTGAACCAAGCCTATGTATGATTAAAATTGTGAAAGACATTCAAAATATGTAAATACCATCTAATTATCACTTCTATCATGTTTTTTAGAGATCCACCTAAGAAAATTTGAGCGATCTGGGTGAGATATCTATGCAGTGGGACTATCAGAAAATCATTTATATTTTTTCAGTCTTCAAATGTGATCCTAAGGGTTATATATATTCAAAATGAGGGTGGCTGGTCGAATTCAATTTTTCAGTGGAGGTCCGCCACATATTTCCTCTACACTGGTCTGCCATAGAGAGGTACAAATGCATACCACTGTTGATGGTCTCCACGAAGATCAACCGCTGAGGCCTGCCAGGCATGCCCTTGATTTTTTTTCTTTTTTATTTCATTATATGAACATTGTATTAGTACTTTGAAATATATCGGGGCCACCTTCAAATTATTTTTTTTATTCCAATGTAGTGATAACAATGTCCCTCCTCAGGATTAGATTCGATTTGAAAGTGGGTTGAGTCTTGAGGTAAAATTTTGGGTAAAAGGCTGTGGATTAATTTCTAAACCATGATGTTTTGCCACATAACTACTTCATAATGGTATGATGAGTATATTTTTTGGGTAAGAATGTCCTTGAGATCCATGGATATCTATAAATAAGTCGGATAATTTGTTATTTTCATCACCCGTGCTTTCATATTTATCGGATCTGGTTATGTAGCTTATTCGTCCATCCTCAATACATTGTGCTCTCTCATAATTCCATGATTGTTTCTCAAGGTGAAAATACAATAGCAATGGATCTACATAGAAGGAAATCATTGAAGGAGGAGTTCTCTGATCCTTGTAGAAGGAGATGCATGACATACCTTGTCGAAGGACCAACACGAAGAGTTCCCGTTGAAAAAATTTCATATTCATCTATGTTGAAATTTTAATTTTCATAGGAAAAAAATGCAAACTAAAATGGGTAATTTGGTCATTCCTTTGTAGGAAAATATATCACTTGATTACTATTACTTAGGAAGATAGGTCTCATTTGTATAGTTATCACACTGATCTTCACAGCACTTGTTAGCCTGAGTCCTCCTATTTCCAGCCATTGGATGGAATAAAAGGAAAGTTAGGGGTAACAAATAAAGTGTAATCCAAAGAATAAAGTTGATGACTAAAAAAATAAATGTTTATTTCCTTAACTCATGAGTCTATAGGCTCCCATATAGGCTTTTGATGATCTACTTTCTAACATATATTCTTAGTGGAATTTTTCCCTTAATAATGGTTCATACTAAGATTGTGAATTTATAAAAAAATATCCCCCAGGAGTGTCGTAACCAAGAGTGCAGCAAGGCCCATTGTCGTGCACTAGTTCCCGTTCGAGTCTAGCTCAAAGCGGTGTTTTCGGGTTTTACGCATAGGATACATCTGTGCCAGAGCCGCCTCTTCCTGCTTGTATCCAGAGAGGGATGTATTTGTTTGATAAACCACTCACATAGTATTTACCAAAACTTAGGGATGTTTTTATTATACTTAGTCTTGTATCCAAGTCTTTACTAGGTTTTTCCTAATCCCAAAAATAGCTAAACCTATCCTTTGATACCAACTATGACAACCCTACTTTTATTACAAACATTAACATGATTTATTACATAAATTTATTTTTGATACAACATAGGAGATCAAGAGGTTTAGTGTCTTTAGGGGTTAGTATCATTACATAAAATCTTAAAACATGAAATGCAACATCTTTATTGAAAACTTCCTTTACATGACCACTACATTCCCTCGTACTTAGCATTGCATGGGATAACCTGAGGACATGCATAAGAAAAGGGTGAGACATAAAGCCCAGTAAGGGAGTACACATGGAATAACATGAAGCGTACAATACATGTTAAACAATAGGTATATCAATAGAGAATAAAAAACACGAACATAAAGGCATGATAAAGCATGATAATCATAACATGGATTTAGCATGAGCCAAGGCTCATTGAACATAAAGCATGAGTAAACCATCATTGCACATGAAGCATGAGTAAAACCTCGTTTCACTTGAATTAGCATGAGTCAACACTAATTTCACATGACGTATCATGATACTATACTTTACCTAATGCATTGGAGCGCTATAAGGGTGCACCCTTCTTAAACATTTCATTTCATACATAAGTGTGCCACATGGATCATAAAACATGGATTAATAAAACATAATAATTTATTCCACGATAAAGGAATGTGGAATTCATACATGAATCTTTACAATCAATAAGTAAATGTGCATAAAGTTGAATACCCTTGATGGACAAATGGGCATGGTATTCACTACTCAATGACATTGGCTTAGAAAATTGGTGCGATTTCGGCAGCGTAACGACGTGACATAAGAATTCATAAAAAAGGTTGATGAGAGAGAAAGGGGTTCCTCATCATATTTACATGTAATGGACAGTAAAGAGGTAAAATTGATACATGTCCCAACAATTTTAATGGAATTTAGATTCATGATACAAATGTATTGCTTGAATGTAAAGGAGGAGAGAGAAGTTCCTTTCGGAATTTTGGCATAGTAACGGGTGTACATGGGAGGCATTTAATGAGTGAGAAAGGGGTATTAAATAATTCAAATAATAAGAGGGAAGTATGGGGGAGGTGCGAAACCATACCCCAACATTAATAATTGAAATTAAAAGGGAAACACAACTTAAATAAAATTTACAAAAATGAGAAAGGGAGAAAAAAAACCCTTACATGGAAGTGTGCTTCCAAAGGCTAGAGAAGGGCTTGTGAGAGGCTTCTTGGGATCCTGGGGCAACTTGGGAGGATTCTAGAGAGAGTAGGGAAGAGGTTGGAAGATCTCCAAGTGATTTTAGTGAGGAGGAAGTGGGAGATTGGGTGGGTTTATATAAGAAAGGTGAGAGAATTCTTTAGTATTTAGGTTTGGGATCCCTTATATTAAAATAATCGAAACCACAAACCATCCCATGGTTTCTGGAAAAGGAAAGAGGAAAACAATATTTTACAAGGCCAAGGTTCGAAATTATTATAATATTAGGGTTTCTTATGTGGAGGTGAGTCACACTCCCATGGAAATTAATTTAAAGAGGCAAAGTGTTGAATATGTCTTGAGGGGTCCCTTAATGTTTTGAAAAGTAAGTCAAACAAACCCAAAATCACATTATTTTAATGATAAAACATATATTGGCCAAACATAAGGATTATGGTATTTTATGACATCACCATTGGGTCATTATGATGTCATAAAACACATTATATACTTAAACGGTATTTAATTTTTACCCAAAAATTTGACTGTCTCATAAAATTAGGAATAATTCACCGTTGGATAATTTTGACATCCTGATTCCAAAAATAAAATTTATTTTATATAAATAATTATCTAAATATGTGAATTTTCACTTTTAAAATAAAAACCATCATTTATTGAAAATTCATGGGTTTTGACAGAAATGGCTTTCAAACCTTAATAAAAATTTTAATTACATTCATAATATTATAAGATCATTTATATTTAATAAAAATTAATTTAATAATAATATTACTATTTTATTAAAATATTATTTAATACAAAAATCCCTTAATTTAAAAAATTATATTTCTTGATTAAATAATAACTAAAAACACCATTTGTACTTTAAACACTATTTACAATGTATAAAAAATGACTAGAAATTATATTCATTATTATATACAGAAATAATGTACATGAACATAGTACTACTTATTTGTTATATAGCCCCTTAAAACAGCCGCATAAGACCTATGGGTAAGGTGTGTGATGGTGACAGACTCTTGGGGTGGCTCAGATTACATCGCTCGAGTGGTAATCTCTATCAACTTCCACTTTTCCCGTAGACGGTCATGTTCGATCTTGACATAATGAAGCTCAACCTGTGGTTTGTCAAGGGTGAAGCCCTAATACACCACCTCGTTTCTGAGCTCTGATAAATGGGCTTTGTATGGGGAAATTATACTAGAAGAGGCCATCACTTCCTTTGTCTGAGTAAAACTGGGTTCGTTAAAGCCTTATACTTATACTAATCATGTGATAACTATTCAACAGCTATAAAAGTAATGGTCACAACTCTTATCATAAAACCAAAGAAGTTGACATTTTACAAAACATTTTATATAAAGAGACATTTAATAAGATCAAGAGGGATTTCCATTAATGAAACTTTGGGTCGTTACAATTATGGATAAGAACATCATATTTTGATTCCCCTGAACTAGACACATTTTATGGAGGATCTTATACAATGGTGTTAATGACATTTACTGACGGATAATGCATTGATGACATTCTATCAGTATCTTTGTAAGATCCTTTTTTTTCTATATCTTACACGAGAAAATGTTCTCATATATTCTATATTGCTAGTAATTTCTTGATGGACAGTTAACCAAATGTAATACTTTGATAGTTCATTAATGCTCTCTCTTTGTGGATTCTACCCTAATTGGTAGAGAACCAACTTCCGTTGATGATGGGATTTTATATTTGAAAAATACCCCAGACAAACAGGTTGGGAAGTTTAATGTTCTCATTCTTCAATCCTTTAAACTTTTTTTTATTTAATTAATTTGTCTTATTAAACAAGTACCCATCTCTTTAGGATGGGGTGGCTCTTGAAATTCTATAGCTGTGATTTGGGAATAATCTCTTCAAATTTTATAATTTAGGTTTGGTTATTAGTAGGGAAAATATCCTACAACCACTTACATCACCTATTTTAGAATATCGAGGTGATATTTTAGACACTTGTGTTATCTAATAGATGAAATCATCTAGGAGGGAGTCCTGCTTAATATTCTCAGATGCTTGATGAAAAATTATCTCAACAAAATTAAATCAGTGGTCATGACTCTGATGATGGCTAGTTGAGGCATGTTCAAGAGTGTATATTTTATTACTTAAAAAAACTATTCAATGTAGCTTTCCATGGGAAATAACCTTTCATAAGACCACTTTTGGTTGGATTTTCTTATTCTGGAGCGTAGTGAAATGAAATGCTCAATGTGCACCTCATACTCTGATATAAACACAACATGGGGTATCATATATTAACTGGATTACCATATTTAGAGCATTTAGTAATGCACATTGAAGTGTTCCCTATTGGTTTTTAACCATTGGATGTTGGGAAATTGAGAGATATGCCAAGTCAAATTGGCATTGTAACCCTTATATTACCTTTAAATGATTTTGATATTTATTAAATGGATGTACATTGGTTTTCAAATGATGAAGAGTCATCCATAAGATGAGGAGGACATTATGAATGCAGTTTTCTGCCATCCATTACATAATGTTATATCGAGTGTTTTTGAAAGGATAAAACATGATTGGCACATCATATTTATCGAATTTTTTTCTCATGTTTAACATATCTTTATCATCTTTCACTATAGGATTCTCCACTTGGTCAGACCAAAGTAGAAATTTCTCCATTTTTTTATTAAAAAATAGAATCAGTCAATTTGTTCCTATAGTGTTTAATGAAAAATAACCCAAGTGAGGTTTAGATAATGATCATTTCTGAATATGTCTTTTGGTTGAGAAAGTATTTCACATGTTAATGACAAGGAATCAGACATGATAGCACTTGTGTTGGAAAGTGCCTTGATATAACAGGTTTTTCTCATTACTATAATGTCAATTATAATATTATCTTTAAAATGTGAAAGACTACAATAGAGAGAACATTCGTAAAAAAATGTCATCACGAGGAGGACGACAATGGTGGATTAATACAAGTGATAAATCATCTTGATCCATGGCCTTCTGACCACACATAGGGTTGTCATGGCTCTCTTCTGGAGATATTTTATCTGTATTGATATAGTTTTCATGAAGAAACCCTTCATAGTGAAGTTTCCCATGAGTAACTTCAGAATTACATCTACTACTCCCATAATTTTTTAATGAGAGGGTTGGATCTTGATCTGCAATAGATAAATGTAAAAGGCCTTCAAGAACTCCATAATTTAGATGAGCCAGATTGTAGCTTGGCTTTTGATTTTCCAAATCTGTTTTGAGATACATATTCTCGGTTTCTCTCATACAATTGGTTGGGGCCTCTTACTGGTAGATGTGGTTATCATGGGGAAGTGTATGTCCCTACATTGGAGTGGTCATCAGAATAGGTCGATTACCACTAATTGGAAAGGGTGCAAGTTATTGATATTTTTGTTATTATGATATGGGGGAATATTCCCCATAACCCTCCTAGAATGTAACAGGGGTATATATCTTATTTCGGATTGTATGTCGATGTGCATCCTAGGTGTGGGTATACATTAATGTGTATGTACCCCTGTTACTGTTGTGGTTATTGTTATGATATTTTTGAATTCTTCCAAAATATGGTTAGAAACTTCTATTTGACCTTTAACCATTTATAAGATGTGTTTAGTGACTTTAGTGGCCAGATCGGGAATATTCATCCATTTTTATTTGTATTTTTTGTATGTACCGAATCCTTTCCTTCGTTTCCTATCAAAAGGTATGGACACTACTCATGTTTCGGGGAAGAGTGGGGTTTTCCCCAAATTTGTCATTGGAAATTTCCGACTAACTTCTCCAGGTGCTACCAAACGTGATTGTTGGTAGGTTTGATGAATGCTAATAGGTATAGGTACCTTATTTCTATTTTACATCATGCATGGTATAAGAAATTCATTCAATACTGAAAGATGAGACATATGATGAATGAGTGAGTGTAAGCAGGTGTATATTCTTATTTACCAGTTTCAACCTCATTTGATTGAAGAACATTCTTAAATGCAATCAGATGAGTCTACTAACTAGATGATAATTTGTAAGAAAGTGTATGTGATTATTCACAGTACTCCAGAAGATTTTCCTTATGGGATTGGTGGGTCCCTTCCAGGTGAGTCTGATATGATGTTGATTTAAGATGGATGGGTGTATGTACCCTCTCATTTTCTTCCATCATGTTAGGATTATGGACGTATATGGATGAGATAATGGTAAGAATCTACTCCCTATTGGAAGGATGTTCTGCTTGACGGTTCGCATTTCACACTCAGGTCTAAGAAACCTGGGCTGAACGTGCAGAGGCAACACCCCCATCATGTTGATGGTTCACTACCGCAGAATATTAACAGAGGTGGTTGTTTGTGGGATTCATTGATAAGGAACCCTTAATCATTGAATTGAGGATCTAAGTGACCATTTTATTCAACTACATATAGTACAAGTGGGACTTTTTGTCACGTTCTTGGGCTAAGGACCTGAAACGGTTGAAGACGGTGGTTGGCAGCATCTGCTTGATGACAATCAGTCATCACTGACCTGGTCATCGAGGGTTGTTATTAACCTTAAAAGAATTTCTAGTAGCCTCCATGGTATGGATAACCCATGTTGATGATACACCCTTAACATCAAATTGGAGTCGCAACATTGAAGAGGTTGAGTGGGTTATGACATCCTTCTTGTAAATGAGGGTAAATCTTGATCATCGGCTTGAATAATCACATGTGTTTTCTTGATGAAACACATTTTGGAATGAATGAAGTTCTGAGAAAAAATTGAAAACAACAATAATATCAATTAAGGAATCATGTTTTAGATGGATTCATGCTTCATTGATTCCTTTTCATGGTCTTTCATTATCAATTCATAGGTTCTTTATAGGTGGGTAACAATATTCACATGGTTACAGATTCACAATGTGTTCACCATTTTTTTTCATAGTTCTTTGAAACATGTGTTCGAGTTTAAGAATAACTGCTTCCAGAAAGTTTCAATTGTATTTATTCATGGATTCAAAATCATCTAATAGTTCTTTATTCAAAAGGTAAATTCATTCCAAGGGTTTTTGATCGTTATGTTTAATCTTTATGATACTTAAGAACATCTATTGGTCTAGAGGAGGAAGTTCAGACTCATCCCACCCTTTTGAGGGGAATTATTATCTACTACATGAATTTATTTATAAAAGCATGATATTTTTAAGAATCCATATTAATTCCAAATGTGTAACATAGTTTTCACTTGTTATTTTCAATAAATTATTAACATGTGTGAAATTTTGAATCATCTATATGTATTTGAGGTTCTTCATTAGTTGAGTTATCCATATATATTTGAGGTTCTCCATCAGTGGTATCTCCTCACAACATATTTAGATATTTGGTTAATCATCATATTGAAGATACTATTTTTTAATCCACTTAGGGGGAAATCAGGAATTTATTTCCTTCTAGGGAGATGAACGTTGATTTGGATATTGGGATCATACCCATAAAATGGGTTACCTACGCATCTTTGTGAAATGAATCAGAAAACTTATAGTATGGTGTCACTTAATGGGATACATCATACAATTTAAGGTCATGTGTTATGTACCTCTATGAAAAAGTTTCATAGTAAAGGTTTGGTGTGGTACATATACATATGTATCCCAAAGAACATGGAAGGAATATGATTTTCCATGTAAGATTAGACCCTTATGGGAATATGGTCCAATGATAACATGATAAATTTGATGTTTTGGGATTGAACCTAAAAGAGGGTTCATGCATATTCTATTTGGATAGAAATAAAATCCCAAATAGTTCGATGAGTTTCATAAGAGAGTATAGTGTTTTGAGAGAAATTAATTTGGGATTACATCTGGAAAAGGATTCCATTGTGATTTGGGGGTTTATTTTAGGGATTATTTATAAGGAGGATTCCCAAATTAAGGGAATTATGGTTCGATTCTAGAAGAGGAAATCCAATGAGCTCATGCCCTAAGATGTCTTCATATGTATCCCAATTATTATGGGAATCATTGTTATTGTAGTTCATTCACCAGGCTTGATTTTTATTTTTTTGAAAATGTTATAGTTATCACGAATCTCTAAGCCCATATGAGTCATGCTAGGTGTGAGAAACAAGAGGACGTAAAATATTCAACAAAAAACCCACTCTTTTCCTCCACTGCTGGAAGAAGAGGGCACACCTATGATGATGTCAGTGGATGAAGGTAAGGCGACTGAGGAAGAGGGAGAGTTGATGAGACTTCCCTATTATCTCTTTAAACTGGACAAGGGTCCAATGTAATGAAGTAGTGAAGGTGAAGGATGTAGAGGGGAGTTAGACTGCAACCTCCTCAATGAAATGTTTGGGGCCTACACAAGGATGGCTTCCCTAGTGGATGTTAGTATGGAAGGGAGGAATGTCCTTTTCATGCCTAGAAAATCAAGTGTGGATCATAAAATCCCTTACAGATACCTGATGTCATTGGTCTTAGAGATTAAAAGTGGAGGACAATACCCAAACCCAAATCCTCCATATCAGGAACTTCCAATCACTGTTCCTGAAAGAATGGTCCATGCGACTATGGATATAAAAACCCATAGACACTCCATAAATCCTAACCCCATTGCAAAACAAATGTGGTTAATATATGACTGTGAATATACAATCCCAAACAAGAGACACACTAACATGTCGTTCCCAAAGATTTGATGACTTAGGTTGTTTTGGTGGAGGATTCATCGTAGTCCATTTCAGATAATGTAACAATGGAAGGCGATATCATACCATGATTGTACTTAAAGAGGGAAATTATGTTGTTATGTTGGCCTTAAAAACAGCTCTTCCACATACATACTCTGCGTAGGTGTTCCACGTATGTACCCCGTGTAGGTGCCCTGCATAGCTATATAGTGCAGGTGCACCACATAAACCATTTTGATGACTGAAAAATGCTTCCCATTGGGGAACCAAGCCTATGTATTCATTAAGTTGTGAAAAACATTCAAAAAATTATTATCCCATCTACCTGTCTCTTATCTCTTGTTTTTTAGATATCTACCTGAGAAAATTTGAGAAATATCTGGGAAAGAGTTATGCAATGGGAGCTTCATGAAGTGTTTCTGCTTTTTTCAGTCTTCAAATGAGGCCCCAAGGCTCATATTTATAGCCAAGGGGGACATGGTCGATGTCAATTTGTCCGTAGAGGTATACTGCGTAGTCCCTATGTAGGGGTCTTCTGGGTAGGGGTACAAAAGTATACCACTGTGGAGGGTTTCCACTATGATCGATGATGCAGGTCTACCAGGTAGGACATCTGTGCATGCCTTTGAAAAATTTTTCCTTTTTGGTTTCATTCTTCAGTCATTGTTTTGGGATTCTAAAATAATTTGGTGCCTCCATCATATTCTTTTTTAATTCCTATGTAGTGTAAATAGTTATGTATGTGACTTATATAATTATAAAATAATAATAATGATATTATTTATATACATTTAATTTTTTGGAGTTATCTTTTACATTCGTTAGATAATAAATGAAAACAATGGTGAAAAATGAAAAAATGGTACATTGTGGAAGTAATAGTATACACAATGAAAGGATAATGTTATTTTTAATTTGTAGATGGAAATGAATAAATTAAAATTTTACCATTATTATAATAAGAAATATGTAATATGAGAACTCAAAGAAAATTATATTATAATTTTTATGGATGGTTTTGATGAAAATTATTAAAAATAATATATAAAGTGTATGTAATGCACAAAAGGGTAACATGAAATATCTCTTTAATGTGCCCATAAAAATTAGAGGAATATGAAAAATTATATTTAAATGTGTATTTAGGTAATCTAATTTGATTATTGGATAATTAAAATGTTTATAGTTTAGAAGTTTTTTTTGTAATTTGGTTAGGTTGCATGTTATCCCCATTATTAAATGAGGAAAATGGAACTTTTTTAATACTGATTATTTTCTAATAGTACAATGACACTACTCAAGGGTCAATGGTTCTAGAATTGAGAAATTGATCGTGGATGGAGATAAGGTTGATAAATACTCCACCACCCATTTTACGACATGTTTTAGTAATATTTATTTCTTATCATTAATTTTTTTACTATTCGAATCCTTTTATTCTACATTCATAAATAATTTTTTAACATGAAGTATCTATATTATTAAAATTATAATTAAACCATTAGTAAAAAACTATTATGTTTGTAACCCAAATTTAGGCTCCATATGGTCTACTTCAACTTATATATAAGGGAGAATTATATTTTTAAGTAATTATAAATGATTAATCTGAAAAAGAGTTTAGTAAAAAAATGATGTCTTTATCAATAATTGATATTAATCTCATTTATTATAAATTAAACTGAAAATTAATGTTAATGTGTTTATTTAATATTTAATTTATTAAATTATTGAAATTAATAAGAAAGTATTAATTTATTTATTTATATAAAAACAAAAAATGTTTATAATAAAACTCATTGAAAATGATAGTTTTATGAATATTATGAGAATTAGCATTACTCACACTGTACATAATGTAATGAATCTAAATAAAAATATAACTATTAAATAATATGAAAATGATAATATAAAACATGATATGAATTTGGTTAAATTCTATTTCTATAATGGATGAACACTAATTTTTTATATTATTGAATAAAAAAAGTTGTAAATGTAAAAAATTATATATGATTCCCAAACGTAAAAAATGGACTTTATAAATAAAAAAAATATTATTTTTAATGATTTATTTTACATATAAATATATATATTTTACATATAATCTTTTAACATATATTTAGGACATTATTTTTTTATATTAATTTCAGAAAAGTGAGGTTTTTACAAAATTAGCCAATTTTTCAATATTCATGAGAAAATCAATTATTTTTTAAAAAATATAAAAATATAACTTGATGATAATTTTTTAAATTATTAATTCAAAATAATATTTTATTAAAATTTTTACTTTATAAAATTCACATGTTTAGTTTTATTATATGAAATAGATATTATAATGAAGTTTTTTATTATTGAAACATTCACTTTTTCTAATTTTTTTAATTTTTCTTACCACTCTCATATTTAAAAAATATTAAAATATTAGTTAATATATATGAAAATAATATATTATAATAATAATATTTTAAATTGGGTGAATATAATTTTGTATGGTAAATTGTATCATACCATAAAGATAAATTACATTAAAAAGAATAATTCTTTTTAATATTCAATATTTATTATATAAATATTACCATTTTAAAATGATTGATATCATATTATTTACAAGAGGATTGATTTTTTATATATTTTTCATCATAGTTATCATTTAATATGTCAAAACATGTTTGTATTTATTATGGTTTATGTTCAGTTTTATGTGTTAAACAAGTAATCAAATAAAACAATTATTTAAATGATATCATATATCATGTGGTTACATTCTAGACACACAATGAAATTACATCCCCAAATTTTTTAATTATTACATACTCGTGAATGTTGTTGAGGTTATTCATTACATATTTAACACTTAATATATAACATCAAGCATGACATTTTTCTTTAATCTCATTGTTTATTTCAAATTAGATGTGTTTTCCATAAAAAAATACATCTTTCATATAATAATATTTTCATGAATGTAAGCACCCTGATCATCTATTTTAAATAGAAAACATTTCCTAAAAGCATTTTAATCTCTATGATAATAAAACGTAATTAAATTTTATATTAAAAAAAACAATTATCATTAACTCTTATACTTATTAAACACCAATTCATTATGTCACACACTAGAAATAATTAACAAATAGTTAAACAACCCCAAAAAAATTTTGGATCAATTTTTCATTAAATCATGAATAAATTCTTCGGTAGTAAATAATATTAATCTCAATTTTCTAGAAATAAATAATCATTTTATTTCCTCAAATTCCAATATACATTAATACTAATAGTTTTATATACCTCAATCATGTGTTTCCCAATTGTTATATCTAGAAAATTACATTGTCATACAATCAAATTTTTATGTTATTTATTAAATTTAATATTTGATTCCGTACCATTAATGAAAAAATACTCAAGAAAAATCCATTGATATTGTACAAACTCTGCGAAAAAATTTATAATATACCACAATATCATCCATAAATATCCATTAAATATAAAAATGACAATTATTGTCAGTATTAAATTTATATTAGGATATTATCATCACTACCTTTCTAATAATAGAAAACAAACCTTTTCCTTCATAATAATAATATAATAAAATTATTTTCCATTTAAGTATTCTCCATTATATAGATTTTAGAAATAGTTGTTTTAGATACACAACTATGTAATATTAATTTCCACGATTCAATTTCAACCAAAATTTTAATAATTTTTTTTTGAGAATATTTAATATCCTATGATTTTAAAATAAAACTAATTTCAATGATTTAGGAAATAGAATATAAATCCTAAATGAAACATGAAATACTATTATATAATAATTCTCATTAAAAACTAATCATTAAATTTGTATTCATGAACTGTATTAACTAATTTATGAAATATATATAGTGGTCTAAATATATATAAATGAATTTGTAAATTCCATGTATTTATTAAGAATTGGATTTCTTCAAAAAAAAATTATTAATTGATGTGAATGAATAATAAAATTAATTTCAATAAATTTTTAAAAATTAATTCAATAAAATAAATATATTTATTTAAATAAGAATTTCAAAATTATCTTGTGGTGATATTTTTCGATTTTTTGGAAGTATTCTGTTTTTAATTAACAGGGGAAAATACTTATTTTTATTGAAAACTGTATTTTATTTTTTATTATTAATAATGTAAAACTTAATTTTATAATATTTTTACAATATATTTATTTCTTATTAATCTAAAATAATTAATTTATTATTTGGTTTAAAAATATATTATTTTATTTTGTATCATTATTTTTTATACTTCAAAGAGGCATTTTTCAAAAAACATCATTTCATCAAATTTTTCAACTTAATTTAAATTTAATTATTTCACTTATGTGATTTTAATTTTTTAATAAGGAATCCATAAATGGAATCATAAGGGACTAAGTTTTTAAATAGGCCCCTTTATTTTTTAGTCAATCAGAATAATAATCATAGAAAATTTTTCCCTCATCAATGGTAAATCAGGTAATAATAGTTTACAAATTATAAGATAAGGAATATAAATTACCCTAATATATTAGTTAATTTTATTTGTTCATTCCATTTCATCCATACACAACTATTATTACATTATATTTCTATTTATCTCCATTTTAATATTAATACGAGCTTTATAATATTTTATGTAAGGAAAACCAAACAATTTCACCTAAAGTTTTAAATAAAAATTTATTAGCATAGGGATAATTAGAGGGTATATTAAATTAAAAATATTAATATAAAATATATATGATTCAATATTACCCTGATAATTTTATTTTAATTTTTATTTTAGAATTAAGAATATTAAATGATTATATAACTATGAAGATATTGTTATTCCATTAATTAAAAATAGGAATAATTAAAAAAACTAAAATTAATATAATTTGAAATATTAATGTTATAAAGGAATATGAAATATTATTACAAATTTTTATTTGTTTATTATAATAGTTTATTAGAATTTAATATGGATTTTAGATATTACATATGTAAAAGTAAATGAATAGATTAAAAATTAACATGATTAATATTTTATGAAAATAATAGAAAATTTCTAAAACATATATGTTCATTAATGTGATTTGGATATGTATTCATAAAAAATTCATGGTCAAATTATTGTATTTTATTCCTCATATTGTAATCATCTTGACCCACAAAATTAAAAAAACCTTATTCACAATTAATGTGTAAAAAGTGTCGAATGAGGGTTAAAACCCAAAGACAACTATTAAAATGTTACAAAAATTTCAAAAAAATATATTAAATGAGAGTATATATAATCATAATAATATAAGATTCTTATATATTAAATATTGATCCCTTTGGACTTCACAACTAATTTATATTATTTAAATATCATAAAATATTATCAAAGTCCCCTACGAACTATTATAAAAGGAAACCAATTCTTCTCATTTATTATCAAATTAAAACCCAGATACTTCCACCAATTTATACCCATATACATTATTAAAATACATTCACATGGATAGACACCCTATATTTTGATTAATACCTATCTTATAGTTCTTATGGTGTTAGGAAAGGAGATTATCCAATGAAGAGGTATAGTAAATAATGACTTGTTCTAGTTTTGATTATTCAAACATTTACCACAAATATTATTTATCCATGGTAATTAATAAAACATGAATAATCCATATAAATAGTTTTTATTATATTTATGTCATAAAATATATACATATACTCTTCCATAAAATGGGAAACAAATTCACTGTTCTTATATATAGTGGACTACCACCTCATTAACTAATGAAATTCTATTTCTATCACGACATCTAAAATATTCATATAATGATTTAATTATTATTAATAAAATATATTTTGGAGATATTAATAATTATTTGATGATAATATATCATATATTTAAAATGAATACTAATTAATTGAAACATGGTAGCATCGTTTATACATATGTGTGGACTACCATGTTCACGAAGTGATGTGATTCACTTTTTTTCACTTTATCAAATAGGTGATTTATTTATGTCTATTTAAATAAATAATAAAGTATTTGAGAAACAAAAATCGAACTATAATTATAAAATAATACTTTCCTTATTTCCATATTTATCATTGAAAAATTGAAATGTTAATTATATGTATGTAAGACCTACTGACTCAATGTTTCTTATGCGGTTAATTTTCATAAACATATATAATTGTTGGATTTAATGTTATAATTGATTTATAAATTTGATCATTATTTAATTTCTATTATTATATATATTTTAGAATAATGAAAACACTGACTATAGTAATCATACAGATTCCATTTTGGACTTATGAATCGAATCACGTCAAATCACATAGTATGAACATATTTGGGAATATAGCAATTGTAAAAATGTAAAAGTGATTTTAATTAAACAATAAAAATTTAAATGGATCTCGATGAATATCTTATGTAACATATTTTACTCTTTTGGATTATAAAAAATTTATGTGATGAGTTAGACTATAAGGAAGGGTCTTTAATTTTCAAATCTTATTTTAATGATTCACGTAAAAATATTTTCCATCCATGTTCATATTTAAAAGATAATAGTTTTATATCTGTTTTTAATTAAAAATAATTATTAAAATTTTTTTTTATCTCTTTAAAAATTCATAAAATATATTTAAAAAATGAATCTTTTTAAATAATAATTTAACATTATTATAGAAGGAAAAATGATTGTTTAATTTTAATGATTCAATAAACAAATATTCATCCAGCCAATGTAACTATATCTATATGTTTGTATTAATCTATAAGAGAACACTTTTAATTAAATGAAAAAGTATATTTTTCTTTTTATGGGTATTTTAGTTTTGAAATTTGTCTTTTTAAAATAAAAGTGTATTTTGATATACCAATGTGTATTTCATATAGGTTTACAATATTTTTTAAGGGTTTTATGTTGAAAAAGTTAAATCTTAAGATGATTTATTTTTGTTATAGTCTATTTAATTTTTTATTATATCAAGTATGGCTGAAATAGAATATAAAATGTGTTTATCCACATTAGAACTCAATATAGGATAGGTTGATCCTTGTTATAACTGAAGATATAATTGGTTGGGCTTCATTATTTCCCAAAATATGATTGATTGAACCCCATTATAGCTAAATATATGATATGTGAGTACCATTATAGATTTACAAAGCATTGAGTACTGATTATATTTTTATATAATTATATGGGATATTTATTGTATGGTTATTCCAATTGTATGAGTTCTTTTAAGGGTTATGTCAGTGATCTATGATTATGATGTACCAATAATGCTGCATGACTATTCTAATATATCTTATTATTTATATAGAAACAAATTATTGTAATATTGTATGATAATTTATCATTTAAAAAAATGTGATTTCATTTCATAGTAAAATGTTATGTTTTAATGAAAAAGGTTTTCATGATATTTCATTTTTCACTAGACTAACTATTTTATTCTTTTTATGTCCCTTAATGATAATTTTCTGCCTATATGAAATATAGAAAAGTCACAATGTTTTAAAGATGAATAGGGACAATTATAGGGTCCAGTGGTAAATTTTGAATTTGTTTAATGAAAATAAATCATGATTTATTTTCAATGTTTTATATTATGTGAAAAAATGGATACTGGTGAGATGTTTCGACATGGTATTATTAGGTGTTATTATGAACAAGTTAAGACCATATTCCCTAAAAAGATACACCTAAACATTCTTCATATTACGAGAATGAGTTTCATTCGTAAAATAAAACATTATGTAATATATAATGAAATTTCAATACTATCGATTGTAGAGGTCATTTTATAAAATATTAGAGGTTAGGATGCAATTTGTGGTTAAGAAAAAATACTCTATAATAACATATACTTGTATGTTAGGATGAGTTATTGAAATTTTAGATAAATCTAAAATGTTTATGATAACATGGTAATGAATATCTTATTTTCTATCATCCTGATATAATATAATATGATGATTTTAACAATATAATCCCACTAAATTTTTTTATTTTAGAAAAAGGATAGATCTAGCATGGAACAAAATAACAATAGATGAGAAGGATGATACATTGTTTTTCTAAATGGGCAGCCGAATTGAATGGGATATATAATGGAAACTCATTTTTTTATTTGTAACTAATTATAACACGTCTTGATTAATTATTTGAACGTAGAGGATTTTTCAAATACATAAAATATGGATATTTTATTATATGTGGATACTTAGATAATGAAGACCATAAAGGTAAAAATATTCAATGAACTATGTGTCCATAATATTGGAAGAAACAGCTAGGAATATATCTTAAGAAAACATGGAGATTTTTGTATGAATTAATAGAGGGAATAAGTTAATAATATTCCATGAAAAATGGCATTTCTAGTTAAAAAAATTAATGGGAATATAATTATTCCCATGGTATCAATTGAATGATTCATATGTTTTAAATATGGAAATTATGAAAATTGGTGTCCTAGATAATAATCTCAAGAATGAGATCCAAAAGAACAAATGTCGAATAGTGGCTAATTCCATTACACTTGAAGATGAGGTAACTGAAATTGACATATGAATGTTACTTATTAAATTTTGGATTATGTGTTTATTTTTTTTAAACATAGGAAGTTATTTATATTATTAATGGAAGGACGTATCAAGTAATAAGATGTAGGATCATTTATATATGGATTATGAACCACATTTAATAGTTAAGGTGTCTATATATAGGGATTAAAATTTTATGATATAGTGGAATATTAATGATTGATAATACGTGAAAATTATTATACAACCAATATTGAGGTTTTAATTTATATGAGTAGTTTCTGTGACAATTATTAATATTTTTGTAAGTTTATGAGGTATATGTGAAACATATGTTTATCATGTAAAAATGCTTTGAATGGGTGAATTACTTTTAATTTTATGAAATTATGCTTAAATATATTTGTATCTTTTTGTTTATATATGAATCATCATTATTAGGTTTATTTTTTGATTTTTATTGGAATTTTGTTGATATAATTTTAGTAAAAGTATAACCTATAATTTCAGAGATAACCAGTCATATCCATAAAGCCAACAAGGATTAAACCCAAAATCAACGGTAGGAAATGGTGAATTTATATATAGTAACCTACATGATGTACTAGTTAGTATGAAATTTTTTTTCATTACATAAGTGTTTTGATAGATAAATGTCTTGTTTATTTTCAGAACCTTATTTAAACTGAATATATATCATTTTTTACATTTGGATTAATGTTCGATTATATTTTTGGAACATATATTTTTTTCATCAGGATTTATAGTTTTTAGTTCATTTATCAAAATTATTATCATATTTTATAGTTTATATTATTAGGGTATAATTTTTTTTTGGCATAAGACATTAATTGTTGATGTTATTTAGAGTTAAATTTTAAAGTTACCAAAGAAGAATATTAGACAACGACATTCAATTATTTGGAGTTCAATATTAATTTGTAATATATAGATAATTTTTATGAATATTTATTGGTATAATGATTTTATTTGGACATTAAGTATTACTTCTAAATTTTCAAGATTAATGTATTATTTCTCAATATATAGGCATATCCTAATCTAGAAAAACCATACATTTTTTATAAACATTTAATTCTTGGTAAATGGCTATTGATAGGATGAATATATATTTTGATCCTTTTATTGTAATTAGTGTTGAGTCAATAAGGTTTTCCTTATGAATCTTCCATTCTTTCATATATGGGGGAGATTGATAAGTCGTCAAGGGTTCCTTATGAATTGATCATTCCTCTTGTTTTGAAAATCACAAACACCTTCTCTTAAGGGAAATTTCATTTTAGCCTCTTTTTTACTTCTATATAGAAAATTTCCTTCCTCAAGGAAATTAACCCTTGCATAGATTTCATTATTCATATCATAATATTTTCTAAGTATAAAAGTCCGATTAAAGTCCAAAACCTCAGAATCTTATAATACATAGGTGTGAGGTATTCGGTTTAAGACTCCAAATTCCTATTATGAAATTTTATGACATTCTACTCCTAATTCCCTGTTATGAACTTTTATAAAGTTCAACGTTGAATTCTGATTACGAACTTATATAAAGTTTTATCTATGAATTCTGGTGATGAATTCTGATTACGAATTCTCATTACGAATTCTGATGATGAATTATGATTACGAATTCTCATTACAAATTATAATGAAGAATTCTGAATACATATTCTGATTATGAATTCTGATGATGAATTCGAATTAAAAATTCTCATTAAGAATTCTAATGATCAATTCTGATTATGAATTCTCAATATGAATTCTGATGATGAATTCTGATTACGAATTCTCATTATGAATTATGATGAAGAATTCAGATTACGATCTTTGTATGTTCTGACTCCGAGTTCTCTAAATTCAGACTCCGAACTCTAATGAGTTCTGACTCTGAATTCTTATGAACTAAGACTCCGAACATTGTAAGTTCTGGTTCCAAATTCTAGTGAAATTAGAATCTGAATTTCCTAGAAATTCATACTCTGGTTTTGTAGAGAATTTAGGTTTTGAATTCATACAAAATAGATTTTGAATATTCTTAGGACTATAGACTCTGAATTAATTTTTACCTACCCTTCTGAACATTAACTTTTTCCATTCCGAACATTCATTTACCTTCATTACGAATATCAGTTTTGTTATGCTTACACTTTCTTCATTTCAAAATGATGGCATGCTTCCAGTTATTGATTAACCGTTGTTTGAGTGACACGTGTATAGGTCCCTCCAAATTTCCTGGTTGAATATGACCATTGGAGGAGGCATCCGACTATTGGAGCTACGCATATAAATAAGAGATTATTTGATGAGCTCCATAACATTGCTTTGAAAACTATGCCTACATACATTAGAAGTGATTTTTAGAGAGAGAGGCATTTATCAACTCTCAAGCTTCATGCAAAAAGATTGAACAACTTGTTCAAACTTTTCCTTGTGCAGATTTGATTCATGAAACTCTGATTGTTTGTTTGTACAATCGAGGGATTCTGTGGATAGGAAGACAGAGGTTCCAACACCTAGAAGTTGAGGGATTCCTTGCTGAGGAAGACAGAGGTGTCGATTATTTGATAATAGAGGGCATGCGGGGATAACAAGATAGACTCTGATCTTCGTATCAAGTTCTTACCCTGGAGTGGGAAAGACAGAATTTCTTGAATGTATAATTAAAGGGACATTTATCCTAGTTTGTTGGATAGCCTTCACTTTGGGTTAAAAGGAATTCTATTTTTACTTGTTTTAGTTACAATTTTTTCTACTAAATTTTTTATTGGTAAGGAAAGTATAACTATCCTATACTTCCTTACTCCTGTAATCTGATATAGTTATATTCTATATGCCTTGAGGTAGGATTTTCATCATTGTAAAATTTTGATAAGTTTCATTTCCAAAACAATTTTTCCGGAATCAAGTAAGTCTTTCGAGCTTAGAGGTGTTGTGAATTTTGGTGATAAAAATTTCCTAACGGAATTTTTAAAGTATATAATTCACCCCCCTCTTGTATTTGTATTTCATTTTACTTATTCAATCCTACTTTCAGAATTATAGATTATATCATACTCTATCATACCATACTAACAATTAGATCAACCATTATATGATTATCTTAGTTCTTCAGGCATGAAAAATTCATTTTCAGTAATCATTTTTAAGAGTAATAGATGTGTTTCTTGAGGAACTTTTTAATGTTTGAAATTTATTTTTGACAAGTATATTTCCTTATTTTTGTATTATAGACCGCAATATTAATCACTATATTTATTTATAGGAACATTGAAGAAATATTTTTTTCTTATTTCCTTTTTTGATAAATTGGTGGTCTTTTCCACACATCATCATATTGTGGTTTTATTGTCATTAATTATCTAATGGTAATTCAGTTTCGTGGGATCAATGGTCTCAAAAACACTCCATCATCATTCAAAATTATGTAATTTCCCATGACAATATATTCACATCCAACTAATTTTCTTCCTATATGTAAACCCTGTTTTATATTATTTAAGATGGTCTTCTTACTTCCCATTCTCTCTTATTAGGATGATTTTTTTAAAAAAATTAATGATTTCGGATATGAAAGTTGATATTTTATAATAAAATACATTAGATTATGGATATAAATCATAAATTAATGAGTATTGAATTTATCAAATCATGGTAATGTAATATAACAATATTTTAAAAGAAGTGTATGTTTGATAGTGTACATGATAAACAACATTGGGTCTTAATAAACCATAAAACATTTTTATACAATACGACTGTACTAAACTAGATATTTAATTTGCAGGTATGAATAGGGTTAATTAAATTATGAAATATAGATATTTTTTATAATCAATATACATTTATTTATGGAATCATATGAAATAAGAAATCATTTTTTAGTAAAGCCATTTTATTCATTACAGATATGAATTCATCAAAAATTGTTTTCATTTATATTTTCGAGTGAATAATATTATAAATTTTTAAAATATAAGACTTTTTTCTATTAATTAAATATAATTTCTCAAATAATCATATCATAATTATCATTTGGGAAAATAATATATTTTTCTGAAATGTTTTATTTTTCAATAAATACTTGAAATTACTGAATTTTGTTAAATTTTTTGTATTTTGTCATATTGTTAGAAATGTAAAATTCTAGTTCAAATAATTATTTACAATTAATTTGTTAATGGTGATTTTAAATAACCAAAATATGACTTTTGAAATGAAATTTATGCGTTAATATATTATAAAAATATTTCTTCATTAAAAGGTGAATTTTTATGAAAAACAAATTTTCATCTTTTTTATTCTATTTAATTTTATATTAAATTATATCCCTTATGTGATTTTAATTTTGAAAAAAGTATTCCATATTTGAAATCATAATTCCAAAAAAAATTAATAGTCACATTTTTTAGTCAATATGAATATTAATCGTAGTAATTTTGTTACCACGGTAAAGGGTAAATCCAATAATTAAGGATTAAAAATTATATAATAAGGACAAAAAATGATTGTATTATTTGAATGAATTTAATTGGATGCATCTCATTCCATAACAATATTCCAGGATTCTATTATATTTACTTTTATATATTTGAATGTGAATATGATCTTTATAGTATTTTATGTAATGAAAGGTGAAAAATGTCACACTATTGTTTTGAATAAATATAATATTACTATCCTATAGATAATAAAACTATATATATAATTATATATATAATTATATATATATATATATTTAAAATTTTACTTATTTATTTTTATCAATATAATTAATTTTTAATTTGTAGTAACGAAAAAATAATTACCTTAAGTGCTTGAACTAAACTCTCTCACAAGTTTTTCAATTAATGGAAAAATAAAAAAATGATATTAAATATACTAAAAGTAATAAAATTAGAAATAATTATTTTTATTAAAAATTAATATAGATGAATATAATTTGTTAGGAACCGATTAAAATATTTTATTCTAATTAATTTTTTTATTTATTTTATAAATGTAAATATAAATAAACAATTCAAAAATTGACATTATTTATATTTTATAAAAATAATATAAAATTACTAAAAATACAATCATTGGACATGTGATTAGGAAATGATTAAAAATTTAAACAATATACAATTTATGGTATTCATTTCATTTTTATAAATTATATTAACTCTCATTGAGTAAAACACTATGTAGTCATAATTAATGTATAAATGGTTAATGGGGGGTTAAAACCAAAAGACCAGTGCATGAATGAGATTTTAAATTCAGAAGATATAATTTTTTGAGATTATACATAGAAATAGTAATCTTATATTAAAATATTATAATTTTTTTTTGGATAAAATTATTTTATATTAATTTCACGTTTTAGGAAATCCCAAATGTGCCCCTTTCTAGTCTTATAAAAGGGTAAAACTTATTTCTCATTTAATAAAAAATAAAAACCCAGTTCATTTCTAAATATTAGTGTGAATAAATTAATAATATCCCAAGATGCTTTATACTGGAATTATTTTAGGTCAAAATACCAATATAACAATTTATATTGATTTAAAAAAGGTGACTTTTTCATATAAGAGTTATAGTTTTCAATCGAAGGGTTTAGTTTTGTTTCTACATACACCAACATAAAATATTATTCAAAAAGGATAACATAATAAAAAAATAATCATCCATGTAATGAGATGACGTTATGACGATGTAATGACAAATATTCATTCCCTCTTCTATCAACTGTGATGAGACCCCATTATTATTGTCTACAAATGAAAACCGCATTGCGGGCCAAAGTAAGTTTTCTCCACAACTGCCTTTCATGGATGGTTATACTGGTACACAAAAATTTTTATATATGAAATAGATGAAATATTTATAATTATTAAAATATAATATATCATATATTTTTTTATCATTTCAATCACTTACAAATGTTAATGTATTTCATGCATATATGTGGACTACCTTCTTCACAAAGCGTTGTGATTAGTTTTCCATGAAAACATAATGTTGATGATGTATATATGTATATTAAAATAGGTAAAAAAATTATGTTATTATAATTCTTAAAAAAATATTTACCTTCTTTCCATAATGATCATTGAAAAATAGAAACCTTGCACATTCATACAAACGGCCTACCTTTTTAAGGATAATAAGATAGTTAATATTTCATAATATATAATGGATGGGTTTAAAGTTATAAAATATATATAAAAATTATAATTATTTATTGATTGTTATTATGAAGATGATATGGTAGTAATATATATTACTATTTTCAACTTACCGAAGTCATTGTAGACTTATGAATTGAAAATTATTAAATCCTCATACATGAACATAATTTAGTATGTTACTGTTAAAACATGAAAATTTAGTAAAATAAAAGTAATTATAGAAATGTAAATCGTTCCCCATAATGAAAAAAATTATTATAATTTTTTTTATTTAGGATGATAAAGAACATATGTGATGTTTCATAATCATGGTAAGAGTCTTTATATTTAGAATATCATTTTAATGGTTCCCTTAAACCATGTTTTCTTCATCTTCTATAATAATAATTATTTTTAATTTATATTTTATATTAGATGAACATTATTGACTAATAATTGAATTTTTTTGTCTCCTTTGACTCTATATCAGTGTTTTTTAGATCAAAATTTGTGATAGATATTTTTTACATACTTACAGAAGAAAAAAGGTACCATTTTCACATATACAAGGAAAAATACCTTATCCCTGACATAATAATAATTTTATATTTGGATTATTTTATAATATTATCATGATTAAGTCAAAAAATATAATATTTCCATTTTTGTGAATTTTTTATTGAATATTAGTATTTATGGAAATAGATATTTTGATATATTAAAGAGTTGTATAAGAGATTAATAGAATTTCAAAGGGTATTATGATGAAAAGAAGAAGGTTTATTTTTTTGTGATATAGTCCATGTAAACTGTAATGATAATATTTTATCCCAATATAACATATATTATGTCTTCAGAACAATTATAGTTCATGTTATGCTGGTTTTATCTACACTATTTATCAATATATTATGGGTGGTCCCCATTATAGAAATCCAATGCATTTTATATTGATTATATTCCATTAGTAATTATGATAGACTCCAACCACATGGTTATTGAATTTGTAAGGGTTATTTTTAGAATTATTTAATAGTATTATTATTCATTTGTTCCAGGATACATACAATATTTTCTTTGCTATCTATTTTTGTCATAGAAATTTTTTACATTTAAATCATATTATAATTGATATTTTTAAAAGAAATGTGATTCATTTTTTAGAAGAAAATTAAAATTTTCAGATTTTTTTCAAGATTTTCCTTAGAATAACCATTTTATTCTCTTTATGTCACTTAGAGAGCATTTTGTGATCCTCCAGAACATTAAAGTGTTATTTTATAGGGAATTAATAATGACTAGTGATAAATATGGGGTCAATAAGAATAATATGATGATGTGCCATAAAATAAAATCATTCTTCATTTTAATTTTTTTTAATTATGAGAATCACGGGAACATACAATAAGTTTCCAATTGGTAAAATAAGGTTTTGTTTTTAATGATTGAATACATAACTATCTAAAAATCTAAACCAGAACACATCATTAAATTTAAGAGAATTAACTATTGACTTAATTCTATAGGTTATGTTATGATTATGGTTGGGTACTTACATTATATATGGACATTAATATTAAAACATTAATATCATCACTTCTTCCACAATTACACGCTGACATAATCCATTTATAATTTAGTTCAATAATATTCTAATTTTATTTGGTTCCCATATACAATTTTCCTAAATCAAATTTTTTTTCCCTAAATTACAATGAACTTTTTCACTATATTTTAACTATAAAACACCATTTAATTTATGATATCAACATCAAAAAGACTAATTATCCATACAATCAATTTTTATTTAATATGAACCATAAAACATGAATGTATGAAATTTAAATTATGTTATCTATAATTAGTTCAAATTAGGTTTTATAACCTAAATATTTCAAAATCCAACAGATCAGTACCTACTGAGAATACAAAATAACAAATGAATATCTTCTAGGAGATACAAACTAGGTGTGATATTTGGCCTCATTCACATGAAATTGGTGATTATTGGGTTAATACCAAACACTCACATTAAATAGTTATTATGCTTGGGTAAATTATTTCATGATTCTTCATCCACATGAAGAATTTTAACTGTAATGTCATTTCAAGGAAAATCATATATTCAATAATTCCTCAAAATTTATAAAGCTAAAATTAATATATACTCTCATCCCCAAGAATAATCCATATACATATATGTTATTATATTTATGTCCTCAACTATATCCCTAAAATATTCCCTAAAATTTGAAAAAAATTCACTGTTCTTATATATGGTGGACCACCGCCTAATGAACAGATGAAACTCAATTTCCATCACAACAACACACATATTATTATAATGATAAAATTATTATTAATATATTATATTCAGGAGATATTTATAATTATTGGATGATAATTTATCATATATTTACCTGAATATTATTTCACTGAAAAATGGTGACAATGTTTATACATATGTGTGGACTACCAAGTCCATGAAGTGATGTGATTAATTTTTCATCACCATATAAATTGGGTGATTTATTAAATTATATTTAAATAAATAATAATGTATTTAAGAATAAAATAACAATAGAATGATAAAATAATACTTTCCTTAATTCCATATTTATCATTCAAAAATTGAAGTGTTAATCTTATATTTGTAAGACCTAATGCCTCAATGATTTATATATAGTTAATTTTTAATAACCATATATAATGGTTGTATTTAAAAATATAATTGATTTAATAAAGTGATAAATATTTAATTTCTAATATTCTACATATTTTTGAATAATGAAAACTTTGACTATAGTAATCATATAGATTCCATTTTTGACTTATGAACCGAATGTTGTCAAATCACACAGTATGAACATAAATGGATATTTAAATATTATAAAAATTTAATAGTGAATTTTATGGAATAATAAACCTGAAAATGGATCTCAATAAAAAAAATAAGAAACATATATTTACTAATTCGATTATAAAAATCGTGTGTGACGACTTGGACTCTAAGAAAGGGTCTTTCATTTTCAAATCATATTTTATTGTTTCACGTAAAAATATTTTTCTTCCATGTTCATATTTAAAAAATAATTGTTTTATGTATATTTTTATATAAAAAAAATTATTTTAAAACTACATTTTTATATCTCTTTAGAAATTCATCAATGTTTTTAAAAAGGAAACTTTTTAAAAAATATTTTCACAATCTTATAGAAGAAAAAAGAATGATAAATTTTAATTTTTTAAGAAACAAAAATTATTCCAAACATCATAACAATATCTAGATGTGGGGATTAATTTATAAAATTTCACTATTTATTCAAAGAAAAAGTACATTTTCTTTTTATGGGTATTTTGGTTTTGATAATAGGGTTATTAAAATAAAAGGGTATTTTGATATACCAATGTGTTTTCCATATAGAATTAGTCGATTTTGAAGGGATTTATGTTAAAAAGGTGGAATCATAAGATGAATTATTTTTGATATAGTCTACGTAAATTTTTATGATAGTAGGTGTTCCTGAAATATCATATAAAATGGGTTTATCACCATAGTGCTCAATATAAGACAGATTGATCCTAATTATAGCTGAAGATATAATGGGTTGGGCTTCATTATTTGTAAAAATATAATTTATTTAACCACATTATATCTCAAGATATGATATATGAGTACCATTATAGATTTCCAATGTATTAGGTAATGATTAAATTTTTATATAATTATATTGGATATTTTTTGTAAGAATATTCAAATTGTATGAGTTCTTGTAAGGATTATGTCAATGTTCTATGAATATGTTGTACCAATGAAGCTGCATGACTATTCTAGTATTGATTATTATTTTTTATGGAAACAAATTATTTTAATATGTGAAGATAAATAATATTTTAAAAAATATTACTAATTCCATATCGTGGTAAAATGTTATGTTTTAAAGATAAATGTTATCTTGAAATTTCATGTTTTCACTGGACTAAATATTTTATTATTTTAATGTCCCTTATTGATAATTTTTTTCATATCTAGAACTCAAAAAAATCACAACAGTTTAAAGAAGATTAGGGACAATGATAGGGTCAACTGGTAAATTTTGAAGTTGTATGATGAAAATATATTATGATTTATTTAAAATGTAGTTTATTTTGTGTAAAATGTATACTTTTTAGAAGTGTTGACATGGTAATAATGGGTTTTATTATGTACAGTTTATGACAATATTCCATAAAAATATAAAGATAAATATTATTCAAATTACCACACTGAGTATCCTTCCTAAAATAAAATATTATGTAATGTATAAGGAATTTTCATTAGTATATATTATAGAAGTCATTTTATAAAAAATTAGAGATTTGGATGTAATTTGTGATTAAGAAAAAAATCATCTATAATAACAACTAATTGTATATTAGTTTGAGTTATAGAAAAGTTGGATAAATCTAAAAATTTTATGATAACATGGTTAAGAATATCATAGTGTTTATCCACCTAATATAATATAATATGATGATTTTGACAATATAATCCCATTAACCTTTTCAGTTTTAGTAAATGGATAGATCTGGCATGAACCAAATTAACAATATAAGATATGGATGATATTTTTGTTGTCTAAATGGGAAACCTAAAGGAATGTGAGATATAGTGAATATTCATGTTGTTATTCCTAACTGCCTATAACATGATTTGATTAATTCATTGAACATAGATAATTTTTAAAATACATAAAATAAGGGATAATTTATGATATGTGGATGTTTAGATAATAAAGACCCCAAAGGTAAAAATATTCAATGAGCTATGTGTTTAAAATATAGGAAGAAACAACTAATAGTATATCTTTAAAAAAATTGGGATTTTTTATGATTTAATAGAGGGAATACGGTAATAATATTCCATGTAAAAATGGAGTTTCCAATTAAAACAATGAAGGGGAATAAAATTCTTCCCATGGTATCAATTAAATGATTCATATATCAGGAATATAGGAATTATGAAAAATGGTGTCCTAGATTGGAAGCATAAGAATGAGATCCAAAAGGCCAAATGTCCAAAAGTGGCTAATTCCATTATAGTGGAAGATGAGGGAACTGAAAGTGACATATGAATGTTATTTATTATATCATGTATTATGTGTTTATGTTTTAAAACATAGGATGTTATTAATATTTTTAATGGAAGGAAGTATCGGGGAATAAGATAAAGGATCATTATTAAATGGATTATGAATAAAATTGAATGATTAGGGTGTCTATATATAGGGATTAAAAATCTCATGATGTAGTAGAATATTTACGATTGATAATACGTTAAAAGTATTATACATCAATTTTTGAGGTTTTATGGGATATGAGTACTTTAAGTGACATTTATTGAGTTTTTTATAGATTTTTTATTTATATATGGCCCTTATGTTTTTTATTTGAAAATTGTTCCAATTGAATAATTCCTTTGAAATTTATGAACATATGTTTAAATATATTTGTAACAATTAGTTTAAATATGAATCTTGATTATTAGTGTTATATTTTGGATTCTTTATTGGAATTATGTTGATATAATTTTAGTAAAAGTATAAACTATAATTTGGGATATAACCAGTCAAATACATAAAGTCCATTGGGATTAAATGTAGAATCAATGGTAGGAAATTTATAATTTATATTAACTCCCATACATGATGTACTACTTAGTATGATATTTTTTTCATTATATAAATTTTTTGACAGATAAATTTCAAGTTTATTTTTGGAACCTTATTTAAACCAAATATTTTTAATTTTTTACATTTGGATTCATATTTGAATTATATTTTAGACACATATATTGTATTAATTGTGATTTATAGTTAAATAGTTAATTTATCAAAATCATTATCATGTATTATTGTTTATATTATTAGGGTATAAAAAAGTTTGGCTTGGGACATTAAAAGTTGATGTTATTTGGAGGTAATTTATAATATTACCACATAATAATATAAGATAACTACATTTTAATTTTTTTAATTAAATATTAGTTTGGAATATACAGATACTTTTTATGAATAGTTATTAGGTTAATGATTTTATTGGAACATTAGGTATTAATACTACATTTTCATTATTAATGTATTATTTCTTAATATGTAGGTATATTCAAATCGGGAAATATCATACCTTTTACTAAGAATTTATCTTTTTATAAATGTCTAATGATAGGATGGATATATATTTTTATCTTTTTTTTAATTATTTAATCCATTAGAAGTTTATATTATTGTTTCAGGCATGAAAAATTCATTTTAAATACTCATCATTAAGAGTTAAAGATGTGTTTTTGGAGGATATTTTTAATGTTTGAAATTATTTTTGACAAGTATATTTCCTTTTTTTTTCATATTCTGGATTTTAATATTAATCCCCATATTTTGTTATAGGATCTTCGAACAAATATTTTAACTTATTTCATTTTTATGATGAATTGTTGGTCTTTTACACACATCACCAGATTATGGTTTTATGGTCATTAATTTTCTAAAGGACATTCACTTTCTTGTGATCAATGATCTCTACAACACTCCATCATAATTAGAAATTATGTTTTTCCTCATGTATATATGTTCACATATAACTAAATTTTTCTTAAATGTAAAACAGTTTTATGTTATTTATGGTGATCTTCGTACTTCCCATTATCTATTATAAGGATGAATTTGTTTAAAAAAATTAATAATTTTTGATCTCATGTTTTATATTTCAAAATAAAAGTCCTTAGATTGTTGATATAAATTATGCATTACTGATTATTCAATTTATCAAAGAATGGAAATGTAATCCCCCAATATTTTAAAAGAATAGTATGTTATATAGAGTACGTGATACACAACATTGAGTCTTAATGATCCAAAAAATATTATTATTTAAATACAATTGTGCAAACCTAGAAATTAAAATATTTGGTATGAATAGGATTAATTAAATTATGAAATATACACATATTTAATAATAAATACAAATATTTTTGTTAAATCATAGGAAATATAAATTCAATTTTTAGGTAAGTCATTTTATTCTATGTTTTTCAATAAAAATGGTTAGTATTTATATTTGTGTCTGAATAATAATATAAATTTCTATAATATATAATTTTTTTCGATAAAATAAATATTATTTCTCTTATATTTATATCATAATTAACATTTGGTGAAATTATTATATTTTTCTGAAATGTTTTATTTTTCAATAAATAGTTAATATTTCTGATTTTTATTAAATATTTTGTATTCTATTAGATTGTTAAAAATGTAAAATTATAGTTCATATTATTTTTAGGATTAATTAGTTTATCATGATTTTAAATAATCCAAATATGGATTTTGAAATGGAATTTTATACATCAATATAGTATAATAATATTTCTTAATTAAAAAGGGCATTTTAATGAAAATATTTATTTTTATATTTTTTATTCTACTTAATTTAATGTTAAATTCTATCACTTATGTGATCTTAATTTTGAAAAAATGTATTCCATATTTGAAATAACAATTGCAATGAAAATTAATAGGTAAATTTCGTAGTCAATATGAATATTAATAATACTAATTTTATTACCATGGTAAAGGGTAAATCCATTAATTAAGGATTAGAAATTATATCATAAGGACAAAAAAAGATTGTAGTATTTGAATTAATTTAATTGGATGCATCTCTTCACATAAAAATATTACATGAATTTGTTATAAGTCCCTTCTCTCTATTTGAATGTGAATATGACCTATATAATATATTCTGTAATGAAAGGTGAAAAATGCCACACTCTTGTTTTGAATAAATATAATATTACTGTCCTATGGATAATTACAGTATATATATAATTATATATATTAATATTAAATGATAATTATGTATATTTATCAATGTAATTTATTTTAAATTTGTAGTAGTGAAAAAAGAACTACGATAAGTAGTTGAAATACACTAATTGAGTAATTTATCAATTAATGGAAAAACAAAAAATTGATATTAAAAATCCGAAAAGTAATAAAATTTCACTACTAAAAATGTGGGTTTTACCAACGGTTCTTTACCAAGGGTTTGCTTAAACCATTGGTAAAAAAGGTTTAGGGAACCCTTTTGTAACGGTTCACTAGAACTGTTGGGAAAGGGTACCCCTTTGCCAACAGTTTCATAAAACCGTTGGCAAAGGGGTTTTTAAGTTACCCTTTCCCAACGGTTTTATGAAATCGTTGGGAAAGGGTACCCCTTTTCCAATGGTCTTTAAAAACCATTGGTAAATCTTTTCCCCAAATACAATCAGGCCGATCCTCTCCCCCATTCACGACAGAACCCTAAAATCAATTTGGCGCTCTGTTTCTCTCGTGAACTCCCCCATCCGAATAGGTGAAAAACCATATGAAACATCTAAAATCAGGTATTTTATTTTTTACACACATATTCTACCTTGTTTTTATTGTTATTGATCTAATATTTTATTTTTTTGTTTGGATATTGATGTGATTTCACAGTGAAAAATTGGGAAATGAATGAATATTCTGTTAATTAATTAGTTTCTCATGGTATATCATTTGTAATATAATGTACATGCTAAATAAAGGGGTAATGTAATAAAATACCTTGAATAAATTGTGTAAGTTTGGGTATGTTTCTTTTATGAGAGGTTTTTTATTGTGTTTCATTTTATGTTGTAGGCTGTTGTATGGTGATTGAGGTGACCAGTTGGGCTTTGTGATATGTGGGGTTGTAATGTTATGGTTAGTGGGCATGGATGTGACATGTGATGTTGTGTGATAGTGATGATGTGTTGTGGTGTTGTGCCATGTGGAGTTGTTGTGTGATGAGGTTGTGGTGTATGATGTGATGAGGTGGATTTGGTTGTGCGGTGGTTTTTGATGTGAAATATTTTTGTTGTGATATGTGGTTGTTTTGGTGAGATGGTTGGCCGATGTAACATGGAGACGATGGTTATTGTGAGATGGTGAGTTGTTGTGTGGTGTTTTTATTAGTTTCCTGGTAATCTATTGAATAAATTATGCTATTAAAACAAAAAAACAAGATAGTAAATAAATGAGATGGGATAGAAATGGATGTGTGGTAATTGGATTTAATTAATTTAACATTAAATGAATGAACAATGTAAGTGTGAAGGAAGTGGCTTATAAATGAAAGTGGAAAATGCTATGTGTCTTCTGTGGTGGTGGTGTAGTGTGTTACATAAAGTGGTGAAAGAGGTTGTAATGGTTTATGTGTTTTATGGTAGTAGTGATGTGTGGTATTATGTAGTTTATGTGAACCCATAGGTTGGGTATTTTGTGCTATCTATATATCATGTATTTTATGTTATTTCTACACATTCCCAACCAGATTTGGATTAACATACCAACGATCAGAGGTTTTGAGTTATGGGTATTTTTTCTAATATCTAGGATGGTGGTTATATGGTTGGAAAGCTACCATGTCTTCCCTACTCTTCCTTCATAAGTGATTGACCATGTGTTTTAGGAATGATCCGATGTGATTGTCCATGTGTCTTTAGGTGAGATGTACTATGATTTCCCTAGTGTTTTCAGGTGAGGTGCGATGTGATAAGGCTAAATTACCAATGAATCCCCCTATTCCCTCATATATTTAGTTTTTTGGGTTACACATTAGTACCCTTTTTCTAACTAATTACATATTTGTTTTCAAAAGAAGGAAATGAATCCAATTGAAGAGAGATGAAGGAAAAAAATAATGGAAAACAATCGTCAAATGATGGAGTTGGGAATTCCATCATTAGTTCCTGTAGTTAGAACATTATTTCAAATTGATATATTTAAAGAATATATAAGGTCATGTGATTATTTTTTTTGTAAAAATATTTGTAGGATCCACCTATACGTCAACAGTTATTGGACGAGGAGCCTAGTACTCGTCCTAATACTCAGGCCGGTGTTACGAGGAGGGTTCGTACTATAGGTGGACGAGCAGCTGCGCATACCCGACTAGACCCTGCCCCTCCCACTGACATGTCTTCCTTCCCACATTCTGATCCCTGTGTGTCATTAGGGACACACTGGATATTTAGTCCTCCCATGTTTTCGCTACCATCTGTATCTTCTGACCCATCATTTTCACATCCCATGATAACTCCCACTCCCCAGTCAGAAACCAGTCAAACAGCTATTCCATATTCTTTTCCTTCTACTTCTATCTCTCCGGGCTTCTATATTCCATCGTCTTAAACTCTTGTTCCACCACAGGGTGTTCGATCAGTTTCTGTGGATCCAGCGGTGCTCAGTGATCAGACCGACACAGGTATATTTATAGAACCCTAACACATTTTTATAGCAATATTTATTTTCATTATAACATGATTTGATAAAATATTTGTTTTTCTGTAATGATGGATACATCTACTAATAGGAGGTGTGGGCAGGGGCTTACATGCATGCGTTCGGTTTGGAACCTCCACACATAGGTTATGGTGGATTATAATGAAGACAACCAAATCGATGAAAATACAGGGCAGCAATGCCGTAGTTTTTAGGGACGCGTGCCAAATGCTCCCACATCATTCGCATAATCCCAATAACGTAGAGGCATTTTCCACATGACGTGAAAGATAGATCTTGGGAATAGATATGGGTAAAAAAATATATTCTATTTAATGCCATGAATTATTTTTGTATTTATATGAATTAATATTTTGATTTCATCTTTGATTGAATTTTACCGATGGTGAGGGTGCACGATCAGAACGTCTAAAGGATTTAGGCAAGCTTTGGAGAACCTAAAATCATGAGTTGTATATTTGCTGGGTTGCTATAGTTGGAACTAAGTTAGAGGCGGTAGTAGTGGAGGATTATTGTCTTATAGAGCTGTATCGTCCAAAGATTACTCATTGGACGAGTACCTAGTTTAAGGTGTTAATTACCTTTGAGGTATTTAAATAATAACTTTTTTGTTTTTAATTATTACTATCTATTGCATTTTATAATTTTATTTAGGAATCGTCTGGAAAAAATAAAAGGAACATTGATGCAAAAAAAATACCTCCACACACTTGGATGCACTACGATGCCTGATCATGAGAGGAAGCAGGTATGACAATTGTTTATAAGTTTTCATTACGACATTCACTTTCTATTTTTTCCTCAATTATTTAATAGTTTTCTAATTTTTTCAAATAAATTTAGTTTTCAATGTCATTGTAGAGGCATGTACAAAATATTGATGGATTTGTGCCTCGAGAAAAACTGTTTTGCTGGAGTAGAAAAAAAAAGGATGGAAGTGCTATCAACGAAGCAACTCAGCAGCATATTATAAATTTTAATTTGTTGATTTTATATATTAATATATGTTTTGTAACATAATACTAAATTTATATTTGTAACAGGATGATTTAGAGGCCCTCGATGCCCAAGAACCAGACAATTTTGGGCCAACTGCTCACTTACATCGGGTTTTGGGAGAGGAGAATCCTAGCAGAGTACCCTACTGACCTAGGATAGCCCCGATGAGGTATTGGCCCTCCTTAGGGATGAATTGTAGTGCCATCGAGCTGCAACAAGTTAGGGAATAGGCAGAATAGGCTGAAAAAAGGGCCACAGAGATGGTAGAATAGTTTTCTAGGGAAAACAGTTCATTTATAAAATTTATTGAAGTTCTACGTCCGACACTTCCACCAGAGGCCATCCCAGCTTTTTATGAATATATGTCGTCGATTCGTTCATTATATTGGGCACCAGGTGGCAGTTCTAGTGGTTTTAAAGATAATTTCAAAGATGAAGATGATGGGGATGAGGATGAGGAGGAGGGGGAGGAGGGCGAAGTGGAGGGCGAGGGCGAGGAGGGCGAGGGAGAGGAGGAGGGCGAGGAGGTCGAGGACAAAGATGGGGAAAGGACAAGGGTGATGAAGATGTTGATGATGATGATGGTGATGATGGTGATGGTGATGTGGGAAAAGCTGATTTGTTACATTTTTGAATAATATTATTGATATTTGATGTTTATTATATTCTACTTTTTGGTTTTATCCAGACTTGTAGTATAGTATTGAAGTTGAGTTATTTTTATATATTTCTTATTTTCATGGATGTTGATGTATTCATTTGGCATGTATTTTTTAGCTATGAAATCATTCATAGAATGATAAAATAAAATCTATTCCATAATAAGAATGATATAAAAATATTATATATGAATTTCCATAATATTTAAAGTAAATACCATTCCACTAATAGACACATGAGGATTCTCATTAATCATGTTTACCTTAATATTTCCAGAAGTATATTTAATAAATGTTTTATCTTATATTAGTTTTATGATTCTCTCATTTTAAATGTAAATTTTTCATAAATAAATTAATTTAAATACCCATAGTCAAATAGTGTATTTGAATAATGTGAATAATCAACTAACATACTGCTCTAACTATATCTCTTTTGTTTAAAATGGACAATATTATAAGTGAAAAGAACAACTGACATACGTAAAACTAACCAAACGCATTCAGATTCTATTGATAATTTATCAAAATGATCCATGGGTCATATGTGACATATACGAGCCAACTCGGGCTCAATCTGAGTCACGATGTGGCCGCGATCAGTCTAAGTGTCTCTCTTTTGTTTAAAATGGACAACATTTTAAGTACATATGGAAATCTGGAAAAAAGCATTTGAAATGTGTTGATGCTTTAGGAAAATTATCCATGGGTCAATTGTGATATGTATGAGTCAACTCCGCCTCAATCCGAGGCGTAGTGTGGCCGAAACCATTCATAGTGTCTCTCTTTTGTTTAAAACAGACATGATTATAAGTGAAAAGAACAACTAGCATATGGAAAACCAACCAAACGCATTCATAATCAGTTGATAATTTATCAAAATGATCCATGGGTCATATGTGATGTGTACGAGCCAACCCAAGCTCAATCCTAGTCGCGGTGTGGCCAGGATATGTCTAAGTGTCTTTCTTTTGTTTTAAATGGACAACATTTTAGGTGAAAAACATCAACTAGCATACGAAAAACTGACCAAACACATTAGGAATGTGTTGATACATTATAAAAACTATCCATGAGTCATATGTGACATTTACGAGTTAACCCCACCTCAATAAGAGGCACGGTGTGGCTGACACCACTCTAACAATGTCTATTTTGTTTAAAATGGACATGATTATAAGTGAGAAGAACAACTAGCATATGGAAAACAGACCAAAAAGATTCTGATTTGTATTGATATTTTAGGACAACAATCCATGGGTTATATGTGACGTGTATGAGCCAACCTGGGCTCAATCCGAGTCGCGGTATGGCCGAGATATATCTCACTGTCTCTCTTTTGTTTTAAATGGACAACATTTTAAGTACATATGGAAAACCTACCAAATGAATCCAGTTTCAATTGATAAATTAGGAGAATAATACATGGGTCATATGTGACTCATACGAATCAATTCCCCCTCAATCTGAGACACAGTGTGGCCGAAACCACTAAAAGTGTCTGTCTTTTGTTTAAAATGGACAACATTTTAAGTGAAAAACATCAAATGGCATACGAAAAACTGACCAAATGCATTCGGAATGTGTTGATTCTTTTACACCATGATCCATGAGTCATATGGGATGTGTATGAGTCAACCCCACCTCAATACGAGGTGCAGTGTGTCAGACACCACTCTAAATGTGTCTCTTTTGTTTAAAACAGACAAGATTATAAGTGAAAAGAACAAATGGCATACGGAAAAATGACCAAAATAATTCTGATTGTGATGATACTTTATCACAATGATCCATTAATCATATGTGACGTGTATGAGCCAACCTGGGCTCAATCCGAGTCGCGGTATGGCCGAGATCAGTCTATGTGTTTCTCTTTTGTTTAAAATGGCCAACATTTTATGTGAAAAACATCAACTAACATACGAAAAACTGACCAAACGTATTTCTAATGTGTCGATACTTTAGAACAACGATCAAAGTGTCATATGTGACGTGTACGAGTCAACCCCGCCTCAATATGAGGCGCGGTGTGGCCGACACCAATCTAACTGTGTCTCCTTTGTTTAAGATGGACAACATTATAAGTGAAAAGAACAACTGACATACAGAAAACCAACCAAATGGGTTCTGATTGTGTTGATACTTTAGAAAAATGATCCATGGGTCATATGTGATGTGTATGAGCCCACCTAGGCTCAATCCGAGTCGCAGTATGGCTGAGAGTAGTCTAAGTGTCTCTCTTTTGATTAAAATAGACAACATTTTTAGTACATATAGAAAACTAACCAAACACATTCGTTATCCATTGAAACATTAGGAGAACAATCCATGGGTCATATGTGACATGTACGAATCAACCCCGCCTCAATCTGAGAGACGGTGTGGCCGAAACCACTCAAAGTGTCTGTCTTTTGTTTAAAATGGACAACATTTTAAGTGAAAAATATCAATTGGCTTTCGAAAAGCCGACCCAACACATTCATAATGTGTCGATACTTTAGAACAATGATACATGAATCATATGTGATGTGTAAGAGTCATCCCCACCTCAATATGTGGTGCAGTGTGTCCAAATCCACTGTAACTGTGTCTCTTTTGTTTAAAACGGACAAGATTATAAGTGAAAAGAACAACTGGCATACAGAAAACCATCCAAACAGATTCTGATTGTGTTGTTACTTTAGGACAATGATCCATGGGTCATATGTGATGTGTACGAGCCAACTAAATCTCAATCCGAGTTGCGGTACGTCCAGAATCAGTCAAAGTGTCTCTCTTTTGTTTAAAATGGCAATCATTTTAATTACATACGGAAAACCAACCAAAACCATTCAGTTTCTATTGAAACATTAGGAGAATGATCCATGGGTCATATGTGACATGTAAGAATCATCCCCGCCTCAATCTAAGACACAGTGAGGCCGACACCACTCAAAGTGTGTGTCTTTTGTTTCAAATGGACAACTTTTTAAGTGAAAATATCAATTGGCATACGAAAAACTGACCAAACGCATTCAGAATTTGTCGATTCATTAACACAATGATCTATGAGTCATATGTGATGTGTAAGAGTCAACCCCGCCTCAATAAGAGGTGTGGTGTGCCCGACACCACTCTAACTGTATCTCTTTTGTTTAAAACGGATAGGATTATAAGTGAAAAGAACAACTGGCATACAGAAAACCGACCAAACACATTCGGAATCTGTTGATAATTTATCACAACAATACATGGGTCATATGTGATGTGTACGATCCTTCCTGGGCTCAATCTGAGTGACGGTGTGGACTGGAACAGTCTAAGTGTCTCTTTTGTTTAAAATGGACAACATTTTAAGTGAAAAACATAAACTAGCATACGAAAAACTTACCAAATGCCTTATGAATGTGTCGATACTTTAGCAAAACGATCCATGAGTCATATGTGACAGGTACGAGTCAACCCCGCCTCAATACGAGGCATGGTGAGGCTGACACCACTCTAACTGTGTCTCTTTTGTTTAAAATTGACATGATTATAAGTGAAAAGATAAACTGGTATACGGAAAACTGACCAAAGAGATTCTGATTGTGTTGTTACTTTATCACAATGATACATGGGTTATATGTGATGTGTACGAGCAAACCTGGGCTCAATCCGAGTTGTGGTATGGCCGAGATCATTATATGTGTCTCTCTTTTGTTTAAAATGGACAACATTTTAAGTACATTTATAAAACTGACCAAATGCATTTGGTTTCCGTTGAAACACTAGTAGAATGATCCATAGGTCATATGTGATGTGTACGAATCAAACCCCCCTCAATTTGAGATGCAGTGTGGCTGACACCACTCAAAGTGTCTGTCTTTTGTTTCAAATGCACATCATTTTAAGTGAAAAACCTCATCTGGATTCAAAAAATAGACCAAACGCATTTGGAATGTGTGTATACTTTAGCACAAGGATCCATGAGTCATATGTGACGTGTACGAGTCAGCCGCCTCAATACGAGTCGCGGTGTGGCCGACACCACTCTAACTGTGTCTTTTTTATTTAAAACGGATAGAATTATAAGTGAAAAGAACAACCGGCATACGAAAAACTGACCAAACACATTCGAAATATGTTTATAAATTATCACAATGATCCATGGGTCATATGTGACATGTACGAGCTAACCCAGGCTCAATCCGAGTCGCGGTGTGGCCGGGGTCAGTCTATGTGTCTCTCTTTTGTTTAAAATGGACAACATTTTATATACATATAGAAAATTGACCAAAAACATTTGGTACCAGTTAAAACATTAAGAGAACGATCCATGGGTCACATTTGACATGTACGAATCAACGTCGCCTCAATCCAAGGTGCAGTGTGGCCGACACCACTCAAAGTGTCTCTCTTTTGTTTAAAATTTTCTTCAATTTAAGTGAAAACAAAAACTAGAATATGGTAAACCGAACAATCACATTCGGATTCTATTGAAACATTAGTACAACAATCCATGGGTCATATGTGACATTTACAAGTCAACTTGGCCTCAATCCGAGTCGTAGTGTGTCCGGGATCACTCAATGTGTCTCTATTTTTATTAAAATGGACAACATTTTAAGTACATACAGAAAACTGACAAAACGGATTCTGATTGTGTTTATAATTTAGCACAATGATCCATGGGTAATTTATGATGTGCATGAGTCAACCCCACATAAATCCAAGGCGCAGTGTGGCCGGCACCACCAAAAGTGTCTCTCTATAGTTTAAAATGGACATCATTTTATGTGAAAACAACAACTGACATATGGAAAACTGACTAAACATATTCGGATTCTGTTTAAACTTTAGTAAAATGATCCATGGGACATTTGTGACGTGTATGAGTCATCTCCTCCTCAATCTGAGGCATGGTGTGACCGGAACCACTCAAAGTTTCTCACTTTCGTTAAAAATAGATTTCGTTTTAAGTGAAAACAATAAATGACATACGGAAAACTGAAAAAATGCATTCAGATTCCATTGAAACTTTAGGAAAACGATCCTTGAGTCATATGTGACATGTTCAAGTCAACCCTGCCTCAATCTGAGGCCTACTGTGGGCTGCACCACTCAAAGTGTCACATTTTTTTGAAATGAACATCATTTTAAGTGAAAGCAATAACTGTCATATGGAATACCAACCAAATGCTTTCATAATATCTTGATACTTTAGAACAATCATCAATGGGTAATATATAATGTGTACGAGTCAACCCCGCCTCAATTTAAGCCACAGTGTGGCCGGTATTACTACAAATGTATGTAGTTTGTTTAAAATGGACATCAGTTTTAGTAAAAATAACTGGTATATGAAAATACGAACAAACGTATTCAGATTCTGTTGATATTTATTCAGTTTTTTATGTATTTTATTGATAATTGAGAATTAAATTATGTCTGTATTCAATTATGAATTGAATTCTGGATTCCAAATATAATTTTCATCTAAATTTTAAATTGAATTCTAAATCAATTATGTATGTTTATAATTACATTATGAATTTTGATTTAATTCTGGATGTGTATAGTTCAATAATGAATTATATATTAAATATGTTTGAATTTGTTCTCTATATGAATGTATTAGTTTGTTATTTCAGGTATAGGAATTTCAAAGAAGCATAATGGAGGTTAGTGTGCAAAATTGGAGGTTGGTGTGAAAAATTGGAGTTTGCTGTGCAAATTGCATGCTACTCTGCAATTCGCACAGCAAGCCTATGCCAACGGGTTGAAACCGTTGGCATAGTCTTGTAATAAGCCTTTCCCAATGGTTTACAAACCATTGGGAAATATTACTATGGATTTTTTTTGCCAACCATTCAAATGGAACCGTTGGAAAAAACCATTCCCAATGGTTCTAAACCGTTGGGAAAGTGTTTATTTTCACCACTTTTACCAACGATTTGGTTAAACCGTTGGCGTATGTTAATTTTAATAACCTATACCAACAGTTCTTTGTAAACCGTTGGGATTGGTTTTCCTAACGGGGTACTTCCCCCTGGTTTGCAGTACCGTTGGTATATGTTATACAAACGGTTCTACCCCCATTCCCAACGTTTCTGAACCATTGGGAAAGTCCCCATTTCCAGTAGTGTATGAAATACTTTTTTTTGAATAAAAACCATTATAGTTGAATATAATTTTTTAAAAATGTATTAAAATATTTTATTTTAATTTCGTTTTTTAATTATATTATAAAAGTCAATATAAATAAATAATTCCAAATTTGACATTATTGAAATTTTATGAATGTAATATACAATTACTAAAAATATAATCATTGGAGTTGTTATTAGGATTTTTTTAAAAATATATACCATATACCATTTATGGAATTCATTTCCATTTATTGAAATTATCATAACTCTCATAGAGTAAATCACTATGTTGTCATAGTTAATTTAAAAAGGGTTAATGGGGGGTTAAAAACAAAATACCAGGGTATTAATGCAATTTAAAATTGTAAAAATTTTATTTTTTAAGATTATATATAAAAATACTAATATTAAATTAATATATTTAAAATTTTTATCCTTTTTGGAAAAAAATATTTTATATTAATTTCAAATTTTAGGAAAATCCAAAATAGTCCCTCCCTTGATTATAAAAGGGGAACACTTTTTCTCATTTCTTAAAACTTAGAAACCCAGTTAGTCTCTAAATATCTATTTCAATATATTAATAATATCTTAAAATACATTATACTAGAATTAGTTTTTGTCATAATAACAATATTACAGGTTTTATGTTGTTAAGAAAATTAGATTTTTTCAATGAAGAGTTATAGTTATCAATTGGAGGGTTTAGTTTTGTTTCTACAGATACCTACATAAAATATTATTCAAAAATGATAAAATAATAAACAAATCATCATCCATGTAATGGTATTTTTTTTTGATGATTTAATAACCAATATTAATTCCCTCTTCCATCAATATTAAAAATACCTCGTTATTCTTGTGTGCAAATGACAACCGCCTCACGTGTCAGTGTAATTTTTCCCTACAACCACCTTTCATGGATGGTTATAATGGTATAAATACTATTTATATATGATATAGATGAAATATTTTTAATTATTAAAATATAATATATCATATTTTTTTATCATTCTAATCCCTTGAAAATATTAATGTCGTTCATGCATATATGTGGACTACCTTCTTCACAAAGTCTTGTGACTAGTTTTCCAACATAACATAATGTGGATGATGTATATAAGTATATGAAAATATGAAAAAAAAATTATGTTATTATAATTATTCAAATTTATAATAATACTTACATTATTTCCCTAATGATTATTTAAAAATAGAATCATTTCATAATAATACATACAACCTAACTTTTTTATGATTATAACATAGTTAATCATTCATAACCGTATCTAATGGTTGGGTTCAGAAGCTATAAATTATATATAAAAATTATAATTATTTATTAATTATTATAATGAATATGATATAATAGTAACATATTTTACTATTTTCAACCTACCAAAGTCATTGTAGACTTATGAAACAAATATTTTTAAAACAAGAAACATGAACATAATTGATTATGTAACTGTCAAAACACGGTAACTTGTGAAATAAAAGTAATTATAAACATGAAAATGGTTCCCCATAATGAAAAATTATTATTATATGTTTTTTATTTAGGACAATAATGAATGTACATGATGATTCATATTCATGGTAAGAGACATTAAATTAAGAATATCATTTTAACGGTTCCCATAAAACTTGTTTTCTACTTTGTTGATAATTATTAATTTTTTTAATTTATATATAATTTTATATGAACATGAATTACTTATAATAGAATTTTCATTGCCTCTTTTGACACCATATCCATGTTTTTTAAATGGAATATTGTGATAGATTATTTTAACATACTTACGAAAGACAAAAAAGTTTCTATTTTAACATATACAAGGAAAAAACATTACCACTACCATACGAATTATTTTATGATTTTATTATTTTATTATTTTATCACGATTTTCTCAAAGAAATATAATCTCTCTGGTTTTGGGTATTTTTTTAATATGTGGGTTTGCGAAAATAGATATTTTGATATATTCATTAGTTTTATATATTTGATTAAAGAAATTTTAATCGGTATTATGGTGAAAAGCTGAAGGACTATTTTTTTGTCACATAGTCCATGTAAATTGTAATGATAACTTTTTATCCAAATACATCATATATGATGGCATGAGAACAATTATAGTTCATGATATGATGGTTTAATCCACACTATTTCTCAGTATATGATGTGTGATCCCCATTATAGAAATACAAAGCATTGGGTACTGATTATGTTCCCTGGGGAATTGTATTAGAATCCAACCATACGGTTATTCAAATTTTATAGGTTCTTTTTAGTATTATTTATTGGTATTATTATTCTACTATACCATGTTACCTACAATATTTTCTATGTTATCTACTTTTTTCATAGAAATTTCTTACTTTTTAAAAGATTTTATAATTGATATTTTTAAAATAAGTGTGATTCAAATTTTGGACAAAAATTATTATTTTTATAATTCTTTTTCAATGATTTTCCATGTTTATAAATAGACTAAACATTTTATTCTTTTTATGACACATAGAGAGAATCTTGTGTTCTTCCAAAAAATTGATGTTTTTTTCAATGGGCATTAATAATGACTTTTGATAATGATGAGGTAAATAAGAATAATATGAATATGTTCCATCAAAGGAAATAATATTCATTTTAATGTTTTTATATTATGAGAAACATGGGCACTTACTATAAGTGTCCACTTTGTAAAATATGGTTTTTTTGTATGTGTGAATACATAACTCTCTAAAATATAAACCAAAACATATCATAAAATCTAAGAGAAGAAACTCTTGACATAATACTATGGGTTATATTATGATTAAGGTCGGGTACTTACATAATATTTAAACATTAATATTAAAACATTAATGTTTTCACTTATTCTATAATTACACACTAATTTAATCTTTTGATAATTTAGTTCAATAATATTTCCATTGTATTGGGTTCCCATATATAATTTTCCAAAAGAAAATTTTGTTTCCACAAATTATAATGATCTTTTTTTACTATATTCTAATCATAAAAAACATTTTAATTTTTGACATCATCATTAAATATACCAATTATCCATACAATCATATTTTAGTTAACATGCACCTTAAAACATGAATGTAAAAAAATTAAATTATGTTATCTATAATTATTCAAAATTATGTTTTATAACCTAAATATATCAAAATACAACAGATTAGTTCCTAATTAGAATAAAAAATAACAAATTAATATCTTTTAGGAGGGAGAAACTAGGTGTTATCTATGGCCTCATTCACATGAACTAGGGGATTAATGAGTTAATACCCAACTCTCCCGTTCAAGGGTTATTATACTTGGGTTCATTCTTGTTTCTTAATCCACATGAATAATTTTAACCATAATTTCATTTCAAGGAAAATAAAATGTTGAATAATTCTTCAAAATTTTAGAAAGATAAACTACAAATAATTTCATCCCCAAGAATTTATAATTTTATTTTATTATATTTCCTTAAATAATAATTCATTCCTCGAAAAAATCATGTATTTTATACAGAATTTAAATTATGATAAATCCTTAATTATAAGCTCATAATTTATCCTCAACCTACATGTTATCCTTTACAGATATCTATGGGACACCGTAGGTTTTTTGTATCAATATATAGAGGGTTATAAGGAATTCTAATTAAAATAGATGAAAGGAGAGATAGTCTCGATCAGTACGACTGTACCCTGTGAATCCAATTTATTTGATATATCAGGGGAGATAAAATGAATAGGATTGTCCCTTCATCCATCCATATCCATGATTTATAATCTAATGAATGAGTAAAACTATTTATGGTTGAATTTCATTCTCCTCTAAATCACAACTCAATCCTTGTTCATCGATCTACCCCATGAAAATATAATGATCAATCACCATATAGATAAGAATAGTTTTTTTGTAATAAATGGATATGTATCAATACCCTAATATATTTAATTTGTATATTTTCTTGAAAATGGTTTTATTTATATTTATTTGTTATTATTATTAAATTTAACTAATTATATAATGAGTTGGTAAAGTTAGATTTTGATATGAATAAACAAAAATTTTACTTTTCTCAGGAAATTTATAGTTTCATTAAATATGATAAATTTTAATGAATTCAAATTATTTAATATAAATTATATATATTAAAAATATTATTATTAATAGTATAAATAATATATAAATGAAATTATAATTGTATAATGTATATATGTAATATTTAGAAGATTGAAAAATCATTATTGTACAAAAACTAGTATTTTTAAATAATAATGTACTTTTTTATTAAAATGTTTAATATATTAGTTTTAGAGAGTTAATTTTTAATAATAAATAATTTTTAGGAGTCTAGATGTTGATATTTTTTAATGGTGACTTTCTAATAATTCACGAAGATGGTTGATTTTTTTTGACAAAATAAAATACTATATAAATATACCAGATTTATTATGACATAATAAAGACCAAAAATTTGTAATATATACCATGAAAGGTATCCACAAACAAATATATATTTTACCTTGGATTTAAGATTTTTTTCTAATTTCATTATTTTTAAAATTATTTTATGAACCCTCTAAAACAAATAATATATATTAATATATTAATATCATTTCTTTATGAATATAACTCACTTAAACATCATCAAGGGTGACATTTTAATGATATTGGCCCGTGAACATGTAAAATAATTATATCCACTTATCTTTGGTTGAACACAAGGGAAAAAAAGTGCGAATATTTTTGGTTTTTATTATATTATTGTATAGAGTCCAAAAATTGTGATTGGAAATTAATAACTAAATACCATAAAAATTAATATACATTTCCATCCAATCTCAAATTAATATTCCCTATAAAATATAGATATATTTTCTATCAATATTCCTCCCAATGTTACCTAAATCTCTCAAGAATATCCACCAATTCATTTTGAAACACTTTCTCAATGTAAGGGATAATAGTCTTCTTCCCATTATTCAAACACATTATTCATTTTATTCCCTTTAATTACCAATTTAAAATATTCTATTATGTTCATACACATCAAAATTATTTAAATTAATATTTCTAACTAATGATACACCCTTTTCATTTTCATTAATCCTTCCCATGAATCATTTATTACCCTTTATATGCTACCAAATTTATCCAATTATATTCCCTGGAAATAAATTGTTTTCTGAGTAATGATCCCCATATCCATTAAATGGTATTCAAATAGACGTAAATATACTTATTTTATCTTTAAATTACTCATATGTAACTAAGATTATTTATTTTGGGTATTAAACTCGATGAAATGTTATCCTTTTTTATAATTTATGTATCACACATATGCATGTACGTGACATGAATGTGACGAGTGGGACCAAAATTATTTATCCCTCCAATTCATTGTCTATTTTTTTAAATATAATTATATTAATGTAAGGTGTTCTAGAGGTAAAAATATTCATATTATGTGGTATTTCTATTGTGGTTAGCCATTAATTATGTTAATGATGTCTTGTTTAAAATAGTTCAACATTCTCATGTTGCCTCTATATTCATATCACACCTCATTCTTCGATGTTCATGAATTTGAGTCTCAAAAAATTTATGTCCCATTGTAATTCTTATTCAATAACCTTTAATATTTTTATCAAGTTATAATGTTTTTATTCCCTTAATAGACATTATAGATTACATAATTCATATGTATTTTCCCTACTTATTCGGTGTAGTTTTAATTAAAATGTAATTTTAGAATAATTTTAAGGACGTTTTCAAAAATGTTGATGTATCCATGTATTAATTTGTTATGTTATGAACCTAATTTGACAAATACATAATTCATAATTATAATTTGGGTTGAAATATGTGTTATATTTTCTAATAAATCCTAGAAAAATGTGTATTAAAGATATGGTTTGTAATAGTTGGTAATAAAGAAATGTATAGTAATTTTTGGATTAGAATTAAAAAACAAGAAATACAAATATGGATAATACTGAGAATTGGAATGTATCCTAAAATTTTGATGAAGTATATAAAATGATGTTTCCTAGAAAATACATCCATGTCCAGATACATTAGGTGGATGTTGCTTTGGCGCAAATGTACCTCAGGATAACAACTATGAGAACAGTGAATTGATCTTGACTCGATCATGAACTGGTGCAAGCAATCATAACTTTGTACAAACATATAATGAAATTCCTAGAGATTATTCTTTTCTAAATTCATAATCACATTATAGAAAATTATTAAGGAAATAAAAATTTACATTGGATTTTCTGTTAGGAAATATATCATTGGATAACATATATTGAAGACTACAAATTCATAGGACATTAAATATATATCATTTATGAGTCATCCCATTGATTTTCATATTTTTTGTTTCTTGTGTTTAATTATTTAAAATTTACTACCACTAATTTTCCATTTATTTCATTAAATGAATATAAAAAGGAGAAAGCAGTCCAACAATCAATATATGGGGAATTGTGATATATACCCAAACAAGATTCCTAGACGGATAAGAGTATGATGTCTGGAATTCAGGAATATAATTACCTAATTTTCTAGTGTTTTGAATGAAATACTAAATTAGGAGGAACATTCAAACACCCTAATAATTATAAAAATTGATATTGATATACTTATATGACAAAGGCCTCCAATTTTTGATGGATATTACAATCAATTAATTTTTGAATAATTTATTATCACTATTGATATGATCTTATCCATATTTTAATGATTTGAGAAACAAACATTCATGATGGATGTTTATAGTATGGAGGGATATACTGATAAATGGTTAACATTTGTCTATAATAACAATCAAAGGGAAGATATCAGAGCAATGGAGTGGAAAGAATTATAGAAGTCATGTTTTCATTAAATATATTTATGGGACTCCCAGACATAAATGTGGAGTGACTTTCATTTCCTTTAGTAAATGATTTAAAAATATTTTGGGATGTATAAAGAAAGAATCAAATGTCAATAAAAATAATTCTCATGATTTTCCTTACACATAAATTTTAGTTTTATGTGTTATATGGTGGGATGGAGATGAGTCTATAGACTGACATCAAAATTCTGGTCTTTGATAGGTATGAGAAAATTATAAGTTATTCTATAAATTTTTTAATCCTTATTAGATAATATCAAGGGTATCCCAGAAACAATAAGTGGAAATTTGAGTAAAATATTAGCTTTGAGATAATGGAATCAAATAGTGGAATAAAAATTCAACATCCCACATATCGAAGGTCTAAGAAGAAGATCCATTGATGTTGACTGAAGTGTTCAATGAAATGATTTAACTATGGGATGAAAGGGAACATAACTAGTGATTTCAAAGAGAAAAAATATACAAATGTGATGGAATAAAGAAAATTTTTATTCAATACTCATCTGTTAATCCATTTCTCCACCTAAAAGGAATCAGAACCATGTAATATTCAATGGAGTTAACCAAGGGTTTATTATGACAACTGATGATAGAAAACTCCATGGATTAGAGGGAAAGGGTGAGATTAGACAATAAAAAATGTGTAGGTGGATCCTGAAAATGAATTTTTGATTGGTACACTAGTTTTTTATTCAGAAACTGCGTATGAAAATTTCTCTTTTTTGTATTATATATTTAATATCTCATGAGTTGAATATAACTATTGAAACCCCACCAAAATTATTTATGTTTAGTTACCTCTGATGATAAAAAATAGTCGAATTATATAATACTAATTATATAACTTCTAAAACATAAAAACTGGTGGTCAAAGTGTCCCCTAAAACCCTATAAAAAACCCCTTTGTGAATTTTATACTATCCATATATATATTTTTTCAAAAAGAGACTAAAATAAATTCTATGAGGAAGAAATCACTCTCAGTAACAAGAATATCCCTATACTTATATTCATGTGCGAAGAGGGTAGGGAATCATCATTTGAATTATCATATAAAAAATATCTATTATTTCCTGATGAGACAATTTATCTAGATATAATGATTTACTATATTGAAAAAAACATCCCCAAAGACATTCTCGTTTGAAGGAATAAGAAGCTGTGATTGCCGAAGAGGTTCATGGTCTTCCTCTTATCATTGAAATTGAGTTCTCAATGAACATCATACCTGGATAATTTGAAATAAAAAATAACACATATAGAAAGTATTTTTTATAAAATTAGTTTCTAGAGAATAAAGTACAAGAGGAACCGGTCAAAAGGATTTTATTTAATTGTTCTTCACCAAGGGGTACACCTGTCCTCTTCCCCTAGATTTAGAAAGCGTCATTATACATATTTATTTTCTGTTACGATCTCAAAAGGATCATGATAATGATAAATTATCATATTCATTGGATTTATTGAATTTTTGATTAGTATAGTGATGACCATTATTAATGCAATTAGGATCATTGTTTAAGATTCTATCAATTAATGGTGAAGATGTATTATTAACACAAGACTACATTTCAAACAAGTTCTTGGAAGTATGAGTTAATAGTTATACAATTTGGTCTCATTAATTCTATTGATTTTTTTTTTGGAAATGGATAATATTGTTTTTAGGGATTAACAAAATAAAATTATTGTAGTATATGTAGAATCATTTCTCATTTAAAAAGAAGGAAAATTAGTATTTGAATGTTATATTAAATTCATGATGGGAATAAATTACTTATGTGATGTATAATAAATGATAATTTTGGATGGATCAAGTTACATTCTAGGATAATGTTATCGCGAACAATGAGATATTTAGGGAATCATACAAAATAGTGCAAATTAATGGATGAACAAGATGATCGTATATACGGAAATACATAGTATCATTAGATTATCATGATTATATCATCAATTTATAAGGTAATTATAACAATTTTTAGGCCCTCTAACCATGTTATCGTAGAAAGGAGTCATGATTTTCGAGAATGATCAATGTTAGGAATGTTTTAATGTGTTTGTGACAAAACTAATCACTTAAATGATTCTCACATTAACAAAATAATTTGAAGGATTTGTGATCCATTACTATGAATCCCAAAATGTATTAGGTTGTGTACTATTGAAATATTAATGAATGATAGACCATGCCTCCTTCCAACTAAAAATTCAAGAGGAAAACTACCAAAAAAATGTTCTAAAATTGTCAACAATAACCTTTGTGTTTATTTTTCTTCAACATCATCTCTTTAGAGAATGTTTTGACTTATAATAATACTATAAAATCCTCAATTATGTATTCATACAAAAGGATCATAATATTCCCCATCAATTCTGGTTAGAACTAATAAAATATTATAATTGTTCAATCTATTACCCTCATGGTATAGATAATAAATAATTATATTCTCGGAGTAGAAAAGATCCATCTAATCTATCCTTGATTTGGATGAAAGGAATTCAATATTCTTGGACATGAAAATAACTAATATGGGAATAATAAAATGATCATCATCCTAGAATTATCAAATCAATTACATGGAATCCATTCCTGAAAAGACAAAAGGGATTTAAATTTTGATGATTCTTAATAGAAGAAGGTAGTAAATATTCTAGAGTTGAGATTTTATAAATATTGATTTATAAGGTTTGGGATCCAGATATATATCCTATAAAAATAATTCTTGATAATAGAATATATATTTGATTCACATAGATCATCATATTCTATTCATCCCTTATGCACTATGATTTATAGTGATACCGTAAAATATTCTTATAGGATAGCATGAAGAGGGATACTATAGAAGGTGAATCTTGATGATGGGAATGAAACAAATTAAATGAAGAATGACAAAATTCAAATCATATAACACAACAAATACCCATAATAGTATATAAATAAGAATATGTGACCATGAATTTGATCGTAGGACTCACTAGGACACATAAAAGTAATTATTTCATTTTTGTGGTAATCTATTCGCTTAAAAAGTCATTTCATTACATTACTATTAATGAAGATTTATCTACAGACCAAATATCCATGATATACATAAGGGATGTTATATAACTACATATCTAATATTTTATCTAATTGAGGAATGAGGTTTACCTAGATGTTTTGGATATTTCCTTAACATGTGTTGGATATAGAACTTATTTAATCACTAATTATCAATGTAAATTAAATTTTTATTATAATAAAACCATTATTGTATATAACAGAAAATATCAAGGAAATTTGTTTCATAATTTATTTGGAATATTTTGAGTCTGCTGTTTCTGACGGCGCCTGATTCCGAGGCCCGGTGTGCCCGGAATCAATTTTTAGGGTATTGTATCAAAATGGGGAATAATTTAATTATCAAAACATTTAGAAATGAAATTCCACTTTTTAATGAAAAAATGTATTTTTAATAAATACTATTAATGAAAACACATGAACTAGTTTTGTTATTTTGGAATCATATATCATGAAAAATTGAATAGAATGTCATGAATAATATTTTTTTGATAATTTAGTAGTTTCATAGTGATCATACAATTAGTATATATATATATATATATAAGGTTATGATAAATTCAAATTTATATATACTAAAGAAGAAATGGCATCAACCAATAGGATCACACCCAATAAATCCGATTTATCGTAGATTTTATTACAGGTAAAATAATGGGAATTATTTATTGGTCAATACATAGACTAGATTTATCAACTAATGAATGAGAGATTCCTTTAATAGGAGATATTAAATCCCATCAAAATCACATAAAAAATAATGTTCATAAATTCACCCCATATAAATGTTATGATTGAACACCTTACCCTTATGGATTTTTATTGTGTTCTAAGGGCTATGTGTCATGAACTAGGATAGAGGTACCTCCAACCCCACACTCGACCCGAGATCATGGAATGGATTGAAGGGCGTTCACAATCCCATTGGGCTAGAATCTAGAGTGTGAGATTCAACATTTCTACTTGGGAAAGATTTTACCCTTTTTGATAAGCATAAATTATATAAAAAAAATTAAATTTCAATAATGATTTACCAAAAACAAACAAGAAAAAAAATTCCAATTTTAATTATTACGACATTAAACAAAAATAAATATACTAGAATGATTGAGAAACAAAAAAATCACAAAAACCACTATGTGACATGAGGACCATCACCAGAATACCACCAATGTAACGACCCGACCCTAGTTACCCAGAGTCAGTGCATTATTACATAACATTGGCATGATCACAAGAAATATCAGATCTTGAAAGACCGATTAGTTTAGTAGCCTTGGAAACACTAGAAATATTCATAAGTCTTACATTACATCATAAATATGAAAACTACAACAACATAGACACCATATTCAACACTAATATCCCCTCATACTATCCCTACAGGTCATTCATAAATTACTTCTTTAAATCCTGGAAAAAATAAAACATAGAAAGGGGTGAGCTCAGATTCCCAGTAAGGAGTACAATATAGCTGAATATTTCATAAATAAGCATTAACATTTAAGGAAATGTACAACTAAAACAAAATCATTTTAAACATGAACATCAACGTAATATTGCGATGATAAAGTGAAACAATTCCATTTACTTGTTCGCATGGATATTCTACACACCAATAATTACATGCAATATCAATAACAACATTCATAATGATGGAATTCATAATTCTAGACTATCATAACCATGTAGCCAAGGCATCGTGCCAAGACTACAAATAAGATTTTGTCAAGGCCTCGTGCCAAGACACTAGTTTGTCTCATGAGACCTACTGATGCATCAAGGAGCTATAGTGGTCCCCACCCGTCACTTATTAAGTCCAATGCATTCCTCATATGAATATGTTTAAACATAACATAAACATTCTTATTAAAACTATCATACGAAGTGTCAATACTTTCTCCACAAAACGTGAATAGTATAAAAATAACACATCCATGGTAAAACATATCACAAAACCTTCAATGGATGTTTTTTATAATAAATCACTTCAAATAAGCTTAAAATACATCAAAAGATGTTGACATAGATTAAATCTAAACTATTTGAGTGAAATATTACTTTTTTTTAAATCATTTAAAGTCACATAATTATAAAGATAACATTTATTTTGAAAATATTATTATAAGATTGTAAGGGATGCTTAAAAGGTGTAAAAACGGCGGAGAATAACTGCACATTCCGTATAAGTTAAAAAAACCATTCTTACCTTAATTTTGTCGAAAAGGTTACAAAGGATCTTGTTTGGAAAACCACGGAATGATTCCATTATAAACATCTTATAAAAATACAACAAGGGTATAAATGAATTTAACCCATAGTCTATAAAATATTAAGAATTATTTAAATACATTTTGAAGAATCATGGATCTGGATGATAAATAGGTCATTGTAGATAATTGCATATAAACTACCTCGGATAATGAAGAGATTTTGAAATTAACCATAACTTTGTACTTTTCCTTGGTCGAGGGTTGTTTAACCTCTAGTGTAATGGTGAAATAATATTTATTAAATTATAATATAATCATATACTATAATATGATATCATATATGATCTTTAAAATTGATTTTTTAATAATATCTTAGTATTATTGTTGTTTCGGGTGTTAATGGATTAATTTTCTTTTGTCTGTTTTGTTACGTAATCCCTGTTTGTTATGGATAGGTTGTATCTTATTCATATCGAGAATGATATAAAGTACTTAAAAATTATTTTTAATCATTAAATGAGAATTATAATCAAACGGATATGATGGGGAATGAATCTCATTGCGTTCGTGGAGATGGTAGTCCGTCCGTACGTACGAGCGACAATATCATTCATTTGATATTAAAATAATATATAATTGGATGTTATATCATATAGAAAGAATAATTATAATGTTATATTTATTATTTAAATGAATTATACCTCATTATTATACCCATCTAAATAATAATATATTGAATAACAATTACACCACAGCGTGGAGACGGGAGTCCGTACGTATGCACGTATGGTGACATGTCATTCAAGGGATGGATAGAATAAGGAATTTGTTTGTTCCATATTTATAATAACATAATAGTATATAGAATATAATAGAGATATTATTTTAGAAAAGAAATAACATGTAGAGAAGAAGTTGAAGAAGAAGGGAACTTTAAAGAGGGTGGTGAAGACATTACCTCTTTTCCGGGTTCTTCCTTTTGGTTTGATCTCAAGGGATCTTTAGGGTGGCTTTATGATCAAACTAAGGAATCTAGGTAGAAGTGATAGAAGTTGGGAGGATATTTGGGTAGTGTTTGGCCGATCCAAAAGGCATTTAAGGTGTGATGAATTGGTTAGAAGTGGTGTCCTTTTATATGGGGAAGGAGGGGCTCTTTAGGAAAATCTTAAAGTATTAATTTATAATATATTCATATTCAGTTTCTAATTGTTCCAAAGTGTATTATTAAATTTATAAAGTGGGTACGGGTCTAAATCATTTCAACCAATAGATTTTAGATATGTTTGGGTCATTATATTAACCTTATCTTTTAGTTTGAACTCTTAGTTAATTAGTTTGACATTTACCATGTCTCTTGGTATTTTTATATTATATAGTTAATGAACATACTATATACATTAAATACACCCCCCAAGTGGACAATTAATGATAAAAATTTTATGATACATTTCCTTTGGCTGAACCATAAATTTTAGGAATCGATGTTGAATTAATAATATAATATTATTTTTAAAAAATCTTTTATATCAATTTTGACACTATTAGGTATTTGTTTTTGATAAATTCGTAATAGCATTATTACTTCGAAATAAATTAATATAATCAATCCTAATTTGTCATATTAACCTAGAAAATTAGTGTAATTCATAAAAAGTCTCAAATTATAATTATTTGGGTATTTATAATATCAATTATTTTAATATTTCATTAATTAGGTAATTACTTCATCATCATTCTGTCATAAATAAATTAAATTATTTATTGTATAAAAATTATAAATAAAATACCATTAAGAAAGAAAGCGTTTAGCTTTCAAATTAATATTTAAAATCGAATTTATCATATGAATGACCCTATATTAAAAATGTTTTAGTAATTAAACATTGATTTTAACTCTTTTAACTCTTCTTTGAATTAAATAATAATAAATGTCCTAATATAATCCAAGTGGACCTAAATGATAATATATTATTCCTAAGGTTGTTTTTGGCCGAGATACACTTGTCCAATAGAATTAGGACATGTGTTAGGATAATATTAATATCAATTTTACACTTACTTACCCTATTTACTTTTAACCGTGGTAAATAAAAGCAAAAAGTTACTATTCACCAAAAATTATTTGTATCTTATTGAACCACATTTTACTCCTTGATATTACCCGTGTCTCTCAGATTTTCAAAATTCCACTAACAAATGCGGTAAAATTACGTTTTACATGTATTTCCAAATTCTCCTAGGAGGTGGGTAAAAGACGGTGAAAATTTCAATAAACTTTTTATATATCTAAAATTATTCTAAACTAACTCCAATGAATTATTTTGAACATATATAGGTATTATGTATCTATTTTGACATTAATTTAATTTAAATAAAAAAATAATTATTTAAATTAAAATTCATTTTTAAACTATAACTCAGTGTTTTTGTTCACTATTCATCAAAAATTGATGGTTTTCTGAAAAATACCAAAAATTCACCCTTGGCTAATTTCGATATTAAAAATCAAAAAATGATGTCCATTTAGAAAGATGATATTTGTAAAATTTCAAAATGTATGTATTTCTATTCATAACTGCTAGTTTGATTGGTTTTAGTGTGTGTTAGAACTCGAAGTAGCGTACAACACACGCTACTGTATTATTCCAAGAGAACTGTACCATGGAAGGTTGGGGTGACACATCCACAAAAACCTATAAAAATAAGAACTCTAGAAACTAGTTCTACCATGAAATATATTTTATTGCCTTGGTTATACATATACAAAGTCTACATACATCCAAATGTTTTTGTATGCTGTGATATAAATCCTAGTTTGATACCACACCAATGAATTTTTTCTATGCGATAAAAATTACAAGAAAAGATAACATGAATGAATTATAAAAGTAAATGTAGAATCCTTTTTATAGAATCATTTTAAAGGGAAAATTTTCAATGAAAACTATGCTTAAAGGAATAATCTTTTAACGGAGGTCCTTTCCCTAAAAAATATTACATTTAAAAAAAGTTAAATACACTTGAGAACCACTATTTGTAGATGGATGGAACCACATCACAAGAGATAAATATGTCACATGAGACCCCTATAGGTACTAGATCTGGTTGGAATCTATGAACATCATATTTTGGTGAATCATAGAATAATAGTGACATTTTACAATATCCTCATGCATGAGCCACTATTTTGGAGAAATATCGAAAAAAAACTACTGGTTTCAAATATCTTGATTAATGAGTGTTTTATACATCAATATAGCTACCTCAATTAGTCGTTATCCATATTCGAGTCAAGTATTAGAATATTCCTACTCCATGAACATGGTCACCTAGGGTGCCGTTTAGGTATAATTTAATTCCCCACATCACACAAAAAATTACATTCATGTATTCACAGTCTATAAAATATCACTATAATTGATAAATCATCACATTCAAAAGAAATTAAATTTTTGTTTCAACTAAACATAAAAAATATTATAAATCATGTCTCTCTACACATTCATAATTTGTAAAACATGTTGCGTAATTTATAAACCACCATTAATAAAAACAACATGGGTACACACAAAAAATAATCCCCATTTTATTTAATAATGATAGAATTTATGACATACTCATTTCAAATCCATTTAAAAATATGATTTACACTACTTACATTATTTGTCAACCATCATTATGGAACAATTAAATCATGAACAAATAAAACACACATTCAATATGAAATATTTCCATCAAAAAAGTATTTTTTTTTAACACATTCATGTCTTGAATTATTTTAAAAACACCATTATCTACTGATAAAACTTTTATAGAACACATTAAAGAAACATAAAATGCATATCTAAATCATCAAAAAATAAATAAATGTGGAACCAAAAACTTTAAAGAAGAAACATCTCATCAATGTAGGGAAATCACAACCCCATCAAAAAATGACTCTATAAATGAAAGATTAAATTTTAAAAAATATGATTGAACATTAAATTTTGATATGTAACCCTAAATCTAACACCAAGCCCAGTAGAAAACAAAATCCTGACAGAAGAAGGAATGAAATAGTTGAAAAAAGTAAGAAACTATAAACTAGTACTTCTTGAAGAACCCTGGATAAAGACCACCATACTTTCTAGAAAAATAGAGCCCATGGGAGAGGATATGAAATGGGACGTGTTTCTAAGGAATTAATCATGAGGGTGGGATGAGTTTGGGTTTCTTGGGGTTGAATATTAATGTGGTAGGGGTAGTTTAGTACATTTATAATTTTTAATAACCTACATAGGCCCATGGTTTTCCATCACGATTTTTTATACCTTGTGGTCACCATGAAGCCCTCTCAGTCTATGAGGAAACTACCAAATGGTTAGTCTACAATGCCTGACTATCCTTTTCCATGCTGGGTTGTTTATTGTGTCTGAAATACCCATAATATTTCACATTTAACTATATAATGACACATAGTTTGAAATATTGTGCACCAAAAATGCACATCTATCTTTCATCCCCCAAAAAATACAATTTTTACCAAATTATATTGGTGGTAACAAATTAATAACATTGGGATGAAAAATGAGAAAACATTTATCTCAAAATTCAAACTCAACACACCTGAATGTAAAAAAACTAACAGAAATGTTTTAACCTCAACAAAAGATGAAATCAAAAACCTAGGTCTGATAATTGTCGCCACCATAATGCTTTCCTCTAATGGGAAGCCACCAATAGGATTGAAATCAAAACAAAAACTCCAACTTATCCATAGTTCAATGATTTTTACAACTAACATATGAATGGATAAAATCAAGAACAACTCAAACAGAACATATGGTTTACATGTTTTAAACATGGGAGGATAAAATAGACACGGTTATATATTCCTTATATGCCCAATGGTGAAACACTTCCATTTGATTGATTAGATGAAAATGAAAAATCACAAAAATAAAATCCATGTTTTTTTCAATGAAACTTTAGACATTTCCAAATTAAACCCATACCATGTATCATGTAATACTTCTTTAATCTTACTTCAATAGTAGCATGAAAAACAATCTGAACCCAGTGTTTAATCAATTAATTAACATGAAATTTGATTGCTCCAATCGTGTCAACCCATTGCCACTACAACATTAGAAATGACCCTTGATTACATAAATGGGGATTCCTAAAAGAACACCACATCATTAGAATCAAACCGGCATCAATTAACCCCATAATAATATTCTAGAAATATCAATGGTTGGTCTCACCAGTATAAGAACCAACCAAATTAACAAACATGGTTAGATAGATGTGGGAAACCTGATATGGGCCAATATATGATCATATTATATAGAAAAAATAAATAAACAAACAAATCATTTAATAAGGGATATGATAAGAGAAAATCCAGAAAAAATAGAAAACAATACACGTATCACCATTTTCATTGGGACCGAACCGCTTCTAGTCATGTACAAATTAAAACATAATCTCGATTCCATGTCTTAGCTACACATGGATGGACACAAAACGATCAAATAAAATGGGATATTTAGGAATCCTTATAAAAAAAGAGGAAATATTACTCCCATAATGAAAATAATGAAGAACAAGGCCTTTATTCCACTATCCACAAAAAAAACCTTTCTAAAAAAGTGTCACTATAGAGAAGCCTAAACTGTACGCATCCAACTCTGTATTCTGAGTTGGAACAAGGACCCTCTCACCCCTTGTGATTCATTACATCTCACTAGCTTCCCTATGAGGTATATGGCTATATCCATGATGTATGTTTCATATCCTACATCAAATTTAGGAATCAATGATTTTTGGTGGGAACAATTTATCTGGTTTCATAAACTGCAACATATCACCCTAGTAATAATAAAGGGTTCACAACACTCAATAGATATTTCATCATCTCAATGTGGAACTTCCACCATTACGAGGGAATACAATATGAACATGAATCATGCCTTTTTCACCTTCGACCAGAACCAATTAAAATTTGATCACATAGAATAATCAACCATTTAAAATATATAATTCTAGAATTTATGAAATAAAAACCATCTTTCATTAAAATTCATGTTCTCAAAAATATGTCACCACATCCAACTTTTAATTTAAATGAAGAAAGGCACCACTAAATTCCAGCCAACAATACCATTACCAAAAAAGAAATAATACAAGAATGTGACCATTAATTGACCCCCATACAACACATTACCTATCCATACAGACACAATAGATTTTTATGACCAAATATGACACACTGTTGGAACATCATGACCATATTATTGAGTGAAACTCATGAAATACATTCAATACATTTTAGTACTTCTTCAAATACCAATAAATTCTGGACACATCGCATCATTTGGATTTCTATCACCATTTCCAGGTTGTACAATCAATCATAAATGTGGAAAATATCAGCTGTGATGACTCTATTTACCTATGATGTATAATATTTCCATTAAATTCCCTCATTCACTCTTTCACTTCGATAGGGTATACTTAACCAAGATAGAGATGTGGATTAAATTCCTAAACTCCAGAAGAGGGACCTTACGTTGATCAACTGGGGGGTCATCCAGCACTGAACCACCCATTGACACACATTGAATAAGGACTGTTTATTTATGGTCATGTACATTAGAAAAAAAGAAATTTGAATTCCCAACCAATCCAATACATCAATAACAAATAACCAATTGTGATCATCGAACACACAAGTGTGAACCAACTCAAAGGCCTCACAATGAATTCCTCAAAATAACCGAGTTACCATTTTCTCAAAACCATCATATCGATAATGAAGCAATCATGAAGCAAAAATTTAACATGATGATCTCTCAAAGTCAAAAAAACCTCCTAGGAAATATTTATAAATCATAAGAAGACACACCACACAACTATTGGTAATCAAAACATTAAAATATATCTTAATATAATATTTCAATAAAAATCAATATTGTTGAGTTAAACACTAACCAATGGTTTCTCATAGTGTATCACAAAAGCATGTTCTCTTCCCAACCAGGAAACTATTATCTCACATCATTACCCATCCACAAACAACCATTCATGTGATCAATCATTGAAATACCATAGTTCAAAACAAAACCCTTCCACATTTATTAAAACAATTCATCCAATGATATCAACTTGTCATCAAAATTCCTATTTAGAAAAATCACAAATTTATTTAAAAGTTCACTAACCTCCAAATTAAATACCATTTCAATTTCAACAGATCAATCTGAAAAATTTCATTTTTTATCAAATCAAAATCCCTTGGATTCTGTTATAAATTTCCAATTCATGTAACTAAAATATTTTCAACATATCCAAAAACCACACTTAAAATTGATTTTTAAAACCTGAATCCCCCAAAAATGTTTTTTAAAACTCAACAATCAACACATAAAAGATATTTACAATATCTTTAATAAAATATTTAATGTTTTCCAAAAAGTAAATTTCAAAAAATCACTATTTTTGATTATAAAAACATAATTTTCAATAAACATATTCCCACTTCACCAAATAATACCATTATTAAATATGTACATTTAACAAATAATTATTAAAATAAATAATGAAATGAAGCAAAGGTTTTTAATTTTTTTCCCTAAATCAAGGGGAAAAGAAAAAAAATTACAAATGGAAACTAGTGTTCAAGGGTGACTAGAATATATTGTTGGAGACAATATTCTAATAGGACAACCATCATGGACTGTATTCTATAAAAATTTCCCTATCTCTACATAGTTTTCCATGACTTGTGAGCTCAAAAAAATATTTTCATTTCAAATCAACAGAACAACCTTTGAGAACCAATTAAACCAAAAGAAACATGACTTTACATGGAAGATAAAGTAATTTCATAAGGTTTTGTGGATAGAAACTTCATGCATAATCAGAATGTTTAGTCCAAAAAATCAGAGCTCTACTGTACATAGAATCATACCTAAACATCATGACCAAAAAAGAGTGTTACCTCCTATGACACCATTTTGCCACGTTCATTTATGGGGTACCATCCATCCCAACAACCGATTTGGCCAATTGCATGGCCATTAGGGAGTTTCCAATCCCCCTAAGATGGAAACTAGTTCCATGGATTCATTTTTTTGATATGGGAATGATTTCTCTCATTATGATAAGTATAAATAGCAGACAATAACAAAAAAGTTATTTCAATGTAGAATAACCAAAACCAAACAAAGAATAATAATTTCTATTCTTAATGCTTACATAATTAAACAAAAATAAAAGTTATACAATGGACGGGAAACTACAAAACGTCCAAAAAACCATGATGTGATATGAGGAGCATCTCCTTCATGAAACAACCACCACTTATAGCCAGTGGATGACTAGAAAGATCATCCACCACGACACAACATTCATTAATTGGTTTATATACAAAAAATCTCTATATATACCCCATGGCATATGATGGGTGTGAGACAAAGCATAATAGGATTAGACCTAAAGGAAATGATTCCATGTTAAAAACAAAATAAGACAAGATAACATGCATGTTTTATAAAATGATTTAATTATTTATTTTTATAAAAAACTATTTTAAAGGATTACATTTCAAGGAAAACTGTTCATAATGAAAAATATTTTTAATGGAAATAATTTACCTCAAATAATCATAATTTAAAATAATGATGTATACTCATATAATACTCTATGGTGATAGATGAAAAAAATCATAGTATATCACTATGTCATAGGATATAACAATAGAAAGTATCTCTAGTGGGTATCTAGGAAGATCATATCTCTGTGAAATGTTGAATTGTACAAACACTGTACAACATCCTCATACACGAGCCTATAGTGTTAATAAAAAAAAATTATAGTAGTTCAAAATAATTGGATTCAGTTAGTGTGGAACATTTCAATCCATCTAGATGAATCTGGGATAAGCCTCTTCCATGTAAACTAGCACCCACTCATAGGCTGTCCACTGACTCAACTAGGATTTAATTTTTCATCCATTTCATTCCACCCATCAAACATGACATCAATTTCATATATAGAAAATCTAAACAATATAACCATGATTAATAAATCACTACATTCACAACCAAAATAAAATTTAAATAAAAATTCCCACCAATACCATTCCAAATCATGTTTCACAGTACATGGACAATTTTCTAAACATGTTTCATAATTTATAATACATTATTACGAAATTAAACATGGGTTAATATTTTAAACACAATAAATTTATATTAAGAAATAAAATTAGAATACATACAAATATCAATAAAATTTCAAAATATGATCTGCACCACTTACACAATTTATCATCTACCTTTTGAAACAAGGTATGAAAACACACACCAAAAACACATGCAATATGAAACATTTCATTCAATAAACCATTTCTTAACACATGAACATATTAAATTATTTTCAAAAAACAATTCCCTCCTCATACACAATATATAGAACATATTCAAGAAGATAGTCAAGAAAATCAATATCATCTAATAAAGTTTAAATATTGAACCCCATATATTAATGAATTGGATTCATGAAAATTGTGAAAAATCATATTCATTGCACAAAAGTCCCTATAAATGCATGATAAAACTATTAACACCATTATTAACCCTTAAAAATTATTATCTATCCATCAATATAACACCCAACCTAGTGTAAAACAAAAACCCCAAGAAAGAAGGAAAATCCCTATAATAAAGGAAGAATATATGTTGAGAGGGACATACTTGAACAATTATAGAGAAACCCCACATAAACCATCATTAAAATCGATCCCAAGGTAGATGATATGGTTGATGGGTTGTTCTTTGTGTAGAAATATATTGTGGTGGATGAGTTAGGGTGTTTTGGGGTTATATTTGAATGGGTTAGTAATGGAAATTTCCAATTTTTAATGGCCTAGATAGGTGAATGTTTTTCCGGCATGATTTTTAAAATAGTAAAGTGACAATGAACCAATTTATGTCTAATAAGAACCTATTTAATGATTACCCAACATGACATAACTAGCTATGTGTAAACTGCATGGTAGCTTCTATTTGAATGTTCAAACTGATTCCATTGTAACTGGAGGAATGGTGCATGATTTGAAAAATAATGTTCCAACCATATGGATCAATATGCCATAACCAAAACATAAATTATTCAAAAATATATATCCGAGGAAAATATTTAATGACCTTATGGCCAATGATTAACAAAATTACATCTCAAAATTCAAACACATCACACCTGAAACTAGATAAAAAAACCATGGTCAGTGTTATAACATGAATGAAAGATGAAAGAAAAAATCCGAGTGTGACACTATTTATCAACACCATAAAAATATTATTTTTGATATTTATTTTCTACACTATGATCATATTTATCTTTTAGTATTATTATTATTATTACTATGTAATTATTAGTTAATGAGTTTAAAAAAATATTTTTTTGATACGATTAGACAAAAATTGTAATTTTTCTGAGGATTGTACATTTTCAATCCAGACTCAAAATTTTAATGAAAAAAACTATTTTAGAAATATAATCTAATTGTATAATATATTATTATTAATATTATATATTAAATAAAAATGATGATACAATTTTTAAAAGTTAAAATTCAATTTTTATGTGTTAGGAAACATTTACTGTCAAAAAATTAATTTTTAATAAATTCATATTTTTTATTAGAAAATATTAATTTTTCATATAATACTAATTAATTATAACAAAATAATTATTTATTTGGAATCAGAATTTCAATACTATCCAATAGTGATTTGATTTAAAAAAGTTCAAAGAATGCCGATTTTTGGTCAAAATTAAACGAAAAATAAATATATTATACGTATTGTGTCATCATAATGACCCAAATGAAATGAAATATATTACATAAAAGGTATTATTGACCAAATGTATATTATACCTATAAAATAATGTTTTTGTGTGTGTAATTTTATTAATTTTATACACCATTTATGAGTCCTTTAAAACATAAATTATATATTATGGGTTTTCAAATAAATTTGTTTTGAAAATTACTCACTTCAACTTTAGCAAGTTAATACATTAATGATATTAGTGATTAAACAGGTAGAAAAATAAAAATAATTCAATTGGGAGGTAACGTTTCAAAAAACAATTGTATGGCTTGTGGTTTTGAATACATTTTCGTAATGTTTCTAAAACATATGATCGGAAAATAATAACGAACTCCTCACTCTATTCAAGTTTAAAACCACATAAAATCCAATCCAAATTCCTTTAAAAACCATGAATCATGGTGTTTCTCGGTCCTTTCTTCTATATACCCCTCCCTAGGTTCCCTCATTCTCTCAAGAATCTCCTACCATGGTTGTGGGAACACCCTCTCAAGGTATGGGATCTTGTTTACCACCACTTTAATTGAGAACCTTATTTTTCTTACACCTTTGATTTCCTAATTTTTAATGTTGAATTATATTCTTTAATATAAAAGTAGATTCCTTTATAATGTATAAGTGATTGGAGAACCATTCCACTCCCATTAATTCATCCCACAAATCATTGAGATTCATCATTATCCAACAAAAATTATCCTATTGTTTTCATTAAAAACTATTGTTTTAGAAATACTCATACAAATTTTCACTCAATTTTATTCACCCACATTTACATATGCTTAATTTTATTTTCACTTCTATTAATGTGTTCCACACTAATTAATCATGAGAATAAATTTTTTGGAAATGATATCATTATTTTTTATGATATTTGTGGCACACTAATTCATGTACATGAAATGAAGGTAATTTGTTAGTATAGAATTATATATTCTACCAATGAATTGGGTTCTGCCTTAATCTATTGAGATGACATGTATGGTTCAGAAGAGGTTATTCAATGTAATTTTGTTATGTTGTATTTGTGGTAATTCATAAATTATGAACATGATGAAATGTTTCCCCATTACTAAATTTCTATAATGTTACCAATATATATCCTGATTGGATTTCCATGTTTGTGATTCTCACCATATTTCTAATTTATTTAAATACCTATCGAATAAATTATAAAAAATTCATCAGGTTATTCTATGTTTATCTACTTACCCAGCTTTCGAGTTCACCCCTATCTTATATTTTTCCCTAGGCTATCCTGTGTCATTTTAAGATAAATGAAAATTTATAATCATGTAAAGGATGTTTTCAATAAATTTGATGAATCCCTATTTTAATTTTTATGTTATGTACCTAATCTCCCAAATAAACTAGGACCGATGGTATTATGGATGGTATTATGTTTTATTTTATATAATAAATTATAAAAAACCTGTATTAATTATTTTGGTTTTCATATCATTTATGAATCATCATTAGTATAAAAATAGACAATGATGAAGAGTAAAATTAAATGATAAATCATATTGTTTTATATAAAATTAAGACAATTTAAATGAGAAGTGTGAATAAAATATTTATAGTGAGAATTACATATTATAATTATATATGTACATTAGAAATATGGTAATTGAAAAGGTAATCTTCTAAAACAGGGAAATTTAAAATAAGGTGATTGTAGATATGGTCATTGGATATATATCTATTTAGTATACCATGGTCATGTAAAATTATGTTGTAAATTTAAAATAACATATCATAGAATAAAAAATATATTAATATATATATATATATATATGAGTGTGTGCGTGTGTATGTTATGTATCAATATTAATATTTATTTTATAAAAATACATTAATATATATATATATATATATTTAAAATTAAAATTCTAAAGTTAAATTTAATGAAGTAGAAGAAATAAATATAAGGAAATACATGATAAATTTATATGATATTTTTATGGCATATTTAGTATAAAAATTTATTAATTTTGTGAAACATATTTTTTACATGATTTTTTATTTTATCCCAATATATTAAATTTTACACATTCAAAAATATTATTATATAAGAAATAATATTATAATATTAACTAAATAATTAATTGATATGAAATAAAAATAATAACATATTTTTTATAGAAACACAAATTTTTATTAAGTGTACTTTATCTTTTTATTTTTCATTTATTTTTCTAATCCAAAATAATTGAATTTCATAATTTTAATAAGATAAGATACAAATAGCTTTTTTATATTATAATTTCTCTTTTATGTTAGGGTGATATTTGTTGATTTTTTGAAAACATTTTATTTTTCAGTAAAATAGTGAAATATAACCTTATTACTAATAATGTGACTTTTACACAATTATAATTATACAAGAATTAATTAAATATTAACGAAAAAATATATTTAAGAAATATATAATATATAATATAAATTATATTTCTGAAAATATGTCCTATTTTTACAAACCCATCATTCATATTTCACAATATACGTAATAATTAAAAAATTATTTTAATATTTTAAAAAAGAATTTTATTTATTTTTATTTTCATAATTTTTTAAAATGAAATATAAAATAAAAAAAAATTTAATATGAACAAAATATCTAATAATGGAAAATAAATCTTGAGGTATAATGATTATGTTAAAAGAGGTAAAAACTAATTAATGAGGTAAAAGTTTAAATACGAAAATTAATAATCCCACTATATAACAATAATTAAAATTTACAAATAAATATGTAAAAGAAATCATTGATTATTTTTCACCCTTAAATCTTTTTTACCACATTATCTACAAAATTTTTGAGCTACTCTTATTTCATGTTACATCCCATTATTGAAATGTTTTTGGTATTTACCAAAATGCCTAACATTTCAAAAATAAAATGGGATCTTCTTTCCAAACATCCTATCACACCCCATCCCCCCCACCATGAAGGCACATGTTATTCCCATATATATCCCAGAATTTCCTTGATTCCTTACAATGATTCAATTCCTATAAAAATTCCATTTGTCTAAGGATCAACAACCTTCATAATAGAGATAATTAAAGAAGTGGGGTTTTAATTCACAAGAAATTTGTATTGTTTTATTTATTTTTATACAATACATCAATATTTTATTTCATTAAAAATGATAAGATGACATCATTATCATCCCAAGTATATCTATTTGTTATTATAATTATTCTACAATAATTAGAAAGATTTCCATTTCCATTATGAAAAACTAATCTCTGATATATTTTTATTTCAAGACAACAAGATTCATGAATAAATGAGTTATTTTTCCCTGACCACCATTGCTATATGGGAGAATAATTCTATTTAAAATAAAATTACTTGAGAAAACATAGTTTTTATTACTTAATACTAAACCACATTACATATGTATCCCATTCACTAAAAAATTAAATCATTATCCATGAAAACGTGAAAACTAGAGCTTACATCGTTTAATGATCTATTATTTTCAAGAAATACCTTCATGGATAGATAAATTAATGGGTTAATAAGATAAATATTATTATTATGTTATCTATAAGGTTTACTTAACTCAAATAAAATAACCTCTAAATGAAAATAGACATAAATTATTGTTATGAAATTAACCATACAAAAAAATCGATGGAAGTGGGAAAAAATTTATTCATAAAGATGAACTATTTATTATCAATAATTATTATACTAAATCAGGTTGAATATGATGTAACATACTAATAATACTAAATTATATTATCATACTGTTGGAATAATCTTTTTCAAATAAATCACCTCATAGTTATTCATTAATGACGACATGTTCATCTTCTTGTATTCTTGACCACATACTCAAAATATGTTATGAAATTATATTATAGAGGATTAAGAAATCATAATTAATAGTCTTATATAATATAAATATGTAAATAATGAGTTTTTCATTATTATGTAAGGATAATACAACTATTTATTTCATGATCTAAAAATGAACACTTTGTGGATTATGAATCAGAAAAAAATGCTTCTTGTTGATGTTTTCATTAAGATAAATACAAAAGTTCATGGAAAAGTAAATCTAAAAATTCTAAATCATTATAAATTACCTAGTATAGTGATTCTAATTATTTGGGAAATATATTATTTAGATGAATAACAATTACAAAAACCGATCAAATAGAACAAATATAATCCATAAAAACCTAATGTAGTAAAATAGTAAAAAAGTAAATCTTATATATATATATATGAAATTAATATCTATATGTAGCATACATTTTTTGAGTTATGAATAAATTTATTTTTTATGTAATTATTAAATATAAAAACATTAATTAGGAGACTTTGTTCATGTGTAGAATGAATCTTGACTAATATATGTTCTCTTGTCTCAAATTTTACTCCATAAAACATTTTTTCATTTAGAACACATTTTATTTAATATAGATTATATGATACATAATAAATATAATATATTCATGATATAAATTCTAATCATGTTAATTTTACTTTGAAATTAAATAACTCCCTTATAGGTGGTATTGATTTAAATGCACCTCAATTTGTATGTTTGTTTTTTTAACTCAACTCTCATTCATGAAGTCAGGACAATTATTCTTGAAAATATTTCATATATGATTTATAATTTATTCCCTATAATTTTAAAATGTAATATTTTATATTTTACTGCTATTGTTTAAAATGTTTTCTACATAACCCCATTTTAATTTTATTTATTACTCTAGTAACTATGCTTTTCGAAAGGTACATTAGTATGTGAAATCACATTATTTGATATATGTGGTATCTTGATAAACTCAAGACATTATTAATAATTAAATTAAATGATTTGAAATTTTATTTTCAGTAATATTATATAATTATAGGTAAAAAATATCATTTTATTCAAAACCATTCACTTTACTTTTATCTCAAACTAATGTATACAATTTTCTGGAATGAACCCCCTTCTCTTAATTAATTATTTGATTAAATTCTATGTTTTCAATTGCAAAAAATTCTATCAATTAGTAGATAAAAATATAAATATATATCAATTTATTTCACCTCTATGTTTTACTTCTCCACCAATAATGTTAAATATTTATTATGTTTATTTGCAATTTGTATTTTCAATATTTATTTCTTAGAATATAAAAAATACAAACAGTTTAAAATACTATGATTTAACATTGCTATCAATTTTCAATCTTATCCAATGGAATTTATTTTTCTAATGTTTATTTTTTATTAACTACCATATAAATGATATGTTTTACATCCCCCTTTTAGGGGATTGGATTTGGCATCGAATGATCATGTTTACAATGTTTCTAATTTGATACCATTTTAAATTTTCCATTAAACCCATTCTTATTGTTGTGTATTAATAATGTGATGATTAGAATTCTTTGTATGGAAGCCATTTATGGACAATATATATCTTTTTGGAGCGTATTATATTTCCCTCCATTGAATTGGATAATTCATTATTTCTCATGGTACAATAGTTAAATGAGTAGTAATGCTCGATCAAAAATAGGAAAAAGTATTTGATACCTGATCCATTATGGGAAAGATGTGGTGCTTCTTGATCTACAATGGTAAATATATAGGGTTTCGTAATCTAATAAAATGATTCACAATTATTGTATATGTAACATGAGGGATAATTCTGTATATTTTTATTAGATATTATACGTATTATTTTCAAGACTAGGATCTAAGACAGTAAGAGATTCTAAGGCCCTGTGATCCTGAAATAAATATTGAAAAATATTAAAATATTAAATAGAAGACATGCACAATTATCCTAAAGATGTTGAATAACCATTAAATGGGATCCTAGATCAATAATCCAAGTGAATAATTAATCATTGAGTAGGTATTTTACACATGGTGCGACATAACGTTCGTTAGTTCTTGTCTTTTGTGGAAACATTTTTTAACACCCCAGGATTTCATAGTACATTATTTCTTCAAAGTAATTCAATAACATCCACTACACGCAACACTAAGTTCAAGCGGATCATGACTTACCAAATTTTCCATTAAAAAGTGGTTATGAATAGTATTAACTAAATTACTTATTTTATATAATCCTTATAATTTCAGAATACATATTATGAGTTTCATAGACATAATATAAGAACAGATTCATTTTTCAGATAAAAGAAGTGTTTTTCAAAAAATAAAATTTTACCACTTTTTAATGGAGAACCTTTTTAAAATCAAATATTTAACACTTTTATATATTCATTTTAATAAAAATAAACTTCTTAATTAGAATAAAGAGATAAAAATTCAGTTTCGATGAATTTATGTTATTTTTCTAATAACTTTCATATTTGAATGAATAGTGAAAAATACTAAATTTTAACTAAAAACAATTTTTCTATTCAAAATAATTTATAGTGTTAAATTTTACATTTTAGAATTTTTAAAGTATAATTAGATTTTTTTTAACAAATTAATTAAATATTTTTCATTGGGAGTAATTTCACTCTGAAATTGCACATAAACAAGTGTCAATCATTTGATAGTTTTTATTTATTAAAAACAAGCTTTTTGGTTTTGGCAACAGGAATAAATATTAAATTAATTAATTAATTTTTTTAATTAGGTAAAATAGACATCATTTTTTGGATTCATAATATCAAAATTAGCTGAGTGTGAATTTTTGGTATTTTTCTGAAAGCATTCACTTTTTGTTGAATTGTGAGAAAACACAGAGTAATTTGTTAAAACTGACTTTTTATTTAAATAATTATTTATTTTATTTAAATTTATATTATGTCAATATAGATACATAATACCCATATATGTTCAATGTAATTCATTGGAGTCATTTTATATTAATTTTAGATATACTAAATTTTATTGAACTTTTAACCTTCTTTTACACACCTCCTAGGAGCTTTTGCGAATTTTCATAAAACATAATTTTACCACATCTTTGAGTGGAATTTAAAACTTTTGAGAGACACGGTTGATATCAGTAACTAAAATTTTTATCAATGAGATAAAAATAATTTTTGGGGAATAATAACTTTTTACATTTATTTTACCATGGTTTAAAGTAAATAGGGTAATTAAGGGTAAACATGACATTAATATTACCATAACACATGTCTGAATTCTATTGGACAAGAGTATATTGAAAAGAAACCTTATGAATAAAAAAGTATCATTTAGGTGCACTTGGATTAGATTAGGACAGTTACTAATATTTAATTAAAAGAAGAGTAAAAAGAGTTAAATTTAAAGATTACTAACTAAATCATTTTTAATATAGGGATATACATAAGAAAAAATCGATTATGAATATTCTTTATAAATATAAAAAAATTTCACACATCATGGTATTTTATTTATAATTTTTAGACATTAAAGAAATAATTTTATTTTTGACACAATGGTGATGCATTAATTACCTTATTCGTGAAAGAAACAAATTAATGGTATTATTAAAATTAAAATAACTATAATTTCAATGTTTTTATGACATAAAAGAATTTTATAGGTGAATATGACATGATAGGGATGATTCAATGTATCTTGTTCGAATTAATCAAGTTGTGATGACTTTCAAAAAAATAAAATACCAAATAGTGTCAAAATTGACATAAATTAATATTTAAAACAAATACTATATTATTGGTTGATATAATATTCATAATAATGTATGGTTCATCAAAAGGGCTTAACTAATATTATATATGTCATAAATGAGCCACTTGTGGTTCTCTTGGATGTTTAGTGTAAGTTTATTAACCATATAGTGTAAGAATACAAGAAGACATGGTAAAAGATAAACTATTTAACTAATAGTTAAATCTAAATGTTAAGGTTAATATGTTACCTAAACCTATCTAAAACCTATTGGCTCAGAGGTTTTCAAACAATCCACACCATAGTAATTAAATAATTCATTTTGGAGCCATTATAAACTGATAATAAATTTATTATAAAGTAATATTTTAAGTTTTTCCTATGGTACCCCTCAGCCCTCTTATAAAAGGACACTCCCACTTCACTCTATTTCACACCTTCCAAGCCATTTGGAACAAAAAAAACCTGACCAAATATCCTCTAAAAATCCCTAAATTCATCCTATAGGACTTCCTCGAGTTCGGAAGCCATTTTAAGGATCCCTTTTGATCAAATTAAATGGAAGAACCCGGAGAACAGGTGATGATTTCACCACCCTCTTTCAAGTTCTCTTATTAATCAACTTACCCATTATTTTTTGTTTAAATTATAAAATAATAACACCAGTATCATATATATACTGTGATTTTATTATAAATATGGCACAAATATATTATTTATCATATGCATCTTATGAATGATAATGTCACCAAGTGTGCGTACGTTCGGCTTAGCGTCTCCACGCCGTGGTATAATTTGTTATTCAACACTATGATATTTTGATGGATATAATGATAAGTATTATGTATATAAATAATGAAAATAACATGATAATGTCTCTATAAATTTAATATACCATCCAATTCCACTACTCTAAGGAAATGATATTGTCGCTCGTGCGTACGTACGGATTACCGTCTCCACAATGCGATGAGATACATTTCCACCTTCACCATTCATCGACGATTATAAAAATATATATATTAATAATAAGTATATAATATATTACATAATAATTATTCTGGAGATATATATATATATATATATATGTTTTTTTGTACTTACATATATCTTATTCACTTAGTTCTATTCAATACGAGATGAAAACAGAAATAGTGTTTATGCGTACATACGGACTACCGTCTCTATAAAATGGGTTTTTTATTTCATATATATATTTTATAAATATTTATATTCTAAATATATATGATATATAAATCATGTTTTATATTCTAGAGGTACTTAAATCTTTATCTAAGTGATACATTCAAGTGTAATAAGTTAAAACACGTACGATAAAGAAAGCGATTATTACCCGAAATGACAATTTCAGATGGAAATTATTATTAAATGGGTATTATAAAGTAATAAATGAATCATGCATGATATCATAAATATTAATATAGTTATTGTATAATTTAATAACATACTAATATCTTCATACAAGAGGTTAAATGTACCCTCGACTAAAGGAAAGTGCAAGGTAAGGGGTTTTCATCTCACTCCTTATTTCAGAGAGATTCATGTCATATTTCCACTATTACCATTTATGTGGGGTATGTACATCCCATAATTGTATTCTTTGTGTAATAAACATTAATTTATTTGTATTTACATATTTATTGTATGATACCTCGTTCATGGGGTGTATGTTTCGTATGTTACCAAATTGGTAAGGGTTAATTTCACAATCTATTTATTATCCAATGATGTTTTTACATAAGTATCTACGGGGACATATTTATTTCCAATGTCCATGTTTCTTGGAAGTGTTTTTAAAGGGATCCTTTTAAGGGAATTTTTTACTTAATCATCATTTCAAATGTTTTAAATATTTATTCTTCTAAATCAATCTCATTAATGTCATTGTCTTCAAAATGGATTTTAAGGATTTATTTATATGGAAATGAATGTTTTTAAAATGTTAATTTCATTCAAAAGATTCAAAGTGGTATGAGAAACATTGATCCTGAAATTTCTATAAATGTTTTCCTTTCTAAATACTGTGACTTTTAATTGTTTTCATGAAAAAAGGATATTTCTCTCAATGTGTTTTACAAATAATTTACATCTATGCTAACATCCATTTAAGGATTTTAAACGTGTCTGAAGATGATTTATTATGACACAAATCATCCATATTTTATTGAATGTTTTGTGATATGTTGGACTGTGGATGTGTTATTTTTATACCATTCCTGGTTTAGGGATAACATATTGACATTTTTTATGCTAGTTTTATTATGAATGATTATGTTATGTTTAAACCTTTTCATATGAGGAATGAATTGTACATTGTAAGTGACAGGTGGAGTGTGCTATATCTCCCCGATTCATTGGTAGGTCTCTTGATACAATCTAGTGCCTTGGCAAAAGGCCTTGACAAAATATTATTTTTAGTCTTAGAACAAGGCCTTGACTATGTGGTTATGATAAACTGGCATTATGCATTCCATCATTATGAAAGTGGTTATTGATACTGCATGTGATTATTCGACTAGTAGAATATCCATGTGAATATGTAAATGTAATTATTTAATTTTATTTTTTCCATATTATGATGAAGTTCATGTTTTAAATTCTTTTGTTTTAGTTATACATTTCCTTAATTGTTTATGATTATTTATTAATGTTTTTGATGTATTTCTTACCCTTACTAAGCATTTGAGCTCACCCCTTTATATGTTTTATTTTTCCCAGGATTTAAATAAGTGTAATGTGATTGTTACACAGGGTTATGCCAATGTAATAATGAAATTCATAAAGGATTATTTATGTTTTTTTATGTCATAATGTGTAATGTAACATTAATGTATGTAATCTATATTCCAAGACTGCTAAACCGATCGGTCCTTCCGGACTTGATTCCTTGTAATCATACCAATGTATTAAAATAATGGACTTACTCTAGGTAACTGGGGTCGGGGCGTTATAGTTGGTATCATAAGAAGTTTAGCAATAAACTTTGAAGCTAGATTTAGATAAACTCTGATTAGAGCACATAAACCTAAGATAGACTTTGAGGATTTGTATAGAAGGACTTCCTTGAATTTTGGTAATGTAGATATTTTGTGATTTTATCATGAAAATACATCCCTGTCTAGATACGAGCAGGTAGAGGCCGCTCTAGCCCAAATTTTCCTAGGGGTAAAACCTGAAAACACTACATTGAGATAGAAGCCCATGGGAACTTGTGCATGACAATGCGCCTTGCTACACTCTTGTTTACGACACTCATGGGGGATATGATTAGGATAATTTTCATTTTCAAACCACTATGAAGGGTTGATGAGTATATACCTCCTTAAAGAAAATATTTTTGTGATTATGGATTATATCAATAAATTATTCAATTTATGTTAGGTATTTTACATGTTTGGAATTATGAATTGCGATTCATAAATTTACCTACTGTATGCCATTTTTTAGAAATGGCTCACATTTGAAGAAAACAGAATTCCGACAATACGTATGATCCAAATAGTAAGAAGGGTCATATCATTCCTTGTATTAAGACAACATTTAGAAATGAAATTGTCTCCCATGTATTATCATTATATGAATAATTAATATCATAATATCAGTAAATAATCATGTGAATCATATGGCATTGAAGGGAAGCAATAGAAGAAATGGATCGTAGATAGAAATATGGATAAAGGGAATAAGGGAACGAATGATTATTTAATATGTGATAAATGTGGAATGAATCACCTTGGTAAATGATTTAAGGGAATGGTTGTTTGTTATATGTTTGGAGAAAAAGGACACCATGTACGTGATTGCAACGGTAAGAACAAGTATTCAAATGTAAAATGCTTCATCTGTAAGGTGTTAAGACTCTATACAAATAAATATCCAATTCCGAAGAGTATAATAAAATGATGTTATTGGATAATAATAATGCTATGATACTACCTCAGACGTAGAAGAAAGACTAGTGTTCTTATATTGTTATTATAGAATTATTTCGTTTGAGTGTTGTATCAACAGTATAATTGTTACATGAATTATAGAGATAAATAAGGATTATACTACAATACTATTTTATTGAGGATTAGAGATTATATGGTTCTATGAAAATTGACTTAATAGTAAGATGCACTTTTTTGGAAAATAAATCATAGAATGAATGTTAATCATTAATATGGTCCTCATAATGAGGTAGCGATTTTGGAATATGAGATGGTTGAATTTGGTAATTTAGGATGTTGTAGTGTTTTAAAAGAATACACGATGAAGGCGTTCACATGTTATTAACTGGAAAAAAGGATGCACATTATGTTTAACTTCTTTATAATCTTAGGACTGAGAGTTTGTATATAAGTACTTTGGATAATTTGAATGGTTGGAATGGATTATGTTTGAAATTGGATACTATTGTTAATGTTATTTTTTGATTTCCATAAAAAGGACAACCCGGAGTTCGGGCAACAACTCGTCATGTCCGACAAGGTCATGAGACTTGAACCCGCAACTGAAGGGAGGCAAAGTTGTATCACCGATCCCTGACCCATGTGATGTCCTAGATTAAATAATGTAAATTTTTTAAGGGGTCTGATATGTGAATTATAAATTCATTATTTTTGGAACCCTATACAATTAGGATAAATAGAATATTTTTAAGTTCTATTACCTTTCAGAGTGAATGATTAGTTTGTTGTGGAAATTAGTTAAAGGATGTAACTCTACATGCCAATAATACATTATTTTTTATCCTATGAATTAATTAATCCTTCAACTTTAGGGAATGGATCTTAAAACCAAATTTGTGTTATCCAAATACCTTATGTTTTGTTGAACCAATGATATTTTATGTCATCATAAATTGATGGCTATGAGGCCCTCAATTTTACACTTGTTTGTGATTGATGACCTCAATCAGTCCCTACAAATATTTATATTTTTCCTCTAATTATGTGTCCATAATTGACACCAATGTTCTTGTATCCGAAACACTAATTTGGTGGTGACTTTTTCATCCCCTTTTCCTCTTATTAGGACTAAATTTTATTAACCCAATTTCTGATGTTGGTTTTCCCACAATGGTATTTTCTATTTTAAAACTTTTATTTTCAAAGAACAATTTCAAATTGTGAGGAATCAATTTATTAAAAGAGGGGATAATGTAACACCCTATGATTTCATAGTACGTTATTTATTCAATGTAATTAAATAACTTCCTCTACATGCAACACCAAGTTCCAGCGCATCATGACTTACCGAATTAGCCATTCAAAAGTGGTTAATAGTATTAACAAAATTTTTAATTTTACATAGTCATTATAATTATAAAATACATATTATGAGTTTTTTAGACATAATATAAGAACAAATTCATTTTTCAGATAAAAGAAGTATTTTATAAAAAATCCAATTTTACCGCATTTTAATGGTGAACCTTTTTAAAATAAAATATATGAAACTTTTATATATTAAATTTTACAAAAATAAACTTCTTCATTATAATTAGGACATAATAATTTAGTTTGGATGAATTTTTTATATTTTTCTGATAACTTTCATATTTGGGTGAATAGTGAAAAATACTAAATTTTAACTAAAAACAATTTTTATATTCAATATAATTTATAGTGTTAAATTACATATTTTATTAGTTTAAAATTATAATTAGATTATATTTTTAAAAATTAATTAAATTTTATTCATTGGGAGTAATTTCACATTGAAATTGCACATAAACAAGTGTCAATCTATTGATAGTTATTATTTCTTAAAAACCTGCTTTGTGGTTTTGATAATGGGAATTAATTTTAAATTAATTAAGGAAATTTCTATGTTTTGATTTTTTTAAAATAGACATCATTTTTTGATTCGGAATATCAAAATTAGCTTACTATGAATTTTTGGTATTTTTCTGAAAACATTCAATTTTTGATGAATAGTTAAAAACACAGAGTTATTGGTAAAAACTGAAATTTTATTTAAATATTTATTTATTTTATTTAAATTTATTTTAAGTCAAAATAGATAAATAATACCTATATAAGTTCAATGTAATTCATTGGAGTCATTTTTTATTAATTTTAGATATACAAAATTTTATTGAACTTTTTACCATCTTTTACCCACCTCCTAGGAGCTTTTGCGAATTTTCATAAAACATAATTTTACCCCTTCTGTGAGTGGAATTTAAAAAATAAAAGAGACATGGTTGAAATCAGTAAGTAAAATGTGGTTCAATGAGATAAAAATAATTTTTGGTGAATAGTAAATTTTTTCTTTTATTTACCACAGTTAAAAGTAAATTGGGTAAATAATGGTAAAATGAAATTAATATTTCCTTTACACATGTAATAATTCCATTAGACATGTATATATCGACCAAAAACAACCTTAGGAATAATATATAATCATTTAGGTCCACTTGGATTAGATTAGGACACTTATTATTATTTAATTCCATGAAGATTTAGAAGAAGTAAAATCAATGTTTAATAAATAAAACATTTTTAATATAGTGTTATACATAAGATAAATTAGATTATAAATATTAATTAGAAAGCTAAATATATATCCCAAATCATGACTTTTTATATATAATTTTTAGACATTATATAAATAAATTTATTTATGACACAATGATGATGCAACAATTACATTACCAACGAAAGAATAAAATAAATGGTATTATAAATATTAAAAAAATATAATTTCAATGTTTTATGACATACACAAATTTTCTAGTTTAATATTACATGATAGGTATGATTCAAGGTATCGTGTTCTAAGTAATCATGTTGTGATGACTTACACAAAAAGAAAATACCAAATATTGTCAAAATTAACATAAATTAATATTTAAAACAAATACTATATTATTGGTTGATATAATATTACTAAAAATGTAAGGTTCAGCCAAAGGGATTAAATAATATTTTATATGTCATTAATGAGACAGTTTTGGTTCTATTGAATTTTAGGAGTATATTTGTTAACTATATTGAGTAAAAATACAAGAAGACACGTTAAAGTTAAACTATTTAACTAAGAGTTAAATCTAAACGTTAAGGTTAATTTGGTGACCTAAATCTGTCTAAAACCTATTGTTTGAGAGTTTTGCGACCCATCACCACCATAGCTGTTCTATAATTAATTTTGGGTCCATTATAAACCTTAAATGAATTTATTATAAAATAATATATTAAGTATTTCCTAAGGTTCCCCTCACCCCTCTTATAAAAGGGCACTCCCCCTTCACTCTATTTCACACTTTCTAAGACATTTTTCCCCGCCAAACCCTTCACATATATCCTCTAAAATTCCCAAACATCATCCAAGAGGCACTAATTTGGTTAGAAATCCAACTTATGGATCCCTTTTGATCAAATCAAAAGGAAGAACTCGTAGAAGAGGTGATGATTTCACCACCCTCTTTTAAGTTGTCTTATTCTTCAACTTACTCTATGTTTGTTGTTTAAATTATAAAATAATAACTCCATTATATTCTATATACTATGATGTTATTATAAATATGGCACAACTATATTCATTATCCTATCCATATTATGAATACTAATATCACCATGCGTGCGTACGCACTGCTAACCGTCTCCACGTCGTGATGTAATTTGTTATTCAACACTATGTTATTTGGATGTATATAATGATGAGTAATATGTATATAATTAATGAAAATAACATTATAATGTATCTATAAAATTAATATACCATCCAATTCAACATATTTAAGGAAATGATTTTGTCGGTCGTGCGTACGTACGAATTACCGTGTCCACGATGTGATGAGATTCATTTCCACATTCACCATTCATCGATGATTATAAAAATATATATATTATAAATATTTATATAATATATGACATAATAATTATTCTGGATATTATAAATATGTATATCTATATATTTATATTCTTACATATATCTTATTCACTTATTTCCGTTCAATACGAGTTGAAAACAGAAACATCGTTTATGCGTACGTACGAACTACCGTCTCCATAAACTGTGTTTTTCATTTCATATATATCTATTATAAATTTTTATATTATAAATATATATGATATATAAATAATTTTATATATTCTATAGGTACTAAAATATTTATCTATGTGATACAATCAAGAGTAAAAAGTCAAAACACGTACGATAAAGAAAGCGATTTTACCCAAAATGATAATTTAACATGGAAATTATTATTAAATGGGTAGTATAAAGTAATAAAGGAATCATGTATGATATCAAAAATCATAATATGGTTCTGGTATACTTTAATAACACACTACTATCTTCATACAGAAGGATAAACGTACCCTCTACTAAAGAAAAGTGCAATGTAAGGGCTTTTTATCTCACTCCTTATTCCCGTGAGATTCATGCCATATTGCCACTATTACCTTTTGTGTAGTGTATGTTCAACCTATAATTCTATTGTTTTTTTAATACACTTAATTAATGTGTATTTACATATTCATTGTATGATACCTCTTTCATGGGGTGTAGGTTTCATAAGTTACCAAACTAGTAAGGCTTAATTTCACAATCTCTTTATTATCTGAGGATGTTTTTATGTAAGTATCTACTGGGAAATATTTATTATACATGTCCATGTTTCATGAAAGAGTTTTCAAAGGGATCCTTTTCAGGGAATTTTATACTAAAACATCTTTTTAAATGTTTTAAATATTTATTCATGTAAATATTTCTAATTAATGTCCATGTATTCAAAATGGGTTTTATGTATTTATTTTTATTGACATGAATGATTTTAAAATGTTAATTACTTTCAAAATGTTCAAGGTGGTACAGGAAAATTTGATCCTAAAATGTCTTTAAATTTCTTCCTTTTAAAATTGTGTGACATTTAAATGTTCTCCTGAAAAAAGGGATATTTATCTCAATGAGTTTTACAAATCATTTTCATCTATGTCAACATCCTTTAATGGATTTTAAACTTGTTTGAAGATTATTTATAATAATAAAAATCATCCGTATATTATTGAAGTTTTTGTGATATGTCTGACTGTGAATGTGTTATTTTTATACCATTCATGATTTAGGAATAAATTATTGAAATTTTGTATGCTATTTTTAATACGAATGTTTACGTTATGTTTAAACCTTTTTATATGAGGAATGCATTGGAGTTAGTATGTGACGGGTGGAGCCTGCTATAGCTCCTCAGTGCATCGGTAGGTCTCATGAGTAAAACTCATGTCTTGGAATAAGGCCTTGACAAAATAATATCTGCAGTATTGGCATAAGGCATTGAATATTTTGTTATGATTGTCTGGCACTATGCATTCCATCATTATGAAAGTGGTTATTGATATTGCATGTGATTATTCGACTAGTAGAATATCCATGTGAATAAGTAAATGGAATTATTTAATTTTATTTTTTCCATATAATGTTGAAGTTCATGTTTTAAAGTATTTTGTTTTAGTTATACATTTTCTTAATTGTTTCTGATTTTTTATTAATGTTTTCGCTATATTTCTTACCCTTACTAAGCGTTTGAGCTCACCCCTTTCTATGTTTTATTTTTCGCAGGATTCCAAGAAGTGTAATGTGATTGTTATGCAGGGTTATTCCAATGGAATAATGGCGTTCATAAAAGATTATTTATGTTTTTTGTATATTAAAAAGTGTAATGTGACATTCATGTATGTAATCTATTATCCAAGGCTGCTAAACTGATCGGTCCTTCAGGACATGATTCCTTGTAATCATGCCAATGTATTAATATAATGCACCGAATCTCGGTCACTAGGGTTGGGGCATTACACGTTTTCACTTGTATAATATGAATAAAATATGTTTATAAAGTATTTTAATTTGTTTTGTTGAAAAAACAACATGTTTTCTTTAAATGTATAATTATTTTACAATTATAGTGTTATATTCATAAACCTAGAAGATATGGATTGTCACTGTAGACCAGAGATATTTGAATCCTTTCTTATGAGTGACAATAGATCAATGATCGATGATCTGCACATAGATTTTGAAGGATGTGTCAAATGAACACAACAAAACATCAAACATCATTAGTGATCGATCCAAATCAAGGTAGAGAATGTGATATAATTTTTTATCCCCATTAATTATTTCTATGATAAATGTGAATCAATTGAGCATAAAAAGCTCAGTAAGGGATATAAAAATATGGAAAGGAAACATGGGTACATATATACATAATAATGAGATCATAAATTACCCATAAAACATAAGCACTTTAACATACCTCATCAAATCCTGAATAAATCATAGAAATCATAAGACATAAAGGTAACTTGAGGCATTCATAACATTCTTACGTAGGGAGTAACCCTCTTGGTTACGTTTGGAATACCCATCATAGTATATTCCCTAAATATCTTTAGAGAAACCATAACGTTTCACTCCTTCATGTTACACAATGCATTGGAGATCTATATCGGGCTCACATGCCCTTAGTTTTTCATAGAACCACCTATCTTCATAATAATGCCCAAGAACCTCAACATAATCGTATCACATAAAACATGCACAAAGGAAACATAACATTTCCACCTTTCAATAATAATTTATCAATACAACACATTGATATAAAAACATTATGAAAAACCATTTTTGATACCAAAATAAAAGAAAAGTAAAACATGGTATTTATTTTTCTTTTAGAAAGAAGGTATGTCTTGTAGAGGAAGCCAAAACTCAAATAATGGTCATGGCGGCGGAGAAGTCGTTGTCACCGCATACGTACGAAAAAACATTCCCTTTTTTCGTTAGTAAAATTGTTTGTATAAAAAATATTCCTTTTGGTTAAACATAAAAGTCAAAGGGGTTGATACAACATATAAAAGAAGGTTTTTTATAAAACAAAATATGCCTCAATGAATGGAGATTGAGACGAAGTCCCATACCTTGGGTCCGACATGACTCAATCTTTCTTTAATCTCCTGAATAATAAACTTGAGTTAATTTATACTTTTTTAAGAAACTTTTTCAAGTTCATTATTCATTTTATATCACTTATTTCTATGTCATGAACACTATGTAATTATTTAAGTTAATAACGGTCGTTTTAACGATCATTGGTACTTGAGTCAAAAATAATCCCTTTATAATTACAAGTTTTTCATGTATCCATTATATAAAGAATGGTATTCATGATGTAGATATAATATATTTCATATATATCCAGTACATGCATGAATTTATAATATTACATAATCATTTAGAGTTAATAAATGAAATGCACCGTTCATGGAGACGGTAAGCCGTACGTACGCATGAACGCTACTTTCATTTCTATTTCGTATTTTATAGAATGGAATCATAATGATATAAAGGTATATTATAATTCCAGATTAATACCATATATAATATCATAGTTCCATCCTTTATACGTCCCACATATGGTATTTAACGAATCAAATCACTTTGAAGGGGGCGGTAGTCCACACTTCCTTAAATGAAGATATCGCGTTTACCCATAATGGGAACCATAAAGGTATGCCCAAAATGAAAAATACAGAAGTTTAAGGAAATCATAAACATATTATATATCATATATAAATATAGTTTCATATTAATTGTCACCTTTGATGGTGTTAAAAGAATGTTGAACAATCATCGTTTCGGGAGGCAGAAATTCGCCATCCACGGAAACAGTATGTTCTTTAACCATTAGATGTAGGTGTGTGTATGTGTTGCTCGAATCCTTCTTATAACAACATCATAATATATTTAAGATACTGTAATTGTTACAAAAGAAATGAATAAAAAGAGTTTAGGGGGTTGGAGAAGCAAAATAAAACAAAAGGACTCAAGTGAAGACATTACCTTAAAATCGAGTAACTCCCTTTGGTTTGAGCTCAAAGGCTTCCTTGGGAAAACTTCTGCCAAAAGTGAGGCTTCAAGGAGTAATATAGGGAAGTGGAGAGACAAAATGAGTAGGTGTTGGCGGATCCAAAGGCATTGGGAGTGTGGGTAAGGAGGTAGAGGTGGGGGCCTTTTATAAGGGGAGAGGAGGGGCACTCTTGGAAAGTAAAGAAATATTACTTTATTTGAAAATGAGTTTCAGATGTAAAAGGTTCCACATTGATATAACTAAAGTATAAGGTGATAAGGGTTCTAAATATACCCACCCAACAGGTTTTGGACATGTGTAGGTCATAGATTTTACATTATCTTTTCATTTTATTTAAATCGTCAAATAATGAGGTCATCACTGCATCATTATGATGTAATGAATAATTTACTTTATTTAATTTATAAAAATTATAAAACAAATACTATGATGTATAAAATCTTTTTGTCTTTCCAATTAATATTTATAGCCAATATTCTGACTTGTATAACCAAATTTAAAAATTGTTTTAGTAAAACAACTAATGTTTGTGTCATTTTTTTACTTTAACATTAAATAAAAGGTATTTATGAAAATTTTCCAACCAAAGTGGCTCCATGGGGTCCCCAAGTTGACCCATGGATTGTATTGGACGGCCATGACACATAAAATGAGGATAGGAAATGTGTCTAGGTCATTTCATTTTATTAAAACATTATTCTTACCTTGAACTACACTAATTACCTCTAATTGTGATTAAGAACTTAAGAGTTACTATTCACCAAAAAATTATTTTAATCTCATTGAATCCCATTTTACTTCTTAATGACAACCATGTATGTCATATTTTTTAAATTCAAAACACAGAAGTGGTAAAATTTCATTTAAACGAAAAAATTAGTTTTTATAAGTACCACTTAGTGGTTTCACTATTCATCAAAAATTAATGTTTTTCATAAAAATATCCAAAATTCACCCTAAGCTATATTTGATATTCCGAATTCAAAAATGAATTCTATTTTACAAAATTCAAAACATATAAGTCACATTAATTAATTTAATAATTAATTCCCGCTGTCATGACAAATAGCATGTTTTTATGAAACAATAAGTATCAAAAGATTGACACTAGTTTAAGTCTGATTTCAAAGTTAAATTAATTCCAACGACCACTATTGGATTGAATGGTAAAAATATATTCTAATTTCACTTTAAAACCAATTCAAAAGACAATATAATCATATTAATAAATTATATTAGAAAAAGATTTTGAATTAAAATACAACATTTTACACTATTCATTAAAAAAATGAACTTTATCAGAAAAATACCAAAAATTTATACAAAGTAAATTTTGATGTCCCGATTCTAAAAAACAGTTATATTTGGTCCAATTGAATGTATATGAGTGATAAAAACTATATTTAATGATGTTTTTCCATCAAAAGGTGATAAGTGAACATTTAGTGAAAATTAGGGTATAAATGCCTAAAATTGAATTCTTTCCATATTTTAAGACTTTATCTTTTATTGGATAAATGCAAAAACATTAAAAAAACATATATAATCATATTTTAGTTATTTCTATCCATTCCCGCCAATACAACGGCTTCATGTTAACTACCATTTAAAATAATATTATTATATTACTAGTGTGCAACGTAAGTTTTCAAAGGAACTCATCGTTGCGTATCGGGTACGCTACAGAACATAGCAACCCCTTTAAAGTAAAATTAATATTTAATTCGTAAATATTAATAAATATGATAATGTTTTATTCATTATTTACCTGGGATGTTACATTCTTCCCCCCTTTTGGGAATTGCGTCCTCGCAATATTATTCACTTATCAAAATAAGTGGGGGTATTTATCCCTCATATAATTTTCAGATTCCCATGATGCATCTTCCATCATGAGGTTTTTCCAAAAAACCTTTACCTGATTAATCACCTTATTCCGTAACACTTTCTCCCTGTGGTCAAGAATCTGGACCAGTTGTTCCTCATAAGATTGGTTCTCTTCCAGCTGAACTACCTCTGGACTCAAAACATGAGATGGATCTGGCATATACTTTCTCAACATCGAAACATGAAAAACATTGTGTACCTGAGATAAACTCGGAGGTAAAGCCACTCGGTATGCAACTGATCCAACTCTCTCTAGAATTTTATATGGTCCAATGAACCTTGGACTCATCTTTCCTTTCTTACCAAATCGGATCACACATTTCTATTGTGATACTTTGAGAAAAAAATGATCACCTACCTCAAAAGAGAGATCCTTCCTCCTATTGTCCGCATAACTCTTCTGCCTACTCTGAGCTGTTCTCATGTGTTTCTGTATCAGCTGAACTTTTTCTGCCAGCTCTTCTACCAATTCTGGTCCCATCAACTTCCTTTCACCCACTTCATCCCAGAAAGCTGGAGTTAGACACCTTTTCCCATATAACGCCTCAAATGATTCCATTTGTATACCGGAAGGAAAACTGTTATTGTATGAAAATTCAACCAAAGAAAGATGTTGGTCCCAACTTCCCTAATAATCTATCAAACAAGCTCGTAGCATATCCTCCAAGGTCTGAATTTTTCGTTCTGACTACCCATCTGATTGAGGATGAAAAGCTGTACTAAAATTTAATTCAGTACCCAACGACTTCTGAAGGCCTTTCCAAAAGATAGAAGTGAACCTAGGATCACAGTCAGATACAATGGAGAGAGTAACTCCATGTAACCTGACTATCCGTTTAAGATACAAACAGGAAAGTTGATCTAGGGAAAAAGTATCTCGTATAGCAAGGAAATGAGTAGATTTGGTCAAGCGATCAAAATCAACCCATATTGCATTATTACCTTGAGATGTCTTCGGTAATCCCACAACAAAGTCCATGGATATATTCTCGCATTTCCACTCTGGCACTGGTAAAGGCTGAATCATCCCTTTCTGTAATTGCTGCTCTGCTTAAACCTGCTGACAAGTCAAACACTTCACAGTAAAATCAGCAATATCTCTTTTCATTCCATCCCACCAGTAATACACCCGATGATCTCTATACATCTTAGTACTGCCTGGATGAACTAAAAACGAAGAACTATGAGCTTCAGATAACAACTCTCTCTTTAACTGTGGATCACAAGGCACACACAATCTCTTCCCAATTCTCAAAACGCAATCATTATCAATGTTGAATTCAGGCAACTTACCTTTATGAACCAGCTCTACCATTTTCTGCAACTCACTGTCTTGCTTCTGTGCTTTCTTGATTCTATCTGATAGAGAAGATTTCACTGATACCTGAAACAAAACAGAAGAACATCCTGCACCAGCAAATTCTATGCCAAATTTCATCAAATCCTTAACCAAAGGATCACATTCCAAATGCAACATGGTTAATGAAGCATTACTTTTTCGACTCAAAGCATCATCCACTTTATTTGCTTTTCCCAGATGGTAATGAACTGTACAATCATAATCCTTGATTAATTCCAGCCATCTCCTTTGTCTCATGTTCAATTCTTTCTGAGTGAATATATACTTTAAACTTTTTTGATCAGTATATATTTCACACTTTACTCCATACAAATGATGCCTCCAAATTTTTAAAGCAAAAACAACAGCAGCTAATTCCAAATCATGTGTAGGGTAATTTACCTCATGAGTTTTCAACTGTCGTGAAGCATAAGCAATTACCTGATCATTCTGCATTAGGACACAACCAAGTCCTTTCAATGAATCATCACTGTATACAACAAACGCACAATTCCTAGAAGGTAGTGCCAAAAATGGAGCATTCACCAATCTTGTTTTCAATTCCTAAAAACAATCATCACATTCTTTTTTCCAGATAAACTTAACAACCTTCCGAGTTAGCATAGTCATTGGACTAGATAATCGTGAAAAATTTCTAACAAGCCTTTGGTAATAGCCTGCCAAACTAAGGAAGCTATGAATCTCAGTTACATTTGTGGGTCTTGGCCATTCTTCCAAAACTTTTGTTTTTGCAGGATCAACAGTTATTCCATCATTAGAAACAATATGACCAAGGAATAAAATTTGATGCAACCAAAACTCACACTTTCTGAATTTCCCATACAGTTTCTTTTCTTTTATGGTTTGCAAGATAACCCTTAAATGTCTTTCATGCTCCTCTTTACTTTTAGAAAACACCAAAATATCATCAATGAAAACCACCACAAACTTATCCAAGAACTCATGGAAAATTTAATTCATTAAGTCCATGAATACAACAGGTGCATTTGTTAGCCCAAAAGGCATTAATACAAATTCATAATGGCCATATCTTGTACGGAACGCAGTCTTCGGAATATCTACCTCCTTTACCTTCAGCTGATGGTACCCCGCTCTCAGGTCAATCTTTGAAAAAAACTGAGCTCCCTAGAGCTGATCAAATAAATCATCGATATGAGGCAAAGGATATTTGTTCTTAACAGTGATGTTATTCAAGGCTCTATAATCAATGAAAAGTCTCATAGAACCATCTATCTTTTTAACAAATAAAACTGGAGCACCCCATGGTGACGTGCTAGGTCGAATGAAACCGTTCTCTAATAAATCATGCAATTGATCCTTCATCTCTAAAAGTTCAATTTGAGCCATTTGATAAGGAGGTTTTGAAATTGGCATATCATCAGGAACTAAGTCAACAGTAAAATCAACTTCTCGATCTGGTATTATTCAAGGCAACTCATCCGGAAAAACATCAGGATACTCATTTACTACTGGAACATCATTAATTTGAACAGTTCCTTTATTTTGAACGATGTGTTCAAGGTAACATTCATTTCCATCTTTTACAAGTATCTTGGCCTCTTGATAAGTTATCAACAGCAAGGGTTCATTCTTGTACACAAACTAAAAGTCTTTCTGAAAATAAACTTCTTCAGCTCTACAGTCAATCTTAGCATGGTAAATAGAGAGCCAATCCATACCCAGGATAACATCAAACTCTACTAGAGGTAGAACAATAAGGTTTCCAAGTAGGTTCTTTCCATAGATAAGGATAGGAAGATTCTTATAAATTCTTTTTGCCCCAACATTTCCCCAAAGTGTTTTTACCACAACTTCAGCAGCCATTTCTTGAGATGGTATTCCCATTTTATAAGAAAAGGTTTCAGAGATGAAAGAATGTGTAGACCCCAAATCAACCAACACACTGGAATAATCTGAAAAAACAAAAAAAAAAGGTACCTAATACAACTTCATTTGATGGCCCGATATCCGCTGAAGTAGTTGCAAAGGATTTTACCACCCCTTTCTACTTGTAGTCTAACTACTTCCCATCACTCAAGCTCTTTGTTGGACACTCGTTTGCATAGTGACCCATCTCATTGCACTTAAAACATTTCACTAACTGTAAATCAAATTTGGTCTTACCTTCACCTTGATCTTTTTCAGTGCAATCACGAGCCTTATGTCCCATCTTACCACATCAGTAGAACTTTCCAGAATTCAGAAGACATTCCCCAGCATGCCTTTTGCCACATTTATCACAAACTAGAAACTTAGTTTTCTTACCATCAGACTTTTTTGAAAAATTCTTACCTTTCTCCTGCCACCTCGTTTTCTTATTCTATTGGTTGTTATAGAACACTTGATCATCGGAAAACTCCATTTCCACCTTCTCAGCACATCGAACAAGCTTTTCATAACTTTTAAACTCACGAGAAGCTAATTCCCTTTGATATTTTGGCTTTAATCCTGAGTAAAAACGATTGATTTTACTATCAAGGTCTCAGATAAAATTTGGAGCATAACTTGACAATCGAGGGAATCTTTCTTCATAGGTATCCACTGAGTCTTCCTCTTGCCTCAATTCCAAGAATTTCTTTTCCATCCTAAGTCGAACAGACTTAGGAAAATACTTTTCAAGAAACATACCTTTGAATTCATCCCAGTCGAGAGCATAAATCTCATCAGCGTCCCTGATATTTTTAACCATAGACCACCACTGATCTGATTCACCCTCCAAATGGTAAATAGAAAGACTAACCTTTTGATCGTCTGAACACCCCATGACATCAAAAATCATCTCCAGTGCTTTAATCCACCCTTCAGCTAGCCCAGGGTCAGATGATCCTCTGAATGATGGAGGATGTTGCCATATGAAATGTTCAACCACTGACATGTTCCTTTGCGGTTGATCTGGCTGATCTCGTGCATGGATACCACCTCCATTTATCACTTGAGTCAACTGCACCATTGCTGCAACAAACTATTCTGTTCCAATTCCGACCATCTCAGGATGCTGATTCGGAAGGTTATTTCTTTCTGCATGCCTTCCTAGCACTGCTTCCCTGTTTCCTCTGTGGAAAACCATTCTGAAGAAACATGTCTTAGATGAAGAAACATGGTAATCTTCAAATGCTATATCACTTCAATTTGACCATAAAAAAATATTTTTGGACAATCATTTAATATAATTCTAACTCCTAATGTTATATAAACCGACCTTTGATACCAACTATAAGGCCCCAACCTTAAACCTTACTTAATCTTGAGTTATTACAAGATTACACATTGAGGATCTTTTCGGGTTTAGAGTTTTAGAGAATTAGATCATAAAACATGCATTACATTCCACATATAAACAATGTGGTTACATAAAGATAGTATTCTTCATTCCCATCAATGGAGCCATATTTAAAATAAAATATGGATTATTTCATGACACTTCCTTGACACTATCATCATATCATGTACCTTTCCCTTGACCTGTGAAAAACATTTCAAAAAACTTGTGATGAGCATAAAAAGCTTAGTAAGGGATATAAAATATGGAAAGGAAACATGGGTACATATATACATAAGAAAGAGATCATACATTACCCATAAAACATAAGCACTTTAACATACCTCATCAAATCATGAATAAATCATAGAAATCATTAGACATATAGGTAACTTCAGGCATTCATAACATTCTTACGTAGGGAGTAACCCTCTTGGTTACGTTTGGAATACCCATCACAGCATATTCCCTAAATCTCTTTGGAGAAACCTTAACGTTTCACTCCTTAATATTACCCAATGCATTGGAGATCTATATCGAGCTCACCCGCCCTTAGTTTATCACAAAACCGCCCGTCTTCATAATAATTCCCAAGAACCTCAACATAATCGTATCACATAAAACATGCATAAAGGAAATATAACATTTCCACCTTTCAATCACAAGATATAAATACAAAAAATTGATATAAAAACATTATTAAAACCATTTTGATACCAAAATAAAATAAATTTAAAACATGGTATTTATTTTTCTTTTAGAAAGAAGGTATGGCTTGTAGAGGAAGCCAAAACTAAAATAATGGCCACAGCGGTGGAGAAGGCGTTGTCGCCGCATACATACGACAAAACATTCCCTTTTTTCATCAGTAAAACGCTTCGTATAAAAAAGAATACTTTTGGATAAACGTAAAAGTCAAAGGGTTTTATACACCATAGAAAAGAAGGTTTTGTATAAAACCAAATATGCCTCAATGAAAGGAGATTGAGACGAAGTCCCGTACCTCGGGTCTGACTCTACTCGGTCGTTCTTTAATCTCATGAATAATAAACTTGAGTTAATTTATACTTGTTTAAGAACCTTTTTAAAGTTCATTATTCCTTTTATATCACTTATTTCCATGTCATGAACACTATGTAATTATTTAAGTTAATAACGGTCGTTTTAACGATCAATGGTACTTGAGTCAAAAATAATCCCTTTATAATTACAAGTTTTTCAGGTATCCATTATATCCAGAATGGTATTCATGATGTAGATATCATATATTTCATATATATCCAGTACATGCATGCATTTATAATATTACATAATCATTTAGAGGTATGAAATGAAATGCACCGTTCATGGAGACGGTAAGCCGTACGTACGCATGAACGCTACTTTCATTTCTATTTCGTATTTTATAGAATGGAATCATAATGATGTAAAGGTATATTATAATTCCATAATAATATCATATATAATATCATAGTTACATCCTTTATACGTCCCACATTTGTTATTTAACGAATCAAATCACTTTGAAGGGGGCGGTAGTCCGCACTTCCTTAAATGAAGATATCGCGTTTACCCATAATGGGAACCATAAAGGTATGCCCAAAATGAAAAATACATAAGTTTAAGGAAAACATAAACATATTATATATCATATATAAATATATTGTCATCTTAATGGTCACCTTTGAAGGTATTAAAAGAATGTTGAACAATCATCGTTTCGGAGGCAGAAATTCGCCATCCACAGAAACAGTATGTTCTTTAACCATTAGATGTAGGTGTGTGTAAGTTTTGATCGAATCCTTCTTATAACAAAATCCTACTATATTGAAGATACTGTAGTTGTTACAATAGAAATGAATAAAAAGAGTTTAGGGGGTTGGAGAAGCAAAATAAAACAAAAGGACTCAAGTGAAGACATTACCTTAAAATCGAGTAACTCCCTTTGGTTTGAGCTCAAAGGCTTTCTTGGGAAGACTTCTGCCCAAAGTGAGGCTTCAAGGAGTAAGAGAGGGAAGTGGAGAGAGAAAATGAGAAGGGGTTTGCCGATCCAAAGGCTTTGGGAGTGTGGGTAAAGAGGTAGAGGTGGGGGCCTTTTATAAGAGGAGAGGAGGGTCACTCATGGAAAGTAAAGAAATATTACTTTATTTGAAAATGATTTTCGGATTTAAAAGGTCCCACATTGTTATAATTTGAGTATAAGGTGATAACTGTTGTAAATATACCCACCCAATAGGTTTTTGACATGTGTAGGTCATATATTTTACATTATCTTTTCATTTTATTTAAATTGTCAAATAATGAGGTCATCACTGCATCATTGTGATGTCATAAATAATTTAATTTATTTAATGTCTAAAAATTATAAAAAAAAATACTATGATGTAGAAATTCGTTTTATATTTCCAATTAATATTTATAGTCAAAATTCTTACTTGTATAAACCCATTTAAAAATTGTTTTAGTAAAACAACTAATGTTTGTGTCATTTTTTAAATTTAACATTAAATAAAAGGTATTTATGTCATTTTCCAACCAGAGTGGCTCCATGGGGTCCACAAGTTGACCCATGGATTGTCTTGGTCAGACATGACACATCAAATAAATTTAGGACATGTGTCTAGGTCATTTCATTTTATTAAAACATTATTCTTACCTTAAACTACACTAATTACCTCTAATCGCGATTAAGAACATAAGAGTTACTATTCACCAAAAAAATTATTTTAATCTCATTGAATCACATTTTACTTCTTAATGAAAAAATTTATGATAGATTTTTGAAATTCAAAACACAGAAGGGGTAAAATTTCATTTAAATGAAAAAATCAGTTTTTATAAGTACCACTTAGTGGTTTCCCTATTCATCAAAAATTGAAGTTTTTTAGAAAAATATCAAAAATTCACCCTAAGCTATATTTGATATTCCGAATTAAAAAATTAAGTCTATTTTAAAAAATTTAAAAAATATAAGTCACGTTAATTAATTTAATAATTAATTCCCGTTGTCATGACAAATAGCGTGTTTTTATGAAACAATAAGTATCAAAAGATTGACACTAGTTTAAGTCCGATTTCAAAGTAATTTTAATTCCAATGACCACTATTGGATTAAATGGTGAAAATATATTTTAATTTCACTTTAAAACCAATTCAAAAGATAATATAATAATATATATAAATTATATTAGAAAAATGTTTTCAATTAAAATACAACATTTTACACTATTCATTAAACAAATGAACTTTATCAGAAAAATAACGAAAATTTACACAAAGTAAATTTTGATGTCCTGATTCTAAAAAAGAGTTATATTTGGTCCAATTGAATGTATAATAGTGATCAAAACTATATTTAATGACGGTTTTCCATCAAAAGGTGATAAGTGAACCTTTAGTGAAAATTAGGGTATAAATGCCTAAAATTGAATTCTTTATTTATTTTAAGATTTTATCTTTTATTGGATAAATTTAAAAACATTTAAAAAACATATATAACAATATTTTAGTTATTTCTATCCATTCCCGCCAATACAAAGGCTACATGTTAACTACCATTTAAAATAATATTATTATATTACTAGTGTGCAGCGTAAGTTTTCAAAGGAACTCATCGTTGCGTATCGGGTATGCTATCAAACATAGAAACCCATTTAATGTAAAATTAATATTTAATTCGTAAATATTAATAAATACGATAATGTTTTATTCATTATTTACCTGTGATGTTACAGCTGGTGGAGGCGAACACAGGATACAAGGCATACCACATGCGAGCGGGCCCAACAAATTCATTGGGACGAGTCAGGTCAGGTGGTGGTTGGATGATATGGACCCATACCTTTAATAAATACACCATTGATTATCAGATTCTACAAATATATCTATTTTTAAAATCATTAGTGATTCCTAGAGTTTGAGGGTGGAGACATGGTATTACTATAAATATCTCCAAGGAAAATTTTAATGGGATATGGAATGAAGGGAAATCATATTTCATGATACATTGGTTCCTCAGATAACCTTGGCTGCATAAGAGAGATTCCCTTTCAACTAGAAATCACTCATATCCTAAATCAAGAACACTATATGATCCACATGACACTTTTGAATAATTACATACCAATCACATCACATATAATCAATATAGAGGTGGTTCCTTTGTGAAATGATCTTTTATATGGGGACTAGGTGGTGAAGATCACTGATCATAGAGACAATGTTCAACAAAATAAGATAATGCACACGGTAAAAGTGATTTTGAGAAACCAAAATTTCGAAGAGGCAATGTGAGAACTCGAGGATGAGATGAAATAGTGTTTCCCTAATCTGTTTTAGTGTTTGAAATAAAATATTCTAGCGTGAAATTTTTCAAGGGGGGACTTTTGTAATGGCCCGAAACATTTATAAATCAAATTCCCTTTGTTTTCTAATTAATCATAATATTATATATTATAGTTATAGAAAACACATGAACATGCATTGTATTATTATATCTTATCTAATTTCAGAGAATGTTGAGCATCATAACCACAAAAAATATAGACGTTGAATGGTATCATATGATTAGTATAAATATATCATTTTTAAAAATTCAAAATACACAAAAAAAGAATTGATGACCACAACTAGTAGGACAAAGCCTACGATGACCATTTAGTGGAGAATCTAATGGAGATTGAATCACGAGTAACTTTTGATGACCAACCCAATGATGATATCCAACAATTAATTTATGATCAAAATCATCTATGGGAAAATTTTATGCTCATCAAGATCACCTCCCAAACCATTTATGTTAAACCACCCTATGAAAGTATCACCATTGCATAAATTAAAAATTTGGAAATATACGGAGTTATTAAGGGGTATTTAATAAAACCCTTATAATATGAATATGTATAAATAATTTTTGGGTAATAAAAACACTTAGTTAAGGAATTTAATTCCATGAATTAATGGATCCTTGAAATAATTAATTTTTAAATAAAATAATGTTATTAAAATAAAATTTTTAAATATACATAATCATATAATTTTTTTGAAGAGAGATGTAATTTTTTTTAGTTATAAAAACTAATTTTGTAAAAACCTAGCAATTCCAAATTAATATAAATTATTTATTGAATAGAGGAATTTAATATATTTAGAAAAGAATTTTGAAAAAATAAATATTATTTATTGAATCAGAACGTTGAAATTATGCAACAGAGAATTTTTTATAATTTCATTATATGGTCGACTTTTTATGAAAAAAAATTAATAACATATAAATATACGATGTGTATTTTAACATTATAATAACCAAAAAATGATGTAATAAATAATATAAATGGTATACATGAAAAAATATATATTTACCGTTTAAGATAATTTTATTTTTGTTTTATTTTATTAATTTCATATCTAATAAAATATTCCTCTAGAACCTAGAATATATTTTAATGTTCTCAAATCATTTCTTTCAATACATGACTAACATAAACCTCACCAAGGGAAATATATTATTATGTTACACCATTGGCCATATAAAACAATGGAAACCAACCATAATTTGAATAAACCAAGGGAAACAAACATGAGATATTATGTGTATTAAGTTATTTTATTTTATAGATTCCAAAACCTATGATCAAGAAATAATAAATTACCCTCCACTTTTTTTATTATAAACCAACACTAACACCACATTTACTTCATTCAAACACCAGGGAGAATCTTCTTGCTCAAACATGACAACTCGATAGTCATATAATGGTGCCAAATATCTCCAGAACCTTCTACCATTATTTTGTAATCAGACACTCTAGGTAAGGGATCTTCCACTCTCATTTTTATTCAATAACCTGTTTTATGTAATTCTTATTAAATTCCATTTTCTAATTTTTTGGGAATGTTTTTATATATCACTATTTATGAAATTTTTATATTAATTTTAAGAGAGACCTATTTTACTCACATTATTCCATCTCATGATCCTTTATTTACATCTGTTACCATGCTATAATTTAGAAAGTTATTCCTTCATTTTCCTCTTTATTCAAGCATTTTCATAATGTTATTCCTTATATCTATAATTCATAAGGTAGGTATATTTTATACCCCATGTTATAAACATCCATGATAATTTATAAATTATAATATACAGCTTTAAATTTTATTAATACCTCCCATTAATATTTATGTTCCCCATTATGAAGTCGAAATTTCACCATAATTATCCTTGCCAAAAAATTGTGTATTGTATACCATTACCAATTTCTTGTCGATGGTGTTAAAAATTATGCACAAAACTAAATTAATTGTGAAATTACATATATTTATTAATCACCACATTATTTTTGAATAAAATATAATTATAAATGATATCATGTTTTATGATTTAAGTTGAACATTTATAAATGTGAATGAAATGAAATTGCTTGGTGCGCCAGAATTATATAGCACTCCAATGCATTGGGTAATTTTTTATTCTCATGATATGATATTAAAAGGATTATAAAAAGAACATAATTAATAATGGGACATTTTCAACTATGATTTCTTGGTGATTCACCTTAACCGATGTAAATGATTCCTTGTTTAATGTTCTTACACCATTTTCCAAGTTTCCATTATATTATCATAATATATGGTGCTCCATTGTTCATGTTTTTGATTCTCACCCATTTTATACTTCATTGATATTCCTATTTTTTTATTTTTTTATTTCTTCATAATATGCAATTTTTATTCCCTTATTGGTATTTATATCTCACCCATTTTTTATGTATATCCCATGGTTATACCATTCCATTTTATGAATGATGGAATAATTTTAGTATATAAGTGATAATTTCAATAATAGGGATGTTTTCGAAATTATATGGTGTTATGTAATGAACCTAATTTAAAAATAAACTTTACATATTGATAATTTAGGTTATATTTTGTGTAATTTTATGTAATCAATAATGAATTAATATATAATAATGAGATGGTTTCCTAATATTAACTTATAAATTGGTTTTCAAACAATGAAGTAGATTAACATAGGTTGAAAACTGATTTATAAATTGTGAACGTGGTATTCATATGTATTTTTGAAAAGCATGGAACATTGATTTCATTTGGTGTGTTAAGAAACGAATATTAGTGATCCAAGTGTGTGTGCCACAATTGAGGCTTACTTTTAGGATATCAAAGGACAGTAGAACTATGAAATATTGGTTGGTACCAATATATTCCTTATCTATGAGCACTTATGACTAATATGTATTCTTATGAGATAGGTCCCAATATTGATTTTCTTCTTATTTATGGATTGTATTTTCATGTTGGATTATACCATGGATTTTTGATTAAATATTTTTCAAATGAGTTTGTACCACATGGTTTCACATGAAAGATTATTTTAGGTATTTCTGTTCTCATTATTATCTTATCGTTCGTGGTTATGATGTTGGATTTTATAACATATATTTTTAATATTCCTTTCATTGTGAATATTAAAGGATTTAATTAATACAAAAAATATATGATTTACGAATGAGTAATGATTTATAAAAAGGTCTCTTAAAATGTTTTTAATTTTAAATGCATGTATTATTTCATTCTTGATATTAGATTATGTATTGATTCTATAGTTGTATCCTAATGGTAATTGTGCTCACACACTATATTTACATTTTGATGGTTGTAGATGTTATATTATTAGATCCATGTAATGGGAATTAAATCTTGTAGCATGATAGATTCAATTTTTTTAATAACCTTCTATTAGGGATATATTGGAGGTTATAGTGGGTCACATAGAATCTTATTATTTAGGTCAATATTTATTTCTCTAGTTTGGAAAATTTGTATTGGGTTCCATGGATCATGGATGTATCTTTTTCTCCAGCATTATAATATATAATTTCTTACTTATTTGGTTATATTGAAGACTTGATTCAATTATCTAATTGAACCTCCCCACAATGAAGAGATCAATCATGTGCCTTGTCTCGATGACCAGATTGGTTTAGCACACGTAAAATAAATCATAATTATATTATAATTTCCCATTGAATGGAAATGGATTTCATATAATTTTTAGTTGAATAACTTATGTAAACCACTCACGAGTCCATCAAAAATATTAAAAAGATAAACCATTTGACATTGAAAGACTATACAATTTTTTTCAATTGTATTATATGTAAATATCATTGAATCATTAAAATAAATAATATAGTATTTAACATATATAAATTAATGATATATAGTAAATTGAATAATTTTATGAATCAATTAATATATAAAATCGTGGTTACCAACATTAAAATTGATCAGTCCAAAATATGATATTCACAAAGGAATGGAACTATAAGAAGAATTCTGGTTATAAACTGAACATTACTAGGCAAGAAAAAGGAAAATTTAGATGAAATATATTATAGATAATTAAAGTACAACATTTTATAAAATAAAGGTAATGAAATAATCAGTAGAAAAACAAATAATTTTAGAAGATTATCTAAATTTTCAATTGAAACGAATAATTAAGATTACACTTTTTCATTGAGTTATTTTAAAAAAATTATAATAATTAGGAGAAATTAATTTAAATTATAAAAAGTTAATCATTGGAATAAACATTCATTGTAATCAGAAATATGCTATTGTGAAGACAATTATAATGATATAAATATTCTTATTTCTTTAATAATTTTCTAACTGATAGTGACAATAGTTTATTTGTAATATTTAGTTTAAAATGGATCAAACGAAAAACAATTTGGTCTATTAAAACATAACATGTTATTTATCTCCAATAATTATTCTTGGAAATGAAAAAATGGGTTTAAAGTGATATTGTAGTTTGGATGAAAAATTATATGAATTTGGAATGATGGGAAACCTTTTAAAATATTTATAAATAATATTTATGAAAAATCTTATAATAAAAAGGGTATTAAATTTTACCGTTAAAATATTTATATACAATTAAATTCTATCAAATAAATTGATCAATATTGGAGTTCACATAATGGATGGAAAATGATGGTGAGAAGGAAAATATGGACTTTTAGGAAAGTGTCCATTAAATAGTATTAGATTTAATCATTCTATTATCAAATTTTTTTAGGAACATAAAAAATAAATGAAGATGAAATCAATGAAAATAAATAAAATCCATTTATAGATTTCCAAAATTCAACATGTTTAAATGATTTGGATACTGAAAGTTTATTATAATATAATAATCATGTAGGAAATGTATGAATCAAGGGGAATGAATTTGAGTTTAGAAATATTTTATGGATTGGGTAAAAGTAAACATTAATCACCATGAATGATATAGTGAATAAAATTGAATATTTAATACTATTAATGAATTATAAGTCATGTATTGAATAATTAAATGGGAACTATCAACACATAATAATCAAAATTTGGTTCTTCATAATATTATGTCAAATTTAATAAATTTTAAGATATTTAGCTTTGAAATTTTTTAAAATTTTGAGTAAAAATTAATGAGAAAAAATGTATGGAATTGAATATAAGATTTCAGAAATATAATATAATCTTGATAAAAATAATAAAGGTTATAGTGACACAAATTTCCAAATAAAACATGTTGAATAATAAGAATGATTACACAATGGGTGAAAATTAGGACAAGAACCCTTTATCATTTTCTTAATTCATATTATGCATGTGAAAAAGATCATGAATAGTTAGATGATATTTAGTAAATAACATAATATTAATATTATTCATATATATTTAATATAATATAAACCAATTATTATCACATTCTTTGTTATTATTTATATTTTTCTTATGTTTCTCTGAAAAATTAATGGATATCAACTTATTTTTGTATTTCATGTCGTTGAAAATGATATTTTTTTACAATATGTTAATTTCATAATATAATCATTAAAAATAATAAGTGAAAAATCACGTTCCTATTAACTTTAAACAACACTACCCTTTATATTCCCATAGTAATCTATTATATATTTTTAATGTCATGTTTTGGTAGGTGAGAAAAGTAATAACAAACATGGAAAAACTATATCTCGATGGATTAGTATTTGTAAAAAAGTATTAAATATAATTATAAAAAATAATAATGATACAATCCATATGGTTTTCGATTTGTAAATCATATTTTATTTTTTTGGATAAGAAATTAATATAATATAAAAAATGAGAGTCATTACATAATGAAAGTTATACTCCACACAACACATGGTTAATGTTCTTTTGTTTTTCATTATGGATGGATAAGTTTAAATAATTATTGTTCCAATAATAAGATAACATATTAGTATACTAAGGAAACATGTTTCAATATATTGCTAATTTCTTTATGGTTTGGATGAGAATAACTTAGATGAAATGGTAATGACTATGTAATACTTACATCTGTAAGTTGAATGTCCTCTTGATTGTATCCTTTGAAATAAATGGGTTGGGATAATATATGGTGTCCATGGGTGTTGTATAATGAAACGTACTACATTTAGTGGGAATTATCATTGGGGTTAAAAGAATATTCTATGTCAATGTGTTACTTTTATTTAGTAAAAACTAACCCATTTTATGAACGAGTAAAATTTCACTATTATGAACACCTATAAATTTTCAATAAACAAATTTCACTCTTCATGTCTAAATTATTAATTTTTGAGAAATTATTTATCTTTGGATGACTTAATTTCATGAATTCCCTCACCAAAAACTTTCCTCCATGATTTAAACATGATTTAAACATGTTACCAATTGATTATTACAATATTCAATTACTATTTTTACTTTGGAATGTATTATTTTACCATGTAGTATGTATTTATTAAAATGAATAGGTTTAGAAAAAAATATTAATTATTTACTTTATAAATATAAATTCATGAACCATATAGACTAATAATTATTTTAAATAATATAATGGTATCTGTATACATAATATCATTTTAAATTTAAAAAATATGTTTTGAGAAAAATGTTTTTACTTTTAACTATTATTCATAACAAATAATATTCATTGAATATTTCATTATTGTAACTATACATGTTAATATTTTCAAATTTATATTAAATTTTATATGATACTTATTTATTTTATTAAACAGAAATTAAGCATTATAAACAAAACAAATCCTTGAGAATAAATGTTTTAACATTGTTAATTTAATGAAATTTATTCCTCATATTCTTAATTATCTTCCTAATAATCAACTAGAATATATTAAATAAAATAAATATATGGATTTAAAATATTTTTTTATTTTATTTTTTATTTTACAAGGGATCAAAATAATTTTTAATTTATGTGAATAAAATTTATTTGGAGTAACAATTTAAGTATTTCTATGAAATGATAAAAATGTGTATTATAATTAATAAATAATTATTTTAAATGTTTTATTTTACCTACTAATATTTAAATTTTCTTACACATTTATTCCAAAAAATATTATTCATTATTTTATTATAATATTGTAATAAAAGTGAAGGTTTTATCAAAACAAGTATGTTTTAGGAATTCAATTAAGAATAAAATATTTTAGTGATTTATAAATAATTATTCTTTAGAAAATTTTGAAATTGTAAAATAAATTTTTTTTTATTTTATAAAAATAATTTTATAAAATATTTATATAATTATATTTTTATTTTTCTCTAAAATATAATGAAAAACTCTTTTTTTGAATACTTTTTTTTGTACATAAATTTATTTTAACATTATTTCATACCAATTTATAAATTTAAGAATATTGAAAAATTAGTTAATAAAACAAAATATATTATTTTATTTTAATAATCCTTTCAAATAGGAGAGTTAATTTTATTAGTGTTAATTTAAATATATATATATATATGTTATTACATGAAAAAAATTTAAGAATAATTATTTATCTTATAAATATATGAATTATAAATTGAAAAATACAATATTATTTATTATAAATTTGATTTTTATTTTAAATTCCTTAATTAAAATCATCTAATATGTCATGGATCATATTAAATCAGTGTTTCATGTGATCATTTAATGTGTGAATTATTTTATTAGTGAATTGTTTAACTAAAATGATCATAAATATCATGTTTTATATTTTTAATAAGATCATAACAATCCTTAATTTATGTATACTCTTAAGTTTTTGTCTATTATTTTTTTACATTTCATGATTTCTAATGGTAATTAGAGTACATGAGGTATCTTGATTCCCTAGGTGATTGGTTCTTGAAATCATGGATTCGAGAAATTACATCATCTTCCTCATGGTTTCTATAAAATTTGTGCTTACTATAAACCCCATTCTTAAACCAAGGTTTTCTACAAACACACATTATTAATCTTTTATAGTGGAACAGGAATGTTTGAAAATCTTTGTATGAAATTGTAGAGGCTTTACACACATTGAGATCACAATTTAATAATTATGCATCATATTTTTAAAAAAATTTATGTTTAAGATATTGGTGTTTTCATTTATAAGGAATCTAATGGAATACCATGTTTCCAAACAATTCCACTCTTTAAAATGTAAAAATTCTCAAAATATTATCGAATCACACATAAGACATATGACCATGTTGTTCGAATAATTTTTGAAAAACAACATCTTCATTACACCCCCAACATAAATATTAGGTTTTGATTATTCCCTATCGATTCATGATCTTTTAGTGTGTCTTTCAGTGAAATTTAATGGTTACAGTACTTACATCAATTCAGCTGACCTCTTTATTGTTTTCCCCCACCCTTCTATATTCTCCCTCCATTTTATCTAATACTCGATAATATCAACTATTTTTAAACCTTCTCACTTCTAAACATTATATATATAATAATGGCTTCATATTTTGGGAGATTGTAACTATTTGGATAATGTAGGTTGTCAATATATTTTCAATAATCTCGCTAATCTTTTATAGTGTGTGCTTTGTGTTTTCATTCTAACCTACCATATATTGAACTAAAAATATAATTACTTATTTTTATTTTTATAATTCCTTGAGTAAATTTACCATTTCTTATGCTTATAAAAATATGGGATGAGTGATCCTTTTTGGTAAACTATATTGATGTGAAAAATCAAACTGATAATATGACATGGTAAGTAAATGTTGTTTTCATTAACTGTAATGAGATACCATGAGGTGATTTTGATAAATGTTAAACTACTATGTAATAGATTATAAATGATTGATTTGAATCATAATGTGTTATGATAAATATATTCTTTGGTGTAACATAGAATTTAAAATAGTAACCAATGATACGATATATGGTTGATAACATGGGATATGATAATGTAACATAAATTAGTAATAAATAATGATATATTAAATCTGAAGGGATTAATGAATATGAAAATTCTATTATAGTGGTCTTTCAAATACTCATGGAGTGGTCCTTATATAATGTAATGTAAATTATCATTATGTGGTCACGTAAATGATCATGGTGAAATATTCATCTAATGACATGTCAATTCTCATGATAAATTCTATTTAAGAGGTTCTTAAAAAAATAAATTGTAAAACCTCATTAACATTCTACGTAATCCTTCTCGAAATTATCTTCATATGATGATGAAGTTAGAACTATTTATAACATCATTAATGTGATAACCTAAGGTTACCATGAGCCCACAATATATTCAGCGAAATCTTGCATCAGCCAATGTTGGTATGACCAACATTGAGTATCCACAGTCATACAATTGAAATTACTATTGTTTATCTTATTGGTGTAATAAATTATTTAATTTTTACTCTTTTTTATGAACTTTTATTGAATATGGTTTATATTTAGGGAAAAAATTTGTGGAGGCCTAATTGTTTGGGCTTACACACTACTTGGGACGCCATGTGTACCCAAAACAAAAATATGTTTTTATAGGATATGATAATGGAATGGAATAATTCTTGAGGGTTGAACATTAATATCAGGAATATAGTACATATGATTGAACCAGACTATACTCAGGATTATTAAAATGATTCTACTTTTGGTTGTAATGATTTTTTTCCTGTTTAGGTATTTTTTATATCATCCCCCCAATGGGAACATAATGAATTTTATATCATTGTAAATGTTTTATATCATTTTACGTTGTGGTAATTTATTTTCAGAGGAATTATCACATTTGTGGTGTTAATTTAATTTTTTTTATAATATAATTTAATTGTAATATTATTATTTATAATCAATGGAGGGGGTATATTTTACATATTTTATTATCTTATACCCACACCACTTATATGTTTCCTTTACTATAAAGGTATGAAACATGAGGTACAATGGAAATGTTATCTAGTGATTGTTCAGATTGAATAAGGGGAGTGATGTTACAATGTTGTATCATCACATTTCATTTCATTTATCTAACAATTTGGATATGGTATACAAGATATATTCCATTGTTTATAAATATTTCAAACATTGTGTCTAGGCATAGATAACCAATACATTATTGAGGCCAATATGGAAAGGGTGGAAATGTTCAATTTGATTTTTGGAATTTATAATTGTTATAAATGGAAATACAGTTATATATAGTGTGTTGATTATGACTATGAGGTTTTATGTCATGCATGATATATAAAGAGTGATTCCAATATATGTTTGTTTTGGAATCATAAATGATGAAGTCTGTGAGTGAATTTATAATAATATTACTTATATAAATGAATTTTTGAGTGATATTTTTGATAAAATAAATAATAGCATGAATGAAATAAGTTTTTATAATTTATAACATATGAATGAAAGTTAATTTAAAAATTCCATGGAATGTGATATCCCATCAAAATTATAGTGATATTAAAATTTGGAAAATAGATAATTGATGATGATTAACATTGGGTAAATAACATGATGTATGATATCACTACGTTCAGTGATTCTGAAGTGTTTTTGAATTTAGGGATGTTGTATGATTTTAATTTTATATATTTTACAAGGATTAAGAATTTTTAATTTTTATGATGTAAATTCTATTCATTATAAATACACGTCCCCATGGAGACTCATTGTTCCACTCTAATATGATAAATCAGATCCTACATCTTTTAAGGGTTGTCCAGAGCCTCTTATTGTTACAGTTCTAGTGACATGTTATCATCAAAATGAGATCATTAAGACAAGTGGTACAATATATGGATCGGGGAGATCCATTGGATGATGTGACTAAATCATACCGTACTAATGAGTTTTAACTACAGTACCCATCATTGTTAATGGCCGAGGGTGTTTCACATGCAGTTGATCTAATAGTTGATCCAATGTTGATGATATTGATCATCTAGAGGCACTATAATATAGGGTAGTGATGTTTTATGTTTATATGTTATGTGTACAATCATTATGGTCATGGGTGGTCCCATATCACGATGGTCAGCATGTGAGGTTGATCTATAAGTATTTACACAAGCATTTAATTGAGAATTTATTTCATGAAACCCTTTGATCAGATTGATCCGTAGAGTTTATTTCATAGGCTCTTTATGGGATTTTTTATGAATTATACTATTTTTTATTGTTCTACAATTTATATATCATTCTATAATCATTGGTGAAGCCTTAATGGAGAGGATATTTAAAGAATGATTTAATTATAAGATTATGTTGTTTCTGAATGTGTTGTACCTAAATTACTCTAATGTTATTTTGAACTAGACTAACATAACTGATAAGATCCACACTATGGTATATTGTATTGGAAATACTTATTCTGTATGAGGTAGTGTTTGTGGTTTCCCTTTTAGTCAGATTCAATTATAAGATAAGGCACCCAAGGGAAGTGATAGATTGTGTATGCAATGATGTGAATCGTCTCTTCCTCCACTAGGGTCAAAATTATCTATTTATATAATTATCATGGATATGGGAATATTAGTACATAGTGTACCAACACAATCTAATATTTTTATTTTCATGTGAATACATGACATCTCCACCATTTTGGATCATTCTATATTCTTTCCGTGGTATTGGATATATGTAAAAACAAATTTATAGAGATATATCTATTGTGATATAATAGAATAGAAGTTTTATTTTCATTGATAATTTGAGTTCTTATAAATGATATGGATTATAGGTGTATATATGAAAATAACAAAAGGGTGATGTTACTCATGGGAGTCAAGTTTTCATGAATGACTATGTATCAAGCTAGTTATGTGTTGTCGAGATAACTCTAACAGATCAAGATGTAGTCTCATTTGTGGTTCTAGGTGAAACATATATTGACTGTACACATTTTCATTAAATTTTTTTACTTTATCCTTAAATTTCATAATTACTATTTTCTTTTATTGAGGTTTTTATTTTTCAATAGTGTATTTTATATAGTTCAATCGATTGGAATTCCCTTATGAATATGACTCGAGGGGGTTCACATATGTGTATAAAATAACTTTATTATTAGATATTATCATATATTTTGGGAATTATTAGTATAATATTTTAGGTAAAAATATGGATAGCATGACTCTTTCTGTGTTGGGATCGAATATATTGATATCACGAGATAGAATTATTCAATCATCTATTGGTGATAGTGTGGATTTTATCCAAAAATGGAATGTTTATATGGGTTGTGCAAGACATAATCAACAACAACTACAAGGTGTAATAGACTTCGGGCTAGTTTCATTTTTAATGAGGTGGAACTGATCAATGTTATATTTAAATATTTTATTGATCTGTTTTTGGAAATATATTCCCAAAGTACATTTCTAGTTTAGTACATGTGCATAGAACTGAGTTTATAAATAAGATAATATCCAATATTACACTAATTTATATTAAAATATAGAGGATGGAATGTATGAAGATATATTAGTGGATGCATATGGTATTCGTTTTGGATCATAATTTCTATATCCATATAAGTTTATCCCTTTGGGATGATCAACTCCATTTCTATTGGCTCTACCCCCAGAAGACCGAATTCAATGCCTTACTTTTTTACATTAACAAATATATAAGTAAATCACATCCAAAAGGTCCAAAAGGATTATAATTGTTAATATACTAGATTAAAAAAATGATAAAAATTTTACACTTGGAAAATATTACAATGTATAATTAAAATAACAGGTCAGCATCTGTGACAATAATTCAATGGATACCTCTTCCTAACCTGGGGAATGAAAACATAATAAGGTTGAGTTCAAATGATTAAAAATGTTATGTACAGTGGATGAAATAATGAATTGATGAGAATAAAACCACATCAAAATATAAATAACTAGTAACTCAGTCTATTAAAATAACTAGACAAGGCATAATTTATATGGAAAGGTATGAAACCAAAACGCATTCCATTTAATCAATAAAACGAGAGTTAAATGTGTCCATGGAATTTATCTTTGTAAAATAGAATGGATAATAATAATATTAATAACTATAATATGAATAAATTATGTTATTAGTTTAATTGATGTCATGTCGGAGGCAAGTGAAATAATATAGAATCATGAACTTTTAAATAATAGTTTAAAACACTGTATTGAAACCCTATTAATATGGACAAATTATTTGTCTCATAAGAACAAATAAAAGCATTAAGGGACTATATAATTCCCCAGTCCCATCTATAATTTCATGTAATAATATTTCCCATATATTTAGTAATAAAGTTAATTAATAAAAAATATTCCATATCATATATTTTTAATGAATAAAATATATATATTTATCAATAATTCCCATCTTAATCAAATAAGTTCCAAAGATAACACTATTTGTAAAAATTGTATACGGTTTTAGAAATAATAATATCCATCACCCATGTATGTGGATATTTAATTTATTACATCAATGTGAATGCTTCATGGGAACTTTAACAATCATAAAAATAAATTGATATTGTAATGATAACTTTTACAAATTTGTAATTATTCATGATAAACCCCTCAGATGAAAAACATCATTGTAAATTTATTTATACAATCATGTATTATATAATCATGATATAAAAAAAAAATCATACAATATATACACCACATTAATTTTAATTATGAAAAAAATATAAGTCTCAATAAAATGTCAATTCATACGAATGTACATAAGACATAGAAACCATTAATACATAATGCCCCATGAATGGAATAAAATCGAATGAAAATTTAAATTCCATGAAGATAAGTGTATTCATTATATTAAATAATATAGGGACATATTTACAGATCAATAAATAAATAAGGGGTGATAATGGTGTGTGCTTCAAGGAATGAAATGTGAGATAATAATACAAAACCATGAGTCCGACTTATCACATGTGTTTTTATATTCATAAATTATGAACTTATGTTAATTATAAAAATACTTCATAATATTTATCATTTTTATCATTAATTATATTTAAATTATTATAATGTTTTCAAAATCAACATAAAAAGTTAATTTTACTTCAAGTGTTTTGACCATATTCGGTTTATGTGTAAAAAATGACCTTGGTAGGACAACTATTGTTAAAGGGACAATTATATACAAATATATAGAATATTAATCATTAAATAATAAATATATATATATATATATATATATATTACATTTAAAACCCATAATAATTTATTGTTATGAAAAATAAACCAACATTTCGTTCATGGAGATGGTCGGCCTTACACACGAATGAGCAATGTTCCCATTTTTCAATGATTGTTATTTAACGAAGGTAAGTGGAATTTATCTTTAACAAATATTTATTATACCCTAAATATAATATTATTTAATCATATATAATTATATATTTAATTATTTTTATGTAAAATGAATCACCTCACTTTGGGGAGTCAGTAGTCCACATGACCTAGAATGTCATTATAACATTGTATATGTGTGAAAAGGGAAATAAAGAATGTGATATACTATATTTATAGAAATTTAATAATTTATTTGATATAATATAGATTTTTTATTTCAAATATATTTATTTATCCAAATCCATTATAAATTCTATGTAATGTGTGAACGCATCTCGTCGATTTGAGGATGCGGTAGTCCACAAGGTCAAAAACGATGTTATCATATGTACAAAAAAGGTGATCCTAAATGTATTTGTTATATAAAAATACATAATCATAAAAAAATATCCTTAATATCATATAGAAAAAAAATTTATATTTTTATTCCCAACCATGATGGGTGGTGATGGAAAAAAATATCATTTCGTGAGGTGATATTTCATCGAACATGGACAGTGTGTTCGTTACCCATTTGATGGAATTTTGTGAGTGCACGTATAACCATTAACTTAAAAAACTAAATACATTTATTATATTTACTATGTTATAAAACATTTATATGATTTCAATTTATGGTTTTGGATAAGGAAATTATGAAAAGAGATCACTAAAGAACAATACTTCTTATTCCAGTAACTTAATTCAGTTGATAAGAAAAGCCATACATGGTTTCCTTTATTACCATAGAGAGAAATATAGGATTATGGCGTAGGTGATAAGAAATTATTTTTGCAGGTTTTGGATGCTTGGAAGTTCTTTGTAGGTGTGAATAAGGGGTAGGGTTGAGTTCCTTTTTATAGTGTAAGAGAATTAGATTTTTTGATATTTTTTGAAACAAGAATTCCACCAATGTTATTACACTATCAATTTGCTCTAATGAAATTCCAAATTCAAGAGAAGTGTTTATAGGTAAAAAATATTTACATCTAATGGATTTTGGACAAATTATATGGGATATTTTTGTCCGTAATTTTGGTGTTTTCCCCTTTTTTAATATAATTCTTCTCTAAATGGCTATAATAAATTTTAATCACATTCACTGATATTCTAAAACATCAATTTTATTGTGTTTATATTTTAAAATATAATATCTTTGATACCTTAAATTTTATGAAACAATGGGATTAAAAAACCGCATTAAAATATTAATATTAAATTATATCATAAGTAATAACTTATTTTTCATGAATAAGATTAAGTACCATATGAAAATATATAATGAAATTCATTGGTTGCTGAATAATTAGAAATAAATATATATACCTATTTAATATAAATGAAATATTTCTATAAAATCTTGTTAAATGTTCATAATGTGTTTAAGAAAATAAAATAAAAATTCAGATGTTTTATCTTATATTAATGAAATATTTATATAATATATTCATTCAAATTGAAGGGAGTTCTTTGGTTCTCAAAGATTTACATGTCATTAGGATATCACTAGTTAAGGTTTAAAAAAGGATGATATACCAAATAAAACTTTCAAAATAAGATATAGCCATTATGAATATGTCACTATACATTTAGGTCTTATGAATTCACAAGTTGTAGTTATGGATTTGTTGTATTTGATTATTCAAAGGTATTTAGATTCTATTGTTATGATGTTTGTGGACAAAATATTCATTTATTTGTGGAAAATTGAGGAGCATGATAAACACTAAAAGAAAGTGATGGGAATCTTGTGGGTTCAAAGTCTATATTCCAGATTTTAAAAGTGTGATTTTTGAATACAAGTTGTATGTTTCCTTGGCCATTTATTTTTTAAAAGTGTTGTTTCTATCTATCTAGAAAATATAAAGCTACTGTTTCTTGGATAATTCCAAATATTATATTCATGATACAAAGTTTCCTAGGATTGGATGGTTTTTACAAACGCTTTGTTCAGGATTTTTCAATAATGGATTCACTTATGATTGATTTTAAAAATAAGAATATTCCAGTCTAACATATCAATCACTTTCAGAATACTTTTCAAGAAATTAATGTTTTCTTTACCTTAGAACCAATCTCGATTTTTCCATAATCATGAAAGTGTACATGGTGTATAATAATGTTTCAGGAACAAGGATGGTATGCATACTAATGCAGGGAGATCATGTTCTTATTTATGGATCATGGAAATTTTGGTTTTAGGAGAAGTAATGAAAAACACACAATATAGAGTTACCAATGATATTCCACTTTTTTAAGACATGGAATAATTATATCATCCATGAGAAACATACAGTGTTTACAGATCACATGTTATTGAAGCATATTTTCTCATAGTGGATTTTGAACCTAAGACAATGAAGATGGATGTAGTGTCTCCAAATTTTTTACATTGACATAATATATATAGTAGTAATGAAAATTTTATGGAAGACATATTATGCATAAATTCATATGGTAATAGGAAAAAATAATCATCATATGAGAGGTAGTTTATGCCAGTCTTAGCTAACATTGACTTGGAATGTGATGACCATGACGAGTTTGCATATATTTTCCCAATTTTTTATTGATTTATTGAAGATAGTTAAAGAGACACTGATGAATAACTAATAATATGAGTCTATGGAGTCAAAAAAAAATGGTAGGGAAACTATTGAGGGATGGATACTAGATGGAAGTTTAGTTTTGTGGTTCAGAAATTAAATGGTAATACCTATGGCTTGTCAGGAAAAACATCTTCATGTATACCACTATTCTAATCAGCTATTCATATGAGAATATAGAATACGAATAATGTGGTGAAATAATTTTATTTGAGGGTAGGTATGAAAATTATTGTGGATGAGATCTTTTTTATATGATTAACTTGTCCATAGGTTAATTCATAACATCTGTGACCAGTAGGTAGTTTGCTATCTTTACATATTCCAATTTGGTTGTGGGTGAATATGGATATGAATTTTCTATCATTCCACCCAAAAAGGGTTCAGAATCATGATTCTATATTAGTGATATTGGATAAGATCACAAAGTCCATTAATTTCATCCATATTCCTGAATATCATATGAAAGAGGAATTTTAAGAAATCAATATCCAAGAAGTTTAAGAGAGTATTGGTGTACCCGTTTCAATTGATTACATAAAGATTTGAGATTTAATTATCATTTGTGGAATTCTATACCAAATATTCCTTTGGGACTCAATTTAATATGTGTATGGTGTATCTATCTCAGATGGATGGAAAATCCTAATTGATGATAAAAACAATGGAATAGATGTTGGAGGACTATGTAATGTATAGTATTGTATATTGGGAAGATCATATACCATCATTGGAGTTCACATATATAAAAAGTTATGAAGACTCATTAAAAATTGTTCTGTTTTAATAATTATATGTGTTTAACTTTTATTCTCCACATTGATGGGTGGAAACTTCAAAAACATCAGTATTTAGGCTGAACTTAATCCATGATAAAATGGAGAATATTCAGTTGATTAGTAAATGAATTAAGATGAAATAGAGTCATTAGAAATTATATTTGGGGCATCGAAAATGGATGTTGTTCTGCATGATGGGTGATCATTTATCTATAAGATCTCTCCATAGCCTGGACATCATCATTTTCAGATGTTGTTCAAGTGATATCCTCAATAAATAATCCCTTTTGTAATATTAGAATGGATTCATTATGTGTAATATTGGTTGGCATTGCCACCACAATTCTATATGACACATAATGTGTTCCATGTGACTTAGTAACAAATATATAAACCTGGTCCTGACCATGTGATTCAATAGAATATTGTTAAACCATGGACATATTCTTCATTGGTCCATATTTCTCTACAGGTTGTATAGAGGATAGATAAAAACATAAAAAGAACCATTCTTGTGAGGGTCATCAGGGAACATGGATAGAATTTGTATAAGACATTGGAGCATGAGAATGAAATGAAATAGAAATGGAAATAAGGCATTTAGGATGGAAATGGTTTTCTACATTATGTAGATTGAAATGAAATTGGTGGGGAAAATGTAGAATCCTCATTTTATGATATTTAAAAATTTATTTATGACTTTTATGTATATAGAATATATGGTTTAATAGTGGGATAGTATGGAGATATTCTGTTGTTTTTTAGGGATATTCAATAGGTGAACAGTTGGTGCATTGTTTGGGAAAATTGTGAAACACCTATAGGAAACATTGCACAATAAGGCAAGATCTAATAATAAGGCACAAAGGCTGAACCTAATGTATTCAAATGACGAGAAATCCGAAGATAAAGTATCATAAATTATATATTGATATTTGCAATGGTAGTATCATTGTTTGGACCTTTATGATCAAAATATGGAAATATCAATTTTCAGGTATGGGATGGCACATGGATAGCATATTGTTTTCCTATATTTGGGACTAGCATTTCATAGGTGAAATGTGAGATCTTAACAGTATGGATCTATAACATTTTATTCTCTAACTCCTTTATTTTTTCTCAAGTGTCCATAAATAGAGATTAAATATTCCTAAAGGAAATAGGATGCTTATACCATTTATCTAAATGAATTTTTAAGGCTTCTTTTAGTGATTTGAAGTTGGATTCTTTCTGTAAGTGATTTTTCCCATTTGTTCTCTGGTTTTTTATTTTATCTACTCATATCTCTCTCTCTCTCAATTTATTAAATCTATGTCCTCTCTGGAGAGATATAATATATTTGAACCAGAATTTGAATATATTTTCTTTTGTTAATTATATGGGAGTAGATACAAGGACTGTTTTTGGATATTCAACTATATTTCCTGGATATTTCTTCATATTGTTTCTCAGTTTCACCAATTTATCGATGTAGGTGACTTCACTCTTGAGTAATCTATTTACAATATGAATTATTAATTTCAAATTTAGTAAATTTCAATAAATTGAATATTAATATATCATGCAATGTTTGATAAAACCCCTCTTGAGTGAATGTTTTTTGAAATTTGGAAATTTGGAGTTTTGTTGGAATGAGTATTTGGTAATACGATTTGAAAATGATTATTGGTTTTGTTATATGGAAGTAATGTTTTATATAAAATTGTTGTGTTAATCATATGGACTTGGAAAACATGGGTTTTGGAATGGTAGAGAGGCATGTGTTCATATACATTGGGATGAATATGGGCATAAAGTACTACCGTCAAATGGGTGGGACATATATGGGAGTGAAGTACCTGTATAAATATTTTTCATTTAGTGACATCATAGTGAATGGATGACTCACCACCCATGAGTATAGTAGGTCTAGGATTCATGCATGGTTTAATGGGTGGATATGAGCAATGGAATGGGTTATTCAAAAATAAGTATTGTGATAATTTCAAGATAATTGTTTTGATTTATTTTTATGAACATATTTTTGTTTTTTGAAAACTATTTCACTACAAAACATGTTTTTATCTATGTATAAACTGTTTTGAAAAACAATTACAGTATTAAATTAATGTGCTAACATATTCTAGCCTATTGGAATGAGTAGAGATGTGTCTTGAAAAAACCTACTACATTTTATTACTGAAGAATACTTTTTCAATTTTTTTCTTTGGAAGAAGTTGTTTACTAGGACACCTGAAAAGGTAATGTATCAGACATCTTTATAACTACTTCCAGATAATTGGGATGTATAGTTATGTTAATTCATGAATCATGTTGGTGCATTAGTATTATAGTATTATTTTAGTTTTTTTGTTTATTAGTCGTCAGGTGTGTACTTTAATTTTATAGACTTCCACTATGGAAGAATTTTAATTTAGTTTTAATGTAAATTAAATGTTTGATTTTCCTTTCATTGTTAACATGCTAAATATAATGGTTATTTCGTTATGGATATATTTTTAGTAATTTTATTTTAAATTGGAAAATTATTTCCTAACTCTAAATAAATTCCTAGGTAGTTTTATAAAGCCTTTCACTCATTTGGGAGGTATCTTTATGAAATTTAACGTGCCACCTCCATCTCAAGAAAATTTTTAGTGGTAGGTGGTCACATTCATCCCTTTTGATGAAATCCAACCAAGGAAATCTTTTGGTATGAACCCAAATGATTTACCTGAAAAATGGTAACATTCTTTAATGGTCACATTGTGTTATTTCTTCCTAATACCATTAAATTAATCTTATTAAATTATTATATAATAATATTTATATATTCATTATGATGGTATGATTTAATGTTGTGTTTTCTACTTAAATATTCAAACACATTCATCAAATGGGATAAACAACCATCGTTCACGGGTAAAGAGGTCTACTGCCTTCTGAACTGATGTCGTTCATTATTCCATTACCACATTTGAAGGTTAGAATAATGATGGATTCATAGATTATATATGATATATATGAAATTTATAATGCATTTAATCCTCCAGAATTATTATACAACACATGCATTCATACATTGAAAATTGTAAGAATATGATACCATCATTTTTTGGATGTGTGGACCATTGACAACTAAAAGTGACATGATTCATTCATGCATTACAATTAATATATTAATGTTGTTTTGAAATAAAATATTTTTCAAATATGAAAAAAATATGATTCAAGAGTTATAATAAGTGTATAGAACACATAAATCTCAATCATTTATTGTGACAAAGAATTGGAAGTAGCCTTCACACATACATAAATCCTACCATCTCCAAGAATGGTGAATTTCATTTCTTACAATACGGAAAAATGGGTATTTGAGACGGGTTATTTGCGACGGGGATAAATCCCGTCGCAAATAGCCCCGTTAAAAAGTTATTTGCGAAGGGGGTATTTGCCCGTCGCAAATAAGTAGTATTTTGCGACGGGTTAGCTTTCCCCGTCGCAAAAGAACTGGCGCGCTTTGCGCGCCAAATCACGGGAAACGTATTTGCGACAGGCGGTTATTGCCCGTTGCAAATAACCGGCGGCGGTAAAAGGTATTTGCGACGGGAATATTCCGCCGTCGCAAATAGTATGTCGGCAGGTTGTTTTTTGCGATGGGACCCGTCACAAATAACTATTTAACTGTTGACCGTAATAAATGAGGGCTAAGGTATTTGCGACGGGTACCGTCGCAAATAATATTATTTGCGATGGGTATCCCGTCGCAAATGGACCCGTCGCAAATAATCTAACCTATAAATACCCCCATCTATTTTTTTCAATTCATTCTCAAACTCCATCTTCTCCTTATCTCAAAATTCTATTTCTAGAGTTTAGCGTTTCTTATGTTTAATTTTTTTCTACGGAGTTGATATTGAAGTTTTCAAGAACGATCAGAGATCAACCTCAGATCAATTTTAAAGGTATTTATGTTCATTTTAATTTAATATTTATTTTAAATTTTTTATTAGTTTCAATAATTCTTAATTAGTTTTAATTTAATTATGTTTACATTGTTTTGTTACTTAATAAATTTAAATTATTAATATTGTTTATAGTTAATGGTAATTAGGAATAATTAGTAATAATTTCCAATAATTAAGAATAAATGCTAATAATTAGTAATAAATACCAATAATTAGGAATAATAACATTATTACATTATTAGTATATTTTATTATTAATATTAAAATAATATAATTTTTTATATTATATACAATTCTACTTTCATCTGTGTGTTTTCTGTCTTCACATGTAATATTTGTATGTAGAGACAGAAAACACACAGATGAAAGGAGAATTGTATATAATATAGAAAATTATATTATTTTAATATTAATAATAAAATATACTAATAATGTTATTATTCCTAATTATTGGTAATTATTCATATAATTATCAATAATAAGGAATAATTACAAATAAATAGTAATAATTAGGAATAATTAGTAATAATTAGTAATAATTACCAATAATTAGTAATAATTACCAATAATTAGTAAAAATTACCAATAATTAGTAATAATTACAAATAATTAGTAATAATTACCAATAATTAGTAATAATTATCAATAATTATCAATAATTAGTTATAATTAGTAATAATTACTAATAATTACCAATAATTAGTAATAATTAGTAATAATTAGTAATAATTACCATTTATTAGTAATAATTAGTATTAATTAGTAATAATTAGTAATAATTAGGAATAATTAGTAATAATTATCAATAATTAGTAATAATTAACAATAATTAGTAATAATTACCAATAATTATCAATAATTACCGATAATTACCAACAATTAGGAATGATTACCAATAATTATGAATAATTTCCAATAATTAGTAATAATTACAAATAAATAGGAATAATTATCAATAATTAGTAATAATTAGTAATAATTACCAATAATTAGTAATAATTACCAATAATTTGTAATAATTACCAATAATTAGTAATAATTACCAATAATTAGTAATAGTTACCAATAAATCGTAATAATTACCAATAATTAGTAATAATTACCAATAATTCGTAAAAATTAGTAATAATTAGTAATAATTACCAATAATTAGGAATAAGTACCAATAATTATGAATAATTACCAATAATTATGAATAATTACCAATAATTGGGAATAATTACCAATAATTAAGAATAATTATCAATAATTAGTAATAATTAGTAATAATTACCAATAATTAGTAATAATTAGTAATAATTAGTAATAATTACCAATAATTACCAATAATTACCGATAATTACCAATAATTAGGAATAATTACCAATAATTAGTAATAATTAGTTACAATTACCAATAATTAGTAATAATTACCAATAATTACCGATAATTACCAATAATTACCAATAATTATCGATAATTAGTAATAATTAGTAATAATTAGGAATAATTACCAATAATTAGTAATAATTTGTAATAATTACCAATAATTAGTAATAATTAGTAATAATTACCAATAATTATATATAATTACCAATAATTAGGAATAATTACCAATAATTAGGAATAATTACAAATAATTACCAATAATTAGTAATAATTATCAATAATTAGTAATAATTACCAATAATTACCAATAATTACCGATAATTAGTACTAATTACCGATAATTAGGAATAATTACCGATAATTAGTAATAATTACCGATAATTAGGAATAATTACCAATAATTAGTAATAATTAGTAATAATTACCAATAATTAGTAATAATTAGCAATAATTACCCATAATTACCGATAATTACCAATAATTAGGAATAATTTCCAATAATTAGGAATAATTACCAATAATTAGGAATAATTACCAATAATTAGGAATAATTACCAATAATTACCTATAATTAGTAATAATTACCAATAATTAGAAATAATTACCAATAATTACCAATAATTACCGATAATTAGTAATAATTAGTAATAATTAAGAATAATTACCAATAATTAGTAATAATTACTAATAAATACCAATAATTAGTAATAATTACCAATAATTAGTAATAATTACCAATAATTAGTAATAATTACCAATAATTAGTAATAATTACCAATAATTAGTAATAATTAGTAATAATTATCAATAATTATCAATAATTAGTAATAATTAGTAATAATTAGTAATAATTAGTAATAATTACTAATAATTACCACTAATTAGTAATAATTAGTAATAATTAGGAGTAATTACCAATAATTAGTAATAATTAGTAATAATTAGGAATAATTAGTAATAATTGTCAATAATTAGTAATAATTACTAATAATTAGAAATAATCACCAATAATTATCAATAATTACCGATAATTACCAATAATTAGGAATAATTACCAATAATTATGAATAATTACCAATAATTAGTAATAATTACAAATAATTAGGAATAATTATCAATAATTAGTAATAATTAGTAATAATTACCAATAATTAGTAATAATTACTAATAATTAGTAATAATTAAGAATAATTAGTAATAATTACCAATAATTAGTAATAATTACCAATAATTACTAATAATTACCGATAATTACCAATAATTAGGAATAATTACCAATAATCTGGAATAATTACCAATAATTAGGAATAATTACCAATAATTAGTAATAATTAGTAATAATTTGGAATAATTACCAATAATTAGTAATAATTAATAATAATTACCAATAATTAGTAACAATTAGTAATAATTAGTAATAATTACCAATAATTAGTAATAATTAGTAATAATTAGTAATAATTACCATTAATTAATAATAATTAGTAATAATTAGTAATAATTACCAATAATTAGTAATAATTACCAATAATTTGTAATAATTACCAATAATTAGGAATAATTACTAATAATTACCAATAATTACTGATAATTAGTAATAATTAGTAATAATTAGGAATAATTACCAATAATTACTAATAATTAGTAATAATTATCAATAATTAGTAATAATTAGTAATAATTAGTAATAATTACCAATAATTAGTAATAATTTGTAATAATTAGTAATAATGACCAATAATTAGTAATAATTACCAATAATTAGTAATAATTACCAATAATTAGTAATAATTACCAATAATTAGTAATAATTAGTAATAATTACTAATAATTACCAATAATTAGTAATAATTACCAATAATTAGTAATAATTACCAATAATTAGTAATAATTAGGAATAATTACAAATAATTAATAGTAATTACCAATAATTAGGAATAATTACCAACAATTAGGAATAATTACTAATAATTAGGAATAATTACCAATAATATTAGTACTATGAAAATAATAAAAAAATTATATAATATTAAAATTATCAATATTTGTAACAGGTTTTTCTTTATTCACAACATATTCAATTCTTAAAGGGTCAATTTTTTGGCCTATCTCAATAAAAACTTTGCGTCAATCGTGTATGATGTAAACTCTATAATTATCCTTGCTTGAGTGTTTTTTCTAACAAATTATTCAAAACCAGTAATGGTTTTATATTTTATAGAAAAATATGGAACAATGAGGTCGTCAACCATCATTATTAGGTGACCGCATATGGATAAATCAATATAGAAATCCAAACGGTTCTGGTTTAAATCTAGTATATGTAGAGGGTGTGGAGACTTTTTTATCATTTGCGGCATCAAATCCAAAATTTGTTTTTGAAGGAAAAATAAAATGCCCTTGTAGAAAATGTGAATTGAGAACGTTTGACATGTTTGAAAATGTGGGGGGACATCTCTTGCGTTTTGGTTTTCAACCAGATTATATTTTTTGGTATCAACACGGTGAACGTAGTTCCAGAGCAGGTGATACCAACTTGATTCCAGATCCATCCCGGTATCATGATTTAGTACATGATGTTGCAGGTTCATCTGTTCAACATAAAAAACTCCAGCTGATATAGCTTCAAATCCTGAGTGGGCACCGTCTGAATTTTATGAGTTGTTGAGGTCTGCTAAGGATGCATTATATCCTGGCTGCAGGATGAGAAAATTAGAAGCAGTTGAAAAATTTATGGCTATCAAATCAGATAACGGAATGTCAAACATCTGTTTTGGCCAGATATTTACTTTGCTTAAAACACTGTTACCCGAAGGAAATGTTTTTCCTGCAAATTAATATGAGAGTAAGAGGCTGGTTCAAAATTCGGGACTTGCTTGTCAGAAGATTCATGCATGTTCAAATGACTGCATTTTATATTCTGGGGAAAATGAGTCGTTGGATAGTTGTCCCACATGTGGGCAACTGAGATATAAAGAAGGACAACAGGGGAAGTCTGGTTTGATTCCTGTAAAACAGTTGAGATATCTTCCGCTTACATCTAGACTTCAGCATTTATTCATGTCTAAGAATACAGCGACAATGATGGCATGACATAAAGAGAATATTTCAACCGATAAAAGCATGAATCATCCAGCCGATGGTGATTCATGGAAACATCTGGATAGAATGCATTCATCCTTTGCTTTAGAATCTTGAAATCTTCAACTGGGCCTTTCCACTGATGGTTTCTGTCCATTCGGAGCAGGAGCAGATGCGTCAGCAGCAGCAGCAGCATGAGGAGGAGCGTCGACGCCAGCAGCAGCTGTACGAGGAGCAGATGAGTCGTTGGCATCAGCAGCACCTGGAGCAGATGGAGTAAATGTGCCGACTCACTCATGCTTTAGGGATGGAGTTTCCTCCACCAGCATCTGCAGATCCCCCCCTCCGTCAGATTAGAGATTGTTTTTATGTTATAATGTTTGTAAAATCAAATATGATTTTTTTTCTATTCGTAGTTTCTGTCTCATTATAAAATATTAATATGAATAATAATATTATTTATATTTTATAATATTAAATTATATATATATATATATTAAAATTTTATAATATTATAATTTAATTATATTTTTTTGTAATATTTGAATTATTTTAATATTTGAATGTAAAATAATTCTATTATTTTTATATTAATTAAAATATTTAATTAATATTTTTTTATTTAAGAATTATAATTATAATATTATTATATTAATTAAATCATTTATTAATATTCTATAATTTTTTTTGAATTATAATCCTATTATTATTATATTAATTAAAATAATTTATTAATAATTTATTATTTTTATTTGTGAATTATAATTCTATTATTATATTAATTAAAATAATTTATTAATAATTTATTTTTTTTATTTTTGAATTATAAATGGATTATTATTATATTAATTAAAATATTTTATTAATAATTTATTTTTTTTATTTTTTTTATAGTATTTGCGACGGGCATAGTATCCTGTCGCAAATATTATTATTATTATATTCATTAAAATAATTTAATAATAGTTTTTTTTCTAAAAAACAGTATTTGCGACGGGCCCCTTCGCAATTACTCTTTTAAAATTTTTTTACAAAAAATACGGAGTAAGATTTGCAATAGGAAGTATCCCCGTTGCATTTACTAGCTATTACGACGGGCCCGTCGCAAATAGTTGTAGTTGTGACGACGTTTTCCGCAACGGGCGATTTGCGGCGGGCCCCCGTCGAAAAAAGCCATTTGCGACGGGATCCCGTCGCAAATCGCCCGTCGCAAATACCTGTTTTTCTAGTAGTGTTAATTATATCTTTATGGGTTATTCTAAATATTTGCACACTGAATATATATGATATTCACCTCATGGTTTACATTCATGTGATGATTAAATATTTATCACATCAATAGATAGAACATGTAACAAGTCATGAAATTCTCAAAAAACTAGCTATTTAACAGTTGAAATAGTAAAAATGTTAACAAATTATAAACAAATGGGTAATAAGATACTATATTAAGATCATATACGATATTATAAGCATGATAATGGTTCTATAATATGTTAATGTCATGATTAAAAATTTTCTATAGGAGGTTAAAAAAAATTTCCCAAAGGAAAGACATGGTAAGGGACTTCATCTTAGTCTCCTTTCATCGAGTATTAGTTTGATGTTATACATTGACATTCGTTTTCTAGGATTATATATATCTATATTAAGATTATATATACTTAATTTAACTAATATCAATTTATTAAATGATTTTCTAATTTCATTATTTCATGGGAATTATGAATAAATATTTAATATTTTTAGGAACAACTTGAATGTTTAAATATTCAATTATCTAATCATTTTACCCATGCAATTATACATGATGTGATTTTATATTTATATAAAATTATTATAAAAGAAATTTTATTTATATATTTAATTTCATTCAATGGTTTCAAAAAATGAAACTTTTTTGTGTTTTATATGGAACATTATGAAAAATGAAAAAATGATTGCTCTATTCAAAACACATATGGTGATAATGACTTTTTAACAATTATGACAATTATTTTATTTTTTTTATTTGTATTCATGAATTCATGATTGATAAAATGAAAAGCCCTATTTTTCTTTTTGGTTAATTTGTAATTTAAAATTTTTTATTGATTAAAAGGTTGTTTTGGTTTTCAAAATGGATTCTTAAATGAAAATTGTAATTTTATATGAATGTGTTTTTTCATAAGGGTCAAATAAGAGTTTTTCTCAATATTTTCATAGTGATGTCATTTAATGAATTTTAATATTTGTGACCATAATTTATTAAATCTTATACATCATTAATGATTATCTCTTATGATACCATCTTAAATGCATTAGTAAATGGTTTATGGTCAGTTTTATTGGGGGAGTATTTATAAACCATAGGAATAGTTATTGATTTTGTTAATACATATTGATTTAGTGGTATTATTTATTCATGTGAGGAATTAATTAAGCCTATTATGTGATAGTTGGGGCCCACTATAGCCCCTAGATTCATCAGTAGTCATTTGAGATGAAATTAGTTACTGAACAAATCCTCACGTTTGTTTCTAAGATATTTTAAATTATAAATAGGATAGTTCTAGGGACATATCAAATGGGTTTCTACCCACACACATAACCTATTTTGAGGATAGATCATGATAGTATTTGTCATATTGATAGATTATTGATGGTGATACCATCCAAAATTACCCATATAGATAATTTAAGCTCACCCATTACTTATGTTTTATTTTTTCCCCAAGATTCAATGATGTCTATTATGACAGATTGGACGAGTTATTCTGGAAAAATACTGATGGTCTCAATGATTTTTTTGGATTATTATGTTTAAAATGTCATATAAAATTTAAATTAATATCTATTTTACAATGTCTATTATTCTATTAGGTCTATTAGGATTTCATCTCATGTATCATATTCCAATGTAAAAAATTAATGAACTAACTATATGTTTCTTGGTTCAGGGTCATTATGGTTGGTGTCTTAGCATGTTTAGTATAAACCTAGTAAACTTGATTTATTAAATCATGTAATAGAAAACATTTCTCAATGAATGTATTTGTAGATATATATATGAATTGAATAAAATCCTAATGATATGGTGATTCCATGGTAAACTATTTTTAAGCCTATAGACTAATTGAATGAGAATAAGATTCCATGATTTAAGAATCCTATATATGATTCTTCATGACTATATCTCGATGATTATAATTTCTCACATTGTTATTGGAGATTAAGTTATTGGTAAGAATCATCAAGGTTTTACATGAAATGGTTTTTAGATAATTTGGAATGATTAATGTCTCATATATTTTGATTCATGAATTATATCATGAATGGTTCGATGGTTATAATAATCATGAGATAAAAAAGGATTGTGATTTTGTATTATTTATGGGTTTAGAGGCACGAATTATTATGATATTTTTTTATGGTGATAAAATATTTGGTATGTGTATATAGGAAATACATTGCGTTGATTAGAGAATAATATGTTATGATTAAATTTTGGAAATTTAGAGTCATTTTTTGATCATGAAGTTGGAAAAATGTATATTGAATGAGTCTTAAGGTAACTACAATTTGAATAGATTAAGTTGACATTTTGATATTATTATTTTAGGTTAATGTATGATTTATGGGATAATATGGGATAACATTCTATTTTGTAAAATTTTAATGTCTGAAGAAATTACTTATGGAACATATGATTCATTACAAGTGATTTAGACAAAACAATTCATCTTGAATATACAAATCCAGCTATACAAAATGAAGTGAAAATAGATCAAAGCACCACAAAAGGATCATATTATTATTATTATATGTAATGTAATCATGTTTTATTATTATCTCATGTTATTATTATGAAAGAAAATTATCCCTTACATTTAATAAAATGATTTTAAAAAAATAAAATTATCCACTTACATTTTTACTATAAAATCAATGGAATTTTAGATGATAATAATATTTGTGGTATTACGATGGTTATAATTGTAATAACTATGTTCTATACCACTATCCATCAGAACCAAAAAGTTATATTTCACTTCAATGTCTATGTATCCACATTTCACTAATGATTTCCTATTCAAAATCCTAATTTAGTGTTGACCTTAAAATTTCTATTACCCCCTTCTTATAAGGATGGATTATTACCCCATTTCCGATGTCGGTTTCAAATAAATGATTTTTAAATTATCATCCTTTTATTTTTGAAGTGAAATTTCAATAATAATATTATAAATATTATAAAATGCCCATAACACATTTTCAAATTTTATTATATGAGTTTTTTTGTAAGTAACAATTAATGTATCAATTATGTGATAATTTATTACCATTCAGATGAGAATATTACATTTATTATATTGAATTCAAAGGAATGTCAAATACGTCAGAATCATGTTTTTATTAAAAATCACATTCATTATTTTTGATTATTGAGAATGTTTATTTCGTTATAAATAATATTTTGGAATAAAATAAATTTATCTTCAACGTGATATTATATTTTAAAATTTTGAAAGTAATTAATTACCACATTGAATTATACAATAATGACGCAGTAATTGTTTAGTTATTGGAAATATGAAATTAATGATAATAGAAATGTTAAATTAAAAATAAATTTAGAGAATTAATTTTATTTAAGAATATTATAGATTCTATATACATATTATATATTTATTAAAGTTTTTTTTCAAACTTTTCATCGGTATTAATATTTATTTGGAAAATTCCTATAATTAATAGTGTAAAATTTACATTAATGATCACTGAAAATAAATAATATTTCAACAAATATTTGGAAAAAAATATTTTTCATTAGAGCCAAACATATTACATTCAAACTATTTCTCAAAATTAAAATATTTCATTATATTCTCTTCCACGATATGAATTATATCACATATATAATCCAATTATGTATCATATGGTAAATATTTGAGGTTATCATAATAATAATTACCAATTTTCATTAGGTGAATAAATTAATTTATGATAATGTACAACTAAATACATAAATTACATACCCCTATAATTGATATCATGATAATGAATCATCATTTAATTATCCATATGTTAAAATATTTTAATTAAATTTTTGAAATTAAATTTATCACTATTTTTGGAAAATATAGCTCATGGCACATCCATCAGTAGTATAGATATCACAGAGACACATTTGAAAACCCCTCCCTGAGAGGGGTGGGATCCCTTATGTATCCTAAAAATTCATAGCTTTATCTATTATCCCCCTTTAACTAAAAAATCATACACCCCATATTTCAAAACATTTGGGTTTTCCCAAATCATTGGTCAAATGAGGAGTGAATTCCATGTCTTTCAATTTATCAATTGGAATTTGAAAGTTATTATTATTTATTATGTCCCACTCTAGGGACCGATAATACACGTGTTTCCTCTCTATTGATGACTTCAATAAGTTCATATATTTTCTTGTGGATTATAATATCTAATGATTTTTGGGCTTCTATATTGGTGAAATTTAATTATTTTTTTTATTATTGAGATTCCATAATTATTGACTACAAACACTATCATTTGATTCTTCTTCTCTTTGAATCATTTATCTTTTGACTACCACTTGAAATAGTGTCTTCCCTTTAGATAAATTTTTATTTATCTCCTCTAATTACCAATGAAATTTAAGAATTTGTGGATACATAACATTTTTGGTAATATGGTGGCCTATTATTATGTTTGGATAATTATTCATGTGATTTTATCCATCTATTTACTCCATGGATCAAAGCCAAATTCAATATATCTAAACATATTGATTATTTTATTTATAATGAATTATAAAGGGAGATATGTTATAAGTAAAAAGTTCTCTATGTGTCTTGGGTTAACCAGTGTTCATCATGAAATCACTTGGTCTATTATCCTTTAAATTTTCACCATGGGGTGAAATATCATTCATTATTCATTTCCTATAACTCAAAATGATGTTATTGAAAAAGGAGATTCCAATAGTATGGGGGATATGTCATTATTAACAAAAATGAGTATTATATATATATTATGCATGACATGGATGTTTTCCTATTCATTACACCAGATATGGTAGAGGCTATTCAAGCTCTACCGTTGAATTTAGAACAAAAGGAAAAACAGTGTCCGCTAATGATGTGTGTATAGGATAGGTATTTAGTACATGTATTTATCATTTTACTGTCAGTGGATCTACACATGGTGGTTATTTTATTCTTTTAGAATATTAATGGATGTCATCAATATCAGTGGAAGTTGATATACTTTTTGAGACATTAATTTCGAAAAAATGAGGTCGGATAGAGTTCCCATTATTTTATTTAATGTATACAATAGATTCCATATTTCAGAATTTTTCTACTTTTGGAGATTCCCAATAATGAACATAACTATATTAGTGAAAATAACCATTTAATTTAATTAAATGTCTCTTTTTGTGAATAAAACACATTCACATCCTTCATATTACGTTTTATGTTTTAAAATACCATTATCAATATTGAACATTGTTGTTATAGACATTGAATAGTGATCAAAATTTTAGTATACATATAGGACTATAACGAATCAAATTTATTGAGAAAAAGGAACTCACAACCTCAACAAGTATATTTGTTCCCTATTATGTCCACGCACATCGAGATCATCCCCCAAACAATTCTCACCGAAGGACCCCTTTATATTCTCACCATCTCACAACTTACCCTTAGGGTGTACACTGGTGTAATAAAGGAATATGTATCAAGACCTAAATATTTTCAAATATAAAATATAATAATATATATATTTAATAATGATTTTATCTATTAAATTATTTTGGTTTTAACTGAATTAAACAAAAAATTTATTTTCTAGTAACATTAAAATTCAATTACAGTGTTAATTTTTATGAATTAATGGGTATTTGAAATAAAAAGTATTTTAATAAAATATTATGAAAATATTATTTATTATAAATGGTCATGAAATTTTTATGATGTGAAATTTTCTTTTTGTAATGGTTCAAAACTGTTATAGTAAAAAAACCCCGCATTTTACAATAAAGGTTAAATATTATATTAAAATTGAAATTGAATATATTTAGATTTTTTAAGAGAAAATTAATAATATTTTAACAATCAGAACCTAAAAATTATCCCATTGAGAAATTTTCATATTTTTCTAAGAAAGTCATATTTTGTGCATACAAATTAAATAATGTATAAATAAAATGTTTGTTTTATGACACCATAATGACCAAAAAAATTAGGTAATAAATAATATAATGTGTATTATTAGACCAATATTTATTTTAAAATTTATATGATGTGATTTTTATAAATTTTTATTGTTTTTTAATGCACTTATGAGTACAGCCAAATATATAATATATTTTATGATTTTAAATTCATTTCATTAATAATGTGGCTCACCTACAAGTAATCATGGACTATATTTTAATATAATCATCCCGTTCTGTAAATAAATATTTATAAATTGCACTTTTTGTAAAAACAATTGATAAAACCTCATGGGATGGTTTATGGTTTTTAATATTTAGTAATATTGAATACAAAAACTTTGTTTCTGAAATATTAAATAATTACACTCTAATTTATAATATTAACACACCCATGATTTAATTTCTTTTCACTAAAAAATAATTTTAAAACATCCTTACAATATCAAACCTTATATATATTCCACCAAAGGTTTTCTACATTCTCAAGAAACCCATATTCATGATTTCTAACGCACACACTCATGTAAGGGTTCCTTCCTTTCTCATTTTTATCCATGTTTCCTCATATTGTTACACGCTTTTATTTCCAATTACAAATAAAGGAGAATGTTTTTTAACTACACCATATATTCCTTATTATGTTTTAATGATGACGTAACCCTTTCAATATCCTTAACCCCTCCCATGTACACCTATTACCATGCTGAAATTTTATAATAGTTATAAAATTCCACCTCATTCATCAATTTTCATTATTATGTTATGCCTTCTATTTAAAAACTCCATATGTTTATTCATCTATTTCTATGACCCTATTTTGGTAAATTTCAGATATATACCAATTTATCTGCCATCATCCCATTTTATGAATTTTTTGTCATGTCGTTAGTCTTCCAAAAATGAACAATGCATTTCCTTTCCAAAATAAATTTTTCATCATACCATACCCATTACATATCAAGGTTGTTCACTTTTATGAAAATTTAACATTTTATTTTTTACTTACATGTATTTATTCTCAACCCCTTTTTCTTGGAATAAGTTATGATGATGGATGAATGCTTGTATTATGATATATATGGCCTTATTAAGCATGAGAATGAAATCAATGTAATAGGTGTTACTAATATTATATACTGATCCAATGCATTGGTTAATGTGTAGTATCATGTAACATAAATTTTTCATTGGGGTTTACCAAATTCCTCTATGGAACATTTTTCATTATGATTTCTTGTCTATTTAGCCTTAATTATAATGCAGTGTTCTATGTTGTTTCCACATTTCAATTTCATGAATATCATGATATATCATGCTTTAGGATTCATGTTCTTTTATGCCTAATTGAAATTACATTCCTAAAATTTATTATTATATTCATGTGTTTAAATTTTTACTCTATTATTGGTATTTATAGATAACCCATTTATTACGTATTTTCATATGGTTATCCCATGTAGTTTTAAGTTAGAGAATGTTAAAGTAGTTTTCAATAAAGATGTTGTTTTTTATGTTTAATGTTATAATGAAATGTACATAATTCATAAATATAATATAGTTCTCTATCATTTAAGTTGTATTATGAGTATTTTCATGTAATTAAATAATGTGTAAATTTAATAAATACATTGGATTTTTATAGTTGTTATCCGAGGAATGTTTAGTTATTTTGGGATTAGGATTTGAAAACTCTACTAGACGCGTTAACTATATGATGAAGGGAAATAAAAACTTCATTTAATTTTTGTGATTATAGGGTAGGTGTTATATAAATCCAATACATCCATGTATGGATACAAACAAGTGGATGTGTCTTTGGGAAATATGTATGTTATGGTAAAACATGAAAACACCATTTTGATCTAGACTCAATTGGGAACTACTGCACAAAAATGGTCCTCACTTCACTCTTTCTTCAAAACACATGAGGGATATTCATAATAAAATACATTATCTTAGTGAGAGCCATTATAAATTGAACAAAAGAAATATAATAATAATATATGTTAGGAAACAAAACGTGGATAACATAGATTGGAGAAAAAAGTTCATAAGTTAAGGATATAAATGTAATTTATACCAAGAAGGCTCGATCATGGGCATAAGGCCCATGACCCCACAATTTATTCAAAGAAAAATAAAAGTTGCAGCAAACAGGGGGAAAAGCTACAGTCCAACAGACCACGCCAACAAGAACAAACAGAGCAAACAGAAGATCACATTTTTCGAGGACGACCTCGACCCCTAGATCCCCCCCGACTGGCCGGGAGGCGGCCACGCCCACTCTGCTATCCAGCTTCCATTTCCATAGTCAGTTCCTCAGTATTTTCCATAGGGGAAGCTTCCCCATGCAGGCCAACATCAGTGCAAGTGTCTTCCTTGTGATCTGCAGCAGCATGATACTCTTCATTCACCGGCCGAACCTCCTGTGTATCCTGGAACACCTGCATCTCAGAAGAAGAGCAAGCAGTATTATAAGCAGTGGATTCCACTACCACTGGGATCTCCATCCTCTTATCAGCAGCAGGTATCAAAGTGCTATCTCGATTATTGCTACATCCTGCGTTCTTAAGCCCCTCCAGATTAATCATATCAAACTCCGAAGTATTAATCGACTCCAACATAGAAAAGAAATTAAGTACTGGCTTTGGAGATTTCAGCTCAGCACTCAAAGTATCCTTTGGATCAGCCTCTATATCAGCAACATGCATAGTTGAACTCTCCAGAATATCCTATGTCCCAATATCAACATCACCCTTCAACAATAAATCATAATGGTTAACCTGCTGGACCACATCCTCTCCTACAGTACCACTATCCACCATCACAGCACCATCCAGTCGCGCTCCCACATTAGTTACCTGGGCTGGATCAGCCCTCAACTTCTTCGACGTCACCAATTGAAACCCATCTTCATCAAAGATCTTCATCTTACCCTTCATACAAGCCGAAGCCACTGCAGCACGATCAAACTCAGCATTGACATCATCTTGAACAACAACCTCATGCTCTGATTGGACCCCGTCCTCTTCCTCAACAAGCTTATGTTCACCCTGCTGGGCATCAACCGTAGCCTCCTTTTGAACTTCAGTAACCATTATAGCAGCATCCATATGCACTAGATGACACCGTTCCTCCTCTTCAGCAATATCAGCCCATGACCTACAAGCATCACCCCTGGTAATTCCAACAACAGATGGTTCCAATGCCTTATCCACTGATCGGCCATCAGCAGCAGCCGGCTGGCCAACAGACTGCTTACCCAAACCAAACTGAACAGCCTCAGCAAATGAGGCAGGGCCAACCTTTGGAGGCTCCTGTACTCTAGAAACCAACTTAGAACCAGCCTGCACCGCCGAAATCGTTTTGCACTGCTCAGAGGTATGACCCACAGACTTACATAGTGTACACTTCAAATTCCTACGACATTGCATAGAAGTATGACCAATACAAAGACACGATTTACAGAAGATAGACAACCACTTATATTGAACAGCAAGTTCCAGCTTAAACTCCCTAGCAACAAGGAAAACTTTGTCAATCAGGACCTGTGCTAGATCAATTTCTACTAAGACCGTAGCAAAATGGCCAAATCTAGGGTGTTAAGTCTCCTTATCCACCTTAATTAGACTTCCAATGGCTGAGGAAACTTCCCATAAGATTGAAGGATGCCAAAAAAACCAGTTTAAACCCCTAATGCGGACCCATGTTTGAGTGGAAGAGTTCTTAGTGGCAAGGGGATGCGATAAAGGATCCCACTACTGTATCATTATATACCCAGGCTTCAAAGAAACAGGTCCAATGCTCCAGGCTATATTCAGAAATTCCTTCGAAGGAAAAATGACATGAAACATACCTCTTCCGATGGAAATCAGACGCCAATCCAAGAACCCCCAACTTCTGGCCAAGCAATTGCGCACTTCATCAACCCTCACAGGAGCTTCTCTACGAGTTCTCGACAATCTAGCAAGTAGTGAGAACCTACATTCCTCAAGGCGATCCTCTAGAACATTCGGATTAGCTTCAACAAAAGCAATCGAACCACTCTTGGTGATCCTCTTATTTAGAGAGGCTGAATCAGATAGGGATTCAGAGAAAAACCTGTTTCGGGAAGCCAAGCCATCACCCTTCCGCCTAGGGTTTAGCAGATAATCCACTACCGCCAAATCAATAGCATCACCCGGAGCGACCACCTTCGAGGGAGGAACAAAGACATCCTTAGGATCAAAATAGCAATCCAACAATGCCACCATCAATCACCGAGTAGAAATCGCTGAGGAATCGCCTCTCGAGAGCTCTCCCGCATCCCCCCCCAAATGTAATTTATATGTTTTCACATTAATTTAATTGGATTACCGTTTATGTTTCTGGTAGTTTAAAATAAATTCCCATAATTTTACTTTTATTATAGACAATGGATTATAATAGGAGGAATTTGGCTAACAACCAGTGTGATAATCAATGTAATGACTACCATTAAAATATACCTAATAGAATGGGAGTTGTAATCTAAATATTTTTCATGTTACCATCAGTGTTAACTCATGTTTTTATTAGAATCCTAGATCAATAAGAACATACAACCCCCATAATAATTACAAAGTCATAAACAAGAGCTTCATGAGACAAAGGCCACATATTTTCAATGGATCATTGGATCCCTCAATCATCGAACAATGGATCAACTCCATTGAGAAAATATTCTCCAACCATTAATGCTCAAAAAAAATAAAATGTTCATATGGCTTCATATCATATGGAGGGTTAATCTAATCAATGGTGTACATATATTAATAATACAAACATATGAGGAATAGGTCAATGTAATGAAATGGAATGATTTCTATAAAATATTTTCCAAAATATAATTTCATCGCACCCTCTGACATAAGATGGATTGGGATTTCCATTCCCTAAAATAGATGAATCTATTGGGTAATATGAGGGTAACTTGGTGATGGATTCACGATATGCCTATGAATTTTTCATTACCCACAAATTAAAGGTTTACCACATTATTGGTTGTCTATAACCTAGCATATATAAATCAATGGTGATCTGTGACATTGATATCTATGATGAAATTTTTCATTGTTACCTCAATTTTGAAATAGAGATCAACAAATCTCAAGGGTATCATGGGGATATTAAGTGGAAGGTGGAGTTTAACTTTAGAGGTAAGATAGTGAGATATAATGGTTCTAAGATATTTGAATATCCTACTAGCCAATAGTGTGGAATGAAGTACACTGAATATTCCATGAAATAGACAAGGATATGATTTAGGTGTGGAATGGAAGGGAACCATGATAGGGATTTCTAGAATGAAAAAACTGCTACTCTAATGGAGGAAAGGGATTATTTAGTATACCCAAAATTAATTTTTTACATCAAAATCATCATGGTACCATGCCTTTTAATAAACCAATGGTTTTTGTAGGAAACCAACAACCTCCATGGTAACAAGGGAGTGATTTTTTCACTCACAAAAGCAGAATTGAATCCCAAATATAGACATGTGGTATGTATGCTAATAATTCATTCAAGAACAGAGAACATACTTTTAGATTTTGTTTCTATAAATTTTGTTATATCACAAATTTTCAATAGAACTATTCAATTTCTGTCACAAGTCATCGAAGTGGAATTATTAGTGAAAACATAAAATAGGGAAATTATTGCAACACATGTGTATATATCCTACAATGTCATATTTTTATGTCTAAAATTCAAAAAAACCTTTCCATACGCCCTTTGGTGGTACTTAATGATATTTTTTTTTCAGGGATTGGCTTTCCCAATATAGGTCCAGAATAAAATTATATGAGAAGGAAATCAGTCTCCATGTTCTGAATCATCCACATATTTTATACAAATGAAAGGATATGGTTGAATATTCATTACCACCATTATCTTAGGAATGGATATTATTTCCCAATTATAACATTTTTCTAGATCAAATGATTGAGTCTATGGAATAAGGAATCCTTGAATACAAGTCCATTTTGATGAAATACCTTAATGTGTTTCCCATGGAATTGTTAGGTGCTCATTCTGGATGAGTTGTCGAATTATCAATCATGATTATTCCTAGGAATGTACCATTATCCAATACTCTATATATAATGGATGTTGTTGAACTTGAAGAGATGAAGAAAAAAATATGATACTCAAGATAATGGTTTCATACACCCATGTTATTCACCTCAGGGTGCAACAGTCATCTTCATTAAGAAGAAGGTTGGTTAAATGTTTATTTTCATTGATTATCGTGGGATCAACAAGATCATGATAAAAAAAAGTATCTTTTACCATAGATTGATGTGTTATTGGATTATCTAGATGGTGCACAATACTTTTCCTAGGTGGATCTCTAGTCCACATATTACAATGTTAGGGTGAATGAGGATGATATCTCTCAGAGTTATTTTCCTAAATTGTACGGGAATGATGAATTCATAGTAATTCTTTTTAGACTCACTAATGCTCTCAAGATATTCAAGGTATTAGAGAATATAGTGCTAAGATATTACATCGACAAAATTTGGTAGTCATTATTACTTATATTAAAATATAATTCAAAAGTTAGATTAATCCTGAGGAGCATTTATGTATTGTGAGAATGACCTTATGAAACAAAAAGATTTATGCCATGTATATATAATGTGAGATATTGATGAAGGAGGTCACTTCTTTTGGGAATATCATCACCAAAATTGTGATATGATTGGATGCTTCAACTATTGAGGCAATTTAATGATGATCAGGGAAACAAATATGAAAAATATATGTATTTACCTTTGATTAACGATGTATTATCATCGATTTGTGAGAAATTTCACATGATTGACTAACTATCCTACAAATATAACCTAATATAGAGTCATGTTTTCATGGAATGATGAATTCTAAGAGAGAATCAAGGTGTTGAAAAGGAGTCTTTTCACTAAGACCGTTCTCACACTAACTATAGTTGGATAGAGTTTGTGTTATTCAGTGTTTCTTTGAAGAAGGGTTGGGGATTCTTGTTGATACAAAATAACAATGATAGTTCCTATTATTTTAGATTGTTGAATGTCCATTATTAGAACAATCCAACACATGACATTGAGTTGGATTCACTAATATTATCTCTGAAAATTTAGTGACATTAACTCTCTGGGGTGAAGTGTGAAATATATACGGACACTAAAACATGAAGTTTATATTTACACGTAATTATTTGAATATGTTCAATTGAATTTGATTTGAGCTGATCAAAGACTATGAGAACTCAATCCACTACCATCTAGGAAATGTGAATGATGTGGTAGATTCTATATGTAGAAAAGATCCAACAAATCTTTCATTAATGAGAATTGGAAAGTATCTAATCTGCTTGTACATGAAGATGATGGTCATGGTAATAATAAATGATTGAATATCATCAATACATTCATAAATTATTTCTAAATCATCTCTTATTGAAAGGTTTAAAAATTATTAAAGAGATGATGTGTGAATTCAGAAGAAGGTATAATATATTAGAAAAGTGAACTCCTCAGAGTTCAATGTTAATGAATAAGGTGTTGTAAGATTTGGGTAAATAATATGTATACCATAAAATACTAAGTTAATGAAGAGAAGTTGGATGATGCACATAGCAAAATCTTCCCTATCCATCATTAAAGCACATAGGTGTATTGAGATGTACAAGAACACAGTTATTGGGACAATATTAAAAAATGAAATCCTATAATAAATATCCACATGTCTTTTATTTTAACATGATAATGTTAAAATGAGAAAATATAAGGCGATGATGCAACCATTTCACATATATACATGGAAATGGGAAAAATCACCATGATAGTGTTCTGAGAATTCCTCATACATCTATAGAAATAAATGATATCGGGGTTGTGGTGGATTTTCATACAATGAATGTGCACTTCATCCTTGATTTAAGGTGATGCTGAATAGTCATGTCATTATCCACCATTTCCTTGACCATTTTATGACCTAGTAGTTTTCATTCAGTAACATCATCTGAGCATTTAGATGTTCTGAACCTCTTCCAATAATGTTTTTCATAAGGAGAAATTTAGATTCTTTATTGGAACTATTTTTGTAAGATAACCCATATAGAGGAAGATGTTGATCCTATCATTCATTTATGTTATTTATGAATTCTCTCAACATTTTCTCATGTGTCTTGATTGTCCGTTTGAATTTATATAATATCTTTGATGAAAATTGTCAACAAGACCTAGATATTAATGTTGGAGACATGGGTTTTTCTCTATATCGTTATGGAAGAATGTTATGTTATTTTTAAAGAGTGAAAAACTTAGTCAAAGATACATCATCCCCTTTTAGATCCTTGATCGCATCGGAGTGGTGGCCTACCGACTAGCACTCCCTCCTATAGTATATAATGTACCCGATATATTATATGTATCCCTCTTGAGAAATTTCATACCCTAATACACACATGTACTCAATCCAGATGTGGTACCATTGGAGAATGTCTTCTCTTATAAGGAGAATTTTGTGAAGTTCATAGATAATAGAGAAAACTTTCTACAAAATAAGACAATGAAACTAGTTGAAGTGTTGTCGAGAAACCACAATATGGATAAAGCAATGTGGGAATTAGATGAGGCGATGAAAAAGAGTTACCCGCATATTTTTCAATGTGGTAAATTAAAATTTTATGGATGAAATATGATAAGGGTTGTTGATTGTAATGAACCAAACTATTATAAGTGAAATATCCCTTTTTTATTTATTTAAATGTGTTATTATAAAAATTGGTTATATAAAACCAATTCACTTCATCGGTTTTATATTTCTGTATTTATAAGAGAATTAAGAATATTGATTGTTGTTAATATAGGTTTTGAGCAGTGAGAACATGATTATTATAAATATAAGACTATATAAAATCCAGTTGACTATTATAAAGGACATGATGGCCCCAACATGTAAAATAGTGCCCTATACAGTTCAATTATTTTTGATTCAGTGGGAGGTAGATTCTCTTGTATTTTCCCCTGAACAAAACAACAATGAGATCCAATGATATAAGCATTAGTGAAACCGTTTACAGGGAATGTTCATACTCATCCTGTTCATGACCGAATCCATGTTCGCTGAACGACCCAAGGATAATTTCACATTAGCACACATTACACTTAGGGAGTAAATTGGTGAAAACTGGATATGTATCAAGACCTTAATAAGGTTAATATAAAATATAATAATATATAAATTTTAATTTTAATTTTTTCTTTTAAATGATTTTTGTTTTGATTCAATAAAATAGATATCATTTTTTTGGTTAATATTCAAATTCAATTTAGGGGTTTATTTTAAAGAATAATTGAAATTTTGAAATAAATATTATTTTAAAAACATATTATTTAATAATTATTAATTATAAATGGTCATGAAATTATTATAATGTTAAATGTACCTTTTTTTAGGGTTCAAAAAAAAATATTTTCAAAAAAAACCATCATTTTAATATAAATATCAAATATTGTTTTATAATTTAAAATGTGTATATATAGAAAATTATTTAGATAAAAGAAATATTATTTTTGGAATCATAATTTGGACATTATCCAATGGTAAATATTTCTTTTTTTTCGTGTGAGAATCAATTTTTTGGGTCAAAAATTAATACATTAGAAATTTAATTTGTGATTTATGACATCATAATGACCCAAAAAAGATGTAATAAATACTATAATTCGAATTATAGGCGTTATATATTTTTTACATTAAAATAATGTTATTTTAAGATAAATTTATTATTTTTATAATGGACTTATGAATCCTCCCAAAGGTATAATATATTTTATGATTTTAAATTAATACCATTAATAATGTTACTCACCTCTACATTAGAATGATTAATATGTTAATATATTCATCCCTATAATAATTATATAATGAAAAAATATTATATTAGGAAAATCCCATTGGAAAAAATTGTGGGATGTTTTCTAGTTTTGAATATTTAATTATATAGATTCAAAAACCAATGATTGTGAATTGTTAATGAATTCCCCACTAATTTCATATATAAACCCACCCAGGCTCTCACATTACTTAACTCAAAATATTTTGAGCACGTCCTTACTCTGTCCTCCCCAATATAAAATCCTCCCAAGGTTCCCAAGCACTCATGATACTCCCTTCCACTCTTTTAAAGTTACACAGTCATGTAAGGGTTCCTTCCTTTCTCAATTTTATCCCTATTTCATCGTATTGTTACATCCATTTATTATTAAATAAAAATAATGGGATACATATTCACCCATCAGCTATAATTTTCTTATTATGAATAAATTATGAGATACCACTTTAAATCTCATTAAATTCACCCACATACACCCATTACCATGATGAAATTTATAACTATTTTTTTCATTCCTCCTCTTTCTTCAAATTTCTTAATTATGTCATACCTTCTGTATCCTAACGCATTATGTTGGTTCATGTATTATTATGACTATGATACAATCCATTTCATTTATATATGATAAAATACCTATTTATATCTCATCAACAAATTTTACTATTATTTTTCTCACGATGTTAAGCTTCCAAAATACTACTATGAATTTCCATTACAAAACAATTGTGTAGTGAATAACGTACCCATTCCCTAACAGAGTTATTATCATTTATAAAAATATATATTTTTATTGAGGAAATAAATATATATATATTCCACAACCCTTGAACATGTAATAATTTATGATTATGACTGAATCCATTTTTATGATCTTTGTCTCGTAAATGATATTGAGAATGAAATGAATGTGATGGTTCCCCTGTAATTATATAGCACTGCAATGCATTGGGTAATATTTAGTATCATGGTACCTCATATTGGGATCTGGTTCTACCAGATTACCTTAAAAGAATTTTCCATTATGATGTATTAGAAGTTTAGAATTGATTTATGATGAAGTGCTTTATGTTGTTCTCACATTTCCATGTTATTAATATCATGCTACATCATGCTTTACAATTCATGTTCTTTTATGAATCATTTATATTCCTTTACACACATGTGATATTATCTTTATGATATAAAATTTATACTCCATTGTTGGTCTATATGAATAACCACTTTCTTATGTATTTTCCCCCATAATATTCCATACTGTTTTATGCTTGAGCATGCTAAAGATATTTTTAATAAAGATGTTATTTTTCATGTTTAATGTTGTAATTCAATGTACCTAATTCATAAGGAAAATAAACATATTGATAATTCTGTATGTATTATGTGAAATTTTATGTAGTTAAATCTTTTATGAATGTAATTAAATGAGCATGGTTGATATATACCTCTACCACCATCCTTCTCCACAGTTATTTTAACTCCTTGACTAAAAATAATGAGGGAGATATTAATCGTGAATGGTTGAAGACATTCATTCCTACGTGTAAAAGGAATAATACATGTTTTATGGCCTAGGTAGAATCAGAGACAATTTTTAAATGAGTATACACCTAATCTTCCTCAAATAGTGAGAAATAACATCACATAATACTACCCATTAGTTATTGTTTAGTGATTAGGAAGAAATGACTCAATGATTACGAAGACATTCCAGTCTATAATGGGAAATGAAAAAAAGGAAGAATAAGGATTACTAAAATTTACCAAAACCCATAGCCACCAAATCATCTAGTAAAAAGAATAATTCTATGAAATATGAATGTTTAGTAGCATGGTCCGGAGATACAATTGTGGTTCGGGAGAATGAAATGACTATGTAGAAAATTGCTTCTCTTTATTATGATGTTGAGGAAGCTCAAAGTAATAGAAATACTGATCTAGATAAGATGTTGGAATAAAATATATATTATGTGTCAATGATGGATGAATGAAAGAAGGAAGAAATAAAAGTAAATTCAATGGATCCTATCATACTCTCTTTGTATGGGATATTTGGGAATAATTTCTATATAAACATATCAAAGGAGGACTAAAATGTAATTTTTTTAATATATAATCATCTAGATCATGAATAAGAGAATGATTTTTTGATTATAGATATAAATTATATCATTACATATATATTCAAAGAGGTGAAAATATACATGGATGTGTAAATGCAGTCATGGGGGAAGATGGCATGTCACTTTGAGGCACTCATCCAGGATGATGATGTCATGGTGGTAATCTCAAATAAAACATGTAATATATTGGTTAGAGGATTGAAACTGATTTTTTTCCCATAATGGCCACGATGTATCTTATGTGATTTAATGATTGGTATGTTCATAAATTTTTTATGGTATCCACATTTTTATTAAATGTGATTTCTTTGAAATAAAAAATTAAATTAGTATCTAGGATTACATCTAGATCCCCATTGACAAAAAAAATAAAACATATTAGTCCATTGACCAAAATTAATTTGTATAAAATATATCTTCAAGAAATTATTTATTGTTATCAAAATAGTTACCTAGTAATCTATTAATTATTATCTAATAGGTCATCCATTACTATTAAAAAGTAACCAATACTTATCATCTAATTTAGTATATGAAAAAATATAATTTTATTTTACAAAGAAACACAACATGTTTATTAATCAATATTTCATATTTAGATATAGTAATACATTTTGAAGTTAAATTATAAATTATAATAATACATGTAACAAATAACAAAGCAGAATGTCTTCCCTTTATCACAATAAATATATCATTGGGACCATTCAACTAACTATATTGATACTAACTAGTATGAAATAATAAATAATATGAAATCTACAATTTATAAAATAAAAAAATGTTAATGTTTATAATACTAATTTATACATTCATGAATTCATACACACCACAATACAACAAAAAATTCTTTACAAAATGAATAAATAAGATTCAATATCTTCATTATATTGGTAGGAATTAATAATTATTTTATGGTCCATAAAATTACCCAACCATTTAAAAGCATGAGCATGATAAATATTTTAATGTCTCATAATGATAACTTATAACCCATATAATATTTTTCAATTAATGGGATTCCCAATAATGTTAAATTTATCTAATATTGGAATTTTTTATAATTTGATGAAGTATTAATTAATACTTCATATTTATAGTATATAAAAATATTATCAATATTACTTGTTAAAAATGTTATCAGCTTTTATCAGCTTAATTGTATCATATTTTGGTAAATCATAGAGAAGTTGACTCGTATTATCTTATCAATATTACATATTATTTGGTTTATTAAAATTTATACATCTTGTTATCATATTTAAAATTTCAAGGTTATAAAAGTTAAAATACCCCCTATAATTCTTCATAACCTATGTATTAATATTTTTAGATACATATTAAATTAAATGTAAAATGCGATGATGAATAATATAATTAATAATATTGGAAAATATAAAAAACTAAACATAGATAAATAAAGATAATATTTTATGTTCAAAAAATTCATTGAATAATAACCCATATTTTTTACACACTGAACCATCAATCATTAGAGATGATCATCCCCTAATGTGGAAACAATGTTTTGTGAGAAACCATTATTTTCCAAGGGATACAAAAAAATTATATTAATGATAAAAATATGTATTTCTATATATATATCTAATTGAGAAAAATAAAATGATTTTGTATTAAAATAAATATAAAATAAAATCACAGTCATTGATCAACGACTAAAAATTGAATGAAATAAACAAAAATATTATCATATTGGAAAAAAACTAGGCCTCATATAAGGAAGTTGTTATTTAATCTAAATCATTTTATAATGTGAATATACAATTTCAGTGATAACCTGGTAATGTAAAATATATTTATATTTTATGTTTTAATAATATTATTCATATGAATTTATGGATTCATATTCTATATATTTTAATTAAAATATTTTTCTTGAAAACAATGTGGTTTTTCTTAAAAAATTATAATTCCATTTATGGTTTTATTTTTTAATTTTTAGTTAAATATAAAAACATTAATATGAAAAAATAAAAATCATTTTTTAATTGATCATGTGAAAATTTTCATTGGATAAATAATTTGTATATTTTATAAATTTTAGATTTTTTTGATGAAGTGAAAAATATAAATATTTATAGAAACAAAAATTTATTCTCAATTAATTATGAAGTATCATTCTATTTCAAAATGGATTTAATTTCACATAAATATATGTGGGTTAAATAAATTCCATTTATTTGACTATAAACAAAATTTTAATTTATTTGTTATGAAATAATTTTATCATTAAAAACACATTTTCTCAAGAAGGTATTTTTTTTCATTTTTATCACTTATATTAAATCTCATTTATTCCAATTCAAAAAATAAAATAATTAAAATAGGACTTAATATTTTTAATCTTATTTTTAAAATATTTTAATGTTGATAATTTGGTATTTTTTTTAATAAAAATAAAAAATGTTATTGATTTTCTAAAGCGGCTTTATTTTTTATTACATAACTATTCATTACAATTTTCAAACATTGGATATTTAAAAATATAAAACCATTGTTATGAATAATTGAAAAATACTCAATATACGTAGATGTTATTATATTTATTTCATACAATATTTACCTATATTCTTCCATAAAATGGGAAAAAATCCATATTTCTTGTGCACGGTGGAGTACCACTTCATTGACTGATATAATTATTTTCCCATCACATCATCTCACATATTCAAATAATGATAATATAATTATTATTATGTTATTTTATTGTGATATGTATCATTATTTTATGAAAATATATCATATATTTTAGTACATATTCACTCATTGAAAAATAATAACATCTTTTACGCATATATGTTCACTACCATCTCTATGAAGTGATGTAATTCATTTTTCATTACCATTTCAGTTGGATGATTTAAATATAGATATTTAAATAATTATTATATAATTATAAAATTAGTATCATTATTGGAATATAGAATAATTATTACATTATTTTTATGATGACGGTTGAAAAATTAAAATGTAACTCATAAGTATGTACGATATATTATTTCTATGATTGTTATGTAGTCCATTTTTATCACCATATATAAAAATAGTTTTTTTATAAAAGCTATAATTATTGATTTAATATCATTCATTATATTAAGGAATATTGAATTATTTAACTATAGTCATCATATTAATTCCATTTTTGATGTTATGCAATAAATATCATCAATTCACCCAACATGAACTTAAATTGTTAAGTAACTACTGTAAAAATTTAATAAGTGAAATAAATCGAATAATAATCCTGAAAATGAATCACAATAAGTATATGTTTAATCCTATGCTTACTATTTAGGATGATAAAGAATATATGTGATTATGTTGAACTAAAAAAATGATCTCTATTTTAAAAATCCACTTTTTAAACTTCCATTAATTATATTATTCATCCATGTTCATATTTAAAAAATAATATTTTTATGTACGTTGTTATGTCAACATAATTGACTATAAATGGATACTTTTATTCCTATTTATAATTTCAAACAATGTGGTTTTTAAATTAATCTTCTTGAATAATGTTTTAACATTCTTTTGAAATAAAAATTGAATGTTGAATTTTAATTTTTCATGAAAGGATGACAATTCATGCCACTGTAACCGTCATTATTTGTGTGGATTCCTTGATAATATTTCATTATTAACTAAAACAATAACTCTATATTCCATATAATGGGTATGTTGGTATTGAAAATGGGGGTTTTAAAATAAATATGTATATTGATATGACAAATTATTTTGAATACATTTTTAATATAGTTTTCAAGTGTTTTATGTGGAAAAGTTTAATCACCAGATGTTGTATTCATGATATCATCCTAAATAATTTTTTTGGAAGTACATTTTCCTGAAACTGCTTATATAATGAATTTATCCCCATTATAGCTCAATATAAGATGCATTGATCCCAATTATAGTTTAATATATATTGGGATAATAATCATCATAGATTAGAATATTATGGATTAGAACCCATTATAGCTCAGGATATTATTTTTGGGTTCCATTTTAACTCTTAAATTCATTGGGTAATGATTATATTTTCAATAGAATTATATTCGATATATGATGTATGGTTATTCAAATTATAAGGGTTTTTAAGGGTTCTATAGTGATTATGTCCCAATGAAGATGCTTGACATTTCTAGTATTGTAAATGATTTTACATGGAAATAAATAATTTTAATATGGTATGATAAATAATCTTTTTAAAATAAAATTGATTCCATTTATTGGTTAAATGTTATGTTTTTTAGTAAATGTTTTTAATTATATTCATTTTTTCTCTAGAATAAAAATTTTATTCTCTTTATATCACTTATTGATCATTTTACGCTTCTCAAAAATTTAAAAAAAAACACACAATTGTTTATGGATGATTAGGGTCATGGATGAGGTCCATAGAAGAATTTTGTTGTTATATTATCAAAATAAATCATGATTTATTTTAAATGTTTTATATTATGAAAAAATGGATACTAGTTAGATGTTTCCACAAGGAAAATTTGGGTTTTCTTATGTAATACTTATGATGAAAATACTTATAAATATATAGAAAAAGATTTCTTCAATTGTAAATGAATGAGATCGATTCTTAAGAAAAATATTATGCAATGTATAAGGCTTATTCATTACTATTGGTAGTAGTAGTCATTTTATAAATCATTAATGGTTAGGATCTAATTAGTTGTTTAAATAATATCTTATATAACCACATTGGATTGTATGTTAGGTTTATTTATAGATATTTTCCATAAATTTAATGATTTTAGGAAAAAATGGTTAAAAATATCACATTTTTTATCCTCCTCATATAATTTAATTATATGATTTTAACAATGTAATCTCAATTAAATTTTTGGTTTTAGTTAATGGATTGATCAAGCATGAACACAAGTAACAATAGACATGATGGCAGATACATTGGTTGTCTAAATGAGAAACAAAATAGAAATGGAGATATTGTGAATATTCATGTTGTTATTATTAACAAGTTATAATAATATGTGGTTAATTTCATTAACCTAGGTAATTTTTTCAATGCATCAAATAAAGTATAATTTAATATATGTGTATGTTTAGCTAATAATGATCCTAAAGGTAAAAATATTCAATGACCAATGTGATTATAATATGGTAAGAAACACATGTGAGAATATTTTTAGAGAACATGGAGGTGTTTTGGATGCATTAATAGTCAGAATAAGGTTATAATATTCCATGTAAAACAGGAGTTTGTAGTTAATAAAATGGAGTGAATTAATCTATTCCCATAGAATCAGTTGAATTATTTTGATGTAGGAAATATGGGAATTATGAAAATTGGTGTCCTTGGGAGGAATCTCAATAACTAGATCTAAAAGGCCAAATATCCAACAATGTCAAAATCCATTAAAATTTATGATAATGGAACTGAAAGAGATACATGAATGGTAATGATTAAATCATTGCTAACATTTTTATATTGATGAAAAATAAGAAATCATTCATATTTTTTTATAGGAAGGAAGCATTAATGAATAATATAGAGGAACATTTATAGATGTAATATGATGAATAAATAATGAATATGGTATCTAATTATTGGTATTAAAACATTTTGATGTAGTGTAATATTTATGTTGGATCTTATTTTCAATGACTTATAAACTCATAGTCAAGGTTTTATGTGATAGGAGTAAATCAATAAATGTTTATTGACTTTTTTTATATTTAAAGGTATATGTAACCATATGTTTAATATGTAAAATTGAGTTTTGAAGAATAATTCCTCTTAATTTTATTGATTTATTTAAAATATATCGATAGACATTAGTTTATATCTGAAATATGATGATTAGTGTTATTTTTTGAGATGTTATTGGAATTATGTTGATATAATGTTAGTAAAAATACAACCCATAGTCCAGTTGATAACTATTAATGTCCAGTAAAGCAATGAGGCTAGAACACAGAATGGATAGTGGATGAGGGTACATTTCCAATCATTCACATACATGATTTATAGGTTAGAATGAAACTGTTTTTTATTTACAAAACAAATTTCATATAAAAATGTTATGTTTATTTTTTAATCCTTTTATAAATAAAACATTAAGTGATTTTAGATTAGTATTTATTGTTAAATTATATGTTGGACACATATATTGTTTTCATGGAGATTATGGATATTTAGGTCATTTATGGAAATGAATTTCATATAATAGATGTTATATGATTTTGTAATATAAACTTTGGAATGAGTAATTTTTATTTATAGATGTAATTTTTACGTAAATTTTATAAAAAGTAAATTGAAATAAATATTTCACCATATTACATTGTTTTATGATGAAGTAGTGGTATTTTAAACACCTCATCATGTTATAGTTTTGTGGTTATTATCTTTCTGATGATAATTCACTTTTGTGTGTCAAATGATCTCTATAACTCTCCATCATTATTTGATTTTAATTTATTTTGATGTCCATATGTTTGCTTCCCACAAATGATATATTACATGTAAACCATGTTATGTGTTATTCTATATGACCTTCGTATATCCAATTATATCTTATTATAATGATGTTTTATTATCCATTTTTTATGATTTGGGATCTCAAGGAAGATATATTCAAAAAATATCCATTGATTAGGGAGGTCATGTAAAAATTAGTGAGGATTAAATTTATCAAATAATGATAATGTAGTATACCATGACTTTAAATGAATATTATTTTTCATAGTGTACGCAAGACACAACATTGATACAAAATAAACTATAAAATTTTACTATTTAAATATGACTATAATAACCTAGCTATTAAATTGTTAGGAATGGATAAGATTAATAAAATTAATAAATTTTTAATAAATACTTTTTTATTGATTGATTAATTGCAAATAAGAACTAAATTTTTTTTAAATTCATTTTATTATTCAAATATATGTTTTAATCAAAAATTTTTTTTATTTATTTTTTTAATTGAATATTGAAATAAATTTCAAAAATATTTATAAATTTTATTGGATAATATATATATCATTTTACACATAAGATTATTAAAATTAAAATATTGGTAAATTTTAATATTTTTTTGATATGATTAATTTTTTATGAAATAGTTTAAAATACTTACTATTATTGAAATCATTGTTTTATTATAAAGAATTATTAATATTAAATTCCAATTTATATCTATTTTAATTAGTTAATATTGATTTAAAGTAGTCCAAATATGTTTTTAAATGACATTTATACTTCCATATAGCTTAATAATATTTCATTAATAAAAAATAATTTTTTAGGACTTTTTCTTCTTGTTTTTTCCATTAAAATTTAAATTTAATTCTCCCATTTCTATTATTATAATTTTTAAAAATAGATTCCATATTTGAAATATTAATTTCAAAATTATTTCAATATATACCATTTATTCTTATTAAATGTAAATATTATTCATAATTACTTTGATACGAAGGTAAAGGGTAAATTGAGTAATTAATGGATAAAAATTATTAGAAAAGGACAAAAAATGATTATAGTAATTTTTTTATTTAATTATATGCATATATTTCTCAAAAACAATATTATAATGAATTTATATAAATTATTTCTATATTTGAATATGAATATATCAATTATAATATTTTATATATTGAAATTTAAAATTATTACAATCTTGTTTTTAATAAATAAAATATTATTTATTTTTGGATAATTAGAGTATATGTATTATTATAAATATTAATTATAAATATAAATTATTTATTTTTAGAAATTTAATATATTTTAAATTTATATTAAATAATAATTAATTACTTTAAAGTCTTAAACTACAATAAGGGAGTAATTTTTCAATAAATGGAAATATAAAAAATTCATTTTTAAAATACTAAATTAATACAGTTTTAAATAACTAATTTCAATAAAAACATTATAGTTGAAGTAATATATAAATAATGTATTTAAATAATTTTTTCTAATATTCTTTAATTATTTTTTTATTTTTAAAAAGATAATATTACATTATAAATCCAAAATTGACATTATTGATATTTTGTGAAAATTTTATAAAATAACAGAAAATCCTAAAAGTGGGAAAGTTATTAGGATATGGTATAAATATTCATACATGTTTCAGTTGTGGTTTTTATTTCCATTTTTAGTAATTATATTCACTACAAAAGGGTAACACACAACTTTGTCATAGTGAGTGTAAAAATGATTTACAAGGTGATACAAATAAAAGAAAAGTGTAAACATGATGTCTAAAATTTTAAAAATTTTATATCATGAGATTATCTCAAATAATAATAGTTTTAAAATAATATATTACCATTCATAATCCATTCTATCATCAAATTTATTTTATATTAATTTAATATTTTTGGAAATTCCCAAAGTCCCCACCACTCTCTTATTAATGGACTCTAATTCTTTATATTTCATCAAACATGAAAAACATGTTAATTCAAAAAATATTTATTAAAATACCTAAATAAAATTTTTTAATATGTCATACTGGATTTATATTTCTGTCATAAGACCAATATTTTTGGTTTTAAGGTGTTAAGATATTTAGATTTTACAAATATTGGTTTTAAATTTTTACCGCATGTTTTTTTATTGTTTCTACATACACATACATCAAATATTCAAAATAATATTATTTGAATGGAATCAAAAATATAAATTCCATATTCCATCAAATGTGAAACAAACCTATCATTCATCTATGCAATGGATTACTTCCCCACATATCAATGTGATTTTTTTTCCACAACAAACTATCTTGAATGGTTATAATGATTAAATATAATTCTTATATATCATATACTTGAAATATTTATCATTATTAAGACAAAATATATCATATATTTTCTTATCATTTCAATGAATAAAAACAATTATTAACATTCATGCCTACTTTTGGACTGACATCTTTATGAAGCAATTTGATTATTTTTTCATCAGAATGTCACATGGATGATGTATATATGTATATTTAAATAGGTAAAACTATATTTATTATATTATTATCATTATTTAAAAATATAATAATACGTACCTTTTTCCATAGTTATCATTGAAAAATGGAATAATTACTCATTCATATATACAACCTACCATCCACATAATTATAAAATAGTTCTTCATTCAAATCCATATCTAATTGTTTGATATAATATTATAATTTATATATAAAAACTAAAACTAATTATTTATTATTATTATTTAGATGATGGAATTGTGACATATTTTACCATTTGTTTCCTACCAATGGCATTAAAGACTTATGAATCAAATATTGCTAAAACATCCAACATGATTATAAATTATTACGTAACTATTATAACATGGTAATAAGTGAAATGATACAAAATATAAAAAAAATCTTCCAAAAATAAATTAAATAACATATTATTATTATTTTTAATGATAAAAAAGCTATGTGATGAGTCCTACTGAAACTAAGAGACATTCTTTAAAAAATATCATTTTAAAGGTTTCCTTAATAATCCACTTCTTTTATGTTATTATTTTAAAAAAAATTATATATGTTTTTATATCAACATCAATGATTTATATGCAAAATATTGTGTCTATTTTTACTCTCTTTCCATTCTTTTTAAAAAGTAATATTTATGTAGAATTTTTTGACTTCTTTACAAAATAAATATAGAATGTTATATTTTCATGTATTCAATTTCAATGAAAATTACCTCAACCATAAATTTTTTTATAGTTTCGGGTTTTATTATAAAATTCCAGGATTTTTTAAAAGAGTGATAATATTACCAATTTTCTGAGTATTTTGGTATTGAAAATTGGGTTTTATGGTAAATTTTATTTTTTATTTATGAAAGATTTGTATTCAAGTGTATGAAAGTGTTTTCAAGGACTCTAGGATGACATGGAGAAAGTTTATATTATTTTTCATAATATAATCATTGAAAATTGTTATGTTAACTCTTCCACCCAGTAAAACATATACAATGGGTTAAAAACTATTATTGCCCCATATAATATGGTTTGATTCAAGTTATATATTAGTATATGATGGGTGATCAAAATTATTGAAATCCAATACATTGGATAATGATTATGTTCTTTGGATAATTGTATTAGATTAAATCCATATGATTATTCCTATTGTAAGGGTTCTTGTAAGGTTTACCTAAGGGGTTTATGATGATGTCATACCAAGTAACCTACATGATTTGTTTTGTTTTATGTCTTGTTTTAATGGAAGTTGTATACATTAAAATGATATTATAATTTTTCTTTTCGAAATAAATATTTTTACATTACTGTGTAAAAACTAATTATTTAAAAACATTTTTTAATATTTTTTTTAATTTGCAAAATGATTGTATTATTTTTATTTCCCTTAAAATCTTATTTGTTCTCTTCCAAAACAATAATAAAGTTCATTTGGATTCATGGAAGAGTAGGAAAAATTATGAAGTGAATATAAAAAGTATAATTTAGTTTATGAAGAAGAAATAATTCATTATTTAAATGATTTATATAATGAGAAAACATGAAACTGAGATAAAGACGCACTTTGTAAAATATGTTTTTCTTTAATAGGGGAAAGAAGTCATTCTATAAAAATATTACTAGAACAAATAAGCAAATTTAAGATAATGAAATATTATCAAAAAAATCTATATTGTGTAATAATTATATTCGATTCCTCATATATTATTCAAGATGTTCATACAAAAACATTAATATCATGATTTATTTTCTAATTACACCTTTAATTCTTATTTTTAAACATATAGTTAAAAAATTCATTATGTTGGGTTCTTGTATAAATTTGTCCCTAATAAAAAAATAGTTTAACAAACTTTCATTAACATTAACATCATATTCTAATCATATAAATCTTTGAAATTTATAATCTCAATGTTAAACATAATCTTAATCCATAACACCATGTTTCAATTGATACAATCATTAACAAAACAACCTTAAAAATATAACTTATGTTTTTCATAATCATTCCATATTATGTTTTATAATCTAAATATTTCCTAATACAAAAATTAGGTTCATAAATAGGAAAATAATAACCAAATAATATCCCCTAAGAGGTACAATCTAGGTGTGAACATTGACCTCATTCACATGAACTAGGTGTAGATTGAGTTAATACCAAACACTCCAATTTAATGGTTATTATTACTAGGTAAATTAGATCAAGATTATTCATCCACTTCTACAATCTAAACTGTAATTTCATTTCAATGAAAATAACATACTCAATAAATCATAATAAATTTAGAAATATAAATTACACATACACTCATCCCCTTAAATTTCAAATTTCAAATTATATTATTTCATAATATATTAAATACTTCTTCATGAATCATAATGTTTTACCTAAAAAATAAAAATTATAATCATCACCAACGTATAAATCAATAATGTATAATCAAATAACATGATTACATATTCCATTAACTATGTGAAAAACATTTTTTTTGGATAAAAATTCATTATATAAAATATAAATTTATAATTAGAAAATAAATTTTTTATTTAGTATATTTGAAATAAATTATGATAAATGTTGTAAAGTATTTTTATTATTATATTAATGTTTTTATATTCATAGTAAATCAATAAAATAAAATAATATGAATCCATGTCTTACACATCATGGATGAATTCCTATAATAAATTTTATAAAAAAATTGGATAAATGATTTTTAAAGAATAATATAGTTATAACATATAAATACCGTAGTCCACTCACTCATATTTAATGACAAAAAATTTTCAAAATATAATCCTATTTTTTAATTTTTAAAAGTGTTATTATGTAATATACATTTAGAAAAAACAAGAACTACATTGGTTATTAAGGAACACTATATCTTGTATTGTTTATTATAATATTATAATTAATAATTATTGATAATATATATATTTAATATTGATCTTATGTTTAATATATAGTGAGGGTTACGATCAATTCTGTTTGACAAATATGAAAATTCAGATGGTCTAGTTCAATTGGATCATACACTTCAAATATGTTTAATTAGATCTATTGAGGGAGATAACATCACTGGGATTTTCTTTTGATCAAGTCTAATAAATGATTCAAAAACTACTAACTGTGTCAAATTTTTGGTGGTAAAATTTCATTTCTCTGAAGATCGCATATAAAATCATATTCATCCAATTGCCCCGTGAAAATATAATGATCAAATACCATAACATTTATTATTATTATGGTGTAATAAATGGATATGTATCAAGAACCAATTGTAATTAATTTGTATATTAGAAAAACGATTTTTTTAATATTTTTTAATACTTTTTAATTATTAGACAATGAGTCTGGTAAAAATTAGATTTAGATATGATGAAAAATTAAATTATTTTTTTAAGGATATGTATAGTTTCATTCAACATGTAAAATTATAATTCATTAAAGAATACATAAAAAATATTTTAAACAATTATTATTATTTATAGTTTAATTTATATATTAATGAATGTATATTTTTACAATGTCAATATGTAACTGTAATAAGATTCAAAAAAAATTATTGTAATAAACCATCATTTTTCTATAAACATATATTGTTTGTTTAGAATTCTAATTTCATATTTTTAGAGAATTATTACAAAAAATAAATATTAATTTTCGAGTTTTCATTTTGAAAATTTTAAATGTGATTCTTTCATAATTTTCGAAGAAAATTAACTTTTTCTAACAAAATTAAATACGGTATAAATATACATTGTTTATTCATGCATCTAAATTCCCAAAAAATAGTAATATATTCCATTAAAGGTATCCATGACCAAATATTTATTTTCCATCAAAAATAACATTTTGTAGCTAATGTTATAAATTTTATAATCCTATTTAGAACCCTCCAAAACCTATAATATTTATTAAAATTTTAAAATAAACTCTTTATGAACATAACTCACTTCCGCATCATCAATATTAATATTCTAAAAATATCAGGTCATAAAGATGTAAAATAATTAAATTAAAAGTACTTTGGAAGAACACATGTGAAAATAGTTTATCAGTTTTGTATTTAAATAATTTATATTTATAGAGTCCAAAAACTATGTTTGGAAATTAATAATGAATTGCCAACTCTTTTCTAATTTAATCCCACTCGAACACCAATTACTCTTCAGAAAAAAACCATAGATCCATTTAATATCTAGATATATCCAATGGATCAATAAATATATTAATAATCTCATCCAAATATTTTGTAAACACATTCCCAAAGAAAGGGATAATATCGTTTTTTTCTTTATTAAGACACATTATTTTTCTTATACATTTTAATTGAATGTTTATTATGTTGTATTAAGTTCCAAAATTTCCATCATATTTCCTTTATGATTTCTATGTGATGATATACACCCTTAATGTTCACTGTAGCTTACAATGAATCATTTGTTAACCATTATATTCTACATAAATTATCCAACTATATTCTCTTGAAAAAATATTTTTTGGGATTAATCATCCCCATATACACTAATTGGTATTCATCTTGATGTACCTATACATAATTTATACGGTAATTCCTCATTTTTAATCCCATAATCCATATTAGGGGTATTAAATTTTATGAATTAGTATCCCTATGTTTTAGGATATATTTGGAACACTTATGAATGTACATGATATCAAAGTGACGACTGTGCTTGAAATTACATAGATCTAAAAAGTGTTGGGTAATTTTTCAAATATCATTATATCACATGTAAGATTTTCTAAAAAGTTATCCTACATACAATTTGTTATATTTTCATCACAGTTATCCTTTAATTGTGGTTAGGGTGCCATGTTTTATATTATTTAAACATTGTCATATTGCCATTATATTCCCTTTATTCATCATTATTTGATTCCATGATTTTGATTCACAATACTTTTATGTCCAATTTCAATTATAATTTATCAACAAAAAATAATTATATCATGTTATATTTTTTAAATTCCTTTAATATTAATTATATAATACAAATTTTTTATGTATGTCCCTTTCTTATCCTATTTAGTTTTAAGAGAAATATAATTTTTGAAAATTTCTAATGACATTTTCAATAATTTTGATGTATCCATGTTTTAATTTGTTATTTTATTAACCAATTTCCTAAATACACTATGCCTCATGATACTTGGTTTTTAAAATTTATTTTTTATGTAATAAATAATCATAAAATGTATTGGAGATATGAGTTGTTATAGTTGGTAGTAATGAAATTAATTCTTATCGTTTGATTAGAATAAAAAACACATGAAAAGACTTATGTATAATATCGAGGATATAAATGAATCCATAAATATTGATGAAGTATATTGTATGTGGTTTCCCATAATATACATTTCTGTATCGATACTGTAGGTGGATATTGATCTAGCACAAATGTACCTAGAAATAACATCCTTGAAAACAACATTATGAGCAACATTTTATCATGATAAATTGAATTAAAACAGGCCTTAATACACACCTAGAACGTCATTTTGGTGTTTTTTGGTAAATTAAATTTATAATTATTGACAATTATAAAGGGATAAAAAATTAAAAATGAATTTTATGTTAGTAAACAGATCATTGATAAAATTGATTGAATCATATGAAATACTAGGTTAACGAATATTAGTCATTTTTGAGTTATCCATTTTCCTTTCATTGTTTCAATTTTCCTTATTTTATAATTTAATGATTACAATACCTAATTTTCTCATTATTCAATTAATTGTCTAGAAAAAAGAGAAACTAGTCCAACATCCAAATTTTGGGAAATTTCATGACTACACAGACATGATATCATGCCTGATGGGAACTGGAACTACGAAATTCAGTACTATAATTTCATTATTGACTAGTGTTTTGAATGTAGTCATAAATTTAGAGGAACACTAGAATCTCCCTAAGAAATATAAAATTTATATTTAGATATATGTTTAACAATTACCTCTAATTTTTTATGGATCTTCCAATCCCTTAATTTTGGAATAATTTATATTCTTAATGGAAATTATCTTCTCTATCATTCAATGATTTGAGAAATTTAGTCTCACAATGAATGTTTGTTGTATGGATTGAAAAGATGATAAATGGTTAATGTTGGTCAAAAATATGAAACCTTGGGATGATATCAGAGTTATGGAGTGGAAGGGATTCTAGAAATTCTTTTCTAAGAAAATATTTTCCCCACACACCCCAATATAAAATTGAGAGTGATTGTCTTCCCAATTAGTAAATGAATGACAAATTTATTATGATGTATAAGGAAAACATCAAAATTATTAAAAACTTTAATGCTATTTCCTTACTCCCAAATGTAATTTTGACCTATTAATTGGTTGTACTAAAATGAGTCTATTGAGTTACATGGAAATTAGGGCATTTGATCGGTATGAAGAAAATATCTCAAATTTTCTCTCTTACATAATATATATTAGATAATATCAAGTGTCTCTTAGGGATAATAATATTAACTTTGAGTTTAATTGATCTTGTGTGATGATGAAATCAAATAGTGTAATGAAATATTAATATACCACATGTTAAAGGTGTGGGAAGAAGAACCCTCTAAATTGAATGAATTGGGAAATGGAATGAATTATGTGTTGTAAGTAAGGGAACATAACTAGGTATTTACATTAAAAAAACCCACAAATGTGACAGTAGAAATTAATGACCCATTCAAACATCTTACATTTATCCATTGTTCCAACAGTCATGAATAAAGACCAAATGCGAGTAAGTGCAGGTAACTAAGGGTTTTTGAAGAAAATTGACAAAAGAAACCACCATGACATTCAGAGAAAGGAAGAGATTAGTCCATCACAAATATGTAGGTAGATCCTGAAAATGATGTGGTTATATGTAATATAGTTTTTCATTCAAGAAAAATAGAAATAAATTATTAATTTTTATTAATTATTTCATATATCATTAGTTTAGTAGACTAATTTAAAAATCCCCAAAAAACATGTATCTTGAGATAATTGTGAAGATTTAAAATGTGGGAATGATCTCATCCCAAGTTTATAACTTATCCCCTATAAATTTTAGTACCATAACTGTTCTAGGGATGATTGTGACAAACCCCTTCATGAATTGTTTTCAATTCATAGATTGAATTTCTATAAAAATAGACAACATATATCTAGGAGATAAGGAAAAAACCTTATATACCACAGATTGAACTATAATTATATAAAAGTGTATAGATGATGTTGAAAATTATATGGAATAATTTTAATGAATATATTATATTACCCTATTATAATTTTTTTATATCTCTAATGATTGAATATAAGAAAAAAATAATCCCCAAATACACTCCCATTTTTATGGATTACAATGATTTGATTTCTGAAGAAGTGAGTGATCATCCTCTTAGCTATGGTGGAGTTCCAAATCAACATCTTACCCAAAACATTGTCAATATCAAATAATCCCTAAATAGTGGATTTGGTAGAACATTAGTTTCTAGAGAATAAAATCAAATAGGAGACAGAAAAGGTATTATAATCCCAGGTTCCCTGCCATTGGGTGAACCTGTCCTCTTCATCAAGAAGTTGGATCGATGAATGAACCTATGTATTGACTATCTTGAGCTCAAAAGAATAAAAATAAATATAAATTATCTTCTACCATGGTTTATTTTTTTTTTATAATCTACATGAAGGCCATAATTTATCTATGGAGGATCATCGGATATGATACGACCATGTAATGTGGAATAGGGAGGATACCACCAAGAATACTTTTCAAACAAGGAATGTGAACTATGAGTTAATAGAAATTATATTTTGTCTCAATAATTCTGTATAAATCATTGTGGTCATGAATAGTATAGTATTTAGGGAATATCACAGTAAAAGTATTGTAGTGTATATAGATAATGTTCCCATATAAACAAAATAAACGAAGAACAGAGTGTTTGAAAAATATAAAAAAGTCATTATGGGATGAAAATAAGTGTGGGAAGTATAGTAAAATTTAATTTTTTTTGGATTGTTCAACATTCATGGGGAATTTAATAACCAAAAAATTGATACATATGGAATCTTAATAGGTTTTATTGAAGTTAGTTTGTGATGGACCACTATAATTCAATCCATAGTTTCATTGGATTAGATGGGTACTATTGTTGATTATTGAAACACTTCTCAAAATTTTCATGACACCTAACCAATATAACTTAGAAATGGGAATTGTTTTTCTAGAATGATGAATTTTTGGAATGTTTTAAAGAGTTAAGGAAGAGTTTAATAACTAATAATTGTGGTCACATTACCCACCAGTTGGGAATGATTTATGATCCATAACTAAGAATCCAATCATGTTTTGGGTTGGGTACTAAATAAAAATTAAAAGTTATAACCCATGCATCCTTCCTACTAAATATACATACAGATATCTAACAAAATAATGACACATAATTGGTTACAATGAACATTCCATTTATGATTTTACAACATCATCTCCATGCAGAGAAGTGTGCTATAAAAATGGACCATAACAACCACATGTATATATTTTTAAAAAAATATCTTAGTATGCTCTAATGAAGGTGGTTATACCTAGTAAAGGATTATATTTTTTCAATTCATTGCCATCATGGGATGGAGAGTAGTGTAGAATATTCTATATGTATAAAATATCCATCTACTATATCCATGGTTATGATTAAAAGGGATTCAATATTCATGGAATTGAAAAGGATGGATATGGGAATAATAAATGGATAATAATATGAACTTTCTGAAATTATTTCAAATCCATACATTTATGAGAATCAAATGGATTAAGAATATCATGTGATTATATAGAAGAATGTAGTAAATATTATAGAGTTTATCTTTTCAAAAGATAGTGTTATACAGTTTGGATACTACATCTATATATCATAAAACAAATAATGTATCCTTGAACATCTAGAAGGTTCACTTAGATCTTCATTCTATAATCATCCATACCGAATAATGTTTTATAGAGATATTATGATTATTTTCATATAGGATAACATGAAATTAGATATTGTAAAATTTTATCCAAATGATTGATATGACAATAAGTCAAGAAATAATAATAAAATTCTAATTTTATGACACAACCATTAACCATTCAAACAAATAAATGGGAACAAATTATAAGGTATTTCATCATAGGTCTCCTAGGGACCCCTAAAAGTAAAAATGTCATCTTTTTGTTAATTTATTTCCTTGAAAATTCATTTATTTACATTACTATCAACTGTGATTTATCTCCTTAGAAAATATAAATTATATACCTTAGGGTTCTAGTAGGTCTTAATTTCTACTGTATATGATTGAGTTATGAGGTTTACTTGAGGGTTTGGAGAATCCTTCGGCATGTTCTGGATATAGGACATACTTGATCAATACTTATCACTCTAAATCATATTTTTCATCAAAAATAACCATTTTAACTCAATAGGATATGCTTAGATAATTATTCTATGAATATTAGGACCATCAAAATCCCCTATTGGAGTTTTAATTTAACGAATTTTTTCATTCTACAATTTAAATTTCAGATTATGAGTCTCTACATGGGAAGAGGTGTTGGACTCCAAAATGATTGGATAATGTAGTAGAGTAGAAGATGATCAGACATGATCTTCTTAATGATATTAATTTAATGGTTCAAACATTCACCGTAATATAAAATACATACAATTTAGACATAAAATCTATGAATATAATCATATATGTGACATATATTTTGATAACATAGATACAATGTTTTGTCATATATCACCTTCGATGAAAATAATGAGGTTTGGGAAGATGTGAAATCACATTACATGAAACTTTGACCCATTTCATATCCTTTATCGCATTTGATTGGTATCCTATTGACTTAAACTCTCACATAACATATATAAAATACATTATATATTTAATTTATCTTTCAAGATAATGCACAAACTAGACACATAACATATACTAAATATAAAGGTGCTATATATTGGAATGATATTTCATGTCCTGAACAACTGGTGATGTTATTAGAACATATAGAAAATGTTTTTTAAAAACAATAGAACTCACCTTGTTATAGTATTGACATAAAACAATAAATTTAATGAAAAATCATATGAATAGGAAGTTGAAATGAAACAGTAGAAGACTCATTTTTTTGTGTATTAAATGGATATTTCTATTGAAAAATTTCAGAAGGTGGAATAAATAAATATACAAATATTTTTGAAATTGAAGTCCCTTTTTTAGTTAATAAATGAGTTATTAATAATTTTAATTTTATAAAACACATGAACAACCTTGGTAATTTTTAAATCATTTGATATTTTAAAATTAACGGGATGTTAAGCCTCATAATTGTTGAAAATTTTGTTTTAGAACAGTGATATGATGATTAATATATATATATATATAGTTATGATAATTGACAATTGATATAGTCAAAAGAAACATTGACATTGACCAGTAGGATAGTACCCTTTGAGGCCCATTTATTTGATCATTCTTGGGAGATTGCATCATCATGATTTTTTATTGATCATGAAAATTCCAAGATTTATCGACAATAGATGATGTAAGGAATTTATGGTAGATTTTAAATCATATCGATATAATGGCCCAATCCATGTTCATAGAACCATAATATAAAAATTTCATGTTCAAACACCTTACCATTAGGGATTTTTCTGTAGCTGTAAAGGGCTATGTGTCACGAACCAGGCTATAGGTCCATCCAACTCAACTACCAACCTAGATCATGGCATAGCCTGAAGGGTATTCCCAATCCCTGTAGGTTGGAAACTAGTGTCTGGGTATCAATGTTATGTTTTTTTAATGATTTCCCACATTAAAACAAGACTAAATAACCAACTAAAATAAATAAAAAATTTAAATAATGAATAACAAAAAACAATCAAGGACTAATAATTTCTAGTTTTAATGCTTACAATTTTTTAAAAAAACTCAAAATACTAATATGATATTTAAATAAAAAAACTCAAAAAATACCTCTATGTTACATGAGGAGAATCAAACATAAGCCTTAACCACTTCTTAGAACAATATTAAATCTAGAAACCAGATCCACTACAACACATATTTCCTTATATGGGTCATACATATACAAAGTCTAAATTCATAAATTTTTAATGTATCTTGTGATCCAATGATTTGTAGGATTCCATGGAAAATAAAAGATTCCATGTAATAAATATAATAATATAAGATATCATTATTATTTTTACAAAATGAATGATTGAATCATTCTGATATAAAACTTTTTAAAGGAAACAATTTTAAGGAAAAGATGTCATAATGGAAATTTTTTTTAAAGAAAACCATTCCCTCAATCATGTTTACATTAAAAATTAAAATGAACTAAAATAGAGGTCCAACATATGGAGACGTATGGAACCATATCATAAGCAAGATGTATGTCATGGAAGATCCCTATAGGAACTAGATCTTGTTGGTTTCTAGTCATTTTTTGTCTCGGTGAAATGTGGCATAGAAGCCACACTATACAACATCATCAAGAACAAGCCACTAGTGTAAAGAGATGTTCAAAAAATCAATTGGTTATAAATATCATGATGTATTTAGTGTTTTAAATGTCAATCCAGATAAATTAATGATGTACGAGACACATTAGAGTGAAATAACACACTAGTTTTTAAACGATGACCATGTCACATAAAAATCTATTTGTGTACGATTTAATTCTCCAAATCACATAAAACATAACATTCATATATAAACAATCCAAAAAATATATTAATGCTTGATAAATTATTACTTTTCTAATAAAAACCATTTTTACTCAAAATTCACACCAAAAACATTCAAAATCATGTTTTTCTCCACTTCCATTAAATTTCAAACATGTTTCATTATTTATAAAACACTTTTAAGAAGCACAAAATGTCTTCACAAATGAAAAACACCAAATTTATTTTATGAAGTACCACATTAATTACACACACATATCAAAAATTTTTCGAAATATTATCTGCACCACCTATGACAATTTATCAATATCATTTTACGGAACAAGGAAATCATGAAATAATAAAACACACATTCAATATGAAAAATTTCCTTCAAAATTCATATTTTATGCCAAATAAAATCCTGAATTATTTTCTAAAAAACATTCCCACCTCATACACAATATATAGAACATTTTCAAGATGCAAGGATGTAATATCTAAATACACATAAAAGGTTTAATAATATAACCACCTACCTTAATAAAGAAACATTATAAAAATGGTGCAAAATCACTAACACACCACCACTAGAAACTAGAAATGTATATTAAATTATAAAAATATGATTCAACCTTAAAAATTATAATCTAACCCTAAATAAACTCCCTAATTGTGGGAAAATAAATCCCCCAATGATGAAGTAAGGAAACACTATAAAAGTGGAAGAAACTACGAAGATATGATATTAATGAAGAATTGAGGAGAAACCCCACCAAAATCGCCATAAAAATGTAGCCCAAGGGAGTGGATAGGAAGGCTTAGGTACACAAAAGTAATAACTCCTAAATGGAGGATGATTTTGGGTTTTTTTGTGGTAATATTTGAAGGGCGCTGGTTGTTTCATCAGGAATTGGGGATGATCTCACTGATTAAAGGTTCAACCATTCCAATCAGTTTCTAATAGGTTTTTTTTGTAGAACCAGAAACATCCAATGATTCCATATCCATTTGGACCTACATTCCAAATGTAGGTGCTCATTAGTGGTAACCAATAAGGCTTAGGAATTTGCATTGGTCGAGAGGATGGGGGGTCAGAATCATCACACCTTTTTTAGGGAAATTTTTTTCTACTCAGGGACTATCTTTATAGATTTATGTTATGTTCGTGAATCCTTATTAAATTACCAAGTATAATATGTTATTTCATTTAGATCTGAACATCAATGATTGATATGTTGGAAATTTAGAGAATATTCTATATGTATTTTCAGATCTTCCTCGATAGAGAATCATCTATATTTTTTTAGAGATTGTTAGTCAATGGTTTCCTTTAATAATTTATATTAAAGTCCCATGGTAATTATGATGACCATAATGGTTTTAAAGCCACCAAGTGGGGCACTTGATGTTTATTGTCATTCAGAAGGAAATATATTATTTCAGAGATGGGATCGTACCCTCAGATGGGCAACCTACTTACCCTTAATTTAGAAAATGAATCAGAACCCACGTAGTTTGAATAAGGGAATATGATGTTTATGTATGATTTATGGCACAAAGAAAGATGTCATAATTACTTTTACACTCTAAGCTCACATGAGTCATGCTCGGTGCAAGAAACAAGAGGTATTGGTAAAACCAGACAATTGTGCCATGAAAGATGCATAAGGAATAATTTGAGGCTTATATATGTCTGACTGCCCAAATAGATAAAGAGTAGTATTTACTTCAGGGAAGAAATCCAGGAATAAGGTCTATAAAGTTATATGTAGATTATAGAGATTTGGATACTCTAACTTGGTTCTAACACCTAAGGAAGATGCATGAATTAGGAGGGGACTTATGATTGGGATTTACTCATGAGAAGGAAGCCCAGATCAAAAAGTAAACTAAGACTGGTTAAGAGAAATTATCACTGGTGATTACTCCTAAAGAGGAGGCCCAGGTTAAATGACTTCGAGTACTGGGGCTAACTCCTAAGGAGGAGGCCCAGGTTTAATGTAAATGGGGATTACTTCTAAAGAGGATTCCCATATTATATGATTTTGGAGACTGGGGTTTACTCCTAAAAAAGGAACCTGGGTTAAGGGAATTATGACTGGGGCTTACTCCTAATGAGGATGCCCAGATTTGGGAATTTTGAAGACTGGGGCTTACTCTTGAAAAGGAATCCCATGTTAAGGGACATGGACTGGGACTTACTCCTGAAAAGGAGGACCAAATTAGGGGACTTGGGGCTTACTCATAAGGAGGATGCCAATATTAAAGTATTTTTGAGACTGGGGTTTACTCCTAAAAAGGAAACCTGGTTAAGAGAATTGTGATTGTGGTTTACGCCTAAGGTGGATGCCCAGATTAAAGGGACTTGGGGCTTAATCATAAGGATGATACCCAAATTAAGAGTACTTGTACTAGGGATTACTCCTAAAAAAGGAGGCACGTGTTATGGATCCTCTCATATTGAAAGATGAGTTTGAAATGAATGAAATCTCTTACCTTGGTGACAAAAATATATGTACATCTCAAGGTTTTTAGAGACATGCCATAGAATTCCTTTAAGATAAGGAAGCCAATCAAGAAATCATGCCATAAATGGCTTTGAAGAGAGTTATGATGGCTTAATAATGAAGAGAGTAGGTGGATAGGAATAAGAGAAGTGAAATAGGAAGGAGAGGTACCCTAAAAGAGAGGGTCACACAAGTCCTAGTGGGTGTGCAGGTACTGTGTGGTCGCGCAATTCCTGGTCGTACAAGTATACTAGCGCGACACATGAGTACATGCACAAATTTTAACCCTAGGGATAATACTTGGGTGATACATGGCTCATGCCCTTATTACTAACCCTAGGGGATTCCTGAAGGTTGGCGGGCAAGTTCTGGTAGAGGAGCAAGGCGACGCACAAGTGTGGACATTTCCCGTAAGGGCTGGCCACTCAGGCACGCAAGTGTTGATGAGTTTCAACACATAGGACTTCCTCCCCATCTTCATATCTTCTGTTCAATGTAAGAAAATACCATAGAAGTGTTCAGAATATTTATGAAGAGACTAGGGCGCCGGGAGCTCGAATATGAGGTTCCAGAATATTTCATCCTCTAAATGGGGGGCCCACAAGGGTATTTATAGGCAGTAGAAGACCCTGAGAGAAAAATCAAAGAGGGTGCGCAAGTCACCTGTGCAACCATTAAGCAGCACGCAAGTGTACTTGCATGACTATGAGGGAACTTGCACGACCCAGATGAAAAAGAACCTTTGTTCATTTCTTTTTCAATTTTTGATGTTTTCTTCAAAGGATGAATTAATTTAAGCTAAGTCATTTCTCTTTCCATTTGTTTATACAATGTGACAAAAAGGAGTGTCAAAAAAAGTCCCCCCTCATAGTTCGATCCGAAAGAAATGAGGATGTGACTCTGAGGAAAAGAAGAAAATCAAAGGGAAAGTGGCGCACATGTTTTCAGCGTGCAACTATCATCAAGCAGGTGTGAGTCGTGCATGGTTTTGAGCGTGATGTCTTTAGCCAAGTAGGTGGGCGGCCTGACCTATATATATATGTGATCATTTATCGCACATATCACCAAAATTCATATTTTAGAGCTCTAGTCATGCAGGTTACCTTCGTCGTGCAAGTTGCTCTAATTTCTTCTATTTCTTCGCTGTCGCACTGCTTTGAAGGTATCTGGACTTGCGCGGTGATACATGCATGCCAAAAACTTGTGCGGAACATCCACACATGCATGACATATCCATAAAGGCGCACCGAGAATAGACTTGCATGCCTTAATGCCTTATCCATTTTTTCACATTTTATACACAATTTTTATAAAACAAATATACCCATTTAAGAGTTAATTTATTCAACTTTTGTGCAGATTCAATTGCTCCTAAGAGAATTGGAATGGCTGACGAACTGGATAGGAAGCATATTGATGACATGAAGAAATTTGTTGGCTATGATTATAATGATATCTACGTCAACACTCTCCCAGATTTGGTTATGTACTTGAAGAAATATCATCTTAATTTCCATAGAGCACACACCTACATCTGTATAGCCATGGTCACCTGCAAGGAGTTACCATTCCAGAGGAAAAGATCTATATGCCTAAAATGTAGCCGCACTGCTACTCCTCTATTTTGGTTTTTCTATTCATTAAAATAAATAACAATGGTGTGAAATTTTAAATTTTTCCGCCATTCCATTTCCTTACAGATATGAAAATGGAAAACACATGGGCTGAAATTTTTTCCGATGCTGGTTGGTAGAGAGAAGATTATCATGGTATTGGAACAATATTTGAAAAGATTAATCTCTCTAAATGTCTCTTTACTTCCAATTATCCATTCTCAAATCCATGTATCCATCTTCAAAGTCTCTTGGACAGAAATAGAGTCCCTATTTGATCAGTAAAATTTTTTCTCAACCCACACTCAAGAACATCCTTTTACAATTGTTCAAAGAAGAGCTGGTATCACTCCATCTATTATTGTATCATGTTGAATGTATGAATTTCAGGTGGCTGCTGATGATGCTCGAGATGTTGTGAAGAAAATGAAGAGATTTTGTTGAAAGTCTCTTGTAATTTCTTAAAAAAGTGAAGAGACTCCAATCTTTGGATGTCCTTCTAACTCTTGTGCATCAATTAAAAACCCTTTCATCTTATATCATTTGTTCTTGTATTCTCTTATTGGCAGTTTGAAGTCATGCATGTCAGACATAAAAAGGTTAATATTTATGGTCGAAATAGCTTTGACCGAATGAATTAGAATTGACCCAATTCCTTGATTATTAATCTGGAAACATATTACGACACCCATGTATGGGGGAAAAATGTAAACTATGATTTAAGAAATTTTGAATCATGAGGAATGAAATGAAAAAGGGCTAAAGGGCATTAGAATAAGTAGTTCCCAAGAATGATGTTACATTTATTTACCAAACCTGTTATGGGGTTGAATTATGCAGGGACACCTAAGGGCATTAGCTGCATAGTCAAATAATAACATCTTTTGGAAGACCGGTCCGGTATGTAGGCTACTTATGCAAGGCCGCCTAAGGGTACGTGCTGTATAGTCAGGAAAAAGAACTCTCAGAAATTTACATTTCTAGTGCTAAAAATCCAGTGAATGTTTATGGGGATTCAAATTTTCCAAATCATAGAGTTTGCGGTATGGAGAGAGGTACATGAATATTGAGAAGATATTTTCAAACAATATTGTCTAAGAACTAGATGAATGTTACTCTTACGAAGGTTTGACCCATGCGTATGGAATGAAAATATAATCCATATACTTGAATACTTTCAGATCATGAAAAACATTATGAGATAAATATATTAAGGATGGATATTTTTGCATATCCATATATATGGTCGTTAAGACAACTAATGACAAAAGGAGGATTTTGACCTAATAATGAAATTACCATTATTTAACAAACCTGTTAGGTGGTTGAATAATGGAGGGATGCCTAAGGGCATTAGATGAATAGTCAAATAATAGCATCTTTTGGATGACAAGTCAGTTATTTAGACTGTTTATGCAAGGTCACCTAAGGGAACGTGCTGCATGGTTAGGAAAACAAATTCTCAGAATTTGGAAATTTTATGATTAGAAGTCAGGAAAAGAATTATGAAGATATGAAAATATTTAAGGATAGGATTATGAATCATAAAAAATGGGTATTTTTCAATGTATGTAAAGATACATAGATCAATGTTAACCATAATAACATTGTGGCTGGGTCCTAAATGGAAATATTGGAAATACGTATCCCATAAGGATGGTAATCAAGGCATACGTAGTTCGTGAAATACTATTTAATGTCGTGTGGGATGAATGTATGGGATATATTTGTGTAGGGTCATAAATCTCGGACCATTATAAGAAATACACAATGTGTGTTTTCATGGGGACTTTTCAGCCAAGGGACTGAAAGTGGACATTGGGGTTAGGCCCTATGAGTTTTGGCTGGATTCGATGGAAACTTTAACGTTCATACGTATCCTATAATGGTAAGAATCAGGACCACATAGTTCTAGAAATACCCTCTGTACTTCTTTGATTTGTACATGTGAATGGTGAAAAGGGGACTTTAGTGCAATGATGGTTTGACCCAAGATAAAATAATTAGGCATTTCCATGTATGCACGTAGTCTTTAAATAAAAAATTATTGAAAATCAATGTAAATAATGATTCCCTCTCAGGTGAGGGTATCAATGAATATTTTAGTTAATTTTCATACCAGACAAAAAGTGTTGTACATTTTAACGTCAAATAGCAAGGACAAAGCTGATCCAATGTATAGATATTGATTCTGTTGGTGGTTTCATGAATCAACATCATATGATATGGAGGTGAACCCATGTGAAGATATTTGTTTTGGGTTTGAACCTTTGGAGGTTGCCTACATACCCATCCTGAAAGGCAAGGATCAAAGTCCCTGTAGTTCAATTAAAGAATGAATTAGTGATCATGTTGTTCTTTGGAACAACGGCCTAAAAAATGTTGTTGGGACTTACACGTGGATTGCGGCCCAAAGAGGGTGTTATGGTTGAAGTTTTCTCTAAGGTATTGTGCGTCATACTCAGTGTGAGAAACAAGAGGTAACAACTACCTAAATGATGCACAATTTAATATCATGTAGGACATATAAAGGGATGATGCATTTTAAAGTCTTGCAGTTAGGACTATTGGTAATGTATAGTTTAGTGTCGTGTAGTAGGGACAAAATAAAGTTTAACGTCATTTTTGATGTATTAAGGGATTTGTGTAAAGTTTAGCATCATGTTGTTAGGACAATGAGGAAAATATAGTTTAATGTCATGTTGGAAAAAAGGGGGGACTGTGCAGTTTAATTTCATGTTATAAGGATAAAAGAGGACACAATTTAATATCATGTTGGACATATTAGGAACTTTTTTCACAGTTTAACATCATTTTTGAGATAAAGGGACGATACAGTTTAGTTTCATGTTGGACGAAAGTGTGAATAGTTTAAGGTCATATGCATGGACCATTGCTATATTGTTTAACATCATATAGCAAGGACGATGAAAGGGACACAGTTTAACGTCGTGTGGGATGAAAGTAATGCAAATATTTTAAGGTCATATGCATGGACCATAGATGGTGCAGTTTAACGTCTTGCTAGACATGATGACCAGTTTAATGTCATGAAGGACGACGGTGCATTTTAAGGTCATGAGGGCCCATAGATGAAGTATTTTGTGTTTATAAAAAATACTTCTTTTGAAATCTGGCATCTGTTGAAGTGGTGATAAGTTCTCCATCCATTGAGATTAATGAATATTCTCCATTTGAGTAGACCTTATATATTGAATAAGATCCATCCCATTTTGGTTCAAGCTTGGGAGGTTTCTTTCCTGGTATCATTGGAGTTATGAGAACCAATACCAAATCTCCCTGAATGAATGAACAATGATGAACTTTTTTGTTAATGCTCATGCTATTCGATTCTGGTAGACTTCCATGTGTTGCAGGGTGCACAATCTTTACTCACATAACCTTTCTAATTCATCCAATATCTCTTGAGAATGTTCATCTGTAGATGACTGAGCACAAATAGCTACTCTGAGTGAATGTAATTGAACTTCAATGGGCACGACTACTTCAGTTCTATATACCAGTGAATATGGAGTTGACTGCGTTGCAGTGCGGGTGGTGGTTTGATAATCCCATAAATCATGAAAGAGTTTGTCAGGATATGAATTCTTATCTATATCTTCCATCTTTTGTTGTATGATTAAATTATTCTTGTTGAAGTCATATTTCTGGAAATTGGCCGCTACATGATACCAATATGAATGATTGGATTTGATGTTGTATTCTTGATACAACTTCTTCACCTCGGGTGAACATAAGTAGGTGCCATTGTCCGTCAATATGGTATAAGGGACACCAAATCTTGTAATGATGTTAGACTTCATGAATCTAACAATGCTTTTAGAACTAACTTCATTGAAAGGTATTTCCTCTTACCATTTGGAAAAGAAGTCAGTAGCTATAAGAATATACTTAAACTGCATGTATGGAGCTGAAGGGTATGGTCCCACCACATCTATTCCACACTTGGACATTGGCCATGAGTATTTAGACGTATGAAGCAATTATGGGGGCTGATGAATTAATTTCGCATGTACAAGGCATGGATGACACTTCATTGTGAAATAAACACAATCTTGTATCATTGAAGGCCAAAAGTACCCAAGCCTTCGAATTTGATCGATAGTCTATGTCTAGACTGGTGGGCACCACAGACTCCTGCTTGTACTTCTTTCATGATAGCCATTGTATCTTCACCATCAATCCATCTGAAGAGAAATCCATCAAAACCACACTTGTAGTGAACATTATCTATGTTGTCTGGGATATCATAAAGAGTAATATTGATTATAGGTCCCCGGATTTGTTCTTTCTCAGCTCTATCAGGTGGAAGTGATCCATTTTGAAGGTATTCCCTGATAGGTGTCATCCATCCTATAGTATGACCATATTATTCAGGAATGGGACTAATTTCATTGATCTACATTATTATGGTTTGAACATAAGGTGATATTGTATGACAGTGGGAAATACTGATGGTTGTTTTGTACCGATATGGATCTGCCAGAGCTATGGCTATATTAGCCAGTGCATCAGCTTGGGCATTTTGTTATCACGGGTCATAAGAAAATGTCGGTTCCGCAGAAAATTCCTCCATTAACTCTCTCACATAATCATAAAAAAGGATCAATTCTTTTTTTCTGATTGCATAATCCCCATGGAATTGTTTGATTACCAGGTCTGAATAACCTTTCACCCTTAAGTGATTCACTTGTGCCTAAAGCGCCAACTCTAAGCCTATGATGAGAGCATGGTATTCTACTTCATTATTAGTACCACCTTCCCATAGTCAGAAGGAATAGGGTAACAATGCCTTTTCTGGGGAAATAAGAACAACTCCAAACCCAACCCTGTTGAATTTAGGATCTTCCATTTTCTTCCATTTTGGACTTCTAGAAGAACCATCAATGTTCATTACCCATACTTTAGGACTATCCTAAATAGATAAGATTTCGTCATTAGGGAGTTCAATATATGAAGATGTTTCTTCTACTTAAGGATGTTTAGCAAGGAAATCAGCCAGAGCTTGGCCCTTCATTTCCTTTGGAGACACATACTAAATGTCAAATTGCTACAAAATAACTACCCACCTTGCCAGAAATATTGTAAGAATTGGACGACTAAAGATAAATTTGAGCCGTTTATTGCGAGATACAAATTGGACCTCGTGATATAGCAGGTAGTGTCTCCACTTCTAAACTGCAAAGATTAATTTTAGGAAGCACTTCTCAATACATTAATATCGGGTTTCTGCTTCACGCATTGTCCGACTGAGATAGTTGAGGTTGTTTTCATTCCCAACATCATTCTTCTAAGCATGAAAGGAACCCAATGATCACTTTAAGGATGTCACGTAGAGGATAAGTGGTCTTCCTTCAATAAGTGGTAGAAGTACCAGTGGAATCAAGAGCTATTTCTTGATAATATCGAATGTTTATTAACATTCTTCAGTCCACTGGTATGTGACTACATTCTTCATCAATTTGGTGAAGGATAAACTTTTTCCTTCCAAATTGGCGATGAAACACCGTATATAGGCTAAATATCTTTGATGTCCTCTCAATTATTTCAAATTTCGATTAGGTGATATACAAAGGATTGACTTGGTCTTCTCAAGATCAACTTCGATACCACGATGAAGTACAACAATGCTGAGAAATTTTCCTAAGGTTACCCCAAAATCTCGTTTTAAGGGGTTGATCTTCAAATTATGTGGTCGAAGCATGTAGAATATGACTTCTATATCAGCCATGAAATTTGAACATTGTTTGGATTTTACCACCAAATCTCCCACATAACATTCGACAAACATCCCTAAAAAGGTATTGAAGATACGATTCACGACACACTGATATGTTGCGCCTGAATTCTTTTAGCCAAAGGGAATTACCTGATAGCAAAAAAGCACCCTGAGGGGATCTGAAGGCCATGTATTCTTCTCCTTTTAGAGCCATTCAGATTTGATTATATCTGGAATATCCATCCATGAAAGAAAGTGATTCATAGCCAGCTGTTGCATCGATTAAAAGTTCTATAATCATAACTAGAAAATCATCCTTAGGACAATGCCGATTAAGATCTATGAAATCAATGCAAACTCTAATTTTTTTGTTCTTATTCTTCACAGGGACAATATTATCCAAACACTTGGGATATTGAACTTTTTGAAAAAGTTAGATTTGATATCCTTATCCACTTCAGCTTCAATTTTGGAAGAAAAAGATATGTGTGTTCTTCTCACTGCTTTCTTAAATCCTCGTTGTTCTTCTGGTAAACCCATATGATGAGTAGAGACATCAGGATCAAGCCCGTGCATCTCTGTATAGTTCCAAGAAAATATGTCTCGATGTTTCTTTAAAAAGGAAACATACATCTCTTGTTCTTCAAGAGTTATGGTCGCACCGATTATAGTGGCGCGTGGATCTTCTTTTGTACCCAGATTTATTTCTCAAAGTTCATCCACGGTGTTAGAGATACCCTCTTCAAATACTGGAGGACCATCCTTGAGATCTTCATCTTTTTCTCCAACAAGTGTTATCTCTTCTGTCTCTACTTTCATATTAAACGATGAAGTATAATTTCCATGATCATAAGAGATGTTAAAATTTGAACATCGTGAAGAAGAAGCATCTATTTCTGACCCAATTGATAATGAAGGGTCTTCCTTTGGTAATAAAGAGGAGATGATGGATTGAGAATTGACATCATTGTTCACCTCTAATGTTTCTATCACTTATTTTGGCCTAGTTGGTGATGTATAGACATTCTGGATTTCATAATATGAAATAAAGACATCTCCATTTGAGCTTTGATCATTGCTTGGTGAATCACCAATTTCTACCATGCTGTCTGGCATGAATGCCATAATTGACATTATGGAAGTTTCCATAAGAGTATTTGGATTTGAGTCTCTCCTGTCAATTTGACTAATAGAAAACACATAATATGTACTCATATGTGTAAATGGTTTTAATGGAATCATCTCTAAACAATATGGAGCATTAACATTGTTAATATCCCTTGTTGTGGATTTCTCATTTCCCTTCATATGACAGAATTCTGCCTCAATGTATTGAGATTCACATGTCTTGAACGGGGGGTTATCACCATACAATGTCCCAACTTGACCATAAAAATAATAATTGACACATTGATGGTTTGATGAAGGGATAGTCGTATGTTGATGTAGCCAGGGTCTTCCGAGAAAGATGTTGAAGGATGAATCTTGATCAATAACCATGAAATCTGAATTGGATACAAGATCTCAAAACTGAGTTCTGAGTGTAACTTCGCCCAGTTCTTTTTCATTTGTATCATTTATTTGTAACATTATAGTAGAGGGAGATAAATAAGATTTCGTGATGCATAATCGATGAAGTGTACGAATGGACATGAGGATGACTTTTGAACCATTATCAATGAAAGCTCTTCGGATGTGTACACCATTGAACTTTCCAGATAAGTACAAAGGTCTAATATTCCCATGCACGACATCATCTTCATCTTCATATTTGAATGATATCACTTCATGTCATTCCACAAGATTATTCTCTACATGGTAGACTTCAGCTACAACAATTTTAGTTTCAAACTCCTAAGGACTTGAAAAATCATTGATGAGTGCTTCGTGAAGATCCTTTGAAACATTCAAAGAATCCAGAATTGATAACATGGCTGGTACATTGGCCAGGTGATTCAATACATCATACATTTGATCCAATGGTCTGCGTTTCCCAATAGGAACATTTGGTTTACTAGGTGCCTTGGATGTTGATGCTTTGGATGTAGATGCATCTTGTATCGGGATAGGAGTTGGAAATATTCATGGAATTGGAAGATTAGATTGATTTGATTTATTTACTTGTTGAGAGTATGATGGTGGAACCCGTAACTGATCCTCTATAATAATTGTGCCAGGACTGAATTTGCTATTGGTGGAAGAACTTGTATGTTCTTGTTGAGATAATTGAAGGGCTCTACCATGAGTTTTTGCTGCATACACAGTTCTAGAAGGGGTAGAATTAGAATAGTGGCTTCTAGGATATCCACATATTCCTTTGTATCCCAGACCCTTGGAACATTCCCTAACTCCTTTGTTTGAAACAGGGAATTTAGGCTCATCAAAATCGAAACTGCGACTATCATAAAGATCTAGTAAGTGAATCATATTAACAGAACCGAAGATTAAATCTTCATCCGATGAAGAATCTGCCTGACTGGCCAATTTTGATTGTTCCGTTTAGTGGGGCGGGGCCCGTGGATTTGAATTAGATGGCATGAAATCTGCCAGAGTCAATGAAATCTTAGGATTTGACACTAACTCATCTTCTTCTGATTCTTCTTCCTTCCCTGAATTATGAAGCCCTTTTGAGGATTTTTCTTTTGATGGTTGTTTCAGTGTAGAATTTACAGCAGAAGACACATTTAGTTTCATCAATTGAGTTCAAAAAATGGAATAAGATCAGTTGATCATTTTTCTGACCATCCCATCATCATATTTATACGCATTTTTGCTTTTGACTTCTTGCCACTTGCGTCCTTCCTCTAGATTTGTAGCAGTAACACATGCTACCTGAGCTGAAGAACCTTTCAATTTATCTTTTCCTGAGTCAGAAATTTTTTGCAGGAGGTCCTTGAAGACAAAACACTCTTTAATGGGATGAGACAACATCTGATGAAATGGTCAATAATTGGGACGATATTCATTTCCATCCTTGTTTGACCACTTGGGCCTAGTCAGCTAAACCAAATTATTCTCCAGGGCCGAAATGAAGTAACCACGAACTTTTTCATTTCAGAAAGAATAAAATTTTCTCTTTAACTCATCAAATTGTTTCCTTCATTAATCTCTTTGATTGTCTTGATGAAACAAACTTTGTTGCTGACGCTCAAGGGGTGGAACCCTTCGAGAATATGAATGTTTTGAAGTAGAAGTTGGTACAGTTGCCTATTTAAGAATGACTACAGTAGTCTCTACTCTACCCATTCTCATTCTTGGACCTGATGGAATTACACAAGTTTTACCCTTATTCTTCATAATAGAATCTTCAATCAGATTAGCAATCGAAGTGAGGTCTCAAAACCCTCCAGTGTATTTTAACGGGATCAACGTTATACACTACTCATCACATAAAGTTTCCAAACTGATTGGCAACAATTCCTCTTTAGGGAGTGCTAAGATTAGGTAATATGTTAATCCCATCTAGCGAGCAATGAAATATGTGACCCTTTCATTCTCAGTTTGCTTATATTTTTTAAGATAAAAAACTGTTGTCTTTCACAACATTGAGTTGAATTGGAGATGAAATTTTTTTCAAAGATCCTTCCATCCGGTAATTGACCTTGATTGCAAGCATGTGTATCAAACAAAAGCAGGTCCTTGTAATGACTTTACAAAACACTTGATCTTAACATCCTCTTATTACTGAGGAGTTCCCATCATAGGATCACAATGAGACACAAAATGTGCTATGTGTTTCTCTGGGTCCCCCGAACCATTAATGATTGGGGATGTGGTACTTGAAAAATTTGATGGGGGAGGAATATTGTAACACCCCAGGTAAATAAAGAATATGACATTTTCTTATTTATCCATATTTGTGAATAAAATATTAATATGACTTTAAAGGGGACGCTATGCTCGATGGCGTACCCAACACGCAACAACGAGTTTCTTGGGAATCTTACGTTGCACTCTAATAATAAAATAATATTATTTTAAATGGTAGTTAACATGTAGCCGTTGTAATGGCGAGAATGGATAGAAATGACTAAAATATGATTATATATGTTCTTAAATGTTTTTACATTTATACAATAAAAGATAAAGGCTTAAAATACGGAAAGAAATCAATTTTAGGCGTATATGCCCTAGTTTTCACTAAAGGTTCACTTATCACCTTTTGGTGGCGAACTGTCATTAAATATAGTTTTTATCACTCTTATACATTATTTTGGACCAAATAAAACACTTCTTTAGAATTTGGACATCAAAATTTACTTTGTGTAAATTTTTGGTATCTTTCTGATAAAGTTCATTTTTTAATGAATAGTGTAAAATGTTGTATTTTAATTCAAAACCACTTTTTAATCTAATTTATTTATATGATTAGATTATCTTTTGAATTGGTTTTAAAGTGAAATTAGAATATATTTTTACCATTTAATCCAATGGTGGTCATTGGAATTAATTTCACTTTGAAATTAGACTTAAACTGGTGTCAATCTTTTGATACTTATTGTTTTATAAAAACACGCTCTTTGATCTGACAGCGGGAATTAATTATTAAATTAATTAATGTGACTTATATGTTTTGAGTTTTGTAAAACGGACTTCATTTTTGAATTCTAAATATCAAATATAGCTTAGGGTGAATTTTTGGTAATTTTCTGAAAAACATCAATTTTTGATGAATAGTGAAACCACTAAGTGGTACTTATAAAAGCTGATTTTTCATTTAAATAAACTTTTACCACTTATGTGTTTTGAATATCAAAAATCCGACATACATGGTTGTCATTAAGAAGTAAAATGTGGTTCAATGGGATAAAAATAATTTTTTGGTGAATAGTAACTTATTAAGTTTTTAATCGCGATTAGTGGTAATTAGGGTAGTTTAAGGTATAAATAATATTTTAATAATATGAAATGACCTAGACACGTGTCCCAACCTCATTGGTTGTGACATGGCCGACCATGATAAGCCATGGGTCAACATGGGGACCCCATGGATCCCCTTTTGTTCGGAAATGACATAAATTACTTTTTATTTAATGTTAAAGTGAAAATGACACAAACATAATATGTTTTCCAAAAAAAAATTTTAATTGGGGTTATACAAGTCCAAATTTTGATTATAAATAGTCATTGGAAATCTAAAAATCTTTCCTATATCATAGTATTTTTTTTTATAATTTTTAGAGATTAAATAAATTAAATTATTTATGACATAATAATGATGCAGCGATGACATCATTATTTGACGATTTAATTAAAATGGAAAGATAATGAAATATCTACAACCTACACATGGACAAAACCAATTGGATGAGTTGATTTCGATGCCTTATCACCTTATCCAAGAATTATATCAATGTGGGACCTTTTGAAACCGAAACACATTTTCAAATAAAGTAATATTTCTTACTTTCCAAAAGTGCCCCTCCGCTCCTCTTATAAAATGCCCCCACCTCTACCTCTTTTCCCACACTCCTCAAGCCTTTGGCTCGGCCAACCCCTGCCCATTTACTCTCTCCACATCCCTCCCCTCATCCTAGAGGTTTCCCTTTGGGAAGAATACTTACAAAGGAAGCCTTTAGACTCAAATCAAAAGGAGTTACACTTTTAAAGGTAATTCATTCTCTCATGTTCATTTGTTTTGTTTTGCTTCTCCAACCCCCTAAACTCTTTTTATTTAATTCTTTTGTAACAACACCAGTATCTTCAATATACTAGGATGTTGTTATAAGATTTATTCGAGCTACACTCTCACACAACTACATCAAATGGTTAAAGAACATACGGTTTCCGTGGATGGCGAAATTCTGCCTCCCGAAGCGATGATTGTTCAATACTCATTTAACACCTTCAAAGGTGGCCATTATGATGTCACTATTTTTATATATGATATATAATATATTTATGTTTTACTTATGCTTCTGTATTTTTTCATTTCTGTCTTACCTTTATAGCATCCATTATGGGTATACGCGATATCTTCATTTTAGGGAGTGCGGACTACCGCCCCCTCAAAGTGATGTGATTCGTTAATGCCATACGTGGGACGTATAAAGGATGGATTTAATGTCATTATATATGATGTTATACTGGAATTATTATATACCTCTATATCATTATTATTTCTTTCCATTAAAGTATGAGATAGAAATGAAAGTAGCGTTCATGCGTACGTACGGCTTACCGTCTCCATGAACGGTGCATTTCATTTCTTACCTCTAAATGATTATGTAATGTTATAAATGCATGCATGTACTGGATATATATGACATATATGATATATAAATCATGAATACAATTCTTGATATAATAAACATTTGGCCACACGAACAACATGTAATTGTAAGAAGTCCACTTTCGACTTAAGAACCAAATATCGACAAAACATACATTATTAACTTAAATGATTAAATAATGTTTATAACATTGAAATAAGTGATATAAAAGGAATAATGAACTATAAAAAGGGTTCTTAATAAAGTGGAAATTAACTCAAGTTTATTATTCAGGACGTTAAATAACGATCGAGTCAAGTCGGACCCGAGGTAAGGGATCCTACTCCTCTCTTTCTTTTAAAGTAGACTTTTTATGTCATTCCCTTTTAAAGCTCATATTTCTTATTATTGGGATGATATTTTATATTAATCATACTGTAATTTTTATATTCATGTGATGAGAGACCCTATTCTCTCTCACCGATCCATATTCGGAAGTTTTATGTGGCGCCGTTAGGCTGCCGAGTTTTTGTAAGGGATTTTTCATCTCACTTTTATTCTCGTGAGATTTATGCTACATTTTCCACAAATTCCACTGATTGGTGTATGTAATGCCCATTATTCTACTATTTGTGTAATATAATTTCGTTTATGAGTATTTAAATCAATGATCTATTGTCCTTCTTTCATGGGGTGTATGTTTTGAAAGATACCCAAATCGGTATGGGAACCTTTCACCCTCTTCTTTTTTTTAAAAGACTTCTTTTCTTGGGTCTTTTAATTTACATATTGTTATGTTTGGATATGTTCTGATATATCCTTATTGATGTAAATTTTATGTCCAAGTGATGAGATACACTTTTTATCTCTCATCAACTCATTTTGATGTGACGCCGTTAGGCTATCAAGGGAACTTTTTAACCCAATTTCGATTTCTTTGGGTTCAACATGTAGTCATAGAATATGTCATCCATTGAATATGTGTGAATGACCATTTATTGTTTTACACTTAATATCCACTTATATTGGGTGTATTTATATTTGTCACACATATTTTTGAGATTGATTTGTCCTTAATTTAAGGATACCTTCTTTATAATGGATTTCATCACATTTGACTTTTCTATTGAGGGTTCATTGTTGTTATGCACCAATTCACTCTTATTTGGTGTATATACTGTCCTTTGGAGTATTCTATCATGAATCCATTTATTCTCATGATATTATAAAGTTCTGACTAAATGTTATTCCTCAATTATTGTATTCAAGTGTCACTAATTTTGGTAAACCCCCTTTAACCAAAATATCACTTTAAATGTTTTAATTATTTGTTCTTATTAATATCCATGTTTTCAAAATGGTTTTAAGGATTTATTTATTTGGATAGTAATGGTTTAAAATGTTAAAATCTTCAAGGTGGTATGGGACACTTTGATTCAAAAATCTCTTTATTAAATGTTTTAAATGGTTTTGAAAATGGTTTTTAATGGATTCGTTATTTCAATATCCTAAAATGTTATATTGTGATTGAAATGTGGAAATTTTATGTTTCCTTTATTCATGTTTTATGTGATACGATTATGTTATGGTTCTTGGGCATTGTTATGAAGAACGGGTGGTTCCGTGATAAACTAAGGGCGGGTGAGCCCGATATAGCTCTCCAATGCATTGGGTAACGCGAAGGAGTGAAACGTTAAGGTTTCTCCGAAGAGATTTTAGGGAATATACTGTGATGGGTATTCCAAACGTAACCAAGAGGGTTACTCCCTACATAAGAATGTTATGAATGCCTCAAGTTACCTTTATGTCTTATGATTTCTATGATTTATTCATGATTTTATGAGGTAGGTTAAAGTGCCTATGTTTTATGGGTAAATTATGATTTCATTATTATGTATATATGAACTCATGTTTCCTTTCCATATTTTTATATCTCTTACTGAGCTTTTTATGCTCATCCCTAGTTTTTGAAATGTTTTTCAGGTCAAGGGAAAGGTACATGATAAGATGATAGAGTCAAGGATGTGTTAAGAGAGAATCCATGTTTTATTTTCAATATGTTTCCGTTGATGGGAATAATGAATACGGTCTTTTATGTAACCACTTTTTTTAAATGTGGAATGTAATGCAAGTTTCATGATCTAATTCTCTAAAACTCTAAACCTGAAAACATCCTCAATGTGAATTACTCATTTAATTCAATATTAAGTAAGGTTTAAGGCTGGGGCCTTATAGTTGGTATCAGAGATCGGTTTAGATAACTTTAGAGGTTAGGGTACTCTTTAAGCATAAGTGACATTACCATAATGGTTAGGATTTCAGAAAGAGTCCTAGTTTTAGATAATGTAAATGAGTAAGTGTATCTTAGTGTTTATCTTCCTCATTAGTACATGATGGTTTTGTTCATATACTCACACTGACCTTTTTGGTTTTAGTAAATGGCTGGATCTAGCAGGCACCAAAGTAACAGTGGATGTGAAGGAAACTGTGATAGTTTTTTTGAGCAAGCAACTGAATGATATGGGAGCAGCAATGAGAACTCTTCTGATTATCCTCAACCAACTATCTGGAGTCATGATTGACCACCTAAACCATGGTGTTTTCTCTAAGGCATCATATATGCAAGAAACAAATCCCTACGGAAGTACAGGTAATAATCATAAAGTTATGTGTGTTCAAAAACCTATGTGTCAGAGATGTGGAAAGAAACACCTAGGAAAATGTTTCAAAGGGACCGAAATATGCTATAGATGTGGAAATGAAGGTCATAAAGCAAGAACCTGCAATGGAAAAAGGAAGCATCCAGTTGACTCGAGGAAAGGGAAAGAAGTTCTTTCTGAGGGATCAATTGAATGTTTTAAATGTGGTGTGCATGGTCATTATGCAAACACATGTTCTATGAAGATGTTTCGTGAATGGGGTCACCAAGAGCGTACAAATGTTTGTTTACCAATACCTAATGCCATTCCTATTGAGGATGATGAAACTGACAATGACCTATCAAAGGTATGTACAATTTCATGATAATTGTTTTCCTATTTCGGAATCTTAGGATATGATTCATGATTTTGTTTGTAGGAAAGAGGTATTTCGGAATAGGTTGGAAAGGAATGGATAATGGATGATGAAGAATGTTGAATGAGTAAGATGTCAACATATAAGGGCTTCAAGAGTTATGGTGAAATTCTTAAGAGTATCAAGTCTCTTTTGATGATGGGGTTACATTAGAAGACTTTTTATATTATGTGTAACCCTGATGTTTAATATAGAAAAATTTTATCCAAGGAATAGTTATCTTTTCTTTTGTGGACATAGTTATAAAGAACCATTTGGGTTTATATGATCCTTACTTTTTAGGTAATTATGGGTTACTCTATGATATGATGGAAAATGAAGGGCATGAGATAAACTTGAGGTTAAAATATGTTATGATTATTTTTAAAGATTTTATCTCATTTTGGGGAATGTTTTAAGAATTATATAGTTTTGGAAAAAGGACAACACGCAGACCGTGAGACATCCCGTCGCGTTGGATAATGCTACGGGAATCGATCCCACAACCAAAAGTGCGAATGGTATTTATCGCCTACCACTGGACTACGTGAAGTCCCTGGTTAGTTTGACTGATTCTTTTTGGTTATATGATTTTATGAATTAAGAGTAAGTTTATTTTGGGTTATTTATGAAAATGATTAACCTATCATGGAGGATATGTGATTAGGTTAATTACTTTTCAATACCTGACTTTAGGAGCAACTGATGTTGTTTGGAGATAAATGTTACGATTTAACTTCGAAGACAGTGTGACTAAATCCTTCAAATATTTGGGTTTCAATCTTATATTGGTTTACTTTGAAGAATTTTATGGACAAATTGTTTATCGGATGGTCCTCGTTGAACTTTGGGTTTTGTTGGATAAATTTTGGAGATTAACATGGATTTTCTTTTTAATGGGTTATCCTTTTCTGGATTATCTGACCTTGTACTAACCTTTTTGGTTTTGGTTTTAGTTAAAGCCTAAGGACATTGGATGTATATAGTTCTCTTTTGTGGATTATGTGATTCTCTAGAAGTTGATTATAGTACTCTTAGTGCAAACAAGTCTCCGTAAATACTCGCCTTTTGGAAAAAAATATGAGTTTGACTAAGGAATCTAGTAAAAGATGAAAGTCAACATGATAAGTGATAGAGAAAATATTTTCAATTAATTTATATTGAATATCATTGTTTTAAACCCACAAAATTGTTCCTCTAAGATGAATTGTTTCATTTTTATGATAATGGTGTTATTTTGAGCTGAATAGTAAAAATTGGCCATTTTGAATTTTTAACAGTTTTAAATTATTTCGGTAGGTTGGCCATAACATTATCTACACTGATCCAAATTTCAAAATTCTTTCTTTTACAGATTCGACACATCCAGGGCTTCATTTAATATATTTGGACTAAAATATGAATCGGCCATATGGAAGCTCAAAAGAAGCTCACCATTTCTCTCAAGAAAACTGTTTTCAGTTCTTCCTAGTTTTGATGTGGCATCCATAACTCATCCACTGTGGGCCCAAAGCTTTTGAAATAAGGTGGGTGGACGCGCAAGGAGTTTTTTAGCAATTTTTATGAAGGAAGAACCGAGTTAATTGGCCGTTTATGGGGCCATTAAAGCAACCTAATCTAGAGGATTTCGTTTTGAAGAGTCTGACGGGACTGAATAAATTATCATAGTAAAACGGCCATAACTCTCTGAATACATGTCCACATCCGCTGGAATTTTGAGGCGACACGGACAAGGGAATTATGAACAAAATTCATGCAGGTCTCAACGCATGAAGATGTCATTTAATGGGGCTAAAACGCGTTGACATTCGGGGGAAACATTCTGGCTATACAAGGAGGACATCTCCACCCTCTCAAGGCATCCATTCTCCATCCCATTCCTTCCGGGACACCAAGAAGGAGAACTTTTCAGCTTTATCTTTTATTTATTTTCTTTTTCATAGTTTGTTAATGTCTTCTTCTTCTCCATTGAACTCGACTACCCTTACCATGGTGGGGTAAACTTTTGGACTGATTGGGGAAGGGTTGGTTTTTTACATTGTAATGCTTGAGTTCTTGGACGCAATTGAATAAATTTCTTTCTTCTTCAAAGTTGTTTTCAATTTATTATAGCGGATTTTATTATCAAGTTCGATCGTTCTTGAATATTAATTCCGTTATTTATTTATGCCTTGGTAAAATAATCAATATCTCCCTCCACTTATTTCTGGTTTATATACGATGGAATAAACCAGGAATTAGTGGTGAAGTACTCGACGATCGTCAGTACGTGTAAAAGGTGTAGTGAATGTTCTTGATTTTTTGGGACAAACAAAACCCGATCGGGAATTACCCATTTCAATTAAGGATATTCAATACAACTATTTTACACATGGAAGGAGAGTTGACCAAACCAAGATCTTGGTAAGGTTTTCTCTCACAATAATAATTTCACCAAGGAAGTGAGAGGAAACGATTGTGGAAACTCACTTTAATCAACTAAGAAGAAGAGGTTTGAATTAAATTGAACAAGGATAGCATTATAATTTGGAAACCGACCCCGACCTAATCACCCTTTTAAATTTCATTGTTTTTCAATCATTTGAATTTCAAATTTCCATTCACAACATTTTTACCCCCGTTTTAAAGTGACAACCCATTTTGTGTGCACTCCTCTTCGGGAGACATCCTAGGTCAACCAAATTAATACATTTTAACTTAGGAAATAATTGTTTTTCCACACCCTACAACAGGCGTGCGTCAAAATTGGCGACGTTTCCGGGGAGGTAGTGCCACAATTTATTTTTAAAGATTTCACGTTTTCAAATTTAATTTTTTTTTTACAAAAATCTTTTACCATGTTGTTTTCAAATGATTATTTTTTTAATTCATGGAACAATTACCCACCAGTGAGAGAGCCAATTATTGAATCACCTTGGTCTATAGAGTATAAAGTTTCTTTCTTGGCTAAACAAATTCGGGGAGCTCGAAACCAAATCGAAACCGAGGATGAATTCAAGGATCTCATTGAAAACCTTAAAGAGAACCTCGAATACCCAGTGTTGGAGGGATTGGCCAGAGAATTAATTGAACTTCAGGAGTATTTTCCGGAATTTTATCAAGACATAATCAATGTACAACACCAAGAAGAAGAAGTTCACAAAGATATTGAATCCCAATTTGAAAGAATTAGTCAAACAGTTCAAAACCTAGAGACCTCAATACAGTGGATTGTGGATCAAGTACATGCGTCCCAGGATCAACAAAAAAGGGAGTCCAAACATGAACCAGAACTAGAAAAATCGATGGAAGAAGTATCCCCACAAATACTTCAAGTTGAAGAACCCATGGAGGCCTTAATGAAATTAAAAGGAGATCCATTGAGCCCATATCAATCAATGTTGGAGAAGATTGATGAAGAAGATTCAGGTATTCAAATTCATATGGGAGACCAAAAAGATCTGGATAACTTCTGGAATGAGTGTGAGGAACTTCTTGATCCAACTATTCCTAATAATGTATATGATTCAACAACATTGAAGGAAGAAACCAACCAAGTAGTGGAATTTGAAGAGAAGATAGAGGAGTCTGACTACCTACCTCTATCTACGGAAATTCAACTCCAAGAGCCACCTCCCTTTGAAGAAGAAATTGAATCCAAACAAGCTCAGGGAGTTAATCTTTTCATAAACTCATTATCTTTTGATTTTCTTGAAACTAAATTGAGTATTACCTCCCCTTGTTTTATTTTTTCAGATTCATCCAACACTTGTATTTCCATGGAGGGAGAATATGCATCTAAAGAGGAACATCTGGTGCTCCCCAAACCTGTTGAAAATTTAATGGAAGGAGTACATGAGAAGATCAAAGGGAATTGTTTAGAGGAAAATGAGACACAAGATACTTAATTTGAAAGGGGAGAATTTGATATTGATTCTTCATTCTTTAATTTTTTTCAAATAAAATTAAACTCTGACATTCCCTTTGATTTTTCCCCTGATGTATCATACCTTCATCAACCACTGGAGAATAAAGAAGATGTTGTTCATGAGGAACCCAAGAAGGAGGAGGCTCTTTACTTCATCCTACCCCTACCATGCACAGTGTACCACATTGCGAAGGGGGTGGATCCGGTGTACTCTATATATGGAGTCCTCCTCAACAAGAACAATGAAATGAAAGCTGGGAAGAGCCACATGTGGTGGTTCAAATCAAAGAAACCTCATCCACCATCAGATTGGGGATAATCTATTAGAACTGTCCCACTGGAGGCAGTCAAAACCCAGGGCCCACTTGGGGGATTAAACCAAGTTTTATCCTTCTATACTCATCCTATTTCTATTTTTATTTCTTTCAATAAATATCTTATGTTTTCTTTTGTTCTTTTATTTGTAGGTTTTCAGAGTGCAACACTTGGAAGCTTAACTCAATGTTGCACTACGAATAAATCAGGTTGTACCTCTCTTTCACACTTTCTTGATGTTGTGATTAATTTGAAAATTAGCTTACATGTTAAATACACTTGAATGCATCGAGGACACTGCATCATTTAAGTGTGGGGGAGGTAACCTATGTAGTATAGGATTTTTATTTGATGTTTGTTTTCAAAAATAAAAATGTTTGTTTTCAAAAATAAAAAAAATTAAAAAATGTGTGTTTTCAAATTTTTGTGTGTTTATTTTTCAATTTTTGGTGTGTTTCTGAAACTTTTGAGCTGAAATGATTATCAATACCATTTTTGGAACCCATGTCAATGAGTGAACCAGTTTATTTCATGAAACTGATCTTAAATGAATACTGAAATAACTTTGTTTCAAGTTCAAATCTTTTGGAAATTCATGAAAAGTACACTGATTTTTAAATATCATGCCATATTTCACTGTCTATATCTTTGAAATAACTTTCCTGTGAGGCTTCTGAACCATTTTTGTCATATTCTTTTCATTCAGCTCATTTCTTGAGAGAACTAGACCATGCTTGCTTTAACCAGAATTTGATTTATTCCTTTCAAAACTTGAGGGTTGGGGTACGTGTGTTTTAAATGATTGAGGCATATATTTTTTTTAAAGCCCCCTTTTCAAAATAATCCTTTTCATTATGGCCCACCTTTACATATATCCTTCATTGTAGCCCCTAGTATCCATGAATTGCCTGTTAGGTTAGCCACATTACAAGCCAATTTTCCCTATCATACCTGCTCTTGAAGTAAAATTGCATGATCTAGTTGAACTTAAGTGTGGGGGAAGATGTCTTGTGGTGTACTACCTCATTTTGTTATACTTTGGGTGGAAAATAAATTGTGGAAGAGTTGTGTGTGACGCTGAAAAATTATTCTGTTGAAATCTGTGCCTTTTCTGGAGCTTTTGTGACAAGAGAAGCTGTGCATTTCTGGAGCTTCAAAAACAAAGCTGTGCCTATCTGGAGCTTTAAAAAAAATTATGTTTCAAAAGATTGAAATGTTTTCTGATGAGATGATTGAATGATGATGAATCCTATTTTCAACAAAGGGGAAGTGAAGGAGACCATATTTGAGTGAAAACTAGAATCTTGCAATTCTTCTTCAATAAGAGTCAAGCCTTCCTTTTTCGGCCTCAGAACTTTTAACATCTAAATCCTCCCAATGGGAAGCCACAGAACAACCCTGAAAAGTCCTCATGAGAAACACATGTCCTTGACTCACATCGGGTGGAGAAGTATGAATTTATCAAACCTATGGTGACTCTTGTGTGAGTTTAGATGAGAAAAGCCTTGTTCAGCCTTACATTTCTGAGATGAGAGAAAATTCATGTGAGGTAGGTGTTTTGTGTGCATGGGATAAGAAATGAAGTGGAAATATATTAAAATCTTAAATGGAGAACTTGAAATAACAGTTTTTGTTGAGTCATGATATATTTTTGTTTCTTGAAATTGATTTGATTGATCTCATTGATATGTGTTTTGATTTTGATTTGATTTGATTTTTACTTGTCCAGGAGTCCAAGTGATAAGTGTGGGGGAATTGATAGAGCAAATATTTTCAATTAATTTATATTGAATATAATTGTTTTAAACCTACAAAATTTTTCCTCTAAGATGAATTGTTTCATTTTTATGATATTGGTGTTATTTTGAGCTGAATAGTAAAAATTGGCCATTTTGAATTTTTAACAGTTTTAAATTATTTCGGTAGGTTGGCCATAACATTATCTACACTGATCCGAATTTCAAAATTCTTTCTTTTACGGATTCCACACATCCAGGGATTCATTTAATATATTTGGACTAAAATCTGAATCGGCCATATGGAAGCTCAAAAAAAGCTCACAAGTTGGCTCAAGAAAATTGTTTTCAGTTCTTCCTAGTTTTGATGTGGCATCCATAAATCATGCACTGTGGGCCCAAAGCTTTTCAAATTAGGTGGGTGGACGCGCAAGGAGTTTTTTAGAATTTTTGATGAAGGAAGAACCGAGTGAATTGGCCGTTTATGGGGCCATTAAAGCACCCTAATCCGGAGGATTTCGTTTTGAAGAGTTTGACTGGACAGAATAAATTCTCATAGTAAAACGGCCATAACTCGCGGAATACATTTCCAAATCCGCTGGAATCTTGAGGAGACACGGACAAGGGAATTATGAACAAAATTCATGAAGGTCTCAACGCGTGAACACTACGGGAAAAATGAGCAATTGCGACGGGTTATTTGCGACGGGATTTAATCCCGTCGCAAATAGTCATGTTAAAAAAGTATTTGCGACGGGGGTACATCCCCGTCGCAAATAATGAGGCATTTGCGACGGGATTGCTTTCCCCGTCGCAAATAGTTTTCCCGCGATGCGCGCCAAATCGCGGGAAACGTATTTGCGACGGGGAAATATTCCCGTCGCAAATAGCCGGCGGCGGTAAATGGTATTTGCGACGGGAATATTCCCCCGTCGCAAATACTATGTCGGCAGAGGGTTATTTGCGACGGGACCCGTCGCAAATAACTATTTACCGGTTGACCGTAATAAATGTTGGCGAAGGTATTTGCGACGGGACCCGTCGCAAATAATACTATTTGCGACGGGAATCCCGTCGCAAATGGACCCGTCGCAACTAATCTAACCTATAAATACCCCCATCCGTTTTTTTCATTTCATTCTCATTCTTTATCTTCTCTCTCTCTCAGAATCATATTTCTAGAGTTTAGTTTTTCTCCAGTTTAAGTTTTTTCTCCGGAGCTGATATTAAAGTTTTGAAGAACGATCAGAACAGATCAATTTTCAAGGTATTTATCTTCATTTTAATTTTTTATTTATTTTTAATTTTTTATTAGTTTTTATTATTATTAATTAGTTGTAATTTAATTTTGTTTACATTGTTTTATTACTTAATAAATTTAAATTATTAGTATTGTTTATATGGTAATTAGGAATAATTAGTAATAATTTTTAATAATTAAGAATAAATATTAATAACTAGTAATAAATACCAATAATTAGGAATAAGAACATTATTACATTATTAGTTTATTTTATTATTAATATTAAAATAATATAATTTTTTATATATATACAGTTCTTTTTTCATCTGTGTGTTTGCTGTCTTCACATGTATTATTTGTATGTGGAGATAGAAAACGCACAGATGAAAAAAGAACTGTATATAAATTAGAAAATTATATTATTTTAATATTAATAATAAAATATATTAATAATGTTATTATTTGTAATTATTGGTAATTATTTCTAATTATTGATAATTATTCATTTTATTACTAATAATTATCAATAATTAAGAATAATTAGTAATAATTACCAATAATTAACAATAATTAGTATTAATTACCTATAATTAGTATTAATTACCATTAATTAGTATTAATTACCAATAATTAGTATTAATTACCAATAATTCGTAATAATTAGGAATAATTAACAATAATTACTAATAATTAGGAATAATTAACAATAATTACGAATAATTAACAATAATTAGTAATAATTAGGAATAATTAGGAATAATTAGTAATAATTAAGAATAATTAGGAATAATTAGTATTAATTAGGAATAATTAGTAATAATTACCAATAATTAGGAATAATTAGGAATAATTAGTATTAATTACAAATAATTAGTATTAATTAGGAATAATTAGTATTAATTACAAATAATTAGTATTAATTACAAATAATTAGTCTTAATTACCAATAAGTAGTATTAATTATCAATAATTAGTATTAATTACCAATAATTCGTAATAATTAGTATTAATTACCAATAATTCGTAATAATTAGGAATAATTAACAATAATTAGTAATAATTAGGAATAATTAACAATAATTAGGAATAATTAGTAATAATTAGGAATAATTAGGAATAATTAGTAATAATTAGGAATAATTAGTAATAATTAGGAATAATTAGTAATAATTAGGAATAATTAGTAATAATTAGGAATAATTAGGAATAATTAGTATTAATTAGGAATAATTAGTATTAATTACCAATAATTAGTATTAATTACCAATAATTAGTAATAATTACCAATAATTAGTTTTAATTACAAATAATTCGTATTAATTACAAATAATTAGTATTAATTAGGAATAATTAGTATTAATTACCAATAATTAGTATTAATTACCAATAATTAGTATTAATTACCAATAATTAGTATTAATTACCAATAATTAGTATTAATTACCAATAATTAGTAATAATTAGGAATAATTAACAATAATTAGTAATAATTAGGAATAATTAACAATAAGTAGGAATAATTACGAATAATTAGTATTAATTAGGAATAATTAGTAATAATTACCAATAATTAGTATTAATTACCAATAATTAGTATTAATTACCAATAATTAGTAATAATTAGGAATAATTAACAATAATTAGTAATAATTAGGAATAATTAACAATAATTAGTAATAATTAGGACTAATTAACAATAATTAGGAATAATTAGTATTAATTAGGAATAATTAGTAATAATTACCAATAATTAGTAATAATTACCAATAATTAGTAATAATTACCAATAATTAGTATTAATTAGGAATAATTAACAATAATTAGTAATAACTAGGAATAATTAACAATAATTAGTAATAATTAGGAATAATTAACAATAATTAGTAATAATTAGTATTAATTAGGAATAATTAACAATAATTAGTAATAATTAGTATTAATTAGGAATAATTAGTAATAATTACCAATAATTAGTATTAATTAGGAATAATTAGTAATAATTACCAATAATTAGTATTAATTACCAATAATTAGTAATAATTAGGAATAATTAACAATAATTAGTAATAATTAGGAATAATTAACAATAATTAGTAATAATTAGGACTAATTAACAATAATTAGGAATAATTAGTATTAATTAGGAATAATTAGTATTAATTAGGAATAATTAGTATTAATTACGAATAATTAGTAATAATTACCAATAATTAGTAATAATTACCAATAATTAGTAATAATTACCAATAATTAGTAATAATTAACAATAATTAGTAATAATTACCAATAATTAGTATTAATTACCAATAATTAGCAATAATTACCAATAATTAGCAATAATTACCAATAATTAGCAATAATTACCAATAATTAGTATTAATTACTAATAATTAGTAATAATTACGAATAATTAGAAATAATTAGAAATAATTAGAAATAATTACCAATAATTAGCAATAATTAGCAATAATTAGCAATAATTTGAAATAATTAGCAATAATTAGAAATAATTAGCAATAATTAGAAATAATTAGCAATAATTAGAAATAATTAGCAATAATTAGTAATAATTAGCAATAATTAGGAATAATTAGTAATAATTAGGAATAATTAGGAATAAGTAGGATTAATTAGGAATAAGTAGGATTAATTAGGAATAATTAGGATTAATTAGGAATAATTAGTAATAATTGCCAATAATGACCAATAATTGCCAATAATTACCAATAATTGCAAATAATTAGGAATAATTGCAAATAATTAGGAATAATTAGGAATAATCAGGAATACTCAGGAATACTCACGAATACTCACGAATACTCACGAATACTCACGTATAATCACGAATACTCACGAATAATCACGAATACTCACGAATACTCACAAATAATCAGGAATACTCACAAATAATCAGGAATACTCAGGAATACTCAGGAATACTCAAGAACACTTAGCAAAAAATTGACAATTGACGACCCTTTAAGATTTGAACATGTTAATAATAGAACAAAGTTTGTTCTGAATATTGATAATTTTAATATTTTTTAATTTTTTTTATTATTTTAATAATATTAATATTGTTTTTTCGTAAATATTGATAATATTTTTTTTATTACTAATAATTAGTAAACGAAATCTGCTTGGATAATGAAGGGAAAATTTATAACCATCTCCACAACGATGATTATCAAATTTCCTTTCATTATTCAAGCAGTTTTCCTTTTGCTAAGTATTGCTAAGTATTGCTAAATTAGTAATAAATAGTAATAATTAGCAATAAATTGTAATAATTAGTAATAAATTGTAATAATTAGTAATCCTTGCTTGAGTGTTTTTTCTAACAAATTATTCAAAACCAGTAATGCTTTTATATTTTATAGAAAAATATGGAACAGCGAGGTCGTCAACAGTCATTATTAGATGACCGCATATGGATAAATCAACGCAGAAATCCAAATGGTTCTGGTTTAAATCCAGTATATATAGAGGGTGTGGAGATTTTTTTATCATTTGCGGCATCAAATTCAGAATTTGATGTTGGCAGATGACCCTCAGCCTGCAGGCGCTTCAGGGAGTACGCGGAGGGGGCGCGGTCTTGCACGATTGATGATTCCTGACCCCGTCCCCGAGCGACGTCCACGTCTTGGGTTTGATCCGCGCACCCGGAGGTGTGATAACCTGTGTAATAACTTGTGAATTTGACTAAGATTTCATTAATCTATTCACATAATAAATGTTTATTATTTTTTCAGTTTTTCGCATATAGCAGTCGGACAGGGCAGCGCTATTTTGCGCAACTATTTTTCTCAGCCGTGGACCACATGGGAGCAGATTCCCATTGATGTGCAGCAGGCCATGTTCGGCCATTGGTTGGTACGTACGTAAATAAATAATTTTTATTTTGAAAATTATTTCATTTCTAACTTGATATTTTGATTTATTTGTAGGGTTTATGGTATCCGATCGAGGATACCATGCGTGACGCCATCCACGAGGCATGGGAGGTGGCCATGCGTGATCGCCTTCGTCAGTTTTTGCACAATTTAAGAAAAGCTGCGATGAAGAAATCAGGAGTGTCAGATTTTGAGGAGTCATGTAGAGCACACCGACCAGAGTACATTTCATCCCATGTATGGGATGGATTATGTGCGCACTGGTTGAGTGGTGCCTTTCAGAGGAGATCATCGGTGGGGAGGCAGAATCGGGGGAGGCAGGAGGTGACTCATCGAGCTGGGAGTCGTTCTTTCAGTACTCATAGACAGCATCTGGTACGTACATTATTTATAAATATTTTATATAACTATAAATATTAACAGTTTATTTTTTATTCTTATAGGCTGTCGAGCACCCCGATATTACAGAGTACGACGTATATCGGAGGATGTATAGTGATCCTGCTACTGGGGAGCTTAGAGGTGATCGTCAGCATCACATCGTGGTCAGTATTATTTGTTTTCAAGTTTAAAAATTAACTGCATATAATATATTCACAATTTTAATTTTAAATTGCAACTGTAGGAGTCATATGAGGCCGCAGCGGCACAGGCCCGGCCTGAGAGTCAGGCCGAGTCATCAGATCAGACCACTGCCCGTCAGTTTGATGAGGCGGCATGGATGCAGGCCACCCAGTATGCCTTCGAGAAGGGCCGGGTAGTTGGTATCGGCTCTCGACTGACTCCCGGAGATTATTATGGCAGTGCTGCGATGTCGGCGTCCAGCTCGAGGGGAGCTCGTGCATCTTCTTCTACACAGTATGAGGAGCAGTTGCGATCTCAGACTGCACAGATAGAGAGTCTCCGACAGGAGCAGGAGCAGATACGTCAGCAGCATGAGGAGGAGCGTCGACGCCAGCAGCAGCTGTACGAGGAGCAGACGAGTCGGTGGCAGCAGCAGCATCAGGAGCAGATGGAGTACATGCGCCGACTCACTCATGCTTTAGGGATGGAGTTTCCTCCACCACCATCTGCAGATCCCCCACCTCCCCCCCCTCCTACAGATTAGAGTTTGTATTTCTGTTATAAAATTTGTGAAATCAAAATATTTTTTTTTTCTATTCGTAGTTTCTGTCTCATTATAAAATATTAATAATATTATATTTTTAAATAACAATATTAATATGAATAATAATAATATTTATATTTTATAATATTAAATTTTATATATATATTAAAATTTTATATATATATTAAAATTTTATAATATTATAATTTAATTATTTTTTGGTAATACTTGAATTATTTTAATATTTGAATGTAAAATAATTCTATTATTTTTATATTAATTAAAATAACTTATTAATATTTTTTTATTTATGAATTATAATTATAATATTATTATATTAATTAAATTATTTATTAGTATTCTATTATTTTTATTTTTGAATTATAATTCTACTATTATTATATTAATTAAAATAATTTATTATTTTCATTTGTAAATTATAATTCTATTATTATATTAATTAAAATAATTTATTAATAATTTTTTTTTATTTTTTTTATAGTATTTGCGACGGGATACTATGCCCGTCGCAAATACTAGTATTATTAATATTTTTTTATTTTTTTTTAAAAAGAGTATTTGCGACGGGTCCCGTCGCAAATACTATTCATAGTAATTGCGACGGGTCCCGGTTCCCGTCGCAAATACTAGTATTATTATTTTTTTTATTTTTTAAAAAAAAACGTTATTGCGACGGGCCCGTCGCAATAACTGTTTAAAAAGTTTTTTACAAAAAACGGAATACTATTTGCGACGGGGAGAATGCCCGTCGCAAAAAAGGGCTTTAGCGACGGTCCCGTCGCAAATAAGTTTAGTTGCGACGGCGTTTTCCGCAACGGGCTATTTGCGACGGGACCCCGTCGCAAATGGCTATTTGCGACGGGATCCCGTCGCAAATAGCCCGTCGCAAATACCTGGTTTTCCAGTAGTGGAAGATGTCATTTAATGGGGATAAAACGTGTCGACATTCGGGGGAAACATTCTGGCTATAAAAGGAGGAGAGCACCACCCTCTCAAGGCATCCATTCTCCATCCCATTCCTTCCGGGACACCAAGAAGGAGAACTTTTCAGCTTTATCTTTTATTTATTTTCTTTTTCATAGTTTGTTAATGTCTTCTTCTTCTCCATTCAACTCGATTACCCTTACCATGGTGGGGTAATCTTTTGGAGTGATTGGGGGAGGGTTGGTTTTCTACATTGTAATGCTTGAGTTCTTGGACGCAATTGAATAAATTTCTTTCTTCTTTAAAGTTGTTTTCAATTTATTATAGCGGATTTTATTATCAAGTTCGATCGTTCTTGAATATTAATTCCGTTATTTATTTATGCCTTGGTAAAATAATCAATATCTCCCTCCACTAATTTCTGGTTTATATACGATGGAATAAATCAGGAATTAGTGGTGAAGTACTCGACGATCGTCAGTACGTGTAAAAGGTGTAGTGAATGTTCTTGATTTTTTGGGATAAACAAAACCCGATCGGGAATTGCCCATTTCAATTAAGGATATTCAATACAACTATTTTACACATGGAAGAAGAGTTGACCAAACCAAGATCTTGGTAAGGTTTTCTCTCACAATAATAATTTCACCAAGGAAGTGAGAGGAAACGATTGTGGAAACTCACTTTAATCAACTAAGAAGAAGAGGTTTGAATTAAATTGAACAAGGATAGCATTATAATTTGGAAACCGACCCCGACCTAATCACCCTTTTAAATTTCATTGTTTTTCAATCATTTGAATTTCAAATTTCCATTCACAACATTTTTACCCCCGTTTTAAAGTGACAACCCATTTTGTGTGCACTCCTCTTCGGGAGACATCCTAGGTCAACCAAATTACTACATTTTAACTTAGGAAATAATTGTTTTGCCACACCCTACGACAGGCGTGCGTCAAACTTGGCGCCGTTGCCGGGGAGGTAGTGCCACAATTTATTTTTAAAGATTTCACGTTTTCAAATTTAATTTTTTTAAATTTGTTTTTTTTTACCATGTTGTTTTCAAATGATTATTTTTTTAATTCATGGAAAAATTACCCACCAGTGAGAGAGCCAATTATTGAATCACCTTGGTCTATAGAGTATAATGTTTCTTTCTTGGCTAAACAAATTCGGGGAGCTCGAATCCAAATCGTAACCGAGGATCAATTCAAGGATCTCATTGAAAACCTTAAAGAGAACCTCGAATACCCAGTGTTGGAGGGATTGGCCAGAGAATTAATTGAACTTCAGGAGTATTTTCCGGAATTTTATCAAGAAATAATCAAAGTACAACACCAAGAAGAAGAAGTTCACAAAGATATTGAATCCCAATTTGAAAGAATTAGTCAAACAGTTCAAAACCTAGAGACCTCAATACAGTGGATTGTGGATCAAGTACATGCATCCCAGGATCAACAAAAAATGGAGTCCGAACATGAACCAGAACTAGAAAAATCGATGGAAGAAGTATCCCCACAAATCCTTCAAGTTGAAGAACCCATGGAGGCCTTGATGAAATTAAAAGGAGATCCATTGAGCCCATCTCAATCAATGTTGGAGAAGATTGATGAAGAAGATTTAGGTATTCAAATTCATATGGGAGACCAAAAAGATCTGGATAACTTCTGGAATGAGTGTGAGGAACTTCTTGATCCAACTATTCCTAATAATGTAGATGATTCAACATCATTGAAGGAAGAAACCAACCAAGTAGTGGAATTTGAAGAGAAGATAGAGGAGTCTGACTACCTACCTCTATCTACGAAAATTCAACTCTAAGAGCCACCTCCCTTTGAAGAAGAAATTGAATCCAAACAAGCTCAGAGAGTTAATCTTTTCATAAACTCATTATCTTTTGATTTTGTTGAAACTAAATTGAGTATTACCTCCCCTTGTTTTATTTTTTCAGATTCATCCAACACTTGTATTTCCATGGAGGGAGAATATGCATCTGAAGAGGAACATCTGGTGCTCCCCAAACCTGTTGAAAATTTAATGGAAGGAGTACATGAGAAGATCAAAGTGAATTGTTTAGAGGAAAATGAGACACAAGCTACTTACTTTGAAAGGGGATAATTTGATATTGATTCTTCATGCTTTAATTTTTTTCAAATAGAATTAAACTCTGACATTCCCTTTGATTTTTCCCCTGATGTATCATACCTTCAGCAACCACTGGAGAATAAAGAAGATGTTGTTCATGAGGAACCCAAGAAGGAGGAGGCTCTTTACTTCATCCTACCCCCACCATGCACAGTGTACCACATTGCGAAGGGGGTGGATCCGATGTACCCTATATATGGAGTCCTCCTCAACAAGAACAATGAAGTGAAAGGTGGGAAGAGCCACATGTGGTAGTTCAAATCAAAGAAACCTCATCCACCATCAGACTTGGGATAATCGATTAGAACTGCCCCACTGGAGGCAGTCAAAACCCAGGGCCCACTTGGGGGATTAAACCAAGTTTTATCCTTCTATTCTCATCCTATTTCTATTTTTATTTCTTTTAATAAATATCTTATGTTTTCTTTTGTTCTTTTATTTGTAGGTTTTCAGAGTGCAACACTTGGAAGCTTAACTCAATATTGCACTACGAATAAATCAGGTTGTACCTCTCTTTCACACTTTCTTAATGTTGTGATTAATTTGAAAATTGGATTACATGTTAAATCCACTTGAATGCATCGAGGACACAGCATCATTTAAGTGTGGGGGAGGGAACCTTTGTAGTATAGGTTTTTTATTTGATGTTTGTTTTCAAAAATAAAAATGTTTGTTTTCAAAAATTAAAAAAATAAAAACAATGTGTGTTTTCAAATTTTTGTGTGTTTAATTTTCAATTTTTGGTGTGTTTCTGAAACTTTTGAGCTGAAATGATTATCAATACCATTTTTGAAACCCATGTCAATGAGTGAACCAGTCTATTTCATGAAACTGATCTTAAATGAATGCTGAAATAACTTTGTTTCAAGTTCAAATCTTTTGGAAATTCATGAAAAGTACACTGATTTTTAAATCTCATGCCATATTTCACTGTCTATATCTTTGAAATAACTTTCCTGTGAGGCTTCTGAACCATTTTTGTCATATTCTTTTCATTCACCTCATTTCTTGAGAGAACCAGACCATGCTTGCTTTAACCAGAATTTGATTTATTCCTTTCAAAACTTGAGGGTTGGGGTACGTGTGTTTTAAATGATTGAGGCATTTATTTTTTTTGAAGCCCCCTTTTCAAAATAATCCTTTTCATTATGGCCCACATTTACATATATCCTTCATTGTAGCCCCTAGTATCCATGAATTGCCTGTTAGGTTAGCCACATTACAAGCCAATTTTCCCTATCATACCTGCTCTTGAAGTAAAATTGCATGATCTAGTTGAACTTAAGTGTGGGGGAAGATGTATTGTGTTGTACTACCTCATTTGGTTATACATTGGGTGGAAAAAAATTGTGGAAGAGATGTGTGTGATGCTGAAAAATTATTCTGTTGAAAGCTGTGCCTTTTCTGGAGCTTTTATGACAAGAGAAGCTGTGCATTTCTGGAGCATCCAAAAGAAAGCTGTGCCTATCTGGAGCATTAAAAAAAATTATGTTTGAAAATATTGAAATGTTTTCTGATGAGATGATTGAATGATGATGAATCCTATTTTCAACAAAGGGGAAGTGAAGGAGACCATATTTGAGTGAAAACTAGAATCTTGCAATTCTGCTTCAATAAGAGTCAAGCCTTCCTTTTTCGGCCTCAAAACTTTTAACATCTAAATCCTACCAACCGGAAGCCACAGAACAACCCTGAAAATTCCTCATGAGAAACACATGTCCTTGACTCACATTGGGTGGAGAAGTAGGAATTTATCAAACCTATGGTGACTCTTGTGTGAGTTTAGATGAGAAAAGCCTTGTTCAGCCTTACATTTGTGAGATGAGAGAAAATTCATGTGAGGTAGGTGTTTTGTGTGCATGGGATAAGAAATGAAGTGGAAATATATTAAAATCTTAAATGGAGAACTTGAAATAACAGTTTTTGTTGAGGCATGATATCTTTTTGTTTCTTAAAATTGATTTGATTGATCTCATTGATATGTGTTTTGATTTTGATTTGATTTGATTTTTACTTGTCCAGGAGTCCAAGTGATAAGTGTGGGGGAATTGATAGAGAAAATATTTTCAATTAATTTATATTGAATATCATTGTTTTAAACCCACAAAATTTTTCCTCTAAGATGAATTGTTTCATTTTTATGATAATGGTGTTATTTTGAGCTGAATAGTAAAAATTGGCCATTTTGAATTTTTAACAGTTTTAAATTATTTCGTTAGGTTGGCCATAACATTATCTAAACTGATCCAAATTTCAAAATTCTTTCTTTTGAAGATTCTACACATCCAGGGATTCATTTAATATATTTGGACTAAAATCTGAATCGGCCATATGGAAGCTCAAAAGAAGCTCACAAGTTGGCTCAAGAAAACTGTTTTCAGTTCTTCCTAGTTTTGATGTGGCATCCATAACTCATCCACTGTGGGCCCAATGCCTTTGACATTAGGTGGGTGGACGCGCAAGGAGTTTTTTATCATTTTTCTGAAGGATGAACCGAGTGAATTGGCCGTTTATGGGGCCATTAAATCACCCTAATCCGGAGGATTTCGTTTTGAAGAGTTTGACTGGACAGAATAAATTCTCATAGTAAAACGGACATAACTCTCGGAATACATGTCCAAATCCACTGGGATTTTGCGGAGACACGGAAAAGGGAATTATGAACAAAATTCATGAAGGTCGCAACGCGTGAAGATGTCATTTACAGGGGCTAAAACGCGTCGACATTCGGGGGAAGCATTCTGTCTATAAAAGGAGGAGAGCTCCACCCTCTCAAGGCATCCATTCTCCATCCCATTCCTTCCGGGACCCCAAGAAGGAGAACTTTTCAGTTTTATCTTTTATTTATTTTCTTTTTCATAGTTTGTTAATGTATTCTTCTTCTCCATTCAACTCGATTACCCTTACCATGGTGGGGTAAACTTTTGGAGTGATTGGGGAAGGGTTGGTTTTCTACATTGTAATGCTTGAGTTCTTGGACGCAATTGAATAAATTTCTTTCTTCTTCAAAGTTGTTTTCAATTTATTATAGCGGATTTTATTATCAAGTTTGATCTTTCTTAAATATTAATTCTGTTATTTATTTATGCCTTGGTAAAATAATCAATATCTCCCTCCACTAATTTCTGGTTTATATATGATGGAATAAACCAGGAATTAGTGGTGAAGTACTCGACGATCGTCAGTACGTGTAAAAGGTGTAGTGAATATTCTTGATTTTTTAGGATAAACAAAACCCGATCGGGAATTGCCCATTTCAATTAAGAATATTCAATACAACTATTTTACACATGGAAGGAGAGTTGACCAAACCAAGATCTTGGTAAGGTTTTCTCTCACAATAATAATTTCACCAAGGAAGTGAGAGGAAACGATTGTGGAAACTCACATTAATCAACTAAGAAGAAGAGGTTTGAATTAAATTGAACAAGGATAGCATTATAATTTGGAAACCGACCCCGACCTAATCACCCTTTTAAATTTCATTGTTTTTCAATCATTTGAATTTGAAATTTCCATTCACAACATTTTTACCCCCGTTTTAAAGTGACAACCCATTTTGTGTGCACGCCTCTTCAGGAGACATCCTAGGTCAACCAAATTACTACATTTTAACTTAGGAAATAATTGTTTTTCCACGCCCTACGACAGTCGTGCGTCAATAAGTGATTATGTTTCCTTATGAATAAATTCCTCAACAAAAAGTAACTTAAAAAAAAAATGTTGTCTATTAACTTTTCCTACTGGGGAATCGAATACCGTTTAACCCATCACAAGTTTGTGAATTTCTCGTGGTTAACTTTCTCCTAAACATGTTTTCTATCACTCTCCATCAGAACATGACCCTTTGTTTTTTCCTCCATGTCCATATTTTCATACTTGGAATCCTAGTATGGGTTAACTCAGGTGACCTCTGTGCTTATCTTTCATTATTTTAAAGTGATTGTTTTACCGACTCTTGTTCCGATGCGGGACTTTCAAGGATGTATCCAAGCACAATTTTAAAATTGTGAGGATGTAATTTCCAAAAGGGGGGAAGGATGTAACACCCCAGGTAAATAAAGAATATGACATTTTCTTATTTATCCATATTTGTGAATAAAATATTAATATGACTTTAAAGGGGACGCTATGCTCGATGGCGTACCCAACACGCAACAACGAGTTTCTTGGGAATCTTACGTTGCACTCTAATAATAAAATAATATTATTTTAAATGGTAGTTAACATGTAGCTGTTGTAATGGCGGGAATGGATAGAAATGACTAAAATATGATTATATATGTTCTTAAATGTTTTTACATTTATACAATAAAAGATAAAGGCTTAAAATACGGAAAGAATTCAATTTTAGGCGTATATGCCCTAGTTTTCACTAAAGGTTCACTTATCACCTTTTGGTGGCGAACAGTCATTAAATATAGTTTTTATCACTTTTATACATTATTTTGGACCAAATAAAACTCTTCTTTAGAATTTGGACATCAAAATTTACTTTGTGTAAATTTTTGGTATCTTTCTGATAAAGTTCATTTTTTAATGAATAGTGTAAAATGTTGTATTTTAATTCAAAACCAATTTTTAATCTAATTTATTTATATGATTAGATTATCTTTTGAATTGGTTTTAATGGGAAATTAGAATATATTTTTACCATTTAATCCAATGGTGGTCATTGGAATTAATTTCACTTTGAAATTAGACTTAAACTGGTGTCAATCTTTTGATACTTATTGTTTTATTAAAACACGCTCTTTGCTCTGACAGCGGGAATTAATTATTAAATTAATTAATGTGACTTATATGTTTTGAATTTTGTAAAACAGACTTCATTTTTGAATTCGAAATATCAAATATAGCTTAGGGTGAATTTTTGGTAATTTTCTGAAAAACTTCAATTTTTGATGAATAGTGAAACCACTAAGTGGTACTTATAAAAGCTGATTTTTCGTTTAAATAAAATTTTAACACTTATGTGTTTTGAATTTCAAAAATCCGACATACATGGTTGTAATTAAGAAGTAAAATGTGGTTCAATTGGATAAAAATAATTTTTTGGTGAATAGTTACTTATTAAGTTTTTAATCGCGATTAGTGGTAATTAGGGTAGTTTAAGGTATAAATAATACTTTAATAATATGAAATGACCTAGACACATGTCCCAACCTCATTGGTTGTGTCATTGCCGACCATGGCAAGCCATGGGTCAACTTGGGGACCCCATGGATCCACTTTTGTTCGGAAATGACATAAATTACTTTTTATTTAATGTTAAAGTGAAAATGACACAAACATAATATGTTTTACGAAAAAAATTTTTAAGTGGGGTTATACAAGTCCAAATTTTGATTATAAATAGTCATTGGAAAGATAAAACGCTTTCCCATATCATAGTATTTTTTATATATTTTTTAGACATTATAGAAATTAAATTATTTATGACATAATAATGATGCAGTGATGACATCATTATTTGACGATTTAATTAAAATGGAAAGATAATGAAAAATCTACAACCTACACATGGCCAAAACCAATTGGATGAGTGTATTTCGATGCCTTATCACCTTATCCAAGAATAATATCAATGTGGGACCTTTTGAAACCGAAACAAATTTTGAAATAAAGTAATATTTCTTACATTCCAAAAGTGCCCCTCCTCTCCTCTTATAAAAGGCCCCCACCTCTACCTCTTTTCCCACACTCCTAAAGCCTTTGGCTCGGCCCACCCCTGCCCATTTACTCTCTCCACATCCCTACCCTCATTTTAGAGGTTTCCCTTTGGGCAGAATACTTACAAAGGAAGCCTTTAGGCTCAAATCAAAAGGAGTTACACTTTTAAAGGTAATTCATTCTCTCATGTTCATTTGTTTTGTTTTGCTTATCCAACCCCCTAAACTCTTTTTATTTAATTCTTTTGTAACAACACCAGTATCTTCATTATACTAGGATGTTGTTATAAGATTTATTCGAGCTACAATCTCACACAACTACATCAAATGGTTAAAGAAAATACGGTTTCCGTGGATGGCAAAATTCTGCCTCCCGAAGCGATGATTGTTCAATACTCATTTAACACCTTCAAAGGTGGCCATTATTATGTCACTATTTTTATATATGATATATAATATGTTTATGTTTTAATTATGCTTCTTTATTTTTTCATTTGTGTCTTACCTTTATGGCATCTATTATGGGTATACGCGATATCTTCATTTTAGGAAGTGCGGACTACCGCCCCCTCAAAGTGATCTGATTCGTTAATGCCATATGTGGGACGTATAAAGGATGTATTTTAAGTCATTATATATGATGTTATACTGGAATTATTATATACCTCTATATCATTATTATTTCTTTCCATTAAAGTATGAGATAGAAATGAAAGTAGCGTTCATGCGTACGTACGGCTTACCGTCTCCATGAACGGTGCATTTCATTTCTTACCTCTAAATGATTATGTAATGTTATAAATGCATGCATGTACTGGATATATATGACATATATGATATCTACATCATGAATACAATTCTTGATATTATAAACATTTGGCCACACGAACAACATGTAATTGTAAGAAGTCCACTTTCGACTTAAGAACCAAATATCGACAAAACAAACATTATTATCTTAAATGATTAAATAATGTTTATAACATTGAAATAAGTGATATAAAAGGAATAATGAACTATAAAAAGGGTTCTTAATAAAGTTTAAATTAACTCAAGTTTATTATTCAGGACGTTAAAGAATGATTGAGTCAAGTCAGACCCGAGGTAAGGGATCCTACTCCTCTCTTTCCTTTAAAGTAGACTTTTTATGTCATTCCCTTTTAAAGCTCATATTTCTTGTTATTGGGATGATATTTTATATTACACTTACTGTAATTTTTATATTCATGTGATGAGAGACCCTATTATCTCTCATCGATCCATATTCGGAAGTTTTATGTGGCGCCGTTTGGCTGCCGAGTTTTCGTAAGGGATTTTTCATCTCACTTTTATTCTCAAGAGATTTATGCTACATTTGCCACAAATTCCATTTATTGGTGTATGTACTGCCCAATATTCTACTCTTTGTGTAATATAATTTCGTTTATGAGTATTTACATCAATGATATATTGTCCTTATTTCATGGGGTGTATGTTTTGAAAGATACCCAAATCGGTAAGGGAACCTTTCAACCTCTTCTTTTTTTTAAAAGACTTCTTTTCTTGGGTCTTTTAATTTACATATTGTTATGTTGGGATATGTTCTCATATATCCTTATTGATGTAAATTTTATGTCCAAGTGATGAGATACACTTTTTATCTCTCATCAACTCATTTTGATGTGACGCCGTTAGGCTGTCAAGGGAACTTTTTAACCCAATTTCGTTTTCTTTGGGTTCAACATGTAGTCATTGAATATGTCATCCATTGAATATGTGTGAATGACCTTTTATTTTTGTACACTTAATATCCAGTTATATTGGGTGTATTTATATTTTTCACACATATTTTTGAGATTGATTTGTCCTTAATTTAAGGATACCTTCTTTATAACAGATTTCATCACATTTGACTTTTCTATTGAGGGTTCATTGTTGTTATGCACCAATTCACTCTTATATGGTGTATATACTGTCCTTTGGAGTATTATATCATGAATCCATTTATTCTCATGATATTATAAAGTTCTGACTAAATGTTATTCCTCAATTATTGTATTCAAGTGTCACTAATTTTGGTAAATCCCCTTTAACCAAAATATCACTTTAAATGTTTTAATTATTTGTTCTTATTAATATACATGTTTCAAAAATGGTTTTAAGGATTTATTTATATGGATATTAATGGTTTAAAATGTTAAAAGCTTTAAGGTGGTATGGGACACTTTGATTCAAAAATCTATTTATTAAATGTTTTAAATTGTTTTGAAAATGGTTTTTAATGGATTCGTTATTTCAATATCCTAAAATGTTATATTGTGATTGAAATGTGGAAATTTTATGTTTCCTTTATTCATGTTTTATGTGATACGATTATGTTATGGTTCTTGGGCATTGTTATGAAGAACGGGTGGTTCCGTGATAAACTAAGGGCGGGTGAGCCCGATATAGCTCTCCAATGCATTGGGTAACGCGAAGGAGTGAAACGTTAAGGTTTCTCCGAAGAGATTTTAGGGAATATACTGTGATGGGTATTCCAAACGTAACCAAGAGGGTTACTCCCTACGTAATAATGTTATGAATGCCTCATGTTACCATTATGTCTTATGATTTCTATGATTTATTCATGATTTGATGAGGTAGGTTAAAGTGCCTATGTTTTATGGGTAAATTATGATTTCATTCTTATGTATATATGAACTCATGTTTCCTTTCCATATTTTTATATCCCTTACTGAGCTTTTTATGCTCATCCCATGTTTTTGAAATGTTTTTCAGGTCAAGGGAAAGGTACATGATAAGATGATAGAGTCAAGGATGTGTTAAGAGAGAATCCATGTTTTATTTTCAATATGTTTCCGTTGATGGGAATAATGAATACGGTCTTTTATGTAACCACATTGTTTAAATGTGGAATGTAATGAAAGTTTCATGATCTAATTCTCTAAAACTCTAAACCTGAAAAGATCCTCAATGTGAATTACTCATTTAATTCAATATTAAGTAATGTTTAAGGCTGGGGCCATATAAATATAATCAACCCATTCAAGGTAAGCTCTCTTTTTTGGTTGAATTTGAGCTTTTTTTTCTGTCTGTAGAATCCTTCCATGCTGTTAATGACCAATAGTATTTATTAAATTTTTAGAAACATACGGCTGAGCTTGGACCTGAATAGGTGCACAGACTAGAGCTTGGACAGGTATGGCAGCTGGTACTGCAATGGATGGCAGGACTACCAATTGTTGTTGCAATTGACCCGTATGATTAGACCTGCGAGGGTGTATTTATTGAGGATGATATTATTGATCCATTTCAGTAGAGGAAACTAATTACCTTTCCTGTCTAGCTCTATCAGATTGAGGAGAAAGACTACCCTAAAGTAGTTAGGCATTCATCCTTCTTAATTCCTTCATTTCTTCCTCCTGTTGCGCAAGCCTTTACTCTCAAGATAGTGATTGGCCTTCTCTAGAGGAATGGTATATCACCTGATTCTTTCCTTTTCCCTTGTTGGATCCCTTTCAGAGATGGGGAAGTGGGTTACATGAAGGAACATACAGATTCTGTGTATGCCTTTGATTTCGTGTACACACACCTTCTTCATTTGTGTCTCTGCGTACATCTTCTTGATAAAGAACCTCTTCATCTGATCCCACTGAGTGAGCCTCATCTAGTGGATCAGTAACAATGAAATTGATGTCATTAATTGATGCAGAATGCATCACATCTATTTTATCAGCATTTCTGCGATATTGTCTCCTTCCGTGTCCCTAAAGAGACATCGCCTTTTGTTGATTCGACCCCTCTGGAACTTCTTGATGAACCGTAATTTTGAGAGACTCTCCTGATAATTTGGATGTTTGTTCCTCTTGCGGCTTCTTCCCTATTCGGGAGAAGACATAATTTCTCTGAGGGAGGGATTGAGGATTTTACAAAGTCCCTAGTCTTGTGGACTGGGGCTGTTTCTACTATTCCTGCTCAACTCCTAGAATCCTATTTGTTGATTCCGAGGGTTGGCGTAAAAGAGTCTCATGTCTGGCAAGATGGGGTGGCTCTTGGCATGATATTTCTGAGACTTTCTTAAAATATCTCATGATCTTGAGGACCTTGGTCTGAAAATATGTGGATGCATCAATCAAAATCCACTTTTATGTCCCGGTTCAAAAGACAGTTGGATGATTTCTAAAACTTCTGTCACCTGATGATGTGATTACTCCATTCAAGAGGCCTGTTAAATATTCTCATTCGCGTGATGTTTGAGTAACTCAACAAATTTTTCTCTATATTCCCTTACATTGAGATGAACTTGTTGAAGCCTGTTTTAGGGCAAGCCTTTGATTTCACACAAAACCAGCTAGATGTGGACAATTATGGCAGATAACATTGCATGAAACCACCTTTGATGGGATTTTTTGATTGGATAGTATAGTTAAATGTAATGATCCATGAACACACCATCCACTTACATGAATACTAGATGGGGCATTGGAAATTAACTGGCACAATTTTCTTTTTGTGCCAAGGCATGGACGCTGAAGGGCTCTCTACTACTTTTAAGCCTTCAGATATTGAGAGAATGATAGAGATGCCAAGTCAAGTTGGCATTGTAACCCTTATAATATCTTAACATGATATTCATATTCATCATAATATAATACTTTCTTTTTCAACTGACAAAGAGTATTTCATATGTTGAGATGAATATCATGAATCCCATCTTCCGTCAACATCTCTGGAATGTCATACTAAGAGTCAACAAAAGGGGAAAACATGTCTGGAACTTCCCATTTCTCTAGTTGTTTTCTCATGTTAATAATTTCCTCTTTATCATTTAATGAATATTCTTCTAGATATTTAGACCAAATATGGTGCTTTCTTATTGATTCATCGGATACAACAAGACTGGTAGTGAATCCACTGATCAAACTAAAAGATTAATGACCCTGGGGTATTCTTGAGAATGACCTACACCCCGGGATATCTTTTGATTGAGAAATTATTTCACTTTCTTATGGTAAAGCATCAGACATGAATGGATTCACTTTTGCAAGTGTCTCAAGAAATGAGGGCTTTCTCGTTACTGCATTGTCTTCTAAAGAAATTTCCAAATAAGGTGAATTACTACAATGGAGAGGGTTTTCGTAGCTAAATTCATCATCATGGGGAGGAACCCCATGATGGGTTACATAAAAAGATGAGACCTCTTTCTCCTTGATCTTCTGGACACACAGAGGGTTATTGCAGCTCTCATCAGAAGAAGAAACTACGAGATCGATCGAACTGTTAGAAGCAAGCCTTCATGAGGATGTGTCTGATGAAGACCTTCAGAATTAATGATCCCACTATTGGTAATTGATATAGTAGAATCTTGAAATCAAACAGATAATTTTCGTAGGGCTTCAAGAACTCCAGCATCGAGTAAGGCCTTGTCAAAGATGGGCCCTTGAATTCTTAACTGTTCTCGGTGGGTTGTCTTCTTATATTCCCTCTTACACAATTTTGTAGGTGTGTGTGCCTGCTCAGGAGAAATGATTAGGTTAGGGTGATTATCTCTACTCAAACCAAGTGTATGTGCCTGATTTTGTTGTCATCATGATATGGGGGAGTACGCCCCACAACCCACTTGTATTGGAACACTTGTGTGTGTTTGTTTTGGAGTGAACTGTTGATGTGTCACTCCAGTAGTAGGGATAGATTTATGTGTCTTACCCAAAGATGATGCTGAAGCTGTTATAATATTCTGGCAGGAATCTCGAATATGATCAGGGATTTTCTTCTGCTCTTTCACCATTTACACAATGTGCTAGGTGACTTCAGCTACCGGAATGAAGATGCACGTCCATTCCATGTTGGGAGTAGGTGTATGTTCCTTCTCATGTCCTCATTTTCTTGTCAGTGAATCCTGAAAGTACTTAAATTTAATGGTAGAGAGTTGAGTCTACCTCCTGTTTGTCACCGGAGCATTCTGACTTGCTATTCTAAGTGCTACCAAACGAGACTATTGGTAGGCATGATCAATACTAGCAGGTGTAGGTGCCTGCTGATTGCACTTCACCGAACATGGTTGATGAGCTCCATCATATGTAGTCAGACGACCCTGCTGACAAGCTGATGATTTATAAATAGGTGTATGTTTCTATCTACCGTACTTCACTGGATTTTCCAGGAGGGATTGGCATGTTGCTACCAGTTGAGTCTACTGAATAGCGGAATTAAAATAGACGAGTGTGTGTGCCCGCTCATTGCTTTCCACCGAGTTACGTTGTTGAAATTCTCCAGAGATGGCAGAGATGAGAACCTGATCACTGTTGACTGGATTTTTCCACTTGTGATTCGTCATGCCTGCTCGGGATCGAGGAACCTAAGCCGAACTCCTAGAGATGATACCCAAATAATGTTGATGGCGCACTTCCCCATGAGTCTGGAAAAGATTTTTTATGGGATCCCTCAGGAAGGACTCCTATCTTATTCCATTAAGGCCCTGAGGGGCCTTCTCATTCACCTCCCCAAAATATGGGCGGGACTGGTGATTGCGTTCTGGGGATAACGACCTGCAATGGTTGAAAAAAGTTCATCGCACCACCTGCTTCTTGATCACTGGTCATCGCTGTCTGGATGACCAGGGATAATTATAGACTTGAAGGGCTTGTCGGGAAGCCTCCAGAGTCATAATAGTACTGTTTTTACCGTACTCCTTAACCATCGCATTTGATACCCAGTATTGAAGACACTAAGTAGGTGATATTTTCCTCAGAGTGTTCGATGATCCAGATGGAGTAGCAGTAGTGGCATTCACAACAAAAGTATTCATATTAGACGTATTCACAGGGGTGATCATAATAAAATCCATTTTTGGTAATACAGAAGATCTTGTAAAAGAGTGCCGGTTTGATATAATAGACATAATAAAGATAATTATGGCCACTACATATTTTGGATGAGAAAATATGTTATTGGATTCTTTGTTGGCCCTCTCATTGAGTTTAAATAGGGGCCTAACAAATAAGAAAAACATCATTTTATCTTGGTTAAGGATTCATGTCAGGTTCACTATTATTGTTTCCTCTGGAATTGGGGATGACCTCATTGTTTTAAGGTTCAAACATTCCAATTGGGTTCTAATGGGTTTGTTCATAGAACCAGAAACATCCAATGATTCCATATCCATTTGGACATACTTTCCAAAGTTAGGTTCTTATTAGTTGCGAACCAATGAGGCTTAGGAATTTTAATTGGTTGAGAGGATGGGAGTTCGGACTCATCACACCATTTTTAGGGGAATTGTTGTCTACTCCGGGACTCTCTTTATAGATTAAAGTTATGTTCGTGAATCCTTATTAAATTACCAAGTATAAAATGAGCTTTCATTTAGATCTGACAATCAATGATTGATATGTTGGAAATTAAGAGAATCATTTATATGTATTCGAGGTTTTTCAATTATAGATAATCTTCTATATTTGTATAGAGATTCTTAGTCAATGGTGTTCTTTAATACATTATATAAAATTCCCTTGGTCATTATGATTACCATACTGGTTTTAAAGCCACATAGTGGGGAACTTGAAGATTATTTTCATTCAGAAGGACATAGATTATTTCATAGTTGGGATCATACCCTTAGATGGGCTACCTACGTATCCTTTATTTAGAAAAGGAATCCGAACCCACGTAGTTCGAGTAAGGGAATATGATGCTTATGTATGAATGATGGCTCAAATAAATATGTCTTAATTAATTTTACACTCTAAGCTCACGTGAGTCATGATCTGTGTGAGAAATAAGAGGTATTGGTAAAACCAAACAATTGTTCCATGAAATATGCAATCATAAGTAATAATTTGGGGCATATTTTTGTAGGACTTCCCAAATAGATGAAGAGTAGGATTTACTTCACAGAAAAAATCCAGGAATAAGGTCCATAAAGGTAAATGTACCTTATGGAGATATGGATACTCTAACTTGGGGCTTACTCCAGAGAAAGATGCCCAAATTAGTAGGTGACTTAAGATTGGGTTTTAATCCTGATAAAAAACCCATATCAAAAAGTAAATCAATACTAGTTAAAAGAAATTATGACTGGGGCTTACTCCTAAAGAGGAGGCCCAGGTTAAATGACATTGAGAACTGGGGCTTACTCCTAAGGAGGAGGACCAAGTTTAAGGGACTTGGGGCTTACTCTTAAGGAGGATGCCCATATTAAAGGATTTTTGAGACTGGGGTTTACTCTTGAAAAGGAAACCCAAGTCAAGGGAATTATTATTGGGGATTACTCTTAATGAGGATGTCCTGATTTGGGAATTTTGAAGACTAGGGCTTACTCTTGAAAAAGAATCTGAGGATAAGGGACTTGGACTGGGGCCTACTCCTAAAAATGAGGCCCAAATAAGAGGAATTGGGGCTTACTCCAAAGGAGGATTCCCATATTAAATTATTCTTTAGACTAGGGTTTAATCCTGAAAAGGAAACAAAGGTTTTTGGAATTATGATTAGGGCTACTCCTAAGCAGGATTCCCATATTTAAAAGAACATGGGGTTTAATCCTAAGGAGGATGCCCAAATTAAGAGGACATGTACATGGGATTACTCCAATAATATGAGTCCCAGGTTATGGATCCTCTCATCTTGAAGGATGAGTTTGAGATGAATGAAATCTCTTACCTTGGGGACATAAAGATATGTACATCACTAGGTTTTGAGAGAAATTCTATATAATTCCTTTCAGATAAGGAATCCGATCAAGAAATCATTCCATAAATTAATTTGAAGAGAGTTATGAGGGATTAATCGTGAAGATGATTGGTGGATAGGCATAAGAGAAGTGAAATAGGTAGGAGAGTCACCCAAAAAGAGAGGGGCGCGCAAGTCCTGGTCAGTGTGCAGGTACTACGTGGGTGCGCAAGTCCTGGTCGCACATTTATACTTGTAGGACACATGGGTACTTGGGTGAATTTTAACCCTTGGGATAATACTTGGGCAAGACTTGCCTCATGCCCTTAGTACTATCCATAGGGGCTTCCTGAAGGATGACACACATGTTCTGGTGTGGGAGCAGGGTGGCGCGCAATTGTGGCCATTTCCCTTAAGGGTTTTCCATTTATGCGCGCAAGTGTGGATGAGTTTCAAGACATAGGCATTCCTCCTCCTCTTTTGGTCTTCCATTATGGGTAATAAAATACTTTAGAAGTGTTCAGATGCATTGAGAAGAGACAATGGTACTGGGATCTCGAATTTGAGGTTCGTTAATTTTATTTCCTCTAAATGGGGGGGGGGGGCATATGGGTATTTATAGGCTGGAGAAGACCCTGGGCGAAAATTCAATGGGGGCACGCAAGTCACCCGAGCGACCATTAAGTGGCGCATAAATGTACATGTGCGACTATGAGGGAACATCCATGACCCTACTGAAAAAGTACCCTTGTTCATGCCGTTGTAAATTTTTCATGTTTTCTTCAAAGGATTAATCAATTTATGCTAAGGAATTTCCCATTCCATTCGTTTATACAATGTTACGAAAAAGAGCGTCAACATTGGTTGTTAAGGAAATTCAATATTTTTAATGACCTAGACAAACACATGGTTTCCCACAAGATTTTAAACCGTTCAGTGAATATATGCCTTATATATCAAAGGGAAACCTAGTACATGGTTTTTCTACACTTCTTGACTAGCCCTATTTAGGATATTCAATATCTATTATATTAATGTTTCATCATGTCACACAATTACATGGAGAGTGATGAAAAGATTGAAAAACCTTGCACCAACTGTGCACATCAATCATTCATGAAAAACATAAATTTTTTCCTAAATGATATCATTGGAAAGTATTGAGTTACCATCGAAGAAAATATAACAAAAAAAAACAATCTCAAAATTCAAACTCCTCACACCCATATATTAATGGAAAAATACGAAGATCTAGGTTTGAACCAGAACTAATGATGAAAGAATAAAACACGAGCATGATCACTCTACCCATCATAATGCTTTCCTCCTCAAAAATCCCCCACAAGGAATGATTTGGAAACAAAAAATGATACTCTTCCATATTTCATGTAGTTTCCCATAAATCATAAAAATATAAGAAATCTAGAACACCCCAAACATAATTTTTTTTACATGATTGAACACTGGCAGCAAAAATGGACTCCCCATATTATGCCTTCTGACCCCAAATGATGAATCACCTCTAGTTGACCGAACATAATATAACGAATCACCACCACCACTTAATCCATCTTTTCATGTCATGAACTATATAGGAATTTACAAACTAAAATAAAACCAAATATCTATGAATAAATCCAAAATCATAATTTAACAACACTGCTTGGTGCACTCCAACTCCAATGTTTACTCAAAGAATTAACATGAATTTATATATCCTTGAACAAGGCTATCCACTATCAAGAATGTAACAGAAATGATTTTTGTTTACCAACAAGTGGAGGAATTAAATGTCTCACAATTATTTGAATCGAAGTAGAACCAATTAACCATATAATAATATCTCAACAAGATCCATGGTATGACTCTACCCAATAAGAACCTACCAACATTGTCAACCATCATAGAACAAAATTAGAGACTCAATAGAGTCTAACTAAGGAACATTATACGGGGACGAAAAAATATGAACTAATAAACCCTATCACAAGAGATCTAAAAAGAGAATATATAATCAAAATATAAAATTATAAAAAATATTCTATTTTCAATGGGACAAAAATGCTTCCAATCAAGTACAAATCAAAAAATAAAAATGATTTATAAGGTATAACACATATGTAAATCCACACAAAGATTAGAGGAAAAATAGATATCCATGACTCCTACTAGTAATGGATGAACCCTTCCAATCACAGAAGTTACAAAGAAGAATGTGGACTTCATGGAACTATCCACAAAACATGACCTTTACAAAATGAATGAGATACAATGGAGATGCCTAAACTATCACCATCCAACACTAGAGACCAAGATGGACCATGATCCCTCACACCCCACACAATTCTTGAAAACACAACATCTTCACTCTTGGGAATATAAAAGGAGCCCTGATGATTGAAATATCTCATTCCTGGTAGTCATTCATGGAATATATATGCAATGAACATTTTCATTAGATTCATGAGTTACCACATAGAACTCTAGGAAAAGCTATTGGAGAAAAACATGCCATGGAACATACATCACCTAAACATGGCGTTTCAAACTTGATATTTTCTTAAATGGTACACAAAAATCAAGTATTATTCACGTTAGTTGAGAAACATTTTATACATGGACACATGGAAGACACATCAATTTAAAAAAGATAATTTTGAAGTTTAAAAAAGAAAAACCTACTTCTATTAATTTAGATGTTCTCAGAACATTTCACCACATCCACCTTTAAGATTAAAATAAATAAAGACCCCAAGAAACTCCACCAAACATTAAAATAATAACAATTAAGACTTCTAATAAGGGGTCTATTAATCAAGATACAATCGAAACACTACATCTACAAAAACACACAACATCCTCTTAAGACAAAATATTCCACACTGATGGCACAACACGATCATATTTATGAGGGAAACATATGAATGATCCCCCTGAAATTTTAATACCATTTCCAATAACAAAATATCATTGTAACTTCAAATAATTATAATTTCCTTAATCATTTCCAGACTACAATTTCATGCATAATGGTGGAAAACCTCATCTTTGATGACATAGGTTACTCAAGTTAACAATGGTTTCATTCAATTTCCCACATATAATTATATTTTTTAAGAGGATCCACATAACTAATATAGATAGGTGGCCTTAATTATAATACTAGAGAGGATATAACTTTCATCGATCAGTCATAGATTCCTCCAACTACGAACTACCCATGGACACAATTCAAATATTCAATGATTCATTGTGGGGGAATACTCTACACAACAATGAAACTGGGGAACCAATCAAGAAAATCCATCATTAAGAAATCACCACATCCAAAAAATGAAACACACAAGAGGGAACCAACTCAATGGATTTAAAAGGAATCCCACAAAGGAAATCACATACCGTTATATCAAAACCAACAAAATCAAAAAGGAATAAAACATGAAACGCCATTTAACAATGATGATATCTCAAAATCAAACACCTCATAAGTATCATTTTCAAACCATTAGAAGACATACCAAATAACTATTGGTTATCAAAACAACACAATCTATATAAAAATATGTTTTTAAATTAAATCGATCTTAGTGGGTTTTACAATCACCTATAGTATCTCATAGGGTCTCACACATTCAAATTATAATAAAAAACTAGGCACCCATCATCTCACATCAATAAGCATACACATGTTTCAATTTAGTAGGCCACTCATGGAAATATACATAGTCAAAAAAATCTTTCCATTTTTTTTGAAAAAACAATTCTCTCCTAAATATCAACTATGAAATTTATTTCCCATTTAATTAATTCACTAAAAATTTCAAAATTTCACTAACCACCAAATCAAAAACCATTTAAATTTTAACATAACAATGAAAAACATTTTAACTTTTTGCAAATAAAAATCCCATGTATTCTAACAAAAAATTAAAAATCACCAAACTAAAATATTTTATATAGCATAAAACCATAATTAAAATATATTTCCAAAACCTACCATGAAATAGTTAATGTTTTCTAAATAGTAAAATATGAAAAATCATTGGTTTCGATTACAAGTACATAATTTTTAATAAAAATTTTCAATATCACTGAGAAATTCATTTATTAAAAATATATGTTTCCCAAATCTTCCTTCAATATAATTTTGGAAATATATTTCACATCACTCCCAAAATTTAACAATTACCAAAAAAATATCTTATTTTCACAATTCCAATACAATGGTATTCAAACAATTTCCTTAAAGGATGAGGACAAGAAAATATTATAAGAGGAAACCAATGTCGATTGTTAAAATATAAATATGGATGTATGACATACATAAATCCATCCTCCATAATTGAGAGGATTATTGGACCATTTCCCCAAATCCACTTATATTTATAGACATTACGAAGTCATAAAGACCATTATACCCAATATTTTTTCATTTCTGAACACTAAACAACCATCTAGAACCAAAGAAATCAAAAGCAACATGACTTCTCTGGGAAACTCGAGTACTGTCATGAGGTGTTCTGGCTATAAAATCTACTCATAATACAATCACAAAGTCCTGAAAATCCATTCTTGATAGTACCCATTCTCTTCCCTAAACAACATGTCTGAGAGATAATGTGCTCAAAGGATACCAATTATTCACAAACTAAACCAGAGTGACATCCATCCTGACAACCAACCTATCTCATGGAATAGACCAATGGACGTTCTCAATCCCCATGGGATGGAAAATAGTGAATAGGTATCAAAATTATTATTTGGGAATGATTTTACCCATATTGATAATAATAAATAAAAAAAGTAATCATGTCTTATAAATAATGAATAATTAAACCCAAAAAACACATAATAATTTAATGTTTTAATTATTACATCATAAACCAAACTCATTATACTGTAATTAAAGGGAAACCAAAAAACATACAAAACAATTCCATGTGAAATGTGGAGCATCTCCCCCAAGTTACCACAACCACATAAAATATGAGGATCTTTAGATACCAGATCCACCAAAAACACATCTATATTTATCTAGGACATACATATACAAAGTATACATACACCCAATGGTGTATGCTGTGTGTGAGAAAAATCATAGTTGGATTCCACCCAAAATATTGAATTCCATCTTATAAAAATCACATGACATGGTAATATGGAACTTTATTAAACGTAATGACTGAATAATTATTATATAAATCAATTTAATGGGAAAAAAATTCAAGGAAAACTATTATTAAAGGAAAAAAATTTAAATGTAAAACCATTTCATCAAACAAGCATTAATTAAAAAATGAATTATACATGAGGTCCACTATAAACTGATGTATGGGACCATATCTTAATAGATCACTTCATCAAGGGAGATACCTATAAGCACATGATCTATTGGGTATTAAGAATATCTTATCATAGTGAAATGTTGAATAATATCTATATTTTACAACATCCTTGTTCATGAGGCAGTATAATGGAGAAACATCTAAAATTTCAAGTGATTACAAATATCATGAATATGTTATTGTTGTGTATTTCAATTATGGGAGACGAATCTAGTATGATCCACTTCCATGTCAACAAGTATATATATCTCACTCTTTCCACCAAGTCACCTAGGATTCGTTTTTTATGGATAAGATTCTACACATAACAAGTGTCATAACATTCTTACATACATAATCTAGAAAATGTTTCCAATCTTGGAAAATCACTACCTTCATAATAAAGTTATTTTTTAGATCTAAACGAACACCAATTCTATTTTTATCTTGTTTTACAGCAATTTGACAATCTTTTAAACATGATGCATAATTTATAGAACACCATTAAGAAGAATAATATGGGTTCATAAATGACATAAGTCAAATTTATTATAGGTAATAAAAATTCAAGATATATGTATATGAAAACCATTTCAACATATGGCCTCCACCACTTACAAAATTTATCAACACCCCTTAAGGAAAGAAGAATTAATGAACACATAAATCAGACTTGAAATATAAAACATTTCATTCAAAACCCCATTTTTTAACACGTGATATTCTCAAATTTTTCTTTAATACATTATTCACACCACATGCATAATATATACAAAATAATTAAGAAGAAAGGAAAATATAACTAAATCATAATATAATGATTATGCATAAAACCACACACCTTAAATTAGAAGCTTCCTGAAAATTAATGAAAATCACATCCAAAAAAATTAAATACCCTAAAAAGTTATGATTATATTATAATCACCACGATTGAACATAAAAAATGATGATATTTCTATAAATCAGACACCCAACCCAGAGGAAAAAAAACCCCCAAGGAAGAAGGAATGAAACCATATAAAAGACGATGAATCTAATAAGGGATTGACCTAATTAAATTATCATGGTGAAACTGATATAAAATAACCATAAAAATTGATCCTAAAGGACAAGAAAGGAAGGGGTGTTTTTACTATGGAAAAATCCTAGGTGGTAATGATCATTAGTGTTTTTGGGTTAAAATTGAAGTGGATCATCTTGGGAATTCTATATTTTTTTATGGATTTGATAGGAAAACATTTGGGCCTCATAGTTTTTCAATCGAAGTGGTGATCATGATATCATGTCTTTCTAAGATGAATCTACATCATAGTTATCCCACACAACAAAAGTAGCCATGTGAACGCCCTGTTTTATCTTTTATTCCAACGACCCAAATTATCGCACACCTTGAAAATTTTTGTAAAAACCGTGCACGTCATTATTAGATACCCAAATAATTCAATTTCTTCCCAAAAATCAATTTTAGGATAGTATTTAATGACCTTAGGATAAAATATTAACAAAGTAACTTCTAAAAATTAAAATCCATCATACCTAAATCTCTAAGGAAAAAATAAGATCCATGTTTGAACCAAAAAAATATGAACTAAAAAATACAGGTGTCACACTATGTATCAAGATAATAAAATTATTATTTTTTATTTTTTAAAATTACGATAAAATTTATATTTTATTATTTTCATTACTTTCAAATTAATAGGTAACAAGTTTAAAAAAATTATACTTTTATACTATTATATGAAAATTTTATATTTACCTGGAGATATATAGTTTTAATCTATACAATCTATTTTGATGAAGTAAATATTTTTAGATAATGAATATAATTTGATAAAATATAGTTAGTATTACAATTATATGTTAACTATAAAATTATAATATATTTGTATAAAGTGAAAATTTATTTTTTATAAGCGTCACAAAGCACGTACAATCAAAAAGAGTATTTTTTAATAAATAAATTTCATATGATTTTAAACTAAAATGTTTCATATAAAGAGAATTAATTTAAATAAATAAATATTATATTTTGAATAATTATTAATAAATTTTGAAATAGTGATTTTGATTTATAATTTTCAAGGAATTATTATTATTTAATTCTAAATTAAATGAAAGATTAATTCATGACGTGTATTAGGATATCATAATGACCTAAATGTAATGTAACCTATTCCATAAAAGGTATTTATTGAAAAATGTATAATATACAAATATAATATTGTTTTTGTGTTATTTAATTAATTTTATATACCCATTATGTATCCTACAAAACCAATATTATATATTATGGTTTTTAAAACCAATTTATTCTTAATATGACTCACTTACACATAACCAAGTTAATAATTAAATTATTTCAGTGATAAACCATGTATGATAATGAAAAATAATTCAATTTTTAAGAAACTTATCTAATGACTATGTTATGGTTTTTGATTTTTAATACATTACTATATAATTTCAAAAAACTATGTTCAAAATATAATAAGTAACACCCATCTCTGTTCCTGTATAAAACCTCAAAAAAATTGCATCCATCTTCCATATGCAACCATGGATGATAGAGCTTCTTTGCCATTTACTATCTATATCCACCATAAGGTTCACAATGCTATTAATAAGATCATTGCATTCTTTTGGAAGCACCCTCTAAATTTAAGGCATCCTCACCTTCAACTCCTTATTCGAGAACGTTTATTGTCTTATGTCTTTGAATTACCATTTTTTGATTGTGTAATATGTTCATAAATATACCTATTAATTACCTTACAATGTATATGATATTAGAGACAAATTTCACTGTCATTGTTTCTCCCATGAATCATTGAGTATCCTTGTAATGATAGAGAAAATATCATTTTATATTCCATGACAACATTTTATTTTCTAAATACTCATCCTCGGTTCAACTCAAAGGTATTCACTCTTAATTACATATCATTAATTTATATGTAACTTCATTTTTTTGTGGCATAATGATAAATCATGATATTAATTGTTATGAAATATTATCATTATTTTTGTGAACTATGTGAAATACTTATGCATGTACATGAAATGAATGTTGATGTCTAGGTCTTGATTTATATAGCCTTCAAATTGATTGTTTAATGTTTTAGTCTCATGATTTACCTTTTATATATAAATGAGGTTAGTTTATGGATTAATTCTATGTTTTCTTTGTGTATATCCTTGAATTAAGGATACGATGACTTGTGTTATATTGTTTCCACATTCCCACATTTCATTTATGTTATTATCATACATAATCATTCGATGTTCATGTTTATGATTCTCACTTATTTCTTGTGAAATTGAAATACATGTTGACAAACTTTTAATTACTTCATCATATTATGCCTTTTAAACCCCTTACACATTTTTAAAGGTTAGCCCTTTCATATATATGTCCCCAAGCTATACCGTGTTTATAAAATCCCTCGTAAAAAAGGAATATTGCATTTATATATTTATAAAAATTTATGAATTAATTATTAATTTTACATTAATGGGGATGATATATTCATTGGAGTACCAGACACACAATATTGGGTTTCTCCAAAAATCTCATTTTCACATAAGGATGAGTCATTCTGAAAAATAATAATATAATATTACGTTAAATTGTATTTAATGCATAACAATTGTATTGGTGGGAATATAACTATCTTCAATATGGTTATTCATTTTTGTTAAATGTTTTTACATTTATCTAATAAATTTTAGAGATTTAAAATGTGAATAAATCTAATTATATGTATAAATCCTCTATTATTCTTTAAATTGTTGATATATCGCTTTTTTGATTGAGAACCCTTTTTAAATATAATTTTTTTCTTTTCTATTTTATATTTGACAAAATAAAAATCTTCTATAGATTCTGGACTTCAATTTCTACATTGGGTAATATTTTGGTATTTTTTATGATAAAGTTCATATTGAATTAATAGTGATAAATACTGCATTTTAATTCATGACTGCCATTTAATCAAATTTATTTATATGGTGAAATTAATGTTTTAATTAGTTTTAATGTTTAATTGGATTATATTTTTATCATTTGATCCCGTTATGGTCATTTGAAGTAATTTCATTTTGAAATTGGACTTAAACATGTGACAATCTATTGATAATTAGAATTTTTTAAAAACACGAGTTTTTGTTTTTACAATGGGATTTAATATTATTTTAATTGATACAACTCATATGTTTTTATTTTGTAAAAAATATATTCCATATCTAGAATCAGATGCTAAAATTTGTTTAAATAGATAATTGTTTTAGTCATTATGAATAGTAACATTAGTAATTATATTATTTAAAATGGTTAAATGGGAAATATGGTAATTAAGGGTAAAAAATAATATAATAATAATTTTATTTTACCCCAAAAAATATTCAAATATTATTGTATGATACCTTTCCGGCCAAGGGCATCCTTGGGTAGATTTTGAGTACCCATTGTGCATTTTGGGACTGATAATGACATTTTATATTAATTAATTCAAAATAAGGACAAAAATAATGTAAACTTATATATTTCAGTAAAACAATTTTATATGTTGTTATATAAGTGATATCTTCTACTAAAAATACTCATTATAAATATAAATAATTTTCCTATATCTTGGTATTTTTTTAATAATTTTTAGACATTAAAAATATAATATTAATTATGTCACAATCAGTATGCAATAATTTCTTTATTAATAAAGGATTCAAATAAATGATCTTATAAATATTAAAATAAATTTATTTTGAAACTTCTATTTTACATAAACAAATTTTAAGGATAATAATGAATTTTTTCTTTGAACTAATGAAGGTTCTTTGAAATAATATTGTTTACATATATTTTTTAAAAGTCTTCATAGGAATAATTTATAAATTGACATAAATGAGTGTTTTTAAACAATTAGTATTTTATTTAATGATAAAATAATCACTAAAATATGATATTCATAAAAATGACTAAAATAATGTAACAAATGTCATAAATAATACCTTTTGGGATGATTGATATTTTATAGTTAATATATTATCCATACAGTATGAATATTTAAGAGGACATGTTAAAAGAAAAATAAGATAATAAAGGGTTAAATAAAAAACATATGGATAAAAAAATATCCAAAAACTATCCAATTCATATTGTATGATTTTATTTCGACTTATATGTGCCTTATCTTATAATTACATATGTTTTGGAACTTTTGAAACAAAAAATAATTTTATAATAAAATAATACATTAAAACATTACTAAAGAGCCCCTCCTCCCTCTTATAAAAGGTCACCACCTCTAACCCATTACACACACCGCTCAAGCCCCTAGGCTCATCCAAGATCTACTCCATGTACCTCCCAAAATCCCTATATTCCTACTATAATCATTCCCTTATGCATAAATAAATTCCAAAGAACCATTTGGCTAAAATAAAATGATGTTACCCGATATAAATGTAATGTCTTCTCTCAAGTTACTTTTTAATTTCTTATCCAACCCCTGAAAATCTCAATATTACATTATTTTATAACAAAAAAAGTATTTTAAATATACTATGATGTATATATGAGGATTATTTGAACTACTCATCCACACAACTCAATCTAATCTATACAAATATAATGTTTCTTTGGATGACAAACTAATGCCTCATGAAATGATGATTGCGAAATTATATCCTTCCACCTCTCATGATGACCATTATGATAGAACATTATTTATATGTGATATATATTATAATTATATTGTGTTAATGATTATTTATTTTTATTTTATATAATACCTTTATGGTTTCCATAATGTATAAATTCGATAATCTTATTTGAGGAAGTGCAGAATATCTCCCCCTCAGTGTGATATGACTCGATCATTCCATACGTTGAATGTATAAAGGATAGTGTTAATTATATTATATATGATATTATATTTTAATTATAATATATTTATTTATAATTATGTTATCATTCCAATAAATATGAAATAGAAATGAAATTTTTATTCATGTGTACGTACGTATTACCGACTACATGAACGGTGCATTTCATTTCATATCTCCAAATGTTATGTACTTTTATAAATACATATATATATATATATATACTGTATTTATATGATATATATGATATCTAAAACATTATTATCATTGTAGATATAATGGATTTCGGACCACAAGGACAATTTGTAATTTTAACAAGTTCATTTTGACTCAAGTACCAAATATTTAAAAAATGACCGTTATTAACATAATATATTATTAAATTTTTATAAAATGGTAATAAGTGATAAAGAATTAATAATAAACACTAAAAAATCTTTGGAATTTATAAATTAATTTTTTATTATTATCTAAGAGTTTATTTAATGGTTGAGTCATGTTAGTTATGAGTTAAGAGGTTTTTATATCACTTTTTATTCTCGTGAGATTCATGCTATATATGCCACTATTTATTTTTGTGTGGTATATGTAATCTCCATAAATTATATTCATTATGTAATTTCATTTAATTTATGGGTATTTAAATATTAATAGTATTATCCTTATTTCATGTGGTGTATGTTTCGTATGTTAACAAATCTGTAAGGGATCATTTCACTCTACTTCTCTAATCAAAGCCTTCATTTATGTTATGTGCTTTAAATTTTCATTTATTAATATGGGATATGTTCTTATATATAATTTATTCTATCCAATTTATGTACATTTGTTGAGAGACCCTATTCTATCTCATCACCACATTTTCATAATTTTCACGAGTTGTTGTTAGGCTATTGAATTTCTATAAGAGAATTTCTTATTCCAATTTCAATTATTTGGGTTAAACGTAAACATGTGGATTGTGTCATGATATGAATATTTGTGAATGAGATCTGATAGTTTTACATCTAATATCCACATATATTTTTTGTATTATTATTTGTGACACATAATTATGTCATTGGTTTTTCATTAATCTAAGGATACAATCTTTGAAAGGGACATTGTCACAATTTACATTCCATTGAAACTTTTCTACTGTTATAAACCAATTCAGATTTATATGGTGTATATACATCCCTTTTAAATATTATATCACGAATATACATATTCTAATGATATTATAAGCTTTGATTAATGTTATTCCCCAATTATTTGTATTCATGTGTCTCTCATTTGGTTAGGAACTCATTAACAAAAATATCATTTTAAATATTTTATTGTTTTATTTATCTAAATTATTCTCATTAATTTATATGTTTTTAAAATGGTTTTATGAATTTATATAAATGGACATTAATGTTTTAAATTTTTATTTACATAAAATTTTATAAAGTTTTATGGGACAAATTTTTTAAAATATATTATTTTTAAATGGTTTAATTATGTCTTTTTAATAGGATTGATTATTTCAATATCTTGAACTAATATATTATTATTTTAATATGAAAATATTATAATTCCATTGTCATTGTTTTATGTGTTTGATTATTTTATGGTTCTTTGGAATTATTTACGTATACGAGTGGTTCCAGGATAAACCAATGGTGTGTGTGCTCAATATAGCTCTTCAATGTATTGGATAACGGGATTGAGGTAGATATTAATGTATCTTCTATGAGATTTAGTTTATATGCTATGATGGGCATTGCTAATGTTACTCCCTACATAGCTATGAAAGCTACAATGTATGTATGTTATGGATTATAGAAGTAACCTTTATTATTTATGATTTATATGTGTTATTCATAAATAATATGATTTAACAAGTTATATTAAAGAGACTATGTTTTGTATGTATTGATGGAATAGTTTTTTCATTATTTATTTTATAACCCTTACTGAGCTTTTTATGCTCAACAAATTTTTTAAATGATTTTCACAGGATAAGATTCAGGGTAAGAGAAAGGAATAATTCAAGAAGATTTATATGAAGAAATGATTTTTTTTACAAGTTTTTATTTTATAAAAAATAGATACTAAGTAGAAGTGTCTACATTGTAATATTTGAGATGTAATATAATAGTAATTACTTAATTATCTAAAACTGTAAACCTTAAATAATCCTTTATGTAAATTATTAACATAATTTATGATTATGTAATGATTAATGGTGGGGACTTATAGTTGGTAATAAGGGTCGGTTTAGATAAAATTAGAGGATATAGTGTAATATAATAATAAGTGAAATAACCATAATGTTTAGAATATTATTAATTGTAATAGTTATTTTAGATAAATTTAATGGGTTTAATATATCATTAATAAGTATATATTAGTTCTTATCATCCTTTTAAGATATTATATGATGATTTTACAAATATACTCATGCAGTCCTTTTTGGTTTTAGTAATTGGCTAGATATAGTAGGCACAAATGTAACAATGGATTTGAAGAAAACAATGATGGTATTCAGATTAAGAAACCAAATGAAAAAAGAGAATCAATGAGAACTCTTATTGTTATTCTCAACCAACTATCAGGAGTCATGATTGACCACATGAACCATGGTGATTTTTATTAGGCATTGTATATTCTAGAAACAAATATCTTTGGAAGGTCATGTCATAATCATAATGATAAGTATATTAAAAACCTATGTGTCATGTATGTTGAAGGAAACACATAAAAAATGCTTCAATGGGATAGGAAGATGATATATATGTGGTAATTATGTTTTGAAATTAAGTACCTTCCATTAAAAACAGAAGCGTCTAGTTGACTCTAGGAAATCGGAAGAAGTTCGTTTTGAGGTATCAATTTAATTTTTTAAATGTGGTGTGCAATTTTATTATAAAAATAGATTTTCTATGATGAAGGATTTTGAATCGGATTAGTTGTACTGTAAGAATATATTTTTACCAATAGCTAATACCATTCTAATTGAGGATGTGGAAACTGACAATGACCCGTGAAAGGTATGGTTTATTTCATAGTTAGGTTTTGACATTTTTCAATCTTATGATATGATTCATGATTTTTTTTGTAGGAAAGAAGTATTATGAAATAATTTGGGAAATAATTGTTAATGGATCATTAATAACATTTATTGAGTAACAATTCTATATATATGGGATTCAAGATTGATGCTAGATTTTAGGATGATGAAATGCTTAAAACAATTATGACTCTTCTGATGATGAGATTAATTTTGAAGACATTCTATGGTTTGTGTAATCCCAAAGATTGATATGTGAAAATTTTATTCAAGTTATAATTATCTTTGATTTTGGGTATATAGTTTTAATGAACCATTTGGGTTTATATGATCCTTGAATTTGAGGTAATTATAGGATATTACATTTTTTCATTAAAATGAGCGGTATGAGATAAAACTTGTGGTTAAAATATGGTATGGTTATTTTTGATGATTTCATCTCATTTTTTGGATTTCTATAATATTATATAGTTTTTGAAAAAGGAAACTTGGAGACAATTTAAAAACCCATCACATCAGACAAAGCTGTAGGAATCAAACCCAAAAATAAAGTGAGATTGGGATTTATCACCTACTATTAGACTACCTTAAGTCCCTGCTTCATATGACAATCTATATTTAGTAAGATGATTTTATGTATCAAGAATAAATTGATTTTGATAACTTATGTTTTATAAAATGGATATCCTTAGTATAGGAAAATGATTTGGTGATTATGTTATAAATCTTATTTTTGAAGATGTTATCTCTTTTGGGAACACTATATGCTTAAGGAAAATAGAATACTATGGGATCTCATTTGTGGAGTAATGGTGGAAATTTTTATGTTGGAAGAATCTATGTTTTTATTTTGGACATATAGAAATTTGGGTTATTTATAGAAATAATTAACCACTCATAGAGAATATGTGATTAGGTCAATTACTCATTAGTATAAGAACTTTGGAGTAGTCAATTTTATTTGGATATAATTTCTAAGACTTACTGTGAAGTATTATGTGATTAAATTCCTCTGAGTTTTGGGTTACAATCATAGTTTGGGTTACATTGAAAATTTTTGAGGAAAATTATTTATTGAATTTCCTTTCCTAAACATTGGGTAATGTTTGTTGAATTTTGTTGATTAAGAGTTGTAATTCTTTTTATAAAGTATTATCCTTTTTGGGGGATTATCTGATCTATTACAAACCTTTTTGGTTTTGGTTAATGTCTATAGAAAAGATAAATATATAGTTAATATTTTCATGATTATTTGATTCTATATAATTTTACTCTATCTCTTGATGTGTGACCAAGTCATCTTGAATACTCATCTTTTGGATAAAAGATGATTTTTTGGTAGAAAGTTATTAAAGGATGAACCTATACTTGAAAATTATGTATATTTCTTTATTTCCTTAGTTAATCACATAAATAAGTTCTTCAAATTTAATAAATTATACATAAAACAAAAATGTTGTCCATTTACTTTTCTTACTAGGAAACAAAAGATCGTTTAACCTAACACAAGTTTGTTGTTTTCTGGTGGTTAAAATTTTCTTGATCATGTTTTCTATAACTCTCAATAAGAACATGAAACATAGTCACTCCTCTGTATCCTAGTTTTTATAGAATCATAGTATGGGTAATCTCATGTGACCTTTGTAATTCTCTTTCATTCGTTTAAACTAATATTTTTATTGAATCTTTTTTTTGATTTTCACATTTAATGATGTTTCTAAGACCAATTATAAAATTGATAGATCACAATTTCTAAAAGGGGGAAAATGTAACATCCCATGTAAATATAGAATATGATATTTACATATTTATGAATATTATTTATATTAATATTAATTTTACTTTAATGTGGATGCTATGTTCGATGGCGCACCTGACACACAACAATGGGTTTATCTGGAAATCTTATATTGGCATAAGGCCGAGTCATACAGTAAAATAATAATATAATATTATTTTTAATGGTAGATAATGCCTAGTCATTATATTAGATAAAATAAATAAAAATAAATACAATATTATTATACATGTTTGTTAAATGTTTTCATATTTATCCTATAAATGGTAAAAGCATAAAATGTGAATGAATCCAATTATAAGAATAAATACTATAATATTCATTAAAAATTCAATTTATTTCCTTTTGATGGTGAACACTTTTAAAATATAGTTTTTTCACTTTTGCATGTTCAATTTGAAAATATAAAATTCTTCTTTATAATTGGGACATCAAAATTTACTTTGGGTATATTTTTTGTATTTTTCTGATAAATATGAATTTTTTATTAATAGTGAAAAATAATGCTTTATAATTTAATATTGCCTTTAATATAATTTATTTATATGGTTATGTTAACCATTTAATGGGATTTAATGTGTAATTAAATTATAATTTTACTATTTAATCAAATTATGGTCATTCGAAGTAATTTCACGTTGAAATTAGAAATAAACAAGTGTCAATATTTTGATAGTTATTATTTTATAAAAGCACACAATTTTGTTATGATGATGAGAATTATTATTAAATTAATTTCAAAAACATAAGTGTTTTGAATTTTGAAAAATGGATTCCATATTTGGAATCATTAAGTCCAAATTGTGTTAACAATAATCTTTTATGTAAAGTCCCAGAATTTTGATGTAATTTTTTTAATATATATTGTAATCTTATGAGCCCGTGAAAATTAACGGCATAAGATTCTGAGGCTTGAAGTGATCAAAAAGAATTTCTGAACTTTTTTTCGAGTATGATGAGTAAATGTGTGAGCAGTTTTCTCTATCTTTTGAACTGGTGATCAGAATTGAAATATAAGGGCACTGATGAACTCATAGTTCCAATACTCGCTTAAGAAGACATTCACCTCAAGGATAGTTGGTTGAGGGTGAATGTTTATTTTTGTGTTTTTCATAAAGGAATAAAATAAAATAAAATTTGTGTAACATTTTATATTATTTTTTTTAATCCTTATACATTTGGATGTGGAGACGTGGGGACCACAGGACCTAAACCTCCCACTAGAGGTTATGGTGGTCGGGACCACCCGAACCTAAAACCTCCCATGACAGGTTATGGTTGTGGGGACCACCAGAGACTTAAACCTCTTAACTCCCTCTTTAATGTAGAAGAGCCTATTTACTTCCTCATCATTAATTGTTCCAACCCACATACATTAATTATGGCAACCTATGTTATTAATTATATACAATTTGAAATTGTGCCAAAAATTAAAATTGGGGAAACACTTTTTATTTTGGGATATCTTTTCTTTTGAGAGCAATGGTTTGAAAAGGGGAGAAATCTCTTCCAACAAAAAATGCCTATAAAGAACTTCTTCCATGAAGAATGCTCCACCGATGAAGAACGCCAACTTTGACATCCTCCCCATGACACCCTATAAGGAGGAACATCATCGACTATGACGAACCAATGCACGAGCCTGGAATTGGAGGTGTGTGGCGGATGAGACTAACGAAGACAACTTCACTGTCTTACCTCCTCCTCAACATCAAAAAATGATCAAGTAGGGGTTTATTTGTGTATAAATTTTTAACCAAATTCATTCGTTTTTTTATTTTGAGTTTTGGGAGTGAATCGTTGTGGGTGGTTTTAAAGCATGAATTTCTTCTTCCTGTTCGTGTTGACCAATACGCTACTACCAAAATATAGAGGGTACATGCCCAATAAACATGTCCTGACCCTCTGAAAATCTTTTGATGATTTTGGGTATAGAGCGCAATGGAGGCGAAGGGGAAATGGCACTAAACCATGTCCATCGCCCACCACGGCTGAACCACCGCCCTGCTGCTGAACCACCGCCGCTGCCACCATTGAGCCAAGATACCACCATCTTGTCCTAGTCTCCTCCCACGGCCAGGCCACGCTGCCCGTGCCCCCGCGAGACGCCCTGGCCGAACCACCAGTGTTGTGTCATCCCTGGATGAGCCACCCACTTTGCGACCCTCCATGCCGCCCTAGTGGCGTGCCATGTGGCCCTGCGAGCCACCCCGTCGAGCCACCCTGACCTAGCCAGCATGCGGAAAAGCTCTGTTCGTGGCCGCGCACCCTCCACAACTACGCTAGACCGCATTCACGCAATATCACGATCGCACACCATATGACAACCCTTCTTTTTATTAAAACTTAAACATGCATTATTACATAAAACTTCACTTGATCCAACAAAGAAGATTGAGAGGTTTAGTGTCTTTGGGGCTTAGGATAATTACATAAAAACTATAAACATGAAATACAACATCTTTATTGAAAACTTTATTTACATGACCACTACATTCATTCGTACTTAGCATTGCATGGGATAACCTGAGGACATGCATAAGAAAAGGGTGAGCTATAAAGCCCAGTAAGGGAGTAAACAATGAATAACATGAGGAGTGAAATAAATGTTAGGAAATAGGCATATCAATAGATCATAATAGAAACATGAACATAAAGGCATGATAAAGCATGATAATCATAACATGGAAATGTGGCAACAACACTTAACATTGAATTAGCATGAGCCAAGGCTCATTGCACATGGAGCATGAGTAAACCCTCATTGCACTTGAAGCACGAGTAAACCCTCGTTGCACTTGAATTAGCATGAGTAAACACTCATTTCACATGAAGTATCATGATACTATACTTTACTCAATGCATTGGAGCGCTATAAAGGGCGCACCCTTCTTAAACATTTCATTTCATGCTTACGTTTGCCACATGGATCATAAAACATGGATTCATAAAACATAATCATTTATCCCACGATAAAGGAATGTGGAATTCATAAATGAAACTTTATAATCAATAGTAAATGTTCATAAAGGTTAATACCCTTGATGGAGACATGGGCATGGTATTCACTACACAATGATATTGGCTTAGAAAATCAGTGTGATTTCGGCAGTGTAACGGCGTGACATAAGAATTCATAAAAAAGGTTGATGAGAGAGAAAGGGGTTACTCATCATATTTACATGTAATGTACAGTAAGTAGATCATATATATACATGTCCCAACAATTGAAATGGAATTTAGATTCATGATACAAAAGTACTGCTTGAATGTAAAAGAAGAGAGAGAAGATCCTTTCGGAATTTCGGCATAGTAACGGGTGTACATGGGAGGAATTTAGTGAGATAGAAAGGGTTCTCACATAATCCAAAAAATAAGAGGGCAGTATGGGGGAGGTGCGAAACCATACTACAACATTCATAATTGAAATAAAAAGGGAAATACAACTTAAAGAAAATTGACAAAAAATGAGAAAGGAAGAAAACCCCTTACTTGGAAGTGTGCTTCCAAAGGCTAGAGAGAGGCTTGTGAGAGGCTTCTTGGGAGCTTGGGGCACCTTGAGAGGATTCTAGAGAGAGTAGGGTAGAGGTTGGACGAACTTCAAGGGATTTGAGTGAGGAGGAAGTGGGAGCTTGGGTGGGTTTATATAGGAAAGGTGAGAGAATTCTTTATTATTTAGGTTTGGGACCCCTTATATTAAAATAATCCAAACCACAAACCATCCCATGGTATTTGCCCATGGTTTCTGGAAAAGGAAAGAGGAAAAAAATATTTTACAAGTCCAATGTCCGAACTTATTAAAATATTAGGGTTGCTTATGTGGAGGTGAGTCACACTCCCATGGAAATTAATTTAAAAAGGAAAAGTGTTGAATAAGTCTTGAGGGCTCCATTAATGCTTTGAAAAGTAAGTCAAACAAACCCAAAACCTCATTATTTTAATGATAAAACACATATTGGCCGAAAATAAGGATTATGGTATTTTATCACATCACCATTGGGTCATTATGATGTCATAAAACACATTATATATTTAAATGGTATTTAATTTTTACCCAAAAATTTGACTGTCTCAGAAAATTATGAAAAATTCACCGTTGGATAATTTAGACGTCCTGATTCCAAAAATAATATTTATTTTATCTAAATAATTTTATAAATATGTGAATTTTCACTTTTAAAATAAAAACTGACATTTATAAAAAATTCACGGGTTTTGACAGAAATGGCTTTCAAACCTTAATAAAAATTTTAATTGCATTCATAAAATTGTAAGATCATTTATATTTAATAAAAATTAATTTAATATTAATAATAATATTTTATTAAAATATTATTTAATTCAAAAATCTTTTAATTTAATAAAATAATTTTCTTTAATTAAAATAATAACTAAAAACACTATTTGTACTTTAAAAACTAATTACAATGTATCAAAAATGACTAGAAATTATATTCATTATTATATACAAAAATAATGTACATGAACATGGTGCTACTTATTTGTTACATAACCCCTTAAAATAGCCGCATAAGACCTAAGGGTAAGGTGTGCGATGATGACAGACTCTTGGGGTTGCTCGGATAACATCGCTCGAGTGGTAATCTCTATCAACTTCCATTTTTCCCGTAGACGATCACGTTCGAGCTTGACTTGATGATGATCAGCTTCGGCTTGGTCAAGGGAAAATCCCAAAGACGCCACCTCTTTTCCGAGCTCCGACAAATGGGCTTCGTAAGGGGAAATTCTACTGGATGAGGCCATCGCTTCCTTTGTCTGAGTAGAAATGGTTTCGTTAAAGCCTTATATTTATACTACTCAGATGATCACTGTTCAACAGCTATAAAAGTAACGGTCAGAAATCTTAACATAAAACTAAAGAAGTTGACATCTTATAAAAACATTTTTTTCATAAAGAAACATTTAACTGGATCAAGAGGGATTTTCCATTAATGAAACTTTGGGTCGTTACAACATTCCCCCCATAAGAAATTTCTCCCTCGAAAGATTCCTTTTCCCACACTAAAACAAATGTGGGTAACTTAGCTTCATCATATCCTCCGACTCCCAAGTTTTTTCTTCAAACTTGTGGTTTTTCCACAACACCTTGATGAGGGGCATTGTCTTATTTCGTAGAACTTTTTCCCTACGATCTAAGATCTTCACTGGTTGCTCCTCATAAGAAAGATCATCTTCCAATTGTACCAACTCGGAAGAGAGTACATGTGAAGGGTCTGGTATGTACTTCCTTAAGAGGGATACATGGAAGACATCATGCACCTTGGCCATAGTAGGTGGAAGTGCTAGTCGATAGGCCACAACCCCAACACGATCAAGAATCTCGAAGGGGTCGATGTACCTTGGACTTAACTTCCCTTTCTTTCCAAACCTCATGAACTTCTTCCACGGAGATATGCGTAAAAACACCATGTCTCCGACTTTAAACTCAAGGTCTCATCGACGATTATCCGCATAACTCTTCTACCGACTCTGGGCTTCCTTGATATGCTGCTGACTGGTTTTCACCTTCTCCACCATTTCTTCGACCATTTCTGGTCCAAGCAGCTTGCGTTCACCGACCTCATCCCAACATGCCGGTGTTCTACACCTTTTCCCGTACAGGGCTTCATATGGTGCCATTTGGATGCTCGAGTGGAAACTATTATTATAAGAGAACTCAACCAGAGGAAGATGTTGATCCCATCCTCCCTTAAAGTCCATTGAGCACGCTCTCAACATATCCTCAAGTGTCTGGATAGTCTGCTCGGATTGGCCATCAGTTTGAGGATGATAGGCCGTACTGAAGTTTAGTTCAGTATTCAGATCATGTTGAAGACTCTTCCAAAACTTAGAGGTAAATCTTGGATCTCGGTCAGGCACAATAGATAGTGGTACTCCATGCAATCGTACCACTTCCCTGATATATATCTGTGCCAGTTGATCCAAAGAGAAATCCTCTCGAATAGCAATGAAGTGTGCAGTCTTTGTAAGACGATCCACAACAACCCAGATTGCATTGTGGCCTTAGGATGTCCTTGGAAGTCCAGTGAGAAAGTCCATGGTGATGTTCTCCCATTTCCATTCTGGTATGGGCAATGGTTGCATCATCCCCTTAGACTTCTGCCTCTCTGCCTTCACTTGCTGACACACCAAGCACTTTTATGTATATTCAGCGATCTCCTTCTTCATATTATCCCACCAAAAGTTTTCTCGGAGATCTCGATACATCCTTGTTCTCCCTGGGTGAATAGAGAAATTTGAACTATGTGCATCATCTAAAAATTCCTTCTTCAGCTCTGAACTTGATGGAACACATAGTCTTTTCCCAAACTGCACAATTCCTTCTTCATTAACATTAAACTCTGAGGATTTTCCCTTTTTGATAGCTTCCACATTTTCTTGGATTCCTGCATCATCCTTTTGAGCATCCTTTATCCTTTCCAAAAGAGATGGTTGAGCAATAATTTGTGAAAGGATTGATGATGTTCCCTTCTTTATGATTCCCACATCCATATTCATCAAGTCTAAGAAGATTGTATCCTTCTCAATTCTCATCATTGATAGAATAGCTAGATCCTTTCTACTTAGGGCATCTGCCACATTGTTCGCTTTCCCAGGGTGGTAATGTATTGAATAGTCATAATCCTTGATGAGCTCTATCCATCTTCTCTGGCACATATTAAGCTCTTTCTGTGTGAATATATATTTAAGACTCTTGTGGTCAGTATATATCTCACATTTCTCTCCATAGAGATAATGCCGCCAGATTTTCAAGGCAAAGATCACCGCCGCCAACTCCAGATCATGCATTGGATAGTTTCGCTCATGGATTTTCAACTTCCTTGAGGCATGGGATATCACTTTATCATTCTGCATCAGCAAAAATCCTAAGCCCTTCTTCCAATCATCAATGAATACCATAAAAAGCACCCCACTTGTGGGTAAAGTGAGCACGAGTGCAGTGATAAGCCTCCTTTTCAACTCCTTGAAGCTTTCTTCGCATTCATCACTACAAGAAAACTTTACTCCCTTTCGAGTTAGCTTGGTTAGAGGGTTGTACAATCGTGAGAAATTTCTCCCAAATCGTCGATAATATCCAGCTAACCCCAAGAAGCTACGGATATCAGTTACTGATGTTGGCCTCGGACATCCCTCAATTGCATCTGTTTTGGAGGGGTCCACAAATATCCCATTGCTTGTGATGATATGGCCCAAGAATGAGACTTACTTCAACCAAAACTCACACTTGTTGTACTTTTCATAGAGCTTCTCCTTGCGCAAAGTCTCTAGTACAGTTTATAAATGCTCCTCATGGTCCTCCTTGGTTTTGGAGTATATTAGAATATCATCTATAAAGAGTACCACAAATTTGTCTAGGTAATCTCTATAAACTCTATTCATCAAGTCCATGAATATGGTTGGAGCATTGTTGAGTCCGAAAGGCATTACTATGAATTCATAGTGCCCGTACCTTGTACGAAAAGTAGTCTTGGGGATATCTTCCTTCTTCACCCTTAATTGATAATATCCCAACCGCAAGTCGACCATGGAGAAGTATTGTGCTCCACGCAGCTGATCAAACAAGTCATCGATTCTTGGGAGAGGATACTTGTTCTTTATCGTGATTTTGTTAAGTTCACGATAATCGATGCAAAGCCGCATTGACCCATCCTTCTTCTTGACGAAGAGGACTGGTGCACCCCATGGTGATGCACTTGGGCGTATAAACCCTTTATCCAGATTCTCCTGTAGTTGTTTCTTCAGCTCATCAAGAACAACAACAGCCATTGTATATGGAGTCTTGGATATTGGTAGCGCCCCAGGTATAAGTTCAATTGAGAACTCAACATCTCTTCTTGGAGGAAGAACAAGATGTTCCTCGGGAAATACTTCAGCGAATTCCCTCGGAATAGGCATTTCTTCAAGGGTGGTTTCTTCCTTGGACTAAATCATTTGAGCCAGATATGCGTGCTCATAAGGCAGTAATATCCATGCTTAAGATGATGGAGCTAAAGGAGATTCATCTTCCTCCTGACACTTGTAAAGAATCGGGGGTCGATTCTCCATATGGAGTGTGATTTCCCCCTCCCGATAATTTATGTTGGCTCTATATAAGGAAAGCCAATCCATGCCAAGAATTGCATCATATTCCACCAAAGGGAGTATGACGAGGTTCACTGGGAAATTAAATCCACATATTATAACAGGGGAGGACTTATACTCATGGGATGCAATGATTGCCCCATTTGCCGTACTCACCGACATCTTTACTTCCATGATTTGTGGTGGTGCAGGGATTGTTCTACTAAACTTTTGAGATATAAAAGATTGCGTAGAACCTGAATCAAAAATTACGTTCGCTATTCTTGAATGAATAACTAGCGTACCTGTCACCACTTTGTTGTCGGGGTTCACTTCGGCAGAAGTGATGGAAAAAGCTCTTCCTTGCTGTCTTGGATGTTGTTGATTGCCTCCGATAACCCTTGGATTAGGGCACTGATTCGCAAAATGACCTGGTTCTTTGCATTTGAAGCATTGAACAACGTGTTGAGGTTCGAACGGAGCGATCCTCTCCTCTGTCGCAGCCGCGGGTCCTTCTTGCTGACAGTTAACAGCTAGGTTCCCTTCTCTTCCACACTTGAAGCATTTTCCTGTCCCCCTAAGGCAATTTCTAGGGTGCTTCTTTCCACACTTTTGGCAAGTGGGGTGCTGGAATTTTTTGCGCCATTGGATTTATCCATCGGACCACCAGAATTGAAGTCCACCTTACGCTTCATGTCCCCATCATACCCCTGTGATTCTCCGATCTCCATTTGAACCTTGAGGGCACATCAGACAATTTCCTCATAGCTGTCGAAGTCACGGATCGCTAATGATTTCCGCAAGCTGGGCTTCAGCCCACCAAAGAAGCGGTCCACCTTGCATTCGGGGGTAAAGACAAAGCCTAAAGCGTATCATGCAAGCTTTGTGAAGTTTTCCTCGTACGCTCCCACAGATTCTTCATCTTTCTATTTGAGGGAAAGGAAGTCCCTTTCCATCTTAAGACGGAGGGTGCGTGGAAAATATTTATCGAAAAACATCTTCCGGAATACCTTCCATTCCAAAGCCTCGATCTCAACCTCAGGCTTCGTATTTTTGATCAATGTCCACCATTGATCAGCTTCACCCTCTATATGATAAGCCGCCAGGAGAACCTTCTCTTTTTCAGAGCATTGGAGGATAGAGAATATCTTTTCAATGGAGTTGATCCATTGTTCAGCAATCGTGGGATCAGATGATCCACTAAAAGTAGGAGACCTTTGTCTCCTGAAGCTTTCAATAGCGACTTGTTCTTTCTTAGGGGGGGTTGAACGTTCCTCTTGACCAGTGTTTCTATTCAAAAATTGAGTTAGCTGAGTGAGAAGCGTGACAATGTTCGCGATTCCCGCTCCCATTGGATTGGGCATCTCATAAGTACAATCATCACACTGATCTTCACAACGGTTGTTAGCCCGAGTTCTCCTATTACCGACCATTGTCTGGAATAAAAGGAAAGTTAGGGGTAACACATAAAGGGTAATCCAAAGACAAAAGTAGATGACTTATAAATAAACTTTAATCCCCTTAACTCATGAGTCTATAGGATTCAATCCAGGGTTTTCATGATCTTCCTTCTAACATATATTCACAGGGGCATTTTTCCCTTAATAAGGGTTCATACTAAGATTGTGAATTTATCAAAACATATCCCCCGAGAGTGTCGTAACCAAGAGTGCAGCAAGGCCCGTTGTCGTGCACCAGTTCTCGTTCGAGTCTAGCTCAAAGCGGTGTTTTTTGGTTTTTCCCCTAGGATACATCTGTGCCAGAGCCGCCTCTACCTGCTCGTATCCAGACATGGATGTATTTGTTTGATAAACCACTTACTTAGTATTTACCAGAACTTAGGGATGTTTTTATTATGCTTAGTCTTGTATCTAAGGCTTTACTAGGGTTTCCTAATCCCAAAAATAACTAAACCTTCCTCTGATACCAACTATGACAACCCTGCTTTTTATTAAAACTTAAACATGCTTTATTACATAAAACTTCACTTGATCCAACAAAGAAGATCGAGAGGTTTAGTGTCTTTGGGGCTTAGGATCATTACATAAAAACTTTAAACTTGAAATAAAACATCTTTATTGAAAACATCCTTTACATGACCACTACATTCCTTCGTACTTAGCATTGCATGGGATAACCTGAGGACATGCATAAGAAAAGGGTGAGCTATAAAGCCCAGTAAGGGAGTAAACAATGAATAACATGAGGAGTGAAATACATTGTAGGCAATAGGAATATCAATAGATCATAATAGAAACATGAACATAAAGGCATGATAAATCATGATAATCATAACAAGGAAATGTGGCAACAACACTTAACATTGAATTAGCATGAGCCAAGGCTCATTGCACATGGAGCATGAGTAAACCCTCGTTGCACTTGAAGCACGAGTAAACCCTCATTGCACTTGAATTAGCATGAGTAAACACTCATTTCACATGACGTATCATGATACTATACTTTACCCAATGCATTGGAGCGCTATAAAGGGCGCACCCTTCTTAAACATTTCATTTCATGCATATGTGTGCCACATGGATCATAAAACATGGATTCATAAAACATAATCATTTATCCCATGATAAAGGAATGTGGAATTCATACATGAAACTTTATAATCAATAGTAAATGTGCATAAAGGAGAATACCCATGATGGAGACATGGGCATGGTATTCACTACACAATGATATTGGCTTAGAAAATCGGTGTGATTTCGGCAGCGTAACGGCGTGACATAAGAATTCATAAAAAAGGTTGATGAGAGAGAAAGGGGTTACTCATCATATTTACATGTAATGGAAAGTAAGGAGATCATATATATACATGTCCCAAAAATTGAAATGGAATTTAGATTCAGGATACAAAAGTATTGCTTGAATGTAAAAGAAGAGAGAGAAGTTCCTTTCGGAATTTCGGCATAGTAACGGGTGTACATGGGAGGCATTTAATGAGAGATAAAGGGTTATCCCATAATTCAAACAATAAGAGGGAAGTATGGGGGAGGTGAGAAACCATACCCCAACATTCATAATTGAAACAAAAAGGGCAATACAAGTTAAAGCAAATTGACAAAAAATGAGAAAGGAAGAGAACCCCTTACATGGAAGTGTGATTCCAAAGGCTAGAGAGAGGCTTGTGAGAGGCTTCTTGGGAGCTTGGGGCACCTTTAGAGGATTCTAGAGAGAGTAGGGCAGAGGTTGGATGAACTTCAAGGGCTTTTAGTTAGGAGGAAGTGGGAGCTTGGGTGGGTTTATATAGGAAAGGTGAGAGAATTCTTTATTATTTTGGTTTGGGACCCCTTATATTAAAATAATCCAAACCACAAACCATCCCATGGTATTTTCACATGGTTTATGGAAAAGGAAAGAGGAAAACAATATTTTACAAGTCCAAGGTCCGAACGTATTAAAAAATTAGGGTTGCTTATGTGGAGGTGAGTCACACTCCCATGGAAATTAATTTAAAAAGGAAAAGTGTTGATAAGTCTTGAGGGCTCCATTAATGCTTTGAAAAGTAAGTCAAAAAAACCCAAAACCTCATTATTTTAATGATAAAACACATATTGGCCGAACATAAGGATTATGGTATTTTATCACATCACCATTGGGTCATTATGATGTCATAAAACACATTATATATTTAAATGGTATTTAATTTTTACCCAAAAATTTGACTGTCTCAGAAAATTATGAAAAATTCACCGTTGGATAATTTCGACGTCCTGATTCCAAAAATAATATTTATTTTATCAAAATTTTTTTCTAAATATGATAATTTTCACTTTTAAAATAAAAACCGACATTTATAAAGAATTCACGGGTTTTGACAGAAATGGATTTCAAACATTAATAAAAATTTTAATTGCATTCATAAAATTATAAGATCATTTATATTTAATAAAAATTAATTTCATATTAATAATAATATTTTATTAAAATATTATTTAATTCAAAAATCCTTTAATTTAATAAAATATAATTCTTAATTAAAATAATAATTAAAAACACTATTTGTACTTTAAAAACTAATTACCAGGTATCAAAAATGACTAGAAATTATATTCATTATTATATACAAAAATAATGTAAATGAACATGGTGCTACTTATTTGTTACATAACCCCTTAAAATAGCCGCATAAGACCTAAGGGTAAGGTGTGCGATGGTGACGGACTCTTGGGGTTGCTCGGATAACATCGCTCGAGTGGTAATCTCTATCAACTTCCATTTTTCCCGTAGACGATCACGTTCGAGCTTGACTTGATGAAGCTCAGCTTGGGCTTGGTCAAGGAAAAAGCCCAAAGACGCCACCTCTTTTCCGAGCTCCGACAAATGGGCTTCGTAAGGGGAAATTCTACTGGATGAGGCCATCTCTTCCTTTGTCTGAGTAGAAATGGTTTCGTTAAAGCCTTATATTTATACTACTTAGATGATCACTGTTCAACGGCTATAAAAGTAACGGTCAAAAATCATAACATAAAACTAAAGAAGTTGACATCTTATAAAAACATTTTTTTCATAAAGAAACATTTAACTGGATCAAGAGGGATTTTCCATTAATGAAACTTTGGGTCATTACACACCATCTGCGAGCGAGCCACCTTTGCTGCACCCACCATAGCCATGCCCCAATCGCAACACCCCTCCATATCCTCGTGGCCTGCCATGTACTATCGGCCTGGGTCAAGCCGGGTCTGTACGGCCGGTTCAGACCGGTCAGGAGCCCACTACAACCTATTTACATTCTTTTAGCCATAACTTTGGCACCAAACGTCTGTTTGAAAAACTGTCAGCAGTGTTGGAAATCATGGAGCGAGACATTACCTTTGAGTATACCCCACTAATGATTTTGATTATGTTGGTGTATGTTGAGGTTGGATCAAGCATGAATCCAACCAGACCCCTGTGACTAAAAGGCTAATAACTCACACACCGGGTGTCTGATTGACGCATTGTCTATTGCGTTGATACCCTTATGACATGGTGGTTCATTGAGATGATTTTTCATGGTTCTTCGTGGATGTTGGAGTATAGATAAGTTGATTATATGAGTGTATCCCCTCCATGATGAGTTTTCTTAGTGCATGAACCCTATAACTAGCTGTGACAACGTACTGCCAATGTACTACGATCCTGTGTGGGTCTGACGATGTACTAGAGATCCTGTGTTTGTTATCTCCTAGCGATCCTGTGTGGGTCAGCTACTATCTTAGTTATATTTTGTTGGTAAGATCCTATCCTAGAGATCCTTTGTGGATCAGCTCCTAGCAATCATGTGTGGGTCAGCTCCTTGTGATCCTATGTGGGTCAGATCCTATCCTAGTGATCCTGTGTGGGATGGATCTTAGCAATCCTATGTTGGTCAGCTCGTATCCAGTTGATCTAGTGTGGGTTAGCTCCTAGAAATCTTATGGGGTTCATCTCCTATCCTAGAAATCCAAGGAGGGTCATCTCCTAGCGATCTTGTGGGGGTCAGCTCCAATCCTTGCGATCCTCTGTGGGTCAGCACCTAGAGATCCTATATGGGTTAGCTTCATTATAGAGTAAGATGATTCAGTTTTTACATCAATTAATCTATACTTCTATTCATATGTTATACCTTTTGTGAGCTGAGTGAGAACCATTGTGATTCTATGTGATTGAGATGGATTACTTGATAACATAGGTATATGTATGGGAATAATCCTATGTAGGGTTATCTATTGTTTTCATACTTTGTGGTTTATCCATTGGTGGATTTGGGAGACCTTGAGGTTCTACTGGTCCCTACTAAGTATCGTTATACTCACCTCTACATGGGATATTTCCACACCTTGTTGTGTTGGATGTAGAAGAGATACAATGTTGACTGAGGCCAAGAGTACTAGGAATGGAGGGTTCCCGGAGGTGGACCATACGACTTGTCGGTACGTAGAGGAGACGAGTGGACGTGGAGTGCTGAGGAGGCTATCTGTACCTACCCGTTAGGTAGGATCCTTAGAGGACGACCCAGTAGCTTCCTTTAATCATTGATCATTTATATTGTATTTCAGTTTTACTTGTACCTTTAATGTCGGGCTTGTATTCCAGCACCTTTTACTTACTATACTCACTTTTTTACTATTCAGTTTACTTGAGTTCGTATCATGTAGTATGCTTGGTTTGGTGTGTTACAAGATTTAAATGAAATGCGTTTACAATTTTAGGGAATATGCATTTGGTGCTATTCACCATCCCCTGGCTAATAGAAGATAGGCTTGGGGTAGTCATGAAACGGGCCCTGAGGGAGGATTCGTGAAAAATTGGTATCAGATGAGTCGGTTATATAGCTGAACAAAGGAATCTAATCTTTCTTTTAATGGAAATATTGTTAAGTTTAGTGATTGTGGTTATCAGTTTAGGGAATCCAGTGTTGGTGCGGTGGCCAACGTATCCATACACCAGGACCCTAATATCATATTTCTGACTCAATCCACGAAAACACTAACTTCATGTGTGTTCCCAAGAGTTTTATTTTTGATCTATTGAGTCATCTCACCTGGAATAATTTATTGACCGTGACATGCCTATGTCTTTTCAGGATGCTTCCACACAGACAGCTAGCTATGGTTCTGAGAGTTGTATGCACTGATAGACCACCGAGTGACGAGGCCTCGGTGTAGGTCCCTTTTCTGGTAGAGGCACTAGCGGTACCATTACCTACTGTCCCACCAATTCCACCAGCCCCAGAAACAGAGGGTGCACACTAATTGAGCGCATTGCACGAGCTCCAGCGCAGATGCCACCCAGGTTCAGGGGAGAAGCAGACCCACAAGTAGCTGAGGATTGGATGGAGGCTATAGTGAGAGTATTTCGACTGGTAGGGAGACCAGATGACCTAATGGTGATCTTTACCACTAGCATTCTACACGAAGTAGCAAGAAGATATTGGAGAATGATTCTCCATGTTCATGACTAGGTGACACTTCTCTGGGAAGACTTCAAGAGATTGTTTCAGACAGAGTTTGTTCCGGCGACTCTTCACACAATGCACATACAAGAGATACTTCATCTAGAATAGGGAATCATGACTTTAGCTCAGTACTCATCGAGGTTCACAAACCTCTCATGCTAGTCCACTAATATGGTTCAAGACCCATTCTACAGTTCCCGAACCTTTGTGCGGGGACTTAGACTAAAGATCATGGCATCAATGATCATACTCAGCTTCCCGATGCCGGAAGCGGTGTGTGAGAGAGCCTAATAAGTGGATATTTTTATTACTCAGTAGCCATTAGCAGCAAGACCCACCACATGTCATCATGTATCTGAGTCTTCTACAATTGGCAGAAGAAAAATGTCGTAGAGGTCCAAGAGGACCATACATAAGTGTGGACTACCACTGGATTCATAGTCGGTTATGTGAGGCACTATAGGCAGAGCCGGTCATGCTAGGAGTGGCATTGTTATGAATGTGTTGGAAAGGGTCACATGGGTCATGAATTTCCAACCTGTCATATGTATGATCAAAAGATGGTCGATGGATCGCCCATGTAGAGATAAAGGTCCGACTGAGGAGGTCCATAGGGAGAAGGTGGACGTGGCAGAGGAGCTATCCATGTAGATGGTGGGGGACAACGATTCGAGGTGTTATTGCCAAAACTACCAGGAGGTCCACCCCAATCACATAGAACAGGTAGACAGGGGTGAGATCAGCTCTAGGTAGCTAAGGCCTATGACCAAAGTTCTCTGGAGATGATACAAGGTACAGTCTGCGTCTATTCCACAATAGATGCTATACTTATAGACATAGGTTCCAGTCATTATGTTATTTACACTACCAGTGATTGAAGCTCATAGATTTTTATGGAGCTGTTAGCACTATCCTTACGGCTAAAGAATCCTACTGGAGTAGATTCCACATTTACGCACTGGTGCCGAAAGTGCAAGCCTACATTAAGAGGCGAGAGCTTTGGCTGGGATCTCCTAGTAGCGAAGATAAGGAATATCAATGTCATCTTGGGTATGTACCGGTTATCAATAGTCTGTGCCCATATATATTGTACTAGGTGAAAAGTGAGGTGTGTCTGCACAGATGGGACTAAGGGTTTCCTTCACCGACGAGAAGGTAACCTTTGTAGCACTGGATGGACTAACCTGGAGGATAGTGAATCTGATCACTCATTAGTAGGCTAGCCTTACCCTTAGAGTTGTTTATGTGGAGATTAATAGTTATATTCTAGTTTTGGATAAGTACACGGATGTCTTCCCTGATGAGGTTATGGGACTACCTCTTTGTAGAGAGGTGGAATTTTACATTGACATGTACCTTGGTACTGCACCGATATCTACACAAACATATCGGATGGCTCCCGCGGAGCTTCGTGAGATGCGGGTATAGCTGGAGGACTTGTAAGGGAAGGGGTTAATCTGACCCAGTGTTTCTCCCCGAGCAGCCCCGATTGTGTTCTCCAAGAAGGAGGATGGGAGCTTGTGTCATTCGATCAACTATCGCCGCCTGAATCAGGTGACAATGAAGAATAAGTACCCACTCTCAAGGATTGATGACCTCTTTGATTAGCTGAAGGGAGCACGATGGTTTTCGAAAATAGACCTTAGATCAGGGTATCACCAACTCCGAGTACAAGATGAGGATGTGCAGAAAATGGATTTCAGATGTCGGTACAGACATTACGAGTTATTGGTTAAGCCATTTGGTGTAACAAATGCTCCAGAAGTGTTCATGGGACTCATGAACATGATCTTTCATCCATACCTTTATCTTCATGTAATATTATATATCGAAGAAATTATGATATACTCGACTACTAAGGAGGAGCATTCCTACCATTTTAAGGTATTACTAGACACACTCCGAGAGAACCATATTTATTATAAGCTCTCGAAATTCCAGTTCTAGATCTGAGAGGTTCACTTTCCGAGACATGTCATATCAAAATCTGGAGTATTAGTGGATCTAGTGATGATTGAGGCAATACTTTATTGGGATACATCCAGTAGCGTGATGGAGGTATGGAGTTTCCTAGGATTGGATCGATACAATCAGAGATTTGTGCCAGATTTATCTAGCGTTGCAGCACCACTTTTAGCATTGAAAAAGAAGGGGCAACCCTTTGTGTGGTCAGAGAAATGCTAGAAGAGCTTTCAGAAGCTGAGGTAGAGGATGACTAGTGCCACCATATTTAGGCTTCTAGAGGAGGGTGTAGGGTATGTAGTCTACTGCAACGCATCAGGGACTATACTCGAGTGTGTCCTGATGTAGGAGCGAGTAGTGATCAGATATGGTTCTCGACATGTGAGACAACATGAGGGGAACTATGCTACCCAAGATCTGGAGTTATCATCAGTGGTCTTTTCCTTGATGATGTGGTGACATTAAATGATGGGAGAGTTATTTACAATGTACTCTAATCACATGAGTCTCAGGTATATCTTCTTTAAGAAGGACCTGAACCTAAGACATCAATGTCAGCTTGAGTTCCTCCAATACTTTGACATCGAGATAGTCTATACTCCTGGGGAGGGGAATGTTGTAGTAGATGCACTCATCAGGAGATCTGGTATACAACTACTAGGTGAAGCAACATAGCAGCTGGCCACTTTGCAGATATCCTTTCTTGATAGAGATGGAGCAGTTTTTCTATAGTCTCTTACAATCTCTCCCTAACGTCATCAACAATTCAGGGAGGTGCAACATGGGGACAGTAACTACAAGGTTTAACTTGCTCAGATACCAATAGGTCAGGCACCTAATGGATTTTTTCATGGTGGAGAGCATGTCATCCTCTTCAGAGGAAGTACCATGGTACCAATGTCACTTTAGGAGGAAGTGTTGAGGGAGTTCCATACTTCCCCACTAGCGGTAAATCCAGGAGTGGAGAAGATGTACCAAGACCTTTGAAGACATCACTGGTTGTAGAGAATAATGAAAGGACTGTTAGATATTTTCTCACGATGCCTTACTTGTCAGCAAATGAAGGGGGAGAATCAGGTACCAAACAGCATGGTTCAACCTTTAGTGGTCCCAGAGTGGAAGTGGGATCAGATATCCATGGAATTTGTGATAGGTCATCCACATATATCTAGTGTACATGAATCGATTTGGGTGATCGTCGACCAACTAACCATGTTGGCCCACTTCCTACTGATCAGGGAGCAGGGTTCAATGGAGAGCATGAGACGCCTCTATATGCAAGAGATTTTGGGATTACATGGAGTACATTTGAATATTTACATCGATTGTGATGCACGTATTACTTCCTGACTATGGAAGGGGTTATGGGAGGCTTTCGGGACAACACTTAGTTTGATAAACACCTTTCATCCCTAGACAGAATCCCCGACTAAGTAGACCATTTCGACCCTTGAGGACATGCTACATTCATGTTTCCTCAACTTCGGTCGCAGTTGGTAGGATGACATGCCTTTGGTGGAGTTTTCATACAATAGTAGCTAACACTACATCATTAGGATGTGAGATTTTGAGGCCTTATACATGAGAACCTATAGATCACCTTTTTGCAGGACTGGCCTAGGGGAGTCAGCACTCGTGGGACCATAGATGCTACAGGCTACCACATAGAAGGTGCAGATCATCCAGGAGCAGATGAAGACTGCACAGAGCATGAAAAGGTGATACGTTGACTGGAGACAGATACCTATGGAGTTCGAGGATGGTGAACATGTCTTACTATGAGTCTTACCTCGAAGAGGTTTGAGGAGATTTGGCCGAGGTAGCAAGTTATCTCTAAGTTTCATTGGACCCTTCCAGGTCCTCAATAGAGTTGTCGAGGTGGATTACCTCTTATCTATTCCACCATTTTTGCACCGGGTGCATGATGTATTCCTCATATCCCAACTGAGGAAATACATGCAAGACATTTCCAACTTCTCCAACCATGGTGAGGTTGACATCGACGATGGGGTGACATTTTCGGAGGTACCTGTTGAGATTGATGATCAATAGGAGTCAGTCTTTTGTGGGTGGTCAATACCTCAGTTGTGAAATCATTGGCATCACAAGAAACCTCTAGGAGAGCACATGAGAGTGGGAGGCTCAGATGTGGGCTCACCACCCACATTTTATTTTTTTCTTATTATGAGTTGTGACTCACGGGGACTTCAAGCCCTAAGGAGGCGAGAATGTAAAGACCTGGAATGTACATTTAAATTTTTGAATATATATGGTATTTTTATGAGTCTGCAAAAATTGACGGCACATGATTCAGATGCCCGGAGTGCCCATAATTAATTTCTGATCTTTTGTTTACGTACATTCAGTAAATGTTCATGAAGTTTTTTCTAACCTTTGATATGTTGCTCAGAATTAAAATCCAATGGCACTGAAGAACTTGCAGTGACGGTATTCACTTAAAGAAACTTTCACCTCGATGGTAGTTGGTTGAGGGTGAATGTTTATTTTTGGGTTTATTTTTTTGAAGGAATAAAATAAATTAAAACTTGGGTAACATTATATATTATTTGTTTAATCCTCCAATATGGGGATGTTGTGAAGTGGGGACCACCAAACCAAAACCTCCCATGAGAGGTTGTGGTTGTGGGGACCACCTGAACCTAAAACAGCCCATGAGAGGTTATGGTGGTGGGGACCACCCGAGACATAAACCTCTCAACTCCCTCTTTAATGTGGAGGATCCTTTTGACGTCCTTTACATTAATTGTTCTAACACTAATACTATAATTATTACAACCTATGTAATTAATTAAATCCAATTTGTAATTGTTCCAACAATTAAAATTGGGGAAACAATTTTTATTTTGATATGGCTTTTCATTTGAGAGTATTCATTGGCAAAGGGGAGAAAGCTCTTCTAACAATGAATGCCAATGATGAACTTCTTCCCCAAAGAACTACTTACATGAAGAATGCTTCACTGATAAAGAATGCATACTCCAACTTCTTCATCAAGACACCCTTCAAGGAGGAATGTCTTTGACTACGTTGATCTGACTCATGAGCCCAAAATTTGAGGTGTGTGATGGACGAGATGATCGTGGACATCTTCAACTTCTTCCCTCCTCCTCAATGTCAAAAAATTATCAAGTAGGGTTTTATTTTCAAATGAATATTTTCCCCATATTTATTCCATGTTTTCTTTTCGGTTTGGGAATAAATCATTTCTTGTGGTTTTAAATCATGAAATTTTAATTCATGTTCTTGTTGAGCCATATGATACCACCCTAATGCGGAGGGTATGGGTCCAACAAACATGGAGCGACCTCTCCACAAATATTGTGATGATTTGTGGTGTTGATCGTGATGAAGGCGACGACCCACAAATGCCACCCTGCGACATCCACGCCCCATGTATGACCTGCTACCGAGTAGCTGGACCATCACCCCATGGCCTGTCCATCGCCCTGTGATTGAGCTGGTGCCCCGCGGACAAACCTCTTCCGCTGCTGTCCGTCGAGCCATCACTGCCATTTGTCGTGCCGTCGAAGACTTCTGCCAAGCCGCCGCCGCAACTAGAGCCGCCGTCGAGCCGAGCCATCACCATCCTGATCGAGCCGCTACCTGCGGCTTAGCTTCACCGCCTACACCCCAATGAGCCCCCCATTCTAAATGCAAACACTACACCACGCCATCCCAAACAGCCCATGTTGCAGCCCTCCATGCCACCCTCAAGGCACCCTCTAAGGATGAGCCACCCTCGCGGCACCCCTCCGCTACATCACGACCACCCGCGGCCCTCTGTGGCTCCTCACAGCATGCTAGGCCAGACCCAACAAGCTGGTCCTCCTAGAGGACCGGGCCGAACCAAGTCCAAGTTGGACTAGATCTGATCCCACTACAACCCATTTACATTTTTTTGGCCATAACATTGTCACCAGAACACTTTTTGACGAACCATCAACGATGATGGAAATCATGGAGAAAGATGGTCCCTTTGAGAAAATCCCCGATAATATTTGGATTAATTTAGGGTATAGTTAGGTTTGATCGAGCACGAATCCAACCGGTCCGCTGAGACTAAAAGGCTAATAACTCTCAGACCGGGCATCCGATTGACTCACCGTCTATTGCGTGGAGACCCATATGATGTGACAGTGCTTTGAGATACATCTTCATGGGACATTATGGCAGTTGGAGTATCAACCAGTGTCTTGTAGAGTTTATCCTATCAGATAAGAGCATGATTAATGTAACAACCCTATAGCTTGCTGTGACGACATACTGACATGTTACTAGGATCCTCGATGGGATTAACTATGTACTAGTAATGTTGTGTGGGTCAGCTCTTATTGATCTTATGTGGGTCATCTCCTATCCTAGTGATCCTGTGTGGGTCAAATCTTAGAGATCCTATGTGGTTCAGCTCCTAGCGATCCTATGTGGGTCAGGTCCTATCCTAAAGATCGTGTGTGGGTCAGCTCCAATCCTTGGGATCATGCGTGGGTCTTCTCTTAGCAATCCTGTGTGGGACAGATTCTATCCTAGAGATCCTGTGAGGGTCGAGTCCCATCGATCTTGTGTCTGTCAGCTCCTATCCTTGCAATCCTATGTGGGTCAACTCCTAGAGATCCCTTATGAGTCCGCTTCTTTACAGAGTAAGATGATTCAGTTGTTACATATAATATTCTCTATTGTTGTACGTAAGTTAAACCTATTTTGAGATGTGTCAGAACCTCTGTGTTTCTCCCTGATTGAGATGGATTACTTGATAACATAGGTATATGTATGTTCATATACCTACGTGGGGTTATCTATTGTTTTCATACATTATGGTTTATCCCTGTGTGGATTTTGTGAGACCATGAGTGTCTCGAGATCCCTACTAAGTATCATTATAGTCACCCATGCATGGGATTTGCCCGCACCTTGTTATGTTGGATGCAGATGATGGATATCACTGACAAAGGTTAAGAGTACTAGGACTGGATGGTGCCCATAAGTGGTCGATATGGTGTGTTGGTACACTGAGGGGACGGATGGACATGGAGTGTTGATGAGACTATATGTACCTACCCTTCAGGTAGGAACCTCGTAGGATGACCCAGTAGCATCCTTTACACTTTCTTCAGTTGTATGGTATATCAGTTATACTTTTAACATTACTGTTGGGATTGTATTCCGACCCCTTTTACTTACCATACTCACTTTTTTAAATATTCAGTTTTAGGGAATACGCCTTTGGTGCTGGTCCCCAGACCCTAGCTTATGGAAGGTGGGCTTGGGTTAGTCATGTCACGTAACGCGGGGTACGAGTCATGAAATTTTATTATTAGACATTATAAATAGTAACTTTTGTAAATATTTTATATACCATGATTAAATGGTAAATCTACTAAATAAATATAAAAATTAATATTATTTTAATATTTATTTATATTAACACATGTCCTAATCCTATCGGATGATTCATTTCCAACCATGGGCATCATTGAATCAATTTTGGGTCCCCATGGTGCCAATTTAGAGTGATGATGACATTTTATATAAAATAATTGTTTGTAATTAGAAAAAATAACACAATCATATATATTTTAGTAAAAAATTGTATATGGGGTTACATATGTGATATGTTTGACTATAATTATTCATTTTTAATCTAAAATTATTTCCCACATCATGGTATATTATTTATAATTCTGATACATTATATAAATAAACATAATTATGTCACAATGGTGATGTAGTAATTGCTTCGTTAATAAAATATTCAAATAAATGATATTATAATTATTAAAATAAATATATTTTGAAAATTTTTATGCCATAATCTAAATTTAGGGATAATAATGACTTGTTATGTTTGAAATAAATGATCTTTGTTTGAATGAATCATATTTTTATTTATTTTTTTAAATGTGTAGATATGAATAATTTAGAAATTGACAAAAATGTGTTTTTAAAACAATTAATATTATATGAAATGATAAAATAATCCAAAAAATATAATATTAGTCCAAATGAAATAAATAATGTTAAAAATGTCATAAATGATCCATTTTGGTTCTCTTGGAATTTTTTAGTTAATACATTAACCATATCGTATGAATATATAAGAGGACATGGTAAAAGATAAATAAGTTAACAAAGTGTTTAATAAAAAAATATAAGGATTAAAAAATATACAGAACATGTCCAATTCACATTGGATGATTTCATTTATACATATATTCCCCTTATATATTATTTTAATAAACATTGGTCCTTTTCATACTAAAAAGTAATTTATAATAAAATAATACTTTCAAATGTTCCTAATGATCACCTCCCCCCTCTTATAAAATTCAACAATCTCTAACCCATTACACACACCAATAATGCCCCATGTATCATCCATGATATGCTCCATGAAGATCCCAACATCCCTATCTTCCTCAAAGAATCCTTCCCTAAGGAAAATGGAAATTCAAGAGTTCCCTTTGGATCAAATCAGAAGAAGTTATCATAATTAAATGTAACATCCTCCCTCAAGTTATTTTCTTTTATATCCCTTATCCAACCCCCTAAAATCAATTATTCCATTATTTTATAACAAAAACCACATATTAAATATACTATGATATTTTTATGAGTAGGATTCGAACAAAACATCTACACAACTCAATCTAATGTATACAAACATATTGTTATTATGGATGACGAAATACAACCTCACGAAACAATGACTGTTCAATTATCTCCTACCACTTCTCATGATGAACATTATAATGGAACATTGTTTATATGCGATATATATTATATTTATATTGTTTGTATTCCTCTATATTTTTAATTTATAGAATACCATTAGGGTTTCCATAATGGGTACGTACTATAATTTCATTTGAAAAAATATTGAAAACCACCCCCTCAATGTTATATGACATGTTCATTCTATATGAGGAAATGTACTGTAGATGGATTTAATGAAAATATATATGATATTATACAGAAATTATAATAATCCTATGTATCATTAATATCTAATTCAACTACATATGAAATAGAAATGAATGTTGCGTTTATGCTCACGTACGACTTACCCTCTCTATGAATGGTGCATTTCATTTCTTATCTCCAAATGCTATGTACTATTATATATATATAATGGATATAAATGATAAATATTATATCAAAATCATGAATATAGTTCTGGATATAATGAAATTTTGACCACATGGACAATTTTTAATTTTAAAAAGTTCATTTTTTTACTCTAGTACCAAAATCGAAAAAATGACCATTATTAACAGTAATTATTAAATAATTTATTAAAGTGGTAATACGTGATATAAAATGAATAATAAAATAAAAATTTTCTTAATAATTTTGAAATTAATATTAGTTTATTATTCATGAGATTAACGAATGAATGAGTCATGTCGAAAATGATGTAATGGGTTTTCATCTAACTTTTTATTCCTATGAGACTCATGTTATATTTTCCACTATTTCTTTTTCTGTGGTGTATTTACTCCACATTATTGTGTTAATAGTGTAATAAAATTCAATTTATGGTTACTTAAATCTTCATTGTATGATTCTTATTTCATGTGGTGTCTGTTTCAAATGTTTCCAAATCGGTTAGGGAACCTTTCACACTCCTCTTCTAATCAAATATTTCATTTATGTTTTCTATTTTAAATTTATATTTTTTTATGTTGGGATATATACATATATATAATTATTTTTTTGAATCTTATTAACATTTTATGAGAAAACATTTTTTCTCTCATCAACACATTATCTGAATTTTAACGCGATGATGTTAGACAATTGAATTTGTGTAAGAGAACTTGTAAACCCAAATTCAATTCCTTGGGGTAAAAATCTAATTCATGATTATGTCATGATATAAATATGTGTGAATAGAATATGAGTTTCTTAAACATAATATCCACTTATATTGTGTTTATTTTTTTAACACAATTATGGTATTGATGTTTCATTAATCAAGGGATATGATCTTTACAAGGGAATTTGTCCTTGTTTACATTCCATTGAGTATTTTTTTGTTGATATACACCAATTCACTTTTATAAGGTGTATATACTTCCCTTTGACATATTATATCATGAATATCCTTATTCTAGTGATATAATATGCTTTCATTAATGTTATTCTTCAATTATTTGTATTCAATCATCTCTCTTTTGGTTAGGATCTCTTTAACAAAAATATTATTTCAAATATTTTAAATATTTTTTTATTAATCATTCTCATTAATTTCCATGTTTTTAAAATGATTTTAATAATTTATTTATATATAAATTATTTTTTCAAATGTTATTTCATTAAATATTTTCAAATTGGTATGGGACACTTTGATTAAAAAATATTATCTTTAAATGTTTTAAATGTGTATTTTAAATTGGATTGATTATGTCAATATAAAAAACTGATATATTTTGATTATAATATGGAAATTGTATCTATATTTTATGATTGTTTTATGTGTGATGATTATGTTATTGTTCTTGGAAATTTTATATGTATACAGGTGGTTCTGTGATAAACCTATGGTGGGTGAGCCTAAGATACCACTCTGATGCATTGGGTAACATGACAGAGGTAAACATTAATGTTTCTACTCTAAATTTTAGGGGATATAATCTAATGAGTATTCCATATGTAACTCCCTACATAGATGTGAATGATAAAACATAAGTATGTCATGAATGCCACAAGTTACCTTTGTGATTTATTATTTCTATGTGTTATTCATAAATCTTATGATTTAATGAGGTATCTTATAGAGATTATGTTCTATATGTAATCATGGACAAATTATTTCATTCATTATTTTATAACCCTTACTAATATTTCTATGTTCATACCATTTTTTTAAATGTATTTCATAGGATATAAGGCATGGTAAAAGAAATGGAGAATTCAAGAAGATTTATATGAAGAAAAGAATTATTGTTTTCTTTTAAGAGTTTTTAATTTATAATAAAAAATGGATATTGAGTAGAAGTGTCTACATTGTTATATTTTTTATGTAATGTAATAATTATGGCCTAATTCTCTATAAATCTAGACCTAAAATATCCTCAATGTTATTAATTAACTTAATTCAAGATATTTAAATGCATAAGGTTGTGGCATTAGAGTGAAGTTTTAAGAGAAATCAAAATTTAGAAGAATTTTAAGGATGTATTCAATAATGATGATTAATCATGTTTGAATTTTTATTTCATGTACCTAATTTCTAAAATGAACATGGACTCATGGTATTATGAGATTAATTACATCTTATTTTAGGTAATAAGTTATGAAATAAACTGTATTAATGATTCTAGTTGTAATATCTTTTAATTATCACCATTAGTATAAAAATAGAAAAATATAAGATGAACCATTTAATGATAAAGCATATTGTGAGATAAAATTAAAACCAATTAAATGATAAGTGAGAACTAAATATTTTTGGTAAGGATATATATATATATGAATGATATATGAAAATTGGAAATATGGTCATTGGAAATGTTTTCTTTGAAAACATAATAATTTAAAATATGGTGATTGCATATATGGTCATTGGATATATATATGTTTGGTATACCAAGGTCATTTACTATTATTTAGTAAATTTAAAATATCAAAACATAGAATTAAAATAAAATTCATATTAAAATTTAATAAATATATATTATTTTATTATTTTTAAATATTAATATTCGTATTATAAAAATATGTGATGATATATAATAATTAAAATTTATTAGTTAATTTCAATGGATTATTAAAAATAAACATTATATAATACATAAATATTTTTAAAGATATTTTCTAAAGCATATTAATTATAAAATTATATTTTTCATTTCAAATTTTTTTTTCATGAATTTAATATATTTCCAAAATATATTAAATTTAACACTCCCAAAAATATTATTATATAAGAAATAAAATACTAAAATAACTTATATTATAAATTGATATGAAATTAGAATAATAACAAAATTTGTTTACAAATAGTTTTTTTATCAAATGTATTTTACCCTTTTATTTTACATTTTTTGTGTAATCCGGAATATTTAACCATTATAATTTTAAATAGATAAAATTGAAATCAAATTATTTTAATTATAAAGTCAAAAATATTGTTGGCTGATATTTTTGGATTTTTCTGAAACATTTTATTTTAGGTGAATAGTGCAATATAATATTTTTACTTATAATATGAATTTTATATAAATATAAGTATATAAGTATGACATATATATTTAAGAAATCATTTAATTGAAATGTATTTATTTTATTATTTCATTATATTTGTGAAAATATTTATTATTGTTTTATAAATCCATGATTAATATTTCATATCATCATTTATATTTTATAAAATGGTTACATACATTAAAAAATTATTGTATTAATATTTATTTTAGAACAATTTTAAATTTGATTAAAAAATGCATTTGAAATTTTTATTCAACATGACCAAATTATCTAATAAATAAAAATAAATTTTGAGGTAAAAATATTACATTAACATAGGTACAAACTAATTAATGTGGTAGAAGATAAAATGAGAAAAGTGTTAATCCATTTATGTAATGAGATTCAAAATTTAAAATACATATTTAAAAAAACTGGTTTTGATTTATCATCATTATATATTCCATAACACAATATCTGAAATATTTGGGAGCCACAATTCATGGAATTGACTTCGCATTATTCAAATGTTTTGGTTTTTTACCAAAATACGTCAATATTTCATTTAAAAAATAGGCCCTCCTCTCAAAACACCAACTAATATCACACACCCATATATTGACCAAAATTTTTTCCAAACATAACTGAGACATTCCTTGACACGTTAATTAGTTTCCAATCATCTCAAAAGTCCATTTATCTAAGATTCAACCCCCTTCACAATGGATATTATTCATGACGTGAGGTGTTAATTTGGGAGAATTGTATTTTGTTTCTATTCATTTTTTAGACAATAATAAAATTTATGATTTCATTAATAATATTTAAATGATAACATAATATACCCAACTATTGCTATATTTTATCACATTTATTCTACAATAAATAATAACCATTCACTTTTCCTTTATGAAAAACGAATCTGCTATACATGGGTGTCTGAAGACTACCACCTTCATGAATAAGGAAATCAATTTTCCATCACCTCCTTAACATGATGGGAGAGATTTTTTATTTAAAATATAAATAAAATAAATTATTAATCATTAATACGAACCCATATATCTTATTTATCGAATTCATTGATAATATAATTCATTATCCATGCATAAGTGAAAACTACCACTTCCATGGTTAAATGCACTATGTTATTCAATAACACAATTCATTTATAGATACCTGAATGGGATAATAGTGTGAATAATATTATTATGGTATATACATGTCAATTTAATTCAATCTAAATAACCTCTAAAATTTATGTGACCTAAATTTTTGTAATTAATTTAATCATCCAAAATATTATATGTAAGCAGGAAAAAATTATTCCTAATGCATAAGTATTTGGTATACAAAACATTTCCCATTAAATAAGTGATATAATGATGTAACAAATTAATAAAAACAAAATGATATCATCAATATAATAGAATAAATGTTTTTCAACTAAATCACCTCATATTTATTTGTTAATAATGCCATGTTCACCTTTGGGTATGCATGACCACATACTGTAAAAATGTTACTAAATTAAGTAGTTGATGACTATAAAATCATAATTAATTGTGTAATATTATATAATTTTATAAATAAATTGTTTTCCTAGTTCTATATGAATTTTACAATAATTTAATTCATGAACTATAAAATGAACCTTTTGTGGTATATGAATTAAAAAAATATGTTTTTTTATTTTTTCAATAAGTAAAATATTAAATAACACATAAAAGGAAATGTAAAAACCATAAACCATTATAAATAATCTATTATATTGAAATTAATTATTTGGGAAAAATGATATTTGGATAAATAACAATTGTATATAGTACTATAATAAAACAAATATAAACCATAAGAACCTAATGTGGGGGAAATGTTAAAAAGTAACTAATATATATATATATATATAGATATATATGAAAAGATTACCAATAAAGAGTATAAATTGTTACATTTTTTAATACATTTATTTTTTATATATTTAGTAAATATAATTTAATTATTCAGGATACTTGGTGGAAGTGAAAATTGAATACGGACCATGTAAGGGCTCTTCTCTCAAATTCTATCTCTTTTATGTGTTTTTAATTTAAATGAACATTAAGTTGTAGGGTATTTTTGTATCCCAGTTCCCTTTCATGAAGTCATAACACATATTCTTGAACATGTTTCAAATATGATTGATAAATTTTTCCTTATTATTATAATATGTTGTATTTTCACTTTTTCCTCTATGTATTTAATTTCTTTTTGACATAAACCCATTTTCCATAGATTTTTTCTTTAGGAACAATGTTTTTTATAAGTTTCATTGGATACTGAAATCACATTACTTGTGTTATAGGGATTTTTTAAAACTTAATAAATCATTATTATATTAATTAAAGGATTATAAATTTTATTTTAAGTAATATGTTATCATTATTGGTATTATGTATCATTTTATTAAAAATTTGAACATGATTATTATCTCACATATATGTATAAGAATGACCCACCATATATTAATTTTCCCGGATTCAATTCTGTGTTTTCAATCGCAACAAATTTTATCTATTATTATATTAAAATATAAGTGTATTTAAATTTAGTTCATCTCTATGTTTTACTTCTCCAACACTAAAATATAATATTTATTATATCAATTTTCAATGTGGGGTTTGAACATTGGTTTCTATGAATGTAAAAACAACCCAATCCATTGAAAATAGAATGTTATAACATTGATATCTATTTTCCATATTATCCAAGGGGATATATTTTAGGAGGGTATATTTTTTATAAGAATAGAATATAATATATTTGTTTACATTTTCATTTTACGGGATGGAATTTTGTATCGAATGATCACATTAATAAAATATTTTAATTCATAACTTTTTAAATATTACATGAAATCCATTCTAATTGATGGGTATTAATATGTTGTTCAATATAAGTTTGTATGGAACACATTTATGAATAATCTATATATTATGGATGAGTTATGGTAACATTAATATAATAATACTAATAATTATAACTCATGATACATCAGTAATATGAGTAGTGATGCTCGATAAAAAATGTGAAACTAGTTGTGATCCCTATTCCACTATGGCAATCATCTTGGGATTTTTAATCTGTTAAGGTAAATATATTAGGTTTCCTAATCCATGAAAATGATTTAATATTCAATTATATGTAATGTATCAGATATTTCATAGTAGTATTTTTATATATTAAATAAATTGTTTTCGATGGTAGGCAATGAGACATTATGTTATATCAATGCCTGGTGTGCCCAAAATTGATATCTAAAAAATATTAAAATATTTAATTACATGAGGGTGATGTTTTGATGAAAAAGTAGACTAAATATTAAATGGGTTTCTAGATCAAGAATCTGAGGGCACCGTAGAACACAGAATGGCAGTTTTACCTTTGGCGCAACCTAACAATAGTCGATGCAGGTGGTTAGTGAAAAATTTATTCTAGGAATATAATGAATACAATAATTTAATAAAATTATTTTAATATATTTTGATGATTCAGAAAATTGTTTGACCTTAAATTTATCCGTATGTCAGAATTATTTGTTTTCCTATATAATCCTAGAACATCTTGAGAATTGTTGGGGAGAGAGAGTTCTAGGAATCCTTTATGATGAAAGTTAATACATTAAAAATCAACAATCAATGAACATAAATATTGAAAAATATCAGTAAAAAATTCAACACATCTTTGTTTGTTATCAACGATTAATCCAAATCAAGGTACATCATGTGATTCAATTGGTTTATTCCTTATTATTTATTTCTACGATTAACATGAATCAATATACCAATGGATTGACTCGTGGATAATTCTTATTGTGATATGGGATTAATTATATGGGATTTATTTAATCTAGATTTCATAATCTAATCCCATGTTTTTGATCATTGTCCAAGAATAATTCAAAAATGCTGATAAACCTTTTTCTTTTTTCCTTTTTTCCCACTGTTCATTTCCTTCTTCATCATTGAGACCTCATAGGCTTGGCTCTCCATTTTCGGGTGGTTCTGAACTCGACATAACATCGGATTTGAGTCAAATAGACAACTAAGGATTTAATAGTGTTGATCGAGACATAAGGATCTCTGTTCTATGATCGTTTCAATTTATTGGGAATTGAAGGAGATGTGGGTTTTCATGGAAGGATCCATTATTCATTAGTATCAACATAAGTTGTGGGGTGTATTGGATTTGTTGAGGCCACGAGATAAAACTGAGAATGGAGGTGGTGGACGCAATAGAAATGGTGGAGCTGGCGGTTTTGACAATGCCAATGGAGGTGGATGTGGGATGTGAGGTAGGCCAGCTAGGCGTGCAACATACAAGCAGGTCCATGTGGGTAGTTTTTCCTGATCAGGTCGCTGAGTTGAGTTGGATGTTAAGAAAATTGGTCAGACCTAGTTGGATTAGAGTAAATTTCTGTAGAGCCTAGTTGTGGTCAGCCGTGGAGTCACGGTAGCTCTATCAGTCTAGCGGTACCGTCTATGCCACCAGTCCACTGGATGTCTACCACATCGGTTGACCATAGTAACCGGTTAACAATGTAGGTGGAATTACCATGAAGTTTTGTCAATGGGAGTCTGGTTTGAGTGGTATGTGGACCGACAATGGAGGTTAGTCCTTGATCCCCAGCCAGTTTGCATATAACCTCTCAGGAAGCGGGTTCAAATGGTCAAAACACCTAAACGAAGTATCCCAACGACATGTTGTCAGTGGCTGTATGACACTGATTTTAAGAATGTTGACTAAAGGAAATTTTTGTAATGTGTTTTTGGATTCTGGGCTCTTAAATATACATTATTGGACTATAATTATATATGTGTGTTCCCTTGATCCTTTCTTCGGTGGTACAACATTTCATTACAATGACATCATTTGATTTTAATTCCCTCTAGAGGTTCAGTCTTATATAGATTTTTGGTTTCCTTTTATGATAATAGAGTTTGATCCTCTATAATGAATATTGTATTCTAAGGAATCATTGTGAACATTGTGATCATGATGTTGATCCTACCTCCACAGGGCCATATTAGTAGGGTTTGTGGAGTAATTAGTGAATGATCCCAAACCTAAGAGTTGAAATCAGATTTGGTTCATGGAGTCCCCTAAATGGTTCTAGGATTGAACCCCTCTACGTGTATCGTAGTCTTCCCAAACATGTTTTTTCTATTTGGGTAGGGCCCAAATAAGCTATACCTCTTCCTTGAGTGTCTCCAAGGATTACAATCCTTGAAAAGTGAGTTCACATTGAACAAGCATGCTTTGAGTCGAATCACATGGGTGTATGTTTTTAATGACCTCTTAAAAGTGGGTTTTATCACTTGAGTATATATTGTTTTCATATTCTTGTAACTATTATCCATTTTTACATATTTTATTCAGATGAATATATTTATTTCTTTGTGTTATGATTTTTCAGGGTGTCCCACTTAGTATTTTCATACTCACCCATGCACTATCTTTTCTTCCATGTGTCGTGTCATGTGCAGATGCGGACCATTTTGATGGAGTCCTATGAGGACATGGAGCAGGAAGACCATATATAGATCTAGGTAGACAAAGGTGATTACCAGGTGCATACCTTTGATGTAGTCCTATTCATTGTAGCAGGTTGGACACTTTACTTTTCCATTTGGGCATATCTAAAAATTCTTTGTGGAATGCATGTATTTGGAAATATTTAATTTTTCATTACATCATATTTTCTCTGGTTAGGGGATCACTGTTTTATTCATTCATCCAATTAGTAGTTTTAGATTTCAGAATTTTGAGGATTGAATATTTGTTGATTTTTACATGTACTTTACCATAATGTCTCTAATTTAGTGGAAGTTCTTACTTGGTGATAGTCACCAGCCCCTAGCCAATCAAAGGCGGTATTTGGGTAGTAATAGTCATGGGCCCCACTAGGATGGGATGTGATAGAGTGGTATATGAGCTTTTCAGTTTTAATTTAGTGCTAGATGTCTATGAGGTCGGTTGGGTAAATATTTTCTTGTGTTTCAAATTTGGAATTTAGGCCAGGGAACCATGTTTTGGTGCAGTAGTAAATGTATCCATACACCAAGAATCTTATTAACTTATTTTAGACTATGTACATCAAAATAAAAGTTACATTGGAAATAAATTGTACCTGAATCACAAATTAATGGCAGTGCCTTCCATTTCCATCAATATTCAGCTTCATAAATATAATCTTTTGACTATGGTACATCATTTTTTATTAAAGGATTCCTCTATGTAGATAGTGAAATATGATTTCTCCATGTGATCATGATCAGGATCCACCTTGTGAAGAGGCACCGATACATGGGCATGTAGTTGAAAGGGAACCTTCTGGTTGTTTACCAGCAATACCACCACCCGTAGAAAAACAACTACTACCTGCAGATCCAATTGAGGATGCAGACAGTGTATGTGCATTGAAAAAGTTTTAGAGTCATAGTCCCCCCAGGTTTTTGGGTGAGTTTAAATCCATGATGGTATAAGATTTCCTAGATAAATTCATCCATGTTTTCATCCTTGCGAGGACACATACCAACCAAATGAAAATCCTTTCTGCGAGCATTCATTAGGGATCTACAAGGAAATATTACATCAAGGTAAATTTCTCCCACAAATAGATATATCTCTATAGGATATAATTAAATCATATCTTTAGAGAGAAATCAAATATGGAAAAATTGTGATTGATATGCATACATAAGCGTCAACTAATGTAGCAGGCTAGAATAACTATGACAGATTATTTGACAATGTTTATTGATTATTCGAACTACTCCATAGTCATGGTATGTGACATGTTATTTAGGGATCATTCCATTGAGCAGGGAATACACTGGGATATCAGGGCATCAATTGTCTCCCTTAACATATCTATTTATTCGTGGGTACTTGAGAGATCCTTATTAGTTGAATGATTTTGGTAGAGAGGACAAATGTATTTGGAGCTAGCATTTGGTACCCTGATAGAAAAGACCTTGGAAGTAGGTGGTTGATTAAAATCCCTGAAATCCATGTTGGTTAGGTGATTTAAGAGGTGATCCATGGAATCATGTTCAGTAGTTCATAGCTCCCTGTGTTATATGAAAAATCCTTACAATAGTCTATTCTTATCATGTGATACTTACGGAAATCTAGAATAATATTTCCCAACCTATCATACAACATATCTAGATATGGTCAAGGGAACACCTAGATAGATATAGTGATAGGAATAGGGTGTCCATAGGGTGAAAAACATGGAATAGGGTAAACAAAGGAAGAATGAGGTGGTCGACAGTTTATCCTATTACCACCACCACCCATAGGTTGTTCAAGCCAAGCATGGAGGGGGGGGGGGGTTGTGGATAGTGTCAAAGATAGTTATAGGCTATGGAGTCTTATGCCTAGAGGCCCTAGAGATGATATGAGGTTTGATATGGGAATTTTCTACCTTAGAAATAATATTGATAGACATATATTATAGTTATTAATTTCATTCCATGAATCTTGTTTGAGAATCAATGATTAATGTTTAACTGATGACTCAACCATTACGCTTAAGGAGTACAATTGGAGGAGACACATGGATCACAAAATTTTTTTGGATGTGTGATCTGACTCTTAGATGGGAGTATTTTGGTTAGTATCTCTTGTTATTGACGTGGAGGTATTATAATTCCATTCATTTTTTTTAATGTTAATCCATACTTCATGTACTAATTGAATGTTTTAGGCCATGAGTGGGGAGTATCCATAGTGATGGGACAAATTTTTTCCTTTCTAAATGACATGGTAATATTAGCTTGATAGGGTGGACCCACACACAGTAAGGTGTAGCTGATTTCAAGTCAGTTGTCTGGAATCATCCTTGATGTAGTTGATGATATAATTCCTCAGTTTAATGCAGTAGCAGTGCAGTATGAGGGCCTCTTTCCCAAATTTGTCCCATGTTTACCAACCTACTAGGAAATAGACTTCAAAATTGTTCTACACCATTAGAAAATCCAATATCTACCCTTTTATATCAGATGTATCCTATAGAGATTCGTGAGATAATGTTACAGTTGGAAATTTTTTTGAATAATGTCCTGATGAGATATATTATTTCAACGTAGGTAGCTCCGGTTTTATTTTCTAAAATGAAAGACTGGCATGTGCGGATATTAATTGATTACTTACACATAAATAGGTGACCATGAATAATAATTGGCAATTACTGTGAATTGAAAACCTCTTTGAACAGTTGAATAGAGTGTTATGGTCCTCAATGATTGAACTTAGATCATTCTATTACAAGCTATTATTACTATTTGAGGAAATACTGAATATGACCTTACGATGTCATTAATGTCAGAATGAGTACTTGGTGATTCCATCTAGTGTGATGAACTCCCAAGTAGTGTTCATGGGACTCATTAGAGGTTTCATTCAACCTTCTTTATATTGGTTCATGGTAGTCTTCATTGACATCATCTAATTGTATTCAACATCTCAGAAGGATGACATGGGACACTTGAATATGGTACTCAAAACACATTGAGAGAACCCTCATTTAATGATGCTCTTGAACTTAAAATTCTGGATTTATGAGATCCATTTTCTATGACATGTCATCTCATATCATAGAGTAGTAGTTAATATTGAGTAGGTTCTAGAATATCCTTCTTTGGATTCACCCAAATGTGTTACTGATGTATTGTGTTAACATAGATTAGAATGGTACTATCAATAAATTGTACACAAATTAACCAAAGTGGTTTCAAACATGGACGATTTTACAATAATGGGGATGCCTTTTGTGTCGATAGAAAAGTTCCACTGTTGCTTCAAGTGGTTGAGGTAGTGGTTGATGAATTCTCACATCATGTTGTTATTGAAGGAAGGGGATGAGGACGTGGTGTTCAGTGATACATCAGGTACTGGACATTGTTTTTTCTTGATAAATGGGAAAGTGGATATTTCATATGGTACATTCTAGTTGAGAACAAATGATCATAACTAGATGACCAATGAATATGAGTTAGCAGTAGTTGTCGTTGCATTTCATATGTCATGAAACTACCTGATGGGAGAGCGGGCTAACATCTACAATGATAAGAATAGTATCAAGTATAATATTTATCATAAATATAATAAAATGAGAAAGAGGTATTGGATGTATTCCTCTTGGACTATGACATTGATAATTTCTATATTCTGAGGAAGGGGAATGTGGTTTTAGATGCTCTAGGTAAGGGATCCACATCATAGTTTCCAAATGAATCATCATTGAATTTGGCCGCATTATAGACATCCTTCATGGATGAAGATGAAAAAATTACCTACAATCAATGTTTTTCACCCCTCTACTCTTACAACGAGTCATGTAGGCATAGATTTGGGAAACTTTTGCAACACACTACGTGCTTAGATGTCCAAATAGAATGCCTCAGTTGTATATTCAAATGGTGGAGATAACATCTCTATGTTTTGTGGTTCCATGATGGTACCAGGTACGTTAAGGGAGGGGGCATCGATGAAGCTTCGTACATCAAGTTTGGTGTTATATCTAGGTGTGGGAAAATGTACAAGGACCTATGATGCTGGTTTTTTTTGGCCAAGGATGATGAAAGGAGTTAAAATATATTTTTTTCTCAATGCCTTTCTTGCGAGTAAGTAGATTTTATAGACCATGTTTCAGTAGGATTAGGTCAAACCGATGAGGTGTTACGATTAATGTTTTATGCGATATCGATGGACTACATAATTGGATAACCACATACGTCTATGGAAAAGATACCCTTTGGGTATTCATTGACCAAACCACCATGTCAGTCCACTTCCTAACAATCTGGGAGAAAAGTTTAGTATAGAGATTGTGATGCCTCTACAATAAGTAGATAGTTTGAATACATGGAGTTCTATTGTCTATTATTTTTTTTCATGATTCTGTCATTACACCCTAGTTGTGGAAGGGATTACAATATTAATTTTTTACCCAACTATGAATTATTACAATGTTTCAATCATAGTTGGATGACCAGACTGAGTGCACCATTCGGGTTTCTAGAGGATACGTAATGGGATTTTATGTAAGACATATGAAATTTTTGGGAGGATCACAAACTACAGGTGTAGTTTTCAGGAAATAATATCTAAAATTCTACCACATGTATGGTACAATTCAAGGATATGTATGGGTGATAGTTTAGGCCACCACATTGTCAGACTAACCATGAGGAGTTAAAACTCATGGTTCCAGAGTTGGTGCACACTACTATAGAGAAGGTGAAGATTATCTAGGATTGGATAAAAATATCACAATGTCATAAAATGACTTATGTAGACACGAGACAGAGGCATTTAGTGTTTGATAAAAGAGACCATGTGTTCCATCAGGTTTCACCTCATTGGGGATTATATTTATTTGGTTATAGAAGGAATAAATCTTCGAGGTTCAATGTCCCATTCCAGATACATTCTAGAGATGGTTATGTGGCATACCACATAGATCAGCTACTATATTTAGACTGGGTACATGACAATTTTCACATGACACAGCTATGGAGATATGTGCATGACCCATCGCGCATTATCAACTATGGAAATAATTACACCAAGGATACAGAAAACATAACTAAGTAATCAATTTTGATTGAGGATCAATATAAAGAGGATCCTTTGGGATCAATAGATTCTTTTTGTTCATATTCAATGTAAGTTCATGAATCATAAGGAGTGAACATGGTAGTACAAGGCCCAAATTAATGCTCAGTAGGCCTATCTATTTTTATATCCCTTTATATAGGATTTTTAGGGATGTAAATCCCCAAGGTGGGGAGACTGTAACATCTCAAATCATTTACATTTACATTTTTAGATTATATATGGATTATTTTCAGTACCATGGGTTGAGAGGGATTTCAAATTTGAGGCATTCTATTACCTACAATATTGTTTGAAAAATATTAAATATTTAATAAAAAATTCACATAAATTTCAGGAAAAATTTCAATAACTCTTAAACATATGCTCATATCTGGAATCTGAGGGTACTATTGAACTCAAAGTAGTAGTTTTATGCTAGGTGAGACATTGCATTGGTTTTCTAGATTCGTTTGTGAGAATTTTTTTGCAAGGTTAAAATGAATAAAAATATAAAATAAAATTATTATAATTCATTGTGTAGAAGAAGTGCCTTTTTTCATTAAATGTATCATTATGTAATATTTAGAGGGATAAAATCATAATCCTTCAAATTCTAGAGGATTATTGGGGAGAGTGAAGGATCTAGGAATCTGTTTTGATAAATGATAAAAAATTGAGGATCAACAATCAATTCACATCAATTTTCGAGGATCTCTCGAGTGAATGTAACTTTGAATTGTTCTTAATCAACTATTTATCCAATTCATGAAAGGTCATGTGAATTAATTTTTTCTCCATTATTTATTTATAAAATCAATGTGAATAAATATATGAATGGAATGAATAATTGATCATGCATATTCTGAGATAGGATATATTCTATGGGATTTATTTTGTCTAAATTTTTATTCAAAATCCCTCATTCATGATCATAGTCCATGATGTATTAGACAATGATGATAAACCCTTATTATTATGTCTTTTATCCCTTCGTTCTTTGTGTTAATCATTGTTAGATCCATGTGGACCCAGTTTGACATTATTGGGGGGTCCCAAACTCTATCGAACCCCATATATGAAGAAAATCAACAATAAAGACAAGAACAATAGTGATCAAGACCCAATGAACTAGAATATATGTTTTTATCAATAATTGTAAATTGGAGAATGACAGTACATGAGGGCGTACTGCGTGTGGCCAATAGATCCACATTCAACCACAATCAGGGTCGTGTGAATCATAGGTGGTCAGGCGGCCAGTTGGAATGATGGGGAAGCAAAGGCCATGAGATGTATTGGATTTGGTGACACCATGGAAGGAATCCAGGAACAACATATGTGGATACAGTGGATTTGGCAAGGACAACAGACGGGGAATCATGTTGCGATGTGGGATGGGCATATACGCCACATTGGATATATCCTAGGTGAGCACATTGGATGATTCTAGTTGGTGGGCCAAGTCAGATGATAATAACCCACATCATATCATGTTATATTTTGGGAAACAATGGTGGATTCAGTTTGTTATCGACCACCATGGTCAATCGTGGTTCCACAATAAGTCGAGGTGCTACGGGGTACCGACTGTGATGTTGGAGCATGTCAGGTGAATGACGTCGACAAACTGAAGCATATGGTTAGTGTGATAAGTGGACCAATTGTGATTGTTGGTCCACAATAAACCTATCTTAGTGGATGGAAGCTGGACCACAGGGATCAGTTCTTGGGCCTCGATGGGTCAACATCCTATATCTCGAGTGAGAGTTTTAAATAGTCATAAATACTAAAGAGGGAGTCCAAAAAACCTGATGTCAGTGAAAATGGTACCCTAATTTTAATATAGCCAATTCAAGACCAACTTTTGATAACTTTGTTGGATTTGAGGCACTTATTTTAACTAGTTTGGACTAGTATATGTTTATTTCATTCATTGGGTCCTTTCCTCGAGGGTATAATTAAGCATTACATCCACATCGTTGGATAATAATCCCATCAAGTGGTCATGTCTCAGATAGAGTCATTATGTATCTTCTTGATATTGGAGTGTTATCATTTATCATCCCTAGAGGATTTTATGGAATCAGTGTGACCTCATTGAGCTGGGTTTTGATCTTTAATATATCATTCCATATTTGTTATGTTTTTGGAATCATTATCAATTGATACCCTATGAAGAGGTTTGATCCAGATTGTGTTCGTGGTGTCCCCTAGTGGTTCTGTGCACTGCCCCTCTCTATGTATAATAGTATTCATGGAATAGTGTGTTCTCATTGGGTGGCCCCCACATGAGCTAGACCTACTTATCAACTCTCTGAAATGGTTTCATGGCTCTAGGAGTGAGTTCTCCCAGATCGAGCATGCTTTGAGTAGAATCATGTGGCTGGTAGTTGATTATGACTACCTGATTACAAAAATTCTCTTCTATGTATATATGGGTATTATATTCATGTAATTGTTATCCATTACCCCATCATATTTTCAGCCAAAAATACATTTTTTTCTTCATGTTATGTGTTTTGTGGGGTCTTACTGAGTATTTCTATACTGACCATTGCATGGGATTTTCCCACACAAGTCACATATTTTGTAGAAATCATCCCTTCTATTGGTGTCCATGGAGGAGAATGAGTGGGTAGAGAATTTCTAGAGCTATGATGACTGAGTTGTTCATGAGAAGCATACCATTTATGTAGAACTCTCCCCTAGAGCATGTGGTACACTTTAAAAGTTATGTTGGACTAGTGTTTAGAGTCTTTGTGGTGGGATTAAATGTGGCCTCATTTATATTTCCTTAACTTCTTGTTACAATCTTGTTATGGGAACATAGATGTATGTAAGAATCCTTTCAGTTGTTTTAAATTTCAACATTGTGTGGCTTGGATAGGTGTTCAGGTATACAAGTACATTTGGGTGATGCCTCCCATTCATGGTAAATGACTACATGGTTCTATTGACTGGCCCGAATCCTATGGTAGGTGGGCTAGGGGTAGTTTTGGAACGTGACCCATTTGGATGGATCATGATTATGACACACTAATTTTATGTGTTATTATTTTTTTAACCATTTCCCATTATTTATTCCTTATGTTTTGGAATTGTATTGACCATTTTATATCATTGATCATATTAGAATCCTTGATCTCCCATTATTAAATATGAATAGTGTATATAATTCCTTCTTCATTTAATCAGATATTTTCCTATTGATTTTTTTAGGTTATGATTATGAAAATATGTACATTGAAAATATTTTATTTGTAAATATGGTCATTGTTTTTATGTTCGGTGGAAATATATCTAAAATTTATACTGAGCTGGTGTATTCTTAGTCATAATTTTCATTTAATATAAATCATAATAATATAAAATTGATAATAAAATATTTTAAATGTAGATATTTTCATAAATTATATATATTTATATAATTTTTATTAAAATACAATATAATTATTATATAATGTGCAATTAATTATTAGAATATATAATAAAAATACTTGATGTTAAAAAAACAATATTTTTAATAAAAGGAGTATATAATAATTTTATTTATTTTTATTATAATGGAAAATATAAAATACTTGAAATTAAAATATAAAAAAATGATGATAATTATTAATTATAAAATGTAAAAAATATCCCAGGGTGAATATTTTGGGTTTTTTTGAAACATTTGATTTTAGGTGAATAGCGCAACATACTGTTTTTACTGGTAATGAGTCTTATGTGTAATTATTAGTATATAATTATGAATAATACATATATGAAACCAATTAAATGATTTTTTTTCAAATAATTGAAATAAATAATACTACAATATTGATCATTGATCACAAACCTATGGATTCTATTTTTGAACGCCTGTAGCAATTTTCTGAAATACAATTTAAATATCTTATAAATGTAATATATTTAAAATAAATTCTATTAAATTGAAATTTTAAAATGGAATTAAAATTTAAATTTATTGGGATCATATTAAAAATTATTAATACAAATTTTTTATTCATATATATTATATTACCTTATGAAGAAATGATTTACCTATATCAATTTTAAAATGATAAAAATAATAATTCAATGAGGTAATGGTTTTGAAACATGATAAAAAATATTTCAAAACAATATTTGATGGTTATAATAAAACATTATTTCCCCACTAAATTATGTTTCCAATCATGTAGCTACATTTATTGAGAGTGACTTCAAAATATTGAAATAATTTTGGTATTTAAAAACATTTCTTAACATTTCCTTTATTAATGGGAATCCCCTCTCCTCAATTCCCCTCACACCACAACCCCATAATAGAAGCTAAAAAAATACCACACCACCATTAAAAATTCATCACCTCTATAAATATGTTTCATATTTATAAAATTTCCATCTATCAATGGTTTAAAATCCTTCACAAAAAAAATAATCCATATATTTATGTATAAGTTCATAAACAATCCCATTTTAAATTATTTTTATGCCCTCCATCTTATTCTAATTTCATTAAACCATCATGAAATGATAAATTTAGTATCCTTATTATAATTATATGATACTATAAGGATTTTATAATCATTAACCACAATTTTTCTATTATATTAAAAAAACAAAAATTTGAACCATAAGTATAATAAAACTAATGACTCCAAAAGTAAATATTTTTCATCAGGGAAAATCCATTATATTCCAAAAAATGTAATTAAATATAAAATTATTATATTTATAATTTATTTATTATTCAAGATTTTTAATCCATATTACATCTATATCTCACTCCATATATATAGAAATCAGTATCCATAAACACGTGTGAACTACCACCTCAATGGTAATATAGATTCTCATTTTCGATACTATACTTCTTGGTTAGTTATAATAATGGGTTTAAGACTGAAAAATTATTTTTATATTATGAAAATGTTTATGGTAATATATATTGAATAAAATCATAATTTTATTATGGAAAATCAATATTTATAATTTTAATCATCTGCTTGAAATGAAACAGGAGGGAAAATTATTTATTCAGCCTCTGTAATTGTTTTTTATCCTATATTTTTCCCTTTAATTATTTCTAATTAAGATATGTAAAAAATATTTTCAGATGAATATATAATTATAATAATGGTATAATTTTATTATAAAAAAATACTTCATAAATTGTAATTAATCGAGGAATGTTAATGGTTTGGTCAGTTTTAACACCTATATGAACAATTGAATGAAATTATATCATGGTTGGTTATGAAAAAATTATGAAATTGGTAATATGATATAAATATTTAAATATAATATATTTAGTTTGAGATGAATTATATCAATTATTAATATATTAATTAAAAAGTCACCATTTAAGGGTTAATTATAACCAAAATACCATTGTTGTCAATTTCATGTTATAAGAAATAAAAAAATAAATCATGAAAGGAAATTTAAACACCCTAAATAATTATAAAAAAATAAATATAGTAAAAGTAAGTATATGTGGAGATGAAATTTTTATGAAGAACAATTGCAGAAATTGTACCTATGAAACCAACATAATATATAAGGAAAAGTCATTAGTATATACCAAAAAACAAGTATATATATATATATGGAATGATTATCATTGAGATGTTTAAATGGGCATAGATATCAATATTGTTCATCAGTATTAAATTAATAAACATAATATAGTTAATTAAAAAATAGTTAAAAATTTTAGAATAAATTAAGACTATGGTAATGATTTTCATCTAAATTTATTCTCCTTGATACATGTTTGGTATTATACACCCAATTTATTTTTTATGGTTTATATGGTGAATAATTTATATATTATATCAAGAAATAAATCTTATTCCAAGAATTTTAGTTACATTTTAAATACACTATCAAGATGTTTTTATTTATAAGCACATTAGGTTATAAGGGTTATTTTAAATAAATTCTGAGTTATTGAGTTATAACTGTTCTTCTTCAAAAAATTAATAAGAAGCACAATAAATTATACCATATTATTTTTATGAGTTATTTATTTTTAGAAATATTTTGATATATATTTTCATCATTATAAACCCATATCAAATATTCCTTGATTCCTAAACTATGTTTCATGTATAAATTTTTTATTATTAAAAATACAATTTATTTAGTTATATAATTTAATACAATCATTGACCATAAATATGATATGTACTATTTTATTAAATATTTATTATGAGTATATATTTTATTTATTTAGGGGTGTAAATGACTATTTTGATAGATATGATATTACATAATTGTTCTGTCTATTAAAAATGAATGGTTATCCATAATTACTTCTAACTATAAATTGACACATTATCTAACACCCATTTCTACACCAAGAAATATTTCAATCTATTCGTGTATTTAAATCCATGTATGTATTGATTTATGTGACAATTTTTATATCCCATTTATGATTTTGAAAAAAAAATTATTTTTTATATAATTCTAATGTGGATTTTCAATAATGGTATTTCAAAATATAAAAATATCATTCCTATCAAAATAAAATATTATAAAATTTTATTTCTCTTCCCACATTATTTCAAGGGATATATTTCCATGAAGTAATTCTTTATGAACCATAATCTAGAATATTTAATGATGTTCATATATTTGATAATTAAATTTTTTATTAATAGATCTAGTCAATGTGGATAGTAATTTGATAAATATTAAAATGTAATGAGAAAAAAAAATTTATTCCTGAGATTTAATGTTGCGATGATCATATTATTTCATGTGGAACACATGTATGGTAAATATTCTGGTAACATGTAGGAAAAATATATAAATGTAATTAATTTTTTAAAGAATTTCATATCCTTATATATTAATTAAAGGATTAGTGATGATAGATCAAAAATGGGAAATAAGTTGTGATTCATGATACACTACGAGAAGCATCGTTTCAGGATTGATTCACATAGGGAAATTGGTTTTGATTCCAAGTCAACTATGTGAAATTGTACATGATCCATGATCCAAAATACTACATTTCTATGCTTATGTTGGTAACATGCCATATTGGAATATGAATATACTATGACGTATGATCATGATTTATATCTAAATTTTAATTATCATTATTATTTTTTATATATTAGATAATATGTAATTTCTTTTAATCTTGTATTCTATATGAATATTTTTTATGATTCCATGATATTTTATTTAGATATTTATCTCATGTTTAAGATTTAAAGTATGGTTATGAGATCACTCGAGGTAACATGTTGATATATTTATTTTTCCAACATTAAGTTTCTAATATTAACCCTTTCGAACATTGTAGTTTTATTGGTCATTAAGATGGGTTAAACATATGAGATGTCTACAAGAATAATTAGTAGAATTTTATTTGGAAAAATGTTTAAAATTATAATCAAATTATAAAAATATATAACTATTCTCTAGATACATATAATCTATTGATTCCAAAATTTTTAGATTATTTTGTAATGTATTTTTTTAATTATGGAAATAAAGAAAAAAATAGCTTGATTTTCTTTAGTGACCAAAATCTAAACACTACTCAAAAACTAAACTATTACGCCAAAAAAATGTAAAAATATAATTTAATGACATAGTGAATATATTAATTAAATCCTGATTCCATGTTATATTTTATTTTTATTATTATAGGGAATAAGGGTTAATAATTAAATAAATAAACTCATGTTTTTTCGACTGATGGACATTTTTAAAACTATATAAGGAACTGATGAATATAAAAAAATTGTCCATCATATTCTAGAAATTATATACTAAATATTCTCTTCCAGTAACACCATACATAATAAATTTCATCATGTCATGTGATATGTTTAAATTATAATGGGGTGTTATCAATCCCATTGTAATGGTTAAGATAATAAAATAAGTATAACAAAGTTTATTTGAAAATCATACCCAACAAGAATTGATCAATAGTTATAAGTCCTGTAGTAAGACTTTCAACATCATAAGATATTAACAAAAAAAGTGTGAAAACAAATAACAACATTTATTTGACATGATATGGAAATATAGGACTATAAATAAGAAAATATTTATGGAATAACATTTTAATTTATTATAATGTTATTTTTTAAAAAATAAAGATATTATAAAATAGGAAAACCATGAGAGTTAAATCATTTTCCCTTGAATATGTGGAAAAAATCAGTATATCCATGAAATATAAAGAGTGAAAAATCATTATAATCATGCCTCTATGAAAAAACTAATTATGTCCATACTTCACTATCATATGACATATAAATTTAATCCAATTCCATTGAGGGAGATATAAGATCCCACCCATCATTATCCATATACATGTGTTTCATATAATATAGCACCAAATGGAACTTAGGTACACATTAATTTATGATGGGTTTTACTTTACAGTAATTCTAATGAATTCAGGGGAATGAGGGTTCAAAATTGAATAAATTTTAGGATAAAACCGAAGTTCATGATTAGCACATGTTTAGTTTGAATTATCTGAAACCAGGAGGAATGGATCAATGATTGAAAAGAATATATTTACATGGTTTATTAATGGTTAATGAAACCGTTAACCAAACATTGAATCTATGATCCCAAAAATGTAATACGTCGTAATGGTGCACAGTTAAGAATACATTTTTTTTAACCTTGAGGCCTCCGGTAGGAAACCATATGTCCCCCCTTTAAATTCTGAATAAGTGAGATTTTATCCTATTTTAGCTATGATGGTTTTACATATAATCACCACCAAATATCATTTTAATCATCTGACTCCTTCCATTTACTATATAGTCTTATCCCTTATGATTCTATGTGGAATCCCTCAATTCAAGTTGGATTAACTAAATGTATGTTATATTTTTAATCATGATAATACATTACTTAAAATATAATCCTAGGATATATTCTCCTATAATATTGTGGAACATTAATGGTACATGTATTACTGATCTAAGAGGCTTTATAATTGATTTGTTTGTTTACATTGGATTTTGGAAGGTGGGGACTTGATCTAAAATTCCCTGATCACTATTTTCAATGGAAAATAGTTCAACCACTATTCATGAGGTGTGTGTTTTTATACAAAGGTATTATTATATTAATTACTTATTATTATTGTTAATTAATTTGGTTTATTGATTTAATTGAAGTATTTTTTATTTAAATCAACCTTTTGTAATGAAAGCCTATTTTTTAGAGTTTTTAAATATGAATGGTTTGTGCACATCATGTGTTGGAATAAAAAATTGAACTGTACGGTTGATTTAGAAATGGGTTTTTAATAACCAAATCCATTTTTCATATCATTGAAAATGGTTTATAAATTGTGATAGTGGGATTTTAATAGATTTTTGAAAACCATGGAACTAAAAAAACCATGGGTTTTCCTTGAAATTGATAAAGGTCGCCCAAGTGTAGGTTTCACCACTAGTTTCTATTTTTTTATTTCAATTTACTGTCGAAAAAATCGGTTTTGGTAGGTACCAACACAGGTATGGGTAAATGTCTTTTATGTCTGGTACGTATTATAATTAGCTAGGGTCCAGTAGAGACTATTTTATCATTTCAATATTGTAATCATATGATGGATTATGTATTTGTTTGTTTCTCACATGTTTTCTCATGAGTTTATTTAACATGGCATCACATGATGAATTATATAATTGATAAGTGTTTACATTCTGAACACATGTTGTATTGATATTATTTCAGGTTTTCTTATTTATAATTTACATATTACGTGATTTTTGATAATGGTAGGCTATTATGAAAAATAAATAAAATGATTTAAAAAAAATTTGATTAATGAAAATGATTTTGAACACTGGTTCTATTGTAAAATATGAAATTTATTCATTATTGATATTATAACCTGTGTGGAATTTGGGGGTGGTATACTTTTGGGATTTTTTCTCACACCCTACATTTTAATTTGGGATGTTTTAGATGATATATTGTAATATCAAGGTAAATGTAATGGAATCATGTTGTATAATAGCTTCCCTTTTTTTCATATAGTAAATCTCAAGATAAATTGGTGGTGACACTTGGTCAAATGGTATTTATTATTGTTATTATTTTTATTGTTTAGATCATATTTCATGGGTTGTATTGATGTTGAATATATCACATTATTATACATTATGATCATCTTGTTTGTATTCATTTAGTTATAATCAAGACTTTTTTCTATTATCATGTTGAACCTCATCACCCTGATGCGTCAGCTCAAGGTGCTTCTCTAGTTGACCTAGAGTAGTTCGTTACAAAATGGAGTATAATATAGTTATCAGCTTGATAGAGGTTACATAAGTTTTTTTCAAGGTCTTAGGTATATAAGATTTAGGACCATCATAATTTATGTAGTATGTGTGGTAGAATTCATAGACAACTCACTTCCATGTCTAAACCTGAGTTATCATGGGTGTTATGGAAATTTTTATCATGTTTGAGACTTGGATTTTATGAAAATTTGAATGAATTGGATTGAAAGTTTATTGAAATGAAAATTTTACATAATAAATAAGTTTTTTCATTCGTATAATTCATTATTGCTTTAAATTATTGATGCTGGAGGCTTAAATCTGATTTCATGAAAATGTTTCAAAGTTTATGAAATATTCTCTAAAGTTGATTGGTTATTTTATTATTCATAAATGATAATTCCTTAGATATGATATATTCTAAATACAAGTGCTGAATTTTAATGATAGGATACATAGGTGATTCATCATGTGGGACCTTCTATAGATGATGTGGAAACCCTCACAATCCAGAATTTGGGTCAGGTCGGTTTTGAGATTCTAGGAAATGTCGTCGGTCAAATATCCAAACTCACTAAGCATAAACCACCATTCAACTATGGTGACATTGGACCCCATTAATCTAAGGAGTGACTTGAGAGTATTAAGAGTATCTTAAACATCTGGAATATTCTTAAGGACTCAATGGGGGGGGGGGGTTTATAACATATAGGTTTGAAGGAAGAAGAATGAGATTGTAATACTCCATCATCCATGCTAGGTTTCATGAGGATATTACTAGTATTTTTAAAAAATATATAATCCCTTGTTTTATCCTTATTTATTATCAAAGTAGATGACCCATGAGATTCTGATTTCAGAGAATGAGGAATATACAATTCTCGATACATACAACCATTTTGTTGAGGTTGTGCATCTAGAACTAGTGCATGTTAGTAACTAATTACAAATAAAATTAATACTTAGTTTGGGATTGAGGCTAGATATTTGGTAAATTATGATTCTCATATATCTTCTCCCCATAGTGGTGGTATTAAATAAACTGTACAAGGATTAGATACGCATAACTGGAATGATAGGTTTTGGTAGAGGTTTAGTTTGTTCAGTTTTTATGTATGATATGTCTGATATCCAGAAAATGAAGTGCATGGGTGGGCAGTTTGGTCATGGATATATTATAGGGCTTAATTAGAACATTATAAATCATTATTCTATTTTGGTAAAAGGTGTTCTCATACTATGTATAACTATATAGATACTACTATGTCTTGTCAAAGTTCAATATTATTGTTATGTAAGACACATTATTTGTAAAAGGATATAACATGTGAGAAAATAAGTATGAACTCTTACTAATTATTCAGAAATCATACAGATACATCTAAGGGTGGTGGTTCTAATACTGAGTCTAAGGGCAATGTTCAGATGGCTAATAACTAAAAAATTTATGTAGTGTATTATATTCCAATTGAATCTAAATCTAATAAATATATTCTTAGAGGTACACAATATTTTTCTTATTTTATGGTGATATAATTGTTTTATATAGGTGGTAGTTAATCATTCATTTCATAAAAGTTATTTCATGTGTAAGTCATATAGGAAGACGTTATTCTGTACTTGATTGATCATCCCATGCTTTTGGGAACATCTTTGGAACATGGTTTCAAGCGAACCACTTGTTTTGTGATGATATATGACATTGAGGTGGTTTTGTACATTGTATTTCTTTATATTTAAATCATCAAACTCATTTTTGTTAAGGACTATATGATCAATGTTAATTCCATGAAAAACTAAATTCATCATTATGTTTAGTATTTATCTTATGATTGGATCACTCATAATTTTTAGGGTGAGTGTGACTCTAGATTAGGAATGTAGATTCATTTTGTTCCTTATTCTTGGTTAATCTCATTCTAATTGTTTGATGCGTTTATCAATGATTTGATTTCCTTAATTTTTCAAAATGATTTCTATAGTGTTGATTTTATACCCTGAGTTATTTCCGGTATATTTTTCTCGGTTACCATCATAGATATTGTGCATGTTTTCTATTAATCATATATAGTAAAATTTCCCTTTCAATTCCATATTATCAAATGGAACCCACTGAGTTAGTGGAACATAATGTACATATATATGATATAAAGGATTTAGGATTTATTATTTGTAGCATGTCGTAGTGGGCTTCATCTCACCTATTTTATAATAGTAAATATAAGAGTATCAAAATTAAAGTAGAATATCGAATGATATATTGGTTTACTGTTAGAAAAAAAATTATATTTCCATGGATTGGTGATCATTCCAGCTAGCTTGGTGGGTCCTTTTGGTTTTCGATTATTTTCCATCAGCTTGGGTACTATAAATTTAATTTCCAAGAAGAGATTATACTGTAGATATCATATTGGAGATGGTATGTGAATTTTATGATTTTATATAGTACATTAAGTCTATATTATACTCCAATAGTACATATGGAATCAATGAACCGAATAATTTATTTTTCATTGACTCATTTTTTTTATGTTCATGGATGATTATTTTTTTAAAATACATGAAATATGATGAGAATATTTCCTATTTGGATATCATTCATTGATCCTTAAAAGAACATAAAATATATGTTATTAAAATAAAAAGTCTCTTTTAGATCTAGGATGTGAAATTAATATGGTTTGTTATATATGAGAGGGAAATCATAGAGGATCCTCATAAAATACATGTTGTTATTTCCAAGGAGTAACGAAGTATTGAGTTTCAGAACTGATGTTTCTTGGATTTAACATGCTACTATATATTGTTTCTTAATTAATTATCCACTTTCGAATATCTAATGATATATTCAACCCATATGGGTGGATTTACTAAATGTAATTATAAATTCTAGATCCAATTCATGGAGATAAAGGTGAGGATAACATTAAAACAAGTTTTTATTCTTCAAAAGATGGGATTAAATTATCAAATTTTCAAGAATTCTTCTCTTAAGTGTTTAGGATTTGCCTTAATGTTGGGGAAAAGTTTGTCACCTATATATATCACCAGTTAATACCTCATACAGGTAGGTACCCTAACAATGATCATTGATGTTCATAAATTGTGATTTCATTAAAAATGTGGCATCTTTATCTATTTTAGTAGTTTTTTATAGTGTAATATAATTATTATATTATGAAATATACTTTTACACATCGGTATATGAACCTAAAATAGATACAATAGGTGGAGTATCCTTATTAATTTTCTTTTGATATTTCATTCAATATTGGGAAAAGTATTTTAGTTTCCAATGTGTTGATAAATAAATTACTAATACAATCCATGAAATAATTTTATGAGGAGTGTACTTTGATGATTTTTTTTACTAATATGAGCATGGGAGGTGATGTTGATGGTGGACATGTTTTCATAGATTCGATAAATTTAATAATCAACTTTTTATGAGTGAGTTCAAAATGATATGATGATATAAATTGTGTGAAAATTAATTTGTAAATCCATTTATTATGGGGAGATCCTAGTTGAGTGATCTCCATATATTATTGGTAGTTTCTTTTCTATAACAACATGGTTGTTCTGATTTATTTGAGGAAAGAGTTGAGAGATAGTGAAAATTGGACATTATAATATTTACGCACTGGGGATAACTACATATATACTGAATTAATACATAAATATCAGTGTCCTAGGATGAGTTTGTGTATATCATATTTTGTTTATTAGTTTAGTATCTCTCTGTTAATTAATGTAGGGAACTAGATATTTTCAATTTTATTGAACCATTCACCAATTCTGGAATGGATGTTGGTTGATAATTCCAAGTACATCACTGTTGTGTTTCCAAGTAATAATAGTGGGAAGGATGAAATTTTTTTGGTCATTGATCGATATATGAAATCAAATAATATCATACCTATTAAGATGATGATGGAAGTATAAAATCTAACAGACATCTGTCTCTACAAAAAAATGACCACTTTTGAAGGGATTATTTATGAAATTAAAATAGGTTATAACACCTTCTAAATACATTAACAGATTTTCTGATGTACCACTACTAATGTACTCATCTATTGTAAGTAGATGTGGTTGAGAGGATGGGCTGGTAAATTTTCGAGAAATTTAGCGGCGGTTACATTATAGGGGGTTTAAACCACCTCTAATGTTGATCTAAATTTACAAAATTAGAGGTGGTTACAATAGTAACCTCCTAAAATATATGGATTTAGGGGAGGATTGAACCACACCTAATGGTGTTTGCATTAGGGGTGGTTTTCACACAACTACCCAGGTGGGTGTGTTTGCGTGTCAAGGGTGCCCAGGTGGGTGTCAATGTGCGCGGAGTGGTTAGGGGTGTCAGTGGGGAGCGGATCGGGGTGTGTGTAGGGGCGTCCACACAAGGGTGTCATGGGGTGTAGGGGTGGTCCTGAAAGCCATGGTGGTGTGTCGAGGGGGGATGTGTGGTGACCATTGTGGGTGTTCCAAGGGGGTGTCCCTAGCGCCCTTAGAGTTGACTAGGGGTTAAGGATGGTTGTGTGATTACCGCCCCAACCGTCCCTAACCCCTAGTCAACTCTAAGGGAACTGGGGACACCCCCTCGACACACCCCCAAGGCCGCCAGTCAGCCCCCCTCGACACACCACCATGTATTTCAGGACAACCCCTGCCCCCATGACACCCCGGTGTAGACAACCCCACACACACCTTGACCAACACCCAACTGACACCCCCACACCACTAGGAACCCCTTCACACCCGCCTGGGAACCCTTGACACCAAAACACATTCACATGGGATACCTAGTGTGGACAACTTAACCCCCTTGATACCCTCATGGGCACCCTTGACACCCACTTGGGCACCCCCGGTTGGACACCCATGCCCCTTGACACCCTCCTGGGCACCCTAGACACCAAAACACACTTGGCACCCCCAATGTAGACTCCCACGCCCTGGGCACCCATTGAAACCATAATACACCCACTTGGGCACCCCGGTGTGGACTCTCGTACCCCCTTCACACCCACTTAGGAAACCATTACACCCACCTGGGCACACCCGGTGTGGACACCCACACCCCTTGACTCCCACCTAGGCACCCTTGACCCACAAACACACTAGACACCCTAGGATTGGAAACCCTTGACACAAACCTAGGCACCCCCAGTGTGGACACCCATTACCCGTGACACCCGCCTTGGAACCCTAGACACCACAACACACTGGGCACCCCCAATGTGCACACCCACGCCCCATGCACCCCTTGAAACCCAAACACACCCACCTGGGCACCCCGATGTGGACACCTACGCCCCTTGACACCCACCTAGGCACCCAAACACCTAAAAAACCCACCTAACACTACCACCTGGACCCACATGAAACCCTTGACACCGGCCTAGGCACCATTGACCCCAAAACAAACTGGAAACCCTAGGTTTTGACACCTGCTCCCCCTTGATGCATGCATAGGAACCCCTTGACACCCAAACAAACCCACTTGGCACTACCACAAGGACCCCCAGGCACCCCCTTGACACACCACCATGGCCACCAACCATCCCACTGGTGTGGAAATCCCCATACACAACCGACCATCCCCACACTAACTCCTCTGAGTGGACACCCCCATGGCCCTTTGTGCCCCATGACACCCATCTCATCCACCTAGGCACCCTCGGTGTGGACACTCGCACCCCTTGACACCCGCCTAGATACCCGAACACCCAAAAAAACCCACCTGACACTACCACCAGGACCCATGGACACCCCCTTGACACACCACCATGGACACCCCCCTATGTGGACACCCCCACACACAACCGGCCAGCCCCCACACTGACACCTCCTTCTGGACACCCTCGAGCCCCTCCGCACCCCTTAACACCCAACTCACCCACCTGGGCACCCCCGATGTGGACACCCACACCACTTGACACCCACCTGGGCACCCGGACACCACCACCTGGACACCATCGTGTTCCGCCTAGACAACACCCCAATTCGCGTGCCTCAGAGCTAGGCCATTGGTATAAAAAATCTCATCCAGCATGATTCGAAGCCCAAACTGCTTCGTAACAAGATTCTCTCATCTACCACTACATTGTACACATTTTTGTTTATTGAATATAATGCAATATATTTATTTAGATTCCAATATATTATATTTAATTATATATATGTCTATAAATTTGTTTTTATAAATATATTTAATATATTATATGTGTATATATATAATGTATTTCATTATAATACAATATATATTTTTGTACAATATGTATATAAAATATGTATTTATGTATAATTACAATATATTTGTGTATAATATATATATATATATATGTGTGTGTGTATTTTTTATTTATAAATATAAAATAATGATAATATATATTATAAATATATTATATTAAAAAAATTTATTTTATACATTAATTTATGTAATTATATACATTTTTATTATATCATCTACACACACACACACATATATATAGAAAATTAAATGCATTCAATAATTAAAAATAAATAAGATAATTAAATGAAATATATATATATATATATATATCAACTAAAATAATTAATAATTAATATTCTATAATAAGATATACATAAAATAATTATATATTATATATAATATATTTACAATAATATATTTATAATATATAATATAATATAAATAAATAATACATTTATATTTATATTATATATATATATTGATATTAAATATTAATTTAGTCTAAATTATGGAAATTAGTATTCAAATGTAATATAAATGTATTCAAACACACACACACACACTCACAAATATATATATATATATATATATAATACATATGTATTTATATACATCTGTGTAACAATAATAATATTAATTATTATATAATATATATATATACTAAATTAATTTCAATATAATATGGTATAATACCATATATATATAATAAATATATAATATATATAAATATTTATATAATTAATTGTTTATAATATAATATATATAATATAATTATATACCATATATATGTATATTTATATTTATATATAATTTTTTTGATATGAAATATATCTGTAAACATGATATAATATTAATGTATTTATACAAAAATCTATAATAAAAACATTATTTAATATAAAAAATGTATAATATAAATCATAATATAAATGTATAATATTTATAAAACTATATATCAGCATTATAAATTTGAATAAATATATTTTTATTTACATTTATTTTATTCATATATATATATATATTTGTTTATATGTATAAGTATTTATTTACAATATTTATACAATGTATTTATAAATATGTGTTTTATAATGTATTTAAATACATTTATATAATGTGTTTATGTAATATATATACACACACACATTCACACACCTACATATATATTAATAAAATTGAATTTATATGAAATTTATTTTAGAAAATAAATAAAATTTTTGAGGGGGTTTAAAACCCCCTATAATCAAAGGTATTTCCAGTGGTTCATAACCCCCATCAAATGTCATGAATTTGAGGTGGTTAACAACCCCATATAATGTACTAAATTTGAAGGGGGTTTTAACCCCTCTAATGTCATGAATTCATGGGGGGGGGGGTTAAATCCCCCACTAATTCCATAAATTAGACGGAGATCATACCCCCCTCAAATTTAATAAATTAGAAGTGGTTGGAAAAAAACAATAATTTCTTATATTATAAGATGTTTAAAACCCACTCTAATTTCATTTAATTAGAAGGATTTTAAAACCCACAATAATTTCATGAACTATATGGTTTAAAATCCCCCTCTCATGTCATCAATTAGAGGGGGTTCAAAAAACACTATAATATCTTAAATTAGAAGAGTTTAAAACAATATCTATCTAAGAGATTATTGGAGTTTAATGAACCCCTATAATATAATAAATTAGTGTGGGTTGTGAACCCCCACTATTTCCTTTAATAAAATCATATATATATATATATCCAAACGAATGATATATATATATATAGCTCCTTTAAAATCCAACAGAATATATAAAACCAATAATTATTAAATTTTTATTGGTTTTGATATTACTAGAACTAAAATCAAACCAAATATTAAAATAATAATGCTAAAGTATTTAGATGGGTTTCATAAACTGCCTATAAATTTGAAAATTAGTGGGTGTTGTGAATAATCCCTATTTAATTTTTTTATAAAATGAATTTTTAGGGTGTTTATAACCCCTTATAAATTTGATGATTAGAGGGGGTTGTGCAGAAGACAAACTAATGTTATAGAAAATGAATTTACAGGGGTTTGTGTATAACACCCTCTAAATAACCCCCTCTAATGTACTATTTTTTTTGTAGTGTGTATCCAAGATATTATAAGACATCATGGGGTTCCCTCTATGATTTTTTCTCACACAGACCCAAGGTTCACATCACTATTCTACAAATTTTTATAGGGGAAGAATAGTTCCCAAATAAATCTAATCATGGATTTTAATCCTCATAGAAATGATGAAATTAAGACAGCTATCCTGGTTCATGATGATATGCTTTAGGTTTTCATGCATGGTTTTGGAGGAGCAATGGAAAATAATTTTCCACTAGTAAAATTTTTCTATAAAAATGGTTATAATGATTCTATATTGATGGATATAACTGAAGGATTTTATGGGTGTAAATGTAGATCTCCCTTGTTCTATGTGGAGTAGGTATAACAAACATTTTTTTGGTCAATTCTTATATGCGGGATGATTGAAAAGGTGATGTTGATACTAAAGATTTTAGTCTTGAAACATATCCAAAAAAACATACACAGACCATCTTTTTCAGATTCTAGTGTATGAAGTTGGTGATCAGTTATTTCATATAGTTTCAACAAACTTTCTATAATGTTAGATGATAATGTAGGGTAAGTGGGCTCTGAGGTTTTTCAGACCCTTTGAGATAATGGAGTGACTCAGAGAGAAGGAATATTATATGTACTTACTACCTTTCTTCAAAATAAATCATGATGTGTTTATTATATAATAGAAAAATGAGTATCATCTATATAATTCTCACATGATTGAATGATAGGTTTTATATCATTATAACAATACCACATTTATTAAGAAACATTTATAAAATAAGTATCTACAAGATAATGTGATTTATGGAAAAATTATTCCCTTATATCGGGTACTGTGACAGTGTGGAATGGATAAACATGATATTTTTTTATCAATAATCCTTGATGAGGTAGAAGTGACCATCAATATTTGTGGTTCTAGAATCTTAAGGACTCACATGGGATATAAATCTTTTATGGTGGGGGTGAATTGTAGAAACTATTAGAACACAAATATCATATAATTTATTTTTTTTTTCAAAAAAATATTTTATGTGGATTTTTTGGAATGATGGATAAAATAATATATATTTTTTGAGACAAACAATGTGGATGGTTGGTACATGGTTAGTTCAACCATCTATAAAAAGTTATTTATGGTTCTATGTTTGAATAGAGTGATTTTTTCATTATCTAAACATGGTAAAATATAACTTGTATCACCTTGTAAATGTTTTGACCCCCCAAATAGGATGTATATTTTGGGAGAACTGTTATTTTCATAGTTAGTTCCACCATTTGTCCTCCCCCAAGAAATAATGGGTCCCCCATCCGAACTCTTAAAAAGTGTGATTTTACATTTTTCAGTTTTTAAATATTATTTATAAATGTCCATATTCTCATTTGGAATTATCCTAATTCATCTCCATTTTATTTAGAGGATCATCCATTGGGATTATAGGTTCAATTATTTTACCCTTGATAGCTCATCTAAAGATATTTTTTATCCAATTTATCCTCTTCGTGTTAGATCTTTTTTGGTTAAATTATCAAATAATCTTGTGGAACCGAAAGGAGATTATTATGATAGATATATGGTGTTTGCAAGAGGAATATGGTGTTTATTGGGGATTTATAATTGTGAGGGACTGATCTACTCTTCCTCAGTCATCGTTGCCTAAGGAGAATAATTATAACCCCATTATTGAGGTAGTTTTTTATTTACGAATGGTTAATTCTAGTAGTTTCTTATTTTTATTGTTATTTCATTTAGGTTATTCATCTTATTGTAGTGAATTGTGATTTCAATGGTTTTCATGGAAGGAATTCCATTTTCAAGGGGATATTTCATTAATAATGGTTTAATCACAGAAAGTGTTTGATTAAATGCTTGAGTGGTAGTTTTTTTAATTTCCCAAACTATTAATAATACAATTCCTTATGTGGATGAGATAAAATTTTTATTATGTATTATTCTAATAGAAAACATATGAAATACCATGGTTTTGTTATATCATAATAGAATTAAGATACTATTATGAATCATATCAATTGATACAATAGTAACTGATTAGTTTTCATATTATTACAATAAATATATTGTTTTGACAAATCCTATTAAAATAAATAAAGGGTGAGATGGTCTGAACTAGTTAGATCATTCCCCACCAAGACCATTTATAAAAATATGGCACTGATGTATAAACACTAGGTTTTCCATGACTAAGAATAAGATGAGATCCATCAACTTAGTCATGAATATACCCTTCTATGGGAGATGGTCCAGCTTAATGATATCACACGCCAATCCATGTACATCGAACCACCCCATCAAAGTATACCCATACAACACCTTACCATTAATGAATATTCATTTATAATATAGGTCTATGTATTCATATCGTAATTATGTGAACATATATGTTAATTCAAATAATGAATATATTTTCATCTTCTTATTATCACGTTATAAATGATTTTATTTTGACACTATATAACAAAAATTATATTTTTAGGGAATATTAAAATTCAATCAATGAAATTTTTTCATGAATTAATGGATCATATAAATAAAAAATATTTTATTAAAATATTATTAATAAATATTTTATTAATATAAATGATCATAATAATTTTATAAAAAGAGAAGTACTTTTTATATGGGTTCCAAAACTATTAGTTTTAAAAACCATGGATTTCTCAACAGATGATGATTATTAATTAAAAATTGGAAAATCAAATATTAAAAAAATTATTATGATAACCTAAATATTTTTCATGGAATCATAGTTTAGAAATTATCCAATAAAAATTTCATCATATATTTTTGATATAGTCAAATTTTTAAGTAAAAATAAATTCTGTAAGAAATATATGATGTGTATTATGATATAATAGTACACTAAAATATATGGAAATAAATACTATAGAGGGTATCCAAGAAAAATATATGCTTCCATTTTAAAATAACGTTATAATAACATTATTTGAATAATTTTAAAAATCCCCTTTGAACCCTGTAGAACATATTATATATTATATGGTTTTAAATTCATATTTTTAAGGTCATGAAACACTTCCACATCACCAATGTAACTAAACAACCTAGGTAGACACTAAACCGATCACTTGAGCCGACCCAAAAAAAGTTCTGATAGGCTTTCCCGATCCTCCATGTTAGGTGACTAGCACTGAGGGATTCAACATATTGATGAAGGGAATGATTTCACCCATTACAAATAAACAAAAGTAGAGGAATAATAAAAGAACATTATAAAAAAACCCAACAGAATCACAATGAAAGAACACATAAATTAATCTAACAAAACATGATTACCACTGCAACACCACCTGTCCCCATGGGTCACACTCTGATCATATGGCTCAACATTCCCCATGGTGATCATGATCATGAATGAAGTTTCAATGTAGAATAAAAACAAGAAAAAACTAAAGGCGTGAGTATTAAAACTCAATAGGTATTAAAAATTAATCTTTTCCCAAATGCATTTACTTTAAATAATGAATCATCAATTTTAGGTTTGAACTACACTATATAAAAGTATGTTTTTCACATAATTTCCCTTTAAAGAAAATCCCGATTTGTTTCACTTTTAATATTAGACTAGTTTAATTTTCAAGAAGGAAGATTTAACTTTTTATGAATGAGGGATTGAGAAGAAGAAACTGTATAACATATTTAAAATCATTTTCAACAAGAATTTTAAATCCATATTATCACTATTAGAGAAGAGGTTCAATATACCATGTAGAAAAAGTAATGATCACACAATGGTAATGAGAAATAGAATGCAACAGTGTCCTACCAACAATGCAACTCAATCAACCACAAAAGATAACTAATAGCTGATGTACTTGGATGATTCTAGTGGTTCATGAATAATATAGAACATACTATACATGTGACTCTTCCTGAATTCATGCCCTATCAAATGATTTCATAACGCCTAAACAACTGATCATTTACCTACATGTCCTGACCACGTGGCCAATTGCAATGATAACAAAAAAGAACCATTCATATGGGCCACTACATACTACAATACCATAGACTAGTGAAATAATCATTAATCATGAATTTTCTATCTATTCCATGTTATTATTTTAAGATTAAAACAGGGTGAGACAAAAATTTCATAAAATACTCTAGTAAAGAATGCATTTATCACACTCAACCAACACACACAACAGGGTCACCCCCAAGTCTCATCAAGGAACATGTCTGTCAATATTAAAACATAATTACACAACAGAATCCCCAAACCAAATAAACTCTAATATTTAATCACCAAAAAATGGGAGGAACCATACTAAGGATCATTTAAAAATGTATCCATTTTATTTAATGTGCTAACCAAGCCTCACACAACAATCAATTTCTTAAAAAAATCATAATGAACCAGAAACAGTCCACATTGAACAATGTAAGAACACATTGACATCCAATATTGAAAGAAAAACATAACAATGAAATTTAAAAATAATTTAAAAAATAGAAATATGAATTTCATAAAGATAAAAATGAAATGAAGTCATTTACTGCATCACATTACAAAATTAAAATCACTAAAAATAATGATAGAAAAATTTACTTATAATTCTAAATGAAGAATTTTTTTTAAAATAGTTTCAAAATAAGATAAATAAATTAATCTTAAAATTAATTGTCAATGCTTATAGATCCTATCTAAACAAGGTACCTTATCAAACCGATACACTTATGAACATGAAAAACAAGGTAGTCACTAGTCGTAACTGACCGATAATCGCTAGCACACACACACACACACACAAAAAAAACACACACACACACACACACAAACATATATCGATAATCTATTGCACGAATTTCCTGCACCATGAGGGAATATGTATATGGATGATATATATATATATATTGCATTACTTAAGTATATGAATGTGTTCCCTCAAACATTGATCAAAAAACAGTACAACATATCCATGAATAAAAAAGACATAGCATATGGATCAAAAAAACTCAAATATTACCCATATATATTTAATAATGAATAAATAAATAATTTCCATTTATATGTCATATTTAAAAAATTCATATAAGGATTTTATTCCGATACTAAAAAAAATTACAGTAAAATTAATATCATTAAAAATTAAAAATCCTTGTTTCTTATATCCCATGAAAAAAGCACCATTGACAAACCTCATTAATTGTAAACTCCCCCATAATGAGACAACACAAAAACAAATTCAATTTTAAATCATTATTTTAATCTTATAAACTATTCACAAGAAAATAAAAAGTGCATAACAATGTAGACATTCTTACATGAAAACACATTTTCTATGAAAAAATTAATTAAATTTATGATCACCATAAGTTCCCTGAGAATCAAATTTATCACCATCCATGGAAGGCACAAAACCCCATTCAAGAAACAACAGCATGAAACATGGTAGATGAACTTGCAGCAGAGGGATAAGAGGGGAGGTGACCGACTGAGAATCAGATGGCCATGAAAAGATGTGTCACTGATGGGGGAGAAGTGATGTCCATTAGGTTGCACAAGTCATTAGTAGGTCTATCTGATGCGTCACACTACAGGGTGCCAAAGAATATGGGGGCCACCACAAGGTTTCTTGTCTAGGAGGGTGGCCCACATAGTGTTTGGAAGAATATGGGGTGTTGCGACCAAAGGAGGGGGGTGTGGGGGGGGGGGTTCAATCATGGTATACCAAAATGAGGAAGAGAAAACAACCATAAAATAAAATAAAACGATACCATCTATTATTAATAAGAATACAGATGTTCTTAATAAAAATATTCTTAATAATAATAATAATTTAATAATATAATAATTATAATAGTAATAATATTATTATTAACAGAATTCATTAAATTTCATTTAATGCATGTTATTTTCTTTTATTCTCATTATATACTTCATTTTATTTTATTTTATTATTTAGAACATCGGTCAGGCCACATTGTGACATGAGCCAAACCGCACGGTCTCAAAACCATGATCTACCAGTTCACCCACTATTTTCATTAATATAACAATAATTTTCCTTAAAAACCCAATCTTTCTTAGCAGACATCTAACCAAACATTTAAAAGGATACCTGATGTCGAGAAAATCAATAAAATTAAATAAATTTTGAAGGTTACATTTGAAAAAAAAGGGTAATATTTTAATAAGTTCATCCCATGGAATTAAAAATTAATACAATTTCCACTATTTTGTAGAAACCAATTTAAAAACCATGTGGAGTTATGAGGTTTTGGTTAAATTATATTATAGAGTACAATACCAATCATTAGAAAATAATAAAGAAATCCCATATTTTTTCTTATATAATTCAACCCAATACCGTCAATATATTCACTGAAAAACATGGATGATTTTATTACTCTTCCTTAACTCCCATTGAGTCTTACCAATGTGCTTTCATGCTCCCTGGAATCTACTCCCATGCGTTTTAAATCACAACTTCCAGGTAAGGTAACTTCCACTGTCCTTTTTATTGACGAATCTTTTTTATCTTATACCACTTAAAATCGAATTTTTTATTTTTTGGGTATATTATTATAAAAATATGTTTAATCCATTTTTATGTCCATGTTAATTGAAACCCCTTTCACTCCAATAATAATTTATGTACACATCATTCCATGATAAAATTTATTATGGGATCCTATCTTCTTCCCATTTATGTTTGAAATTTTTATTCTCATGCATTTTATCCCAAATTACTAATGTTGAGATATATTCTAAAATATAACCCATACTGAATTTTTGACGTCTAAATGATGAGATAACCCTTTCATATTCCAAAATACCACCATGAACACATTTTTCCCCCATTAATCTGCAGAAATGTCACCACCACTATCCATTCCAAAAAAATATGTAGTGATTTCTCATAACCATTTTTTCAAGGGTATTCATCTTTATAAACATATTCATATGTGATTAGGGATATAAATTTCATTATTCTAAAACCATTTATTATGTAATAAAATGTGATGAAAAATGATTCCATGGTCTATGAAATGTGTGGCACAAAGATACATGTGAATGAGAATAAAATTATGGGTGGACCCAATATTATATAGCACTACATATAATTAAACTTTTTTTAGTCTCATCACACATCGTGAATGTGATTAGGGATTTAAACTAATACAACATGATAATTTTGTCATCATGATTTCATGATGGTTATACTTATAAAATGTTTACGATGTCATGTTTATGTTTTTTTCACATTTCCAATGTTTCTTCTATATTATCATAATATATCATTCCTTATTATTCATGAATGTGATTCTGACAGCTATTATGCCTCATTGATATTCCTAATGTAAAATATTTATTAGATTAATCTTGTTATTCCATGATAATTAATATACTAGTAATTTTAGATAACTCCATTCTTATGTCTGTCCCTAAGACATCCCATGTAGTTTTATGTAATATGGAATAATATAAGCATGATAAGGACGTCTTCAATAATAAATATGTATTTACAATTGCAATTTGTTATAAAATATTTCTAAATACAAAATAATGTCTAAATATAGATCTTACATGTGGAATTATGTGTAATCTTATGGAATAAATCATGATTTGATGTGTAATAAAGATAATGGTCGTCATAGTTGGTATAAAATGAATGTTTATTTTTTTTGAATAAGATTAGAAAACCCTAGGGAAATACATACAGATGAGACTAAATATAAATAGACATCCATAATTTTTTTTAATTAATAGAGTAAATAGGTTCCACACAAATATATACTTTTTTGGATACAATAAGTTGATGTGTCTATGATACGTAGATGAACCTGGCCTAAAACCCTGAGGACAATGCATTGGGAAAGACTTGGTCATGAACTGGTGAATAAAATCAAGACATACTGCACCCCAAATTTTACAATCCCTGTGACATGTATTATAAAATTCACAAGATCATTATAAACAATTTGAAATGAAATGAAAATTACTATTAGTCAATTTGATAGAAAATATATCATAGACCACGTAGATTGAATCTAATAAATTTTTAATTTATGGAATTTATTTCAATAATATGTTATCCCTTTATTTTTATTGAACTCCCTTATATGGATTTAATAGTTGAAAAATTATTATTCTTAATTTTCCATTTATTCTAGATTATTGGATGAAATAGGAGGATCGTAGAATATAAACAATTTGAATGGAAATTTGATGACTTCCCATATTAGTTCCCCTCAGATTGGAGTTGTAATCATGAGTATTTTAATTATACACTCTTATATGAATCAGGTTCTAAATTGAATCCAAGATCATGAGGTGAATCCAAATACCCTTAAGAACGAACAATATTTAATTGATATCATTATGAAACTAAGTCCTGTGAATTTATATGGATCATATGATCCCTTTATCATAGTACATTGGATAAAATCTACTGAAAATATCTTCTATTTCCTTCACTTATTTTATAAATACATTGTCATGCTAGACTGATATTTTATTGATGGAGAATATAAACAGGGGTATATATTGATCAATTATATGAAGATTGAGGATGGTATTTAAGTGATCAGGTAGAAAGAATTCTGAAAAATGTTTTTTTTAAAATATTTTCCTTAGACTCTCTGACTTAAAATCGAATGGTATTTCTTTCCATAAAAAAAATAATGAATCCATTCGTTCTTATGGAATAAATAAAAAGGATTACATGATATTACTCTTGATTCTTCATTACCCGGGAATAATAGTTTCACCACTAATTTAGTGGGATAAAAATTAGTTTATGAAAATCCATAATGACTTGAGACTTTGGTACCTATGTGGAAATTGTCTAATGTTACCTCAAATTCACAATGGAGAAAAGTTAAGCTAAAGGGTATCGTAATGATAAGAGGCATACTATGGAGTTTAATTTTGGTTGAGTGATGGATAAATATAATGGTGCTTTGAATTATTCACATACCACAATTCAAAAGTGCGGAAATAAGAATCTCAAAAAAATAAGAGGGGTGGGGAAATGCATGAGGTGCGGGAAGAAGGACACAAAAATAGTGATTTCCTATAAGAGAAACACAAAATTATGATATATGTATGAAATTATACATTCCACCCTCAACACATTATTCATTGTTTCACCTATAAGTAATAAGTTAGCTTTTCATACCGATGATCTATAACAAGGGTTTTTATAGACTACTAACAAATTCCAATGTTGAAAGTGTGAACTTATGGACTCACAAATATAGAGGTGTATTTCAAAAATGTTGTAGTGATATATACAGTAGTTATTACATGAAAATTAGAAAACATACATGTTTAATTTTTTTTCTACACATTCATTTATATCATTCATGTTTAGTAGAAATATTCAAATAGCACTATATAGCATCAATGAAGTGATGTTAGTGAAAAACAAATGGTGATATTATTGCATAAAAATTATATAACTCCCCTATCACAAACAATCCTAAATACATTTGTAACCCAGTAACTTAGCTTTTCATGTCTTATATCGAAGGGTTTCCTGATCCCCATGGATCAGTGACTGGAACCTATCACCAGACAAAAATAAAGTATTAAATTTTCTACTATAAACATTGAGAATTAATAGAAATAATAAAACAGGCATTTCAAAATAAACTCAACCAAATGTAATGTACTATAAATTAAAAATTCATAAAAAATTCCAAATTCCATAATATAATAAATTAAAAAAATTAAAACATCCCATGTCCCAACTCAGACACAAATCTCCATGTCCATAGGTCAATAAATATAACCACCTCCAGGAGATGCATTTTACGTTCTTGAACCTCGATGATGATAATCATCAAACTCCAGACAGAAGAAGTGGGGTTTGAGCTAAATCCCATTAGTATTTCACACAATTATTCCATTGGAATATTTCAATATCATATTAAATAAATAAATTGTCTGTATTGAAAAAAAATAAGTTTTTTCATTTCAAAAGATTATTTTTACCAATCACGATTTAGATGGAAAAAGATGGAAACTACATAGCAACCCAAGATTCAAAATATAAATAATGGAAATAATTTATAGATTATGGAATTACCTTTAATCAAAAGGGTGATCAAAATAATGTAACCTTGTAAAATAGATTAATTAAACCCTATTACATAAATTGGAAAATATAAATCAAAGGTAATTTAAAATATTTTACAACAATGGAATATATTAATTGGAAATACAATAAGTTGAAAAAATGGACGTATTGCTAATTTGGAATGATAGTTTAATGATATTGGAACCTTTAAATCTTAGTTAACACCAAATATGTACATATGTCCCTTTAGTCCAAATCCAAAGTGAACACATCACCCTTCCCGAAGGAATTTTATGTGCATATATGATGTTTTAGAATGTTATAAGACTTACAGTGTTAGTAAATAATTCACTGGCTACCCAAGTCATGAATGTTCTATAGTAAAAAACAATGATGAGAAATTTATTTAAGGTCATCTTAAAATATAATTAAATCTCATTCTCTACTTCAAGTATTTCAATTTTCTGTTTAAAAACATAATAGGTTTCTAAAAAAAGTAATGCCTTTTCACCATGATAAAAACATAATGTTTCTATTAAAATACAATTGGATCCAATTTTTTCAAAAAAAAGATTTGAAACATATTCATGAAATATCACAGTCCACATTCACAAATTAAATTATATAATTTAATAGATACCCCCATAAAATTTTAAATAAAATGTATAACAAACACCCAATTCAATGGAATTCATGGTTTTTCAAAATCAATGTAATTCAGGGTTTTCAATCAAATTTTATAAGGATTACATTGTTTTCAATAATTTTCAATCAAATTTATAAAAAATGACCAATTCAATGGATTTTAGGGTTTTCATAATTTTCCATCAAATACATTTTTCTATATTAAATTCAAATAATTTAATATAAATATTTACTATCATTTTCCAAAATTTAAATCAATCAAAGATTAAATCTCACAAATTTCCATACACATACCCCAATTTAATAGAATTGGAATCATTCAAATTTCATTCAAAAACCAATTTAAAAAAACCAATTCAATAGAATTTAATTTTTAATCAAAATTTTGTAATATATTTTATGAAAAGTAATCATTTCGGTTTAAATCATCAATTGGAATTAAAAAAATCATTTTAGGGTTATGAAAAAATGTGAATTATAATGGAACCACCTGCCTGAATCAAAAGATCTTATAATAGAAAACCCTAATTGGGATATTTCAAAGAAGAATTTGGATCATGAAAATGAGAATCATACCAAGGATAATGATCAAAAAAATGGTTATTAGATAAAAATATCAATATAAGGATACATGGAACCCTATAGAATAGAATAAATATTTTGAAATCATGTGATCATGGTGACAAAACTAACCAGAAGATGAATGAAGGGTGTTACAAAATCTCATGATATGTTCTTAGAGGCATTTAAGGGACCATGAATCATTATGGGGAGCTCTAGTTATGGGAGAAATTGATATTAGGACTTTAAAATATTTCAAGGGATTGAAAATATAGTTTCAATAATATCATCAAAAAAATTTGATCGCATCAAATCATGTTCAAACTGTTTCTTTAGAAGAGGTGCAGAGTTTAGGAAAACAATGATGAACATGTTAACTAGTTATAAATGAGATGAATGGTTCTTCTAAAAAGGTGATAGGTTTTGAAAAACCATGCACCAACCATATGAATCCCACTACATTTGGATGCATAGTTTTGTTGAAATAGCACACTTTTTGGGAAAATTGTGTAGTAACCATGCACTAACATAGAAGTTTCAACAAAAATTAAAAAATATATGATGAAACATCAAATAGAACCCATAAAAAATTGGTTTAGGAATTCCAAAAATAAAATTAAAGGATGATAAAAACATCACACCATATAGATAATACATCTTGAAAAAGCCTACTCTAAGCCTCCTTTCCACAAATATGAGGAAATTATTCTCTGATTATATACTCCCTCACCGAAATATCATTTTTTCAGAGCTATAATGCCATTGCGCTTGATCCAAAGGTACCTTATTCCCATGATGTAACTTGGTTTAAAAAATGATCCCAAAAAATCATTGAGTCATAGATAAATTAGGCTCAACATAAAGATCATGCCACCACATAATATGAGATGGATCAGAGAGATGCATTCATAAATGAATACATAGAATATTCTCTGTATCAGCCTTAACTTAGATAGAAGTTCAAAATGGTAATAAATATTTTCCAACAACTCAAAATTCTCGAAAGGCTCCAAAAAACAAGGAGGATGTTTCCCTTTATTCTATTCCCATCTGAGAAACAATCAGGGTGAAACATTGAAGATTTCTTTGTTACCGAATGTAAAATCTAAATGTATGTGATGAAAATCATCAAAATAATTATATCATTTATGTTCTATAAGAATTATCTAATGAATCAAAAGAATATTTTTTATCGTATCTAACACCAATCATGGTACAACCAAGGTTCGTTCACCAACAAACGACTGACACAAAAATGATATATAGGTAAGTTCATATAAGGAATCAAATCGATCCATTCTGATCACATATTGGTAATTATTTGTTTTATGAAATCTGATCCAACCCTATGTGAGAATCCCATTTCCCACTAAATATGGGAACACAATCACAAATCATAACCTCAAGTATCTATATAGCTATTTCCGTCTTTCCATCCAACTACAGATGGTATTTCATACTTAAATGTATGTGAGATCTAAGTTCCAGATAAAGGCCACTAAAAAGAGAAGTGAAATCACGATACCTATCAAATACTATAGAAGATGTAATCCCATAAAAATGAACAATTTCCCTCATATAGATATTTCCCTACTCCTCAACTTTTGGTTTACCACGATCTTTATACAGGGTACCGATTTCATATTTTGATACATAAAAAACAATACCAAATTATTCATTATCATAATATATGGAATCCCAATAAAAAATTCCAATGAGATATCATCTAAAGTCTATGTAGAAAAATCAAGTGGATGATATAAAGATGACAGTTTTTTGTGCTCGTTTGTGACCTATTGGAACATATAACAGTGATAGAATAACTCAGTAATCCCTCATCTCATAACATGCCGGTGTAATTTTCTATTCATTACATGTTCTTTGGTGAAATACCCATTAGGAATTATGGAAATCCTACATTATATATTTCCATACATAAAATGGTACCACAAGCTGGTTTTGATAGAAATGAATTTCCATCAGTGGAGAACGAACAATCAGGCATGGTCTCCCTACCACAAAGATAGTCTCAAATACTACAGAACTCATTATAAATTTTTTTCTAACTAATCATCTATGGAATAGAGTATTCCAACTGGGAACATATTAAAGACACAATAACCCCAATTTCCATGATTCTAATATGAAAATGTGAAATGTGATCCATCAAATTCAACTTTCCCAAATAATATTTCGCAGTGAGGGTCGGTTTTTTTCTACTAAAATCAACATTGATGAAATTCCCTTTCCAAAAATTATATGCATATTCAAATTCAAAATACATTAGTTATTCCAAGAAATGACTCTATCAGAGATTCAAATCATTTTGATAGAATATATAACTCATGAACTTCTGGAAACATGTTAGTCCTTTATCGATAAGTGTAATTCCACCAACTCTTAAGAACATTCATCACATCTTCATGTTCAATGTACAGTGATGGGTAATTCATTTTATGTATCCTATGAGGATGAGATACATAGAAAAAAAGAATAATGTGCATAATATTGCATCCCAATATAAAAACTGATGCATCAAAGAAGACAACATTTCCATGTTCAATATCAGGAAGACTTAACACTAAAGAATTAGTCAAATGTAGTTCCATATCAATAATATAATGCCAAAAATTTTCATACCAATTGAAATTAACTCACATCCAAGTTAGAGAAGTCATCATCGAATCACAATTTGGGAGTTCCATAACAAACTAACATTAATACTGTGTCAGTCCCAATAATCATTTAATTTTGAAAATAATCCCTGGTTGTGCCCATTTCATAACATAATTGTCCTTCATAGGGTAAACTATAATATAGCATTCTAACACCAAATTTCCCAATAATTATACACATTGACTCTTGAAATCACACATCTAAATCTTGGAATAGTGTTGTACATTTATAGATAGATTTAAAACTATTCTCATATGGTGCACATTATCATCCTCATGCTTAGAGTAAACTGGTATGTAATCCACAAAGAAAAATATCAAAGTATCTAGATATTAATTTAAAATACCATTCATTAAATCCATGAAAATTCCAAGCGTAGTCGTTAGTACAAAGGGAATTAAAAGGTACTCATAATGGACACACAAGGTCTGAATGGTGGTTTTCAAAATTTTTGAATATTTATTCTCTATCTAATCGAAACCATAGTGACGATAAATTTTCATGAACCACATTTCCAATTTTAATGGATCATGTAGAAATCAAATCCCTGGAAAAAATATCTATTCCATAGTATATATTTATTGAGGATTCAGTTTTCTCCACATAGGTGAAGTGAACCTTCGTCATTCTTAAAAAAGAAAAATCACACCACCCAAGGCAACACAATGATGTTTATAAATACATTCTCAAGAATATCATCAAACTAGAACATCATCACTTTCAGTTCAGGTAATTCTATATGGTATCATGATATAGATACATGCGGGGTACTATAAATTATGTAAATTGAAATCTCATGTTCCTTCTCCACTAGAAAATTATATGAGCTATATAATAATACATTGGGAAAGTAGATGATAACTAGAGGGATATTAGTGTACAAAAAATCAATCACTAGATAAATATCAAAAAATAATATTACATTCCTTGAATGCTGAGATGAAATCCAATTTCTACATGAAATGGGGTTCCATTATACATTAAATACACAACACCCATCACTATGTGAAGTAATGGACACATGTCAAAGAGGAAATTAAATATAGGAGTTATTGGAAATGAAAAAATCCATCCTGAATATGTAATAAATTTGTATTATGTTGAGTACCATAAAACGCAAAGAAAGGGGAACATATGATAAAGAGAAAACACAATAATGTGTATAAATACCCTTTTATATATTCATACCATGGGGTATAGTATTATTCATTAGATAAGATAAAATATTCTGTGGAATATTTAACATATCAACAATACATGTGCAGACAATCAAATTTAAATCATCAATATCAAAGAGAGCTTTCCCAAATGATGATTTTTACAGTAATGGTACATCTCATAGTTGCTGGACATGTATTCACATGATCTGGAGAATCCTCTACAACATGAACAAGCTACATTCGTGATGCCTAGGAATGGAACCTCTATTAATGTAAATAATTTATTTTTACTAGAGTTTTAGGGGGAGTTGATGACCCCATTACACTACATGGAGTAGAATAAATATTGATGAATCTATGTAATTTCCTTGATCATCCATAGGACCCACAGATCTTTGGTTCCCCAGCGTAAACCCTCATTGAATTTTTTGGATTTCCACACTGGTTTAATATAAAATAACCCATCATATAAATTGTATGAGTTTCTAAATGACCATGAAATTGAGAACATCCTTGAGAACCATCATGCATACCATTTCATTTGATGTAACTCACACATCGACTAGGAGAAAAAAGACGATCTTCCAAACCCTGACTTGAAATCCCATTCTATTTCAATAAATATCACTATATCTAGCATATACACATAAGAGGTAAGATTCAGAAGAAAAACATGAGAATGAATATCCTAAATAAATCACAAATCAAACCATAGACCAATTATCTTATCATTCAACATAATCTCAGGTGCGAAGTGCATGATCCCAGCAAACCAGTTAACATACTCTATAATAGTCATGTTTTTCTAATCATGAAGGATACGATATGTAGCCTATTAAAACAACATTTAATCTATATAGAACTGATCGGTTAAAATATCATTGAAGTCTTTCCACTCAAATTCCTCAGGTTTTTGCTTCATAACCATAGTGTCCCACGGTATCCTTCTCAGACCATCCAACACAATGATGGAAAATATAACATTGATTTTATTAGGTGTTTCCATGAACCAAAAAAACACTCCATCATGGTAAAACATTCCTTAACAACTTGTGGATAATTTTAATATTTTAATGGTGTTGGATTCTAGAGAAGGAACTCTTGATAACAAATCCCAACCATGTGACAATGAGATTCCAATTCTGGTGTTTTAACTGGAACTCAAGGTTTTTCTTGTCTGAGAACATGGATAATTCACAAAATTACCAATTACAAATTTACACCCACAATGAGATTCAGCTACTGGGGATCAATATTAGTTTCCTCCAAGTCCAAATTTCCATGTCTTTATAGAATCATGGAGATAAAAAACATTGGTAGAAAAAGAAGAAGACATTAGACTAACAATCATATATGGAAATAATGGAAAAAAATCCCAACTGAAAAAAAAATCAATTTCACTACATACAAATAAAAATCGGAAATGACTAGAGGTAATCCTATATACATCATTACCTAAACACCACTGGAATAATAACTTCATTACAGTTATTGATAAATAGGAACTCAATTATAACTACCTTCTAATTCCCTAATTGATTTCAAAAAACATACTATGTTGAAGAAAAATAACAAGGAAGAGCTCTCTTATGAAATTTTCACAATACATCCCAGGTAACCTAGTAAACCTATATCAAAGATGTTCCAAACATAGATAGAATGGAATTCATGATTCACATGTATCGATGACTAACACCTGGAATCATCCAAAAATAACATGGGAACAATTTTTCTATAAACATTATGGAAATAAAACAATAAAGATAGTATGCATCTCAAATGAAATTCCACCGAGAATCTTATAACAAAAGGAAATGGGTCATAAATAATACTAGGAACAATAAGATAATACAAGAATATAAGAAAACATCCCATGTCCCAGCTCAAACACATCTTGCAATGCCCAGTGTTCAACAACTAGAACCACCTCCATGAGATTCCTTTCCCCTACATGAACATGGAAGGTGATAATCTACAAACACCTAGAGACACATGTAGTGTACAATCCAAATACAAATAGTTTTTTCAGAAAATGTATCCATAATAAGATTCCAATCTCAAATTAACTAAAATATTCATTCCGTTTTACGGAAAATGGGTTTGGTATTTCAAAACCATATTTTTTAAAATAATTAGTTTCATTTAAAAAGATGGAAATATGATAAAATTTCCTTGTTCATAAGAATAAATGACAAAAATATGGTTTATATGATTTAATTCACATTAAAAAAATGGGTTTTTAAACAATTTAACGTTTCACAATTTCTTAAATAATCACATTTATATAAAATGGTTTATATAAATTAGAGGAAATGATAATTATTTTAGAAAAATGATATATATTAATTTGATATAATGAAAAATTTAGAAACGTCTTCATATTCACAATATTATGTCATATTTCTATGCTATATGAACACCACACTCATAGAAAATAAGAAAATATGTACATACATCCCTTTAGGGCATGAAAAAAAAGAACGCATCACCATCAGCTAAGGGATGTGATATGCCAATATGATGTTTTTGAATGACGTAATTCATAATTTCTCAATGAAATAACTTAATAATTATCCCTAAATTTCATGTGATATAGTAAAACAAATTATGGAAAATATATTTCATGTCTTCATAATATACAATAAAATCTCATTCACCAAATAAAATATTCTGGTTTTCCATTTCAAAGCCATAATGGATGTTTAATAAAATTAATTCATTTTCCCCAAGGTAAAAATATATGGATTAAATGAAAACCCACTTTAATCGATTTTTGTAAAATAAGTATTTGAAACCAATTCATGATATTTTACATTACACTTTCACAATTTAAATTCAACAATTTGTTTTTAGTAAGGTCCATAAATATCATAATAACCAAAAATTTAATAGAAATGTGATATTTCACAATTTTCCATAATGTAAAATGTTTCAAATATTTAATTAATCAATTTAATTGAATAAGAGTCCATCTATATTGAAATTTGTAACTAATGAAATTTAATTCTCACAATTTTCTATAAATACATCGTAATTCCCTGTAAATTAAGGATGTCCAATTTGATTCAAAAACCTATTTTAAAACCCTAAATTTAATAAAATAGGGTTTATAATAAAAAAATTTGAAACAATTTTAATAAAAAATATACCATTTCATTTAAATAATAAATTAAATTTCAATACAATAATTTTGGATTAAGATAAATCAGGCATCTTAATGTATCCACTAAACAAAATCAACTAATCTCACAATAAAAACCCCTATTTTTATATTTTCCATGAAGAATGATGATCATGAAAACAATAGTCAAATATATTTTTAGGGTCCCAAAACAGTTTGAATTATTTCAAAAAGTCAACATTTTAACCATGAAACCCTATGAGTGATATGAGAGATCATGAAAGCCTGATATCTGGATGAGGATACAAACTGGTAAAAGATCAAAGGGAATTCCAAAAGATTCAGATTTCACTCGGGAGGATTATATGGATCATAAGTCATTCATGGGAGCTCCATGGAAGATAGAAACAAATATTCATTTTTACCAGTCAATTGGGGTCCTAAGAAGGGGTTTTGGAATTTTTTTTAAAAAAATGGGACACATAAAATCTCATCATCATGGTTTCCTATGTACAGGCACACGTTTTAAAAAACTATGTTCAAGAAATGTTCCAGTTATAAATGGCCTGCTTGGTTCAACTAAAAATGGAACATGGTTTGACAAACTATACAATAACCATGTTAAATTACACTACCTTTCTTTTCATGGTTTTCTTGAAAGGTCACACAGTTTTGAAAGAACATGCACTAATAAGGCTCTTCAGCATAATTTAGAAAAAAATTAAAAAAATCCAATGAAACCCAAAACAAAATCCATCCAATTCTTGGTGAAAAGATAGGTTTATGAATACCTAAAAATTGAAATAGTATATTACATCCTCCAAAATAAAATATTTTTGGATGAACATTCTATAAATCTTTATGATATACCAATTGGGGTAATTTTAGGAAATTCTAGGCCTATGTTTTTACCTCTTTGTTAGGTGTGTGTACATATGTATTGGTATGGATTATGATATAATGTAACCCATCAATTTTTTTTTGGGGATGGAAATGGGAGTGAAGCACCGCCATCAAAATGGTTCTTTATGAGATTGATTAGTGAAAGAATGGATCAACACTCATGAGTGTAGGGTGTCCTAGGCTTCATGATTAGGTTAATGTGTGGAAATGATAAATAGAACGGGTTATGCCAAAACGGATCTTTTTAAATGATTTTAGATCATTATTTGGTTAAATTCCGTGGAACATGTTATTGATTTAAGAAAATTTATTTACTACGAAACTTTTTTACTTTTTTATATAAAATGTTGTGATAAATTTCTTTATATAAACTAATTTATATAAATGTGATAACATGTTTTGTCTTAGTGGAGTGAGTATATAATTCTCTTGGGGAAGAGCTACAATAATTTAGTACTAACCCCAAATTTTGAACATTAGTGTTTTTGTAGATGTTAATTAGGACATGGAAAAAGGTAGTGTGTCACACATCATAATAAATAATTAAAGATAATATGGATATTTAGTGACATTTGATCATGAAAATTGTTTGAACATTGGAGTTATATTTTTCTTTGTTTTTTTGGGTTTATAAAACTTCTTATTTATACATTGATATTGTAGTTTCTATTATACCACTCGTTTTATAATCATTTTTATAACTAAAATTTTTCAATTGTGTTTAATTTTTATCATGCATCTTATATTGGTTATTTGGTTATTCAATATTTGGTAGTTATTTGTATTTTTATATGGGTAATCATCCCCCATTTGTAAATGAATCATATGGGGTTTATTTCCAGCCTTTGATTTGTTTGAGATATCATTTAGGACATAGTAATTCTCAACAACCTTCTCAATATAATGTGGAGGGGTGGGATGTTACGTGTTGTATCATCTTGGTTGTTCAATATATATTTATGAAATAAATGGTTTTTGACATTGTATAGGTTTTCAATTATGGATTTGAGTTCATTCTGGCCTTTTCATTAAGTTGGGATCATATAAAAGAGTACGATTTTTGGGGGCTGATATGTAGATCCTAAAAAGACTTATCTAACCTTTTATATATTGAAATTAAAGGTACTAGGGATATGAGTTCAAATGTGTTTTGGAGACAGTTATAGGATTTAATATATCATTGTCTGACATTTAGGTAGTGAGATGATATTAATGATATAATATTTTTAGAAAAACATTAATTTTTAATTGGTTATTGTTTATTTCCAATGTTAAATTTTGAAAAATAGAATGATTATATTATTTTGAAAACGGTATTATTTTGAAAAGAAAAGTGAAATTTTCAAAAATCTTTTAATGTTGAAAATGGTTAATTTTTTAATTCCTTGTTGTGATAGAATAATATTATTGAATTTAAAAACATGCATGACATTAGTTGCTATAGTGTGAGACCTATTGTGTTTTTTGTGTCTCTAGAAAATGGAATCCCATTGGTGTCATAGAAACCAACCATAATAGACTACTAAAAATAAGGTTTCACATTATCCATACACAAACCCACATCTAGTTCAAAATATATTCTAATATTTTCATGCTATTTATATAAGTAATATTAAGGTTGAGCTATGGAAATTTGATGATTCTGTATAATTCTAGAAGAATAATCCACCAATAATTCAGGGTGATTTGTAACCAGATGAAGTGGAGGTGTGACTGAATTGGATGAATCATAAATTTGATTTCATCGACACACTAACAAATATTAGATTCATGATGAAGACATACATGATGAAAGATCATGCATTCTAGTGGTAGGATTAGTGATTAATGCTTAATCATACCAAGGCATATTGTGGAAAGATTTTGTCAAATTATTTAATAAAAAATATATCTTTATATGTTAAAAAATTTATGAAAAATTAACATCTTAATATTGATTCATGAAACTATTTTTAACACCTCATATTTTAATATGTTTGAATTTTAGAAAATATATTGAATTTTTTGAGACGTGGTGTTGTTATAGAGAGTTATTATGGGGCCCTATTTTCATAAAACAATTGTATAAAAAATATTAGTATTTTCATATCATGGGTGCAATGTTTTTTAAGAATGGAGGAATAACTCTTAATTGGATGCCCAGATTAAAAGCCATTAGGAACTGTTTAGTTTAGAGCAGTGTTTTTCCCATGGTTCAACATAACTTTTTTCAGTGCAGGTTATCTAATGAAAAAATTCTAGAGGTAAAAACTATAAATAAAATAATAATATAAGAAACTTTATTTTTATGTAGAAATATTTATATAATCAATTGTTTTTAGATTTTAAGGGGTATCCTTATAAAATAGAAAATTTCCCTATAGACATGGGGAGTGAACCTCAAGAGAAACCATTGGAGGAAAGTGATGGATCAATTGAACGATGACGCTCAGATTCCATGAATCCAGTATCGATGATCAGGAAGATACCATTCTTCATTACCAATTGATCTAAATCATGAAAGGGTTGTTTTTAATTTTAGTTTCCTTGTTATTGATTTCCACGATGAATGCGGGTCAATCCACGAATCGATTTGTCCCTGGTTCGGTCATTATAAAATGGTTTATAATTGTGGGGATTATTATTTTTGGATATTTCCTTGATTATACTCTTTATTAATCCTATTAAAGGAAACATAATGAGGTCGATAAGAATAAAAGATGAGGTTCATTCTGTAGGGTTTTATTTTTTATTTTCTCCTCCATCAGTCATCATTTTCATTAGCTGATAACCCATTGGTCATGAATCAATTTTCGATGTTTTTATGAACGTTATCAGACCCTAAGAATAGAGGAAAAATGAAAAAGGAGGCTGAATTTCTATTGATCAAAACCCGAGGATCCTAGATCTGTGACCATTTTTAATTTAGGGCATTATAGGTGGCTTGGTGGTCTGTAGAATAGAATACTGACATAGTTCTAGATTGACCCTATAGAAAGGAAAGGAAGTTTTATAGAGAGACTAGGTGGTGGATTCGGTGTCCTAATGTAGTGTGAATCTAGGGGTTAACAACCTTATTTATTAGGCAAGCCACATGTGGATCCCCTGGTAGCCCATACACAAATGGGAATAGCTATGCCTTGGAGGAGTGGGTCGGGCCGAGGTAGGCAGAGTTGAGCCGGTAGGAACTGGGCCAAACTTGTAGTGACTAGGTCGGAGCCTGGCCACAGTCGATCACAATGGTCGACTGTGATCCATGTTTTCCCTAGCTGTTTCATTGCTGGGTAATATAGGGATGTGTTCGACCATGGAATTCAATTATGGCAGTAACAGATAAGCTTTTTTGGCCACATAACCACATCAGTTGACCCCCATAGTCAGTGGACCGATGGTGAAGTCATTCCACATTTTTAGGAACCCATTTTAAAATGTTAAAATAACAATATTCTCAAGACAGATCATCAAACTGATGGTCCATCTACAGTGTTGAGACCCTAACATTGATATTTTCATTTGGTAACCAATGTTTTCTTTTTAGTACATACATGTTATCAATGACATAATCCATTTACACATAAAGTTCATGAGGTTATGGGACAAATTAGGTGTGACTACAACACATCACATACCATAGTCATACATTGATTGTTTTTCATGCCCACCTCACCATGGACAAGATTATATAGATTTTTCCTTATTCCCAAAAGGATAATAGATTTTCCTCTTGAAGATAGGGTTTCAATGCCTTCATCAGTACTTTGTGAATATATTTGTTGGAATTCCCCCATATGGACCAAATTAGGATCCTATATTCATAATAATTCAATTGTTAGAGTTAATGGTATTTTCATGACCATGAAATCATTGTCACAAGTCCTCCAGATAAAGGGTTTATGAATATTGAGTTGTTTCAAACATATTGAAGCACTAGTTTTGATCACCATCTATGTATTAGAATCATAGGAAATCCCTTTAGTGGTATAACCAGAGATGAATGGTTGCAATTCCTATGAGTTTACTAGAGAATGGTACTATATTCATCTTTATGGACTCGGATGAATCATGGTAATTGCTGGATGAGACAACTACGTATCCAATCCTATAAATATTAGGTTATTCCCAAACGAGTTTGTGGTATCACTGCAGGGCCCTATTTTTTGTCCTCATATATGAATACAAATATTCCAGACTCGTGTAGTGTGTTCTCCCAAAATGAGTGCGCTCTTTATCCTAATCACATTGACCCATCAAATTATATTTCTCAAATAATAGTAACTGATGAGAAATACCGCAATATGGATTTCATAACTGATGTAGGACATAATAATGAGTTCCCATATATGAGTGTTTAATGGGTCATCGAGCTAGAATTTTCGGTTGGACATGTTACAACTGGGGAAAACCTCTAGTCATTATGTCTGGGATTTTTCATATCGGGAAATTCTTGTTTTTTTGTTGCTGACATATAAATAGTTATAGGATATTGTACTATTCATTTTTGTTTATTCTTTTTGGTATTCATTGATAGTATTACATTGTTGTTTATGAGTGTTCAAATGAGTATTTTTATACTCAAACATTCACGATATTTGCCCCCAGGTTTCATCGAATTGGTAGCTGTTATACATGTCGACAGAGTTCTTAGATTACTAGTACCCAGCGGTACATTTTGAGAATGAATAGGCAATGGAGTCTCCTGGTATCATTCAAAAGACAATTTGAATACATATTTTCTTGTAGGTTGGTGTCTTGGTTATAGAAATGTTTTTTGTTTTCTATTTTTTCCCTATTTAAATTATAGTACATTCACTATTGTAAAATTATTGTGGGATATAGTGGTTTTCATTCATTTTTAAGTAGTGTTTTAAATTTTAGAATTTTTGGTTTGGATACATGTGCATGCATATACATACATTAGAATAATGCCTCTTATTTGTGAGATATGTCCTCTTGGTTCTAATCACCAGCCCCTAGCCAATTATAAGTTGGCTTGGGGTGGAAACAACACATTTCCCTATAAGATAGGTTATTCATGAGTGGTATGAAAGTGGATCTATACTAGATTATGACTCAGAGTCTTTGTGGTTGGTTTTATAAAACAATGTTTAAGTTATTTCATTATGGATTTCATGCATGGGACACAATTGTTGGTGTGGCTACTGACGTATCCATACACAAGGACCCACATTTATTACTTTTCAACTAGGAACCTGAAATCAATGGGTGTTGCGAATACGAATGGTAGATGAATCATATATGAATTTTTTTGTTTTCCATTTCCTTCTTGAGACATGTCTCCAAATATACTCAATTGATCATGGTACATCTTGTTTGATTCTTGGATGTATCCACTTACACAACTAGAAAGGATTCCACCACGTGATCATGAAGATGATCCCACGAACAATGAGGATTCATTACAAGGAAATATACAAGAGATAACACATCCATGTGGTGAACCAACCATATCACCACTTAAATAGTTTCACATGGTACCATCAATACTAGTGGGAAAGGTGCACAGTCTTAGAAAACTTACCATGTTCTAGAAGAAGATACCCCACACGACCCAACACGATCCTGACACATAAGACTCTAAGGACTGGCTTGAGGAGGTGACCATAACTTTCTATCTAATCTAGATTCAATCAGATCAGATGGTGATCCATGTAGTGAGCATTATATATGGGCCAACATAAGAATGGCGTGGTTTAGTTAAATTATATTACAACAAAGATACATTATCATGGAATGTGTTTTAGAACCTTTTCAAATAGGATTTAATACCTTATATGTGGAGGGATATTAATAAATAGGAGAATATATAGCTCTGGCAGGAAGACATGTTTGTATCTGAGTGTTTATTGAGGTATACAAACCTCTTTAAGTGCCCGATGGATATGTTACATGATCGAAACATTAGGGCTTGAAATTTCTTGTGAGGTATGCGATGGGAAATTAATTCATGTTTAATTCTTCTAATCATTCCTAATTATTCTCATGCTCTAGATCAAGGTTTGGTGGTCAAAATTTACTTTGCTAAGGGGATACAACAAGTGACTGTCAGTAGTTGTAATGCAAGGGATATCAAATCAGAATGTGGGAGTCGATGTCAATCTCGTGGAAATTGAAATTAGAAATATTTCAAGAGAAGGTCCCATGAAAGAGTGTCTATAGTTTAGGTCTCATAAGCTGGGTCCAGTCACATTGAAAAAGATGGTTTTATTCATTTGGAGGGAGGGGATATCTCGCCTGAGATTGTATGTCCCATTGTACTGCTAACTTGAAGACAATGGATATACCACCAAATAAGGGAAAATATAGGATAATATAGATCCACATGGTGGAAGATGTGGTAGAGGAGTTGGTAGAGCAGTTGGAGGTGGTCAAAATTTTGACATGTTACCACCACCACCCCATGTGGTCCATGCCAGTCCAATGAAGCAAATGGTTAGGGGAGGGGAAAACATCATGTGGTCGGGGATTGTGATATTGGGGCTCCAATATTGATTTGAGGTATGATATATGTTATTTATTTTACTTCTTCTATATTTATATACACATGTGTTATTAATTATTTTTTTCATGTATCTTGTTTGAGACATAGTGTTTTCAATTGAACCAATGACTCAACCCTCTCACTAAGAGACTCCTACACAATGATCAGACCCTGGTGTCAATAGTGTGATATAGCATTAGAGGCGAGATTATCTATTGGGATCTTTTGGTAGTGGCATATATGTCTTATTTTGTTATTCCTAGTATGTAATAATTAACCATAGTTTATGATCTGATTGATATTTTTAGGCGAATAATATAGTTTTTACATAATGGAAGAACCAAGATTTACATACTAGTGAAAGGGAAATAAACTCAATGTAGGATGAAATCAAAGAAAGGAGGGTGAAACCGATTAGACCATAGTTAGATAGACTTAAGCTCGGTTTATTAAATGATATGAGTAATCAGTTTCTTGCAAGGGGCAGAGTATGTCGAATTATTTCTTGATGATGTTCCACGTTTACCTACCCATAGAGATACATAATTTTTTATTGTTTTACACCCTGGGATGGATCCAATGTTTTCACCAACAAATCAATAGGCTCCTAGAGATCTTCATGAACTATGGGATGTAGTTGGAGTACTTATATAGGACGAGATTTGTGAAACCTAATGATTCTCCTAGGGATTCCCCAATTTTGATTTCCAAGAATGCGAATGGGGGTTTGAGGTTGTTGGTGGATTTTCGGTTCGTAATCCAAGGGACCATAAAGAAAAAGTACCACTTACCAAGGATTGATGTACCCATTATTAATAGTTGTGTGGGGAATGAAGGTTCATGATGTTTGAACACTGGTTTATAATTTTATGAACTATGGCAGAGCTTGATGAGAACATCGATAATCTGATATATGGAGGAAAGCTTCGAGTATGCATAATTTTGTGGTATTTCAAACACTATGATTGGTTGTTTCCTGATTCATGTCAAATTAGTCATTACCTATTTTTTACGATAAATAACTCCACATATTTGGAATTTCATGGCCCATGATCTTGAGATATCATGTGCGGTCATCTCATTGATGATGTGGTGACACTACATTATGGGATAATGATTTGTAGTATAATATGATCATTAGAGTCCAAAGTAATTATTCTATCATAAGGATCTAAACTAGAGATAGTGTTAATGTCCAAAGTTCCTCTAAGAATATGAATTTGATATTTTCTATACTCTTATGAAGGGGAATGTGGTGGATGTTTCTCTGTATATAAGATTTAGATTGATGTTTTCGAACAAGGAACAAATGTAGTAGGTCTAAATGTAGTCATCATTTATGGATGGAAATGTTTCATCTTACCTCCAGTCAATGGTTTTTACACCTCCACTCTTATATGTGTTTAATGATTCACTACCAGATGATGTTAATTGTGAGACCCTACATGATTAGATTTCCATAGGGCATACCGCTATCAGATATTCAAATGGTGGGGAGAAAATTGTTTTTTCCAAGGGTACATAGTAGTTTTAGTGAAGTTGTGGGTTGATTTTGTGATCCAAATTCATAAATACCATTTCTTGGTACATCTAGGTGGGGAGAATATGTATCCAAACCTCAAACATCATTCTTGGTGACCATGTATTAAGAAGTGAGTTTTTCAGTTTTTATCTCAATGCCTTGTCAGTAAGTGAAGGCTGAATACTATGTTCCAGTAGGTTTAGCTGAATCCCTTAACGTTCCAGAATAGATGTGGGATGGGATATCAGTGGAAAATCTGATGGGTTTACAAAATACTTCTAGGGGACATGAGTCCATCTTGGAGATCATCGAATAACTCGCCATGTCATCCTACATCCTAGTTATGTAAAGGAAGAGTTCAGTAGAGAGAATGAGACCGATATAAAAATAGGATATAGTTTGAATCCATGGATTTTGATTAAATATGGATTGATATTGTGATGCCTGTTCTATATCCTGGATTATGAAGGGATTGGAAGAGTAGTTTGGAAATATGTTACACATGACCACATCATTTCACCCACAAATGGACGTCCAATCTAAGGGGTCTATTTAGGTTCTGGGGGATGTTCTACGAGCGTGTATGTTGGGTAATGTTGGATGTTGGGAGGATCATTTTTGATTGATCAATTATTTTATTTCATATTCAGTGGTAGGACATGAATCTATAAGATGGAACATGGGAGTAGGAGTCTAAGATTCATGCTCAAAACCCATGTTTTGATTAGTATCCCATATCCTGGGATTGTAGGGAAGTAAATCACTATGTTGGGGGGAATTTAATATCTCTAAATCTTTAATTTATTATTTTTATACATTATATGGAATTATTTCCGGAAAAGGCATGGAGATATATGTGATTCCAAGACCAGATTTTCTCAATTTTGTTTTGATAATTATTAATATTTTAATGGAATGAATGATTATTTTCACGAAAAATTAGAATAACTATTAAATGGGTACCCGAGTCATAAATATGAGTAAATTATCCACTTTAGATTTTTGGTTTTCCATAGGTGAGACAGGACATTTCCCTACATGGTTCTTCAATATAAAAAGTCTTAGATGTCAAAACTGTAAAAAATAATTTTTTTCAAAAAATTATTTTGAACAGTAAGGTTTTTTCTTTTATGTTTTTGATAGATTTTATGCTTTATAATTATTACACTATAATACTCCATGAAGATGTGTATAGAGAACCTATTGTGAAACAATTGGAAGGTGACAATGGTGTAATCAGTCAATTCTTGTCAGATTCGATGAATCACATATCAATGCCGACATAGAGATCATTATTCATGAATGACCAATGAAAATCAAAGTCTAAAGATTGATTCTTTTTTATTTTCATGTTCTTGATTTCCATGATGAATGTGAGTTAATCCAATATTATATTTATCTTTTTTTTATCATTGTAGGATGATTTTTAATTGTGTGGAAATTATTGTTAGTTTTCCTTGATTTTCCACAATTTTTTTATCATTTTAATGGAAAAATCGTGAGTCCGAAATGGAAAATGTATGAGGTTATTCAATAGGGCGTTATGTGTGATTCTATCCCCATCTATTCATTTTAGTCTTTCCCATTGGATTCCTATTATCATGGATCAACTTCTGGGTGGTCTCGAAAGCGATCATACCTTGTTGTGGAGGAAATCCTACAACTGAGTACATATATATGAAGACTATGACCTCCTAAGGATGAATATGTGACCATTTTGAGTTCCGAGCATAATTGGTGGATACGTGGTCTAGATATGGGACCACTGATGTCGGCATGGAATCACTAATTTCTGAGACATGATATAGGCATCAACGACCATAGGTTGTGAATATTGAGGCGTTAGAGGCAACAACCACATGGATCTGGCATGCTATGTGTGGTATCCTGCCTGTGTGGGTAGGCAATGACACGTGAGTAGGGATGAGCATGGTGGGTCAGATAGAGAAAGTTGGACAAGGGTCTGACCCAAGGTTACTAGACCATATTAAGGACATGGTTGACAGTAATGATCATCCATGAGCCACCGTCGCTCTAGTTTCCACCCAACCATGAAATCATGGGGAGCAGTTACCATGAGTTCATATATTTTTGTTATAGGGAGGTCGATCTGGGTAGTCTACTACTGTGGATAACCTCCATGATTGGTCCACAGTCCTAGTAAACCCCTTTTAAATATTTAAATGACTATAAAATCTAAACTGAGTATCAAATCAATTTTATTTTTATGGCATTTTAATCTTATCATTGAGATGATATTTTTTATTCAAATGATGTGCTATTATCTCATAAATCCTTTTCAATGGCATGTTCCATTTACATGGGCCGTACCTGAGGTCAAAGGATATGGAAGGTGTGACTACTACACACCATGTAAACCATTATTACATGAATTTATTTCCTTTCCATTAAACAGTTGAAAATCATTGTGAGGGTTTGTTCACATCCCCCCTGAAGTCTAGTCATGTTTCTTCCTACATAATGAATGGAAGTCCCTTTAGTGGGACATTTTGATTAGTGTTATTATAATTCATCTAAATTTCCCTGAGTATGATCCTATATTCATATTCATGCCCATTGAAGAGTTCATGGTATTATAATGATCATCACTACATGTGTTCTATTTATTTATATAGTGGATAAATCCACATTGAGTTGTATTTATCACACCATGGACCCTGTAGTGATCCTCAACTATGCATCAAAATCATTAGTTGTCCCTTTATAAGGACTTCCTAAATAGAGTTGTTTGAATTCCACTAAATGGCCTGAATTAGGATCCACTATTCATCTTCAAACCCTATGTAGATATTGTAGTATTGACTTGACCAGAATTGTATAAGAAAAAAATTCTATACATTTTGGTTTAATTCATATCGAGTTGTTGAATCACACCGTGGACCAGGATATTTTCCTCATATGTTTGTTGAAATCCTCTGGACTCCTAGAGTGTTTTATCCTATAACATGTCATCTACATATTGTTTTCTATTCCAACCATAGTCATATTTTATCTAGTGATAGTCTCCAGTGATAAGTACCTCTTATATTAATGTCATTAGTGCTATAAAAATCATTATTGTATACCCCCAAATGAGTGTTTCATGGATATTCGAGAAAATATATTAGGATGGAAAAGTTATTATTAAGGCGTACAAACATACTTAATGTATTGGATAGTGTATATATAGATATTTATTGTATATGTATTGGTGAAAATTATCAATGTATAAATGATTGTACTATTAATTTACAATATTTCTTTCTGGTACTTCTTTTTGGTATTCCACCATGTTAATCCTTTGTAGTTTAGGTGTTCCCTACTAAGTATTATTTACTCACAAATTCATGGTCATTTCCCACACATATCCTATATTTTGTATCCTCTCATCCTTTCGTTAGATTTATTGGTAGAACATGACTAGGATGTGCATTATAAAACTAGGAAGACCGAGGTGGGCCTTTGCAGCTTTCAAATGATAGTCCTTGTACCTATTTTCATACAGGTTGGAGATGTTGATACAGAATATTTTTGGTGGTATTGTTTTTGGGAATGTTTACTTTCCAGTAATATCATTGTTGTACAATGTATGTGGGATATAATTGTTTTTGTGCATTGTTTACTTTATGTATTACATTTCCTCATTTGATTCTTGATGATTTGTGTGTGTGTACTTGTTCATTGAGATAATGCCTACCATTTGTGAGATATTCCTACCCGGTTCTCATCACTTGATCCTGGCCTATTAGAGAAAATCACTGGGTAGTCACGGCATGGGACCCACTAGGATGTGTCTTAATAACATTACGAATCATAATATGAATCTATGCTTATGAATTTAGTATTCACTTTAGTCGATGTTGCAGATAGTGAATAATTGATGGAATACATATTTGAATCAATGTTGGGGTAGGATATTAACCTGAGGATTGATGTGATATATATTAAATATTATACAGAAATTGTCTATAAAGTGATGATGGTATTATATGATATCTTTGGAGCAACATCTTGATGGATTATTTTGATACCTACAGGAAATGATGGGAGATCAAATTCTAGGAGAATGTAGAAGAGGGAAACTTAATTCTAAGATGGGATTACAGATCAGAATCATATTGTATGATAAAAAAACCCTCCTCATTAGCCAAAGAACTTACATGATGGGGTACAATGTGGTTTTTTTGACCACATGAATCAATAGTGCATGACACTACCTAGAGAAATCCACAATTTCAATCAGATATCACATCATCAATCCAATTGATGCAGTACTTGGAGGTTTACTATTATTTACACTTCTCAATATAGAAGATGTCATATGATTCAATGGGAAGATGGCATCAAAATCAATCATATACATAGAACATATCTATACTTGGTAAATCTAATAGTACCATGACTCTTCATAAGGTAAAATTTTAACATGGAAACTCAGAGAAAAGTGTTGTGAGACAAAAACTATATGGATTTGAGTAGGTTTTTTTAGATGTTTAGTCTGGACCATCTATAGTACAACAAATAAATATTTTGAATTCTACTAATATGCATGTATTTTATATGGGTGAACCCCATTCCATTATTTGTTTTCATGCTACTGATTTTTTATGGTATAATGTTGGGGTGATGGCTTCTGCAATAAAACAGACAACTATTCCTAGTCCAAGATAATGTCAAACTCTAGTGTGAAGATCATGTTCTATAATAATTGATTTAGCCAATAAGATATGGGATATATCTATTTTTTATATCGATGTCACTGATATAATCCTAGGTATGTATTTGTTGAGTATATTCATGGCTCACATCGATTGTTATAAAATAACAGGGAGTTTTATTAATAAGGGTGTGGTTAAGAATCTTTTTTGATGTGAAAGGAATGAAAAATAAAATGAAATTGTCTTGTTGGCAGTTGGTGTTGGAATGATATTATATTAGTTGGTAGTAATTACTTTGGAATCAATTGATGAGACATATAATATATTTTTTCATTAGTCATTTATCAGATTATAGATGTGTTTCTACAAAATATATTATGACTACCTATGATGTCTGAAGTAGAGTTTATGATTTTTCTCCTTCTAAGGACTAGTCATGTTTCCAATTTATATTATCAATTGGTAGGAAAAGAAGTAATTTATCTGTATGTGTATTTAGAGGTTCTAGATTGTAAGGGGTTCATTCTGCCTAGAATGTCGATGTGGGCTGCATGAGTCTTGTTTTTCAAAATGTAGAGGGAAAATATCATCTTTGTGTCAATTATCTTTAATATATACCATGTTAATATAAATGATTTATATAAACAACAATTAATTAATCACCTGGTCAGTAATTTGAGTGGAGCTCTGTGGTTCTATAAGATTGACCTGTGATCAAGATATCATCAATTGTGGTTTCAAAAATAGAATATCCAGAAAATTAAAATAAGATGTTTCTATTATGAAAATTTCATTATAACATCAATAATACGAGTTCTAAAGTTGTATTTTTGGTTTTGATTAATAATATATTTCAGAAGTATCTAGATTCTATTATCCTGGAGTTTCTTGATGAAATATTCATGTATTCTAGGACAAGGTAAGAGCATGAAAAAAACACTGAAACAGTGTGGGGAATATTTTGGGGTCATCGTACATATGAAAAATATATCAAAGTGTGACATTTGGATATAAGATGTTAGATTCCATGTCTATGTAAGATATGAATTTGGTGTTTCTATGGATCTAGAAGTGATAGATGTTATTATATCTTAGAAACTACTAAAGAAAGTATTCCAGGTACAGAGTTCCCTTGATTGGCTGGCTATTAGCAACAATTTTTTGATGATTTTTATTATTGGATTTGCCTATGAGATATTTGACAATGAATAATGTTCCATTCCACTGTAATGAGGAATGTATAATGTTCAATCAAGAACATATTTCTTTCCTTACCACAGATCCCATCATGATTTTTCCAGAGACTGGAAAAGCGTATGTGGAGTGTTCTGAAGAATAAAAACATTATTGGGATGTGTTATCATGCAGAGACATAATGGTTTCTCGTATGAACATTTTAATGTTATGTAATACATACTTTGAGGACATGGAATCATTATCTCTTTAATGAGAAACATTTAGTTTTTAAATATCACATGATCTTGAATCATATAATATCACAAAGGGATTTCATCATGAGGTAATGAAAATGGATTGAGTATTTCAAAATGATTGATTTTTACTATATGTATACACTATTAGGGGAAAATTCATTGTGGATGCATTAACTATAAATACATATTGTTAGATGGAAATGAATATTTAGATGTGTGGTAGTTGCTATTAGTCTCAACCAAAACCAATATTTAATGTGGAAAATAGGGTGATGTTGTGACTATCATCCGTATTTTGTTTTTTAATAATTGGGTGAATATGGTAAAATAGGTGTACATTTCTTATTCCAAATGTGTGCCCATTTGGTCAAAACTATTTATTAGTGTGAACATTTGGGGATGGATATTGGACGAGAGTTCAGTTTTGATGTCTGAAAATCTGATGGTAATACCTATATATTTTCTAAAACAACTTCTTAATACATGACACCATTCTAGATGGGTTTTTTCATTTGATAATAGAGTAGATTTATAAGGGGTTGAAAGAAACATTTTGGTGGCTATTCGAGAAAAGTATGATTTATGAGTTCTTTTGGAGATACTTAACTTGTGTGTAGGTAAATCTAGAACATCATCAAACCATATGTTTTTTTGCATTCATTACCTATTCATATTTGGAAGTGGGAGCAGATAGCTACTGATTTCGTAAATTTCCACCCAAGAATGGCTGTGATTCACAATATCAAATCTATGATATTGGAAAATATCAGAAATTTCATTCATTTAATCCATATTTCAGAATCTCAAATGATGAAGAACATGTTAAAAATATATATCTGATATATTATAGAGATTCATGGGTGATATAATTGATTTTCAAATAGTGGGATCTGAAATTTACTTAAAATTTAGGCAAGTGCTTATAGAAATCCAATTGGTCCCTGTTGACTATGATTATGGTGTACCACCATCATAATGTTGGACAATCTAAAAGGATGATACAAAATCTGGATGAAATGTTTAGGGATTGTCTAATGGATTTTTGTGTCTCATGGGTTGAGAATATACCTATAGTGGAGATCTCACAGAACAACCATTATAATGTATCAATAAAAATGGAATCAATTGATGAATCTGATGGGAGTAATTTTCATTCTCTACATTGATGGGTGTAAATATGTGAACCATCAATAGATGGGCTGGGCCATGTCCATGTGAAAATATTCAACATTTAGTTTATTAGGAAACAAATGGAGATGCCATAATGTCATTATATATCAAATGAGGATCATCATTGATGGCCATTATCGTATAAGGTTAGTGATCATGGTTTATCGAGGATATCTCCAAGGATTGGAAATCATCATTTTAGGAAGAATTGGAAGTAATCTCCTTAATACACTATCCCTTTTGAGACAACTTAATGGGTTGGGGAGGTGGCATATTGGTCAGAAATTCCACAACAGTTCCATACAGTGCATAATGTATACCATGTATCATAGTTAAAATAGTATAAAACTAATTTTGGCCAAGTTATTAGATGGTATAATGTCAAAATAGAGACATATTCTATATTAGTGCATATATCAATGTGGTTTGTGGAGATTCATGAGAAATTATTTCATGGAAATGAAATCTGTATAGTGTAGGTTTTTTTGAAACAAGGTCGGATTCCCGAAGAGACAAGAGAACATGAGAAGGAAATGAATGATTATTTTCTATAACACATTAAGAAAAGTTGTCGATTTCAATATTATGGAGATGTAATGGAAAATGGTTTTGAGAATGCAGTATTCTTGGTATCTACTATGAAACCCTTCATTTTTGGGTTTTAATTTATGTAATTTATATGGGAGAATAATGGTAGAGTTTGTAGAAATTTTTAATTGTTTTTTATTATTTTCTATAGGAGAATGATTAGTGAATGAATTTGGAAAACACTTAATGACTTGTTGGGAAATGTGCATAGTGAGATATGGGCTAATGAAAAGAATCATGGGTAGGGAACTATTTTTCTAACCATGCTAAATACTAATAGAAACCAGAAATCATTATATAGTGATATTTGGAATGGCTGGACCATGTTTTGGGAACAATGAAATCCAACTATACAAATATCATTCTTGATGAACTAGCTGGATCACTATTAGGGCACAATTTTCTTAAGTGTGTGGCTAATCAGTGATGGTTTACAAGTGAGATATTAAGATTGCGGATATGACAGATTTTATTCTCTAACACACTATTTTTTCATACTTGGATAAAACTAAATATTATATATACCCAAAGTAAATGTAAGATTCTCCTATTTCTCTAAAGGTAATATAAAGTCTTCTCATTCTGATTTGAAGCCAATTTATTATTGTAAGTCATTATATTTTGTTGATCTGGGAGGTTTTTATTATATCCTATTATTTTTATCTCTTCATTATATATATATATATTTGTCGTATTTGTATAATTTTAATATAAATGATGCCTAATAGTATTATTTTTAGGATTTTTTTTGATAGGGGAAGAGATCTAATGTGTTATTTTTTGAGATTCAACCCCATTTCAGGGAGATTATTCGCATAATTTATCATTTTGGAAAATTTATTTAGGCAGACCTCATCACTCTCGACACCTTTATTTAGAATATGATGTCTTATATTAAAATTGATTAATTTTTTTAAAATTTAATGTGAATGAAATGGGAATTGTATGATAAAAATCATCTTCTGTGACGGTTTGTATAAATTAGGAAATTTAGTGTTTTGTTGGAATTGGGATTTGGGAACATTTTTTTAAAATGAATGTTGGTTTTTTTATTTTGAAAATTTATTTTCAATTATTTTATTTTTTATTTATAACACATTTATTTTTTAATGGTTTTGTGGAGTGTGTTCAAATACATTGGTATGGACAAGGGCATGAAGTACCCCCATCAAAAGGTTGGGATAGATATGGGCATGAAGTACACCAATAAAAATGATTCTCCAAGTGATTTCATAGTGAATAGATGACTCACATTTCAGGAATATAGGTAGCCCTAGGAATCAGGAAGGGAAAAATATGTGGGTATGAAAAATGTAAGGGGTTATTCCAAAATGGGTCTTCTAAAATGTTTTACGATCACTGTTTTGTTTAATTCTTTGGAAACATTTCTTATTTTGAGAAAAATAGTAAACTTTTGGACCTAATTATATTTATATATAAAATGTATTGATTAATATTTTTATTTAATCTATTTTATTTAAATGTGTTATCTTATTCTATTCTAGGGCTGTGGGTATGGATGCCACTTGGGGAAACACCCCACATTTTAGTACTCATCTCTTCTTTTGAAATTTGATTAATTTTCAGAAGTTTTTTATACAAGGGAAAAGGTAATGTATCTCACATCATTAGATGTAGATCATGATACATGGTAAATTTTGGGAATTTGGATCATGGATCTTATGGAATCTTTGGAGTTACAGTTTTCTTTGAGTTTTGCGGGTTTACTAGTCTTCGAATATGTACATTGATATTGTAGTTTTCAAGTGTGGAACATCATTTAGTTAGGTTTTGTTACAAATTAAATGATTTAGTTGTAATTTATTGTTATAATTCATCATAAATTTGTCATTTGGATATTTAATGTTTGGTTGGTATTTTAAATTTCAAAGGGAATATTATCCCTCAAATGTAAATTAAACCCTTGGCATTTCTTTCTAGCCTTTGTTGTCTTAGAAATGTTGATTATGGACAAGAAATATGAAAACTCCATCTCATACCAATGAGGAGGGGTATGCTTTTACAATACACCCTTTATAATGAAATCCAATCAAGGAAGAATTTTTTATGAACCAAAATCTGTCAACTGAAACTGATGTAACGTTATTCAATGATAACTTTAGTTTTATTTCTTTCTAAAAAAATTTATTTTAACATATTAAATTATTAAATAATAACATATGTAATATAAATATTCTTATATGTTTTTAAGTTTAGTGTTTTACTAACACATTCACATGCACCCATCAAATTGGATAAAAAATCATCATTCCTATGTAAGGGGGATTATTGCCTCATGAACTGATGTCATTCATTCTTCCATAACAAACATTTAAAGTAGGAATAATGATTTATTAGTAGTTTATATATTATATATATGTGATATATATGATATATAATATTTATTTAATCTTCCCTAAATATTATATAACCTATACCTTCACATGTTTCATTTTATGGGAATATGATAACATCGTTTTCTGACATGTGGACTATTAGATACTCAAATTGATGTGATTGAGTAATTTTATAAATAGAATATATTATGGATTATATTAATAAAATTATGTTACATATATGAAATAAATATGATACTTGAATTATAATATATATATATATATCATTTAAATTTTAATATTATACTCAAATAGAAGTAGTATTAATGCATATGTATGACCTACAGTCTCCATGAATGGTGCATTTCATTTCTTATCTGCATATTTTATGGGCTATTATAAATATATAAATACTTAATATATATGACATTAAAATCATGGATTACCATATTGATCTGATGAAATCATTATATAGTCAATATGAACCATAAGTAACATGTCAAACATACTTGAAAAACTAGGCATTTAATGACTGAAATTGTGAAAATAAAAAATTATTGTTATCCAATGGCTAATAAGTTACTATAATAAGATTATATATGATATTATAATCATGATTATGGTTCATTTATAAGTTATTAACATGCTTGAACCAATTATATATGATGATAAAATATTTTCATCCCAAAGGAATCTCAAGGTAAGGGACTTTGTCTTAGTAAATGGTTTATGGTAACTTTAAATGGGAAGTATTGAAATACCAAAGGACCGGTTATTGATTTTTTAATACATATATATTCAGTTGTATTAACATGAGGAATGAATTGGACCAAGTATGTGATGTGAGGGGCCCACACTAGCCCCTCAATGGACCAAAAGTATCATGAGAAAAAATAAATTGGAAAAAAACAATTCACATTTTTTTCTAAGATGTTTTATACAATTAAGATGACATATTTTGATAGTAACTATATTAATGACAGATATAGATAGTGAAGAAAACCAATATTATGAATTATATCATTATAATTAGTCCATGTAATTATTTTATTAATTAGAATGTCCATTTTCAATTTTTAAGATCATGTGATTATTTATATGGAATTATTAGATAAACTTTATACATTAAATATTTATTATTTATTATTCATTGAAGATATGTTAATTCTTATTTTAATGAGAGAGAGAATTTAATATAAACTCTTCACTATATTTTATTTTCACAAATATTCCTAGAATTCAATTATGAATGAAAACATGTTTTATTCTAGTAGATTATTACTATTCTCAATATATATATATATTGTATTTTATGATAAAAATTTAATTTTAATTTAAAATGTGTATCTAGTTTACTTTGAATGAAAGTCTATTCAGTCATTTATTATGTGATATCATGTATATTTTTCCAATGTGATAAATTATGGTACTCTCTACGGGCAACTGGGTTCAGGGACATTACATTTTGTTTTAAAACATGATAAATATAATCTTTGGGAAATTCATTAATTAAATCATGGATTATAACACACACCATATGATTATATAAAAGTATAATTATAACTATGTTATACGACCCTATAGATTTGGAAAATTACATCTATAAACTATGTTAAACATATGGACATATATAATTAGAATATTATGGATGAATTTAAGCATCTTATATATTGTTCATCATGACTACATCTCTATTATTATTGTTTCTCACAATGTAATTTCAATTTTGGTCAATGGTTAAAATAAGAACGATTATACATGTAATGGTTTATAAATAATGAGGAAATATTAATGTTATTGTCTATTGAGGTTCAATAATTGTTTCACCAATGGTGCTCTGGTTATTTTAATCATGAGATATATAAGTACTGTAATATATTACATCTTCATTATTTATTTGGGAGAATGAATGTTTTCATTAATGATTTTAAGGTTATAAAATATTTTGTAGGTGAAAATAAGATATACCACATGTCGTTTGGGTAACATAATTTTAGAATTTATTTTTAGAAATTTAATAAACTATTTGAACTATGAATTTGGGTAGAAGTATTTTTAATTTGACTTTATTTATCTAGTCGTGGAATAGATAAAGTTGAACATTGAAAATCATTATTTGAGTTTAACGTATGAATTAATAGATAAATATGGATATCAATTTTTATTTTATTAAATATTTAATGGATAGAGGAATTACATGTGGATATAATGATATGCTACTGGATCATTAGGTTAAAAAATTGATCATGAATATCCATCTCCATGTATACAAAATGACGTTCTAATAGATCTATCCACAACCAAAGGATGAGATTATACTCATGAAATGGAAAGTAATCATGTATTTTATTTTTATCATGTGATTATCATGAATGAAAAATAATCCCTAAAATTTTATAAAATGATTTTGAAATAAAAATGTTATCCATTTAAATTTTTTACTATGAAGTCATTGGTAATTTAAAAAATAAATTCCATCTCTATTTTATGATGGTTAATATTTAAATTAATGTGATCTATATCACTATCCTTTATAACATGATAGTTTTATTTCTATTCTATGTCCATGTATTCACTTTTCACTATTGATTTACTATTTGAAAGTCTTATTTTTTTTGCCAATCACGTTTACCTATCATTATTATTAGTAGGATGTTTTAGTAACCAAATTTCCAAATATGGTTTCCGATAAAATAATTTTAAAGAATCAAACATTTTTTAAGTGAAATTTTACATTTTGAGGACATAAGTTATTATTTTTGGAGAGAATATAAGAACCCAATATTTTATAGTATTTATCGTTTAAATTTAATATTTTCAAAAGTGTATATTTCATGGAACACTGATCATAAACAAATAACAATATGCTATAAATATGAAATTATCTCATAGATTATAATTTTGTGGTTATTAATAGTATTAACATACTTATTAAATTATATTTTTGAATTCATTTATTACAAATTAATTAGATATAAATATTTAACCCAATTTAATATAATGGAATTTTTTTATAAGAACAATTTAAATATGGAAAAATTTGTTTTATAATAATAAAATGCAAATATACCAATTTTTACTATATTATTGAAATATATTAATATGTATATATAAATATATATAAATATATAAATATATTATTTTTAATGATTTTAATTCATCTTATGTGTTTTTTATACATGATATAACAATAAATCAAAATGTACACGTAAAAGAATTATTTTTATAATAAGGCCATTTTCCCCCATTTTATGGAGTACATGTTATTAAATATAGTTTTTGACAATTTTATAAATTATATTTTTAAAAATAAAATTCACCAATTAAATCATAAAATCATAATTTACACTGATTAAATTGTTTGTTTTTTTATGGAAAGATTCATGATTTGATGTATAGTGAGATAATAATACATTTAAACTGAAAACAAAATTTTCATCTAAATATTATGTAGTGTTAAATATTATTTTTTATTAGTATTAATGTATAATTATATCAATTTTTTCTCATTAAATATAATATTTTTCATTAGAATATATTTGAAATTGAAATTGGATAGAATACAAAATTCATTCTTTTGAACGTTTTCACTTTAAAAAAGAAATTTATTGTTCCATTAATGAGACTAATTTCAAATTAATGATATGAAATTATGTGTCTCAAATTTTGAAAAAATTATTCCATATTTCGAATCCCCAAGCCAAAATATAGTAAATAGTTCTTTATTATTTTTGAAGAAAAATGAAAAATTAATTTTTTAATTTTTATAACCGCAGTTAAGGATAGATTGAGTAATTAAGGGTAAAAATAATATTATAAATATTTAAAATAAACCAAATTATATCTACAATATTTTCAGATGAGTAATTTTTGTACCTAATAATTAACGTATCAGTTATTTGAACATTTTATTCAATTTGGATAAGAATATTACATTTATAATATTTTATTCAATAGAAATTCAAATAGTTCATACTCATGTTGTTAAAAAGTAAGACATTATTTAGATGTGTTTGTTTAGAAGAATTATTTGAAAATAACTTATATAAAAAATATTATCTAATGTAATTAATGTCATACATTTATTTAATATATTCCACAGACATATTAGAGTTGTATTAAATCTTTTTTCATGTTATCTTTGTTATTTAATTTTTTTAAAAATCCATGTAATGTGTAATATCAAAATTAACATTGATGATATTTTAAAATAAATAATATTAAATTAAATTATATAAAATCAATAAAAATATAATAAGAATAAAATATATTTTCATATGGTTTTATTTTTCATCCCGGCCTCATTTAAGGGGGTTTTTATCATTTTACAATAACCGTATTAACCTTCCAAGATTAAAAGGCCAAGTTGTCTTGGTAAGAGATAAATGGTTTAAATAAGGGTCAAGGCCAGAATATAAGGGTAATGATACAAACTAAACATTTCCAAAAAATATATTATTATATTATTTAGACACATAGTAATATTATATTTTAGATAAGTCACATTTGATTAGATTTTAATTGAAAATTAATTTATATATATTTTATTTATTGAGTGTTTTCCAAAGTTCCCCAAAGACCAATTATAAATGGGAACCTCCACCATATCACCCACACAGAAAATTTATCCATATAGTTCATAAAAAAAACTACCATAATAAGATCCAAAATTAAATTCCCTCATCATAGAATCATACCTTGGGCAATATATCCAAACAAGGATTTATTTTGGTATAACCCAAAAGAATTTATCGGAAAATGTTGTATAATTTTTGGACAATCACACTGCTTTTTTATCTTTCTCAAGACACGAATTTACTCATATTACATGATAATATAATATATTAAATATCCTAAATATATTGATATGTTCTTATTATAATTTTCTGAAATACACTTTCACACACATCCATAAAATTTGATAATCTTCATGGTTTGTGTGTATGACAAAATGTCGGCTCATAAACCGATGTCGTTCATTCTTCCATTAAAACCACTCAATGTTAGATTTATGAAGTATTTATAGTTTATTTGTTAAATATTTGTTATTTTATAGAATATTTATTATCATTTGATTCTTATATAACACACACGTTTATACATTCAATTTCGTGGACATACGACAACATTGTTTTCGGGCGTGTGGACTACCTCTTACTCAATGCAATGTGATTCGTTAACATTATAGGTTTTTTATTTATGATTATTTTAATAAAAATATGAAATATATATGAAATAAATATGTTACTATAATTATAGTAAACAAATATATATATATATATATCATTTACATTACATTATTTTAATATGAAAAAGAAATTGAAGTATCTTTCATGCGTACGTACGACCTACCCAGTCCATGATCGACAAATTTCGTTTCCTATCCATAGAGTTTATAAATTATTATAAATAAATATTTAATGAATATATAATTTTTTAAAAGCATATTTTACATTCTAGATATGATTAAATAATTCTATATTTTATAGGAACATTTAGTAACAAGTAAAAAATCTCAAAATGACAAGAAATTACCAAATACAATTTTGAAAAAAGTAAAATAATATAAAAATATGATTAATAATATATATTATGATAATTATATATGATATTATAAATATTATTTTGATTCTTTTAAAATTTATTTAAATTCTAAAAATCATTAAATTTTATCCCAATGACGTTCATCCAAAAGAAAAAAAATGTGAGGGACATTATCTCAAAATCCTTTAATTGAGGCATAATTTCATGTTATAAACCAAAATTATTTTATGATATGTATATCCAACCCCTTTAAATAATCATGTTATTAATTTATCTATTAAAAAGTTATTTAATTATTTGTTAAATTTTATTCTTCCATGGATCATATGATTTAAAAATTCAAAGATGTATGAGACACCTTGAAATTTTAAATATTTAATTGTCAAATATTATTCTCCATGTCAATATTCATAATATTATTTTATATATTTATAATTAAATCATTTTAAATTCCATTTTATGCCCTACATAATTTTATTTAATTATTTCTAAATTATAATATTTTTAAATGATTTATAAAATAAATTTTTAACAAAAAACAAAAGAAATTATCAATTCTTAACACATTCAGTAACAATGAGTTTTCATACATTGTCAACATTATTTTATTTTTTTATTCCTTTTTATGATTTCATGTTTATTAAAAAAAGGCATATATATATATATATATATATATTGTTTTATTTTTAATAAATATTTTTTGAATGAAAATGTTGTTTTGATATTGAATATGGGGTTTTAAAAGAAAAGTGTATTTTTATGTTAATGTTATTATCATTGGGTTATAGAATGTATTTTTCCTCAATAATTTATTTGTGATATAATTTACAGTCAATGGATATGTTTGAAAATATTTTTTTAATCTTATAATTAATTAAGGATTATCTATAATGATACCGTCTTCTATACTATAGTAAATGCTTTATGGCCTATTTTTCTTGGGTATGTATTTATATAATATATGACTATTTTTTTAATTTTTTATTACTTTTCTGTTAATTTTAATATTTATTCATTTTAGGATTTAACTGGACATAGTATTTGATAGGCATATACTTCTATTTCCCCTTGATTCATCGGTAGTCTCTTGGGATGTATTAAGTTGGAGAATAACCCTTTATGTTCAATTCCAAGTAGTTTTAAATTCTCACTATTTTAGATATCGACACAAATTAAACAGGTTTTACACACATAAATAAATTTCTTGGCGATAATTATTACCAGTAAAAGTTTTGAGGATAGATGATGATAATCTATAAATCCAGCATTATGAATTTTCTCATTATTATTATTCCTTTTGATTATTTGTTTATTTAAATTACAATAGTATTATTGTAAGATCATTTTATTATTTAAATTACATTATATAATTATAATTTATTATTACAATATTTATTATAAATTATTAGTCCATGTTAGCTTACACCGTATTTTACCCTTAATAAGTATTTGATCTCACCCCTTCATTTTGTTTTATTTTATCCCAGGATTCCAAGAAATCTCTAATAACTGATATGTTGGGTTATGCCTGGAGAATAGTGGTGTTCTCAAGGAAAATATTTATTTTATTTCATTTTTGTAATATAATTTAAAATTAAAATAATTTCTCATTTACATTGATTTCCATACTATTAAGTCCAATGTTATGTGACCTCATGTATTATATTCCAATGTAATAATGTATGGCACCCACTATATGATACTATATCCAGTTTCGTTATGATATTTTTGGTTAAAAACTAATTTATAATTATTATATATTATAAATTATTATATTTAAAATTATGGACTCTATTATTCAAAATTCCAATCAAATAATTGGAAAAAATTAATTTAATATTTTCCTCGAACATGGGATGAAAAACTAGGGTTTTGATGTAAAAATGATTAAAAAATTTCAATGTTTTTATATCCAATTTCAAAATTAAATTGATTCCAATGATAAAAATTGTCATAATTGATGTATAATTTATCACAGTTAACTTTAAAACCAATAGAAAACACAATTTTCCATTACTAATATATTATATTTATAAATAGTTTTCAATTATAATTTAGAAATTTTCATTTTTCTTTAAAAAAATGAATCTTCACAGAAAGATAAAAAAATTAAACTAAACAAATTTTAAACTTTCTAATTAAAAATTTATGATTATTTTTACATAATTAATTAATAAGGGATCCAAAAAATTTATTTAAAATATGTTCATTAATAAATGGAAGAAAAATTATTTGTATAAAAATATAGGGGTTTTTGTGTAGAACTAGATTTATTCATATAATATGCCTACAAAATCTACAGGAAGAATATATAGAATATTTTACTAAATATATAATAAATATATTTCATTAATATCATCCTATAACAATAATTAATTTAATTTTTGATGTCAAAATTCATTTGGGATCCTAAAAAAATTTACTTTATATTCAATTGGTTTTCTATATTCATTATTTTTAAATTTCAAACCAATGATTTAAACCTAATATATTCATAAGATAAATAAACCTATCAATAATGGATAATTTAGATATTATGTTATATATTATTTTTCAATAAAACTCTATGTTTCATGTTTCACAAGCATTCATGTAGTATCATTATAGAGTGTAATGCATGAAAAACTAGATTTTTCATATCGGTAATATTAATATTTAGGTTTAATTAATCATTATTAATCAATTAAAAAGAAATTAATTACAAAATTAAAATACAGAAATTTATTGGAACGTTAAAATATCCATACTTTAAATATATCACATCCTTTTAATTATAACGCGATCCCGGTAATCAAAAGATTGATATTCGAATATATACTATTTTTTAGTAACATAAATGAATTTAAGGTTTAATTACAAATATTTTTAATTTGAACAAAATTAAAATTTTATGGTGCCTAAAAAACTAAGCAATCAAATAGAAGATCATTAGTGAAATCATGGACACATAAGAAAAATATAACAATAAATTTCTAATGGAGACTGACCAAGAATTTGTTCTTTAAAAAGTTGTTTACCATGGAATCGTAAACCAATTTTTTTAATAAAGGGAATTTATATCATTAAAAATTATGAAAATTGGACAAACTTATTATTTTAAGACCATTTTTCCAAGATTGAGAAATTCATTCAGTGTTTTATAATATATGTAAATATATGTATCTATTTCATAATAATAGTCATATCCTTATTTTTTTTACATTAACTATATCTAGTAAATTTCATATAATATGTTTCTTCTTTTATTGATTTAATATATTTTCCTCTAAAACTTCATCCAATGATATAGATAAAAAATTTCATAAATGATTAATCTTATGACCCATCCTATATATTATTATAAAAAAATTAGAAAAAAGGTCATTGAATTCCAAAAATGAACTTGAAAATAACGTTAATTAAATATTAAGTATCCCATTAATCATCAAATACCAAATATATGAACACATTCATCATGTATTTTAATGAAACAAGATTATAAAATGAATTACATTTATTTTTTTTTGGAGAAATTCATTATTACTTATTACCGAAGAGAAAGAAATGTTATCAGATATATTCTGTAATTCCAAATGTGTTGTAAGCATCATATTGATATCGTAAACCACTTTTACAAAAAATAATTAATCAACTCTAAGGTAGTAAGCAGTTTTCCAAAGCAATGATATTTTTATCCAGAGAAAATTCTCATGAAATTTAGAAAATATTATGGGATATCATTCCCACAACCAAGAATTTTTATAGAAGATTAACTTCTTACTAAATATATTTTATTGGTTTCATTAAAAATATGATATCAAATATTTAATGAGCAAGTATTGTAGTATAATAAATATGTATTTCATAATTAATTTGATGATAAAATCATCACTAAAATACAATTAAAACGTATTTATTAAATCCATATATATAAGTACATTAATCATTCCTCTTTATTTTTTTCCAATTCATATTCCTAAAAATGATCCCTTAGATTCTTAACAGGTATATTCCCTTGATTCTTGGGACATTAGTTCGAATAGCTCTCCATATATTTACAATTGTAACACAAAATAACAATTTTTTCTATCTTCCTTTTTAATTATTTTTCTTTGGGACCCTTTTCTATTAAATTATATCAAACCCACAATCTAATTTAAACATTTACCAAGGCGATTCATTCCATATATATAAAATTTAGAAAATCCATTCATTCCCTTATTCCCATTATATGTTACATTCTCTTCCATTCTCCTATTCTAATTCTTCAATTTGACTCAATAAGTGTTGGATAATTTTTTGTTAGTATTGATAAAATGTACAACTATTTCATCATGTGATAAATTTATTCATAGAGTGGTTTTATTTACTGATTTTTCATAAAATATTCAATGAATTGGTCTATCATACACTCCATTTGGTGAAGAAAATATGTAGCATACCTTTCCCATCGGGTAAAGGAAGCGTAACACTCTACAAGCATTCCCTCTTCCTATTAATTTAAAATAGGGAAATTTCACTTCATATCAATTTGTTTCTCATGAGGGAAGTATTTTTCAAAGATTTTGTTAACAATAACTTCCATTCAATGAGCCCTATTTCGACTTCCTTTCTAATATTTTGGATCATTGACCATGATTGACCAACATAAAAAATGATACAATACATTTAATGTTTAACATTTTTCATTTACCACATACTGATGCAATGAATAACTTTTCCAATGAATTAATAGATTTCTCAACCAGAATTGGATTAGTATTACCACTCAATAAATGGGAATCAGTCTTATAAAATGATCCAATAACAGATAATGTCATTATAAAATTATTTTCTCTATCCAATTAATGTTACGTGTTATAACCATATTATGTTTTCCTAATATTTCTATAACATAAATAGTTATAATACAAGAAATATTGATATTCTTAATAGGGAAACCACTATATTATACACGATTATTAATACTATTCTTCCTTAATGTCATGATTTATAAATGATGTCATATACTAGATTAGATAATAATGTTAATAATATTAAATAATTACAAACATGGTGTAAAACCCAACCTAAATTGAAAATTTTATATATAGCTAATTTCATAATCACAAACATGTATTATTTGGGAGAATATATAGATTCAAATCCATAATTATGTATTGTATATAAAATATGAAATATCTTTTCTGCATCCAACTAGAATGTAAAACCAGGTTCACATTATGGTAGTTGTCATGTAATAGGTTATGCTCGAGCTAGGACCGACACACTATAATGGATTTATTACTACTTGGAACATATTTGATATAACCAAATACACAAGAAGTATCTAGATAGGGATGAATATATAATAATACCCACATAATATCTTCTTCAAAAATTCTATGACGTTCTTCTATACTTAACCTTAGTGTCTACCATATGTTTTTGGTAATCTATGACTAACAAAATATTGTTTCTAATGTTTTTACTAAAACATCTCTATTACACATTGTAATTCCCCAACCCCATATTCTTATAGAGGGTTACTTACATTATTACATTATCATAGATATAAGTAAATCAGGTCCTAAAACACTGAACATTTTAGAATTTTGGAAGAACAAATTACATACATTAAACCTATGTTACATTGGTAAAATAAATTGAAGAAAATTGAAATTAAAGTATTAGTATCCTTGAAACTCGGTAAATGGATTCCCCATCCAAACCTAGTTAAAGGGAATATAACAATGTAGTTATGAAATGATCATTAATGGTATGTACAGTGGAAGCAATAATGTGTTGATGATAATAAAACAACATGGAAAGTAGAATAGAAGATACCACATACCAATAAAATAACTATAAATGGAATAATAAATTTTAAAAATCAAGAAAATGATTTATATTCCCTTAAATAAAAATAATAAGATTAAAATTCATGAAAATATTTTATCATATAAAAATATCAAGGATTATAACAATAAAATCTGGAATATAAATGAATTAAATTCTAAATATTTTGGACATCATATAAATTTAACATGAATATCTATACCATCAAGATCATTCATAAGATGAATTAAAATATAGGTGTAAACCCATTTTAATTGAAAAACTTATTTATCTCAGATTGTCCTATAGAGGCTTCAAGGGGATATTTAATGTTCCACCACACACATCTTTTCTTGAAAAAACCTTTCTCAAATATCGATTAGTGGATTTGAATAATAAATATTATTCCTTATCAAATATATGTATTGAATAAAAGATACATATTTAAAAATAATTATCAACATAATAAATTAACAATCAAGGAGAACCTATTTGTAAAATTGGTAAATGATTAAAGAAATATTAACATCTATTAACCATGAATACTAATATTAATATGATTACATTAATGTAATTGCTCTAAATGAATATTAACAATCACAAAAGTATGTGAGATTACATAGATAACATTTACCACATTGAATTTTCTCAAAAAAAATTACCATGTATGAGATAATTAAATTCTAAACATAAGAAACCATGATTTATGTGTTAATAATGAAATTAAAAGAAAAATATATAGTATATAGAACACATTAATGTTAATTGGTTTATAACAACACATAAGTCTCAATGGAATGTAAATTGAGACAAAACCTCCTACCATGTGGTAACCCTTAAATATTAACCCTCATGTAATGAATAAAATTAAATTAAAATTTAAATACCATGATGATAAATGTGTTAATTATATTAAATATAATTGGGGAATTATATACACCAATCAAAAATAATATGTACTAATAATTGAATATGACTCATTGAAATAAAAGTGAGATAATAACCCCTTACATTGTGTCCAAAATTTCATGTGTGTGTTTATTTTCATCAATAATAATCTTAAGATTCATATATACATGATTATGAAACATTTTCATGTTTGTAACTAATTTAATTAAAATTATTTCAATTTTTTATACAACTAATTGGAAAATAATGTTTATGTTTGATGCTGTGTCCGTATTCGGGTTATGTGTCATATACGACTTTGTTAAGTCATCTACCATGAAAGGGTAATTATTTAAACATATAAAATAATATAAAGAATAAATATTTATCATATTTATACATCAATTAAAAATTCCTAAAAATAATTAAACATTATCAAGTAAAATGAGTCAATGTTACAATCATGGAAATGATATGCCTAACAAACGCGTAAGGTATGTTCCAAATTTTGAAAGATCATTATGGAATGATGGTAAGTAAAATTTATATATAAAAAATGATAATTATTTAATAAATACCATATTATTTAATCATTTATAAATATATATATAATTTTTTATTTAAAAGTAATTACATCACATCAAGGATGCAATAGTCTATAAGTCCAAAAATGCCATATTTGTTGGGTCAAAAGATCTCTTTTGACTTCTATATTTTGTTTTGGAAATCAAAATTGTCTTTTTAATCGTATCGTACTGACCCTTTCAATCGTATCATACCGACTCTATCAATTTTACCGTACTCACTCTACCAAACGTATCGTACTGACTCTGTCAATTGTACCGTACTGACTCTGTCAAACGTATCGTATGGACTCTATCAATCGTATCGTATTGACTCTTTCAAATGTATCGTACTGACACTATCAATCATATCATTCTAACGTTGTCATTTGTTTCGTACTGACTGTTATTCATACTTTCATTACTTTTTTGGTACTTAGTCAAAAACACTTGTTTCCTATGAATCGTACCATTACATATCATCGACATATATCTTGTTTTAACCAATACGATGTTGTTCAGTTAGTTACAAACTAATGAAAACGATGTCGCGCTTTCTGTTTCAATATGACTGTTATGATGCTATGTGTCCAAGTCCTTCCATATTTTTCAGTGAAATATGACGGTTGGGGGAGTTATGACTATTGGAACCCGAGGCCTATAAATAGGTGGTCATTTGAAGCTAAAAGAAGATGACATAGAGACTTTGGGGAACAACTCTGATACCTTGCTTCAATCAAGACTCTAGAGAGAGATGCTGTGACTTCTCTCATCTGCTTTGTGCGTCTTATCATCGTATCGAGGGCTTTCAAGTGATTGAAAGACAGAGGATCCGATTACCTACAAAATCGAGGGCTTCCAGGGATAGGCAGACAGACATTCCGATCATCATATCGAGGGCTCACCAAGGTGTTGGTGAGACAGACCTTTTAACCAAGGTGAAAGGATAACCCTTCTCTTTGGGTTAAAAGAATTGTAATTCTATTACATTTCCGCTGCTATATGTATTAGAAAGGAAATTGTTTTTGTTTCCTTTTCTATCTCTTATACATTTGTAATTGTTTCAATTACATCCATTCTATTACATATTCTATTGATTGTTTCTAGAGGCTTTAAGGTAGAATAATTCATCATTATATTACTCTGATTATTGTGTTCATCTTGAATACAATTGTTTTACATTTCATTAGTATTACATTGCATCATACCATTTATATTCAATACAATTCTGGGTGTATGTATTTGTATTAGTTTAAGATCATTTAAACTAATCTCTTATGTGTTTAACCCAAAGGTTTTTAAACCTACATTTCACCCCCCCTCTTGTATTGTTACATCTAATATACATATACATCTACTTATTCGATCCAACAATTGGTATCAGAGGTGGTTTTCCATTGACTTTTATTACTTGTTTTGTTTCTTTCATATTTTTTTAAACTACTTTCTACACTAACGTGTGGAGTGGAAAAGATTTTTGTTTTTAGATGGCAGGAATGAATATTGGATCAATAGAAAATCTGAATCCTTCTAGACCACCAATATTTGATGGAAATGATTATGATTATTGGAGAGATCATATGGAGACTTATGTGATTAATACTGGTGTAGACAACTTTATTATGCTTGCTGGAGGTTACAAAATTCTTGACAAAGAAGTCAGTACTTTCACTAACCAAGAGAAGTAAGAATATCAACTGAATTACAAGGTACAAAATACATTATTATGCTCTATGAACAGGAATATATACAGTCAGATATCTTCATGTGAAGCAGCCAACTGTATTTGGATGAAATTGGATGTCACACATTTTGGTACATCCAAGGTTATAGAAACAAGAAGAGAAATGCTTCGAGCAGAGTATCATGGATTTGTTTTTCCTTATGGATAACCAGTATGTAAAGTGCAACAAAGTTTTATGACAATTGTCAACAGTTTACAATCTATTAGAGAAAAAGGCCTTGATGATGATGCTCTAGTTGATAAAATTATCGATATAATGCCGAATGAATGGGAGTCAAAAAGGACAGCTATTGATGAAAATAGAAAAGTTACCCAGATTACTCTTGATGAACGTTTTGGAACTCTTTTACAATACGAGACAACAATGAAGAGAGATGCTGATTTCAACAAAAAGAATAATGGGAATGGAAGTGTAGCCTTTAAATCAAAATCTAAAACACCTGAAAGGCTTACAAGATCCAAAGCCAAGAAAGCTATTATATCTGAATCAAGTGATAGTGATAACTCAGATAATGAGTTAGCCAATATTTATTGAAGGATGAAAAAGATTGTGGTAAAGAAAGACTTCCAATACAGATTCAAAAAGAAAGATAATAAGGATAATAAAGATTCATAGGTAACTTGTTATGAATGTAAGAAAATAGGACATATAAGGCCTGATTGTTCTTTTCTGAAGAGAAAAGACAGAAAAGAGAAACACTCTGAATGAAATAAGAAAAAGTATTACAATTCAAATACAAAAATTTTTTTAAAGGAAAATGATACCTGGAGTGCATGTGATAGTGATTCTTCAGATGAATATTCCGAATATGAGTCCTCGTGACAGAGGAATATTGGACTTTTAGCCAGATTACCAATTGATGATCATTGTCTCATGGGTAAGGTTCATAATGCTGAAGTTATTACAAATGTCTCCTTGAATGCAAATTATACTGATAATAGATATTATGAATCTTCAAATGATATATCTTCATCATCAGAAGATGATACATTACCTAATTTTGAATAAGTATCTAGATTTTCTAAATTACATGAAAATGAAAATTCTAAACTCAAGAAGAAGCGTCAAAAATCAAATTCTACAATTTCAATTTTGTCTGAAGAAGTATCAGATCTTTCTAAGGATCTGGATATGAAGATTTCTGATTTTGAAAGTATTTCAAAAACCCTTGAGAAATTCAAATATGAAGAAGATGTTCTCTCCAGGGATCTTGAAAATGCAATTTCAAAGAAAAATATTTTAGAGTCTAACTCTAGCTCAAATTCAAATGTTTTGGAAAACAAAAACATAGTTTTAAATCTAAAATCTGAAATTATTTCTTTAAAGAAACTCTTGTCAAACTTTAGTCATGGAAAATAAAACTTTGACAAAATGTATTCTCAAATTACACCTTTGAGAAACCGTTCTAGTCTTGGCAATACTTTTTCCAAACCTGTTTTTAGTAATAAATATTTTGTTCCTAAAAAAACTTCTTTTTGTTCGAAGTGTCAATGTGGTGGAAATTGGAGAAGAGATTGTTCTCTTAATAGAACTCAATCTTTATGATTTCATAAAGCAAATTTTGAAAAACAAATGTGGATTCTTAAAATTCTTCTATCTAACCCTTTTGGATCCAAACAAGTTTGGATTCTGAAAAACTAATTGTTTCTTTTTCAGGATAAAGAGAAATGTACCAACAAGAATATTTGGTACATGGATAGTGGTTCTTCTCGACACATGACTAGAAAAAAAGATTTATTTGAAAAGGTTATAAAAACAAAATTTGGAAAAGTTACCTTCAGAGATAATTCTCAAGGAATGATTGTTGGTATAGGTAATATTGTTTTTCTTGGAAAAGTTCTTATTTAAAATGTTTTGTTTGTTAAAGGTATTAGGCACAATCTCATCAGCATAAGTCAATTATGTGATGAAGGTAACCTTGGGAATTTTAGAAATGATAAGTGTCTAGTTCACAATTCCAATGATGAATTCATTCTATCTGCCCATAGGTAATAGAATGTATACACTATTAACATAGAAGACCTTAGGAGCCAAAACATACCCTGCATAAGTGAAATAGAGGACCAATCATGGCTATGGAATTGAATATTAGGACACTGTAATCTGAGAAACCTTAGTAAACTTTCAAAGAAAATACTTGTGAAGGGACTACCAGACCTTAGATATGATTCTTCAAAAGTGTGTGATCCTTGTCAATTTGGAAAACAACATAAGACTATCTTTAAATCAATTAATGAAGTTTCAACTTCTAATGCATTACAACTAGTGCATATGGATGTTTTTGGTCCTACACAAACTGGAAGCATTGGAGGAAAATACTATGTATTTGTTTTAGTTGATGAATTTACTAGATTTACATGGGCCTACTTTCTCACAATGAAATCTGAAGCATTTTCCTATTTCAAAACTTTTAGAGCCCAAGTTAAAAATGAGAAAAACCTACCATTGATAACTATTCATAGTGATCATGGTGGTGAATTTCAAAATTCATATTTTGAAACTTTTTGTAGTAAGAAAGTATTACTCACAATTTCTCAGCCCCAAGAACTCCTCATAAAAATGGTGTTGTTGAAAGAAGAAATCGTATTCTTCAGGAAATGGCACGAACCATGTTGTGTGAATACTCAATTGCTAAGCACTTTTGGGATGAAGCTGTTTGTACTGCCTCTTATACTATAAATCGTGTTTTAACTAGACCATTTCATAATAAAACCCCTTATGAGTTATGGAATGGTCGAAAACCTAATGTTTCATACTTTAATGTTTTTGGATGAAAAGTATTCATTATGAATACAAAATATATTCTACACAAATTTTCACTAAAATCTGATGAAGGAATCTTTCTAGGCTATTCTACAACTTCAAAGTCTTATAGAGTTTTCAATAAAAACACTTGTACTATTGAGGAAACAGTAGATGTAAAATTTGATGAAACTAATCCTTTTGTTTTTAAACCATCCCAACCTACATCCTCAAATTTGTTTTCAAAAACCGTTTACCTACCATTGATAGAGGAACCTTTTGATAAGAAAATGTTCAAGAAAGTATTCCTGATACATTTACTACCGAAGATTTTCTACCCTGTGTTAATGAACAGGTTTTACAAAACCAAAATCAATTGTTTCTTAGGAATCATCCTAGTGATAATATCATTGGTGATGTAAATAAACTATTAAGGACCAGAAATTCCTTAAGAAATGAAATAGAACATCTTTCTTTTCATTCCGAACTTGAACCTAAAAGTCCAAGTGAGGCCTTAGGTGATGAAGATTTGATAAAAGTAATGCAAGATGAACTAAATGAATTTAAGAGGAATCAAGTCTATACTTTAGTTGATAGACCCAAAGAAACAACTGTAATTGGTGTAAAATGGGGTTTCAGAAACAAATGTGACGAAAATGGAATCATTTTAAGATATAAAGCAAGGCTTGTTGCTAAAAGCTATAATCAACAAGAGGGAATAGACTATGAAGAAACATATGCTCCTGTAGCCAGACTAGAATCTATTCGTATTCTATTAGCCTTTGCAGCATATTTCAATTTCAAACTATTTCAAATGGATGTCAAATGTTCTTTTCTAAATGGTTTTGTTCAAGAAGAAGTTTTTGTTGAACAACCTCCTGGTTTTCTAGACCCAAAACATCCTGATCATGTTTTTAAATTTACCAAAGCTCTATATGGTCTTAAACAAGCCCCTAGAGCATGGTATGATAGACTTATATGATTTTTTTACAAAAAAATTATACAAAAGGTACAGCCAATCCAACCCTTTTTTAAAAAATGGAAATTAAAGATATTATGATTGTTCAAATCTATGTCGATGACATCATATTTGGATCAACTCAGAAATATTTAAAGAATTCTTTTGCAAATTTAATGAAATCTTTATTTGAAATGAGTATGATGGGTGAGTTAACATTCTTTTTAGGTTTTCAAATTTCTCAAAAACCAGAAGGAACTTATATAACCCAACATAAGTATATTAAGTATTTACTCAAAAATTATGGTTATGAAAAGACTAAAAGTATCAGCACTCCTATTGGAACCTCAAATACACTTGATCATGATGAAACTGGAAAACTAGTAGATCAAACAATCCTTAGAGGTATGATAGGAAGTTTTTAATACTTGACAGCTAGTCGACCAGACATAATGTTTTCCGTATGCTTATGTGAAAGATATCAATCTAATCTAAAATTGTCTCATTTAAAAGCTGTAATGAGAATCTTTAGGTATTTAAAAGGCACTATGGATTTAGGTCTTTTTTATTCTTCTAGAAATGATTTTATTTTAAAAATATTTTCAGATACTGACCTTGGTGGTTGTAGAATGGATAGAAAAAGTACATCTGGAACACGTCATTTCTTCGGAGATTCTTTGGTTTCTTGGTCTTGCAAGAAACAACACTCTGTAGCACTCTCCACTGCTGAAGCAGAATTTGTAGCAGCTGGAAGTTGCTGTGCTCAAGTGTTGTGGATGAAACCCACACTCACTGACTATGGTTTGAGTTTTTCCAAAACTAAAATTCTGTGTGATAATACTAGTGCCATAGCTCTCAGTAAGAAACCATCACATCACTCACTTGAAAAACATATAGATGTTAGGCATCACTTTCTTAGGGATCACACACAAAAAGGAGATATTGTTTTACAATTCATGGTAACGCAAGAACAACTTGATGAAATTTTTACAAAAACATTACCTTATGATAGATTTGAATTTATAAAATAGAAGCTTGGAATGATTACATTAAAATAATCATTCATATCTACTTCCTGTTTTCCATCTGTACTAACATTACTAAACTCCTCGTAGAAATGGGGAGAACATTTCTTTCTATGTTTCTAACATTATTTCATCTTATCTTATGATTTTTATTTTTTCCTTGGTATGTGTTTTCTATTTATCTTATTGACAGTTTATATTTTTCTTTTCTATTTTTCGTATTGGCAGTTTTAGATTTTTCTTTTCTATTTATCGTATTGACTTTTCCATCGCATCGACCGATGATTGTAATCATTTTCTTTTCCATCATATTGACCGATTATGGTAATGATTTTCTTTTCCATCGTATCGACTGATCATGGTAATGAATTTCTTTTCCATCTTATCGACTGCTCATGGTAATGAATTTCTTTTCCATCGTATCTACTGATCATGGAAAGGAATTTCTTTTCCATCATATCGACTGATCATGGTAATGAATTTCTTTTCCATCGTATCGACTGATAATGATAATGAATTTCTTTTCCATTGTATCGACTGATCATGGTAATGACTTTCATTTCCATCATATCGACCGATCATGGTAATGAATTTCTTTTCCATCATATCGACTGATCATGGTAATGAATTTCTTTTCCATCGTATCAACTAATCATGGTAATGAATTTATTTTCCATCATACAGTCACTTCATGGTAACAAGATTGTTTTCCATCAGCTTGTCAGTTCATGGTAACAAGATTGTTTTCTATCGAACAGTCAGTTCATGGTAACAAGATTGTTTTCCATCGTACAATCAGTTCATGGTAACAAGATTGTTTTCCATCGGCTTATCAGTTCAGGGTAACAAGATTGTTTTCCATCGTACAGTCAATTTATGGTAATCGGATTGTTTTCCATCGGCTTGTCAGCTCAAAGTAACAATATTGTTTTCCATCGTATTTTCAGTTCATGGTATCGAGATTATTTTTATTGTACGATTGTGTCTTCTTTTGAACTACTAAAACCAAAAATCACCTTACGATATCCGGTAGGTACTATTTATTTCTATAATTTTTTTTCTTTTCACTTTAAATCATATCCATTGATCTTATTTACTATAATCGTGACCGTAGAAGATCAAAGGTCATCCCATTATCGCCTATAAATAGCCCCCTCCCCTCCCAAAAACCACATTGGTTTTTCAGGTTTTGAGGCGAAGCTCTTCTCCACTGGTTTTAAATCATCGTACGATCATTCATCGGCAACATCTTTATGTCTCATTCCTCTGCTAACACTCCCACCGAAATTTCTTCGAAGACCATTATAGAGAAAGACTTTTTCAGAGAAAGGTTAGTTTCTTGAGACTTTTTTGATTCCTGTGATTCCACAATTAGAATGATCATTTTGTTTCATGGGTGGGAACATTTGTGTGTTGAAAAGCCTGTTTCTTAAGATCCGGTTCTCTTTGATGAAGTCAGTCAATTCTACAAAACCGTATCTTTCGACAAAGACATGACTATAAATTTTTCTATGTACGATAGAAAGCAATCTATGTCTGTGAAACAAGCGGTACATTTTCTGAATGTCCCAACAGAATGGGATTCTTTCTATCCATCTCATAAACTACCTGAGGAATTCGGTACGTTTAATAGAGAATGTGCCAAGAAGTCTCTATTTGTTGTGAATGAAGAGAAAAGGAAAGTGGCTCATCTTTCACCGGACAATAAATTTGGGGATTTATGGATGCACGGTTTTCTTATCCCAAGGAAAGGGGATAGAGATACTTTGAATGTTTCTAATATCTTCATGTTGGACTATCTTGTCAATTGAGAAAAGTGAATCTCATGGGATATGATTTCAATACAATTAAGAATTTGAAGTCAGGGGAAATCAAATCTCATTTGATTATGTATCCAGCCATTCTTACAAAGTTTATTCTTGAAAGTATGAAGTTTTGAAACATTCCATTGAAAGGGAAGTTGATAGATTTGAAGCCCTCCTAGATTATCAAGAGTACTATGAAGAAGTTGATTCTGTGTTTTGATCAGAATTCAAAACTTTTTGTCAGAGATGCAGAAGCTGAATCGCCTCACAATCAATCAGCACCTATGCCAGCCAAAGACATTCAATCTACTAGTGTTACTCAAATGTCTGATCCACAAACAAGTACAAAGCTTAAGAAGAAGCCAAAGTACAGAAAGGAGGTTGTAGCCAAATGGAGAAAGGATAAGGAACAAAGAAAGGATGGTGATCCTAAGTTTGTTTTTGACCCGGATGAGGCTTCTTCAGAAAGAATAAGGGTAGAAGAAACCCTTAAGGCTGAAAAGAAAAAGAAACCTGTTTTGAAAATAAAGTATCAAGACTTTGATATATCTAAAGTCTTGAAAATGGTTGAGGATGCTAGCGCTCAACTAACGGAAGAAGTGCATAAAGAGCCCATCGTACAGAGTCTTAATGAGAAAGAAAAAGGAAAACAAATGATGGAAGAGATAGAAGAAGTTAAAGAAGAGGAAAATGATTTTCTTCTAGAATTCTTTTAGAGTTCAATGAAGAGTAAGGAGGAATCGGCTTAGAAGCAGAGTGGAGGTGTTCAACAAGTCCCTCATGCCGATCAAGCTCCTTTTAAAGTTTCTGAAACTCTGGATATAATTTCATCTCAAGCTAAGAATGGTGCTCAATCCTCTCGTACTGAAAAAGTAGTTGTTGTCAGTGACAAAGTGGAAGAAGATAGAAAGCAGAAAGAATAAGAAATAGGAAAACATCATGTTGTTGACTCAAGCCGATCAAATGAATTGCCTTCGTATGATGAAGATACAGATTCAGAACAGACAATCTCTTTCAAGAAGTGTGATTATATTGTTCATGTTTTAAGAAGGGTTGATAAGACTATTCCCAACTTCTTGAGGCTGGAAGGGAATATTGATTTCATGACTGAAAATCAAAAGAAGATGTTTGGCTTGGTAAAAGAATTGAGAAAGAATGTTTTGTCAGTTGAAGCTGATTTTAATGTTTTATCTGAATGTTCGGAAGCTCATAAGAAAGCTTGCAATAGGATGACGAAGTGGTCATATAAAACAGAATGCTCGGTGAATGATCATGAGATTTCAATAGAAGACATAAGATGATTGTCAAATGAGCTTGCAATTTCTTTTAATAAGCTTGACAAAGAAACGGTTGAAAGGTTGAATCTTTTGTCTTCACAACGAGCCGATGATCCTTAAGTGAAAGAATTTCAAGACAGAATGAATTATTTTCAATATAAATTCTCAAAGGTTTCATATTTCAAGGATGAAATGGTTTTATTGATGAAACAAAATTCTATGTTATCCAAAGAGAACAGGAATCTGCAAGACAGAATTGATACCCTTGAATAAGTAATCAGTTTCTAGGAGGATAATATCAAGAATCAAGATCAGATTTTTGCAGACCAACAAGAGCTTCTCAGAACTCAGGGTGAATCAATTTCTGAAGACAATAAATAGATCAAGAAGATGAAAGTTGTTATTCATGAGCTAATAAAGAAGGAAAAGGAAAGAGAAAACAAATGATGGTTGTATTTGTTTTCTTTTGGATTCTATCTTTGTTTTGTAATAACTTTTATGATTTTTTTATTTTGTCCTGCAATTCTTTTTTCTCTTTATCTTTTTCGAGCAACTCAAAATAACCCAATTCTTTTTGTAAACCACAAAGGGGGAGAATGTTTTATAAAGGGGGAGAATGTTTCATAAAGGGGGAGAATGTTTTACAAAGGGAGATTGGATGCTTCAAAACAAAGGAAAAACTATGAATACAATCCTTAGGAAAGTATACACTTAAGGGGGAGTTAGTTGTATTCAATTTCTTATTCAGAAGAGTTTCCAATAACTCAGGGGGAGATAAGTATTTCTTGTTATATTTACTTTGTGTTGTGCTTTCCAAAAAGGGGGAGATTGTTGAGTCAAAAGTTCTCTTTTGACTACTATATTTTGTTTTGGAAATCACAATTGCCTTTTTAATCGTATCATACTGACCCTGTCAATTGTATCATACTGACTCCATCAATTGTACCGTACTGACTCTGTCAAACATATCGTACATACTCTGTCAATTGTACCGTACTGACTCTGTCAAACGTATCTTACTGACTTTGTCAATCGTATCGTACGGACTCTATCAAACGTATCGTACTGACTCTATCAATCGTATCATACTGACCTTGTCAATTGTTTTGTACTGACTGTTATTCATAATTTCATTACATGTTTTGGTAATTAGTCAAAAAAACTTGTTTCATATGAATCGTACAATTGGTTATCATCGACATATATCTTGTTTTAACCAATACGATGTCTTTGAGTTAGTTACAAACTAATAAAAACAATGTCGTGATTTCTGTTTTAATATGACTGTTATGATGCCAGGTGTCCAAGTCCCTTCGGATTTTTCGGAGAAATATGACCGTTGGAGGAGTTATGACCATTGGAACCCGAGGCCTATAAATAGGAGGTCATTTAATGCTGAAATAAGATTACATAGAGGCATTGTAGAACAACTATGATACTTTTATTCAATCAGGATTATAGAGAGGGATGTTGTGACTTCTCCCATCTGCTTTGTGCGTCCGATCATCATATCAAGGGATTTCAAGTGATTGAAAGACATAGGTGCTGATTACCTACAAAATCGAGGGCTACTGGGGATAGGCAGACAGACGTTCCGATCATCGTATCGAGGGCTGTCAGGGATAGGCAGACAGACATTCCGATCATCATATCGAGGGCTCACCAAGGTGTTGGTGAGACATACCTTTTATCCTAGGTGAAAGGATAATGCTTCTCTTTGGGTTAAAAGAATTGTAATTCTTTTACATATCCGCTGCTATCTGTATTAGAAATGAAATTGTTTTTGTTTCCTTCTCTATCTATTATACATTTGTAATTGTTTCAACTACATCCAATCTATTACATAATTTATTGATTTATTCTATACGCTTTAAGGTAGAATCATTCATCTTTATATTAATCTGATTATTGTGTTCATCTTGAATACAATTTTTTTACATTTAATTAGTATTACATTGCATCATACCTTTTATATTCAGTACAATTGTGGGTGTTTGTATTTGTATTAGTTTAAGATCATTTAAACTAATCTCTTAAGTGTTTAACCCAAAGGTTTTTAAACCTACAATTCACCCCCCTCATGTATTGTTCCTTCTAATATTCATATACATCTACTTATTCGATTCCACAATTTTCACTTTTTTAGTGTGTGAAAATGGTAATAAATATTGTGATATATTATATTTATGAGATGTAATTATTTCATGAATATCATATTGATTTTTAATATTTAAAATATATTTTATTGACCTGGTACTCAATAAATTCCATGTAATGTGTGAATGTATCGCATTACTTTGTAAAGCCAGTAGTCCCTACATCCCCAAATAATGTAATCGTATTTAGAAAAAATGGGAAGAATGAAAATATGTGTTATATAAAATTTAAATAATAATAAACAAATAATAAATATCATAAATATCATATAAAAAAAGTATTTTATAACAATTCAAAACAATGATATGAGGAAATTGAAAAAATGGACAACATCATTTCACGAGACTGTCTTTCATCATACATGAAAGGTATGTTCGATTCACTTTGGATGGAAGAGTGTGTAGGTGAAGGTATAACCACAAAAATAATAGTATCTCGGTATATTGTTTAAAATCATGTTATTAATATTAATAATATTAATATAATTTATTTTTTGGAGAAGTAAATGAAATAAAAGTGTTCATTGAAGAATGTTACTTTTTATTTGGGTAACTCTATTGGGTTTATTAAAAAATACTTCCATCAGTTTCATCATAAATGTGGTTATTAATCAATGATGATGGGATGAATTTCTTGAGATTATTGTTTCAGTGTTTTTATTAGATATATGTCTTTATAGGTGTGAATAATTTTTATGGGTGAGTACCTTTTAGTAGTTGAGGAGGAGGGGCATTATTTTAATTTTTTGAAATTGGAATTCCAACAACATTTTTACCATGAAATTTGGCTCCAATAATGGTCGAAATTAGATCCCATGGAATATAGGGTAACAATATTTTCATCCAACGGATTTTCTAAGAGTTTCTAGGTCATTGTTTCTTTAGGGTTTATGCACTTCCCTTTTATTAAGTTATTTTTTCTCTTAATTGATGTAATTAATTTTAAAGACTCTCAATATGATATTTATTCAAAAAATCTAATTTTATATGATATTATTTATTCATAAATTTACAAATATTTAATCCCATTATAAAAATTCCAACCACATCATTCAATGAAATTAACTTTCAATTAATCTGGCATATAGGACGATGATTTAGATTTTTAGAAAAATGTTCAAGAAATTGCAGTGTTTTTATATCTAATTTCAACATTAAATTTTTTACATTGAAATAAATTGAATTAATTGATTAAAAATTTATCTAATTATAATTTCAAATAAATCTTATATATATCATAACATTATAAATAAATTATATGATAATGAAATTTTCAATTAATGTTCTGTATATTTAATTTTTCATCAAAAAATGAATCTATGAAGAAAAAAAATCCAAAAATTCCCCCAAAACCAATTTTCAAAAAAAATTCATCATATAATTTTTTTTTCATATTAATGTTATAATAGTTTCAAAAAAATGGATTAAAAATAGGGACTCCTATTAAAGGTGGTGAAATTGCATTTCAAAAATTATAGGTTTTATGTGTAAAACTATATTCATAATTATCTTATTCCTATGAAATATATATTATGAATATAAAATAAAATTTATTACATATATAAAATACTTATTTATTTTATATTATTAACTAATATGAATTTATTTTATTTATCATGAAAAAATTCAATTGGGAGAATAGTAACATTTCCATTAAATTCAATTGGTTATTATGTTCTTATAAAAATAATTTATAACTAAAGATTTGAACTATATATTTTCCTAATATGGTCAATCCTATTCATAACCAATAATTTAATCGCTATCTTATATATGATTATATAAATAGTAACATTTTATTAATATAATAATTATTCAAAAAACCTCTGTCTTATGTATTTCATAAGACATTGAATATATTCATGATTAAGTGTAATAAAAGACAACCATGGTCTTCCATACAGAGAAAGTTAATCATTATGTTTCATGTATCATAAGTAAGATAGACAAAAAGTAAATGTATTCTAAAAGAAAAATATTATTTTATCTTTGGGTGTTACAGAATTTATCGATGAAAGTGGATGTTTCCATTGGGTAGTCTGGTGATTATTAAAAATTAAACACAGAAATATATAAAAATTTATTCTATTCTACATATAGATGTTATGTATGATCATATTAAGGGATCATGTGTTTTAAATATTTTAATCTATGTTTGCTGTACTATCAGGTGATGTTAATAAATACTAAGACACGTTATTCAATATTTATGAGTTTTTAAACCCTTTATGATTACATCATGATGCAATTCATGGTGATGAATTATCTAATGGAGTTTATCTCCTTGATCAATCATTATTTGACACATATTTGGATTTCATTAGTTTTATGTTTTTAAATTATATTTTTTAATGTACACAACGACGATGGGAGATCATGCTCAAAATTTATACATAATTTTAGAACACTATTAGGGGTTCTATTGTATAAAAAAATTCAACCTGTGTGTTTTGGATTGATCATGTCTAATTCATGGAGAATTTGAAATCAATAGTAGGCATAGGAATAGTTATGTGAAAGAACATATAATGGTTTCATTTGAGATAACCATGATTATATTCATGAATAATATAATCTCCTTGTTTAATAGTTTATATAAGTTATTTATTCATTACTTGTATAAATTTATTCTTGGATGATGATCTAGGAAGATATGGTGTACTTATAATTAGGGAAAATTTAAAAAAAGAAAATGTAGAGGTTGGAATCCCCATTGATTTTTACCTTATATGATCTTGATAATGACTATACTCTTTATTTTTATGGATTATGTGATTTCCTTGGCCTCGTTTCAAAATATTATATTATATAAGATACTTATGGGTCAAGGTAGTTGAGTCCAAATGAGTGTAAATGATAAGGTTGTGTTTTTTAGTCCGATGTAATGGTGCACACCATTATGATTGAGAACCACAACCATTTGGACGAATAATGTATCATAAATAAAATTCATAAATCATGATATACCATTTAAGCAAGTGTGATCTAATCCTTTAATATCAAATACGGGTTATGAACTAGTATCCCATTAATTTAGAGATGTAATGAACTATCTGGATGAGGAACATCATTTTGTATTGATGGAGCAGGAAGACATAGACCTAGGTCAGTTAAGAATTCATTAGTGAGATGTCGGTGATGAAATATTTAATAGAGATTAATATATCTGTTCAGCGTTATTTGGCATAATAAGTTTTCTCTTCTATAATGATAACCTCTTCACATTTTAATAAGGAGAATGAGAGTAATATTTGTGACAATGATTTATCTTTGGGAAGAGAATGTATATATAGTTGGGATCCACCACATTAATATACAATTGACATTAATGTGTTTCTCTATATTCATGTTCATGTTTTAGTCCCCTTGAGAATGTCAGAACAACGTATAAGGGAGTTCCATGATGAAAAATGTCAGAAAATCTTGACCATGAAATGATTTATCATGATATAAATCGATAATATTTGTTTCTATGATTTAATAATGACATGGTTTGGTTAAATAATCTATAATCCACCAATTAGTTGGTAAAGATTGATTATCAGTGATCCAGTGGTATACTCCAACATTTAAATATTCCTAATTTTACTAGGGTTTAGGTGGTGTTCAATTTCTGGATGGATTACTAATGATTCCATTTGGAAAATATGTTTTTTGAGTTGGTGTGTTTCAGTTGATGAATGTATCTTATTTATAACTGATCAAGTTCATTTTTTATATTAGTGATCTAAGTATTTTTTATGTCAATGTGGTGGTATGATTTCATGGGGTTTCATAGAACATCATATGACACAAGCATTCCTATTTTACCTCTTGTTTCATGAAAGGGTATTAAAATTCATCTTATATGAATGTAAACCTGAGAAAAAAATATTACCCTCAAATAGAATGGTAGTATATGTATAAAATATATTTCCTATAGGACATGATATTCTAGTGTACTCATGATAATAGTTCTTATTGCTAATTTTATCTAGTAATCCCTCTATTAACATATGATAAGTGTTAATGGCTATCAATTCAGATGTATCCTTTGGATGAATTTTGAGGGAGGTGATTCCAATCACATATGTGTCAAATAGAAATTCAAGTGACAAATAATTTTGTATTGAGTCTTCCGTAGGAGACCTTGGAGTTGATCCAGATGATTAAGAAGTTGTTGGAGATGGCTTAGAGGTGGATTGGAAGATATAACAACTAAAAATATTGTCCCTTATAGTTTATAGTTTGTGACCGAGTCATCAAATTAGTGTCCTTGAGGATTGGGAAATGTATTCTTAAGAAATATGCAATGTGTAAATTGTGGTATGTGGTACCCTTTTAGGTGATGAAAAGTATCCATACTATATAATAATAATTGGATATATAGTGTATATACAACTAAATTAATGATTTTTTTAGATTTCTATACCATTTAAGAAACATTTGGACCCATCTCATAGGATTTGTATTCAGAATGTGAATCTAGAGGCTATTAAAAAACATGATGGTCACCGAGTTCATACTATGGAATATAGTGTGAAGAAATTTTTTTAGAGGATGGCTTCTAAGTTAACTTGTTTGTGAATGCAGCAATATGCAATGTGTGAAACATGAGAATAAGATTCTAATTTGTGTACTAAATTTCCATATATATTTACATATATGTCTCAGTGAAGATCAAGATTATTTATCATGGATGAGAAATTATTTTTGGGAATCATTCATGAACATAACCTTCATTGAGGTGTGTTCCCCATTTAATCATTTACCTTAACTTTTTACAGTAATAATTCTTCAGATCATTTATGGGAGTAGGGGAGTAATTTGGAGTGTATCATTGTTCTGAGGATTGAAATCAGGATTTCTAATTTTTTATTCAAGGGAACAATGTTAGTAGCTGACTTGTGACCGTGATTCCCTCCAACTAAGTAACATAGGATTAATATGGTCTTGAGTTTTTAAAAATTCATGGGGATCCGAGAAACTGAGAAAATATATTTTTGAAATTTCAAAATATTTTCACACGACTAGAATATAACTATATAACTAGGTTTCATAATTTTATTAAATAGGGTTTAATGGAATATCGATTAATCTTGGATGGTGTACTATATGACCAAATATACATCCAACCTATACACACAATTAAGAAATTAAAATCAACCAAATTTCCATTAAAAAGAATAATCGTATTAAGTTGATTTACATTATTTTGGAAATAAACAACTCAAAAAGAGTCCCTTTCCATACTCTTGTGGTTTTATGGAATTTTAAATGATTTTTAATCATGTAGAGGTTTACTTTTATTTAATTTAATGATTATGGTATGGATTATATTTTTATGTTATAATTCCATGTTTACACCACCAACGAATTATCATTGTATATTTTATCCAATATACAATTTTTTCAATGATTTTTTATGAATTATCATTTTCATAAATTCTATGTAATATCATGTATTTATTTTTGGTGAGTGAAATCTTATGTCTATAAGGTTGGAGGTCTATACATTTTCCTATATTATCTTTTTCTTCATGTGTGCTTGTTTTGTGGTAATACTGACCTACCATGAATTGGCCATAAAAATTAATTTATTTATTTAATCATCATAATTCATAAGTAAACTCCTTGATATATTTAATTAATAACCAATTTGATGGATGATATCATAGGAACACATCAGTCATATTGAGTATTGAAAATAATATAATATATTGTAAATTATAATGGTTTCCCAAGAATGGTAGTTAAATTAGGGGTGTATTTTATAAATATTTAATTTGTCATTAATTCTTTATAAAGGTCAGGTGGGTGGTATGTTATGAGAGGAAAAATGTCAACTAAAGTGGACCATGTAAATTGACATATTTTACAATGATATATGAAAAATATTTATCTAATGAATGTGCAATATGATCGAATTAAGTAATAAATAATGGTGTGGTTAATGGAAATGGATTGATGAAAAAGTAATCCCTCAATGATTGTTCTTTAATAATTATAATGTAAACCCTCATGGTGTGGTATTGCAAATTGTCATAGAGGATATTATAGAGAATGAAATTTAAATGATAAAGGAGTGGTCTTGTAAATTCTCCTTGAGTAGTTTCTATCCTATTTAATTCAAAACACTATTAGAGTAGTTTTGTAACCACTATTAGAGAAGTATTTACCCATTTAATTTTCAAAAAAAAATCTTCATAAGGTCTTAAATTGTGTTAACTATGGTTAAAATTATGAAACTACATTCCTTGATATATATGACCTTGGATGATGAATGTATGAACATTATTAGGTGTTACAATAGATAATAAAAAACAAAGCTATTATGGTTTTTCTTTAAATATGATTGATATTTGATTATATCTCTTTGATAATAACCATTATATTATTGTTTTTATATTTATATTGACTATTTTTGGTGCCATTTTGAGTTTTTATGACAACATTATATGACCCTCATAGATACTAGAATAGTCAATATTGTTGAATGAAAAGATAATTGAAATTGTCTATTGCATGATAGTTGATTCTGCCTAGCTGGAATTTATTATTGATTATTGGACTAGGTAGGGTGCATACCTAGTTTTTTTATTACATTAGTGGCTACAATTACTTTAACCCATTTTTTATCTTTTTTATATGATCTTCCCATAGAGTATCCATTAACATGTATTGAATACTCAATTTTGTTACAACATATTATGTTGTGAATATTGTTTGGAACATTAAATGTAAATATTTTATTGTTAATCTTGTTTCTTATATGGTTTGTCGTTATTTATACTGGTATTTCTAAAATTACAAGAGGTTATAGTTTTTCCAATACAATTTTACATGCCCTCACCCATATTTAGGGACCTCAAATATATCTGGAAGCATTTTTGACGTATAGTGGTAACCAAGTCCAGTTTCATTTCAATGAGAATTAGTGAAGGTAAAATAAAATAATAATATATAATGTTAAATATATATTATTTTCAAACATTCATTGAAAATATTGATTTATAAATATAATAAGGAAAATGGAATACAAATTTGGAAAAAAATTAATAGCAATTAATGATATTGTCAAAATAAGTGAATGAAGTGACATTAAAATGTCTTTTTGAAAATAAATAATAATGTAATTGGTAAAATGAGTTTATTATTAAAATAAAAAAATGCTGGAATATTTAATATATATATATTTATATATATATATAATATATGATAAACTTTTATCGGAATACAATATGTTTAATATTGTCTTGATAAACATCATATGATAAAGATTAAATTAAAAAATGTATAAAAATGTATATATGTATATATATCATTATCATTAAAAATGATAAAAACATGATCATAATTAATATAATAAAAAATGAAAATATTAATATTAGATTTACTGATGGATAACAATTAATAATGAACAGAACCACAATAATGGAATAGAGGACGAAGGATCCCTTTTGAATGTTATATGATAAATAATAATTTTTTTTGAGGAATACACACTTTTAATACAAAAAAATTAATTACATCCAAGGAATTTATATCATAATTTGAATTTTTAGAATATATATATTTTAATATTAACATGGGTGAATCAATATATGAATTGAGTAGATAATTAGTGTATAACCACTTATAAACAAGGGAATACGTTAAATATGAATATATAATAGTTGTAATGGGATAAATATTATTTAGATAATGGAACAAATATATGGACTACTTTTATTATGTTTTAAACATAATATTTAGTAGAATATAGTCTATATATGATCAATATTTTAAGGGAATAATTTTTTTGATTAAAATATCTTACCTGGAGCCTGACTCACATTCCTAGTCTTCAAACATTGTAACCAAGAAGGTTAAATATATTTTTATTACATACTTTATAAATGAATTCATATTAATTTAATTATTACAATTCATGATAATTACCATATTAAAATTTATAAAAAATTTATTATTTTAAATTTTATTTTATTAGTCGTCTTTATATTTCTCAGTAAAAAATTGAAAAAAATGATTCAGTATCACATTGATGGTAAAGGAAAACATTATATGTTTATTAAATTTTCATGAAGTCCTAGCATATAATTATTGTGTATTTAAAAAAATAAAATATTTTACTGGTGATTAATATTTTTTATAATAATTTTAATTTAAAATATTTCCTTAGTAAACTAATATTAAACATTATGAATGAATTGGAACGTGTACAAATAATTTTATTATCCTAATTCATATGTTAAAATTTAAAAATAATATATATGAAATAATTTTTTTTCAATGACCGATCCATTAAAGAAATAAGTGTATATAAAATATCATCAAAGGTATAGGGGAAGAATAAAAATCATATGTCATGTAGGTGGATACAAAAAACCGAGAGTGCATTATTTATTTTTTAAATTACATTAAAAATTAATTGTGAAAATATAAGATGATTTAGTTTTATAAAAACATCTTACACTAAGAAAAATAATTTATCAAATTTACTTATAATGTCAAAATATGTTAATAATTAGGTAAGAGGATTATTGAAAAAAAATAAAATGGGGTTTGAAGTTATATTTTGGAAAATATAGAACATAGAAAAATAGGTTTTGTGGTTTAGAGTTTTTAATTTATCCTAAATTAAAATACCATGTTTCTTTAATTCCATTTTGATTAAATATAGTATGAAATAAGTGTTGTTAATTTTTTTTAATAAAATAATATCAAATTATTAATAATAAAGGGAAATTGTGACCCAAAAATTTCTTTTTTCCTTCACCTGCATTGTATTAAATATATGTCTAATATATTTGAGAAAGTTTATTTAAAATATCATTATATACATCGAAAATTATGACCTTGATAGGGCTTTAGATAAATATTTCTTATGGGAGTAAATTTTATAAGTTTATATAATGGTGTCTTGGAGGAAGGACCAACTCCTAATGAGGAGAAGAATCAGTTAGCTAAAAATTGATTATATAGTTATTTAAAATAAATAATGTTATTTGGGATTATTTTTATAAATCAATGTAGTCATTTATCAAGAAAATATTCTTTTAATTTTCTTTCTAACTCATCAAAAATAGAATTGAACCTTTTAATGGAGTTGAAAAATATTATTATTACATTTTATATTTTATTTCAATTGTTTGTACCTGGGGATTTCTAAAATCATTTATTGTTCTAGAATTTGTTTTTATTATATTAAACCAAATATAATATTAAGAAATTCGTTATAATATATTAAAAAATTGAAAAAAAATTTATTTCCATATTTATAATAATATTTTAAAATGAAAATATATGTAAAAATAATTATTTCCATTATTCATGATAAAATATACACCATTTTATATACTACTACAATTAACCATAATATAATATTGACTATATGGCTCCAATATATATATAAAAAATCCAATTTATTTCTATATTAAAAAATAATGTTCACTTTTAAATGCATTAATGTGAAAATAGTCTTAGTTCGATGAAATACAAGAATTATAGATTCATTCAAATTCGTAATTATCATTAGGTGAATACACCATGCCTATCAACAATATTTGATGAGCCATTTTCTAGTTTTGAGGTATATAGACAACCATCAAATTAGTTGACGATAATTAAATCTTTAAACAACTATCATATTATAATATACAATTTAATATATGTGATATATAAATTTATAATTATGAATTATGAAAATAAATAAATATATATAGTATTTAATATAATATAATCAAATTATTATGAAAATATTTAAAAATCAAATCCATAATAGAGGTAATCCTAGTAATCCTGATATTCAATATTTCATATTAATGATAACTCTTCATTAATGACCGTCCACATATCCAATGGTCTTTAGGGTCCATGATCATCCATCATCTAAATTAGTTTCTCTTCATGGAGAAATAGAAATCAACAGACTTGTGCATATATAGGTGTGAGTATTAGTTTAACCAGGATTGTTATGAAATTCACAATATAGTATTTATATTTTCATTTTTTTTGGATTATCACAAAAAAATTGGATAATATATGAGTATTTCTAAATTTATATTAATAAGTAAATTCAATGGAGTATAATATGTAGAAGTTTTTATGAAATAAACATGGAGAACATCTTGATAAAAAAATCAATAACATATCTTAGACATTAATGTGTGTAATTATGACTCTATAAAAGTAGCGATCGAGGTATCCATGATGAAATTTTTTAAATATAAGTGTTATTAAATATAATAAAATAGAACATGGTATGGAAGAAAACCATGTGTACTATGACATGGAATGGTCATTGTACAAACATTATTTCATGTAAGTGTCCAAAAATTCAATCAACATGAATCTATATTCAATTCATTTATCTAGATAGTTTACAAGATCAAAAATAGTATCTCATACATAAACCATAATTACACAAGATAAACAAACAATGAATAGAATAGTATCCTAACACATAATTAGTACACCAATTGAGTCTTGTGATTTATAATAATAATATTCCCCACACATTAATGTTGTCTTGTAACCCCATATGATAATATTTATAGTTATTCAATCAATATTTCAGTTGTAAATATCACATATGCCTACAGAATAATATTATCATTATTTTGGTCCCCTTTATTATCAAAAATTCTTATATCATGGTTAAATAAACATAAGAAGGAATAATAAAAAACTTTTCCCAATGATGATATTTTATCATCCCACCATGATTAATGACGGTTCACTTTTCTAATTGACATGATTTCATCCATTAATTGTATTATTATGCACATGCTATATATTATGATCATTCCACCTAGATTTATCATTTGACAACACTGTACAATATAAAAATTCCAACCTTATTATAACACTATAATATCTAGAGTCACCCAAGAATATTTATAATGAAAATAATATTTCTAGCATGAATATATCAATTAAAAAATGAATTTTAAATTGATAATATCCTTACCCTAAGGGATTTTCATGGATGTCCTTGAAAATTTTATAATTAAATCAAGGGATGAAGAAATGAGAAGTCACCATAGGTATGACATAAAGAAATGGAATATTCATGGACCTGATAATTTATTTTACCAATGTCAATGATTATAGAATAAGGAAAGGTTATTATTAACGCCCACCGCAAATTGTAGGCTGGAATGCTGGAAAATTGAATTGTATCCTAGAATGCTGGAAAATTGTTAAGGATGATAAGAAAAAATTGAAACCTTTTTATAATAGGCCACATTATGTTGAAAAACATAGATTGTATATCAGAAAATAATATGGGATGAATTACCCTCTTTGAATGAAATTAGGAATGTGAGATAAAATAAAACTACTAGCACAATCCATCTCAATATAATAATACAAGATTGAAAATAAATTTATTTAATTTCATTCAATGGAAACAACTATAGTTTATAATTAAAAGTTATAAATGATATATATCAAAAGTGATATCAAAGCCCATGTAGGTCTATAAAATCTCCAAGAGATAGTAACATCTATCTTGATCATCAACAAGTACATAAAATCCTAAAAACCCATCTATATACATTCAGTTTTCATAACATGCATACAATTTAGGACTCCCCCTAAAAGTAGTTCATGGAAAATATAATTAAATAATAATAAATACTAGTGAGAAAATGGAATTCTAACCTATCACCAAATTTTTCGACATGTTACATTACAAAACAAGTCAATCTCACCTTGTATTTCATACAATTGATCATATAATATATTATTAAATGATATTACTTCTCTACCACTTCTCCTTTGGTTTGTCAATATTCTACAACAATACTCATATTGTGACATCTATCACTAAATGAAAAATTACTCCAATTATATATATATTTCTCTTTAGAGTATCATGTATCTCGTGAAACCTATCATCACATCATAAAATCTAAATCGTAATATAGTACACAAGTAGTTTATAGGTTCCACCACAACCCATATGTCGATAACTAAACATAATTCCATCATATATAATAATCATTATGCCTACAATAATCATTATTATAATGTATTTAGATACAAATGTCTATGAAATAACCACATGACATTATACCCCCTCTATACGCACATATTTCAAAGGTAACGAACATTACAACTAGAAAATAATACTATTGTGATATGATATGGTAAATAGGGTGTAGTTAGCCACATATTTTTATATTACATTGATGTTAAGGAAAAACACCTCCTGGAGTGCTCTGGGTGCAAGTTTCTATAATGAAATTTGTGGTGTAGTGTATTAAATCATATTACATAAAATGTATATATACCTTATAAGGTCACAATGGCCATAAAACCAGCTTTAAAAATAAACTAAATCCATCAACACTTAGACTCTAGACAACCACCACAATGAATTGGATATCCTATAGGCACAAAACCATTTATGAATAGTTCTAATTAATTATTTCATTCCAATTAATTTTTTTCATTAAATAAATTAATTCATTATCAATTAATTAATATTATCTCATTTCTACATTGTATTAATAACCCATTGAGTTCCATTATGTCATACATATCTAGGATATCCCATTATTTCATATGGTTATTATCTATATTCCATTTGACCAAAAACATGATAGGTTAAATAATTAATTATTCATTATAATTATATACTTATAGGATACCATAGATTCATCCTATGTTACCATCAAATATGTTTTATAAGACAAGTAGAACAATATTGCAACAGTAGTGGGACATTAATGTCACAAAAATAATCTCAACCAAATGACATTTATAGAGACTCTTTCATAAGAATTCATGATAAATTTAAGAACATAAATAGGATAAAAAACTATAACCCTTTGTACCATTGTCAATTAAATCCTTGGAAACACAATGAACACCATTATGCCTCCATTCATCTATCTCATTAACAGTTAGAATAAAACTCTGCCTCCCCACCGATATTCCTACAAAACATCATTCATCTAAGGATCACATCACATTGAATATTAAGAATCACTATCAAAGGTAACACACAAAGAAGCAAAAAAGCATCAAATGATAGTAGGGGATATAGGTACTAAAAAGATGACCCAAATGTTATAAAGAAAAAACAATCCCTCAATCCCAACAACATATCATTATATAAATGTGGGTTCAATACTATAATATATTAACCAATTAATTATTTAACATTTCATCAATAATATACATCAATGATTTAAAATAAGTATATACATGAATATTTAAACATGTTTTCAGAGAATCACCTTGGTTTCCTTAAAATTATAATAATAATTGTTTGATTTAAATAAGTCTATTTAATTATATTGCTAAAACATTATCAAAATTACATTCCATAACCATATACATTATATATTTTTTCATAAATCATAGAATAGTCGAACATAATTAAATTAGAATAAATATAGACAGAACACTATCCAGTAAAACAATATTAAAACCAATATTATGGTTGAAAAACTTGTGATTATTGTAACCAGTAACCAATGATTATTCTATAATACACTATATTATTTATTACTAATAATCAAAGTATTACTAAATGTGATAAATCATGACAAGAATATGATTTCAAAGAAAAATGAGTTAATGAATCTCCGACTTTAATTATTATAATGTTCATTAAAAAAGGAAAAAAATATAGAAAAAATTCTATGATCACCTCCATCATGACGAATCTATAACCCCTTAAAATTCCAGAACTCGGCCATTGTTATAAAAAAAATAAACCCATGATATGGAATAATTATGTTATACATAAAAATGAAAATGAATAATGGGATACAAATGATCAAATAAATAGGAAACCACTTGGAATGGAGGAAATGGAAACAACATATCACAAAAAAAATCAAATTTAGGATGTGAAGTATCGAACCCATACAAAAGGGCATTGAGACACATCGAGTGACATACAATTGTCACCTAGGGTTAAATAGTAAATGATGGAGGAAATGAAGGGTTTATATGGGCTATTAGTTAATAATCTAGTATAATTTTGAAGGCTATGACACAACACCCTACACCATGGAAGAAAACAACTAACATGAGACACAACTATAAGGAATGAGTCCAAATCATAGAATTCCATGTCAAATCTACAATAAGAAACATTGATTTGTCCACGATATAGATCCTATAAATCTAGAGAATTCCCATGGAATATGATAACCACTATTATGTATAAATATTATGATGAATATGGTGCTTATACTGAAAATTATATCCATTACATAGTGTCCATGAGAATGAAAGAACCATTAAAACAATCCTTATATGATTTACTGACAAACCCAACAATAATGAATAATGTGTTTTGAAAATGGGATAAGAAAACAAACCTCATATGTTGTACTTCTACATCACAACAATTATCCATTCACACAAAACATCTCCTTATAGGACTACTTGTTGTTTTAATTCCATATAATATGCCCTTCTACATTGTAGGTTAAATATCATCTTAACACCCTCAACATTGTTCTCTTCCTTGACACATTGAATATCCAATAAATAAAAATTAAATCAGGTTACAAGGATGTATGTTCTTAAATATCACACCTCCAAATAGAGTTTTTACCTTGATAATTTAAACCTATCCTATAATGGATTAAAATATAGAGTACATATGAATTGAAACATTGAAATATTCCTCTAAATATTATCTCTATCAATGGTTAAAAACCATATATATTAGTGATAAAGGGTAAAAACTTTAAGATAATGACAGCCATCTCCATAATACTCTCTCAGTTCAGGTACTACATAGAAATGATAAAGTGAATAAATAAATAATAGAAGTGAATAAAATTTCACATGATAAATAATGGTCAAAAAAACTGTTAAAACATTGCTAAAAAATAATTACAATTTATAAAATAACTTGTATTACTGAGCATGTATCATTAACCCATCCTTCAGGTTTTTTTCCTTCATTCCACTATTTCTCCAATGTATACGATCCATGGAATTAGCATCCCCTCATAACTTGTTCTATATAAGATCATGCATCATTGAAATCTTGTAATAAATGGGAATTTACTCATTGTTGAATAATCTAAAAATGAGAAAAAAATATAAAAAATAAGAAATACCTAAATTATAGTAATTATGTTATTCACCAAACAATATAAGATAATGTGACTAAAATCCCACATATCATATAAATATTCAATAGAATCTGATCACATGCCATTAAAAAGGTCATGAGAACTAGTTTTGAGAATTTTATAACCTACTTGAGATCACATTTAGCCCCTTTATTAAACCATTATTCATGAAGAGTCATCCACGTTTGTCTTAGTTTATACAGAGTCTTCCAAGATATATCCTACACACGATGTGACTCATCAACCAGAATATGATGAACAAGCATCAATAACCATTGATAAATAAATTCAAATACCACGTAGAAGGTGTAGACCATTGTATACAATGATTATATAATGACAAGCTCACATAGTCCACAAGACCCCATAAGACCCCACAATGTCTATAGTGACATTTTGAAATTTTCATGAATTATTTAACTAGCACGTCACCTTCCTCATGTGAAGTGTCATAGACATGAAATTCTAGATTTTTTATACCCCTTGAACTCTATAGAATATAATATAGGTATCCACAACAATTCTTGGCAATCAAATCAATATAAATTATGTTTTATGTCAATCATTGTAGATAATGAATGTGATTATATTCTTGAAACCTCATATGACTCTATGAGTTCTCAATACCTTCCATGATTAAGAATGAAATAAAAATGAGAGAGAGTAAATATTCAAACATAGGGGATATATTTTTATCAACAAGATAAAATGGTTCATATTGCATAGGATATCACAATTGATTAGGTGAGACCCCCCTCAACAAGTCACATGATCCCATGGAATCCCCTTTGACATGATTACTTTTATTTATGAATGACCCATAAAATTACTACTGAATCACAATAAATCCTTTAAAAATGAATAATGATCTCTTTAACACACTTATAAAAGTAGGACTGACCTTATGGAAGCTCCTTGAAATTCCCACATAGTCAAGATAAATACATTTTAATAGCCTATTTCCAAAAAATGGAAATTGAGAGACATTCTCAAAGTCACTGTCACCATGAAGTGTCATGGATGACCCAAAAAAAGATCATACATATATCATAACACCAAAAATATCCATTTAATCCAACCCAAATCAACAAGAATCACACCAAGCATTGAAGCATATAACCAATGTTGTGAGACCAAAAAATATATCCCTCATAAATCAAAAAATGTGGTATGGATATGTGAAATATCAAACATGGGTGAGAAAGAGTGGAATTATTATATTGAAAAGTCACATGATTTAAAAGTTTTTCTTCCATTTATAATATAGAAATAAAAATAAGGGACCATGAGGCTTGTATAATCACTTCACGTGATAACATAATGGATCCTTCAAATGGATTCTGCTATGTTAATTAGACTATTATAATGATGTAGCACATATTGTCAAGATCAAATTTTATCAAAAGTAATCTAACACTAGATAAAACTAAGGAAAAAATGTAATAGAGGTAGGAATAATGACTTGAGTTGTTGGATGATTATGTGAGGATATATTAACTGATATTCATTTGCGTCACATGAATCACCCAGATCACATGACTAGACCAACACATGTCGGTGACGTCATGTGATATAGCTTAAAAATTCAATTTAGAACATGCGATTTCCTTCAAACATGTCATGTAGTCCATAAAATTCCCTCCATTATGTCTTGTGAAGTACCCTGAGATTTCCATACCAACCTTGTGATGACCAGTAGACATGTCATATAAGTCAGGAAGAGGTACCAGGATATTAGAATCAGGTGAATAATGATCTGGTCATGGAATACGACCTACATGGTACAACACTTACCCATGTGGATACTTGTGAGGAACTCCAAACCCTAAAATCGAATAGTCAATACCATTCATAAAAATCTAATGTAAAGACAATGGCACTTGTGGCCTAAAAAAATTGATTCATATGATCAGTCATTGAATGATACAATATCAACCATCAGTATTTGATGAATTTTTATCATGGAGGAAACTAAAATTCATTTAGGATTAGGACCTACCTAGGAGGGATTCAATCAATTTCCATCACTGAAACCACCCTATTCTTGGCCCTCTTCACCTGCTGAGGTTACCTCTTGAAACATTTACACCACCAACTCCCATGCATGGGAAATAAGGAAATGATATCATGTTTGGTATTAGTTGGATACACAAGAGTGTTATCATATCCTTACAACTTTTATAAAATCCAATGATATATTGTAGAAGTAAACATCATGCATGATTATATCTTTTCTCACTCGAATCAAGTCCACGAGCATAATCATAGACCAAAAACTGGGTAGGTTCATATCCCTACCTCCATGCATGAAGCCCATATGTATAACCATGTGTTATAATGGGGATAGATGTGGGATCATTTTTTTACATCAAATGAGATTAATTAAGTGACATAGTGGAAAAAAAAATATGTACGCTTTCACTCATATGAAAATTTTTACAAAATTCTAACTACAAATCATACTCGCTTAATAACTCCTTTGGTAAATTCACTTACTGTTGTAGATACATGTATAAGAACATTTTCATATTTCTTAAGGTAGGGATGGTAAAGAATATTATTATCATGAAAAATTATTTTCTCTAGATAATGTTCACATTTTATCACCCATATAGATGTATTATCAATATATCATGATAATGAAAAAGGAACCAGTCTAGGAACCTATTTTTATTATATCCATTGTTCACAAATTAATTGCAGAACATGCATTGGGAAAGGTACTCATTCGAAAAAAAATTATAGGAAGAATACACCAACATCTCAGGATCGGTATCATATCCCTATTATGATAGGGGCTCACATAGATAGCGTGGAGCATTCCTCAGTAAAGGCTCATATCCCATTAAAAAATACTTAAGACATGCTCCAAAGGCACAATATCGGGATCAAATAACATTTCTTACTAAATCCCACTAGGTGATGGATGGGAACAATGTGGTCTAGGCCCTTATTCCTATTAGTGAGGAGATAATGAATATTTTAGTAGATTGTGACACTAAATCAAAAATACCAACATCCTCCAAAGAAAGGCTAAACCAATATCATTCAAAGGCTATATATAAGAAGGATCAAATCCCTTATCCTATTTTTGAGGAACATTATCATATTCATATTGGGAATGTTTATTTGAACCATGATTACACCATATAACAAATGTTCTTAATCAAATAGGATTCAATAACATTTTCCATAGAATTCATCCAAAAGTGAACCCTCCCATTAGGTTGGGAGAATATCTACCACTTCTTTTAATCCTAATATCATCAATTCCCAATAGGTTCCAGGACCTATCATTAGTAGTTTTCAACAAACCATAGCCCACTAGACAAGGGTTATTTCTTATCTCAATCACAATGACCATGTTCTTCAGCCCCGAAGATGGTCCTGTCGAAATCAAAGAAGGTTCCATATCAACCCAAACTCACTAGTTTGGGGGAATTTAGATATTAAATAGCGTCCCATGAATCATTAATTTAATTAATTTAATTATTTAATCCTTAATAAGAGGATAAAAAATAAGCAATTTTATAATTGAATAGTCCACAACACACAAGGATGGTGGAATTTTCATGATCATCGTGATCATCATCATAACCACATATGGAATCAGTCTTATACATTAAATGAGTTAGATATTGAACATTGGACTATATTTCATTCTTACCACTAAAATAAAAACCTTATCAATTTGGGTGCTTTTATGAAAATAATATTTGATGCCCCCTCTTGGTTACTAATCATCAACCTAGACAAGAGGATCATATGTTGATGGAAATAAAATCCCGCTAGGGTTATTAACAAAAATGGGAGAACATGGTTAAGTGTATGATAAATTACCCTAATGAATGTAATATAGAATCAGACTATAATAATGACTATAATAGGAAAGTACAATTACGTGATAAAACTCAATGAATTCAATAAATGTCATCACGACATATAATATGGATCATGATGTACTTGTAGATGTATAAAATATGGAAATAATACATTGATGGGAGGATCAATATGCACCAACTAAGGATACACATAATAATAACTAGAGGATAATCCAAAATCTAGATCTTTCAAATATTGAGTTTCCACAACGTGGGAGGAACACTACCAACTATAAATGGAATGATGTGTCTCTGTCTCACCCAATATCTAGAAGTGCCAAAATTCCTTCCATGTTAGAGCAATTGGAAAAATATTAGAATGAGACATAAACACAAAATTAATTAATGTGGAGATAATCTAGGGAATATTTTACATAAGATAACATATTTATAATTATTTGAATAACCCTACCCACATATACATGGAATGATTCAATCCCACTGTAAGAGTGGTATCCGAGAATCAGACTAGCTCCATGTCAACAAAACTGGTATAAAATAATGTTGAATATGATGATGGTAATGACATTCCAACCACGTGAATATAATATTTCCCTCCCCATGGATATCATACATTCATAGGATGAATTTAAAATCAATGGGAGATGAAAAACAGACCACTATATTAAACAATGTCTACACCTTATAGATGGGAGGTGGCTTAATCATCATTACAACAAGAGGTATTCTCTTCCATTGAGATTTTAGTTTCTCTAATGGATTCCATGGAACCTTGACATGCAACTATACAGCCTGAGAAAAATCCATATACTGAATTGGTGGAAAAAATATTTCTCCCACCCAATTATTGAAATAATACACTATTTACATTTGATGTCTTTGAGACGTAGAACAACATCTCACACAATTCATGTCCTGATGTGGCATGATGATGTACCCTTGATATCAGTTGGGGGAAAGCAATATATCGTTTTTTCTATAGTGATTTATAAGGTCCAAAATTTTTTTGGAAAACATTAATTTAGTAAGATCAAATTTATTAATGGAAGATCTTCATCATCAATTAATTTACCATACCTGTTCCAGAAATAGGAAAATAAGAAATGTTGGCCAAAAAAACTACATTAAATGAAAAAATATATGGGATTATAACTATATATCAAGACATAATTTTTTAACCAATTATATAACAGTCCTTATCCTATAGGTGTAATTTTTAAAACAATGTGACAAAATACTATATGATGTGGAGCAAATACATCTATTATCAATGAAATATCACTATTGATTATGTGAGTTTGTAGAAATATAATATAATTTGATGATGTATTTAATCCTAATAGATATAAGTCTCAAAACATGTCAACGGTATAGGTTAAAGGTGTTTTAAGGTGAAAATTGTTGTGGTTACCCTCTAACATGTGGTGATTCCCATTTAGGAACATAATATGGACACAAATAGCCTAGTTCCTCATTCCAAGTTGTTGAAACAATGAAATAAACCTTGAAAAGAATAAAATATAGATTTGGGGTGCCCAATATTTTAGGAACAGATGAAAAAGAAAACTCTATCTAGAATGAGAAATTCCCCAATAATTACCTAACAATCAGGGATAATAACATACTCAACATAACAAAGCTTTAGAAGCCTAATGTGTTCAACAACATCGGCCATACTAAAAACTACACATTCAAAAGATGGATTGTTCAGGAAATGTTGGATTGTTTTATCTTCATAGTATTTTTCCAATTCAATGATGAATCTGATAATGTGATGTTAGAGAACTCCCATGTTCAGGTACCCTAAGTATACATCGACCACAACATAGGGATAATGTGATGTGAAAAATGTTCAAGCCGTGCATGGGAATTTTTTTGACAACTGGATTACTCAAAATACAACTGACTAATCTCATAACACCATAAGATATCATCTTTGAAAAACGAAAATGATTTCATCACTGAGGGAGGTGACGTATAATATGCCTCATGGAGGAGGATATAATCACTTTGTTTATGAAGAGTCATAAGTCATATTCTACTACTATATAAGATATAACTCTTGATAATTAATTCTATATAACTTATGAAACATAGTACACACCCCCCAAAAATGAATCCCACATCAGAATAAGGGATCTTATTAGTTTTTGTTAAAACAATACTATTAATTGACCCCTTCTTCAATAAGTATATTCCTATAAGTGTGTGTTCCATTTTCCGGATTTGTGATTGAATGACAGTAGGTGGAGGAACTGTTATTATTTGGTAAAATGCTGGTGTATTCAGTCCCAATATACTAGACAAGTCCCCATATAAGATATATAGATTGATGAGTCCCATATGAACGAAATAAAGAAATCCCATTAGAGGCATGGAGATGCCCTTGAAAATCTCAGTAGTTGTCTATGCATAGTCGTCTTATACGAATTCTCATTGAGGGTTTGATTTCCTTCTCACACTAGAAAAGAAGTATTTCCATCATGATCTACGTAGATGAAAATTACTCTGTCTAGACCTTAGAGTACATAACAATATCATCTACATCAAATTGCTCATCTATTGAACAACAAAATAATGGTTATCCCCCATTGGGAAATTCTGAAATATGACACAAATTTATGAAATTCTAAAAAATATGGATGATGTACCATCAAATATAAAAAAAAATGGATTCACTACATATTTCACAATAAAATTGTGATGAAATTTTTGAATACATATATATCCCATGTTAGTTTGAGATATTGGTCACTGTAGCCAAGGTTTATCAGGGGGAGACAACACCATTAGAATCCTATGTACACATCTCATTAATAGGAGATGACCAGGATGTGGATATCCAAGGACACATAGGACCCATATATGTTTTCGGTAGGCTTGATAATGTATAAATAAAGTAGTATCTAATTTAAAATTGTTCTAGGATGAATTTTATCCTTATTTAAACCTTCTGATATTTTTTTTATAGTAATGGGTATATTTCTCCCATAAAAATAACCATTCAAGGGAATGATAAGTGTGATAAATGACATCTTAGGATGATCAAACTCAATGTTCATATTGGTGAGAGGACATCAATTTTTTTCATAGTAATATAGTAGGAAACCATATAAAATATCTTTTTTGTAAGGTCTTGGCTTCACAACCATGATATGGTACCGTAAATACAACATAAAACGTTGAAATAACCCACTGAAAGAATGATATGTATATTACATTGTGAAACTAGGATCTTTAACTCTTTAGAGGCCACATATTCTAAGGATGATATCGAAAATTGTGAAGGAAATTAAAAAATGGAGGATGTCAATATATAGGTTGTATACTCCTAAAAATTGTGGACCGTCCTTGATAATTCCTCTACTATGCTCAACAATGATTATATTCTAACGGTCAAAATAGTTTAGGTTGTAGATTTGATCCAGGAATTCCATGATCAACCTGCACGAGTGAAACTATAAAATAAAACCATCACCATAATCTCTCTGTAATGAATTAGGTATTGGGAATTGAAGATGTATATTTTGATGGCCTCTATCACCCTAATAGTGACATGGAGGTCCTTAAATATCCTATATTGTATGAAAATGGTTCTATAGTCACAGATGTGGAAGTAGAATAGGATGACCTCAAGAATTCCCTCCCTGATTTTATTATGGAATCTCTACCAAAATTGATGACATAATGTAGTTAAATATGAAAATAGAAGATGACCAGTTGAAAATATTAATTAGTTTTTCCATGCCTCTCAAAGAGAAAGATAAGTTCATTTTGATTCTATAGTAACATAGATATATGAATTCATGGAATTATATAGAAAATTCATGACAATCTTTAGATGTGGTTATAAATCATCTATGCGTACCCAACGTCCTTTGAAGATTCATCAATAAATATTGGAGGATACACCCCTATCATGTTACTAATTCTGACATTGATGTCTTCAAAGTGTTTTAGTCCATATTTGTCTAAGAATTGAAGTACATATAATGGATCCCTAACATCATCCCGATTATCAAAAAGAATTGGAAAATTATAACCTACATCGATTTAAGAGACATTTATAAAAATTTCCCAAAAATTAATTTTCCATTTCAAATGATAGAACTATTTAATGGTGAAAATAATGTCTTTTTATAATTCCTTTCCTCAGTGGATGGGTACTCAAGGTATAATCATATAATGATGGCCACTTAATATGAGGAAGCCAATGCATTCAGAGAACACTAGTTGATTTTTTTCAATCAGATCATGCCATTTGGATTCACGAATGATTTTTATACTTCTCATCATTCAATGAATCATATATTTATTACATTATTAGTATGAATAGTATAATTATATGTTTATAAACTGGTGGTCAAATTATAACAGTGATGCACTCACTTGATGGACCTTTAAACAATCTTTGGAAGGTTGCGATAGAATAGTATGAATATGAATCCGATAACATTCCATTTTGTGGTAAATTTATATAAATTAGATGTATTTGTAGTATTCCTAATGTAAATCTATGTCAACCTCAAAATTATTATTTCAATTTTGGAAATTTCACGCCCTCAGATTAGAAAATAAACGATGGGGATCCAAGGGAGTATCACTCACATCCATTGTTTCATAGCTTACGTAGTTGGAAAATATCAAACCAATAACAAGATATTTTAAAAGGGTATCACCAATAAATGGGATTGGGTCTACCATGAATCATTTTACAGTATGATGAAGTGTGTACTACATTGACTTATCATGATGCTATCGGTGGATGGAATGTCACTCATCATTTATTTTTCTAACGTGGAATGATGTATTCATATTCTGATTTCCTAGAAACATGATCCGAGGAAAGATATAAATCTTTACTACCTCATTAAAATGATTCCATTTGACTAATACATAATACTATGTTTTCATGAACAACTACCACTCACTAATTTTCACAGTACAAAAGTAGTGTAATTATATACAGTACCATGAAGTCTATATGATCTCTCTTATTGATCGGATAAAGAATATACTTTACTATCACATAAGAATAGTGAGATTATTCTAGTGGGCATCTATTTTTCCCTACTCTTGGTCACTATTCGGAGGCTGACTTAATAACAAGGACAAATGCCTAGCCATAATCAGTAGTTTGAAATTATCTTTGCAACTCCAAATTTCATACCTAAATAGAAAATGAAATTCATATTTAGAGATCAAATCGACCAATGTGCAATATTCTAGAAAAAATAAAAAATTCACCCTCACATTGGAGATATAAAATGAATAACTGTAGAGTTCCTTTTGATACCTTATTTCTGATTGCCCCTGATCATACAATTCTATTGATCATTCATTTCTCAATGATGAAATATTGTTGGAAAACACTTATTAGGGTGATAAAATATTTTATATCATTGATTTAATAATGTTCTAATAAATCACTATTTTCATCATAGATGAAATCAATATGGCCAACAACACACCATATAATGATGAACTGATATCTTCCCCTTAAACAACGGGGTGGAAAATCAATTATCTCAAAAAATGGGACTCTTTTAATTGACCGAGAAAATGGAGAATAGATTCTATTGAAGCTAAAAAGTATGTCCCTATAGGATTATCCAAATGAGAAATAATACTTCTATAAGAGATACATTAACAGAATTATAGAAAAATCAATTGTTGGTGGAGATATTCCCTCAATCATTAAAAAGTATTTACATTCCCCTACTACATTGTTTTTTCGTAGGCTAGGCTCTCCCACTTGATTAAGTTGATGGGTTACCATTTTAAAACCATGATATAAAAAAATATAGAATTCAATATGAAATTTCATTCAATCAAAATTCATGAAAACATCACCCATTATACTTCAGTATTTCTACATTCATCAAAACATTCATTGATGTTTTCTATATGAGGAATGAATATTTTGGAGACATATCCAACAACCAAAATTTAATAGGTGAATTAAGTTCCTACCTCTACAAACTTCTTTTCCAAATGAGATGAGGCAATACCACTCCAGAATGTTTGAAAAAATAACATCTTAAATATCATGAATTCAAATATCATAACTAGATTTAGATCCCCTCACATGATACTAATGGAAAAAGACAATATTTAATTTTACTATTTTGATGAAATCACAACAAGAGTACGAAAATCATGTCCAATTATTTATCCACTATCATTTACTTGAAGAAGGGAAAATAGAGGCCTTCATCAATGCTATGGAAAATATAATCCAAATGAAGGTGATTATGGAAAATAAGTCCTAGATGAAATTTCCTCTAAGCATTCAAGTCATATCATACCAATACATATAATTGTAAAAAATAAAATCTATATTCGATGGTATACATAAATGAAGAAGTGTTTCCCAATGAATTCAATACTAACATTATTTAAATATAAATTTTGGCAACTCTATGAAGAAGTGGATTCCCATATTTTCCTATAAGACATAGAGTAGTACAATGAAAAAAGGTTTCATACACCACAAACCTCAATGTTCATTATAATCAGACTACCCGAGAAATCAAAAAAAGTTATCCTTCATTTATTCATTCATGGATAACATATCTATTCCCATAGAACCCCAATAATATGATGAAATAAATCTCTAATTTTGGATCCCAATTGATAAGGTCCTTATATAATACAGACAATCTATCATAGAAAAGCTTAATCACTATCCAAAATTGATGGGGAACATGTTAGACCCTCTAGATTTCTATGATTTATTATGATGTAATTAATGTAAATTCAGGAGAGAATTGATAAAATAATTATCTCATGATGATAATCTAATAATAAAACTCAAAATAACCACATTATTTTAAAATTCACAAGGTTATACTGATCTCTTCAGGTTGAACCACACGATCTCATCTTAATCACATGACATTAAACTATACAAAATAGTCATAACAATATGAATTTACACTATATGGAATATTTCCTGAATATATTATTGTAAATTTTACAAAACATTTCCTAACATCATTCAATTAATAGTAATGGAATATATCATGCGCACTATATGAAAAACTATACAAGACACATCCTGAGCACATGATGACAAACATTTTGGAATACATCCTAACATCAGGATATTAAAATTCATTGGTGGGATCCCCAGTACATAAAATTTATCCTCATGGGGTTCATTATTGAAACTATCATTCACGATATACAATCTACTTATATGAAAAAGAGAAATTTAATTCTCACATCCTTGTGTGTGAGTTAGATCCGCATAGGGAATATCCTCAATAAGAGCAATTTATAGCTTTATTCATGAAATTTTATGATATATAGTGGTTTTAAAATCTCTAATCCTAGGTCTTATCTTAATATATTTAATCATGGATAAAATATAGTAGATTGAGAGATGAAGTGAAATACATTTTCCAAATCAGGTAACCCTGATACATACAGAATGATGTTAAAATACATGGTTTGAGTTCTCCCAATGTGACACTAACCTTCACAATTTCCAAGAACTTCATGTCGCATGATTATTTCTATCATAAGATATGTGGTCATTCCCAGTCCTCCATTCATGGTCCAATCTGTAGTACACCACTACTTTCAAATCGAGTAACCATTATCCTTTCCATATGATGATAAAATGAAGAACTGATGTCCTTACTACATGAAAATAAACATCATAGTTTCAAAATACTATATACAAATTAATTATCATTCCAATGAGATATATATTCAATAACAGATCTTATATCTTGTTATCGAAATCACTTAATAAAATATTTCTCAATCCTTACAATGATTTCTTACATGTCATTAATAGAACATTTAATATTACATTTTTATTATAGAGATCATAGATCCATTGAGATTGGTAATTTTGTTGAGGGAACCCCTTAATGTCTGAGAAAAATATCTCTTGATTTGTTTAATATGGCCTAGGATAAATGTTTAGACCTGACCCTAGTTGTTCAGAGCCAATGTCCTAATTCATTACATTGGCATGATTACAATAATTTAATATCCCTACAGAGTGAATATTTTAATGTATTTGGACAACTATACACACATATAAGTTCATCATTACAACATTAAAGGACAGAGAATATAGAAATTCCTTTGATAACATCCATAACTCCTTTTTTATCCATGCATGTCATTCATAATATAACTCCTAATTTCATGGGAAAATGAATAATAATAAGGTGGTGAGCTCAAATTTTTAGTAAGGGTAAGAAATAATATTGAATATATCATAAAAATAAACATTTTTACAATGTATAACTAAAAACTCACACCTTTAAAAAAAACTGGAACCCAATATGCTAGGAATAAGAGCTGAATAATTAATTCCATAATAAAGCATAATCATGAGTACTCTACTATTTTAATAACTTCATGAAAATTTATTTAATATTTTCATAATGATGGAATGAATAATTTTTTTCATCATTACCATACCATCAAGGCCTCATTCCAAGACCATATATAACCATTTTTCAAGGCCTCATGCTATGACCATAATTTGTTTCATTAAAACAACTGATGCATCGAGGGGATATAACGGGCCCCAAACATCACTTAATAAGTCCAATTAATTCATAATATTAATGGGGATAAACAAAAAATAACATATACTTTCATATATATTCGATCATATGAAATTTCAATAACTTTCCCCGAACATTGAGCATAACCACAAACCATTCAGAGTAAATTGGTGAATGGTTTTGTGATAGCACATCAACAAAAAAAAATAGAAATCCATTAAATTAAAAATTTTATATTATATCATAAAATATTAATCCCAATAATACATACAAATAAACTAGAGTGTTATGATAGATGAAGATACTTTTATAAAATCATCGAGTAATTCATGAGATAAATACTTTTTACTTCGAAATGAAGATTTTTTTTGGAATAATAATTGAATAAAAAAAAATTATGTAAGATAGTATTTTCATAATATAATTACTTATTTTGGAAATACAATGGTTACTTACAAGAAAAATAAAGAGTGCCCTTCAAAATAGTTATGAATTTTATAAATTCCATTAATTTGTGCTTTTTTCGTAAGGATTTTTGGATTGGTCCTTTTAAAACATATAAATCCCATAAATGAAAGATGGATTATGGTTGGTTAAAATCTATATAAAATTATTATATAATTTATAAGGCATAAATATTTAAAAAAAATATTGTAATTTACGTACGCATTGAATAAGAGTTACCTGGATGAAAATGGAGGTTCGGGTAGAAACAGTTACCTTAAGTTCAATGATTTTATTTACATGATCTTAGTGTCCTGATAACCATCTTAAATTCATTAATTAATATTTACAGAACAAATTATTTATGTAATTTATTTATTATAGTCTTTTTATGATCATTCATGGCCTACTTGATGGGTTTAAGTGGTTCTGTTTTGTTGTCTGGGAGTGTATTGTTCCTTTGTATTCATAATTGGTAAACTTATATAAATATAAGTATAAACATGTATAATGATATTAGATGTCCATTATAGAATAAGTATTTTATTTGGAACATACTTAATATTACATGGTTAAAAATTTCATTTGGTTAATATGAGTGAAGATGAGTCATTATATAAAACATGAATGTTAATTGTATGGTTTATTTGGTGGGTTTTGATCACAAAGAACTCCTTCAAATTTATATCACATCTACAAAAAGATTCCATAACCTTAAAGAAGTTATAATAATAATATTATAGTATTTTTCAACTATGAAATTTGTTTCATGGATTGAATTGAAAATGGTAATAGAAATTGTATACCCTTCATACTTGAATCTGATAAATTAACACAACCTGGATGGTGTATTCATCTCTAGTGTAAAATAAGTGGAAGGAAGAGATGATGATGAAATATTAAAATATCATAAAAAAATCTCATATAAAAGAAAGTTACTATAGTAATCATAACATTTGAATTAATTTAGCTGAGTAAATAACAAGTAAAGAAAGTAACTAGAAATAAAATAAATGAAAAGATGAATTTAACTAATGATGTTATCTTCCTCAAGATCCCATTTAGGTGAGAGGTTTCATAATTTTTATGAGACCAATAGATGATAGATTTTTGGAGACTATTTGGAGAGGATTTGATCATAATTTAGTTATAGTAGAAGTCTTCAGTGGAGTTAATGGAAGATGAAGTGAGGGAGTTTTTATAGCGAAGAAGAAAGGTGATTTTTTAATATCTCATTCATTATTTTATTAATTCCATCAAGGAAATCAATAGTTTTGATTCATGTTAACCATAGTAGAAATAAGTGCATGTGTGTTTGAAACATGTGTTCTTTAATCATCCATGATGATAATAATATTTACATTAACCTTTAATTTATATATATTGAAATAACCGAACATCACTATTCAGTAAAAATTCTTATATTTTAGTAAAATACCATAAAAACTACCATATATTATTTAAAATATGTATAATCTATAATGGGACTCCATTTTATAGTAATTATTATCAAAATATGTGAAATGTTTTTTTTAATGAAAATAATTATTTAATAAAAAATTGAGTTTTAAAAACAAAATGGATTCTATAATACCCTGAAAAATTAACCATGGTATTATTAATTATTCAGAAAGCATAGGAAAAACAATATTTAGCCTGTAACCCATTTAATGAAAAGTAATTATATTATTTATTTAATATTGTAATTATATATTTATCAATCACCAAAATATGAATTCTTATTTCATAATTTATATAATATTCAACTTCATTTATAGGGTGCCTAAATTTTATTTATACATTCATGTGTTGGATTACTATTCATATGGGTTATGTTACTATTCATAAGGGAATAAATCTATTTAAAAGGTAAATTTACTATTCACAAAATTTATGTTAATTCTATCAGACTATAAATATCACCCTGAACACAACAGTTTATGTATGTTATTCAAAATAGCATCACAAAAGTTGAAAAAAATGTTAATGGATAGATTAATCTAGAGGGTTGTTTTGTAGAGACCCTGGGTGTCATGATTTTAATATTAACTTTATTATCTAATCCTTGGCGTGTATCATTATCCTCTCCTTAACAAAACTATTTCCTCTAAATTCATATAATGTTACATAATAAAAATATTTGTGTATGACTTCATCATATACTCCTTAGGCTTCCATAATTCCTCATTAATTTTATGATTTTTCCAGTGTATCTTTACGAGTCGAGTGAAATAATTCCTCAAAACCTATTATTTAGTGTCGAGAATCTGGATAGGCTCTTCATAGTATGAGAGGTCAGGTTCCAATTCAATACGTTTAAATATGAGGACAAGCTTCGGGTTTTGCATGTACAGTCATAGTAATGAGACATGAAACTCATGGTGTTCTTGAGGCGGGCTTGGAGGTATAGGCAAATGATAAGAAACAACTCCAATTCTCACTAGTATTTCAACATTTTAAATATACCTAGGGCTTAGTTTCCCTTTCTTCTAAATTCTAATAACACCCTTCCATAGATATACTTTATTGAAAACATGATCAACTACATGAAATTCCAAATCCCATCATCTATTATTAGCATAGCTTTTTTTCATATATTTAGCTTCTTTGATATGGATTTGAATAGTCTTTACCATTAGTGTTTTTTCTAACCTAAAATCTGGTCCCAGAATGTTCTATTCAACAATTTAATCCCAAAATGTTTGTGCCTGACTTTTCATCCCATAAAATTCTTCATATGGTTATATTTTAATGATATAATAGAAACTATTATGGTTGGAAAAATCCACCAATGTTAATCATTGGTCCAACATACCTTCAAAATCAAGTGATCATGATTGAAACATGACTTCCAATGTTTGGATTGTCCATTATTGTTTCCCATTAGTTTGAGGGAGATAAGGAGTACCCAAATGAAACATATTATCCACAACATTCTAAAAACTATTCCATAATTTCTATCTAAATTGAGGAGAATATCTGACAATAATTAAAGAGGTGCTCCATGAATTATTATGACATCATTGATATAGATTTGTGTGAGGCGATCTTGTAGAAAAACATCCCTTATAGCAAGGATATGTTAATGTTTGGCATGCTAGTCCACAATTACCCATATTGCATCAATTATTTCTTGGATTCTTGGGTATCCTAGTGAGAAAATCCATGGTTATGCCACAAAAATTACATGTGGGATTTGTTAAGTGTTTCATGAATCCTCTAAGATGTTTTCTTTCAGCCTTCAATAATTGACATATTAATTATCGTGATAAATAACAACCAATTTCTTCTTAAATGTTGTCCCACAAGAAACATTCCCTGTAATAATTATACATTTTAGTATTCCAAGGTGTATATAGAATCATCCAATAACTACCATTTCATATCGGGTATAGAGGGAAGACATAGCCTCATCCCAAATTTCAGAATTCCTTCTTCTCACTCAAACTCATCAAAATTCACGTATTTGAAATCATTAATTTTCAAATGAAAGTTCTCAAAATCAAGATGAGTGATTTTAATCTTTTATAATAATGATGCTTGGAAAACCAATTGAAAAATTAATGATGTGTCACATTTTTTGATAAATCCCACATCCATGTTTACCAGATTTGTAAACACAAGACAACTTTCAATCCTCATTTTTTGTTCTCCATGTTTCTCACATATTAATACATATGCCACCTTATTTTGATTATTTAGGTTGTAGTGTATTGAGCAATCATAGTTTGATATTATTTATATCCATATCCTTCTTCTCAACTTGAGTTCATTCGACGAGATGATATATTTTAAACAATTGTGATACATTTATTTCTCACACCATTATCCATAGAGATAGTGTCTCCATAAAATAATTGAAAATATTATAGCTGGTAACTCAAGATCACGAGTTAGTAAGTTTTGTTCATGAATTTTTTACTAGCTTGATGTATAGGCAACATCTATATCATTATGAATAAGGACAAAACCATTTCATTTATTTGATGCATCACTATAGTCACAACCCCATCATTTCATGATGGTAGAGTTAGGATTATATCATTCTCTAATATCCCCATTAATTATTTAAAAAATTCATCACATTATTTTTTCCATATAAACAGAACCCCTTTACATATAGGCTTGGTCAGTGGGTTGGCTAAACATGAAATGTTCTTAATTAAACGCCGATAATAACCTTCTAAACCATTAAAAATATGTAGCTGAGTTATGTTCACTGGATTTTTCCATTCTTGAACATCCTTTGTCTTCAGAGGATAAATAGATATTCCATCCTTATTGAAAATGTTTCCAAGAAAGGAAACTGATTGAACCCAAAATTCAACACCAAAAAATATCCCATATAATTCATTTCATCTAAGAGTCTTGATAATTGTTTGCAAGTGATTTTCATGATCTTCATAGATTTTATAGTATACCAAGATATCATCAGGAAATATCACCAAAAAATCATCAAGATATTCATTCAAAACTCTATTAATTAGATAAATGAAAACAATGTTTTCATTAGTCAGTCCAAAATTCATTATTGTAAATTCGTAATCCCCATACCTGGTTAAAAATGTTTTCTTTTAAATATCTTCCTTCCTCAATCGCAACTAATCATATCGAGATAGAAGGTCAATATTTGAATGATATTGGGCTTGATGAAGTTAATCAAATAATATAATCAATTTTAGGTAGGGTATACATATTCATTATTGTAATATAATTAATTTCCCTTTTGTCAATTCACTACCATTTAAATGAATATTCATTCATAACAAAAATAATAAGGGCTCCCCATGGAGATACACTATGTTGAATAAACCCTTTATAAATTAATTTCTCTAGTTGTTTCTTAAATTTACTAATTCAACAGTTTTCATTCTATAAGAAGTCCTTAATTTATGTCTACAACATTGAACTAAATCAATTGATATGTCAACATTGCATAATATAGGATGTCCACATAAATACTTTGGAAAAAAACAATATATTATTTCACAGTAGGAGAATACGTGATTTGAACATTTCATTCCCTACACATTAATATCTAGTTCTCATCATTCCCATGAATTGGATTAATTAGTTCTATTGAGGTTGGATCTAGATAAGAATCATGTAGTGATGTTTATTCCCTAAAGATAAGGGATTCCAAATTGTTCTCAAAAATTTTATCCTCTTTGTTATTGCAATAGATAATCCCTTCATGATTCGAAATCCTATCCATAATGATTATTATATCAAATTAAATCATGGTCATGATAATAAAATAATTTGATAATGTTTTTTTATATGCCATAATGGGGACTCCATAACACATCTTTGTAGCAATGATACAACCCTTAGGAGTTTAGACATACATATCCCTTTTTAAATCAACATTGAAGTATCACCTTTTATTTGAAAATTAGGAATATATAATGGAATGCGATGATATAGGATCAAATAAATCAATGGAAATTTTTGATGAATAATATAAATACCTCCAAACACATCATTAATAACCACAATACCAGAAGTTGTGATCCCATATTCTATTCCTTCTTCCATTGTACATTTTGGGGAACATTTCCTTGACACATAGGATAATTATTTTCATAATTTCAACTCTCCTTGAAATTTTAGCATTGAAAATTAGTATCTTCTTTATTACCCTTACAATCACTAAATACGTGGCCTTTAACTCCACTCTTGTAACAAAAATCTATTCTCTTTGTGCAAGTACAAGGTTGCCTCTTCGCACAATTTTCACAGGGCGGACGGTTATCTCATCAATACATCCCCATTTAATAATTTATTTATTTTTGAGTTTTTAAAATCCATATTTATCTCATTAATTGACATAAAATAATAAAACATAGATAATTATTTTTCCATCATGAGAGCACATGAGACTATATCTTTATTTGATGTGAAACATTTGGATGATAGAGCCCTTCGATGAAATTGTTTTAAACCATCATTGAATTGATCAATATTTATATGTGGATTAAATATATAGCCCATGACATGTATAGATCTTATTTTGAAGTTATATTCATACATTTAAACATCCACATAATATTTTTTCCTCAGATTCATAAACTACCTTTCAATATCTTCTTGCAGTTTGTAAGGAAAGATTTTTTCAAATGAGACTTCCTTAAAATCCCTCAATTCCATTTCATATATTTCATTCTCCTATGTGTTTTAAATTAAATTCCACAACCAATTCACATCTCACAAAAGTTGATATACTGCCATAACATCATTCTCTTTTTCGTGAAATTCTAATTAAAAAATATATTCTATTATGAACTTATCCACTTCTATGCTATGAATGTTTTTGATGTCCGATTAAATTAAAGGGGATTTTTTAGATAATGTTTCATAAAATAGATCTTCAAAGTATTGGATATATATTCTCTATACATTTATGGTTATTGTTTAATACCACATTCAGCTACACCAGTATAGTTATAAGTTTCTCAGCAGCAGTTGCTGAACTGGATCCACCATCATTATCTTGCATCGAAGGGAAATCCCTACGTGGGAGACACACATTCTTGTGGCATCCATTTCTTCCACTTGGCTCCAGTACTAAATAATTTCATACATTATATTAAGTTATTGTTCATAATTTATAATATCAAGGTAGAAAAATACATAGAATAAAATTAAATAATATACATAGCTAATCTCGTAATCAAAAATGTGATTTCATTGAAGAGAAATTTACATTTAAATCCTTCATAATGACTTGAAATGAAAATGAGAATTATAAAAATAATATACCAAAGTATTGTCAATCCAAGGTGTTAGTAAGTCACGTTTTCATGTACCATGATATCTTGGGTCAAGAGCGAATCTCTTTGTCAGATTTTTTACTCCTGCATACATCTGTTCCAAATTCATGTCCACTTGTAGTTTCTAAAAAGGGATGAATTTTCTATAATGATACACATAATATATTCCTTACCATAATTCAAATACGGTACTATATGTTGATCCTAAAAGTATATGTTTGGTGTTTTATTTCCCAATATTTATTTTCTAAATGTAGTTTCATGGTTTTCTAGGAAACATTATATGATTCCAACTTTAAAGACCCAACCCTTGCTACCCAGAGTAGGTTATTTAATTAATTAAATTAGAAGGATTAAAATAATGTTGTATCCAAATGGAATGAATATTTTAGTATATATGTAAATATAGGTACATACATAAGTTCAATGTTACAACTAGAAATTCTATACAGTATATATTTTCCATTGGCAAAAGCCACAACTCTACGGATATCCCTACATGTCATTCAAAATATTCATCTTAATGTCAAGGGAATAAAAAATATAAAAAAGTGAGATCCAATTATCAGCAAGGGTAAGAAATACAATGTACGATATATATTAACCCTATTAATACATAATAATCAACGTGAGTGTTGAAATAGATGAAGATAATCTCTTAAAATCATCAAGTAATTCTTGAGATAAATACTATTTTAATTTGAAAAGAATAGTTATTGAGGAAAAATATTTGTATAAAACCAATTCTAAAGTGTGATGGAATATTCAAAATAATGGGTATATAAATAAACAAAATATATATTCATACTGAATCAAACATATAATATGTAAATAATGTTCCCTAAACATTAAGCATAAAAACTAACCATTAACTGTAAATTGGTGAATGGTTTTAAGATAGAACATCTAGAAGTAAAACTTATAATAAAAAATTCATTTTAATATGGTCTATTATATATTAATATATTAAACATAATAATACATAATAATCAAAAATAATGTTTAAATAGATGAAGATAATCTAATAAAATCATCATGTAATTCTTGAGAAAAATATTCTTTTAATTTGAAAACAATAGTTCTCGCGGAAAAATATATGAATAAAAACAATAGTAAATTATGATGAAATATTAGAAATAAATGAAGTTATTTTAGAATTAAAATGGTTCTAATAACATATTATATGGTTCCCTTTATTTTTATTAAGATTCCCATAAATAATGATTTTTTCAGGATAAATTTTTGAATGTTATTTTAAAACATATAAATCCAATAAATTAATGTAGGATTCTGGTTGGTTCACCAATATAGAACATTAAAACATAATTTATGAGGAGTAAATAATAAAATATAAAAAATTTAAGTTTGGTATGTATAGAAAAAGCGTAACCCAAATGAAAATGGAGGTTTGGGTAGAAAACACTTACCTTATGTCTGATGGTAGTTTTCTCATTATATTAGTTTCCTGGATAATAAAATTAAATTAATTAATTAATTTTTAAGTAACCTATTACATATGTAAATAATTTATTACAGCCTTATTAATTTCAATAATGGACTTAATTTTTTTTAAGATAATGAATTTTTCTATTTGGGATCATTTTCGTCATTAATATTAATGGTTGGTTAACTTATAATCATGTAATAATAAACTTGTAAGATGTGAATAGTTTTCCAGAATAAAAGGAATATTTTATTTTTAACATCCAAAAGATTATATTGTTATAAAATTCAAATGGTTATTGGGTGTAAAGATGAATCATTATATGAAACATTAATGATAATTTTTGGGTTTAATCGGTGTGTCTGGATCACAAAAAAATATTATAAATAAATATTATGTGTAATAAAAGATTCCTCAAAATTAAATAAGTCAAAATAATTATATTATAGTATTTTTCAAACAAATAATTGGTTCCATAAACGTAGCTGAATATGATAATAGAAATTCAAAAAATGTCATCCTTGAATGCTATTTGTTAATACATCTCAGATGGTGTTTTCATTTCTAGTATAAAAAAAGTGGAATGATGTTATGATGGGGAATTATTACATTATCACAAAAACATTAAATTACATTTATGGTACTAGAGTTATAATAACATTTAGATTAATGAGGATAAGAAAGAAAAAAAATGAAAATAACTCGAAATAAAAGAATCAAAAAGAGGAATTTACCTCTTGATGTTATATTCATGGAGAGCCACTTTTGGGGAATTTTTTGGCCTCTATTGAAGAATAATGGATATTGGATGTTGGGAAAGAGAATGGGTGGATATTAGTGTAGAATATATACATTGAACAAGGATTGATATTAGGAAATAAATGATGGAGTGATGGGGATTTTATAGTGGATATGTTGGGGGATTTTTCAATAACTTATTCACTATCATATCATTTCCCTCAAGAAAAAAAACAGGGGTGACTTCGGTGACCCATAATAGTAATAAGAGCATGGGAGTTCAAATTAATGTTCATACATTATCCATGATTCTTGGAATAATGAATTTGTGCTATAATGTATATATACTGTAAATTTCTATATTTCACTATTCACAAAATTTCAAATAATAATGAAAAATCCAAAAAAATCACCATAGCCAGTTTTTTGTGAAGAATCCTCAAATGTACTATATTTTATCGAAATAATTTTCTAAATATGAGAAATTTAATTTTTTATTAAAATAATTATTTACTTGAAATATATAGATTTAAAACTGGAACTAATTTTATAATAACCTAAAAAATTAATAAATATATTATTAAATTATTATGAACTAATAGGGAAACACAATATATATTTAGAAACCCATTTTCTAAAAATTAATTAAAATAATTTCTAAAAATTGTAATTAAATATTTATCACCACAAGAATTCACAAACTTAATTAATAATTTCTAAAATATTTTACATCAATCAAAAGGAATCTAAATTTTATATATACAATCATGGGTTAGGTTACAATTCATATGGGTCATATAAGCATTCATAACAGTAGAATACTATACATAATGTTATGTTACTATTCATCAAAAATAATGTTGATTCTATACACCTCAAAATATCACCAAAATGCATCTTTCTATGTTAGTATTTCGAAATTAAAACCCCAAAAGTGAAAAAAAAATTATTAATTGTCTTGGATATTAAAAATTTATGTTTTGTAGTGACTCATTATTTCAATATTTCAATATTAAAATTCTTTTAAAATAATTTGGGTGTTACATTCTCCCCACATTAAAAAAAGGTTTTTAATACAAATTCATAGAATTTTTCCTGATAAAATGATTTGGGTTGTTGATCATCATAATATCCTTTAGGCTCCCATGTTGGATCTTCGATTATAAGAATTTTTCAATTTATCATTATTTGTAGAGTCATTTGATTCCTCCACACATTTTCTTTAGTTTCCATAATCCATATTGAAAATTCATTTTCAGATAGACTAGGTTCTAATTTAAAACATTTTGTAGTGAGGAAATGCGTTGGGTCTGGCATGTAATTTATCCACAATGATACATGGAACACATTGTGTATATTAGGAAGGCCATGTATCATAGAAAAATGATATGTAAATAATCCAATTCATCCTATGATTATAAAAGGTCCAATGTACCTAGGGCTCAGTTTCCCTTTCCTCTGAAATTTTATAACACCATTCAATAGAGTTACCTTCAAAAAAACATGATCTCTTATATGAAATTAAAATTCCAGGATTCAATTATTAGCATTTCTCTTTTTACTACTTGGATAACCTTTGATATGGGTTTGAATAGTCACTACCTATTTTTTTGTTTCCTTCATAAGCACAGGGACTACAAACATCTTTTCACTAACTTCATCCCAACATGTTGTCGTATGATATATGTTTCCATAAAATGCTTCATATGGTTTAATTTGAATACTTTAATGGAATAAATTATTGTAGGAAAACTCCACATAAGATAAATATTAATACCACATACCTTGAAATTAATGTGAGCATGATCTCTACATGTCTTCTACTATTTGGATCATCCTTTCTGATTTCCCATTAGTTTGAGGGTGACATGCAATCCCCAAATGAATCTTAGTATCCCAAGACATCTAAATAATATTCTATAATTTTTATGTAAATCAAGGATCTCATTAACATACTATTGAATGAGGTTCTCCATGATGACTTATAACATCATTAATATAGATCCGTCCAAGGTTTCGTAGTGGAAATCGTCCCTTAGAGAGAGAAAATGTGCATATACGGTAAGTTGATCCACAATTACCTGTATTTTAAAATTGTTTCCTTATGTTTTGGGTAAACTTGTGAAACATTCATGGAGATGTCATCCCATTTCCATGTAAGAGTTGGTATTGGTAGAATGAATCCTCTGGATGTTGTGTTTTATCCTTGAGTTGTTGATAGACTAAAATTGTTGATACATAATAAATAATTTTTCTCCTTATGATATCCCACCAGAAATTATCCTTCATTTCCATATGCATTTTGGTACTACCATGGGGTATAGTGAAATTATAACTATGGGAATCATCCAATAACTCCATTTACAGCTCGAGTATATAGGTAAAAAATAGAATAATACCAATTTTAGAAATCTATATGCACATAAGAAGTCATCCATCTTACCATCTATGAAAGCATTAATTTTCTGTAGAAGATTATCATCATCGGGCTAAGAGATTTTAATACATTATAATAATGATAGTTCAGAATCCAATTGAAAAAGTAATGATGTTTCACCTTCTATGATAATTTTCAATCCTATCATTACTAAATTCATAAAAAACTATTCATTTTAAATACAAATTTTGTTTAGGGATCAGTGATCCTCTTGGAATAATGCACATGCCACTTTATTTTTTTTCCTCAATTTGTAGTTTACTAAAAAATCATAATCCTTGTGTAGTTTGATCCATATCCATTTTTTCATGTTTAGTAAATTATTAAAGAGGATATATTTTAATATCTTTTTCTCAACATATATCTCACAACATTCTTCGAAGAGATAGTGTATCTAAATCATCAAAGAAAATATTATAACAGGTTACTCATGATCATGATTTTCTTAGTTCAGATCAAGATTTTTTAACTACCTTGATGCATATGAAAGAACTCTATCACTCTATAAAAGGACAGAACCATGTCCTTTTTTTGATGAATCACGATAGTAAAAATACCCAGCTTTCCCCTATGGTAGATATGGGATCAAAGCATTCAATAGTCTCTTATTTATTTATTTGTAAAGTTCCTAAAATTCTTTTGTCCATATATACTAATCCCTTTTACATGTATGGTTGGTCATTGTGTTAGATAAAATGAAGTTGTTCTGAATGAGACACAAATAATAACATACTAAAACACTAAATCAATGTACATCAATTAAGTTTGTTGGAGTAGGACATTCCTGACTAGTCTTTTCCTTCACATGATCAACATATATTCCATCCTTAGAGGAAATGTGGCCAGGAAAATAATCATATTGAATCAAAAATTGAATCTTATCAAATATATCATATAATTAATTTATTTTATTAGTCTTTATTATAGATCTCATTTGATTTTAGTTCTTTATTTATTTTTTAGTGAATACCATGATATCATCAACAAATTACACCACAATTTCATCAATATAATCCTTAAAAAAACTATTCATTAGACTCATGGAAATAAAGGGGGCTTTAGAAACCCCAAAAGGAATTACTACAAACTCATAATGCTCAAACATGTATCAAAGTTAGTTCTTATGAATAACATCCTTACTCACTCATAACTAATGATATCGAGATCAATTGTCAATCATGAAAAAATATTAGGATTCATGTAGTTGATCAAATAAATCATCAATTTGAGGTAGGAGACATATATTATTTATTATTATAGAATTGTTTTTCCTATAGTCAATGAACATCCTCATAGATCTATCTTTTCTTAGATGGTGATTCTACCTTAAATATATGGATTCCACATCATTCCAAAAAATTGCATCCTCCGTTTTATTGCAATATATTTTCCCACCATGATTCAAAAGCCTATCTATAAAAAAAATTATATGAAATTAAATAATTTTGTCGATTAAAAAATTGGTTGATAAATCATATTAATATTCCATAAAGCGTAGTGCATGAAACAAATATTTTTCAATGATACTCCCCTAATGAGTTTTGAATGAAAACTCTCTCATTATATCAAATTTGAAATATATAATTTAATTGTAAATCTAGGAATATATGAATTAATGTTGTGATATATTATAAAATAATGAATTGTATATGTCTGAGGAAACAAATATAGTACCTTCCACCGTGTCATTTGGATCTTCAATAACTATAGTTGTGATCACATAATCATGGCCTTTCACCCTTGGAATTCTTTGTGGAACATTTTTATTAAGTACTAGTATAATGATTTTATTTTTTTCCCCACTCCATTCAATTTTAAAATTGAAAAATGGTAGCTTTTTTCATCCACTTATAACATTTGGATAGGTGGCCTTTTTATCCAAACATATACCAATCATGCATAGCTTTCAGGGATGGACTAGGGTGACTCGGTGCACAATTATCCCAAGCTTTAGGGTAAAATATTACCTTATTCACCATTTCATTATTTCCTTTTATAGTTATTTCAACATCCTACTTATTCCCATGATTTTCCATAAAATAATAAGACTTAGAGATTTCGTTTTCCTTTATCATAACAAATGAGACTATATTATAATAGGATTTGAATCATTGTGATACTAGATCCCTACAATGGAATTATTTTGAACCATGAAAAATAGATGAATCATTATCCATGGATTATGTATGTAGTAAAGTACATGTTTTTATCCGTTTCATGTTATATTCATACATTGCAACATGCTCATACTATTATTCCCACGGATTCAAAAATTTACTTTCTATTTATGCTTGTTTTCCATGTGTGATGTATTTTTCTGTAAATATTTCCTTGAAATTCCTGAATTCTATTTCGTCTATTTCTGCACCCTACATTGTGTTTTTAATTAATTAAACCAACTGATACACATCTCCCAATAAACGATAAACATCTATTTAAACATTATCACTTTCGCTACATCCCAATGTGATAACTATTTTCTCTAATGAACTTTTCCACCACTCCTATTATTATTGTATTTCCATCGCATAAAATGATGGAGGATATTGTTTCATACAATGGTAAAACATTTTTCCTCCACATTGCTAATCTAGAGGCTCCATATTGGTAAGGTTATTGTTCATTACCTAAGACAGTTACCCTAGTATTGTTATAAGTTTCACATCACTAGTTGCGTAAGAAAATCAGAAATCATTTTCATACATTAGAGGAAGATACCTATGTGGGAAAAACATGTTAATTAGGATTCCATTACTTATACTGGGTTCCATTTCAAAATAATATCATAATAGAGACTATGTTCTGAATCATAATAGTGTATCTCAATGTTGAAGAATACATTTTATAAATTGATATCCTATAAAAAGCTAATCTTATAATCATAAACGTGGATTATTTCATGAAAAAATTACATATAAATCCATCATAATTTAATTTAATGAAGATGTGAACTATCATAATCATACCCCCAGGAGGGTTAAACCATGTTCATAGAAAGGACCATTGTCGTGTATCAAGATACACCAGTTCAATCCCAGAAAACTTTGTTGGCATGGTTACTCCTGGATACATCTGATTTGGAAACACATCCACTTCTAGTATCCAAAAATTCATGTATTTTATATAAATATCCGAATAATATATTCCTTACCAAAATCACAGGAATATCTTTTATGTTGAACCTCAAATTCCATATTAGGGTTTGTTCCCTAACATGATTTTTCTAAATATAGTTTCCCAATTTTTTACTAAATATCCTCTCATACCAACTGTAAAGACCCAACCCCAGTTACTCCGAAATGATGGCATAATTCAATAAATTATCATGATTTCAACAAAGTCATAATACGATGAAACAAATATTATAGTTTATTTGAAAAAACCAGATACCTACATATGTTCAAAATTACAACTTGAAAGGAAATAAAATATTGGAATTCAATTGAAAACATCCATTAATCCTATGATATCACTGAATATCAATCATACTATACATATTCATGTCTTGGTATAATGTAACGTACTAAATGTGTGACCTCAAATTCTTATCAACGGTAAAAAATACAGTGGAAAATATCATAAAAAATCATTATTCTTGGTGAATAACTAAAAACACATTCCTTTCAAAATGCACATTAAATTTTTTTAAGGAATAATAGATGAATAAATAATTCATTAATAAATAATAATAATGGGTATTCTACAAGTCGAATAAACACATGAACATTCAACTATTAGATTCATAAAGAGGAAATTCATAAATCTATAAATCATAACTATATCCATAAGGCCTCATGCTGTAATAATAAAAAACTATTTTTTCAAGGCCTCATGCCGAGACTATAGTTGGACACATGAGACCTAATGATGCATTGAGCTGATATTGTGGGCACCAAAAATAAATTTCTACATCCAATTCATTCTTCTATGAAATGTGTCAAACATAAACAACATATACATTAATATATAAAATATCATATGAATTATAAATAACTTTATCTGAATATTAAGCATAAACACTGATCATTCAGAGTAACCCAGTGAATGATTTTAATATTTAAAATATATAGTCAAAATAATCCTAATCCATTCAGATAAATATGTTATATAATACAAATAACATATTTCTTCCAATAAAACATAAGTATCAACAAGACTGTTTATATTGATAAATACACTCTTATAAAATAATCGAGTATTTCTTTAGAGAAATAAACATTCATATTGAAAAGAATATTTGTTTTGAAAAAATAATTGTATAAAAATAAAAGTTAAGAAACATAGACATTTAATAATATAATTACTGATTATTGAAAAATAATGTTTTCTGAAAACATATTATAAAGTGATCTCTAATGTAGGATTGAATTTAAGAAATTATCTAGATCCAGGCATGTTTTTCCAGAAGAATTATTGAATGATCATTTTTAAACATATAACTCCCAAAATTTAATGTATGATTATAGATTTTTCACATATATATAACATTCAAAAAATTATTTATTATGATAAAATATAAATAAATAAGTATTTAATTGAGGCATTTTTTGAAAAGAGTAACCCAAATGAAAATGTTGGTCTGAGTGGAAAACCATTACCATAAGTCTGATGGGGTTCTTAACATGATCTTAGTGTCCTGGATAACCAAATTAAATACATTAATTAATATTTATTCTATATATTATTTATGTAATTGATTTATTATACCGTTATTAAGTTCACTCATTTCTATCTTGATGAGATTAAGAGGTTCAATTTTGTTATTTGGGAGCATTTTCTTCCATGGTATTCATGACCAGTTTATGTATATATATGTAAGGATAAACATGTAAGATGAGAGGTGTTTTCTATAATAGATGGCGTATTTTAATTTTTAACATCCAGAATGTTATATGGTTATACAAATCATTTTTTTAATCATTGTGGAGATGAATTATTATATAAAACATTAATGATAAATGTTTTGGTTAATTGGCTGATTTTTATAACAAAGAGCTCATATAATATAATATCATGTGTTCAAAATGACAATATAAACTTAAATAAGTTATAATAAATATTTTATATTATGGATCAACCATCAAAATGGTTTTAGGACCCAAATTTAAAATGGTAATATAAATCGACAACCCATCATCCATGAATATTATAAATTTACCCATCTCAGATGATGTTATCATTTTTAGTATAAAAGAAGGGGAAAAGGGAGATGATGATGAATTATACCAATATACTAAAAAATATAGTACATTAATGGTAATTAGGTATCATTAAATATAAGTGAAATGAGGTGAGGGAAAAAATAAAAGTAGGATCTCAAAATAAAAAAAATGAAAAGTGGAATTTACCTCTTAATGTTTTCTTCCTTGAGAGCCTCTTTAGGGTAGTTTTATTGGACTTTTTATTAACCCGAGGGCTGTTGGACGTGGATTATTATCTTTGGATGGGATTTAAGATGAATTTATAAAAGGAACAAGGCTTGACATGGGTAAATAAAATCGGAAGATAGGGGGTTTTTTAGAGTAGAAGAGGGGTGATTTTTGAATATCTAATTTATTATTTTATCATTTTTCTGAAGACAACCAGTAGTGTTGATTAATGTGACCCATAATAGTAATAAGTGCATGTTATTTCAATGAAATTGTGCTTACATTATCCAGTAATTTATTATTAATGAATCTAACAAGTAATATATATATATATACACATGGTAAATTACTGTATTTCACAATTCACTAAAATTCAAATATTTAAAAAAATCCAAAAAACTCCCCTTATCTTTTTTTTGATGTGTAGATTCAAAAAATGAATCCATTTTTTCAAAATAATTTTATAAATATGATGAAATGTATTTTTAATTAAATTTATTATTAACTCAAAAATACATTTTAAAACCAATTTTGAGTTAATAATATCATGAAAAACTAAATAAGGTAATATTAAATTATTATCAAATCATAGAAATAAATATTTACTTAGGAAGCAATATTATGATATTGAAATAAATTATTAATTTAAAATTTTAATTAAACCTATATCACTAAAAAAAATGAATAATAAATTATTAATTTATAATATATTTTACTTCATTTATATGGTTCCACAATTGTACTTATACATTCATGGGTGAGGTTTTATTCATATGTGTCATATTACTATTCATAAGGGTACATTATTATTCCAAAGGATATGTTACTGTTCATGTAAATTTAGGTTGATTCGACGAGACTCTAAATATCAACATGAATGGAACTGTGTATTTGAGTTTTTTTTTTACATTCAAATAATAGAAGTGGAAAAATTATGTTTATTATAAAAGATATTAAAAAGTCTTGTTTTATAGAGATTTATTCTATTATATATTCAATATTAAATGTATTTTAAAATTCATGGTGAGTTACAATGAATAAGTTTAAATGGTACACAATGTTCCCTCACCGCAAAAAATAAAAATATATGGTTGATGCCTCTTTCATGATAAAAAACAATTCATTTCTATGGACCTCGACTGAGAGGACCACTATCATTGGGGTTAGAATCCCATCACACCAATATTGGTGAAGTATGTGTATCTTGATTCATGTCATAATAGGATATTTATTGATTCACATATCTCTAATCCTGATCCCAACTATAATAATAAATGGAATCAATTCCCCCTCTACATGTTGGTAAGACATGCATAGAGATTTTAGCATTATATAACAATGTCTGTCTTGATTCCTTCCCTCTAAAGAAATGTAGTGATTCTCATACCTCTATTCATTCTCCCCTTAAAATCATTCTCTTTTACTGTTGGGGATCCTACGATGTTTTCACATTGATATATACTACTTGTATTGTCAGGAAATACACATGGATTTATTTCTTCAATCATAGGATACATATTGATGATTGAATCCCCAATCATGGACCCATCTACAACAATCGATGGGATCAATTCCCCCTATGTGTATTAGTAAGATTTATATGATGTGTTTTCCATTCAAAAAATATATGTCGTTTGATTCATTTCATTATGGGACATATAGTGATAGCTAGATCTTAAATTCATGGGTCCATATATAATAAAACAAATATTCATCCCATTCCTACCTACGGGTCAGCCCTACGTAGGGATCATCCATAAAATATCTATTTATGGATTGAATCTTATTATAACAAGATACATAATAACACCTAGACCATCAATCCTTTGATCATTCCCATCATATAAAATATTAAAATTCAACCTTCACACCACATGTTATAGACCTATGCAATGATGGTCATAGACACATAATGTTAAACTAAATGAAGAAATATTTATACACCATTTTCGACGGGGATTTAGAAATTAAACCTCATTTTATCTATTACTGAGTCAGATCTATGAACGTATAGATTTTACATTTGATAAATTTAATAAGTATGGGATTATACATATTGATATCCATCAATGAACATGTGTATGAATAAAATATGCTCCCTGCATCTAAATTACACTATTAAGTGAATGTTTTTCATAAGGATATGTCGATCAATTTTCACATTTGTTACCACTCCTTACTACATGATGATGAACTTTATGGAAAAGAAAACACTATTAACAGATAATGTTAAATTCATTCATGGTTCTGGAAAATGATACACAACTAAAGGGGACCATTTGGCTAACTATGAATGTATGCATATAGATCATGTATATGGTCCTAGGGTCATCAACCAAATGTATACTTTTCATTGAAAATGGAATTTATAATCTTTTTGTGCATAAAAATTTGTTTTGTTTAATTCATTAACTTATTTTGTTTTTGGTCATCCCTTATATGATATTCGTATATAATTACCCATGGATTTAAAACCATGATCCATGATTTCCAACATTTTTATCTCCCACTCAATGGGATGTTACAGTACTCTGGACCATAGGTATCCTAATTTGGATATTGTGTGACATTAACATTATATTAGGTCCATGTTTTTCATGAAATTAAGCATCATTCACTATATTCAGAGCTTCAGGACCGTATAATTTATCATTATATGGTTTAGATTATATGACCTTAAACTGGTTGTAAAGAAGTGAAAAGAACAAATAAAGCTAAAATGATTAAAGGGTGTCCTAAGAAAAATTAATGACTCCAGAAGATAAAATACTCTTCTCCAGGTTTTGGTAAAATGTTAAAGTTTAAATTAACAAGAAATAATGGTCATGTGGCATATATTGTGGACCTATATAAAGTCACTTCAAGCTAGATGGATCTCCAGATCCAAAAAATATAATGAGTAATGTATTTTCAGTTCTACTAACAATGATATATAGTTCATTAACTGTAGAAGATATTTTAAGAATTATAAACCTCTTTTTTAATATTACCTTTTCCAAATAAAAAATAACATTGTCATTTGATATCCTTGGTACACCAATAACCTTCCATGGACCTTGGAAATGGACAATCAACTTCTGGAGACCATTTATTTGCCTATGTGTGATTGACTGTTACATAAAATGTGGACATTACAGGCACTCTTTTCAAAAAGTGAATGGATTAGTATTGTAATATGTCTATACAATCCACTTTGTGGTATGAAAACATTCAATTCTATTGTGTAATGAATTGTAGTAAATTCTCATCACTTATTATGTGTTAAATAAGAATGATTTAATGATTTTTAAAGAGGTTATCTGGGTGGGAGACATGTTCTAAGAGCCCAATATTTTTCATATATGTGGAATTAGTTGTTGGGATTTTGGATCAAAGCATCTATTAAATTAGTTTAAGGTTTTTTAGCTCTTAGCATTTCTTTCTTTAATTTATGGGATTTTAGCCTATACCATATTTTTCGTTAGTTTTTGGTATTTTATATTGGACCATTTGTATGATTAATGTTTATGGTGAAGACTTTCTTGGTATGTCCAATTAAATTATGGGATACATAGTTTTTCCACAATGGAGCTAAGGTATAGGAGGATAGGAGGGTACTTTTTCAATGTTATGAATTTTGTTGCAGAAGATAGGATCATATTCAGGGGTCACGGGAATATATGAATTGTCAAACAAAGGGTCTGTGAAGCCAAGTACCATTTCAAAAGAACATGGATGATTTATGGAGGTAATATATATGAGGATGGAATATTAGGGATACTAGGACTACATGGATGTTTGGGGAATGGATGATGTAAAAAAACCTAAATATTGAGTATGTGGATATGAGTAGGTGCATACATGCTGGGTATTTCTCATGATGTTCTAATATTCTTGGTTGGACCGTTGTGTTACTAGGGCTCACAAGGACTGAATTTACCTTAAAGAAAGGAGAATATGCCTTTGGTTTGTGGGCCATGTCCATTATGCATCGATAGAATTCCATGAGAAAGGATATTATCCATTTCATTCCATTTGATATGAACGATTTTGAGAGACACAAATGTTAAAATGATTATATTCTATATGGGGATAAAGATATCCATGAAGGGTTATTGCACCCAAAAATAGTTAACACATAATATGGAGCTCGGGATCTATTTCTTGTGTTTTCAACTCATGATACATGAGCAATCAAAGGTTTGGTAATGAATTTTTAAAAAATTTCCTTGTGGAAGGGGCCAAAACACACTACCGTAACATCAAGGGCATCAAACACTCTTTGATAACATTTAATGGGAACTATGAATAATGTTTTGGAGTGTTCGATAAAAGATAATGATACATGACTGTTATACAAGGAGAGGTTCCCACATATATAGAAGTTTATTTTTGTTGTGTTGATGTTAGGGCTAATGTGAATGAGAATCTCTATTTTCAGAGTGATAAATTTTGTTGAAGGATACAAGTTTATATGCAGGACCCACGGACATTTATGAATATTCATAAAAGGTCCCTTGAATCCGAATATACATTATAAGAGATATGGAAAAATATGGGTTTTCAAGACATCGTATCTCAAGATGTGTGGTTTGCAAAATTATGTATGATCCCTGGAGGTTTTGAGTACACTAAAAGTTGTTCCACTTCCATGTGAACATATTCTCATGGGGAGGAGATATAAAAAACATTGATCTGACTTTTTCCTTGACCAGTGTCTCCAGCAAGCATAGAATCATATTTTTGAAGTCCACTAGATTTTTTAAATGATCTTTATGCCTTAATTTTTCTTGAACATTTATTTTTGTCTAAATAAAAATGATGCAAAGTTTATTAGGAGGGGACTCAACTTTTTATTAGGTCTCAATTTTTGGGTTTTCATCCTGACTATAATTTTGTCTCTTTAGTTAGCTATTTAGTTTAATACAACATGAACCATTATGGTATAGAGATTATGTTCATAAATCATTGAGAAAATTGGGGATAGTTTAAGTTAATTTCATGCCTATACCAAGTATGGGAGATGTTTCACAACAGATAAAATCTGACACTTAGGGTCAGGAGTTCTCTACCATCAACTCATGCTGGGATGATGATATTTTAAATCATATCTCCAGATTCTCAACTCATTAGTGGTGATATGGGACAATCATACAAAGATTGGTTCATCCATAATGTTATTTTGAGTTCTATCATGATGATGTCCGGGATCCTATGGATTGTAATGTGATTTCGTAGAGTGATACATTTGTTTGACAGAAATAAGTACATATGAAAGAGCCATGGGTATGTATGCATAGTCATGTAAAGGGACCTTCATGATAGATAACCATTCCATGGTCTATGGAAGGCTAATGGTGAACTAATATTCTTAATACATGAGTCTTTTTTATGTGTTTGAAGTGGACATAATGGATTGTGGAATCACCCAATATATTGGTTAATTGATATAGGTATCATATGTTCTTTTGGTAAGGAATGAAAAATGGGAGATGGTTTAACCAGATTATTGACATGTTGTTTGGATTCTCTTCTTCGTGCAGTTTAATGACATTCTATAAGGATGTGTTTTCATATAATTTAATTTCATGTGGTAAGGATGTTGGTCTCTGCATTGTTTAATGTCATGCAGTGGGAGTTTTCATCTATGTGAATATTAATGTCACCGAGTAAGGATATTTTTTCCCTGAATTTTATTTTCATGTTTTATGGACATGGGAACCGACTTGAAAAGTGTTAATGTTGAGGCTGGGACCAATTAAGAGAACATGGGCATCGCTACGTATCTCATGGGGATGAGAATCAAGTCAGATGTAATTCTGGAAAGCCATGTAGTTTATTTACATATGGTATGGACTTATTTCCATGCAGTTTAACAACATGAGGTGAGGATCAAGATCGATACCCTAACATTGGAATGTGTAACATGGTTCCCTAAAAAACCTATGTGAACGAGGGACCCTGATTCCTCAATTGTACCACACACTATTCTAGGAAATCTTTATCAATGTGGTCAAACTATGATATACCTATGGATGGGCCTGAATGCAGAATGCTTGAATGTTACTACATATCTCATTAGAATCTGAATCAGACCATATGTAGTTTTTGAATATTTCGCGATGTTTACCATAATGAAGTAACGATGAAAGATACCCATCATAAATTGATCAAGAAATTTCGTTTGGGCCTAAGATGGATATCAATATGGATCTCCTAGGAATGAAAATAAAACCACATGTAGTTCTTGGTGTACCACATAGTTTAATGTCATGTGGTAAGGGAGAGGGAAACTGATGTATCTTGTCACCGTATTACAGTTTGTCCCAAAAATGGAAGTCTGGGCATCAATACATATCTCATTAGGATGATAATGAGATCCCAAATAGTACATGGAGAACAATATAGAATGTTGTATTGCAGAAAGGACACATAGTACACTTTTTATGTTATTTTCTAATTACAATCATAGACCAATCGTGTATCATTATTCCTTTCCCATGATGGTAGGTCCTTGGTATAATTCGTAATATCACATGACCTATGATAGGTGTGAGAAACATTGAACAACACAGACCCTCCTCTTGGGCATAAATAGACAATGATATACAATAATGGAAATTTTCACCATGCGGTGGATGGACCATGATGTAGGATTGAGGACACACTAAGTACCCCATTGGAGATGGGAATTAAGCTATATACAGTTCTAGAAAAATAATATAGTTTCATTTCATGTGGAATGGACATCAGCCATTTAGTTTATCATCATATTGCAAGGACATGGATCATCCGACAAGAATGAAAATTGATATCATAGACTCATGAAGTTTTACATCATATGGCGAGGACATTTGTTGTGCAATTCAATGTCATGCGGATGGTCATGACACCATACTGTTTAATTCCATGTTTTTAGGATGTATCTTCTTATTTTATCCTAATATATGATAAATTCTATGATGTTTAACGTTATGTAATGAGGACAAAAATTGGTATTACACTGATGTAGATTCATTACCACTGGAAGTTATGCAAAGTATTTCATATGATATAACACTTTGGTGGGATGTGTAATATGCTCCCCATCTATTGTGATAAATGTGTAGGCTCCATTTGATATATATTGTGTATGATATAAATTCTTCAAACAAGGGATACAAATTTTGAGGAGTCTCACCTTGTTTTATCATGTTTTTGAGGGATAGAACTAGTTCTCAATGATGGAATGAATGGAGGGGAACTATTTTATTAATGGCTCATTCGATCCGGTTCTGGTGGGTATCAGGTATGAGCAGTTTTCACAACCTATTCTTTTCTAGCTTTTCAAAAAAAATCTATCCATTTCTACGATAGTTCATCATCTATGAGTTTCCCAAAAATTTCTATCTGGTGTAAGGAAATCTGATCCTTTATGGGTAGCATTGCCTTAATCCCGTATATTAGTGACTACAGTGTCTCCTATGTAGCAGTACGTGTGATGGTATGGTAGGCCCATATATCATGGTGTATTTTGTGCAAATATGACTTCTTATCCATTACCAACAACTTTTTAAGTATATTTTATAGGAATTTATTGAAGGCCTCTATTTATCCATTTATTATTTCATGATAATGGTATGGGTTATTGGACACAATATTGTACTCATGGAATAACTTCTTTCTCTTTATGGAATATAATTTAGATCCGTACTCCTCCATTATTTTGTGAGGGAATTCGAATCCGGTAATGATATGGTATTTTATGATGTCAATGATATTATTTTTCCTGATTTACTTGATCGTAAAAATTATCAGGGGAATACTAATCATTAATATAGTGGTTCTTAATGTGTATTATTTTGAGAGAGCCTAATATGAAATACTCATCTATTGAGTATTGAGTTTTTTGGGGTGGTTCCTGTGTTGTGGATAACGCAGGGATGCAATCTACAAGTGTAAGGGATTTCATTTTTGTAGAATACGGTTTATCATCCTATGTTGTATCCTACATCTTAATGTCACACCCACCATTGGGAGGAATATGAGACATTACCTTTTTTGGTTGTAGAGCTATTGAGAGCTTAAAATATTGTTCCTTCAAGAACCCTTGAGCTTGATCAATAGTTTTCTATGTAATGTAATTATGAATCTTTTAAGATCACATGTACATACCATTCTACCATCCATCCTTTTCCATAGATTGAGTGTTGTTTATAAAATCTACATATTCTAGAGAATTGTTCTGTATCACATGAATGGAGTCAACCATTCATTGAAGTATTGGTTTAAGGTAAAATTGTTCTAGATATTATGACCCATCCTTCAAAGGAAAGCACATTAATTAGGAAATTCAGTGATGTTGACTTCACATGGCTTCTAGGGTTGTGGAAGCCTGATAAGATTATTATCCTTGTATTCTATGAAGTATCCTTGGAGATGCTCATTTTTTTAATGAGTAAATTTTTTTACCATTTCAATAATCCTAGTTGACATTGGTTTCTCAATGATTATCTTCAGGACAATTTTGTTGTTTATGTTGGACGGTAAGAGGATTTGGGCGGTTCCAAGACTATCTGGGTGCTTGGATGGGCTTCACTATAGGCTTAGAAGTGACCGCTTTAGCTAATTCACTGACTAACTCTTTCCCCTATGCCATGGGCATGAGCCAAGACTTGGATTAGGTCCACTGAATATCATCATGAAGAAATTGTGTTATTTCTGTGAACTATTGGAATCTTCTTGGACAATTCATGGGGAATATTGGCATCTGAAACTCTTACTTATTATTTAAGATATCAAGATCTAGAAGTATCTTCTCTGAGAGAGGGATGCAAAGGGAATAGGATAAAACATTACACCTTGCTATGATGTCATACAATCTCTCATTCTTGCACTACTTGCAGTTTGTTAGACCGAGGATTGTTTTTCTCCTTAGTGTTGAAATAAAATGATAATGGAATTTACGAGGAAGTTATACACATCATTTAAAAGATCCTACGAGTATAGTTCTATACCAAAAATATATTTCCTTGTCATAGTATGTCAGAAACACCTCATCCTCATTTCCTCCTGCCAAACACGAGTGACCACCATCTACCCACATATGGACACAAAGTGTTTATGATGCTACTCCTCATCTCATTCAACATCAAAGGTGGAAAAGGTAGGATTTATAAATTTGGGTGGAGTTGGTTTATCATCCATCCAGTTAGGATATGGATTTTTTGGGACACACAAGTCAACCCCACCTTTCATGGATTCGATTTTAGTAGATTGGGATTCAATGGCAGTGAGAAACTATGATGGAACAACATCCTGAGCTTTCTCCAATCCATAGGGATCCAATGGGTAACGTCAAGGTTGACCTGCATTCATCTCCTTCAAATCCTCAATTCATCCTATAACTAAAGGATTATAATTGAATGAGAGAAGCTATCACCACAATGGATGGATTTCATGGTCATTTCTGGGTTCCTCGATGGTGTGTATCTTTTTCCAAGATCCATAACAAACCTAATATTCAGATGCATCTATTCCTAGTTAATTATCCATGGGAGGTTTAATATTTGTCACTAGATCGAGAAAACACCCAGTGGGAATGTTCCCCTGCGTATCTTCTTATTGAGTTACCAGAGAGCTCAAATTTCTATCTAGTATTATAAAAACTGTTCTTATGAAGACGTCAACATAGACATGGATTCTTCTTTCCAATTATATTTTAAATGATTCCATTGAGGATGACAAAACTTTTTATTCGATACTGCCAAAATTTATGCCTCCAATGGATCTGGGTCTGTAAAGCCTCATTTAGTGCATCGAGATCACTCACCTCCAGGGCTAAATCCTCCATGTTTTGGCCCTCTATATATACATATTTTTTGGTGTCTTTCATATTTGTAGTGACAACATTTATAGTGGAATATCAAGCAATGGTGGTTGATCTGTTGAAATCCAAGAAACAATATAATTATGTGTGGCCCTAATTAGTTTTGTTAATCACAACCTAGACCTTATAGGTCATTTTCAACATGAGAACCTAATGGATACTAATTTAATTTTTTTGTACATTCCCCTACCCTTGATTTAATGATCTTTGATATTGAGAGATATTTTGGTTGGGACATTTTAGTGATCGCAATTCAATAGCGGGGTATCTTGTAGCGGGAGGAACTAGTGGGACAAAGACCATTGATCTATTACTCCCATCTTATAGAAAATATATTCACTACGGGATGCTGATTATGAAGAGAATCCCCCATCCCTATATGGTGGGGGTCATTTGGGACTATGATCGATATTGATTGGTAATATTCTTGATAATCCAAAGGCTCCATTTGAAGAGGTGATAATTCACTGAATGGACATGAAGATAAAATTTCCCCAAACCTAGTGGGGTGGGGATAGTCCGTAATCACAAATTATTTTTGTAGTTAACTTCCATGTGAATTTTTTTTGTATATGGTGATTATGATATAAATTCACCCAGCCCTATGGAATGGGGTTTACATACAACTGCTAAGGGGATGAATTGAATCCCCTTTGGAATTGATGACCTAAGGGGTGGATTTAGTGGAGGATTTTCTCATCCCCTATGGGTTGAGGGTTCTGCAAGACAATTTCTGTGGTAGCTCTTATTGTGGTCTCTGTGTTGTGGTGTTGTTGTGCTCATACGGGAGATGGGTACAATAACAACTAATGATGGGGGTCAATTCATTCAGGAATTCATATGGGTGATCACAATATTTATTTCCATGATTGGAAAACCATCTTATTATCATGAGGGTCCCTTTTGAGGTCATAATGGAAATAATCCTTTCCCATATATGAAGTCTAGGATATGTTTGATCGGGAGAATTATATTAAAGTGATTAACTAGCTCGAGCATTACTTTTTTCCCTAATCTCATAGGAGACATTAAAATTTTCTGATGTTTTATCTTAAGGGATATTCTATTCTATTGCTGTGGAAAACATTATTGATATATAATATCCCTATCCTCATATTATTTTTCTCTATGTGTCATCATATATTAGCTATCAATGTTTCTAGATGCGAAGGTGGCATGCATGATGCATATTTGTGTCTTGATTTTGTGGCATTAGTTCGTAGAGTACAGAGATAGAATCTATGTAGGGATTTAAATAGAGTATCCTAATGGTCTAAATGTGAAAAACATTTCCTAGATAAGTTATATGTCATTCATTCATTCAAATCTGAGTAGCACATATGCATTGGCATAGATATGTAATGCAATCCTTGTCTAGCTCATACGGGATCACATTGCATGAAGTTGCGAGGGTCTAGAAAATGAATGGGAGGTATTTCCCACATATATCTATCCATATATTAATGTTAGAATCCCCCTAAATAAAAATTCATGCCTTCATCCCATCAGACCATAGAAGATGGCTCTGACGGTCACTTACTAACATGAGTGGAGTGTTGTTTGAGGTTGATGGGGAATTGTATACCATTGACATTGGAGTTACGGACACCTCTTTTTATGATGGTGTCATCCTATAGATCACCTCTCTGTATGGTTGTGTCTGGACAGAGGGATGATGGCCTTATCCATGTGATATATAGAATGCAATTTCATACCCATCTATTGATAAGAGAACCATTGGGATTTTCTATTAAATATGAGATATATGGAATAATGATATGTATGATTATGGAAGGCAGTATAGATACTCTCAACCAACATGTCATTGGGATAAAATCCCATATTTTTCAGAAAACCTAACGGAATAGATATATTGAAGTTGAAAAGTATTAGTAAAAAAACGTGACTTATCTTGAGACATATGGATGGTTTCATAGGAGCCATTATAGAATGGTTTGAGGGGCATCATGTTTATTGGTTGACACCATTGGGAGGCATTGTGAGATCTTGATGACATGTCTAGAGGGTGTCATGAGTACTAGTTGACATCCATAGGAGTGAAATGAGAGATTGGATTCGATATCCATATACGAAGATGAGACACGGTTGAAATGAGATGATTTCATTATATGAGTAAGGTAGTGCATCCAAATGATGTCTTGCATTATGGGTGATACGACCATAGGTTTCGTAGGATAAAAGTGGTTTTTATGAGAGATATTTGAAAATTGTTTGACATGTATAGATTGTTTTGCCTACCGTAGGTGAAATTCCAAAGGGATGACATGTGATAGGTGTGGAGTGTCATGGTTCTATAACATGACTTTGAGTAACACATTAAAAGTGTATGGAGGTATGCAATAATGTCTTCCACTCAAGCCTTCCACATTGTATCCTAGTTTTCATCACTGTATTATGGGTACCTTTGTTTGGTTTTAGGTTTGTTATTTGAGTATTTCATGTTCATGAAGACATGGGATGCAGTCTTCACATTCCATTCTATAGGTCCTTAGTGTGATGTTAAACTGATGATGTGAAGGAATTTTGTGACTAATGCATGACTAATCCAGCCATCTGCTGGCATATTAACTAGTCAATAGTTTGTTGGACCCATAATTCATTATTGGAAGATGACTTGAGTTTGAGTTTCCGACATGTGAAATATCCTTATGGTTACTATTATTCTAGTTTATAATCACTTCTTCTTGTTTTAGTGTGGAATTTATATGTATTAGCAAACTATATTCCCACTTTTTTGTGATGTGTATCTAGTATAATTCTAGGATGGAGCCAATGATGGGTCATAGAGCCACAATTTTTGTAGAGTCACCAGAATGGACCACATCATGGTCACCACCTAATATTAATTTATCAAAATACTTATATGTTAAACATCCCTTATTCGATCACACTATTATGTTGAAGTACTTTCTTGTTTTCATATTTCAATAGGCTTCCATGAGATCTGAGTTCTTGTTGGAAGACACTCGTGTGACAACGAGTGACTTATCTTGGGGTCTCATGGGATTGTGTAAAGGGTTCAATGACCACGTCATGAGTCCTTCAATGAAAAATATTGGTCGAATGGTGGTTCATTATAATGGATGGATATCAAACAAATTTTTTAGATTTTGAATATAATAAAAAGGAAATCATCTATGAAGGACTAGCAGGTCCATCGTAAAAATCATCCCAACACTGAAATCATAAGGAATGTTTTGTTAGGTATATTGATATTCAAATATAAATGTACTTGAATATTTTTACCCAAATTTTGATGATCATCAATCATGCACATCATTCTGTCATCATGGACACATAGTAAAAAATCATATGTGTGTATACATGGGACTATATTATAATGAATTTTATTTTTGTCTAATGTAATAAACAAAACCCATAAATATCATGTTTTTCATATATCAACTAAAAATAATTTATTAAAAATTATATTCCACCACAAATCATAACTATTCAGATAAATTATTAATAATGAAAAATCTACATAATGTTTAAAACAATAATTTCCTCTAAATATCAATTTATCGTCAGAGAAGAAAAATTATATCTAGAACCCATCAATGAGTACATGATATAAATATAATAATATATGTATTACTCATGTGATACAAGAAAAAATAAATTTCCCAATTTATCCATTTATAATAGAGGAAATAGAAATCTGAATGTATATCTCATATGGAAAAGGAAATATACATTTATTTCAATAGGAAGTAAATATCTAAAATTCATAAATTCTATATATTTCTTGAAAATATAGAAAATACATGTCCTTTTTTCATATATATATATAATATAAAATAAGAAGATATAATAATATCCAAAGATGCTGAGTAAATATATATCAACTGCTCCATAGTCCCACTCATATAGTGATACGTGGAATATAATTCAATTTATTAATATCATGATATAATAAAAATCATGTTCTTTAAAAATTGATCCTATATGAATTTTTTGATCATCACGCTTTCATTTGAGGGTGTTTTGTTACAATTATAGACACCATTATAATGAATATTCATTAAAATTATTATTATTACATTTGTCAATAATATCAAATACATAAAAAAATGTAAATGTATAGAAAAAATGATTTTATTTTTTCACTTAAACGGGGTCATCGAATGAGCATTCATTAATGTTGGGTTTATAGGTATCTGATTTTATACAATATATAGGGATGCTATAAGGGCTGTGGTAAGGTAAAACTACCAATACAGGTTTAAATGCCTCTTCCTTAACCACACAAAATAATGTAATGAATAATGGGTCTGATTAAAGAAGATGTTGGTCTATTATGAATCATATTGAAATATTAGACTATCTCTGATCATTGTGTCACTCCAAAAGCATCTGTGTCCCTAGGTAGACGATATAAGTTTCTCTCTAATACATCATTTATCCTCTTCTTAATATCCCAATGATAGAAAAAATTATTGGGATTTCAATTTTTTGACTTGCACTTTAAACATAAAATGAGATAATTCTTCTTTCTATTTGGATATCCTTACATCTTCAAGAAATGACCATAATATATTAATATTTATTCATCATAAAATAATAATAAATTATATAATAATTATACTAAAAGAACATCATAGATATACAAATAGTTACGGAGGATCAATGGGGTCTACAGAATTGTATACTAGGGTATCCCCCAAAAATAATATTCATACACTAACTATAAAGGGATCCCATATAATAAATGCAATCAAATGAGTGATCATGGGATACAATGAATTATGAATTATAGCTTCTTGATTTCACTCATTCAATATGTGATGAATCTCTCTATGATCAATGATGAAGTTATTACAATGTTTAATATGATAAGAAATATCTAATGGTATATAAGTGTTTATATTGAAGGACTCAAGAATAACCATAGAATCTGTTTCAATATCCATGAGGATAATATCCTTCACACTACATAACACTAAGCCCTTGAAATGGAACATTCCTCCACCTTGAGGAAGTCTAAACACCAAATGTATGTAGAAAAAAATTAAAATGAACCTCATTTTTCATTGACAATTCCTCTACCCCAAATAATTACTGATGGACATTAGTTACTAACATTACATTTGAATCCCAACGGAATAGGATTCCATTAAAATTCATCAAGCCCAAGTGATGGTTTTAATATTGTGATCATTTAGTATAGTGCTCACCATGATGAATCTAGGAGATATAGTGGGGGAGATAGAAAAATGTGCCACTTCTTAATATGGTTGGAAAAATCCACTTCCATACATCTGGTCTTCACAAGTAGTGAGTGTATCAAACTATAAAATACTTTATTGTGAGAAATATTTCTTTCATTATGGATATAAAACACCAATATAGTAATTGAATGGACCTCACATTCATTTCCTAGGTATTATTTTAATTACCATGGTATCAATGATGAATAAAAAACATATACTAGTTTCATATTTCTCTTTACCCATAAACACTCCAACAAAAAATCACACTACAAGAAACCAAAAACCTATTAAAATAAGTTTAAATGGATTCTTCTTTTAGGATTTTTTAAAATCATGAATTGAATTAAGAAAAGTCACTCTATTTTGAATGTATTTGTCCATGGTAATGTAATTTTTTTTAACACACCCGACGTAAATGTTATATTTGAATGGGATCTCCTTACACCATAAGAACTCTCCCCTACAACTGTGAGTATTATTAGAATTAATAACCATATAGTACAACTTTTATTGAAAAATTTCAAGAATAATATCCCACTAAAAAAATTATAATGTTTAAAATCGGTTAATGTATTACAGAAGGGCTCTGGTTGTTCATTTTTAACGATGAACCATATGATGTCACCATAGGTGGAATCATTCTTGGATAATACATTCATAATTGGGAACTGAAAAAATTAATGACTTGTACAAACCAAGTTATTATAGGAGTAGATAATATCACCATATCCACTGATAAAGCATTATTTTAGATTTTGAATGAAAATGTGTTTTTCATTCATGTGAAAATAGTGGAGGTTTTCTTTCTAGTGTTATTCTAATTCCTACATTAGTGATAAATTGGGATGCTATTACAAGAAAGAATAAAATTAATAAAAATCTATTATAACCTTAATTCAATGTAGTTAAAAGATTCCATCACACAACTGAGTTCGATACCACCTTATACGATAGAATTGTAAATCCTATCCCATAAAACCCAATCGAAATGACCATATGTGTAACCATTGAAAATAAACAATCATAAGATATACTCATTCTACGTGATTCCATTCTTGGGAAAGTTGTTTAATAGTCTAATATGAATTGTTATTGATGATTAAGCAAAATTAACCAGAGTTATTCTAGTGCTGAATTAGAGAACTTCATCCATTCTGGTTATTCTAGCAGTTCTAAATAATATATACTACATTATCATAATGGTGAATATATAATCAACCAAATTATATTAGACCACCCAAGTTGTCCATGGGACATTAAATTATATATATACACATATTGGAATCAATATTTTTAGCTCACATATCGGGAAATTGTTTTCCTAATAAAAACTGTACCATTATTAACATCATCAACTTCCAAGCTCCACTTATAATTATCTTATAATTTCTCAAATAGGAATATAATGTAATTCCTACTACATTTCACTAATAGGGTCATGACATCTGCATAAATTATATATAAGTCTACACATTAATGATATCTACACACCCGTATGGAATGATAATTCAATTTCCCGTATTCCTATTAACTATCCTTTAAGGAGAATCATGTGCTAAATGAAATAAAAAAGTGAGACAATGGTTCACCCATTCATAAACCATGATATAATTAGAAAAAACAACATCTTTCTTAATAAAAAAAATTTACATCCATAATTTGATGAAAAATATTAAAAACAGATCAGTTATCTGTTTCAAAAAAAACCCATATAATCCAAGATATTCAAAATGATGTTCCTATCTATCCTATCATATTCCTTGTCCTTTTATAGTTTGATAGAAACTATAGATTATATTTATTTTTTATTAACATTGAAAATAATTTCTTTTATAATACTAATGGTTATCCAGATATACCTTGCCCGATGAAGTCATTTTTTCTCTAGAATCGTAGGTCTAAAGGAGTGATGAGATTATCTGTGTGATGAAACATTCTAGAGTCTTTTCAAAGAAATTTCACATTGTAATTTTCCTATAAAAACTCAAATAAGATGAATATTTTATAATATATATATATATAATGGTTTTCTATTGATAGTGACACCTGGGATATAACCTATATATAACAAAAATCCATTGAGAAGTTAGCATGTAACTCTCCATTAATTCTCAACATAGTGAAGACGTAATGTTGTGTCTTAATCAATAAATCAATTTCTATAAAATAAAATATTAATATTAATATAGATTTTTTTTATTTTTAGTTATATTTTTCAATGTAAATATTGTGGATATATTATTCCATTCCCTTCCAATTTCTAGTTCAACAAGCATATGATCCTTTTCTAATGTCTCCTATTTTAATGGGATACAATTGGGGTGGGGCATGAGTGCTGGACCCCAAAATCCTAAAATAAAATGACTGTGTTTTAAATCATAGAAATACCAATGGGGTATATATGATACATTCACTAACATGGGGGTTTTTTATCCAAGCATGATGAAATAAGTTACAAAAGCATGACACGCGTAGGTGATGATGCATCGATGATGCTGAAAATTACACAACCATGACATGGGAAGGTGGTGACATAGGCATGATGCATGAAATATTGTATTGGACATACAAGATATTTATTGGGGCCCCCTCTACAAATATAGTAAGAGGAATTTGATATCACAATAAAAATATTCTTCTTCCATAACATCAAAACTTGATCCATACATAGATTTTTATTTAAAATTATATCCATATATAAAAACATTCTCAATAAAAATTAATCATTTCACCCCACATGAATATATATAAAATTATTTCTTTATTTGATACAATTTAATGGAATTTCAAATCATAAAAATTACATATTGAATCTCAATATATTATATATACATGTTTATCATTAATAAAAAAACTTCCAGATAGTTTAATGATAAGAGATATTGATCAATAGAACACATTGTAATTTCCACTAACAATATTTACATTTTTACCAAAAAAAATGATAAGTCATTTATTTAAATCCGAAAAATATTAAGATGAATTTTTTTTATTTAATCACCAAAAAACCTTCATTATTATCAAAAATTAAATCCTTGCATTAAATTATCTATATACTAATAATGTGACATTTAATATATATTTTAATAATAATTTTAAATTCTCCTTTTAAATTTTCTATAATGAAGATGATAAATTTATATTTTATAGAGAGGAATGTGAAGAATGCATCACATTTCATCAAGAACATGAAATACTCAAAAAAATCATAAAACCAAACCATGGTACCCATAATAGAATAGTGAAAACCAAGATACAATTTGTAGGATAGAGTGGAAGACATGATTGAGGACCTCCAAACACTTTTCATGTGTTATTCAAAGTCATGTTATTACACCAAGACACTCCACCCATATCACACGTCATCCATTTGGCGTTTCACATAAGGTAGGTAAAACAATCAGGACTTTTCAAAACAATTCTCAAGTATCTCTCAGAAATGCTACTTTTATCCTATGAAACCTATTGTCCTATCAACCATAATATAAAATATCCATTGGATGCACTACCTTAATATTTAATTAAAAACATTTCTAATAAAATATAGATTCATTAAACATCAAAATAACATTAAATGAACTAATATAAGGTGATAGAAGATCTTGGAAAGTCTGGTCATTTCCTGGATAATCCCATGGTGGTGATGGATTCCACACCCCCTGGTAGGGGAGGATCTTCCTCCCCTTCTTACTTGAGTGTGACCACCACCCTTAGTTCCATTCTTTAACCATGATTTCTTATCATATATTACTTCGATTTATCTATGACCTAAGGTTCCCACAATGTTTCTAACGAATTTCAAAACATTTGATTTTCACATTAGAGTTCAGAAATTCATCATCACTACTGAATATGCCATTAATTTAATGCTTCAAAAATCATCATCCATTTATGGATTCCATCGATCGGTGGATCTTCGAATCATGGTGTCTGTTAGAGAGGGAACATTTGGGCTTCTAGATTCAATGAACATGATGATATTTTTTCCATTTGAGGGTGATCTAATTCTCTCATAGTCATGTGTACATCATGCCAATGTAGGTGCATGATTATTCCTGTTCATGATGTCTTGTGATTTGTATAGGAAGAGGGATTACTAAAAAATGATAGTATGGGTAATATTTTTAGAGAACCCTCTCCATTTTCAAAACCGTTTGGTCCTTAGAATGCTTGGTAGATTAGTAAGATGATACCTATGTTCAGACAGAAGGACTAAGGTTTTATTTCATTAGATTTCCACATGATTTTGTGTTGAAGATGATGTTGATATGCCTCTTGTTGAGCCTTTTTTTATTTTTATGGCTGGGGACTTATATTATAGGAAAGTTGTTGTGTTTTAGTCAATGTTTATGTTCGATTCATCAGGCATAAGACATGATCACAGTGTGGAATATTTCAGGAAAAGGGGGTTGAGGATTTTGGGTGTGGGTGGTCTATTAACTCAGTCCACAGTTGATCCCCATATTGGTAAGAAACCGAATGTGGATTCCAATATTTTAGGTGAGGCTGATGAAGGTTGGATTCACAAGGATATATGGTGTGTGAGTATGAGAAAATAGAATGATTCAATAGAAAAAATACATGAGGGGTTACTATCTTCCAATACAACATATTTTGATATTTTTAACAGACTGACGCAAGATCTATGATGTCCTTCATATTATAATACAAAGAATTTGACAGATATTGGCCATGTTTAGAACAATGATGATTTGAAAGTGGTTTAGTTGTATGTGGGAAATGTTGATGTGACTTGGGTGGTAGGCAGTGATTATAAGGATACTAGTGTGATGTGACATGAATGATTTATCACACTTTCCCATCTAATGTGACTTCATTCAATGAGGTCTTAACATTGGGTAGTGGTTTTGTGTCCATGGAGGGATTTTGCGGGTCTGTCCAAGACACTACTCGTCAAACCAAATCTGGGAAAACAAGGGGTGTTATCTTAGTGAAAATGAAGAAAATACATCTATGAAACAGATTTAACATGATTTAAGAGGTTGGATTTAATATAGATCATATATACATATTCCAAGCCAATGAGGATGTGTTATAGAAGGATCCCAATGAAGATGGAAACAATTTTTCTGCATGTGAGCCTTTGAGCCTGAGGGGTAATATGAGGTGGATCCTCAAAGGGAAGGATTACTCATCATTACCACCTCCAATAGTGACATGATCTACCATGAATTTAAATTCCTTGGATATTGATAGTGAGGTTATTTTCTAGTTGATGTTCGGTCGTTTTTTTGATTATCCATTAGACTTTGTCTTGAGTTTGGAAGAAGATGTTGCCAAACAGGTTCTACTACAAAATGCCTCTGGGTATGATGTTTCCAAAATGACAGGGAGGTCACTACTAGTGACTTGGGGTGAGGAAAAACACTCCTACATAGACAAGTGGTATCTGATTCACTTTACATGATTCCACAGTGGGAAGATCAGCCATGTGGAGTACATCCAGTTCTAGGATAAGATGGCCTATGATTTTGAAGATCTGATAATGGATGAACCAAACACTCTAGTAACATCTATATCCTATAAATTTTTTAAGGAGAATACCTCATGTACATATGAACTATCTTCAAATTGTTATGTCATCTACTTTTGTGGTAGAATGTTTGGTTTCTCACTATTCCCTTAAATTTTATTAAATAAATATTAATTAATTTTCAGGCAGTCAGTCTAAATAAATTCAAATAATTAATCCTTTAGGATCTATGTTAATGAGCTATAATGATCAATTCATTGATGTGTAGATTATAATCTTATTTTTCCATAATGATCATGAATGTGTGATCTTGTTATATGCATGGAAACATATTATGAAACCACAAGTCAACTATAATTCTTTGATAAAAAATCATCTATAAGAACTACATCCTACTAATTAATCCATCCTATAATGGTAACCCATGATAATTATTATTGATTATATAATTCCAAAAAACCATTCCATATTTACTTAGAAAATATACCATAATGATCGAACTTGATTATTTTAGATGATTATGGCTTCATGAATTAAAAAATTATTTTCCATATATTTCGCTTTTATAATTCAGCATGTACACATCAAGAATATTGAATTCATGTTCTAGATAGTCCATAACCATTAAAATAAACCTTGAAAATGAACCAAAAAATGTATTGACCACACATAATGACGATGAACCATGCAGAGTCATAGATTGACCTCATAAAATTGAATGTGAATTTAAAATTCAATTAATTCAAGTCATACACAACTGTTATTTATATAACCATCTAGAATAACCTCTCCCAAACCATCCAATTTCAATCTCAAAATCATCTTCAAAATAACCATTTATTAATATTCATTTCCATTAAAATTAATCCACTAAAATTATTGTAAATTACATGAACTGATTCTTGTTTTATAAATATATAATAACATAAAATATGACCATTTTTACTTCATGAAATTTACCATAATTGTTTTCAAACGGATTATATTTTAATGACACTTATTTTCATAAATAAATCCATGGTAAATGTTTTAAAAACACACCTAGGTCATCTTTTTACCAGACACTAGATCAATCCCATGGAAGGGATTGAAGGGATTCCTCAATAACCATTTTTTGGAGAGAAACTCCTAGACATAAATGGAAATAAATGGGAATCATTTTATAATAACATAATTACCATGTGAATCTACAATGGAATATATAAAAGGATTATATCTTGACAATATAATCTCAATATATGGATTAACACAAAGAGAAAAATGAAAAAAAGTTCAAATAAAAATTAACTAATAAAATGTACTAAAAACTAAATTGAATATATTATCATTCTAAATTGTGTCATCAAAAAACTCTCACACTGAAGTATAATTGATACATACACCCCCATGATGTTCCATCAAGTTTTATGTGTTAGAAAACAAATCTACATACGACTAAATAAATGAGTAGGTTGTACGAAAAGTGTCCCAATATTATCCCACCAACTACCTTATAAATATTATTTATAGGGAAAACAATTTGGTTCATTAATAAATACTCATATATTAACTTTTCACAATTTATATTAAAAACAAGGTTAATAATTTCATTAATCTATTTTTCAATAATTACTTCAAACTAATTTTTTTAAACATATGTAGTAAAATAAAATTATTTCAATTTAAATATTTCATATCAGTAATTCCAAATATCAAAATAATGAATAGGAAATAATTTTACATTGATAAGTATCATTGAAATTGAGTCCTATGATACAACATGTCTATGCTATATAGGATCCTATGACCTCATTAAAATGTAATGATTATTGTAAAGGACATGTCCCATGGATAAGTATCATTCAAATTGATGAAGAACATCATATATGTGAACCCTATTAGGTTGTAAAAAATTCCACAAACTAGATCGACATGTGATCATATATCTTTGGTAAGTTAAATATACTATGACTTGTTTTATTTACAAGATTAAAACCCCCTCCCATGTACCCAAGGATCACAAAATGTATTTCTATACCAATGAAATTCATTTCAATGAATTATAAATTCTTTTCTCACAAATTGAATCTATTCAATCACACACAATATGATTTTATATCACAATTTATGAAATAATAGAAATGGAAACCATTGATCATTTAATATAGGAAAAAACATCTAAAAAATATTTAATCATTTATTTTAATGACTAGAAGCACTACCAATAAAGGGAATACAACCCCATCCCTAATATTCGAATGACGATTCTACCATTCATAATTCTAAAACTACTATATAGTAGGCATTACACATAGGAATGATTATCTCGATGGAACCACCCAATGGAGACATAGACACTGATTGAATAAATCTTTGTGTAGAAAATATGTCTATTTCTAGACTCACTATGCCCTCAACCATGACATATTGGTTAGTAAACATGATATAGTGTAAAAGGAGGCTCTTTTTACCCCATGTATGAGAACACACATTCACAAGGTTGACTAGTCCTGTATGTTTTATAGATGAAATTACAAGTCCGGATAGGACTTGGTCAACATCATGGACTAGCTCATTCCCCCCCTCCCAAGAAGTTATAAAAACACATTTTAATCCACTGAATAGCAACCCACACATCATGAAACCAAAATAAAAATCCTAATGAATAAAATAGGAACATAAATGAGATAGAATTTGAAAATATACCAACTATTGAACATTCTGTCGATTGAATTTAATGTTGTAGAATTTTGTTTCTTAATATAGTGATAATATTTCTCCATTTTTTCATATTATCTTACGATATTATCATTACAGTATCTATCATGCATCCCAAAATAATTTATGTTTCACTAAAAATCTTTTTGTTAGATTCAATATCATGAACAATATCTTGAATCACAAAGATATTATGTTATAATTTAATCTATTCCCAGTTCATATTATTTTAGGGGTTTAAATGAGAACTTGTATGTTGAGACACGTAAAACATATTTCATATCAATTTAAAATTAGAATGTAATTTTAATAATAAGCCACTATTACAACAAACATCGTTTTTCAAAAGGTCCCAAAAATCAGGGATCTATCATTACCTATTTCATATGCTAATGGTGGACCATCTAAAATGATTTATTTAAGTAAACATAGTCTCTTTCAAAAAATTCAATAGAAAAATGTCAATGATATAGGAAATATTTATACCATATTTAGACGCCATTAATATTTAATGTATAAACAAAATAAAAGAATAGCTTATAAACAATTAGTAGGTCTACAATAGAAGAATCATTGACCTTGGACGTACATAAATCTTATTTCTAAATGAGGCTATAATTTTCCTAAATAGGAACCATTTTGATAGTTGACTCAAATATATTATTTAACGAAATCATGACAAATCCAAAATTGATATCCAAAGAGTCACTATAATATCCTGGTATTTCAAAATACAGACTATGATCGATATCATAAAATATATGATACACCAAACTTAATTGAACAATGAAGTATTATTTTTTAGATATGAACATTATAAAGTATCTAAATACATAGAGGTCAAGAATATGATTTAATAAATTTACACACACACACACACACACATATATATATATATACGTTTTTAATCAATAAAAAATTATTTACAACTGATTATGAATAATCATTAATCTTTTAGTAAAGTAATTTCATTATTTAAATATATTTTTTCTTAAAAAACAATTTTTATTGATATTTATGAAATAATAATAAAATTAATGTTTTGAAAAATAATATATTTTATTTTATAAATTTAATATTTATTTAAATAATCATATAAAATTACCCCATGGTGAAAATTTTATATTTTTATGAAGTGTATTTATTTCAATGAATTGTTAAAAATATAGATTCTATTTTTAGGAAAAAATTTTAATATGTTTACAATAAATAATAATAATTTATACCCATCCTAATGTTTTATGAGATATATATTTTAAAAAGATAAAATTATGGTGTTTAAGAAAAATTCAAAAATACTTTTGAATGAAATGATTTAATACTTTAGAAGTGTAATTTTTTCAAAGAAATATTTTATCACATTTATTCATATTAATTATTGTTTAAATTATTCTCATAATATTAAATTAAATTTAAAAATTTGATTACAATTATTGAATTATATTTTCCAATTTTTTTATATGGATCTCATTTATATTCTGTCAATATGAATATTAGGCAAATAATTTTTAAAAATGATAAAGGGTACATCATGTATTTATCAGTTAAAAATATATTATAAAGACTAGAAAACTACAATATAAATTAATAAAAATTTATTTAATAAATAATTTTCATCCATAATAAACAATTATTTTTTTAAATATTATTTTTTATCCTTTATGGTTTGAATATTTCCATTATAAAATTTTTTGTAAAGAAAAGTTAATAAGGTCACACTCTTTTTTTAATAAATATAATATAATTGGCATTTGGATATTCTGAGTATATGTTTAGTAATAAACAGTAATTTTAGATATAAATTTTATATATTCACCTTGGTAATTTATTTTCACATTTTAGTGATGTTTTAAAAACCTTAAATGTTGACACAACATTGATGCAATAATTATCCAATTATTATAAAAATGAAATAAAAGATATTATAAATGTTAATAGTAATATAATTAAAAAAAATAATTTGATTAACACATTTTATTTAATAGTATTATATTTTTTCTAATTATTAAAAATATTTTTCATTTAATTTAATTTGATGATTTTTTGTTATAACGTCAATTTAAATTAATATCTCAAAAATTGACATTAATTATATATGATTGAAATAATATTTTGTTAAATGATATAAATATATTAAATATCTTCTACTTTTAAAAAATTTTATACTATGGATTAAAATAAAAACAAGATTTAATTTATTTGATTTATATCCATTTATTTTAACAATCATGAACCTTATAGATTAAAAAACCATGGTATCATGGTATGTGTGAATCATGTTAACTAATGGATAAAAAAATATAATGGTTAAATTTGGTAGAAATTTATGAAAACAATATTATATTAGAGGTTATAGAATAATAACAACTTTATATTTTAATATATTGAATTTTTAATAATTGTTACAACACAATTATATTATTTAAATTTAAATTTTGGGATATTACTAAACTGCCCCTCCCATCTCATAAAAAAGTGTACCATTTCTAATTTTTATAATAAGTTAAAAACCTATTATTATTATCCAAATTTTCCCATATAATATTTGTAAATTTCATTCCATGTTTAATTGAAATTACTTTCTACATAATACCAATCATAGAGTTCTTAAGCTGTTAACCTAATGAAGTATTCTATAGAAGATGTTTAGTTTTTTACTGCATGTTTTTTCTTAGTTTCTTCTTCCACCTACATAAAATATTATTAAAACATGATAAAAAAGTATCCTACATAAAAATATATATTATTATGTTATTTTATTAACCTATATCAAAAATCATATCCATCAATTAGGAAGAAACCCATCTTTCTCATCTATGTTGTACTACCTTCTCTCGAACAACTATAAAGTATGTTCCATCATTTTCTCTCATTAGTACTGTATAATAATTTAATAAATTATTCTCTATTAAATAAATGAAATAATTTTCACTCTTAATACATAATATATCATTTTCCTTATTTCCATTCTATTCAGTGAAAAATTATAAAATTGTTTATGTGTTTGTGTGGACTACTACCTACATAAAGAGACTTGAATTGTTGTTATAAATATACCACATAGATGATATAGAGGAGTATATTAAAATAATTTATATGTTATTTATGATATTATTATAATTATTGAAATATTAAATAATAATTATCTAATTTCCTAAATGTTCATTGGAAAATGGAAATGTTATTGATGCATACGTACTACCTACCATCTCAATGATTGTAACATAGTTTATTTTTCATAAACACAAAAAATAGATAGATTTAGATGATTAAATGATGAATAAAAATTATTATTATTTCAGAATTATTATTTTTAATATTATATAACTACTAAATCATTCACCATATTCAACCTACAAATTTTATTTTTGTTTTAGAAACATAAAATCATCAAAAATGTTAGACAATAACACAAATGAGTATGTTTTTATTTTTAAATGTTAATAATCTAATTAAAATGAAAAATTATCATTAAATTTTTTTAAAGAAATTATTTAATTAAAATATTTTCATTATCAGCAGAGATTTTTTTTTGTGATGTATCATTCTTAAAATATTGGAATTTTATTAAAAAACACCTCAAAATGATTACCTAAAAACACTTTTCCTTGAATGTACATATCATTTTTATAATTGTTTTATAGATTTTTATATAAGGAATTAAAATATTTATAATTAAAACTTTATTTCTATTTTTTTACTTTTTTCAAAGTATTTTGAAGGAAATTTTTTGATGGAATGTTTTTACTATCTTTAGAAAAGACCAATGGATTTTTTTTAAATTCACTTATACAAAGGAAAAGAATTTTCCCATAACTGTAACAATTATTTTAATTTTCAATTACTCAAAAACGGTTATTTTTTTATTATAATAAATAAAATATTATCATTTTTCTATTTAACTTTTTTAAAATTGTTGGTTTTAGAGGAAATTATCTTTTGTATATCCAAAGTTGTATTAAACAAGCGATTAAAAGAGGTTTTCCTGGTTTTTGGGATCAAGAAAATGAAATATTAAATTATTATATTCATGAATTATTTCCATCCATTTTTATGTTAATGAGTGAGCCTAATAAATATTATATGATGTGATTTGAACCATTATATATGGATATTGATTATCAAATCCTTATTATAGCTAAAGATATGATGGGTGTAGCTATATTAAATAAGAAGATATCACATGTTTATCCCTATTATAGCGTAAAATATATCTTGTGCGCAAAATTATAGTCCTCTAATATAAATGATAATAATTATATTCTCTATATAATCTTTTTGGAAGTAAGACATATAGTTATTGTAATTTTAAGGGTTATCTAATGGTTCTATGATAACGATTCCCAAATCTTCCAACATGGATATTCTATTCATGATAATAAGTTTTTATAGAAATCAATTATTTTAAAAAGTAATGATAAATTATAATTTTTAAGTTTATATTTTTTCCATTTTGGTCAAATATTTATTATTGAAGATGTTTTCCAAAAAAATCTGGTTTTTTATTGGACTAATAGGTGACTTATTTTTTATGTCCCCTATTAAATTATTTCTTCAGAAAACACATTTATAAAATTTCTTCAGTAGTTTTATGATTGGTAATTGAAATTCCTAATCAATTAGAATTTTGGGTATTTTTTTGAAATGAAATATTATTTTATTTTAATATATTTATATTATGGGAAAATTGAATACTGACTAGAAGTTTCCACTTTATAATATAGGGGTTTTTATATATGGGTTTTTAAATTAATATCTAAACAACTATACCCAAAAATATCATCAAATGTAAATAATTATTTAATGTATTAAAAATCAACATTAAGTAATGAATAAGGCCATGTATTTACAGCTTTCATTAATTATCAATTTATATAACATTGAAAATAACTATGAAATTTTAGATAATGATAAAAATATTATTTAACAAGAATAATTAGTACTACATGGTAAATAATGGATATTTTTAATAAATCAAATGGATTTATGATTAATGAGGATGTGTTGATGTTTATCTACCTCATCATACAGTTTATTATTATGAGATTGATATAATGACTCTGTCCATTATGGTTTTAGAAAATTTATTGATCTTTATGAGACTAATGATAAAAATGGATGTGAGGAAAATGTGGTTATTTTATAATGTTTTATTGTATATAATTAGATATAATGGAAATACTTTTTTTTATTTAAAAAATATAGGAAATTATAATTGAACAATCCAAACAAGACTAGTTTCCCAATGTGTATAATAAAAACCAAATGGTGATCCTTGGATGATTAGGTAGTAATTATCCTAACGATAAAAATTTAAAATTACAAAACCATCAGTGAATATGGAATGAAGAACCTCAAAAAATGCATTATGAGAACAATAGAATTTTTTTGTGTAATGGATGGTACACAATAATAATATTCCCATTAATAATGATGAATAATCATAGTGTAATAAAGAGGACTGAATTTTTTTCCAATGTATTGATTGAATATTTAAAATTTGGGGAGTATGATAATTATTAAAAATGATTTCATAGTGGGAGAGAAAAAGAAAGGTATTAATAAGGAAAAATGTCCTCAAATATCCAATTCCATTATAGTTGAGTACGAGGGAACTATAGTGACATATACTAATTTGAGATATTTTTTTTATTTTGTTATATATTTTTGAATCATAGAGTTTGATTAATCTATTTAAAAGATTGGGGTATTAGGAAATAAGATAGAAATTAATAGTTAGATGGATTATAAGGAACAATTAATGACTATGGATTCGATATAAACATATTCATGTCCAATAATGTATTGTAATATTTAGATTTTAACGTATGCAAGTTAATTAGACACCTATTAATGAAATTTTAGATGGTGGGATTACTTTGGGAGAGATTATTTTCACTTTTTCATAGTTGGAAGCTCCAGCAAGACCAGAGGTGGTCAAGGTACGATTTGATTGTTCAACACTCTCATTTATGCTTTGTTCGATTTGGGAGCTTCACACTCATTTGTTTCACCCGGTCTATCCCATGCTTTGGGTCTATACGTATAAAGACTTTCCGTATCCATAGTGCTGAGTACACCAGTTGGGGGTCAGACCAACGTATATTGTGTTTTCTGGGGATGTGGGATGACATTGGGACCACATCGATCTAGTGGGGATCTTATTTTTCTACAGATGTCTCCATACAATTTCATCCTAGGCATCAAATAGTTGATTTCTGTTACTTCCATTATTGAATACTTTCATAGAAGAGTTGTGCTCTCCAAAGTGGATGGACATCATGTATCTTTTTTAAGTGAGAGGAGCTATCATGTGGGAAGCCGACATATGAAGCCTCCCCTACCCTTTCTAGACGAGTTATCAGTGCTTTCAGCTGATACAGTGATGATGGATGTTCCATAGGTCATTGGGGAGTTCCTCGATGTTTTCCCCGAGGAGGTTGTAACTCTACCACCTTGACATGACGTTGAGTTCAGGATAGACGTACAGCCCGATGCCTATCCGATTTCAATGGTGCCTTATCTAATGGCACCTTCGGAGTTGCAGGATTTGCGGATTCAGATTGAAAATCTGATGGATAAGGGTTGTGTTCGACCCATCATGTCGCCATGGGGTGCTCTATTTTTGTTCGTGAAGAAGGAGGATGGTGGTCTCAGGCTATGCAAAGACTACCGAATGTTGAATCAGGTTACATTCAAGAATCATTACCTCCATCCAAGGATAGATGATCCCTTTGACCAGCTTAGGGGAGAAGGATAGATTTCTAATATTGATCTACGATCTGGATATCATCAGCTGAGGGTAAAGGAAAATGACATCTCGAATATATATTTCAGGTGTAGGTATGGGCACTTCGAGTTTGTAGTGATGTCGTTGGGAGTTACGAATGCAGTAGTTGTGTTCGTGGGACTTATGAACTTGGTCTTCCAAGAGTTTCTGGACCAGTTCATCGTTGTGTTTATCGAAGACATCCTGATCTACTCATGATCAGAGGAAGAGCATTTTGATCATCTCAGGGAAGTCTTGGATGTCTTTCGATACCAGCTGCTTTATGGAAAATTGCATAAGTGTATGTTCTTGACGCAAGAAGTACTCTGCCTTTGGAACGTGGTGTCTCAGCATGGAGTGTTAGTGGACCCAACGAAGGTGGATGTAGTTGTTTCATGGTTGTCACCCATGATTGTGGTTGAAGTTCAAAGTTTCTGGGGGTAGGAAGGCTATTATCGGAGGTTCGTTTGGGAATTCTCTCGAGTTTCTGCTCCATTGACAGCTTTGATTAGGAAGAACCAGGTCTTCCTATGGTACGATCAGTGCCAGGATGCTTTAAACTACCTAAAGTAGAAGTTGGTCAGTGCTCTTGTACACAGGTTTCCATAGGAAGGGTTGTTGTATGAGGTGTTTTGTGATGCTTCTGGCCTTGGTTTGGGGTGCATATAGTTGTAGAAGAACGGTGTGATCTGTTATGGGTCTAGGCAGTTGCACCCTCATGAGCATAACAATTCCACTCATGTCCAAGATCATGCAGTAGTAGTGGTCTCACTGAAGATGTGGCGACATTACCTCTTTGGGGAGTTCTTTATGGTCTTCTCAGATCACAAGAGATTACATTATATCTTCTCCGAGCCTGACCTGAACATAAGACAGCAGAGAGGGGTTGAGTTTCTTCAATACTATGACTTTGATATCTCTTACACTGAAGGTAAGGGGAACATTGTGGCTATTTCCCTGAGCAAGAAGCCACATAAGGAAGTAGTTCAGGGATCCACTAATGCTTTGAAAGCGATGAGAGAGTTAGCTACCTTGCACTAGTATGCAAGGGTAGAGGGTGTTAGAGGCTATTTGTTTTAGATGATAGTGCATTACTCCTTGTTGCAGTAGGTGGAAGAGTCTCAGTGGGGAGACTCCGAGGTGGAAGTGATGCGGGATTGTATCGATCAGAGGAATGCACCGGAAGGATGGTCAGAGGATAGCTGTCATCAGATTATTTTTCATGGAAAATTGTTTGTTATATAGGCTATGGGTGAGGGAGTCCTCTGTGAGTTCCATTTCTCAGCCTTGGCGGTACATACAGAAGTTTCAAAAATGTACCGAGGCCTGAGGGAATAGTTTTGGTGGCCCAGGTTGAAATGGGCAGTGGAAAAGTTTGTGGCTAAGTGCAGAGTGTGTCAGCATGTAAAGGCTGAACACCGTGTTCCGAGTTGTTTGTTGTATCCGTTATATGTACCCATGTGGTAGTGGGATGACATTTCAATGGACTTCATCACATGACTACCCAGAGCATATGGTGGTTATGATGCTATATGGGTAGTGTTGGATCAACTGACGAAATCAGCTCACTTCTTATAAATTAAGGAGTTAGGCCTAGTAAGTACCTTAGCACAAAGGTATGTAGACGAGGTGCGGTGTTTTATGGAGTTCCGAAGAATATCATCTCAGATCGGGATACTCAGGTTACATCACGATTCTGGAGGGGGTTACAACATGCTTTTGGCACCCAGCTACACCTTAGCAATGCTTTCCACCCTCAGACTGATGGGCAGATAGAGCGGGCTATCCAGACATTAGAGGACATGCTGCGAGCATGCGATCTGGATTTCAGAGGATCATGGGTGGAACACTTGCCTTTGGTAGAGTTCTCCTACAAAAACAGCTTCCTCTATACTATTGTCATGTCATTGTTTAAGGCTTTGTATAGAAGACCATGTCGTTCACCCATTTTATAGGCAGAGGTTGGTGAGACAGGTGCTCTTGGGCTACAGGTAGTACAGAGCACCATAGAGAATGTACACCTTCTGCGTGAGAGGATGAATGTGGCTCAGGACCGACAAATGTCTTATTCTGATCGTCATAGGAGGACCTTGGAGTTCAAGGTTGGATATCATGTGTTCTTGATGGTTTCCCCTTGATGGGGGAAGCGGAGGATTGCGAAGGGGTGTAATCTCTCCCATAGGTTCATCAGACCATTCGAGGTGCTGAAGCGAGTCGACGAGGTGGCATTTTAGCTGGCACTAACACCTCAGTTGGAGAAGGTTCATGATGTCTTCCACGTCTCCTAGCTTCATTGGTACATACAATATGACTCTCACGTTATCGACTGGGGAGTGTTAGATATGGGAGACGATGCGACCTTCGAGGAACGACCAGTCATAATTGAGGATCGTAAAGAGAAGGTGCTCCGTGGACAAACCATTGCCTTGGTTCGTGTGTTGTGGAGGTATGGCAGCCTTGAGTAGAGAACTTGGGAGCGGGAGTCCTAGATGCATACTCAGTACTCAGAGTTGTTTTGACTTGTGTTTTTTTCCTTTTGAGCTTTGTTTTGATGTTATACTTTGTGACATTGATTTATAGAATTCTTGGCTTGTCGGTTGTGAGATGTTTTGTTTCCTTGATCTCTGGAAGTGTGTAACATGTCCGGACGTGTGGGGAGAGGGAAAAAACTGAACCTTAATCGGGACGCATTAATGAGGATGCGATTGAAGCCGTGCAGGTGAGTCAGTGCCACCTAAAGTGGATAATATCTCGACATGGGGGAAGGAATTCCCCAAGCTATGTTTTCGAGATGTTTTTTCATTGTACGGTGTTGGGGGCATTATAAGTTGAAAAATCCTAATATATGTAAGTGGGAAGACCCAATACTTATTCAGGACGCATTAATGCGTATGCGATTAAACTCGTGCAGGAAATTCAGTGCTGCCTAATGTGGATATTATCACGACATAGGAGAAGGAATTCCTAACACATATGATTAGGGTAGTTGGTTGGGTGCTTGTCATAACCAGAGCCCCATGAGGTATCTTACTATGATACTCTGTTTTTTTTTAAATTCGTGGGGTCGATAATTTTTTAAGAGGTATCTGGTGTAACGACTCGTACCTCTCTGGCCCATTCCTTTGTTGGAAAAAAGCATATAATGTGTTCCGGAGGGTAGAATGGACTTTTCCCACACTTTTCAGAATTTTGTAACTACTCAACGGGTAGTGTGAGTACACTCCGTGTACCACCTTGCCGGGTATACCCTATGTTGAATTCGTGTCCTTTCCACATGAAATAAATGAGTACACGCCATGTAGCCCATACTACACGCCTTGTAGTTCCTCCATGCGTATGCATTACCGTCAAAACATGTGTTGACCAGTCAATGGTCGTATTCCTTGTTGAGTTCATGCCAGGTTGAGGTTGTGTCCTTTCCACATGAAATAAATGAGTACACTCCGTGTAGCCCATACTACAAGCCGTGTAGTTCCTCCCCGCGTATGCGTTACCCTCAAACCGTGTGTTGACCAGTCAACAGCAATGTACGGTGTTGAGGTCTTGTCCTTGCCATGTGAAATAAATGCGTACACGCCATGTATCCCATACTACACGCAGTGTAGTTCCTCCCGGCATATGCATTACACTCAAACCGTGTGTTGATCAGTCAACGACCATGTGCCGCATTGAATGTCGTCTTGGAAGCCATGTGGTGACCGTGTGAAATGGCCTAGTACACTCCATGTAATAGAAAGTACATGCCGTGTAAATTAGTTTTTCTCATCTATAAAAGGAGGGGGCCTCTCCTCCTTTTCAAATCATCCCTCTCCTCCCCTTTCCTTCGAGCAGAGCTCTGCCGAGAGACTCCAAAGCTCCTTTCATCCAAAACTTCTTCATCCGAGATCTGATTTACGATCCGTTAGCAGCCACATGATCATAATGATGAGCAGGATCTTATGAGATTGGATATGTTATTTTACCTTCGGCCATTCCTTCCCAGCTTCCACCCAATGTGGTTTTTTCATGGTTTTTTCAGAGTTGAAGGACATCGGCGGACGTCTTCTAATGTTGATCCGGGGGAGATTTGTGATTAGAACCTGTTGAGGTAGGGATCTTACCTTCGTACCTCTCTTTTGTGCATCATGAGGGTTGGGTATCCTCTTGTTTTCACGATATATGGTTGAACCAATAAATAAAGATAATAACTGGTTAAGGAATGTGGATGGGGATGTTGTTATGTTTATCTTTGTTTATTCTATTATTATTTTGTGAATTGAATAGGAATATGCCTAATGAAAATAATGGTTTTTGGGGGCCTTTTCTTGTGCAATTAAATGGTGCCCTATCTTTCTAAATGTTTTGTGGATGGAAACATTGTGGAATATTGAAATTGGTTAATCCCGTAATGTTGGATGATTAAATGAATAACTGGAACCCTTGTGTGATCACCCAGGTTGAACAAAAAGTAATAATGAATAGGTGGGTGTTGGTTTGGTTATGTGGTTTGTGAATGGTGGGTCAATCCTGGGTTGTTACAAATGGGATGGTCTGCGGGGCTGCGGTAAATACTGTTAAATTGGAAATGATGCGGCACGAGCCTTGTTTTGTGATACGGTTGTGGATATGTGGTTATAGAGGTAGCAATGCTGCAGTAATGGGTTCTGATATTAAAAGAAAGTGGAAAGTTGGTAAATGAGCTGCTAGGAACAATATTGAATTAATCTTAGGAACAATCAATGGGGATTGATTGATTATAAAAGGTTTTTTTTGTGTTCCTTGTGTTTTATCTAACATGATTAGTTTTTGGTAGGGTTTTTTTCTACGAAATGCTTGATCTGGTTTGATAGTTTCCCAATAGTTAAGGAACAAATAATCTTATACTGTTGAAAAATGAAAACCTAAATGGGGTTGGGACTTTTTGTTGTATGCATACTTCATAGTAGCAGTGCCGAGCCACGTGCTAAATTTCTCTATTTAGAATCCATAGGTTGGGCTGTGTGTTTTTTATACATATATATATCTGTATCATTGTGTTTTGTCACACCCCACCCATGTAGAGCACTTAGTGCTGAACACTCCCATTTCATGGGAGAGGGTGTCTTCCCCTTAGTTACTAGCTCCTTCTTGCTCATTCTTCCATAGGTTGTGATGGCTTGAGGAAACCTTACACCCCAGACTATTCAGGTAGGTTTCGATTGGGGTGGTTTTAGCCCAAGACTCTTCGAGCTGGTTCACTATTCCCAAGAATCTTTGGGATGAGTCTTAGGTGTGTTCTGGCGGGATATGTGGTTTTTTGAGGACAAGGCGTGCAGGAAGGATGTGTTGTTTTTGAAGCCCAGGTGTCTGCGGGCAAGAAGAGTGTGGTAGCGTCAAGACCGTAGCCATTAGGAAGAGTAGATAACTAGTGGGAAATGGTGCGAGGTACCTAATACTCCTGTTCTTATATACATCTATATCTTGTTTTTTATATTTCTGAGCATGGCTGGTGAGGTTTGGTGGATTGATTTCCTTGCTAGGTTTTTGATTCTTCTATTGTTTTCATGGGACATTAGGATGTCTCCCCAACTATGAACTATAACTTTAGGTTTCCCTACTGAGTATACATATCTTATCACCCTATGTTTACTTTCAAGTTTCTAGGAGGACTACCAAAGTTTTGCGGGACCCTACAGGTCAGGATAGTTGGAGTTGTTGTAGTTTGTTGTACTCTTTTTTCTTTTGGTATGGTACTTCTTAGATTTCTTGTACTTGTACTTTGGTTCAAAATTGTTTAAACATGCATGTGGGAATGGTTTGGGTTTATTTTCTTTTACTTTTTCCTTTTTCTTTAGGTGTTGACTCATCCTATTTCCCAATCATAAATAATAAAAAGGGTAATTCCTCCCATATTACTGAAAAATCATTCCCTTAGTGAAAGTCTCCACTCTGGGGCCTACTAGAGGCGGTACTCGGGGGGGGGGGGGGGGGGGGGGCGCATTATCTCCCTTTCAACATTGCCAGCTCAGGAGGGGAATCTTTGGTGGGAGGGGGTCATGACAGAAAACCATTTTATTTAATGGGATATACTATGATGAATAATTTATGTTTTTCTGGAACATATAATAATGATTTTCAATGGAGATTTGTGGGACCAATATATCCAACCAATACATTATGTAAGAATTTATATCTCATGATATAGATGTGACTAGAATAGAAAGTAAATCTTGTTCAGTAATACAAGGCTATAATGGAGAGTGAACTTCATTTAGTAATAGGCATTATCAGCTATGATGGTCTTGTCATTGGGACATGAATAATATGAAATTATTTTCAATACATATGTGTGTATTCCGCAAAATTTTATGTCTTATGTTATGACTATTGGTATTAAATTTATCCTTTGTTATTTATCCCAAGACATGATATTAGGATCTTTTGTATAGAGGATACGATTTTCAAATGTTATTTTCTTATGATTATGATATATTTGATATTCCTCTTGATTAAACTTACAAAGAATTTGTGCTCACCATTTCATATTATTCATTTCCCTAGGATACTAAGAAGTTTATTATGTATGATATGTCAAACATGATTCTATTTATGAAGAAAAAAGTTAGATACAATGCATATGTTTTATGAACTAGTAGTTTATGATTTCAAGTTTCTAAATAAACTAAACCAAGATTTTTCTACAATGGGTTTCGTTATAGTATGTAATTAATTATATTAAATGTTGAAATAACACCAATATGTTATTTTTGGTCCAATTTAATGATTCCACCCCGAAAAATAAAGAGTCAACTCCCATTCAAGCAATATGCTATAGAAGTTTTTGATTTATCTTAGTCTATTTGGACACCATAAGTCATCATAAGGACATAAATAAAGAGATAGAATTTAAATATACATAATTATTAATATATAATAATTAAAAAATATATTAAAACAAATCTATGCAACAATATTTAATATAATAATCTCATAATAAGTCACAATGTATAACCATCTAGATGGAACCATAACCAAACACTCATGTAATGTTTGTTACAATATTCTAAAATCATACTTTGAAAAATTATTATAAAATTTAATAAATTACATGGAAAATTTATTTATATTAATTTGGATTTAATGGTAGAAAATATTTGTTGACATACCATACCTATAACGGCCAAAAATGGGGTTCCAGCCACTCATATAAAATCCTTGTACCCATTAAATGAAAAATACCCATTTCAGTTACATATAAAATGGTTGTTCAAACTCAAATTATCAAAAAAAAAAAATAAACAATAAAACACCAATATGTAATAAATTCAATGATTATATAATAAATAGAACACATTCCATATCATGAGACATTGTATAGTCTTGAATATCAGAGGCGCCACCATTCTCGGTCAATTCCACTATGGTCTGATTGATATTTAATAAATTATTTCATTATGTATATTAAAATGATCAATAGATTATCAAGATGATCATGTATAAATTTTATTCAAAATGAATAGACACACTAAGAGAACATAATAATATTACATTCCAAGATAAACCATCATCCCAAAAAGAAACAATGTTCTTCCTCCACAAGAGGTAGAGGGATCCAAAATAATTGATGAATAGATGATAAAAACCTCATTCTCTAATATATCTCACCAGGATCCTATCTATTTCAAAAGAAATATAAGATAGGTGTATAATGGGTGATCCTAGATGAATTCATCTACAATAATAAAGCAAGGAAAAACAATCTCAATGGGGGATTAGAGCCCAAAAATAAAGAAATACCCCTACATAATAACAGCTAAGCATTCTCCCATCAATTTGTCTCTTAGGGTCTACCAAATATATGGTGTCCTTTTAGATGGAATACTACACTCACTAGCTATCAAGTGAGTCCATCATTTCACCTGTCCTACTTTCAAATCGACCTTCTAGGAGGTGTCCTCACACCAATTAGTAGGTATTGTTTTCGGTTGTTGGTTTGGACCCAACCACACCTTAATCATTCTCTCGTGTTCTATATTTTTCAACATGCTTTCATTAAATCATAAAATAACCCATTTATTATTTATAAACATGAATATTATTTATTAAACACCTGATTTAATAAATTATAGATCCAAAAGACTATAACGTATAATTCACAACAAAAGTCATAAACCATAAAAAGGTGGGCCATTACAATGATTGCCCAATTAGAACAAATTTTTTACTCATACCAATATATAATAATTAATTGTTAGTAATATATCATAATATTAAAACTCAAATAATTGTTGTGTTTGATGATGAAATTTAAAAATTTATAATTTATAATTTTTTTTGACTTCTTAGAAAAAATAACACCACATGATTTAATAGATTTCATATAAAATAAGAATAATATTAATCTACTTAAAGTGAAAACCATAATAATGTTATAAGGGTTGATTATAAATAAGTCATTAAAAATTGACTATTTATTAATTTAAATGATCAAAATTTTCACATAATATATATAGAATAATACATACCAATATATGATTTTCTACCATAATTGATTAAATTAAATTAAAAATAAAATAATTTAAAATATGTTGATATTATCAAAATTTGATTAAAATTTAGAAAAAAAATAAAAACCTCAAATAATGAATAAAATATGAAAATTAAGAGTTTAAAAAAATCCTTGGAATGTACCCTCAATAATTAAATATAGCATTACATTTCAATAATAAGATTCTACCAAACACACACCATGATTATCCAAAATGTACGTTTATTCATTAACATCCCCATAAGTTTGTAAAGCCTTAATATTTATGTGTATATTGTTGAATGTGAAGTCGTTACCATAAACTATGAGACACTGATATGGATAAGTTGTATTCTTCTTAATGGAATTCATAAGTATAGTGGATTCCACTTTAATCCATATTCTAAAAGAGATTTATAAGACAAAAGTTTGAATATCTATTTTAAGACCATCCACATATGCTTAAAAATCCATAGCTGAGCAAGGATCTATATTAAATCATGTAATTGATCTCACATTTTGATATCATAATATCCATCCATAGTAAGATATTCTCATATATGATGTCTCAAAACAAACCTATTTTATTTTAATGCTTCTTACAAACAGGGGCTTCTAAATGAAAAAAATATAGTTGGTATATGACCACCAATTTCATCCAATCTATCCTGTCAACACAAAATCTCTATTTATTAGTTTTACTCTCTAATCATTCTATTTTAAATTTTGAATTTTAATTATATTGAGAATTGATCTATGTTTTGGTTTGATATTTAATTCTTTATCCACAAATTTGAAAATGCTTAAGGTCAATAATATGTGATATTAGGAGTATTTTATATCAATATGGAATACATTGTTATGAAATTTTTTAATTTTAAAGCACAACTATTTTGATATTTGATTCATTATAGAGACCCATTTAGTAGTATTTCAGTCAATGAGGTTGATGACAAAAAACTAAATATACATTTCATAACATCAATTTATGAAAATGTATTCAACAAAATCCTAGACTAATCTAAAGTAGCTAAACCATGTATAGGGTATTGGAAAATTAATTATAGTTTCTTCATCAGTTTGTATCCTATTATGGGTGATTGCCCAAATTATAAAAAATCTCTAATGATAAATCTATTTTTTAAAATCGATACAAATAATAAAAAGTATCATAATGATTATGATATATCTTATAGTTATTATTATCATGAGAGGTCCATGATTTGAAGTTAGACATCACAAATATACACATGTGGAGTTGTCTATAATTGATTAAAATGAACAATTTTTTTGGATATTTAAATATTGTTATATTTCTAATATCAGATGATGAATAAATATAGTGTTTTATGTGGGTAAAAAGGAGGACTATGGATAATAATAATTATGATTTTATTTAAAAGATCATCTTCCATTAAAAAAATATAGATAACCAATTTTAAAATAATATGAAGACATTGTGATTTTATGAATGAAATTTTAATAGTTGAGTTGGTGAAAAAAGACACAAATGTTGTGAGAACCAGATACTTCATCCGTCGAAAAATATTTATTTATCAATGAATTATGGTGAATCTATCTATATGAAGGAAACCATGTGTATCAAATGAATAAAGGAGTTGAATTCTTATAACACACTAATATTATATAATGAGATCGTGATGAATTTTTTGAAGAATGTTTTTGAGTATGAACCAGGTCGAAGTTATATAAATGTTGATTGGAGTGGTCAAATACCTACTCATAAGATATTAGGGAGACATTCAATTTATATTTTATGATTTCCACTTAATTAACTGGGTTGGAGATATGGGTGAAATTTTGAACATATTAGTTAATTAAAATGTGTAGGATAGTTTAATCAAATCTACAATTACGATAGAGAGAAATGAGGAAATTTTTATAAATATGATTGGAGGCTAATATATTTAACTATACAAAGATATGGTGGATTAATCATTGATTGTAAAACAAATATCATAATAAGATGTACAATTACCTATATAGGGAAATCCATTTCAATAAATATGTCATATGCATTTTACATTATTGAAAAATCAGGTAATACTGGGAGACACACATTGAAAGGATTAGGTCATTAATAATTTAATGAGGATATACTAAAGGAGAAATATATTATTATAAATTGGATTATAAGATCACCCTACAACCTATTTTTGATATCACTAGATAGGTATGTTCAATTGGAATTAAAGAACATCATAATACAATATTTACAATTAAATTACCCTTTAAAGATTATCTTGAAGAGTATCAATTTAGATATTAGTATATGTTTACCTGTATTTTTTAATATATAAATTATGGAAGAAGAAAAGGACTTTGTATCATCTCACCAATGGACTTTATTATATTGATGCTATGGACCACGGTTATTCCACTTCGTGAGATAAGAATCCTTGATATGTTTAGGATAGGTAAATATAGTAGTTGGTAGGGTATAAATATATGATATATTTTAATCCTAATTTTGATTAAATTGTAAAAATATTATGAGACTAAAAATATTTATTGTGATGTAGTTGAAAAATAATAAGAATCCTGAATTTAATGTGAATATTAATAATACTAATCATCAAATCTCAAGATCATTTTTCGAGGGAATCCAAAATTAGTATACAATGGGACATGATTGAAACATTTCCAATCTAAAAGAGAATCATAGTAATGTCAAAGGAATTTGATGCAATTTTTATAATTTTCATGTTATCAAAATGCATTTTTTGAATTTCATGAAAGATGTTACATAAATATAGATTCCAAAAAAGTAATTTCTGTACTCTATCATCATGTGTTCTGTAATATACTCATTTAATAGTAGATAAGTAAATATCCCCTACGTAAGATGATATAAAGTGACCTAATTTCATTTTATATGTTTATATTATATGATGAAAGAGATTAAGATGATGAAGAAACGAATCAATTTGAATATGTGGTTGAAAATTAATTATTTAAATTTTTTATCTATTCCCCTTTTTTTCGAAATGGAGAAAATGAATGAATACTGATAAACATTCACATTAGTGTTAAAAATATTAATGTATTAGATATATTATTAAAAAATTATTGAAAATGTGGAAAACAAAATATGTTTTATATTAAGGTGGTTATAAAACTATAAGAAGTAATTCCCACTATTATATAACTACTAGTAAAATATATAAGTGAAAAATTATGGATGTAGTTTTTTATAATATATAAATGTAATATAAGAAATATATTAATAACAATATTATGAGCCAAATAATGGAGGTACATCATACAAAAAATAACTATATTAAATGAACAATTTCAAAACCATGATTTCATATCACATAGTATTGATTATGAATAATAGAATTAGAATTAATATATATAGAGATATAATTAACATGTTTATAATATGAGGAACAGAAATATCATGAAACAACTTATGGAATTTTGATTGGTGTGATGAATTTACTATATGAAAAAGGGTGATCTCATTGAATATATACATAGTTCATTGGAGAAAATTATATTTTGGGATAAAAATATTTTTGAAAAACACTTGATATATAACAGTAGGAATATATTGGAGATAATTCTAAAAGACTGAATGATGAAATAATGAAAATTATAGATTTATAATATTATCCATTTTACCCTAAATTATACATCTATGATAACAGTTAAAATTATTTATGATTATTATAGTGATGCTAAATTTAAAATATTACACCACACATAAGGTATTATTAATTCTAGAATTTTATAGCTCGAAGATAATTATAAATAATCCATTATATATAATGGATAAAATTAAATTTTTTAAAGGAAAATGATCATGAATTATGATAAGATAAAAATAATCAAATGTATAGAGATAATATATTGATTGTCTATGACAAAATAAAAGACATTTTCGATGAACAATAACTATTGGATATTGTTATTATTTTTAGAGACATTGTGAATAAATAAATATGTATATAGAATAATTTTATACAACTATAAAATATAAAATGTAAATCAAAGTAGAAATCAAATAAAAAGTGAGGTCATTTGGATTAAATAAATAATATTCTTATGAAATGAGAGTATACAATTTAAAATTTAGGAAGTATATGATGATAAAAAAAATGTTAAAATTTTAGTAATTTTTTGGAATGTATGATAAATATGGACCTTATCGTAGTGAGTGTATGATAAAAAAACTATGAATAAAATTAAATTTTTATGATGGTTCAAAGAACTAAAATTTTAATATAATTGTTTTTAATGTATCTATAATGAGTTAGATATATTGATTCATATACAAAATCAATCTATAACAAAACTAGGCTATATTTTGGAAAAAAAGATAAATATTACATATAACCTTTAAATCATAAATTCCAAATTAGTTTTTATTAATAGGTTATTACATATTATTAAATATATATATAGTGGTAAAGATCTAATTTTACTTTTTAATGAAAATAAATTTGTCTAGTAAATATGATTAATGTTTATTATTTATTAAAAAATTGTATTTTTCATTAAATTTCCATTAATATGCTTTAAAGAAAATAAAAATAAATATATAATTATTAATTAAAATGAAATTTATTGATATGAATAAATAAATAAAAATTATTTAATTAGCCAATTATTTAAAATAATAATTTTCTTGACTTCTCAAAATAGGGCCCATGACACAAGTCCCAAAGCCAACATCCAATAGGCCAGGGGATGGAAATAAGAACCAAGTAGGCATATCACAAAAATGGGAGTCCTTAGCCTATGTGCCAGTACCTAGACACACATATCCTAGTATAAAAAACTCTATAATGTAAAAACAAACTAAACAACCATGCATGAATAAATATAATATATCACTACTAGAGTATGATATGAAATAAAGAATGCAAATAAGGCTAAATATAGGATCACTAAAATAGTCTAAAATGAATCCCACCATTAATGTAAAGAATGGGAACTAAAGTCATGATACTGTATGAACACACCTACATCTGTCTGGTCTCACTATGTACCATCCGGTCATAGCCCATCATTGTATCTGTCAAAAGGTCGACCATCTGCTCATAACATAACATGTTCAAGAAAAGCATGTGTTTTGGTGAGTATAACAATATCTAATAGAAATTCTTAAAAACCCAAAGCAAAAAACAATTGAAATACATTAATCACTATATAGGTATGTTCTACGCCAAATATAACATGAATATCCTAATATATACAAAGAAGACACACAACCTAATGGTAATACAAAAATGTAACACCATCATAGGATTATCGATAGGGGAATCCACAAAACACCCATTAGGTAGAACACAATACAAGTGTCTAGTTTCATAGATGACGTCATTTCAAGTTGTAATTTCCTTGGGTATTTTTCTTAGGATTACATGATAAAAATTTGAAGAGATATATACATATAAGGTTCCATACCAAGGAAATGGGGTATACCAACAACTCAATCTTGATTAACCTTCAAGGTAGAGTATTAGGGAGCACATAATGATTTTCATGATGATACTATGAACACCACCTTGGGAATGGATATTGATGAATGGTATGACTCGAGGCCCCATAGATCAATTACAACAATTCTATCCAAGATGATATAAGGAAGTTATTATTGTCCTATGTGTTAGAGAAAATTCCATAGAATCCCTCAATGGATGGATACTGGGAACACAACCTAATGAAACTTGTCCAGGGTGCTGAGTAAAAAGTCTCCAAATCATCTTTTAAGTAGTACATTGCTTGTGGTAGGGTTACACATCATATACATTCAACCACAGGTCTAGCCCAAGTAAATGGCACTTGTTTTTGTACATATAGAAGTGCATGGTGTGTGGATGATCATGTACATTTGTCTATGATCCATCACATAACAGTGAACAATTATTTCTACCTAGTACATATCTATTTATGAGTACACCACTTCACTATCATTTGTGACCCATATCATGTATGTGTACCCTCCATGGTACATGCAGTGAGATATATAAGAGGTTACATATTGTGGGACCTATTCACACACAGTGTGTTATTTAACGTTCACCCAACACTATAGACCCTTCTAAGGGGATCCCATGTTGTGTGTTGATTTTAATTAAATGATTTCTAGTGAACGTATTTCCAGATTTTCTATAAATATATTGCAAAATTCCTTCCAGGTGCTCTGGACACTATTCATTCCATTCCATGCCCATAAATTCATGATTCAAGTCCTAATGATCCATTATATAATAAGTAAAAAACTTATTCCTCTAATAGTAATTTAGATAATAGGTTTACATGTCTTTCATTGATGTTTGTTGAAGAACATGTAATCAGGTGTCAAAAAATAATCATTATTCAACCACTTCCATCATAATAAAGCTATCATTTTCATGTCGAGCCAATATCCTTGATGTCGAACAGTTTCACCCTGAATCGGGTGTGCAACATTCAAATCTAATGAGTAAATTGATCTTCATGGAAAACGAATAACACAAACAATGACATAATAATTCTAGGATAAATGATCAAATTGAATATCAATTAATGAACCTTATCCAATTTTCATGTTTTCCTAGATCCATCACCAGTTGAATAGTTTTGCTGAATCAATAATCGCGAAGAATTTTCTCCTGGTAAATGCATGGAAATGAACCCTTCCCACCAAAATATCAATACGTGAATCATTATTTTGGGTTGTTGATACATGATCTTCATAGAGTTATGAATGTGGAATGAATCAAATCAAAACAAGTTTTCTACATTGATTATGATTTACCATTGTTGAAGAATGAAGTGATGTTTTAGTCATTAATGAAATCCTTCAATTTTGTTGCACGTCAATCAGTGATACATGAACAAAGGATGTTTTTTATGAATGAATCTATAGTTTTTACATCAATTAAAATGATATTAAATAAATTTTGTTATTATTTTATTCAAATTAATGACTTTGGTGAATTTTCCACAAATTCCTTCTTCCAACAATGGTTATGTAATTCCTAAGTTAAAATAAACTTTCTAAATGAAACGACGACCTTATATTTATGATCTAGTCCCCCATTTAGATGATATTTCACATTATCAAGAAATCAATGTGCATGTGCTATTTAATATTTTTAAAATATTTGAAAAAATTATTCTAATAACATCGGGACTCAGAATCACACGCCACCATAGGGTCCACTATAAAACATAAAAAATAAAATATATATAAATAACAAATGGAATATTCAAGTCATTATATAATCCTCACATTGCATATATACATCCCAAAAACTCAAAAAAGCATCATAATGTATTGTGGCTACTGTTGATCAATATGTTCCCAACTCCCAAATTATATCTCGATGATTCTAATATTTTCACCACACATGAAAAAATGGAATCACTAACACATGAAGGATCCCCACAAACTGATCCGATATCCTTGTTAAATACTCAGCAAGTGTATCTTTTTCTTTGATGTCCAACTCACAATAGTTGACAACCTATTATGGTTAATGCACACACATACACAACTGGAAATCATGGAAGACATCATGTAATCCGCTAGACTAATAAGGTAGTTGGGAGGGATATGAACCCTCAATAATATTATGTAGTATCTAGAATGTTTCAATGAATCTCAACGATAGATTATAGTATCATAAAAATCATTGTAATACATATCTAGGTGAAACTCTTAAGAACAAATGGTCTCCCTTCTTGAACTCTAAAGGATTCTATCATCTGGAAGCATAAGAATTTTGAAAACTCTGTACAGTCTTCATCCACTATTGGATGGTCTAAATTATATTTGTTGTTTCTCACACCAATTCTTTGTCCATGACTATTGTATCTCTTAGTCTATTCCTTCAATATGTGGCTTGTAGGGTCAACCATATAAAGACTCAATTGGATATATATTTATAGTGGAATGATAGCGGTTGTACTAATTACACAAAAAATGGTATGTGAACCACCCAAATTCAACCAAATTACAGCACATAAGCCCATCATGTCCTCTGTGACCTGAATGGTTGCTATGTTCTAAATGTTAATTAGGTGGAGAAACTATTTTCTTAAGAGAATCATTATCCACAAATCTTAATGTAATACCTCTGCCAATAGGGATGTGATGTGAGAATGATGGGTAGAAATGATCATTTAGGGTACTCAATGTGTTTATATTATCTTGTTCATTTATATTCATCGAATGACATGTACCAAACTCTTATCCATAACATCAATGATGTGGGTCGACATGTTGATTCAGTCTATGATCACCAAGATGGCATCGTCTCCCCTGCACATACATTGTAATACCATCACTAAGTCCATGTATATACCACCCCACATCCACAATGTAAGCTCAAGGTGTTGTTAAAAATCAATCAGGAATTGTTTTCCATCCTTCACTTTTTTAAAATTAAAAAATATAGGAAAAATCTATAACTACATTATTTATCCTTGGCCACTGAAAGTGACATTGGTGGTCCTAGTATATCATTTTCACACATTTTTACACCACCTATGAAAATGTATGAAACTATCATAGAACATCCTCCCACGACATCATTGGTACCATTGTAAATCATATAAAAAGAAAACTATACTACCCACCATAATAATATCCATTAGGGAATTGTACAATGTATATATGAGTATGTAGGTTCTCACAATTGGGATCCCCATGTTGTACTTCCCTGAATCCATGTATGAGTAGAGGGGTGTGACCCATTGACTATAAGTAATCTTCTTTATCTCTATCCAAAAGAGATAAATATAGTGAGGAAAACTTCTCTGACACCTTGATCAATAATTGTGAATTAGTTCTCATGATGAGAGCATTTGATACCACATTCACCTTTGTAGGTTTATACACAATGTCATAGTCACAATACTAATGAAACTATAGCTATCGAATATATTCTAATTTTAAAATTTTCTTATAGAATATGTACTTGATACTCTTATGAACATAATATATGATAAACTGATATAACATCAATTAGTGTCGCCACATCCTTAGTTATAATACAACTGCTGATAACTCAATATCATGGGTCAATTAGGGTTGCCCTTGTGGTATCATATATCCCGATCTCTATGGAATCACGACATGCCTTCATACACAAGTGTATTTTCAATTATATCATACAACACTACATACTCGACAAAATCATTTTGAAATAAATAGATTGGATATATTTTCAAAATATAGAATAGATAATAATTATTTTTTGAATCCTCGTTATCCATGAAAAAATATTCATCTTTCAAGTTAAAACTATCATTGGTGATGATATCCATGGTAATTCAAGTATGATTCTTTGGTAATAACCTGCCAAACCAAGTAATCTCCACACCTTCTTCGTTCTATTTGGTGGATCCCATGATAAAACTACTTCGACCATCGACAGGTCTACTTCCAATATATATAATGGGATAAAATTTCGTAGAATGTGGACTGCCTAAATCTAGAACTGGGACTTTAAGAGATTCCATTAAATATGAAGCTCTCAGAGTATTCCTAGAACCATCTTCATGTGTGTCAAATTATCCTCATTATATGATGAGGACACAACAATATCATCAATAAAGACTATGACAAATGTTCCTAGAATGGTTGAATTATCTGGTTCCTAAGTCCCATGAACACTAATTGGTATTTCTTCAATCAAAATATAATAACCAAGTAATTATAATGACAATATAAGCATATGAGTTCAATATAAGGTTTATCCACATTATATACTCATGACCGGTTATAGTGTGACCTGAGGATTAGCTTTTAAATCATTATTTCAATATTAGATGATCATTGTGACAATCGATCCTTAGTGGTGGATACATGTTCGTCATAATCACCTGGTTCAAGTGCTGATAATCATCACATAACCTCAAGACTCCATCTACCATTTTGGTGACAAAAATTAGGGGTTCCTAGAGAGAAATGTTGGGTCTCTAAAATATCACCCAATGAAAGACCTCCAACTACACCACCATATTTATATTCTATGCATGACATAAATGATATGATAGTGTTTTCAACAATTCCTTCTTAGGTTGTATATCAATAATGAACTCTATCTCTCAGCGTGGATGTAAACATGGAACATCCTCTGGGAAGAAATAATCATACACTTCAGTCATTGTAAGAAATTGGGAACTCATAATATCCACTAAATCATGGGTGATTCTAACAAACTTGTGAGTAATCGCCTAACCCTTTTATGGATGAGTATGTCCTAAATTGTTTGGGATTCCATTCCTCAAACAATGGAGAAAAACGCTTCATCACTATAGGCATGTGACATCCAACACCTAAAACATTAAATCATGGAATTAAGTGTATATAGCATTTCCTTTTAAAAAATTTCAACATAAGGACTCATTTATGATACGAATATATTATAATATAATTTTTCACCACCAATATTCAGGTCACACATTCAACACAATTGTGTGATCATTGAGTCATCACTAGTTAGAGTCTCTATGGGAAATGGGTGGACCCAAGGGATATACTGGAATCTCTGGGCCATTAAAAGTATCTTTGGAATGAATGGAATGGGACAAAATATGTCTATTATTACTGAAACTATGGTATAAGAGACACATATTGTTCCATAAAACATTACTGATGCTTCTGGGTCTTACGATTCGATTTTTGGTTGTTTCCTCTACCACAATCCTCCATCTCCCATAACGTTGCGGGGACCTCCTGTATGTGGTAGTGGGAACAAGTCAGTGATTCAACCACCTCCTACAAATTTCTCACCTTATAATGCACATTCAATACCCTGGTAACCTTCTTTTTCCTCGTAACATCATTACTTGGTGGCCTAATCACAGTTTCTCTATCAGATATATGGTGTGTCAGACAATCACATGCCAGATTTCCATGACAATCACACGGGTAAAACCCCCTCACCATGGGCCAACTCTATCAATATTGAGATCCTTGAACAATAGAAGTAATTTCTTATTACCTCCACTAGAAACATATCACACATTCAGGTCCCAATGTATGATGTCAGCTCCCTATATCCACGGTCACATCTCATGTGTGCCTGTTACAAGCACCCACATTCTTTTTCTTATCGAAAAATAATCTCAGATTCACTATAGCATGACAAATCACTTTAACATAGGTTGGAATTCATATAGGGATGAAAATGAAAAATTTACCATATGGTACACTCACTCGAAGGATTGATCCCTAAAAAACTGGTCAAAAACAATATCTATTGAATACCTAGAGTGGTTGGTAATCCTCGATAAATACCTAGCTACCATTTCACTACCCTACTATATCTATATATGATACCATATATATATATTGTGATTAGTGAATCTAAAGATAACTCCACTATAAGAAGGAACTCAAAATCTGACCATGCTAAAGCTTCATCATCATAAGACTGGGTCAGTATCCACCTCCATCATCATACTGACAAATGTATAAATCATACCACCATGAACACTATCAGATTTACTAGTGTCTGGATTCAATATAAAACTCAGGTCACTACATCATGGAAATCCTTAACCAATAGTGGGTCTGGCTCAGCTCTTATCCTGATGCTTCTCTATCGTTGAAACATTTTAATTTTACTCGGCCTATGAAACACATCTTATGGTACATCAGGAACCATCAACTACTCAACAGGTGGTGGTATAGTATTTTTACCAAAGAAGGTATCATATATTGAATCAGTCCATGTATCAATGATTCATTTCTTAGGGGTTGATTCTCATGATCATGATGTGGAATCATAGATTTATATATCATAGAAGAATCATAAATTTTAATATTATATACCTTGATCAATGAAAATATATTGACAGATGAATCAGGAAGGAAAAGGGAACCATAATTCAATCCTATATGATTCATGTTTCATTATTTTCCACACATCCAATTTTATCATGTATTGAGTCAGAGAGAATGTGATCAGATTCCAGGTTGATGGATACATCGGTTGATGCACCATCACTGGAATCCCTAGACTAAAATCTTAAATGGAAGACATTACATTATTTCCCCAAATACATCTCATAGACTATAATCTATGCAAAAAATGAGTGATCCTATACCACTCTATCTAGCCCGATTCCAATGGGGCCCATGATGTATCTCCCAACACCCACCTCCAATAGGATAAGCGATATAGAGAATTAGTGAGTAGGAAAATCTCTGACATGGGCGGCCTCAGCCTATTTACCTATAAACATATAAAAATCTACATTCTCATACAATGATGAAATGTAGAAATAAATGAACAACCATGCATGTATAAATCTAAAATTCCAAAACTGGAGAACAAAAAGAATTGAAGTAAATTAAATAAGTCCAAATTCAATCCCAGCACAATGATTCTAAAAATAATCGCAACATAAATGTAATACTAGGGACCACTATCAAGATACCGTAGGAAAAAAACGTAGTCTGTTCAATATCACTAAATAATGTCCGGCCTTGGACCATCAAAGACTATATCAAAATGTGGTTTATATTCCTAGTACATGAAATTTTCATAAAAATCTAATGTAGTAGTGAGTATAAAAATACATATTAGGACACCTCAAAACAAAAAATTTTACAACAAAATAAATATAGTTATATCTAAATATGTATATTTCTATAACAAATATAAAATCTACATACAAATATTGTAAACAAAAACACAAAAAATAATGGAAATCCACAACCGTAACGCCATCCCTAGATTCCCTCATGATGGTTTCACATAACACACATCTGGGAGAACACACTCCATGATTATGTTATCACTACTGAAGTACACCCTAGAGGTTATTCTCATCAGGTCTCATTATTAAGAGTACATGACAAATGTAAAAATCGATATGATACATATAGTATGTTAAATACCAAGGCCATGGGGTTTTCAAACTACACAATATAGAATGAATTGTTATGTACATGATATATGCCCAGATAGTTTTTGTAACTATGATAGATTTAACTCATCCTAGGGATTGAATATGATTAGTGAATATCAATTCAATTCTCATGGAAGGATTCCAACAAATATATATTAGATTTCCTTCTAAATGGATCGAGGCCCTTTTTATGGGTGTGATTCCATAATAACTCTTAGGTATTCGATATGGGGAATTCACCCTAATGAAAATTTTCCATGATAAAGAGGAAAAGGTATCGATTCCATAATTTTATGATTATTGACTGTTAGTATGTAACATGTCATGTACCTTCAACCTCAGGTCCTAACCATATAAATGATCAATATTCGTATTTGTTTTGGTGTATGGTTTGTATCTTCCCTCCAACTAGTTAAATATTATCCCATGTACTTCTACCTAGGCGTGGACCATGTGGGAGTACACTACATTCGATAGCTAGTGTACCCCATCCCAAGTCTATATACCCTTCATGGTACACATTGAGAGACTAGAAACAAGATAGACATTGTGTGATACTTATATTTATCTGGAAATCCTATATATTGCTAATGGTGACCCACATGGTGTGTTTCTCCACATTTAAAAACATGTAATGCCAAATTTTTATAATTTATGAATATATATTTTGTGTGTCTCCTCAGGTTATCTGAACAACGTTTTGGCCACAACCTTAAAAAAGAATGATTCGTATACTGATGAGTCATTTCATCATCGATCAGAACATTATTACCATCAATTAGTTCAAATTGTGTATTTATATATCATTAATAATTTTGTGATAAAGAACATGAAATTAGTTTTCCAAGATCATTTGATTTTAATCCACATCAATCATCCCAACACCTTCATGTCTTGTTGAGATAAGATTAATGATATTGATCCTTTGTGCTATGAATCATGTGAGAAATTATTGAATTTCCATAATCTATCTAACCATAATCTATATAAAGAATACACATGATTAATTTATAACAATGGGGGAAATAAATAATCATAAACATATGGAATGAACCTCAAAAAATAATTATTTTTTTCCATGATCTATATACAAAAGAATATAATGGACAATAAATAAGGATGATGAAATTATACCCAAAAAATACCATAAATAGAACCTTCCCATAAAATGGCAGATCTGTGAGTCAATCCATTTGTCGATTGATTCCTATTCAATGTAGAAATAATGAATTGGGAGTGATTCTAATGAAATCAATCTCCCACCATGATTCAGACTGAATGCTGATGTAGAATGATTTGGATGCATAGTCATTGAGGGGATACATAGATTCCACTAAATGTTGATCACAGATCCTTGGTCATGAAGAAGTTCATCCATGATAGAGCCTCAAATGCTCTCTCAAACTGCTCCATTCTCATGAAGATAACCCTAAAAATTCATCATAACAATGTAATTAAGGACTCTCAAGTAACTAAATAAATTTTAATGAAATAAAATAATGTATTTTATTATTTTATTAATTTTTACAATTTCACACTGATGGTGAATTTTCCACTAATACCCCGTGCCGAGAAACATTAATTTTACCCAAGGTTAAATTATATATTTTGAACACAATGGTACACTAAGATATATAAAAGGAGCCACTGATTAGAATTTATTCCACTTTATTCAATCAAACTACAAATGCTTGCTCTTTAATATATGTGATATATTTCAAATGTTTATTTTAGGAACACCTCTCCACAAAATTACATGTTGTATCGAATGCTAGTCTTCTAAATAATCCATAAAATATAAAAAAATACAAGGATAATCTGATTCATGAAAAGAAAAAAACAAATCATAATTTATAATGTAATTTTCTTAAAATTAATAGTTCATCATTATATATTACAATTTTTTTAAAATGATTATATTCTACGATTTAAGAATTTAATATTCCAAAACGAACAATAATATTGTACTCACCATGGAAATATTAAACAATGGTATTTATTTTAGTTCAATCAAAATAAATTTATTTTTCACAAAATATTTAAAAATATTGTTTAACAATGATTGATATATCAAGACATTGTTTATATGTAATTATGAATTTAATATTTTTAAATAATATTTCATGAAGAATATAAATTTTCATGAAACACTATACACAATAAAATAATGAATTTAATTTACCATTTTTTATTTCATATATTAAATCGGTAGGGATTTTTTTAATGCATTACACATATAAGATTTTATAATTAATTTATATCAATTTTAGAATGTTAAAATAAGTAATATTTTTTGGAATTATGAATTATCATGTCCAAATTACATAATAATAACCCTTTTATTATTTTAATAAAATGATAAAATTTCTTGATTCAAAATATTTACCACTTTGTGAATTAAATATGGTAAAAGATGGTAAATTAATCATTAAATGGCCTAGAAATATAAAACAAATGAAACAAAAAATTGGATGAGAATTGGTTTAAAAGTAATTATATCCCAACTGTTATGGTCTATTTTGAGTTCATATTAAATGTGAAATGTGTCCTCTATTTATAATATCGTTTTATATTTTGAGAAATTCTATCACCTTCACATTTAAAATAGGCATATTAAAACCCCTTCTAGAAAACCATAAAAAATCAGTTTCTTTATGAAAATCAATCATTTTCTACTGACTGGAGTCATAGGATACATCATTTATTTTATCGTAAAAAAAATGGTCAGAAAGCCAAATTTTGAAGAAGTACTTCTAGGGAATGTTTTCAATTACAATATATGCAATCATCAAATCTAATATTTTTTAATTATCTATTATTCTTCATTAATATTTCATTCCAATTATAAAATTATAACATAAAAATAAATTTTATAATTTAGTTATTTTTATTCAATAAAGTTTAACTATAATTTTCTATATCCCAATAGAAAAATTAAAATTGAAATCATGTGTATCTACTGATTAACGCCTCCATAAAGAAAAATGTCCCATTTCAATTCACCTATATATCAAGATATAATATAAGGGGAATTGAATATATATATATTATATTTAATACACTTATTTTATTCCAATGAAGAAAAAATAGATTTTTCATCTCACTAATTCTATGAATACAAAATAATATATTTATACACGGGTACTACATCCTTGATGAGATGATGTATTGATTTTTTAATTACTATTGTCCATGGAATATTATAATAATTTGATTAATGTTAACTAATTATATTGATGAAAATTAAAAACGTTAAGGTAATTCATATAGGTAAATATACTAAATAAATGATATATAAACAACCATTTTAAATTCAACCATTTAAAATGAGTGTACTAAAAGGAAAATATATTTATTCATATTATTTAATATTTTCATATCCATTAATGTAACATCCCACCAATCATCATTGACTTGAGGAGTGACACAGAAGATATTAGGTCTTCAGTGAAATCTCAATGACACCAATGTCATCAAATAGATTCCAAGGGCCTCATAATCATTTAGGGAATGAATATTAATTTGAAATATAAAAACAAAATTGATTACCAATGAATCCATTATATGGTGATTGAGTAAAAAATACTAACAAAAACATAATTAAACCATAAAATCATATCCTAATACAAGAAGAAACCAAAATAAATTATATATGTGTATCATAAGTAACCAAAACATAAATCATGTAAGAAAGAGACATTACTTTCAGGTATGTTTTTATTTTCTGGTGTTTTTGAGGAAAAAGAGGAGTTTCTGGAAATTTTCTAAGTACATACAGTTTACATTATGAGTACACGCCGTGTATTTGATTACTGCGAGTACTCATGTGATGGCTGTGTAGCGGCATTGCACACGGCCCTATGGGGTGACTTGGAGGTTTCCTAAATTGGAGTACATAAAAGGAATGTAATTTTCTTGTACTCATGAATTACATGTAGTGTATATTGACTTTTTTCATTAGAGGTATCCGGGTTGAGTCTTATCAACTAAAACATCATCTTCTCCAGCTACTTTGTCCTAGGGAACTGTATGGTCTCGAATCATTGACGAGCCCCCAGATAATCATCTATCCTCTGAATCGAACATCGTCTGTTGCGTTGGAATGACATTAGTGAGATATATTCTTTACTAGAGCACCATTCCCTAATTTCTCCCCTCTAGTGTTATATCATTGGTTGAAAGTTTGAGACATTTATTAAAATCATCAACATTCTAAGGTTATTCAATCCATGAGAATCATGTATAATGATCTCCCAACGCCGAGCTAGATGGTTTGTGCCTTTCCGTTGAATTTATTTGAGTTATATTTTTCATTGTGCCCAATACCCTTGAAATGGGTATCGTTTATTTACCATTTTAGCTCTGTTGTTTACCTGCTTTTATTGTATTATTGATTAAAGGGTATTTGTATGTTATTAGGGTTACATTTCTATGTTTTGGATGATTTTCCCTGCTTTCTTGTTTATGACCATTTTAGCCTAGCTTTTCCTGTTAGGTTATTTCCAGTTTTCCATGGCTAGTTCCAGTAGGATGTAGTGAATTGTTCTTAAGATATTCTAAGTGGCTCGAGACTATTATCCAAGTAATTCTTAAGGTTCAATTTGGTAGTAAAATTTTGTGATAGTAGTTGACTTACACAGACCCGTGAGGACCTGGTGTAGTATACCATAGGTAGAATGGATGTAAGGGAATATCTAGTGTGTCATATAATTATACGATGTGAGGCCACATGTGGAATTGACATTGAGTGTTTTCTCAAGGTGTCTATAGTTCCTCAATGCGGTCCATAAGGGGAAGATGTGTTTAGTGATTTTCCGGAGCACCTTTAGTACTTATACGAGACTATAGGGGGAATTGACGGTGACTGCTTCCTCAGAGAGTCTATACATTAGCTGAACAAGAGGGGTGAGACATTGTGTGCATCCCATAGGGTTTCTTGTACATGTGGTTTGAACCAGAAGGGTAGGCTGTGAGTACACCCTGAGGGTTACCTACTTTGATTATCTACTTTCTTGTGTTACTTTGTAGGACCAGAGGGGTTAGGATGTGAGTACTTCTTAGAGGGTTACCTTTTTTGTTAGATGCTTACTAGATTGAGATCTAATGCATAGAAAATGTGGATTAATACTATTGAGTGTTTCCTTGATTACTGTATTCAATTACTTATTACTTTCTATATACTCAATATTTGTTACGCACATTTCTTTTGGTTGTATCATACTAGGATATTGTCTCACACCCTGTTTGGGTCATGATTTTGGGCCCAAACAGATTATATTGCTGCAAGTATAGATAAGGGTAAGCGCACTTCTACATCAAGTAATTGATTTGCTGTGGAGTTGGAGAGCGTGGGACTAAGCATAGGCTTGCGATGCTGAGGAGATATATATTTTGTTCCTTTTGTACCATGGTTTAGTATTACATTTCAGTATTGTAACTTGTTTGGATATTTACTTAGACATATGTACCATGATTCTTTTTTAAATATATATGTTCTCTAGTTTATTGTATTTTTTTACTATTGTTTACTGTTGTATGTATTATTACTGCTTCCACTATTGAACAATTGTATAAATCTATTGTGTACTCTACCAAGGAGGGCATAGTTTCCCCACTATCACACCCATGGCCCTCGCTGCTAGTTCGAAATCTCTAGAGTTATGGGAAATGTGCTTGAGGATACGTGACAAATAGTGTACGGGGTGCCTTTGGGTGCCTTCGGGAATAGGTATGTTTCAATGTGGTATCAATGGAATTATTTTATTCTTGACTTACTGTTTGGATCCTTTACCCAGTGATAGGATAGAATAGGTAATTAGTATTAAACTGTGCCCGAGAGTAGCTAACCAGTGTACATGGAAAATCTAATTTACCTCGATTATTGCAATTTTTTAGATTTTTGAAAATTTACAGTTGATTTGATTTCATTGTTGGGTGTTTCACTTGTTTTGTGATGTTACCAATGATGTTATTGGGTTTTCATTTATGTCGCAACCTGATAAGATGAGGGTTTTCTATTTCTTGCATCATATAGGCACTTGCTAGAAATCATATGTCACGCATTTTTTCCATTCCATTTAGGGTGAATTATAAATTGCATGTTGTTATGATAGACTTTGTTCTATATATTCATGTTGTTGTAATAAAATCCTGGATAGAATCCATGTTTTGATAGGGTATTTCTTTGTGTAAGGTTTTTTTGAATGAACTACAAACATTTGTTGCTGAGGTGTTATGGCCCCTCATGAATCGAAATTAGGTTGATCATTGACTTTTTTCCTTCTACATGAGAAGTATAAGATGCCAACCCTTGATTCTTGGGGATTATGGGCCGTCAGAGATCATAATTTTTCACCTTAATGTTCGTTTTCAATGTTTTCATAGCTCTAGAGTAGTTTCTGAGGCTTATTGTTCGGAAAAACCCAGAATAAACGACATGTAATTTATAAACACATGTTGTGTGTCCTTCTGTTTGGGAGGTAACAGGTTTTCTTATGTACATGTCATGTCATACATGTACACGCTGTGTAGTCTTTAACCGTGTTGAAGGCCGCGTGGAATGAGACACGAGTCTAGTAAAAATCATTGTAGGACACGTCGTGTATCAGATGTGCATTCCATCTGTAGAGACCTAGTGTCTGCCATGTGACTAATGACATGGATGGATTATAGATTAATATATACAAGCCATTTGTCTCTTGTACATGTCGTGTAGTGTAACCCGTGCAGTTGGCCATGTAGAAAACAAATCGGGTCGGCAGAGTCACTTCTTATTCACATAATGTCAACATTGAACACGCTATGTAGTGTGATCCGTGTATCCGAATGTGTCACTAACAACACGGGTCGGTGGAGTTCATCTTGTACACACTGTGTCATGCACAAACACTCCATGTAGTCTTGTTTTAGGAGAACCATATGGGTTAGGCATGTAAGGGTACTCGGGAAAGGGAATTGTATTCGAGTACACTTTGTGTGTTAGGATGAAACATCATGTGTTTTGGGGTGTTATAGTACCAGTTGTGGCAGGAGTACATTCCCATGTGAATGGATTAAGGGAACACACTGTGTAAGGGAAATACATGCCTTGTAGTCATGTTGTTCAAAAAATGAATGCATTAATTATTCATTTTTCCTTCTTGTCCATCCTATTTTCAATCCTTGATAATCAAGATCTAAGGTGTGCATTTGAACTTGCAGAGTCATTACACTGAGACGTCCTCATGTTTTACGCAAGTCACATGGCGACGATCAGTCACCAGTTATGGCTGATTAGGGACATCTTGTAGATCCTTCTATTGTGATAGTCTTGGCACCAGCAGTTATATTAGATTTAGGTTCTAATGAAAGGTTTAGGGAAAGCTTCATGAGGATCATGTAGACCATCCAGTGAGCACCTCCTCCTGCCTTGTTGATGGATGATCTGATGTGGGTTTTCCAGCAGCATCATCCCCCCACCTTCTCTGGGGAAACAAGACCTTAGGCTGCAGTGTTATGGTTTGAATCCGTACTGACGGTCTTCTATCTTCTAGAGACACCTCCATAAAGGCGGGTCAATCTTACAACACACATTATATGAGATTCCTCCAAGAGATGGTGGGATGTCATCTCACATGTGGGACATCAGCAGGTGATGGCTTGGGAGGATTTCCATCTCATCTTCAATGATTACTTCTATCTGGAGACCATAAGGGCCGATCGAGCCTAGGAGTTCATGATCATGGATTAGGGTACTATATTGGTTATGGAGCATTCCTCTCATTACACTGAGTTTCAGCATTTCACACACATCCTAGGAAGATATGGGTTGTTCTTAGTAAGGAAGTATGAGAATGGTCTCAGATAGGACATCTGCTCGCAGCTGAATATCATCAGGTTAACTTGCATCACTTCCATCGTCAATCGGGAACTAATCAAGGAGTGGAATATGATGGAATACAATGTTTTGATCTAGGGAAGCATGACATCCAGAGTTAGTGCTTCGCCAGTTAATAGCAGGAAGCGCCGCAGGGAGACTACACTGGGAGATCCAAATAGGCGAGATGCGTCTTCCGGTAGCCAGGTGGTGTGATACCACTACAGGTGAAGCATGCATATGAGGATATATGGCTAGAGAGACGCAGTAGAGTGTCGATCTTGCAGCATGATGGGTCACCATCAGCATTTTTGTCAAGTCTTCTCACCAGCAGCTGGTGATCGGGGTTCATCTATAACTCCTCGTACAAGAGAAGCTCCACCGGTTTCGGACCAGTATGGGAACTGGAGTTCTTCTGAATGTTCAGGACTCGGTGGAGGTCACAGCCCTGGTTTTTAGTCACTAGCCTATTAGTGAAAGCATGGTGGATCAACTTAGAGTGGCCATGCAGGGCCACATGGTGGTAGAGCATGCCATACATTTTCAGTGGAGCATACCCAGCAGGAGCAGAATCCCGACCCCTCTACAGTTTGAGGTACGATCCTTGTTGCATCATGTTTATATTCTTCTATTTTCGACAAAGGGGACCCCATGAGGATTATATCTATTGATTTTGTAGAGTTCCATGTCCTTTTTATCCCTTCATTATCTAATATCTTGACACTAGAAACTACGTTGGAGACAAGGACATCTATTGTATGTCAGTGCAAGGAGTGCCCTCTCGATGTTGTTGGGTGTCACTTCCATTGGTATCTCTTTGTCCTAGAGATGACATGATATGATGTCTATCTTGGAATGGACTTGTTAATTCCCTTTCAGGCTGTTGTTTGTTCCTATCGCCATAGGGGAGTTTCATATCACCAGGGGCTGATCATTTATTCAAAATGGATAATGGGATGTCCAAGCGATTAGATCTGGACTAGAGAAAAATGGGTTAGGAGAAGTTACAGACTATATTTATAGTCTATATCTAGATAACCTGGGGACTTCACAGATGGAATTTCCTCCAGTGGTGTATCGTTTCTGGGATGTCTTTCTAGAGGAATTTTTACATCTTCCTCCAGAATTAAAGGTATATGTTTCTATTGATCTTGTGAAAGTTGTGGCACTAGTGTCCATTCCTCCTTATAGGATGGATATACATGAGTTTCAGTAGTTCAATAAGCAGTTGGAGGAGTTACAAGCAATGGGTTTCATCCGACCAAGAACATATCCTTGGGGTTTTCCTGTTCTGTTTGCGAAAAAGGCTGATGGTACCCTAAGACATTGTGTGGATTATAGGAAGTTGAACCAGTTAACTGTCAAGAACTGATACCCCTTACTAGGGATTGATGATCTTATTGATCTTGTTCATGTTTCCTGAGTGTTATCAAAGATTGAATTGAGGTCTGGTTACCATCAGTTGTGTGTTATACCATCTTACATACTTCTTACAACTTTCCAGCGCATGTATGGTCAATACGAGTATTTGGTTATGGCTTTCGGTCTAACAAACTCATCTGCAGTTTTCATATCACTGATAAACCGAGTGTTCCATCCATATTTGTATTTTTTTTCATTGTAGTCATTGTGGATGATATGTTGTTTCACTCTCGCACTCGATACGAACATGCCTATCATCTTGACAACATTCAGAGTACACTGATTGAGTATCATTTATATGCAAAGTTATCAAAATTCCATTTTTCGATGGATTAGATTCACATAATGGGTTATGTTATCTCAGAGACTAGAGTATCAGTATACCTAGATAAAGTGAGAGCAATAGTTTCCTAGGAGCTGAAAAAGAACATCATTGAGGTGCGAAGCTTTCTAGGGCTTTCTAGATTCTACAGATGCTTCATTCATGACTTTTCATGGTTTGTAGTGCCACTGACAAACATGACTAATATGGGTGTGATTTTCTTGTGGTCTGGTTCTTGCAAGTCATCCTTTATGAAAATGATGGTAAGATCGATATCAGCACCAATACAAGTATTTCCAGACCGGGGAAATACCTATACTATTTACTAGTATGCATCAGGTATGGGGATGGGAGCAGTACTTATGCAGGGATATGGAGTCATCACATACGAGTCTCGAAAGTTGAGGCCACATGAGATGAATTATCGGACACAAGATCTTGAGTTGGTAGCAGTTGTTCATTCCATAAGCTGTTGGGGACATTACCTACTGGGAGAGAATTTTTTGGTTTTCATCGACCACAAAAGTGTCAAGTATATTTTCAATCTTCATGACATGAATTTCGGGCATCAATGATGTGTTGAGTATCTTTATTCCTTTGACATTAAGCTTTCCTATAATCCTGGAAAAGGAAATGCAGTGGCAGATGCACTATCCAGGAGGACATAGATACATGCAATTCAGGAGGCTAGTAGTGAATGGTAGAATAAGGCTCTATTCTATGAGATGCATTTGGAGGTGCACGACAGACAGAGGAATACATTCATTTATTTAGTAGTTGTTACAGATACACTTCATGATCGAGTACGAATGAGGAATCTATCAGATTTAGAAATCCTTTTCCTTTGAGAAAGTGTGTCAGGAGATGACCTTATGAATGGATGAACCATAAGATAGTATGAGATCATACATTTCTAGGGGAATGTGTGGGAGTTAACAGACATACGCGAGGAAATGACGCGGGACTTTCATTATTCAGTTTAGACGGTTCAACCCAACATCACAAAGATGTATCGTGATCTACACCATCAATATCAGTGTCCAGGTATGAATATAGATGTTGCTGCTTTCTTCATGAGGTGTTCCACCTGTCAGAAGGTTAAATCGGACCATCAGTGACTAGCGGGGCTTTTGCAGCAGTTACCCATTCCCATGTGAATGTGGAATGATGTCACGATGGATTTTGTGAAAGGTTTTCCGAGGTCACCTTGAGGGAATGATGAAGTATGAGTTTTCATATATAGACTCACATAAGTTTCTAACTTATTTATGATCAAGGAGACCTTAATTGTTGATAATATGGGACATTTGTATATCCGAGAGATTTAACGTCTACATGAGGTTCGACACTCCATTATTTCAGACAGGGATGCACATTTTCCTACTCAGGTATGGAAGGGGATTCAGAAGGCTTTGGGTATACATGTACTTTTGAGTACATCATACCATCCCCAGACAGATGGCTAGTCTGTGGCTATGATTCAGGTGCTTGAGGACATGTTCTGAGCATGAATTATTTATTTTAGAGGCTCTTGGGAGAGACAAATACCTCATGTGGAATTTTCCTACAATAATAGTTTTCAAAGAGCTATTCAGATAGAACCTTACGAGGCTTTGTATGGAAGGCCTTATCGTTCACCCATATGTTGGATAGAGGCATGAGAGGAAACTATGGTGGAATATCTTCTCGTCTAGGTGACCACAGAGTAGATATAGTTGATTAAAAAAAGGATGTCTACTATATAGTCTCGTATGAAATCCTATGCTGATCAGCAGATATGACCTCTGGAGTTCGAGGTTGACGTTCATGTTTTCCATCTTCTCACATCAAGGTTTTGACGCAAGAGGATTTGAAGACATGTTAGGTGTTTGCTGAGGTACGTCAGACCGTTTTAGGTGTTTGAGAGAGTTGTCCTAGCTACCTATCAGTGGCAGCTACTTCAGATGTACAGTTCTATGCATTACATCTTCCAAGTTTCTCAAAATTGTCATTACTTCTCAGATATGTCTAATGTTTTTCATCACAATGAGGTTGAGTTAGAGGTGGATGCCATGTTCAAGGATAATACCATCTAGATTGTTGATCGATTTACGAAGGATCTATGTGGGCAGTCTATTCCTCTGGTAATAGTGCTATGGTAGCATGGCCGAGTATAGGATGAGACTTGGGAGAAGTAGGCTGATGTATGATCGTAGTGGCCGGAGTTGTTTGGGGTTTCTTCTTCTACACTGCCTTACTATGAAAATTCGAGGTTGAGTTTTCTTAAGGGGGGAAGTTTTTATGTACTCAGACCTTATTTTAGGGTATTTTTTTCATTTCTTGTGTTTTGGAGGAAAAATATGTGTTTCTAGAAATTTCTTATGTACATGACATATACTTTATGAGTACATGCCATGTACTAAGTTACAACAGGTAGCTGTTTGCTGGCTATTTAGTGACCTTGCACATGGCAGTGTGGGGTGACTTGGAGTCCGCCAAAAGTGGATTATGGATAAGGCATGTACATTCCATGTACTGATGATGTACATGCCGTGTATTTTGTTTTTTTTTCATTAAACAGACCGGGGTCACCCCTTATCGACAAAAATGTCTTCTTCTCCGGCTTCTTCATCTGAGAGAACGATACAGTTGTGAATCTTCGACGAACCCTTGGATGACCGTCTTCCTTCCAAATAAAATACTGTCAGTTGTGTTGGAATCGAATCAGAGATGTATCCCATCTCTTAGAGAACCATTCGTTGATTTCTTTTGAATAGTGAGATATAATTGGTTCAACGTTTTACAAATTTTTATAGATATTCGGCGTTCTAATGTGATTCAAGCCCTAAGATTCATGCATATTGATCTCCAAAACTTAGGTAGGTGGTTTGTTATTTTCTATTGAAACTATTTGATTTATATTTGCAATTGTGCACAATACCCTTGAACGGGGTATTTCGTATATACAGTTTTAACCATGTTTTTTTACCTTCTCTTCCTATATACTTGAGTAGAGGATAATTGACTATGATTACGGTTAAATTTCTATGTTTTGGATGTTTTTCCCTTGGATGCTTGTTTAGGACCATTTTGGTCTATTTTTTCCTAATAATATATTTCCACATTTCCATTCCTCGTACCTATAGAATGGAGTGAATTGTTTTTCTGATATGCTGAGAGGTTGGGGACTGTTATCCAAGTAATTCATAAGGGTCACATTAGAAGTTACACTTTGAGATACTTGTTGACTTACACTGGGCCGTGATAGCGTGGTGTTTTTGACCATAGTGAGAATGGATGTATGGGATTCTCCAAAGTGTCTTATAATTTTACGATGTTAGAACATAGTGGGAATTGATGTTATGTGCTTCCTCAAAGTGTCTGTATTTCTTGACACGGGCCATAGGGAGAACGAGACATTGAGTTCATACCTAAAGTGCCTTTATTACCAATGCAAGACCATATGAGGAATTAATGGTGAGGGAGTCCTCAGAGAGTGTGTACATTTGCTGAACCAGATGGGTGAGACTGTGTGAGATTCCCATAGAGTTTCATGTACTTTTTGGTCGAACAAGATGGGTAGGTTGTAAGTACTCCCAGAGGGTTACCTGCTTTGATTAGCCACATGCATGTGTTAGTAGGTAGAACCTGAGGTATTATGCTATGAGTAATTCCCATAGTGTAGCCTTTTATGTTAGCTGCATACTTAATTGCGTTGAAATACCTTATAACTGTGGATTGTTACTGTTGAGTGTTACCTTGTTTAATGCATTATTTTAATTATTACCTGTTATATACTCATTGACTATTAGGCATAGATCATTTGGTGGTTTCCTACTCGGATTTAGTCTCACACCATATTTGGGTAAAGCTTTTGGGCCCGAGCAGATTATGTTGTTGCAACATATAGATAAGGGAAAGCACCATTCAACTTTAGGTACTCAACAAGATGTTGAACTGGAGAGAATGGGAGCAAACTTAGGCTTGCGATGTTGAGGAGCTGTCTTTTTGTTTTCTTTTGTACCTTTGTATAGTACAATATTTTATCATTGTGACTTGTTTGGCTAATTTCATAGACATATGTATCATGCAACATTATAATATATATATGTGCTCTAGTTTAATGATTTATTCTTCTGATGTTTATTATTGTATGGATTATTACTAATTCTGCTATTGTATATCTGTTTACTTCAGTTGTGTATTTTTTCAAGGAGGGAATAGTTTCCCCACTATCACACCCAAGGAGCTCGATTCTAGTTGGAAATCGTTGGCGTTAGAGGAAATGATCTTGAGGCCATGTGACCAACCGGGTACAGGGAACCTTTGGGTGGCTTCCAGAACTAGAATTTTACAAATCTATTTGGTAGAAACAACCAAAAAAATTCCCACCCACTCCAAGATTAAAATAAAAAAGTGATGTCACAATATCTAAAATAATTTCTAAAAAACTAAAACACCATTATTTTATATGTTTTTTAATAGATGACTTTTTCCAATGCACAATGTTTGCCAAGATGGGGGGAATTTTAAACATAGTGGTATTTCCTCAACCACATCACATATAACACCACTAGTAAAAATCATATAATCACATCTTATAAACCCATTTCAATTAGTTAATGCAATTCATTTGAAACCCAAAAAATATTTTTACAATGATTGCATCAAAATCATTTATTCCATTTCATATGAAAAAAATTTATATTCAATTTTATTTGCACACACAATACCACAAACATTAAATCATGCTTCATTTCACCATTTGACTGTGGAAAATTATGTCCACACTCAATCCAATTTAATGTTTGTATGACATTAAATTTTTTAACCCATTCAACGGTCCCCTAAATATTTAATCTAACAATAAATAAAGTCATTTATATCAAAAAAATAAATTTTTTACCACTTTTAACAAATATTTTTCATGAATAAAAAACAACTCAAAATTATGAAATCCTTGTTTTTAATTTATAAAAAAATGTTATTTCCAAAAAAAAATTTACAAAATTTAAAAGATAATTGCAAAAAAAATTCATCATGAATAAATAAAATTAGAAAAAATCAAAAAAAAAAGTTGAAGAGAAACTAAACTGTTATGTTTTAAATCATGTGGAGTAGTGATTGGAGATACCTTCCTCACAATATCTGGTGAAACAGTGAAAAAAACAAAAAAAATCATGATATGTTAACATAACATGTCCCCTAAAATTTATGGAATAATAGTGCATCATAAAATCATTGAAACCATAAATATAAATCAACAAATGGATTGATAAATTGTTCTACGAGAAAAAAACAATGAATAAAACAACGATGAATAATAATGTAAACATACAAATGATTTTGGGCCACCAATTCACATTAATTTTCCTAAGAATCACTCCAGATCAATGGGGATCATATCTCATTCCTTTAGGGTAAATAATTATGTTTAAGGGATTAGTATGGGAAATATTAGGGATTAAAAGGTTAGATTGTATTATATCCATGTATAAGGAAGTTCATATGTACACAGCGTGGTTATGATATTGAATTTTATAAAACATGGAACCATCATGTCGTGTAACTATATTAAGGACCTACCTCGCACGGTCGGTGGAAATAGTTAGTGAAACAATTCCAAAACCATTATTTTCCTCACATTAATGATGAACTATTTTTTATCAAAATTTAATCAATTTTTATAGACCATAAACAAATTTTGTGCCTGCCCAATGCCTACAATAAATCCAATCACTGTTTCTTGGAGATGCTACTCTGTTTCAACTAACTGGGAAAAAATTACGATTGTCAATTAATGTCACCAAAACATTTCAAAAACACTCAGAACATCATGAAAATTACAAAATCATTATATTAACTAAAAAACATAATTAATGGGTCATGTAAATTAATATATGGTTTCTACATTCTCCTCACCATTGGAATTCATTTTCACATTGGGTAAAAAAAATTATGTTGAAATATTTTGGGATATTTTCCCACAATTTAATTGTCATGATCCCATATTTCATACAGAATCTGACCATGTTTCCATAAAACACTTACTAGAACAATGATATTACCATTAAATATTATCTATTTCTTATCTGTAATTAGTTTCGACACAATAAAAATCATAATATCAAGGTCTAAGATAATGTGCTCCCATCAAATATCATCATCCAGATTAGGGTTGTAATTACTTAATTGAGGTACATACAATACATTATGATCAAAACTAAACCTTCGTGGAAAATCAGACCAATATTTCACCTAACCCACTGATTATATAAGGTCAAAAGGACCAATGTATGTTGTAGATAAATTTCCCCACATAATAAAATGATGGATTCCAAGCGTTCGACATATTCTTATAAACAAGTGACCCATCACATCAAATAATGACAAAATATTATGATAATCTATATTTTATTTCTAATGAATATGATCCATATGCAAGCACTTTATGATCTACTTAATCTCATTCATTGTCTCTTATATAAGAATATTACTAATTAATGAATTCTCAATTATTTCCACTCAAAAAATTGGAGAAAATCTAGAATTCCCATATAATTATTCAAAATTATCTATATGTATTAGTTCCTGGTAACTGTTATTATATGAGAACTCCATTAATTGAAAATTTTACTCCAATGAGCCCCCCAAATCCATTTCACCACCCTTATTCATATACTATAAATTTTGGATTTTATATTTAGATTCCCATATGATTGAGGATGATAATTCATACACATATTAAACTGATTTACATGGCATTAATTCATGAATTTCATAAGATGAGCTATAAAACTGTGGTCCCTACATATATCAAATGAGTCTAGAAGATCATGAATCATTACATTTTACATAATGTAGATTGTTGAATCAAATTTCCTCAAATTTGGATAAAAAATAAGTAATAAATGAGTTGATTTAAATAAAAAATCCTCAATTTACCATATGTATACTTCTTTCTTAATTATACTTGGTAAAAGTGTTAAAAAATTCTATTTCTATCTATAATAATTTTCACATTGGAATTAGTATATAGTATAACATTCATGATTGTCGTTGGAGCTCTATGTTCAACTTCTAAATGTCGAGGAATCCAGAGACATAATCATTTACAGATTTTCTCCTATCATCCCACCAAATCATCATTTTCAATGATTTATACAGAATCTGAATATTAGGATGAGAAATATGTAGTCTGGTGGTAAGAATTAAAAAATTTAAATTACCTGGTAAAGGTACAAACAAATAATCTCCCAGCCATGATACTAAATTACCATCTAGCTCCCATACCGTAATTATTTACCCACCAATGAGTTTGGATCCCATATCCCCCAATTAAGATTAGATGTCTAAGACACTCTAACATTCTAATTTAAATACTGAAAAAAGAAAACTAAAAAAATTAAATTACCAAAACATGGTTTTAAAAAATTATATTCATATATTTTGTGAATGAAATTATTCTCCACTTGTTAGACGCCTATTTTTTCAAATTATAATGATAATTAAAATAAAACCATACCCTCTATAGATCCACCTTTACCAGATTTATACATTATTTATATGTGAAACATTTAAAAATAATAAATTAAATTGAATAATTATAAATTCAAATATATTTTTAGAAATTGTCTTTCAAACTATTATCATCCTTAAACATTGTTCATTTATAAAAAATATAGTTAATTATTCCACATATTCATTTAATAGAGAAAGGTATATAATTCTAACTCGAGTGTTGGGTAGATCTCTTGGTTTAGTTTTTACATATATGGACCACAATCCACAACCAGATCTCTCTAAATTTGGAAACATCCAAAACCAAATCCCAATGAATCCCGATAGACTATATAGCCCTACACATACATTGGAATGTTGAGGAAATGTGATAAGATATGTTTACACATATGTTATTGAAATTATTTATGAAAATTTTTAGACCATAATATAATAATTAATTTCCCCATAAATGATTCCATTAGTGATTACATGTATTAAAATTAATGTAAAATCACCTATAGTATTCTACTGTTATGAGGCAGCTATATATCTAAAAGACATTCAAAAGTCGTTGGATTGATGTAACAATTTATATCAATTCATTATACATAGGAAAAAAATTATCCAGAAATTAAATGTCCATGGAAATATAAATCTTATATCCAAAATTCCCACATAGAAAACTTCTTATAAATATACTGTTTTCATATGTCACCAAACACTATCACCATGAGTTTCTAATGATCCAATTTTTACCTATTATACACCCGTATATCATCATTCAACACAATCACAATATAATCATGATAAATATAAAGGATAAGAATCATCAAGTATATAAAAAGTATGGTTAATTCATAAGGCCAAAAGGCATAAAAACTTATTCATAGTTGACATATATTGTTCGGGAATCTATATTCAAAATTTCATTTTTCTGAAATCATCAATGGTGATATATAGTATATTATTATATATTAGGGAACCATTATTAACCCCTAAATAGATCAAATAGATCATAAAAATGAGGATTATGATACTAATTGTTTATCATAATATATTAAGATTACAAAAATCAACACAGTGTAAAATAGTTTTGTATTAACTATTTACATAATGAACCATTACATCACATGGATATGTACTCAGTAGAATGAACCATTTACCTTCAAGATCATCAAATGAACATTTAGATCAGTCAATTATGTTAGTTAAAACAAATAATATGGATGTGAGATTGGACCTATAAAAAATATATGGTCAATCATATACTATACATCTTATTTGGGTGTAATCTCGAACAAATTTTATAGAAAAAATTATTAATTTGATCAAATATTGTTTGAAAATCAGCACTCTAAATATTATCCATATATTCAATGGTATGGTCTACTAAATAATAAGAGATGGATCATACCACTCATTCAAATAGATCTACTTTACTATCCTTTAGACCTCATGTTCATATAAAGAGATGGTTGATTCAATTTAGATATTTGATTCTGAAATATTGAGAACAAAGGTAGATGTTGTCCTTCAATAAGTATATGAAATGAATAAAAATAATAAATACATGGACATCGAACACAATAAATTAGAAACCCAAAATAATACTCATCCCCCTCGATAGTCCTACAACATGATTTTCAAATAATATCTTGAACTTTTTAGTCATGTGTAGTTTGATGTTTTAAAATATATAGAACCATCTACAAAATAAAACAATATTATCAACTACATGAGTAGAAATAAATTAGTGGGATTATACCATATAAAAATTATTGAATAAGAATAGATGATAAAAGAAATGTAACTATAACCATTCATAGACCATATTGACCATCAATGAGTATTTTCAGAGCTCTGAACCATTTCTTACTCACTACAATATTCTCTTTGTTACCCTATTAAAATTGAATTATTTGAGGAGTAATGTAATTCCTAGAATCACATTAGCTTTTCTTATCATCATTGTTAGAGTTACTCTATTTCACTCATCTTTTCCAAGGATAAGATTCCTAAGAAACATGGGATGTCTTTCTAGCAACTGAACTCAGAGAAAAGTGATAATAAAACATGATATGTCCAATATTTTTTATGTTTTTACATGATCTTGTTTGTTCCATGCATTTATTCTTCATGTAATCCCGATAACCACATAAACAACATCCCTATTAACTATTGGATCCTGGATGAATATTTACTAATCACGTGTTTTGACTTTTAGGTGTCCCAACAATCAGAAAATAGGTGCCCCTCTTCCTTTTAATCTAGGTTTTGTATTTTTCACATATTCCATTAGGAATAAGAATTCAACCATTATTTTTTCTAGATATATCCATTTCTATTACATTATCCCTATTTAAAATCTCTATATAATCTATTATACAATATAGAAAAATATTTGAGGTAAGATCTGGTCATAATATTGAGCAAAAAAAGTGTTCCTTAATGGATGTTGTTGTAATAATCCTAAGGAATTGTATTCTAAATTGAAAAACACAAACTGATACTCTATTAAAAAAAATATTCTCTTATTTCAAAATAAGGATGTTTTTTTGTTTTATAATTATAAAATGTTTGTGGATAGAATTCCTTCTTAATAATACATCTAAATACTATCAGGTAATTGATTTGTCCAAATTAGCTTAAAAATTTATCCCCCTCCATCATCATGGTAAATCATCAATCATGTATATTCAAAACATCACTTTTAACTCTTCTTATGTTTGATGGAAATTGATGATTCAATTTATCCTCTTAAACCATACATATTGATTTTATCGATTTGAGTTCTGCAAAAAGATGGGTGAATTATGATTTAGGAACTGAACTAAAGTGTCCACATCAAATAATCCATCATTGCTAATATTCTTATCCATATCCTTGGAGCATTTTAAAATTATTTATAATTTCTATTTATTACCTCATCAATATGTATTTCACCATATATTTGCAATTTTTTTCCATTGTAAAAATGTGAACATTTGTTGAAAATACGACCACGTTGTTTCAAAAAAACAAATTTAATATTTTAATTTTTTTTATTTAATTGAAAACTAAATTACAATAAATAATACAGTTTAATTGGGAAGTCTCACCAGCAATTGATGTTTAGAAAAAAACCATCGGCTAAACCCTTGATGATGAGCTGAAAACTCACCTATAATTTCATAAAAACACTCATTTACCTAATCTCCACATTGAATAGAATTTCCTAGTAACGAGGTTAGTTATTTATTTTTATTCTCAACATTTAGTGTTATGATAATCCTACTCTATAATATCATCCTAAGGGACATACTGACAAATTTCTATCTCCATGACTAATATTGTTTGTAGTATTTTTCAAAATAATAAAATCAAACCGACCATGATTGAATCAAATTGTATCACCCTACCCATCCTTGTTGGATTGAGCAGTGATGATGAAGTTTATAGACCTTTTTTGACATACAGAAGACATCAAATGGTTAAATTAAATTCAAAGGGCCTCTTCAAAAATTGTTAAATTATTTTAAATTTTAATGATAAAAAATGAGTCCAAAAAAATGATTACTAAATATATCTCTATTTGATGTATGAGAACGAAATACTACCCACAACATGTTAAAACCAACACACCAAATCAGATTACAACTAGGAACCAAAAGAAATAATCCATAAAATAAAAAACCAACAAAAATGAAATCATCATGGGGTCAATAAAAGAAATAACCAACCTTATCCAATATCCATCTTCATATGGAAAGACACGGTGTCAATAAGCATCACTGAAGAACTCACATACCATAAAATTATATACTAAATGATAGATAAAATTTTCCAATTCTCAAAAATTCCCATGTTGCGATATATAATAAACATTCAATGATTTAGTTGATGACTTCCCAACTACAAACATTTAAAAAATCATGTTATCACATTTTATAACAAAGTTTTAGGATGTAACAATACACTATAAAAATAATAAAAATAACTTTTCCAATGATAGAACCAAAAAACAATTAAGTAATTTTTCACATGATTTGGAATATTCATCTCCATGTCAATATACACTACAAAAAACACACACAAACAATAGCTATATCTTTATGTCACCATTTTATAGTGAAACATCACAACCGTAATTCATCCAATTTGCAGGTTGTACATAATAGTCATTATCAATCCCATTCAATTTAAAACCAAATTTTAATACCCATATCATGAAAACTAATTTCAATTAAAATAGTTTTTATCTTTAAATAATTTCAAAAAATAGTATTCAAACATCAAAACATAATCAGATATAAAAAATCATATAATTAAATTTATAAACAATGGGGTTTTTCAAAATATATTCACATAACAAAATTTATTTTACAATAAAAAAAATAATTCAATTAATAATACAAAAAATATTTCACAATTTTTTGAATAAATGTACTGGATGAAATATAATAGTTCAATTTCCAAATCATGTGGATTCGAGAGATAATCAACATACCTCACAACGATTGTAAACAATTGATAATGAAAAAAGAAATCATCAATATCTGATAAGGACATCTGTTAACTTCACTAGATCGAAAAATAATTCCTTATAAAATAATTTATAACATAAAAAAACATATAATTATATATATATATATATACGCGATACATTAGATATATAATTCATAAAGAGATAATATCCTTGGATCTAAGAAGAACAAGGATGAACAAACACATACCCATGAATAAGGTCCTCGAATTAATTTAAATTCAAATAATGATAATGCTCAGATCAAAGGGTATTCTACCTAAATCATTGAGAGAATAAGAAATTATATAATGTTAGTATTAGGGGAAAATTACTGATTAAAATTTTCATTTATATTGGATCCAATTATTAGCTAGGTCCATCTATATTTTTCATAGTTTGGAAAACCTTCATAAAATCATGAGATGATACTAACATAATTTCATACGTCACATTATTAGCTCATATATTTAGACCCAACGTACATTAACAGTTCATTTCCCTATATATCATGATTTATGGTTTCTTCTGGGAATCCAAAATGTTTGGCCAATCAGTGCCCTGACAACCCCCTTCCTATTTCCCACATTCTTCCATTTCACAATTTCCATGAGATGTTCAACATATTATATTAACAATTCTCAAAACATGTACCTCCATAAAATACTTCACAAGATACTAAACCCACTCGTAGGTTCCCAAAACGTAGCCAAAATATTATATTTACTAAAAATACACGAATGATGGGTCTTATATTTTTTACCAAGGGTTATACCTTTTAATGTAATTTTAATTTTCTTTTATTATGGAATTTAACTTCATTAAAATTTAAAAAATATCTTTAGGTATCAATATTATAAAAAATTGTACTAAATAACACCCTAATAATCAATTATTTTCTTTATGTTATTATTTTGGTCATTTTAACAACCTATAGGAAGAGTGCCTTAAATTTATATCATATATTTATATAGGAATTTACGTTATTATTATTTATGATATTTTTAGTAAATAATGATTTATTTTTTGTTCTATAAATGTATCATTATTTATAAAATCATTAATTAATATAACATAATTATTTTATTAACAATAATTATGAAATGATAGTTGTTGATTTATTCTTCATGAATAATAAATAAAAATAATTTGGAAGGGGTTAAATATTTTTAAAATATCTTTGAACATCAGTGAAAATAAATTTTATTATTTTGTACTGACAACATTGTAACTATATGAATTTTCAAAATAGATTTTATGAAAAATGTTACAAGTGATCCTTTTATGAAACACCTGATATTTAAAATAGATACAATATAAAAAATATAATAATAAAGAATAATTTTTAATTATACAACAATGTGGTAATAGTATTGAATTTATTTAAATATATTTTGGCGATATTCATATTTATAATATGTGATGATTGAGAGTATTCAAGGATATTAGGATATAATGTATGGGTTTTCATAGACTTAATTTTTTTGATTTGTGAGAAGTCACATTTTATGAAATATGTTTCCTTATATATGGTGATCTATATAATAATTAATGATTTATTAGTTTTTTCTATTCATGGTAAATACTATTAATTTGAATCTATAATCATTAAATTATATTTAGATCAAGCGTTAACAGATTCATAAGTATTTCTAGTAACTCCATGATTATTCCATGAGTTAAGATCATCCTATTGTAAATAATTTATATAAGTTGGGTATATTCGTCCAATTTATTTTACCCATCAAAATTATTTTATTTTATTCACTAATTATTAATCGTATTATCACATATCATGTTGGTAAATATTTCTTACTATTTGTGTTATGATTCATGTGAGTAAAATAAGTGAATCAAATATCTATTTTTTGAGATATAATACTTTATAATAAAATTTTATTTCGGTGATTTTATTTTTCCAAATGAATGATTTATTTCTTTTTATTTTTTATTACACTTTAGGTAAAATAATTTTATATTAAAAAAATCATCAAAGATGTGTTTATTTATGAAAAAATTACAATGTTGATGAGAATCATTCTAATCATCATTAAACATTATATTTATTCAATTTCATTGATTTATATACGTTAAATTGATTCCAAAATTTATTTTGAAAATATATTATGAATTAACTCTAATGACCATTATATTTCTTTTCCCCCATTCCTAGAGTGAATATTATTCTTTTATTACAATTTCATATCTCAATACAGTTATATTATTATAAATAAAATATTTTATTCCATTATATAGTAGGGGATTTATTTTATTGACATGAACTGACAAAAAATAAACCATTAAGTAATTTTAATATATCCCTTGTTCAATATTATTTTTAAACATAAAACATTATGTATATGTGGCTTCACCTATTAATAATTACTTTTGTAAGGGAATTCAATGTTCATCGTTAACTTTTAAATTATAACTATTTATATGACGATTCTTTTACATATTTAATTATATTTTATTCTCCATAATAAATAGTATTTACCCAAATTTGATTTCAATTTAATTATTTTAAATCTAATTTACATATTTATATTATTATTTAGTGAAATTGAGTAGATTGTATCAAATAATCCAATTCATTGTATGTTTTTTGTGGTATAGTTTGATTTATTCTTCTTATAAGGGAATTTCCTCTAATCTCAACATCCTTATAAATCTATATTATTAAACATGGAATATGTTCTTCTGAATATTACCACATATATTATTATATAATGAATGAATGGTCCTAATTAAGGATTGTATAGGCATGTACATAGATAGACCATTGATGCACTGGTAGGTCTCATGAGACACACTTGTATGTATTTTTGTGTTATAATTAATTTTTTATTATAATAAAATGTGAAAATAAATCCATAAAGGTATTCTTAAAATGTCATACATTATTCATTTGATCACTAATAAATTAATTTTTGATAAACATGTGATTTATTTCTTTAATGACTTTCCATGGATATTTTATTGTCACTCTTTCATTTGATTATGGAATTAATCAAATTATTTGTTATAGAGACCCACAGTTTTCATAAATTTACATTAGATAACTTTTTTGGATTACATAGAATGTTATACATAAATAATCCTAATAACTATAATAATATAGTTCCTTTATATAAATTTATGAATAAATCCATGTATATAAATGAGCTACATCATATCCCATTAGGTTCTTCTTGACTAGATCCATTTTAGAAAACATTGAACGTAAAAGATATCTTCATAATATAGGGGAAGGAAACATAAAAAGATATGAGATCAGATTATTAGTATGTGTAAAAAATGTAGATACATTAGCATATTCAAAAGAGTATTAGTATAATAATATTATTATGAAAATAGAAGATCATATAATTCATATCAATGGTCATTAATATGAATTGTGGTATAAATCAATGATGTTCATTAGATAATAAACATTGTAAAATGTGGAATATAAACCATATAAGAATAAAAAAGGAATTAAAATAGAATTGTGATTGGAACATAAAAATATAAAATGAGATCCATAATTGTCAAGGAATTGATGTAGAGTCAATCTTAATTGAATATATCCTTTACAAAACCAGTTTCATAACCTGCATTATCCCTGTATTACTGAAATGAGTTCACTCATTATTCTATACCTACAATACATAGCAAATTTCATTTCTCATTCTATCCATGTCTATCTCGTGAGATATAATTTATTACCCCATAAATTCGGGAGTTATATAGGTCTCACACATCTAATAATGAAATCATATATACATTTTCCACAAAATAATAAAAAACATCTAATGGCCAATGAAATGAAATGGCAGACATAAACATAAAATCATATCTGAACCAATCAAAGAGAAATATGTTTCATAGTCATTTAATTAAATCATTACCAATCAAAAAAGGAGGGATTTATAATCATTTAACCAATGAAGGAGAAAAAAATTTCATATACATCATTCAATAAATTTTAAACCACTCATTTAATTAACATGATTAAAAATATTTATATCATTTACAATAATGGAATGAGAAATATCAATATATGTCATCATACGTAGAAATCTATTTTGAAATATCATTCAAAACATTTCTGGAGGAAAATATAAAACAATATTTTGAAAAATATTTTTAATACAGAAAACAATTTAAAAGTTTTTTCGAAAAAAATACCTTCAAAAAATATAATGATGATTTGAAATCAATCAGAAAATATTTTTCCTTTATAACATAAAAAATAATATTTAAAAAAAATTAAAAATAATTTTCTTTGAAAACGTATAAAATAGTCATTAAAATATTTTAAAATCCTAATTCATTTAAAAAAGTTTTTTAATTTAGAAATAATAAATGAAAAAATTTGAAATCAGTTTCATGGAAAATAATTTTTAATTTAAATAATCAAATCTGTAAATCATTTTGAAAACCATTTTCTTTAAAAAATTATAAATGTGTCATAAATTTTTTTGGAAAACTATTTTCCATGAAAAATTATAATAGACAATTATAAATGTTTTCAAAATGATTTCATTCAAAATATATTTAAAAACACATTCTTAAAAATTAACATTTTAATAATTCATAGGAATATTTATAGAAATGATGATGGGTAAATTTTTATATTTCATACAATGTAAAAAAGAACATTCGTTTTGAATGGTAAAAATGGTATAAAAATGACCTACTGTGAAAGAGAAAAGAAGATTACTTTGAAAAGAATAATAAAATAATAAAAGGGTAATTTTTATTAAATATAATAGTGGAACAATATAATATTCTAGGATACTTTTTTTAGAAAACATTGTTTCAATGAAACATAGATTTTCGACCAAAGAGAGGGTAAAGTCGGGGTTTCTTAACTACTGATTTTTTAATATATTATGTACTAAAGAGTTTAATAATAGTACCAATACATTATTATATCATGAAAATACCTAATAGAATAATATTAAATAATATTACTGACATTTTAATAATAATATTTAATTATATCACCATAATCATTTACAATCTCAAAAATCGATGAAATATTTTCAATGAACTCATACCACATGGGTACTTGGGATAATATTCCCCATATAAGAAGGGGAAATTAAAATAAAAATAAAACACCATGAACATAAATATATTAAAGATATAAATTGTTAAATTTATGTATACAATCAAAAAAAAAATTTTAGGTTCATAAGAAACACGAGTCAAAAAGAAAGAAAAATGTAACAAATATATTTTACTGATTTGGTATCATATGAAACATAATTTCTATAAAATAATGTTCATAAAATTAATATATAAATAAACATAAATTTATGTATAATAATTATTTAATGAATCCATGTTCATTATACTCACCATAAAAATGGTATGGGTAGTGAATAATGTATGTATCTCAAGGGAGTAAAAAGTTAGATGAAATTCCCATACCTCTTTTCTTGACTCTCATTATAATCATTCAAACCCACTATATAATAAATATATGTTTATTAAAAATAATTAAAATAATAATAATATTATATATATTAACTTATTTTTTTATTATGATCTTATATTACCATATTTTTACAATCCTATGTTAGGGTTTCACTGAAGACAATATTGGATTTGTTCTTTTCATGTGCATTAATTTCCTATATCATTGGTCCTAATACTTATCTCACCAGTTACATAATTTCCATCATGATTTAATAAAAATTATATTCATTATATGTGTGTCATAATAATATATATAATATATATTTATGAAATGCAATACACCGTTATCGGAGACGGTAAGCCTTACGTATGCATGAATGTTTTATCCGTTTTTATGATCATATTGAAAAATAGATAAATTACATATGTGAGTATATATGTATATATATATATATTTAATTTTTATAGTATCATTATTATATCATATATATCATATAATTTCGGTAATCCCATACTAAATACATTCCATTTAGCGTGTTAATGAATTACATCCCTTTTTGGGGGTGGTAGTGCACACTTCTTCAACTGAAATTATAAAATTTACACTAAATTGAATGTATAATGATATATGTTTTAAAATTATTAAATAAGAATAAAAAGATAAAATATATATTATATAAAATATATAAATATAGTTTTTATCATAACATCCAACCTGATAGTCATTAAAGAAAAATAAACAATCATCATTTTTTGAGGTACTAGTTCTCCGTACAGAAAAACATTATGTACGTCACACAATAGATGGAAGTACATATATGTTTATGTAAAAAACATTGAATTAAAAATCATATTATATTTATGATAATTTTTTTGTAATAAAATCATGTTATAATGATAGTTAATGGTTTGTATAACGAAAATAAAAGAAATAGATTAAGAGAAGTCATTACTTCTTAATTGGGTAACTCTTTTTGGTTTGTGCCGACTATATTCCTTCAAATTCATTCATCCCATATGGATGATTATATGAGATAGGTAGAGATGATTATGAGTAATTTATAAATTTCTTTTTCATGGTAATGTTACTATAGTCGTTCGAGGAATTGGTAGTTGAGGAGGACTATTTATAGTGGAGGATTGACACTCTTATAATATATTGGAAAAGGGAAACCACACCAACGTTTATTTATTGATATTGGATTCAATTGTGTTCCAAATTCTCCCCAATACAGAATTGGGTATAAATTTTTATAGCCAACGTTTTTTATAAAAGTATCCAGGTTTTTGTTGGTAATAAATATTAGGTTTTGTTCTTCATTTATCAATATTTTCTCTAATTCATTGTAATTATTTTCAATAACATTATCAAATATTTTGGGTGAAAAACGCAATTTAGCTAACATGAAAATATATATAATTCCCATTAAAATTAAGAAATCAATGTTGAGAAATTATAATCCACTAATTTTTATAAATTAATATAAAAATCATCATTTTGACGGGATGACACGACATGTTTTTAATGAACAAATGTAAAAAATATTGCTATTTTTATACATATTTTCAAATTGAAATTGAATCCAATAATATAAATTAGATTAATTGACAAATAAATTATATAATTAAACATTTAATCCAAATTATAATACATTTTATAGTTATAAATATATATTAATTAAACTAGTTTTTCCTTAAAATTTTGTATCTTTCACTATTCATTGAAAAATGATGATTCTCAGAAAAATCCCAAATATTATCCCTCAGATAATTTTAAAATTATAAATTAAAAAATGAAGTCTAAATTATCAAATTCAATTTCTAAATGTGTCCAAAATTAATTCGTTTTTGTTCTCATTAGTACATGACAAGAATTTCATTTAAAAAATAATATCTATAAACATATTAAAATGTTACAAAAAACTATATAATTAAATATTAATAATTGTTGTTTATATAAAAAATTTATATCCAATATTTTAATAATATTTATTTCTATTAATATTAGTATTTTTAGAGGAGATGTTATAATAATATTTATTAAATAATAATATAATCAAAATTATGTTTTGTAGGAACTAATTCTCACTTTTAATGTACAACATGTTGTTGTTGCAGGTATGATACACATAGTCAGTGCTACATGTACCATAATCCAATTTTTTATTTGATGTAATGTACAACAATTTGGTGTTGTGTGAATATAATTATTTACGTATATAAATAAAATAAATCAATTTAAATTTTAATTTATTCAAGAAATGATGGTTGGTAAAAACTCAAGGTGATACATTTATTTTTCTCATATTATATTTATCGTACTTATGTTATATTATGTTCCACAAAATGCTTCAAAAATATTATCATTTGAGCTCACCACATCGTTTGTTTTCAATTTCCATTGTTATGATGATTATTGTAGAATAATTTTATGCAGTAAAATGAGTTTTTAGTATGATTTTTAAGAATCATTCACAAGTGTAAAAAAGTATTTTTCTGTATATTGAGATACCAATGAAACTAAATATTTCAGTTCTCATGGTTAATGTAATATTTTTTATTTTTAGTGATTTAATGTTTTTATTTTATGAATTACTATATGTTTTTTCATTTTTATGCTGTAAAATAATTATTAAAAATAGTGTATTCATGGATGTAGATAATGGAGTCCAGGTTCTGGGACCCTAGATTTTTAAAAGAGAATAGTTTAAATATATTTGGGAATTAGTTTTGTTATTTTTCAGATTATTATTCAATAAACTGAGTGTGAAAATTATGAATAAATCTAAGAGTCGAATTACATGTTCAACTTTTTATAATGTCTTGAGTATACATTGTATTTAGATTATATATAATTTTTTTATGATAGAATGTGAATAAAGCTATAGAACAAATGTACCTTTGGTTAATCACTATAGACTTGCCTATTGATAATTTAATCTATCAAAACATGTTGCATGATACTATGTGAAATTAGTGTACACTGAGATATTGTAACACCCCATGTAAATAAAGAATATGAAATTTTTATTTTTATCCATATTTGTGAATTAAATATTAATATGAATTTAAAGGGGACGCTACGCCTAATGGCGTACCCAACACGCAACAACGAGTTTCTTGGGAATCTTACGCTGCACTCTAATAATAAAATAATATTATTATAAATGGTAGTTAACATGTAGCCATTGTATTGGTGAGAATGGATATAAATAACTAAAATATGATTATATATGTTTTTTAAATGTTTTTACATTTATCCAATAAAAGATAAAGGCTTAATATATAGAAATTATTCAATTTTAGGCATATATGCCCTAGTTTTCACTAAAGGTTCACTTATCACCTTTTGATGGAGAACTGTCATTAAATATAGTTTTGATCACTCCTATACATTCTTATGGACCAAATAAAACTCTTCTTTAGAATCAGGACATAAAATTTTACTTTGTGTAATTTTTTGGTATTTTTCCGATAAAGTTCATTTTTTAATGAATAGTGTAAAATGATGTGTTTTAATTCAAAACCTCTTTTTAATATAATATATTTATATGATTAGATAATCTTTTTAATTGGTTGTAAAGTGAAATTAGAAAATATTTTTACCATTAAATCCAATAGTGGTCTTTGAAATTAATTTCACTTTTAAATCGGACTTAAACTAGTATCAATCTTTTGATACTTATTGTTTCTTAAAAACACGCTATTTGTTTTGACAGCGGGAGTTAATTATTAAATTAATTAATTCTACTTATATTATTTGAATTATGTAATATAAACATCATTTTTGAATTAGGAATTTGAAATATAGCTTAGGGTGAATTTTTGGTAATTTTATGAAAAACTCCAATTTTTGATGAACAGTGAAACCACTAAGTGGTAATCAAGCAAACTGATTTTTCAGTTAAATGAAAGTTTACCAATAATGTGTAATGAATTTTGAAAATCCGACATACATGGTAGTCATTATTATGTAAAATGTGGTTCAATGGGATGAAAATAATTTTTTGTGAATAGTGACTTTTTTTCATTAATCGCGATAAGAGGTAATTAGTGTAATTTAAGGTAAAAATGATATTATAAAAATATGAAAACACCATGACACTTGTCCTACTCCTATTGGATGATTAATGGCCGACCATGAAAACCCATGGGTCAACTTGGGGACCCCATGGAGCCACTTTGGTTGGAAAATGACCTTAATATATATTTATTTAATGTTAAAATTAAATTGACACAAACATGAGTTGTTTTACTAAAAAAGTTCTTAAGTGGGGTTAAACAAGTCCAAATTTTGACTATAAATATTCATTAGAAATCTAAAAAGATTTAATACATCATAGTAGTTTTTTTAAAATCTTTATATATTAAATAAATTAATTTAATTACAACATCATGATGATGCAACGATGACCTCATTAATGAACAGTTTAAATAAAATGAAACGATAATATAAAATCTAAGACCTACACTTGTCCAAAAACTATTGGATTTGAATATTTAGAAGAATTATCATCTTATCTTTGAAATATATCAATGTGGGACCTTAGAAATTAGATAAACTTTTGAAAATAAAATAAAAGTTTCATGATTTCCAAAAGTGCCCCTCCTCTCCTCTTATAAAAGGCCCCCACCTCTAACTCATTTCACACACTACTAAAGCCTTTGGATCGGCCATACCCTGCCCATGTACTCTCTCCAAATCCCTATCCTCATCCTAGAGGATTCCCTTTCGGCAGAATCCTTTCAAAGGAAGCCTTTAGTCTCAAATCAAAAGGAGTTACACTTTTAAAGGTAATTCATTCTCTCATGTTCATTTGTTTTATTTTGCTTCTCCGACTCCCTAAACTCTTTTTATTTACTTCTTTTGTAACAACACCAATATCTTAAATATACTAGGATGTTTTTATATGATTAATTCGAGCTACACTCTCACCCAAATACATCAAATGGTTAAAGAACATACGGTTTCCGTGGATGGCGAAATTCTACCTCCCGAAACGATGATTGTTCAACACTCATATAACACCTTAAAAGGTGGCCATTTAGATGACACTAAATGTGTATATGATATATAATACGTTTATGTTTTACTTATACTTATGTATTTTCATTTTTTTAATACCTTTATGGTTTATATTGTGGGTAAACACGATAATTTCATTTTAGGAAGTGCGGACTACCGCCCCCTCAAAGTTATTTGATTCGTTAATGCCATACGTGGGATGTATAAAGGATGGATTTAAAGTTAATATATATTATGTTATACTGGAATTATAATATACCTCTATATAATTATTGTTTCTTTCCATTAAATTATGAGATAGAAATGAAAGTAGCGTTCATGCGTACGTACGACTTACCGTCTCCATGAACGTTGCATTTCATTTCTTACCTCTAAATGATTATGTAATATTATAAATACATGTATATTCTGGATATATATGATATATATGATATCCAAATAATGAATATCATTCTGGATATAATGAACCTTTGACCACATAAACAACATGTAATTGTAAGTAGTCCATATTCGACTAAAGAACCAAATATTGAAAAAACAATCATTATTAACTTAAAAGATTACATAATGTTTATAACATTGAAATAAGTGATATAAAAGGAATAATGAACTTTAATAAGGTTCATAAGAAAGTATAAATTAACTCAAGTTTATTATTGAGGATGTTAAAGAACGATCGATTCAAGTCGGATACGAGGTAAGGGATCCTACACCTCTCTTTCTTTTTAAGTACACTCTTTTATGTCATTCCTTTTAAGCTTATATTTCTTATGATTGGGATGCTATTTTATATTAATCCCACTATATGTATTATTTTCATATGATGAGAGAACCCATTTCCTCTCATCAATCCATTTTGGATGTTTTAAGTGGCGTCGTTAGGCTGCCGAGTTTTCGTAAGGGATTTTTCATCTCACTTTTATTCCTGTGAGATTTATGCTACATTTGCCACAATTTCATTTGAGTGGTTTATGTACTTCCCATTATTACACTCCTATTGTAATATAATTCCATTTATGGGTGTTTACATATTCATTTTATGACACTTCTTCAATGGGGTGTACTTTTCGAAAGTTACCCAAGTCGGTAATGGAACCTTTCACCCTCCTCATTTTAAAAGACTTCGTTTTTTATGTCTTTTAATTCACATACTATTATGTTGGGATATGTTATTATATATCCTGATTGATGTAAATTATATGTCCAAGTGATTAGATTCCTTTTTTATCTCTCATCAACTCATTTTCTGAATTTTTGAAGTGACGCCGTTAGGCTGTCGAATTTTACCAAGGGAACGTTTTAACCCAATTTCTATTTCTTTGGGTTCAACATGTAGTTATTGAATATGTCATCATTTGAATATGTGTGAATGACCTTTTATTGTTTTACACTTAATATACAATTATATTGGGTGTATTTATATTTGTCACACAAAATTTTGATATGGATTTATCCTTAATTTAATGATACCTTCCTTATAAGGGATTTCATCACATTTTACATCCCTATTGAGACTTCATTGTTGTTATGCACGAATTCACTCTTATATGGTGTATATACTAATCTTTGGAATATTATATCATGAATAAATTTATTCTCATGATATTATAAAGTTCTTATTAAATGTTATTCCTCAATTATTGTATTCAAGTGTCTCTAATTTTGGTAAAAGCCCTTTGACCAAAATATCGCTTTAAATGTTTTAATGAATTGTTCTTATTAATATCCATGTTTTAAAAATGTTTTTAAGGATTTATTTATATGGATATTAATGGTTTAAAATGTTAAAAGCTTCAAGGAGGTACGGGACACTTTGATTCAAAATTCTCCTTATTAAATGTTTTAAATGGTTTTGGAAATGGTTTCTTTTTGTATGGATTCATTATTTCAAAATACTAAAATGTAATATTGTGATTGAAATGTGGAAATGTTTTGTTTCCTTCATGCATGTTTTATGTGATACGTTTATGTTATGGTTCTTGGGAATTGTTATGAAAAAGGGTGGTTCCGTGATAAACTATGGGCGGGTGAGCCCGATATAGATCTCCAATGCATTGGGTAACGCGAAGGAGTGAAATGTTAAGGTTTATTTGAAGAGATTTAGGGAATATACTGTGATGGGTATTCCAAACGTAACCAAGAGGGTTACTCCCTACGTAAGAATGTTATGAATGCCTCAAGTTACCTTTATGTCTTATGATTTCTATGATTTATTCATGGTTTGATGAGGTATGTAAAAGTGCCTTTGTTTTATGGGTAAAGTATGATTTCATTCTTATGTATATATGAACTCATGTTTCCTTTCCATATTTTTTATAACCCTTACTGAGCTTTTTATGCTCATCCCATGTTTTTGAAATGTTTTTCACTAGTCAAGGGAAAGGTACATGATGTGATGATAGTGTCAAGGATGTGTCAAGAAAGAATCCATGTTTTATTTTAAATATGTTTCTGTTTATGGGAAGAATGAATAATGTCTTTTATGTAGCCACTTTGTTTAAATGTGGAATGTAATGAATGTTTCAGGATCTAATTCTCTAAAACTCTAAACCTGAAAAGATCCTCAACGTGTAATCTTGTGATAACTCAAGATTATGTAAGGTTTAAGTCTGGGGCCTTATAGTTGGTATCAAAGGTTGGTTTAGATAACATTAGAGGTTAGGGTATTCTCTAAGCACAAGTGACATTACCATAATGGTTAGGATTTCAGAAAGAGTACTAGTTTTAGATAAAGTGAATGAGTAAGTGTATCTTAGTGTTTACCTTCCTCATTAGTACATGATGGTTTTGTTGATATACTCACACAGACATTTCTGTTTTAAGTGAATGGATGGATCTAGCAGGCACAAAAGAGACAACAGGTTTGAAGGAAACTGTGGTGGTTCTCTGATTAAGATACTAGATAAAATGGAGGATTCAATGAGGAAACTTGTGGTTGTCCTAAACCAAATATCAAGGAGTCATGATCAACCACTTGAACCTTGGTATGTTCTGTAATGCATCATGTGCGAGATGACCAATCGATGTGGAAGTTCAGGTAATAATTATAAAGGTAACCATTAGAGTTTATATGATCCTTACTTTTGAGGTAATTATGGGTTATTAATGATATGCTGGAAAATTAAAGGCATGAGATAAACTTGAGGTTAAAATATGTAATGATAATTTTTATGATTTTATCCCTTTTGGGGAATGATTTTAGAATTATATAGTTTTGGAAAATGGACAACGCGCAGACCGTGTGACTACCCGTCGCGTCGGACAAAGCTGCGCGAATCGAACCCACAACCCAAGTGCGACTGGTATTTATCGCCTACCACTGGACTACGTGATGTCCCTGGTTAGTTTGACTGATTCTTTCTAGTTATATGATTTTATGAATTAAGAGTAAGTTGATTTTGGGTTATTTATGAAAATGATTAACCTATCATGGAGGATATGTGATTAGGTTAATTACTTTTCAATACGAGACTTTAGGAGCAACAGATGTTTTTTGGAGATAAATGTTACGATTTAACTTGGAAGACTATGTGACTAAATCCATCAAAAATTTGGGTTTCAATATTACATTGGTTTACATTGAAGAATTTTATGGACAAATTGTTTATCGGATGATCCTTGTTGAACTTTGGGTTTTGTTTGACAAATTTTGGAGATTAAGAATAGATTTTCTTTTTATAAAGGGTTATCCTTTTCTGGATTATCTGACCTTGTACTAACCTTTTTGGTTTTGGTTATGGTTAAGGTCTAATGATATTGTAAGTATATAGTTCTCTTTTGTGGATTAGGTGATTCTCTAGAAGTTGATTATAGTACTCTTAATGCGAACAAGTCTCCCTAAATACTCGCCTTTTGGAAAAAATATGAGTTTGACTAAGGAATGTAGTAAAAGTTGGAAGTCAACATGATAAGTGATTATGTTTCCTTATGAATAAATTCATCCACAAAAATTAACTTAAAAAAACTTTTGTCTATTAACATTTCCTACTGGGGAATCGAATACCGTTTAACCCATCACAATTTTGTGATTTTCTTATTGTTAACTTTCTCCTAAACATGTTTTCTATCACTATCCATCAGAACATGACCCTATGTTTTCTCCTCCATGTCCATGTTTTCCTACATGGAATCCTAGTATGGGTTAACTTGGGTGACCTCTGTACTTATCTTTCTTTATTTTAAAGTGATTGTTTTACTGACTCTTGTTCCGATGTGGGACTTTCAAGGATGTTTCCAAGCTCAAATTTAAAATTGCGAGGACGCAATTTCCAAAAGGGGGGAAGGATGTAACACCCCAGGTAAATAAAGAATATGACATTTTTATATTTATCCATATTTGTGAATGAAATATTAATATTACTTTAAAGGGGACGCTATGACCAATGGCGTACCCAACACGCCACAACGACTTTCTTGGGAATCTTACGTTGCACTCTAATAATAAAATAATATTATTTTAAATGGTAGTTAAAATGTAGCCGTTGTATTGGCGGGAATGGATAAAAATAACTAATATATGATTATATATGTTTTTTAAATGTTTTTACATTTATCCAATAAAAGATAAAGTCTTAAAATACGGAAAGAATTCAATTTTAGGCGTATATGCCCTAGTTTTCACTAAAGGTTCACTTATCTCCTTTTGATGGAGAACTATCATTAAATATAGTTTTGATCACTCTTATATATTCTTTTGGACAAAATAAAACTCTTCTTTAGAATTGGGACATCAAATTTTACTTTGTGTAATTTTTTGGTATTTTTCCGATAAAGTTCATTTTTTATGGAATAGTGTAAAATGTTGTGTTTTAATTCAAAACCTCTTTTTAATATAATTTATTTATATGATTAGATAATCTTTTGAATTGGTTTTAAAGTGAAATTAGAAAATATTTTTACCATTAAATCCAATAGTGGTTGTTAGAATTAATTTCACTTTTAAATCAGACATAAACTAGTATCAATCTTTTGATACTTATTGTTTCTTAAAAACACGCTATTTGTTTTGACAACGGGAGTTAATTATTAATTTAATTAATTCTACTTATATTCTTTGAATTAGGTAATATAAACATCATTTTTGAATTCGAATATCAAATATATCTTAGGGTGAATTTTTGGTAATTTTCTGAAAAACTCAATTTTTTTATGAATAGTGAAACCACTAAGTGGTAATCAAGAAAACTGATTTTTCAGTTATATGAAAGTTTACCACTATTGTGCGTTGAATTTTGAAAATCCGACATACATGGTTGTCATTATAATGTAAAATGTGGTTCAATGGGATGAAAATAATTTTTTGGTGAATAGTAACTTTTTTTCATTAATCACGATTATAGGTAATTAGTGTAATTTAAGGTAAAAATGATATTATAAAAATATGAAAACACCATGACACTTGTACTACTCCTATTGTATGAGTCATGGCCGACCAAGAAAACCCATGTGTCAACTTGGGGACCCCATGGAGCCACTTCGGTTGGAAAATGACATTAATATATATTTATTTAATGTTAAAATTAAATTGACACAAACATGAGTTTTTTTACTAAAATAGTTTTTAAGTGGGGTTACACAAGTCCAGATTTTGACTATAAATATTAATTAGAAAGATAAAAATATTTCCTACATCATAGTATTTTTTTTTATAATTTTTAAATATTAAATAAATTAATTTAATTACGACATCATGATGATGCAACGATGACCTCATTAATGAACAGTTTAAATAAAATGAAACGATAATATAATGTCTAAGACCAATACTTGTCCAAAAACTATTGGATGGGAATATTTCGAAGCCTTATCATCTTATCTTCGAAATATATCAATGTGGGGCCTTATAAATTCGATACACTTTTGAAAATAAAATAATAGTTTCATGATTTCCAAAAGTGCCCCTCCTCTCCTCTTATAAAAGGCCCCCACCTCTAACTCATTTCACAAACTCATAAAGCCTTTGGCTCGGCCATACCCTGCCCATTTACTCTCTCCACATCCCTCTCCTAATCCTTGAGGATTCCCTTTGGGCAGAATCCTTTCAAAGGAAGCCTTTAGGCTCAAATCAAAAGGAGTTACACTTTTAAAGGTAATTCATTCTCTCATGTTCGTTTGTTTTATTTTGCTTCTCCAACCCCCTAAACTCTTTTTATTTAATTATTTTGTAACAACACCAGTATCTTAAATATACTAGGATGCTGTTATAAGATTTATTCTAGCTACACTCTCACACAACTACATCAAATGGTTAAAGAACATACGGTTTTTGTGGATGGAGAAATTCTGCCTCCCAAAACGATGATTGTTCAACACTCATATAACACCTTCAAAGGTGGCCATTTAGATGACACTATATTTATATATGATATATAATACGTTTATGTTTTACTTAAGCTTATGTATTTTCATTTTTTTCATAACTTTATGGTTTCCATTGTGGGTAAACACGATAATTGCATTTTAGGAAGTGCGGACTACCGCCCCCTCAAAGTGATTTGATTCGTTAATTCCATACGTGGGACGTATAAAGGATGGATATGAAGTTATTATATATGATGTTATTCTGGAATTATAATATACCTCTATATAATTATTGTTTATTTCCATTAAAGTATGAGATAGAAATGAAAGTAGCGGTCATCCGTATATACGGCTTACCGTCTCAATGAACGGTGCATTTCATTTCTTACCTCTAAATGATTATATAATATTATAAATACATGTATATTCTGGATATAAATGATATATATATTATATACAAATCATGATTATCATTCTGGATATAATGAACCTTTTACCACACAAACAACATGTAATTGTAAGAAGTCCATTTTCGACTAAAGAACCAAATATTGAAAAAACAATCATTATTAAATTAAATGATTACATAATGTTTATAACATTGAAATAAGTGATATAAAAGGAATAATGAACTTTAATAAGGTTCATAAGAAAGTATAAATTAACTCAAGTTTATTATTCAGGACGTTAAAGAACGATCGAGTCAAGTCGGATACGAGGTAAGGGATCCTACACCTCCCTTTCTTTTTAAGTACACTCTTCTATGTCATTCCTTTTAAGCTGATCTTTCTTATGATTGGGATGTTATTTTATATTACTCACACTTTACTTATTATGTTCATATGATGAGAGACCATATTTCCTCTCATTAATCCATTTTGGATGTTTTAAGTGGCGCCGTTAGGCTGCCGAGTTTTCGTAAGGGAATTTTCATCTCACTTTTATTCCTGTGAGATTTATGCTACATTTTCCACAATTTCATTTGAGTGGTTCATGTACTGCCCATTATTAAAATTATTTTTATAATATAATTCCATTTATTTGTATTTACATATTCATTTTATGACAGTTCTTCAATGGGGTGTACTTTTCGAAAGTTACCCAAGTCGGTAATGGAACCTTTCACCCTCCTCATTTTAAAAGACTTCGTTTGTTATGTCTTTTAATTCAAATACTATTATGTTGGGATATGTTCTTATATATCCTGATTGATGTAAATTTTAGGTCCAAGTGATGATATTCACTTTTTATCTCTCATCAACTCATTTTCTGAATTTTTGAAGTGACGCCGTTAGGTTGTCGAATTTTACCTAGGGAACGTTTTAACCCAATTTCGATTTCTTTGGGTTCAACATGTAGTTATTGAATATGTCATCCTTTGAATATGTGTGAATGAACTTTTATTGTTTTACACTTAATATTCAATTATATTGGGTGTATTTATATTTGTCACACATAATTTTGATATTGATTTATCCTAAATTTAAGGATACCTTCCTTATAAGGTATTTAATCACATTTTACATCCCTATTGAGACTTCATTGTTTTTATGCACCAATTCACTCTTATATGGTGTATATACTATCATTTGGAATATTATATCATGAATCAATTTATTCTCATGATATTATAATGTTCTGATTAAATGTTATTCCTCAATTATTGTATTCAAGTGTCTCTAATTTAGGTAAAAGCCCTTTGACCAAAATATCGCTTTAAATGTTTTAATCACTTGTTCTTATTAATATCCATGTTTTAAAAATGATTTTAAGGATTTATTTATATTGATATTAATGGTTTAAAATCTTAAAAGTTTCAAGGTGGTATGGGACACTTTGATTCAAAATTCTCCTTATTAAATGTTTTAAATGGTTTTGGAAATGGTTTATTTTTGTATGGATTCATTATTTCAAAATACTAAAATGTAATATTGTTATTGAAATGTGGAAATGTATTGTTTCCTTTATGCATGTTTTATGTGATAAGTTTATGTTATGGTTCTTGGGCATTGTTATGAAAATGGGTGGTTCCGTGATAAACTAAGGGCGGGTGAGCCCGATACAGCTATCCAATGCATTGGGTAATGCGAAGGAGTGAAACGTTAAGGTTTCTCCAAAGAGATTTAGGGAATATACTGTGATGGGTATTAAAAACATATCCAAGAGGGTTACTACCTATGTAAGAATGTTATGAATGACTCAAGTTACCTTTATGTCTTATGATTTCTATGATTTTTTCATGGTTTGACGAGGTATGTTAAAGTGCCTTTGTTTTATGGGTAAAGTATGATTTCATTCTTATGTATATATTAACTCATGTTTCCTTTCCATATTTTTTATAACCCTTACTGAGCTTTTTATGCCCATCACATGTTTTTGAAATGTTTTCCATAGGTCAAGGGAAAGTTACATGATTTGATGATAGTGTCAAGGATGTGTCAAGAAAGAATCCATGTTTTATTTTCAATATGTTTCCGTTCATGGGAAAAATGAATACTGCCTTTTATGTAACCACTTTGTTTAAATGTGGAATGTAATGCATGTTTCATGATCTAATTCTCTAAAACTCTAAACCTAAAAAGATCCTCACCATGTAATCTTGTGATAACTCAAGATTATGTAAGGTTTATGGCTGGGGCCTTATAGATATACACAACCATGATAAATTATTTGAATATTCATATTCACATTAAAAACCATTGAAAAATATTGATTTTATTTTTTATATATTTACACATGGTTAAGATGTATGAGATAAATGAACAATGTTTTGCCTTAATTAACATAAATTGATATTTTTTTAGCCTAGAATGGTATTAGATTTTCATATAGTTATACAGGTATATTTAATAGAATAATAAGGGAACATTACTATATCATAACATAATATATGTTGAGGATAATTATTAAAATGAAATATTTTATAAATTTTATATAATGTTTAATTTTCATTACTTCTCTTAACACCATTTGTATATAGTTATGGAAAGAAGTATATTGAACAACTAAATTATGGGTGGGTGGGAAAAAATTTTCCTGGAATATTTGAAAACCCATTAGAATATATTTGTTATGGTGAAATAATGTATCAATTATATAGTGGATACCAGTTAAAATAGTTAAAAACATTAATGTAGTTAATGTTCCAAACACACTAAGGGAGGGAATGAAAAAAATTAGATAAATTGTTGATGAAAATTATAAATGTAAAAAAAATCATTTCAATAAATGTAATTTTTTTGGAAAATAATTGGAGAAATTTCCATAAATGGATGTGTAAATACTAAGGTCTTGAGACAAAGGACACCAAACTCACAATTTAAACAGAATGTTATAGTCAGAAAAAACCATTAGTTCAATTTTATTTATGGTGGAAACTATAAAATAATTTCTATTATATATGTGATATTGATGAAAATAGTTTCCATTAACTACCTAGACTGTGAGTAATCATAAAATCTTATGTGTGATGTGTAAATAAATTAATAGTAAATACTCACTCTATATTTTTTGATGTATTCTATTATATATATTTCCATAAACTACTATAAATTGGGTGAGAAATAAAAACATCGAATTGTATGCCAATATTCTAACTATATTGTATGGTTTGTGGTAATATTTTAATTATATATTCAAACAATCTACCATGTGTAATTTGATTTGGTTAAATAAATAAGAGTTAGTTCTTAGTGTTAAATTCTCATATCAATTTCACTTCATATCCAAATCGAAAACGTAGTTTTTTTCAATTGTATAGTTAATGATAAAATTTTTATATAAATTAATTTCATTTTATGGGTCATAAAACCACCGTGACATAATATATTTTTAGGGGATAATTTTAAAAGGTTTTATAATAATATTTCTCCATTTAAAATAGTTATTTAATTTTTTTAATTTTCTCCAATTGAATAATTAAAAAAATTAAACTGAAATATTAATTTAAGCAACTAATCATGATTTTAAGATAAATCATTACAGGTGATATTTATAATTATGATATATTTATACGATAAAATGATATATATATATATATATCATTTTTTGAAGATATTCAGCTAATGTAACTAATGTAACTAATAAGATGAGTTTATATTTTGGAATGTATTATTTTTACAAAAAATATACTCGATATGGATATATATATAATTAGAAAATAATAATATTATTATTAAATGATTATGATATCTATATACATGAATAATATTTTATTAATAATTTAATTAGATAATTATATGAAAAAAATTAATGAAATCAAATATTTTAAAAAGATTAATTTAATAAAAATTATCATTTTTATAATTAATAATGTTAATCACAGAATAAAATCATAAATTTTATATATTTAATTTAAAAAATTAATCATTTTTGTTAAATATTATAATAATATATTATAAAATGAATTATTTTTTCTATAAATATTGATTTACAGGTTAATACTGAAAAATATAAATTTAAAAAAATTACAAGTTTTTATGATTTTATTTGTTTGTACGTATGACATATAAAATTTAGAAAAATTTTCATTGATTGCATTTATTATTTAATTGTGTAATTTTACATTAAAAGTATTATATTTGATTTAACAACCTATATTTTTTTTAGTAAAACAACATCAATTTTTTAACGTTTTTGTCAATTATTATTTAATAATTATATTTTACCACTTTTGAAAATTGTATCAAATATAATAAATTTAAATTTATTAATTATATGTACATTAAATTTCTGAATGAACATATTATTTATAGGTTTAAGGGATAATATATTTAACTTAAAATTAATTTCCATGGTTAAAATGTAATTGATATAAGGGGTTGTCCTATTGGGTGAATAAAGTAAAATGCTAAAACGTGTTTCTAATTTATTGGTTTTGGTTTTTTCGATCAAACATTATCTCCACTATATTAAGGATTATTTATTATTTCTTTTGACTTATTTAATTTGATCTATTTTTTTATATACTTATATATTCCAAAAAAATACAATCCTTCCAACTTATAAAATTAGATTATCATCAACCTTTATAGAATAACAAAATATTAAATCTCCCAAATAAAAAAACATATTGCATCCAACTAGAATTAAATTAATCCTCTATTTGCTTTAATTCATATGATATTTCCAGTATCTATACATTTCTAACATGAATGTTAAGATAATTTTTTTAATATCAATGTATGTACTTCTCAGTGTTTAGTTTTTTCTATTAACATTAATATATAACAAACTTATCAAAAAAATTATTAAAATATAACATATAAACAAAAATATAAAATATAATATTGCTCTATAGGTAAGATAAAATTTTTCTACACATTAGAAACATCATTAATGAAAAATGAAAACATCTCTTGTTCGTATGTTTGGAATACAACCACAATGGAAAATTTTGTATTGTTATCATTTACCACCGTACATATTTGAACAAAATGTGGAACATAATAATAGTTATAAAACCTAGATCACTTATAATATAATAATATAGAAAAATTATGTTATAAATTTCAAATATTCTATGGAATATGAAATAATCATCAATATATATGTGTGGGCTACATGCCCCATGGAATGATTTATTCCATTTTTCTTCTTATTTATTTTTTTTGGATATTTCGATGAATGGATTTAATGTATAAATTATATATTCATGAAATTTTTTTATATTTTATATAATATTTAAAAACCTCTTAGAGATATGAAAATTAAAAAACCATTGTAAATTGAAACTTCCTTAATGATCTTACTTAAGGGAATAAAAATATATCCAAATTATTTAATTTTCACATATTCATTATATATTCCTATAATTCAAGTAATATATGATATGTAAAATTATTAAATCCTAAATATCAGTTTTCCTATAGATATATTTATATTTATACTAAATTATGTCATAACTAGTACTCTGCTTGTGCAAATGCATGAGACTATTCAATTTTCTTTCAAAGTATCTAGTTTTGTGTCATTAAAAAAATTGTATTATTGTTGTACATAATATAATGTTTAGAATAAAATGATGATAACAAAGTTATTAGGATACCCATGATTGAACGAAATGAAGTAAAGACTAATTGTTATGGAGATATAACATGATGGAATAGAAGAGGTATAGATAAAGACATAGATGAAACTGAAGGTGGAGGTGAGTGCAGAGCTGGAGGTGAGATAAAAGATTATTATAAATGATGGATGGAAACCTAGAGAGAGATTCAAGGTTTCTGAATTTTGACTGAAGTGGGTGGATGTGATTGCTTAGATTATGGGGTGATGATTAGTAGGAAACATGATTGCATTGAGTGTGGTTCCTTAGAAAGGAAATGTAGTTGAAAGATTATATTTTTAACCTATCATCGTCATAAATAAATATAACTTTATGATACAAAATATTACCACACACACTTGATTTAATTTCATAGGATATTTAAAAACTATATATATATATTTATGTTATTATGTCTCGATTAATATCTAAATATTCCAATTATAGGATTATTATTTGTTAATTGAATAATGGTATCATCCATGAAAAAAATATATAATGTAAAAAAACTAATATTAAAAACTAATGAGTTCTTCTCCATGAATATTTATGAGTCTTTGGTGTATATTTATCCAATTATTGTGGAAATAATAGACTATTTTGATAAATTATATCTAACATAGAATCATTTAGAAAATATATGTAATAAGAAATAAAATTCCTGAATAGTTCATACATATAGAATATTTCGCCTAAAAATAGCACTCACACAATGGATTTCATGGTCACAAACAGCCACTCGAATTCCCCTGCTCGTGCATACGAACGGTGCTATAAATGATATGTTATTTTTAAAATTAAAAAATATATATAAAATGTAAGAATGTATAAAAATTAATGTTGTGTTTGAATGAGGAAGCACAAACAAGGAATATTGGAATACTGTAGTTTCTCATAAAATTGTAGTAAAATAATATTAGGTTTAAATTATAGAAAATAAGAATGAAATATGATACATGAAAATTGGAATGATAAAAGTAAATAAATGATCCATACATAACAGTAGGTAGAGACATAAGAAAGTCATTGAAAACACAAATAGTGAGAAATGAAAAGGCAACCAAAAATATTTGATTTTGTGTGTGTGTGGATATAGTAGAAAATAGTTTGGAAACTCACGTTACTAAATTCTTATCATATATGTGAGTTTTTGTTGATGTTGAGACCCACACCAAAACTTTGGCTTCACATTGCAGTCCAATAATGTAGTACGAAAAAAATAAAAATAAGAAAATTGGAAGCCAATTTTACTAGAAACAAACATGACAAATCATGATGTGACAACTATATTTTACCGTGTATTAGTTAACGATAATATGAGTAGAGATAAAAAAGTTACCATACTCAATAATAAGGATTAAATCACCCATGGAGTGTTGTACATTATAAATCACATCTATTAACACTTACGAAACATGCAACAATGCAATTTTTCATTATATAAATAATTGTTGGAGTGGTGTGTAGTAGTATGGACATAAAAAACAACTTACAATGAAACAAATCATTATAGATGAGGGATTTTATGTCACATACCTGATTAAGGATAAGAAGAAAAAAAATAAAATGAAAATTAATAGAAAAATATATCTGTAGAAATTATAAACATACATGAATGCACTAATATTCAATATAAATACATACTGGTAATTATTAATGGAAAAATAGTACCAAAATATACATAAAAATAAATACAGATATAAATCTATATAAAGAATAAGAGGTTATTAATTGTATAAGGATAAAGCACATCCTTTAGTAATATAACTCAAATCATCACTAAAGTGACATCATACATAGATGCATGTGATGTTACATGTGATGTTTTCAACTCATATAATATGTTTACAATCAAAACAATTGATAATAATTATATATTTATTAGTCTTGAAACATTTGATGATATTAAATTTGTTGGAAGATACTGTTACAACTTCCCCTATTTTACTATCTTATATCTATGAAGATTTGTTTAGGTTTCAATTAATTTATTATGGGAAAATAATCATTATTCTAATGATTTTAAATTAAAATATATTATATATTATATGTCAACATATTAATTTATTGTGGGAATATAAATTAGTGTTCACTCATCTAATGATCATTTAAGTAAATTGTTACTCCATAAATGAACATGCAATCTGCATGACATTTTTAATGGTACACCTGATTTTAATGATGGGACTACATCAATAATTTATAGAGAAAATTGAATGTTTTAGTGAATGATAATTCGAAAAAAATATCCTTTGAACACCAACGAATTATGCAGTGTAAATAATTTAATATTCCATATAAATATTAGACCGTGAAAAATAAATTGAATCAGTTTATTCAATCTAATATGTTTTGTGTGATGAACAATGTGAGCCCATGAAATCTATAACAGCACCAATCACTATTGAATAGTCCTATTTTAGACCAGCCATGGAAGCAATGTCACCCTTAGGAAGCTCTTGGAAGCATGAAAGTCAGCTATTTTGGCTTCCTAGGGAGCCATGGAAGCATGAAAGTTAATCGTTTAGTTTTCCTCATTGAATGTATGGATAATATCAATGTTTTTTATGATTAATCTCCACCACAATAAAACATATTAATAGATCTTCCACGAGATGGAGGTACGCCCATCTATATAATTGAAGAATAATTTATAGTTGATTTATAATGCAAAACATACTATTATTATAAGTACTTCATAGCTCCAAACCTAAAAACATGGCATAATATGGTCTTCCTCCTCGAGAAAATCACCATTTCAATAGATAGAAATGAAAGTGATAATTACAGATCTATTAATGCCAAGGATAATACCAAAACCCAGAATTTATCCCAGGGTAAACGGCCAATTGATATTTAACATGAATCTAGTAATTTGAGAATTCCATTATATATTGTATACATGGGAAGGGTTGAGGAATGTCTTAGGGGAACTCCCATTGAACATGAGGAATCAACATCTCAATTCATGTGTGACTGCAGCAATGGATCCCAAAGAGCATGTGCCATGAGGACTCATTGTTGGATTTGATACAATAGTTGCACCTGGGGAATGATAAATACACTAGAAATGATGTTATCATCCACGAAAACATTTCACATGCCGAACAAGGAATACAAACTTTGTTGGGATCTCCAGAAACCATAGTATATTCCCCAACATTCCCTACTTGTCCAAAGTTTTTGTAAGATTTAAAAAGGTAAATACATGAAAAATGGGGAAATAAGATGAATAATTTATTGGGAGGGTGGGATTGACATACTCCATGCTTGAGAATATATGAAAACATATTAGATTATATGTTAAAACAATATTTCATACATACAAGTTTGATTAACTTTAAGAAATATTACCTCAATTGTGTGTCTATAGAAAAGAAATCCAACCCTACTATGACTGACACTGTGGGTACCCAATTGAAAAACAACCACTAATTTTGAATAATGAAACAATGGTATTAGATTGAATGATGAAGAAGCTGAATGCGGGAAGGTTTAATTAGTACATTAAATGAAAAAATAATATGAATGTTAAATTAATTTCGATAAATCATACCTCAAAATGATGTCATTACACTAACAACAATGAAATTCGACCTTGATATGACTGATTTGAGAAGTTAAAAAATAAGAAAAATGGGGAAAATTGGATCAACAATTTACAGGGAAAACCCGATGAATGTGGGATGTTCAATTATTTTCAATAAATTTCACAATGATAAAGGGTAGTTGATTAATTTCAATAATTCTTACCAACCCAGGATGTTGTTGCATATAACCAACAAATACATATGGCTATGCTATGATAGATTTTATAGGAAAATAAAAGCATGGAAAAGATAACGAAAATTTTATAGAGATGGTGGGCTTGACATACTCAATGTTAATAAAACATAAGAAAATTTATTTTATTATGCCAAATCAATATTGAATCTATACAACATCAATTAATTTAAATAAAGATTACCTCCACAGGAATTCACAGCCCAACTTCAATAAAGATATTCATGCTTTCTATGAAAGATTCAAATTAGTAGACCCGAAAAAAGAGGAGCATTAATTTACAAGGGAAAAAATAATATACTAAATGATGTTTTTTCATTCTAAAAATGGAAGAAAAGAGTAATATTAATATATGAAAAAATCTAAAAGTCATCATCGGGTTATAGTTAGAGACAGAACCCCAGTTATTTGTTTTTACCAGAATAGCAGCTACATGAAAATATATAAGACTCTAACAATGAAATGCAGCCAGAAGAATTGTTGAGTGAAAAGCCACATGTAGCAATATAGATACAAGTAAAATGTTAAACTATTACCTTTTAGAATGATCCAACCTAAGTTGTAGTGGGACCCTTGGGATTGGAATAGGTTCTGTCCTTCCTATTTTATCTATGAAAAAAGAAATCTATTTTAGTCAAAAGTAAAAGAGACATGATATCATAGGCAGGGGAGGTACAAATGAGAGTAAGAAGTCAATTTTAGTCAATATTAAAAGGCACATATGATATAAAAAGTAAAAGGATCATATGAAAGGAAGAAGTCAATTTTAGTCTACAATAAATAGTGTATATGATATCCCAAGTCATAATATTGTACGTACAATCAAATATGAGTATACTAGAGAATGTTCTCTGGGGTTCAGCATAAACAATGAATGCATTCCAACATATGATTTATTTTCTGTGATGACATGGAAGACTATTTTTTAGGTATAATAAAAGAGTTCACATTAGATGAAACCAAAACTGAAGCATCCAATATATTATAAGTAGTTTGGACAATGTTATTGTAGGAGTTTCTGGAGATAAAAGATAGAAAATCCAGACAACCAAACTATTTTTTCTAATTTTCATTAGAGGAATATTCATAAATCAAAGGGTATAAGAAGACATTGAATACCCATAAGAGTGGAAATATATTGACATGGAAGTTTGTAATTAATACATTCATGCATTCAGACATTCATATGCACATATGTACGTATAGAGAGTATGGATAAAGGTAGTGGGGGAAGAAAAACTTATTTTTTCAGATAATGATATCCCAATTTCCCAGAATAAATAAAAGAAGGCATATATAGTTCTCTTTATTCAATGTTTTTTTAAAAAATATGGAATTAATCCATTAAAATCCGTAAAATTACATGAATGTAATTCTAAAAGAAGATAAGGCTATAGTGGCTCTAGTAGGGTAAATAACGTGAATCATGATGTTATCATGAACCAACAATGAAAATAATACATTAAAAAATATAAGTTCCAATTATGAATTCAAACTACTAAGTAGAGATCCATCCCCATTTCCCAAACATAAACATTATAAAATCCATCACATGGATAGATTAATTAGACAAACAGAAAATCATTTTGGAAAATAGTATAAGCTTACATAAGATGTAGTGAAAGGTTTCCAGGTGCTAACTTCAAATGAACCATCACATTCCCATTAAAAAAACTTGTTTTTTGATGCAAACTCATTTCCAGAAATCAATGGATTTCACAGATAAAAACCCAAAAATGTAAAAATATACATAAAGTCTACATCATACAAAAACAAATCAAGAACTATAGTATGCATTGACACATTAAAATAGTAGTAATGAAATTGATGTTTTGATAGACACATCACAATCATGTACCAACATTATTTGAACCATATATATCCCATGAATATGTTGTTCTTTGATGCCAACAAATATCCTGATATAAAGAGAATAAACACAACATAAACCATACAAGGGAAAAAATCCCAATAAGTCGACATCTGAGAAAAATGAATCACAAAATCTTGTATGCATTCACATTGTAATAAATCATGTTTATAATGAAATTTTTTTTACAACTTTTTACATTTCATTGAAATTATTAATTTTAACTTACAGTATCATTGAAAAGATAGATTCCATTTTAAGAAAGAACATATATATTACTTAGAAACAAAACACAAAATTCATAGGAAAATTTGATGAGTAGAAAAAAGCATGAAATAGAAAAATTATAATTAACAATAAATGTGATTAGTTTAAATGAAATAAACACTTTTTAAAATATCTGAAGCATGTCATTGTAGGAAAAATTACCTTAATAAAAAACAATGATAGCTAGATATATGTAAAAATACCAAAATACATAAATTAGAATATGAATATTTTCTTATATACTATGTAACATGATAAAAAATTGATGAGACAATTTGTTTATATACACTTGCATATTATGGGAATTTTTTTATAACTGATGTTTTAAAGTCAAAATTTTAATGGAATCATTATTATTCTGAATAGGAAGCATATAAAACAAATATAACCTTTAACTGATGGTACACTTCACCTATTGTCATGGCCTATTTTTATAATGAAGTTCCCATATCAATAAACATTATTATGGATAATAATTATCATAAAAAATGAAATAGTAAGTGCAAAGAAGTAATGTAATGAATTATATTGAAATGTAATATTAGTAAAAATTGATTCATATCCTCCCTCGAACGAAAAATGATTCTTTGAAAACACACCTGATGATATTAAAAGTTTCGGTGTATGAACTTGATATAGATAGAGTTCTGGGAATAGATGTATTAAACGATGCTCCCATATTTGGACTGCTTATTGGAGTCATGACAGGACCTCTGAAGAAAATAATGATTCATTTTTTCTTTATAATTCTATTTTTCAACTTCATCTACCACATGCAAGGTATCACCTACTTCAAGTTCTTTCATCTGCGATCCTAATAAATATAAATAGAGAACATTTAGTTGGGAACATTTAGTTCAGAACATTCAATGACCACATTATCTCATTTAAAATCCTCCATACAATGATTATCTCCATGCTTCAATTTTATGAAAAGATAAAAATATAAAATTTGAGAAGAAATAACAAAATTTTTCTTTGTTCTTACTGAAAGAAAAGTTGAGGATTACTAATTGGAATTTTCCATCTTGGCAGATTAGAACATTGTTGGAAAACTGTAAAATAGAGAAATGATAAAATATTCTAATATATAGATATTTTTTTACATTATCGAATGAAAATGATTCTTCTGAGCATATTAAAAGGAACTAACCATTTAGGGATAACAGTGACAATGGAATGAGTGTTCATCTTTGCATGTTGATACTTGGTGTGACCGATTCAGCTGCGGAAAAACATTCAACAATTATTGTTCATGAATCATTGATATTTCAATAACTATATTTTTCTTCAGACATCGATAGGATAGTTTTAATAATTTTTAATAAATTTATTTGCATAATTAAAGTAAATGTCATGCAATGGAAACTGTAAATATGATTTTGCAAATGAGCAACATGGTGGATATTAGAAGAGTGGAATATGTAGTAGTGAGATGCAGTGCAATTTTTTTGAGTTGAGATACTGATTTTAGAGAAGTCTAATGATGATGAAGAAGGGAGATCTATAGATTGTTTGTAACTGTTGTAGTGAAGTAAAATCACAATGGGTATGGAGGGTACTGCAATGGTAGGAGGTTATTCAGATATGGTTCACTGGAGGTAGATGTTGTGGTAGTCACACGTGGAGGAAATATGCGAACTTTACTAAATATATATACATAGATGATGTGATGAAAGTATTAAAAATTATTATGGATAGTTTAGTTATTAAGAGACTGTGAAAAATGCATTTTGGGGTAACAAAGCAGCAAAATATCATTCAGAGTTTTTTAAAAATACAAATTTCATTGAACCAACTCAATTTGGATATCATTTAAAACATTCTCCACTTCATAAAAATCACACATCATTGTACCAGGGCATTCTTGAATCAGTAAGAAAATATATTTTGTGTAAGAAACATACCTTATAAATATAAATAGGAATATGTGCTATAAGAAGTTTTTTAGATTGTTTTTTGAAAAAGACCCTTACCTTGTTCATCCATACATGGAATTTCCATAGTGTTCAAATTCAATATATTGATATCTGTAGTTTATAGAACATCTTGAAATAGATCCTAAAATTATGAAAAAATGTTTCTATGAAATGTGAACATTTGTGAAGTGGAATTTTACAAAATACATGTGGATTTATGTACCACATAATCATATGGGGCATGGGAAATTATAGACACAATGTCGTATTTATCGACCCTTAGTAATCCCCAAATGCCTCTTCACTTGCAACATGGTAGGTACGGTCCCCTGAAATCCAAAAATATTATCAGAACTGAATTCAAAGATAAAACCTAAACAAATATTCCATGAATTTAATAATAATAATAAAGAATAATTTAGTTATTATTAGAAAGTAATATGTTTTATCAAATAATAATTAATTTTCAAAAACCAATAACTAGATAAAAAGGTTCAAAAGGAGAATCAACTAGAAAGTGGCATGTGTCTTAAGCTTCATGTAACTTGCTTTGCATCCTATAAGAAGAGGAAGAATCAATATTTACAGGGATTAAAAGTTTGATATTATGATAAACCAATTTCAAAATGTAGTCGATATGTTGAAAAATTACAATACATGAATAAATAAGTCATAACACCAATATGATACATCATATAATCCTATAACTCCTAAAATCCCATGATTCATAATAACAAAAATAACTATCACTATTAAATTGTTTAAATAAATGTTCATTATAATCGAGAAATATTGAGTAAAATGGAGGCATGTAGGAGGGTTTTCCTTTGGAAGGGATTACTGAACATGGAATGTGATCCAAACATAAAAGATCATATTCAAAAACAACATCAATAGCCTACTATTATGCACCTTTTTATCATCCTTGAAAAATTCTTTTATTGAATGGGTTTGGTTATTCTTGTGGTTAGTATCCTCTTTCACATTATGAATGTATTTTTACCTTTCACATTGTGGTGTTATTTTTATTTATAATGAATTTTGAAGGTGTGCTGGGAAACCATTTTAAAAAAAACTAACAAAAAATTGAAAGTAAAATATCTTGTGAAGGAAAACAAAAAATAGATTAAATATCTAATTAATAGGTTTAATGCTATCAGAAATTATAGAGAAATTAATTCTGGAATGTAAAAACACTGAATATCAGGTATTGAAAAAAATAATTTATGTATACCAGTGTTGGTGGATATAATGTTGTGTAAAAGAGAGCTGCTAGATCTAGTGTTGAATTTATATATACAAAATGTCTTAGTCCTCCATTGTTCATGGAGTAACTGTACTTGTAAAATAGTAGCATATTTCTGGGAATTCAATAGAGATAGTGGGTAAAAAAAGAGTAATCTATTATTAATCTAAGAATCCTACATTTATAAGATGAATAAATCAATGAAGGAGGATTTAACAGATTCAATACTTTGTAAGGGATAGTACGACTTGATTTCATAAAAAAAATGATTTCCTAATGAAGCATAGGATATAATGTATACTAACCTGGCTGGAGGATCAACCTGACTCTCAATTTTTCAGAGATAGATTTACATTAAAGACTCCAACTATATTGTGTCAAAAATATTAGTTGTTTATAATCAATATCATTTCAAAAATCATGTTTTATACGTTTTAATGTGGTTTATTCCTAGAAATACTTGTTGCGCTCTTGTGGGGGTGGGAACCCATGGTGAAGTAGAGGACCCAGTAGTCATAGAATCGAAGGTGGAGTCGACGGCAGTAGAGAATGTGTAGGTTGAGGAGCAGAAGACGTAGTGTCGAGTAGAAACCCTGACAATAGAGTTAGGAGGAAGATCATGGTGAAATCGTCGGATGATGAGAAGGCAGAGTCGGAGGAGATGAAGTTGGAGGATCAAAAGGCATAGTTTTAGGTTTGCAGAGAAGGCATAGGTGGAGGAGCCGAAGACATAGTGTTGAGTAGCAGCCATGACTGTAGATTAAAGAGGTTGATCATGGTGAAATCGTCAGATGAGGAGAAACCATAGTCATAGGAGACAAATTCCAAGGAGCCGAAGGTAGAGTCGCAGTAGGAGAGGGCAATCGGTGAGGGGAGGGAAGGGGATCGGGAGAGAAGATTCAGGGATGGGGGAATCACGGAGGGGTGTGGGAACCCTAGAGGAGGGAGCGGGGAATCAAGTAGGTAACTGAGGGGGAAGAGTGAATAGGTTAGGGAAATCCTAATCGGGGACGGGTTTGTGGGAGCTATTTTCTGTATTTGAGGGTTGGAGAAAGAATAAGTGTGGATGTAGATGCGTGGGAAAGAGACACGTATGCAGAAAAAACATTTCATTAGTATGTATATAGGTGATTCAATATTTATAGTATGTTGTTATTTGGGTCGGTTTAATGACTATCCTGATGAGTACTATAAAATTATATCCTATATGACTATGAAAATTTAATTAATGATAATTTATGATATAAAGAATATTAAATAATGATTTTTTTCATAATTATTACATATTTATTAAACACATTAAATAAGAAACCACTATTCTATTATTTAAAATAACAATAATATGATCATCATCAATTTAATCTCCAATGATATCAAAGGAAACATCATTTTAATCATATTAATAAAATTCAATATTTCTGTAACATCCATTATAATAAACTGAATAATCTCTGATTGATTTATATTGTACCATGAATGATGACCTATTCCTATAAATCGAAACTAGATCAAATCCATTACAATTACTATCATTCAATATTGAATTTTTTTATAAAAAATATAATATATATAGAGAGAATAAAATATAAATTGTGATTATAAATTTATATAGATATATGTATTGTAAAAATTTTTTTTATTAATATTGTAATGTTCTCAATACCTAAATATGGAATGTATTTATGGATTATAGGATATATGATATGTGTTTTCCTAGCCTCAATTCTAATTCGTCGAGAAGTGTTAAATTTTATGTCATATGGATTATTTTTCATAATTTTTTTGATTTACTAACCCATTAATATTCAATAATATTTTTATTATCTGGTATATACATTTCAAATTACTTTCTTTTCAGAAAATGGTTATTGATTTATATGTGACCCAAATGAATATTGTTTTTGTTAACAAAATCATTATTCCTTGATGTAATATTGTTCTAATCAAATTATAACAAATATGTTCTATAAATTCAGCAAATTAATTTAATATGTTATAATCAATAGCTTTTCTCTTGTGAATTTAATTTTACAAATTAAAATATTAATATATAAATCTCTCTTGATGGTTTTTTTGAAAAGTAAAATAACGACCTAAATCATGTTTTATTGAGTTATAAATAATATTATGGGAAATTATTCTCCAATTTTTTTGTTCATAAAATATATATTTTTATTAGATTATATTTCACATTATATATTTTGATGATTTTGTTTTAATAGGAATCTATTTAGTGAAAAGATTCATCTCTAATGGAATGTGTTGTAGTTGGTAGTAATTCACAAGCTCAATAAAGGTATGATTCACTTACATATCCATATTTAACCTCAATATACATTTCATACTATTTTAAATGTAATTTCAATTTTTTATTAAATTAATGGACCGTTATATTTATCATTAACTCAGTCGAAAAAAGTTTTTTTATTCATTTTTGTCATGTAATAAAATAATTTTGTTAATACTAAAATTCTCTCATCCCTTTTATAATCATTGATTTTATTTTCCCCACTACAATTTAGTAAGATACAACATTATTTCATTTAGAACCATAAAATATTGATGTTAATTTTTGAAATTATATTATTTATAGACATTTCAATTAAACTTCCCTAAAAATATTTCGAATATGGTTCTCAATATTATATATAACAGTGACACAAAAAAAATTATTTCTAAAAACTATTTTACATTTTCACCTCAATTATCTATTGTCTATTCCATTAGATTTAGCATCGTGGGAAATATATTTGATTAAATATAGTGTAATTTACAACATTATATTTAAATTATTTTTGGATTGAACATAAGGTGTCAAACTATCAAATTCATTAACCGTTATTTTGAGTTAATGTTTGTATAATTATTCATACAATGATGTTTTCTACCAAGGTCATTATCCTCCAATGTTTTTAGTGACAAGAGGAATATAATCTTTTGTGACCACAAGAATTAATTATTTCTAAATAAATATTATCATAAAATTCTATATATTTATATTGTAATGAATTTATGTCTGTAACATCCCATGTAATTAATGAATTATAGATATTTTTATCTATGCTTATTTATTAATTGGATAGTGTTTTTGAGGCTTAAAATGAGAATAAATCCAACCTAAAGCATGGAATACTCTAATATTTTTAAAAGTTTGTTTTACCGCCTTTTTGATGGAAAACCATTTTCAAATCTATGTTTTGACAATTCTATAAGCTATATTTTTCAAAATAAACATATTCCTTATTATTGGGACATTGAAATTGACATTGGATAAATTTTTTGGTATTTTTCTGATAATGATCATTTTTCTAAGGAATAGTGAAAAGTGTTGTATTTTAATTCAAAACCACTTTTTAATATAATTTTTTATATAGTTATATTATCTTTTTATTGGTTTTAAAGTTAAATTAGAATTAATTTTTACCATTTAATCAAATAGTGGTCATTGTAATTAATTTCACTTTGAAATTGGACTTAAACTAGTGTTAATCTTTTGATACTTATTGTTTCAAAAAAACACGCTATTTGCTCTGACAGTGGGAATTAATTATTAAATTATTTAATTCAACTTAAATGTTTTGAATTATGTAAAATAGAAATCATTGTTGAATTCGGAATATCAAATATATCTTTGGGTGAAGTTTTCGTATTTTCCTGAAAAACTTCAATTTGTGATGAATAGTGAAACCACAAAGTGGTACTTATAAAAACTGGTTTTCCATTTAAATGAAATTTTACCACCTCTGTGTTTTAAATTTCAAAAATCCGACATACATGGTTGTCATTAAGAATTAAAATGTGGTTCAATGGGATTAAAATAATTTTTTTGGTGAATAGTAACTTTTATGTTTTTAATCGCAAATAGTGGTAATTTGTGTAGTTTAAGGTAAATATTATGTTATAATAGTATGAGATGAGATTTACACAAGTCGTAACCTCATTGTATGTGTAATGGCCGACCAAGAAAATCCATGAGTCAACTTTTGGACACCATGGAGCCACTTTGGTAGGAAAATGACATTAATATCTTTTTATTTAATGTTAAAGTAAAATTGACACAAACATGAGATGTTTTACTAAAACAATTTTTAAATGGGGTTATACAAGTCAGACCTTTGACTATAAATATTAATTAGAAATCTAAAGACATTTCCTACATCATAGTGGTTTTTTTATAATTTTTAGACATTAAATAAATAATATTATTTATGACATCATAATGATGTAGCGATTACCTCATTAATAAAGGATTTAAATAAAATTAAAAAATAATGTAATATCTATGACCTAAACTTTTCCAAAACCTATTTTGTGGGTATATTTCGAACCCTTATCACCTTATACTATAATTATATCAATGTGGGGCCTTTTAAATATGAAACGCATTTTCAAATAAAGTAATATTTCTTTACTTTCCAAGAGTGCCCCTCCTCTTCTCTTATAAAAGGCCCCCACCTCTACCTTCTTACCCACACTTCCAAAGAATTTTTCTCGGCCAAACCCAGCCCATTTTGTCTCACCACATCCGTCTCTTACTCTTTGAAGCCTCACTTTGGGCAGAAGGCTTCCCAAGGAAGCCTTTGAGCTCAAACCAAAGGGAGTTACCCGATTTTAATCTAATGTCTTCACTTGAGTCCTTTTGTTTTATTTTGCTTCTCCAACCCCCTAAACTCTTTTTTTTAATTATTTTGTAACACCACCAGTATCTTCCATATACTAGGATGTTGTTATAATAAGTATTAGATCTACACTTACACACATCTACATCTAATGGTTAAAGAACATAATGTTTCCGTGGATGGCGAATTTCTGCCTCACGAAACGATGATTGTTCAACATTCTTTTAACACCTTAAAAGGTGGACATTAAGATGTAACTATATTTATATATGATATATAATATGTTTATTTTTTCCTTAAGCTTCTGTATTTTTTATTTGGGGAATACCTTTATGGTTTCCATTATGGGTTAACGCGATATCTTCATTTAAGGAAGTGAGGACTACCGCCCCCACAAAGTGATTTGATTCACTAATACCATATGTGGGACGTATAAAGGCTGTAGATATGATATTATATATGATATTACACTGGAATTATAATATACCTTTATATCATTATGATTCCATTCTATAAAATACTAAATAGAAATGAAAGTAGCGTTCATGCGTATGTACGGCTTACCGTCTCCATGAACGGTGCATTTCATTTCATACCTCTAAATGATTATGTAATATTATAAATGCACGTATATAATGGATATATATGATATATATGATATATACATCATGATTATAATTCTGGATATAATGGATACAAGATCAACTTGTAATTATAAAGGGTTTATTTTGACTCAATTACCAATGATCGTTAAAATGGTCCATTATTAACTTAAATAATTACATAGTGTTGATGACATGGAAATAAGTGATATAAAAGGAATAATGAACATGAAAAAGGTTCTTAAACAAGTAGAAATTAACTCATGTTTGTTATTCAGGAGATTAAAGAACGATCGAGTCATGTTGGACCCGAGGTATGGGACTTCGTCTCAATCTCCTTTCATTGAGGCATATTTTATTTTATACACAACTTTCCTTTATACGGTGTATAAACTGCTTTGACTTTTACGTTTATCCAAAAAGAATATTTTTTATATGAAGCGTTTTACAAAATGACAAAAGGGAATGTTTTTGTCGTACGTATGAGGCAACAACGACTTCTCCGCCGCCGTGACCATTATTTGGGTTTCGGCTTCCTCTACAAGCCATGCCTTCTTTTTAAAAGAAAAAAAATAAATACCAAGTTTTAATTTTCTTTTATTTTGGTATTGAAAATGGGTTTCATAATGTTTTTATTACATCAATGTGTTGTATTGATATCTCATGATTGAAATATGGAAATTTTATGTTTCCATTATGCATATTTTATGTGATATGACTGTGTTATGGTTCTTGGGAATTATTATGATGACAGCTGGTTCCGTGATAAACTAAGGGCGGGTGAGCCCGATATAGCTCTCCAATGCATTGTGTAAGGTTAAGTAATGAAATTTTAAGGTTTCTTCGAAGAGATTTAGGGAATATACTGTGGTGGGTATTCCAAACTTAACCAAGAGGGATACTCCCTACGTAAGAATGTTATGAATGCCTCAAGTTACCTTTATGTTTTATGATTTCTATGATTTATTCATGAGTTGATGAGGTATGTTAAAGTGCTTATGTTTTATGGATAAAGTATGATTTCATTCATATGTATATAGGAACTAATGTTTCTTTTCTATATTTTTATATCCCATACTGATCTTTTTAGGCTCATCCCAAGTTTTTTTAAATTTGTTTCATAAGTCAAGGGAAAGGTACATGATATGATGATAGTGTCAAGGAAGTGTCAAGAATGAATCCATGTTTTATTTTAAATATGTTTCCATTGATGGGAAAAATGAATACTAACTTTATGTAACCACTTTGATTATATGTGGAATGTAATGAAAGTTTTATGTTCTAATTCTCTAAAACTCTAAACCTGAAAAGATCCTCAACGTGTAATCTAGTAATAACTCAAGATTAAGTAAGGTTTAAGGCCCGGTATTTATAGTTGGTATCAGAGGTCAGTTTAGATAAATTTAGGATTTAGAATTCTATTAAATGATTTTCCAAAAATATTTTTGAAATCATATAGCCTTTGAAAATTACTATGTTGCTTCATCTAAGACATGTTTGTTCAGAATGGTTTTCCGCAGAGGAAACAGGGAAGCAGTGCTAGGAAGGAATACAGAAGGAGATAACCTTCCAAATCAGCATCTTGAGATGGTCAGAATTGGAACTGAACAGTTTGTTGCAGTAATGGCACAATTGACTCAGGCGATAAATGGTGGTGGTATCCATGCACGAGATCAGCCAGATCAACCGCAGAGGAACATGTCAGTGGTGGAACATTTCTTGAGGCAACATCCCCCATAATTCACAGGATCATCTGACCATGTTCTAGCTGAAGGGTGGATTAAAGCACTGGAGAAGATTTTCAATGTCATGGGGTGTTCAGATAATCAAAAGGTTAGTCTTGCTATTTACCATTTGGAGGGTGAAGCAGATCAGTGGTGGTCGATGGTTAAAAATATCAGGGACGCTGATGAGATTGATGCTCTTGACTAGGATGAATTCAAAGGTATGTTTCTTGAGAATTATTTTCCTAAGACTGTTCGACTTAGGATGGAAAAACAATTCTTGGAATTGAGGCAAGAGGAAGACTCAGTGGTTTCCTATGAATAAAGGTTCACTCGATTGTCATGGTTTGCTCCAAATTTTATCTGAGACCTTGATAGTAAAATAAACTGTTTTTACTCAGGGTTAAAGCCAAAATATCGAAGAGGTTTAGCTTCTCATGAGTTTAAAATGTATTAAAAGCTTGTTCGATGTGCTGAGAAGGTTAAAATGGAGTTTGTCGATGATCAAGTGTTCTATAACAACCATCAGAAGAAGAGACCGAGGTGGCAGGAGAAAGGAATGAATTCTTCAAAAAGGTCCGACGGTAAGAAAACTATGTCTCCAGTTTGTGATAAATGTGGGAAAAGGCATGCTGGGGAATGTCTTCTGAATTCTGGAAAGTGCTACCGATGTGGTAAGATGGGACATAAGGCTCCTGATTGCACTGAAAAAGATCAAGGTGATGGTAAGACCAAATTTGATTTACAGTTTGTGAAATGCTTTAAGTGCAATGAGAAGGGTCACTATGCAAACAAGTGTCCGACATAGAGCTTGAGTTATGGGAAGTAGTTATACTACAAGAAGAAAGGGGTGGTGAAATCCTCTACAACTACTTCAGCAAATGTCGGGCCATAAAATGAAGTTGTATCAGGTACTTTGTTTGTTTTTTCATATTATGCCAGTGTGTTGTTTGATTCGGGATCTACGCACTCCTTCGTCTCTGAAACCTTCTCTTGTAAAATGGGAATACCATCTCATGAAATGACTCCTGAACTTGTGGTAAATACACTTGGGGGAAATGTTGAGGAAATAATAATTTATAAGAATATTCCTATCCTTATCCGTGGAAAGAACCTACTTGCAAACCTTATTGTTTTACATCTAGTAGAGTTTGATGTTATCCTGGGTATGGATTGGCTCTCTATTTACCATGCTAAGATTGACTGTAGAGATAAAGAAGTTTCTTTTCAGAAAGACTTTCAGTTTGTGTACAAGAATGAACCCTTACTGTTGATAACATATCAAGAGGCTGAGAAACTTGTAAAAGATGGAAATGAAAGTTACCTTGCACATATTGTTGAAAACAAGGGAACTTTTCAGATTAATGATGTGCCAGTGATAAATGAGTATCCTGATGTTTTTCCTGATGAGTTGCTTGGAATAATACCAGATTAGGAAGTTGAATTTACTGTTGACTTAGTTCCTAATGCTAAGCCAATTTCAAAACCCCCTTATCGAATGGCTCAAATTGAACTTTTAGAGTTGAAGGAGGAATTACAAGATTTATTAGAGAAAGGTTTCATTCGACCTAGCACATCACCATGGGGTGCTCCTGTTTTATTTGTTAAAAAGAAATATGGTTATATGAGACATTGCATTGATTATAGAGCATTGAATAACATCACTGTTAATAACAAATATCATTTTCCCCATATCGATGATTTGTTTGATCAGCTCTAGGGAGATCAATATTTTTCAATGATTGACCTATGATCGGGGTACCATCAATTGAAGGTAATGGAAGCAGATATTCTGTAGACCGCGTTCCGTACAAGATATGGCCATTATGAATTTTTAGTAATTCCTTTTGGGCTAACCAATGCACCTTCTGTATTCATGGACATAATGAATAGAATTTTCCATGAGTTTTTGAATAAGTTTGTGGTTGTTTTCATTGATGATATTTTTGTGTTTTCTAAAAGTAAAGAGGAGCATGAAAGACATTTAAGGGTTATTTTGCAAACCTTAAAAGAAAAGAAATTGTATGGGAAATTCAGCAAGTGTGAGTTTTGGTTGCAACAAATTTCTTTCCTTGGTAACATTGTTTCTAAAGATGGGATACCTATTGATCCTCCAAAAACAAAGGTTGTTGAAGAATGGCCAAGACCCACAAATGTAACTGAGATTTGTAGCTTCCTTGGATTGGCAGGCTATTACCGAAGGTTTGTTAAAAAAAATTCACTATTGTTTAGTCAAATGACTAAGCTAACTTGAAAGGGTGTTATGTTTATCTGTACAAAATAATGTGATGATTGTTTTCAGGAATTGAAAAGAAGATTGGTGAATGCTCTGGTTTTTGAACTACATTCCATGAATGATGTGTTTGTTATATACAGTGATTCTTCATTGAAAGGACTTGGTTACGTCCAAATGCAGAATTTCTTATGCTTCACGACAGTTGAAAACTCATGAGGAAAATTACCCTACACATGATTTGGAATTAGCTGTTGTTGTTTTCGCTTTAAAAATTTGGAGGCATCATTTGTATGGAGTGGAGTGTGAAATATATACCGATCACAAAAGTTTAAAGTATATATATTCAATCAAAAAGAAATAAACATGAGACAGAGGAGATGGCTAGAATTAATCAATGATTATGATTGTACAATTCATTACCATCATGGAAAATATAATAAGGTGGCTAATGCTTTGAGTCGAAAAATTAATGCTTCATTAACAGTGTTATGTTTGGTACATGATCCTTTGGTTAAGGATTTGATAAACTTTGGCATAGATGTTGATGGTGCAGGACGTTCTTATGTTTTCTTTCAGGTATCATTGAAATCTTCTCTATCAGTCAGAATCAAGTAGGCACAGAAGCAAGACAGTGAGTTGCAGAAAATGGTAGAGCTGGTTCAGAAAGGTAAGTTTCCTGAATTCAATATTGATAATGATTGTGTTTTGAGGTTTGGGAAGAGATTGTGTATGCCTTGTGATTCACAGTTGAAGAGAGAGTTGTTATGTGAAGCTCATAGTTCTCTGTTTTCAGTTCATCCAGGCAGTACTAAGATGTATAGAGATCTTCAGAAGTATTACTGCTAGGATGGAATGAAAAGAGATATTGTTGATTTTACAGTGAAGTGTTTGACTTGTCAGTAGGTTAAAGCAGAGCGGCAGTTACCAAAAGGGATGCTTCAGCCTCTACCAGTGCCAGAGTGGAAATGGGAGAATATATCCATGGACTTTGTTGTGGGATTACCGAAGACATCTCGAGGTAATAATGCAATCTGGGTTATTATTGATCGCTTGACAAAATCTGTTCATTTCATTCCTATTCAAGATACTTTCTCCCTAGATCAACTTTCTATTTTGTATATTAAAGAGATAGTCAGGATAAATTGAGTTCCTCTCTCCATTGTATCTGACCGTGATCCCAGGTTCACTTCTAACTTTTTGAAATTACTTCAAAAGTTATTGGGTACTGAATTAAATTTTAGTACAACTTTTCATCCTCAATCAGATGGGCAGTCAGAACGAACAAATCAGACATTGGAGGATATGATATGTGCTTGTTCGATGGATTATAAGGGAATTTGGGACCAATATCATTCTTTGGTTGAATTTTCATATAATAACAGTTTTCATTCTAGTATACAGATGGCTCCATTTGAGGCGTTATATGGGAAGCGGTGTCGAACTCCAGCTTTCTGGGATGAAGTGGGTGAAAGGAAGTTGATTGGACCATAATTGGTAGAAGAGTTGGCCGAAAAAGTTCAGATGATACAGAAACACATTAGAACAACTCAGAGAAGGCAAAAGAGTTATACGGACAATAGGAGGAAGGATCTATCTTTTGAGGTAGGTGATCATGTTTTTTTCCAAGCATCACCATGGAAAAGTGTGATGGGATTTGTTAAAAAAGGAAAGATGAGTCCAAGGTTCATTGGACCATATGAAATTATGGAGAGAGTTGGATCAGTTTCTTACCGAGTGGATTTACCTCCGAATTTATCTCAGGTACACAATGTTTTTCATGTTTCGATGTTGAGAAAGTACATGCCAGATCCATCTCATGTTTTGAGTCCAGAGGTAGTTCAGCTGGAAGAGAACATATCTTACGAGGAACAACCAGTCCAGATTCTTGACCACAAGGAGCAAGTGTTACGGAATAAGGCGATTCATCATGTAAAGGTTTTGTGGAAAAACCACATGATTGAAGATGCAACATGGGAATCTAAAAATGCAATGAGGGATAAGTACCCCCATTTATTCGATAAGTAAATAAATTGCGGGGACGAAATTTTCTAAAGGGGGGAAGTATGTAACATCCCAAGTAAGTAATGAATTATAGATATTTTATCTATGTCTATTTATGAATTGGATTGTATTTTTGAGGCTTAAAATGAGAATAAATCCAACCTAAAGAATGGAATACTCTAGTATTTTTAAAAGTTTGTTTTACCGCCTTTTGATGGAGAACCAATTTTAAATATATGTTTTGAAAATTTTATAAGCTATATCATTCAAAATAAACATATTCTTTATGATTGGGACATTGAAATTTACTTTGGATAAATTTTTGGTATTTTTCTGATAATGTTCATTATTCTAAGGAATAGTGAAAAGTGTTGTATTTTAATTCAAAACTATTTTTTAATATTTTTTTATATAGTTAGATTATATTTGTGATTGGTTTTATAGTGAAATTAGAATATGTTTTTACCATTTAATCCAATAGTGGTAATTGAAATTAATTTCACTTTGAAATTGGACGTAAACTAGTGTTAATCTTTTGATACTTATTGTTTCATAAAAACACGCTATTTTCTCTGACAGTGGGAATTAATTATTAAATTAATTAATGAATCATACATGTTTTGAATTTTTTAAAATAGAAATCATTTTTGAATTTGGAATATCAAATATTTATTTGGGTGATGTTTTGGTATTTTTCTGAAAAACTTCAATTTTTGATGAATAGTGAAACCACTAAGTGGTACTTATAAAAACTGATTTTCTGTTTAAATGAAATTTTACCACCTCTGTGTATTGAAATTAAAAAATCCAACATACATGGTTGTCATTAAGAAGTAAAATTTGGTTCAATGGGATTAAAATATTTTTTTTGGTGAATAGTAACTTTTATGTTTTTAATCGTGAATAGTGGTAATTAGTGTAGTTTAAGGTAAAAATAATGTTATAATAATATGATATGATCTTGACACATGTACTACCCTTATTGGATGTGTCATTTCCGACCAAGAAAATCCATGAGTCAACTTTGGGACCCCATGGAGCCACTTTGGTAGGAAAATGACATTAATATCTTTTTATTTATTGTTAAAGTAAAATTGACACAAACATGAGATGTTTTACTAAAACAATATTTTAATGAGGATATACAAGTCATATTTTTGACTATAAATATTCATTGGAAAGATAAAAATATTTCCTACATCATAGTTTTTTTTATAATTTCTAGACATTAAATAAATAAAATTATTTATGACATCATAATGATGTAGCGATTACCTCATTAATAAAGGATTTAAATAAAATGAAAAGATAATGTAAAATCTATGACCTAAACTTGTCCGAAACCGATTGGGTGGGTATATATCGAACCCTTATCACCTAAGCCTCGAATTAAATCAATGTGGGATCTTTTAAATCTGAAAAGCATTTTCAAATAAAGTAATATTTCTTTACTATCCAAGAGTGCCCCTCCTCTCTTCTTATAAAAGGCCCCCACCTCTACCTCCTTACCCACACTTCATAAGCCTTTGGCTCAGCCAAACCTGCCCATTTTGTCTCTCCAAATCTCTCTATTACTCCATGAAGCCTCACATTGGGCTGATGTCTTCCCAAGGAAGCCTTTGAGCTCAAACCAATGAAAGTTACCCGATTTTAAGGCAATGTCTTCACTTGAGTCCTTTTGTTTTATTTTATCTTCTCCAACAACATAAAAACTTTTTATTTCTTTATTTTGTAACAACACCAGTATATGACATATACTAGGATGTTGTTATAATAAGGATTCGAGCTACACTTACACATACCTACATCTAATGGTTAAAGAACATACTGTTTCCGTGGATGGCGAATTTCTTCCTCCCGAAACGATGATTGTTCAACATTTTTTCAACACCTTCAAAGGTGGCCATTAAGATGTCAATATATTTATATTTGATATATAATATGTTTATGTTTTCCTTATGAATCTGTATTTTTCATTTTGGGCATACCTTTATGGTTTCCATTGTGGGTGAATTCGATATCTTCATTTAAGGAAGTGCGGACTACAACCCCCTCAAAGTGATTTGATTCGTTAATACCATATGTGGGACGTATAAAGGATTGAGTTATGATATTATATATGATATTACACTGGAATTATTATATACATTTATATCATTATGATTCCATTCTATAAAATATGAAATATAAATGAAAGTAGCATTCATGCGTACGTACGTCTTACCGTCTTCATGAACGGTGCATTTCATTTCTTACCTCTAAATGATTATGTAATATTATAAATGCACGTATATACTAGATATATAGGGTATATATGATATAAACATCATGATTATAATTCTGGATATAATAGATACATGAAGAACTTGTAATTATAAAGGGTTTATTTTGACTCAAGTACCAATGATCGTTAAAACGACCGTTATTAACATAAATAATTACATTGTGTTCATGACATGGCAATAAGTGATATAAAAGGAATTATAAACATGAAAATGGTTCTTAAAAAAGTAGAAATTAACTCAAGTTTATTATTCAAGTGATTAAAGAATGATCGAGTCAAGTCAGACCAGAGGTTTGGGACTTGGTCTCAATCTCCTTTCATTGAGGCATATTTTATTTTAAACACATCTTTTCTTTATACAGTGTATAAAGCCCTTTGAATTTTACATTTATTCAAAAATAATCTTTTTTATACAAAGCATTTTACAAAATGACAAAAGGGAATCTTTTTGTCGTACGTATGCGGCGACAACGACTTCTCTGCCACCGTGACCATTATTTGGGTTTTGGCTTCCTCAACAAGCCGTACCTTCTTTCTAAACGAAAAAATAAATACCATGTTTTACTTTTCTTTTATTTTTTTTTGTTGAAAATGGTTTTCTTCATGTTTTTATTACATCAATGTGTTGTATTGATATCTCATGATTGAAATGTGGAAATGTTAGGTTTCCTTTATTCATATTTTATGTGATAGGATTATGTTATGGTCATTGGGCATTATTATGAAGATGGGTGGTTCCGTGATAAACTAAGAGAGGGTGAGCCCGATATAGATCTCCAATGCATTGGGTAACGTGAAGGAGTGAAACGTTAAGGTTTCTCCGAAAAGAATTAGGCAATATACTGTGGTGGGTATTCCAAATGTAACCAAGAGGGTTACTCCCTACGTAAGAATGTTATGAATGCCTCAAGTTACTTTTATTTTTTATGATTTCTATGATTTATTCTTGTTTTGATGAGTTATGTTAAAGTTATTATGTTTTATGTGTAAATTATGATTTCATTCTTATGTATATATGAACTCATGTTTCCTTTCCAAATTTTTATATCGCATACTGAGATTATTAGGCTCATCCCAAGTTTTTTTGAAATGTTTTTCACAGGTTAAGGGAAAGGTACATGATATGATGATTGTGTCAAGGAAGTTTCAATAATGAATCCATGATTTATTTTAAATATGTTTAAATTGATGGGAAAAATGAATACTATCTTTAAATTTTACTTTAATATGGCTTCTACATTCTATGGATTACCTGATACGCAACAATGGGGTTATATGAAATCGTATGTTGCACAAAATGTTTGGTCATACTGAAATTAATAAAAATTTAATATTATTTTAAAATATTTCTAACTCTGACGTGTTGTATTGGTAGGAATGGATATAACTAAATTAAAAATGAGTATACATGTTTGTTAAATGTTTTAGGTTTTCCCATAAATTTTAGAGGCTTAAGATATGAATGAATCCTATTTTATGGGTAAATACACTAATATTCATTTAAATGACTATTTACCGCATTTTGATGGAGAACCATCATTTAATCTAGTTTTTTTAACTTTTATATGTTCTATTTGAAAAAAATAATTTTATTTAGAATTAGGACATCAAATTTCACATTGAATAATTTTTTTATTTTTTTTATAAAATTCATTTTATAATTAATAGTGAAAATACTATATTTTTATTCAAAATTTAATTTTAATATAATTTATTTATTTGGATATATTGCCTTTTAATTTTTTTAATGTGTAGTTATATTATGTTTTTATCATTTAATATAATATTGTTCATTTAATGTTATTTAACACTGAAATTGGACATAAATCAATGTCAATCGTTTGATAGTTATCATTTCATAAAAACACACTTTTTGTCTTGATAGGGGGAATTAATTATTAATTAATATCTTCAATTTTTGTGTTTTTATTTTGGAAAAATGGACTCCATATGTGGAATTTAGAGGTCTAAATTGTGTAAATAGGTGACATTTATTTTTCGACATTTTAAATATTACTTCAGTAATAATTTATTTACCATGGTTAAAAGGTAAATCTGGTAAATAAGGGTATTATAATATTATTATAATAATAGTAAATTACCCTAACATGTGTACTAATCATATTTTTTGATACAAATATGACAATGCGCAACCTTTGGTCAATTTTGGGAACCCATTGAGCCACTTGGGACCGATAATGACACGTTATGTTAATTAATTTAAAGTAAAGACAAAAATGAAAAAAACGTATATATTTTACTAAATCAATTCATAAATGTGGTTATATAAGTTATATCGTCCCCAAGAAAATGTTCAATTGAAATATGAAATTATTTCTGACATCATGATATGTTTAAATAATTTTTAGATCAAATAAATAATACTGTTTTTGACATAATAATGATGCAGTGTTGACATCATTAATAAATGATTTAAATAAATAGTTTTATAATAATTGAAATAATATCCAAAACCTGTCAAATTATTATTGGATGAATTTATTTATGACTTCAGGTATCTTATATTATACTTGAATTAGTTTATGAAATTTTGAAAATGAAAATATTTATATTAAAAATTAATATTTTTAAACATTCCTAAAGATCATTTCCTCCCCCTTATAAAACACCCTCACTTATAACCAATCCCACACACATATAAAGCCCCTTGGATTGTAAATATTATGCCCAATTAAGCTCCCTACATCTCAATACTCTTAATAGAATCCTTACCCTTGGAAAAATAAAATTCAATTAAACTGTCTTCTTTCAATCCAAAAGGAGATACCTAATATAAAGGTAAGATCTTCTTTTAAGTTTTTTTATTTTACATCTCCAACTCATAAATTATTTTTATTCCATTATTTTATAACAACAAAAGTATCCCCAATATTATATATTTTTTATGAGATCTATTCTAACTTAACATACACACACCTCCATCTAATAGATAAAAACATACTATTTCTGTAGACGACAAACTACTGCCTCACGAAATGTTGATTATTCAATCTTCTCCTACAACCTCTTATATTGGACATTATAATCAAAATATATTTATATGTGATATATATTATGTTTATATTTTTATATTCTTATGTATTTTTCATTTATATAATACCTTTACGGTTTCCATAGTGGGTAAATATGATATTTTCATTTGAGGAAGTGCAGACTACCGCCCCGTCAATGTGATATGACTCATTCATGCTAGAAGTGGTATGTATAAGGGATAGAGTTAATGAAATTATATATGATATTATAATGGAATTATATTATACCTGTATACTGTTATTTTTAAATTCTATTAAATATGAAATAGAAATGAACGTAGTGTTCATGCATACGTATGACTTACCTTCTTCATGAAAAATGAAATTTATTTTTTATCTACAAACTGTATGTAATATTATAAATAAAACTATTTACTAGATATATATTACATATATGATATCTAAATCATTAATTTCATGCTATATATAATGTAACTTCGACCACATAGACAACTTATAATTATAACAAGTTCATTTTTAACTCATGTTCCAAACATTGACAAAATGTCTGATATAAACTCAAACAATTAACTAATTATTATAGCAATAAAATAATTGATATAAAAAGATTTATATTCATGAAAAAAGTTCGTAAGAAATTAGAAATTAAAATTATTTTATTATTTAAGAAATTAATGAGTGATTGAGTCCAGTTGGATATGAGGTATCGGGACTCTTAACCCAATTCCCATTCATTGGTTTGATCTTATCATTCTTATTTATGTCATTCATTGATTTTGTGATAAATTAATTTTTATATCATTTCATTTATTTATAGATTCTTTATGTGAACTTATATTAAATAAATATATTTGATCTATTTTATTTACAAAATGATCATTGAATTGGACTTCATATCAATCTCCTTTCATTGAGCCATATTTAGTTTCATACACGACTTTCTTTTATACAATGTATAAACACCTTTCAATTTAAATTTCATTCAAAATTAATCATTTTATTGGAGGTGCTTCTGGTAAAAAAAAGGAATGATTGTTTTTAATGTAAGTGGTGACAATGACCAATCAGCTGCCGTTTGAATTATTAGATAATTGGCTTCCTTAACAAGCCAATTTTTTTTAAATGGAAAATAAATACCATATACTCTTTTAAGTATTTGATATTATGATGGTTTTGATAATGGATTTTTTATGTAAATATATTTAAATGATATATTTTCATTGAAATATGGAAACATTATCATTTAATTATGTTAGATTTCTGTGTTATGAATATGTTAGGGTCCATGGGAATTGTTACATATATGGGTGGTTCCATGATAATCCTAGTGTGCGTGATCCCGAGATAGCTCTCAAATGCACTGGGTAACGTAACAGAGATAAAAGTAAATGTTTCTTTGAAGAGATTTAGGGAATATTTTGTGATGGGTATTCCAAATGTTAGTCCATTTGTAACTGTGAAAGATATAGTGTAAGAGTATTATGTATTCCACATGTTACCTTTATGATTTATTATTTCTATGAGTTATTCATAAATCTTATTGTTCCATGATGTATGAACATATGCATGGTATATATTAATGGAATATAGTTATCTTTCATTAACATATAACCCTTATAGAGATTTTTATGCTCATACCAAGTTTTTGAAATGTTTTACACAAGACTTAAAGATGAATATGGTCTGGGATTGGATCAAGGGATAGTCATGCTGTCTAAAACATGGAACTGGGCATGAAAATTTCTTTCAAGAGTTTTTATTTTAACAAAAATAATTGAAACTGACTAGAATTGTCTACATTGTAATTCTTTAGATGTAATGTAATAGTTATAGCCAAATACATTAAAACTATAAACCTAAAAATAGCCTCAATGTAATGTATTCATTTAATTCCTGATTATGTAATGTTTTAAGGTCGATCCCTTATACATAACATACTTTTTTCATATACGTTGTAAAATGAAACCATCATCAATGAATACTTCTTGATTAGAATTTTCTGGGAAATATGGGTTAATTTTTCATTACTCTATTTCATGGATTAATATATGAATGGCTTTAAAATTTATATATTTTTTTAAAAAAATTTATTAATTTTTTGGCAATCAAAATTTGAAATACTATAACTTATATTAATAATAATTAACTATTGTAAATCCAGCTCTCTGAAATGGTTGTATTGAAGATGAAGGAACCATATTTATATTTTATAATAGTTTTATATCCCTCAATACTTATTCTAATATTATATAATTATTATATATAAATTTAATATAATTTAAATAATATCATTAATTCTTTAAAATAATTAGATTATTCCTAAATTATATCATATTCATCCATTAATAAATTATAAATTATTTTTTGAAAATTTATAACCGCCTAAAGGAAAAACTATAAATAAAGAAATCATATATTAATAAGAGAATATAAATGATAAAATATTTATGTTAAAAATAAGAAAAAAATGAATGCATATTTTCTGTAATGGATACATTAATATTAATCACTTTATTTAAGATACAATTTATTATTTCTTGAAAATTACATAAACATGGTCATTACAAGTTTAATATTTGTATATATTAACTAAATAACCAATAGAATTAAATTATATAATTATATAATATTATAAATCAACATTAATATAAAATAAAAAAATATTGATTGAATAAATTTAATAACCATAATGAAGACTTATAATCGCTTCTAAAATTATTTCAAAATAATTACAATGACAAAAACATGATATTTAAGACATTTAAAACTAATTTATATAATTATCCTTAATAAAATTATTTTATGTATAAAAATTTTAATATAAGTTAATAATCCTTTAAAATATATGATGAAAAATTTTATTTTATGTTATATACCATGTTATATTCCATTACTAGAAATTTGGAAGTAATATAATGGTTTTTATGGTGTAAAATATGATTACTTTTAACATTGTTACAATTTCTAGATTATTTTTCCTTTAACATGGTTCTCTATTGATTTAATAACTCATGAATATTTTATTATATTTTTAATTAATGGGATTCAATACCCATATAAATTACCTTTTATCATGTTTTTGTTAAACCATGTGTTATATAATTCAAAATGATTTATGATAAATTAATTTTAATACTATAATTTTAAATGGTTATATTGTGATAATTTCATTTAAATTGGATACTTTATTCTACATAATATTTTTATATATATTTTTAAAAATATTTTTATTTATTTTCCCATATACCACCTCTACCATTGAATACTATTTTATCCTCATTGGGTATGTTTACCATAAGGGATATTGGTAATTGAAAACTTTTTTCCTTGAGATATAACGATTAATATCAAATGGATTTAGACCATAATTATTTATTACATGGATCATTAAATTCATATTCTTGAAAATTAATTTATTAATAATGTTCCCATATATCATGATTTTTTATTAAAAAAATAATAATGTTTTTGAAAATAATTCACATTTTATTTAAAGACTAATTATTTTCTATGTATATGTTTAACCTCGACAAAAATATTTTCCAATTTTTATTTGAGTTGCTATTATTTTTTAACTTATGGGATGAATATTTCTCACATTAACTTGATTTGAAAATAATGTTTTGTTTTTGTTTAAACATGATTTTCATAAACAAATAGTGTTTTATATATGTTAAAATGTTTTTTTCATCCATAATAAATGATTTTTTATCCCAATCAAAATTTTAATAATACAATACATTAGTTAAAATTTCAAAATCCATTTCTTAGTAATATTTTACTAATTAGCATTTTTTGAATATATTTATATTCACCTTATGAAATGATTTATTCTAATGATACATGAAAGATAAAAATTTTACAACCCCCTTGTAATTTCATTTTTTAACTATTATGTTTCCTCTTGAAATTTCCTCATTATATTCAATGGGATCTATCCTTATTGATTTTTTGATTTACTATTTTTGTTATTTAAATCATTTTATCTTATGTGTGAGTAAATAGATGATACTAAATAATCAAATTATCTATCCTTTATTCTATGGGGTAGGTCAATGAATTATTCTTACAAGGGGGTTTTCATTCTATGTCATAATACCTCAATTAATAATTTAATAAAACATGGGATATTTTTTATACCATACCCCTTATTAAATTACATGGATTATGATAATGTGATTCCTTTTATTGATTAGGGAATGTTTTTACAACCAATATTTTTTTTCTAATTGGAATTACTGAAGGCAAAGTTGATGACATAATTAATATTCATCATTTGATATTATGATTTATTAGATACAGTTAGTGATTGGTGGGGCTCAGTTATTTATAACCCCTTAATGGGATTGTTGGATTCATGAGACAAAATAGGTTATGTATTAGTGTAAACCACAAAACATTATATTATTATGACATGAATTATGGAATTGACAGTTTGATTATAATGTTTGGAATTATGAATTTAATCAATAGGAAACCATATATTAATAACCATGTGACCTATTTATTTAAAATAAAATTAAATGATATAAAATTATCTCATTTTTATTTGATTATTGAATCCATCTAGTCATTTATTAGTGTAATATTATTTCTATCATGAATATTATATGATAGGATCCATTGTGTGACACCACATACTGAGATTTTAAACCCAGTCCTTGTTAAGGTTTCTAATCCCAATGTTATAATTATAAATATATAATGTGAAATTATTAAAGGGGGTTTATTATGGCATGAATATGTTGTAATGTTCCAATTTGATGTAAAATTTGTTGATTATGTATATAGTCTTTAAATATTATAATAAGTTTTAATTTAATTATTATTTTAATTTTCAAAATGTAATTATTAATTTTTTGTTTTATATTAATGATTATCTTGGTCTATATCTCTCACGAACCAACCTGAGTTGACCCTAAAGTGGTCACCTGAACCGATCCACGACATAGCCCGAGAGGTGTTCCTAATCCTCCCGGGCTAGTGAAAAGTGCCATGACATCAATAGAGGACAATTGGGAACGATTTATCCCAATGAAAATAAAGAAACCATCGGAAAAAGTAGAATAACGTAAAGTAAATAAACATCATGATTAGAAAGAAAAATCAACAACAACATACTAAATTGACCATGACCTAAACTCCTCGCTACTCCAAGAGTCCCTCACTAATCCACAACGAACTCTTTCCCAAAGTGATAAAGATCAATTCAAAACTACAACAGAATATAAAAATAGGAAAACACAATAGGTGTCAGTTTTAAAACATAGTAGGTAGTCCAAAAAAACTATTTTTAATGCACTAAATTTAAATAAAGAATTTACTAATTCCAGGTTTGAAGTAAATTATATAAGATATGGGTTTCCAAAAACACACTTTATTTTCTAAAATAAGTAACACTTCCTTTCTTTTTTTAATTTAAAAACATGTTAAATGTTTGAAAGGAACATGTGAATTTAATTTTAAAACATTTTATTTTGAAAAATTTAGAAATAAAAATTTTAGATGATATTAAAATATAAAACCATAGACAACAGACAACACACAGAAGGGCAAATGGAAAATAAGTTGAAGACATTTTTCAGCAACCGAACAAGTCATCTCATTCATCTGCTACATACAAATCAACACTAAAGAAAACATGGGTCAAACCCAGGATCTCATGAACAATCCAGAACATACTATACATGTGACTCATCATAACGCAATTTTCTAGTTAATGACGTCAATACATGCTAATTCCTGATGTTTCCCTATATGTCCTAACTGAGGGGCCCAATCCCCTAGTATAACAATGTAGGTACTATGGGTCGCTAGATAGTGTGTAATATAAACTAATGCCATAGTCATTCTCAGATGATTCACACACTATGCCAGGATCCCATGCCAACTCATGTAATAAAAATGGGGTCAGTCAACAATGTCAAACAACCATTCACGATGCACAAACTTCACAAGTAACTCACACAATCAATGTACACAAAAATACCACCATTGAGTGACCTCAATGAATATTTTTCTAAATAATTCATTTTATCAAAGAACCAAAAAGGCCTTATCCAGCTTTAAAGAAAAACCTCATTTCTCAAGAGAACCAAAACACTTTTTCATGCTTCAGAAGAAATCATTTACCATTAATACAGAACTACACATGAAATTCAGTCAATTATGTTCAAAGGAAAAATGTGAATTCTTTCACTATTGTGCGTCCATTGATCAAGAATATATTTCAAGTGTCATTTATAAAATAAACAAATCTTTTTATATCGAATAATTATTCCAAAATTAATTATCTAATAATATTTCTAATTTATTAAAATTAATAATATTTTATGCAATCAATAAATTTTAAATTTTAAGGTGAGTGTTGTGGGGAACCTACCTCGATTCGCTATCCAAACACAATGGTGCATCAGACCTTGCACAGACACACAAACACGCACAAGCTGACAACCGAAATATTGCAGGGTTTCCTCGTGAATGTGCTTCAACAAACACAAAACAACTAAAAACCCATAACCATTGAATTAGAACAATCCAAACAAACAAAAATGTCAAAAAACATCCTCGACATAATTTCAGAACATAATTCCAATCTTCTTTAAAATTTAATAAAAAAATAAAAATTTATAAAATAGATTCCAAAGAGTAACCAATACATCACACACCCAAAAACATTTCAAAACCAATTTTTATAATTAAACAAACACTCAAAACACACCATATCATAATGTACACCACATGCATAGACAAAATGAAAACATTCATAATTTAAGAAAAATAAATAAACATCACACAACTGGATTCCTTTAAAATACACCTTAATTCACATGATTTAGCTACATAATTATAAATGAAAACTATGTTATTTTAAAAGAAAAACTTTTCACCAAACTTATTAATCACAAAACATTCCAAATCAGATATGTAGGTGAAATAATTATCCAAACAATGATTTCCAACCAGAATAAAAATAACTCATCCCAAAACAATTATTCTAGAAATAAAAAATAATACTTAATACCAATGAAGTTGAAAAAAATAATAATGAAGATAATATTAATACAAGAAATCAAAGTGATCGGAAATTTAAAGGGTCAAAGTGACATATCCTACCTAAACCATTGATGGACCTCCAAATTATTGTGTGAAACATTGTTCGCACCACAAATACACCTGTAGGAAGACAATATCAACTTAACACAATAAGATTGAATGCACAATTTAAGAAATCGACTCTATAAAATTAAAATACTAGCTACTGAATCACATTAAAACCAAAAGATGAATACAATAACTGTCAATGGAGAAAACCACTACTAGGAGAGTAGGGAAGCAACGAGATGTTAAATAGGAGGAAAACGTGCCAGCAAGGTTTCTACCAGAGGAGGGATGGTCAGACGGGCAATGTCATTGTGGGTGAGAGAGACAGAGGGAAGGGATAGGGACCTCAGTGCTGCATCTCTATGTGCACCGATATAGAGGGATGCACTGATGTTTGGTGGTTTTGAGGTAAAGGGGTTGCACTACAACAAGGCGGCAACATAGTGGTGTTGAGGCTGAGGGTTTGTGCCGATGCAAGGATGATGTGTGGAGGTCTTGAGTGAGAGAGGTTGTGTCACTTCAAGGCTGTAGTGAAGAGGTGTTTAGGCCGAGGGGTTGCACCACTACAGGGCTGAAGAGTGAAGGTCATAGGTAGGGTCAGTTGTGTGGGGAAAGAAGCAGGAAGGGAGGCGGATTAGAGGTGAATGACGAAGCGGCTAGGGGTGTGCGATGAGTCTACTCGCGATGGGTAAAGGAAAAAAACCATAGGGTGGGAATCGTTCAACAGACCAAGGGAGAGGTGAAAATAAGGGGGATTCTAGGGTTATAAAAATAAGGGGAAAATGAAAGAAAAACAAACAAATAATAATAATAATAATAATAAATAAGAATAATTTTAATTTTAATTTTAATCCTTTACAATAATAACACTAGTATTAATAATATAAATAATGCTCCTAATAATTAAATAATCAACTTTAATAATAATAATATTAAAATAATAATAATATTAACTTTATTAATAATTTTTTTAATAATAATATAATATAATATTACTAACTTTTAATTTTAATTTTTTTATTTTCCACCAATATAGTTTATTTTGATTTGGCCGACTTGAAATCCACAACCACACGGTACTCGGGATGACCGCGTGGCTTCCACTAGTCATGTAGTGCCCAAGCACCGGCCTAAAATAATAATAATAATAATATTATTATTATTATTAAATCCTTATTAGTAATATGAATAATAAAAATAAATTATCATAACTATAAATGATTAAATGATATAAATAATCATTTTGTTTTAATAATAATAATTAAAATTATTAACAACAATGAACTTCTTAACGAACTCCACAAACATCAAAATTTATTCACATTAATTTTTCCCAGAGACAGGCGGACTGTTCCCTTTTATAGGCAAAACCGAACAGGGTTTCTAGAATGAGTTTGCCCAGGCGCTCAGTGACGTCAACCCAAAATCTCGTGTTTTTTGATAAAACTCAAAATTTTATTTCGGGTTTCAACCCAAACCATGAAAAATGTTTTTAAAACCAATGAAATTAATAAATAAATATACAGGTTGGGGTGTGAGAATTATCCCCACCATAACCCTTCCCACCCCTGGGAAGCCACGACAAGACCCAGACCATGGATGAAACTCTATTAGTGTCACTCACCACCAAAAGATTAAGTTGCTTTATTTGCTCGATCCAAATGAACACCAACTCCCATTAAATGAAACTTATCCTCATAAAATGAACACATTAAAAACCACCAAAACAAAACCAAAAATGATACTCGGATACTACAATCCATACTGAATTCAATGAGACCAGCGCTGGGTCTCCCCACCATAAGGATTGACGAGATTAACATATCTTGAAAACTGTCTGAACAGACCAAAAAGTACCACCACAAGGGAGAATAAGGGAAGGGCTGGACTAGTAGAACATCAAATTTACCACCATTACTATATAAACAACATCACACCCTTGGATTATATCAAACCATGACACACTAAGGAAAAATGTTAAACCAAGGACCTTTTTCACCATTGGGGTTCTCCTGGCTGCACGCCAGCTTCACTCTGGGACCTATGGTTAGAATACTGGTGATTGAACCATCTCCTGCCTCACAGTTACGCAAAAAAAATTCCAAAACATAAAGCACAAACATGAATTTCACCAAACAAACGTCCAATAAAATAAATTATTCAATGTGGTTTAACCACAACCATTCTTACAACTTAAATAAATGATTCACTAAAAAATGATACAAAAAAATATTATTGTATCCATGATACACTACAAATATAAAACCTCAAACTCATCCCCAAACATCTACCTCCACCTTCTTATGACTTGAGGTGACCTTAGATGAGATAGTTCTAGCTTCAGCGAGATTTATGGAAACACCACAATAGAATTGATGCAATTGACCCAAACGTCCACATGGGTGGTAGGGTTTCAGAGCACTTCAACATGTCAGCCTATTGTGAATATTCATACCACACTGGTGATAGATCCCAACATTGCTCTATGAAGAAGGAGACTAAAGGTTTTAAGGCCTCTTGATTCTTCTATTAGAGCTACCCACATCAGGTTTCTTCCTATTCTGTCTATCGTCATCTTAGGCAATGATTCCCTAGGTAGGGGGGGGGATTTTCCGCCTCAAGTACTCCTACTATCTTATCTTCGGCAAGAAAGGATTTCCCCACAACATCCAAAAATGTGGTTAAGTTTATCACTACCACATTCAATAATAGTTTAGGTAAGAGTACAAAATAAAATTATCTAGCCATCCGTGGATCATTTTCAACAAACCATTGTTCATATAGAAATAAGTCTAAGAAACATTGATAGAATTCTAGAATTGATTCAGCACACTTCTCAAGGCAACACAACTACATCCTCTTCCATTTCTTCATCAACATGGAGAAGTATTTTTTGAGGAACAAAGAAATGATGAATTCCCAATTGATATCTTCACGAGGATTTCTTTAAGGCACTGACATCCTCCATTTCCATTTTGGACCATCAAGCATAGAGGTAGCCAACAAAAACATCAATAACTCAAGAAAACAAATGAAACTGAAGTTACTATTAATCATCTGGAACCACACCCTTGCATCAAGAGGCTTTTCGTGTCCATATAATATAGGAGGGTTCAATTTCTGAATCTCGAGGATGTAATCTATGGGCTGATCAACTTGGGGATTTGTGAGGGGCGCACCACCCAATGTTGCACCTTGGGAATCCAACAAACTATCATGGGAATGAACAATATGAAACATGGAAACATATAACATAATCAAAACATGGTTATTGACATTTTAAATTCATATTTATACAATATCACAAATAAAACATTACAAAACATTTTTGGAGTAATGAAGACCCAAATAATACACTAGGGGAAAGTAATGACAATGGGTGACTAAAACAAATGGTTGGAGTCCAATAGCCAATCACCCCAATATTAATGAGATAATTATAGGTTAAAGTCCATTTCTCTACATGGAAGTCCAGGCCTTGAGAGATCATAGGGATTCTTTCCCAACTCCCTTTTCATTTCCCAACAATCAAAGCACACCAACATCCATAGACATCCCATGGTAACATGAGGTTCAGAACGTGCAAGGGTTCATGATTCCATTCTCTTCTATATGACCCAAGTCCCAACTATTCCTCTATTTTTACCATTACAAATCCAAATAATTATGGGATCTATGAAAACAAGGTCTGCTGAAGAGTCGAACCACCTTTGATACCACTTTTCACGAACAAACCCGGGTCGACCAAGAACTAGTCACCCGAGCCAGCCCACGACTTGCCCTGAGAGGCGTTCATGATCATCCTAGGTTTGAGATAAGCACCTGGGAATCAATTGAGGAAAATTGGGAATGATTTCTCCCAGTAAAAATACATAAATCTTTAGAAAATGTAAAATAAAAAATGTAAATAAACAACATAAAAATAACGAACGATCAACAACAACCAACTAAACTTACCACGAACAAAACTCCTTATGACTCTGAGAGTATCTCACCTACCCACAACAAACTCTCACCCATGAGGAGAATGTTCAAGTCAAACCAGCAACAGAATCTAAAAATAGGGAAACACTATAGGAATTAGTATTATATCTCTAAAGGAATACCCAAAAAACTATTCCCAATGCACTGCATTTACATATAGAATTTACTAATTCCAGGTTTGAAATAAATTATATAAAATATGGGTTTCCAAAAACATAGTTTAGATTATAAAACAAGTAACAATCCATTAAACTTTTTAATTTTAAAAAAGTTTAATCTTTGAACGTAATATTTTAGTTTTGTTTTAATTCATTTTTTAGAAAAATTTAGAAATCAAAATTTTAGTTGTTAATAATAAATAAAACCACACACAAAATACAACACACACTAAGGGAAATTGAAATGAAGTGTCACACAGGTGCCAGAAAACAAAATAGACCACTAAATCATCCGCCACATAAAAATAAACACTAATGAAAACATGGGTCAATCATAGGAGCTTGTGAACAATACAGAAGATACTATACATGTCACTCATCCTGAAGGAATTCCCTACACAATGACGTCAATATGCCCTAATGCCTGGCGTTTCCCTACATGGCCTAACCGAGGGGCCCAATCCCATAACAGAAAAATGTTCGCACAAATGGCCACTAGCTAGAGCGTAATATAAACTAGTATAGCAATCGTTCTTAGAAGATTCGCTCACTATGCCAGGATCCCATGATAACTCATGAAAGAAAAAAGGGGGTCATTCAACAATGTCAACCAATCAGTCACGATGCACATATGTCACACGTAACTCACATAATCAATCTACACAAAAATATCTCCCCTTAATAACCTCAATGGATGTTTTCCAAAATAAATTATTATACCAAAGTGACAAATTGTCCTTAACCAGCATTAAAGATAAAAATCATTTCTAATGTGAACCAAAATATTTGTTCATGCTTCAGTAGAAATCATTTATCACTAAACTGTAACTACAGTTGAAATTAAGTGAATTATGCTCAAAGGAAAAAAGGTAATTATATAACTATCATATTTCTGTTAATCATGAAAATATTTCAAGTACCGTGTATAAAATAAACAGATGTTTTTACATCGAATAATTATTCCAAAATTATTTATCTAATAATATTTAGCATTTATTAAAATTAATAAAATTTCAATAAATTAATAAATTCTAAATTTTATAGAAATTGTATTGGGGGACCTACATCGTATTTTTTTCCAAACAAAATGGCATGTCCTTCTTTGCACAAATGCACAATCACGCACAAGCCAACGACCACAGTGTCATGGGGTATTCCTTGCCAATGTGCTGCAAAAAATGAAAAACAACTAAAATCCCAAAAATACTGACTTATAACAATCTAAATGAACAAGAAACGAAAAAATCCACCTCAAAATACTTTCAAAACATAATTCTAATCATTTGTACTATTTAATAAACAACATTAAAATTAAAAAAATTCCAAAGAGTAACAACATCTTTACACAACCAAAACCTTTTCAAAACCACTTATTATAATTAAAAGTGAACTCGAAAAACACCATATCAGAACGTGCACCACATTCATAGTTAAAATGACAAACATAAGAATTTAATGAAAACTATTAATCATCACACAACTGGATTCCATTAAAACACACATTAATTAAAATGATCAAGCTACAAAATATAAAATATAAACTAGGTTCCCTTAAAATCTAAACATTTCTACAATCTGATTAATCAAAATACATGAAAATTCAATTAAGTAGGTAAAATAATTATCCACAAAATGTTTTCCTACCAGAACCAAATAACTCATCCTTGAACAATTTTTATATTAATCAAAAATAATAATTAATACCAATAAAGTTGAAAATAACAATAATAATGATAATAATAATAATACAAGCTATCCAAAGGGTTTTTCCAAGGGTTTCAATGAAGCCATTGGTTATAGTGATAATAAAGAGAGTTTTTTCAACGGTTTTAGTAAACTATTGGGTATAGATGGAATTAAGAGGTGTTTCCCAATGGGTTTTAAACCGTTTAGAATAGTTTTTGAGAATTTTTACCCAACGGTTTATAACAGTTGGGATAACCTAACTTTCCAAAAAAGTTTTTTAAAAACATTGGGAATGAAAATCCATAAATATAGTCGATTTTCAACTCTAGATATCTCGAAATTTTTTCTCTAACTGAGAGCTTGACGTACCATCTCGAAATGTTTTCCCTAAAACTCAACCATCTTGACGGTTTTCCCATAAATCACGATGCAAATGCTACTTCCCAAAATAGCAGGGCTGGTTTTTAAGAATTTTTTCTTCCCATTTAAATCGGTATATGTGAGTTAATATATTTTAGATTTTTTATTCCCATTTACATCGATGTGAGTGTTTTGATTTATTTTACATTTTTTCATTCTATTTTGGTGCAATCTAGTGTGTATTATAATCCCCTTATGAAAATAAGTAATATATAATTTTAGGTTACGGTTTGAACAATACATCCCAAACATCTCTAGAATGTGTTAAATGTAATTTCCTATGGGGCATCTATCTTTTATTCAAGTAAATTTTGTTCATCCATTCTAAATTTATAGGTGCTCCTTCATTTATTTTAGATTTTTTCATTCCATTTTTCTGCAACACATTGTTTATTATTATCCCCTTACGAACAAAATCAAAATATCATTTTAGGTTTCAGTTTTGTTGTGATTTACTTGTATATAATAATTTTGGTTGATATTGAAGAGGTCAATATAATCCTAAGTTATTTTCTCCTTGGTTTATTCTAAATTTAATGTCAATTGAATTGATTTTGTTGGTTACCCATAAATACAGTTATATAATATTTCATCCTAAGAAGAATGATAAGAAACTCATTCATTATGAATGTACCCTTAAATGTTGTCTTTGAAATATCAAACCTTAACTTTAAGATGATGATACCCACACTATTAGTCATTCAATGAAGTGGAACTTCCACCTGAACCACTAGAGTGAGTTTGGGGTTACTTTCATGTGTTAATGGTGATAAAACCAAATTTTACTCAATTGCATGATCATTTATTCCTACACCATCAAGTGGTTCGGTCATACAGTTGTAAACATCATAGAACTCACCAATGTTGTTCATGCCTACAAATTATTTACATTCTGATATGTATCTCATGATACAAAATAGCATGGTCATGTGCACGTAATTATTCACCGCTAGTTGATTGATGGGCTTTAGGCCATTTCGCTATCTGGATTCAGGTTACTAAAGTGTAGAATCCTGGTTTGGGATGTCACAATTCATGGATATATTTTTTATAAGTGTTTTTAATCAAATCCATTCCTATAACTATTAAAGGTCCCTCTCCAAAATCAATTGGGACATGATTCAATGAATACACACTACCAAACTATGTTCTATAACCCCAATCCTAGGATCCTTTAATCCATGGATAAGGTGAAACTTGATGAGGCCATAACTACTTTTTATTTGATCTCATCCTACTCCTCATCCTGATCTCCCTGAAAAAGATAATGTATAATACTCATGTACTCCAATCAAGACCCTTGAGGATTATGTATTCCTTGATCCACATACATCATTCAGAGTGTGTATCATAGTACTGACTTTCAAACCGCCATAAATCATCTATTTTTTTATGTTTTTATCATAATGGGTTTTCAATATTTTTTTAGGATACACATTAGTTATCGGTTTCTAATTACTTCCATATTTGTTTTCATTGCAGGAAATGACAGGCATTGGTGAGAGGCGGTGGAAAAAGTTGATAGAAAATAATTGATGCATGATAAAGATGGGAATATCTCCACTCATCCATGTTGTGAGTGTTCTATTTCAAATATAAATATTTCAATAAATTATAATATCATGTGTTTAATTTTGTGTTAAAATTTCTTTCAGGATCCACCCCCAGATGATAGATATCCAACGAGGATCCTGATATTGCTCCCAGTAGAGAGGCTGGTGGTAGGAGAGGGTGGTGTCAGGGTTGGACGATCATCTCATGGTCCCATAACTGAGGCCAGTGGTACAAGGGCTAGTGGTACAAGGGAACATGTGTCCTTAGGTACACACGAGATATTTAGGCCTCTGAGGATTACAATACCAGTTTACCAGATGTCTGTGTCATCATCTTTTACTTCTGGTTCATTGTCTATGAGCTATAATATTCCACCTTCTTTGACTCCTGCTCCAACATAGTATGTTGCTGAGGAGCATACACTAAGTGATACTCCACTTGTATAGGATATTTCTTCACCTTCTGCACATCCATTGACACCCATTGATCTGACTACAAAATTTATATTTATATAACTCTATCAAATTTTTATACCAAAATTTATTTTTATTATAAATTGTACAAATATTTTTTTCATTAATATTAGATTAATCTACAGTTAGGAGGCATGGGAGGGCATGAAGCCTTTGAATCATTGATAGATGAGTAGATAGCATATGTAAACATTACATATTATCTGAAATGAATGATGGAATGACAGATAAATATTTTAATGAAAAGTTACAAAATGTCTGATAACTATAGATATAATAATATGATTAATGTGATAAAATTAACTTTGATTTCTACTTGAAGTTGATTAATTTCAAGAGCAGTTTTCTAAAACTAAAATCCATTTTTATCATTAGTTTTATAATAGATGACATTGGAAAATTGGTATTTATAACATCAATGGTATTAATATCGATTCTTCCCATTGATTAATTATTTTGAAAACCAAGAAGAATATGTTTAAGGATATATATTTTATTCTATACGATACTGTAGAGGATCACCCAAAAAAATGAACAGCTCCAATGATACATTTTTTCAATCTATATAAAGAAGAAAATATATAGAACAATATGGAATAAAACATGAATTAATGTAATATAAAATCAAAGATGATATTTTTAGTGTTGTGAAAAATATTTCATTAATCGTTCTCAAATTAAGGACCCTATGAGACCCCTACATTATTCTAATATAACATATATCATTATAATTTATTTTATAACATTAATGGAAATATAATTGGGAGGTTTCAATTAGTTTTTTAAACAACATATGAAATAGTAAATATATTATTGTATCATTTTTCCTAAAAAATGTCTCCTATAGTGAATATATGACTACTTCTCTTAGGATAGAATTACTGGGATGAAAAAGTTGTCTATGAAATGATTCAATTGATATGAATTGTGGATCAAGATAAAACAATAAAAACTAGAATATTTTTATTTCAAATATCACATATATGGTTGAATTTGTTATGTTTTAATTTATTATTAATGTGGAGTGTTCTTTGTTGTAATGATAAGATCTTATTGTAGTAAAATAATTTTTCAAAAGAAATATTTGATGTGTTTATTACGTAATATGTAGGGTATGAAATATTTGAAACATATATTATTTTATCCTAAAAATGTAAATCATAATTTTTATCATTAATTTATGTAGTCGATGTATAACTTTAGTATTTTTTAATCATTAATGTTTTATACAGCAGTTATTATGATATAGTTTTAGAGATGACTATAACATTTTTACCAAAGTATATGATATTATACTTCACAAATTTAATTTAAACAATATCAATAATCAATAAGGGAAAACAAATTGTTTTAATTTAACATGTGTTTTGAATGAGAAAAATGAATTTAAATAGTTGGTTAAAATTTTCATTGTTATCTATTTTAGATTTCATTTTATGTAAAATATAAATTGGTTGATTGATATATAAAAAAGTGATATTTGGTTTTAACTTTTAGTTTTTATAATATAGTTTTTTGTTGGAAATTTAATATATGATGATTTTTAGTGAGTCTATTCATTATAAAAAGGATATTAAAATTGGTTTGTGCCTATCATAGAGATCATATGTAGAATAAATCAACAAATATTTAATTATATTTTATGATTGGAGTAACTATTAGTAAATATTCAACAAAAAGTGTTATCAGGTGAAGAAATACAATATACATTAATTTATTATGAATTTATATTATTATTATTTAATGTGGTTTTCAAAGATCTACTTCAATAAGGAAATTGATAAACTAAAAAATTAAGATAACATTCAATAAGAATCAAGCATACCAACTAATGTATCCAAAGATAGAAATCTATTGGATGGTTTTAAATGAAATTTAATATAATTTACATGGAATATAGTATTTTTGTAGTAAAACCTTCATTATTTTAGAAATTTCTCAATATAAGGTTCTTATGCTATAAAATTGACAAAGGAATACAAATGTGGAATATGGGAGATGCATGTATTCTCTATGCTTGAAAATTCAACAAAATTCAATGATTGTTTATTTTGAATTAAAATCTATTGCATATTTTTTAATTTAATGATTATGTTTTTTAAGGCTAAAAGGGATCTCAAATTTTGTAGTTTTGAGGATGGAGGCATAATAGGTTGTATAATGGCTCAAACAGGGACATTAGCTTGTCGATGTTGTTTATAATCCAATTTGTGGTTCTAGATGTGGGACCTATAATTACGTAGAGCCTATAAAACATTGGTTTACAAGTAAAGAGTCATAAATTATTCATATATAAAACATTTATAAAAATATTAATCATATAGAAGCCAATTGTGTCAGTATCTAGTCAGTGAGGACCCCAATCCAATTGGTGGTGCCGAAAAATATCTTCATTAATCCAATATTTTCAATTATCCCACATTAAATTATTTTCCTAACACTCATTATACTATTAACCCTATGGTTACACAACCACATATAAATATCTCATTTTGTGAACTAGCATTCTTCTTCCTCTTACCTTTAGATCATAATGACTAGATTGATACATGGGAACCAATCGATGTAAGAGTTATATGTTCAAACACTAAACCCCATAAATTTATATGGGTTAATAATTAATCTACAACATAATGAATATATCTATTATTCTCTACATTAATCTAATGGATTACTCTTTCTTTATCAATGAATTAGTGACAAGTTATTTGAATCAGTCCCACACTGATAGATCCTAGATCATCCATAAGAAAAAAAATCTATTTTGTTTTGTTAATGTGAGATATATATATTGGATTAATCACTTCCCAGAATTCCAATTCCCATAATTTTGTAATAGTGGATTTGTTTATCTAGTTTCTGTTCGTGGGTGTGATATAGGTATTATACCTTCATAGATAATTGATGTTATATTTAAGGAAAAAATATATAAATTCAAAAATATATTTCAAACTTATGAGGAGTTGTTTTAATGTCTTGGATTAGTGTATGTTCTTATTGTTTAGACCAATACATGATATGATATTTTTTAATTTATGGATACCCTAAATGATATTTTTGTGGTTTGGAATATTTTTTCATTTTTATTTATCACCTTATAATCCATTATGTCATTTCTTATGTAATATTTTATAATAAAATGTTGTCCCATTATATTTTTATGTTTTACTATTCTATTATTCATATTAGCTGGCGTAAAAACTGTGATATTTCTCTCCTATATATGTCATGAATTTCTTGTTCATATTTCAATATATGGTTGAACCACTGTTATAGTTTTTAGATTGATATGTATCCTTGATAGACGTATTTAACTACATAAACTGTAAACTTGAATGACTTGACTCATATGATGTGGATCTTGATGAATGAAATGTGACCCTAATATAGTGGAAAAATAACATATCATGAACTATTAGATAATGTTAAGTATAAAAAGAATTTAATTGAAATTATAATTAACATATTTTATTTTATATTCTAGATTTCAATTTTAGCAAAAAATGAACTATTGAATTATTTATAATTATATTAGCTTAATAATAAATTTCCATGCCCATGTTATTTTTTATCAACAAAATAGACATAAAATTTAGAATTTTGAGGTCCTATTTATGTTATTATGATAACAATATTTTTTGTAAATAAAATTTATTATTAATGATAATGAATAATTACCACAAAAAATTAAATTGGTAATATTGAAGGAAGTAACATTAATGTATGTAAATTTTAGTAGTCTAGTTTAAAATATCGGACTAAATGATTTTCAAAAAATTATAAAATTATATATTAACATATAAAATTAAAAAATAATATGAATAAAAACAATGAATATATAAAAAATAATTTTTTCTATAAAAATAATTTTTACTATGTATAATTTTTTAATTATTAAAATAATTTCATTATATTTATACATTTATTTAGGTTAAATGAATCCCAAATTCATATTCATCAAGTTGGTTATTAGGTATTTGTGACTTATAATATTTCTACTATTAAAAATCATACATGGTTAAATTTCAACCATGATTAGCAAGTGTAAATGGGTAAATGCAATACTGTAAATTTTTCTTAATAGGTAAATGGTTTCATACACATTATAAAAAACCTTGTTAGTTATAAAAGTTATACCCACTCTCCACACCAATCATTTATCCACCTAATTTACCTAAATCACCAAACACACCTACCGCCCCTGGGATTCCATTTAAACCCATTACCATTCTTTAGTTTCAAGTAAAATATCATATTTATCAATAACAGATGGGGAATGTCACTAACCCTTAGATAAACCCTTAAAATTTATGTTTAATATGAAATAATTTCTATATTTCCTTCCCATATAATCCCCTATCACTCTAAAAACATAAAAAAATTGTGATAATCATATTCCATACATTTCCAAGGAATCATATAAGGTGGACTAAAAGTTATAAACCTAAGTTATATATATTCAATAACATATTTTTCACATTAAATTACATTTTATATTTATAATTTTCAATGTTATATGATTAATTCGGTATTTATAGTAAATTTAATGTTGTTTAATTGACTAAATAAACACAACCACATTACCATTTTTGTTAATAAAAATAAAATCTCATTCATGTGTTTTGTGGACCACCACCACCACAAAATAACATGTTTCATTCAACATTCCATCCATAGAATGATAAATATAATGATTTTATTTGAGGAAAAATATGTGTTTTATATTGTAATATATGTTTTTCTATTCATAATTTATATCCCTATAAATTATAAAATTATAAAATCTTCATTTTTATTTTAATCATTTAAAATGAGTAGACTATATAGATATTATTTTATTCGTTCTACATAATGTTTTAAAGAACATTAAATCTCATGAATCATTAAAATTTTGATTAGTAAAACTGTTAAAAAATAAATATCATCATTATCATTCTTAAAAAAATAAATTAATAAAATAAAACCTCAAAATAATTCATTAATCAATTTATGCACATGTTAATTCTAGTTCAAAAATATAGTTAAAAATAATATGTATTTATAGAATGAATGAATATGTGATATTAGATAATAGTATATAATATTATGTATTTCTTTATTATTATTTTTTCATGATTCTTTAAATGTTATATATATATATATATATTAAGAACCCAAAAGACACCAATAGATCAATAAGAATCACTAACACATGATTCCTACCAAATTAATCAACAATAATATATACTAAAACACTTATGAAATAAATTTGAAAAGCAAAAAATAACTATAAATAATCCCAAAAATTATCTTCAATTAATAGTTAATAATTTAATCCTGAAGAATCTCAAATATAGGAACCACAATTATGAAACTAGTACAAACTATCCAAACTATAAACACATCATGTGGAAAATTGGATGAATTTATGTATATAATGACTATGTTGGAATATTATAAAGTAAAAATAATAAACCTATAGTCTTTAGTAAAATTATTATTAAATATATGTTTGTGATACATTAGGTTAAGGTTTTTTGTATAAGGACATGAGGTAAAAGTTTTCTAACTCATATATCTCTATTTGAGACATGTTCTATAATTTTCCACAAAATTCATTTTGTGGGGTATAAATACTACCAATATGAGTTTTCATATGACGTAATTAATGTTTTCAGGTTAAATTTGTTTCATGTTTGATCCCTCTTTTTATGTGATTTTAATTGAATTTGTACACAAATTGTATGAGGAGGTTTTCCATCCCAAATTTGATTATTTGAGACTCATTGTATATTAACCACATCTATAATTTTGTGTGGGGAATAAATTTATTGGAATAATTTTTGACAAATTAATTATTATATTTATGTGATTTAATATTATATATAGTTTCCTTCACAGAAATTCAATTGATTCATTACTTACCAAAATTGTTGTAAAAATCCTAATTTTCATTGGGGAAAAACAGTAAAATGAATTTTACATGTTAATATATGTGTAGTTTCATTGAAAATACATCCCTATCTATATAATCACATGTTTTTGTGTCTATGGAATAAGTTAACCTAGGATTAATCACATTTAACATTGTAGGTTGTGCAGTGAATCAATCCACACACTAAAGCATGACGAATGGGTGTATTGCCAAACTACTTGCTCAAAAATCATGAGGTATATAATTTGGAATGGTCACATTCATAGTTTGAACCAAAAATTGAGGAATTTCAATAACATTGACTATGTATCAGTTAGATTTAAGATATTAAATCCAATTATAATTTCTATGGGTGAAAATCACATTTTATATACACAAACTAATACAATTATTTGAAAAGGTTTAATTATAAAACATGTATGATACACAATAGTATCCAATTTTTTATGGTATATCCCTCTGTACATCAACAATATTCAAATGAAACATGATGTATTTGATTTTTATTTTTTTTACTTTATATAGATTGTGAATTTTTATTCAATATGTCGTTCTGGAGGGAATGGAATTAAATTTATTAGTAAATCATATGTCGAATGCATTTTACATAATTAGGAGATGGGTGTGGCCCAAAATTATATACTCCCTCAATACATTTACATAATTCATTAAAAAAAGTGTTGGTTGATTGTGTATTTAACTTACTATAACAAGATATTGTCATAGAATAGGTCCTTTATAACATTTTTATGATTTTTGAAATTATGCATTCCATCAATATGCAATCTTTTATTATTTATATTGATGTTTCTTTTATTAACATGTTTATATAATTCAAATTGTTTTTGTTTATTATAGATTTTAGTGGCTCATTATTTCCTTCTTTATCACTTATTCTATGTTTACCAAATTAATTCCTATACAATATGATACTTATTACTATGAATTTTAGATCACCAATAAATTAGTTACTTTTAATTAGATATATAATTGAGGAAAATATGTAAATTTTTGGGATATTATTGAAGGAATAATATTTTTCTCCAAATAAATCCGCATTCATTGTTATTTTTTAAAACAATTTCTTTGTATGTATCAAGTATTCTAATACTGTTAAACTATTAGATCCTTTGGGATCCTTTTTATTTAGTTCCCATAATTTAATATATGTATTTTTTTGTGTTTTTTGGGTAATGGGATTTGATCAATAATATTAGAGGATGTTTAGTAAAATCCATTTGATTCTATTTATAGAAACTAATTAGTATTACAAATTAACTATAAAAACCCCTAATGAATTTATGGAACAACATCGAACACATAATTAGATTTCTGTTTTAAAAATTTATATTGTGAGCTAATTATGTATATTTAGATTTATAAATATGGTTAATAATCGGTGGAATGTGTACATTACCAACATAAATATTCAATATGGGAACATTCCCCCTAAACAATATAGTGAAGCTAATGTTTAGGGAAATTAGATCATAAGAATAATAGTGATGTTAAAACAGGTTATTATAAATAGAATATCTCATATAGGAAAAAATAGATATCCACAACATTGTGCAACAATCTTTGAATGAATCATTTAACATGAACAACAATCATTCAGTGAAGCTATTGATCCATTCATAGATAAATAGTAGCCCCAGTAGTCAGAGAATTTATTTCTTTTAATGGGTCGTAGTGGAATGTTAATGTTTATCCTACTATTATATGATCTAAATGGATATGTGGACCAATTTTATAATTGGTTTAAAAAATAATGGAGTATGATGATACCGGTTACATAGATTGGGAATCTATTAAGTATGTATTCTATGAAAAATATATTTTTAATAAAACAGAGGAAGTAAAAAAGGAAATCACAGAAATTTATGAATCCTATAGAAGAAAATGTTGTTGTGTTCATAAATAACATTGCAATAATCACTGTAAGACTATTTAAATCTACCATAAATCAATATTATTCAATATATTGTTCGGTCATATATGATATTTGAATATAGTTGTTCCCAAAAATATATTCTCAACATTTGAGGATATAGTCTCACACCCCCTTAAAATTTGAAAATAATTATCCATGATTTTTGTATTTAATGGAAATAATGTGAAGAACATGTCAGTTGAGCATTATTGGATGAACAATTATACAATATTGAAGAAATGATGAAATTTATTTCACACGTTTGAAAACTATAGGATAAAAGAACACGGGTCATTTTGGTAATGAACATGAAACTATTACATTTTTAGTGAAACATACTAACAAAATCATAAAATAATGGTCAAATTATAAGGGGTTAATTCTCAATTCACTAAATATATAGAAAATAGAAATTATGGGAATAATTACTATACAAAAACGTAATTTTCCATACCAAATATAATGTGATAAAAGATAAACTTAATGAATTGCCGCAAAAAAATTCAATTTTTATCATTATATGGTGGAGTGTATATCGATAGTATCCAAAACGTTAACTGATGTTATATATTATGAGGAATCTAAATTCAAATTCATATTTCCATTTTCTACTAAAAAATTAGATATTTACCAAATAGAGATATATGGATCTACAAACTAAGAACATGAGTGTGAATTTAATGAAATGAATGATTTTTTGGAAGTTGAAACACTAACACATGACTATTTTAAAAAATAGTTTATTATTCCAATGAAAGACTTTGATACAATAAATTGTATAGATGGGATTTCAATGTACCAAAAAAATTAATTTCCAAGAACATGACACTATGAATCACGAAAAATATGCAAAATCTCTTATATATAGTTGGGAAAAATCGTTTTTGAAAACATGAATAAATACTTTCTATAATCATTTCTATAATGTATTTATTAGTAAAGATCATGTGCTAACAATATTCAAGAATGGAATTATAATAATAAGGAATGCACCTACTATTCAAAATTTAATAGATGTTTTCCCAATGAATTACATTATCATCAACCAATGTGTCATGTCAAGTTCTATAATGAGCACATTCATGATGTATGTACAATATATAAAACACCATATATAATATAACTAGTGGAATTGGTGGGGTTGATGTAATAGGTATATGATTTCTATGTCAAGTGATTTATATTATGATGTGTTCCACCATGGGTTCCACTAGTATATTTTTTAAAAGGAATGCATTTATGATTCTTTTCATTGATTATCATTAAAAAAATTCCATATATGTAAAGAATTAGTATAATATATGTTCGAGGGATGACCTATTGTATAAAATATGTAGTTTTATATACATTTAACTGATCTATTATATCTGTTCCTATCATTATGTATTGTTCAAGAATAATTGTATATCAATGATATAATCTCACACAATTAATAGGAATTGTGTGTTTATGGTAATTCCTTCCACCTTCTGTGAATTCAACATTTATTAATAGAGTATTCATAGAGTGTCATGAAAAAATTGGGGTAGTATTCCTTAGTGATATCTTGATATAATATATGTTTTATTAAGATCAACAAGATCCACTTGAAATTATTTTTAGATTGTCATAAAAATGAATTCTATTGAAAATATTTTTATTTTTAGATTTTTCTTAATGATGTATAATTAAATTGTCAAATGTTGTCTATAAAGATAAAATATCAATTGACCATCCGAGAAGAAAATGTAATCAAATAATATCAAACAACAATTAAAATAATCAAGGTCAAATTATTCTACGGTTCGACATGATACTATCAACGATTTACCCTTTATATATCTTGGATGTCTAATATTATTCCCAATATGAAATGTAAAGTGGTTTAAAATACTTGGTCAAGGTAATGTGATGATCATTTACATGTGTCGATGTGGATACTGATTAATGTAGTAGAATTAATTCTACTATTAGCTAACTATGGGTTGGTAATATATAGTGACATATCAATGAATGTAATTGTTTTTTTTTCATATTTAGAATTAATGGTTCATTTCATATGCATCATTGAAAATTGAAAATCCAGTAGCACATCGATGTAACTTATTAGTATGAAATTAAACTCATTGTCATTTCATTGGATAAGTGGATACAATACCACTATGGGGAAAATTAAATATATATATATATATATATGTACCAAAAGAGTTTATTCCTAATTGTGCATGATATCTAATTTGGATAATGATTTCAAATTTAAATGGAAACCTTTTTTCCTAAAAAATGTTATCTTATTTCTAATAACATTTTATAACAAATACAACAATAAAAATGATTCAAATGAAATTAATTGGATTTTTAAATAATTTAAATGACATTATTTTTTCATGGAAACATTTAAATAAAATTAAATTTATAAATAACATATGTATAATAATAAATTTCAATAAAAATAACCCATTTTCAGTATTTTTAATAAATTAAACACATTCTGAATTTTAGTAAAAATATCTTTAAACTAATTTTAACAAGATATTTTATAAAATGAATCTATTTTTATCAAATCCATACATAATAGTTTCAATAACTAATTGTATTATTTTATAACAGAAAATTATTAAAATTAATGCTTAAATGTAACATAATTTTTATCATACAATTCTCTTACAAAAAAAGTGAACGTATATTTCCTAAGCATCAGATGAAATAAATTTTTTGAAAATTATTCTTATATATAACTCATAATGTGGATATTACTATTCATATCCACCAATTCAATTTCATGTTTATAATGATCATATAATGATATATGTTGATTAGTTAGATTTCAATCAATCACAATTGACATGCTATAATACATAATATAATTCAATAAGAAATAACAGTGTGTTACATTATGAACCTCATTAATAAAATAAATCCTCTCGATTTTAATTTTTTTCATATATCTTGTGTTTTCTACATTCAAAATAAGTTGTGGAAAATAAACATAATAAAAAGTGTTATTATAACATCATCCAAAATATGTGAAATGAAAAAAATATCTCTATATAGAAAAATATAAATATATGCATTTAAATAAGATAAAATTCAGGGGAAGTGAAAATATAGTAATATATGAGATTAATAAAATCCAGCTACTAATATAGTGTGAGGAATAACATAGTCAATATAATGATAATGACAACAAAACCATGAATTTCTAATGGGACTAAAGATATTTTACTCACTATAAATAATGTTAAATTTATTTAATTTTTCTTTTATCATTGTTTTTATAATTTTGGGGATCCTTCAAGTTCTATATAGATATCATGTGTCCTGGACCTACAATGAAACTATGTTACACCATTACCCAAGACAGCTAGGACATATCACATAGGTTATTTCCAATTTCCAAATATTTTTACTTGAACATGGAATAAAAAATATGTCACATGGTATGATTTTTACCATATGTGTTATACAAAATGGATGATAAATCATTAGGTATAAGATACTATAAAGACACCACATGTATTAGGTAACATGAATAGGAAGATATTATAATGAATATATAATATATCAAATTTCGCATAAGAAAATAAAATATATCAGTATCCCTATAAAATTAAAGGTCCAGAGCCCTAGTTGTCACAACCATAACTCTAGGACATGTTCCCATACATAATAAACCCCTCAATGTGAAAATTTAGCTTTCCCTAGAACTGAAATAACAATATTTGAAAATTACAAATGTATAATGTAGCGTGTGATCTAGACATCTCAGTCGGGTCAGACCAAGTGTTTATCAAACAGTTCTAAAAAAATAAACCATATATGGTTGAATTTTTAAATAATATGAATTTTAATTAATCGTAAAAATATTAATCCAACTGACTTTTAGAATCTTGTATATGGAAAATATATCAATGATATGAAAAAATTAATTTTTTATAAAAATATAAGGGTCATAATGGAGGATATTTTGTAATCACAATTATGTGATAAAAAACTCAAATCCATGTCACATGTAGAAAATTAGTATATTTAGTTATTTCATATCTATAAGATCCTCAGAAATATAATTTAATCATAACCGATCACTATTTTCCTATGTGTACATACATATGATCATTATATCTCGATAGAATCAATCAACACCCAATTGGATAAATCAAACATATATTTTTTTAGTCATAGTTGTTGTTATTTTTCCATTGTGAAGGAGTCATAGTCTTAATTTTATTTTCATAAACAACATTTTTCTATTTATGATCACATGTTATTTATTAAATCATTCAATCATGGGAAAATATTTCATTTCAATTATTTCAATATTCAAAAATCAAATACATAATTTTATATTTCAAAAATAATTTTTTATATACATGAATATAATAGTGTTTTAATCCAATTCGTGAAATTTTAAATAATCATTCATATAAATATATCACTATCAATAATAAATATAAAATAATTTCAGGAGATATTTTCTTAAATAAAACCATATTCTATATTCCAATTAATATATGTTTTCTTTCATAAATTTCAATCCTTTGATATCAATCATAAAATCATCTCAATTATTTATTGAGAAACAAATGAATATAAATTTGAAAACAAGAACATATATTATTGTTTTAATTATTTTCAAATTCCTTGAAAAACAGAACCATTTAATCACAATATCAATTGATGAAACAAAAAAAATGGGTATTCCAATCAAAATTCAAAATAATAGTTTATCAAGAAGAAAACCATAGAATCACAACCCATTAGTTTAATGTTCCAATCCATCAACATCATGAGTATTTTTATCTCAAAATTAAAGATAGATGAAAAATTAGATGATTCTATTTTTAAGAGGACTCAATTACTTGGGAGGTATTTATTAAATCCATTGCGACTTCAATCTTATAAGAAGAGAGGTTAGTGGATCCAAAAACTTATTGATAGCCTCACTAAAGCTAGATGATTGGGTTTGAGTAGAATATTAAGGTATTTTATATTTAAATTAGTTTATGATATTTTATAGTCATTGAAACAATATCTGAAATGTAGAACACCATAGAAACATCATAAAATGGTAAAAATATCCAATTCATAGAACAACCAACCCATACCATAGTGCTACCACCCTTTCAAATATCATCTTGAATGCATGATCCTGTCTAATAACATATATAAATTTCCTATGATAGGGCTACATCATATACCACATACTATAAATTGTAAAATAACAAAATTAAAAGAATCACCCCAATAGGGATACTCATGAATCCACACTTAGTAATGATAAATACCCTATAATTGTTCCCAAAATGGAATATCCCTGAAAAAAGTCAAACCAGTAGCAGTACATCAAATAGAAGTATCCTCAAGAACATCTTTAACAGGTATCTACATAGAAGAAGATTCCATATACCATAGTCATACATTAACCACATAAAAAATCCTCATCAGTATTATTTAATCCCCAAAATAATCGATAATTTTCAATGAAACTGAAATTATTTTTAACCACTTATGAATAATAGGTAATCAATTAAATGGGGTATGGAATACCAAAATGTGATAAAGGGATGTTACACCCACCCAGTAATAAATATGTCACTTCTGAAAAATATTTTCATGATGCATACATGTTAAAGAGATGTTCCCACTTCTATCTCATCAGTACCTTATTCTCCCCAGACTCATATGAATCAGAACTAAGCAACTATAACACATAGAAAAAAGTTTTATACATCCCATATATATCATTCATATTAGATAAAATAATTAAATATGGCTGTTATTCAATGGATTAATCTAGTTCCATATCATGTTCCCCCATTATCAAAACATGACATGAGGTAGAGATGTACTTTACGGGCTTCATGATTTCACTTTTTCCAATAACATAGTGACCCAACTGAGGATATATTATAAAAACATATAATAGCTAATAGAAAATACTAAAGGAAATATATAATGATAAACATAATATTTATATCATCATTGTTTTTTAAACATTGAATGATAAATAAATTAAATTTATTTTGTCATATTTGGGAAAAAACTGGGTCTAATTGATTATGTTTAAAATATATTCATCCAACATAAAAATTAATTATAGGGATATTCATTCAATCATACATATGGATCCATAAAAAAGTATTAATGGTAAATATTATTATAGGAATACATTACCATTCGTAATTGTCTTTCCCATTATCCCCCAATTTCATAAATGGTGGAATGAAGCGTGACCTCCATTGTCTATAAATATTGTTTTTTCTGTTAGCCCATATGTGGATGATATTACATGACCAAAATCACCAGGTATCTCATGGACTCCTAGAGGCCTCTCTATATATGAGACGTGAACCGACAGTCCCTACCAGTAACTAAAATAGTGGGAACACCATGGTATATAACTATATCATGTACATATAGGCTTCCCAAGTCCTCAACATCAACTGTGTCATGAATGGGATGGAAGTGAGCTTATTAGAAAATCTTAAATATTGCAATCCATATATCATTATTATTATAAGGGTTATGTAATATCACACCAACAAGATCAATTGACATCTCATCTGACATTCAGGATGGAATCTGAAGGTTCTGAAGAAAACATGAAGGTTTTAAGTGATTTGTTAAACATACTGATCGGTATAACAATGATAAAAATTAATGTGATGAATCACCTAATTATTAGAAACCATAATCATCACCTCATATAATATATCATATTTATGGTACATAATTGAACAACAAAAATGGAATTATAGAAACCACTAACAAAATTTTTTTTTATTATAAGACGTATGAAATACCAATTTTTAAACAAATGAATATCATCACTGGACATGAAAAACAAATATATGGTCAATTAAACATAAAATTAATCTATATTGATACAAAAATATCATCTAGATACTTTTTTTGAATGAACATATCAACCATATGGGAGGACAATTTATCGATTTATAAATTAATATTGACATCATCCATACAATATCCCCAACTCATTAGAGTAAATATAGTCACAATATTATAATATTCAGATGACTATTTCATACCATGATTTATAAATACAATGCATGATGAGTTAGAATCAACATAAAATTTTCCTAGGCTGTAGGAGATGTAAAAAATCAAAATACTACAGTTACTCTTCTCAAGGCCTCTATCATATATTCAACCCATTTTGGGAAAGTATATAACCCAAGATTTTGTGATTGGGATAAATGGTAATCATTTCTCAAAAATATTCATACTATGGTATATTGAGAGAATTAATAACATATAAATTTTTGATATCATGAGTTTTAAAATAATTTTCTGGTGGCTAAAGATTTCTTTAATCATAGGAAATTATGTTAAGACCCTTCTAAAGAAATAAACTAAACTAAACACAGTTTCATCAAGAATGAACACATATCCTAACACATCATCTTTAAAATTCAACACAATTGTAGATGTAAAAATAATTCTATCCCATAAAAAATAAAAAATATTTGAAAACCATAATAACAACACTCATTTCCATGTGAGAGTAGCTATTGGAGAAGAAATCATCAAGTAAACAATGAAAACCAAGCTGTAAAACAACTATTTTCCTAAGAATATATGAATATGGAAGATAAAATGCGGTTGTTATCATGCAATAAATGATCGCACCATTTTAGAATCAAATAAAATACCATGTTTTGAGGCCATTTTATCCACAAAAGATCCCTCTTAGATCATTAAATCAAATTTCAATAGAATTTTATACATCATGTGATTTCATTAGATTTCAAAAATATCTCTCAAATAATTCACATGATCAACATCAATTTTTGATTAATCCAGTATGTCTACCATAATACTATCATTATTGAGTTGATATATATAAAGAATAAAATTTTCATCGTTGACATAAGAACTACTTTGGAAATGGTTAAACCAAATGAAATTGTAAAATAATATTAATAGACAATTATACTCCTTAATGTTGTCTTTAAGATGTCATATTCCTTCATTATAAATAGGTGGTAATCAAATTATATATTAGTATTTGGCCAATAGTTAACCCATTTTAAAAATTCAAAAAAATATTTTATTTAAGGACATAAATATATTATCATTAATGTAACTCGGTTGATCATCTAGTAAGCATTAAAAATGTGCGGTGTCCCATTTGGTTTCTTTTTAAAAATTACCTATAAAAACTACGATGAATATCTTGGGCATATAATGCCTCTATCCAAAAAACCTTCCAAATAATTTATTATTAATTTTAGTTCCTCCAACTCCATATGGTATTAGGGAAAAGATATGGTTTGGGTATTTATTAACAAATCAATCGAAAACAATACGTTCATATATAGTTTAAATAAAAAATTTCATATGGAAGAAAATTTTAAATACCAATAAAAAATAGATAAATATCATTGGTCATGTATTTTCACACAATATCAAATGAAAACATAGATATTTCCCTGCCCAAATCTAGAAAATGGTTTCCAAAAATACATTTTCTCATGTCTCATTCTTCATGGAAAACATATCATGCCACATTGGGGGAAGTAATGGTCACCCACATATTACATAATAATCTCATGATGATTTAATAATTTCAAAATATAGGATGATATAAATCAATGATATTCAAAAGTTTTAAATAATGTATTCACATAATATGATTCTATTGTTATGGTACCTCTCACTATCATTGGACCCTTATCAATTATATACATAAAATATTCCCCTACATGAAGAATATTTATTCTATAATCATCTAGATTGAACCCCTTAGTTTTTGAATAAACTTTTTTTCAACATAGAACATTTGGTTGATGATGATCCCATCCAACTATTATTTCTAGAATAGATATGTTATAACCTCAATCGGTTAATGAACTGGACAAGTAAAGCTTATGTAATTGGTGCCTTTGTAAATACTATCATTGTATGCCTAAACATGACACATTGAAAACATGTAAATAAACCTATTAGATAAACACCGTGAGGTTTTGATGATTATGGTCATCGAGTTCCACTATGAGACTCCACATTTATCCAATCTTAAATAAAGGTACAAATATATTTAACACTATGAGTAATATCAAATATTGTGATTCCTAATATAGTATCAATGTCATGATCAACAATCAAATCTCTCCCAATAAAGTCATAAAAATAAGAGATATTAAACATAAAAACATAATATTGGATAGTAGTTTGATGAACCATAAAAATCATTATTCATTTTATTTCATATATTTCACTACATTTAGGGAAATTTTATTATGTTCTGAAAATTGGATTGCATACTTAGTCTTCGTCTCATCACCCTTTCAGAGGTACATAAATACATAGACTTTTCCAAAACCATTATCTTTGGTTATAACTATTCTGTAATGACTGATCTGAAATATTTTCTCTATAATAATTTATGTTTTGTTTTTATAACCATCAAATCCCATGGTCACATGCCAAACCTTCATGAATTAAAGGGGAAGACATTTGTTTCTTAGCTTCTTGTTTTTCCATGAACTCATAATGTAGATCAATATATATCAGACAATCCTATGTCTCTTGAGGATTCATCATGTCTTCAAATGTTATTGGTTTATGATGAAGAACATATTGATAAGACCACTTATTTCATAATATCAAGGTTCCACTATCTGACCCTGAATGAGAATAGGTGTTGGTACCTATCCCAGTGTTTGGAAAACACCCAGAACAATCTGAAAAATTTCATATATATTAGAGGGTCTTATTTCAATGATTTCTTGATATCTCCCTCATGATATCTATTCAAAAAAATAAATTCAGATACTACATCACTTCAGCAGGCTACAGAAATACATTAGTAAAGATATGAAAATAAACAACTCAATCATTATATTCATGAAAATATATTCCAAAACAAAAATTTCAATTTTATAAAATTTCAAAATACATATGAATTTTATTGAGAAGACTAAAATAATGTACATTTTTTCCACAATGAGACCCCTCCATCACATTTATTGTGACTCAAAGCTCACTATGATGGGGGTTTTCCACGAACATGATAACAACTACCCCTCACATCATCAAAATATAAATCCTATATTCGAAGAATATATTTTAAATCAATGGGAGATGTATGTCATTTTTCCAATAATATAATTTTTTCACTAAAAATCATTGACACAATAGTACATTGGCACAGAATTTTGATTTAAAATAGCGTGATGAGTATTCTCAGAATCCATGATTCAGTGACTAACACCTGATATAAAAACTAAGTTGATGGGAATTATTTTTTCCATATAAATGGTAAAAATGTGGAAGATAAGTCAACTAAGAGTTAGTATCCCAAACACTCTTCCAAAATGAGGTATTAATAATATACATATATGAAAAAGAATATATCGTCCAAAAAAGTCACATATTCATCAAGGCATGGACACAAAATCCATGTTTCTTAATATTTCCATATCTCTATTAGTCACCACGTTCACTACAGGTCCAATTTTCAAGGAAACCCACCTATAAAAAGTGGTGATTTACCTTTTTTGGAAAACATCCACAACACGATCTATTAAAACACAATATAAATGGTTGTTTTTGTGTTTCGAAACCTATAAGGTAACTCCAAGTGTTCCATAAGTAGTTCCAATACAAATAAACCATATTTTATTTGACAGAAGCAATTAAATGTAAAATTAAATAAATGAAATATTTGAAATCAATATAATATTTCATATTAGGTAAATATTATAAATATCGAAGACAATATAAGATGATCATTTTTAGTAAAATTATAATGGACATGAAGGATAAATTTATTTATTAATTGGATTATAATAATCTAATTAAAACTATGAAACTAGAATTTATGACTTTTGGGTAGATAGTTCCATTATATATTATCCACACACATGATGTATAATCATTATGAATCCATAAATCCACATTAGGGTGTTATATTCCTAAAATTTGTCACAAAATCACAACAAAACTACCCCATGATAAAATATCGTTAAATAAATAATTAAATAATTGGAAAACCATTCTATAAAATTCAATACATCTTTCACAATTGATATTCCGAATTTAATGTTTCAACATTCCTTTTAAATTTAGAATACAAAATAAAGTGTTTTGTATAATTAATGCCTTTAAAATTAATATATAACTTAGAGAAATATAATTCTACAGCCACTACATTCAATAATTAGATGTATTTTTTTCTCAAATCGATTAAAAATTTGTTTCACATTTAATAATTCACGTATTTTAAATCAATCATAAAATTATAAATCATCATATTTTTGAAAAATTATTCAAAATTAATTTAATATAATGAATGAATGAAAAGGATCTATTGATGGAGAAAACCTCAATGAACCATATACCTTTAACCTAATGATCAATCAGTCAAAATACCAAAAAGGGTTGGCCATTAGAGAGTCAAAAAAATATAATATGAAAAAAATCCATTTGAACACATCCCATCAGATCAATGTTACAATCCATAAACATCACAATGACGAGTCACTCTCAAATAAGGATAGAAGGAAAAAATAAAGGTTTTCAAAAAAAGAAACACTTACCCAATAAGGATCCATAGCATCCACCATTACATCAATTGAAAAAAAAGAGTGGTTGCAGGTGCTAAAACACCTCTTGACAGCCTCCAAAAATCCAATGGATTGAGATAGAGATCAATAGAATAGAATTGGGATTTAAACTGGGTTTCAGGACACTAATGATTTAAGAAAACATAGAATTTCATATTCCCTTATGGTCATGGTTTTCATGAGTGAATGTAATCATTACCATGGTGCAAGAAACCCTTACCATAGCACAACTAACACAATTTCAATTTTCCTCCTCCATCAATGGAGTATTTTATGTCTGGTTTCACTTTTCTTAGTGTTTCGATATGGTGTAAACCATAAAGCACAGATCATCCACATTTAAAATGGTAGAAGCACCCAAACACAGTCCCTCCGGCCTCCATGCTAGAAGATACTCATTGCACCAACATTGTTCCCAAAATTGACGATCCATTAAAACCCTCCATGTTTTAGTCATTCGTACATCCCATGATGGTTATATAAATTAAGGAGGCCTCAATAATGACCTTATTAGGCCCTAAATGATACTTGAGTGGCAATAATAAAACCATAGAAACTCCATTGTGCTCCACCATAAATCACCCCAAACATCATTGAAACTCTTAAATGATATAAAATAAAACCCAAAAAATATGTAATCATCTGAAATGTGTAGGAATTATGTAAAATTTGAAACAAGATGTTACAATATGGGAAAAGTAAATTCATTATTTACAGTTTATATGAATTATTACATAATTAGGATGTGGTTACATAAATTTCAATTTTATCTCTTACTATAATAAATAAACATTCTATGTGATATTTTCATACTTGAGGTACTCTAATTTAATTTTTCTGTTCTTATAATCATTAAAATTGAAAATTTAGACCTTTTATTTATAATTATTTATCATTAACACCAAAATTGTTAGTATTTATTTTCCAACATGGATAAAAATACTATATTCACCTCTAAAACCAAAATATTAACAACCATATTTCTACTTATTCTATTCCATAAATAGTTATACCTATGTCAGCTTTAAAATATGACTAAAAATGTCAAAAATAAAAAAGTATATAAAGAAAGACATTGATAATCTAAAAACTATATTACATTAAACCCCCAGACAAAATAAGGTATATCTAATTTTCCCTAACATAATATGTGAATACATTGATAATGTATTTTCTGGAATTATGAAAATAACCATAATAACTAAAAAATAGAAGAATCATACATTAATCCATAAATTAAAATTGCAAAAATTTATTAATTTATATTATATCTCATAATATATATTCCATAAATTCAAATGTTAGGGGAACTATATCGAAGATAAAAAATACATTTTCATTAAATAAATAATTGATTCCATGTTTTTCAACATTAATCCATTGATATTTTTGATAATCTCATTTTTTTCAAATAATCATTTGTAGGTGAAAATTAGAAAAATAATTTTTTTAGGATTATATAAGTGAATATTTTTTTCTGTAAACTATAACAATACAATTAAATAAATTTTCTATGTAAATTGTACCATTCAAAATACTCGTGAATATTCAAAGATATATAATATTGTAGAAAAATACATAAATGTTTAATAAATATTATAACTAGAATTCCATTGATAAAAATACATATAGAACATAATTTTTGAATTCCAATAGAATAATAATTAAATTAAATCAAAATTATTATTACTCAAAACATCTTACCATTCGTTTTCTTCTATCCATTAGAAAAACTATTTATATAATTCTCTTATTTTGGATATCTAAAACATTTAATAGTTGAAGAATCATTAAGGAAAACATTATTACCATCAATTATGTTAATCTTTCCTTTAATATTTCTTAATTATTAAATTCTCTATGTCATTATTTTCCAGATATGTATCATTTTCCCATTCCATTGAGACATTATCTTATGATCTCCTTCCCACATTATAGACATGATGAAAATTTAGCTTTCGTTCCACTATGTTCCTCAGCCCATGAAAAAAACAAAAAAAATCCATATTCCTCGGATACGACACATTTGGGAACTCAGTATAGCTCACTATGTTAATCACATATAATTATAGATGAATATTTATAATCAAAACAATTTTTATTGATATTTTTTTATCATGGTTTCTCATATGTTCAATCATATCACTATTGTTCACATTATGTATAAATATAATTCCTACAATTTATATTAATTGACTAAAACCAATATCTATAGTTTAAAAAAATTTATCATAATGGGAAACTAGATAATATTGAAAAATTTTGAACCATATTTCTAAATAATGATACATTCTTTTTATACCATTATAGCTTATTTTAACCCTAGTTCATCCATGATTATCATTTTTATGAATCCACCATAATGGTTCATAAAAAAATTCTTATATAACCGAAGAACATTCATCGGTAGTGTCAAAATCGGTGAAAATAATAGGCACATCCTATGAGTACAATAATAATAGAAAATATATAATTGGACACATATTTTCATAGTTTTTACTACTATATGGATATATGAAAACCCATCACCACTTATTGTATTTATAAACTAATTTATTTCAATAAATACTATAAAAACAGTTCCTTATGAAATCATTATTATGTTATCATATACATATACATTACCCATGACTTTTCAATTTATTTATTTAATACAAATCCCCAATTATTGAAAAAAACTATAATATGATACCAGTTATAGATTTCAATTATTTTCATTAAAAAATATAAGATAATTTTTAATGAATATTACATACATTATATAAATACATTCTAGATTACAATGACAGTTTAGTGTCATTTGAGACAACATAAAAAATATTTATTATTTCATATAATATATTCAACATTTGTAAAAATATCATATAATATTTTAATATTCGTATAAATTACCTCTATAACTATTTTAGAATAACTTTTGGAATGAAAATAGAATAAAAAGATGGATCAGTTTCTCAGTAATGGTAAAATGTGTGATATCAATCGATTATAATATGTAATCGTAATATATGTATAACGATATAAGCTCCAGAACATTACGGAAAATGTTTACACCTAATATATCTTTCATCAAAATAATGATTCATAAAATTAATGTAAAACATTTAAAAATAAATGAATCATAATTTTCATAAATCCTTATCAATAAATGATGATCTATATGTTAATGTCATAATATTATGGTACAATCATACGTATGAAACTATATTCATATGTAAATGTTAAATGTAATGATTGTCAAATCACAGTGCTTGTTGTATAAAAATATATTTCACATTTCCTAATGGATCTAGATTCATTATATATTTACTATAGTGGATCATGCAACTAGACTTAAATCCCAATGTGGATCAAGAACACTAAAATGATTCACAGTTTTTATAAACCAATTCAAATTGATTCCCATAGTTATCAAATGAGATATTAAAAATGAAAAACATAATTTGTTGGAAATTTACTTCCTTTCCCACCCATAACCTGATTAAAATCATAATAATTTGTTTTAAAATAACATAAAACATTCAACACATTACCCTATCATAATCCATGCAAGGAAAACTGGTCTCTAAAAAAAATCCTAAATTCATCATAGCATAACCCATGGAAAATAAAGGGGGTTCGTAAAAATTTCATCATCATATAGAAAACCATAAAAATAAATTATATGTAATGTACAAATAGATCATATCCCTATTAAAACATAGTTAATGTAAAAGTATCTTATCATTAACGAAAACATATTTAATGAATCTTAGGAATCTTTACTATGGAAAATAAAATAGTCATTATTAAATTTTATAATTAAAATATAAATATAAAAAAAATATTTTATCTTAAAATAAAAATCGATATATTTAATTTATTATTTAAAAAAAATTCATTATAGGAATAGTATATTCTATTCATGGTATATATTATAAAATATGAAACTTCATTTTCACTTTTTTTAAAATAATGATGTACCTCATTTATAAAATGATATGATCATTCATTTTAAACAAATTTATTAAATATAAATAATGGGTAAATAAAAAATTAAAAACAATAGGTATTATATTTTATACACTACTAAAATTATTTTCAAAAAACAAGCATATATGAGGAAAATCATTTTTGATATGAAAAAAGAAATAAAATATGATTTCCTTAAAAAATCATCTGATCACTTGAGTATATTAAGTGAATTAATTAAATGGAATAAATTTATTCTATACAATTATCAATAAGAGAAATTTTTTGATTTATCAGAAAATGATCATATTACTTAATTACCATTTATTTATACAAAATTAGTCCAGATTAAAAATATGATTGATACATAAATCCATTAACACGTTGATTTTTTTTATAAAAATACTCATGAATGAATAATATTAAATGTAACATAGAATTTCAGGAAAATATTGGGGATGTTGATATAAAATCAACGGGTTAATGGATTTATGTATCAATCATATTTTTAATCTGGACTAATTTTGTATAAATAAATGGTAATTAAGTAATATGATCATTTTCTGATAAATCAAAAAATTTCTCTTATTGATAATTGTATAGAATAAATTCAACATGGTAGTAAATAAACAAATGGAAGGAATATTGTTGCATAACCTAATTGAATGCCTTTTCAATAGAAATTAGAGAATAAATATCCTACCAGATATCTTGACTTTATAATTATGAATTCAATCATCGTATATATAAATTAATGAATTATTATAATTATATTTTTATGAAAATAATATAATATATGATACCTATTATGATTAAATTAATATATATTTTCCCCCATATGTTATCAATGATTTATTAAAATAAAATTTTCCCTAATAACTACTTTATTTTATATACATGTTTTGGTTTGAGAGTCTTGATACTTGTATATTTATCATGCGTATACTATTTCATTAATTTAATTCATGATATAAATATCATATATATTCAATATATATAATTTTTAGTCATCTATAATAGTTATGGATAGAAAAATAAATTACACCATTAATTTACATGATATGTTTTACATACACATGAACATTGCTTTCAGATTTCAACAGATGGAATGAAATAAAGGTAGAAAAATTCATCTATCCAGAATAATAATAATAATATTATTTAAATAATTTATAAATTTCAAATAATTCCATATTTCATTTTATCTATGATTAAAATATATAAAATCTGATCGCTTCCTTGAGGTCGAATCCCACACATACACATGAATGATTTTATGATTTTATAATGAATTTCATGGTAAGGATTTTTATATGATATTTTAATTCTTGAATGATAATTATTAATGTAATATGAATTATAATCATGAAACCCATGTTAATAATCTTATGAGTGACACATTCAATTCTTATTTTTTGGGAAATAGAGTGGATAATGGATGTTTCATATTAGTGATGAAATTTCAGAATATTTAAATACTAGAGTTATTATTTTATGAGAAGTTAAAAAATTTGGGAGGTTAAAAAATAATTAAAATGAATGAGATTAATTATAGTGATTACATATTCTTTGAATGATGTCCCATAGAACTCTTCTTAAGGACCCTATGGTTGGTCATTTTGGAATACCAAAGCCTACACAATTTGGATATGGTTTTTTAGGGGGAAATGTATTTGGTTTAAGATTATCTTGAATTCAAAATGTTCATTAATGATCTTATTGGAGGTATTTCCTTATAAAATTTTGTCGATGGTTACTCTTGTAATTTAATAAAATTTTATAATATAAAAAGGACATTCATTGGATGAATACTTCAATATGGCTACATATTCAATGATACGGTTTAATTTATTAATATTCACATAGAAAAATGAAGTGTTGACCAATCTATGAGGTGTTTTATGCGTATTTTTTGTTTTACAACTTAGCTAACATAATTAAACCATATCCATTATATCAAATTTTTCCTTCATAAATGTTAATAAATATACATATAAGATGAAAATTGTTTCTCTAATTTAAAATACAATAAAATTTCTTCCATATCAAAAATTATTTTTCCTCTCAATATTTTTATAATTTATAATTTATTTGAAAATAAATTTTATCTTTTAATATAATTAATTTAATATTGGACACTATTAATTTTTTTATAAAAATAATGACAAAAATAAAAGGATGATTTTTAATATAATACATTAAAACATCACTAATGTTTTATAATCAGATAAAAAATTAATGGGATATTATAAATCACTAAAATTATATTAATGATAAAACATTAATCTCATTTATTTTATATTTCTATTAATTGGAGAAATATAGTGCCATAATTGTGTAAGAAATGATGGTAAATATATAATAACTAATAATTATAAATATATATCCTTCATTAAAATAAAAATATTCAACTCAACAAAAAAATTAATATTCATTATTAACTGGATTTTTTAGCGATGTGAACACATATGAGATATTTAAATACAGGATAGTGACTTATTTTATTTTCCATGCCATTGTATTCTTTATATGATATCTTACTGAAATAGTTTCCCTTAATAATTAAAATTTACACCTATAGTGGAATGTGTCATTGATTCTTCATCCAAACAGAGTTTTAAAGATTAGTGGTTTCCAAAACATGTAGTTTCTTTCTATGGTAACCCAATTTATCATTTTTGAATATAATAATTTTTACCACAATTAGTTTTCATCATTCCTAAAAATAAAATTTATCATTTAAAAAAATATAGACCAACTTCTTCCAGATGATGAATCCATTTTTATAGTAATAATTCAAATATTGGAATATATTAATTATATGGGATGTTATGTTTTTGAATTTAATAGAGCATGGGTCATAGTTTATAAATTAAATAATGAATCTAAAATTCATTGTACACTAATTGAATGTATAATAAAATAAATGTTTGTAGAGGTAAAACAAATAGAACCCCCAATATCATTTCCAACCATATTATTATTTATTTCAATTTTAATTAATTTTATAAAAAATTTAGGATAAAACTAATTTAAGGAAATTAGTTGAATTGAAAAGGAAGAGACAAAATGAAACTCAGGGATACAAAATTTTTTTATTAAATATAGATGACTGGTCAATATTTGGGGAAATGATACCTATATGTAATGATAACTATATTTGTGGATCCAAATTATATAAGTAATTACATCGATTATAATGAAGAACTGATTTTCCCTATTAGTTCATCTAAACTATCAAGAATTGTTCATCACATTTGTGGATGTGGGAAATGAGATATAGATGTAATAAATACTTCCACCTTGAAAATTGTGGAAATATTTCATCTTCCACTATATTATAGATGTATTCATTTCTCATTCAAATTCAATTTTATCGAGATGAAGGATTGATAAAAATGTAATAATCAAAACAAATTATTATTAACATCTCAAAATTTATTCACAAAACAGATATTCATTCATGAAATAACAATTGTTCCACCTAAAAGTTATTCCATAATCCCCAAAATGACTCTTCACTCATGTTAGATTGATATTATTTTATTATGTTAACATTGAATCTCATGGATACAGGATTCATAGTAATGAGGTTGAAATCATAAATGAATGTTAATTTGAGATATTTAACATCAAAATCCATTTTCACCATAATAATAAATCAAATAATTAATGTTTTATCAAGAATTATAAACCCAACACGGAATGGTCTTCTTATACCCTTCCTAGATCCCCCTAAATTCCCCCGTGTATTTTTCAATGAAAAGTAATACTATATAAATATTGAAGAATAATTCATTAAATACCTCCATCTATCTTGGAAAAATATCAAACTGATAGAGCAAGAGGAAGAGATACCCATACTGACCATAATTTAATATATTCCTCTATATAAATGAGCAAATTATTATAATTTTAAGTAAAAATGGCCACATATTATGTCCTTAAAACCTATAAAAATGTTCGTTGTTGGGTTAATGATGAATGAGTCTTGGGTCTCTATGTTTGGAGTGTCATAATGTGATGTGAGAAACTGACAATAAATAATTTCAACATTAACAATATTCAACCCTACATAACATTGGAATGAGGCTATGTCATAGTAAATATTTTATTCTAATCAATTATTTCTAAAATACCTTGCATCATAGTGGATGATGTTGTGGAATAGATCAATAATGTTTTCCCACATCAAAAAACATAACTATGGTCATCTTCCATTTATGAGATATTATTTTTAATAGTTTCATTATGTTTAGTAGGGGTTGTAGGAACTCTAAAGCCATCACATTACACCCCAAACCAGTGATTCTCTCCAAAATCCACTGAACAGAGCATGCTCTCATTCCCTTGTCTAATTGTATTCATTGATGTGCATGTAGGTACAATCTCCCAAATACATGGTCAGATACTCATATGGGGTTCAATATAGATTGTGTCATAGTTTTGGGTTATCCCCAAGCATTGTGCATATTTTTCTTATATTTTCCTGTATGTACTGAAGACTATTATGTGATCCTCTCTATGGTGTAGGATCTTGAACTCATGTGAAACATTTCTTTGTTATGGAATGATATTAAATTTTATGCTATAGGGAAATATTAACCATATATCAATCCTCATTTTTTATATGTTATAAATGTGTTATTTATAGATATATTTTTAATCCAATGAAACCTAATACTTGATAAAATATTAAATAAGTATGGAAAAAATAACAAAAATATCTTCAAATCACTTGTAAATAGAGGATTAAAACACTATATGGAAAGTAGTTATAAAACATCTCTACACATGAATCACTTTTTATTCCTAATAATAATCCACATCATGTAATCACCTATGATTAGAAATATTACAAAGGAACATATAAAACCATGACTCATTCAAATTAAATATAATTTAGAATGAAAATTATTATAGAATAAATATTAATCCAAGAATGAAAAGTCATGTAATGAAACAGTTATAATTTTTTAACTCATACAATATGACTTCTTGTTAGTTTCATTGTTTAAAACACCAATAATCCCATCCAAAATAAATTAATTACATTACCGTACAATATTATTCCACTTGTAACACAATTATTTTTGAACTACTTTAATTCTCATACCAAACCATGTGCACATTATTTATATTCTTTCCAGACCTCTTCATAAGCACTATCATGTTTGAATACATAAATTTTGATGTTTTTTTCATTATTCATGAAATAAAAGTTAATTCTTTAGGTTCTTGGGATACAATATGAAAAAAAATTGTGGTTGAAAATATTTGAGGAAATAATTAACCACAATGAATTAACATTAAGATATACATAATAGAAAATTATTATCTGTTAACTCCTTTAATTGAAGAAAATATTAATCTGTGAGCATAGATTAATTTTCAAAACCCATTATAATCATTTAGAAATACAATCTACCTGCTTATTTATATTATATTCTAATTATGTTCTATGATGAAGTCTAACATCAACCACCCAACACAAAATGATCAAGATCAATAGTCACACAATGATGTTTTTTGAAATTATTAATAGACAAACCATTCTATTTTTTATTTATAATTTTAAATATTTTCATTAATGATAAATATAAATGTTCTGGAGAATAATTTAATATTTAAGTAAATCATTTAACTACCCATAAATTCCATGTAAATTTTTTATATGGTATTTTTATGAGTCCGGGAAATTTAATGGTGCGTGATTCCGAGGACTGATGTGCCCATAAAAAAATTATGAAATTTTTTCCCTGTACATTCAGTAAATGTCTAAGTAGGTTTTTTAATTTTTGACCCTAGTCTCGGAATTGAAATCTGAAGACAGCGTTGAACTCGCATCGTCAGTATTTACTTATGGAGAGACCTTAACCTCAACCGCAGTTGGTCGAGGGTGAATGATAGTTTTAATGTTTTTATGGAAATAAAAATTAAATAAAGAATAACTTTTATATTATTTTTCATTAACCTACAAATTGAATACTCGGTGGTGGGGACCACCTGATCTAGAAAAACCCCGCATACAAATCTAGTGGTGGGGACCTCCCCAACCCCTCTTAATGGTTGGAAAATCAATAAACTCCACATTAATTTATTATCTCAATTAATTGAGCCAATTAATTGTGCCAAAAAAGTAAATTATAAAACAAATTGTAATTTATATTGGTTCCCCTCAACTTTTGAGAGGATTGGTTGGTGAAGTGTTAGAAAAGCGGAGAATTGGGAGAGTGTTGTGGAGAAACACTTCCTCTCCAACAAAGAATGTATCTCCAATGGAGAATGTGGAACCGACCCAAGTCGGATCCAGAGCACCTTGCGGAGGAAAGGAACGACGACATTTTCCGATGACTTTGAAATCATCCTCATATCATTATCCCCAAACAAAAAGGTAGGAGTTTTTTGTTACTTGTTTTTTTCATTGAATTAATCCACTTGATCTACCTGCTACCAATATAATGTGGAGGGTGAGGGCCAAACAAAAACAGCCATATCCCACTGGTGTTCTTCATGGTGTTCATATTCTTTGTGGCAGTGAAATGTTGTGGCTGACTCATGGGCCAGTGGCACGGAACCAGATTGGTGTGTGTCTGTGCTTCTGGTGTAGAAAGAGGTCGTGGCGGTGGAAAAAGGGCAGCCAATTCATCCGCATTCCGTAAAAGCACGGGTGGCCCTACCAAGCACCATTTTCAGCGCAAGTGGCCGTAGCCCGCCTGGAATTGGTGGATGGTGGAAAGTGGCCAGCGTTCGGCTGTCCACAAAGGGGCAGTGATGCACAATGCGCCACTGGGAGGAGTAATGGCCTGACCATTTCGGTCGGATGACCGGAACTGAGAGGGAACCATGGTGGGTCCCCTGTTCTAGCTGGCGACCGAATGACGTCTGTCGTTCGGTAATTGAAGGCACGAGGCGCGCGAACACCCCCGCATGTGGCCCAACCGAGCCCCCTAAAATGAACCTACCGCGGCCCAGTGGGTCGACCCCGCTGTGGCCCAGACCAACCTATTCAGACCTGGGTTGGGCCGGGTCGACCCGAACTGGGTGGACCGTAAATTGTCATAACTCGACCCATAATCACTTTATTGGCCATAACTACGGAACTGGGGGTCTGTTTGACCAACCGTCTGCAGTGACAGAAACTTTAGAGCAATTTAGTCCTTTTTGAATACCGTATATGAGATTTGTATAATGTTGGGGTATGGTCCGGTTGCATCGAGCACTAATCCAATCGGGCCCTTGGGACTAAAAGGTCTATATCATAGATACCAGGTGCCCGATTAACGCACTGTATGTTGCGTTATGTCCCCTTTTATGTGGTGGTCCATTGGGATACGTCATCGTGGGACTTCTTGGTAGTTGGAGTACTGACCTATGGCTCAGGGAGAAGACCCTCCATGAGACGATAAATCTATATGTGGGAACCCTGTAGCTAGTCGTAACATGAGAATGTGATCCTATGTGGATCTATGCTTTGGGATCATACGTGGGACTGTGATTGAGGGTCCCACTTGGATCTGCTCTAGGAATTAACGTGGGACTACTCTAGGATACTGTGTGGGTCTGTGTTGTAATACCATCCAATGTGGGTCTGATGATGTGCTAGGATCTTGTGTGGGTTTGTGCAGTTATAGGATCTTATGTGGGTCTGATGATGAACTAGGATTTTGTGTGGGTCTAATGAAATAGGATCATAAGTGGGTCTACATCTTAACTGAGTAACATGAATCATTAGCTACATCTAATCATCTTTACTACTGTACCTAACTTATACCTGGTGTAAGCTGAGTCTTGGCATTGTGGTAATCTTTTGTGTGGCGTACCTTGGTGGTACATAGCAACATGGTGATACCTTTGAGGTATTCATCTGTGTGGTGTATCTTGGTGGTACATACATTTGTGGTATTTGTCTGTATAGTGCATCTTTGTGGTACTTACCTTCATGGTGGTTACCTTCGTGGTATTCATTTCTTCGTGGAAAAGTTTTACTTTCGCTAAGTTACGTGCCTTCAATTTCCTCATGAATGAGATGGGTATACTTGAGAACATAGGTATTTGTCTGGGAATATACCTAATTAGTTTTATTAGTAGATTTCTTGATTTTTGGTTTATCCTTTGTATATTTTGTGAGACCTTTGAGGGTCTCAGGGTCCCTACTAAGTATCATTATATTCACTCATGCACAGGCTATGCCCACACCTTGTTGTGTTTGGTGTAGATGACATACAATGTAGAATAAGGATGAGGGTACTGGGATTGAAGGTACCTCATGGTGGACGTTAGACTAGGAGTACCGTAGAGACAACTTTTCAAGACCTGTACCTACCACTCAGTTAGGATCCTTGGTAGTGGATCATAGGGGAGGCTTTTCAGTTATTATTTTAATTTCCAGTTTTCTTGTACATTATAGTTGGGCTTATATTCTGGCCTCATTTTCTTATTGTACGCACTCTTTTTCATATTCAGTCAGCTAGTGTTTGTATCTTGATGTTTGATTGGATGTGTGTGTTTATAGGATATAAATGTAATGCCTTACCATTTTAGGGAATACGCCTTTTACTGCTTGTCGCCAGACAACGGCTTATGGAAGGTGGGCTTGGGGTAGTCACGAAACAGGCCCCAGGGGACAGGTGGTGACAAATTGGTTTCATAGGATCCAGTTCTTCCGTTGAACATTGGACTCTGATATTTTAAAAGAAATTGTGTTTAGTTTTATGTGTGTGGATATCAGTTTAGGGAATCCAGTGTTAGTGCGGCGACCAACGTATCCATACTCCAAGACCTTTACATATGATTTCTAACTCAGTGCATGAAAACACTTATTGCATGTGTGTTTTGAAAATGTTTTCCTGAGAACCCTTTGATCCAGGTCAATAGGTATAACCTATTGATCGAGGCACGACTATTTATTTTCAGGATTCCTCCACATAGACAGCAAGCAAGGATTCTGAGTATATTATGTGGGGGTAGCCCACCAAGCGATGAGGAATCAGTGCATGGGCATTTTCCAGTAGAGGCACCAGTAGAGGTACCAATAGTATTGTTACACATTTTTTCACCAATGCCACCAGCCCTAGCAGTATAGGGTGAACACCTCTTGAGTGTTTTGCACGAGTTCCTATGCCTGAGGCCACTGAGGTTCTTGGGAGAGATAGACCCACAGGCGGCTGAGGATTGGTTGGAGGTCGGGATGAGAGTCTTCTTACTGGTAGGGACCCGAGATGATCTCATGGTGATTGTTGTCGCCGGTCTTCTACAGGTAGTAGTAGGAAGATGGTGGAGCTTGATGCTTCAGGTTCAAAAAGATGTGACAATTCTTTAGGTAGACATTGATAGCCTATATCGGGTAGAGTGTGTCCCAGTGACCCTTCGCACAATGCACATTTAGGTTCTTCTTCATCTACTACTGGGCAGCATGACTATGGAACAATACTCAATGAGTTTCACCAAATTCTTGTGTTACACCAATAACGAAAAAGGAATATTGATTGAAATGAGAAATAATATTTATTTTTAATAAAGAAAATATTGATTTTAACTATTTAGTATATAAAAGGATTAAATGGAATGGAAAATATGTATATTAACGATATAACCCAAGAAATATTAATACTCATGAAATTCAATAGTGGTAAATCATAAAATTTCAACTTCAGAAACATAATCATTCAAACTCTAAATAAAAATTAACAATATAACAAAAAACATATTATACATTGAATGATATTGAATCCTAAGCCCCATGAAAGAAATAATCATATAAGGATGGATATTTAATTTTATCAGAAGTAAATAAAATAAACAAAAATTTTAGATTATATAACTAAAAATTATAATAATTTTATACATATTTATAGTCATTTATGAATATAGAGAAATGATATATAAATACATTGTTCGTGGAGATAGTAGGGTATATATATTCCTCAAGAATATTCCCATTTAATTGAAGGATGAAATGAATTATATTTATATAATAAATCACTATAAAAATATTGTGTTCTCATATATATCATAAAAATTCATTATATCTACCATTTTTTACCGTTCATGTAAAAATAAATTTAAAAACACTTGAAATCTAATCATGGAATGCTTAGTCCACATTTTATGTTTGAGCATCATTATTATTCTACAAAAACTAAAAAAGTGATAAGGTAGTGTTTTTATTATAATTTGATAAATAAAATTAACACATCAATATAATATATAAATACTATATAAAATATTATCTCCATCTGTGAGAGGAAGTGGTGGAACACAAAATACATTGGTTCATGTGGCGGTAATCTTCCATATAGACAAATGATGAGTTCACTTCCTATTTAATAGAATTGGAGGTGGATATAGGTTATTGTATTAAATAAATAAACTATAATAATATTTATTATTTTATTTTTTTTATTTTATCATTTTACGATAATTTGATGAATGTGTGTGAATATGTCTAATAAAAAATCTATGTTGTGGGCAATACATCTTCCCCAAACAACCATTTTATGTTTTCACTAAAAAAATCCTATAAATGGATTTATTACCATTCAATAGAATATATGTCATGGTAATATATTTTATGATGTTATTTGGCTAGTTTTTCTTTTGAAAAAATTATCATTATATATGAATATAAGTATATAAGGGAGTCCTTTCCAATGTTGTGGTGATTGGTACACACAAAATTTTATAATGATTTCATAAAATTCCATGAATCATTATAAAAAAAAGGGAAAGAATATTTCCAATTATTAATATTTATATGATATAGGGAAACAATATATAAGTAAATGAGTAATTAGACTTCTTTATGTCATTATGAACCTTATACAATTATTTTAACACATATAATATTTGTATTAACCATAAATTGGTAAATATATTTTTACATGTTCACCAATCCATTATAATCAATAACTATGTTGAAATTATTAAATTGTATTAATAATGACTATTTAAAATATAGATTCCATTTTACCTGAAAAATTCATTAAGTGACATAATTTTATTAGAAATTAAACACGCAATTAAGATTACAGACTGGCCCTTCAAAGGAAACACTTTTGTAAGCATACATAGTTTTCATAATAAAAAAATAGTAAATTTTTATCCCAATTTCTAAAATAGTATTAATAATAATATAATGTAACTATTTTTTATTTTAAAATTACATTAAATAAAAATACATGTACATTATTTATATGAAACGAAAATTTTTAATAATAATATATTTTTACAATTTATTCCAAAAAAATAACGATACATATTCTTCATCATAATCTATAGTTCCTTGGAGGATTATTTGAATTTTTTATTCCTCCATTGAATATTGACAAGATTAATAGTCTTTTTAAATATAAAATTATAATTATGATACAATAATTATTCTTTTTTTAATCACATAAAAGTTCATGTTGTATTGTTACAAGATCTACTTTCAGTATATATGAATAATTGGGTGTGTATTTATTTCGGAGTGATACATGGAATCCATAATGTACATGAGATAGTCTTTGTGAAAGTGCCAAGGGATAAGCTACCATTCCAACTGGATAAATAATTCCAAGGATTCCAATTTTCCATGAAACATCAATAATCTCATCTCAAATTACATTACCATCATATATAGATAAAACTTCATAAAGACATTCTCACCTACATCGAATTGAAGATCACACTGAAGATTTTTATAACTACTATTTTTTCGACTCTGAGCCACCATGATGTATTAAAGGATGAATCATAATTACAATTCCATTTCATAAGAAATAATTGACCTAAGAAATTAATTTCACCAAATACATCAGATCAAATTTTAGTTTTTCAAATATTTCCCTATATATTTTCGTAAGGATCCATCTAAAAGACCAAGTGAATCCTTTTGATATATCAAAAGTCAACCTAATAATGCTGTTGATTCCAATCAACATATAAACAAAAATAAAAAGTTATAAATTTATACTCTCTAGTTTTAATTGTCTTCTCATTAGGACTATTATTATTTTTGTGATATGTAGTGGTTATATGCAATGATGTATCCAAATCATACAAAATACCTTTCCATTACATCATGGAAAATAATCAATCTTGACTAGGTATAATAAAATGTTGAATTACATAAAACCATAACACCTACCTTATTAATATCCCAGTAAGATGATCTAAATAGAAATCTACTCTAATATTTGTGATTTTTTTCTTATAATGTGTGTCTAATATTGCAAAAATAATACTATGTCCATTATAATTTTAGTGGGCTCTGACAATAAATTAAATTGTGATGTTTATTCATTCCCATTATGGTTTGGGTGGTGGTTGTAACATCCCCTAATAATTTTTCAATAAAAAATAACATTCTACAAAACTAATATTTTATTCTGAAACTCTACAATACCTCTCTTCAATAAATCCAATTAGTAATATACATTCTGATCTATTTACATATTTGTACATCTTGGATGAATTGAAAATACCTAACTCTGATACTCCACAAATAGATCAGTCATAAAATGTTTTATGAATGGAAAACATAAATAATTCATAATCCTTATAATTCCATTAAAAAAATGTTTCATATGAGTAACACTTGTAACATGATTCCCAGGATCTAAAATATCCTTATGTTCCACATTAATCAATACATTAATAGATGGCTAAACACTCATATGAGAAAGGTACTATTTTTATTTTTCCTTTAATATTTCCTGATATAACATTCTAAAAAATCCATAAATATTAGATCATTTCTTATTAAGATCATAGATATTATAACATGGTCTTTTTGGATAAAATAAATTTCCACATTCTTAACATTCCTTGATAGATAATTCAATGATAATTCACATTCTTTAATTAGTATTGACCATCATCTATAGAATGAATTCTATTATTAATATATAAATATATACCAATATTTTTATGATGAGAATATATTACATGAGTATTAATAACTATAATACCTCCATATATTTAATTGAAATATAATAATAGATATTTCTAAACTATGAATTTTGAATTTTTACTCTTGAATTGTCAATTATAGTGACGAGATTGTTACCATCATATTATTATATATGATAACACATCCCAATACATTAATGGATTCACAAATATAGTTTGTAAACCCTTATAAACTGTTGATAAATGGAAGACCATGTCCATTTTCTAACCTTCTCATTAGTTCCAATATATTTTCAGTAAATTCACATGTCCACGATAACATCACACTCTTCAATGATTTCATTACGAGTGGATTAGAAAAATATAATAAATTTACCACAAATGTTCATCAATATCAATATATAAAAAATATGGATTCGAGTCATCGTGGTATGTATATTATATTCTAATATATCCTCAATATTTAATACATTCACCATATAAAATTTCATGACATCATATTAGAAAATAATGAAATATTATTTAACAAAAATGTTCACATTGTAAATTTTTCTATCAACTTCTCCTTCATTAGGATCTGTAGAAAAATAATCATATTATGGTCATGTTCTTACATTGAATTTTAATAAATAAAACTTTCATCTATAAAAAATTCCAAAAACATATAAAGGTAATCACTAAAGAATATACTCATTAAATACTTGTAAATAACAGGGTAATGTTATAATTTACGTGGAATCACAATATATTCATTGTACATACATAGAAATAAATCATATATTATTTTTATCCACCATCATGAATATAAAATTTTGATACCTATAATGATGTTAAATAAAACAAAATATTTACATTATTGTTGTTGATCAAGAAATTAATCAATATGGGTTAGACAATACATGTTACTTACTATGATAATGTTAGTAATTAATAATAAATTAAAATTATCAATGATCAATCATTATTATTAACAAAAATAAATTGTTATCCCTATGATTTCACAGTTTTTTAAATTAATACCTTTTTAATATTCTCCTTGATTATCTAGGTAAATTTCTATAACTCAATTATAGACACTCTATATTTATTCATCAAAATTTGTATGACACCTGGTATGATTTTTTTTGATAAATCAACAATGTGAATAACTGGAAGAGAGGAAAATTATTCTAGGGAGACGTCAGAAAAATCAAATAAAATATTCAGATAATCGATCAGGTATTTATACCTATCCACATGATAAGATATCATCTTTTGAATATGAAATAGGAAACAAACAACAGATGGTACCTCCATTGTAAGTAAAAAATAATCATCCCATTGATGAAGAATCATAGATTGGTTTTATATATAAAATGATTCCACCTTTACTCAATAAATGACCTATGGATTATATAGATAAGTCCAATCCATGCATATGATATCATAATCTTCACCAATAGGGGTAATCATAATGTTTTCATGAATAAAATTATCACAAGCCTCAACACGGATGAATCATATCCATGGTATTATATCATCACACCAATATGGATTTTTAATGTTATTCATTGTCTAATTTTTTTTAAGGAATTATATAACCTTATTAAATTCAAGAGATATTAAATAATGGGTAGATCTATGGTAAATTAATAATTTTTTATTTATAGAGTGGATAGTAAGTGTACCTTCTAAAATGTCATATTCATACCCCTAATTATTAATATTTGGGGCATGATATTTCCTTTTATCTCTAGAAATAAGATGTTATAGATTTTTATCACCATTATTATCCTCCATTTTTTCAACTAGATAGAATAATTCCAATGAACATTACATTTTAAACACAATAGTATGAGTGGTGAATTATTTTCTACTTTCTCTCCATACATATTTTTCTCATCAATTCGGTATTCAGTCACTCTATTAACAAACATTCCACAATTAAAACATTCAGTAGTACCGAACAGAACATTTCCTCTATCTTTCCTTTCACATATTAAGAATGACCAATATATCATATTCTTATCTTAATAATTCTTAATGTCCCAATTATATTACATAATTGTTTTAAAGCCAAAATAATTCTATTATTGGGTAACTCTAATACAAATTTTAACCACAATACAGGATCAGATGATTTCCTCATATATAATGATGTCCCATAGGGCTAATTATATTTTTGGAATTTTTTAATGACATTGATGTATTGATCATCCTCATATTCAGGTTAGATTAAAATAGCTTATTCTAAACTCATAGGTCATGATATGTATTCTACATAGTTACCTACAAATTCCTCATGATTTAGTGTTATCTGATTTTATTCCTTATCCATTTTAACATGATATATATGTAGAATTTTTTCATTGAAAAATATTTTTCTTAAACTCTCCTCACACCATTGAGGGTATTTCATCATCTTACCTCTTCTTATTAATAATTTTTTTGATAATTTATCTTCTTTAACATCCTAATGAAAAAAAGTAAAATTAATATTATTTCTTTAAACAATGAATAATAAAAATATATATTTCCATTTCTACATATCCATTTACTAAATAATATTTAATCTGGTAACCCAATAAATGAATGTGGTGGTTTCCTCATAATGTACTCAACAATAATATGTTCCCTACATAGCATGGTATGATGCTCAACATTATTGATATATTTAGAAATATACATGAACATATAATGTGATTTTCTATTACATCTACCTCAAAATTTGGTTACCTATTGGGAAAATAATTTTATTGTACACCACATTTAGTATTAACCTGGATCCATTTTGTTTCTGCATTTGAGTAATACCAAAATGACAATGTATATTAAATAATAATCATTGCAGGAAACCACTTAATCATGATATATAAACTATTGTTTATAAAAAGAATGAAAACCTCTTTTTAGTCTACGATACCATATGTTATTCATTTCTCACACTTGATTAAAATCTATAGAATCAATTTATGATAGTTTGTATTGAAATTGTGAATTTCCTCAATATAACCACTCATAGTTTCAAACCTAGTGTTCAGAAAGAACTATTTATATAAACAAGGTGATGATTAAGACAAAAGAAATGTTCTGTTTTTATTGTTATTAACCTTATTTGGAACTATTCCAGTTACACAACCACTTAATGTATTCATATAGGAATGAATTTTCCTGTAAACCACTCTATTTATCCTTCATGATAATTCTATAATTTTTTCCTATACCTTAACATTTACTTATAATTGACCCTATGGATTATAGTAAGGTTATGACATCCTATTTCAAAATGATAAAAAACCTAACTTATTATAAAAAATTTATCCTCGCCAAAATTTCATACATTATTATTACATCATAATAGATTAATATTCATTTCATCACATAAAAAGACACATGCTGGCCACAATGGAATATTTCCATTAGTAAAAGGTATACATAAACAATGTGTTCATAATAAAACTACATTTTCTAACACTTCTATCTAGATGAAGTATAATATTTTTAGACAATATCTTACATAATATGTATCTTCCTTATGTTTGGAAGTGAAACATAATAATGGGTGAAATTATATTATCAATAAGTGTAAAGAAAGGAGGCATCATTGGTTCGATAAGAATATCATGAGAACAATTGTATGATATAATGATCATGACAATTGAAAACCATACCAAGAATATAGATGATCATAATATTACGATTTCGAACAAATAATTGATGCTCAAATGGATGATTCATAATTTAATCAATGATCTATTTCCCTAAGAACATACTACTGGAATAAAGAAATAATTTGCAAAATATTCATGGCCATAGAAAATAATTTCCTCAATAGTGTTGGTTGATTTCCTAAAAATTTATATTAGAATATGTTCACTCCCCAAACAATACTAACAGTAAAGGTTCACTCCGTATACTATAATTGTAGGTATTTTCCATTATTGGACTAGTTTAACTTCCAATTATTGTCTTATTTATCTCAATATATATCCAAATTAACCATATGCATTTGATGGAGACACGATTCCATGCACACACAAATCATAATTATTATCACACACATGTTTTAAAAATGATCATAAAACAATGGTCATATTAGGACTCAAGAATGCGAAATGAATTTCGTAAACATTTTAATAGAGCATATATTGTGGAAATGAAATGGGTTTTATAACCATTGCATCAATTCATCATAAAAAACCAATTTAATTTGAATGGGTTTCTGAAAAATATATTCATCATAAACCTAAACCATATAGATATGTAATAAGGATGCTTTTATAGGATTATCATCCCACTAATTATTATATAATGTGAAAGGATGACATCTTAGACAAAAATTATTATTGAAGATAACTTTGATCATTGATTGAGGATAATATCCACTCATCATTGAAATTATTATTTAAAAACATATAATATCCCAAATATTTATCAAAATAATATTCATTATAAATTACTAAGGAATAATTATATTTATTATTTAAATAATTTATAAATCATTATGGTGGAAAATTTAATTTCTTCCATACATGAGAAAATAATTATTCAATTAATATTTCTAGTAAAAATTAAAAAACTAAATTGTTTCATAAAATGAAACTAAGATTCATTTTAAACCATTATATGAAAATTCTAACATGGGTAAAAAATAATTTTACAAATCATATGATACTAGAAAAAATATTTTCATATTATATTAGAACACATTCTAATAGAAGATAGTATTTTTGACCGAAGATAGAAAAAAATTATTTTCTATAAATAATTGTATTTTTTTTACTTTATTACATAAAGAGATGAAACTAAGAGGAAAAAATGTAATCTCTTAAATATTGTATTGATAATTAATTTAATTAGTTTTTTGGAGTTCGTAGATAATATTTCATCATCATAAAATTAATCATAATTAATTCCTATAATCAATGTGATTACCACATCTAACCATTACCTCATAGTTAACATTAGAATCATAAGACCAATAAAACAAATAACAATTTATAGATATGAAAATAATATAAAATTAATAATATTAATTATATAATATATTCAAGGGATTTACATTCAATTAATAGAAGAAATGGGTGGTGAACATGTAATGTCTCCCAATGCATTAAATGTGATACAAAAATTTTATACCTCATATGTCCACATTTTTTGAAAACAATTGAAATTCCATTTTAATAAATGTAAAATTATTATAAATAAATTTTATTAACTTAATAAAATTAATCATAAAATATATTATTTAATTAAAACGTTTTATATTATGTTTATGAACAATTGACTGTTGAAAACATTTTTTTAGTTAATACTTGTTATTTAAATGTATAATTTTCTTCTATAAATTTGATCAGTGTACATTGATTGTATTCTGATCTTATACATAACATTCGAATGATATAAATACAATATAAATTAATAAATTAAATATTTTTATCATTCCAAAAAGTGGAGGTAGGAAAATTAATAACACCATCCATGGATATAGTATGTCGTACATATGTATCAATCATGTTTCCATTTTTACATAGAAGGAATAAGAGAAATGTAAATGAAAATTTACCATTATAGTATAGTATTTGAATCTTATATATCACATATATATTAGTTAAATATATCCACTTTTACATGAATTTCTAAATGAATTGTAAAATTTATCACATCATTTCATCGAGGAATTTGTCCAGACGTAGACATGAGAGATGATATAGTTATGAAATGGGATGAAAAATTAGTACATATATGTTATATTTTAATTAAATAATAATTGTTTTTTCAATAATGTAATATAAAAAAATTAAATCCATATTTATAACGTTTTGTCACATAAATTTGTGGAAAAATAATTCCATCGATTGAAGAGGAAATAGTTTGTCCTATGCAGAATTTACAATTTAATTTCCTACAAAATGGAAGGGGATATTGATATAGGTTATTGAAATAACAAAAAAAAATTTATACAGGAATGATAATTGTGTAATTATTTAATATTATCTGTTTACAATTTTTAAAATATTGATTTAGAAAGAATATATAAATTCTCAATTATAAAGGACACCTATTTATTGGACATCATCTTTATGTTTTCACCAATATCCTTACAAGAACATTTTTGGGATAAAAATTATAAAATACTTAATGGGAATGATTTATATAAGGTATGTGTTTATTTAATGTCTAAATGGATTTTAATGTTTCAGAGGATATGAGTAGCAATGGACTTTTATAAATGTTGGGAGTGAATGACTTGTAATTTGTATTTTTTTTAAATAATCAAATAAACATTATTTTAATTGAGAAAAAATGATTTTTTAAAACAAAAAGATATAAATTTTTTATATATTCCAATAAAATTGGATCTAGGAAAATTTTCATTGAATTTTTATTGTTATCTTAAAATTTTAGCTCATGATAAATATTTTTTTATAAAAACACGGTTACAATTATTTTTAGCATTTTGGACTAATTATGGTTAAAAATTATCATAAAATTAATATAAATAATTAATTATTATTATAAATAATATATTTAATTTTAGAAATTTCTATTCACAGAAATGGTATTATATAATTTAAAATTCAACCTACAGATTTGATGAAAATGTGGGTTTACAGAATAGTTTTTTCATAATTATTAATTTTTTTGTATGAAACATTAACAGAAAAATCATCCAAATGAAATTAATTTGATTAATAATAAAATAATTGTTATATTTATTCATATAAGAAAATATAAAATAAATTCAACTAAATTTAAAATAATATAAAAGAAACAAATTAATAAAAATAAACATTTTTTTAAATTCATCTAAAAATTACACATTTCAAGAAAATTATAATATAGTTACTCTATGAAAATTTTTAATTGTTGATTCAGATAATTTTATTTTTAAAAAAATATCTAAAAATAGAGAATAAATAATTTAAATATTTTGTCACAAAATATAAAAAATATTTTTGAAGAAATTATTGTATCTTGGATGCATATCAATAATTTAAAAATAATTAATTTCATTCTTATAATTATAAATATTTTTCTTAAACAATTATAATAAATTTTATAAATGTTGTTATTCATATCATATTGAAAAGTTCAATAACATGGTTTTCATAGTAATGTTGAAATAAAAAAATTAATAGTATATTATGGTTAATTAAAACTCTCTGTTGTGTCAAAAACAGTATCTCAAAGAATGTTTATTTATTTATTAAAATATATTTCATAAAATCTTGTTTTTTTACTGTAACACCCCAAGATTTCATAGTGTAATATTTCTTCAAAATAATTCAATAACTTGCACTACACACAACACCGAGTTCAAACGCACCATAACATACCAAACAAGCCATTCAAAAGAGGTTATGAATAGTATTAACTAAATTTTAATCATTATATTATCCTTATAATTTTAGTATCCATATCATGAGTTCCTTAGACATAATGTAAGAACAAATTCATTTCTTTCAGATAAATGATGTATTTTTCAAAAAGTGCACTTTAACCAACTGTTAATAGTGAAACCATTTTTTTAAAATCCAATATTTTAAACTTTTAAAAATTAAATTTGACTATATAAATTTATTATTTAGAATGAGGATATCAAAAATTGACAAGGTAACACCCCACGCTTCCACGGTACGCTTCTCTTTGAATAATATAGTAGCGTGTGTTGTACCCAACTTCGAGTTCTAACACACACTACAACCAATAAAACATGCCGTTATGAATATTAATACCTAATTTTTGAAATTGGATAAATTTTATCCTTGAATAAGGACATCATTTTTGGATTCGGAATATCAAATTTATCCTGGGGTGAAATTTTGGAACTTTTCGGATAACATTTATATTTTGATGAATAATGAAATTTAATAAATTTAAATTAAAAACAACTTTTTTAATCGAAATAATTTATATTGATAAATTATGAATTTGAGTGACCATTAAATACAATTGTGTTAATTGTACATAATTTCACAATTAAACGGGACATAAAAAAATGTCAATCTTTTGATAGTTATTATCTCTTAAAAACACGCTTATTGTTTTAACAGCAGGAATTGATTTTAAATTAATTTCTGCCACTTATGTGTATTGAATTTATAAAAATGGATTCCATATTTGGAATCAGGATGTTCAAATTGTGTAAATAGGTAACTTTTATTTTTAGTCATTTTGAATAATTATTTTGTAAATATTTTATTTACCATGGTTAAAGCGTAAATCTGGTAAATAAGAGTCAAAAATAATATTATAATAATAAAAAGTTACCATAAACTTGTCCTAACATTATTTTTTGATCCGTGTCCGACCATGGGCATCTTTGGGTCGATTTTGGGAACACATGGAGCCACTTGTAAGTGATAGGGACACTTTATTTTAATTAAGTTAAAAGAAATACAAAAATGACACAAGCATATAACTTTTAGTAAAACAATTTTTACATAGTTTTATATATGTTGGATTTTAGACCATAAAAATTAATTAAAAATCTGTGAAGATTTCCTACATAATGGTATTTTATTTATTATTTTTAAACATTAAATAATTTAATTTATTTAGGATATAATGGTTATGAAACAATTACCATAAAAGTGAAAAATTAGAATAATTGATATTATAAAAACTCAATTAAATTTAATTTGAGAGTTTTTATAAATACCAATGACTTTATAGGTAACATGGAATGTTAGGATTGATTTAATTAACTTTTTTCAAAGTAATAATTCTGTTATTAGTTTTACAAATATCAATTATTGAATAGTGTTAAAATTATCATAAAAGAGTTTTTAAAACAAATATTATATTATTAATTGATATTCAATTCTTAGAAATATAAGGATAGAAAAAGAGACTTATATCAATATAGTTCTATCTAATGTACCACTTTGGGGTCTCTTGGATGTATATAGTATGTTTATTAACCATATAATATAAAATAAAAAGAGACATTGTAAAAGTGAAACTAATTAACTAAGAGCTAATACATAATGATAAGGTTAATATAGTAATCCAAACCTGTATAAATCCTTTTTTTAAGTGATTTTTGACCTATCCCAACCTTCACCTTTAAATAATCTACTTTTGAGCCCTTATAAAATGAATAATAATTTATTATAAAATAATATTTCTACCTTTTCCAAAGGGCCCCCTCACCCCTCTTATAAAAGGGCACTCACCCTTCTCATAAATTCACACCTTCAAAGCCTTATGGTTCTTCCAAGACCTACCAAAGTACTCCCTCAACATTCCTAAGTTCATAATAGAGTCCAAAATTTAGTCATAAATTCAACATATGGATCCCTTTTGATCAAAGAAAAAAGAAGAAGCCAAAGAAGAGGTAATGATTTCACCACCCTTTTTCAAGTTCTTTTCTTCTTCCACTTCTTCTTTCTTTGTTATTACCAATCTAAAATAATAGATCCAGTATATTATATACACATTTATGTTATTATAAACATGCTACAACCATATTTCAGTATTCTATCCATCCATTGAATGACATGTCACCATACGTGCGTACGTACGGCTTACCATCTCCACGTCATGGTGTAATTGTTATTCGAAACATTATTATTTTGATGGGTATAATAATTATGTGTAAATCATGTAAATAATAAATATAACATGATAATTATTTTTCAGATATGATATACCATCCAATTATATATTATTTTAATATCAAAAAAAATTATATTGTCGCTCATGCGTACGTACGGACTACCATCTCCTCGAACGCGATGAGATTCATTCTCCATCATATCCATTCAAGGATAATTCTCATTTTTTGATAAAAAATAATGTTTAAGAACATTATATAATTTTCGATAAGAATAATATACAACCTATCCAATAAAACATGGCTTATGTAAGAAAACAAATAAAAGAAAACGAGTAAGTTAACACCCGAAACAACGATAATTCCAAGATATTATTAACAATGCAATGTTAAAAGATCATATATGATAAAATATTAATGTATATTATTCTTTTATAATTTAATAACAATTATTTCACCATTATACTGGAGGTTAACCTACCCTCAACCAAGGAAAATTACAAGGTAACGGTTTATTTCACAATCTCTTCATTATCCGAGGTTGTTTATATGTAATTATCTATGGGGATCTCTTTATCATCCACATCCATGTTTCTTAAAAATGTTTTCCAAAACATTATTACTAATTGACAGAATATGGGTTAAAGTCATTTATACCCTTGTTTTAATTTTTATAAGAATTTCATAAGGGAATCTTTCTTTCGTTTTCCAAACAAGGTCCTTTTAAACCTTATCAGCAGAATTAAGGTAAAGAATGTATTTTTAACTTATACGGCGGGTGCGGCTATTTTAAACCATTATAAAATCGTTGAAGCTTCGCATATAAGATTATTAGAATATTTTAAAAGTACATGTTTTCTTTTATAATTATGTGACATTTAAATGATTTAAAAAAACAGATATTTATCTCAAACTGTTTTGATTTCATCTATTTCAACATCCATTGATGGATTTTAAGCTTATTTGAAGTTCATTTATTATGAAACAAATATTCCATATTGTATTAAATGTTTTGTGACATGTTTGACTGTGGATGTTTTATTTTTATACCATTCATGGTTTATGGTGAAATAATTGACATTTTGTATGCTAGTTTTAATATGAATGTTTATGTTATGTTTAAACTTGTTCATATGAGGAATGCATTGGACTTAATAAGTGATGGGTGGAGCCCGCTATAGCTCCTCGATTCATCGGTAGGACTCATGAGAAAAACTAGATTCTTGGAACATGGCCTTGACAAAATCTTATTTGTAGTCTTGGCACTAGTCCTTGGCTATGTGGTTATTATAGTCTGGAATTATGCATTCCATCATTATGAAAGTGGTTATTGATATTGCATGTGATTATTCAATTAGTAGACTATCCATGTGAATAAGTAAATGGAACTATTTAATTTTATTTTTTCCATACTATATTGAAGTTCAAGTTTAAAAGTCCTTTGTTCTAGTTATACATTGCCTTAAATGTTTATTATTACTTATAAAAGTTTTTGCTATATTGTTATCCTTATAGGGCATTTGAGCTCACCCCTTTTCTATGTTTTATTTTCCCCCTGGATGTGAAGAAGTAATTTATGAATGACCTTTAGGGATTGTATGAGGGGATAAACGATTGGGATATTGAGACTATGTTGTTGTAGTTTTCATTTTATGATGTATTGTAAAAATTATGAATGTATCTAGTAAATCCAAGGCTACTAAATAAATCGGTCTTTTGAGACTTGATCTTTCTTGTGATCATTCCAATGTTATGTAATAATGCACCGACTCTGGGTATCTAGGGTGGGGGTATTACAATTGGTATCAGAGAAAGTTTAGTACAAACCTTCGAAGCTGGATTTGGATAAACTCTGAGTAGAACACATAGATTAAATATTTAATTTGAGGATTATTATAGAAGAACTTCCTAAAATTTTGTTATTGTAGAGATTTCTTGAGTTTTTTGAGCAATACATCCCTGTCTGGATACGGGTAGGTAGAGGAGGCTCTGGCACAGATGTACCTATCGGTAAAATCCGAAAACACAGCTTTGAGCTAGACTCGAACAGGAATTGGTGCATGACAATGGGCCTTGCCGCACTCTTGGTTACGACACTCCCGTGGGAAATTCTTAGGATACATATCATTTTCATTACAAACCATTATTAAGGGTTTATGAGTATATACTTATTCAAATGAGACATTTTTAGTATTATGGATTATATCGATAAACTATTTAATTTATGTTATGTGTTTTACAATTTTTGGATTTGGTATTGTTATTCATAAACTAATCTAGTGTATGTCATTGTTTAGAAATGGCGACTAGTAGAAGGAATGACAAATCCAACAATGGAAATGATCCAATGAGAAAGAGGGATCATATCTTCCATGGTCTTATGCCAAAATTTATAAGAGAAATAGTCTCCCATGTATTATCATCATTTGATGAAATAATATCATGTGTTGATAAGACAAGTAAAGAGTTTACCGAGTCCTATGGATTTGAAGGGTAGCAAGAGAAGAAAATGATTGAAGAGATAAAGATGGATAAAGGGAAGATGGAGAAGAATAATTTTCCCATATGTGATAACTGTGGGAAGAAACACCATGGAAATTGCCTGAAAGGAATGGGAATTTGTTATAAGTGTGTAGGAAAAGGGCACATTGTACCTGATTGTAAGGGTAAGAAAATGGTTACAAATTGTCAAAGATTCATTTGCAAGGAGTTTGGACACTACAAAAACCTATGTCCCAGTAATCAGACTATGACACAAATGAGGCTATTGGATAATAATGAAGTTACGATACTACCATAGATGAAGAGGAATGATTAGAGTTCTTATGTTGATTATGTCATTTGAGTGTTGTATCAACAATGTACTTGTTATGATAATTATGGAGTATATAAGGATTTTACTGCAATATTATTTCATTAAGGACTTTTGATTGTGTGGAACAAAGAAATGTGATTCAATAGAAGGTTAATTTTTTTTAAAATATATGGTTGAGAAAAGAATAACCATAAAATGGTTCTGATACCGAGGTAGTGATTTTAGAATAATACATGATTGATTTGGATAAATTATATTGGATATTATTGATTATGTTAAAACTGATTAATGATTTGTGTATTCCATCATTGTTGGGGTTTACAACATTTTTGGATTGAAGTAGTATATCTATAATTATTTATGGAATAAGGGATCATGAATGTAATCAATAAGGTTTTATGATAATTCAGGATGTTACAATGTTTTAAAAGAATACATGATGAAGGTGTTCACATGTTATTATACAGAAAAAATGATCTTCATTTTTTTACCTTACTTATAAATTTCAGAATAATGTATTTTGGATAGTTCTAGTTTGGAATATTTTTGGATTGCCATAAAAGGAAAACCCGGAGGTCAGGCGGCAACCGGTCGCGTCCGACAAGGTTGCGAGACTTGAACCCACAACCGAAGGGAGACAAGGGTGTATCACCTACCACTGGCCCGTGTGATGTCCAGGATTAAATAATCTAGTTTTTCTAAATGATCTGGTAGGTGAATTAGAAATTCATTTTTTAGAACCCTATACGAATAGGATAAATAGAATATATTTTTTAGGTTCTATTATCTTTTAGAGTGAAAGATGAGTTTGTGGTAGAAATTAGTTAAAGGATGAAAATCTACTTGTCAAGAATATATTTTACATCTTCTCTTATTCCATGAAGAAATTAATTCTTATACATTATTTAAGGAATCCTAAAACAAAAAATGTGTTATCCTAATAATCTATGTTTCGTTGAACCGATGGTATTTCAAATCATCATTAATTGACGAATTTAAGGACCTCAATTTTTCACTTGTTTGTGATTGATGACCTCAATCACTTCATATAAATATTTACGTTTTCATAAAAATATATGTCTCTAATTTTCTATAATGTTCTCCCAATATAGATCTTAATTTGGTGGTGACCCTTTCATTTCACTTTTCCTCTAATTAAGTCTAAATTTTATTAACCCAATTTTCGATGTGGGTTTTTCCCAATAAGATATTTTCTATATTCAACCTTATATTTTTGAGGAAAAATTTCAAATTGAGAGGAAAAAATTTATTGATGGATGGGAGAATGTAACACCCCAAGATTTTATAGTGTATTATTTCTTCATAATAATTCAATAACTTGCACTACACGGAACACCGAGTTCAAGCGCACCATGACTTACCAAACAAGCCATTCAAAAGAGGTTATGAATAGTATTAACTAAATTTTAAACTTTATATAATACTTATAATTTTAGTATCCATATAATTATTTTCTTAGGAATAATGTAAGAACATATTCACTTTTTTCAGATAAAAGAATTATTTTTCAAAAAATTCACTTTTACCAACTTTTAATAGTGAACCCCTTTTTTTTAAATCCAATATTTTAAACTTTTATATATTCAATTTGACTAAATAAAATTATTATTTAGAATGGGGAAATCAAAAATTTACAAGGTAACACCCCAAGCTTCCACGGTACGCTTCTCTTTAGGTAATACAGTAGTGTGTGTTGTACGCAACTTAGAGTCTAACACACACTACAACCAATCAAACTTGCCGTTATGAATATTAACACCTACTTTTTAAATTTTTTTAAATTTTATCTCTCAATATGGACTTCATTTATTGATTTATAATAACAAATTTATTCTGGGGTGAAATTTTGCAACATAATTGATAACATTTATATTTTGATGAATAGTGAAAGTTACTAAATTTTAATTAAAAACATCTTTTTTAATCGAAATAATTTATATTGATAAATTAGGGATTTTAGTGGTTTTAATGTACATTTATAATATATTTTTAACATTTAATACAATGTTGGTAATTGTAAAAAATTTCACAATTAATTCGGACATAAACAAGTTGTAATCTTTTGATACTTATTATCTCTTAAAAACACGCTTTTTGTTTTAACAGCGGTAATAAATTTTAAATTACTTTCTGCCACTTCTGTGTTTTGAATTTGAAAAAATGGATTCCATATTAGGAATCAGGATGTTCAAATTATGTAAATATGTAATTTTTATTTTTAGACATTTTGAATTATTACTTTGGTAAATATTTTATTTACAATGGTTAAAGGGTAAATCCGGTAAATAAGGGTTTGAAATTAATATTATAATAATTAAAAGTACCATAAATGTGTCCTAAACATATTTTTGTATACATGTTCGACCATGGGCATCTTTGGGTCGATTTCTAAACCCCATGGAGCCACTTGTAAGTGATGGGGACACTTTATTTTTATTAAGTTAAAATAAATACAAATATGACATAAGCATATATGTTTTAGAAAATAAATTTTTACATAGGGTTATATATGTTGGATTTTCGGATATAAATACTCCTTAAAAAGATAAAAATATTTCTTAAATAATGGTATTTTATTTATAATTTTTAATCATTATATAATTTAATTTATTTATGACACAACGGTGATGCAGTAATTACCATAATAGTGAAAAATTAGAATAATTGATATTATAAATACCCAAAGAAATTTAATTTGAGACTTTTTATATAAAACAATAATTTTATAGGTTAATATGGAATTTTAGGATTTCTTTAATTAAAGTTTTTCAAATTAATCATTCTGTAATGAGTTTAAAAAAAATCTATTATTGAATAGTGTCAAAATTGACATAAAAGAGTTTTTAAAACAAATATTAAAATATTAATTGATATTAAATTTCTAAAAATCGAAGGTTCGGGAAAAAACTTATATCATGATAGGTGTATCATTTATAGACCACATGGGTGTCACTTGGATGTATATAGTAATTTTATTAACCATATAATATAAAATACAATGAGACATTGTAAAAGTGAAACTAATTAAATATGATTTAATACTTAAAGAAAAGGTTAATATAGTAACCCAAACCTGTATAAATCCTATTGTTTGAGTTTTTTTGACCTATCCCCACCTTAAAATTTAAATAATACACTTTGGATCCATTAGAAACCGAATATTAATTTATTATAAAATAATATTTCTAGCTTTTCCAAAGGTGCCCCTCACACCTCTTATAAAAGGGAACTCCCCCTTCTCATTAATTCCCACCATCCAAGCATTTTGGTTCGTCCAAACCCTGACCAAATACTCTCTAAACATCCCTCGCTTCAACCTACAGTCCTTAATTTATTCATAAAGCCAAACTAAGGAGCCCTTTTGATCAAATCAAAATGAAGAACCCGAAGAAGAGGTTATGATTTCACCACCCTTTTCAAGTTCCTTTCTTCTTCCAATTCTTCCTTCTTTGTTATTACCATTCTAAAATAATAACTCCAGTATATTATATATACATTGATGTTATTATAAACATGGTAAAACTATATATCAGTAATATATCGATCCTTTGAATGACATGTCACCATACGTGTGTACGTACGACTTACCGTCTCCACGTCGTGGTGTAATTGTTATTCAAAACATTATTTTTTTGGATAGGTATAATAATGATGTGTAATTCATATAAATAATAAAAATAACATGATAATGATTCTGTATATATGATATATCATCCAATTATATATTATTTTAATATCAAAAAAATGATATTGTCGCTCGTGCGTATGTACGGACAACCGTCTCAACGAAGGCGATGAGATTCATTCTCCATCGTATCCATTCAAGTATAATTCTCATTTGATGATTGAAATTAATGTTTATGATCTTGATATAATTCTGTATATGAATAAGATACAACCTATCCATAAGAAACACAGATTATTTAACAAAACATATTAAGGAAAACGAGTAAGTTAACACCCGAAACAACGATAATTCTAAGATATTTTTAACAAAGCAATGTTAAAAGATAATATATGATATCATATTAATGTATATGATTCTATTATAATTTAATAACAATTATTTCACCATTATGAAGGAGTTAAACCTACCCTCAACCAAGTAAAAGTACATGGTAAGAGATTATTTCACAATTGCTTCAATATCCGAGGTTGTTTATACGTAATTATCTACTGAGATCTCCTTATCATCCACATCCATGTTTCTTAAAAATGTTTTTCAATCCATTATTACTATTTTATAGAATATGGTTTAAATTCATTTATACCATTGTTTTACATTTTATATTAATTTTATAAAGGAATCTTTCTGTCATTTTCCAAAAAAGGCCCTTTTTAACCTTTTCGATAGAATTAAGGTAAGAATCTCTTTTTAACATATATGGTGGGTGCGGCTATTTTCCACTGTTATAAAATAATTGAAGATTCCCTTACAAGCTTATAAGAATATTTTCAATGTAAATATTTTCTTTTATAATTATGTGACATTTAAATGATTTCAAAATAAGTGATATTTCTCTCAAATAGTTTTGATTTCATCTATGTCAACATCATTTGATGGATTTTAAGCTTATTTGAAGTTGATTTATTATGAAACAAAACATCCATATTGTATTGAAGGTTTTTGGTATGTTTTAATGTGGATGTGTTATTTTTATACCATTCATGTTTTATGGTGAATGTATTGACATTTCATATGTTAGTTTTAATACGAATGTTAATGTTATGTTTAAACATGTTCATATGAATAATGCACTGGACTTAATAAGTGATGGGTGGAGCTCGCTATAACTTCTCGATGCATCGGAAGGTCTCATGAGACAAAATATTTTTTTGGCACAAGGACATGACAAAATATTATTTGTAGTCTTGGATCGAGGCCTTGGCTATATGGTTATGATAGTCTGGAATTATGCATTCCAACATTATGAAAGTGGTTATTGATATTGAATGTGATTATTCGATTAGTAGAATATCAATGTGAATAACTAAATGGCATTATTTAATTAAATTTTTTCCATACTATGGTGAAGTTCATGTTTAAAAGGATCTTGTTTTAGTTATACATTGTATTAAATGTATATTCTTATTAATGAAATATTCCGCTATATTTTTATCCTTACAGGGCATTTGAGCTCACCCATTTTATATGTTTTATTTTTCCTAGGATGTGAAGATGTAATTTATGAATTACCTTCAGAGATAGTATGAGGGGATAAGAGAGTGGACTATTGAAACTATGTTGTTGTAGTTTTCATTTTATGATGTAATGTAAACTTTATGATTGTATCTAGTTAATCCAAGACTACTAAACTAATCGGTCTTTAGAGACTTGATCATTCTTGTGATCATGCCAGAATTATTTAATAATGCACCGACTATGGGTAATTGGGTTCGGGGTGTTACAGTTACCTAAAAATGTTTTATATTATAAAATTTCCATTATTCTCAAAAAAAATTTTAATTATATATTATAATAAATAATTTTTTATTAAAAGGTTTGATATTATTAAAAATAATACCTTTGTCTAAGTGAACAGAATACTGTTTAACAAGTCAACATTTTTCCATTTTTGTGGAACAATGCATTTGATAGTACCATTCATCACCCTTAATGAGTAAGAATGACTATTATCACTATAATTGTCAATGTGGGTAATGGGAGTAAGAACATAAATATATGTGTGAATCCAACTCCTAATCTAATTAAAATTTTATTAAATGAGGGTATTTACACTAATAATCATCCTATAATCAAGATTTTCAAATTATGAGTCATTTTAAACTATTAATTATTTTATATTATTTTATTGCTGTAAGAAATTAGATAAATTTCAATGCCTCGCATGTAAAAGGTATCCCATTATCCTCATCATTGCAAACTCCAATTAATAATTAGTTTAGTCAATACCATCAATAATACCATCCAATATAACATACCAACATACAATATATTTATTATGACATATTTATGGTTAATTTCAAATTACATTTTATCATTTTTTATATTGAATTTTTTAAAAATTGATTCCATATTTTGATGGAGTCCTCACAAAATATTGTTGGTTTACTTTAATTTAACATACATACCATGGGATAAAACCAAGAAAGAGAAAAGGTGTTATGGTCATAATCAACATTTAGGAAAAGAGTAATTATAAATATATCATGATATAATCCTATGGATTATGGTGTGAAATGGTGTAAAGAATCATAATTGTGTTTCATCCATCCAATTTGATCTACATAATATATTAACTACTTATTTGTTGAAAGAAAGTCAACAACTAAATATTAATATCTATATATTCAATATTAGAATTTATCACATGAAATTGGACCTAGATTTATATATTTCTACTAGTTGATGTTATTTTTATAAATTTTTTCATAGATAGGCTTAAGCAACAGAGTTTTAAAAAAAATTGTTGTTATCCAAATTACTAGCCACATGGTTTCAATGATTATATTAAGTGTCTTATAATGTATGAAACCAAAATTACACTCAAACCCTAACCCAATGAATATTTTCTACACAAGATTTAATTAATAAATATAGTGGGAATATGATGTATTATCAAAATGATAGTTAAGAAACTCAAATGATTGAAATCCATAATTGATATTATGTAAAATAAGATAAATAATTACTTGAATAAATAAAAAATAAAGAACTTCTCAATAATTAATGTATAAGGAAATTAAAAATATATTGAAAGGATAGAAAAATAATACAAAATGAATTTGTCTCATAATAGTATGTTAAAACAATGAAATAATTATATTCAAAAACTGAATGAAATTTGACTGTTATGAAGGAGAAAAGATAGACAATGTCAAAATAAAAGGGTTCATCCATCTATTTCAAACTTCTCTATCCATGGATGGTTACACAGACACAAACATCTATAGTAAAGACATTCATGAAGTTTATGTTGATGTCATGTCATGTACTACAGATCAACAAAGGTTAATGAAGATCTTAGATATCAAGGATTTCACATCTTTTATCATTAACAGGACTAATATTTTGAACATTTCATTCCACAAACAGTTATCAATTCTAGTTTCATCACAATGATTCTGATTTTCATCATTCACATTGGGTTATTATCATCATTTTGTGAGAATGGATAATGTATTTTCAAAGTATCACAATGTGAACAATGCATCTTATGTGTACTTCTTGAAGAATACACATCACAAATCTATTTCATGGCGTGCAATTCCTAATTTTTCGATATAGTATTTAATCATTGGAGAGTTATATAGAATTAACTCTATATAAAAACTATTTTATTATTGAATAATTCATGATTAATTATTAAATTAGTGTATCCAAATTATATAAATTTATTTATATTGTAAAATTCACCCAAACCTGAAAATTTTTTATACTCAAGAAAAATGAAAACAAATTGGAATTCTAAGTGAATCACTTTTTAAGAGGGTACATATATTACATCCATTAAATTAATACAACTTTTTATTGAGAATAGAATTTATTCTAAAATTACCTCAGCATAGGAAATCAATATTAACTCAATGTTAGGTTCTTTATTTTAATTCATTCTTCCATTTTTTATAATTTGATAACTATTAATTAGAAAAAAATGCATATTTAAATTTACCTCACATTGAATTTCTATAATCATTTAGGTAAAATGAATATGATGATATTCATGTACCAAGAATTAATGATCATAACAATATGCTTTAATTTGATCTAAAATATCCAATATTAAAATATATATAAAAATTAATCTTATGGGATACAAAAATAATTTTCCAATAATTCATCAATGATTTTGGTGGGTAGTTGATAACATTAACTATCAATATGAGAATAAACTCTTATGTATGATACATAGTCATTTGAAATAATTTAAATGAAAAATTCCTCTAAAAATTATAATCTCCACACTCAAAAAATTATATGGATGGTCCATGAATGTGTAATAATAGAACAAAACATTTATCATGTTTTTTTATATCAAATTGACTTCTCAGAAATATCTCATATACATCTCATAGCCCCATATGATATATCATAACAGTCATCAGTCTTGTAATGATTATTTTTAACCTTCCAGATAAACAACCCATGATTTGTATATGTTCATTTTTAAAACAAGATAACCATCAATGGTACATAAAAAGTACCTTGACTTCTTCCAACACATCATCTAAAATAATCAACATATATCACCCATTAGTGAGGATCACACATCTGTCAGTATTTATAGTTTAATGACATGGGTTTTTCAATTTAAAAATATGGAATATTTCCTAGAATATTTCTGAATCTTGGTTCTGAGTTAGTGGGGGGGGGTTCTAGGCCCCAGAGAGCCTCACCAAATGGTTATAAGAAATGTTAAATATTTCATATCACATGAGAATAATGTCTATTAAAACATGTAATAAATTCTTATAAGTTTATAGAAGTATAAATCTAAGGACAGAGTTGATTCTGGTATATAGTGTTTACCCTATGTGTGACATGTAGTCGTATATGTTGGGTATAAGGATGGAGGTCAGTTTGGGGGGCATTGAGTGATGAGGTTATTCATTAAATAAAATTTAATTCATAACCTAACCTAATCTACCCACCACCACCCAAAATTATATTCGTATGTATAGTGGAAATAATGAGGGAGCTCCTCTTTGTGGTAGATGACCCAAGGTTATGGAGAGTAGAGGAAGTGCTGTTGATCTTTGTTCATGATTATGCTCATCACTAGATCACGAATCATAGAGTTCCATTCATCATTTTGGACTTGATGCCTCTACCTTTCTCAAGGAGGTAGGAATATTTATGAACCCTTTTCACTTAGATATTTCGATTAATTTTTATATGGTATTATATCCCATAGAAAATTTTAGGGATCAAATAAGGTTCAGTCTGTCGATTTTATGTTGAAATTGGTAGATTCAGGTAACATGGAGGAGATAGTGACCTTGAATTTCTAATCACAAGTAATGTTGTTTAGTGGAACAGATAGTGTGTTCTTCTAATTCAATGAATATAATCTCTTGAGACTATATGATGTTTATGGGGGTAATATTATGTATAGTGGTCTAGGTCATGTGGATAAGAGAAAATGTAAAATCTTACCATGAGAAATGGTATAGTTGTGTTAGGATACATTTCTTGGAGACAGAGAATCATATAGATTTACATGACCATGACATGAAGATACAAACTAAGGGCATATATTCAAACACACTGTGTACCAAAGGAAAATGCCAGGTGGAAGAAATGTTTATTAGAGTGGTTTAAGGTATTATATGGGATAATAGAGAAACCAATTGAGTTCGAGGAATTTACCTCATGTGGATTTGCCTGAAAATTGATATCAGTTAAGGGATAGTATTGAAACATATGTTTGGAATAGTTCACATGTCATGGGACATTGATAATAAATGGTTTATCTTATTTTTATACATTATTATTACCATTATTGAATAGATGCATGGGCCGGTGTTGAGAGGAACATCGTGTACGATGGGTCACATTGTGTTACTGCATTGTATACTTTTCTCCCTCGTGAATATTCTTCTTATGAATTATGATGAAGTACCATTAACATCAGATCCCTAGTATTTTTCCACATATAATATAATAATATTCGTGATTTGTGACATTGTATTATGATGTGAGATGCTTTTGTGGGTAACTTAGGTTATAAATGCTCAGAACAATGGAGGTTGATTGAATTTACATGGTCCTTTTTCAATACGGGTTGTGTAATCACATCCTATTTATAATATTGTGAACCCTATTTGGCTACATCATGATTGTGAATGATGAGTGTCTTCCTATATTTTGGAATGATTTGTCTCAGTCTTCTTGGATGAATAAATTAATAATAGAGATAATGTATCCCTCTAAGAGGCATGGACCTATATTCAGAATCTTTTGAGATTCCGTGGATATGGTTATGGAAATAGAGTGATAAATTTTACATGGTCATAAATCCCCCACAAAGAAAGATTCTTTTAGAATGGGACATATCCACAGGGTTAATTGGGTGAATATCCTATATCTGTGTATCAATATCTAATCTTTCTAATGTGGTTGTATACTTATCGATTGTGTACCACATATGAATAATATAAGTTTCAATCTGGAGATGTTCATTGATGTTTTAAAAGTAGAATTGAAGGGAATCATCATTAAAAACTCTACATGGGTATCAATCATCTAAATATTTATTTGTATGTTGTTTGGATTACTTTTTGATACAGTTTTCTAAGGAAGATGATTTATCTAGGGTACATTGTTTCCCCAATGGTCCATGAAGTGATCCCTACATGTGTTTTTAGATCTTTTGGGGCATTGGGTGAATTAAAACATGGTAGTTTCTATTGACTATACCCTTTTGTATACTTACAACCAAGGAGGGTTAAATTATGCAATCCGTTTAGTATTCCTGTTACGTGATAAAATGATTGTAATCTAGGATAGAAGAGGATTGACTGGTGTGTTGAAACATCACAGCTGAGTACCATTTCAGATGGTGATGAGTTGAAATTGGCTTCCATATGCTTAATGTGTGAAAAATTTGGGGTTGCATTCCATATTGTACAGTTATACTCATGGATTGAGAATCCAAGATGAGTGGTACATTGGAACATCATGTTGGCGGCTGTGGTTAGATTTATGGTTGTTGACCATGAGATAGATAGTCTATGGTGAATATATATAAGATCTTGCAGATAGACATTGTTGTATGTGTAATATTTTTTACATTCCATGGGATGTGGAATTAAATAGGGTTGTATAGGCTTGTAGTGCTGATAATGGAGTGTTTCTCTCATTATGTGTTCTAATAGCTTGGGTCATTCAGAATTATTCTTGTTTGTTTATCACCTTTTTCAGTTTATGGAGTGCCTATTGATTATTTGTATACTCATCCCTATATGGGATTCACCTTCCATTGTTTTATCTTATTTAGATAACATGTATACATGTACAGTCCTTAGGGATTGTGGATGGGAGGATCATAGTTCTAGGATTGGAAGTCTGAGGTGGGTTCCAATTGTGAATTTGACAGTGTTCCTCTCCATTTTAGAAGTTTGTAAAATTTTATAATATTCTTTTATTAGGATGATAATTTCCCTTTATTACTCCTTTTCATGGATATATGATTATGAGAATATTTTATAGTAGATTTACATTTATATATCTACATTGATTTGTGGAGATTGATGTGGGTGAATACATATAGTAACATTAGGATAATAAATTCCATTAGTGGGATACGTCTACTTTGCAATGGTAACTATCCCTTGGAATATTGGATGTTTTCTTGGGGAGTCGCAGATTTTTCCCCCATGGGATGGGTCGAAACAGAGTTATATCAGAGATGGTTCTACATTGGGACCAGAGTGTTAGGTTTGTCTAGCTATGAGATATATTTGGGGAAACAATGTTTAGTGTCTTCAAGTTCATCTTTCAACCCAGGGTGTCCAGTTATAGTGCGACAGATGACATATAAATTCATATATATAATTATATACTTCTTGCTTTCTAGAAATATTTATTAAATTACTTCTTGTTTAATCTTTTGTTCATGAAACATATAGGGCTGATTTATTGTTTATATGTACCACATTAGTCCAGTTTCAAAATATATTCATTTACTGTAGAACATCATTTCATAATTATTGGTTACCCAATATTAAATACATTGAGGTTTCTACAGTCAGGTATAGCGTATGACTCGATGAGTGATGAGGTATTTTTATCGGGGCATGTCCACGAGGTATTTTTTTTCAGGTGGATAGTTAATAAAGATTTCTCATGATGAGCAGATCATAAAAACACCCATGGGAGTACATGTGTATAAAACATATCAAATTGATACATGGATGGTTTTACTGATGCTAGATTACATTAAGTATGGCTCGAGAAAGAATCATGACCTTCTAAGGTAGTATTATCTAGAGATGGTCACTCGATCATCAAGGTAGAGGCCCATTTTTTTTTGCGGCCTATAGGGAAGTAATGTGGAATAGTAGTTGGACCCACAAGAGGTGGTTGGAACACTAGAGTTCTACCATCACCACAGTTAACACCGACCAAATTATTTTCATAAGAGTTAAATAATAATAAATACATGTATATGGGTATTATCTCCCACATAATATCATAACAATCAGATGGTTGTTGAGACTCATGGATTGCATAAGACTCTAAGAGACACACGAAAAAATGAAAATCATAAGTTCATTTGATGGAACCATTTTCATAACAAAAACCTAAAAAAATATCCCATTAATCTGCTTCAATGAATCGTTATACTCTTAGGAAGGTTCCTCACAAAATCAGTGTACTTGCAGCAGCTAGTTGGAACACACTTCTAGGACACAAAGTTTGTTAGTTGAATGGTTCATGATGACACATCCAAAAAACACTAGGAAATAATATTAAAATATTCACAAAAGATGGAGCCTCATGATGTTTTACATTTTACATGACACATCAATGTTATGGAGAATTATTTTTCACGAAAACATTCACAGACTCCCAAAACATTTTAAAATATAGAAACGAAAATAAATAAAGATGAGGGGGAGGCACATATAGTATTAAATGTTACCTGGTGTGGCCCTACACGTATGAAAGATAATGTGATATCCAAATATAATTCCCACATCATATCATGGAAGCCCTTAGGCATGTCATTCTCATCACACAAAGTTACACAGATATCGCTATGTGACCTCACCCACACCCTTTTGACCGCTTAGGTAAAAAGATGGAATTTTACATTAAGTTTTCTTGCATCCCGTAATGACCTTTATTGTTCATATGACATGAAATCAAATGTTATAGTATTTTTTCCCACAATACTCACACAATAACTTGAACACTCTATTATTTGTAAAAGAAAAAAATGAAAATCATATAGAGAGGAGAAAAGATCATCTTATAGTGGTAATACTCTTTCTATGTGTGAAGGATTTCCATATTACTATCTCGCAAGACTCAGAGACAAGTCGTTATGATCCTGTGAATGCCCCCAATAATGAAATCCTTATATCACTTAATATCCTAGAAATTTAACAGAGGTTTAAAACCAATTCCTCACAGCTAACATATTGATCTTGCGAAGTCCCATAGACATGTAAATATGATAATATATAAGTACATATACATAACCTCGTGATTAAACAAGTCCCCATTAATAGTAAAGAATCCAATAAAGGAATGTATGATGGGAAAGACTCATGATCGTTGATAATCAATGGATTACATTAATTTGATCCTTTGTAAAGAAATAGTAAGATGTGTGATATTGAATATTTCTTCCATCTCTAGTATGAATTTCTGGGATACGAGATCCCCAATGTTGTGAAAAACTATGGTGGTGAGGCTTGTAAATTCTATTACATAGCTGAAAAAATGAACCACTACACTTTGGATACGAACACGAACATTTTTCAACTAATCACCGATGTTGATTTCTTAGAGTTATGGATCTCTCAACTCTTATTAAGTAAGATTCCAGTGAATAGTGGGAGACATCATGCAACATGTATTGATTATTTCTGTGGTAACCCATAGATAATGTGAATATCTCATGGATAGTCATGTCATGATAATCCGAAACTTTTTGTAAAACATGAAAGATTTAAATTAAGATAACATTGAACAAACCATTGTTACTCCAAAAAAATCTCTAAAACAATGAATAAAGGTAGGAGACATAGATGATGAACTTACACACTGACCCACATTCACTTCACGTGAACCACCCAATACATGATGAAAAATATTAAAATATCAACCAAATCTCTTGATGTTCATTCATTGTATTATTTGGGTCTTGTTATGTCCTCTAGAAATGTTAATTAAATTCATGTGGTGCCCTTTTGGAATTCCACCCTATCTCAAAAACCTCTAAAGGTTCTCCATCTATTCATTTTGATTTCATAGAGACATATCTTTAGACTCATATGGTGGCAGAAATTCATTTCAGATGAGTCTGGTGGTAGCACCCAGTCATGTATCACGACTTTCACGATTCTCACTAGGAATGCAATATAGGTCTCACAATTCCCTTCACACATCTCATCTAGGACAAACGCATCTCTATTGACATTTTATCATAAACATTCAACATCTTATGATACATGTCACACTGACTATATTGACTAACTCTATATGTATTCACCATCATCTATGAGAACCCTTTGTAAAGTTAGCTAGATCATTTGTCACTATCTGTAGAAGTTAGCAAGGTCATGCGATGGATTCATGGGTCAACGAGAAAGATCTTGTGATGCCCTCCATACAAGCCATCCATGATCATGTTAAAACCTTCAAACATCACTTCCAAAAATTTAATTTTTCTCCAGATAATTCATATTGTTCATAAAATTTTATTTGGGATATTTAAGGATGAAAGTCTCCAAAATGTCGAGTAGGAAATCAAGGCAAGTTTATCTGGAAATCAGGGCATGTATGGACGTATTGATGGCCAAATCGGCTAGAAAATTTATGGATTTAATGATTGTGTCGATACTTCCTATGTAATCCTAGATTAAAAGGGATACCATAGTTTCTAATCCCCAATTAATAGAACTTTTATGATTCTGTGTCCTGTAATAAGCATTATATATAGGATGCATCCATGAGACTCGATCACCATATTAAAAACCCCAAAATGAAGTCCCCAACAAATAATAACAACAATCATGATAAAAAAAAGTAATTATTTTCCATTAATTTTCTCTCATTTTGAGTATAGATCATGTTTTATTATAGAGATTCAATAATAATATCATTTTAATCACTACTCTATTACAAGAAAGGGAAACCTTAGAGTATATTCCTCGATTGACTGAACTACATGTACTATGTTTCTTTCCATTTCCATGATACATAGGATGTGTTCTAAGTCATAATACCAAAAATATGGGAATCAAAAAAATGTGTATGTCCCATAATAACTATGAAATTTCCACCATTGGTTGCTAATCAGTTCCATTGGCTAATCACTATAACTCATCCCTCAGTGGAATGATAAATAAACTAATATATGATGACTCTGATTCCTTCAATAACCTATATATGTGGGTTGACTACCTGAGACCGATGATCCATGTTAAACATCTCGAGGTTGGTTTCCATAAGTAAGACCCACATCTATATGCATTGAGGTAGATTTCAATATATCCCTTAAATAACGCATAGAGTATATCATACACGTGTTTCTGGAGATGTAATAGTCATTCAATTCAAATCATGAATCTCCAATATCATGGGAAATTTAATTACATAAGCCCCAATATGTTTAATGATGTAGACCTCCCTTATATGTGGAAATATACATTGGGTATAGTATTATGGGAATGAATGAACAATGAGAAAATTAATCCGTATAATAAACAGGATATGAAAGAATTGTTTCTAATGCCCCAGATCAAATAAGAATCCACTTTGGTGTAAGTCCCCCATGTCATGTATATCTCAACCATAAGGACATAATCATTCACATGGGATAACCATTTTACAACATACAATTACGGACTGAGATACCAAATGAACATATAAAATATATATTTGTAACATAATCCCAATATGAAATAAATTTCTCTATGAATCAAAATTTAATACCTTATCCCTCAGATAATTCATATATTTCTTTTTAATAATACATTAAAATTCATTGGTTCAAAATTTTTTATGGATTTTGATTTTTATAATAACCAAGATACATAGGCCACCACATATTGGAAAAATCAAATCCTTAGAATATTAACCACCTCAACGCATGGAAGAATGTTATATGGATTCAGCACGTAACATGATGATCATTGTCATGAAACTGAAGATGACAATTGGATACATTCAAATGGATTAACTGATGAGATCACAATAATCTGCAAATGATAGATACGTGACTCATAATTTGTTTTTTAGAGTAACAAATCGATAATTTTCATTAAGTGAATATTCCATGACATATCATAAATCAATATGAGAGTCACAGAGTTGGAAACAATTCCCCAAAAAAGGGTGTGTTGAGCCCGAACACCCATCATCTCGACCAATGTGAGTTCCAAACATCCATTGGCCTTGAAAAACAAGGTGACTATATGGATTTTTATAGTATGTATAAGCCATGTTTCAGATTAGGGGACCATTGGTAGTTTCCGTAGATGACCGAAAATAATAACTTGATGTTAATGATTGTACATTAAATAAACCTCCAATAATAATACATCGAGATAAACTGGACAAACCTCAATGGGGGTTCCTGGTCACATCCTTTTACCCAAAAATTTCAAATGGAAAACACTAGTTAAAACAATGAAATAAAATAATGATCAAGTTAATATAAATTGGGACATTCTAGTTTTCCCATTTTACACATAACATTGGTGAACCCGATGTGAATATATATAATAATATATTTTTTGGGTTGTTATCCATTGAGGAATTGTTTTCACACTATATGAAAACTAAACTAGATTGGCTGATGTGAAACTATATAATGATATAATGATCTATTAATCATAAATTACAACACAGTATCTTGAATATCCAATAAAAAATATAGTGAGACCTAAATAACCTAACATATAATCGCCTATAAATGGGTTTCTCATGAATGGAAATACATCATTTTATCAAAAATTCCAATTGATCAAAATATCATGATCTGGATTAAATGAAAAATTGTGTTAACCATGAATATATAATTGTCAACATTATGCCCAATTAAATGGAATAATCGACAACATTTTCCCTAGTTGTTTGCATAAATACAATTACATATATCATATATCGAATCCTGAACTGGGAAAATTTATTCATTACCAAGAAAAGACTCTAGTTAAAAACCTATGGATGAAAACACCACACGTCATAGTATGATCCCAAATTAATGAAAACATCATAATGTGGTGGAGAACAAGATGGTCTAGGAGTAACAATGATGTGGTATAATCCTGAAATTATAGTTTGCTAAAAATTTATATGATTACATAAACTTGTGTGTATGTATCCCCTAGGGAAAGATACATCTATTCCAATGACCCCCATGTCCACAAGAAACTTCATCTGGAGCTTATCCCTAGTGTGTGACAACTTTATTCTTTAGTATCTTCTAATATGGACTATGGATTCAGATACAGAGCCCTTCATGTTCATGTTCCACTGAATAGGTAACCTATATATTGTTTTCACATACAAAATTCCCTCCAATACCCACCTTTCACCTTCTTGTTGTATAACCCTATATGATGCAACCACTAATGCGCATGGAATGGCATCCAGAAGAACACATCTTGTAGGGCTGACAGTTGATATCTATAAGTGGGATCATGTCCCCACTCCCTCTAATGATGTCTGATGGCATATAACTATTATGACCACAATTAATTATCATATTTATTCTCTATTGAATAGTGTCATTGGGAATATTCCATTAATTATCAAGGGGGAGGATTATGTCACTACCCACATGAATGAAGACCATTAGAATTTTCTGGTGGAACAAGGTGGAAAATGTGGTAATATTCATGGATTTAATGGAATATATATTGTAAAATATTGTGAGGTTAGAAAATGTGTAGAATTATATCTTGGTATACAGTTTTTAATTATGTTAATATATATTGGAAACAACTGAAGAACATATTCGGCATATTCCAACATTAGAATAGATACATGAAAATGAACATATTCTGATCGAGGCAGTTTAGACAGATCAACATTATGATAATTATGAACAAGTGGATTCTCTAAATAAATCTCACATTATTACTCGAGACCCACATGAATACCAGTATACTCTAATAAAGGAGGACACATAGAACTGGGTTTATACTCCCCTTCCAACTGGGGTACACCATGTGATAGCAGAACATGCCTTAGTACAGGGGAACAAGATGGTGGAAAATGTTTAGGGAAATATTGAAAAGTCTAGGGATCAAACTCATATCTCTATTATGGTTGGGTCTCAATGATTAGGATGGAAACAAGCCTCCGTACATACTCAGATTTCAGTCAATTACGTCAAAATTCATACTCAATATAAATAGTATAAGCCATATATCATCGTTCTAGATGGTGGTAACCATACGTGGATGGAAAAAAAGACTCATGAGAAGCTCATATTATTCCCATTATCGAATTTCCCAGGCATGTTCCAACTTGTTATAAAATATTGGAACATATTAACACTTATTGCAATTAATGACTACACCTATGACATTATAAGAACATATATGAGGATAATATCCCTTATCCCATTGAAATTTTTTATCGGTATATTCCAACAGTGAATTCATGTACAAACTATACTCATATTCATCTTACAACTAGGGCTCACTAGGTGATAGTGGCACATTCCTCATTGAATTATCATATCCCCTACAAGAATTATTGGTGGAATATCATATTTCTTACCATTGGGCTCATATTATTGTCCTTTTGAGAATCACCATGTGAGAATGGAATATGCCTTAGGGCGAGATCATACTGCAATAAATAATGACACATCTCATTGGAATATTCCTTCATCTTCTCAGTTTGTGGTTCATATTCCAAAATCACTATATGGTTATACAAATGTTATATCTAACATCATACATGAGGATCATATCCCAACACAATTCAAAATGGTAGGTTATCATGTTTCATCCATGATGCAGATCAAGTCCCATATTCCAAATATGCACAATGATAGTGTCCTTTTTGTTGTATGAGATACATCAAAAGTGCCAAATGCATCCACCAATTCATAAACCAATGTAGAACATTAAAATTTCCATTATACTCCTCCTCATGGTATTATGGGGGTGGATCAAAGGGAATTGACTCTGGAAATCCACCATGATAAGCCTCCCCACAATGATAGATCCCAAATGATAGGGAAGTCATTCAATTACTCAAACTCATCATTATATTTAGAATTTATAAATGTTGATTTAATAATATAAATAGGTTCTTATATCATATTGGTCAATGGTATATGGTTCACCTTCAACATCAGGTAGTATTCCACTCCCTTCAGAATGTGGGCCCCAAAATAATGATCTATGGAATGATGAAATGGAGGTATTTATGATTGATGATGAGGATTCAAACACTGTCATATGAAGAAAGATATACGAAAACAATCACCCCATTATATTCTTGATACACTTTAATTATAAATATGAGATTACATGTGAGTTAAAAAAGGATTTCATGATTTATCTAAACCAAAATATATTGTCTACTCATCAATAATTAAAGACAGGACATCACCCTTATCCTGGGTTGAAGTGTTTATTTTATAAAATCATGATACATTATAGTCAGGTAGACATTGTCACTATCTCCATATCCTTATATCCAAATCTAGTAACGAATTCTGCAAATCTACAATAATTTTCCCTCCATTACATTATTATCATTCAGTATTTGATGTATAAATCCAGATATAGCATCCTTATTCATGGATGGTGAGATTATGTGTCATTAAAATTTATTATAAACCTAGAACAATAGAAACCCTTATATTTGGAGTCCTATAATGTTATAGCCTTTTGAAAAATCAGGGGACTGAGTACAAATTGTTCTATTTCACTAATATAATGGAATTACACAACTTGAATGATGACCATAAATCATGAATAGAGTGATAGGATAAGGAATATGACATAAAATCATACCCCTTGAATCAATAAAAATTCATTTCAAACAAGGATATTGATGTTCAGATCACCCGAATAACTTATATGGAAGAGAGGTTCTTAGCATGGGTTGTCATCGCACCTATATTCTATACTAGAATAGTTGAACCACATCAAATTGGACTCTATAATACATGTCCTTGTTTCCTTCAGGAAGTTGATATTACCCACTGTGATAAAGGAATATGTACTACATCCTCCAACCATCATATCATCAGTTCCCAAGAGGATTTAAGACATATAAGAACTAGATGCTAACAACCATCATCCTACTAGGATGGTGTTTTTTATATCTCAATCGACATCACTATTTTTATATTCCAATGAGAGTGTCCTAGGGAAATATATGGTGAATCCAAATCACCCATATCATATTGGTATGGGGGAATTTGTATCTCAATTTCTATCATTGGAATCATCAATTCCTCGATAATAATCCTTGGATCCTTAACAAATGGATCAATAGATGCCAATTATGGCCTCAAATAACCCTCAACCTATTGAAAAGGGGCCATTTTCAACATCATATTCACCACTAAGGGAATTATTCTTCACCAAATTCGGAGGACAAGGAAAATAGTTAGTATCACTCCAATTAAACTGACTACAAAATAAGCCTATGTTAATCAGGCACTGTTTATAGATCATGATTAGAAACTCCCTCAATTTATTTAATCACATTACAATATAAGAGTAGCATATATCAAATGTTGTAATACCCCTATGGGGTCACACAAAATAAATACCTAATATGTAATAAAAATATATGACTTACCTTGATAAAGGTTGTAAAAAATCATCATTTTGTGTTGAATGTAATGGACTAACGACAATTTCTTGATATTGATCGTTAAAGGAAATCAATGTCAATATTGAATAATTTTCTGATCGAGTCTCATTTGTAGAGTGTTGCACAACAAAAAATGTTACCCAAGTGGAGGGTGATTGAGTATCATTAACCAATGGTAAGCATACATGGAAGCAGAGTAGGATCCAAAATAAGGAACCTCTAAATAACATGTTTCTACTTGCATGGAGGAACAATGCCAAAGAAAAAATAGAAAGGTGTAACCACAGCCCAATCTCTACACAAAAGAATTGAGATTTCTTTAATTGATTAAGAATTTTCGCAATATTATTGTGAAATTAAAACACTCTGAGAACTCAAAAATGATATAATGAGGGTAAATATCCCTATTGGGAATCATCTTTTGAAAATAGAAAATTTCTATCAACCCATAATATCTAATCCCAAAATAGTAGTCAAATCTAAGCATCATTCTGGCTCGGTATCTCACAAGGCTAGTCTACATAGATGACGAAGTCGAAAATGACCATGACATCATTCTGTAGTCATGAAAACCTATTTCTCTCCATGATAAACATTCGATCTTATGATGAATAGATAACCAGTCAGAGACAAATGCAAGGTCATGTCATTATCTCCTACCCACTTGATGAAAATGGGAGGAATCTCAAACAGCAGCACCCATAGAGGTGCTTCATGTCATTGACTCTCTGACTACTTGAATGGATGTGATAAAAGCACGAAACATGCCATTTTATCTAAAGTTGATGTCATATATCATGTGGGTGGATGAATCCATTTCTCTACCCAACAGCATTAGTCTACCATTATGTACCATTGATGGTATTGTAGACCCCATAAAATATCTCACACACTTTGTATCTTGATGTGTGCTGATGATAGAACATAAAGATAAACATGAGGCAACAAAGATGAAGGGTTTTTCATAGTCTCTAATAGGGACCACCTTTATTTGGTATAATAGTCTTCATGTAATATGGATTTCTCGGATGGTAATACCCTCATTGTTAGTTCGTTTATAAGTTAATATCCACACTAAAATAATTATGATTTTCGATCAAATAATATACTTGAGATGAAAAAATGATTAGGTGTATTACATCATATATACATGAAAAGGATTAATATATTCACATTGAATAACAATCACATAAGAGCATATGCTATTACTCTGTGATGAAAATATCTGGGATGAGTTGTGGATGAATCTGATTCAATAAAATATACAGGTTATTTTGGTAATTACTGACAAATATCTCAGTATTTGGAATAATCCATTCAGATAACAAGATCCACATCTCTATTCATTTCCCCCGTCATTGGGGGAAAGTAAAAGAATTGTAGAATCTATAAATTTCACTTTCAAACTTGTAGTAGTGCACATCATACCCCCAAGGCATGTCTCAAATCACCTAAAACCTCCCGTCGAACTGTGAGAAACACATAGTAACCCACATCCAGAAGCAAAAAAAATTACGATGGACCATGATTTACGGAATGAATGAACATGGAATTCACAACCCAAAATGAATAAATCACCAGTTATTTCAAAGAATCTATGTATAATACCATTCTCAATGTTCCAAATCCAAGAATTTTTAATGAGGTTGAAATCTATGACCATCATGATTACTTCTTTTTTATAGAATGTTAGATTAAAATATCCTAGACTAAATCATCATCAAATAAATCCTTCATGGATTGGTAAATTTTGGAATGGTTGAGTTTTTTAACACATTATTGTATGTTGACGGAATAACCATTTACCGATCAAACAAATTGGTATATTTGTTGAATTTTATGGAGAGGCATTTATAGATGATTGAAAAATGGGTTATTAAGAAAAAAGTTGATTGAAACCATTTCACCATGAGGGAATTTCTTTTTAAACCCATAATAACTCAACCACCGATGTAAGTATCCTTAAATATTATTCTTAATGGTGTGTGTGACAAGTAGAAAATAGAAAAATAAGAATAGTATGAGTCATATTCTACTCCAACACATGTTATAAGTCTAATAGATTTTTTTCCCACAACATATGATTCAAATGAATAACCCCAAAATAGTAATTCTCATCAAAAGAAGAGATCATGTTTTGATCTGTCAATGTGACACCCTTGGTAGACCCGTTCTCTAATGATGAATATACCTCATTATATGATTTATGGCTCAAATCAGGGAACGTGATCCCACATCTGTAGGAACTAAGGATACAGTATACAAAATAATTTTTCTAGGGCCTAATATTTCAGTCTCATATCTACATAGGAAATATTTATCGCTGAGACATTGGAAATATTCTTCATCGGGGTCAACAAACACATGGAGGTGTTCCAAAACACTCTGATAGTTGTCCAAACTGAAACATTCATTCATAATCACATGGGCATAATTATTTTGTTTGATTAAACAAGAAAACGAGAAAGGTTTACACATCTCATTTCGTTGGTTAGAGAGGCCCCAAAAAACTCAAAAGATAACTAGGCCCATCTAACTCAAATACCTTAGTTCTTGAAAAACATTCCTAGGATAAATAAAAAATCAGGAAACAATGACCCTTAGAAGAAAAATATGTCATTCTAGACAAGATGTGATTTTCTAATCCATACCCTCAATCATAGATGAAATCCATCATTTAATAAAACTATTGTATGCACACATTGATGCCCTCTTTGTCCCACAAGAAATTGAGATAAAATTTATTGTAGTTGATGATTATCATGTGGATACCATTATATTAGAATTTCATGTCTCCAAGACATTCAGTTATTTGGATCATGAAGAGGTCTTATAAGGTAACATTATTATGCTATATTCTTAAGGATGTCTCAATATAGTTCACATCGAAATAACACTAATTGATTTGGGATTATGGACCAACCTCATCCTGATTCATACCCTCTAAAATAAGTTATTTTGAAAAGGGGACCTATATTCAATAATAATGACTATTCAATTGTATGATTAGAATGAAACAATTCCTCTTGAAATGTTCAAACTCAATTCTCAATTTTTGGGAAGACACATATGATATGGAGTTTACCGTTATCCTAAACGACAATGAATATAATTTCTTCCATGGAAGAAAATGGATCGATAGTAATTTGGTGGTAGCATCAACATCCAATAAGTGTTTAAAGTACCCCATCAATGGATAAATCAACATTGTAAATTGAGATAGTTATCCATTTGAGGCATACAGATCCACAAATGATAACATATTTTTCAATAAGAGTATTGGAAAGTAACATTTAGAATATAATTATATACAATATACATCTTCCAATGGAATGTGGATCGCACATGTGAATTCCTATAATGTTCAGAATAGGGAAAATGTTGTTCCCACAAATATTTTTATGGTAATAGACCACATATCGGAAGTCCAAACCCCTTATTTCCACACCGATAGTGTAAAATACAATCAGTTTTCACATTTCTCAATAATGAATCGGGACATATGGGATGATAATTTATCTTCTCAAGGCCTCTCTCAACTTTTTTGTGACTGAGTTCCCATATTTATATAACTATATCGAATAACGAATCCCAAATCTAGTAGATGGAAGAAGATGTGGTTGTCCTCATGAACACCGCTTTCTAATTCGAGGATGGTGTCTCCCCCACCATAGATAAACATAAGTAGTTTAATATAGTGAAAAAATCATATGTTGCGTACATTGTCTAGTGTCATAATGGAAATAAAATTGTAAGAGATTAACATTAAATTTTTTAAAGAAACACTGATCTATGATCGCTTGTAACTATACAAAAATGACTGTAAATGATTCTAGATGTGGATATGCATTATCTCAGCCTACCAGATGATCATGGAGGCTTCAAGAAAGATTCCAAGAGGATGAGACCCAAACCTGCCACCAATGTAGACACGAATGGTGGAAAACTAATGTGTTCCAACTATTTATGAACAGTTAAACACCAAATATTCCTTTCAAACGTCATCCAAGTCATGAAAAAGAAAATAACCATAAATTCCTACATTTATGTCAAATAGCCCAATCAGAATGTCCCAATGAATAATATCTTATTCTTATTCATAGATACCTTGATCTATGAATATATTGGATTAAAATACCTTTTCATTTTTTGAAGGGTAATATAGGTACAATAGAATAAAGATGTCCCGTGAAGATGAAGAAGGAATGACTTTATGAGTTCCTCATGGAATATTTTTCTATAAAGACTTTCCATTTCAATCAATGAAAATTGCTGCCACATACAATTTTGTCATTCATCATATCATTATAACATTCATGGGATGGCTTGTGGAATGTTATCTCAATGACCAAATTATTAAATCCCAATATATATGTGATCACTTCACGTACCGTCGAACAATCATGAAAATGATACTACCAGATAGTCTAAATATGGATCCATTAAAATCCTAATTTAGAGTATCATTAGGGATTTTCCTTGAATTTATGGATTGATGTTGAATCATCGAGTTAAATCTTGATAATATGAGCTCTCTTTTAACAATTTCACCCCCATAAATCTCAATTAAATGAGATAACTCTAGGGGATACATGCATACATTCAATGGTTTATATCTAACCTAGAAATAAAATATCTACCCCTTCCCATACTAATGACAATTGGAATCAAATATCAATAGTATTATGACTAATAATAATCCATCAAAATCATTAAAGGTTATTTACTACCCCCAATAGTTATAGTTCCTTTGATGGAAGGGAGGAAACTACTCTTTCATCTAGACATCATGGAATTCTCACTGGGAACCCTCCTATCATTGAGAAGTCATGCCCGGAGAATGAAGAGAATATTCTTCCTTAGCCATAAATTCTAGGTACTGAGACAAAATTATATGGTGTTAAGAAGAACTGTCTTTATCTCATCTTCACAGTTCAATATAATATGAATTACATGAAATACCATGAAGTCCATCTAGTATCATGAATCATGTATCTCAGTTTTATACTTAGCTGTAATATTTTTTCATATAGTGGACTAATGGGTGGTCCTTCTATAGTAATAAAACATTCAATACATATAAAATAGGCTGTGAAAGGGGAATCCCTTGTTTATTTTCTTGCAATAATTCCTTCCATGGAAAATTCAATGGAAGACATCGAGCTTACAGCTGTGGAGGTATTCCAATCCCCTGAAAATCCTCATACATTGGAACTTTACATTGATGGATTATCCAAAATACCTATTTGTTAATGGATATACAAATCATGGCCCAATGAAGTTAGTCTAGGGATTCTATTTTTATCTCACACTAAATATATTTTTTCTTACTCTTTCATACTATCTGAAGGCTATACAATCATGAGGATGAATATCAATCCCTCATTTGGGGGTCGGAAACAGCCCTATAGCTGAAATTATTCAATATTAATGTTAATCGGGACATATAATTTCTGATATAGAATATCATTTGAGAATATTAATTCAAAAATGATGAAATGAACCCTACCACTGGATACAATAGGGTAATTATGTAAGTGTCCCCTTTTGATCCAACATTACATCATGTTCCCCGAACACGGAATGTGCATGAAAATTCAATGGCCAATGCAGCCACTGTCGTATCCACCCTAATTAGGTGGAATATATATTACAATCACACATTAATGAATGGCCTGAGAAGTTGTTTTATTAGACATGGATAAAATGAAGTAGGTCAATGATTACCAAAAGAATGATTAACTGATAACCACCCCAGAATAGATGCATCCCATAATCGGTTATCTCCAAAATGTTTGTATGATGATAGATAAATATAAATGTAAATGGATTCAGTGATGTGAATAAATCATCCCCCTGAATAATGGTACAAATGAGTAGAAAGGCCTCTATATGAGGGGGTTTATTGTTATCTCCCTATCGATCATAGTGTATTGAGATATTTTCACCGTGATGGAGGAAGTACATGATGTATCTTGTGAAAACCATCAATATGGGGCCATGATATCCCCCAAAATAATAAGGTTGGGCTATTATTAGAAATCCATGATACATGAATGTATCGAATTCAACAAGAAATTTCATGCATTCTAGATCAATGTAGACATTATCCATTAGCCCACATAATTTCTACACATAATGTAATATTCCAAGATGTTTTTCCTTTTTAGGAATGGATTTTGTTGGGTCATAACCCACTATAATAACTTAGTAGATCAATAACATCCATAATTATAAAACTCAACTGTTTACAATTTTATTAGGAAATACCACTCAATGGTTTAGGTCGAATAATATAATCAAATTCATAAAAACTCTTATCATTTCTAGGATCAGGTTCCCTCATAACATATTGATAGACAACAACACCAACTCATTTTCTACAGAGTTGAAGAAGCTATACTGGTATTAGAATATCAATTACAATAAATAATCTCTGTATAATTAAGTATAAAATGTATTTATAGAGTCATTCAATATGATTCATTAAAATATTCATTAGAACAATGTGTAAAAGGGAAAAAAATTAGTTTACAGTAATGATCCCCCGTAATTTATCACCCAACTGTACAATTAGGTATACTGCTACATATGATACATCATATTCATTATTGTACTTGATGGAGGAAGTTTTAGCAATTGAGGTACATCTTCTTTATCTATGAATATCAATTTTATTAAAACTATTAGATGATGATAAATCATAAAAGTGTTCTGATGAATTGGAGTATCTCGATGAGAAAAATACAAATACAATTCATGATCTTGTGGTCCATTATAATATGATTGTAAATGAATTTAATAAGGAGGATAATTGCCATTAATATATTCTAGGATAATGATATAAAGAATTATACATGTTTGATGTATGTCATAATTTTGTTTTATCATTGTCCACCATGGATGTGGAGTGTGCCACCCCCACCAATGTGAGATATCTCAATAAATAATTCTTATAGATATCATAAATAACGATATAATGAATGGTACATGATGTTCAACTATATGATTTCATCTTCAAAACATGACGAAAAAATTAACACTGACATACTGGTTTATTGATTTTAAAATGAATAAGATCGTCCCTATAGTACGATGATAATCTAAGTAGATTATCAAGTCCAAAAATCAAGAAATTAAACTAAATGGTTCCCCATGTCCTGATGAAATGATTAAATCTTTTTTGGATCAAAACATAATCATATAATGTCAAAAATAATGATGGAAGTCCTTACATCATATAATTAAACCACACATATCTTCTAATGAGGTGTCATTGTTCGCAGCGAGTGACCCACATCATTACCACATGACATTAAACTACAAAGTTAACATCCTCTCCACATGAAATTAAAAATGATGGGATTTATTGAACTATGTATGTCTTGATTCTGATTATCAATGTGATACATAGTAACTTATCGATCCAATGCCTTTGTTCATAACACTAAATGAACAAGAATTCACCTATATTATACAAAATTTCATCTTCATGGTTAGAGGAACACATTCCAATCCTTGTTTATCACACTGAGAATCGTTCACATGGGATTATGAATTGTAGTAAGGGAATCACCTCACATAGAAGGAATGAAAACCGATGATATGTTCATCATGTTCATGAATGAAATACCATAAATAGAATAAAATGACTATTTTATACATGACATTAATCCTCATGGTTAATGTCCATTCTGAATGACATTAAATTTAATGGTTCCTCAATAACTATGTGTGGTATTATTCCTATCATCAAATTAATTGTATTGATTAAATGATATCTAATCCAAGGAATTTCTACAATTTTAGTGGAAATAATTCCCATGTATCATTATTGGTCAGACCTACGTAGAGAATTTCACATTGATGAATTACATGGGCCTTGATTTTTATCCTCACGGGATATGTTGTGAGACACCGATTTATAACTATGGGATGATTTACAAAACATATGTTTGAAAATTAACCCACTATTTTTATACGGGTAAAACCAATATATATAGAATCCTTGATAATTACATTTGGAATTATTCTCGTCAACATTGGATATGTATTGACAACTAGAATTCCATTCCTTGGTCTGGTCACAATATTTGCATTTCCAATTGCGAGAACCACATTCGAACCACATGCCATTAAAATAAATGGCCCCACAACAACATTGTTTGACTTTATTTTCATTATCATGATATACCTATTGATGCTTGTATATCAACCAATGGCCCCTATATAATACATTCCATTATTTCATGTTGTGTCATCTCTATCCTTTCAAAATGATGCTAATCTTCACAGATCCTAAATAACAACATGTGGCTTGATTCTATTCACCATAAGAAATATAGTGACGCCCAGATACCCAATCCTAGGACTAGCTATAAAAACAGATAACAAATACAAAATAAATAAATAGGATCTGACTCAAACTATATCATTTTTCTATGTTTTATCCAAATATATATTCATATTTCTTGTATTAATAAAATATGATGAAATAAATTTCATCTATGGTCTCATGAACTTAATGTGTGTAATTATAATTAATTGAAAAAAAATTAGTCACATTATATAAAAACAGCATGACAAGAATTTCCTCACCACAAAATGAAAAAATTAATGGAATATTCCCTTAATTAATTTCATTAAACTACATGGAATATATACCCAATACACGATGATAAACTATGCCAGACATCACCCATTTTTCATCCCCTATAATGGTACCCCTAATTATTTTCTACGGTCTAGGTGAGTATGCGGTGATTGCATTATATTTTATGGAACCACAATCCATAAGAAAAAAATCATTCATTAGTTACATTTGACTGTAAGAAACTATCTGACACCCATGGATTTTATAACTATATTCATGGGACACATTGAATGGATATGTATGTATTCTAGGGGCATCTTTAGATGCTTCTATGGTCTTAAACAAAATTCATCACTCTGAAAAATGACTTTCCAATCATTAAGAGTCCTCTAATCACCATGGAAGAAATAAACACTTCTATGTGATCTAAAATACCCTTGATATGAGTGTAAAATATCATTACTCAGGACCTGAGAAAAAAAATCCATGATCTAAATCAATTTTTCCTCATTTTTGGGACGATATCGGGGAACTCCTGACACATGGATTCCTTATTAGGCCCATGTGTATCAACCACCAATTATTTCCATGTGAATAACGACCTTGAACTACCTTTACTATGGTCAAAGAATTACTAACATAAACATAACCACTAATATTCCAAATGAAAATACCTAAAACATCTAGAAAAATAGACAACAAAATTTTAAGGATCAAAAACAGAAAAAGGTCTACTTGAGTGAAATTAATGTATTTTCTACGTAAACACTACTTCTATGGAGTTTAGGAAATAATTATTGTAAATATAAACTAGTAAAATCTATTCTATTAAATATAATTCTACATTTTTTGGAAAATATTATAGATATTGGTTTTCAAATCTCCACAAAATGAAAATATGTTAATTAAGCATTGATAAATCACTTTGGGTCCCCATAATCATATTGGATATTACACTATCAAAAAAACATAATTCATGATTTGAGTACCTCATAACACTGCAGCCTTCCAAGGCCCTTAGAGAAGATACCCTACATCACGTAACTCTTTTATTGAATATGAATATATTCATATGAATCATGCATATGATCTTATGGCCAAAAACTAAATTCATTACTCTAGAAAAAAGGATTTCTTATCCTTGTTATCTCTGACGTCAATGTGGAAAACCTAGGACTGCATAATGTTTTGTGTCATTCCCAATACGATTGTCCAAATTCATTTTCCTGACTCGAGAACTTGATATAATCTTTTACAACGTCTTCAATAAACTATCAGTCAAGATTCAACATCTTCATTGATAAATTACCCTGTTTTCTACCCTCTCTATAGAAGAACGTGCGACTTCATTCTCGAACATTTTGTGATCCATGTTTCATGAATCAAACCACATGAAATTGGGTTATAACTTTAAAAAATATGATCCATATTTCCCTAGGGTTCTAGAATCCTTCCATGATAAAATTCCTCCCATGCCCAATCTCATTTTTTTGACATTTGAGTCATCCCAAATGTTTCATTACCCACGGGAAGGTGTGGGGATCAACAATTTCTTTACCACTCTACCGATCTAAAAGGTCCATGACCCACTAAATAAAGGCATATCATGTAAGGAAGAAACGTATTTTAATACATGTAGTTCATAGTATTACCGCTATTGAAAACAACAACTTATTGTGTTAGGGGTTATCCCCATCATATCATCCCCATCCCGTATTCATAGATTCAAACTCTTTGTTTATGATTTAAATCATCCATACACCAGGTACCCAGGGGGACCTATAATAAATATTAATTTTCCCTCAACCGATTGATTCCCTATAATTCATCAACAGACACTTAAAAATCATAAATCATCTATAAAACCATCCCTTCTATATGAATGTTTGATTATGGATCCTCCATATGTGCGTATGTTAAACAACCAAACATGTTAGTATGAAACAAGGGATTTTTGTGCCTTTTGATCCATCACAACACCACTACCTCACACATCACATGGGTCTATTTTGGGTAAGTTTGGAAGTTCCATCACTATATTCAATGATCATTGATAATGTCTGATATGAAAGACCCTAAAATAATGTGATTTAAAGGCCAAGAAAAAATGACCAAAAAATAGATAGAACACTCTAGGTAAATGAGACTACACTAATGTTATTTATGTTCTGAGCTATAATACCATAAACTAATGTGGTGGAAGGTCCAAGATAAAAAAACTCCAAACTAATGTGATAGATATTTCCAGAAAAATTACCCAAAACTAAAGAGATTGAATGATTGGGATAAAATACCCTAAGATAAAGAGATAGAAGTTCAAAAATAGAACAACCTAAACTAAAGAAATATTAGGCCTCATAAAAAAGTCCCTACAAAAGTTATGTCTGGTTGGAGTTGATAGAACTTATACTAAATTGATATCAGGTCCATGAAAAAGGACCCTAAACTTATTCAATAGATTGTTATAGATAAAATAACATAAACAATAACAATAGAATGTACAATATGGAGACCCTAAATTACATCAAAACAAAAATAAAGATTATATGAATAGAATAACTTTTGATGCCCAACATACTGTCTTTCTAAAAACTCAACTATTCCCACCAATCCAATCAGATTCTGAAATGAAGAAGACCCTCCCTATGGGACGTATATCCTACACAAGAGATATTTATAGTAATGCTCTAATCCCATGATATATTGAATAGATTTATCAATGTAGAATCTCATGTCTATTGGAATTCATTATAATTTCTCAAGAAGGAATCTATTATAGTTTCAACATCAAATTCAAAAAATTCATTTTAGTTGACATAATGATAAGGGAGTGTATCCTTGGAGATTCATATAATATTGTATCATGAACTTGTCATTTATGTCATGAATGAAAGGAAAATATATAGTAACATAGAATGATTAGAAAATTCATTCATGGATAAAGTAATTAAAATGGGAAGAATATTCAGACATTGAAGTCTCTTAGATAATCTAATAAAAATATTGTGTGATACAATGGTCAAACTAAAATAAAATTTTACAGGTTTTATTGGCCAAGTTGGCAAGAGTCTAGGATTAAGCATCAATTGAGCATTGACGTTCCATTCATTATGCAACTTCTACTTCTATAACATGATCAATATTCTCATCTAGATTCATCATATCCTCATTACTCACCTGAGTAGTTTCAAATGATTATGATATTGTTGAATGTTCAGACCTTAGGAGATCTATGATTACCTTTCATATCCATATTTTCATGGTCAAGGCATCAATTGGATCCTACAATTACGATATAAATTGGTGAACATATTCTAATGAATATGAAATAAGTTTCACCTCCCTATAAAATGGATCCTCATAAGTAATATCTTTCCAGTAAATGTCATTGGTGACCAGCTCAGGTCGAGTCAGGAAGATTTTCATCATGACTCTGTTAAATCGTTATTGGTGAAAACTACAATCTCCCAAATCATGAAATATATGATGAATAAATTCCCCTTGGTCAATGATTACATACAATGGAGTCTCGTTAATAATTACATGAATCTATTTCTAGATCATTCTATATTGTATTTGATCATCTATGATTGATGGAGAAGTTGTATCAAGAATAGGATTAACTTGTTGAGTCGATAGGGAAGCACAATAACAAACCTCATATTATCTTATCTCAACAGGGTTTTCATATGTATCATGTATTGGAGAACTATTTTACTTATTAGATTTAGTCCCACTATCGGGATAATCGTTAGTTAAATAGTTGTTCTTACTCTATGTCCATACAAAATATTCAATAAAATCCATTATCTCCACCCACAATGGGACTAGTGAGGATAAAATCATGTCCACATGGTGGTCTAATTAGAATCACATTCCATCTTTATAAGATTATAACAAAGCATCGACATAGTCCTGGGTGAGGAATATTGTAGTATCACCATGAGATAGAATGCTCCAAACATTATTATCTCCACATGACAGGGAATCAAAAAATGAGGAAGACCCATGGTTGTAACTCTATTTATATGCCAGTAAAATGAATAAGGGAGACCCATCTGATGTAGTTAAACTGACTAGAAATTAAATAAGATGTGTAAGACTCAAAAATGATCTTCTCATCCACCATGGATTTAAGAGCCTATTGTCGACGAGAGATCATATATAAAATTTCATCAAACTTACCCCTTCAATTATCAGTAATCGGCAAAGATAGTCCACAATTTGTGGTGAAATAAATATTATAGAATTTTGAAAAAATATCGTTAAACATCGATGGAAATAGAAACATGGTTCAAAACCTAGATATATTCATCAGTCAAGGGTGAGACGAGGCATTGTGGATCCAGATGGCATTTTAATATTCATAATAATGGAAATCCTCCCCAATAGATAGACACATAAATTAAAAAGGACCATTGAGCATGAAGGAGATGTTTCCATGTTGAAATAGGAAAAATAGTTATAAAAGGAATTCATCAATAGACACATCCAATTTGAGATGATGTTATTTATCAATATGTTTCACCATCACCAATGTTCTCAAACAAATCCATGAAATCTCATTCCCAACTGGGAAAATCTACCCATTATATAACATGGCCATAATGTCGGCAATTCTATTGATTAAAGATATTACCATGTTCACCATGCATTTCGATAATGTATAGTACCTTGCATAAAATATGTCCCAATACAAGTTATCACTAATGATAAAATTCTAGGAAGGGGACAGATGGAGGTGTAGGGAAGTTGTCCTAACTACCGAAATGGATATCGAATAAATTGATCTAGTTGTTGTAGGAGATAAGAGAAATTAGGGTTAGATACTTATACATTTCTTCCTTTACAATGTGGAACATGTTCCATAATAAGACTTTTCTTATCAAGAAATCATCCCAATAATATATAGTTAGGATAATCTTTTCATAAATATCTCCAAGAGTGGGAATAACACCTAATTGGTAGATATCCCATTGTATGATTCCCACATAATGATTGGACAAATAAGATGTGTTTGTTCCACGAAACCAATAAAGAACCATTTACCAGTGAAGATTAGGCTGATTATGAACAATGAATTAGGAATTCTACACAACATTATAAATATGGAATATGTATAACTAATCAAAGAACTCTTCTTATATTTTCCCAAACTAGAGGGTCATACCAATAATACAATTAAATAACCTCTACAATGGATAGCCCATTTCAAGATTCCTATGTTTATCTGATTTTTTATAGATTCAGAATATCTACTCTTGCAGTAATGAATGATAGGATGTGGAGAGAAATCATAGAATTATGGACCCAAGGGATATTTTCCACCATATAATATAATCCCTATGGTTTATCTATAATGAGTTTTCCTTAGTAATTTTCAATGGAATAATGTAGTTGACAACCAGTGAGATGGCGTTTTAAATTTTGAATATGGGATGAAAACACTGTCCCCCAAACGAAACCTATATAGATGAATCTGGTGAGATAGAGTATAATCATGAATCTTGGGTGAGAGGATACTATTATTAATAACAATATTATAATATACATGATATCATAGATTAGTATCTTGGTGTCTGGAAATCATGAATGTTTGATTGGATGTAACATAGGAACCCTGGTATGAATATAAATATATCTGAAATATTTATTTAGCATATATCATACAAATGAAATAAAATATTTTTAAATGAGGGAAATAATAATTTCAAAAATATTCATGCACAAAACATTAATCAATATATGATTGATGACTTTTTTATGAAATTTTTGAATCACCATAACATCAATGGTCTCGTGGGTCTAAAATCCCCAGGTGAATCATATAACCAAGTGAACTCTTGATGTATCACTATCATGTGGCATGAACATGGTCATCATAGATTCATGATGTCTAATAGATCATAAAATCTAAAAAACATATCACATGATACCATAAAGATGATCCTTTATCATTGTGACCAATGTACAAATAAAAACATAAATTTTGTTCATAGATTGTTCAAACAGGAACCTTAGAAAAAGAATTCTTATGGAATTATCCTTGCGAATGAAAGATGATGGTGAGGTCTCACAATAAGGCCTTATAAAAAATTCATATAACAAAGTCACATGACTAAATCAAGAATATATATCTCTATAGAAATTTGTTTCACATGAAATGATTGCACCTCTTCCCCTTATTTAGTTTTAATCGTCGTGAATTCCACGAATCTCCCATTATAAAAAATATCTCCCAAGACACTTATTAATTATAACACCAATGACTTAGGTGGGAATTTTCATTCCTTATAATCACGACATTTTCACATTAGACATTTCGGATAATGTGGGAATTTGTAATGCCTGCCAAATGAGAATCATAAAAATTCACAATGTAATAAATTCCTAGTAATGAGTATTATTTATCTCGTAAAAGAAATGGAACCAAAGGAGGTCGAGAATCATATATCACATAAGCCACTAAGATACATGTGATCACATGATCATCTTAATGTGAAATGAAGTAACCATATATAGTATATAACAATAGAAATATCCTCTGCAGTCCATTTCAAAAACACTCTTACTCTTGCAAAGGTTCCTCTTACGATCAACGGTCCTGCAATGGAAGTCTGAATAGAACCCCCAAGACACACATATTTTCAACTGATAGGTTGCGGATGATCCATCCTAAACCCCTTTTCAAATGGAATGAAAATTTCCAAATGTATGAATCCCTTTACTACCTTAAAAATAACATGATGCATCACCGATGAGTTGAGTGATTGTTCTTGAAAAAACATAATAAATATAACAAACTCAAATTTTTTTAAAAAATAATATTGTGAAAATAAATAGGGAGGAGTTATATCCTCTTATTTTTGTAAAAGTCATGTGATACACCCATAGAGGTCCACAAGACACCATGATAACTTGGTGATATGTTTGCCTCATTTTGTGAAATCCCACTAACATTTCATCGTCACCACACAAATAGCATCGACTAAGTCCAAGTGAATTTTCACTCTAAATTTATCTTCATAAGGGTGACCATACTGAAACTTCTAGGAAATTATTGCACAAACCCACTAGATCTAATTTGGTCACGTGATGCATAACTGAATTGTAGATTATTTTTCTTAAAAAATACTCATGGAGTCTTGTGAACTCACCATGATTTGTATATTTTTTTTAAAAAAATTGGGGTACTTGATGTGGGATCCTTTCATTGTTGTAAGACTCTTGTGACACAGTAAGGACCAGAAAATTATGGTCTCATAATAATACTATGAAATTTGAATTGATTTTGTGATTGACCTAGAAAATTCATCAGTATCTCATAGAAATTCTATGACATGTGACAAAAGATCAATGAGAATTACTTTGAACAGGAACATCAATATTGAAAATTCCCTCAGACATGTTAATATTATGCTACAGAAGTCATTTGGTATATCAAAATTAATGAAAAATGCCCCATAAATATAGAAATATATAGTAAAGATGGTGTTTATGGAATGGAATTGAGATAAATAAAAATCAAGTGATTCCCTTAGAGTGATCCATGAAAAAAACTTGCGAAGAAAAGTGGTTTCAAAGCTCATCACAGGCTATAACATGGATTTGCTTGATATGTGCTATGATATTTGGAGAAAAATGGCGTGTTGAGTCTAATAAACCCACAAACTGACATGAAAAATGAACATCTTCTCTCTAGATGAATTTATTTCCATATTGAATCCATTTCTAGAGTGGATGTTGTGTAGTGGATCTCATGAAATAAAATTTTTCCCTTACGTAAAATAACAATGAATAATTATACAAATCATTAAACATTAATAGGTCAATCATTTGATAATCCATAGATCACAAGAAGGACTATAGTCTAGACACATGATCAAAATCCTTCATATCCCCAAAAATATGATGGATTTAAAAACAGTTTACACTGAACAATTATATGGATTTTTTTAAATATATATTTTTAAAATTAAATTTTTTTGGAGTCATAGAAGAAAAATATAAAATCTGAACATCATATTCGTCAGATGAACCACTTCGGATAGAGGAAAACACTATGATAGGTTTCCAAGATGTTTTGAAACTCCATTGTCATATTGTTTGGGTAATGTGAACTCTTATCATAATGTAAAATAATGTCACATGGTTCCCGTTTTTTATTACACCCATGTCTCAAGAAACCTCTTGAACTATCCATCCAATTCATGAAATTTCTTCAATTTTATAATCAAACTCACATGGAAGCTTAAATTCATGTCATTTGAATCTCATTATAGCACTCAGACATGTCAACTAGATCTCATTATTCACTTCAGGTACGTCATCCAGGTCTCATGATACAGTTAGAAAATGTTATTTTAGAGATAAAATTGCTTATAGTAATTTCATCTATGATATGTGACACCCTCTAAGACTTGTCACACTGACTCTCGTGGTGCCCCCCATATGTGTCAGCCATCATTTGTGATGACTTTAGGGAATGTCTTTTAGATCATGTAACACCCTCAGGAAAATTTATCTAGGTCATGTTGTGGATTCAAATATTAACCATATATGTCTTACGATGCCCTATAGATGATCAATCCTAGACATACAACAACCTTCTTACATAACATCCATACTATATTAATCCATCCACAAAATTTAACTGGATCATAAAATTTACTTGAGGACATGTCAAGATGAACACCACTACATGTTGAGTTTGAAATTGAGGCCTTTCAAGTGGAAAATAAGTTTATTTTAGGTAAGAACATAGGAAAATAAGCCCAAGGTATTCATGGATTTTATGATGTTGTCTTCTCACACTATGTAATAACATATTATAAAGGAAAGCTATGACTGTAAGCCTTGATAAAGGGAACTATGTGGATTCTGATTGAAAAAAACAACAAGTATACATCAGATTTCTCCCTTTAGAATGAGAACAATATTAAAACACATAAATTGATGTCCCCATCACATAATTATAATATCCACACGCAATGAAATTAATGAATTTTTGTCCATTATTTCACACACCAATCATAGATCAAGAAAATATAGGGAGTTGAAAAAATAATCTCATTTTTATCAGAATCCTCTCTAAAGCAAGTGAAACCAAAAAATTTAATCCAAAATTGAGTAAACCATAGAGAATCATATTCCTTCTATAACCTAGATATATAGGATTATTTTTTAAGGCCCATTCCCATACTCAAATGGTCATCCACCTTAACTATAATTCCAATAACGAATAAAATATTTTCACCATCGAACCCAAATCATTCCCACAGGTTGATCACTTTACCTCATTATTAAGTGGACTTAGAAATCAAAATAAATACAAGGAATTTTTGCGCTTCAATAACTAGGATACAAAGTAAACCATTTTATGTCCATGAGCTACATATTAATAATCCACATGGTTATACCATAAAATAGTCTCTACATCCATATGTAATGAAATTGGTTACTTATTATCCCATGTCTATCACATAGAGCATAGATCATGTGAGTAATGTGAGTTGAAATAGTCATCATTTTCACAATTAATTTCCGCCACCAAGGGAAATTTCATTATATATGTCCCATTTTGTTTGATGATATTAAAATTTTATATATAAAGACATATACTAGGGGTTCAATCATAATGGTGTAAAAAATTATGAGATCACTGATTCATGTCTTATCCAAAAGACATAAAACACCATTATACTGAAGGACCATATACAAGCATCCAAAAGGGTCTATGTCCTACCATTACACTAACATATCAACAATCAAAACCAAATCATTAACATGGTCTATTCATTATTTATCATCAATTTGTGGACTGATAAATTAATGAAAAAATGAAAAATTTGATTCATGTATAAATAATGATATGTAGGGATTCTCTCTAGGAATTTCTCATGAATACTGGGTTCCATACAGAGTCCGTATATGCATGATTTGTATGATTTTAAAGTAAACAAGTACAATTAACGTTGTGTGTTTTGATTCCTACAAAATCCAGAATATGTAGGATACACAATACTGGCTCACATAACCCGTCAAAATATAAAACAACAACCTATGTGGATGTAAATTCTGAAGCACTAGGTTATATAGTATTAGAAAATAAGTAGTTTCTTATTAATTATAAATAGAATAATAACCAAAAACACATACAATAGGATTCATTGATGAGATTCTTGTCTTCTAAAATTAAAAATACTTAACCCGTAATCATTTTGTAAGTGTAACTACTACGATATCTATATTAGGAATACATTCATGAAAAAATATTAAATCATTAAGAGAGTACCATTTTAGTATAAATTCCCCTAAAAGTGTGAGATTAACCCATCCTCCAAATACTCTAGACCAATGTGATCCAATCTGTTCTATTAGGCTTGAAAAACAATGTGACTGGATACATAACAACGTAGGTACACTATTTTTTAGATATGGGGGAATAATTAGGCGTTTCTATTGAAGGGTAATTATGGTAATTCAATCCTAATGAGGGTGTCTAAAATAAGGCCACCAAAATTAACCATCATTCCAAACTGGGTGAACCATTATAAGGGATCATAGTTGTGTAATTTTCCTGATGAACAACCATGACCCAATTTAGTCCAATCCATTATTTGGGATATATTGTTCGGGGACATGGGATGTTATGATCACAAGTTGGTTTTTTCACAGAGGCATGATGTGGGGTTGGGGGTTTTATCATTATCTTTATAAAAGTTTTATAGAGATTTGGTTATAGGCTATCATATGGTTTTACATTATTTAGTTATGGTTTCTAAGGTGATACATGATATTCAAGGATTGTTGTTTGTTTTTATTTTATATGAAATTTAGAACACATGCAGGAGAGTAAATTCCCACATTGTCATTCAATCTTGTGGTCCAATCCAAAATCAGGCATCCAATTCATTTCCACTAAATGTGAATATTATTGAGATTTGGTTGAGGAGAATCAACAATTGTTTTTTTATTCGGTGGTCATTCCATTTTTTTAGTATTTCCTAGTTGTGGTAGGAATGTGGGATGGGGAAGGGATGATATCCATGAAGTAGGACCTCATGGAAGTTTTGAGTGTGATTAATATATGGTAGGTGACTAATTTTCCATTTTTGTCATTTTTGTAGTGTTGAGATCCACACATTTACATGTGTGTATCCTCTATTTGATGCATAGTGATACCATTGTACACCTCTTTGTAATACCCTCATCATGAAATCTCATGATGTTAGGATTAGTTATTACACACTTCTACTGATGGTTTGAATTGACTTCAGATAGAGATAGTGATCATCACATGAAAATATTTTCCATAGTTAATTTGTGACCTATATTGTTTTCCTCATTTTGGTTTGGTTTCGTACCATCCATTCCCATATTATTTATTCTTGATGGGGTATTAGTTGTTTTGGATTGATTGAATGTTTTTTTACATAATTGATAACGATTGATCCCAGGTAGGGTAAGATAAGCTCATTCATAGGTGGTTGAATTAGTTCCCTTATCATTTGGAAACTATTTTCCTTAAAGTAGAGGATGTGGTGATTTTTCATTTCCTACCATAGTGGCGAAGTGCATGGTAATATTTATTTTTAAATATTCGGGTAACCTCAATATAAAGTGTTGAATTTTAAACATATACATGAACATGAGATAACCTCATATCTCTGTTAGACTATCAGAATTCCCTGGTTTGTTGTAACAGTAGAAGGTACATTAAATATTATTCATAGAAAGGGGCTTCATAACACCCCATATATATTTTTTGTAACCATGTGTTGTTCTGTAGGATCAAAATAATTATGTAGATGCTCAATATACAAGAGGGGGGGGGGGGTGAATTGTATACTATAAAAATTCCTTTAGAACCATTAAATTTAGTTATGAATAACAGTGTTTTCCTTAAGTAATGGAAAGGGATAAGTTTAACAAAGTTAAACTTAAGTAAATTCACAAAACCTCTAATACCAAATGAAAGCTTGGAAAGACATTCTGAAAGTAGGTTCCAGAAATATGGTTTCGGAAATTGAAACTTAACAAAAGATTACAATATGAGATTCTACCTTAAAGCGTATAGAATCTAAATGAAACAGAGTATAAGTAAGTAAGTATAAGAAAGTTATACTTTCCTTATAATAAAAAATGCAGTAGAAAATAAACATGTAGTTGAACTACAAGTAACAATATATAAGACTTTTAACCCAAAGCGAAGGGATTCCAACAACCTTGGATAAAGGTCCCTTGATTTATACTTTCAAGTAAGTCTTACCCACACCAGGGTAAGCCCTCGATAAGAAAATATGAGTCTATGTCTTGTTATCCCCGCAAGCCCTCAACTTCAAGGTAGTTGGCAGCCTCTGTCTTCCTCAGCAAGGAAGCCCTCAACGTCAAGATAGTCGGAACCTCTGTCTTCCTATAACCGGAAGTCCTCGAATGTAATCACCAACATTCGGAGTTGCATGAAACTTTGAGAGTTATTAAGAGCCTCTCTCTCTAGAAATAACATCAACCACATATATGCACAATGTCAAACCAAGTTGTTTTTTTGTTGTGAGATCTTTCAAATGATCTTCTATTTATAGGAAAATTTCCAACGGTCAACTCCCTCTTCTAACAGTCATATTTTCCATGAAATTCTGAGGGACCTGTACACATGTAACATAGACAATAGTTAGTTTATAACAGAATAGACGATATCATTTTATAACAAAACAAGTGTAACAGAATGTACAACACCGTTTAAAATCTAACTCAAAAGTTTAGAATGAAAAATTCGGAGTGAAGGTTTGGAGTGTAAGGAAAATAATAAAGAGTAGACAGATTATAACAACGTAAGAAAGATGAATGTTCGGAGTCTAACCAAAAATAATTTTCGGAGTCTAAATATATACGGAGTGTATATAACAAAGATGTTCAGTTTCTGTTTAATATGTGAATTCAGAATGAGAATTCAGAATGAGAATTCATCATCATAATTCGTAATGAGAATTCGTTCATCAGGATTCGTAATGAGAATTCATCATCAGAATTCGTAATGAGAATTCGTCATCAGAATTCGTAATGAAAATTCATCATTAGGATTTGTAATGAAAATTCATCATCAGAATTCGTAATGAGAATTCGTTGTCGAACTTCATAATGATTCGTATCTGAATCTGGAGTAAAACTGTATCTGAAATTCGGAATGAAACATTATCACAGTTCTCATTCTGGATTTCATAGTGAAATTTTATCACAGTTCTTATCCAGAATTCGGATCCTAAAACAGAATACTTCATATCAATGTTTCAAGCAATTCCGAGAAAATAGAAATGAATCTGAATCTTATACTTATGAAAAATATGGATAAAAATATTATAAGGATAATTTTTCTTACAAAAGAGATTTTCCTTATAAAAGCAATTGTCTTTATAAAAGCAGCATTCCTTATAAAAGCAATTTTCCTTATAAAAGAAATTTTCTTTTTAAAGAAATTTTCCTTAAAGATAAGGTGTTTGTGATTTTAAAAATAAGAAGGAATGGAAAAGTCATAAGGAAAACCTTATTGGCTCAACAATCTCCCCCTTTTTGGAAAGCACAAACATCCTTACGAAAAAGAAATTCTAAGAAGAAAGAAAAACATTAAGGCTTATCTCCCTTTGCTTTAAGAATATTGATGAATATGACTAACTCCCCCTTAGGCTTTGAAACTATAAGGATCGTATTCTAGATTTTCGGAATGACTTTTCGTTAAGAATAAGAGTGTTTTATTTAATGAGAAACTCCCCCTTAAATAAACTCTAATTAGAGTTCTTTTTTCTTAAGGATCTTTTCCTTCTCCCCCTTAGATAAAATCTTATTAGAGTTATTTTTCCTTAAGGATCTTTTCCTTCTCCCCCTTTGTGATTTTGAAAAAGAATACAAGGGAATGGAAAATATAACAAAGTACCTGAAATATTAGTAGAAACAACAAAAGAAACAACAAGCACAATTTTCATTAAGTTTGAAATCTCGGCATCAAAGAAAATTATATACAACAAAAGATTGGATCTATCTATTTTGGATCTTTTTCCTTCCCCATGAGACCCTTAAGAATAGTCTTTATTGTCTTCAAGTCTTTATGGTCTTCTTTAGATTTCTTCTGTAAGACCATTATTCTTGCACTTTGAGCTTCAATATTTTCTTCCTGGGCTTGAAGCTTTTCTTCTTAATCTTTGATCTTTTCTTCCTGATCCTTCAATTTCACTTCAAAAACATTCCGATGATCCCTTTCAAATTTCCAGTTTTGGGAAATAGAATTCAGCTTCCCATTCAGATCTCTGACTTCTTCAATCCGGAAGTTCTTTTCATCTGTCAGCTTCTCTTCAAAGGAAGAAGTCAACACATTTATTTTCCTGTCCTTAGTCTCAAAAGCATCTTTAACATTGTATTTAAATTCATCAAATATCCTCATCTCTTCTACAGTCTTCCTCGACCAGTTTGACATCCTCTTGAAAGATCTACTATGGGCTTCGTAGCCGACAAAGAACCTTTTGAACTGAGAATCTATTTCAACCCACTTGTCCATAACCATAGATACAGAGTTTGTTTTATGATTCAAATCATGTTGGAGCATCTGGCATCTTGAGTCAATGCTTGAGAAGGTCGGAATAGAACCTACCAACTTCTTTAAAGATTGAACAACAATGTCATTCCCCAATGAAGATGACTCTGAATCTGAGACTCTTCTTGGAAAATTTTCTTCTTCAACTTGGTCAAGCTTTATCTTTGAAGAACTACCAACTTCCTTTCTCTTCACCACTACTGAGCTCGGAGTATCAGCAAGAAGTTTTTTTCCCTTGTCTCTTTTTTTAATAGAGTCATGTTCTGGAGTTCTATTCTCACTATCAGAAACTTGGAAAACAATGGCTTCCTCATCAGCAACTTCTTGAGCACCAACCTCTTCATTCTCCATTTGAGAAATATCCTGTAGAAGTTGTTCTTCCTCTGTATGATAAGCTAATTCTTCTCATTTCTCTTCTTCCATTGCTGGAGTGACTAGCATGGAAGACTCAGCCTCTATGGTTCAGAGCAACAAATGTTTATAAGGAGTTCCCTTATAATCATCTACTTGTTTTATAACATCTCCGGTTTCACTACTTCCTTCAGCAACAACTTCATCCTCTCCCACTGGTTCAACTTGCTTACCTTGCTCAATAGACATAGCTACTGCTTCTTCAAGAGCAACAAAGTCTCTTCCTAGAGTCTCAGGTAGAGATTCCAGAGAAAAAGATCTCATAACATGGATATTTGCTGAAACCATCTCATTAAACATTTACAAAGCCTGAGCTACCTCAGCCACAGAAATCTTCTTTCTGAGCTTAATTTCTTTTTCTTGTTTTTCTAGCTCATCCGCAGTTTTTTCCTTCAGGCCTTAGCCTCCGCAGGGTCCAAGCCAAACTAAGGATCCCCTTGCACTCTCTTCTCTTTGATCTCCCTCCATTTAGCAACAACCTCATCTGGGTAAGATTTCTTCTTCTTAGGTTTTGGAGGTGCAGAATGAACATCCTTAGACTAGAGATTCTCTGTTTCTATTTCCACTTCTTTCAAATTTCTCTTCCTTACGAGCTTAGAGGATTCCGGATCAGCAACTTTTGGAACTGTTTCTCCTTGAGCAGGTAAATCAATAAACTAACCAGTCTTCTTGTCAAAGGCTACATCCATCCTTTTGAGTGTACCATCACTCACCAACATAATCTTAAAAAATCATGTCTTATACTTTCAAGCCTCCTTGAAAGACTCAAGGCACAAAACAATCAACTTTGAGAGGATTGCTGGATACATTATAATCTGAGCTCTCAAATTTCCTTTCGTTACATTTACAAGAGTAATGATAATGTGCTTCATCCGGTTAAACATCCTTAGATTTATCATAAAATATAGGATATAGATCTCACTCTTCTTTAAGCAATCATTGTCACCCTTCCTTGGTATGAGAAGACCTTGTACCCATAACTCTAGAATCTGGAAATTTCTAGATAGAGAAGAAATCTTCAGAGCCTTGTCGTCTGCCAATCCGAGAGTTTCTAAAGCTTTTTCCTTGTTGAATCTACCTTTTGAATCTGGAAACACATGAGATATGAATTCAGTTTCACCATCATTATTCAGCCCTACCATGATGGCAGCCTTGGCATATGAAAGTATATAAGTCTTACCATAAGACTTAAAAGACAACTTTTCCCTTCCATCTTCCTTAATAAAAGAAACTGTCTCAGGGAACTCTATAAGAAAATCCGATTAAACATCATCTTGCTTCCCAGGTTTTGACACCGCAACATCTTCCCATTCATTAAACATAATATTCTTGGAAATAAGAAAATCATACTTGTTGAAGAATTCCGGATGAACCAGCCTCTCTCTATATACTAACCACTTCGAAATTGGATTAGAGGAACACATGTCTTGAGAAGCTACTTCCACAGACATTCAGGTCTGATGACCTCTGAGATGTTTAGAACAGAAAAATCTGATGTTCGGAACAGTCTTAAAATAGGGAGGAAGAGCTTCACTACGCTTGAGCTTGAAAACCGATGTGGGACAACCGTTTGGGGTCCCCTTTATATAGGAAATGAAAAAACGGTTCAACTTACATGGTTGATCGAACAGTTGTGATAAGTTGAGATCAGATCTGACGGTCGAAAACCAATTCTCAAGAAAACTTGAATCCGATCTTATGAAGTTTTTATTAAAACAAATAATTAAGAAAACTATAATCCGAAAACAAAATATAAGAAAATGCCAGCAAGTAAAGTATGATTACGAAAACTTGAGTAAGGAAACCATACATTTCAGATTGGCTTAGGAATATTATTAGTAATTGGAAACATTCTTACGAAAACATCGAAAAAATATTTATTACGAAAAGATAAAATTTGGAAAAGTAAATACGAAAAACAAACTCAGTAAGAAAAACTCATTACTAAAATTTCATTACAAAATTTGAAAACAAAAAACTTATTATGAAAGATTCGGTATGAAAATCCCGTTATGAAAATACCAGTACGAAATTTTCCATTCCAGAAGTTTTTAATACGAAAATTTCTATTTTAGTGGTTTTCTATATGAAAATATCAATTCTGGAAAATTTTAGTTCCAGAAATTCCGTTCCGGAATTTTAGTTCCGAAAAGTTTGAAAACAAAATTTGAAAAACTTTTTTATTCTAACAATCAGATGTACACCCCCAATGAAAAGGAGTTTATTACTGTAAGGAGAATTTTTCAACAGAAAGTTAATTAATGAGGATTACCTTATGGTTATCATTCCTATCTTCTGTTTAATGTATTCAAATCTATTAGAAGGCAATGATTTTGTGAAAATATCAGCAAGTTGATCTTGTGTTCCGATTAACTGGAGAATGATATCTCCTTTTAGTGTATGATCCCTAAGAAAGTGATGCCTAATATCTATGTGTTTTTCATAGGAGTGATGTGCAGGGTTTTTACTAAGGGCAATGGCACTTGTGTTATCACAAAAAATTTGAGTTTTAGTAAAACTCAAGCCAGAGTCTGTGAGTGTGTGTTGCATCCACAACACTTGAGCACAACAACATCCAGTGGCTATATATTCAGCTTTAGCAGTGGAATGTGCTGCAGAATGTTTCTTCTTGCAAGACCAAGAAACTAATGAATCTCCTAATAAATGACAAGTCCCGGATGTACTCTTTCTATCCATTCTACGTCCACCAAAGTCAGCATCAGAAAAACCTTTTAGAACAATATCATTTCCAGAAGTATGAAATATTCCTAGATCATTGGTTCCCTTAAGGTAGCGAAAAATTCTTTTTACTGCCTTTAAGTGAGATTCCTTAGGATTGGATTGATATCTTGCACATAAGCATACTGAGAACATTAAGTCTGTTCGACTAGCTATTAAGTAAAGTAAACTTTCTATCATACCTCTAAAAGATGTTTGAACTACTGATTTCCCAGCTTCATCAAGATCTAAAGAGTTTGAGGTACCAATGGGAGTACTTATACTCTTAGTGTTGTCATAACCATACTTTCTAAGAAGATATTTAATATACATATGTTGAGATATGTAGGATCTTTCTCACTTTTGAGAAATTTGAAAACCAAGGAAAAAAGTTAACTCACCCATCATACTCATTTCTAACTCAGATTTCATTAGACTTGCAAATGAGTCGGTCAAAGATTGCTGAGTTGAACCAAATATGATTTCATCAACATAAATTTGAACAATCAAAACATTTTTCTTATCTTTCTTTATAAAAATGGTTGGATCTGCATTTCGCTTGACATAGTTATTTTGAAGCAAAAATCCAGTGAGTTTATCATACCATTCTCCTGGGGCTTTTTTAAGACCATACAAAGCTTTGGTAAGTCTAAAAACATGATCAGGATATTTTGTATCTTCAAAGCCTGGAGGTTGTTCAACAAAAAAATTCTCTTGAACAAAACCATTAATAAAAGAAAATTTCACATCCATTTGAGAATGTTTAAAATTAAAGAATGATACAAAGGCAAGTAGAATACAGATAGATTTAAGTCTAGCTACTGGAGCATAGGTTTTTTCATAGTCTATTCCTTCTTGCTGATTATAGCCTTTAATAATAAGTCTAGCTTTATTTCTTACTATAACTCCATTTTCATCACATTTATTTCTGAAAACCCATTTTACTCCGATAAAAGAAGTTTTCTTAGGTCTTTCAACCAAGGTCCAGAATTTATTCCTTTCGAATTCATTTAGTTCATCTTGCATAGCTTTGATCCAATCATCATCACCTAAAGCTTCATCAGCGCTTTTAGGTTCTAATTGGGAAATAAATTCTAGATGTTCTACTTCATTTCTTAAGGATCCTCTAGTCCTTACAGGTTGATTTACATCACCAGTGATACTATCACTGGGATGATTCTTAAGAAACGCCTGATTTGGGTTTTGTAAAACCGGTTCATCAACATAGGGTAGAAAGTTTTCTGGGGTAAATGTTTCAAAAGTATCTTCTTGAACAATTTCCTTATCAGAAGGTTCTTCTATCAAAGGTTGATAATCAGTTTTTGAAAACACATCCGAGGATGTAGGCTGGGATGGTTTAAAAACAAAATGATATGACTCATGAAATTTTACATGTACTGTTTCTTCAACAGTACAAGTATTTTTATTAAAAACTCTATAATCCTTAGTGGTTATGGAATATTGCACAAAAATACCTTCATCAGATTTTGGTGTGAATTTATGTAGGTTATATTTAGTATTCAAAATGAATACATTGCAACCAAAAACCTTGAAGTAGGATTGTCTTGGTTTTCTACCATTCCATAACTTATATGGTGTTTTTTTAAGAAAAGGCCTAATCAAAACTCGATTTATAGTATAACAAGAAGTACATACAGATTCAGCTCAGAAATGTCAAGCAATAGAATATTCACTCAACATGGTTCTAGTTATTTCTTGAAGAATTCTATTTCTTCTTTCCACTACACCATTCTGTTGAGGAGTTATATGTGCTAAAAAATTGTTAGTAATACCTTTTCTACTACAAAATGTTTCAAAATCAGAATTTTTAAATTCTCCTCCATGATCACTATGAATAGTTTTCAATGGAAGGTTTTTCTCATTTTTAAATTGAGCTCTAAAAATTTTGAAATATGAAAAAGCTTCAGAATTCTTTGCTAGAAAATAGACCCAAGTAAATCTAGTGTAATCATCAACTAGAACAAACACATAGTATTCTCCTCCAATACTTCCAGTTTGTGTTGGACCAAAAAGATCCATGTGCACTAACTGTAATGCATCATCTTTTGAGACTTAACTGATTGATTTAAATATAGATTTATGTTGCTTTCTATATTGACAAGGATCACAAAATTTAGAACAATCAAATCTAAGTTCCGGTAGATCCTTAACTAGTTTTTTCTTAGAGAGTTTACATAGGTTCCTAAGATTACAGTGACCTAGTCTTCTACGCCATAACCAGGAATGATCTTCCATTGCACTTAGGAATGGTAAATCTTGGCTTCTAAGGTCTTCTATGTTCAATGTGTAGACATTCTCTTGCCTATTGGCTGAGAGAATAAATTCTTCCTTGGAATTGTTAACAACGCACTTATCATTCTTAAAAATCACAAGGTAACCCTCATCACATAACTGACTTATGCTAATGAGGTTTGGCTTAAGACCCATAGCAAAAAAAAAACATTTGAAATTATGGTTTTACCAAGAAGAACAATATTACCAATACCATCAATCTCTCCCTTAGAATTATCTCTAAAAGTTACCTTTCCTCCTTTCATTTTGATAATCTTTTCAAAATAGATTTTGTTACCAGTCATGTGCCGGGAACATCAACTATCCATGTACCATGTATTGTTGCTGGTACACTCTTAATTTTCCTGAAACAAAGAATAAAATTAGACTTTTGGTATCCAAACTTGTTTGGATCCGAGATTACCAGATAATAATATTTTAGGTACCCACATTTTCTTAGAGAAATAAGCTTTTTGAAATCCTAAAGATTGGGTTTTGTTTAAGGAATAATTCTTTTCCCAGTGACCACCACATTGACACTTTTTACAAAATGGGGCACTTTGAGGAACAAAATAATTGTTTCTGAAAATTGGTTTTGCATGGGTATAACCAAATCCGGTTTTATTTCTTAAAGGTCTTATTTGGGAATACATTTTATCAAAATTTTCCATACCATGGGTAAAGTTTTATAAAAACTTCTTTAAGGAAAAAATTTCGGACTTGATTTTTATAACCACGTTTTTATCCTCAAAATCATTAGTTTTAGAACTATAGCTAGGCTCGAAAACATTTTTCTTAGAAATTTCTTTTTCTAATTCTTTAGAAAGTTTGTTCTTCTCAGAACATACTTCCTCAAGATTTTTTGAAATACTTTCAATGTCAGCATTTTTCCTATCAAGATCTTTAGAAAGATCTGATATCTCTTTTGTAAGAATAGAATTTCTAGAGTTTTCGTTATCAAGTTTTTTATTGAGTTTAGAATTCTCAATCTCAAGAAGTTCAGAAAACCTAGAGACTTCTTCATAAGTAGGTAAATTATTTTCCTCATCAGAAGAGGATTCTTCATCAGAAGAGTTGTAATCCTTACTAACATTAGAATTTAAAGAAGCATTGGTCAATGATTCAGAATTTCGTACCTTAGCCATAAAACAATGATTATCAATAGTTAATCTGGTTATAAGACCAAGATTCTTCTATCCTGAAGATTCGAAATCCGAAGATTTATCTGAAGAGTCACCACCACTGGCACTCTAGGTGTCATTAGCTTTCATAACATTCATAGATTTGGATTTATAATATTTCATTCTATTCCTGTCTGAATGCCTTTCTTTCCTTTCTTTCTATTTGAGAAAAGGGCAGTTTGGTCCAATATGTCCAGCTCTCTTGCATTCATAACAAGCAACTTCTCCATATTTTCTATCTTTCCTATCCTTTTTCTTATACTTGGATTGGAAATTTCTCTGTCCAGCTATCTTGTTCATCCTCTGAGTAAGATTTGCTAACTCATTTTCAGAGACTTCACTCTCACTAGATTCGGATTGGAAAATATCTTTCTTATACTTAGATCTGGTTACTCTCTCAGGAGTCTTATCTTTCATCTTATTTGATGTTGTTGTAAAAGCAATAGAACCATTTCCATTCTTCTTTTTGATGTTGTCAACAGCTCTCTTCATTCTGGTTTCATGTTGTAGAGGAGTTCCAAATAACTTATCAAGAGAAATTTGAGTGACCTTCATGTTCTCATCTATAGCAGTTATTTTGGATTCCAAGTCATTGGGAATAATATGAATTATCTTATCCACAATTGCTTCATCATCTAAACCTTTCTCTCCCATAGACTGTAGGCTGTTATCAATGGTCATAAATCTCTGTTGATATTTACAAATTGGTTCACCATAAGGAAAGTTGTAGCCATGATTTTCAGCTCTAAGCATTGCTCCCCTAGTCTCAATCACATTAGATGTTCCAAAGTGTGTGACTTCTAACTCTTCTAGTTACAATTACCTAATTCACAAGAAGAAATTTGGCTATATATATTTCTAGTCATTGAACAAAGTAAAGTATTGCATACATTATAATTGAGTTGATACTCTCTCTTTTCCTGGTTAGTGAATGTTCTGACTTCCTTGTCAGGAATTTTATAATCACCAGTAAGCATAACAGAGTTGTCTACTCCAGTATTGATAACAAAAGTCTTCATTAGATCTCTCCAGTACTCATAATCATTACAATCAAAGATTGGTGGTCTTGTAGGATTTATATTATCAATTAAACCAACATTAATTCCTGCCTTACTTATAATAACCTTTGATACACAAACTCGTTAGTTGAAAAAGTTTGTCATAACAATGTTTGTAATGGGAAAGTTCCGAATGAAAAGGTTCTAAATGAGAAAGTGAGCAAGAAAAACTTATTTGTGAGTATAAGTATTTCAGAGACCTCCTCTGATACCAATTGTACGATCGAAATAATGATGTAGATGCTCAATATACAAGACGGTGGGGGGGGGGTGAATTGTTTACTTTAAAAATTCCTTTGGAACCTTTAATGTTAGTTATGAATAACCGTGTTTTCCTTAAGTAAAGGAAAGGGCTATGTTTAACAAACCTAAACTTATGTAAATTCACAACACCTCTAATACCAAATGAATGCTTGGAAAGAGATTCCGAAAGTAGGTTCCGGAAAAATGCTTCCGGAAATTGAAACTTAACAAAAGATTACAATATGAGATTCTAACTTAAAGCGTATAGAATCTAAATGAAATAGAGTATAAGTAAGGAAGTATAAGAATGTTATAATTTATTATAATACAAAATTCAACGAAAAATTAACAAGTAGTTAAACTACAAGTAACAAGATATAAGTCTTTTAACCCAAAGAGAAGGGTATCCAACAACCTTGGATAAAGGACCCTTGATTTATACTTTCAAGAAAAGCTGTCTTACCCACATCAGGGTAAGCCCTCGATTCAAAAATCAGAGTCTCTGTCTTGCTATCCCCGCAAGCCCTCAACTTCAAGGTTGTTGGCAACCTCTGTCTTCCTCAGCAAAGAAGCCCTCAAATTCAAGGTAGTCGGCACCTCTGTATTTCTATCCCCGGAAGTCCTCGAATGTAATCACCAACATTCGGAGCCGCACGAATATTTGAGAGTTAATAAGAGCCTCTCTCTCTAGAAATCACTTCAACAACATATATGCACAATGTCAAACCAAGTTGTTTTTTTGTTATGGGCTCTTTCAAATGAGCTCCTATTTATAGGCAAATTTCCAACGGTCAACTCCCTCTTCCAATGGTCATATTTTCCATGAAATTCAGAGGGACCTGTACACATGTAACATAGCCAATGGTTAGTTTATAACATAATAGACGACATCGTTTTATAACAATACAAGTGTAACACAATGTACGACATCATTTAAAATCTAACTCAAATGTTCGGAATGAAAATTACGGAGTGAAGGTTCGGAATGTAAGGAAAATAATAAAGAGTAGACAGATTATAATAATGTAAGGAAGATGAAAGTTCGGAGTCTAACCAAAAATAATTTTTGGAGTCTAAATAAATACGTAGTGTATAAAATAAAGATGATCAGATTCTGTTTAATAGGTGAATTTGGAATGAGAATTCGGAATGAGAATTCATCATCATAATTCGTAATGATAATTTGTTCATCAGGATTCGTAATGAGAATTCATCATCAGAATTGGTAATGAGAATTCATCATCAGAATTCGTAATGAGAATTCATCATCAAAATTCGTAATGAGAATTCATCATCATAATTCGTAATGAGAATTCGTTTTCAAACTTCATAAGGATTCGTAGCCTGAATCTGGAGTAAAACTGTATCTGGAATTCGGAATGAAACTTTATCACAGTTCTCATTCTGGATTTCGGAGTGAAATTTTATCACAGTTATTATCCAGAATTCAGATCCTAAAACAGAATATTTCATATCAAAGATTCAAGCAATTCCGAGAAAATAGAAATGAATCTGAATCTTATACTTAAGAATAATACGGATGAAAATATGATAAGGATATTTTTTCTCACAAAAGCGAATTTCCTTATAAAAGCAATTTTCCTTATAACAGAAATTTTCCTTAAAGATAAGGTATTTGTGATTTTCAAAACAAGAAGAAATGGAAAAGTCATAAGGAAAACCTTATTGACTCAACATGAATTGATTGATGTGAAACTCCTCGATATTTTACTGTGCTTGACATCCCTTCGTATAAGAGATTATTATATAGGATTACCAACACTCGAATGATGATGAATTATTTTTCCAGGGACTAGGGGCAATGTGGTCCTCGATATTTTCCCTTAGTATATGATGTCACTAGATACTGGTTTGAGTGCATTTTTTCATAGTATAATTGAGTTATCATTAGTGCGATAGTTACCATAGAGGTATTTAGAGTATAATGGATGGGGTCCAAAGACATTGTTGGGATAATATCCGTTATTTATCTTCTCTCACATCATAATGTGCGGAGCATCATGAGTATTGTTTGAGGGACATGTGTGGATTATTGTAGAAATGATCAAATATAACTATCCTTATGGATATCTCTCATGTATCGGTTTATTAGATTTATGGTCCACCACTACAGTCACTTGTTATTTGTAATATGACTATTCGTAGAACTCTATAAGGGTTATAAGAGATTATTTCAATGGTTTTATCTTGCTACTGTTGGTTAATTTGGCTATGGAGTAGTTGCATTCATGTAGTACACCATTGCTATTATGGAAAATGTTGAATTTCATTGGTTGATAATGATTATCCCTTCGATCATTCAGAATGTAAGGGTGGATCATTGAAGGGTTTTTTATGAAGTCTCATGTGGAATGATATCAACAAGATATTTTCATGATGTATTTTCAAATGGTGGGGATTACATCATCATTCTGAGGACAGATTTTGACACTAGTAATGTGGTGAGACATGGTCTCAATGATGTTCCTTTCCCTCATTGGTGAACCCATATGAGGGATGAATATGACAGAAAAGATTGTAGATTGGGTTCCATACATAAATAATTCTAGGTTTGCATTTTGTTCTATTTGTTGGTTGATGATGGAGCAAACAATTCGGTGGTGGAAATGGTCTAATGGGTATCTATTGGTGCTGTTGTAGGCCAATGATTGTAACCATTCACATTCGATGATCTGATCTCATGTTTGGTAATATTCCTTCTCTTCATCGGTATAGAGGGTTGGCCAGAGTGATATGATATTTATAGGGTATATAACTATTTCGTCTATAGATGTGTGGGTTAGTATGGTTTCATGTCACTAGATCCTTTGGAGTCCTTTGGATATATTTTTTTTGGTTTTAACCTTTTTCTTCAATGTTGAAATGTTCATGGATTATTGCATGATTTCATATAAGATCATCCAAATTGTGGTTGTGAATTATTATTTTATAACAAAATACCATTTATTTTCATTTGGTTTCCATATAGAATGTTGTTCCCTAAAAGGAAAACATATGGAAATATTTCATGTCAGAATGACCAATTTGGGATCTTGGTTTCTTCTTGTTACTAGGAATTCTTTTTTCTCACAATAAAAAATTAGGTTAGGGAGAGTGTAATGACATGGGTATTTCTATGTAAATCTTTTTAATATTTCTATTAATTAATTCTAAAGCCACGCGTTGAGTTTTTACTTAGTTCAGAGCCATAGAGAGCCTCAATACGATGATATAAGAAATATTAAAAATATATTATCACGTCCTAAGTGTTTCATTAAAAAGGGTGAATAATTTTGAATCAGAGTCCCGAATAAAAAATATGATACTATGGTTGAGTTCATAATTTGGGGTTTACCGAAGGAGTGGCATAATGATATTCATGTTGGGTGGAAGACTGAGGGAGAATTTTTGGGGTATAATGTAATGAGGTTATTAATTTAATAAAATTTATATAAACTCATAACTAAATCCCCTCACACTCTTTATTACATTCTGATGCATAGAGGAATGGGAGAGAGATATACCTTGTGCACTGGATGACCTGAGGCCATGGATCGGGGTTGATGTGATACTTATCTCACTAGATGACCTCATTCTATGGATAGGGATGGATGTGCCATGGATCTCTTTTCCTAACACTGATAATCAATAGATGTAAAATGTTTCATTACTATTTGTTATTTTGATACCTAATACTTTTACTCAACCAGTGAGGTAGGAGGATTTAGGATCATTTTCCCATCACAATTTTTAATCATCCTTCTATGATTTTACAACCCATAGAAGATATCTATTGACCCCATGGGTGTCGCTCTTTGGATTTCTTGTTGAAATAAGGTGTTTTATGTATCTCAGAAAAAATTACCATCTATAAATTATAGTCACATGGTGTGTGGTTTAGTGGATCATGTTTTCTGTTTTTCTTGTTCAAGGTTGATATTATTTTGGGACCACAAATTTTGTATAAGGGTTTTATGTTGTTTTGTGGGATTGGTCATGTTGCCTGAGGGACATGGTCAGTCTAACCATGTCAAAGGACATTGTAGTGTAAGGTTGCATGACTCAGAGACAGGGAAACACATTGAATTATATAAACACATCTTGATGGAATGACCCAAGGTTCCAAATAGTAGGGAATCATTGTGTAATAGACTCATGTTCAATGTGGAAGACATAACAAGCTGATAGTTGTGTTGTTAAACATATTATGGGGTATGGGTAAGAAGAAAAAATATATTTATGAGTTGTACATACTATGTGGTGTGACATGATCAGTTTTGTCATGTCGGGGTGAGGAAATGCAACGGTATTAAAGAAGGTGACTCATCCAGAAAAATGGGATACATGATGTGTATCCTATTTTTACACATGATGAGTACCATTTGGGAACATGGCATGGGGAAACTATTAAGAGAAATACCATGTATGATTTTAAATTAGTTTTCCATCCATTGTATTATTTTGTACCTCATGAATATTCTTCTTATAAACGTATATAGTGGCCCACATGTTTTCTATCATGAGTAATTTTAATCATAGAATTTTATGGTGTCCATGGATTTGGATTTTGAGATGTCATTTGAGGTGGTGTAGTGGGTGTCGTTGGTTATCAATGTATAGGGATATTGTAGTGGATTATGAACCCATATTATTTTATATATAAGAGTTGTGGAATCAAATCTTCATTATAGGATGGTAAACCCTATGGGAATTCCCCAAGGTTGTATAGTGTGGGGGTGTTACCAAATTATATTGTGAGTTGTCTAATTATAATTCGATGACATAATCAATGTCATATAACATGTATCCCCATGAAAGATCAGTATAGATCCTGTCATCCATTCATGTTTCCTTTTGTGTGGATGTGAATTCTATGGGACCAAATATAATTGGGAGACTATACTCTACCAAGTTGGGATCTTCTAATATGGGATGGATTCCTAGTGATCCATGTGAAGTGTTATTATATCTGTGTATTGACACATGTTCATTGGAATGGAGTTGTTGTCTGATTGAGTCTTTATCTCAAATGAACACACTCAGTTTTCATTTAGAGTTATTTTTTTAATGTTTTCATAGTTAGAGTGTGAGGATTTATATTTCCAACATCTATGATTCCATTGGTCATCTTCTTATAGAGTTTTTCAACAATACAGTTGTTATTTGATACCATCATTCGAGTTCAATATTTTATCTGGATTTAGTAGTTTCCCTGTAACACCCTAAGCTTCCATGGTATGTTTCTCTTTGAATAATACAGTAGCATGTGTTTTACACATCTTCGAGTTCAAACACACACCGTAACCAATCGAACTAGCCGTTATGAATAGTAATACCAACTTTTTAAAATTTTATAAATTTTATCAATCAAAATGAACTTCATTTTTGGATTAAGAATATATAGATATTATATGAGGGTGAAATTTTGGTACTTTTCAAAGAACTTTCATTTTTTGATGAATAGTGAAAATTACTAAATTTTAATTAAAAAAAACTTTTTTATTCATAATAATTAATAGTGATAAATTATGAATTTGAGTAGTTTTAATGTATATTTATATTATATTTTATCCATTTAATATAATTTTGTTCATTGGACATAATTTAACATTCAAACATGACATAAACAAGTGTCAATCTTTTGATAGTTATTATCTCTTAAAAACACGCTTTTTGTTTTAATAACAGAAATTAATTTTAAATTAATTTCTGTTACTTCTGTGTTTTGAATTTGGAAAATTGGATTCCATATTTAGAATCATGATGTTCAAATTGTGTAGATAGTTAACTCTTATTTTTAGATATTTTGAATAATTACTTCGGTAAAGATTTGTTTTACCATGGTTAAATGGTAAATCCGATAAATAATTGTAAGAAATAATATTATAATAATATTTATTTACCCTAAAACATGTCCTAAACCTATTGGTTGATACATGTCCGACAATGGGCCTCATTAGGTCGATTTTGGGGCCCCATGGATCCACTTTTATGTGATAATAACACTTTATATTAATTATGTTAAAGTAAATACAAAAATGACATAAGCATATATCTTTTCACAAAACAATTTTTACATACGGTTATATATATATATATATTATATTTTTGACTATAAATATTAATTATAAATATAAAAATATTTCCAACATAATGGTATTTTATTTATAATTTTTTGACATTGAAAAAGAAAAATATATATGACACAATAATGATGTATTATTTTACTTATTAATTAATGAATCAAATAATTGGTATTATAAATTGTAAATAAATATAATTTGAATGTTTTTATGACATAAACTAATTTTATTGGTTTATATGGAATGTTAGTATTGCTTAAATGAGTTTTTTTTCTAATTAATAAAGTTGTTACAACTTTGAAAAAAAAATCAATTATTGAATAGTGTCAAAATTGACATAAATGAGTTTTAAAAGTAATATTATATTATTAACTAATATTCAATTCCTAAAAATTTATAGATCAGAAATAGGAATTATATAATGATAATTTTATTATTAAATTACCACTTTGGAGGTCGCTTGGATGTATATATTATGTTTATTAACTATATAATATAAAAATACAAAGTGACGTGGTAAATGTAAAACTAATTAACTAAGAGTTAAAACTAATAGATAGGGTTAATATAATGACCGAAAACTATCTAAAATATAGTAGTTGAAAGTATTTAGACTCATAACCACCTTATACTTTGAATAATCTACTTTGGAGCCATTAGAAATAGAATATGATTTTATTATAAAATAATACTTTATGTTTTTCCTAAAGAGCCCTTCCTCCCCCCTTATAAGAGGACACCCCTTCTAAAAAATTACTCACGCCTATCAAGCCATTTGGATCCTCCAAACCCTACCCAATTAAGCTCTATAAATACCTCTCCTACTCCTAGAAGCCTTAACTTAGGCAGAAGGTACTTCAAGAGTCCTTTTTCATTCAAACCAAAAGGAGTTACCCAAATTAAAGGTAATGATTTCTCTTAGCTTTTTTTATTTTATTTTACTTATCCAACCCCTAAACTCTTCTAATTATTTTCTTTTCTAACAGAACCAGTATCCAAAATATACTAGGATATTGTTATGATAAACATTCTAAATACACATACAGACACCTCCATCTAATGAGTGAAGAACATAATGTTTTTTTTGGATGGCAACCAAACGCCTCAGAAAATGATGATTGTTCAATTATCTCTACCACCTCTCATGGTGGACATTATGATTGCACTATATTTAAATGTGATATTAATGATATTAATTTTATATATAAGCTTATGTAATTCCATTTTATATCATACTATTATTCGTTTCCTGATTTATATATCTACGATAATTTCTTTTGAGTAAGTGCAAACTACCGCCCCCTCAAAGTGATATGACCCATTCATACCATATATTGAACATATAAAAGATGGTGTTAATGAAATTAAGTAACATATATAAGATAATATATTATTCAGGAATAATAATTTACACATGTATCATTTGTTTTTTATTCCTTTTAAAATGAAAAATGAAATGGAAGTAGCATTCATGCATACATACGGATTACCGTATCCATAAACCTGATGAGATTCATTCCCTATCATATCCATTCATGTATAATTCTCATTTTATGATTAAAAATAATGTTTATGGACTTGATATAATTCTGGAGATGAATAAGATAAAACCTATCCATAACACACATGACTTATGTAACAAAAGATTTAAAATAAAATTAGTAAGTGAACACTCGAAACAACGATAATACTTAAATATTATTAACAAAGCAATATTACAGGATCATATATGATATCATATTTATATATATGATTATTTTATATTTTAAAAAAATTATTTAACTATTATACAGGAGGTTAACTTACCCTCGACCATGTAAATGTACAAGGTAATTGTTTATTTCACAATATATTAATTATCTGAGATTGTTTATACGTAATTATCTACTGGGACCACTTTATCATCCACATCCATGTTTCATAAAAATGTATTTCAAACCCGTCTTAATATTTTATAGACTATGAGTTAATATCATTTATACCCTTTTTTACTTTTTATATGAAGATTATAAATGTATATTTTTGTAGTTTTCCAAACAAGGCTCCTTTTATCCTTTTCGAAAAAATTAATGTAAGAGTGTTTTTCTAACTTATACAACAGCAGTGGATATTTTATTCCGTTATAAAATCTTTGAAGCTTCCCATACAAGCTTATAAGAATATTTTCAAAGTAATTGATTTATTTTATAATTATGTGACTTTTAAATTATATCAAAAATGTTATATTTCTCTCAAATAGTTTGGATTTCATCTATGTCAACATCCTTTGATGGATTTTAAGCTTATTTGATGTTGATTTATTATGATAGAAAACATACATATTTTATTGAAGTTTGTTTGATATGATTGACTGTGGATGTGTTATTTTTTTACCATTCATTGTTTATGGAGGACATATTGACATTTCATATGCTAGTTTTAATACGAATGTTTATGTAATGTTTAAACCTGTTCATATGTGGAATGCATTAGACATAATAAGTTACGAGTGGAGCTCGCTATAGATCCTCGATGCATTGGTAGGTCTCATGAGACAAACTAGTGTCTTGGCAATAGGCCTTGACAAAATCATATTTGTACTCTCCACATGAGGCCTTGGCAACGTGGTGGTGATAGTTTGTCATTAGGAATTCTATCATTATGAAAGTGGTTATTGATAATGCATGTGATTATTCGACTAGTAGAATATCCATGTGAATATGTAAAATGAATTATTTCATTTAATATTTTTCATATTATGCTGAAGTTCAAGATTAAATGGATTTTTTTAGTTATACATTGCCTTAAATGTTTATGTTTATTTAAGAAGGTTTCCACTATATTGTTATACTTTCTGAGCATCAGAGCTCACACCTTTCAATGTTTTATTTTTCCCATGATGAGAAGAAGTATTTTATGAATAACCTATAGGGATATTATGAGGGGATATGAAGACCATATTTTGTTTTTTTCAGTTTATGATTTAATATAAACATTATTAATATATCTAGTGTTTCCAAGGATACTAAAATAATCGGTTTTTCGAGACATAATCTTTTGTCATCATGAAAATGTTATGTAATAATGCACTAAATCTGGGTAACTAGGTTTAGGGCATTACAATTGGTATCAGAGGATGTTTAGTACAAACCTTAGAATCTAGATTTAGATAAACTCTGGTTAGAGCACGTAGACCTAATATAGGCTTTGAGGATTAGTGTAGAAGAAATTCATAGAATTTTGGTATTGTAGAGATTTTGTGAGTTTTCTGAAAAATACATCCTTGTCTGGATATGATCAGGAAGAGGAAGATCTGGCACAGATGTACATAAGAGTGAAAAATCCATCAAGGAGTTTCGGTCTTGACTCGGGGTATCCTGGTACACGACAATGGGCCTTGCTACACTCTTGGTTACAACACTCTCGGGGGGATATTCTTAGGATAAATTTCATTTTCAATACAAACCATTATGAAGGTTTTATGAGTATATACTTCCTCAAAGGAATTTTGTTTTTATTATGGATTATATCCATAAATTATTCAATTTATGTTAAGTGTTTTACAATTACGGATTTATGTATTTTGATTCATAAACTGCTCTAGTTTATGCCATTGTTTAGAAATGGCTCCTAGTGGACGGAATGGAAATTATATCAATGCACGCACTCAATGATGATATTTCCCTCATGCTTAAGAAAATATAGTGGAGCTAGTGATGAAACTGGTGCTGAAATTCTAATCACCATAATGGGACAACTCACTTAGGTTATGAATAATAACCTTACTTATATGGAGCACCCTAATCCGTAGCGTGGAGGATCACTGATAGATCACTTCATGAGGATAAAAACACCAACACTAAATGGGTTTACAAATCCCTTAGTAGCTATGAAATGGATAAATTATTTAGAAAAAATATTCCATGCCTTGGGGAGTAGTGAATGGGAAAAAGTTGTCATGGCAGTTTATCGCCTCACTGGAGATGCTGATCAATGGTGGTCATTGATACAAAACACGAATGAAGATGATGATGTATTAAATATGGAATTTAGGAAGTTCCAAGAGCTTTTCATAGAGAAATACTTTCCTCGTGACCATCGTTGAGATATGGAAAGGCAATTTCGGAGTTTGAAACAAAAGGAGGATGATAATGTCGCAATGTATGAGGATATCATTACAATGTTATCAAGGTATGCTACAGATTATATATATATCCAATGAAGTAAGATTGATTATTTCTTTGATGGGTTAAAACAATTTCCCCATCGAGCATTAGTCTCACAAACCTTCTCATCGTAAAAATATATTGTCTCATGAGCTATCAAGACGGAAAAAAAATCTCAAAGTCTTATGACTTTAAAGAAAAGAAAGAGAAGAAGAGATATTTTGATCAATCTGGATATGTAAATATGGGGATGAAGGGAAAAGTTGAATATCAGTCCTACAAAAAATGTGGGAAGAAACACCCCGATACTTGCTTGATGGTAATGTGAGTCTGTTACAAGTGTGGTTAAAATGGCCAATAAACTCATTATTGCAAAGGAATATGAGAATTTGTCATTGTGGAATACTATAATTGTAGTTATATGGGACATTATACTAATTAATGTCCTATGAATCAGGGGAAATTACCTTATAAGTGTCCAAGGGATCATGGTTAGGCTAATTATATCACTACTGCTGAGGTAGAATCTCTGAGAGACATGGTCGAAGTTAATTTAATGGTTTCTCATGTTTAGAAAATTATTTATTTGATTCTAGATCATCGCATTGTTTCATATATTCCAATTTTTCTAAGAATATTAGATATTTACAATTTGATTTAACAAGGGAGTTGTCAGTTAAAACTCCTAAGGGAAGTATCATTGCTACAATGTTTTGTCAATCAGTCCCCATTCAGGCATGTAAATGTTCTTTATCAGTTGATATCATCGTTATAACCCTGATTGAAATTGATATAATCCTTGGTATGGATTGGATTTCAGACCATGATGCGAAGATTTATTATAAGAAGTAGTAGGTTGCAATTTTTGATGATGATAATAAGGAACACCTTATATTTAGATTACAATCATCACCACCTAATTCTTATCTAGATCCACCCCCTGTAACTCAACTAAAATCAATTATCAGGGAGGAAGAGAATGAAATAAATGTGGGTGAGGAATGGAATGTTCAAATATAACATGTGCCTATTGTGAAGGAATATGTTGTTGTGTTTTTGGATGATTTACCTTGGCATCCTCTAGAACGGGAAGTTGAGTTTTCCACTGATTTAAATCCTATATCAAGGCCTATATCGAAGACCCCTTATCTAATGGACACTGTGGAGTTAGTTGAACTAAAGAAAAAACTAGAGGAATTGAGTAATAAGGGATTTATTCTACCTAGTGTTTCATCATGGGGAGCGTAGTTTCTTTTTTGTTAAGACGAAATATGGATCTATGAGGTTGTATGTTTACTACAGGAAGATCAATGCTATAACAATAAAGAACATGTATCCCCTACCTCGCTTTGATGATTTATTTGACCAACCGCATGGAGAGCAATACAATTCAAAGATTGACCTTCGATATGGATACCATCAGTTCTGTGTGAAGAAGTAAGACATTCCGAAGACATCATTTCGAACTAGTTATGGGCATTACGAGTTTATAGTACTGCATTTTGGATTAACTAATGCACCCTTTGTTTTCATGGATCTAATGAATAAAGTTTTCAAGAAATATCTTGATGATTTTTTGGTGGTATTTATTGATGATATTTGGGTATAATTCAAAAGCAATGAAGATCATGAAAATCACTTATGCATTATTCTAAATACTCTTTGAAGATATGAATTATATGGGAAGTTTAGTATGTGTGAATTCTTGCTTCTAGAGATTTCTTTTCTTGTCCATATTGTCTGTAAGGATGGAATCTCTGTTGAACCTTCTAATACCATGGGAATCCAAGAATGGCCAACATCGATGAGAATAACTGAGTTATGATGTTTTATTGGTTTAGAAGGTTATTATAGATGTTTCGTCCAAAATTTTGCTCGGTTGGGTAACCCATTAACCAAGCTCACACGTAAAGGTGTAATTTGTGTTGAAAAAAGATTGTGAAGAATTTTTTTATGAACTGAAGAGAATATTAGTCAATGCACCTATTTTGACTCTACCATCGGGGAATGATGGGTTCATTATTTATAGTGATCCATCGAAGAAAGGACATGATTGTGTCTTTATGTAGAATGATAGGGTTATTCCCAATGCATCACGACAACTAAAAATTCATGAGGAGAACTATCCTACTCACGATGATGAGTTAGCTACAGTAATATTTGCTTTGAATATATGGAGACATTATCTCTATGGTGAAAATGTGAGATTTATACTAATAAAAAGATTTAAAGTATATTTTCTCATAGAAAGAACTCAACATGAGGCAAAGGAGATGGCTTGAACTACTCATGGATTATGATTTCATGATACACTACCACCCGGGGAAGGAAAATAATGTGGAAAATGCTTTGAGTAGAAAGGATCATGTAGTTATGAACAAGATGAGAGTTGAAAAGGATCCTATATACATGGATCTAGTATAGTTTGATACGGGAATAACCATGGAAGGTGAAATATCAATGCTTTTTCAAGTGGATGCCAAACCATATTTACTATAAAGGATATAGAGTTCTCTAACTGATGAGGAACAGTTTAAAAAGAAGATTAATGTTATGAATGATGGGATATTGAGTGAATTTGTGTATGAAGATGGTATTTTGATTTTTTGGAAGATTCATTGTGTTCCCAATATACCTCATCTAAAAAAGGGATTGTTGGATGATGCTCATAGTTCCGATTTCTCTATAAACCATGGGAGAACCAAAATGTATGGAGATTGTAAGGAACATTTTTGGTCGGACAACATGATCAGGGAGATTGCTGATTTTGTGTCAATATATATGATCTGTCAACAAGTGAAAGCTGGAAGGCAATAGACTGGATGAGTATTGCAACATCTTCCCATACCTGAGTGGAAATGGGATAATATCACGATGGACATTGTCATAAGACTACCAAAGACTCCTATAAGGAATGATGCAATATGTGTCATTGTTGATCATCTTACCAAGTCATTACATTTTCTTACTATAAGGGAGTATTTACCAATTGAACATATAGAAATAATATATATTAATGATGTTTTGAGACATCATGGTGTACCCCTATTGATTGTTTCGGATCGTGATCCCCTTTTTACATCAACATTTTGGAAAACTCTTCAAGAATCCCTAGATACTAAACTTCGTTTGAGCACTTCTTACCACCCCCAAACTAATGGAAATTCAGATTAGACTATTCCTACCTTAGAAGACATGTTGAAATCATGCTCACATGACTTTCAGGGTATGTGGAATCAATATTTTCCTCAAGTGTAATTTTCTTATAACAATAGCTTCCATTCAAGTATTCAAATGGCACCATATGAAGAATTATACAGAAAGAGATGCCGCACACGAACATGTTGGGTTGACATTGGTGAAAGAAAAATAGTAGGCCAAGAACTAGTGGAGTAAATGATATTAAAGGTGATGGTAATCCAAACCCACATCAACATCGCTCAATGTAGGCAGAAGATCAATGCCAATAACTGAAGGAAGGATGTGTAATTTCAGGTGGGAGATCATGTTTTCTTGAAGGTATCTCCATTGAAGGGAGTTATACATTTCGGTAAGAAAAGTACATTTAGTCCCAGGTAGATAGGACCTATCAAAATTGTATAACAAATTGGGCCTGTAGCATACCATTTGGCAATGCTGCCGAGTCTCTCAAAAGTTCATGATGTGTTCCACATATCCCTATTGAGAAAATAGATGCCTGACCAAATGAATGTACTCACTTATGAGGAATTGGAATTAGAACCTGATCTATCTTATTGAGAATAGAACATTTGAATTCTGGATACCAGAGAACATGTGTTGAGAAAATGGACGACTCGTCTGGTAAATGTTCTATGGTGAAACCATAAGATGAAAGAGGCAATGCGGGAACCAGAGGAACTTATGAGGAAAAATCACCCGAGTCTTTTCATATGTTATTATTCTAGAAATTTTGAGCATGAAATTATTTTAATGGTTGTAGAATGTAACTCCCCAAGATTTCATGGTACGTTTATCTTTGAATAATACAGTAGCGTGTGATGTACACAACTTCATGTTCTAACACACACCATATCCAATCGAACTAGCCATTATAATAGTAATACCTAGTTTTTGAAATTTTATAAATTTTATCTTTCAAAATGGACTTCATTTTTCGATTTGGAATATTGAAATTAGCTTAAGGTGAAATTTTGGTACTTTTCAGATAACTTTTATATTTTGATAAATAGTCAAAATTACTAAATTTTAATTTAAAACAATTTTTTTAATCAAAATAATTAATAATGAAGAATTATGAATTTGAGTGTTTTTAAATTATATTTATAATATATTTTTACCATTTAATACAATTTTGGTCATTGTACATAATTTCACTTATAAACTGGATATAAACAATTTTCACTCTTTTGATTGTATTATCTCTAAAAAACATGCTTTGTTTTCACAACAGAAATAAATTTTAAATTAATTTCTACCACTTCTGTGTTTTGAATTTAGAAAAATGTATTCCATATTTGGAATCAGGTTTTCCAAATTTTGTAAATAGGTAACTCATATTTTTAGACATTTTGAATATTTACTTCGGTAAATATTTTATTTACCATGGTTAATGGGTAAATCAGGTAAATAAGGGCAAAACATTAAATTATAATAATATTAATTTTCCCTAAAACGTGCCCTAAAACAATTGGTTGATACATGTCTGACCCTGGGCATCATTGGGTCTATTTTAGGACCTCATGGATCCACTTGTATGTGATAATGACACTTTATCTTAATTAAGTTAACGTAATACAAAAATGACATAAGCATATATCTTTTAGAAAAACAATTTTTAATAGGGTTATATATATTATATTATCGACTATAAATTTTCATTAGAATGATAAAATTATTTCCTACATAATGGTATTTTTTTTTCTTTTTAGACATTGAAAAATAAAAAATATATATGACACAATAATGATGCAATATTTTCCTTATTAATGAAGGAATCAAATAATTGGTATTATAAATGATAAAATAAATATAATTTGAACATTTTGATGACAAAAACAAGTTATATTGGTTCATATGAAATTTTTGGATTGCTTAAATGAATTTGATATGATTTAATAATGTTGTTAATACTTTAACAAAAATCAATTATTGAATAGTTTCAAAATTGACATAAATGAGTTTTTTAAACCAATATTATATTATTAATTGATATTATATTTCTAAAAATCTAAGGTTCAGGAAAAGGACTTATATAATGGTTGGTGTATTATTAAGCGACCATATAGGGGTATCTTTGATGTTTATAGTATTTTTATTAACTATATAATATAAAAATACAAAGTTACAAGGTAAATGTCAAACTAATTAACTAAGAGTTAAATCTAAAAGACAATGTTAATATAATGACCCAAACCTATCTAAAATCTATTGGTTGAAATGATTTCGACACATCCTTAAATTAGACTATGAATAATCCACTTTGGAGCCATTAGAAACCGAATATTATTTTATTATAAAATAATACTTGTAGTTTTTTCTAAAGAGCCCCTCCTCCCCCTTATAAAAGGACACAACTTATAACCAATTCCTCACAAAATTCAAGCCTTTTAGAACCTCCAAACCCTGCCCAAGAATGCTCCATACATCACTCTCCTCCTCCTAGAAGCCTTACCAATTCCTCACACCTATCATGCCTTTTAGATCCTCCAAACCCTAACCTATTAAGCTCCATACATCCCTCTCATCCTCCTAGAAGCAATAACTTAGTCAGAAGGCACTTCAAGAGTCCTTTTTGGTTAAAACCAATGGGAATTACCCTAATTAAAGGTAATACTTTCTCTTAGATTCCTTTCTTTTATTTTACTTATCCTACCCCAAAAATCATCTTATTCATTTCTTTTCAAACAAAACCAGTATCCTAAATATATTAGGATATTCTTATGATAAGTATTCAAACTACACATACACACACCTCCATCTAATGTGTGAAGAACATAATGTTTTGTGGATGACAACCAAACGCCTCACGAAATGATTATTGTTAAATTATATCCTATAACCTATCATGGTGGCCATTATGATGGAAATGTAATTAAATATGATATTAATGATATTTTTTTTAATATAAAAGATTCTGTAATTCTTTTTTATAACATACCATTTTTAGTTTCATGTTGTATATTTATAGGATAATTTTATTTGAGGAAGTGTGGACTACCGCCCCCTCAAAGTGATATGACTCGTTCATTCCATACATGGAATGTATAAAGGATGGAGCTAATGAACTTAAGTAACATATATAAGATATTATATTATAATAGAATAATTATATACCCATGTATCATTTTTTTTTATTTCATTTAAAATGAAGAATTAAATGGAAGTAGCGTTCGTGCATATGTACAGATTACCTTCTCCACGAACGTGATGGGATTCATTCCCCATCATATCCATTCAAGTATAATTATCATTTTAAGATTAAAAACAATGTTTAAGGACAAGATATCATTTTGGATATGAATATGATACAACCTATCCATAATAAACACGACTTATATAATAAAACATATAAAATAAAATTAGTATGTGAACACTCGAAACAACAATAATACTAAAATATTGTTAACAAAGAAATAATAAAAGATCATTTATGATATCATATTTATATTTAAAATTCTGGTATAATTTAAAAATAGAGATTTAGCTACTATATAAGAGGTTAACCTACCCTCGACCAAGGAAAAATACAAGTAAAAGGTTTATTTCACAATCACTTCATTATCCAAGGTTGATTATACCTAATTATCTACTAGGACCTCTTTATCATCGAAATCCATGTTTCATAAAAAAAAATTTCAAACCATTATTACTATTTTATAGAATATCATTTAAATTAATTTATAAACTTGTTTGACTTTTTATAAGAAGTTTATAATGGAATACTTTCGTCGTTTTCCAAACAAGGTCCTTTTTATCCTTTTCAACAAAAATATGGTAAGAACGTTTTTATTAACATATAAGGTGGGTGTGGCTATTTTACACCGTTATAAAATTGTTGAAACATACCTTACAAGCATATAAGAATATTTTCAATGTAAATTATTTCTTTTCTAAAAATTTAACTTTTAAATGATTTCAAAAAAAGATATATTTCTCTCAAATAGTTTTTATTTCATCTATGTCAACATCTTTTGATGGATTTTAAGCTTATTTGAAGTAGATTTATTGTGATACCAAAATTCCATATTGTATTGATGTTTTTATGATATGTTTGACTGTGGATATGTTATTTTTATAGCATTCATGGTTTATGGATAAAATATAGACATTTCGCATGATAGTTTTAATATAAATGATTATGTTATTTTTAAACCTGTTCATATGAGGAATGAATTGGACATAATAAGTGACAGGTGGAGCCCTCTATAGCTCCTTGATGCATCAATATGTCTCATGAGAAAAACTAGTGTCTTGGAACGAGGCCTTGACAAATTATAATTTGTATTCTTGGCACGAGGCCTTGGATATGTGGTTATGATAGTCTGGCATTATCCATTCCATCAATATGAAAGTCATTATTGATATTTCATGTGATTATCTGACTAGTAGAATATCCATGTGAATAATCCAATGGAATTATTTCATTTTAGCTATTCCATATTATCCTGAATTTAATTTTTCAAAAGCTTTTGTTTTACATATTAATTGCCTTAAATGATTATGTTTATTTATGAATGATTCCACTATATTGTTATCTTTACTGTGCATCTAAGCTCACCCATTTCAATGTTTTATTTTTCCCGTTATCTGAATAAGTATTTTGTGAATGATCTAAAGGGACAGTATGAAGGGAAATGAATACAATATGTTGTTGTAGTTTTTCACATTATCATGTAATGTAATCATTATGAATATATCTTATGTTTCCAAGGCTACTAAAATAATCGTTCTTTCGAGACTTTATCTTTTGTGATAATTCTAATGTTATGTAATAATGCACCGACTCTGGGTAACTGGGGTCAGGGTGTTACATTCCCCAATTGGAATTAGTATTGATCCCCTAACATATTTATGATATCTTTTGGTTCACTTGATAACTTTATGCCTAAAAATATCCTATTAGTGTACCATCATGGATATGTATGACCAAAGAAGAATGGTATATTTCAACAATGTTTCATTCGACATGAGTGATCTGGAGAGTTCCACATGGGATATTGGAGGTGTGTCCAGTTGATTGAATTATCCAAGATGTGTATTGTCTTTGTTATTGATGATGTGACATTGACTTCTATATTCCTTGTTTGTGATACCTTTTGGGTTTTTTTTATATGGGATAGCTATAATTGAGTAGTGAGTACTCTTAGATGAGCAGAATATTGAATCCTTGAGGTGGTGTTTGTGGTTTGATTTAGGGTAGTGGACATTGAGACTAAGTGTATTTTGTGATTATATCTGAGATCATTATAGGAGGCCTTGTGTTATGTGTCAACTTTTTTCACTAACCAAGGGATATTGATATGACTATTTTAATAGTCGAAAAGTTGTTGTGATGGAGTTTCATTTCTTGATGGGGTTTACTCATTCTTGTCTTGAGAAGAATGATTCATATCAATTAATCTATTTCACGGGATTTTCAATAATATACAATGTATTATTATATTATCCTCTTCCTAATAATTTCCTCCACATGTTGTGTCTTCTATAGATCACATGTATTATTGTACTATCCTAGATGGAATGGGTAAGGGTGGAGTTTATTTCTAGACTGGGAAGACCGAGGTGCGTTATATTTCCCCAATTTATAGTGATCCCCTCCATTTGAGTGGCTAGGATGATTTTACATTATTCTTATTTTAGATTTGTTTTTCCCTTTTTGATATTTTTTATATTTGTCTTCCTCTATATATGGGATATAGATGTATGCATGATTTGATTAGAATTATTAGTTGTGTATATATGAATTGTTGCATGGAGATCGATTTGGGTTCATGTGTATAGATACATTATGATAATGCCTCCCTAGTTATTTATATTCATATTTGAAACTGGTCACTAGCTCTAACATATTGTAATCGAGCTTTTGGAGTTGTAGCTCGGACCCTAATCGGATAGGTTGTGATATAATTTCTCCAACACACATATTCAAATGACCATAATGAAATTATAGCATGAGTTGGGTAATAAGGGGTAAATGATTCTGTGTCATAGCTCAGATCCTATCATGATCATTCATAGATTAAATGGGATTACGAATGAACTATGCACATGTGGGATTCAGGATAAATTTATAAAAAATGACTACCTTAATCATTTTAATTGTTTATTTACCCAATCAAAGCCTGAATATGATTCCAATGGAATTTCAAACATGTTTACATGTTGCATGTATCTCTTAATAAATATTATAGTAGAATATTATGAAAATGATGTTCTAGAATCCACTTTAGAAAATAAAAATAAAACAAGAAAATCACTCAATGAATAACATCGAATAATAAATCAATAAAATTCAATTTCAAGTATAACAAATTAGAAATAAATTGGTATACTCATAAATAATAGAAAATTTTTAACAGGAATAAATATAGATTTTCAAAATCTCTAACCAAACATTTTATTGTATTTGAATATGTGTAAAGGGATTCAATTTTAATGTAGGATTTCATGGAAAATGTATCATAGTTTAATGAAAAAAATCTACATATAAAGGAAATGAATCCTAATAAAATAAATCTACAATTAAAAATAATTTTTTTTAGTAATTTTATAGAAACTATAGTGGATGATATAAAAATAATAGAATAACTAGTTTGGATATTGAAATTAAGAATCTAACATTGGGAATAAAGAGCCCCCTGTAATGAAGGTCATGCTAGGATGTAAATTGGGTGGTGGTGTTTCAAATTTGATTTATAAAAAATGTGAGGGAAATGATACTAATATTGGATATACCATTAGTACATATTGTTAAAATTCAACAGTAGAAAAATGGGAAGCTTCAATAAATAACTATAAGTGGAAAATTATAGGATAAATTTATGAATTCAGACACAATTAATTATGTACTTAAAATATAACATATGGTGAAAGTGAAGTAAAATATATTTACAAAAAATCAAATCATAAAATCTAAGAATGAAAAATATGGGCTACCTAATATAATGTTAAAACAACGACACCATCATCCAGGACTGTTGGAAAATGAATCAGATGAATGGTGGGAAATGTAAACACCATTCGGAAAATGTTCATGATAGATTTTTTGTTATTTTTTCCATTACATGTATTGGTTGTTCTTTTGCATTGTTGAATTTCAATTATCCCATAGGGGAAATTGATTACAACATTTAAGGGATAATACAATAAAATTTAAATTTTCTTATGTAATATTTGCAGTTCGGATTTTAAAACTATAACATTATCTCATGATGTGATGATTGATTGCACAATTAATTTATCACTCCATTTCATATTTTTAATTGTAATAAATTCAGATATTACCATATGAATTCTTTTTTATCTATTCAAAATCAAATTTATATAGGTTTCCACATTAAATTTATTTTTTATCTTCCTAGTTATTTTTCATACTATCCCAATAAGAGAGATGTTATAATGCAATGTGAAAATGAGATGGATTCCCATCAGCAAGACGTACTAAAGTAGTGTCGATGGGACTTTTATATGTTGTGTGAAATGGAAAAAGTGTGTCATATAATTTTAAATTCTAGTCCTTTCTACATTTAGTAACATTTATTTATTTAATTTTATTAATCTCCATATTATAATATTCATATTGTCTGAATGTCTGTGGGTTTGAGGTTTTTCCAGTGTTTTAATGGATTCATTATTTTTGTTGAAATAATTTCATGAAATTATTTACTATTTGAAATCCTTTGGAAACAAATGAGATAATAGTGAAATCCAAATAACAATATTATTATCACCCATAATACTTTCATAACCATTAGTGATGCATCATGAGACTTTATTTGAAATCTACCAAAATCAAAACATTGTCCATACTGAGCAGGATATAATGTTTCCATTAAAAAATTACAAATTGACCAATAAAATCAATATCTCGCACATCAATTATTTTAAATTTGAGAATAGTTTTATAGGGAATATCATTTAAATTTGAATGGTATAGGTTTACTGGAAATTTTCAATGCTTTGAGGGAATCTCCTCACATCCGGATGGAGTGTGGGCCTGAATAGTCTATTATGTTAGATCAAATCCATGGTTTATTCTAGCCAATTGTTTCCTACTGATTTAGGTGTGTTACACATCTAATGTATGAGTTGAATATCATATTTTAGGATGAATCATCACATAAACCACTGTAATTGTGCATAAATAATAGTGTCTTATCTCTGTAGAAGCCTAATGAATCATCTATGAATTTAATCATTGTTGGTAGGAGTAGTGGGGGTAATGTGATCTCATGGTGGGAGAATATGTATTGTCATAAAAAGATTATTTTATTTTATTATTTATAATAAAACAATTAATATGGAAAAATATCCTCAATGCTCATATTTGTTTCAAATTCTATTTTTGTAAATGGAAATCCAGAAGAGTGATAAATGATGACATTATCGTTCCTTTTTTTCTTTCATGTTAATTTAAATTTAATATTGATATAGGATCCAATATTTATTTCATGGTTTGGAATCCTATTTATTGATCAGTTATTTCAGTTTTGTATAATCTATATAGAACACAACATTATGGAGTACATGGTATGACAGAAACATTTCAAAAACACAAAAACAAACTAGAAACACATTTTTGTAGTAATATTATTTTACTAAGAATCATTTAGTGTGTGAATATTTTAAAATATTCTCTGAAATATATTTCAAACTCAATATCTTAAAACAAGTACCATTGAAATATTGTTGGTGTTGACCATTAATTAGAAATCCTTATCCATGTCCCATGATAATATAGATGGATTGGCCACCGGGATACGCATTGGAGTATTTTATTCTCGACAACACACTGTAGTGATGTCAAACATAATTTCCTCTGATAAATGCCTCATCAAATGGATGAATATTACATAAAAATCTCGAATGTTGCATCATAAGATATAATGTGTCCTAGAAAACTCCATATACCATTAATCTTCTTGGGTTCATTTAATTCATAAATCACCCTGATCATTACAATATAAATACTCATTATATACTATGATAACATATCTATGAGGATAAATCCCCATTGGACCATTAAATGAATCTTTTTCTTCTTTTATCACTATGAACATCTCTTCACATCACACTAGAACTAGAACCAAATTATTTATAAAAACATCGAAGGACCTATATTATATAGAGAATTCATCATGTATTATATCTTGAAATTCTTCATTCATTTCATTAAATTGGTTTTTAATTTACCATGTAAATTTATCTACTGTGTTTAACATTCCAAATGACATACATCTATAAAATTTGGCTCCATAAGGAAAAGTGAATGTGATTTTTTAGTAATCATCTCGGTCGACTACAATTTTATATTATCTGGAATATCTATCTAGAAAATAATAAAATTCATTCCCAAAAAAACACACTGGAATTTTATCCATGAATAGGATCATCAAATGAAACATTCAAGTCTATAGGTTTATATTTATATAATCAAAACATACATGTCACCTAGTGATTGTTAAAGTTGATATTAAATCATATTTATTGTTTTTAAGAATGGTAAAGAAAATCATCTTCAAAAAAACATGCAGAGGTTTTACCCAATCAATTTTATAGATTAAACTTTTTATATCGATGTAATGATGATATATAATTTCAATTTTAATGAATTCATTCATTGGTGGTGTGGGTGAAATTTTGTGTTGATGTTTGGGTTTAGCACCATCCTCAAATAAAATCAATTGGATGTATAACTATTGAATAATCCCCTTGATTCCATAATATCCCTATAAAATTGTGTTTCTATTCCTTTCATTTAATTCAATTATTTTGTTCATTAATTTTAGTTAGTACTAATGTGATTATAAATATTAGAGAAAAAAACGTTTCAATGATTGTATACTTCTATATTATTGGTATAGGTTTCAATTCCATCATTAGCATCTTCATGAATATTGATTTGAATGGTATGATAGTATTAATTATTAGATTTAAAATGTTATTTTGATACACATGATCATTTTTTTGTTATAATTAGTAGATGTGGTCTCTGTATAATCCCAAAATTTCGTGTCATAATCATCCTTATCGATGAGAAAAATGGAATAAATATTTAATGAACTCTCTGTGTGTCTGGTGGATTTCATTAACATGAAAAAATATTATTCGATGGTGACTAATAAATCCATCCATACATAGTTAAAATAAATAATTGAATTCAAAGGGGTAATAAATATAAATCCAATAATAATAGGGATATGTCTATACTTATCAATTTTTATGATATTGAAATCTTTTGGAATGTTTCATATTCTATATTTTACTAAGACGCCCACTTGTAGTCCTCAAGGGTATTACTCTGCTCGTTGATGAGGTGGATGTGATACTCTCCTTAGTTTCAATCCATCAATAATTGTATTATACAATAGACTCACATGAATATTATTTATACATTAACTAAGATCACAAATAGATCATCTGATGTTTCATTTCCATATAGTTCATGGAATGGAGAATCATGCCAGGTATCACATCATTAGTGGATGCTTCCACTTAATTACTACAAAAAAATTGATCACGGGAATAACTCCCTGATATTTTGTTTTGAATTCATTATAGTGTAACCCCTATGGGGAAATGAAAAAAGTGGTAATACTGTTTCTAGTATCTGAAAAGGTGATGTCAATGTGTCATTTCATAAAATTATATAAAAAGGTTATGTGTTTACCATTAATTTTTCTAGTCCTATCCACTATAGAATGGGTTGTTGTGCTTTTTAATGTTTTGGTACCACATGACATCATACATTAATGTATTTTAATTTAGGGGGTCCTTTTTAGATTGATATAATTTATAATTTTGTTCCTTCATACTGTTCTATGTGAAATTATCTCTATTTATTTGGATGTTTGTAACAATTGTTTCATGGTTTTCAAACTACACTACCTCACAAAATCATGGTTGCTCAGAATACAAGAATTTTACACTACTAACAACCACTAATTTAGCATACTCTTCTAAATGTGGCTCATGAATACCATGAAACAGGCTTGGTAACAAATTCAATTGAGTTTTGTACATCATTCTCACATAGTGATCAAATTTAAAAATGGCTGTAAATTCTTTTCATTTAAATTTCTTTTGTAGTCATATTATTATCTATTTTATATGTGAGACAAAATAAGTAGATTTTTAATATTATATTGTAGATTGGATTCATATTGTTGAATCCTATGAAGAGATTTCTATAAGCATTATTAATATTGGGTGGAAAGTTTTAAGATATATTGGAGAGGTTTCATGATGAAATTTTTATATGATGTATATATTTTCTGTGGGGAATTTCCAGGTTGTCGTTGACTTAATTGTGGTGCTTGAACACACCACTGCTGATAGTATCCTTTGTTTTCAGGATGCGATGGTTGATCTAATATCATAATATAATACTAATAATGGTATTGTTTATGAATACAAATTATTGATTTGGTTGATTTTAATTTATGTAATTATAATCTATCCTTGGGGGATCATCCATACCTTTCCTACAGTGCCAGTATAGGAGGAAGAATGCACAAATTTCACAATATTTGATTTCTATAATATGGGAAGGAGGTAGAAACACTGAGGTATGCTATAAAAAATACTATATCTTATTGGTAAGGGATTCAACATTGGATTTAATCTCAGTATTATCTCCCACCATATGTATTTTCTATCAGGGTAGTCATTTATCTCTCTAGCATGTACTGTAATTTTTAGAAATTATATCTAAATGTTCTCCTCTGTTATTGGGAATCATAGGAATGATCCCACCATTAATGGATCCATATACCACTATGTATGTAGTTTGTTACAATATCTGTTAGAATGTCTTAAAATATAGCCACATGACATGTCCATGACTATGTAAATTTTAGGCTAGCTCTTTAAAATGACCCCAATCCAACCAAGATGTCTCTTAGTCTTCCTGGGTGGAATTTTAGTTCTCAATTATGTACTCCGATGATCATATTCATTGGAATTAATTGTCTACGAATATCATAGAAAAATCATCACAAGTCATGATAGACTATAGAACTAGGACATTGACCTATTACATGGATCTGTACCATAAGGTAAACGGGAAATATAAAATTCTAATGGATATAAATGATACACATTCATTGTGAAATTTTTCGAAGACCTAAAAAAATTATAAGAAATGTTGTCTTGGGGATATTATCTATTAATTCTACTAACCTATCCCTAGTTCACGATTTTATAGATGAGTATAGGTTAAATTTGAAAATTATATTCCTTGATAGGATGGTGTATGATTTTTCGCATAAAAACACTAATAAATGGATAACCATAATCAATTATGGTATTATTATGTAGAAAATATTTACCTCCATGTTGTTCTGGTGGAAATTTTTGAACATTCTTAGGGTAAGCCTATGAATGGGTTTTTCAATCTTCAATAGTTTAACATTGGCATTGATAAATGTATCTTTCAATATCATGATATAAAGAATGTGGGTTTTGAGAGTTATGTATCTTGGAGAAATGAAGAAGATAGTAACACATTCATTATCCAAAAGATAATATAAAGAATCTATTCTATGTGTGAAAATTATAAAAATAAAGGGGTAAATGATGGTTTTGATGAAATAAAAGGTTCTCACCATTTTGATGTCTGCCTATGAAATATATACACATGGAAACAACACAAAAATTTAACTTTCTTGAATACTGTTTTTTATTCTACATGGTTGTTTATAAAAATAGAATTTATATTATCCCAAAATATTCTTGGAAAATGAGAATTAATAAAGGTAGTGTAGGGTAATGTCCATTTAGACTATCTGGATGAAATGAAACATATTGTTATGAAACATATGGATTCATTACTCATGATATCTCATGTAATTTGTTCAATGTTATTAATCAGGGGACTAAATAATTAATTGAAAATGGACTAGGTCCAATTTTAGTGATTAGTTAAACGATAATCCAAAATCATTCTTCGTATAATCAAATAGATTAGGTTGAGATATAGTGAAAATTTCTCCAATTTTTTTCTTCCAACCAATTTGATCGTCCTATATTAGAAACTAATATTTGGTATAGTGATAGTCCACAAATTAAGTGAAATAATCATTGATTATATATAAGAAAGTATTGAAATCAATTGTTGTTATATTTTTCAATTACACATATTTCTGGGTCTTCTAATTATGAATCACAATGTTAGGGTTTTTAAGAATAAATCATTAAATATATTTTTAAACTAATTACAATTCAAAAAGATAACTTGTTAAAAGTTATCGAAAAATACATTAAAAACAATAACTCTCGACCCCTAACCCATGTGGATTACTCTCACATGAGGTTATTAATTTAAGTAAAGGGAATTTGCAGCATCGTAACCCTAATAATTAATTAAATAGAATATATTATATAAAAAAATTATATATTTATAATCAATAAAATATAATCAGTACTGAATGTAAAATCTATAATGTAATAAAATTTGATGTTCAAGTAAATCAGAATCAGATTTTAATATTTTATTAGAAACATATGATGACCACATATCAGAATGTTATAAACAAGAAATGTAATTTTTAAAATAGCAATGGGTAGGAAATACAACTATGTTTGGAGAAGAATTGAAGAGAAACATATAGAAAAGAAAAGGGTTTAAATGGATCAATCCAACTCCTCTTTCCAAGAAAATGATCTCACACAGATATATATATATATAAATGAATGGTTCGTGATATTTAATTGATTAAAATCCTGTGAATTATTTTAGTGACATTTGTATTGAGATATTCAAGATGTGATTGTGGATTTCACATCATGTACTTTTGATCTATAGTGGTATCTGATGGTCTTTTATGTCCTATAACAAAGGTTATGTATCTTTATTAGGATTCATATTTCAATTTTTATTTCTTGTACAATTTTCATTCCATATTCCTCCATCAAGTAACAAATTCTATAGTTTCCCATCATGAATAAATATTCATATCTTGAAAATATTACATTTATTATAAAAAATCACATATTGTCATAAGGAATGAAGATATTATACCCCTGAAATAAGAATAATGAATGTATTTCAATGCATTGAATGTTCTATTTTTCTATTTTTTTTATCATCTCCTCAATTGAGTTTTTTGTTCATATTCCCCAAAAGAACATCCCAATACCCAATGTTTTATCGATTATTGCATGATTAATTTTTAAAAGAAATAAATCCAAATGATATATGTGATTTAATATTATGAATGAATATATAGAGACAAACATATTATACATATATATTAGGCAATTTTTATGTGTATTCATATTATTACTCAAACACACACATGAGGATAAAAATAAATTTTGTTATTGGAAACAGTAATTGAGAAACAATGAATCCATTGGAAACCATCATCCTATACAACTATGGTCATCATAATTTGAAAATTTATTTTTAATATAAAATGTATAACATTTAATCCTAACAATGGGAAATGAAATATAATAAAGGGTGATATTAGATTCTCAATAAGGAATGATAAGGGATCTTCAGACTCATAATATTAACAAAGAAGTTTGAGAACATAAACATAATATTTTATAACTATAACCTTCAAATAAATGATTAAAATATTGAGTCATGTAATAAATATTCTAATTCTATAAGACATTACTCAAAAAGAAATGAAATTATATGAGACCTATAAGCATGACATTTATATTATACATAGATTTGTGGAATAACCATAATATAAGAAAATTATTTATAATTTAGTAAATTATCATTGAAAATTATATCATAGTTTACCTATTTTACTCCTAAAACCATCATATTAGTCAATGTTCATTTTCAATGACCATCATAGTAAAAATCAACATTATTTAACATGATTCATTCCCCATTCTACTCATTTCTATCTCATGATATATTAATTATTACCCATTTCTCTAGTGGGAGATATTGGTCACACCAATATAACAATGAAAAATTATTTTATCATGGTACATTATAAAAAAATTAATCATTTCATAAAAAATGAAATAAAATGTGTCTCAAAAACATTTTCTCATATCATAACAAGTATAAAAGAGACAGGTTTCATAATAAATTCATTATTTGGTCATGGAATATCCCATTAAAAAAGATGATGGTTTCCTATTAATTTTTTCTTATGGTATATTCCATTAAAGATAAATGAAATTTAAAACATCATATCATCATAAAACATTAATTAAAGTGAAAATAATTGTATCCTAGTCTCATACACATAGAAAATATTATTCTACAGCAAAGAATGTCATTTTAGTGGGAGAATTAAATTGAAATATTAATCACCAGGAAAATTCCATGATTATGCGTTATTTTATTTCATAATAACTTATTAAACCTAAAAGACATTAAATATAATTCTATTCTAAAAAATCATTGCAATTCTTTGAAGGATTAATTATATGTAATTTAAATATCATTTGGGTAAAATAACATTTCATCTCTGAAAACATTTTTGAAATTTTTTTAAAAATTTTATTTTGTTTGGAAATTTTTTTTATAAAATTTAATTATTTGATAAATAATAATGGATGAAGGTTCGTTACAATAAATTATAATGAGTGAAAGTGATTCTTGGAATCATTAAGTGTTCATTCCAATGTGATATAATGTTCATACTGTACATGTCAAACAAAAAATATTCTTTTCACTTATTTGGTAAAATAAAAATAAGAAATGATTATAATACAAAAAAATATTCCATTACAAATTTTTCATAACATAAATTTCAAATATATGTAAAACAATTATTTTAAAAAATATTTAACAAAATAATTATAATAATACATTTAGAAAATATGGTCTTGTATAAAAACATATTTCTTATAAAATATATAATAAAGTAGTTTTTTTCATAATTTTTTTTAATTATCATAAGTACAATAGATTTGAATAATCTTTATATTATGAAAAAAATATGTGGATAACATTATGATATTTATATTCATTATTTTCTTGATATATTATTAATAATTTTATATCAATAGAATCCTAATCATAAACAATCCCAATAGATGACGACGTTGTAACATAAAATCACTGACATTATGGTATAATTGAATCATAATCCCCATAATAGAAAAAATTAAAAGTAACATAAAATATATTTGGTATAAATAAACTCATTATATTACATATTAATTGGCGTTAATATCCATCTTCTCTAACAATATTGGTGTACAACTTACATACATCTTAATGAATTTAAATCTATTCAAAAATACCTTTCATATTTATTAGCATTTGAACTATAAACCCTAGGAAATAGGGATAAATAAATTTATATTCAAATACCAATATGGTTAAAAAAAATTTACAAATAACACATTCATGTGATTTATATAAACCAAATAATCTAAATCGATCGTGTATATTGAATGTGTCTCACAGATGTAAAAAGTGAGACCGGAATACATTACCTTAAGTATTTCTATTTTTTGTACACATTCTAACCTAATACATAATAAATATATGTTTATTTTAGAAATATTAATGAAAAATATTATTATATATAATACTATCTATTTTTTTCATATCATTATTTATTTTCAATTTATTATCAATTCTATATTAATGTTACGTTTTAGGTAAAAACCACATTATTTTCCATATAGGATTTAATTTTCTATTTTTTGTCCTTTTAAATTTATAATTAATTAATTTTATAAAAAAATTTAACCATTATATTAATATAATATAAATTCCATATATATTTATTTCTATTAATCCAAAATATTTAGGTATAGAAAATAAAATACACTCTCCATGGAGATAGAATATTGTATGTAGAAATGAATGTTGTTTCCATTTTCAAAGATTATTAGTATGAATGGTCAATTATAAATTATAACTATAGAATAATTTTTATATCTTGTATGTGAAATATTTATTTTAAAAACATCATTATTACCTTCCATGTAATGAGTGAATGAATCAAAATACTTTATAACGCAGTAGTCTACCATATACAGAAGTGACATTATCATACTGCCACAATATAAAGAGTATAATTTTATTTGTTAAATAATAAAAACAAATGTATAATAATATTATAAATATCATATATAAATATTTAATAAATAATTATTTAAATCAATGAGTGATGGTAATTGAAAAATGAATGACATCAGTTTGCGAGGTGATAGTCCACTGTACAATCAATTGATTATTCTATAGACAATTTGACTGAATTTTATGTAGATTTAATTCATTACATAAATATATAAACATATCAATATATGAAATATATTTATTATTTTATATAATCATATTATTATAAAAATTTAATTAGATGGGGGAAGAAATAACACAAAAATTATCCTTTGTAAGTGTTATTTCTTATTGGAGAATCTTACTTGAGATTTCACATAAATCATTATTGGTTGTATTTATGTAAAAAATAGAGATTATAGGATTAGATTATAGATTTTTGGGTGAGATATAGTTAGGTATCATATTGAAAAATGTTGTTTAATTTTTTAATTGGAGATTCGAAGTGGTGGCTTTTTATACATTAATTAAGTTGCACACTTGAACTATTTTGAATGAATAAGAAACTGTAATGTGTTATTTTTGGTTACTAGATCCAATAATTGATCATTATCTAGAATAAAAGATATATAGGTTAACTATTACCATCCTATTTTGTTTCAGACATGTTTTTTTATTTAAACCATTATCTTTTAAATTTTTCCCCAAGTAAAACAATTTTTACCTTAACCATGGTAAATAATTTTTATAGGTTTTTCCATTTATTTTGATAAAAAATTATGTTATCATATCATATAATATAAATATTATGAGTCCAATTATAGAACCATTTATTCAATATTAAATTCATATATGTTGAAAAAATAATTTGCAGTTCATCCCGCTGATGTGACAATAATCCATGTTTTTTATGATTCAATGTTCTAATGATTAAATATATTTTATAAAAAAATTCAATATAAAATTTATTAAAATTAACTAAATTTGATTAATGGATGTATAATAGAACTATTTTTTTATTGAAATATATTTTCACCTTATAAATATATTCCATAAAAATGTTGATTTCAATTAAAATTTACTAATTTTTACTATTCTTCATAAATTGAATATATTTAAAAAACAAAAAATAAATACAATTATAAATATGAAACGATTATTTAAAAAGAATTAATTTTTTTAAGATAAATTTTCTCACATCAATAAAAATAAATTTTATATATTTTTATAAATTGGAAAAAATCATTTTTTAATATAGTTGTTTCAAATAATGTAATGATTTAACCTAAAAAAGAGTATTTTTTATGAATATGTTTTCTTTTCATAATAAAAATAAATATAATTCATAAAGGTATTTATTATTATAAATCTCATCATTTTTAATTAAACGGTTATAATAAAAACATTCAAATAATTATATTAATAATATATTATAATTTTGTTAAAACATTGTGTTGTTAATAACATAAGTTAATCAAGTATTTCAGGTTTCACAATATTAACATGATGTTTTGTGAAAACATCATTTTGTTATGAATGTAATAGATGATATCAAATAAATTTAACTTATCTCAAATAATATAACAAAAACTAGAAGTGTTATATTCTACCTCTCATAAAATAAATTTCTACCACGAAATTCAAGAGTCTGTTAAAAAAATTATTATACATGAATTTCATCTTTTTCTTAATTTCCCATAAATCTTCATCAAACTGGTCATTTCACTAAATAAAAATTAAACAATTTAATGGTATTTTTTTGAAATTTTTTTATAGAATCATGATTATCCCATCGCACTCCTTAGACGTACGACCGTTCTCTACTGGTATAACCTCTAAGCTCAGTACATGTGATGTGTTTGGTATGTAATTGAACATAAGTGATACAAGAAATGTCTTGTGGATTTGGGAGAGGTTAGTTTAAATAAATTTTGAATAGGGTATCATGCTAACAAAATAAATAATTTCAAATAACCTGATATATCTAGAGGCTAGTTTTCCATTCTCCTCGAATCACATTACATTATTGGATAAAGAAACTCGTAGTAAATATTTTTCACTAACTAAAAATTATTGGCATCATCGACTATTATCAGTATGAATTTTCTGATTATGATATGCCAAATTGATGTGTTGCTTAATAGATTTGACCTTCTCTACAATGTATTCATCTATCATAGGTCCTACTAGATATCATTTTCAAACATCATTATAGAATTCGCAATAACTACATCAATATTTATTGAGATCATAAATTGGTTCCATCTAAATTGTAGTTTGAATGATAATGTTGTATGAAAACTCAACATGAGGAAGGTTTTGATCCCAACCACCATTTAAATTTAAATGATATGACCAAAAAAATCAAACATGTTTTTAATTCTTATCTCGTACTGAACATATTAATTTGGATGATATGTATTGTTGAAACTCACCTCTATGTCAAGAGTTTGATGATATTTTCACCAAAAAATGTAAGCAATCCTTAGATCATAATCAATCCCAGTATACTGTAGTACTATATGATATCATACAACTTCAATAATTTATATCCTAGAAATATAATCTAGAGATAAGTACTATATTATAGAGATGATGTTTTCTAACATAGTATGACTATTGACTATAACCCATATATCATTATACCTATTTGATGTGTTAGGTAGTCCAATGAATGAATATACAGTGTTGTTCTCAAATTTCCATTTCAAGATAAGTTATGGAAGATATGAACCCTTAAAATTTTAACTTTCATCATTATCATGTTCTCATACCAAACACCAAGATAGAAACATTAAAATATATCTCTTCATCAAATTACTCGTATAATATAGTTTCAAATCTATATAGTTCCTTGAAATTCCTAGATTAATAGATAATTAGGTTATATAAACCTTCTATAAAACTATTAATTTCAATTCTAGTATAGATGGAACACATAAATAGATCCATAAAATTATCATTCCATTATATTCATGGATAATATGTATGAATATTTCAAACATTAATTTTTATCACCGGATCTTTCTACTATGCCTATGTATCCATTACATGAATTTAAGGTCGATCATTCAGTTTACAAAGTTTTAGTTTTTCCTATTATTTTCTATATCGATAGTTTTTAATTAACAAAATATTAGATCTTCTTTAATCCTATTCAGGGTTAACAGAGCATGATCCATATGACAAAGATCATTAGTCACCTTATTCACTATCACTGGGTGGAAATATAATTAATAGTAAAAATGAATAATCAAATCTAACTATCCTCTCTTTTTCGTATTCGACTCCTTCTATTTTAATATACAATTTAATGATTTATAATAATCACACACACACACACACACATATATATATATATCATATTTATCCGGAAAGAGAATGTATCCATGTATTTAAGGAAACAATTAACATATCTAACTCCAAATAATTAAGAGGGTAATTTTTTATGAACCCTAAAATATTATGTGGTAGAATATTTACCCATTAAATTTTTCAATATGACCTATCGTAATCACTTATTCAATGAATCACTATACATTTTCAAACACATCGCCACTACATGGTAATGTATGGACATGCGCTAAGACTAACAATCTCTTCTATTCTGTGAAATTTTCCACACATTCATCTTTCAAGAGAATGATTTCCCCCTTTAGTAGCCTCAATATTTAATGGATTTACTGAAAGAAACGCTAAATATATTATATAGAACAAAAAAGAATGATTTTCTAGCAGCAATTCCAAAATTTAAAATTTTAATGTCTTTTATCCTTCTATAGGGTCAATAGTGTTAACATCGTTTTATCATAATTCTCTTTTTGTAAATTGTAGTAGATAATAATGTCTTCAATATAGAATAACACAAAATGATCATGGTAAACTCTTAATACACTATTCATTAAATCCTTGCAGATAGTAGGGTAATTAGTTAGAATAAAAGGAATAAATATATATTCATAGTTTCCATTCCTTGAATAGAATGATTTCTTAGGTAAATATGACTTATTGACACTAAATTGATGATATCAAAAATGATGGGAAATCATTGTAATATATTTAGATATGTGTTGTTGATCAAAGAAGTCAAAAATATTGGTAAAATGGTACTTGTTCTTGATCACGATATATTTCATCCCCTAATAATAAATATAGGGTAACAAAGTTCTATCATTATTTTTATAAAAAATAATATTTACACAATAGGGAAAAACATGGATGATTGAATCCATCTACCTAATTTTCAAAGAGTTTCTTAATTAATTCCACCAACTAAATCCATGGAATTATATATATAGTCTTGGAAATTGGCCTAGAACCAGGTAGTATTGATATTGACAATGAAACTTCATATTTTATTGGATGGATAAAAAACTGATCATTAAAGGAATATACTAATTTTTATTGAAGATTAATATCTTTGATAGATTTTTCTCCCCATCCATTTGAGATATACACATATTTCAAAATGAATTTAATGATAATACAATTATTGTGACCTCTATTGGATATTCATACAAATCATCACATTGATAGATAAGAATATGTATAGTTTGATGACAAAAAAATGATTTCCATTACATTATAATTGATTTTTGATTTAGGTAGATAGTGTAAATCCCTGACCATGATAACAAAAAATTCAATCAAAGGACGAATGTCATGATTTATAAGAATAAAATTCATACCAACACCAATCATATTGGAATGATATTCATGAGACGTGATCAACATATCATTTGGGGTTTTCACTTGGTATTCTACAATCAAATAATTTGCGTTGAATCTTAATAACCGTAGAAAAACCAAAAGATATGAATGAATGGTTAGATACAAATTCAAACATATAATGAGAAGGTCTATAGTGGAAATTAAATTTACCTTTCACCATGCCATTATTGTACCATCATTAGAGATAGTGATTGCATGATATTTCACTTTTAATATAAACATTAGTTATTCCATACTTCAATCATCATCATTAACTTTATATTTGGGAATCCATTTTCATAATTCATGTACTCATTTCATTTGAATCAATGGATGGTGGGTGTTGAATTACTTTTATGTTTCTTCTTATTAAATTTTTTGGATGACATCCCCACATCAATATAATAGTGAATTTTCCAACGAGCTTCCCATACACAATGATAACCTTAACTATTAACCTAATGAAATTTACTCCATGATGCTCCCAAAAAATTTTAAATAAAGGAAATCTAATCTACTTCACTCAATGTTTCATAGATTCCCTATTGAATTCAAATTTTATCATATAATAATACCCATGATGTTGATACTTAACACTACCATATATGTCATGTTGATATGAAATTTAAAATACTCTTCACATGTACTAATGTCTCTTATGGATAATGACCATCTGATTCTTGTGTTAATCCACTAAATAATTGGTCAATATTAAATTTAGGATGAATGATAAATCCACAAGTATATCCCACAAAATATTAATTTTTTTCTTTATAGATATCAAATGTTTAATAAACAATTTACTTTTTCGCAATGAAATACTACTCAATCAATTTATTGAGAATTAAAGGAAATTTTTATATTAAAAACATGTTCTTTGTTTTATCCCAATGTCTGCAGTTAATTTACTCATTTATCCAAATAATTTTGATTATATTCCAGAATTTATGTAATTTATCTTCAAAACATTAGAAAACCTATTTGAATTTTTTGTTCATAACACCAGAGAATATAAAATATATTTTTAGTGGAACTTGATCATTGTTTAGAAAATAATTGATAACAAGAACCATTGAATAGAGGTGGATATTTCCTAATGAAGGTATAAAAATATTTTTATTCTGTTTTTTGTTCATTTTCATGTCAATCATGATTCATAACATTAGAATTTCATATGATAATAATAATGAGATATTTTATTCCAACCCCCATATTTCTAGGATGATTAAGTAGAAAATAAATTCATTATCTATAACAAAAATATTTTACGTAGTTTTTATTGGGTCCTATCAGTTTACTAAAACAAAAATATACATTTTATGAAAAAATTAGCTTTTTGGGAAACACAATATATTGAAAAATCTAAAATAGGATTTCTAAATCATGGAATCATATTTTTTATATGAGACAACATATGGTAATCCAATGTTATTGATAATCATATTCTATATATATATTTCGTCCCTGTTGATAAATAGTGTGTGAATTTTAAATACATATTCCTATTGGGTGACTAACCAAGTGCATAGAAAGACTCTTTTAATGCACCAGGTGACCATATAATACATCTAATAATCCCTTTCAAAATTTATTACCACTAGGTACTTGTCTGCCCATTTAGAATCATTTTTTAGTATCTACATAGGTATTTAATTTCATTGAAACCACATGCTCTATAAATTAAAAAATTCAAGTTTATTTTCCTAAACATTGACCCATTCTTGGACATATCCATAGCCACATCCTCTGGGATTCACCTATGGGTTTTAATCCCAATTTCAAATGGATAACTAAATCTATCTTCTCATTCTGTTTATATTGACCTAGGATTATTATTCAATGTTATTTAATCACTTTCAATGAATATTTATTACATTATAAAATACTACACATGAATTGAATAATAGATTCATGTTTCATGACATTTGAAATCACATAACCATCATATATTGGTAAACTATATCATATCCTACTATTATCTCCAAAAATATCACTTTTTATAGGCATTTCATATGTAATAAATTTAATCAAATCCCATGGGAATGAAACAAAATAAAGGGGGTCTTATATCCTAATTATTGGTTTATAAAAATATATAGTAAATAACAACATGAACATAAGGTTATGAGAACATGAGAATAAAATTTTAAAACCACATGCTACACATGAAAGATAAAAATATTGACTTATAGAATAATGATTGGAAGTTAATAACGCCTGAATAATTAGGTAATTAAAAAAATTGATCCATGAGATCAAAAATTTGGCATAATAAGTAGATTATTGAAATACACATAATCATAAAAATCATACCCATTTTTAGACAATGATCAATGAAAATCTATCATGTTTGAATTTTTTCACTCCATGAACAATCATTGAAGCCACTATTCACTGCCAATACTACCATAAAGAACAATGTACTGTAGTGAATCAGGTTCACTCCACATTCCTATTTTCTATATCTCACATGATATAAATATATACTCAATACATTGGGAGAGATATAAGTCCAACCAGTCCCATAATGAAAACATTATTAATTAGTGAGGAAAGATCATAAGACATTCATCATATCATAACCCAATGAAATAAACCAGTTTTATAAAAATTAGTACATATAAATCTATTATAAAATATTCATGATTCCTAATAATTTCATCATTTTCATGGGAAAACCCATGGAAGATTAATCATTATTCAAAGGATCTTTTTTGTTATAACACATTTAAGATAGAAATATTTCTTATAAACCTTCTTATAATAAACCATTTAGGGAAATAATACTAATGGTATGTAAAGTTCATACACCCACCAAATTATTTTTTAAATCAATGAATTCAATCTCAGATACAAATAAATTTTTAAAGATAATTTATATAGAATACATATTGATGAAGAGAAATTTTAATTGAAAATCACATCGTTTAAATTGAAAAAATATTCAAAATAATTTTTTTTGAAAATACCTTGATAAAATAAAATTTATTATTTAAAACTTTTTTAAATAATTTCTTTATGAAAATAACCATGTATAACATAAAAATAAATTTTAAATGTTTAAAAAAATATTTTTCATCACTGAAAAATTATTTATATAATACAATAAAATTTTACGCATAATGAGGGAAACATATCATTGAAGATAACATTGATAATCAGTATGGGAATATTGAAATATATTATTGGTTATGAAATTGATAAATATTATTCATTTCATTCATGATAAAAAAGACATCTTTTCATATTTTCATTCAAATAAAAAATTTAATTGTTTGGAAAATGAAATAAATATTCCATTAAGAATATGATTAAAAAGAAAATTCCAAATGGGTAAAAATTCATATTGAAAATCATTGAAGAATAAAAAAATTATTTTTTATTGGAAAACATGTATTTGAATGAAAAAAAGTTTCTGGCCAAAGGGAGAAATAATTTCAGATTCTATTAAATACATTTTTGAATTATATTATTTGTAAAATATTATAATAATAATTCTATTACATGAAAATATAGGAAATAAATAGTGGATAATAAAATTATTCAGTAAATTCAGAGATGTACCATGCCATTGTATCATTGGAAATATAATTAAAAAATATCATGATAAATAAAGAGATTGTAATATAAAATCATTGCCACTTTGTTACCATTGAATCTTAAGCCCTATGAGAAAATAAAATAAAATGGAACATAAAATAATATGAGGATAAATATATTCTTGAGATTACATTTAAAAGGGGATGGATTTATATATTGTGAAATAATATAGGTGAAATACATAATGTATATCTTTATAAAAGAAAATTGAGACAAAAATACATTACCGCTTTGTAACATATGAACTGTAAATCCAATGAATTTAAAAAGTAATATAGATATTTTAATATCCATTATTTCAATTATAAGAATCATAAAATACATTGATGTGATTTATAAACATAAAATAAATGATATAGGCGGTGAATACAGAATTTTTCTCATAAAAGTAAAAAAGGAGAGATGGAAATCCCTTAACTTAAGTCATGAGTTACAATATACAAGTTTAGATTCCATGAAAAATAAATATAAGATCATTTTAAACCTATTAAAAAATATTCCTATATATAAAATGATATATGTTTTTTGTATGGAATTTTATTTCTTGTTCTTGAAAAATTTGATTTAAATGTTATGATACGTGTAATAACCACTTTGTTTTTCAAATATATATGTTATTTTAATATTTGTTCAACATAAATTTATCAATATTTCATTATATTCATAATGTTAAAAATAATATAAATATAATATATATTCAAAATATTTACATTTAATTCAATCCATAAAATATATCCATATTAAAATGAAATAAATCAATCATGGGGATGATAGGTCATACATATGCATTGACGTTGTTTCCATTTTATAGTAGGATTGAAAGAAAGAATTGTAAATTATATATAACAAGAAAAATTAATTTCTATATCATATTTTCCATATATTTTCACTAAAACCATACCAATTAACATCTATATAATGAATAAAAGAACGAAATTACATCACATAAAAGTATTCCTCTATATAGAAGATTAAATTTTTTGTATTCCCAAAATATGAATATTATGAAGATACATGTGATATAATAATTCTATAAGAATAATAATATCACAAATAAAATATATGTTAATATAGTTTTTCATTAAAAAAATTGGTAAATCAAAATTGGAAAATCAATGACATTGGTTCATGAGGTGATAGTCTAACATACATTAGAACAATGATTTCATAAACCATTTGATCGATGTGGCGATAGTTATAGGTAATTCATGGAACAAAATAAATAAATGTCTATGAAAATTACTAATTATATTATATCATAATGGAATAATAACAATTAATGGTATTTTATGAATTAATATATCAAAATCACTCATTGATGAAAATTACATCTTCTTATAGTATCCTCCTTAGGTTTTCACAAAAGCCTTCCATTTGGGGATTTATGCCCAAAATAAAGTGTTCTTGTTGATATAAGTGATTTTTTTTACATTATTTTGGAATTTAACGGATGATACAAAAGTGTATTTATGTTTTAATAAGATATTATAAGATTTTACCTTTTATAACTTTGGTGAGGTACATACTCGTAATTTTTAAAAAGAATATATTCTATCAACATTTTCTATTATCAGAAGTCTTCCAAAATATACCTTTATAATAACTATAAAATATAAGGTTAGAGTAAATCTATAAAATAGTTCTTTTAAATTAATTTAATGTTATTAACTATTCACATTTTAGCTTAACCTCCCTATAAAACCATTTTTTTCTTAGTTGTGGTGAATAAACATTATCATGTTTAATATTCAATTTTGGAAAAAAATAATGTATCCCATATTATAAAATATAAAATTGGATGATCCCAAATAAATAATACATTCATCACAATTACATCATCATTACTCAATAAATATTTTTTTAAAGGAATACCATAGACCCGATGTAAAAGAATGGTTTTAGAGGAAAAATGATAAGAATATTTCAATGTTATTATAGAAAAATTCAATATGAAATTGATCCAAATGAACACATTTATATTATAGTATGTATATTTGATTTAATTTTACTATTAATACAGTTGAAAAAGTAATATATCTTTTTAAACATATTAATAAATCTAGGATTTCAATTAATATTTAGTATTTCCAACAGTCATCAAAAAATGAATCATTTTATAAAAATACCAAATATCACCAGATGTTAATTTAAATATGATTATTTAATAAATAAATTTTATTTTAGTTAATTAATTTTATAATGTTTTAAAAAATAATTGATATTAGTTTTTTGAAGAATAATCAAAATAATTTTTGTGAGAAAAAATCATTAATGGGACATATACCAACATTACAAAAAATTCATATACATTTTCATCAATTTTTTTATTTATATAAATACATTGTGCATAATATTTTAAAATTTTTTTATTACTATTAATACAAATATGTTAAATTTATAGGATATAAATAACACATTTTAATAACTATATTAATAATTTATCGCGCTTTTATTAAAACTCATGGTTGTGTGTACCACTGGCTTACCTAGGGTTGTGTGTAGTGAAAGAGAAACTTAATTTTGCATGAAAACATGACTTTTTGTTTTTATAACTCAATAAATAATAAAAATACAATTTATTCAAAAAATCACAAATCATAGGGTGTTTCAATGAAAATTTTCAATTTTATTCTTCTTATACCACATCAAAATATATCATATTCATAATAATTTATTAATATAAGTTTCATCATATGTATTTATATACTACTTCCTTTATGTATATAAACAACTCATTCTTATTCATAATAATTCATTGATGGTTACTACTATGGGTTTACTATTTTGTGATTATATGTATTATATAATCATGGTCATACAATTATAGTATTATATCATTGTTCTATCCATTCAATCTCATAGAAATCAATAATATCACACGTAAATACTTGTTGAATAACAAATCTAAGAAGTGTTGTGATTTGTTTTTAATTTACTATATAAATGGATGGTATTATGGACGCATTTAATTACAATATATGATATATTTGATACAATAATTATTTTTTAGTTGTTATTATTAATTATTATTTATGTTCCAGTAACCAAAATATAATAACATTGTTAATGCATATGTATAACTTATCATCTCCTTATGTGGTTTAATTAAATTTTCAATAACTATCATTTTATTAATGAATTGAATAGATATATATTTTGATTATATAATTATTAAAAATACAATTTTTTTGGAACCCATATTAATGTATAAGATCCAATACAATAAAAATAAAATTATCCTGAAAAATTAATTCTTAGCACGAGGAAACAATAATTTTAATATAAAATTATTAATAAATGGTTTTTGAAATGTTATAAGGGGAGCACTTATGAAATTATATATAAATAAATTTTTTTACTATAGACTTATAAAAAACATAAATTTATAAAAGATTAGTTTATAATTAATTGGAATCAATTCGAAGATGAGGTATCAATTTTTTATCTCCGTATTTATTATTTGAAAAATTTGGTATGTTATGAACCTATCTTATTTTTATGATGTGTATGTACATAGATATATTTATTTATTTAATGATGTTATTTGTGTTCATGATACAGATTGTTTTTAATGTTATTTAATATTTTTTTTTGAATCTATAGTTAAAAAAGCAGTAAGGGATTTATGTTATAATATTATTGTTAAGCTTGAGTGTTTATCATTATACTCACTATATTGAAATTTCATTATCAACCTATCATGATTATATTTAATTAAAATTTCCTATTTTAATTTCTATAGAAAACATGTGTTCATTTTATTTTATTCATTGTATGTACTCAAGAGACCAAAAGAGTGTTGTTAGGGAGAAAAAACATTATATCTCATTTTACCAAAAAGATTCATCCATAAAAATCTATGATTTATTAAAATGTTTTGATGAATAATTTTGAAATTACCCAATTATTTTTTTAAAGTATTTATTCACACAGTTTTGATGTCACGACCCGCACCCGGGGCCTACATCATGACTACCCCATGCTCGCCTTCCATAGTCTAGGGGCCGGTGACTATCACCAAAGGGGTAATCCACTAAAACTGGGCAGGCATTGCCTTTATAAAACATAAACTCACACAACCATTGTAAAATTGGAATAAAACTCAAAGTCAAAACTGTATAACAAGTGTACTAATGTAAAGGGGTCTAGAATACAAGCACAACAAGAAAGTACAACTAAAAGCAAGTAGAATTAAAAGAAAGGGTCAATAGTTAAAACGTAGAAGAAACTCCAGGATTGTCATCCGGGATTCCTAACTGAAGGTTAGGTACATATTTCCACCTTGAAACTCCATGTATAACGGTCATATCCGTGTACCATATCGGCGAGTAGTCCACCTCTGGGTACCGTTCAGTCCTAGCTTGATCTCAGCCTCTATCAACGCTGTCTGTCATCTGCATCCAACACAATGTATGGCGGGCATAACCCATGTTGAGTTGAGTATAACGATACTCAGTACGGACCCATGGACCCTAAAGGTCTCACAAATATATAACATGGATAAACAAAAAAACATAAAATTCAACCGATAACCAATACTTAGTTATATACCCATACATATAGCTATGTTTTCAAGTAACCCATCTCATCAAGAGGAAAAAATAAAAGGTCATTGACTAAGCTCAAACTATTATTTTTCATTAATGAAACCATGGATGATGGATAACTCCTCCTCTGTACGGCATAGTAGTACCATTGTGACGTCGAGATACTACTAACTAACCTTAGACTACTGAGGTACACCTCCTGTCGAGTACCGCGGGTCTGCCGCCTCAAACGATAGCGCTCCCCGCCATGGATTTGATTCCTCACGCAGCAGCGCTCCCCCTAATAGTTATAGAGGTACTCCTCCTATTGAGTTCTATGGGTCTTCCACCTCACACATTAGCACTCTTCTGCCATGGGTCTAGCACCTCATGTAGTAGTGCTCCAAACTGGGCTAGTCATGTCACTACGAACAAATCGGACAAGCAGTCATCAGGTCTCAGCCAGCTTCTACGTCTCCGTAGTCTGATCGCTCATCTCCAGGAGGGTACAATCCACTATATACAAGCCGATACTACAAATTTCATGAAGTCCCATGAAGAATTATCTCAATGTTCTTCCATGTCATATGGGTCTCAACGTAACAAACGGTGCATCATTCGGATGCCCGTTCTGTGAGTTATTAGCCTTTTTTGTCTTGGGGGCGTGGTTGGTTTTGTGTATAAACCATCCCGACTGTATATCAATTGTACCCCGAATTCCCATGGTGTATTTTTGAAGTTTCCTATTCTCAAAATGTTTACCAGCGCCACTGACGGTTCGTCAAACACACATCTTGTGCCAATTTTATGGACAATGCAAGCAAAGGGTCAAAAGGGGGATAGGGTCCGGTCCGACCTGGTTAGGCCAACTCGGCCAAAATCAGTATGGGTCACCCGATCAGACCTGCTGGGTCTGACTCGGCCCGTTGCATGGTTCATCCAGCTATGTTTTGCCTAGTCTGCTAGGCCTAGCCCAACAGACTGTGTGGACAATTCGGGCTAAAATCGCCACGTGGGCGACTCGGAGTGAAGGCAACTAGAAGGTCTGGCCGACGCCGTGAGGGGGGTAGCTCAGACTGCTCGGCACGAGAGGAAAACGGTGGGCCCCACGGTGCATATTCAGGCCACAGGTGTGCTGGGAAGCGCGTGGGGTGTGCCAGGCAGTTGGTCGGGCACCGTTCAAATGGCCTGGGGCACTGGGCAGGTGCTGGGGGGCACTGAGCCTGTGGCCTGGGCGCCAAGGGGCACTGGGAAAGCGTCCAGGGCTCCATGAAGGTGATGGGATGGTAGTCATCGTTCCATGAGGGCGCTAGAGAGGCAGCATGGGAACCGGGAAGGTGCGAGGTAGGTGCGGGGAGTTCCAATAGCACGCGGGGCACGCGGGTAGGGTGCTGGTGGGTCTGGTAGGCCGTGGTTACATCTGGGGTACGCGTCGGGCATCGCGCGGGTATGTCGGTCGGGGGTCGCTCAACTGGCGGCACAGTTCGCAAATGTCGTGGGAAGCATTACCTCTATTTGACTTCTTCATCATCATCTCCACATTTCCATGCCAATGTTACGTGATCGATGATCCAAGGTTTTGTAACCATTAAGGATGCGGAGTGTTCAGGCTGTGTTCATGCGGCCTGAACCCTCCAAGTTATAATAATAGCATGCTACTCAAGAAGATAATTTAACAAGAGATTATTTAGTGTTAAACAACTTAATACACACCCCAACCTTTTTAGTTGATGGGTGTTCATTGGTCGTGGTGGAAGATTATTTAGTTGTCCTTCGTCATACGCTTCCACTTCCGAGTTCATGTGTCGGTCTAAAGAAGATTGTGTTGAAGGATGAAGGGTCACCAAAGAGATCCCATGTCTGAAGGGGGGGGGGGGGTTCTAAAAAAGAATACATGGAAGAAGATTTTGTCACCAACGTCTTCACAGTCTTCATTGGAAAAAGCGTAATCCTCTAAGTGTTGGGTGTCGCGTAACTTTACCAGCACTTCGTCGCATGGTGACACCTTCCCAAAACCTCCTCCCAAGCACCCTATATAGAGGGGAGGGGGAGAGGTATGTAACCATCATGGAATTTATGACGGTTCATTTATTAGGTAACTTCCTAAATTCCAATGATGTGGTTATTTAATTAAAAAAATGGGGTCAAGAGAATTAAAAATAATTGGTGCATAATTTTAATAGACAAAATTTTTTTTATGTTGACACATAAAATTAATCGATAGCTTTAATTTTATGTTGAAACAAAACTTTTAATTTCACTTTTATACTTAAAATTAATTGACAACAGTAGATTTTATGTTGACACCCAAAATTAATTGAGAGGGTTGTGAGGTTTCATTTCCCTCCCCATTAAATGGGGGGTTAACCCTATGTGGACCCCCTTCATAACCTCTCACGAGAAGTTATGCTACTCGGCTAGTCCCCACCCCAATCATCCCCTAATGGGTGGTTAGTGTGTGTCGGATCCACCACCAACCCCCAAAGGGAGGTTCCACGTAACCACACACACAACACTTGGAAGCATAAAAATATCATAAAGTGTTGTACTTTATTTAATTCTTATTTTCTTTAATAAAATGCCAAAAAATAACATCCAAAAACATCAGAACGCATATTTGGTGAAGGTATCACTAAGAAATTACCAACGCTGCGAGTTCAATGGTTCCCCTTGATATCAATTCCGAGAATTGGTCCAAAAGATATAAAATCCCGAAAGTATGCTTACTAAACGTACCTTAAGAAATTTTCGAAAAATTATTATCAGTCACCCTCGACTCGTGCTAGTCAAGGTTAGTCTGATATTAGGTAAAACATGCCCCAACAAACCCAAAAATACTCTAATATTTTTAATATGACTCAATTTTTAGATGTTATGAGTTTTACAATAAAATAAGTGTCACTTAATTATTTTATTTGCTGCCAAAATCTACCTTTTTCTTGATAACCCGTGATGGAAAAATTTAGTGTCTACATAAAAAAAGCATATCCTCACAAGTTCAGCAGTTGTATTGGATTTTTAATCTGAGCTACTGTTTGGGAGTTATAACATTTGAAAAATAAAATAATTTATTTAATTATTTTATTTATTGTTATGCCATTTTGGGTATTTTTCAAAGGAGGCCCATGCCATATAATCATAATTTTCTATTAGGGTAAACCCGCCATTCTATATGCAATGGTGGCATCAGATTTCGGATCTAAGAAAACTTTTATGAGTTATTCCATTTTTTCCGGAAATTACTTATGTGTGTTAATTTAAGCTTAACAAAACATCAGAAATTGATTCCAGAAAAACCGGACCTCGGAATCAGGCACTGCCAAAAAATGTGGACTCAAAAAATTACCATGTATATAAAAAATATATAAATTGGAATTCTGGTTATTTAAATTCTCCCCACCTCATAGTATTACGTCCTCGTAAGCTACAACTCACACTAAGGGAACAAAAGAGGTACTGAGCATGCATCTAAGCCTCCCGCTCCCATGTTCTCTCCTGAAGGTTCCCCTGCTGCCAGCGAAAACGCACTAGCGGAATCGATTATCCACATAGGACCCGCTCCTAACGATCCTCAATCTCCAATGGAACCTCATTAAAAGTCACCTCGTCATCGATGATCAGCTCTCAACATCGATGACGTGTGATGGGTTGTGCGCATATCTCCTCAGCTGAGATATGTGGAAGACTTCATGCACCTGATGGTACCAATGTGGAAGAGCTAAGCAGTAATCCACCTTGCCTACTCTACAGAGGACTTGGAATGGTCTGATTAAACGCAGAGATAACTTGCTGCCTCTGCAAAATATCCACAGACCTCATCGAGGGGAGACCCATAGGAAGTGGTGGTCCCCATTCTCAAACTCCAATGGTCTCCATATATTATTAGTATGGGACTTCGGTCTACAATATGCAGTCTCCATCTTCTCCTGGATGATCTACACCATCTCAGTGGTAGCTCGTACAATCTATAGTCGGTAGGATGTGGGTCGATTTGGTTAGTCAGTCGACGATAACCCAAATAGAGTCATGTCCCCTAGACGTATGTGGAAGACCCATCATGAAGTCCATGGATATCACATCCCTCTTCCACATTGGTACCTCTAAAGGATGAACCAAGCCTCCAGGTATCTGGTGTTCCACCATCACTAGATTAAAAGTGAGGCATCGAGAGTCAATATCTTCTGATGCCTTCTTCATACCAGGTCACTAGTGCGGTCGTCTAAGGTCCTGATACAGCTTCACCATGCCTGGATGTACTGCTATAGGATATGTGTCGAACTCCCTCAACACCTCCTCCTGGAGTGCAGCTGGTACCATGGTACATTCTCTAAAGAGAATGACGTGCTCCCCACCATTAGATAAACTATTAGGAGTCTTCCATATTAATATATGAGCACGTCGTGTCTTGTAGTCAACATCCTCATGTTGTGCCTCCCTTACTCGCTGAAGAAGAGGGGGAGCTAGCTGCTCCATCTCTATCCACAAAGGATATCTGTAAGGAAGCTAGTTGCTCTGATGCCTATACTAACAGCTGAATACTAGATCTCATGCTGAGAGCTTCCGCATCAATATTTTCCCATACCAAGATTATAAACTTTTTCAAAGTCATCGACTTGTAGGAACTAAATACTAAAAACTCATGTCGCCACGAGGGTAAGGTTGGCTGACTCAAGAGTGATCGGCTACACCCTCCTAAGCATGAGATTATCATGTGCAGCATAGGTTTCCATTTTCATAGACTAAGGAAAACCTCATATTAATATTTTAGCTATACCACAACCTCTTTACATAATACAGTCAATCTGAGTGTAAACTGTGGATGCCAAGTCCAAACCGAAACTATCATCGTATGGCCTCGACACTACCACCAAGAGGTTCCAACTGAAGCTCTCGCCTCTAGGGATAGATCAAACCATCAACATATCTATTATTATCGAGTCTCCACCCAATGGTATCTCTAGAAGTGAGGGTCAAGTCAATGGTTTACACGGAAACTCTAGGTCTAGGAAAAGATTCGTGGAAGGATGGAATGGTTGGTACCTATGTATTTTGTTACGGAAACTAGTAGTAGACACATAACAAACCTATAATCATTTGTAGAGCCCTTGGGTAACACTCCTTGACCACATGAAGCTACTATCTTCCCCGTCCCTCCACGACCTTGATCCTGGTGGGGACTATAAAGGTGGATGGTTGTAACATGGGAAAATGTACACCGCCTCATGCTGATCTCCTAGCTCTGCTTCCACATCTGCTGCCCTTCAGATTCATCTGTCCATGTCACATCCACTTCCTAAAACATCTTTCATGCCCAAGTCTCTGAGACTGGCACCAATTTCCTATATTCCCACTGTTAATATTCTCTGGTTGTATCCGTTTATCCAAAGAACATTCAACCACAATGGTTCTATCTAGCATCATAACACATGTATGAATGCACATAGGAAAAAGAAAGTGATGTATCAGATGTAGATAAACACATCTCACTCGGAGTTCCAAGCTTCATAGCACAGATCGATCGTATTCATCAAGTACCAGAATAATCGGTATGCCTCGATGAATAGTCAACTACTGAAATGTCGTATTGTCGAAGCTGTAGAAGTTCTAGATAACTCTTAGCTACCTCCTCAGGCTAGTCCTCAGCTACCTGTATTTCAGGCTTGCCATGGTACCTTAGGCTCATCTGATGCTAAAACACATGTATGTCACTAAGCCTTCATCTGTCATTGACTGGTACCGCTGGTTGAGACTCCCGACCAACAGGCAGTGATATAGCTGACATACTACCTGAAGGTACAATCTTGGAAAAATGGTCCAAGTACCAAAACCACATCACTATGTGGACCGACTTCTTGGTCACTCACTAGGAATCACTAGTAGCTAAGATCACCATATGCTCAACTAGTGTCTAAACTAGGTGTAGAAATGTAGAAATCACCTCCATCTAGTCCGTTGCTGCCTGGGAATCTGTCTCGCCTCGTAACCTTGAAAGCCTCTACTGCTGGAACTCGTGAAACACACTCAATCGGAGTGCAATATCCTCAAGTGTGAATGGTGGCATCTACGGCCCAACGGGTGGTGGTGCTGCTGGTACATTACCCAAAGGTACCACCATAGTAAGAGGTCCCTGCACCGGAGCCTCATTGCTCGGTGGGCCATCATCGGGTACACTCTAGAAACTCTAACTGGCTATCTGCGTGGAGACATCCTGAACAGATGTGACACGGCCAAAAGATTATAATTGGTGAGCTGACCTGGTTTGATCTGACTTAAAGAAATCTTTTGAAAACACACACACAATCAGTATTTTCTTGTACACAAGTCGAAAATCCGTAGTCATGGTCCTGGTGTATGTTCAGTGGTAGAACCGACTCCTCTAATACTAATTTTTCATGAACCTTCCCCCGAGGCCAAAATCATGACTACCCCAAGCACGCCTTCCACAGGCTAGGGGGTGGCGACTAGTACCAAATGTGTAATCCCCTAAAACTTGGAAGGCATTGTCTTTATAAAACATAAACTCACACAACCAGAGTAAAAGTGGAAGCAAACACTAAATAAAAACTGTTTAACATGTGTACGAAAAGTATAGGGGGCCAGAATACAATCCCAATATGAATATAACAGAATGCAAGTACAACTTAATGAAAGTGTCAACAACTAAAACATTGATGCATCTCTAAGATCATCGTCATAGATTCCTACATGATGGGTAGGTACAAATGTCCACCTCATCACTCCACATCTAATGGTCCACTCCATGTACCGTCTCACCGAGTTGTCCACCTCCGGATACAGTCTTGTCCTGGCTCGCTCTCGGCCTCTATCAACAATGTATGTTGTCTGCATCTAACACAACGTAGTGCGGGCATAGCCCGTGCGTGGGTGAGTATAACGATACTTTGTAGGGACCCCAAGACCCTCAAGGTCTCACAAAAATCTAACAAGGATGAACCACAAAGCATAAAATTCAACTTATAACCAATACATAGGTATATTACCATACATATACCTATGTTATCATGTAACCTATCTTAATCATGAGGTAAAACACCATGGTAATTTATTCAGCTCAAACCTTGATTTTTATTTAACGAAAACACGGTTGGTGGAGAACTCCTCCTCTATTGAGCATAGTAGTCCTGTCACGACTCTGAGATGCTACTCACTAACAATAAACAGCTGATGTAGTCCTCCTATTTAGTACCGTGGGTCTACCGCCTCATAGAGTAGCGCTCCCTGCCATGGGTCTGCCACCTCACACAGTAGCGCTCTCCCTAATAGCCTACAGAGGTACTCCTCCTGTCGAGTACCGATGTTCTGTCGCCTCACATAGTAGCTCTCCTTCGTCATGGGTATGCCGCCTCACACAATTGGGCTCCCCACTGGGCTAGTCAGGTCACTTCGAACACATTGGACAATCATTCATATGGTCTCATCCAGCTTCTAGATCTCAATAGACTTCTCGCTCATCTTTGGGAGGGTCTACTCCATGAGCCACATACTGATACTCCATGTGTCACAGAGTCCCATGACGAAGTATCTCAAAAGTCTACCATGTCATAGGGGTCTCAACGCAATAGACGACACGTCAATTGGATGCCCATTATGTGTGTTATTATCCTTTTTGTCATGGGTCCTGGTTGGTTTTGTGTATGAACCATCCTGACCATATCTCTACTGTACCCCGAACTCCCATGGGGTATATTTTAACGGACCGATTCTCAATGAGATTACCAGCACCATTGATGGTTTTTCAAACGGATGTCTGGTACAAAAGTTATAGCCAATGCAAGTAAAGGGTCAAAAGTGGGCCTGGGTCCAGTCCGACACGGTCAAAACGACTTGGCCCAACTCACTCCAGCTCGACCCGGTCTGTGTCGACCAAGACAGACTTGCTAGGTCTAACCTGGCTCGTTAGCATGTTTAGCCCGCTATGATTGGTCGAGTCTGCTGGGCACGGCCCAACGGAATGTGTGGGCAATTCGGGTTGAAGTAACCACATGGGCGACTCAGCCCGAAGGCTAGTGGAAAGTCCGGTCAGTGCCACGAGGGGAGTGGCTTGGACGGAATGGCCCAAGAGGCCAACGACGGGCCGCACTGGGTGCTGGCAGGCCGTGGGTGGGCTGGGTAGGGCGTGGGGCGCACTGGGAAGCCGGTCGGGTTCCAGGAAGATGGCTCGGGGCACCAGACAGGAGCCAAGGGGCACCGAGCAGCAAGCCTAGGCACCGGGGGGCGTCGGCAGGTGGCCTTGGCACTGGGAGGCACCGGTCAGACGGCTTGGGCGCCAGTCTGGCACCGATAGGGTGCTGGGGGTGCCGAGCAGGCGACTTGAGCATCAGGTCGCACCAGTAGGGTGTCGGGCAGGCATCGGGAGGGCACAAGGTAGGTGCAGGGTGCGTCAGAATTGCATGGGGTGTGCATGCATGGTGCCGGCGGACCGGGCCGACCGCGGTTTCGGCCAGGGAAAACACCAGGCAGTGCGCGAGTAGGCTGGTCGGGCACTGCTTGATCAGAGTCACGGATCGTGGAGGTCTCGAGAAGCATGATCTCAATTTTTCATCTTCGTCATCGTAGCGACATTTCCATGCCACTGTTATGTCGTCATCGATCCAAGGTTCTGAAACAATAAAGGTTGCAGAGGGGTCAGCCAATGTTTGTGCGGCCCGAACCCACCACGTTAGAACGATAGTAAGCTGTTCAATAAGTTTATTTTATCAAGAGATGATTAATAATTAAAAAATCTATAACACACCCCTTCCATTTTAATCGACATGCATTCGTTTAACACTGGGGAAGATGATGTTGAAGTCATTCGCCGAACTCTTCCACTTCGGAGTTTGTGTGTCAGTCTGTTAATGACGAAGAGGAAGGATAAATCTCCATCGATGAGAACCCATGTCGAATGGTGGGGTTTTGAGGAAGAATCCGACAATGAATTTGTCTTCACTAGTGTCTTCGCGTTCTTCGTTGGAGGATGCGTAATTCTCCAAGTGTTATGTTTCATGTCACTTTACCAGTGCTTCGTCTCTTGGTGAAGCCGTCCCAAATCATCCTCCCAAGCTCCCTATATATAGGTAATTGGGAGAGGTATGTAACCATCATGGAATTTATGATGGTTCATTTATTAGGAACTTTCATAAATTCCAAGGATGCAGTTACTTAAATTAAAAAAAGGGGTCAGGGAAATTAAAAAAGCGATGGAACATAAAATTAATTGACAACAATTAATTTATTGTTCACACATAAAATAAATTGATAGCTTTAATTTTATGTTGACACACAACATTTAATTTCACATTGACACATAAAATGAATTGACAACAATTAATATTTTGATGACACACAACATTAATGGAGAGGGTTGTGTGGTTTCCTCTCCATCGCCATTAAATTGGGGGTTAAGCCCCATGGTGACCCCACGTCATAACCTCTCATGGGAGGTTATTCTACTCAGGTGGTCTCCACCCCAATCATCCTCCCATGAGAGGTTAGAGTGTGGCGGTCCCACCACCAACCCCCAAAGGGAGGTTCCAACTAACAGCACACACAACCCATGGTTTCCAAAAAATAAAATAAAGTGTTGTACTTAATTTTATTATAATTTTCTTTAATAAAAATCCCAAACCATACTTCCAAACACATTAGAATGAAACTGCGGTGAAGGTCTCACTAAGAATTTTCCGATGATGTGAGTAAACAGTGCCTTCAGATTTCAATTCCGAGCACCGGTCCAAAAGATAAAAAATCTCAAATGTACATTTACTGAATGAACCTGAAAAAAAAAGTTCGGAAAATTATTATTAATCGCCCTCAACTCGTGACGGTCAACATTACGCTCTACCTAGATGAAACACACTACAACGAACCCAATTTTACTCTTGGATTTTTAATCCAAATCACTGTTTGGAAGTTATGAATTTTACAATTAAATAATTCCCGCTTAATTATCTTATTTGAGGCTAAGAACTAACTTTTTATGTTGGCCCACACTGGCCAAATTTTGTATCTTCTTAAACAGAGCATTCCCTCACAATTTTAGCGGTGGTCTTGGATTTTTAATTCGATTTACCATTTCTGAGTTATAAGGATTTGAAAAATAAAATAATATATTTTATTATTTTATTTACGGTTATTTCATTTTTGGGATTTTTCACAAGAGGCCCGCGCTGACAAAAATTATGTTGCACCAAGGGTAAAACATCCAACCTAATGGAAATAGTTTCCTCAGATTTCTAATCTGAGTAAATGTTTAAGAATTATTCTATATTTTCAGGAAAACTACTTACGCCCATCAATTTAAGCTTAACAAAACATCAGAAATTGATTTCGGGCACACCGGTCCTCAGAATCAGGCGCTATCAGAAACTACAGACTCGTAAAATTACGATGTATATATAAAAAATTCCATGGGAATTTTGGTTCATTACATTTTATTTTTTATATAATGTTTATAAAGAATTATACTTTTAATTTACGATAAATTTTTCTTTTTAAATTTTTATCAAAATATTTTAATGGAATATAAATTTTAATATACATATAATTAATTTAATTTATAATATTCATGATCGATCAATTTTTTAATCTTCCATTTCAATTTTTAAATGAACTTATTAATGAAAATGTTTTACCTATTATTTTTGTTAGTTCATATAATTAAAATTAGTGATTTAATAATGAAAAATATATACTTCTAAATATATATTTGAAGTAATATTTTTATTGAATTTTTATTCTAAAATTACACCATTTTATGATAATTAGGATTTACTTGGAATATGATCCATGGATACAATCATTATTGACTCCCAATATGGTTTTAACTATTATGGAATCAATTATATGAAACCCTTTTGTTTCCATTGGGTTATGATATTAAGTATTATTGAATGAATTATGATAATAATATATTTTCCTTGGTTTTTTAATTTATGAATGTTTTATGATATTTTGGAACTCATGTGTATGATTTTTTACGTGATGGGTGGTATGAAAATCATATATCTCTCAAATTAATTTGGTAAATATTGATATTCCATAATATAATAATGATTGGAATGAGGAGTGATCCATGTTTATTGAGATAAGTATTCCGCTATGATATTATTAAGATTACACATTGGATAATGAAATTATAGAATATGATGTGAACATAATCCATTATTATAGTCCTTTTAGTGGGAAATCGCGGTGGAAATTATTTTCCATTTTTATGTGCATGTCATAAACATATATCTTATTATAATTTGATTCTATCTTGGAACATGTTTATTTATTAAATTAGGATTCATGTCCTATAAAATACCACACACTATGTCATAATTAACAGTTTTGATATATTATATATAGTGCATGGTATTAATATATTAATATCATGTCCTCAAAAACTTATGATCATATTTTTCTTATGTGATCAATTACATACAAATTATTTAACCTTGTTGAGAAACTGATCTAACATTTTACTATGACTACATTCAACTTGTTATGATTAAATATTTTAAGACAGATATTTCTAATAAGGGTATTTGTTATAAATAATGTGGTGGGAGATGATGTAGATATATTTTGAAAAAATTATTTATAAACACATGATTCTAAATACACCAAACCATTATTGTTTTTACATTAATAAAAAAATTTATATGTTGGATATTCATCTAATATGTTATAATATATCTTTTGAATAATATGGGTCACCATTGTTTGTATTAGCGTACGGTTTATTCAATAACTAGTGACTGGAAATATTTAACATTAGTAAAAATAATAATTGTTCTATTTATTTTTATAATATCTTATTATTATGTAATGGAATACATTATTTGGATTTACCATCAATACAACCCGATATATATTAAATACATAGAAATTGTTTCGGTTTAGATTCGTAGAGTGGAAAAGATCCCACAATGTTTCGAATAGAAAATTATTTTTAATGTCTACGATTAATTTAATGGTGTCATATACTGAAAATAAGGTGTCATAATTTAGATATCCTATAAATAATTTTTACATGATTTTTGATAATGACTATTGTTTTAGACACTAGACTTTTTGATTTTTGTAAATAACTATAACACCGAGTAATCATGTTAATAAAGAGGGATAATGAAATGAATTTCCTCATGAGAAGACAATTGAATTGATAGACTGAATGCAAAATCAATTGATTTCTCTTAATTATCTATCTCATTAAATACGTAACAACCTCAACAGAGGTGAGTTTACTGAAACACATAACAAGAGGAAGATAGGATCTCATGATGATCATTTGGAATGTAGATTCAAATTTACACATATGGAAAATGTGGGATGAATAACTCATATAAATATGTCAATGTAATGTGAGGTTGTTTTTTAGGTGGTGTAAAAGTTAATTAAGAGTGTAATTTCATTGTAATAATGAAGTTTATCCTATATTAAAATTTAATGTTAAATGTATCAAGTATGGGGATTATAGATATTTTTTGATCTAATCCTCTAATACAATGGTTAATTTTTATTCCATGGAAGAACCAATACTATACATATAATTGAATTAATAGGATTGACGAATTTTTGTATTGATAATTGATAATTATATTGTAAAGGAAAAATATATGTAACATTAGGTATATATGAATTTTAAAAAAATCAGGTAATATTCCCTAAAAATATTTCACAAAGGATATGAAATTTTTTTTTCAATGGTTCCAATAATTATGAAATGTTATTTAGTGGTATGATGATAATATATATTTGTGATAATGGGATGAATGTTATTAATGATGTAACTGGGATAACATTGGTGAACATGCAATTGGATAGTGATTTGATGACCACGTGATTCAAGTATTCTTGTTGATGTTTAATACATTTCTAAATTTGTGTAACTATTCAATGATTTTTTTGGAATAGGGATGTTGTAATTTTTTTGATCATATATGATTTCAATTGGGGTTAATATAAGAGTTATGGAATCCTCAATGGGTTTATATGTTTACATTCGATCATAATTTCAACGAAATTCACATCCCCTTTTATGGCTTTAATTTCATGTGATTTATACTGATTTGATTATTATACTATGTTTCAGAAATTATACAATATTATGTTTTATATAATCAGTTGGGTTAGTAAATATTTTCAGGCAATGTACTTTTCTGCCTATTTTATTTTTGGATATAGAACATTTTTATTAAAAATTATTTATTTAAAGTGTGATATTTCTTATGATATATATAGTCATCATAATGAGTACCATTTATGGTATTAACAAAAAATTATTCATGATGTTCTTGTGAAATAAACTATAATATATGATTATATAGTCGTTTTTCATGATGTCTAATTATTCTTTGTATTATGTATATGTAAATTGTTTGTTAAACCTATGTAATTTCAGGAATGATTATTTGGGATTAATATAATTAAATTTAGTTGGATTTAATTTAAAATGTATAAGATCATACTTGAGATTAAAAAAATCCTTCTTGATTTAATTTAATTAATTTTGGATCTAGGGTTATATAATTGAGTAATGATCTATGTTGAACCTATAGTTCCATTTTTGTAATTTTTTTGAAATTTTTTTAGTTATTCACATGAAGGTTTTAACATATTGTATATTAGTTTTCCATATTATAAAATATTCATATTTGATTATTGTATAAAGATAGTAGGATTAAATTGATGAGAATTTTTGTATTATGTGATCCACAAGAAGTTGTTTTGGTTATTCAATGATGAAAATATCATATTTAATACATATCATTTGGAGAAAAGGTTATATTTTTGGAGAATGTATTTAAATGGTAAAATAATACATTTATAATAATTATATTTCTTTATTTTCATAGGCTACATGTTACACCTATGAAATATGTACTGTAAGTGGAAAACATATTTTTAAAAAAAAAAAATAAAAAAAAAAATTGATTATTTAAAGGAAGAAAAATACAAATGTGATATGATGAATATTAATTTTGAGTTACTCTGTCAAAATAATTAAAGAATGGTCATGTATAATTTTCACTAAGAAATAAAACATTTTTAATAATATAAAATATACTAAATATATATTACTCATTTTATTACTAAAACCATGTATAATTAAGAGTAATGAAAAATTTAATTACTATAAACAATATAAAAATAAATATATGTATAGATGGGTTTACAATATGATATTTTTTGGAAGATTATTTTTTCATCATAGAAATATTTTTCTTTAAAAGGGAATAATTTCACATCATTTAAATTAAATAAAATAATCTATAGAAATTAATGATTTCGACAATATTTTTATGTTAAATATCAAAATATGTGAATTTAAATCAATCTAACAGTGGTTACTATTAATAAACTCAATATATGGTAATCTAATGCTTGAAAAACATGTATTATGAAAAAAATTAATTTATATGTTTTGCAGGATTATCATTAATGTTTTTCCACTTCTCTTAGATGAATTGTTTAAAATGGATACTATATTTGACATCAACATATTTAATATTATATAACAAGGTTTAACATAGTTAATGATAATTAGAGTAATTAATGGTTACGTTAATAATCAAATATTATAAAATTAACATATCACTTTTTCTAATGTTATAAGATTTTTTATTATAGACTATAACCATCCATGGGTCAACATTGTGACCTTTTGAAGCCACTTGGGTGTGGTGATGATATTTAGAACATTTAATTTAATGTAATGGAAAATAACTCATAAACATGTCTCTTCTTACAAAAAACATTTAATACGGGGTCTTGTATGTGATGTAATCAAATATAAATTATCCTTATAAAGATAATAATGTTACCTAAATCATGGTAATATTTATATAATTTTTAGTAATTTAAAAATTAAATTTATTTATAACATAATGATGACGGTGTAATATATTTACTGATGAAAGAATCAAATAATTGATTTTAATTATATTAATCATAAACATAATTTGAAATATTTGATGTCATACATGAATTTAATGGATTTATATGACTTTCTAGGAATGAGATAATGTTTTTTATGTAATTGAGTATTTATGTTATTTTAAAAATGTAATGTGACAATTAATATCAAATTTGACCTAATTCATATTTTAAAAAATAAAATATTTAATTAAATGATATAAAATTTATAATTATACAAGATTTTGCCAAAAAAGATTATATTACCATTTTAGTATCATTAATGACTCATTAAATGGTCTTTTGGAAAGATTCGGTAATTATTTTAATACGTAATGTGTAAATTACTTGACAAAGTTGAATAGTTAAAGGGGAATAAAACATAATGATAAAGATTAAAAAAATATAAAATTTGTATTATTTTTAATACATGATTATATTTCAACCCCTAAACGTCATATATTTTATATAAATGAATTTTTACTTATTTGGAACTGAAATGGAAGTCATATTAACTTAATAGTTTTAATAATCCCATGGGTGCCCCTCCCCTCTCTTATAAAAAGGCCCACATTCCACTCTATTAATATCACTTAAAAAACCAATTTGTTCGGTAAAAATCTACCCATGAACCTTCTTAGAATCCCTCTACACATCCAAGAGAATTTATGGGAGGCATTACACACTCCGTAGTGGTGTTAATGTGTAAAAAGGGTTACTATTCGAAGGAACAATGATGTTTTTATTTTAGTGTTATTATTTTTTTTCTTCTCCACTTTTTTCAAATCTCCTATAACCATGATGAGAAAATAAATATTGTATCGTATTTATACTATTATTATATTATGTTAATATCATCACTTAAATCAATCTGAACTTCCATGAAATGGGAATATAATTAATCGTTCTTGCATATGTGTAAACTATCACCTCCATGAATCTATATAATTTTTTTCAATAAATTTCATTCATAAATAGTTATAATGATGGGATTAATTTTTATATGTGATTTTAATCACATAATAGTATTTATAATAATATAATATATCAATTAATTTCATAATTTCAATGCACTAAAAAATGAAAACGTCATTTGTGCATACATGTAAAATATCACATCCACGAAGTGATGTGATACAATTTTAATCACCACATCACATGTATGATATATATAAGTATATATAAATTATTATTAATAAATTAATGTTGTTATTATATTTATATAATGGTAAAATAATAACTACCTTACTATTATAATGATCAATGAAAAATAAAACTGTTACTCATGTTTGTTTACGACCTACTATCTATATCATTATAACAATTTTCATTTTTTATAACATAACAAAATGGATTTATTTTTAATTATTATTGATGTATAAAAGTGATTTTTAGGTCATTATTTGTATTCTTTAGTTTATGTACTTATTACCACATGGAATATTGACATCATACGAATTTAATTTTCGACTAAAGTCAAAAATAACGACACAAAATCTAATATAAACATAAATAATTATGTAATTTTTATAACATAGTAATAAGTGATATAAAATGAATAATAAAATTGAAAAGGTATATAAAGAAATTATTAATTAATCTATTTTTATTATTCACTAATATAAATATTATATGTGATGATTCACACATAATTTATGGGACTTAATCTCAATCTCCATTCATTGAGTCATATCTTGATGTTATGCTCCTTCATTATTAGATAAGGTGTATATATGAATATTTTGACATTTTATATAATAGATAAATATTGTCTCATTAAATTTAATTTTGTCATTTAATGATTATTTTTTATGTTTTTCTCAATTTTTAAGGGATCATTTTACTAAAACATTGTTTTAAATGTTTGAAATATTTATCCATCTAAATCATTCTCGTTATGGTTCATGATTTAAAAATGGTTTTAAGGATTTATATATATGAACATGAATTATTTGTAATGTTAATTACTTTCAAAATTTTTAATGTGTTCTGGGACAATTTTATTCATAACTCTTATTTTTAAAATGTTTTAATTTTTTTTATTATATCAATAACATGGAATGTTTTATTTATCATATACACCATTAACCAAATTTTTTTAATATATCTCAATTATATATTTTTATGTTTACATTAAAATTTTATACCTTTATATTCAATGAATGTTTTTCAATTATGATATAAGTGCTTTTTAAAAATGATTATTTTTTAAATGTGGTAATTTTATTTTTCAGTTATGCATGTTTAATGTTTTACAATTTATTATGGTGTTTTGGATTTTTTTACATATACAGGAGGTTGTATGATAATCCAATGCAAGGTGATCCCATGAAATCACTCTGAATCATTATATAATGATATAATATTAAAGGATAAGGTTTACCATAATAGATATATGGAATATACAGTGTAAGGCATTCCAATCACAACAATAAATATTACTCCCAATGTAGCTATGAAATTTATAATGTAAGAATTATATGGATTCCACAAGTTACCTTTATGAATTAATTTTTTAAAATATATTTTTAGGAATAATGTTATTTAATGTGGTGTGTTAATGTGTTTATGTTTAATGGGTAAAAAGATTTATTTTTTAAAATGTTTACATGGGATTAAAATATTCAGGGATAAAAAGATTCATTCATGATTTTATATACCTTAATGTGATTTTTGTACTCATCCAATGTTTATTAAATGTCTTCCACATGGTATAAGGATTTGTAAGATTATATAAAGTTTCAATAATATTTTTGTCTAAAAACAAATTTTTTTTATTATTTTAATATGTATTATTTTTTTAAAAAAATGGATAGTGTATAGAAGTGTATACATTGTAATATTTGGGTTTTTCTGTATTAGTGAAGGCCTAATTCACCAAAATACTAATCCTAAAAAAATCTCCAACTTTATTTATTTACACAACTCATGATTATGTAATGTTTAGGATTGAACCTTATAGTTTTATCTATGTTCATTTTAGATAACATTATAGGATATGGTTCTATTTATGAAAAAGATACAGGTAGTATATAACGATAATGGTTAGCATAATATAAATATATATAGTTATTTTAGATAAATTAAATGAGTATTAGTTAACACGAATAAGTATATCTTATTGTTCACCTACCTCATAAGATAGTATGTGATGAATTTATTGATATAGTCACATTAAGCATTTTAGTTTATGTAAAAGGATGGATCCAGTAGGAAGCAATGTAACAATGGATGTGAAGGAAATTGTGGTGGTTTCTAAATAGTAAACACATTAAAATAGTATTTTCAATGAAGAGTTTAATTTTTATTCTAAAAAAACTTTTAGGAGTAATTATTAATCACTTAAAACATTGCGGATTTTCTGATACATCATATGTGTTAGAAATGAATCCAATTTAATGTTAACAAAATAATATTAATAGTAATTATATACAATGACATTTGTGTCAAGGATGTTCAATGAATCAACTAGGAATTTTTTTAAATGGGATTGAAATATGTTTTATGTATAGAAATTAAGGTCATAAATAATGACCTACTGTATTAGAATTAGGACTTCTATAGACTCCAAGAGAGGGTGAAAAATACATTCTCAATTATAAATTGATTGATATAAATTTCTGGTATGTGGTCGTTATAAAAATAGATGTCCTCCGATGAACATTTTAGAATTATATCAACAATATTTTATAAATATATTTTTTCAAATAATGAATGCCATTCCTAATGGATATAAGGAAACTAAAAATGTCATATATAAAATGTATGGGTAATTTCTTATGTAATGTTTTGAAATTATTGAATCATTGGACTATATAAAAGATTTTCTATGAATTATGTTTTAACAATTGGATGTAAAAACATGGGAAATGTATCATGAAGTATGAGGGGTGATTAAGATGTTTATATTTTAGGAAATCAAGAGTTATGTTAAATCTAAGAATGATGAAATGTTTAACCATTTTAAAACCCTTTAGATGATGGGATTTTATTGGAAGAATTTTTCTAATATGTATAACCATGATGTTCATTATGTGATAAATGTTATTATAGGATGAATTATCTTTTATTTTTTGGAAATAATTATAATGTAAAGGATAACCTTTATATGATTATTGATTTAGAGGTAATTGTGGGATATTGCATTTTGGAAGAAAAAATTAATATCATAAGATAAACATTAAGGTAAAACTATATTATATTAATTTTTGATATTTTTTTCTCATTTTTGGAATTTTATAAGAATTATATTGATTAATAAAAAGGACAACCCATGGGAAGGGTGAACAAATATCGTGTTAGACAAGGCTGTGGGAATTATAACCACAACTGAAGGGTGAAAATGATTTATCACCTATCACCGTCCTATGTAAATACCCTAGTTTGTATGGATTTTTATTATTAGTTAAATTTTTTGATAGGGTAATAATACATTGATTTTGGAAAGTTATGTTTTCTCATTTTGATATCCTTTGTATTGAAATATGATTTGGGTGTTAAGTTATAAATGTTATTTTTGAATATTTTCACTATTTCTGGAACATTATATGATTATGGTATATAGAATACTATAGTGTCTTAATTAAGGACTAATGGTTTAATTATATTTTGGATAAATCAATAATTTTACTGTACTGTTATGGGGGCTTTTATTATTAATGGTGAGGATTTTCATATCAGGGAGAATATTTTATTAGGTTACTTACTTTTTTAGTGTGAGATAATAAGAGTGGTCGATGTTATTTTGGGAATATTTTTGAAATTATCATTGATGAATTTGGGTTTCAAAAATTTTTAGGGTTATTTTTATGGGTCTTTAATGAATATTATTTTTTGAATGGTCTATGATGGACTTTGGGTATTACTATTGAATTTTGGATATTAAATGTTTTATTTCTTTTTATAATAGATTATTCGTTTTGGGGAATTATCTTATCATATCCATGCCATTTTGGTTTTCATTAATTTTTCCAGATATTATCAATTGATAGTTCATCTTTTTTGGAATATGTGATTATCTATAAGTTAATTCGATATATTTAGGTATAAAAATTATCATCCTTAATAATCATCATTGGAGGTAAAATGATTTTGGAGTGGAATTTGATTAAAGGATTAATCTCTACATTCCAATTAATTATATTTACCTTTTTTCTTATTTTATATGTTAAAATAATTCATGAACTTTATGAAAATTATATTAAAATAAAAACGTTTTCCATTTACTTTTCTGACTAGAAAATAAATGCCTATCAACCAATAATTTTTTTTGGTTTTATGATTGTTAATTTCTTCCTAACTATGTTTTCTTTCAGTCTTCATCTATACATGATGGTTAGTTTTCACTTCCCTTCCAACATTGTGCCCAATTATCTATTATATTTGGTAACCTTCATCTTATCCTTTATTTCTTTTGAAGTTGATTTTTTACCTTTTTTAGATGTGGTAATTTAATAAAGAGAATTATTTTGTAACATTAATTTAATTAAAATTTCTAGGACATTATTTCTAAAAGGTGGGGGAAAATAACATCCAATGTAATTATAGAATATGTTTTTTCAAATATAGTAAAATTTATGAATATGATATTATCTAAAGTTTAATAGGGACACTATGTATGATAGAGTACTAGAAACACAACCATGGGTTTCCCTAAGATCTTATATTACACACGAGGGTGAGATATTCCAAAATATAATAAATTAATAATATTAATATTTTAAATGGTTGTTTTATCCTTGTAGTTGTATTGTATGAAATAAAAATAACTAACTATATTATGTTTATATGTGTTTATTAAATATTTTTTTTATTCTGATGAATTTTAGAGGCCTAAAATGAGATTAAATTATATTTTATGCATAAAAAACACTATGAATTTTAAAAGGTAGTTTCACCACCTTTTTTAGAGAAACCATATTAAATATATTTAGTTCCAATTATATTTGTACTACTTTTAAAAATAAAATTATCATTTAGAATCAGTAACATAAAATTTAATTTGGTTAAATGAATGTATTTTAATAATAAAATTAATTTTTTAAAGAACAATTAAATACATTTTAATTTTTATTCAAAATTTATTTTTCATATAATTTATTTATATAGTTAGGTTATCATTTTAAATAGTTTTATGGTATAATTGTATGATTTTTATAATTTAATCTAATGTAGGTCTTTGGATTAAATTTCACATTTAAATTGGATATTAAAACATTGTGATAATTTGAAGGTTGTAATTAAAAATCCAATTTTCTCGATATATTAATGGAATTAATGTACACAATAATTTAATAACATCAATGAATTGAATTTTATATAATGGACATACATGGTTTTATTCAGTAAAAAAAATGTGGTCCAATATGATCTAAATAATATTTGGTGAATTCTAATATTAATATTTTGTTTACCACTATTAAATGTATGAAGGGTAATTTAAGGTAAACTAACATTATAATAGTAAAATATTTCCATGAAACATAATCAGATCATATTTTATATGTTATTAACAATAATGACCATTCCTATGTTGGAATTATAACATTTGGAAGTCCCTTGGGGTGATTATGACATTAATAACATTTAATAAAATGTAATGGAAATTAAGTCATGAAATGTATAATCATACCAATGAAATTTAATTATGGGGTTATATTTGTGATTTCACGGAATATGAATATTACATACAATATAATATTATTATCTTCATTATGGAAGTTTATTTTTAATTTTTATGAATAAAATAAGTAAATTTAATTCTGACACAATAATGATGTAGTAATAGATTTATTTAATAATAAATCAAATAAAATAAATTAATAATATTATACTAAATATAATTTGAAATATTCATGTCATGAATGATTTCTTTTACTATGTAATGTTAGTATTGATTTAATATAGTTTTTATGAATGAATCATGAAGTTATGATATTTTCAAAAAGGCAAGTGATGAATAACGTCAATATTGATATAACTCATATTTTAAAAAATAATATATCAAATTAAATGATATAAAATTCGTAAAAATATAAATTTAGACAAAAAAATATATGACTCTAAAAATATTTTTAATGAATCATTCAGTATATTTTAGAAGAGTTCTTTAATAATTTTAACTTATAAAGTGTAAATAACATGATAAAACTCTATGAGTTTAAAGGTGTGAAAACATAAATATGAGGATTAGAAAACATCCAAAACATGTCTAATATTTATTGGATGATTATATAGCTAACCATATACATCCTATATTATAAATAAATTATTATTTTTTCATTTAAAACCTAAATTTTGGTATATTTAATTTGTACGTTAAATAAATTCATGGGTAGCCCTCCCCTATCATATAAAAATTAACTCATTCCCCAGTATTAATCACAATTTATAAAGTTATTATTTGAGAGAAGATATAAAAAAACCCCTACCACGAATCTGTCCCAATATTCATTAGTCGTTAGTTTTGGGATAACACCCTCCTTAGTGTTGTTAAGGTGTTAAGAAGTGTGATCATCTGAACAAATGTAATGTTTTTATTTAAGTGAATCTATTTTATTTATTCTTATACATCATTTAAATCTAATAAAACCATGATGAGATAATAATTTAATTATAAAAAATTTATATGATGTTATTATTTTAATATTATCATCTAAAACCATCTCAACATCCATAAAAATGGATATAAATTAGTTGTTCTTGCATATATGTGAACTATCACCTCTACATACCAATTTAATTCGATTTCTATAACAATCTCTAATAACTTGATTTAATGATGGGATTAATGTTCATATGTATTTTCATGGTATATTAATCATTATAATATAATAATATATAAATTAATTTCTTACTTTAGTAGAGCATGAAAATGAACATGTCATTCGTGTGTACGTGTGACCTGTAACCTCTATGAGGCGATATGATTCATTATTTATCACCACATGACGTGTATAATATATAAAAATATTTTTACTTATTAATATAAAATTAATTATGTTATGATATTTATTTAATGTTAAAACTATTAAAACCTTATTTTCAAAATTGTCAATGGATTTTGGAAATGTTTCTCTTTTGTTTTTACGGCATACAACCTCAATGATTATAACATTTTCCATTTTAAAAAACAGAAATAATTTTTTTTATTAAAAATTATAATTGACGTATAAATTTTATTATTATGTCATGATGTTTAATCAGGAGATGATGGAATTATGAGAAATCGATTGTTGAAATTATACTAATTTCATTTTAGACTCATGTAACAAATATCGACAATACAACAATATAAACATAAATAATAATGTAATTATTATAAAATGTTAATAAGTTATATAATAGGAATAAATTACGTGAAAAGTTTTATCAATATAGTATAAATTAACCAATAATTAATATTATATAATAGAAACATTGTAGATGTCAATTCAAACATAAGGTAAGGGAATTCTTCCCAATCTCCTTTCATTGATACATATCATGATGTTATGGATCATTATTATTGTATAATGTGTATACAAATAGTTTTTACCTATTATATGCTGAATTAATATATTCTAATGATATTTAATGTCCTTTAAATTCATTCTTTAATGATTCTTATTTATCTTTTTCTCATGTGGTACCATAATCTTTATCTAAAACATCAATTTAAATGTTTTAAGTAATAATTTATATAAATAATTCTCATTAATAACCATGTATTAAAAATGGTTTTTAAAATTTATTTATATCTACATGAATAATTTATAAATTTAATTTTTTAAATCATTAATTATTTTAAATCATTTAATCATCCTTTTATTCTAATAATGTCTTATTTAAATGATTTTTATAGGTTGTAAGAATGTCTGTGAGAAAATTAGAGGTCACATATATTTTTATAAGGAAAAAATTCAATTTTTATATTATACGAGTTTTATTTTGAGAAAAAATGGATTGTGAGTAGATGTATCTACTTTTTTATATTTGTCTTGTTATGTAATATACATAGACTAATTCTATAAAACACTAATCCTAAAAAGATCATCAATGTTAATTCTTGAATTAACTTAACATTATGTAATGATTAAGGTTTATCCCTTATAATGTTTGAATGATAATAGATGTAAAAATCTTACTCATTGGGATAAATTTAGTGTAAAATATTTTCAAAAAGGATCTTATGAATGAGATGATTGATCCAACATCATAAAAAAGGTTCTCAAAGTTTGTAGAATAGTTATGCTAAATTCTTCGATGGTACCTATATTATTATCTTGGATAAAATGTTTTACATAAAATATCACCATTTACGGAGGTCATGATGTTCAATAATAAAGGGTAACATAGACATATGAATATTTTGTCCTTCGGGATAATTGGTCCCATAGAAGTAGGGGCCTATCAAAATGATAATCCATAAAATATGGATTTATTTCTTGATGTGTTCCATGTATATCTCAAGAGAAAATACATTCATGGACCCTCACATTTAATGAATTTTTAGGTGGTAAAATTAGTGAATGACCTCTCGTATAAGGAGAAGTTGTTGAAAATGTTGGAATATAGAGTGAATCTTTTACACAATGAGACTACTAAAAAATTAATAATGTTATTCAGATACCTTATGTTTAATGATGTGACAGTGTTACTAGATGAGACCATGTACCATTAGTACTCAAACCAATTCTCGAACAATAATATGTGTTGAAAGTTAGGGGACACAAATTATAATGGTGGAATAATTTAATGACCTAGACATTTAATATTATAATTGTTTCAAAAATAAATAAGTGTTTTATTATATTATATAAGTATTATACACATAGTTAAAATATATAAAAACAACACTTTATTTATTTAATTTATGACATTACATTACAAAACAATTAATCTTATTGATGATCCAAATAGTACATAGGGAAAAACAAAAATAGATAAAATACAATGGGAAAATTCGGATCATGGTGATGGTTATAATACACCCCAAGATCATCAATGTGGATGATAATCAAATTATTAGTAAACGAATCAAAATTATTGACAATAGAAATTTAAACCCTTTATAGTAATTGACGATGATTATAAGTTAATGATTAAATAATTATTTATATTATATAAATTGATCGTTGGAATATTTATGTTACCATTGGAATATTAATGTGATTGATGGAATAGTAACCTGAACAGTTAACATAGTAACATAACCATTGGAATAGTAATAAAAATTCAAAATAATAAATTTTAAAATAAATACATTTTATCATGAGTACATAATGTTGCAATAATTATTATAATCCAAAAATGATAAATATCTCTATTAAAAAATTAATTGGAAATATATCAATATTTTGAATATATTGTATATTAAAGTGTTTCGTTAAAATCATAATTTTTATACTATTAAAAATAAAAATAAACACTTTTAGAGAAAAAGTTCGATGAACTGAATCTAATTTTTTATGCCATCGCATTGAAATTATTTAATGGTCAATTTTTGGTAAATTTATTAAATAATTCAATCGTTAAGTGAAAAGTAAAAATAAATTTTTTATATAACTGTTGAATCATGAATAAATAATAAATATCATTATATAAAGTAAAAAATTATAAAACATTAGTCGTAAAAAATAAATATTAAATTTTGTAAATGAGTCAAAAATATATATCTAATAATATTTTTTTACAGAAAATCACTTTTCGAACTCTAAAATCTAATAGTATTACATTATTATAACATTTTTTCATTTTTAAAAATTTAATTTTTGATTTAACTAATGAACTAGAATTATTAATTTATTATATTACACAAAATATTTTTATTTAGTTTTAAAATTCATTATAATGTCATTAATATTAATATTATAATGTTTACTCAGGTTGATGTACTATACACAGTGATTCAAAATGAAATAACAATTTCCTCATATAATAATAACCCCTCTACCTCCACTTGGAAAACCAATCATCCCACACATAATAGAGAGAAACCACTAAAAATCATCACCTTATATCGCATTATTATACATAGGGAATTTATAGTGAAATAAAAGACTAATATTTCAAGAAGTAGAGGGTTAAACAAAAGAACCACATTAAGAAAGAGGTATTATACTTTTTTTCATTTTTTGTTGTTTCATTTTTTAATTCCATATCCAAATTCTATTTTCTAATTAAATAAATCGTAAAAAACTATACAATATTTTAACATGATCATTATATTGAAAATATTATATAATTATTTTATTTTTAATATAACCATATAGCATACATCTATTGCCTCCACTTTTGATAGTGTCACATTAACAATCGTTTTACCACCTACAAGGATGCTTCCAATTATTTTCATATCAAAAAAATTACGAAATGTTATAATAAATTATTTATTGTATATAAATTTCCGAAATTTGTTTTTATAATATAGAAGTAATTTTATTTATTTATTTATTATCTTGAAAAAATAAATGGGAATTAAAGAGTGGTTGATGTTTCCAATGAAAGCATGAAGTAAAAAAAATCCATTTAACAAATATAATTAAGAAATATAATATAATGATTTGAATGTATAAATAATTTAAATAACGAAATAATTATCTTTTGGTTCATTTTTCTCATCAACCTATGGTTATTACTAATGAGAAAAAAAGCGTTGAAATAAAACCAGAATTATGGTATGGGGATTCTCAAATCCAGCACCTTTTTCTATGTTATCAAATCATCTCATCATTTTCAGTATAGATATTCTAATTATATTCCTTAAATATTATTTCAATATTATTCCATTTTCATTATTCGGAGATAAAAAATTTCAACCATTCCAAAATAAATTTTATTCTAAATACAATATTATGTCAAAAATACTTTTTCAAAAATACAGCCTTGAAACCCTTCAGTTATTTTTTTCATTACAATTGAATGATAATGATTATTCATAATATTCATTACCTTATTCATTTGGTACTCAAAAATTTATTTTAAAAAATATGATTTATGAGTACTTTATGAAACCCATTTCACTCCATTGTGTATTTCATGAATTCCATTCCTATACATTCAAGATGGAATTCATGATTATGAGTATATATGATGTGATGGGTGGTTTTGGAATTATAAACCAGTCCAATGAATTGGTTAATGTGATGCATACCATGGGATTATCGATATTATTTTTTAACATAATACTATATTTCAAGAAAATAGGCATTTTTTATTTATGAAATTATACTATTCATGGAAATATATATTTCATTATTCATATCTATGTGTGGAATTCAACAACTATTAAATTATAATTAATTTTTTGAACATTTCAAATTTCATGACTTTATCAAAATCTTCTCATCTGATGTTAATGATGATACTAAGATTATGATGTGATGATTTTTATTATTCTCACCGTTTTATTATTGATTAATTTCACATATTCATTGGCTTTCTAGGTTTTTATCAAACACCATTATTTGATGTATATTCATGTGTGATGACCCATAATAATGATATTATGAGTGATTTGTAGTTATAGATTAGATGAGATTAAATAATGTTTATTTTTTATTATGTACAATTGATGTATATCGTAGATTTAAAAAACACCAAGCAATTTGTTCCATGAATTGTATTACTATTATGATGTTTTTCATATAATAAATATATTAGTCATGTAAGATAATATTTTATTCAAATTTAAACTATAATAATTATTCCTTATTCATTTATGATGGATTACACGGTACCTAAACCGTTATGAGAATTTGATCACACCATGATTTTTTTCATTTCCCTGGAATATGAGAGAGAATGTCACGACCCGCCCTCGGGGTCCATGCCGTGACTACCCCAAGCCCGCCATCCATAGGCCAGGGGCTGGCGACTAGCACCAAGGAGTAAATCCCAATAAAAAGGGAAGGCATTGCCTTTGAAAAGTAAACAAACACCACAAAGTAAGCAAGCAGAAAGTAAACACTAAACAAAAGCAGAGTACAACTGAAAGTGCGAAAAAGTAAATGGGCCAGTATAAAAACCCAAACTGAAAGTAAAGTACAACTCGAAAGGGGAAAACAACAACTGAAAAGTAAAAGCTGCTACACCGAGCTGTCCACTGGAAATCCCACCTGAAGGGTGGGTACAGAAAGCTCCTCAGCTCCACGGGTCCCGCCGTCCGCTCCGAGAACGTCCCACCCAGTGGTCCACCTCCGGGTACCGTCCCGCTCTGCAAGCCTCAGCTAAGGTCAACGCTGTCCATCATCTGCAACCAACACAACGTAGTGCAGGCAAAGCCCGTGCAGGGGTGAGTATAAGTTACTCAGTAGGGACCCCGAGATCCCTGAAAGTCTTTCAAATCCACAAAGGATAAACCACGAAGAAAGGTACAATCACGAAGTAACAACCGACACTACTTAGGTATATGCCCATACATATACCTAAGTCATCAATTTCAAAAACGCTCCAACCTCCGAGCCCAAGTACAACTCAGTCCACACAGGAAAGTAAACGTATTCCACACAGGAAAGCAAAACGTAATCCACACAGGATTGCACAACACAATCCACATAGGAAAGTAACAGATTCAACTCACACAGGTATACTTATTCAATAGACGATAAAGATGATCCCTGATCCATCTAAGTCGTCGGACCCACGAAGGATCGATAGGTAACTATCCAAAGGACGATAAAGATGATCTCTGATCCATCTAAGTCGTCGGACCCACGAAGGATCGATAGGTAACTATCCAAAGGACGATAAAGATGATCTATGATCCATCTAAGTCATCGGACCCACGAAGGATCGATAGGTAACTATCCCCCGCAAAGACCCACACAGGATCGGGCCCACACAGGACCTGTAAGCGCTGGCTCACACAGAACCGCTGAGCGCGGACCCACACAGGATCGGACCCACACAGGATCGGGCCCACACAGGACCTGTAGCACTAATCCACGTAGGATCGCTGAGTGCTGTAGTTATCGTCGTCGAATCCACACAGGATCGGGCCCACAAAGAACCTGTAGCACTGATCCACGTAGGATCCCTGAGTGCTGTAGTCGTCGTCGTCGAATCCACACAGGATATCTGTACTGTCGTCGTCGCAGTCACAGTAGCAGTAGTAGCAGTAGTAGTCACAGTAACAGTCGCAGCCAGCACTAGGGTTCCCGCACACAGCAAGCTCGTTCGGAGGGTCCGCTCCACGAGCCGAGAGGCTGATACATCAACTGTCACAAAGACCTGAGTTGATGTATCCAAAAGTTCGGTATCGTCAACAGGAACTCAACGCAACAGACGGCGCGTCGATCAGACGCTCGGTCTGAGAGTTATTGGCATTTTCGTCCCCGGGGCCCGGTTGGTTTTAAGGCAAAACCAACCCGACCGTACTCCACCTGCATCCAAACCTCGGGCGGAGTATGCCAAAAGATCCGTCTCACTAAGAGGAACACAACAAAGCTGACGGCATGTCAATCGGACGTCTGTAGCTCAAGATATGAGCGTTTCCGCTCCGAAGGCCCGGTTGGTTTCGTGAACGAACCGACCCGACCAAACTCAAAGTAATCCGAAACCTTGAGTGCAATATACTGAAAGGACCGTCTCGATCTAAGGATCGCGTTGCCGCAGACGGTTCGTCGATCGGAGGTCCGTTGCTCACGTTATGGCCAAAAGACCGAAACTGATTCGAAACGGGGGGTCCGGGTCCGGGTCGACCTGGCCCGACCCCCCCTGGGTGGGCCCGAACCGGGCCGACCCGACCGGGGTCCGACCCGGCCCGACCGGCTGGCGGTGCGGCGGCGCGGCGGCGCGGCGGCCCGACGGTGGCGCGGCGGCCCGGCGGTGGCGCGGCGGCCTGGCGGCGCGCACGGAGGCGGCATGCGGGGGGCAAAGCCCCCGCTTTATTGGAGGCGGCGGCACGGCTAATTGCCGCGCCCTTTGCAGAAAAAACGGCCCCCACGTGGGGGCCGGCTTGGAGAAAAACCGGGGGGCTGCTGCCACCCCCCCCCCCCCCCCCCCCCTTCATGGAAACCGCCCCCCTCATAATGAGGGGGGGTTTTGTGGGCTGGCCGGGGGATTAATTTCCCCCGGTTAATTACCATCCGGCCGGACAGCTGGCCGGCCGGTTTTCTCCAACGGGACCGGAAGAATCCGGTCCCCTCTTCGGCTTCCGACGTCGGCGGCCCGGCCGCCGGTCTTCTCATCCCGCCGCGGCCCGGAACCGGCCGCGGTGTTCGTCGTCCGGCGCGGTGGGATGGCACCGCGCCCCTCCGCTGCACTTTAATTTCTTTCAACGCGGCGCGACGGCGTCGCGTTCTTGATGTTTCTTCCAAGGTGTGCGCGCGACGGCGTTGCGTTCTTGATTGGGCGATTAACCGCATGGTGCGACGGCACCACGCCACCTTGATTCATCCACAAAGCAATTCAACAAGAACGATGGAGGGGGTTCGGCTGTGTTCATGCGGTCCGGCACCCTCACGTTAAATAATAACACAACCTTAAAATATTCAATTGCCTCACGTTAGACATGCTAGATGCACGATCAAGAATAAAATAAATTTACAATAATCAACAACCCCTACCTTGGTATAAGGTTCGAAGATTTGTCTACGTTCCGCGGAAGATGACGTCGCGGAGGTCGGGCGTCACGGTCGTCGTTCGTGAAATTCGATGACGAAGAGAGGTACGTCGTTGGCGAAACCTTGTACACCGACGAAGGTTGTCCGAGGAAGAAGCGGTGTTCCCTCTTGTTGACACGGAAGACGAAGAAGAGCGGAGCGGCATTCTTCGTCGGAACTTGAGCGTTCTTCGTCAAATTGAGCGTTCTTCGTGTTCTTCGTCTGAGTTGAAGAAGAAGAAGAAAAACTCCCAAAAGCTCTCAAGATGTCCAAAGTGTTCTAGCCCAACAAAATAAAATAAGAGCTTATTTTATTTACAAACCTAACAAGAGAATTTCAAAGGTTCTAATTTCAAAAAGATTAACTCCAAAAAATTAAATATCTCAAGTCATTTAAAGTGGGGGTTAAGGGAGTTGGGAGAAGATGAAAGGTTGGGAGATTTGTGTGGGCCCCACCACACTTAATCCTCCCAAGGGAGGTTATGTGGATGTGGGTCCCACTTCCAACTCCCTTTGGTAGGATTTAACAAGTTAAAATAAAATTTGTTCTTCACAAAATTTTATTTAACTTAAACCTAAAACCCAAAAACTAACTTTCAACCCCCAACAAACGCAACTTCCGAAAAGGTCTCTTTAAGAGAATATCGGCGCTGCGAGTTCATCGGTGCCCTCGGATTTCAATTCCGAGCACCAGATCAAAAGTAAGGAATTCCCGCTCGTTCGTTCACTGAACGTACCCGAGCCAAACTTTGGAAATTGATTCCGGGCACTCCGGGCCTCGGAATCAGGTGCCGTCAGAAACCGCACTCTTGTAAAATTCTAATGAAAATTAAGAAAAAAAAATTCCCTTGAGTTTTACGTGTCTTTACAGAGAATCAATTGAATGAGTTCAAGAATACTGAATGGGTTCCATTACTATATTTTATTTTCTAATACTTATGTGTGTCAGTATTATTTGTCTATATGGTTATATGAAACTAGTAAACTGATCAGTACTTTAGGATTTGAATAATCGTATCTCTTACAATGTAATAAAATTAAAGTATGCTCTAGTTAACTTTATTCATGGTTGTTACAGTAGATTATATATTAATTACAATACTCATTGAAAATATTAAAGAAACAAAAAAATATTCATATAAATGTTATTTTCATTGAACTAATGTTATTTTCACACCTAAATAATTTAGGTTTTTTGGTACTTAACTCTCCCATGATCGTTCACATTATTATGAACAATGTCCTCCACCATTCTCTATAATTATATTAATTTTTTTTCATCCATGTTGATAAATTCAATTCCAACTAATGTTATCATATTTGGTAACCTATTAATGTTTTCTAAATGACATTTAGAATTCTCTCCCCCTGTATTCAAGTGGCAATATTATTAAACCCTTTTACAATTTTTTTTAAAATATGGTATTTTAAAATATAAATCCCTTTGTTACAGTGAAAAACATCAAAATAAAATGATGTTTTTTAATAAGGGGGGGATAATTTAATAACCCTATATATTTAAAATAACACTATGTTTAATAGCATTTAATACATGAATCACTGATATTAAATTGACCCCTAAACATTATTATTTAAAAATAATTTTTAATCCATTTTGTTACATTGGAATTCTTAAATAGGAATAAAAACAACTACATACATGTAATGGTGCTAATCAATAAAAAAATGGTATATTCTTATAAAATAAGCACATTAATTTTTCTAAATGTATTTTATTCTTCAAAAATATATTTTCATCTATAATTATTTATATTTTTTTGGAATGAATATTATAATTAATTTCTATAAATTTTTTATATTTTATAAGATTAAAATTATATTACTTCCAAATTTTAAAATCCAAATTTATATTATTAATATTTTTTTTTCAAATTTTCTAAAATGTTATATTTTTTAATTAATATTATAAAATAATTATTTTTATTGAGAAATGAATTTTTTATTAAATAATTCACACATATAATTTTTTTAATTTTTGTAATCAAAATTTATTTCTCTAAAATGAATAGAAATATTGTTATATTATAAAGAGTGTATATTATTCTATAATTTGATAAAAAATTTATATTATACATTATATGATACATTACTAAAAAAATTATTTTCATTGCATTTTTCATTTTATCCATAAATTAATTCCATCCTCTTAGAGAAATTGAAACCAAAAAAATTGATCCCATGTTTGGTATTTGAATTATCAAATTTGGTAAATAGTTCATTTTTTTTCTAGACATTTTTAATACTATACAATGTAAATAGTAATCACCTTGATTAGAGGAAAATAGGAGATATGTATAAAAATAATTTTGTTAAGGATTTAATGTTTAACTAATACATGACATTATCATATTGGATTATTTGAGTTTGTCCATTTCCCCTACTTTTTAAATAATATGGAAACATTAATGTAAAGTTAATTTTTTTTTTCAAAAGAAGCACATTATATTCAGTAGCTTATATGACACAAAAAACCAATCTTAAACAAACCACGTAATATAAATATACGATTTTTAAAACATGGAAATTGAAATACATATTATTAATTATAATTGTCATAATTGTCAATATATATAAATGTTCCTATAAATATAATTTCATTGATAAACTCTTAGAAAACAATCATTCGATTTTTTAGTAAAATCATATTAATCATCAATAATATGTTTCCTCTAAACATGAAAATTACATATTTTATGAAAAAAATTATATTTACTTATTTAATATCATATACCATGTATGTTATAAAGTGTAATTAAATTTTTTTAATCAACAATTTAAAATCATCATACAGTTTATTTCTAAATAATTAACTGAAAGGATTGATTTCTCAATGTATAATAATATGATACAAAATTTTATTGTATACATCATTTTATTCAAATAATATAAAAATATAGAATGAAATCAAAACTACTTACAATGTAAAATTATTTAATTAATATTATCAATAATCTAGTGATGTTTTTCAAATAAAATTTCTGCGTGAATTTTAAATAAAAAAATTTATACATGAAACTCATTTTCATGAAAACTACTTTTTTGATAAGTTCTATGTGAATATATTAAATTAATTTCGGAAACTTATTGTAAGTTTTATTAAAAATAGGAATCCATATTTGGAAGAATGAGGATAAAATTTGGTATATATTTCCCTCTTATTTAAAGGCTTCGTGAATGTTAACCTATATCAAATATATCACAATGTTAATGGATAAATCAGATTATTATTGGATAAAACTAAAATTTAAGGTCCCCATTTTATATATTTAAATTTTTTAGATGTACAAACACTGACGCCTATTACCTTATCACAAAATAAAATTTCATAACTACACATCCTATAAAATAAACTATATAATAATTAATGTAACAAATAAAAAATAAAAAAATATTAAATTTATATATCATTATTTTTTAAAATTGGGGTAAATTATTATTGTGAATGAATTATAAATTTAATTATGAGAATTAACTAATTAGTCAATTAATATTATCTATTTTAAAATTTTTATTAATTATATAATTAACGCAAATTCTTATGCAGTTCCTTTAAATCCATTCTGCAATTAATTCAAATATAAATTTAAAAATATTAAATATAAAAAATATTAGAGAGTTTTATAGTGTTTTTTTTATTTTTAAATAATATTATAGAATATTAGTGATTTTTAATGGATTAAATTATATTTCAATCCATATATTTGTTTATTTTTTGGCCAAATAATTTATTAGTATCAAATTTTACAATAATGATATTATATAAAAATAATAATATTTTTATTTTTTAAAAATTCACAAAATATAATAATATAAAATGGTTGTCAATATATTCTACGAAATGACATCCCATATACATTTATGTGACAAAAATAACCTTAAATGTTAAATAATATCACATTAATAATGATATTTAGGTTACTGTAGTTAAATTTAAAATAGGACAGTGTAGGTGTTAATCCATAATATAATTTTAAAAGAACCACTTATAGAAATATATATTATATTATTTGATGGTATTTAGACCATGTATTACTTTGGTTTAAAATTTATATCCATTTGTATTATTTTGTATGGGAATTCGTATTAATATTTTCTTCTTCTATTTACTTCCAGAGTTCTACACCCCTCACATATAAAAGGAATTCTCCATTTCACCTTATTTTACAACATTTTCCTTTCTAGATCACCCAAAAAATTTCAAATTAAATAAAAATATATTTATCTGAAAAAAAATAACAACAGTTGTTTACATAATAGAATATCTAATGGATTACATTATATGATTAGGTAATTATCAGAACCAATCACATTCTTTTTTACATCTATATTTACCTCTAATAAATTTTATGTATGTTTTATAAAATACAAAAATGATAATCCTCAAAATATTGAAATTTTATTTTGATTGTGAAAATATAAATATCTACACTATTTCCAAAAAAATGGAATGTAAATCTATCACTCTTGTATATGTACGCCTTACCATCTCTACATATCAATACATTTATATTTTCATCACCATGTTTTATGTATGGGTGTTATGAGGGGTTTAATGTTTATATATGATATTTATGAACCTATTCTTCTTCTAGAAGTATAATATCATATCTAAATACATTAGTTCAGATCAATTTTAAAACTATAATGTCACTATGGAATACATGTGTTTTACCACCCCCACCAACCGATATGATTCATTTTTAATTTATGGTTTTCATGGATGATAGTGAGGATGTTTTTAATTAATATATATGATTTATATTATATATTACTTATTAGATATAGTTACATTATTTTTTTAGTGTTATATTCAATTTGATAAAATGTTAAAACAAAATTCATGTGTTTGTACGATGTACCGTCTACATGAATGTTGTAAATCATTATTCTATATCTTATTTTTATGGATTTTGTAATATAGAAATATAATAAATATATATTATATTTACATCCTGATTATAATTTTTTATATAATATAACCATGATCAATTTAGAAGGATTGGTTCTTCTAAATAAAAAAATGAATAAAAATTATGTAATTATCATCCAATAAAATGATTTTATTAACAAATTTTTTTATAGAATTGTTAAAATATAACATTAGTAAATTATATATGTAATGTGATATATGATTATGTGTGTTTAAAAATTTTATAATAAATCAATATGTAATATATATTACTTTTGACTATATTGTGAGAATGATGTTACTCGAGGAAAGGGAATTCATATCAATTTCCTTTCAATGATAAATTTTTTTCAATTACACACCCATCCACTTTCATGAATGTTATATAATTATCCTTTTTCATGATATATTATTAATCTCTAGATGATCCTATTATTTAATTTTACATTTTAATTTAATATTCTATGAGTATTATGATTCATAAGTCACTTAATAGTTAATGTTTATTTATTTGAATCATATTTTGTATTGGGATTGTGAAAGAATGTATTTTTTCTATAAGATATTATATTATTCTTTTAGAAAAAATCCCATGAGATTTTATCCTCCACATTTTATAGCTTAAAAATACATATTTTCCATTAAATTTCAGAATATAATGTACTCAGGAGACTAAAATTAAATATTTAATGAAATCATACTATATTTCACTCTACTATCTGAAATCATTTTCATACATTTCCATATATTTTAAAATGTATTAATAATATTTTATAATATTCTAATAGGATTTTTCAAATTCACTTATATCTATGAATGTATATTTAATTTTCGTTAAAATGAATACTTTAGATGTTTTCTAAATGATATATAAATTTACTTTTTACAAAGTTGTGAATGGTACGTTTTATTTTTACTAATATGTCTTCAAAATAATTTCAAACCATCATGACTACTAAATTCAATGAATAATCCATTTTATGTTTCCATGGTTTTCTTCAAAAAAAAATAATATACATGATATTTAGAAATTTATTTTATTTTTAATAAGAGATTTCAAATTGAACTGAAAATTTCCCTTCAAATTCCATTTACTCTTATATATAAATTTAATCTATGATAACATGTATTTATGTTAATTATGTGTTTTGGTGATAATATCCCATAACACCGTCCTTATTATTTGTATTGATTGTTTAGGGTAATTATGATGAGATATTTTTAAAAGCAATTTCTAATCCATGGGTTTAATATGATTGATTTGATAAATGACTAATAATAATGTTCTCATTACGAGGGTTATGATATGATGATGTGATAAATGTTTTATTATATTATAAATAAAATTTTTATGGTTTACATTATATTACAGGTTGTTTTGAAATAATATTACCCTCTAATTAACTGGGTATATTATTATATCTTTTTATATTACGATGAAAAACATGAATATGTGCTTGATCCAATATAGGAAAACAAATGATCTGCTTGATCGACTATTGGAAGCAAGTTTATGTGATAGATCCACTCTGGAAATAAATAATTATGATTTAAAAATTATAAAATGGTTAAAATATGATTATATTTAATCTACTATGATATTACGGTCTCAGTTATCATCCTTTACATGTTAAAAGGTTTCCACACCTTTGATTGTGCCAGAATTTAATTGCATGAACTTATTGTTTATGATTAATATTTATGATTTCTCTAATTTGGGATTCAAGTATTATAAAATGAAAATATTTTATTCCAAGAATTGTGTTTTTGATCAATGATATATTGTGTATGATCAATTTATGTTATTTATTATGTTCTAATACTATTTTCCAATGTTATGATTTCATTTGATAGTCAATAGGTATCTCTTATGTTTACCCTTACTAAAAATATGATATCACAATTTCTTATATTTCCATTCCATATATATTAATTATGGACTATGTTTGGTATTAATATAATTATAAATTTTTGGGATAATAATATTTATAGAACATGAATATATTTTAGAAAATAAGAATTTTTTGTATCTAGATCCAATGTCACTAAAACGTTACATTCATTAGGTATTTATTAGGGAACTGCATTTACTTTTACTCTAAAAAAGTTGTAATTTTTGTATTAGAAATGATTCTATAAAAATAGGAGATATAAAGGAAAGTTTTAATCATTACATTGAGAACTTTTTAGGGAACATGGGTGAAAACCAATAGGATAAGTCTTGCTGGTTTAGGATACGGAAGGATGGTGAAAACCCTAGGGAAAAATATTTTTATATGATACTGTCGTAAATTTATTTATGCATATACTATTTGGATTTACTATAAATACATCTATATATGGAATGTAGATGGGGATGTGGTTTTGGAACAAATTATTATATTGAAAACCAAAAAGAGTAAATGAGTATATTCCCAATATTATTCTGGCTCATTGTGAATCTTCCATTATAGAGCACCATGTTTGTCACTTACGGGGGGTTACTATTTAGTTAATTCTAATTTTTTATAAAACCCATTATGGTGTTGAAATGACGATGACCATTCATGGCCAAGGTTAAATATTGAGATCCATTGGATGAAATTAAATTTCCATGATTTATACATTTAATAAATAATAATTCATGGACATGTTGTTACACATTATGATTATTGTGGATCACACTATTGTTTTTCATTTCAGGTAATAGATGGAACCAAGATTAAATATATGTTTTTTGGAACATTAAATATAATGAAATTATCATCCTTATAATAAATTATTTCAAACAAGATGTGTATGTCAATACCTTTTTATTATTACTAATCATCATTAAAATTATATGATTAATAATAAAAAAATCAGTGTGTTTCCTAATGCTTTAAATTTGAGGTAGATGGTTACTAATGAATATTCATGTCTAAATGACCATAGTAGAATCAAAGTAAAATATTCTTCATGTTAAAAATACTTCATATATAATCAAGGAGAATATTGAATAGGAACACAAAGGCATTTTGGTTTTGGAATGAAAGGACACTGAGAAGATAATTTTCGAGGAAAATTGAATCAGTTGGTGAACACAATGGATGTGTATAATTGTTTCCCCAGGAATCAGGAATTTTTAAATGTTTTAAATATAAAATATTTAATAATTATGAAAAAACATTCCTAAATGGAAATCATGAAATGTTTATCAATGAGGTTTTGTAATTAAGTAATTTAATATTTTATAAAGGGACAATAAAATACATTTTAAATGAAGAGGGTTACTAAAAATAAAATGAAAAATGATAGTTAAATGATTTATATTTAGGATGAATGATTTATGTTTTTATGTAATAGAATTCATGAAATACATTTTTGGAGAGTTTCTATGAATTTTATCATGTTTATAACAATCATGAATCTTTTAATGATTGATACAAAATAATTTTTCTTCATTTTTTTCATGTATAAGTTGAAAAATATTAAATTCCAAGAAAATATGTTTAATAGTAAGTATATAATTTATGGAAAAACACTTGATTAATGGAATTATAACACATATATTTGAACATGTTTGAAATTATATTTTTACTTTGAGATAAATTTATTACTAATAATATAAATGGGACATAATTTTTGAACTCAAAACTGTTTACTAATTTGATGAAAAATCGTTTTTGTTTTATTTTTTGGAGTTTAAATAAATTATGGACTGAGATAATATATTTTAAAATCTATTATTTTATATAATGAATAATAATGGAGTTAATATTTTAAATAATGTATGGTTTCATTTTGTTTTTCTGTTAATTCTTGTTATTACCTTATTTCATGAGAATCTATGAATAATGTGTTCATTGATTTGTTATGAGATATATAGATGTACATGAAATTGTTTTGGTTTTTAATGTTAAGTTAATTTTTGAAAATCAGGGACATTTTTTTATTTTTATTTTTGATTTATTTTCAAATTTTGAAGAATATTATGTATAATTATTAACGGAATGGATTTGATGAAATATTGGTTTTAATTTAGAGGTATTAGAGATTATTGTATTTTATTTATCCACATTGGACAACACGTAATTTGAGTTGTCGTTTTGATGATAATTAGAGAGAGAAGGAATGAGTAATCATCATTTATAGATGTTATTATCTATTAAAAGTTAATTTTTGTTTTACATGAGTTCAAAATGTATCTAAAATATTTTTTTCATAGAGTAATAAATTGAGTAGAAATTAATAAAATTTTAATAAAAAGATAAATAGTTCTTATAAAATTAAAATATTGTAAATCATTATATATTTAGATTTTCATTATCATAAATGTAAAATGATTATTCAAAATTAGGAAAATGATAATTAATAAAATGTCAAACATTTACCATTAATTCTGGTGACTTTATTTTCATTCCACCCATAACATAATATGGTTTTATGGTTATTAACATTATCCTAAAAATGTTATTTATCATCTATCAGTATTTTGTTGGGGTAATATTTTATGTTTATTTCCATATTATCGGAACCCTTAAATGTGCTCTTATTGGTAAAACATGTTTTCTATTATTTTATATGACATATATATGTCATTATCCATATTTCTTAAATGATATTTTATTATCCATTTTTCAATGTGGGTTTCCCACAATTGAATTTTCAAATGTTAAAACTATTATTACCAAAATATGTTTAAATTAAAAGAATGAAATTTATTTAAAGGGTGGGATTTAACACTAGGATATCATCAATATAATTACATTTTGTTCGATGTCACATATGAAATGCATCCCCAAGATTAAACAAACCATGAAATATCATTATATGAAGTTATGGTTAATCCATTTAATTGGATTTGATATATATAAATAAATTGATTATTAAATATATAAAAGGCTATACAAAATAAAAATGTGTTTTTCCTCTTAGGAAATATAATTAATTCTTTTTATAGACATGTTTTGATTCAAAAAAATTTCCATCGAACATGAGATTATTTTTTTGTCTGTTAATTTTGTATTTAATTTTTTACATTATTAAAAAATTAATATGATAAAATTAAATTATTTATTTAATTAATTACTTCAAAGATAACGTAGAGTTAATTTTTATAATGTTTCTAAAATGATTGATTTTTTGATTAATACTAATAAAAATTTTATTTTTATTAAGAACTATTTTCTTTATTTCAATTTAAAGTAAAATGAAATTTTATTAGAAAATGGATTCAAATTATATGTAGTTGTATAATATTATTAATAATTCCATTTTTTTCACTAGAACACATTTTATGTTTTCAGTTTGTATAATAATATTTTTAAAATTAAAAATTAATATACAAAAAAACTATGATTCTTTCTATTCTACATATATTTCTTAATTAAATTTTTATCGTAAATGGAAATAGAAATGTGAAAAATGGATAATTATTTTGGAATCTAGATGTCCAATATTTTTTAATAAACCCCATTTAATTTAAATCATTATGAATAGTAACTGTTGTAAAATCAATGACCTTTCTAAAAGAAAAAATCAGATTAATATAGGTTAAATCAAAACATTAACCTTATCATTTTTCATCTCAAATAATATCAGATGATGGAAAATTGAACCTTAAAACATTTTTCATAATATTTAGTTTTTTAAGGGACACATGACCAAGAAAGTATCATATATAATATTTAATTTAATTCAAAATACAAAGGATTACTCTCTTATAATTAAATATATATTATGTGTCAAAATGGGATAAAATAAATTTTATAATAATAATTATTTAATATTTTCATTAGAATTGTGTTATTCCATTTTGGAAAACAGATTTTTTTTTTAAGAATAATATAATTACACTAAATGATTTTGCAATGACCACTCAATATTTCATAAATTAATTGTAAAAAAATAAATAAATTTAGAAAATTTAAAAGTAATATACATTTTTAAATAGTAAATGTTACCCAATTTTTATATATGGATATAATATATTAGTGATGTATTGGTATATCATATTTGAATTAAATCATTGTATTGGAATCTAAAAGTCAAATTATATAAATACTATCAACATTTTCATTGATGATATTTTTTGAAAATAATATTTTTATTAATTGTTTTAGAAATAATAAAAATATTTATTATGATATGGTATAAAATATGTGGCCTAATATTTTATACCATTTCATCTTATGAACCAATTTTTTATATGTATTTAAAACCAGAACCAATTATGAATGAAATATAAAATATCGTGGTTATGGGGAAAATTTTCTTTCTATATGGTTAAACATTGGAATATTGTTAAAATGACAACATATTATTATTCGATTTTCATAGTTGAATATATTTTTAAAATTTCCCACCTTATATTCTAATAAATTCTCATTTGGTGTCATTTTTATGGGAAATTTATTTTTTATATTTTAATATTTTGAAAATTAAATGTTTTTCCCTCCCCTCACTTATAAAAGGTGAACCCTCCTTTTAATTATTTACAGTACTTTGAGTCATATATATCAACAAAATACTATTAATTAACATCTAAAAATCATTATATACTTTCTAGAGGATTTGGTATTCTAAATTATTATCCCTAATATCCTTTAGTGGTACTCTAAAGGACATCATTCAAATATAAATTATTAAACATACTCGATCAAATTATTGTTTTCATATTATATTAAATTTTGAAATTTGTTGTATTTATAAATACATAATTTCATAAATATCATTAATATTCTAGAATTTTATAATGATGATTAAACTACGATTATCCTCCTTATTTCCCATGATATAGAAATTGAAAGTATAACTCTAGAATATGTATTATATACTATCTCCATGTGGGGATGAAATCTATATAAACAAGAATTATATAAATGATGAGTACTATAATGGGATTAATCTTTATATGTGATATTTATGATATAAATATTATGATATAATTACAATATCATTTATATCTACATATCTTCTAATCTTTTGGAAAATGATAAAATACCTCACGTGTTCTTATGGATAACCACCTCATTGAAGTGAGGTGATTCATATTTCATTTTTGTTTATGATAGTATCAAAGTATTAGAGATTTTATGAATATATATGATTTATATGATATAAAAATTAAAATTTATATAAGAATTATAATTTTCATTTGTTTTCTCCCATTTGATTAAAAATGAATACAATGTCCATGTGTATGTATGAACGAGGATATTCATTTTTATATTTATAAATTTTATTGATTGATATATGTATATATATATTTAATATATATTATATATATCATAATAATAAAAATTTAGACTAATGAACTGTGATCAATGTATAATAATCGGGACTACTGAATTGAAACATGGATGAAAAATGAAGTAGTTGTCATCCAGGATAATGATTTTAATAAAAAAATATAAATAACTTGTGAAAGTATTCCATATGAAAATTATAACTAATTTTATTTATTTCTTTATAATTCAATAATAGATTTATAAATAAATTTATTCTATATTATATTTTATCACATATGAAGAAAGATAATACACTATTCACAATGTTCTATATCAATATTTTTTTATTGAGGATAATTTTCATGTTTTGAACCTATATTATTTCATGATTTATAAATACTACCCATATGACATGTTATATCATTAATCTTAATATTATCCTGATGTTTTATGTTATAGTTAACATTATTTATTTATGAGAAATATGATTCAAAATCTATCAATGTGGTAACGGATTTACATTTCAGCCCTATTTTTATTTAACATTATATAGGCATCAATTTGTATTGAGGAATCTATATCTTCTAAATCTAAAAAATACATTTATTTTTCCTAAAATATTAAAATATTATTAATATATATTTTCCATTAAATATATTTACATTTTTCACCAATGAGTTCAAAATAATGATTTTGGAAAACGTACATTGTTTTCTACAATGTAGAAAACCTATTTCATCCTTTTTCATGTGTTATAATTTTGTTTTACTTTTTAGTGTTATACTATTATTAGCTAAATTAATTATTACACTTGATTAACAAATGATATATTTATTAAAAAATTTTTTTGTAATTTTGGAAAAGAAGTACATGTTGAGTTTTTATAAAAGGTTTGAAGTTATGTCTTCTTTTAGTATATATAACAAGAATCGAATTTTTATCCATTATAACTATGAAATGAATTAAGGAATCCATTATAGTCAACGATTTTAAATTATAAAGAAAATAAATTACATAAAAAATTTTAAAATATTATATTTTATATATTTTTCCAAAATCAAATGTGTCTTTTCATCATGAATTATTTATGTGATTATTTTAATTGAATTTTCAAATTTTACGACATCGTTCAATTTTATTTATGATTCATTTGGGTTTTGATACAATTATCCCAATGTTATCATGTCTCTATATGGTTTATTAATGTGCTGATGATATTTTTATCAACCATGTTTATTTTTCATGGTCTATGTTGTGATGTATTTCAGAAATGTTTATGTAACCTTTTTCTGTTTCATTTGTTATGATATGATGATGTCATGGATGTTTGATGATTTTCTGTATCACATTTTTATTTTATTAATTATGTGATGGGTGGGACAAGAATTATATATCAATCTAATTAATTGGGTAATGTTTTATATCACACTATATTAATAGGGCTATCATGTTGATATGCTTGATAAACTATTGGAAATAAGTTTATGTGCTTGATTCACTAATGGAAATAAGTCAAATTTCATGATCCACTATTGAAAAAATGTAATGATTCTTGACTTAATATGATTTAGTAAATATGTGATGATTATTGATCCACTATGATTGGATAGTACATCTATTTAAAATTGAGCTACAAAATGGTATTTATACTAATGTTGGTTCCATACATTTATGACACAACTTTTGGTTCATGATTTATTTATGATGATTTATCAATCTTACAATTCAGTACATTTGAAATGATAATTTATTTTTTCATAAATCAATTTTTCAAAAAATTATTGATTTGGTATGAACATTTTATGATATTTTCATGATCACATACCCTTATTATTATAAAATTCATTTATATGATAATTAATTAATATGTACAATGTTTACACATACTAAACATATAGGCTCACACATTCTTTCTCTTCCCTTCCTCATGTTATGAAGAATGTTTTTATATGATATTTCTATAATGAATACTATGTTTGAAGTTATTTTTGTATAATTTAATGTTAATTAATGATATAATAATATTTCATATCCATCATATAAAGACACTAAACATTTTTCATCATTCGGTGTGTATTTGATATATTAATTGCGTATTAATCCAAATATATATAATACTTATATAGTAAAATCCTAGGACTCATTAATTGATCCAATTTTAGTTCATTCTATCCTTTATAATATTCAGGTAAAATATAACAATACTTCTCAAGTTATTTATTTTTATATAATTAATATTTTGGAAATGATACAGAAACAATAGTATACATGTTATAAATTTTTTTTTGAGTCTTGAATGCATTTTTTTAGGGAATAATAAACATAAATTCCTATTCAACCCTCAAATAATTCATGTTCAAGAAGTAGAACAATAACGTTTTTTTATATATATAATAACTAATATTTTTTTGGTGATTTCAACAATTCCATGAATTCATAAAATCATTATATAATATTAGAGATGTGTTAAATGATCAGATTCCAAATCAATGTGTTTCATTTTTTTCAATGTAAAACTATGTGAATATTTCATAAAATGTAAATAAGAGATTTAAATATAAATACATGTTATTATATTATTTAAATATAATAAAATTATAGAAAGGGAAGAACTAGTATGATATATGATCTGAGAGGATATGTCTAGGTGTTTTGGGATAAAGAATGTTGGTGAAAACCCTAGGGAAAAATATTTGTATACGATACCATCATAAAGTTATTTATGAATATACTATTTGAATTTAATATAAATACATCCATATTTGGAATATAGATGGGGATTTGGTTTTGGTGCAAATTATTATATGGAAATCACAAAAGAGTTAATGAGTTTATTCCCAACATTATTCTTGCTCATTGTGAATCAACTATTACAGAGCACCATGTTTGTCACTTATAGGGGGTTACTATTTAGTTAATTATAATTTTTCATAAAAACAATTAGGGTGATAAAATGATGATGAACATTCTTTACCATGGTTAAATATAAAGATCCCTTGGATGAAATTAAATTTTCATGTATATACATTTAATAAATAATATTTCATGGTCATGTTGTTCAATATTATGATTATTGTTGATCACACTATGGTTTTTAATTTTAGTCAATGGATGAAACCAATATGAAATATATATTTTTTGAATGTTACATAAAATGAAATTATCATCTTTATAATAAATTATTTCATACAATATTGGTATGTCTGTACCTTTTTATTATTACTATTCATCATTAATATTATATGATTAATAATGAAAACATCAGTGTGTCTCCTAATTTATCAAATATGAGGTAGATGTTTACTAATGAATATTCATGTAGTAATGACCATAGTATAATGAATGTAAAATATTCATCATATTATTAATGTTTCATATATAATCCAAGAGAATTTTCGATAGGAGCACAAATGCATTTTGGTTTTGAAAAGCAAGGACATTGAGAACACAATTTTCAAGGAAAATTAAATCAGATGGTGAACACAATGAATATGTATAATTGTTTCCCATGGTGGTAATAATTTTTAAATGTTTTAAATATATATAATTTAATAAATATGTAAATAACTTTCCTAAGTGGAAATCATGAAATGTGTATCAATGAGGTTAAATAATTAAGTAATTTACATTTTTATAACGGGACTATAGAAGACATATTAAATTATGAGGGTGACTAAAACTAAAATGAAAAATTATAGTTAAATGATTTATATTTATGTTGAATTATTTAAGTCTATATATAATTGAAATCATGAATTACGTTGTTGAATAGTTTCTATGAATTTTATCATGTTTTTAAGAGTCATGAATCTTTTAATAATAGATCAAAAATTATTTTTCTTTAATGATTTTCATGTATATGATGAGAAATAATAAATCTAAGAATATATTTTTATTAGTAAGGATATAATTTATCGAAAAACACATTATTGAGGGAATTATAACACATATTATTTAAACAAGTATGAAATAATATGATTACATTAAGATAAATTTATTACTAATAAAATAAATGGAATATTATTTTTGACATCGAAACTGATTACTAATTTGATGAAAAATGGATTTGTATTTCTTTATTGCAGATTAAATAAATTTTGGATTCAGTGAATTTATTTTACAATCTATTAGGATATTTAATTAATGAGGATAGAGTTAATATTTTAAATAATGTATTTTTTCATTTTGGTATTATGATAATTATTGTTATTACCTTGTTTCACAAGAATATATGAATAATGTATTCATAGATTGGTTATGCGATATATAGAGGTACATGAAATTGTTTTGGTTTTTAATGTTATGTATATTTCTGAATCTCAGTGACAGTTTTTAATTTTAATTCTTGAAAGTTTTTTCTTAATTTGGAAAATATTATGGTTAATTATTCATGAAATGGATTTTATGATATATTGGTTTTAATTTAGATGTATTGAAGATTAATGTATTTAATTTATTAATATTGTAAAACATGAAATATGAATTTTCATTTGATATTTAGATAGTTAAGGAATGAAGTATCATCACTTATAGTTGTTATGATCTATAAAAAGTTAATTTTAGTTCTACAGGAGTTGAAAAGGCATCTAAAATTATCGTTTCATAGAGTAATAATTTGAGGAGAAAATAATATAATTTCAATATAAAGATAAATAGTTCATATAAATTTAAAATATATTACATATATATATATATATTATTTATCATGAACGCAAAATGATTATTGGATATTAGGATAATGATAATTAATAAAATGTGAAACATTTACCATTAATTCTGGTGAATTTATTTTCATTCCACACATAACATATTACAGTTTTATGGTTATTAACATTATCCTAAACATGTTATTTATTAGAATTAATTATTTTGTTGGGGTTATATTTTTTCTTCATTTCCTTATTATCTCTACCAATAAATTTACTCTTATTTTTAATCCTTGTTTTCAATTATTCTATATGACATAGATATGTTACATTCCATATTTCTTAATTGATAATTTATTAACCCTATTTCGATGTGGCTTTCCCACAAAGTAATTTTTATATGGTTAAACTATTATTACCAAAATATGTTCAAATTTCAAGTAAGAAATTTATTTACTTGGTGGGATTAAACATTAGGATATCATCAATATAATAGCATTTTGTTTTATATCATATATTACATGCATCAATGAGATTAAACAAAACATGAAATATAATTGTATTAAAGTTATGATAAATCCATTTAATTGGTTTTGATATATATGAATAAATTTATTAATAAATATATAAAATTCTATACTAAATAAAAATGTGTTTTTTGACAGTTAGTAAAAATAATTTATTGTTTTTATAGACATGTTATAATTCAAAACAAATTCCATCGAAAATTAGATAATTTATTTGTGGGTGAATTTTATATTTAATTTTTTACACAGTTGAACCATTAATATGAAAAAATTAAATTAATTTTTTAAAATAATTACTTCAAAGATAACATAGATTTAATTTTTATAATGTTTCTAAAATGATTGATTATTCGATTAATACTAATAAAAAATTTATTTTTATTGAGAAATATTTTCTTTATTTCAATACATAATAAAATAAAATTTTATTGGAAAATGGATTAAATTTATATGTAGTTGTATAATATTATTAATAATTACATTTTTTCAACTAGAACACATTTTATGTTTTAAATTTGTATAAAATTTATTTTAAAGTTAAAATGGAATTTTTGAGAAAACTATGATTCTTGAAATTCTAAAAATATATATTATTTAAATTTTTATCAATAATGGAAATTTAAATGTGAAAATGGATAAAAAAATTGGAATCTAGATGTCCAATATTGGAAAATAAACCCCTTTTAATTTAAAGCATTATGAATAGTAACCGTCGTAAAATCTATCACCTCTATAATGGATAAATAAGATTAATAATAGTTAAATCTAAACGTTAACATTACCATTTTTCATCTTAAATCATATCAGATGATGGAAAATTAATCCTTACGAAATTTTTATTAATATTTAGTTTTTTAAGGGACACATCCCAATGAAAGTATCATATATAATATTTAATTCAATTAAAAATACAAAAGATGAATCTCTGAATTATTTACATTACTTTGAGTCTTTTATATCAAAAAATTCATATCCATTAGCATATAAATAACCTTATATATAGTATAGAGGTTATGACATTCCAAAATATTATCCCTACGATCCTTATTTTGTAATCTAATTGTCATCATTCAAATATAAATTATTAAACATTCTCGATCAAATTATTGTTTTGATATAGTATTACATTTTAATTTTATTTGTAATTATAAATACATAATATCATAAATATAATTAATATTCTATAATTTTATAATGTTGATTAAACTACCATTATCCACCTTATTTCCCATCAAATTGGAATTGAAAGTATAACTCTTGCATATGTATTACATACTATCTCCATGTGGCATTGGAAATTTAGTTCAAAAAGTATTATATAAATGATGAAAAAAATAATGGGATTAATTTTTATATGTGATATTTTTTATATAACTCTTATGATATAATTACAATACCATTTATATTGATATATCTTCCATTCTGTTGGAAAATGCTAATATACCTCCTGTCTTCTTATGGACAACCACCTTGTTGAAGTGAGGTGATTAATTATTTATTTATTTTTTGGATAGATGGAAATTATGATAGATTTTATTAATATATATGATTTATATGATATAAAAATTAATATTTGTATATGAATTATAATTTTCAATTGATTTCATCCATTTGTTGAAAAATGCAAGCAATTTTCATGTGTATTTATGAACGAGGATATTCATTTTTATATTTATACATTTTATTGATGGATCTATGTATATATATATATATTATCATTATAAAAAAATTTCTGACTATTTAATTGTGATCAATGTATAATAATTGAGACTACTGAATTGTAACATGAATTAAAAATGAAGCAATTGTCATCGATAATAACGACTTTAATAAAATTTGATAAATAATTCGTGATAGTATTTCGTATGTATATAATAACATATTTTATTTATTTCTGTATAGTTATATAATAAATTGATCAATAAATTTATTATATAGGATATTTTATCACATATGAAGAAAGATAATACACTATGCACAATTTTATATATCAATCTTCTTTTATTGAGGATAATTTTTATGTTTTAACCTATATTATTTCATGATTTATATATACTACACATATGACAAGTTATATCATTAATCTATATATTATCCTGATATTTTATGTTATAGTTGACAATATTTATTTATGAGGAATATGTTTAAAAATTTATCAATGTGGTAAGGGATTTGCGTTTCAGTATTATTTTTATTTAGATTTATATAGGCCTAAATTTGTATTGAGGAATATATATCTTCTACATATAAAAAATCCATTTATTTTTTCTAAACTATTAAAATTTAATTTATATATATTTTCTATTAAATATCTTCACATTTTTCACTAATTAGTTCAAAATAATGATTTCGGAAAACATATTTGTTCCCTCTTAAGTAGAAGACCTATTTTATCGATTTTCATGTTTTATAATTATGTTTTAATTTATAGTGTTATACTATGATTAGATAAATTAATTGTTACACTTTATTGACATTTGATATATGTATTAAATGAAATATTATTTTGATTTTTGAAATTAAGTACATGTTGATTTTTTATAAAAGGTTGAAAGGCGTGTCTTTTTTTAACATATATGACATGAATAGATTCTTCTCCATTATAAATACTAAATAAATTAAGGAATCCATTATAGTCATCGATTTAAAATTATAAAGAAAATAAATTTCATATTAATTTTTAATATTTTATATATTTAATATATTTTTTCAAATTTATTGTATCTTTTCATCATGAATTTTTCATGTGATTTTTTAATGGAATTTACATATATTTCTAAATCATTCAATTTTAGTTATGATTCATTTGGATTTTGATAAAATTATCCAAATGTTATCATCTCTATATATAGTTTATGAATTTGCTGATGATATGTTTATAAACCATATTTATTATCCATGGTCTATGTTGTGATGTATTTCAGAAATGTTTCTATAACCTTTTTCTGTTTCATTTTTTATGATATGATGATGTTATGGATGTTCGATGATTTTCTATATCACATTTTAATTACATTAATTATGTGATGAGTGGGACTAGATTTATATACCCCTCTAAGGAATTGGGTAATGTTTTATATCACAGTATATTACTAAGGGGAACATGTTTATATGCCTGATAATATAATGGAAACAAGTTGATGTGCTTGATTCACTAAGGTAAATAAGTCAAATTTCATGATACACTGTAGAAAAAATGTAATGATTCATAAATTAATATGATATAGGAAATATTTAATGATTATTGATCCACTGTGATTGGATGGTACTTATATTTAACATAGAGCATCAAAATGGTTTCTGTACTTTTACTGGTGCCATACATTTATAACACAACATGTGGTTCAAGATTTATTTATTTTGACTTATCACTCTTACAATTCTGTACGTTTGAATTGATAATTTATTATTTAATAAATAATTTTATCCAATAATTATAGATTTGGTATGAACATTGTATGATATTTTCATGATCACATACCCTTATTATTATCATATTCTATTATATGATCATTAATTAACATGTACAATTTTTACACATACTAAACATATAAGATCAAACATTCTTCTTTTTCCATTCCCCATGTTTTGAAGAAGGTTTTTATATGATATATCTATAATAAATAGTATGCAGGAAGTTATTTTTTGGAGAATTTAATCTTCATTAATGATATAAGAATATTTTATATTGAGCTTATGAAGACACTAAACAATTATCATTGTCGGGTGTGTATTTGATATATTCATTGGGTATTAATCCATATATATGTAATAATTATAGTTTAAAATCCAAGGATTCATTAATGGTTCTAATTTTATTTTATTTTTACCCTCATAATATACAGGTTAAATATAACAATAGATGGATCATTATTTATTTTTATATAATTATTATTTTTGAAATGATACAGAAACAATATTACCGTTGTTATAAATTTTTTTTGAGTGTTGAATGCATTTTTTGGGAATAATCAAAATAAATTCCTATTCAACCATTACATAATTCTTTTTCAAGAAGCAGAAAAATAAAGTTTTTAGATATATATAATAAGTAATATTTTTTGGGTGATTTCAATAGTACCATTAATTCATAAAATCATTATATAATATTAGAGATGTGTTAAATTATTAGATTCCAAATAAATGTGTTCCATCTTTTTTAATGAGAAATTATGTGAATATTTCTTAAAATGTAAATAATAGTTTTATGGATAAATACATTTTATTAAATTATTTAAATATAATAAAATTATAGAAAGAGAAAAACGTGTATGATATATTATTTAAAATGTCATCACATCCCCATTTATAATGTTGTTTCTCTTTATAAGTGAAATGATAACCCTTTAATATTTAATATGTCATTAACATGGTTATGGTTAAAACTAGATAACTGAGGGGGGGGGGAGTCCAAAATATAAATATTAAAATGACATCTAAACCCATAAAAATATTATATGATAGTTATGTGTAGAAAATATATTACGATAATTCTAATGTAGTTCATTTTATGAACATTTTACATAATTTAGAAAATTATTATTTTATATAATTTATTTTATTTGCAAATTATTACATTAATTAAATTTTTTAATAAATAGTTCATTATTAAATTATTTAAAATCCCCAAAAAATAGCATTTTTAAATTATTTGTGATATTTTTTTCAAATATCACACATGGTTCATATACTTGTCATATATCCTTTTATAGTAGAATCATTACCATTGACGATTAGAATCGATGTTAGCATGGTAATTATTATAATGGATAATGATGGATGATACTATAATAAATGGTTTAAAACACTAAAAATATTTGTCCTATTGTTATTTTATTTTATTATTTCAACACATTATCTACATGTTATATAATTTTATCAATCTAGATATATTTGAATATGAAATTTAAATTAAATTAATTTAACACATATAGAAATCAATAAAATTTTGTTCCCTCACATAACAAAAATATTAATTTTGTTTTTAAATTTCATACCATAAAAACAACTAATATTACATTCACACATCCTATAGATACCATTTTATAGATAATAACTTTCCTTCTAGGTATATGTTTTATTGCAATGATATATTACTCAATGAATATATATAATCGTGTACTGAGATTTCTCAATTTTTTTTATTTTAAATACACTAAATATTATATATTTATCATAAAATAATAACATTCACATTCCAAATATTGAAAAATATTATTATTATTCTTGAACAACCCATGTCTCTCATATTTTCTATCAAATGTGATATTAATGAATCAACCATTCGTACTTGTGGACTAAATCCATGACATGGAGGTACATATAATATTAAGTCACCATCATTATTATATGTTTAATATGATGTTATTGATGTCTATACGTGATATTTGAGACATAGTTATTATTCTATATTTTACATTTCCAATCATCTTTCATATCATTTGATCTATTGGAAAACCATATCACCACTCATTTATATATGTGGACTACCACCTCGATGAAGTAATGTGATTCTTTTTTCACATCTACAAAATAGGAATAAATATAAATATATATTCAAATAATATATTATATATATATGAAATAATTTTTATCTTATAAAGGTGATTTGTTTACCATTATTTTTTCAATAATTTCAAAAATGAATACAATGATCATGTATATTAATAGCATACCATCTCCATGAATGGTAAAATACATTTTCTATATCTATATTTTATATATGAATTTAAATATATATAAATGATAATTATATCATCATTAAAAAAATATAATTGATATAAAATTTATTAATATAGAAGAACAAAGACTCCTGACCAGATATTCTTTTGAAAAAGTTATAAAGTTATCAATCAAAATCTCTGATTATAATAATTAGTAATTAATTAATAAATGAATAAATTTAATAAGTGGAAAAAATATGATATTTTTATTTACATAAATAATTATTTTAAAAAACTAAATTTGTAAATTTAATATATTTTAGGTCAGTTCACATTTGTATTACGTTAAAATATAGGTAATGATTCAAATTACCCTCCTTAGTAAATATGTTTTTTATAACCCTTACTTTTTAAAGAGGTGTAAGTAAATAAATTTTAACTTTAATATCACGATTTTATTTATGTCCAATACATTTAATGTTTCATTTTACTATTTTCTTTCATGGATTTTGCGATACAAAGTTTACTAATCTTGTCAGTGGTTTTATATCGTAAGGGTTTGGATACTAAAGTTTTAGTTCATACCTTTAAAAAATATCATGAATTTTATTCTCCTATATTAATTTCAAAATTATTATTGTTTCTATTTTATTTTCCAATCTCAATGAACCCATTATTCTGATCGAATTATTTTATGTAATAATGGACTCTATCATACATTTCAGTAGATAATTTCTATTCATTATTGTATATGTTTTCTAAAAATGTTTTTATGAATATTTGTTTTTTTTATAATAGAATTTATTAATATATTATTAACCCATTTTTATATTTTATATATTATTCTCAATGGGTATATATTTAATTTTCCATATGATGAAACTGTATTTTTAAAAGAATAATTATATTAAATAAATACTTAACGGTCACAAAAAAAAGAAATTTTTGATGTCATTAATGATCAATGATTTTAATATTCAAATCTACAATTAAATTGAATTTTTTTTAGAAAATATTGTCCCTAATATTTTGTAGATTTTAATATTTTATAAAAGTTATTTCAATTTGAAAAGTATATTTTCATCATGAAATATTACACATGTTATTTTTATGATAGAGTCAATTTAAGATATCATACATTACTGTTACATATGACTGATTTGATATTTGAAGAAAAAATATAATCATAATTAATTCACTATATGTATATTATTTTGATGACATAATATTTATGAATCTTATTTTTCATAGGTTATGTGACAATGAAATTTTAAATGATTGGGAATTCCCTATATATTTTCAATGAGTTAGGATATTATGATTGTTCTATGTTATTTTGGAAAACATATATATGGTTCTAATTATGTGATGGGAGGGACAAGATTTTTATATCCATATTATGGAATTAGTATGTATAGATATGTAAAGTGATAATTTGGACTGAAATGATTTGTTAATGTTGTTCAGTATGGGTATTTATTTAAAATGATAGTCATATGAGTTAACTTTAATAATTACATGAATGAATTGGGAGTTATACAAAAACAATTAGATAGTCATGGCAGTGACCCTTATTATTTATATTATATTCCATTATTAGGTAAATGCCACATAGTTAGGTATTTTTCCATTATTATTATCACATGGTTTATGTTTATTGATTCTATTATGATTTATGAATTATAATATTACATGTCTTATTCCAGGAATAAATATTTTTAATTTTTATATATTGTTTTTTTTTTATATATTATGCCAGTCTCCCTAAACCATATTCAAATTTTTTAAAATTTTATAATTGATAGACTATTTACCCTCATTTGGTATCTAATATCACCCATTATTATGATTCATATCCACATGTTTTAAAGAAAAATTATGTATATGATGTGTCTAATAAGGGATATAGTTATGAATATCATAGTGAGAGATTCTTTAAATTTTTTATGAATATGTTTTTTATGTATCCGAGTATCCAAATACATTAATCGTATATAATTTTTGAATAGATCAAAAACTTATATTAGAGTGATATAATAAAATAAACTATAAAAATATGAAATTAAAATTAATAATATAATTAATGTATAACAATAAATCATTCAATATATTATCATACAGCGATATAAAATATGATTCAATCCACAAGAGAAATCAGTTTCTATTTTTTCAAAAGAATAAGGAGAAATAATTTTTCTAATACTAATTAAAATATTACCAATCAAGTGGGATGGGGAATATATCCAATGAAAATCTTTGATAATTTGTAGAGGAGTATGGTTAGTGTAATAATTTTCTATGAGGGTATATTGATATCATGCTGTATTTTTTCAAATAAAATTTTGATAATCATTGAAAATGTATTTCAAAAAGTCTCATATATAAATGTTTGAAAATATTAATTAGGAAATAATTATAGTCAAATCAAAAATTTATAATTGATATACATTAATAATATTTAATTTATAAATAATATTATTATTTAATCATATATAAGAATATTGTTATGGAATAAATATACTTTAAAGGTACACATTAAAAAAATGTTTAAAATAAAATCCCATATAACTACTGTAACAATTGAATAAAAAGAATAATGAAATTGATATTATTAAAAATATTAATTAAAAATTTAATGATAATGATAATCCATATTATATTTTATATATAACACACTTTATATTTGTGGTGATAATGGAATAACTCTAATTATAAGTGAATTGTGAAGAGAAAATCCTTACCTTGAGCCCAACTCATTATACTCATTCTTTAACTCATGAAAAATAAAATAATATTAATTATTTTATTCCATAGGTATCAATTAATTTTCAATTTAATTTTTATTATTTTTAATATTTTAAATAGCATCACAAATTATTCAAATACTAATTTCCTTATTTCAATTTCATATATTTGAAGGAGTTTTGTGTAGATGTTAAAAATGAATTTGTATAGATGAAATGGAATAAGGGATCATGGTTAAATGATATTTAGATATTATTATTACTAAAATTGTTATTATTGTACATAAATAATGAGGACCATCTATTTATGTTTGATATTATAAATTAAATATGATGTATCGTGGAGGGGGTGTTTACATGAATACTGAAGTGCTGATTAAATTATACATTTGGTTGAAAAGAAAAAATGAATAAAATAATTTGGTTATAAATAATTATTATTATATTATAAATACAATACCAATTTATTATTTTTATCTTGATGAACATAATAGGTGGAAATTAATAGAAAATTAATCAAATATGAATGTGTCAGTTTTAGTCAACAAATATGCCTGAGTGGAATTGTTAATTTTCTAACGGATTTAAGGATATGTTAGTAGTTAAAATAAAATAATTATTAAAGCATAATAATTTAATAAACATTATATTTATCCATTATATCTATCATTATAGCCATCGAAAAAATATTTTTATTAATATAGACATATATATCTTCAAGGGGATATGTGTATGCTGGGATGAATGATAAATATCTATATTTACTATGTGATAGAAAAATTAAATAAATCTATAAAATAAGATAAAATTTATTTTAATATTGGGATTGAATTAATGTATTAATATAACATAAGCTAAAAAAATTTATGAGGTATTTTTGAAAATCTACATGAATCACTTGGTTCTGTGTTATACATCATCTTAGGCAGAACACAATTTTCCTAATCAATAAGACTTATTTGGTGGGTATTTTGATAAGAAAACATTTTATTGAAATTTGGATGATATTTTAAAAGGTATTTGGTCTGATATTGGTTGATCAATGTTGAACCAAATGTTTTTAGATGTGAGGAGGTATGGGTACCTTTAATATGCATGGTGAATTTCAGTATTGCAAATATATATGAAATTAAATTAATAATAATTTCATATTAATTAATTGGTGTTACAAAAATTTGAATATTTTGATTCTATTATGACTATTATTATAAATCAACTCATATGATAAAAATTAAAAAAATTATTATATATTTAATAATATACCTTTTCTATACACACTAGTTATCTCTTTTTACCATTACTATTGTTATTTGATTTTATCATAGTCAGTATGCATTATTATAGAAAATGAAATTTAACAAATGACCAAAAACTATCCTATTGATTGAAAATATGAATTCCATTTTTCATTATTAAATTCATATATTTTTATGTAATAAATTTTGAAATAATATCTCATAAAATAATGAAAAATATATTAAAATGAAATTAATTTTAAACATAGAAATAATTTTTTGATAAATATTATATATTATTGATTACTAAAAAATCATTGTTATTATACTTAATAGGAGGGAAATATTTCACATTATATATATTAAGTATATAATTTTTAATTATTAGTTTAACATAATATAAAGGATAGTTTTTATAAAAAAATTATTTTTCACAATTCACAAAAAAATCAATATACTTTTAGTAAAATTAACAATAAAATAAAATAAAATTTTTATTACTAAATTGAAATATATTTTCTATTTTCTATTAATAATTTTTAGATATAATTATTTTAAATAATTCTTTCTAAATGATAGGGAAAAATAGACCATGTGAAAACCATTTCATTATAACTGAAAATGTATTAACATTAATTTATTGGATTTGAATCAAAAAAATCAAATCACATGTTTTAATTTGACCCGAATGATATTTTTTACACATTAAATATCGTGTAACATTATTCCCCCATAAAATCAATTTTTTTCATAGTTTTATGCATTACTTAATGAAGTGACTATACGTTTCTCTGGTATATTTTTCCATTGTTCGTGTTTCTTCCTTATTCTAGTGATTCCTATATAACACCATCACATGTTGAATGACCATACACCACAATACCTTAACTCTATGATCCAATATCTAATCATTTTATCTTTATATGAATGATTCTCTTTTAAATTATTATATGTACGGATAAACACATGTGAGTCGTCAGTTATTAATTAACATTACAATAAATCAAAAAACTCATCATGTACCTGATATGATAATAGAGTTAATGACACTCATTAGGAAACCGATATAACTATATACAAAATTTGAAATGTTCTAATAAAACCTGAATATAAAATCCCCATATTACATAAACACATAACTCATTTCAATAGATATAACCTAAAAAAATATAAGAACACCTTCCACAAATTACTAATTCCCAACCTATTATTTCATTACCCTTATTCAATTTATAATATCTCCTCATGATATAATTAATAAAATTCACATTATCTAAAATACCATTTAGTTTTTATGGTCATAATAAATATTTATATAAACTTTATCCAAACATATTGTATCCTTTCCCCAATTTTCATATATTCACTCAAAATTTTCGATATAATTACTTAATGTAAAATTGTTGTTATAAATATGAATAAACTAATTAATGATATTAAGGAAAAAATACATGGTTCCATAATGTTTAATCTTGTATAACATCATATAACATCTAAATCATTATCACAATCCTTCCATAATACCAAAAAACTCATGCCCCATCCAAAGCGTTTCTCAGAAAAAATATATATATATATGAAATATGCAATGTCAGCGGTACAATAGATTATTTCAAAATAATGAATTTGTTACACCACACATATCTTCATTAATATAATAATCACAATAATCTAGGATCCCAAAGGACCTTGTCATATTCATTTCAATGGCAGCTTTCATGGAAATCATATACACCACATGGATTCCCTACTATCATGTATATGAGATAACAATATTTTGTTGAGAAGATTTGTTATGACATTAAATCCATTGAGGAAAAATCTTCCAAGACATGTCCCTTGTTTTTTTCAATGACATAACAACATCATCAATGTAATAATTCAGAAAAAAATATAATTAAAATGGTCAACATATCCAATTGAATAATCCATATCCAATAATCTATCTTCATATGTTATCCCAATATTAATGTATCAATAGAAACACCTTTTGAAAAAACTGTATTGTGTACGATAGACACCCCAATAACATGAGGGACTAGAAATTCTAGAGGCCACAACATCAATAATGACTATAATAAAATTGGTAATCAGAGGAATCCACCGAATGAACATGATCATTTTAGGATTCCTTGATTGAACATCAACAACTAATAATATATGAATATTCAGGCCATGCATTGAATTACTCATACAACCTATTTTTATTAGGTATTCCACATAGATATCATAATGAAATGTGATATTTCTCATGTGAAAATATGGATTCCGTCCATATAATAGTTTTTCATTTCAAGTACGCCAAAAAATGAGAACATGAGCCAAATACTGCATATAGAATGTTTTTAATTTGATCGACGAATCCAACAATGGATATTAAATCTAGTATTTCACAAAAATACATATTTAATCAATCATATTATGGTAAAAAAATTCCTATTTAAGGTAAATTCAATAACTAATGTATTTATATATCCGTTCGAAATCATTATTGTAAATATTGACCATCATCATATACAAGGTATAAATAGAGTGTATATAATTTTACTAAATGTTTGATATATACTCATTTATAATTATAGAAATATGTAGTTTATAAAAATAAATTGAAAAATAAATAAACATATTCAATTGGTCATGAATAACCCAAATTACATTATTAAGGTATAATTTCATTAATAATATCCGGGTAAAATTTGTGGACATATTATTCTATTTCCACTTAAGAAACTAATAATTGGTAAATAGTATCCTTCAATGCATTTTATAAAAATTAAACTATTTTTAAAGTCAGTAATTTGATTGTAAAATATGGAATATGTATTTAAATTTCACACCACCTATAATATTTCTATTGGTCTTTCATAATCTAAATATTTATTTGATTAATAAAATATAGGGATTTGGGAACTTCCATCAATAATTATTTCATCATATAAGAATCCAATGACACAAAATATCATATCCCAAAAACATTATCACCCGTTACCTCAATTTTTAGTTTTAGAAACCTTCCTTACATGAAAAAAAACATTCAACAATTCCTTGTTTTTTAATTTATCTTAAACATTATTATAGATGAAAAGTAATACTTTACTGATTCTTAAGTCAATATAGTTTGTTTTTCATCATCCATTATATCTAAGTCAATATTTTCAAAATCATTAAAATAGAACATGTTCCAATATACATGGATTATTGTGAACTAAATTATATTCTCAAGGCCCCAATAACATTTCTTACATTACTATGAATATAGTGAATGTGAAATAATGTTTCTTATCAAAAAAACTATCTTCTATACCCATTATTCATATCGCATTTAGTGAATATATAAATTATACATTAATAAATATTAAATTTTCCATATTTTTCAACTAATAAATTTATTCAAAATAATTTTAATGAAACTAATAGTGCATCTAGTTAATGTTCATTTTGTGGACACAATAGATCACGAGGTTTCAATATTTGTGATGATTACACAACATACAATCCATCATATATCAATAAATAACCAATGAACATCAATGAAAAATCTTTATAAATACATATTTCGCAAATTTATTTATAGAAATTGTAATATTTTGGTATTATTCACTCATTTTTTATTTCTATAAACCATTCATCACAATTATTCATCTATAGGAATTTAACACATTCTTGAGGTAAACATTTTTTTTAGCTAAATGAATAATGATTTGAAAATCAATTGATTATAACATGTCATTGAAAACACATCATAGAAACATTGTTACATTGTATGGTCCAATCAATTATTCAACCAAATTTGTATTTATATGTTTGATTTTAATTATATATATATATTTTATTATCCAAGTAAAAATAAATTATCTATAATTAATATTCACATATCCTAATTATTCTTTATAATTTTTTATTTAGTTTTTTGAATGATTGTTTCAGTTTATTATTCATTTGTATCACAATTGTAATAAAATATAATTTTATCATCAAACACAACCAATAATTTAAATTTTCTAAGTCAAAATAGTTATATCACTTAGAGGGGGAGGGGCGATTTAGTGATAATTCTTCATTTATTATTCCTTGAAATATCCTTCCACACCTTTTAATGATTTTAATTCCAATTAAAAATAAATAAATAACAAATCTAAAGAAACAATATAATTTAAAAGGTTCACAATTCAATAAAATACCTACGCCCATGGTATGGTTTGGAAATGATAAAATACCACACAATCTAGTAGAAATCAATCCTTGGATTATAATGGGTAGGATATGACCTTTCACTAATGTATCACTTAGAAGACAATCCAAAAGTTAATTTCCTCCTATATAGAAGAGTTTGGTTTAAAAAGGTTTGGGTAATGATTCATGTTACATGTGATTCATTTAAATTTCAAATAATTTAACCATTGAATACAATTATTCAATTTCATAGGTTGTTGATGATAAGAATTTCCTGGACTTTGTAATGAATGCTAAATATAATTGCCAAATCTGATCTGCCCACTCTGATTCATTAGATCCAATCCTCAAATCTGAATTTCCAATTCGATATAAATAAATCAATAATATTATGATCGGAAAAATTCATAATATTTCCTTCATCAGTCTAGAAATCTAAATAAAAAATTATAGGTCTGATTATCTAGCAAGATATATTAATGTACCAAATACAAAAACCAGTATAATATTATAGATAGCTGAATCCAATGATCACTGAATACGATGTCCATCTGAATAAATTGCAATATTGTCTATTCCCCTTTCAATTTTCTCCCTCTAATCCTTTTCTAGAATGGATCAATAAAAAATCGTTTTTTCACCATAAAATATTAGTTCTTCTGTCCCTTCTTATTAATATTAATTTATTTTTAGTAGTAAAAAATGTACCCATTACTTTATCCTTTTATTTTCATCCCAATGATGGTTTTGGGAAGAATCCCAAACACATTCCTACATAAACATATTCTTCCAATTAACAATATCCCATTAATTTTAGATGCACCATGAAATCATAAACTCTTCTTGATTCTTCTTGATTCTTCTTAGTGGATCCATCTCTTATTTATAATTTCTTTTCAAACATCATTATGATTCTGATTTCCGAATATGATTATTACAATATGAATTTCTCATTATGATGTTATGTACCATATGAATACATAAATGTATAAATATACATATCTAGAAAACATAGTCTTATTATTTTTATCCATTATTACTGTTGAATATGACCAACAAATTGATTCTATGTTGACTCAGATATGGAAACACATGATATAATTGAGTTAAAAACATCATATTTGAATTTATTTCTCCCACCTTGATAATGACTCCATCCGACTCCTACAATTTTCTAGATCCACATCACAATTGAATTATAAAAAATAATTGTTTATATTTCACTTTTTAATACGATACCACTTGTATACATCTATCTCATTTCTAATAAAATTAATTGTCCAAAGACTTTTATCATTTGGATTTGGTTATAACTAAAAACCATAAACCTCAGTTTCCAATGTTTTCCACAAATGATCTTTGCCTTTATGATTCTGATTAGCCCATAATTTTTACCTTCATTGTGTTTCTTTTTTCAAACTCAGGCCACACTGTAACTCCTCGACCCAAGTTTCCCAGAGTCGGTGCATTATTACATAACATTTTCATGATCACAATATAGATCATGTCTCGAATGATTGATTAGTTTAGTAGCCTTGGAATAACTAGATACATTCATATAGTTTAAATTACATCATAAAGTGAAAACTAGTACTACTATATCTTTTCTTCATATCCCCTAATATTATCCTTAAAGGTCATTCATAAATTATGTCTTCACATCCTGGGAAAAATAAAACATTTTAAGGGGTGAGCTCAGACGCTCAGTAAAGATAAAAATATAGCGGAAACATTCAAAAATAAACATAAACATTTATGGAAATGTATAGCTAAAACAAATGACTTTTAAACATGAACTTGAGCATAATATGGAAAAGATAAAATGAAATAATTCCATTTACTTATTCACATGGATATTCTACTAGTTTAATAATAACATGCAATATCAATACCCACTTTCATAATGATGGAATGCATAATACCATACTATCATAAACACATAGTCAAGTCCTCATGCCAAGACTTAAAATAATATTTTTATTAAGGCCTCATGCCAAGACACTATTTTGTCTCATGAGACCTACCGATGTATCTAGAAGCTATAGCGGGCTCCACCTGTCACTTATTAAGTCCAATGCATTCCTCATATGAACAGGTTTAAACATAACATAAACATTTGTATTAAAACTAGCATACGAAATATTAATACTTTCTCCATAAACCATGAATGGTATAAATATAACACATCCACAGTCAAACATATCACAAAAACATCAATACAATAAGGATGTTTTCTATCATACTAAATCAACTTCAAAAAATCATAAAATCCATCAAAGGATGTTGACATTGATGAAATCAAAACTATTTAAGAGAAATATCTTTATTTTGAAATCATTTAAAAGTCACATATTTATAAAATAAAACATTTTCTATGAAAATATATTTATATGTTTGTAAGGGAATCATTGACAATTTATAATGGTGTAAAATATCAGCATCCACCGTATAAGTTAAAAAAACATTCTTACATTAATTCTGTTGAAAAGGATAAAAAAGACCTTGTTGGGAAAGAGACGTAAATATTCCATTATAAACATCATATAAAAATTCATAAAAATGTATAAATGACTTTAACCCATATTCTGTAACATATTAAGAATGTTTTGAAATACATTTTTTAGAAACAGGGATGAGGATGATAAAGAGGTCCCAATAGATAATTATGTATAAACAACCACGAATACTGAAGAGATTATGAAATAAACCCTTACCTTGTAATTATCCTTGGTCGATGGTAGGTTAACCTCCTGTATAATGTTGAAATAGTTTTTATTAAACTATACAAGAATCATATACATTAATATGATATCATATATGGTCATTTAACATTTATTTGTTAATAACATCTTATTATTATCGTCGTTTCGGGTGTTAATAGATTCATTTTCCTATTTATTTGTTGTTACGTAAGACATTATTGTTATGGATAGGTTTTTTCTTATTCATATCCATAATGATATCAAGTTCTTAAAAATTATTTTTAATCATCCAATAAAATTTAGTATTTAATGGATACAATGGGGAATGAATATCATCGCATTCGTGGAGACTGTAATCCGTATGTATGCACGAGCATCAATATCATTTTTTTGATATTAAAATAATATATAATATGATGTTATATCATATAGAAAGAATATTAATCATGTTATAAAAATTATTTACTTGAATTATACATCATAATTATACCCATCTAAATAATAATATATTAAATAACAATTACACCACAACGTGGAGACGGTAGGTCGTATGTACGCACGTATGGTGACATGTCATTAAAGGGATGGATAGATTAATGAATTTGTTTGTTACATAATTATAATAGCATCAAATTATATAGAAGACAATAGATTTGTTTTTTTAGAATAGAAATAAATAGGAAATAAGAAGTTGAAAAAGAAGGGAACTTTAAAGAGGGTGGTAAACACGTTATCTCTTCTTCGGGTTCTTCCATTTGATTTGATAAAAATGTCTCCATAAGTTGGATTTATGTCCAATATATGTCATATAAGTTGAATTTAGGGATTTTGGGAGGATATTTGGGAAGCTTTTTGATGAAAAATATGGCTTCGATGGTGTGAATTAATGAGAATGGGGAGTGCCCTATAATAAGAGGGGTGAGGGGCTCCTTTGGAAAAGCTAGAAATATTATTTTATAATAAATCCATATCCGGTGTCTAATGGATCAAAATTATTTTATTTATTGGATAAGGTGGGGATAGGTCGGAAACAACTCAAACAATAGATTTTATATTGGTTTGGGTCATTATATTAACCTTATATTTTTTTAACTCTTAGTTAATTAGTTTGACACTTACCATGTCACTTTTTATTTTTATATTATATATTCAATAAACATACTATAAACTTCCAAGAGACCCCATAGTGGTCCATTAATGATACACCTATCATAATATAAGTCTCTTGGTTGATCCTTATATTTTTATGAATAGAATATAAATTAATAATATAATATTTGTTTTAAAAACTCGTTTATGTCAATTTTGACACTATTGGGGATTTTGTTTTTGATAAATTCATAAAAGAATTATTACTTCAAAAACAATTCTTATAACCAATGTTAATATTACATTTTATCCTATAAAATTAATTTAATTCATAAAAAAGTTTAAATTACAAATTTTATGGTCTTTATAATATCAATTATTTAAAAATTTCACTAATAAGGTAATTACTGCATCATCATTATGTCAGAAATAAATTAAATTATATAAAATATAAAAATTATTAATAAAATATCATTATGTATGAAATCTTTTTATATTTCTAATGAATATTTATAATCGAACATATCTTATGTAAATCCCTATTTTAAAAATGTTTTAGTTAATAATCATCGATTTTAACTCTTTTAACTCTTCTTTGAATTAAATAATAATTAATGTCCTAATCTAATCCAGGTGGACCTAGATGACACTATTATATTCCTATGGTTTTTTTTGGACAAGATATACTTGTCCAATAGAATTATGACAAGTGTCAGGGTAATATTAATAACATTTTTACAATTAATTACCCTATTTATATTTTACCGTGGTAAAGAAAAGTAAAAATTTAATATTCACCAAATGTTATTTTTATCTTATTGTACCACATTTTACTACTTGATAATAACCTTGTCTCTTAGATTTTCAAAATTCCACTCACAAAAGCAGTAAAATTAAGTTTTATATTAATTTGCAAATTCTCCTAGAAGTTTGGTAAATGACTGTGAAAAGATCATTAAACTTTTTATATATCTAAAATTATTATAAGCTAACTGCAATGAATTAAATTGAACATATATAGGTATTATGTGTCTATCTTGAACATAAATAAATTTAAATAAAATAAATAATTATTTAAATAATAATTCGTTTTTAAACAATAACTCAGTGTTTTTTCACTCTTTATCAAAAATTGAATGTTTTCAGAAAAATAAAAAAAATTCACTATAAGATAATTTTGATATTCTGAATCCAAAAATGAAGTCCATTTTGAAATTTAAAATTTATAAAATTTTAAAAGGCATGCATTACTATTCTTAAAGGCTAGTTTGATTGGTTGTGGTGTGTGTTTGAACACAAAGATGTGTACAACACACACTACTGTATTATTCAAAGAGAAGCATACCGTGGAATATTGGGGTGTTACATTCTCCCCACCTTCAAATAATTTTATCATCATAATTTCTAAAATATTACTGCGTAAAAACAGTCGGGAAGTTCTTCATCATAAGTTCCTCGGGATCCCACGTTGCCTCTTCCATCATATGGTGTCTCCATAGAACTTTTACAAGACGAGTTTTCCGGTTTCTCAGCACTTGTTCTATCATATCAAGAATCCAGAAAGGGCTCTTCGCAATAACAGAGATCAGGTTCCATTTCTAATTCCTCATAGGTGAGTACATTCATTGGGTCGGCATGTATTTTCTCAACAGTGATATGTGGAACACAACGTGAACTTTGAAGAGATTCGGTGGCATTGTCAAACTGTAAGTTACAACCCCAATTAGTTTTAGAATTTCAAAAGGTCTGATGTACCAAGGACTCAATTTTCCTTTCATACAAAAATGTATGACTCCATTATATGGAGATAAATTCAAGAAAACTTGATCTCCTACATGAAATTCCAAGTAATTCCTTTGATTATCTATGTAGCTCTTCTGCCTACTTTGAGCTGCTTTGATGTTGTTTTGGATTACATTTACCTTTAACATCATTTCCTCTACTAGTTCTGGGCCAACATGTTTTCTTTCACAAACATCATCCCAATAGGTTTGTGTGCGACATCTCTTTATGTACAACGCTTCATATGGATCCATCTAAATACATTAATTGAAAAAATTGTCATAGAAAAATTCTACCAGAGGTAAATATTGATCCCATATACCCTAAAAGTCAATTGAGCATGATCTCAACATGTCTTCTATGGGTTCAATAGTTTGTTCAGATTGTCCATCTGTTTTAGTGTGGTAGTCAGTGCTCAAACAAGGTTCAGTATCCAAGGCCTTTTGAAGACTCTTCTTTAATCTTGAATTAAAACAGTGATCATGATCAGAAACAATCAATAGGGGTACTCCATGAATTCTCAAAACTTCATTAATATATAGCCTTTCTATAGGTTCAACTGATAAATCCTCCCATATAGCAGGAAAATGTGATGACATGGTAAGATGATCAATAATGGAAAATATTACATCGCTCCTTCTAGGATTCTTTGGTAGTCCCATGACAACGTCCATCATGATATTTTTACATTTCAAATCATGTATGGGAAGAGGTTGCATGTCTCCTCCAGGTTGTTGCCTTCCGGCTTTCACTTGTTGACAAACCATACATCTTGAACAAAAATCAACAATCTCCCTCTTCATGTTGTCCCAACATAAATGTACCTTAAAATCTCTAATCATTTGGGTGCTCCCATGGTGTATAGATAAATTGGAACTATGAGCATCATCCAATAATTATCTTTTTAGATCAGGTATATTGGGAAGACAAATTCTCTTCCCAAACCTCAAAATTACATCTTCATACACAATGTCACTCAATTTCCCATCATTCAATCCTTTAATGTACCTTTGTAACTCTTCATCACAGGTATAAGAACTCCTTATCCTTTCTAGTAATGATGGTTTGTTAACCATTTGAAAAATCATTGATGTTTATCCTTCCATGGTGATTCCCATATCAATCTTCACTAGATCCATGAAAATAGGATCTGTTTCCAATCTCATCATGTTTAAAACTCCAAGATATTTTCTACTCAAATCATATTCCACCTTATATTCCTTCCTTCGGTGGTAGTTTATCGTGGAATCATAATCCTTGAGTAGTTCAATCCATATCCTTTGCCTCATGTTGAGTTCTTTCTGTGAGAAAATATACTTCAAACTCTTGTGATAAATATAAATCTCACATTTCTCACCATAGAGATAATGTCTCCATATCTTCAAATCAAATATTATTGCAGGTAACTCAAGATCATGAGTTGGATAGTTTTTCTCATTAATGTTTAGTTGTCGTTATGCATAGACAATAACCCTATAATTCTCTATAAGGACACAACCAAGTC